>OY365754.1:10022500-14822500 GCA_959347395.1 Mechanitis mazaeus
CTGGGCGATTGGACATCCACAACTTATATCTATAATATATTTAGGCTAATTTATACTTTGAAATTATGGGATTAGAGTTTAAATTGGGTTGTCCGTGCGTGTGTTTTGGGATATCTGGTTATGGCGGTGGGTTTAAATCGCGCGGGCGGCGCCGGCGACGTCGTTGGACGCCACCAGTCGTACAAATAGTTGATGCGTATCGAGGAAGGATGCTTAACACTTGCAGCTCTAATTATATCCCAGGAACGTGTTGGAGAAACAAATAATACGTCTTTGGTTTGTGGTATTGGGTTTCGTCATTCGACATATGTAAATTACAATTTGCTAAATCAAATACAGATTTTGTAACATTATATCAAAGAAAACATATCCAGTAGATGAATATGTCTCCAAAAAGAAAAAAGACTGTATAAAAGTTTCTGGGAACGGGATCGAGGGCAATTTTGTTTGGACTGCGCGTGCGCAACGAATACAGATGTCACTTAGATGTTGAACGAGTTCTACTAAGTGATGGTTTAGAAATAGATCATATAAACTTTTCTTCGATTCTTTGAAAAGATGTATCTTTTAAACCAACATTACATTTATGATTATAAAATTTCCTAAATGATAAATATCTTATACTTTATTTAAATCATTTGGTTGGTTAAATTAATCGTATTAATCTCACGAATAAAATTAATAAATAGCCCACTAAATACAAGCAATTTGTCTTGAAAAATGTAAACATGAAATAAAACATCAAACGAGGCGTTCAAATTGAAAGGAGTCATGCCATTGACAAAATCCATTAATACTGAGCTGGTATCGTGGGCAATTAGTAAACAAATGAAGCTAGTGACAGATTGGATTGTTGGCACCGTGACAACTTAAAGATTAGGGGGGATTAGGGGGATTTTAGACTTACCGGTGGTATGGTAGTTGTTTTTTTATATAAAGAATATTTATACAAAATTTAACTTTGTAATAAAGTATTTATAATTTGTAAAAAAGCTGTTAGTTTTGATCTATACATTTAAGCTGTTTATTTATATTGTATTTTATTGAGTTAGTGTTATTTTTGGTAATAATATCAATGAGTAACATCCTTACCTATTGGTTCAGGCGGTGACATGAGCATATGTTTAAAAAGACGACGTCAACCTTTCTCTGGAGCTATTTTAGTTTGATGATAGCTCTGGAACAATGAAGCGTTACGGATGTCGTTTCGTTGGTATTACCGTGCTTTATTTGGGTGATTTGTTTGTTTATTATATATCCGATGTACTCATTAATATTATGCCAATTCGTCATACTAGTTTCCAACCCATTCGGAGTCCTTACTCTGAGTATTGTTCAACCGCGGCGTGAACAGTTCACATTAAATGAGTACAGCCGGATAATTATGTCTTTTATTATTTATGTTATAGAATAAAGTACCTTAATATTAATTTCTTAAATAAGAAAAAGTCTCTATAAGAAACTGGGACAGTTAACGCTTGGTTTTTTTTTCATCGTCTGTTTTGTGTCGTTTTCGTCTTCCAATTAGTAGCTTTTAGTTTCTTTGGGACAGCAATGACATATTTAACACCGGATTTTACGTTTTGTAAATGTCACAGTGATTAGCGTGTCATATTTCATTTCTGAACTTTTAAATTTTTATTTATTTCCGGTATGTTGTTGTATAAAAACTTTTTATTAAGTACTTAGACAACTAGCTATATATATATAATATTTATGCTATTTATTTTATTCATTATTTGTTTACTAAATAATGTGTTAGAGATAAGTGTAGGTAATGTAAAATAAAGTTTTTGTATCGGTTTTGTTGTGCTGAGAACGCAAATTGTGACCTATATTTCGATATGGTCTACCACAGGGGAAGATATCCCCATGGCTGATGAAGTGGGTGTCCATTGTGTTGGGTAGGTTTTGACCTTTTTATTTCTTAATATTAATATATAAATCTGAAATTCATTTTCACTGTTGATAGAGTGATGACTGTTTGGTATTGGACTATGACTTTTCCTGTGTTTATGGATTTATTTATCCAACTAGAAAAATATTTGTCATATAATATAAGTTTTCTGTCTGTGTTGTTTATATATATAAAAATAATTGTTTATTCATATTTAATTTTTGTCTAGTATCCATATTATAAGCTATTTTTAGTTTTGTGCTTTGCATTGTGTGTAAGTGTCTGAATATATTTATTGAGCGAAGTTCTCTATGAGTGACTTTTCTGCATGCTTTATGCAAGCAGCAATCAAAAACGGTATATCCGAAAATTTCCAAATTTTTACACTGATAAGCATCAGTCTGGTGATGGTTTTAAAACAAATTTTTTTAAAAAACAAAAATACAAAATATGTAATAATGTGTCTCATCTTGAAAAATAGTTGAGTTCAGAATGCGTTGACGTTTTGTAAATACAACTTCGGTGCTGTTTGCACCTCGCTTCTCTCAATATGATAATACGTATCGAGATTTTGTGAACGTAACGAGTCAAAATTGAGGTCTGGTTTGCGCTCCTAGCTTATATGTACAAGAATTAATCATCGAATCTTTTAAGTTATTCAAGACACCTGTGTTCATGACCGAGATTCTATGGTCTGTCAAATGTAATGAAATGATTAGTATTATTTAAAATATGTTCATGCATGTTCATTTTAAATTAAACGTCAAGATTAAATGTTTAGAAACCATATACCAAATCATCTTCACATGAGTTGCGAATGGAACTGTTAGTAAAAAATAACCAACTGTTAAAATTTAGAATTCAATTTAAAATGTTAAAATTATAACCCTTTAGTATCTATACAATATTTTTTTTATACTAGTTTTTTTAAACTTATTTGTTATTTTATATATATTTTTTATTATATTTGATTTGGAGTTTAAAATTTTACTCAAATAATGATACTCCTTTTAAAATATGATTTTTTTTTAATGAAATATTCCCGCACTAGAGAAATTTCCTCAGTCGTGGTTACGACTGAGGATCCAGTCCAGACTGAGGATCCAGATCCACTGAAAACCTTCAGAAACAGAAATAACAGACACAAATAACACCTAGACTCAACACAATAATAATAATCTGTGTATCACACAAGCAACTGTGAACTGTGAATCGAACCCATTACCTTTGACTCCGCAGGGTTGCCAACTAACCACTAGAACAAAGGGTCTTCAAATATAAAGAATATATTTCATTACATGTGGAAATTGCCTTACATCGCCTTCAATGATTACGTAAGTACACTTTCGTGGTGTTCATGCCGCGTGACAGACGCTCGTGAGTCCAATGTTGCGCAAACTTCCGTTTATAAGTCGGATATACTTAATTTACACCTCCGCTGAAGAAGAACATTCAAGAACAAGTCAAGTGTACTATAACGGTAATTATGACTTTTAGATTCGTACTTGATTATTATGATAGGTAACCTTACCAGCGGCCATCTTGTCATGCCATCTTTGTTAAGTCTGTCATATTTGACTCACGCCGCGAAAACAAAAGACCAAATGACAAATTTTAATTTTAGATTCGTACTTGATTATTATGACAGGTGATCTTATAGAATGGTGGCCATCTTGTCTTGCCATCTTTGTTGAATCTGTCATTTTTGACTCCCGTCACGAAAACAAAAAACCAAATGACAAATTTCAATTTTTGTTTCGTCCTTGATTAGTATGACAGGTGACCTTATTAGACGGCCATCTTGTCTTGCCATCTTTGATGAATATATTTTGACTCCCGCCGCGAAAACAAAAGACCAAATGACAAATTTCTGTCCCAGAATAATATAATATCCTACTGTTTTAAGTTGCGTTTGGTCCTGAAGTATTTCCTTAAATGGTGTGATCATCTAAAATGAGTTGGGTGTTGCCCACCCGGGCGTGAGAGAACATATTTGTTTACTTTAATTTTTACAGCGGCCACGACAGAAACCAGAACAAAGTTTGGCTAATTATAGATACTTTTTTAACCTTACAACGTAGGGTCATTGACGTACACGGATATGATACGAATAGATTGGTAAATGCGGTAAGTACTGCTCACACTATACCCATTAAAACACTTTTATATTAAAAAAATATATAGATTAAGAAAGTTTTGAACAAAATTACATCTACTCACATATAATGTATAACATTATGTTTAAATAATTATAAAAATATAGTAAAAAGTTTAATCTAAAAATATGTCAACGTAACATACAATTTGAAATTACACTTATTATCTCAAAAGATATATATATAAGAAAGTTTTGAACAAAATTACATCAAATCATATATAATTCATATTAAAATAATTATAAAAATACAGTAAAAAGAGTGTAGACTAAAAATATGTCAACGTAACATACATGTTCAAATGAACTAGTACTTAACGTACGAGTAACTCGTCGGGAGCCAATGATTTACGAGCTTTCGCGTTAACAGCGTGTTTCACACATTGTACAAGGTTCGCTTCCTATTTGTGGTAAGGTTATTTGACTAATGGCTTTTTAAAAGTCAAACTACACTAACTTATACATTTGTATATTTTTCAAATTTTAAGTTTTTCAACCATATTTTTTAAATTTAACTTAATTTTCCTTTTTTTTCTTTACTCAAATTCTGAGTTGATTTCAACTCAATTTTTTTAAGTGTAAACTCAATTTTTTGATATTATACTAGTTATCCAGTATTTATAAGACACTATCTTAAAAATAAATTCGAATAGTTATAGGTTTCGAAAAAAAAACACAGATGCAATCAGTTAGAAATTCACCAACACACACATACTTAAAACACATACAAGAAAAAAGGAAGGATTTATTAAAAACATAGCAAGAGAGAGAGAAAGAGAAAGCAATACAATTCTAAGTAAAATTACACATCGCAATATTCCTGAAACTATCAAATATTCGAGTTAAGCGTGTGTGGTCACCGGACACAGGACATTATATTATTTATTTATTTATGAAGATTCATGGAAACTTGTGCACATGTCACTAAAATGACACACACATGACAATAAAATGACACTAGATTTAAAACAAACTAGATGAGCCGAAATTACGATATTAAAGACTTTAATTTACTTGTTTGCCTAAAATACTATATACATATTATAATACAAATTTAGATGCTTCCCAGAGAGCGCTGTTTCGAATCCTGCTCATATTGATAATTTTTTTATATACTTTTATTTTATTAATTTGTATTTGGTTGTAGTAAATAAAAACATAGAAGTAGTAAATACACTGCTAGAATGACGAAAGAATATTTATATAAGAAATTTAACTTGTGCTTTTGTTTATTATAATAAAAGAAATAAAAGTTTCTGAACGCTGACTCTCTCTGTCTCTCTCTTTTTCTTACTCTGATTTTCTCTGTGTGTGTACGTATCAATATATATAATATTTGAATTGAATCAGAGCGTCAAAGCCCCTAAAAGCGGTGAGACCAAATAAAACATTTATAATACAGTCTCATCACCTGCCGGTATAATTAAGTTAATTGAGGTTTTTTATATCGTATGTCACTATTCTCATAATCCAAAAAAATATTTAATTGCTTTGACAGACCACTATAAAGTTTATTGTGGGACAACAGAGGAATTAAAAACTAACAGCTTTATAACCAAGTCCATTGTCCTGTATATAGTTAAAAAACAAAAAAATATGACAATTTTATGTGATTGTTAAAAATTGCCTTTTTATGAAAAAAAAAAAATTTTTTTATTAAAATATAAAGGTTTAACATAATGTACAATATAATAATTATTAATAATTAATGAAACATTAAAAAAATATACATGAAAATTTTTGTCATTTCTAATAATTACATTTTTAGACGAAAAAAAAGATAAAAAGATATGACTTTTTGTCTATTGTTCTGTATATAGTTTAGTTAAGAAATATTTCAAAAAATTGTATGTCATAATTGCCTTTTTTTTGAAAATAAAACGATTTAATTGAAGTATAAAGGAATAATATAATTTGTTTAATTATTAAATTACTATAATATCACATGTAGTACGTCAGAACTATTATAAATAAAAAACCGGTCTTAAATCGACTCACGCGCAACTTTTTACGTAAGCACTTGCGGTTTTTAATTTATTACATGATTTTAAGGTCTTCAACATTGACATCAGCTGGTAGCAAGGTGATATTATATATTTGTAAAGATATTTATAGAATACACAAAAATATTATATTCTTTTTTATTACAGAAAAAGATATATATATATATATATATTGTTTCAACTTCGTGATTCATGATTAGTATTATATATATCCAGATGTACTGACATAATTACTATCAAAATTTGCCCGACTAATTTCAAATGTGGACTCGCGAAATGAACTTCACGCTGCTAATCCGAAATACTCCGTGATCATGAACAAGGGCCGCCAATTTATTGAAACAAATTCGGGCAAATTAGTAGTTTGTTTTATATTAGTTAAAAATTCGCATTAATTAAGCATATATCTTTTTATTCTGACTAAAATAAGTAAACTAAGACCTTACTTATTATTTATTATTAGTATATATTATATAGTTAATATATATCTTGAATAGATATAGTAATTGTAATTCCATATAATTCTAAAGGTGACATTAATATACAAGAAGGAAACATAATGAATAATAACTATTTATCATAAATCGTGCAATGACTAAGTCTGGAGCTTCTTTTATCTAGAATGTCGTGATTTTTAGTACTGCGTCATTCGTGACCTGGTTAACCTGGATATTAAACTTACAATGATTTTGAACCATCATTCGTTGCTACTCTACTAGGTGGTTGGTTGAATTATAATTTAAATTAATTGTATTTTTTGAGCAAAGCTCTCTATGAGTGACTTCTGTATCCTTTGTGCAAGCATCAATCCAAAACGAATCCGAAAATTTTCAAATTTTTCACACTGATAGACATCAGTCTGATGATGGTTGTAAAAACTTTTCAAATATTCGATGTCGTTGAGGAATAATCACGGAAAAACTAAAATCCCATAAACTTCAATGTGAAAAAAAAAGCATTACAGTTGGTGGCAAAAAATAGCATTACAATTGGTGGCATTCTGTACCAATCAACCCGTGCTGCTGGTGAGCAGCAGTTGGTCCATGCACGATTGCATTAGAATTAACTAAATATATATATATTGTAAAAAAAATACAATACTTATAATAATAAACATTCATACACTATGATGATTTATAAGGATGGCAATATTCACTTTATTGATAGTTTCATAAAAAAAAATTTTCTTCAACTCATATCTATATGTAATATAGAATTTCTATATTAAAAAAACACTTCCAAAGATGGTATAATTATTTTTATTTTCATAATCAACATTTTTGATTTCCAATTACACCATAAAAGAGCTAAGTGTTGGATTAATAAAAACTATAACATACATAGACAACTGTCATAGCGGCGAGTACGAATTTAATTGTAGCGGCATCCTTTGTTGTTTTCAAGATGGCGCTGGTACAAAGATGCCGCCATTTGAAATGTCACCACGGTTTATCAATTAATTAGCTGATATAGCTTGAGAATTAAGTTAATTTGACACAGCGGATGTTACATTGGTGTAAAAAATTAAATGACGAGTAATGTCTCAAATTGTATAAAAATTGTTACTATTGGTTTTTTAAAGTTATTTATTCAACAAATATTGGGAAGTTTGACCTATGACAGGGTTTGTTTTGATTTCATTTCATTGTAAACTGTAAGTCATTCTACATTTGGCGCCAAAATTATTAAATTTTTTATTTTATTATTTGTTTTTTTTTTACTTTTCTATATATCTACGGCTAAAGCTCTTCAAATGTTTTTTTTTCTTCTTTATTTTTCTACACATCTCTAGAACTATAATAAATTCATATGCAGCTATCATCACAAAATCATTGCAACAAAAATCACCTTTCGCTAAAAATATTTTAGAATAACAAACTTTTCAAAATAAAAAAGTAATAATAATAAATATATATAACAAACTACCATTTAAAATTTATCTATAATAGCTATAATATCTGTATGTTTTATTGTAATTCTCGTATTTTGTTTCAAAGCTAATTCGTTATAGATAGTGACGAGATTACCGAAGTCATGAACCAGACGACTTATCTTAACAACTTTAATTACAGATATCTTTTACACCTCACGACTGTACTTACCACGCTATGAACAAAGGATTTGTAATTCAACTATTTTCTTTTATATATTTTTATTTATAATTAGTAACTAATATATTAAACAAAGGAATTGTATTTCATCTATTTTAAATTGTTTCTTATATATATATATATATATATTTTAGGTTATACTTACAAGCCAAAATCCTTTCTGATATAATAGGTTCATATGGTATTTTGTTTAATCTTATCATTAGTAACTATATATTTTTATATATACTGATACTCTAAGCGAAAAACTTTGTTAACATGTGCTAATTTTCAAAACTCCATGATAGATTTGAACAATTATTTCTGATATATTAAGTTCACGAGAAGGGCTAGTATTTATTATATAAAAGAGTTTCTTTTTTTTTGTAAAACTATACTTTTAGGAATTGTTGATTAGTATTGCTTCTGTAGCAACAAAATCGTTGCGCACGCGCAGCGCTAAGTCTAAAATCTATTATCTAAAGACAGATACGAATGTGCTCCATTCACAGTCCAGTTATAGGTGCCGCTAGAGTACATGGACATCGGGTAACAGAGCGGCACAGTTTAATGAGCGCGACTGTCCAATATTACGAGTGAAGACACCGTTTCGTAACTATATACTATATATATGTACTATATTATGTTGTTGACTGTACGAGATTGTAACTTTATTTTTGTAAGCCATTTGTAACTGATATTACTATTAAGATTTTTAGCTACTTTTATTATATGATGTATGTATATATTATCGAAATTTGCCCTAGTTTCGCACCTGTTTGGGATATTTGAACTGTTTATTACGTGAACTTTTTCACGCCGTGACTCCATCATCATCTGAGCTTATGAATCTTGCTTTACTTAAGTATATATTATCGAAAGTTGCCCTAATTTCAAACTTATTTGGGCTATTTGTACTGTATATTCCTTGAACTTTTTCACGCCGTGATCCCGCCATGCTCTGAGCTCATAATTATCTCGTATGGGTTCAAAAGTAGTTGGATTAATATATCATATAAAATAAGGTTTTAATCGTACTGGTAAGTTGATATTTATGTAATTTAAAATAAATATAAATCCCGTTCTTTAAATAATACTTATATAGATGAATGATAAGTTTTGATAATAATGTAAGGAAAACAATGCGTGGTTGTAATCTGCGTTTAAATCTAGTCTAACGTAAAATTTTGGTCGGCCATTTTGGAATCTGTTTAAAATAGAATTAACGTTCGGTTCAAGTGGTAGGATAAGGCCAAGGTTAGTTAGAATTTATACAACTATATTATAATTTACATACAATTTGTTTTGTCACTGTATCTTATAATCAATATGATCTTATTAGTGATGTTGAAAAAAATATCGATGTTTTTATTATAAGTATAAATTAAACCAGTCAACTCCGGCCAAGCCGAAAAATCTTACTTCAGTTGATTCGGTTTTCATCAATTAACTACCCGAAGAATTTTATGTTTGAACAAATTCGGTCCAATAATTCATCAACCTAACCTTCCCACTTTGACCCTTCATAACTTTTGATCAATAAATCGGCCAAAATTAGTCTTAATTTATTCGTACTCAGGAGGTTAAGATCTGTCAATAGGGTGACTTTCATAAAGAATATGATGAGATAGAGGTTTTTTCAAAAATCAACGGAAGAACGAAAATTTATATGTATATGTGATATTAAATATTTGTAATATACCGCTGTCGTCAGTAAATTGTACCATAGTTATTAAACTACAAGGTGTTATTATGTAAATGATGAGAGCGGTTTCGGCTCAGTCAATACGTATAATTGGCGACATAAAGTGCCACCAATACTTGACCTCTCCTGCCATTTTAATATTTCTCACATTCAGAATAACGGTTCTTTTTGTATAGATATTAAAACTTCTAGAAGATTATTGCAGAAGATTTATAGATGCAAATAATAGTTATCAGACCAACTACTGACCTCTGTATTCTTTGTAAGGACGATGAAAGTTTGGAACTCTCCGCTGAAGTCGGTGTTTCCTGATTGGTTTATAATTCTAGGGGATTACAAATCATGCTTAACAGCAGGCAAACTGTAGTCAAACGTACCAATTTCGGTTGAAAAAAATATGAGGAAGACTCTTCACACAATACAATTTAATCAATTTAATGATTCAGATAAGACAAAAATAAGATATAACAATAATGTTCAAACAGCTCCACATAAAAAAACACTTTAAAATAACATCTTAGTTATATATATACGTTGACTTCATAAGTTTGCTTAGTCAGTCATGTTAGTTATAATTTCAATAATATTGCGTCAACAAAGTTGACAATTCCATTGTATCGACACTTCTCCCATCTCTAGTGGTTGACGTCACCTCACGATTTTACTCAGATGCAATATAATCACCGCTTAGTCTATTGACAGTTTGTAAGTTCCTGTTCAATACATACCTATATAACTAACCCGGCACATGTTTTGCCCTATAAAAGAGTAAAAAAAATATTAAAGAAATTGTATCGCTGTTGTAAAATAGGGTTGGTGTAATGTGTCATTTAGGTTCTATGTGTCGGTTCATATCCAATAAAAATAATTAAAATTTGTCTAAAAATATAATATTTTTTTTTAGGTGGACAATCCTTATCACTTAGGGGTTTGAAAACAGTTTACGTCCTATTCTCAGAACTAAATATACACACAATTTTTCATAAGAATCAGTGAAGTCGCATCGAGTAGAACGAGAATTTTATATATTAGATATGTATAAGAACTTCTTATTTAATGTGTCGCGTATTTCGTTTAAAATATTACTAAGTGCTTTTTGTTAACCCAAATATTGTTTTAAAAAATATCAATACACGATCTCTGAAAAATGGAAAAAATATTGAAAAATATTGCAAAATACATTGAAAAATATAATTTGGTCAATTTATTAATCTTACCTATCATGTCATTTACCTATGACTTTTAGACAAGTTGTTGACTGTGATGTCTTGTGCTCCAAAAATTAAAAAATATATCCATCATCTATTTTTTTTTTGTTTTAGATGTCAGTTTTCGAAAACACTTCTCAGAATTATTTAAAGATAAAATTTTAACCGCAAATGTGTTGTAATTGAAAAAATACATTTGTATATATATTTTTGCTTTTTAATACGTCATGATATTTATAATATATTTTCGTCCACGTACAGAACATCCTGTCATATACATAATTAGCGTCTATTTATATGATACAATAATAAATAATATCTTATGTCATATAATTCAACATTGTATATTAAAATGTAATTAGTTTTTGCAATGTTCATTTATAGAAGTTATTTTGTAGATAACAAAAAATATATTTTTGTTTATACTTTTTGTAAGTGAATTAACTTAAGTATATGACTGACTATTTATTACATTTTAAATATCTGAATAGTTAGTCAAAGCGTTAATAACAATGAATTGATGTTTTTAATTTGATTAATGTACCTTTGAAGACCGAAAACGCTTTTGGGCGTCCCCTAATGCAAAAGACGGTGGTAAGCTTATGATCTGGTGATGACTTACCATCAGATGACCTCTCTTTTACCACTGAGGCATTTCTAGACCCTGGCACCTGAAATCTCCTTACAGCATTACTGAACCTTTAACCTCGTTTAATATGATGATTCTTCTGTCCCACATAATACCAGATATACAGCTGCCAACAATACTACAAACTTAATGATACAAGCTATATAGCCTCCAAAGATTGAACAGTGGTACCAACTTAATCAACAATATATCTCGTTAATAACATAGCAAAAGCCGGATACAATATATGACTCATAATACTATGAATGACATCTTCATTTTCCTTGTTATTATATATTGAATGTATTTCCCAGTTTTTATATATATTATAAAAGTTTTTCATCGAACATTGTTGACGTCAGGGTTAACACGAGTTATATATTAATATATAATAATATATATAGTCTTCGTCCGTAGAATTATAATTCATAACTAAAATGTATACAAATTCAAGACTGGAGAGCCCTTTTACTTATTTGCAATCCAAAAACAAAAAAAAATACGTAAGCTTCAAAGAGTATATATAAAAATGAGTTTTTTTTAATATTATGTTTTAATATATGGACATACATTAAATACTATAAAAAATATCTGTATATCAATATATTAAATATAAATTTACACATTAACACTAGAATAGAAATTTTATCCAATCCATCATATCATAACATATCATGTCATAATAACAACTCTTGCGTACCTTCCTGGGACTCATGATGACATCATTGTGACCCTAGAGTCAAGGTCTGTAAAAACTGTGATATTGTTAATTATAATGATTGAGTTCAGAACTGTGGCAGATTTACTTGTAGTTAGTTACATACATTAATTATATTGTAAGACCAAACTAATTGTTTTAATTTAACTTTAATAAAAAAAGCATTTAAATGAAATATTCAATAAAAACAAATGTATATCATATGTACATTAATAAATAAACTTTTGATAATATTAATAAAGTATGACTTTGGATGGATGGATTCATTATAAAAATTATAATTTTCTAATTTGCTATGTAATTAATTTTTTTTTTATTATTATATATAATTTGTTTAGAAACCTGTTCCTAAGTTACATAATGATTAAGTTAGATTATTTCAAAGAGAGCTTGTCAAAATAGAAATTTTAAATTAAAAATATGACATCATATATAATGTGTACTAATATTAAAAAGAAAAGTTGGTTTTTTGTTTCAATGCGTCAATTTTCGAAAGTATAGAACAGATTTAAACAATTCTTTCTGGTTATGAAAGGAAGGTTCGTAGCTATAGGCTATCTAGCATTTTATCTAGCTCTTGTTTATCCTAATAGTAAATAAAATTAGTCAATGAATGGAACCGCGATCAAGATCTATAGTGTTCAAATAAAAAATATTAAAAAGTATAATATTATTCTTGACTGTTTATATTTAAAAAAAAATTGTTACATGAAGATTTTATACGACATATTTTAAGAGAATGTTGAAAAAAATACTCTAAAATATATAAAAAAAATACGTCAAATGATTGTTCGTCATATGTCGGCATCTTT
This sequence comes from Mechanitis mazaeus, assembly GCA_959347395.1. Taxonomy (NCBI): domain Eukaryota; kingdom Metazoa; phylum Arthropoda; class Insecta; order Lepidoptera; family Nymphalidae; genus Mechanitis; species Mechanitis mazaeus. The sequence goes on from OY365754.1 coordinate 10,035,717, forward strand.
GTCGCAGATACCATCTCAGACACAATGGGACTGTAATTGACAAACCATGACTGGATAAAGTCAAGGTGAAGTCAATCTTACTTGTCTCTCGATGGATTTACAATTACGTCTATTTTTTTGTCTGTCTGTACAATATTGTTTTGATGGAAGTGTAAGGGTTATAATTTTAAACAGAGACGAAATAAATATTGGAGATATATATGTGTATAGGATTAGGGTATAATTTTCTTTATGCTATTTACATATTGGTTTCATTATTGTCTGTATTATTATAGTTTGTGTCTATTTTTGGGCATTTTTTCTCTTCATTTCAAAATCAAGACTAGTAATTCTCAAATAATTCTCATGTTTCGTCTAATTTTTGTGATAAAGTTTGAGGTCAAAGAAAAATTACTTCTATTAATAGTATGCTAAAGTTTATTATACAATCCTATACCACTTCAATTTATTATATATAATATATACATAACTAAAAAATATAGTTTGATTTAAATTTTAAGATCGAAAATATGTTTAATCACAATGAAAAACAATTTAGGTCCAAATGTGTTCCCAGAGGAACCCTGAAAGATAGCTCACCAAATGTTCTAAAAGCAAAATAAAATAAACTAAAAAACTAGTACTTTAAAATAAAACAACATGAATATAAGTATTACTAAAAGCTAAAAGCAAATATCTTTTATATTAAAGAGCACTACGGCCATAATTATCCGATTGTCAACTTCCTCTATTGGTTTAGATGTCACGACGACATGTCACGATTGAAAATGCCACGGTCTCGTATTATTGTCAACATGCCACCTTTAAAATGAATGACATGGCATTTTATGTTTCTTTGGATAATAGAATCGACTTTTAAGTTCATTATCATTGCAAATCATTGATGGTTAATTATAGTCTTTTTTAGATTGGTAGTGCGTTCTCTTGTTGTAACATGATGGTTCAATGGTTAGTAGCTCTTTTATTGAGCTAAGGGTCGTGGATTCGATTCCTTTGCGAGACAATTGTTTTGTTTGAACATAAGCGTTGGTTAATTATAGTATCTTTTGGTGTTTTGTTGTGTTTTTTTTATTGTAACATGAAAACCTGTTTGTCCAGTAGTTAATACCTCTTCCTGCTCAACCAAAGGTCCTAGGTTCGATACGGGATAGTTGTATATGTGATTAAATTAATGTTTCTAGTGTGGCTGTTTTAGTAGTAGTTATTTCTATATTTGTCTTTTATGTTCCCTAAAAACTTTGTTATAATAATGTTTTCAATAGTTAAATATATACGCTTTCATTTTCCTTAATTATCATTTGGTTAAAATAATTTTTATAAAAATATTATAATGTTTTTATATAGATATACTATCTCAAATTTTTAAGATTTCATTTGTTGTATTGGTATTTTTTTATCTAAACGAAGATGAAAATATACCTCCGGACTGTCAGTTCCATTGTGACCACCGTCGCGAAAGCTACCATTAATCATCATTTTTTGTCATCTTCCTGTGCTAACATGACGAAATTATGTTCTTTGTGATCGTATAAAAGGGTGTTCCTCGACCATCAGAGGCTAGTCACCGGGTAACTGTAATTAGTTTTTAAATTGGATGCCACACAAAAAATATTCAAAGTCCCCGCGGCTAGGTGCTCCATTCGTCCTCGAATCTTCGGATATTACTAATACTAGGAACGCAAACCAGGCATCAATTTTGACTTGCTGTGGTCACAAATCTCGGTATGTTTTAGCATGTTGAGCGTAGCAAGGTGCAAACAGCACTGAAATTGCATTTACAAAACGTCGACGCATTCTGTCCAATATGAAACACATTATTACATATTTTGTTTTAAACCACCACCAGACTGATGTCTATTAGTGTGCAAAATTTGGGAATTTTTGGAGTAACCGTTTTTGATTGATGCTTGCACAAAGAATACAGAAAAGTCTCTCATAAAGAGCTGCGCTCAATAATTAGTTTTCTTTTTTTATTTTTGTTTATACTATTATTTTATATAGTTTATTCTTTTTTATAATGAATATGTTAATAACTTTACATTTGTTTAAGAGTTTTTCTTTTGTCTAAAAGTAACATGGCTACCCTACAAATCCATCGGTTATTATACTTCTACGAGCCACAAGTTTTATTTCGGAATTCGTGATTTGGATTTGACAAATTACTTTGGACGAAATTTGGACGAGAATCGATTTGTTTGGTCATTAGGCGTCCTTGTCCGTCTTAACTTGATTTTGAATCTAAGAAAAAATATACTTTTTCCTTAAGCATTGATATTATTAAAATAAAGTTTGACTTGATGTCTGTGTATTGTACGTTTCTTTTTGATAATTAAATAAAAAGTAGGGGATAATATATCAACTGTACGTGTGGTCTCTGATTTGAAATGTGTTTTAAATATATACTAAAAACGTATTTATTTGTATTGTATCATTATTATTTATTAGATATACTTGACTCTATTTATTGACACAAGTCAATTCATCCTCTCACCTCGCTGGGGGCCATTTTTCAATCGTGAGTGAGTTAGTTGACCCCGAGGTGCTTTCGATCAAACCAACCAATTTTATACCAAAGACATTTTCAAGGGTCTTTATATCCAAACTGATCACGTCTTAGTGATTTAAATATATCTCAATTTGTGAGCCATTACAACAGCGTTTTAACATATATATATTTATTTATATTATATGTCTTTTGAATTTGTTTGTTTAAATACAGAATTATATCTATAATATATATCATTACTACATATTATGGTAGCATGAGAAAAGCTACCTTTTTGTCTGTCTGTGTGCAGTGTGTACCAAATTTGTTTCCATTATTGGTTCAAATATACATAATTGTACTGGATACCAACGACTCTTGACTTAATAAGGTCCAATTTTAGTGCCAAAATAATAATAACCTCCTTTATATAATGATCAAAAAGAATGACAGTTACAGATAGCCGAAAATTACCCTTTTGTCTATCTGTGTATAGTTGATGCCAAAGTTGTTTGCAATACTGAAATTTACTGATATACTCGGGCGAAGCTGCCGGCGGAATCTAATTATAATAAATCTAAAACGAACCTTTTAGTGAACGCATATTTCATGGCCCAAATATATCAAAGCAGAAACAATCGCACAGTTGACGGTTTTCTCCACTGTGCTGTCAATCTCATCATTATGGGTACAGCCTCTCATTACAGAATGATGCTTTGCATTTACTTTAAGTGGACAGATGGGTGCGTAATAAGAGCAATTGTCTGATTCTTTGAATTCTATTTCCTGTATTTATTTTATTATATAAAAAATACTCGAATATATTTTTAAATGGCTTTCGAATTTGATACATTCTATAAGCTTTATTTTATACTAGCTGTTACTCGCGGTTCCATTCGCAGATGAACTTTTTTATTTGGTTTGTAATAACTAAGAGCAAAAACGTAATGCTAGATAGCCTTCATGAACCTGTCTGTCATAATCTGTCTAGAATAATTCAAATCCATTCGGTAATTTCTATAGCATACATCTGATTATGTTTCAAAAAATGTATAGATAGTTGTTTAAAGATGATATTCAAAAAGAGAAGATAATAAATGGTATGGCCCACTTTGATTTGATTCAAAGAACACTTGATTTTGATGTATTTAACGCCATAAAAATAATTTTATTCACTTCGTAGATGAAAATTTTATTGAAAATTAGGGATTTACTTTTATTTATATTTACTAGTATGCTAAGACCAGCTAGTCACAATAGATAATACAAAAAATTTGAAAGCGCGCGCAAAATTTCCCCATGCAAAGTCTATGGGAAAAATTAATTTTTTGACTAATTACTGCAATTAGGCTAAAGAGATTTGAGAGTTGTCACTATTTTTCAGCAGTGTAGCATAATGAGACCTTTGATTTGAGCCATCAACGATATTTTTCCCTTTAGTGGTTCTCGAGCTACAGTGTGCCAACGAAATCGCTTCCTGCATTAATATATAAGATTTTTTAGTCGTTACAAATTTTCTGGAGCAACAAAATATTTATTTCCAATATTGCCCCCTATCCCCAAAACGAAATCTAATACCTCATGATTGTGATTGACGAGGGGTCATGATATGTAAGTATATTGAAATTACAATTACAAAATAAACACTAACAAACTTCACGTACGCTTGATAAGCTCACCTAATCAATATTATAATATTGCATTTTGAAATATAAAAAAACACTCTCACGGGCCGGCCGTCTATCAACGTATGACGAACACTGTCAATTATATCTTGACTAGTTGAAAAATTGTTGCCAAAGAAAATTGAACCTTATTGAGTTTTGGATTAAGTTTGTGGGTAATTTTATTGAGGGATTAATATAAAATAGTTGGTACGTCGGGATGTCAAAGCGTCGCGAACGAGCGCCGACGCAGGACAGTCTCGTGCTGAGAGCAATCTCGCTCGACCTCGCATCTAGTGTTGTTACTAATAATATCGATAATGCACCTATTTTTTGTATCGATAACTATTATATTTGATAATATTTTGATGAGTTTATTTTTATATGAGCAATTTTAAATATATTTCTAATAAATATGAAAATTATATAAAAAAAATAAGTCAATAAAAATATTATCGATATCGATATCCTCGTAGCTGCCCTGACAGCATCATTATCATCACCGCGGGGCGCTCGGGTCAGAGAGTCGAGACAATCTGTCAAATGTAAGAATCACAAGAGCACATCCCGCAGCCGGCCTATTAATCATATTTCGGCCTTTTTTTATCATTTCCGAAAGTATTATAATAGCTACTATTTTGACGCGAATGTACTAAAATATTATAACTCTTATCTTAATTGATTAAGGTTGAAAATTGCGGATTTTAAATACATGTCGCTTGTCATGTCATGAAGATAACATCAAGACGAAAATTTCTCTGACAGGGTCAAATGCTACAAGCTTCAATTACATTGTACATAGTTTGATAGTTTTGGTGGGTTGTTGCGTTTGTTTTGTAAATTTAGATCATGTAATGCGATAAGGATCATTTTGCTTTGGCAAGAAATTTTTGCGCAACAATTTGTTATAACAAATATATATCTTATATTTGACATTAAAAATAACTAAAATAATTATAGCTAATAACGACAAAATATTTTATACAAAAATTAATAAAAAAAAAATATTTAGAAATTATTATATATAAAACACGGAACCCCAAAAACACTGAAATACCAACAAAAACCTTGATAATAAACACATGTTATTAACTTATTAGTTAAATTACAAAAAAATATTTCATGACATTTTCTCAAACTCATATCACGCAGTTGTAGATACTGCGTTATATTATATAATAATACTTATTTATATAACCATAAGGTTCAATTTAGGTTTAATACCAAAAACATGGTCTTGACACCATTAGGTCTCTAACTGATCGCTTACGGCTAAATGTTATGGTCAAAAGAGACCTCCATTTTACTGTTATTTTATTACGATATTGTATTACATAAGATAATACAATTTTTTTCTACTATGTTAGTTTCAACATCAACATATTTTTTATGTTTAGACATTTGAATGATATATGGGGAGGTTTTCCGTTATGAAGGTTTCAGGAAAAATACTTTTCAGGTATGCAGAAACTGATAAAGTAGTGCTCAGAAAACTAAGATATATAAACTTTTTGAATTTGGTTCAATTAACAGAAACTAAATTGGTTTTTTTTTTTTAAATTACTTTTTATATATTACCTACAATATATTAATAAAAATAATAAAAAATTAATATAGCAGTGTATTTAGCAAATGGTAAAAAAACTAAATAAAATTAAAACTAAGGTGTAAGTGTACTTTTAAAGTAAGCATTTCATAAATTAAATATTTTGCAAAATGACCGTCTTTTTGTAAACTCATGCCTTAAAGAAATCCCCACGAAACCAATACCTTTTAATATATATGTCATCGCTTTTCCAATAAATAGGATTAAAGATAGAATTGCAGATAGTGAATCGGTAGCTCAATTAGCGAAACGACGTGACAGTTTCCTAAAGTTTGCAGGTTCGAATCGTGCCCGTGTTTACAAAATTTTAAATTTTTTATTCTATATGTTTCTAGATCATTTCAAAAGTAGTGAAAAATATTAAAAGTTATCTCCTGTTCTCATTATATATTTATATATTTAGATAAAGCTGTACTCATTTAAGTTTACCAAATTATATGACAGATTACCTGAAATAAGACGAAATATACATCTTAATTATCAATATTATATCTCATATATTATTAATGTACCAAAAAGCTTTTAAAAGTATATATAAATATATTTTTATAATAGATAAAGAAGTAATAACCCCCTAATATGTTCATTATTTTTTCATTGTGTAACGGACGGGTTCACACGGCCATCTTGCGACACTGATCTGTAGATGTCGACAAAATGGCGATAAGAGACGGATTTGTACCAGCTTTAATGTTGCATTGTCTTTTTTAAATGCAAAATTTGGTAATATTGTTCTTTACATAATATTTGGGTATACTTTCATTTTGATTTGGTTATATTTGTTTCACTTGCCAAGCTAAATTCAACTTTGACTTTGTCTATTCTAAGAATAAAAAATATAACAATTTAGTATTATTTTATGTTAATTACAAACTTTGCATAATATACATAATAGTAGCAATGACAATAATAAATGTGGGAATAATCACCTTTGAGTGTAAAAGTGTAAAAAACTTGTGTGACAGTAATTGATGTACAGAGTTGTCACGCGATTTGAGATTGACACAGACAAGATCAGATCAAACTTAAACTCGACTTTAAAATCTTTCCAATAAAGTTAAAATTGTATCAATATTAAAATTTTTTCATCTATGAATATATAAGCCATGGAATTTCTCAAATGTATTGTTACATAATAATTTACGTATATATTTTCGTTGTATGGTCATATAATGTGAGGGAAATGAAAAGGATAACAAGATATTAAGTATGAGTGTAAATTTAAATTATAAGAGAAGATATATAAGAAAGAAGTCACTACATAGAGATGACAAGAGAGTGCGGTCGAAGGAGACATGGATGGATTTGTATTGTTGTATGGATTTTTAATCAATGAGAAGCTTGTATGAACATGGAAACCGAGGAAAACAAATATGTCAAAGAAGGATTCCACTGTCTGTACTGAAATGACATATCATAGAAGAGAGTCGAAGGAAATTAAAATATTTAACCAAATATTTGGTGATAAGACAGGAGTTGAATGACATAATAACAAGAATATTAACAAAATAAAACTAAATATCATTAAGAAAAACTATTGATTAGTGATGACGTCAGAAGGTTGTACAAACAAACTTTTAAATACAAGTTTTAAAATTCCTTAAGTAGTCTATTAATTTGAAACTATATAAAGTCTGTCTCGCCCATAAAGAAAAATACTCATACAAAAACCTTTTTTTTAATTCAGATATTCGATATCTCATAAATGGACAATGTGTTCATAGTTTAGATTCTTGTAATTATATATACATATTATGTATGAGAAGAATGTCAATCAAAACCCATACAATTAAATGTCAGCTTGTCTAATCCTCACAACCTTCGGTCATACCTCACACAAAACTCATCTCCCTATGTATAGACATTGTTCAAAAGATATATATATATCTATGTATATTTTGAACTATGTCTTTACATAGGGAGATGATATGTTACATTTTATATAACTTATACTTATTTTTCTGTTATCATAAAAAGTCTTGCCTTTATATAAAAATTAAATCCAATTAAAATAAGAAACCTGCCTCGTAATTAATTGAGTTAAATAAAACAATAAACCTACAATTTCATAATAATCTTATAATAATTGTGAAACAAACAATTTTAGAATACATTAAAATAATCTATAAAGATTCATTAGTCTTAATGAATATATAATTTAAAAGAAAACTGTGTTAATATTTAGCGCAAATGGAGAAATAAAAGAAAAATAATAAATAACATTAATGATAATTCAATTATTTTCACACACTTTGTTATAGGATAAATTCATGTTATAACAATGATTAGAATCGTCCATTTTATATTCAAAGTTCAAGGATTTAGTTTTAGAATATATTTTTTTAATTCAATTGAAATTTCGTTATATTATATATCTTCTATTTTTGGTTTCAGTTTTTAAAAAATGTTATTGCCTCTCTAGAACTATCATCAGTTCATTTCTGAAACTTCAAACATGGTATTGGTAGGTTCGTTTTAAATTTGTTTAGGTAGGGGGGTACGTATAGAAGAGCATTAACGGTGAAGATGATCAAGTACACGTATTTTAGGAACCCCTTAAACCTACACCTAGCTTACATGTTCACACACACTTTGCACTCCTCTCCCTGCAACACTCCCGTAAATTCATGAATTATTAAGATGCTTCGATTCTTTAAAAATCTGTTCAATTCTATTATTTTATCAACTCTATAAAAATTTAAACGTCAGAAGGTTGCGTCAAAACTTGACTGATTGAAACAATGATGTCACAATTAATTCATTAAAACCATGCAATGAGAGATGTGATGTTATCTCATATCTTGATGGGGTCACGTTACAAAAGACACACACATACACAAAACTAAATATCTAAGTGTTCCACAATAGTAATAGATTTAAAATAACATTTTGTTTTGATCTCTTGATTAGTGCATGAAAAAGCTGTGGGAAGTTTGTGTGAAATTTGTATGAAGTTTGTTATATATGTAATAGTTTAGACTATAGCACGTATGAGAGACGAAACCGATTTTGAAACCGAAATTTCAGTCTTGCTCTTAATATCGGACTATATTTAAATTTTTACATAATACCTAAGTATATAAAAAGTATGTAATAATACAATAAATACATTTATTTTTTGACCATTTGGCCATTTTTTAACCGAAACCGAAAATACAATTTGAACTGTATTCTATGTTAGCCAATTGGCCGAAATCAGAACCGAACCTTCTGTCCATCATTAATGTCTGTGTGTACTCACGTTAATGAAACCTAAATTCGGTTAAAAATTTCGAACCCATTCGGATCTTCAATCAGGTCGAAGTATAAGGACCTGTAGCGTCATATCTTTATCTTTTACTGACGACTGGTATTTTAACAATATTTTTTTATTGTTTTTTAAGATACAACCGATATGCCCGTTGCATATATCAAAAATTTTATACCAATCATATCTCTGCACAATATATAATGTAATATGTCTTATGTCAAAATAATGCTATATCCTTGGTTTTAACTTCGAGGTTAAGTTAAGCACTAAGTGCGTTATTAAACTAATAATCCAAAACTCATAGTAGTTGTGACCTCATCAAGTAACGTTTAATTTATAGTAGTAATTGCTAACTCTGTCACGGAAGTCATTTTTTCATGACAACCAATCACGAATTAAATATAATTAAATTATATTATTATATTGGAAAATATTACGTCATATATATTATTATTATAAAATGGAAAAGTTTGTATAATTTTAGAAATTACCGGATGGATTTGAAATTTTTTCTAATTATGATAAAAGAACTCCGAGAAAACCTAGTATGTGATATATCTAGTGACAAGAGTTAAGATTTTTGTCTGTTTGAATGTTACCAAACCAAGTTTTCAGATTTCAAATGATGGATTTAAATGTAACATTATATATATATATATATATATATATATATATATATATATATATATATAAGTTTGAATTAAAAGGCCCATGAAAATAAAAAATAATGTGTATATTTTTAAATTTATTAAAAGAAACTTGAAATATTTTTTTTATTGAGTTCAAAATAATTAAAAACAAATTATTTTAGATCTAAAAGATCTCAAAATATGAGACCAATCGCCTCACAAGCAGACAGTAGACGAGGGATGCTGTAAGACATTGTCTCAGTCAATCTTGCGGCGGCGGTATCTCAAAGCGTCCTCTGTTTATTCGCTGTCCATACCTCACTTGCGGTTTGTGGAAATTGCATCTCATGTAAGTAATTTTCTAACTTGGACTCGCGACCAAAGTCTATAACGATGCTTGAAACTGGAAGAGAAAAGGAGATTTTTTTAATTTTTTTCTCTAAAGAGGTTCTATATTTAATTATAATTTCTTTTGTGGAGTCGAGCTAACTTGTAGGTAGTACTCACCTTACCAGTACTTTTTTAGCCTATATTTTTTTTTTATAATTTCACTAACTTTATATTATTTAACAGTAATATTTTTTTTCTCTGGAGTCGATCTGAGTTGTAGGCAGTAACGATTGGTTTTCACAGTAGCTTCTTATCCAACAAATTTTTTTTTATTAATCTGATCAATTTTATAGTTGATGAATAAAAAAACCCTATAAAGGACCACCAAGAACTGAATCTTTTAATTATAATAATAATATTTTTTATTGCAGAAAACTTACTTCTAAAAAAACACATTTTAAAAATGTTAGACTAAAATACAACAAAACACAAAAAACAAACAGAAACTTGAAAACTTGTTTAATTACAAAAACTGGAAAAATCACCAAAAAGCCACTTCAATAAACTTTATATCATTTCAGTGATAACACTGCTAAATTGAATATGGCTGCTGTTAGCTCAGTGGCATGTCCTCACGTTCCAAGTATCAAAATTCATATTACATCTCTTATTATTTTCTAACGTCTCGAGATTGGTTTTGTAATTCTGTTGGTATGTTCAGAATTCAAGCGATTCCGCGTATTATGAAGTCGCCAGGCCGTGAGCTAGCCAACTTAACTACAGGCATTATGGATATTATAGGTACTTAAATGTTTTAATATCAGTAGATCTTAGAATGAACTAAATTGAGCAGATTGCTATAATTTTAATAATCTCATCTTCGACAACGTTCATTTAAGAGATGCTTCTTACAGTCTTAACATTTTTTAACATTTTTGGACGCGGTTTGATTCTCTGGTTATTTTTATTTTTTATTTTTTTGGAATACAGAAATTGTCACATATTTCAAATATATATTTTTAACTATATTCCACATTAGATTTTTAATTACTATTATGTATAATAATTGGACTGTATTTGTACTATCGAAATTTGACCGACAAATTACGAACCCATTCGGGTCTTCAATCAGGTCGAAGTATAAGGACCTGTAGCGTCATATCTTTATCTTTTACTGACGACTGGTATTTTAACAATATTTCTTTATTGTTTTTTAAGATACAACCGATATGCCCATTGCATATATCAAAAATGTTAAACCAATCATATCTCTGCACTATTATGTATAATATTACTATTATGTATAATAATAATACTATTATGTATAATAATGCGACTGTATTTGTACTATCGAAATTTGACCGACAAATTACGAACCCATTCGGAGTTCTCATTCATGAGATCGTAACATAACGGAAACGCAGAGTGACATTGACGTGAGTTCAAACGAATAATTATATATATTATAAATATATTATTATTATATATATATTGTAGTAAGATTAGATTTATTAATTAATAATAATTAATTACCTAAAAATGAACATAAGGATAGCAAAAACATCCTACTGTTAGATGTAGAGATAACATGGAAACAAACAAACACTCAAAAGTTTATTAAAAAGCTTATCACACAAGTGTCGGTATTTGTCACTTAAAATAGTGATAGTGTATCACTGTTGTGATAATATCACTCTAATCACAGTATGAGTGTCCATGTGATATTTCCCAGAGGTAATGAATATTGATAATGTTTAATTGTCTTGTATTAAATATCATTAATATTTTTAAAATAAATATTGTGTAAAAAAAGTTGACACGAACTGGATTCGAACCCACGATCTTTGGGAAATCTTCTCGTTGCTCTGAAACTGAGCTATCATGTCACTTCAATGGATCTATTATTCTACATATAATCTACTCTATCGGACAGCGTCTATTATAATAGAACAAAAAATGGAAACAAGCAGGACTCGAACCTTTCACTTCTGGGAAAACTTTTCGTCGCTCTGAAACTGAGTTACCGTGTCACTTTGAAGAATCTCGCATTATGTATATATTTACAGTATACTTTATCAGGAAGGCTTCTATTAGAATAGAACAGAATAGAATAATTTCAAATATGTATTGTCTTGTTTCAACTGAATTGTTCTTTAAAATATTTAAACCAATTTTCTTCAATGTAAATAGTAATACCAATATGCTCTCTAATCATTGGTGATTGATGTCGTGATAGATAACCGATCACAGCTCGTGCATATCAACCAATCACAACTCTTGTCATTTGTTCTTTTCAATCTATTTCTGTTCAAGTTAAAAAATATAAATAAAAATTATCCTTAAATACCAAACACGAGTACTTTCTCTGTTAATATCTTAAGAATGTATGATTGATCAGCTGTTCGCAATGCTAGACGACTGTTCATAATAACCCCGAGGAAATCCTCCGTATGGTGCAAGTTGTAAACGAAAGAAACACAATAACCTACAAATATAATATATATTTTTTTACCCTTTGAAATGATCTTTGTCACACTTATAATAGAGGTCTCTTATTAGAGATTTATTATTACAATTATTACATCCAATGTATTTTTTGTTTCTTTCCTATTGTAATTTTTTATGTAATTTAGTACATAAATAAATATACTTTTGTTTACTGAATTAATTTTATAGAACAAATGTTATGTTTTTACGTTTATCCTATTATATTTACATAATCGATTCTATATTATTCTTCTACTATTATATACTAATATTATATTATTAATATAAAGCTGAAGAGTTCGTTTGTTTGATAAAACGTGATAATTTTCGAAATTTGATTTATAAAATTGTTTCTGATTATGATAGACAGGTTCATGAGAAATACTAAACTATCTAGTATTACGCTATTGCTTCTAATTATCTTAATAATAAATAAAATCGAGTGGAACCGTGAGTAACAGCTAGTTATATATAAACTGCTGTAACTTGCACCACACCAAACCGGTTTCTTCCTTCAAAGTGTTTGTTGACACGCTGAATTAATATTATAAATGAAACGAGGGGAGATTGGAAACACGTCCTTTTGGTAAACAAGAAATTTTTCATAATGTTTGATAAACTTTGAAATTGTTTTACATGTACAGCCATGTTCAGTTTAAACTTTATATATATTTTGCATTTTTTTGAACTTTATTTTTTTTTTATATACTTAGATTTTTATTATAATATCGTATTGTAGATTTCGGATAAGAAAAATATGAATACATATAATCAAAATTTACGTAAATTTTACACTTTGTAGAATTGGATTTTTTTAAATGTATTTAGATTATAATTATTACCGTATTTCGGGTAAGAGAAATAATATATGTATAATCTTTAAAATATCCTTTAGAAATATTTTTTTATGGAAGTATGTCCACACATACTATATTTATAATCTATACTAATATTATAAAGTGACGACGAACGCTTTAGTAGGAGTATAATACGCAAGTGAAACCGCGGTTCGTAGCTAGTATGCATATATAATGTTGATTATATAATCAACCATACATATATTGTATTTATTTTAGAAAATGTATTATTAATTCAATATTATTTTACAGCAAGAAAAAAGTACCGTTAGTGTATTTTAAAAAAATATGTGACATAAAAAATGAGTATGATATAAATTCATTATAATGTGACTCATGGTGCAGTGGTTAGTTGCCCTTAATGCTTGACCAAAGGTTTTGGGTTCGATTCCCATATGGTCAATTCTTAGTGTTATAATTGTTATTCCGGTCTGAATGTACGTTATGTGTATGTATGTAGCATACACATACATTTTATTAGAAACACACTTACATACCTTTTCTCATCCAAAGACGACCTTTGGCTTGTCCTTTGTACATGTCAGAGAAATTCCCGCGAAATTCCTCTTAAATTAACTTTGAATCTGTTAGACATGTTTCTGTTACACCTATAATGTTATATGTTATATAATTAATTATATATAAATAAATAACGGATCTCAACCTACGAGTAAGTATATGTTAATTTCAAAATATATATTTTGAAGCCTACATTATTATAAACATATACAAATGTTAAATAAAAATAAATTGTTCTAATATGAACATAAAAATATTTAAACTATAATATTTTACAAAAGTTTTATTTCAATATTACAATAATATTACTTTTAGTCCTTTGAGTTTTTAGATCAAGAGCAATCAACTAGTAAACAAAAAGATATAGACTCTGTAAATAAGATTATTATAATATTACTCTAAGAAATGAATGTTATATAAATATTTAGCTATTACTAATATATCCAAGACAATTAAGTACAAATTAACTCTAAGACAAGTAATTCCTATCTCAATAATATTAACTGACGCACCCTCTGCCAAAAAGAGTGCCGCTATCGATTGACAGTACTATTACCGCGAATTACATCAACCTATGGTACCGTCTGCAAGAAAAGAAGAAAAATAAATAAAAAAAAATATGTATAAATTTTTTTCATATCTATATATTTTATTGTTTGTATTTTTTATTAGTTGTAATGAAGAGAGTATTTTGTAATTTATTTAATTATTTTTGTAAAATTAGTTTTAATACGGCTGACGATCTATTTGTCAGTAGTTATGCCTGCAGAGCAAAAGAACGTGGGTTATATTGCCACATGGGACAGTTGTTTGTGTAATCCACAAATTGGTGTTTCTAGGCTGGGTTATACCATTAAACGAAATACTACACCATTTTATATCTAATAGTAACATTAAAAAGCTGTAAAGTATGTTTGTTTGATCTTATCTTCTAAACTATCCTATGGATTTAAAAAGGCTATCTAGAAGTAATCTTAATAATGCTAATAATAAATTAAACCATTAATTCGCGTGTAGAACCGCAAGTTACAGCTAGATTAAATATATTTATATGTTTTTGCTATCCCTATCCACCCGCATAATCTTGGATTACGTTTGACACTGACCGGTGTCAAGCGTGCTTGATTGCTCTTTAATTAGGATGTATTATACCAAGCACTTTTGTTACTGATGTGGATAGAATGAGGACGGGATGAGAATGGAATGAGGATAGGATGATGCAACAGTAGCAAAAATATTGACTGGACTATCCCTTTTAGTTTTATTATTATTTTTCGATATGTCAGCCCCTATCCAATTTTTTTATTTATTTTTATGACACTTTTCTCCGATTTTGATGTCAACCCCATCATATCCTAAATTACAGTGAAATCGATATTTATCATAAAAAAAATATAAACGAAAAACAAAAATCAAAAAACATACACAAAAAATATATGTACACGTACACATATGTAAGTATACCTGTAAGAGTGTGTATTCAATTTACTAAAAACTTTATGACACTAAAAAATTACAAACCATAAGTACTTATATCAAATTATCTTTACTTATTTATTTTAATACATTAGTTTAACATTTCTTGGGGTCCTAAAACTCTCAAGAGTTTTTTCAGACACTGCAAATTTCTCTTAGTATCAGCTAAAACATGCATTTTAAAACAATTATAAAAATGCAAAAATAAAAATTGAAATAAATTCTTAAAATCAAACTTTAAGATTTTCAAATATTATTAAAAAAACATTACAAATAAATTAATTTAAAAAAATGACAAGCAAATGAGATCTCACAGAACAACCCCTAAAACAAAAATACCTAATTAAAATATTCATTTTATCTTATTTTATTTACTTCAATACTTCAAGTCTTTAATAAGAATAATTTGTTTTTTTTAATTGATAATTTCTTGAAATAGTAATAATTCTTTCATATATGTATGTATAATCATATATGTCGAGTAAAACAAATATGTTTGCGTGGAGTCTAGAAATCGCTGAAAAGATATATGTAAGTTTTTATCTTACCATTAGTTTTTTTAAATTTAATTTACATAACTTAAGGGTGATTTATGTTTTAAAATTTTTATGGTAATTTTCGTGATCCATGATTACTATTATATATAATTATCCGGCTGTACTCACGTAATTATTACCGAAAGTTGGCTGACTGGTTCACGCTGCGATTCCGCCATGATCAGAGCTCATGAATAAGGACCCCGAATGGATTCGAAAATAGTCTGGCAAATTCCGATAGTAAGAACGTGAGTATAGTAGGATAATTATATATATTTTTCTATGAAAAACCATAGTAAATATATATTAATTATGGTATATATAGTATGAGGGCCCTATGTCACTATGACCATACGAACATATAATGTATCGCATTACGGTAAATTTGTAGAACCGTATTCTTTATGCCAATGTTAAATTTTAAAACACGTTGTCGTGTGTTATGTGCAATAAAAAACTGGTCATAGACTACTTATTGTGTGATATACAAAATACGTTATGTTAATTTCACACCATAGTGCGTTTATAAATCGCGCTTAAATTTAGAGTGTGTTTTGATGTAACTCGTTATTTTCATGGAATCTCGTATGTCATAGGGAATACACCCGATTATTTATCTTATATAATATTTTGTAAATATTTAAGTGTTTGCCAGAAGATATTAACTTAACAAATGGAAATGTCTCTCCAAGATTGACAGGAAATCATTTGCCATTACTTTTAAGAATCATCATCTATTAGTAAGATCACAGCAGCCGACAAAGTGTATGATTTGACAGCTCATGTACCCTTGAAGCTAATTAATATACAGATACAACCACTTAAGATAAGTAAAAATGTATTTTCATCTCAAACGGCACCGGATACAGATTATATCGCCATGACAAAGCGTGGCGCCAACTAACTACAATCAAATATAATGCAAAATCAACCTTATTTCAATAGGAGAGAGTTTATTTTTATTTGTATACACCAACACTACCACCAAATTTCATATATGTTAAACGATTTTGAAACTTATCATATACGTAAAAAGATATATAAAGCAAAGCTGGTGGTTAAAGTATGATTGCAAAGCGTTTGTCAGCAAAAGTAATAAGTTATTAAAAAATATACTGTATCACAATATCATAAGATATATAATGGTATGTTGCAATGTTTCATAAGAATCGCTGGTAACTGCTCTAAAAGCTTCATCCAGAATCTGAAGTGCAGGTATGGCTTCTGTCTCCTAAAATAAATAAATTGGTCAATTCAAGATAACTTTTCCATCGCTAAGATGACTTATTCTTAGAAGAGTAACGTCATTTTAATATCATATTTTTACATTGAACTGATATTGGCGAACTTCGTAAATATTTTTTATAGTATATTATTCGGTTGTACTTAAAATTACTATCGGAATTTGCCCAACTAGTTTCGAACCCATTCGTGGTTATTCATGAGTTCTGAGTATGGCGGGATCACGTGAGCTGGGTTAGCGTGAAATTACCAGCCTCTCAGTATTCTATATTATATATTTTGGAGAGTGTGCACAGGAATTACATGATGTAATTCCCCTATCCCCCTTCCATCAACGGACATCAAAACGCACAGCAAGTATCCATCCTTATGTGGACATTCCACCTGTCCGAAGGAAGCGCTTTGCTTCGTCTTTCCTGATACACACGGTGAAAGATTGGAACAGCTTGCCTTCGTCGCTATTTCCGCCTGAATAAAATGTGGGTATATTCAAGAAAAAGAGTGAATAGGTAGCTAAGCAAATGCGCCTTTCCTAAGACTACATTTCCACTTTCCATCAGGTGGCATATAGTAAAAAATTAACTGAGACTGTGATAAAAAAATTATAAGTACAACCGGATTATATATAATAATGATCATGGATCAAAAAGTATAAGTATAATAAATTATTGTTACTCAGTTATGTCACATATTCTTTGTCTCAGCAATTATGAGATTCGAATCAAGCTGACCGTTAAGACAATCAAGTGCTTCCTGCATTACAGATAATACATAGAAATTGTATATTAAGACTCATAAATATGTATGTGTCGCGGTCTGTGGTCACAGGCGTTGCACAATCTCCCGTATGGCCACACAAACAACGGAGAGCTGTTGAGTTTACTGTTCATATATTATATGTTATTATTATATATAATTATAATTTCAGTTATTATCTTTATATAATTTAAAAAAAAATTTGAACAAAATATATATTTTTTAATTCCATTGATTTTCAAAGGTCAATTTTTTTTCAATTTTTCAATTCATTTAAGTAAATATTTTCCAAGCTGTAATTTTAAATTATTTCCATAACATATTTAAAAAAATATATACATATATATTTGGTAATATTTTTCTTTTTTATTTTTTGAATGTTTAAATGAGTTCAATTAATTTTATAATTATATATATTTTATATGTTCTATAATAAATCCACTCAATTCCAACTGTGTCCAGAATTGATGTACAGTGCCGGGCCACGGCGTAATAGAAAAAGTGATACGCGGCACACCGCACAAATACATTCTTATAGTCAGTACTCCAGGCACCACTCTATATTATCAATCTACGCTCTATATCCACCCTTATTGCATTGATATAAGGGTCCATCTCCCGTAAATACATTTGAAATTTAATGTCATGTACAGGCTGTATGGATGAAGTAATGCTGGACTCAGGTTCTTTATTTTCTCAATAACCTACCACAAAGTAAGAGTATAGATTTTGCTTTTGTATGGGAAATTGAGTCTTTTTTTACGGTTAATTTTAAATAAACAAGTCTATACAGATTTATTATTTATGTTTTTTTCTATTTTTAATCAGTGATCACTTATATCAATTTGAAGAGTCAGGAGAGCTTATTGATACCATACTTATCTATATAAGCCTTTCTGGACGCTCTCCAACTTAAAAGTTAACTTAACCCTTTTAGTGCTAAGGAGCGCCGTCGCGCTGCTCTCACTAGTTATGAAAAATGCTAGCGTCGCGATAGCGCTCTTTTTCACAGTTCAGTCTGTTTCTGTAATTTTCCTGTCAATAAAAATGTAGTATTAATTTCTTTGTTTTTATTTAAAATTATAAAATCTTGTAAAGAGAATGTTGCAAAAAACTTTGAATATTGGTATGTTCTAATAAAAATGGTAATTTTTTGTCTTGTTCATACTGAATACTACATACTAAATTAAAATAAAACTGACCTTTTTTCTGGCATTTTTAGCATATATTGGTAAAATAGGTATGGCATTAAAAGGGTTAAACTTTCCAAACACGTTCTAGTCTGAGAAGAGCATAATAAAGTCCTAATATTTTTATTGTGATCGCTGTTTCGCTTTTAATTTAACGTCAGTTAGACCAATGAATAAAGTAGGTAAATAGGTACTTCTAATATCACGCGAGGTTTTGCAATCAGGAAGGCGCAATGCTTCAGTGAGTGCGGAAGGAAGCTTACCTAACACCAGCACGATATGTGGAAAATTTAAGGTTTGAACAAATTTGTATGTAATATACTTTTATATATGTATTGTTGTATGGATGTAGATGGATGAAGACATAAAGAAGTAAGTGAAATATGATGAAGAAGTAAGTCTGCACTGAGATCATATAGGAGAGAGAGAGACAAAGACATGTATTTTTGCATGGTCTTTTAATGGAAGAAAAAGATGGAAGTATTATTGTGGATGGTTATAATAGAAGACTGAAGAAGACCTGGATAAAATGCTTGAAATATGTCAAAGTAACAAGTCTGATTGAAATACGTGAAGGAAAGAGATTTGGAGAAAATGAGTATATGGTACATTTAATAAATAATTACCAGCGGCCATGGACTATTCATTACTACTATATTTCTATTAGAAATTTGCAAATAGTGACATTTTAAGAGATACGAAGTTTGGTACTTTCTGGCACCATAGGTCTAAGTACCAGGTGGTAAAAACTTGGCAAAAATCCTCTGGTTCTTATATCCACTAATAATAATATTTTTCTAACTGACCATATAAAAAAATATACTTTAATTTGCAGTTACTAAAATTGTATCAGACAATGTTATTTAAACAAACATTCTCAGCGTCATAATAAATACACATAGAGTTCATACAAATAATACCGATAAAGTTCATACATTTTTTATCTCATCAACGTCTCATGTAATTTACGACATCACACAATGGAACTTATATGGTCTATTAAATAAGTTGTTGGAGCTTCAACATATAAATGAGAGGACACTTATAAACCATATTGTTGAGAAAAATACTTTGCTAACAATACTTAAGAGTAGTGCACACTTATGACCCCCCTCCCATATACTAAAGTCATAAAACCATCCAAAATATATATACATCTATATTATTATGTGCTACTTTTCAAGAAAAATAAATAATTTTAAGAAGTGAAAGTAAATTATGATTTCTTTTAAATCTATAATAAATTTCATCAAAATCCGTTTAGTATTATTTTTATTTAATTTTTTTCTTCTCAACAAAACTTCAATATTAAAAAAAAATGCTAAAAATTGTCCAGTCACTTATCAATTTTCGGACACAAAAAAATACTGATTCTTTTTTAATAAAGATAAAATATATAATATTATTTTTATCCTCATTGTGTACCAGCCTTATATAATAATGATAGTGGAATCCAGAGAGCAGCCATACATTGTTACTTTGCCAACACCGCTTATACTAGATCAGTAATGAACCCGCCAATTACACGGGGCCATTAAATATATTTTATTCAGACGTTAAAATATAGTTCATATTTCTAAAAGATATTCATAACTTTGTTGCTAGTTTGTTATAATTTAAAATTAAATTTATATATTAGAATCATTTCTATATAAATCATCACTTGCTTTAAAAATGGAGGCATCATTTCTAGCGGGCGTTCACACGGGAGATCACCTTTGACCCCGTCAGGCATCGAACCGACGGCCATGATTAAGCGAGTGGCGTCACCAGCACTGCGCCAACGGCTTGTGACATTCTTGATGTATGATAATGACAAAGCTATTATATGTTATTTTAATTTTATTAGATGAGGGGAAAATTGTGTTTATTATAAATATAGTAAGATATGTTTATATTTAATAATTTCCTGAGAAAATTATTGTAATGGACAAGTTTTGAGGTGTCCTGAGTAATTCTAGATATTATTTATATTTTATTATTTCATTTGTATCTGTGCCTGTGTGTGTATGTATGTTGCTTTACTTTTTTTAATATAGTAAAAATACGCACAGTAATTTAATTTGTTATATTGAATTCAATATTGTAGATATTGTATTTTGTGACGATAATCATATCAAATGTCTTTCATTTTGTAAATAATAAGGGCATAAACTAATGAGCTCATAACGAGACTAACAGACGGACGGACAGGAAGACATATTAGCATTTAAACGGTCACACAGTTACATCGCTCTGTAAGTGTCCTCCACTGAATTCATTAGTTCAGCTCACCTGATTTTATTTAATTAAAAAAAGACGAGCGCTACCATTATTTACAATTGTGGTTTAAAAATTAACTGGAGTTTAAGCTACTGGTTAAAAAAAATGAATAGATAGATGGCCGAGTACTGCTATCATTTTTCATTTGTGATTCGACGAATGTTATTGAAAATTTTGTCTTCAAAAACTTTAATGAAATTACTAGTTGAATAAGAAATAATTTAATTAGTTTTGTTTTCAATATAAGCAAATTTAATACTGTTCAAAATGTTTAATAGTACTTATCTAACTACGGTTTAACTCTAGCAATCTTAACTACGGTTAAACATGTCACCAGGCTCTGAAGACGCAAAGCAATGTCCCATCCTGATCAGCAGAGCGTGATGGGAACCCTTCGCGACTATATGGTAATTACCACGAGATATTATCACATATAGAATGAAATTAAAGGTATCTCTATACTTGTCTCGTCATTACTTTTTAATTAAAATGTGGTGTGGTTTTTAACTGTTGTATTGAATATATATAATTAGCTGTTTATTTGTTTTTATTTATTTTTTTTCTTTTTTTTAAATTTCAATTGATATCAGTTTACTTGTGTACGTTAAAGTATCCAGAGGGCCTATTTTGATTACTTATAAAACTTTTGTGATGGCACATAATTTCGATAAATATGGATTTTAATACAGACAGTCTCCAACTTATAGTAAAAGCTACGTGAGTTTCTGGTTTAAGAAGCACTTTCTTTACTGCGATTATTGTTGCACAAACTTTTATATGTAAAAATTTATATTATAAAATATTGGACGTGATAGATAAGAACAACCTAACAGAAATAATTGCAAAATGTATTTTTTAAAGACCTATGTAATATTAATGCTATAGCAAGAAATGAAGTATAAATATATGTGCATTACATATATGTATGTATATATATATATATATATATATATATATATATATATATATATATTGAAAGCCTTTGAACATTCTCTCATATCTCTGTATCTCATATATATATAATAAAGAATTAAATAACTAATATACTTAAGATTTGGATTGTAACATTTTTTCTTAATCATAAATTCTCTGGCACAGTCTTGATAAATATAGTCCAGACAATATTTATGGCATGTTCGATCAGATAGGGCCTGTCCACTGAAACTTGGGGTCTAAATTGACCTCGTAAATCATAGAACGATGATAGGGCGTCTCCAGTTAATTATATTTTTTGACGACAATTATATTGTTGGGAAAATATCTTTAATATTTATATTTGATGAATTTTGTTATTATTTTACTTGTTTTGATTTAATTTGTATTACACAATTATATTCTTCAACGACAATAATTGTAGGAAATATTTTAATATATATACATTTATTTAAAAATATCGTTCCTCTTTTGTTGGTTTTGATTTCATTTGTATTAGTATCACACAATTTTATTTTTTGACAACAATTATATTGCGGGAAATATTTTAAATATATATTTATATGATAAATTTTGTATTGTTTTCATTTGTATTGCAGGAAAAAAGTCTTAAATATATATTTGTTTTATTTTATTTGTTTCAAAATAATATCTGATTGAAAATAGTTCGTGTCGTATTTTCTTTTATTTTAAAAATATTGTTTTCGTTTAATATTCTTTCTTTAGATATTGATCAATGTTATACATACTTTTAGACCTCATTTACATATTTTTAGTATCAAGGAAGTTACATATATTTATAGTGTCAATGAAGTTTCTTGTCGATTATTCTGTATGTATCTTCTTTGGAACTGAGTAACTAGAGTATGACATCTTCAAATGCAATATAATAAATTTTGTCCCTGACTTCGTATTTAGTAGAAAAAAAAACTATCAACTATTTGATATATTAAACATATAATTGTTATAAAATAATAAACATAATTTTGTTTTCCTTTTTATTTCATCAAACAAATATATCGTTAGAAGCTTATTAATTAAAATGGGAAACAATATAAATTTATAATAATAAACTTATTTGTGCGTCAAGTTTAAACTATAGAGACTTACTTTTATTATTTGTCACTAGATGGAGTTGATTAGAATTGCCTTATATTTAAAAAATATATAATTTATAATTTTATGTATTAAATATCTTTTTCGTTTAAAAAATCATTCTGTCTGATTTTATTAATATGTTTGTTTCTTTTTATCGTTCACAATTTGCGTTTCACTGAGATTTAAATGACAAATATAATATTATTATTATTATTATTATAAAATTTCGTTATAAATAAGTCATAATACTTAACAATAGACATGATTAATAAGTAAAAAATCTAAAATCAAAACTATTTTTAAAGGTATCTCATTTATAAGGGAGCGGCGATTGAACAATGCGTCTAATTTTCGTGCAATTTGATTGATAGCCAATCCCATTTCATAGTTGACGCGTCAAAGTAACATTTTGACGTGTGATTGGTAGATTTATATTTCTAAAGCAACATTAATCTAAATAGCCAATGAAGCATACATTAGAGAGAGATGCTACTGTTATATCACCAACATTAAAATTTAGACTAGAAAAAATAAATTTAAAAAACACAATAATACATTAGAGAGACATGCTACTGTTATATTACCAACATTAAAATTTGAACTAGAACACCTAATCTAAAAAATACGAAAGTATACCAGGTTTTTGATAAACAAATCAGAGCTAGTTCCATTTTTAAAAACTGTTCTCTTCTCTTTCATCCATAACGATAACAAATAATGAAAAGTTTGAAAACAATTACATTTTATTTTTGACGTTGAAACAATGGCAACAAAATGCTTCGCTAATATTATTCCACTTACTCAAACGCCCTCAAAGGTCGCAAATAACTGTACAGCTCGTAAAGTACAAGTCGCATTAGCCATAACGAATAAAGGCACTAAAACCAAGCTCAACCCTAAGGGCCGTTTCGGCTGTCAATGCGAAAATTTAAGTCCGCCACACCCATACACTCAAGGGTCAACCTTTTTGCCCTTTGTCTCAATTGTAGCCTGTTTCTGGACGCTATTAAATAACTCCCTTGTTTCCTTTGGAGTTTTGTGTAATTGTGATTACTTTGAAATAAAAATAAATATATTTTCAACCAAATTACCACTTTATTTATTATCACCAGTAGAATCCTCATTATTTCGTTTTTGTTTCTATCCCATCCATTATATATCCTCATGTTTCTATTAAATATGATTTAAAAACAAAGCTTAATTCTGTACGTCTGTCCGTCTGACGCTTGTATACAAAACATCTATTCTAATCTCTTTGTGCAAAGGAATGTATTGCCGACATCAGTCAGAATCTATCTATCTTGTGGTAACGACAATGTCTTGATATATTTTATCACATTTAGCTCAGTAGAAATATTTACTATCATCGTCCAAATTACAATGATACCTCATTTCGATTTTTGTTTGTGAATGTATATTCATCCAGTATATCTTTAGTGTTTCAGGGTTCTGGTGAAGCTGGTCGCATGGGTGCCGTGACCGTGGTGTTAATGCTCGTATTTGTCATCTGTCAATTTGGTTTCTATTCTGGTGGGGCTATGAAAGCTTTTGGTAACCGCATGGGTTGAGTTTTGTCATTATTTTTAGATGTTTTATAATCGTTATTGACAGCACGAAGCAATTAGTTGGGGTGTTCTGTGATTTTATGAGTTTTAAAATATCATTTCATATTGGGATTACTATTAGTAATGTAACATTTGAAAATACAAAAGAGGATTCTTATATTGAATATAACTAACGTTTTCAAAATATATATATATATATAATATGTTTTATATAAAATCTCAGACCATTCAGCTGTCTGTCTAAAACACAAGTAATCAACGAAATTAGACTCCGTCTCGGTATTTACCCTCAATTAATGGTCTTGTAACGGCGGGTGGGATTTTTACAAAACATGTAAAAGTAATACATTCAATATTAACAACTTTAATAATATAACTTAGTTAATATAAATAAATCTCTGGTCATTGTAAAAGTGACAAAATGTATTCTTAGATCTGAAGTTAATTATATAAAACTAAAACGTAATGCTCTCATGAAGATGTTGAAGATTTGTGCACATTTTAGAGATTTTTTAACTTTTATTGTCTCATTTTAATTCATTTATACTTTGTTTGAAGTTATCAGGTAGAGTTTAGGACTCATATATGAAGTAGAACCATATTAAAATCAAAGATCTTTATCGTTTAGGCAGTTCAAACCGCAATTCCGCCATGCTCAGAGCTCATGAATAACCCCAAATGGGTTCGAAACTAGTCCCAAATTCCGATAGTAATAAGTGAGTACAGCCGAATGATTATATATAATAATATTCTCTATCTTAATAAATATACCACTTATAACTCGTCACATACTACTTAGATGGTTCTAAAGAATCTCTATGGAGAAGAAAGAAACAAACTAAGAAACTATATGGATATTTTAATCTCTGATTTCTTACCAATAATTTAAAATTACCCAATTTTGTGCCCAAATTACTATGTTAAATTCATGTATAATATAACATCTCTTGTGCAGTCGGTTAAATACAAATGTTTAATTAACGAGCTGACGTCAAGGTGCCTCTAAGTATAGTGGCCGCGAAATTACAGCTTTCTCTCCGATTATATAGTTTATATTTAATGATTCTGTTACTTTATTTTGTTTTAATTGTCTAAAAAACTTGAAGATTTATATTGTTGGGATTTGTGTTATAATTAAACCAAAAAATATACTATTTGAACATTTTGTTGACAAAAATTGCTTATAACAATCCAACTCGAAAAAGTGTATTCAAATACCTGATTTGTCGTCATGGGTTACTTGTAAAATATGTGTTCTTAGATATTATATAATACTATATATTATAAGAACTAGCAGATTCTAAAGAATTAATAATTTTTAAGTTTTTTTGGTCTTAAAATAAAACCAGAAAATATACTAATATTTAAAAACATCAACTGTCAAAAATTGCTTATAATACCTCATCGGTCGAATAAAATATTTTTACAAATATATTGTGCATTATATGAAAACCCACACCCAATTTATCAGTGGTACCACCAAGTTACAAGTTATTTACCAACACAACGATTAAAAAATAACCGAAAGTTATTACAGTCCCCAAAACCCGTGATCTATTAAAAGGGCCCCATTACCTGGACCTAATCCTATAATTACAGTCGACCCAAACATTGATTGATAGTTCACAATTCCACCAACAAATTAAATTCTGATATTATAAAAAGATGTTTTAAATATATTGCTTTGAACCAGTTTTAACCGAAAAATATTAGTTAGAAATATATATAGTATGGGCAGTTCAGTATGAGTGACATTATAGCTCAGTTTGTAGAGTAACGAGATATTATTATAGAAGTCACAGGTTCAAATCCAGACGATGATGGATGTTCTATATTGTTTAAATATTCTAATAAGCTTGACATATTTTCGTATTACGTACTTGTAATAAATATACATATAATAAGTTGTTTTTTGTCTACTAGTACAAATATCGTCCTATATAGCTTGGTGGTATCCTATTATAAATATGGTATTTTTAAAAATAATCTTTAAGGTAGCTAATAGCTGGTGGTAGCGGTCCAACCCCTAAACAGCTTTCACAGAAACGCCTATGAGTTGAAACATTAAAACCATGTTATTTTATATAATGGATAGCGATTTGTCTATAAAATTAGAGGTTTTATTACCTGGTGCTAAAAAAAAATTTAAAAAGA
Source organism: Mechanitis mazaeus (assembly GCA_959347395.1). Classification (NCBI taxonomy): domain Eukaryota; kingdom Metazoa; phylum Arthropoda; class Insecta; order Lepidoptera; family Nymphalidae; genus Mechanitis; species Mechanitis mazaeus. Next base: position 10,062,756 of record OY365754.1, read on the forward strand.
TATATATATATATATATGTTTGACACTTATAAAAATTACATTGATTTGAAATGAGGTTGTGTTTAAAAATACATATATACTTATATAGTACGTCATAGTTATTTTTTCTACTTAGCAAAGTCTTTCCAAATCCATACCGAAATATGTATTTATATATACATATTTGTGCAACGTATTTTTTAAGTCATAGTTAACAAAACCCTTTAAATCCATATCGAAAAACAGGAAAACATTTGAATTTTTTAACAAATTTAACAAATTGGTTCTATAGTTAACAAAAAATGGAAGATTTGATGCTTTGTGAAAAATATAAGGGCATAATGACGATCAGGGGGCGCAGTTAGCGAGGCGGGACAATTATATTATGACGGGTGGTGATAAATGGTACTATAACTTGAGCAACATATATGGAGTCGCTGTTGATACTATATAAAATAATATATCTTCTCAGGACTGAGGCTTTTATCTTTACGAGCCGATAGTAGCTTTGACTATGAAAAAATGTTTTTTAAAACTTATTTTCAATAAACATTTCCATTTCATTTTCATTTATGGAGTCGCTGTTGATACTAAATTAATAAATATATTAAGATACTATTTTAGTTTTGTGATTTTATTAATATTGAAGACTTATTATTAGTTTTTATTTTATTTGATTCAATAAAAGGAAAATTTTTATTTAGAAAAAATATTTTCTTTTTGTGATGAAAATAACAAAAAATACCTTTGATATCTTTGGTATTATATTAAAAAATATACAGAAAAATATTATTAGTAAAATAAAATCTCTATGCATTTCCATTTCCGTTTATAATTTACAAACTATTCGAGCAAGTTGTTATTAAAATGGTCATTTTCCTAACCGCGAATTATCAAATTTCTTTCACTCGCCCTAGTATTATCACATAAGTCCAAATGTCTCGAAGAATCTCGGAAAGGCCAACATAACTTGACCCAAACAAGAGAACTCAAATTGTTTAGATAAAGTTATGGTGATGGGGGTCGTAACATTATGGTTAGTTTAAAGTAGAACGATTAAATGAAAATTGCGAATGATTACAGACTAGTCCCCTGTAATCCTCGGATCAGTTATTATAATTACATGTCTTATAACTTTTCAAATGCCATTAATAATTAAATCCCATATGATTTAGTAGACAAATTAAAATTAAATTTAGAAAAAATATAAAAGGAAAAAAAGAGAGAACGAAGAAAAGAAAAGTCTTTTAATATATATAATTATAATTTTAATAATATAACAATAATAATATTTATTGTTATATATAATTCAGCTTTCAAAATATAAAAACATATATTTTTGTATTTAAATTTTCGTGATCAATGATTACTATTATATAGATATATATATATATCCGGCTGTACTCACGTTATTACTATCGGAATTTGTCCGACTAGTTTCGAACCCGTTCAGGGTCCTTATTCATGAGCTCAGGGCATGACGGAATTGCGGCGTGAACTGTTCATGTCGAGATGAATAAGGACACCGAATGGGTTCGAAACTTTTTGGGCAATTTCAGATAGTAATTACGTGAATAAATATATATTTTATATTTATCTACAAATAATTAGTGATTTCATCATACATTATCCATACATAAAACAATATTCATCAAATCCCATACAAGCTATTTTCTACACCACAACTAAAAAACATAATTAGATAGGAAATATTGTCTGTACTTGACATTTAAGCAACTCACGCGCACATTTACCTCGACGAGTAATTACACCTGCTTTATCTTTCTTTTAAAGGTTTTTCTAAAAAATGTTGTTCAGTTAGATTGTTTTGTATGACCTCTCAATGATTCACTAACAGTCAAGAATATATTGTTATTTATGTATTTTTATGATTCACGTTTGATGGTTTCTTTCAGTTTCTAAAACACTGACATATTTGTTAAATTTAGTTTATTAATACAAACAAAGTAAAAAGTAATATTTAGTTTTCTATACACTTGAACATATTTAGATACTCATACATTGACAAAGTTTACCATATTCAGTTTCTTATATACTGACAAAATTCAACATATTCAGTTTCTTATATACTGACAAAATAATACATTTTTAGTTTCTTATAGACTGACAAAGATCACCTTATTTTCAAATATTTATACATTGACAAAAGTGAACATTTAGTTTTTATAAACTGACAAAGCAACACATTTTTAGTTTTGTATACACTAACAAAGATGAACATATTTAGTCATAATAACAATCTTTTTCACGTCTTATCTTCAGTTTATTGGCATCAGACCCCACGGCATCCCACAGGAAGGTGTCAGTGCTTTTTACATCGCAAGACATTTAATTATCCAGTGATGAATAATTCAAATGCGCGTGCGCCGGAACGGTCACAGCGCGTTGCGACTAGCGGTCGTACAAGATTTGAAATTATGTGGCCATTTTTATTAGTCTATATGTATTTCCCTTCTCTGCTTCGTTGCGTTATCTCTTCATTAGAAAGTTAGAAAATTTGTGATTTTTTATATAATTTTTTATTTTGTGGTGATTAAAATAGTCAAATCCTCAGACCTCTAAATTGGGTATAATTTATCTGAGCATTCTAATCGCGTTTTTTGGGAAAAACTTTTGACATTCCGTCACCGCCCTCAAATAAATTATAGACTGCAAATCTATCTTTATAATTTATGAAATATTTTTAGAATTGCACATAATTATATATTTTGTATCTTTTGGAAAGACAGTAAAAAGAATGAATTTCTTGACAGATTTTATATAAATTGTGTAGAAAGAAAACATAAAAATAATATTTTTAATTATAATATTTATACTACGAAGGTTTATATTTTTCTTTTATTCAAATTATTTATGTAAATATAGTACATTTTCAAAAAAATTTTTTTTTTTTTTGCGACAAAAATCATAGCGCATTTCTAGATTTTCTCGTAATTCGTAATATAATATTAATTTTATGTTCAGAATATACGTTCGGAATTCAACCATCACATATTTCTTGGTCCCCTTTTGATTTGCATAATAACCACCTTCTCCAGCCTAAAGGGGACTCAGGACTTTTTTCTCAAATTCCATTCTTTAGGATCACACAAATTCTTTATGAATTTTAACAAGAATGTTTGGGTTGATTTGAAAATTACCTGAAGATACAATTAAAAATATTATTCAAACTTTACTATCAAAGCTTATTGAAAATTCCTGAACGATTTTTATGTCAATTTCTAACAGCAATATTTGAACGTTTTTAACAATTCAGTTCTTTGATAATTTGTGAATGATTTTTCTATTCTCGTTTCTTACAGCAATATTCTTTAAACTCCGACTTTTATGGTCTTATAAAAAAATAGTTCAAAATATCAAATTTGACAAAAATGTCACGATGACAAGCGTAAAATCAAAGATTGACAAAATGGCCGTTAGGTACTGAGTATAATGACTTAATAACATCATAAAAAGTCTGTTGGTCACGTCCGTTACATACTGTAACTATTACACATCTTGCCTGCTTTACTGTGGCCAGTAATTATAAATGTTGAAACACAATGCTCTAAGTTTTTCCTGCAATTTCACTCGTGTTACTGAAGTACTAGAGTTAGAACAAATCATTGCATATTGATTTTATACTAAAAAGCATCATCTTAATACAAGTAAACTTTAAGTTTTAAGCACATAATTGCAAGAAAAATGATGTATTTAGTAACAATATTTAGTATGAAAATTAACAAGTCTGTCTAATTATAAATAAGAATTATAAAAACACTACAAACCTAATTTTTTTTGTAAATAGAAATCGTCACATAAATATGAGATATTTTGCAACCTCCAAGAACTGTTAAGCAACAAGTCTAACAAACCATAACGACTGACACATCAAACTACAATACACAACAATTCAACAATACATACCTGTATCTTATCCCATTGTAACAAAGTTGATAATTGCTTAAATTATAAATATGTATAGGCAAAAATAAAATGGCAAGTATCGCTAGCATCAGCTCATATACCGATATGACTGACAATTTCATATTTAACTTACATACGTCCTTATTTTTATATCACGTAATGGCGGGTGATTTTGTCGCTGTGTACAAACCGACCAATGGCGTCGCTGATTACAGATGTTCATTGTGTAGTAAATAGCAAGGTTTTCTTAGTAATTTTCCGGTAGGTGGACAGCAATAGACGCGTGGAAATAAACAACTGAGCACGCATTGTCTAAAAAGATGAAGCGATAGGGACAATTACATGTACGTCGTACATTGACATGAGGTACTTTCGTCGCAATCAAAAAGGTTTACACGCGGAGTTGGAAAGGAGTTTGATTGTATGCCTTCGTCATGTCAAAAAAAAAAAGATTTTGGCATTGACACATTTAATAAATTTTATGTACATTCTAGATACTTAAGAAAGATGTTTCGACAGCTACCACTTCATCTGTTACGGTTTTAAGAACAGCAATGAAATAGTACTTCCGTCGCAATCAAAAAGGCTTACACGCTGAGTTGGAAAGGAGTTTGATTTTATGCCTTCGTCACGTTCATTAAAAAAAAATGACATTGACACATTTAATAAATATTAAGAGATGTTTCGACAGCTTAAATTTCATCTGTTAAGGTTTTAACAGATGAAATAAATATTAATGGTATATAATAAAACCTTTATTCACGCACAATTTGTGGCGAACGATAGACATAGAATGTTTTAATTGATGTTATTCGTAACATCGTGGTAAATCCATTTATTTGTGGGGCATCCATGTTTAGAAATATGCTGTCTATGGTTTTCAAATTTATTTTTATAATAAATAAAAATAAATTTGAAAAAACCATAGATTTACATATTCATATTTAAAAATTATTATAAAATAAAACAAAAAGTAATGTATATAATCTTTAATACATATATATAAAATAATACTTTATTAATAATATTTTATTTTTTAGTAAGAAAAATATTTTTTGTTGAAAAAGATGTTACCATATGTCATAAATATTGTCTATGGTTTTAAAATTTATTTCTACTTACTTCTTAAATAAAATTTAATCTTAAATTTATTTAGAATAAAAAATATTATGTAAATGATTTATCTTCATAAAAAAATCAAATTTTATATATATAAGGTAAAAAAATATTATATTTATTATAAAAATATTACGATATGTAATAATAATTAAGAAACTAGTTAAAAGCGATCCAAATTGTCATTGATATTAATTTTATTAATCTGAGCGGCGGATATAAAGAGGCTGTTTTTTTTAAATTGACATTTAATAGACTGGGGGCCATCTTGTATGTGACGGAGAATTGATTGACAAATTGCGTAACGAATCCGAAATAGGTGGATATCTTCTATCAGAAAGTCGCGCTTGAGGGATGGGCCACCAAATGCGAGATTTAAAAATAATAATAATCTTTATAGTACACCACATATAAACAAACAGTCAAAAAAAGTATGACACATTTGAGGTAAACAATAAGGCGGCAAATATTTTTTTTTTTTATTATTTTAATTCATTGAAATAGTTTAAAAACAATTATATTTTTTTAATGTAATTTCTCTAAATATTAAATATAAGTTTTATTATATATAAAAACGCATATTTCATAGCTCCACTATAGTGTTGTAAAAGCACAAGTTCTCACGACAGATTCGATCGAGTCTTCATTATTAGTGAATCTGTTTTATTGAAATATCTCTGACGCCGCCTTTGATGTTTTGTCAATTTCAATTTAATCGATACATCGGCTTCATATCGAGTAATTAGTAGCTATTCGATTTTTTGAAACTGTAACGAATTGTTTGTCGTACAAATGGAAAGTCTTGCCAAGTTATCGATATGTTTATGATGCTTTGATGTTGATTATTTTAAACCACGCTATAGCCAATAGCTTAAAATATCTTTACATATTAACAAGATTATATGTATTTATTTGGTTTTATTTATATAATTACTATCGAAATTTGCCCGACTAGTTTGGGATTCAAACTAATTGCGCCACGCTCCGAGCTCATGAAAAAATCTCAAATGGATTCAAAATGCGATATTAGATACATAGGTAAAACCAGACACATAGACAATAATAATGTAAATACTGTGAGAAAGTGCCCGATTGGTTTCGGAATCACACCGTGATTTCGCCATGTTTGAAGCTCATGAAAGAACCTCAAATGGGTTCGTAAATTCAAAAATTCTATATTAATTACAACAAAATATATAATAGTAATCATAGATCACGAGAGTGTAAACAAAAAAAATATAATTGAAGTTATTAAAAAAAATGATAGTACTCAATTTTTGATGGTTAAGGTCATATAATTGATCATCAGACACCTTCAATACAATGACATTGACACACCAACAACGCTACCAAAATCTTTTAATATATTTAATACCAACTCTAATTATACATAATCAAAGAACGTGATGCTTCTGACACGTGAGGTGATCCTTTGTGTTCTCGTCACGTTTGACCATTTTAAAATGGTACCACTAAATCTTATCATACCCCCTCTCACACCTAGCTGTGAACATCAGCGACGGACGAGGAAGATCAAGTTATTCTGGCGTCCTCTTTTGTCCATAGCAATCAGAAACAGACATTCATATGACCATTTTAAAATGGTACCACTACATCTTATCATACCCCCTCCTACTTCTATCTGTATACATCAGCGCGGGACGAGGAAGACCAAGGTATTCTCGCGTCTTCTATTGTCCAATAATAATAGAGATAATTCATAATTTTTGTAATTTTTTTGTCATTTTAACTCATATTTGAAACGTCATGTATTCGAATTGACATTATATAATACGTCCTCGACCATATCCTGTTCAGATATTTCAATGGATTTGATACTAGGTCCGTCACTGTGCACGGTGGGTGGAGCTGAGCGAAGCATTGTTGATGTATGAGTTTCACATACTTGTAAAATTAGCAGAGTAAATAGTGACTATAATCTTAAACATAATAAGAACTAGCGCGTGCGATTTCAAAATACAGGACCTATAAGTCACTGTACTCGACAACTCTGACAATATTCAACATCCTACCTTTATTCGTCTATGAGGAGTAGCATTAGTAATGTACCACACTTTTGACCAGTAAGAGCTTAGCTTTGCTCAGTTCAATAAGTATAGTTTGACAAATTTAATATTTATTCGGTTATAATATTATTGTTTTTGAGTTGGTATTTGTTTTTATTAAATTAAATATTTACTTCAAAAAATAAGGTGCATTTTTTTAATAATATTGTTTTACAGATAAATAAACATTTAGTCTATAATTCCATTTATTTTGTCAGAACAAAATAAACATATTAAAGTTATATTTTATAACAAAATAATATATTAAACAATAGAAGTAACTAACAAATATAGATAATAATTGAAACCTTGAAAAAAATGGATTTTTTTTTAAATAATATTCTTTTACAAAATAATAAATGTTAAAAGTAATATTAATATTATTAATTATAAAGAATGACATAATTGTATATAAGAATACAATTTCATTATATGTTTCATTTAGTATTCTTACTCATTACTTATTCTTAATGTTTTTATTGTAGTTTAATAAAATATATTATAAATTTCAACAATAATATTAAAATTATAGATGTTTTACGGTATAATGTGTTATACTTTTGCAATAAAACATAAATATTATATATATTTTTGGCATACAATAATATTAATATAAGTAATACCTAATAACCTACCTTCTACCCCTAAGGAGATGTTCACAATTACATACCAGGGTATAATAATAAATAAGTAGGTATCGTCTCATCGGTGCTGAACAATTGCTATTGTACTCGCAGCCAGCGGCGGACTGTCTCTGCCCACTGGGGGGTTATTATATATCATAGAGATACTATATGTTATATCTCATAGAGATATACACTTGGCATATAATATACAACTAATTAACACTATTAATACCATTTTATTTTGATGCTAGACAAAAATCTAAAATTTGCTTGATTGATTGATTGATTGATCAAGAGTTAGAATGATGATGTTATTATCGTCATTATATTGCTTTTATTATAAGTAAATGGTTTTTAGTTTATAAAATATGTTACAAATATTTCTAGATTGTTGAAATTGTTGAGATATTATTGTTATAAAACATTCCAGATGTTTTGGAAGCCATATATTAAATTTTGATTTGTAAAATACTTCAAAATTATTCTAGAACGTTCTAGGTGTGGATTCAATATATTAAATTTTATTTTATAAAATATGTTTCAACTATAGATTGTTCCAGGACGTTCCAGAACGTTCTTAAAGATGTGGATTGAAAATATTAAATTTAACTAAATGGTTGTAATATCAAACTATTTCCTAACGAGCCATCAAAGCTAACCTTTAACAACTCGTATTTCTAATAAATCCAGCCTATCTCAAGCTATGGACACATGGTGAAAGTCTAGACTCCAGTGCCTTCGCGCTTAGGCCTCGAGGCTACGACCTACGCGGATGGTATTATTATTAACGATAACACGATATAGCATAATATTCATATTATTACTAAGTATATCAAAATTACATGAATTAAAAAAAATTAAAATTTTTATGTATGTAAGCTTTCATGATCCATGATTACTATTAATATAATAATTCGACTGTAGTTATAATTACTATCGGAATTTGCCCGAATAGTATCAAACCCATTTATGGTCCTTATACATATGCTCTGAGTATGGCGGAATCGCAGCGTGTACTCGTGAGCAATAACGTGAGTACAGCCGAATAATTGTATAATATAAGTAAAGTGATACAATATGCATACCCACATCTATACTCTAATAAAAATATATATATATTAAAACATTTTTTATACCATATCTAAGGGTTTTTCGTCTCTCCATTATCAACCAGAATATGGACATGAGTACATCACCCACTAGCAGTGGACAAGCGATAGGCTATTAACGATTTATAGCTAACAGATTGCTATCATTATGCTAGGATTATGTTGTTTCACAGCATTATTAGGTCCTTACCGGATGGGCGTATTTAGCTATTCAGATATTCATATCATTTCATTATTTAATTTCCGGGTATTATAAATAGAAAATTAATAAACATATGACCATCATTTATTAACAAAAAAAAGCTGTGGTAGAAGCTATTGAAATTATATTTTGCACGGTGAGTGAAAGGGTATACGTAAACTTCTTCCATCTCTTTCTGTTAGAACCCAGCTGTAGTCACATGACTGCAACTACTATTCGGGCTGGCTCGACTAGTCTCTTACGAAAAATCGTAAAAAAGAATATATTGACAGTATGTTTTTCACAGTGAGCAAGAGAATCACAAACTCTCTCCATCTCTTTTTCTGTTTGAATCCAGCTGTTGTCACTCGACTGCAACTACTATTCGGGCTGGCTCGACCAGTCTCTTACAAAAGTTCGTGAAAAAGGAGCTATTGAAATTGTTTTGCACGGTGAATGAGAGAGTCTTATACCTAAACTCCTGCCATCTCTTTCTATTACAACTTAGTTATAATCAGTCACATGGCTGTAACTAGAATTCGGGCTGACTCGATCAGTCTTTCAAAAAAGTTCGTGATAAAGAACATATTAATTGTATGTTTTCTACTGAATGTGAGAGCCATATACCTGAGTCTATCTCTCTCTTTCTCTGCCTGCTAGATTATTTCTTGTTACAACACTACCTAAAATTAAAAATAAATAATAATTCAATCATTTTATATATATTTTAAAATGTATATTATTTCATTTTAAAAATACAATTTATTTGTAAAACAAATAAGTGAAAAGGCAAGTCAATAATCCCTCATTTCAACCCCTCGGAGTCAAGATCTTTAATTGCGGTCCAATGAAGCAAAACTAAGTCCGAAAATGTTCACTCGATAAAAACGAAGTCCGAAAATGCTCACTCAATCAACATTGAATGAACCGTTCTTGTGAGAGTGATTTGAAATTATCTTTGAATGTATTATTATTATATTTTTATATTACATTATATATAAATATATATATTACATTATATATAAATATATATATTTAATAATTTATTGTTATTGGACTAATGGATGAAATAGTTTTTTGAACCTTCCATTTGAGGAATCCTCATTCTGAGTAACTGGACCTCACTTCACATAAGTGTGTGCTGACTATGTCTCATTTCTTTTTAGTTAATTAAGTTTCTGTGAACTACTTTTTTTTTTTTTTTTTTTTTTGTTCGTTGGAAAAATCCGTTACGGATACCCCGTCGGCCAAGAAGGTGATGGCCGGGGGGTTATGTGGGACTACCCGGCAGCATAGAGGACGCTGCCATTTTTAAGGCTAGCCACTAAAAAACCAAAGGTTGCCCTCATCGCCATAGTGGGACGTCACGGGATCACGTTAACACTCACCGTGACAAAGTTTCTGTGAACTAGTTTTAAGTCAATTTTTTATTTTTGTTGTGTAATTTTTATATTCATATTGATCTGAGATAAAAAAAATATTATTTTTATTATTAAGCAAATATCTGTTATTGCATTGATACTTATTTTAAGAAGTTCTTAAAAGTTTTTATGGTAGTTCATATAAAATGTAATAGTATTTTCATAGTAAAATTTGTATATTTATTAAAAAATAATATTGTTAATATCCTATTGTACTAAAAGAACTGATCAACCAAATTTTCAAAAGAAAAGTTAAAATTAATTTAAGATTGAAAAAGAAAAGATAAGAAAAATAGGTGTCGTAATGTATACATACGTAATGTAATGTGTCGTCGTATACAAATGTGTCAGTTTGTTTTAATTAACTATGGTTTATTAAATCAATTTAATTTCAAATATTTTTATTTCTACCAGACACACACACACATATAAATTTTATACATAATGATAAAAATATATAATTTTTATTATGCATACTTTATGTCAATCCTAAAAAATTATTTTTACCGCGAATTCCAAAACAAAATGGCGGAAGTCACAGCTACTTAAAAGTTATCAAATATATTGAAGCATTCTCAAAATAAAATATTGAATGTTCTTGAACAAATAAAACAATTTAATTATTATTGAATCTAGATTTTAAATATTAAAACTAATAATGTTTTCGTGTTTCCATTAAAACATCAAATATTAGCTTAATAAAAGAGGTTAAACCTCGTGCTAATAATTTAATAATATAATTGAATTCTGTTATAAATCAATAGTTTTGAGGTCAAAGCTTCTGATGTATAATTGACTGCCATTTTGTTTTATTTTTATTGTAAATAATATAATTCTTAACATCTTTTGTGTGTTTTAATTGTTTTAATAATATTTTTATTTATGTAATGTGGTATAACTTTTATAATATATACCTAAGCCTTCCTTACACCTATGTATTGTTTTTGTCTTCATGTTCTTCTATTAAAGACTAACTGAGCCCTTTGGTTTCACTCACGTATAATCCTACTATAAGCCTGTCTATCATAATAAAAAAGAATTTATCAAATCCAGTGGTTTCGAAAATTAGAACGTTTAAACAAACAAACTTTTTCGATTTTTAATATCAGTATAAAAATTAATAAATGAAAATCTTTTTGAAATAAAAAATAACATCTAAAGATCGAATGATATAATTATCGATCTAAATCCATCTAACATCCACGCATCACTTGACACCAGAACCCTTGAACCTCCGGAAGACAGTGTAAGTGTTGGTATTTCCGGCGTGTCTGCTTCACATTCCTGTCGCATTGCTCCCTCTTGAGCTCGTGATACCACGAAATCCAAGATACCATGACTATTTACTTTACCGATTAATTAATTTTAAAATATAATTAAATGGCTAAAAATTTTAAAACATTTTATTTACAGTATTTACAATTCTTTACTGTAAATTATTTACAATATTTACAATTCTGTTAATAATGTGTTTAGGTATATACACATTATTTAAAATTCTTAATCGGTTTAAAGTTTATGAAAAGTTAATTTAAAATTAACCAAAATGTCTCAAAACTCAAATCGCATAATTGTTTTAGTTAAGTATGAAATATTATCAACTCTCAACAAATATCAAATCTTTCCTCACTAATGTGAGCTTCCAGGCAATTTACGACATGAAAAGTTGGAGAAAAACCGGCCATTTGCTGCCACTAAATAAATCGAGTCAGGTGGAAACATGCGCTTGTAAGGCTGTACTCATGTGAGGGCGGAAAGCGATTACATGAACTAGAAGCGCGAACCAAACCTCAATTTTGATTCACTGCGCTCGCAAAATCATATTGAGCGATATGTATTATAATATTGAGCGAAGCGAGGTGCAAACAGCACCAAAGTTGCATTTAAAAAACGTAAACACGTTCTGTCCTCAACTATTTTATAAGATTACATTTACATTTTTTGTGTTTTTTTTTTTATTTTTTAAAACCACCACCAGACTGATGTCTATCAGTGTGAAAAATTTGGAAATTTCCGGATATACCGTTTTTGATTGATGCTTGCAAAAAGGATCCTGAAAAGTCTCTCATAGAATTCGCTCAAAAAATATATAATATAATAAATAAATTGTAATAATTAATGTATTTAATGTCATACTTAATTTGAATTTAAATGTGTTAAATTTAATATAATTATTTATTAAAACATATTAATTTTGGTCAGTGTGTCCTCACCCTACACTTAAGACAGGTCCTCACTAAGTGATGGGCAAGGACAGGCCAGGGCCGTATTCTATTATATATTACGTTCATATTTTTTCTGTACGTGACGTCATCTTGTTGTTGTCATATTTTTGGGGTTGAATTTTTTGATACGTTATTAGTATTATATAATTATTAATAATATTAAATATATTATGATATTCTTTTAATCAATTGGAGGTTACAAGTTTGATATATTTTTAAATGTAAATTATCATATGACTATATATTTTCTTTTGTCTTTCGTTAATATTATTTTTCGATTAACAGATTTCGATAAAACTTTTAATAATCAAGTCCGTCCCCACTTCAGGGACATATGGCGTGACATTGAGAATTCGCTCGAGGTAATTACAAGTCGTGATAGATGGACAGACCCTTTGTTATATATATATAAATAAGTGGTAACAACACTTCTGATAGATTTACTATATATATATGTTCGAACCGGTCTTCTTGGGCTTGAGCTTTATGTATATAGTTTCTTCCCAAATATAAGCAGGTTTTAAGGAAAAGTGAGTTTCTAAGCCCAGTCAGCTGGATGTCTGAATGATAAAAGAGCATTAATTTTAATTCAATTCTTTAAAATATGGATGTCAAGTAAGATGCAAAAGATATGAAGAAGATTGATAAGTTTATCAAAGAAGTTCTCATCAAAAGTAGCCAAATAGTAGAATTATTTGTTAGTAGAATCTGAAACTTAGAAATATCAGAGAGGGTCTTATGATGTTCACCATTTTTATTAGAATCGAACATGATATTGGACTCTGCTGAACTGCGGAAACTTTACACTAGCTATTCGAAGTTATTTGACTTCCGATACTCTTGATATATATATACATATACATATACATATACATATACATATACATATACATATACATATACATATACATATACATATACATATACATATACATATACATATACATATACATATACATATACATATACATATACATATACATATACATATACATATACATATACATATACATATACATATACATATACATATACATATACATATACATATACATATACATATACATATACAATAAAACAACATTAATAAAAATATCAATTACTAGACTCCACATACAAGAGTCGTGTTTAAAATCATAAGCTTAATAACAAATCTATCAATAAAATAATTTTAATGAACACAGATGGTATTATTAAATATTCGTGACGATTTGTATAATAGCTGAAGGTTTTAACAATATGAACACGCCTACAAACATAATCTACAATCTTTTTCATGTTTGAACGTTTAGATTAGAGATCCCTCAAGGTTTTTAGGAGTTACCAATTTGAAAGCTGATTTAGCTATTGTATTGTAAATTAATATATGTTTATTGTTCTATTATATATAATTATCAGGTTTTATTCATTAATTACTATGTATTCTCGACTAGTTTCGAACCTATTCGGGGTTTTTTATGAGTTCTGAGCATGGCGGAATCGCGGCGTGAACGCGGCTTGAACATGGATATCCAAAAACTATTGTTCTACTTCATATAAAAAAATTTAATAATTTACGTAATTTTTAAATATATGTATTTTTTATACAACTGTACGTGTTTGAATATTCTAGTTGAAAATGTTCCTAATCATCCTAACATCGTGTAGTGTCTAATTCTACGTCTGTCTGTGAGATCATCTCAGCATTTGCCCCGCGGCGTCGTCCGCATTTTCGTTCAAAATCACTAAGCAGGTTACAAAGTTGCGTTTATAGAGCGATGATTTTCTCATATATTTAAATAGTTCAAAAATATATATATAAAATGTTTTTAAATAAAATATATATAGATTATATGAAAAATGTCTGACTGTTATACAGATTATATATCTTATCTATAAATAAAATATATATATGTAAAAAACCAACGTGATTTTTAGTATGTTTGTATTTAATAAAACGTTCCGAAACAAGTGAAAAAAAAATTCAGAAAAGTCAAAACAATAAGTCATTGAATTCAGTCTTTCTTTGACACGAGATGTAACAAGTAGGATACATTTCAACGCAGTGAAGATCCGGCAAGTTCGCCTACGCAATGTGTTGTACGTCTGTCTTGCGAAATGATAAATAAGGCTGTATACAAGCTGGGCGAGTTTATAAAATAATCGAAAATTTTTATTATTTTAAACCAAAACTTACATCTATCCTACGATTTATTTCATCATAAAAAATATATGTGATTTTATAATATATATAGACTAATTTAATTCGGTTAATGTCTTTCGTTACTATGAGAGTAACACTTATTTATTTAGTTATATTCTTTATTGCACACCACAATACATATCACATATTTAAAAATAACAAGTACATTACAAAATCGTACTATTGTTTTCTAATTTGGTTAACAATATGGTGAACGAAAACATTTTTTTATGGCTTCAAACTTTATTGGCAAGGAATTTCTGAAGGGGGTTAATTCAACTGCAGCATTATAATTAATAAACACTAACCTTAAATGACTTAAGATATACACGTCTCAGAAGACATGCCATGACTATCAGGAAAATTTTATGTACCATAACATTTTACACACATTGCAAAACCACACAAATTCCAGTTAACATGGAGGAGTAGAACTATATCTCCCGACAAGAGAAGACGGAGATGAAGAAGATAGAAAATAATGTAACATCTTTCAGAATTATTTACATTATATTGCAATATTTAACTAAAACATATTTCAATAATATTGATATATATATACTTAGATTATATGGATTATGTTAGAAACTTTTCTTAACTAAAATATTGCTCATAGCTGGCCGCTCATAACCGGTTGTCGCGGTACCCAGAAACGCTCAGTATATAAAAGTCCTTAGCGCCTCAAGCAGAGCCCTTACGCAGAGCAACCTAATAATTTCTTAATGTCATGCGCTTTGAAGCGAATTATTGTTTTGTATTATGATAGATTCAGATTGTTAAGTATAGATTAGGCGTATAACTGACATATTATATTGAGTCTCGGTATTCAATTGTGGCTCAACCCAGAAGCAATGAGGTATTAACATGAACACTCAAACATCATTGAATGTTCACAATATAAATTTAATTTGTTGGTCAAAGGTCACTCAGCGGGTGTTTGGAATAATTTTATACGTGTTAGTTTGTAATTAAAAATTAATATTAGTTATATTTATTTCTTTTCTACTTATTAGCTTTATCGAACGATTCATTTAACACTATCCCCGAAACAAATGCACTTATCGGTAACTCTCCATTATTCAATTTTAATTGCTTTCCAGTCTTAAACAGAAAACCGATTTTAGGATTTTTGATTTTGGAAAATAATTGTGTATAATTTTAAGTCTTTAAAGTCAAAAAAACAAATTTAATATTAAATTAATTTCTACATGTTCTTATATAAACATACGTATATGATACCAATACGTACGTAAAAATAGCTATTGGTAAAGTAAGAAAGGAGTCATACATAATTGTAAACTAATATTCTAAACGAATAAAACCAATAGTAGTATAATATTTGAATCAATATCAGTGGATCACTTGTGTCCGTAAAATAGAAGTGACAGAAGGGCTTGTTTTGAGACCATACTTATTAAAATAAGAACTTCTGGACAATCTCCAACTTAAAGCTAAGGCTACGATGATTCCAAACGCGTCCTGCTCTAAGAAAACCTCACAACAAATTCAGCCGGGTATTTTTTATTGTGACCACTGTTTCACAATTAACAATATACTTAATAAACAAAACTAGTATGCTAAGACCAGCTAGTCACAATAGATAATACAAAAAATTTGAAAGCGCGCGCAAAATTTCCCCATGCAAAGTCTATGGGAAAAATTATTTTTTTGACTAATTACTGCAATTAGGCTAATGAGATTTGAGAGTTGTCACTATTTTTCAGCAGTGTAGCATAATGAGACCTTTGATTTGAGCCATCAACGATATTTTTCCCTTTAGTGGTTCTCGAGCTACAGTGTGCCAACGAAATCGCTTCCTGCATTAATATATAAGATTATAAATATTATTATTAAAATAATAATTAAATAATATAACTTAAACGTAGCATTCCATGTGTATAAACTTGTAGTACACGACAGTAGACATATTATAACCAAATACTTGATAAATTGTGTTTTTTATCAACAATATGACATACACACATTACTCTTAAATATTATTTTAAAAAAAATATATCATTGATACGGGCAGGATTCAAACTTGTGACTTATGGGAAACCGTGCCACCACCGACCTCGATGAACGTTATATATTTAAATATATTCTTTATTCTGATGGAGGCGATGTTTGTAAGGTGAATTGCTAATATCCTAAGATTTTTTTTTTTTTTCAGAGTCTTTTCCAGAAATCGCAGGTTCAAATCCTGAGCTTTATAACACAAGATATATTACAATAGATAAAAAAACAATATTTAAACGTTATTCAAACACAAGCAGGTCACCAAATGCCATGCGCTTGCGCACGACGCTAATTATTTAGTGCAAGTAGCAAATTACGACCGTTAGAGTTGTGAAACAAACTAATTTCTCTCCGACGTGATAGTGCAGCTGTAATAAAGTAGTGTCTATTGAAACTATTATTGGTCCATTTCGTGATCTCTTGTGAAGGTTTTAAGATAAATCTTATTCAGGTTATATTAAAGGTGGTATTTTTTATATTTTTTTTATTTATAGTTTTTGGATAGAATCAATATCAGTGATCATTTTGGTATATCAAATAGTAAGGGGCCTATTTTGATACCATACTTATTTAAATAATCTTTCTTGTGACACTCTGCAACTTAAAAGCTAAGGCTAGAGTTTCAAACGCATCTAAAAAGAACCAGACAACAATCTCAGCCGGGTATTTTTATTGTGATACACAAATATCAAAATATTTAATAAAATTAAGCGAACTACTAGAACCATCGCAATCAATCTGATAAGAGAGTAACAAAAAACAATTAAATTTCTACCCATTTAATACTCTGCCCGTGGATTCACCCGCATATATTTTACCACCATACCCATGCTCATGAACCTGTCTATCATAATCTGAGTTATTCAAATCCATCTGTTACTTTCGGTTATACGAATAAACAAACAAATTTTTATAATATATAGATAATAAACCTCAATATATCAATACAAATATAAAGCACGTACAACAAGTAATAAAATAGCTGAAGCAGTGACCAGTCGACACTCAAGCCTTGAAGGACTCACTTGGTATTCTTCTCACCGACCCTCTGGACCACAAAGGGAAAAGGGCAAGCACTTGAGACGTAGGACCGAAATACAGAATGTATTGAGTCGCGAAATAAGGGTAGAAAAATAGGAAAATCTTATGTGATGGAATGTTATTGAGATGTTATTACCGTCTTGAATTATATTATATTGTTTATTTTATTGTTATATATTAAAAATTTTGTTAAGTGATAATTGTGAATAAAATATATTTATTATACTGTTCAGAATAATTTATAATTATCTAACAAAAAAAAAAATTATATACACCCTCTAGAACAATTCATAAACCTCTACAAAAAAAAATGATTTTTTTTTACAAATAAACAACGTAATTTCTAATTATAGTAACTATTGTAATTAAAAATTTGTAACCAACAAAAAAAAATATTTAAAAAAAAATGTATTATATTAAAAAAAATCTGTTAGAAAAATATATTTTTATGTTTATATTATTTATCCAAACTAACTCAAGTGATTCCAATCTAAGTGGACACAATAGGACGACCGCAGGTGCTCAGAAGCTGCGTACTTTTCAAATATTTGCTTTGGTGGCTTTTCACGTACATTTAGACGTCACTACCGATAACAGTACAATTTATTCAACGGATCAAGAATGCTTTGAAACAACAAAAGGAAGGATAGACATTTTAGGAAAACATATTTTTGGTTACCTTCATACGGTACAATGCCTGTTTGAATTGAGTGCATTTTTCTTCCTAAATAAACATTTATTTTATAAAATTTCTTAGGCACCTTAGAAATCTAATTTTAATAAACTGATTCATGTTTTATGGTCAGTTTTCGAGCATGCTCTAAACATCATGATAATTTGGAGTCCCTAAAAAAATCTATACGAATACCAGTAAATACCATACGGTACAACGTCTCTGTTTGACTCGAGTGCATTTTACTTGTCAATAATAATTTACTTAATGTAATTTTATACACATAATAATATCTGATCTCAATTAACTGATTCATGATTTATGGTCAGTTATAGAACATACTCTAAGCGCCATGACATTTTGGTGTCCCTAAAACAATTGATACAACAAAAAATATTTTTAAAACATCCAACGGAGAGAGAGTATTTTTCTTTTCAATAATAATTTATTTAATGTAATTTTTCAGACATAATAACTCTAATTTCAATCAAGTGACTCATGATATGTAGTCAGTTTCAGAACATGCTCTAAACGTCATGATAATTTGGAATCCCTAAAACAATCTATATAACAAAAAATATGAAAAAAAAAAACGTATGTAGAGAGTGCATCTTTCTATTAATAACTGGCTTTAACGTTTCGTATATATATATATATATATATATATATATATATATATATATATATATATATATGTGTGTTTATTCAATATTATTCTCATATATCAATTGTTATTGTACGTAATCATTAAAAAGTTTTTAATTTAACTATGCAGTTTTTAGTTAGTTTTTCTCAATGGACCCTTTTTAACCGTACATCTAAAGTGTGATGTTTTATTAGTAAAATATATGCAACATATCTATTTTCTTATGTTTTCCTAAAACATATAAGTCACGTCCAAGAATCGATCCACACAAGAGAATCTTATTTTTTTCAGTAATAATAAACCGATATATATATTATTTTACTTATTATTAATGTGAAAATATAATATTTTAAATATTTTTTTTTATAATAATTTTAGTTTTAGATATTTATTTATTTCTTAATAATTTGATAAATTTAACATATATTATTTATTTATAACAAAAAGGTTGTATAATGTTTTCTAAGATTTACACGAGTACTACACATTTCAATAAAACTATTTTTCGGATATAACTCGGGTTTATTATTACATTTTTATATTTAACCCGACGTTTCGGATGCTTTGCAGCAAACGTGTTCGCGGTAAGACGAGATGATGGTGTCTCTCAGTCAGTCAGTTTATTTGGAGAAATAAACTTATTGAAAAAAGGTTGTATTTTTTTTGCAATTTTTTTATAAGTCCTTATAAGTATATTAGGTTCTGATTAGTAAAGACAAGTCAAAACCTACAATACTGTTAGTATACTAAAAAAGAAGTCAATTATTCTGTATGTCCTGAGGCAAGAAAAAAATACCCAATATTTATTATAATTACATCTTAATATTGCTGAAGCATATTTACAACAAAAATCAAATTTATCACGTACTCGGTAACATAATTAACGAATCATACATAAGTGTATGAATTATGTCATTCTTCATACATCATACATCATACATTTTTGTATGAATTATGTGGTATTCCAAATTTCACTTGTTCATAGTGATGCGACTCGAATAAGATTTTGTGACTCGAGCCACTCGAGCAATTTTATTTCCTTACTTGAATCATATTCGAGTTGTCGAGTCACTCGTGTAAAAAATGTTAGTTGAATTGCATATTACAATTACTTATATACTTACTTACAGTCGAAATACCTAAGAAACGAAATCAACTCAAAATACCGAGTTTTTTCGGTAAATCGAGTGCATTGAGACTCGAGTATTTTTTTTAATCGAGTTTGACAAACTGACTCGAGTCACTTGAGTAAAACTGAGCTCGAGTCGCATCACTACTTGTTCATACAAATTGTTTTATATTCGTCATTATATCAAATTATATAAAATCGATTTCCTCTGACGTCATAAAAATAAAAACCCAAAATCATACAATTAAAGTCAAAGTACTTGTTATGGCCGTGAGACCAGTTAGTGCTTAATACTAAAGGTCTAATTAAAGAGATGAAGCGATTTTAAAAACTATATAAAATTCAAATATATATAAAAATATGTTGAGCTTTCTTTGCTATGGACAAAATCTTCAAACATATACTATAAACGTAATAAAAAATAATAAAAAAATTTTTTGAAAGAACCATAAATATTTCTTGTAATTTTTTTATTATGTAGAAATATGACAAGATTTTTTTTTTGTATTATCAACATTACAAGTTCTTTGATTTTGTAGAGTTTCAATAACCATATTTTCAATAATAACAAAGCATTAAAAAGTAAATTATAGAAAATTATGAAAATATAGAGGTAATATATATAATTATCAGATTGTACTCATATTAGTTTTATGGGAACATAAAAATAAAAATAAAGCTAAACTAATTATATTTAAACCTAAAAAAAACTGTAAAAAAACCTAAAAAAACTTGTAAATTTCCAAAAAAAAAAAAGACAAAATTATTAAAAAAAAAACAGCTTTTTTTTGTAAATTCCAAAAAAAAAAAAAAAAGCAAAAAAATATTGAATAAAAAGAATACATTTATATTATTATTAATTCAAATTAAACCAATCTATTATAAAATTATTTATTTATTATTATTAATAATAATAATATCCTATAACTTGTACTCGCAACAGTGTGTCCTAAACAATATATAATGAGCGATAATCATTCAACCAAAGACGAACGAACGAACGAACAAAACCTGTCTGAATACTTTTAAGCTTAAGCTTTTTATTTATAAATAAAATATATAATTGACATTAACAAAAAACGGTAAAAACAAAACCATAATTATTTATTTAATCTGTCACCCCAAGAAAATAATAGAAAAACAAATTGAACAATGGGGTATCAAAATTAAATATTAAAAGGTTATACCCAAGCTATTTACTAAATATATATAATGAACATATACATAACCAAAAAATTTAAAAAAAAACATATTAAATAAATGTTATATAAAGATATATGATAACAAAATAACAAATATATATCAAAATATGAAGCCGATAGAGGCAAAGATTACTTATACTAGTAATGGTGGAGTCGACTTCATATTTCGCAATACTAAGGAAGGCAATCTCTGGTAGAGGTCATACAACACTCTCATAGACACTCCCATTAAGAATTCGTCACATTTACAGATTATAATACACTAGTGATGTGTTTAAATATATCTGTGACAAAAATATAACATTATGTATGTATGTGACAAAAATATAACATTAATCTAGGAGCGCGAACCAGACCTGTTATCATATTGAGCGAAGCGAGGTGCAATCAGCACCGAAGTTGCATTTACAAAACGTCGACGCATTTTGTCCGCAACTATTTTTTTTTTTCTTTTGGATTGTAAAGCTAAATTTTCGCTATAAAAAAAATCCCACTGAAGTCTAACGGGTTTTAGTTTTTCGGTAATTATTCCTTAAAGACATCTAATATTTATAAAGTTTTTTTTTTTATAACCACCACAAGACTAATGTCTATCATTGTGCAACATTTGGAAATTTTTAGATATACTGTTTTTGATAGATGCTTGCACAAACGATGCAGAAAAGTCTTTCATAGAGAGCTTCGCTCAATAAAACCAAAAAACTCAACTCAATTCAAAACCTGTCATATTTTTTCATACAACCAATTTGATTTAAACGACGAAAGGTACTTGATAACTTCATACGCCCATTAATTTCACCGCCGGTTAGAAACAATTATGCTGTGATAAATATTCAATCTCGATGAATTTGCATTATCATAAATATCGATAAGTTATGGCCATCACTAAAACTGGTTTCGCGACACAGAGTAGCTACATACAGTTATAAAATATTTGACAACTGAGATATATTGCAACCATTCGGCTTATATTATCTAATCTAGGTTTTATTGTTGACTATTTGTTTTGATCACGAAGTCTGTTACTGTATTAATTTGGGAAGAATAGGTTAAAATAAATTTAACTAATATTATATTATTTTTATATTATAATACAATAATAAAAAATGTTTAATATTAAAAATAAATGCAATGAACTTGACGAATGGCGAATATTATTTATTTGTCTGTAATAAATTAAAAATATAATATTAATTATTATATTATAAACAACATTTGCAAATGTAAAAAAAAATTTTTAATGTTTAAAAATAAATGCAAAAAAATTTACCAATTTTAAATAAAAATTGTCTCTTATTTTAAATATAATTTTAAATACTAGTTAAGAAATAAATATTATAAAGATGATATTAAATTAATTTTTATATTATAAAGAATATTATTTTAAGTAATAAATAATAATAAATATTTTATTTCAATTGTCGTAACAGACGGTGTTAAAATATGTTAGTAATAAATTATTATATAAGATATCCATTAGTTTAAACTAACTTAGTATCGATATAATTAATTAATGAAAATGTCATTGCCGTAAGACTTTGGGCGTTTTGTATTTTGATGTAGACTTGCGACAAATTTGTCTTGCGACATTTTAGTAGCAAATATTTGTAGACAGAAAAAAATTAAGAGTAATCAAATATGGTATGATGGTATGATGGTATGATGGAAAGTGCCTTAAAAGAAGTGAATATCGTTTGTAATATCTTTTTATAATTCTTTTAATAATAGAAATTATTTAATGTGTAATAAAATAATTATTAATAAATTAAAATTTAACAAAAGTTGTACTCTAAATAAATGAAATTATAATTATATATATAAATAGAAATTTCGGTTGATTTTCGTGATAAAAAATCCAAAAATCATTGTAGTCACAGAACAACGACAGACAGATCTTCAACACAGATTTGTGTCAAGTCTGAACCTATCAATTCTCGAATGTTATTTCAAAATCGGTCCTTAGTCACAGTATTAGCAAACTGCTAATATGTAGGTGGGTGTGTGATAAACTTTTATTAGGATTTACAACAATAACTTGACTTAACACGAACCTAACTGATAAACGGATTAATACTTTATACATATATATCTAATCAGTCACTTCTTATAATCTACAAGTATAATAATATGTAGTACCCATTTCTGACCTTTGAAATGATTTTTGTCACACTTACGGTAGCTGGGATAAGCCTCTTATTAGAGATAAGTTTATACAATGTGTTTTTTCTTTCTTTTTGTAATTTTGTTTTTTTTGGTACATAAATATATAGTAAAGTATATTATAAAAATAGTTTGTTTATTTAATCGAAATCTTCGAGACTACATGATTGATTTCAAAAATTCTGATTACGACAGACAGGTTCATGAACAAGGCTACTGCTCTTATTTATATTATTAGTAAATAGTAAATAAATATAATAAGCGGTTGAAGCCGAAGTAAAAAAAAAAATATACAAAAAAGTATTTTGTCCGTGTGTTAAAAAAAAAAATGTAATTAAATAGTCAACTAATATGCTATTTCTCAAAAAATTTGTCAATTATAATATATTCAAATCTGTTAAAATATACCAATCCATAATTTATAAGTTTCGTAACTTTAATATTAAGTCAACATCTATAAATCTAAGTTAAAATTGAAATAAGCGAAAGTCCTGAGCTTAGAAAGTTGATCAAATGTTCATTTTATAAGCCAAAGATTATAAAATAAAAATAAAAATATATAATATATAACAGTTTTAGGATTCCTATTAACAAACTTTTGTCGTCATAATTTTATTTCTCAAATAATAAATCTAACAAACATATTAGATCACAAAGAGTAAATCTGTGATGTGCTAATTGAACATATTATTATATTATATTATTATAATATAATTATACCTTTGAATCCGTCCCCTACAATCAGATTGTATAAATATAAAAAAAAAATTTTTTTTCTTTGTGTGTCAAGAATTTTATTAATATATAAAAAGATATATTGCTATTTAAATCTTGTATTTATAGAGTTCAAATTATTATTATTTGACGTACATGTCACTATACCATTAGTTTTAATAGCATAGGTCAGGGCCGAATTGAACACTACTTGTAAATTGAGTGTTTTTTGTTACAATTTGTTTTATTTAATTTGATATTAGTTATTTTATTTTTTATAATTTTTAGTCATATTTAGATTATTTAAATTTAAAATTACATAGAAAAATCGATTTTGATAAAACTCGGAAATCTATAATTTTTTTCTATACTCTATCACTAGAGCTACTATACTTTTCGATTCTTTCTCAGAGGACACAAGTTCGATTCCTGGTTATGTTTACTTTCCATTCTATGTTTAACACATTTTTTACAATTTACAAGACCAAAAAAAATTTATAACATTTTAATTGTATTAAAAAAATTCAAAATCTTAACTAATTGATCCAATAATCCATTAACCTTACTCCAATGAATAATAACATCCTCAAACAGAATAGGAAGTACTATGTGATCTATTATTACAGTTACTCGCGCCATTACTCGCGCGAGTGTACACTCGTTTACTCGCAATATTAATAATATCCTGAGGCTTGACCGCTGATTGAGTCAATTACATCTGATTGCGCCCCTCGGTCAACCATATTGTGTACGTCTTTTTATATGAGTTTAAGTTTTTTTCATTACAATGCCTGTAATGTATGTCACCTTTTGTATAATTTATTTCGTTGAATTGCTTTTCATAAGAAAACATACCACTGATGCTGATCACGTTTAATAATATATATTATTTGAATTTTCACCAAGATTATGGTAAGGTTTACAAATTGATTGTGATGGCTCTTGTGAAAAATATTCAATGTTTTGATGTTTGTAAAACAGTGATCACAATAAAAATCCGAGTTTTTTGTGTGGTTCTTCTAAAACCAGGGCGTGTGAACCCTCGTCACCTTAGCTTTAATTGGAGAGTGTTAGATGGGCTTATTTCGATAAGTATAGTATCAAAAATAGGTCCTCTTAACTCGTCTTATTGATTTAAAGTGGAAAAGATATATATAAATAAACAAAGACAATATTATTTCACATTATTATAACTTCACTTATCACAAAGGTCTATCAGATCTAATCACTAATATAAAGCACAATACACACCCACCTATAATTAAAGTTGTAATAGGTCGTTCTCAGGTTTGCACAAACGCTTAGTCAGCCCAATGTGGGCACTTGACGCCAGTGTTGAAACTCCGTCGCACCACTTGACTTGCCCGTGTCAATGCGCCTACGCACATCTACTAGATTAAAAATCATAATGATATTGCAGATTTTGTTATTGTCCTACGAGATTTGTGTCAAATGAATACAATACATTGTCTTATGTGTCAGTTATTGTTATATTTTAATATGGTTTGGTAATACATATTAATTATTTATATACTAATATCTGAAAATAATCTAATATATAATTAGTGTAAGCCGATTATTGTCTTAAATTAGAAGACGATAGCTGCTCTTACAAAATCGATTATGGTCTCATTTACAAAATCTCAAGATATAAATATACAGAAAAAATTAAAAAAAATAATAAATTGAATCTCAATAATTTTGCTGCCAATTGTAGATGAGTGACTTGCAGTTTACAATGAAATGAAATGAAAACAAAACCTGTCATAGGTTTAGAAATTCTTAAAATATCTGTTGAATAAACGTGAAGATTCGTGAACCCACTAGTATATATTTAATAACATGGATAATATTTTAAAAGATTAATCAAGTAATTGCTAAAACACATATAAAATAACCATAGCATCATATAATATTAAAAAAAACTAGCATTGTTCTAATTATTTTTGTCTATCTGTCCATTAGTATGCTTATTAGACGCACTGTATCATTAATTTCAACTATAAACAAATTTTATTATTGACAATAATTAAAAATATGAAGTAACGAAAAACAAACCAGCCAAAAATCGCTTCAAAGCGCTATGAAGCGGTTATAAATGTTATGGATTCAACTAGCTGATTGGGGAAAGTTGATTATTTCATTACTACACATATAACATCCCACACAAGTAACAACTCTATTAAGAGCATCATATTTCAATGCGTGGTAGTTCAGACATATCTAGATTCTAGACTTCAAATCATGACAGAAAGAGATTGAACTAATAAATATAATACAAAAATTTATTAAAAGTATAAATAAAATAACAGTATTATTATTAAAAATAAACATTTAAATATTATTTTAACAATTAATATTATAATTATAAACAACAATGAAATATATTAAATATAATTATCCGGCTGTACTCACGTTATGACTACTGCATTCACGCCGCGAATCCGCCATGATCAGAGCTCATGAATAAGGACCCCGAATGGGTGTGATACTATTCGAATAAATTCCGATAATAATAACGTGAGTACAGCCGGATAATTATATATAATATATATAATTTTCGTTATATATAAGAATATTATTTTTGACAATATTATTCATATCAAAACACTGACTCACTTTGAGACTGTCTTTTAAAGTCAATATCTGATTTCTGTGTGAATTTACCAAGTTTACTAATTTACACATAACGTGGGTGTTGTTTACTTAAATGTAGAAAATGGCGTTAAAACATTAAAATATAAAACTTAAATATAACTATATAGTTACATGTTGTTTTTATAAAAATTTGACTAATTAGTTCGACGGATTCGCGGCGTGAACTCGTGTGAGCACACCGTCATTCCACCATACTCTGAATGCACAATTTCACCAACTAGTTCGCGGCGTGAAGTTATGTGAACACGCCATCATTCCACCATACTCCGAGCTCATGAATAAGGACCCCAAAATAGTTCCAAACTAGTCTGGCAAATTGCTATAGTATTTACGTAAATACCATAATATAATCATATATAATCATGGATCAAGATAGTCTTGAGACAAAACATATACAAATATCTAAATAACTTTGACATACATTTTTCTTCCCATCAAAAGTATCGTAAATTTTAATATTTTGAATATAAATTTTAAGAGATCATAAAACACCAAGACTAATTATAGTAATTGTTATAGTAACGGATAGACAAATATAGTTATGTATGTCACACACTGAATGCTATAAATATACGGAACGATATGCTATATTTTATGTCATTTTATTAATAAATAGTTCTTACTCGCGGTTCCATCGACGATTTTACATACTATTAAAATAACTAAGAGAAGTAGCATAATACTAGACAGCCTTACTCGTGAACCTGTCTATCATAATCAGATTTTTTTAAATACATTCGTAGATTAGTACGTTTCAACAAACAAACTTTTCTAATTTATAATATTAGTAAAGATTTTATTGAATTCATTTCTTATATAAGTATAAACGTAAGAACGTTTTTTTGATGACATTTGTAATTGTCGTTTTTTATTAAATGGTAAAAGTGTGTTCCATGTGGAAATTTATGAAATCGCACGCGAGTTTTTATTAGGCTTAAAATTATGGCCACTATTTACTTTACTAATTTTACAAGTATGCGAAACTCATACAGCAACAATGCTATGCTTAGCTCCACCTGCTGTGCCCAGCGGTGGACCTAATATGTTATAGCTCACTCATTCAGTGGTATTTAAACCTGAATATTAAAAAATCATTTTGTTACCACTAAGTGCGTTGCAGAATGTTTTCAATGTCTGACCTTTCTCTCAGTCGAGGTCGAGTAAAGATGACTTCACAGTGCTTTTAATAATCAAAAATAGATATTATTTAATGCGTTAAAATTGTAAAAAGCGTAAAAAATCTATCGCATATTAGTGTGGCAATAGCTTTATATGTATACTAGTTGTTACTTGCGGTTTCACTCGCGTACGACATTTTATTTACTTTATAATAACTAAAAATTAGTGATATGAGAGATAGCCTTCATGAATCGGTCTATAATAAAAAGAAAATATTTTTAAAATACATCCTGTACTTTCGAAGATTAGCATATTTAATCAAAGAAAGTTCCGATTTATAATATTATTATAAATATGTTAATTTTCTTAGATAAAAAAACTACGAAATTTTGTCTTATACCTAAAATTATAAAATATTTTTATATTTCATTAATTTAAGTCACTTTGATAAAGATCTTAAAAACGCAATGACAAAATTACGCAACAAACTTAATAGATGAAACACATTTGAGGTACATTTTAAGAGCCATTACTCATATACAGTATACCAAGTTAATATTACGAATATTAATACAGTGAAACTTGAAGCTTACGCAAAAGATACACAGGCTATATTCCCATAACAGGTTTTTGCTTATACAGACCATTAGCAAATATTTCCAAACTTCATGATTCATGCTCTTCATTGTTTCAATTTTTGTTTTTATTCGTTTTCGTAATATTTCTTGTTTGTGTTATTTTTTAATAGATGTGTGTTGATTGAGCGTTGAACTAGTTTAATAGGTACAAATGAACTTTTACTTAAAATTGGGACAAATAAGATGTCCCAATCTCATTCATGTACAAGATTAGGTACAAGAAAATCTCATTCAAAACTAGAATATACGATTAAAATACACTTGCTTTACTTCAAATTGGGACAATAAAATATGTCCCAATATCAGTGAAAATTAGGTACAAAAAAATTATACTCAGTAATAAAATTGAATATATAAATAAAATCCACTTGTTTCGCAAGTTTTAAATTAAAAATAATTTGGGACAAAATATATTTCGATACAATTGTACCATAAAAATTGTACTAAATATTATTTTTGTCACAAATTTTTATTACAAAAAACGTCAAATCTAAATGTGACCACATAAAACCTTGGAATAATGATAATGTCCAATGTCGCAGTACAAAATCAAAATCATCTCTCATCGTGACTGCAACTTAAAAAAAACTTCATAATAACATTCTGACATAAAAAAGACTTAATGACATTCTGTTCATTATCTAGAAAAAAAACCTAACCTATTTTTAATTAAAATAAATATATTTAAATAATAAAATACAATTTATTCATTGTAGTGAATGAATTTGCATAGTACTCTAGTATGCTATCCGTAATAGGATATAGTATGTTCCTCCACTTCCTATAAGCATATATATGACTTGCAAATAACTATAAACCACAGGTGGAGTCGTGATCAATTAAATACTGATTTATTACCCATTAAGGATTATTGTCAATTTTGGAAATGTTATTCATGTCTCATTGTTGCATGAACGCATTTTTATTACATTACTGATAAGGCTACTGGTGTTCTCAGCTAATGAGGGACGGTTTTATGTAACGCAATAAATTTATTTTAATTTTGATTATTCAGTAGCAGGTCATTCCTCTGCATTAATAAGTATTTTTATTATATAAAGCTTTGAACATAAGTATAAAAATACTATGGACACGTCAAAACAAATTTTGTTTTAATAATTTTAATGAATATTTTGGAAAAAAATTAATTAATTAATTAACAATTTAATATACAATGAAAAAATATAAATAGTTATTTTAAAGCCATTACAAGATATGATTAAGTAATTATTATAATAACATAAAAAAAAATATTAGGCCATTCTCACATCAACTAACTTTAATTGAAAATACCATATTGATTGATTTTATGAGAACTGTACAGATCATAATGACATCAAGGAAGTTATAAATTATACTAATTGAATGAAAGTCCGGTTTTTTATTTATAGCAAGACTAGCGGCTGCTCGCGGTTCCACTCGCGGATAAACTGTTTTTCTTTATTAAGATAAGAATCAATAGCATAACGCTAGATAGAATAGCCTTTCTCATGAACTTTTCTATCATAATCAGAAAGAATTTTTCAAATCCATCCAGTAGTATCGAAGATTTAAACAAAGAAACAAACTCTTCACCTTCATAATATTTATATAAATTTATAATTAACTAAAATATGCGGTTTTGTAGTTTTATTAACCTTTTACATTGGATGATTATGACTCCTATTCCTTCAAGAATTAGTGGCCGATTGGTCCAATTGTAGCTCTGCTCGTTCTGCAAATGAGATCGTGGGTTCGATTCCCAGATGGGACACTTTTGTTTTAATTAACACATTTCTGATTCCAGGGCTTTTTTGTGTTTGTAACCCCCGCGATACAAATTATTTCTCATATACATATTTTTTTTTATAAATATATCTATTTGTGTTTACTAAATGTATATACATGGTTTATTATACCTTTAGACGTATATAAATATATTATTGATACAATAAAATTAATGATGAAATTAATGTATTTACTACCGTTTGAGATTTGGATATACAATAAGCTTAATAAAACTTTTATAGCATCGACTATATTAATGATAATTACAAAATATAATCGCCAAGTTCTACACTTTCAATATATTTAAAAGCGCCATCTGTTATTACATTTTATAATCTAAGTATCAAAAAAAGATATACTTACTAAGATTTGAAACAATGTGAATGTTTTTACAGAATATATATTAAAAAACATGTTTAAAACAAGTTTCTTTTTAAATTTTGATTTTAGATAAAACTATATATATATATATTTTTGACCTAATTGTGGTGGATTTGAAACTGTTACGTTTTGTTATACTTACGTAATCATGATTCCAGATTGATGGTATGATGCAGTAACACTACTACTGTCATTCGAATTAATCTCTCTCACTAGTTATAATACTAGGTCCGCCACTGTGCACGGCGGGTGAAGCTGAAAGAAACATTTTTGCTGAATGAGTTTGACATACTTGTAAAATTAGCAGAGTAAATAGTGGCTAAAATCTTAAACCTAATAAGAACTCGCGCGTACGATTTCAAAATGTTAACTTTATGGGACACACTTAGAACATTTAATAAAAAACTACAATCACAAATATCACCAAAAACTTCAGTACCTATAAGTCACTGTCCTCTGACAATTTTCGACATCCTACCATTATGCGTCTAGGAGGAGTAGCATCAGTAATGAAGCACACTTTTGACCAGTAAGAGCTTCGCTTCACTAAGTTCATCTTGTTATGTAATTCAACCACAAGAAAATTGTCACACTTCTGAGACCTTTGTCATTACTGAGTCATAGATTAAAGGTGACATATTTCATCATGGTAGGAGATTTTAATATCGGTATTTAAAAAATTTTTTTGGGTTGATGTTATACATTTTTTTTTTAGAATTTTTTTTAACTATCTTCATCATCTTTTATCAAGAAAATAATATTTTTTTAAAGAGTATTTTTTATATATAACTAGGATTCTATCATATAAATGCCAGTATTTATAATTCTTTGGTACTCAGCAACTTTATTACGACCGACAAAAATTGTGCTAATCTTCCGCCAAGTTCATTGGCACCTTGATACCAAACTTGAATCAAAAAATTACTTCATCAAGTTTATCACTAATTTTGTGATCTACTCTTAAAAGACATATTTTGTTGTGGTGTTTGTGACTCCTTATCCATCACCAGGCCATTACTTCGTTCGCTAGCTCGTAAAATTTTAGTACATTAATTGACATATATGAACATGAAAGTGAAAATATAATTAAAAACAAATAGAAAGCCTTCCTCCCTAAATTTTAACCCCCTTTCCAATAAAAATATTGATACTCCTATATAAATATATCTCTATTTTGTCACTCTCACACCTTTGACGTAAATCGTTAGTGACAAAGTGACAAAATAGAAAATATATTATACTGGATATATAAATATTTGTATAAAGCAAGGTTACTTCAACAGTGTCCATTGAAGAGTTATTATTCTTCCAAATAATTCATGAAGATCTCAACTTGACCAAATCTAATAAACTATAGGAAACCAGTCATCAGCTCCTATTTCAAGACCTTCCCAGCCATTGAAAAGTTTCAATTTCTACAAGAAACCGTCAGATCTATCAATTCTTCAAGTAATATTACAATAATCTTACTTATCAATTCCAACCACGACATTTGTAAAACATTATTGATTTACTCAAAATTCTGCGTTTTTTTTCTTCCTTTAAAAACTTATAAGTCTAAAAAAGTAATATTATTCTAATATTGTATATGATAAACTAGAACAACCAATACCAACAAAGAGACATACAATTCATATTATTATAACAGTAAGACAAAAAAAGCATATACTTTATTAAACCATACTATATCTAACCTTTTAGTATTATATTAAAGATGAAATACGCAAAAATATTCACACGAGATCAAAGTGTACCGATTTATTATATAAATCATAAAAATGTTATTAGAAACAAAATCCCATATGAATAATATTGATTTATTTCATTATAAATTAATTATTATTTATATAAAAACAGCGCTTCATTTGGTAGTCATTTATTAAAAATATCATTATATTATAGAAACTTGAGATGTTACTATAAATTGTTCATGAACCATAAGTTTAAGAAAGCTGATAACAGATGGTGCTGTCTGATTTATTGGTAATATAGATCGCGATAGTAAGATTTTTTTATTAGCATTAATATAGCTAAAACATAATTGTATGTGTAGTTTGTGACCAGTATCTCATGGTCTGTACCACCAATGAATAGCAACTACGTCATAGTTCAATTACAGTGGTTTTATGGTAACATCTTTCCCTACATTCCATATATTAGTTCCCAGTAATAATGTCAGTATTATTGTAAAATAATATTTTGCTAATAAAATAAATAAAATAAATTAGTTTTGGTACAATTTAATAATTTCCAAAATAATAATTATTATATATATTTATAATTACATATATGTTATCAAGATAGTTAAAATAATTACCAAAAAAAAAAAAAATATCGCTGGAAGAATATATAAACATATGGCAGCTGGAAGAAATCTCTTTGAAGAGATTATCATAAGATTTTTTTTATTTTTGCATAAATATATAAATAAATATTCGAAGTCTTCGAAAACTGCTTATCACTTGAACCAAACCTCACTAAAAATAGCAGAGACATATATCTCTATGCAAATCTTCATTTTAATTGGTATGGCATTTGATTATAGTGTTTTTATAATTTTTAATTGGTAGAGACTAATTAGCTAAATATGATTTTGTGTCATTTAACTCTCTCTAAATGTGTGTCCATGTATGAAAAGTTGTTTTTTTCTGTACGTACACACTTTTTAATATACTACTTTTTGCATGCGGTTCTGCATGGACACGATAGGTCAAGTGGCAATGATAGGTCAATCCCAGAGCTCTGAGGTTCAAAACCTGCAGGTGTTAATAATTTATATATAAATTGACAAATAAATTAATAGAAAATTTAAAATGTTTATATTAAAATACTATTTGAAGATAACCTCAAACGGCCAATAGATTCAGAACAACAGACAGATTACATAAATTTAGTCAACATACAAAAATATAACATGTATAATATAATATATAAATTGCGTTTATTAATAATTGGGTACGCTTAGGACATTTTTATAGCGTATAATCTAGTAATTAACATTTAATTGTCAACAGGTGTGCCAACATTTACATAAATATATGCAATGACACTCGCCAATGGAAAACTAGATACCTTTGTATATATAATCGTTGAACAATTAATACCACAATAATAAAATAAATGAATAAATTTCACTAAAAAGTAAAATTAATGTGTGCCAACATAACATATATATACATATATATATTTATGTTTGTTACATAATGTTTTTATATATATATATATTACATAATGTTTTTATTTAATATGTCAGTAAGATTCATTATATTCACGTACAACACTTATGGGCATGTCGCTTCCGTTATGTGTAAGGTAAAACGACATAACAAGAATTATAAATTAATTATTAATTAATCATTATAATTATAAAAGAAAATAACAAGTTTATGTAATCATGAACCTTCATTTATTTATTATAAATAAAGATTATTTTATTTATTGTATTCCAAAATGTTATTATATATATTTCTTTGTTATTCGGTTGTTATTCAAATCCGAATTGAGCCGATGAGTTCCGAACCTTTTCGGGATCAGGGCTGAATTTAACTTGAGTATAGATGGGTTGACATATATGTTTCCCGAATTTACCCGAAGAGTTCCGAACTCACTCGACATCATGATTAAATTTAGCTTGAGTATAGCCATTTAACATATATTTCCCGAATTTACCCGAAGAGTTCCGAACTCTTTCGGTATCATGATCGAATTGAACTGGAGTATTGAGCAGATTTAATATAGGGTTTCCGAATTTCCCCGACCAGTTCCGAACCCATTGGAAATCATTGTCGTGTATATGTTTCAATAATGTCCCATAGCTGGACAGAATCGACTTGGGGTTTATCAATTAAAATAACATTTTACAATAAATAATAATTAATTGTTAAGTAAAATGGAAAACATCAGTTCCAAAATAATGACCTTAAAGCCATGGACTCATAACAACAGTGAACCCTTGAACCAGGAAACTGGAACAAGTCTCTAATATCATTTATTTTTATTACTAGCTAAATCATTAATTTATTAATATTAATGATTTACTATAAACATTGGGATTTCACATTGGATTGATTGCGGTAGTTCTAATTATTTATTAAATATTTTGACGTTTGTGAAACAGTGACCATAATAAAAAGATACTAGGCTGAGTTTGTTGTGTTCTTCTCAGACAGACGCGTTTGGAACCCTCGCAGCCTTAGCTTTAAGGTGGAGAGTGTCTTAACAGAAGGGCTTATTTCAATTAGTATAATATCAAAATAGGCCCTTCTGTCACTACCATTTGACGTACACAAGAGATCACTGGTATTTATTCAAAGTGAAAAATAAATAAATTTATTAATATATATTTTTTTAAATACAATTACCATTTTCTTGATATGCACAAAAGTATATTTTTTTTAATTTAAATCATCATTGATTTAAGTATACATATTTAATAATACATATTTAAAATATAAAAAATAATATTATTGAAAAAATTTAAAAAATATATATGTTTTTTGATTTAAATCATCAATGATTTATACATATTTGATTTAATCTATTAAAATAATTATAAATAAATGTCATTTATTTATTATTTTTGTTTAATAATATCCCAGTTGCATTGCTGTGGGAACTGGGTCGGTTACATATTTTGACACGGTGGCGCCGACTGTAAGTTGCGTGGCTTAATTTATAAGCGAATTGCCCTATATTTTTTAATTGTTGATTGTAAATTTAAATAAAATACATATTGGTTATTAATTTTAAATTTAAGCTTTTATGATTCTTAATTACTATTATATGTAACTAAGTTTGTACTCATGTAATTTACTTATGTGCTATCGGAATTTAAACGACTAGTTTTTTGCCGTGTTTCCGCCATTTTTTACGCTAAGCCCATGATGGGTTTGCAAATATTCCGGTAGATGGTAAATATCTTACAATATATAATAAATCATGTACATTTAAATAAGACCATTTTTTGAAGACCAGTGACTATTGGAAATATAATCATGTACTTAATATAAAGCTTTTATTATAAAAATAGATACTAATAAAATCTCAGAGCTTAGATGCTTTTTTAATTCATTAAAATAGATAACGACTCATTACCCGCTTCCGCTTATGAATTAAAACATGGTCTATTTGACATATCTGAGGTAATTATAAAGAAGATCCCGGTAATACGTGACTCAATTTAGTTTAGAGTTATTTAATGACTCGACAAGAGACAATTGCTGTTAGATTGATTCAGAGTTAAGATTTTGATAGTAGTTCGAGATAACTGAGACGTGGGTACGAGCTTGTTGTAATAGTTTTTTAAAGATTTCAATGAAAAAGAGAAAGAAAGAAAAAGAAAAAGAGAACGAGATATTCTATATCTTTTACAAAAATGCATATATATAAAGATTACTCGTATTTCTAAGTTAGTTATATATTTAACAGAGTTATTTCATATAAAAAATGCTAAGTTAGATGTTCCAAAGTTTATTATTGTATGTAATATGAGTTTAATTGTTATTAATATATTTTTGGAATATTCACACATATAATCAGTAATTTCTAGTTTTTGATAATGTTAATTTTGTTAAAATATTTTTTTTTGTCTTTATACTTTAAACAAATAAGAAAACAAAATATGAGATGATGTCATTGAACTTATCAAATATTTTTTGTTAAATGGTGTCTGTCAGTTTTGACATTTAGTATAAATAAAAAAATTAAAATTTTTTTAATTAAATTGATGTTCAGGATTTTATTTTATACCATTTTTATAAACAGATTTAGCTGAAAAATACTTACTACCTACTGTAATTAATAATCGATTTAGAAATGAACTCAACCAGTAGTAGCTTAAGTAGTAGTAGCAGCAGCAGCAGTAGCGAGCAGCAACAGCAGCAGCAACAGCAGCAGCATTAGAAGTAGCTTAAATACCTTAACAAATTGAGTTAACAATTCAATGAATTGAATTAATAAGTATTTGACCACCATTGTTTAGACGAAATATAACTGAATTAAGTCTAAAACAAGTGGATAAGTTATTTTTATACTGAACGTATCATACTTGATTTTAATAAAAGAGCTATTTATACTAATATTATAAATTGGAAAAGTTTGTTTGTTTTAAAAAAAATCTTAACTGCTGAATGGATTTGTAAAATTCTGATTATGATAGACTGGTTCATGAAAAAGATTTCTATAGGATTACATGAGTGAAACCAAGTGGCAAAGCCAGTCTTAAATCAACACGACATTAGTAATTTGAATCTGTATTAAGAATTAAATATAATAAGCGACCCCCGCTGCTCGTGTGATCTTGGATTGATAAATGATACAGCAGAGCTTTTTTAGATTGAGAGAATTGTCTTTTATATTAAAAAACTGATGAGAGATTAAAACTTGATTATGTTAAGTCACTGAAGTCATTTATTTATTAATTATTGGTTTTCTATTTGTCATAATAAAGAAAATGAACTATTGTCAGGAAATTCAATTCAATTTGAATTCAAAGTTATTTAATTATTATTTATCTATAAATTCATTCTTTCGTTCGTTCGTTCATTCTTTTGTTAGTTTATTCGTGCATTCGTTCATGCATTCGCTTATTTATTCGTTTGTTCGATAATTCTTTCTTTCGTTCGTTCGTTTGTTCATTTATTTATAATTTATTTTGCAATATACAAAATAGTGTACAAATTCTAATGTTTGTTTAGATTATATATATATATATATTAAAATTAACCTACAATTTTGTTACATCTTTGGTACCAGCTCTATCTATGTAACCTGTATTTTTGGACGTCAATTTTACATAATCCGAAAGTCATTTGTCAAACGAGGGTCAAAGGGTGTGTTTCAACTCAAGCTCATCAATGTACAGACGTGATGATCAATTATATTTAAATGTACAGTCGTGACCTGTCCGGGCGAGACATAAACAAATTTGTGTGCTTGAATGTACTATAAATATGAATTTATTTATGTTAATGATGTTTATAAATTGTTAAGCTTAACTATTAACAACTTAAGAAAGAAAGATTGAAAATAAAACTAAGAAAAGATAAGAAAAGATAAATGTGATAGAAATTTAAAAATAACAATATTTTTAATGCGTATTTTCTTCTAAAATCTATACTATCCATAAGAGAATTTATAAAAAAAGGAAATGAAAGAAAGAAAAGAAAAGGCTATACCTTTCTCTTATCTTTCTTTAATTGAAATTATTTATTTTTCTTTTATGAAATTTTATATTATGACAATTTTTACGTAACATTTAACGTAAAGGTAAACTATTTTCGTTAAAACCTAGAAAAAAATCAAAGGTAAAAAAAGAATTAATAAGTAATTGTATATTCTGATTGATTTGATACATATTTTTTTATGTCATTTTCTTCTCTATAATTTTAGATCACGTTTTAGCACTTTACTGTAATAATTTAAATATTCTGTGACCTATTGTGAGTTTGCACGAATTCAGATAAAGCCTTTGAGTTTGACGGATTTGTTTAACAATAAATATAATATAATTCATAATACTTGTCTTCACGAATATACCTAACAATCATATTAATATTATTAGAATTATCCAAAATCCAAAAGAAGTGTCCATGTACAGTTACAAGTTATTCTCTACAGAAACAATTTGAACTGTGCAACTAGAGTCTTATGAAGTGTCATAAGTGCAATAAAAAAATGTTGTTTTTATTGATTGCCAAAAACAAATTTTTCAAAATTTACTTTTTCAAAATTAACATGGACTTTTACCATATTTAAAATTTTATATAGAGACTCTTAGCTTCTTGCTGTATGCGAGCCTTATTGTGCATAGCATAGCATCATTTGAAATATCAAGCATAAAAAAAAAACAATGCAGCGCTAAATGTTATATATTATTACATACTTTATAGCTCTAAACTATAAGCTATTTTAATTAATTTTTATTAAATTAATTAGCGTATTACAATTAAACTATAATAACATCAAGATTAACTAAATTTAATTAATAAAAAAAAAACAACGTACACGATATTCAGAACACACACACACACTGATAGAAACACAGACATACAAGATCAACTTAAATACTATATAGGAAACAAACGTACAATATGGTAGAAACGTGACAAAATACATTTGCGAGTCATGAAGCAATTAAACACCTGCTTATAATCATTCTATCCTCTCCAATTATATCAGTATGTTAATGTCATTTATATAAGACTTATTTAAGAAGACGCTATATTTTTTAAAATATTTATTAAAATATATATTAATTTGTTTTTGGTTTTAGAACGAAATTACATTTATTTTTATATAAATTTATTTTGAATTTCGAATGAAATTCTAATATTTATTAATTATTATTTTTTATCGCTTTATTGCGAATTATTTATATTATTTTTTCTTATGAAAAGAGTTTATTTTGAATTTAGTATTATTTTTTTACATTTAATAATAAATCAATTTTGTTTTGAATTTAGAACGAAATTATTACATTTATTTTTATATAAGTTTATTTTGAATTTCGAAGAAAATTATAATTTTTATTAATATTTATTTTCGTATCAATTTTAAAAATAAATTTGTTTTGAATTTAGAATACAAGTGTTACATTTATTAATAACTTTTTGCGTATCCTATTTAAAAAGAATATTGGTTTTGAATTTTGAATGAAATTATTATATTTATTAATAATTATTTTTTCGTATCTATTTAAACAAATATATTTGTTTTGAATTTAGAATGATTTTGTTACATTTAGTTATAAATAAATTTGTTTTGTTTTTAGAACGAAATAATTAAATTTTTTAATGAAATTTTAATATTTATTAATAATTATTTTTAGAATATTTTTTTAAATATAAATTTGTCTTGAATTTAGAATGAAATCATTACATTTATTAATAATTTTATTACCTACTTAAAATACAATGACGTCATTTCTTTATCAAAATACGTCATCTCATTGGTTAAAGTCGTGCTTAGATCCCGATCTTAATTCTCACGGTGCGACTATCGGTAATCATTGGTAATAATTACCGGGATTACTCATTTTCGTGATTCCATGCTTAATGACGTATTCTAATCGCGTCGTGCAAATCATCTGATAGTATTTTTGCGTAAATGGCTGTATTGTGACTAAGATTACTTAGAGCTTGAATCCACAATACAAGTCATTAAAACAAGTTTTTTTAATATTAATGTATTATTGCTATTAGTTGATAAAATGTTTGTTTTGATTATGGTTACAATATAATATAAATAACGTTTTGTTTTAAAAAAAAATATGTTTAAATGTTTTCAAGTTTTAAATAACTGCGTATTGAACCTGCGTCTTCTGAGAAACTTTTATTTTGTTTTGGCAATTGAGCTATCGTGTCTAATATAACAAAAATATGTCTATTATAATCCGAACTTATTAGTTGTTTTTGATAAAAATGTATATAATAAATGAAGATATAATAATGGAAACATACAATTTTGTATGCGTTACGAGGTCTCACAAAATAGCTATAGATATATAGATATAAGTAAGTATTATTACCTGTCATACCCATCGTGAACAAACAGTATGTATTTATAATTGAAATATGCGATTCGTGAAAAAAATTAAATAACAATGACCAGTTTATTACGATACCTTAATAGTATAGACCCTGGTATTGGATGGGAGTCAAGTTATGCTGAACAGTTATATTATTTATTATCAGAGCTGCAATTCGTAAAAAAATGTAAATAACAATGACCAGTTTATTACGATATCTTAATGCTATAAACGCTGGTATTGGGTGTGAGTCAAATTATGGTGGTTAGTTATTTTTTTTCGGAGATAAGAAGGGGACAATTTAATCTGAATCTCTTTGTAATTTATGCACCGAGAGACGTCCGACTTCGTACATAAATAATGCGGTGTCCATCTTATCTGGTTCCTGAGGGATTTAACACTTTTCTATCTTTTCAGTGTCCAGTATAGTAGGGATGAAAGGAATTGGCCGTTTAGATCATTTATTTGATTTTTTTTACTTATACTTAAAGATGACGAGGAGATGTAACGTCACGAGAAAACGTTACGTCAGTTTACGACAAAAAAGACTTGGTTGGGTAAAAATAAATCTGTGCAAGTAAGTAAGTAAGTAAAGTTAGTAGGATATTAAAATTAAATAAGTATCAACAGAAAATTAGAAAATGTCATAATAATTTTATAATAAAAAATAATATGCTATAAAAAACAAAATAAATAAAATATTATCACATTTCGTTAACCACAGTATACCCTTAACACAGAAGCCGCAATGCATCGCGATAATATGTAGATATTTCAAACACAGGTGTTTTATGCAGTGGAGGGTTTCTGATTTATATATTACCCTGTCCCCTTCAGACTTGATAAAATAGATAGTTTGTCTTTTTAAAAGTGAAAAGCAATCAATCAGCAAGCAATTTTCTCTCTTAAGTTAATGTCATTAAGTAATAAAACCCTTTGAATAATTACAACGAATTCTATTGGTTCATTGATAATTCGTTCCATAAAATTTCAAATTTAGAATGTCATAAATTAGATAGCTCAGGACATGGACAGGAATATCGATATAAATCAATATGAAAATGATGTTCAGAAATAAACACGCACACATTGATACTTACACAGACATACTCATATACTCACATATACGAGCTCATCGTCAATCACGTCTAAAGCAACAGAACGAACTGACAGACAATTTTACCGCCGACGTGTCGATACAATAATTGTTTTTCTTGGCCATTCACTAAAATAGTTTAATATTGATATTCGACAAGAATAATATTAGAATATGAAATATAAATAATTCAGATTCTTTGCTTGTATTTATAAAGTTAATTAGCTTTATCTTACTAATATATTTATTAGTAGAACTAATTTTATGTTTTGCCACTCTCTCACTAATGACTTACGTCAAAGGTGTGAAAGTGACAAAACAGATATGCTATCTATCTAAAATCTTATCATAATAGATCTTTTCCAGACATTATAATATCAAAACTAAGATCTATTTGAATTAAAAAGTACACTAACACTAAACTATATATGACAATTAGTGCGCTAATAGTAATATCACAATACGATATTAGTACCCTAGTTAGGTCTAAGTAAATTGTATAATGACTGCTAAATCTTAATAAAAAAAAAACTTTCTTATTCTAACTAAATATGAAAATGAGCGGACTAACACTAATTAATACCCTAGTAAGTGTTTTAGAAAACTAAATACCTTAATTAGCGCACTAACAGTAATCATAATTAGTAAACTAATTAGTGCTTAATAAATTATGTAACAGCATCTTATTTAAACCATTTAACCCAAAAACATATGCTAAAAACTATAAACTACAAACAATTTAACCTAAAAAACATATTGTGCTAAAAAGTAAAAACTGAATATATTGTGCTTAAAGCTATATACAACTAGCGCACTAACACTAACACTAATTAGTACCCTAGTTAGTGTTCACTAACAGTGTTACAAACTCAAATAGTAGCTGTAATAAGTAAGCTCTCAAAACAAATGAAAATCCATTATATTTTTTATTAGTTATTGGTAAGATGTTATTTTATTACGCTGTCGAGAGCAACATAACACTCTTGGCTCAGACTCAAATTGATATTGAATTTATTTTCAATTTTAACGCGGGCTTCTATACACAGATCAATTTATATATTTTTTTTCTTAAAATTTTATATATAATGTGAGCAACATTTAAAAATTTTTTTGTTTATAAATATTCGGTTTTTTAACAATATATAAAAAACAGGTAAATAGTTAATATTTTATTTTTATCTTTTTTTAACGTATGCCAATTTTTTTTTTATTACTCATAAAATTTGCTAAATAATATATGGGACTATACATTATTTTAAAGAACGATATTTGCTTTTTGAACTTTTAGTCAATAACACAAATAAATTAAATTTAGTAATAAAAACAAATGTTTAATTCTCATTAAAAAAACGAATACTTCATAACTACTTTTTTTATTAAAAAATATATATAAAATGTTATATAAAAAAAACTCACTTTTTTGAAATACAACATAGGCACGATAATGACACAATTTATTTTATATAATATTTTACTAAGAACTATATAAAAATGAAATATAATATATTGTCTCTGTATACTTCAGTGCTCTGTACAGTTGACAGTGAACAGGCGCCACCTCCATACAAACGTCAAACACTATTTCTGTTGCGGCCGCAGCTAGTGCTCATACAACTAATCATATTGGAATTTAATAAATATGATACAAATATATACATATATATATATATATATATATATATATATATATATATATATATATATATATATATATATGTATAATGAAACATTAGATTGAAAACAGTTGTGCTTTACATACTATCAGAATAGTTGTAAAAACTAACGAAGATTACACTACATTCTCTCCCCTTTCCCCTAAAAGAGTCACGGCGCGACCAAACAGCGACTGCACGCAGTTCACGCCGCGATTCCGCCACGAACCACATGACTACGGACCTCCAAATTGTTCAAATTCCAATAGTATTTACGTGTGGACATCCGGATAATTATATATAATAGTAAACATGGATCACGAAAATTTAAATATGAAGCTGAATAGATTTATATTTAGAATTATTTTTAGAATTATTCTTTAAGCATCTATAGCTATGATAAGCCTATACAATTTTAAACAAATATAAAATCAAAAATTTATAAATCCGAGCAGGATTAGAACCTACCACCTCTGGGAGATCAACCTGTCGTTCTACCGACTGAGCTACCGGTCCTCTACCAGCTGAACTCGCTTCGAGGAATTACTTTGATAATTATAATTCATCACAATATTTTAGAAATCTGTTTTCTGGAAGGAATATTAGAGTTAAGTAGTGAGTGGTCATTTCAACTGAGCAAAGGTCATAGGTTCGAATCCTAGACCGAACAGTTGTTTCTATGACTCAGAGATTGCAATTAAAATGCTGAGCTATACAAGTTATGTCAATGTTTCTAAAACCCAACAATACACATAAATTATTTTTCTTTGTTTATTTTTAACTAATAATGTCTTTATTTTTTATTTATTTATATCTTCTCCACTTTCAATCCATATCAGTGATCACTTGTGTACATCAATTTAAAAAGTCAGGATTGATACCATACTTATCGAAATAAGCCCTTCTGTGACACTCTCCATCTGAAGAGGCTACGAGGGTTCCAAACGCGTCCTGGTTTGAAAAGAATAAAACAACCTCAGATATTTTTATTCTGATCAGTTTAAACAACATCAAAACATTGAACATTTTTACGAACACTAGAGCCACACCGTCTATGTCTGTTATATTATAATAAGAAATTAACTGCATATAAATATGCAATCAATATGCCAGAAATATGCAATAAATATTCACCAATTTGAAATACAAATTCAAATTCAAAACATGATATACCATATCTAATCTTTAAAATAAAATGCGAGTTCTCAACTGACACTCAGTTGTCACATTACAGTCGGTATTCAGATGCTCTGAACAACCTGACATGCGGAAATGATACTTTTGACATACAGTGTTGCAAGTACTGTGACATCACCCCCCATAAAAGGGGGTAAAAATATTATGTGACGTATTCTGACTTTTATATTATAGTCAGTTGATAACATGTTACTAAATTTTATTGTCTCTATGTTTGTTTTTTGAAAATATATTATTATATGAAATAATAATAATATATTATTATATGAAATAATACATTTTTGAGGTTTTTTTATGTAATATGAAGCTATTTTTATCTAATTTTTTACTTTTATCATTATTATAATAGTAAATGATATTAATATATAAATTCTC
The DNA here is from genome assembly GCA_959347395.1 of Mechanitis mazaeus. NCBI lineage: Eukaryota > Metazoa > Arthropoda > Insecta > Lepidoptera > Nymphalidae > Mechanitis > Mechanitis mazaeus. The sequence goes on from OY365754.1 coordinate 10,107,581, forward strand.
GTATTGCGTTTCTACACAAATTCCCTGATACGGCTTGACCGATTTTTATGAAATTGTATATATATTCAGTAGATTTGAGAATAGGACGTAAACAATTTTTTATACTGCAAAGTAATAAGAATGGTCCATCTCACGTTTTTTGAAATTTTAAACAAATTTTTAAATATTTTTTAAAAACATACAAACTAAAATTTATTTTTAATAACGATATAAATTATTTAATATATTTTCACTTATATAAGGCAAAACAACATTTGCTGTGTGTGTGTAAATATGTATCTTTTTAACCGATAATATGTCACATCACTAATAATTGCACTTCACTTACTTCACTAGCAGACATTTAAAAAACACTAAACCCATAACCATAACAATAACCATAAAAAACATGAAACAAATCATCACACTCCATGGTATGGGGTCGCAGCCCCATTTATGGTGATCTAAATTTTATTGGCGTTATTCGACTTCGATATCACTTTGCCAAAAAGATTGAATCTAACTTGGCTTAGATTATTAAATTTTAATAATAATATATATTAATGATTTATAAGATCTACACGAGTACTACACATTTCAATAAAACTATTTTACGGATATAACTCGCGTTTATTTTTACATTTTCGTCGGGTTAATTTAATATACATTAAATATGCACTAATTTGAAATACAAATTCAAATGCTGCAAAGCATTCGACATATCGGGGTAAATTAAAATAGTTTTATTAAATTATATATTAAAATCTATGGTATTTAAAACATATAATAAAGATATTCGTTATACCAAATATTATCATCTTAAAACTCGTGGAAATATCAAACTATGAACAAAGGAATGGAATATATTACATGTAAATCCCATAGCGTAAAAACCGTGACACCACTTGACGGCGGGATTGTCTTTGATCACAACATTTGAATTATTCATCTGCACCCGTAACGTGCACCCTACACCCTACACCCTCATAGACGATGTACTAGATGTACATTGAATGTTCAACTTTATATCTTACAAAAGAATTTAATATATATAATTACTTTAACATATATACCAAAATCTATACCAATATTATAAAGCTGAAGAATTTGTTTATTTATTAAAACTTCAACTTCGTATCTTGAAAAAGAGTTTCATATATATGTAATTATTTCAAACAGTTTTAGGAAAAATTAATATAATAAAAAAAGCTGAAAAGTTTGTTTTTTTTGTTTGTTTGATTGAATCTTCGAAACTATAGGATAGATTTGAAAAATTCTGATTATATTAAATAAAATCAATGAAACCGCGAGTCAAAACTAGTTAAAAATATAAATTGTTTAATTAAACAAAATTATAAAATTATCATAAACTCATAATCAAGAACCAAATGACTTGAGATAAGGCCTGAGGCACACAATTTAGCTCGTTTGAACTCCTTTGAACATTTTTAAAGAGATTAAAAGAATCATTAGCTATTCCTAAGCTGAGTTTACACAAGTTTGTAAGAGACAAGGAGATTAAAGCAAAGCTTCAGGCCATCACTTCCTTAAGATTTTACATTATTAAATATGTATGGCTCGAGTTTAACATGACGCTGAAATGTGAAGACAGCTTTCGTTAGTTTCAAGTATTTTTAGTTATTTTGTGGTTAGTTTTTATTTTTTTATTAGTGTTTAATCTTAATAGTAGGATAGAGAAAGCTATCGTTTTGTCTATTTGTGCGCGGTTGGTGACAAAGTTGGTTCCAATATTGGCTCAAATATACACCATTGGACGAGATAGATACCAACTCTTGACTTAATAAGGTTGAACTTTTGGGGCATTAATAATAATAATAATAACAATAGTGACTTTTTATAATAACCAAAAAGACGGTTACTGAAGCGGACGAAGCCGTGGGAGGAATATAGTAGTATTTACACATAATTAATTTTTATTTATCATTTTATTTAAGTACTTTAATATTGAATAGAGTTTTTAATAAAATTTGTGTTGTTTCTCGCTCGGGGCTTCGCGTCTTTGTTTGACAAAACTTAATAAAATAAATATTATGAGAAATTAATTATATTATTATAAAAAGAAATTCATTATAAAATTACAGAATTTTATTATATATTATATCAATAGTATAATTGATATTAAGTATTTTATAAATTATAAGAGACAGTGAATTATTTTACTTTGTTATATATATTATTTAAAAAACTAAAATCAAACTAAAATCTTTTAATAAGTGTTATAAAACAGTTACGATTGATGAAACAAATAATTTTGACATACTAACGCCATCTAGCGGTAGCAAAATTAAAAGAAAATCTGAAATAAAAATTAGAAGTATAATACAAAAAAATATCAATTATAATTAAAACTTAATACTTTTAGTTATTATATTAAAATCATTTATCTATATCTAATTTAATGTATTGAATAAGGAACTCAAATATTCAAAGGGGTTCCCCGCATAGTTTGTCAACCCTTAATTAATAAATCCTGAGCACACCGCCCCTAGCTACCTCTGTTTGTACTAATAATTACTATTTTGAATCAGTTTCCCTTAAATTAGTTTAATTTAATCCAAAGGTCAATACAACATCATTGTTCCGTCACAAGACAGTAGCTCCAATTTTATATATTTATACTATATCGTTTTTTGGTTTTTAATAATAATAAGAAATCTTTAAAATATATAATAACGATTAGACCATTTAACAGTCCTGTCCAGAGTCAGACAGGCGGTTCGACAATCTAACATATTATTATAAAAATGGCGTCATAACATGACCTATAAATGACTTTAGTTTTAAACATCCTGAACTTATGAAAATGTTAATTTATTATATCATATATCTCGCTTTTTGAAAAGAATCTCATTCTCTTTCTCATTGTGTAGTGTGTGTAACTGGCAGTAGTAATATCTGATATTAATAATCAATCTTAAATCCGAGATATAGTAATAACATTTGACTAAAAATAATATTTATTTTGAATGTAGAAACAAATTGAACCTCTATAATAAAATATTAACAAAAAGAAGTTAGTTTTTGACAAATTACGTCAAAAATGTTATAACATTGTACAGAACTCTAACAGTTTTTTTATTTGTCTCCTCGTTTGTTTGTGTGTTCATCCCTCAATAATAGACATATCTGAAAAATTGTTCTAATAAAATATTGGTCCGATTCAGAAGATAAATATTTGCAGAAAATCTATCACTTCCACAGAAAAACATAGAAGCTGATATATTTATTAATTATCTATAAAACTTTTAACATTTTACAGGACTCCAACGTTGTACCACTGAAATTCCATCATCATACGAGTTAATGAAATTTTCACTTTATATTCATGTAAAGAAATATGTATACTTTATGATAGCTTATGTTCCAAAAATACTGTAAAGGAAAATGATATACATAGAAAATAAAACTAAATGTAAAACAAACTCTCTTTAGGAGATCTTTGAAAGTTAATATTTGGGGTACGAATATTACAGCAAAATGGTGAAATAATAACAAATTTAAGTTAGTATTTGATAGTATAAAAAATGTATACCAAGTATTAATATATTTCTCAGGCATGTTGAAACATAACTGAATTAACATGAGCATTTTTTTGTATGAGTTAAGTGTTACGAATTATGATTCGAGCGTCGCCTTCAATTATGTACGTTTATCTGTGATTTTCTCACGGCGGTGAGTGGTCGGTCACTTGTTAAGAATTGTTTGAATGAAATCATTAACAAAAAAAACTAAACTCTTCTAGGAATTTATTAATATATATTAAGTATTAATAGCTAAATAATAACGTACCGAAACTCGAAATTTTGAGTTCTAGTTAATTGTTCTAGGAATTTATTAAGGAAGAATATATTCTTAACCGAATGATACAGCATAGCGTTCCAAAACTCAAAAATTTGTGTCCCGCAATTTCGAGTTCTTTCGAGGCTTTCATTTTATATTTGAAAAAATAATAACGTTCCTTTAAAGGCTTTTATTAATTTCTTGATTATTCTTTTGTTATCTTTCATATATGTCACATATTTAAAAAAATAATTTAATCCTTTTAAGTAGAATGAAAAATATGCTTTAATTAATTTTATTTCATAAGATTAAATTTATTGAAATATTGAATTATTAACTTTTAGACATTGACAATTATAAATGTTTTTTTAATGATAGTTTTTGAAAATAGGTTTTATTATAAAATAAAATGTTTACTATTGTTGGAGTCATTAAATTAATTAATTATTATATTAGTTTACTCTTATAAAATAATAATGTATAAAAACAGAAAATTATCTGTTTTTTCGTAATATTTTTAATCGTGATATTCAATATATTTTTCTACATTTATAGAATTATTCTAAAATGATTATGATTTGTTATATAATATTTAATAAGCTTAAGAATTTAGTTAACATGAATAAGCTCTAAAGATTAAAATATACAACTTGTTAAATTAATTTTGACAGATGTCAAAACAACTCCATGCTCGGTGTTCGATGAAAATAAATACAAAATTTAATTATTAATCATTTAGTTATATTTATTTGAATTTGTTAAATGTAAAGGTTAAATTTTTTAATGAAGTTATTTCTTGTAAGAAGGGTTATTACAAGAGTGACTACAAAAACTCTATAGGCAGATGTTATTTCCACTCGGATGGCTCTGCAGCACTCGTTACCAACATTGTTATTAATAAGCCGTAACATGATTACTTCCTCGATTCGCTGCACTTGATGTATAAATAAAAACAATTACACTTTTACCTCAATGAGTTTAATGCGCCAGAACAATAAATGAAGCCAATCTTATAACATTTACTTTCAACATGTATTACCAACCTACTTTACTATTGATTAATATTTAATATTCAAGTCCTTATTGCACTTCTCAAACTAATACCCAAGCGGTAAATTCCCTATAACTTAAAGTTCGTGGGAACGATACGGTATATTTTTCTAAATATCACAAGAAAATACAAAACGAAATATGATAGAATTAACACAATTAAAATTATTAACAATTAAATATACAGTCATATACGTATCACCAGGATGCGCGGGGGTTGTAAGGATAGCGTCATGATACAGGAACGTGGTGCTGGTACAGCTGCTCTTGGCGTTCACAGAGTGAGGTCATCTTTTTGTAGGACTCTGTGGTCTCTCGAAAAAGCAGCTTGGGGTCGTCGCGAGGGCGTGCGTGGGCTGCGTCCAGCCGGCCCGGTGAAATAACCGGGGGTGATGATGCAGAGAGAGGAGATAGCGACTCCCGAACTGATTGAGCCCCAGCTGGAGCACCATACAGACCGCCTGGCTGGGGAGTCCCATTACCCATCAGAAACGGACTTGGAAAAAATCCTCGATCTCCAAACTGCGGAAACAATCCCGCTTGTAAGGCTGTCAAATTTCTGCTATAGAACTTCATTGTTTCTGTTACATAGCTTGGAACCTGGGAAGACTCTTCACCGCCGTATCTAAGTGTCTCGAGTGTTGAGGCGAGACCTTTTATATCTGCGTACAATTTATTCAATAATTCAGCGTTCACCTCAAATGCTGGCCTTTGGTCTTGATTTTCCGGTGACCCCGTGGATAGCAGACGTCTGTGTAAATCTACATTTGAGCTATGTCTATCTCGACTTCGTCTCGAGGGAAACGCGGCATCACATCCACTCACATCGCAAGGGTGAAGTAACTTTAAATGATCATTTCTGTAGTGCATGCGTAATGTGAAATGATTTTGAAATATTTTTCCACAGGCAGTGCACCTGTCGGGGTTTTCTTCGTCTATAGGGATTTCGAGATCGTTCATATCTGTTCGATCGTCTGTCCTATCGCTACTTGCGGATGGGGATCGCGCTCGCGCCAGTCGTTCCTCAATCGTATGCAAATCACTTCCGCTGTCACTCGGTGTATAAAGATCAGACCGCAATCTCAGCCCCTCTCGTACAACGCTCGGTGCGCTTGATTCATCGTCTGATTCACTCTCAGCTTTCACTCTTGTTACCGATTCTGAATCAACAGTCGGCTCTTCATTGTTCTGAAATGGCTCCCATTTTTCCGGTTTCTGTTTTTTTAGTGATAAGGGTTCATCTACACGACTTGAACTAGAAGTGGATATGTTTTTAAATAAATCATTATTATATTCCTCATCGGAAACATTGTATTCATTGTTCTGAGAACATCTTGTGGGATTACCGCTCTTTCTTTTACGTTTATTAGGAACAAGTGATGACTTATCTTCTGAAGTAGCTGGATCTATACGAGTACTAGAGTCAGAATACACAACAGGTTTAATATCATCATTCTTCTTTTTATTTACACTTAAATCCTCCGGCTCATCCGTATAACACAATGTATCTTCTTGAGGACACAGGTTTTGAATTTTGTTTTTTTCACAAGTTTCGTCATCAGAGATATCTTCATTATTTTCACTGTAATTAATTGAAGCTTCTTCATGTGAGATAGATGATCTAGCGAGGTCTAATGGGTGTGGGGGGTGATTTTCTGGCGATGGTATTTTTCTATACATCTTTTCAATTTCACTGAAGTTACGAAGATCATCAAGAGGTACTCGCGGAGGCAGGTGTGTATGTCCGTGGGGCGGTGCTAGTGAATGTGGAAGACGTGCTGCTAGTTCTGGTGGTAGAAGCGCAGGTGGTGGTAGCGGCAGACGCGCTAAGGCCGGCAGAAGCGGGAAGGGCTGCGACGATCTGCCATCATGTGCTGATATTTTGCGTCGTACATGTGGTGAATGCAATTTAGGGTTAGGGTTAGCACTGTGTCGATTACGCGATCGTCGTGAACTAAACATCATCGTACACCCTTCCACTGTACACTTATGCATTTCTCTTAAATGAACGGCCGAAAAATGAATTTTTAAAGCGCCTTTGTCGCAAAAAGTCTTAAGGCAAACGTTGCACTGCACTCTTTTCTTTCCTGTTGCAGGGTTGACAAATTGAACTCCGAGCCCCAGAGGCCATGGCGCAGGTGGTGCTTCCCGACGCTCCAGTGGGTATTCAGGCGTCCGTCGCTCTTCATTTTTTTCTTCATCTCGTCCACTAAAACTGGCGCCTAATTTTCTAAAGTCAAACTGCGGCGCCGCTTGCGTTACACGCGGCATCATAAAATAGTCCAAGCTTGCGGGTAACCCGGGAACCGCACCAAACTCTTTGCCCTCCATCACGTCACTGTCATAATATTGAGTAGTACGAAGCGGGTGGCGCGCGACGCGGCCGCTTTGCGACTGAGGACCTGCGACACAGGTGACCGCGCGGGCGGCGTGCGACAAAGGCCGCCGGTCGGGGGAGGGGGGGCGGTGCGGGGGCTCGTGGGGAGTCTAAGGGGGTGTGGGGGGTACAGGTGGGAGGAGCGAGCGCTGGGCGGAGCGGATCGATGCGCGGTGGGGACAAACGACACTGGCTCTCGGACCACTGTAAACACGAGAGAAGTAAAGCATCACACGTCGTTACGTAACTAGTATGTAGAGCTAGAGATGTAGAGTAAGTGCATGCGTGTATCGTGCATTGTGCTATACTCTATATAGATAGGTTATTTCTTGTACGTTTAAACCCATAACATCAAGTGTTTAAGTCTCAATATGAGATCTTATACATTTTAAGTAACCCGTAACATGTTATACAATTATAAACATATTAGTTTAATACGTAGCTTTGTTTGAAGATCATTTAAATCATTAAACATGAACCAACCTTGTTGTTATAATTATTTCAACGTAAAGATATATTTCATTTCCCTATTTATATATATTATGTTTAGTGCAGGTGTTAGTATTTTATTAAGAATGCTATGGCTATATAAATTATACTAAAATATTAGATAAATACAATTATAGATAATGTTTTTTAGTATAATAATATAAAAGTAATAAAAACGAATCAAATATGTAACCTAAATTATAAACTTAAGTATTCAAAAAGAAAGAACAAAAGATAGCCCTAAAAAATACATTTCAATAAGAACATATCCATTCTTTAGAAAAATATTAATAATTATATCCAAAATCCACCAGTGTAAGAAGTTTTGAGAAAAAATAACATACATATTCATATAAGTAGTTTCATTATAAAGTTAACAAAATATACACATATATAAATATATGTATCTTTATAAAACACAAAAGACGCTATCACAAAACAATTACCTGTACTAGTCATAGCAATTACCGAAAACCATTATAAATATTACTTCCAAATGTTCTTGACACGAATTACTCACAATCACATTTTGTTTTATAACAAAGTTCTTCATATTATTCATATAATAAGTATAATTGTAATATATATTTTTTCATATTAAATTATTACATTTTTAATATATATACAAACCAAATAAATATAATGTTTTAGATAATTTAAAGTAGACTTGTTAATCATTTCTATATACTAGTAACGCCATCTCTTATTCATTACGCGAACTAAAAATAATATTACTACGATGTGATAATATTTATGTATTTTAAATTAAATAAAGAATATGTTGTTGTGAATCTGTTTTAATGTACAAATTATTACTTTATTCTTTTCGATTTTAAAAGAAGATTATGTAAAAATACATATATTTTTCTAATTATTTGAAATTCAGTACGTCATATGCTAGTTTCATACTTATTTAATTAATAACTAAAGAAATTATACTTAAGAAATATACTTCAAGTATTTTAAGCAAAGTATTATTTTTACCAATTACTCAGAGCGTGTAAGAAGTTGAGTTCTGAACGACTTTTTGAGAAGCAGTTAACTTAACCACAACACAGCAACCGCGCGGTTACTTTTTATTATTTTCATCGGTTACTTTTACACTATTTACTTTTCTTTGCTTCAAACATAAATTAACATTCTGTTAAAAAACCTGTTTTATATAAACACGCGTTTGATTTTCATCTCAAGTTCAAAAATTTGAAACCAAAAGAAAAAACGTTAATTTAAAATAAAATTGTCAATTGTAAATTTTGTTGCCTTGAAGCTTTTTGCAATTTCATAAGCAATCTAGTTTTGAAAAATGAGTGTAATTGCTTTTTTAAACAAAACTTATTTTAGTGCATTTATTTTTATTTTACTATCTTTATTATATTTGTTCCTTTGTGTTAATTTCTTTTGGAAACTTTATTGCCATGTTGATTTTATTTTATTTTGGTATAATTTTTTTTTACATGCTGCTAGTTTTGTATCCAATGAAGTAAAAATAAATAATAAAAAAAATTATTTTAAACATTTTAACGGATGGATAATTATAGAGAGAGAGGATTTCAAATATTTGGATATTTCGTTTTTGATTAATGCTTGCACGAGATGCAGAAAAGTCACTCATAGAGAACTTCGCTCAAATCAATATTATTAAATTAATATTAAATTAATTAAAAAAAATATATAACAAATTCAAATAACCTTCCCAAATAATAGTATATATCACGGTTTTTTCAGAACCCATCACCGCATAGTAAACAATATCTTTTTCGCTACACAGTCTGACTGTTTGATATCCTATCGCACCTTATAAAATTGATTATTTTCTATAGGAAGCAGTTACAACTCGAGCAGCGTTGCCTCAGCGAGTAAACACGGCTCTTCTATAGTATGGCGCAAGTACAATCAAACATTCTAAATATTTTTTACTTTATTAAAAGATAATTAAACGAAATATACACAAATTATATAAATATGCTTCCAAATGTACAAAAATTGATATCTTAATGAAAATTTATTTCCTATTTCATCAACATAAAATCGATTATATATAATTTATGTCAAAAATTATAATTTGTAACAACAAAATAGCCTATTTCAACTTAATAAAGTGTGAGCTTCGAATTCTATACGTGTTAATTTGTGCTATTGTCCGGAGATAGGCTTTACACACACACAAACACACTCACACTCATATTATCATCGTTTATAATAAAAACAGTACATATATTAAGGTTACACTCAAATTCTCCAGATCCTGAGATCCTCTTCATCCCATGACTTGTTCGCTCCGATCCATATTATACTATCTGAAGCGGCTCGTAATATAAACATGATCTCTTTTTGTCCTAAGTGATCCGACTCTGGTCAACGTTGCTTTTATATAGGATTACGAGGATTACACACATAGGATTACACACATATATAAAAATATAAATAAATATATCAAAAATATAAAGAAATATGTTAAAAAGATCACATTTGTGATGACAATCCAATTTATTTAATTGATTTGACAAAATAATTAAATTTAATGGTAATTTAATAATAAATAACATTGTAATTTTTGTTAACATGACAAAAAAATAACATTATTTTTATTGTATTAAATAAAATACAGCTAATATATCGTTTGTAAGCAATGACATCTAAATAATGACAAATGACAAGTGACATCTAAATAACATCACATGATAAGAAAAGGCTAAAATACAATTGTTTACAAGTAACCTGACATCAAATTGACATCATGATGACAGTATACATTGTGCACGCTCCTCAATACCACACCGAAATATTTATTTTCAAGCGTGGCCGCATATTTGTTTAGATTAAAAATATTTCTGGCCCCACTTGCGCACGTCGCAGTAAACACGAGACGGGAGCGTGCATGAGCCTTGCGGTTGGAGAATAAGTTTGTGTATCTAATTATAATATTATAGCTAATTTAACTTATTTATAGATTTAAAAAAAGAACAATCTCGCAGATTTCTTGTCTATTCTCAGGACTAAAGTATATCTTTACGAGTTATAGCTTTGACTATGAAAAAATGTGTTTATAAAGTTGTTTTCATTTGGGATTCAACTTATTTCCATTAAATATTTTCATATTTTTCAAAAAATATATTGTATTTGTTCATTAAACTTTTCCATATCTCCGCAATGTTCACGTTTTTAAAAGATGAAGAAATTTAGAAATAATAATATTTTTTCATACAACGCTTTATAGTCCCAAGCTAAGTCAATTGGTACTGATAAACTTATAAAAACTACTTTTTTTTAATACATTCATCTAAACAATATACATACTACTGACAAAAACTATTTTATAGTTTAATACTTTCTTAAGTGTGGAGATCCAACCCAAGACGATCCGAATAATTTTTCACCTTCACAAAGGTTAACTGGTAGAGAATGCCACTAGGCATTAAGGTAAATAAATAAATAAATAAATAAATAAATAAATAAATAAATACTAAAGAAATAATGAATATACGTTAAATCGATTTCAAGAAAACATTTTTATCTTTAAAAAAACTTTTGATCAGATTTTCAAATGTCAAAAAAAATATAAATACATTCAAATTATTTACAACAAATTAAGAATTTGTGTTAATTCATTCAAAATTATAAAATTTACGACATATAAAATATTGTTTTTACTTTTAGTATATATATTAATATTAATTGTTATTTAATAATGATTGTGAACTATTTATTCGGACAAAGCAATGATCTAGGATGTAAATATAGTCGCGTGATCATACACATTAACATTTAAATGATATTGTTCAATTCTTTGTTCTAAGAAAAATGAATCATGACCATAAAAGTCTTATTAAGATGACGTATTTTGTTCTAAATATCATTTATTTTGTTTACAAGTAATGTTATTTTAGATTTTAAATAAATGTAAAATACAAATTCATTTGCATTGAACCTGTGACCTCTGGAAAAACATTTCATCGCTCTGCCAATTGAGCTACTTGTACCTTAGTAAATTTAGCATTATATATATATATATATATATATATATATTGGTCTTTATTGTTACCGAGGCGACTTCTATGAGGTGCTATTTAAGAATCATTACAAATATTTCCAACCTTGCAGTATAGCATCTTATATATTAATGCAGGAAGCGATTTCGTTGGCACACTGTAGCTCGAGAACCACTAAAGGGAAAAATATCGTTGATGGCTCAAATCAAAGGTCTCATTATGCTACACTGCTGAAAAATAGTGACAACTCTCAAATCTCATTAGCCTAATTGCAGTAATTAGTCAAAAAATTATTTTTTCCCATAGACCATGCATGGGGAAATTTTGCGCGCGCTTTCAAATTTTTTGTATTATTTATTGTGACTAGCTGGTCTTAGCATACTAGTAGAAAAGAAAACATTACCGTACACTAATTATTTAAAATATTTATTAATTTTTTATGTATATTTTATTGTATATTTATTTAAAATTTATATCCTAAAATATTTATAGACGAATTCAAACATGTACCTTAAAATCTTCATTTGTATTTTTTATGTATTTTTATTAATTAAAAAGTAAAACATAGTTTTGCTAACTTTATTCTATTCTTTTTCTTTCCAAATATTTAATCTTTCATATAATATATAAAATATGATATCTTTTGTAAAAATAGTTTGAATTAATAATAAACCTTGATATTTTTCTAATACTATTTTCAAATTATTGTATTTTCATTTGTAATAAATAGAGAATAAAAAAATTTAGAAAAAAAAATTGTACATAAAAAAATGGCTAACATGTTTATAGATAATGAGACAATTTATAATATTAATTAATTATTATTATATATAATTGGTCTCTATTATATATATTAATGATAATTGAGCTAAATTATTTATTAATTCATATCCTTCACACATATTGAATGACCTCGCGAATTATCACGAAACTGAACAAAGAATTTTAGAAGGTGCCTTTTATTTTGACTTTGTTTTATAAATGTATTTTAAATTACGAATTACAATATAATAATTATTTACAATTACTTTTATTTTAATTGATATTGGACTGCATTTGACTTTTTCAAGAATTTCTCATCTTTTGTTTATATATTTACAAAAATAATATATGTAAAATAGTTAATTTATATTTAATTATTATTATTATGTTATTTTAATTTATACTAATATTATAAATAAAAAAAGATTTTTACAATAAATTCATCTATCTACTGGATGGACTAAAAAAAACCTTTCACTACTAGAATGCATTGTCACTGAGTAACATAGTATATTTGTATGTAGTATATTAATTTATATAAAATCGTTCGTCCGCGGGTTTAACCAAAAGTAATAGCTAGTATACAATATATAGGTAATTGAAACAATACTATACTTATTATACACTTATTATATTCTAGTTTCAGAATTCTAACAAAAGACCAATTAAAAAACAGAAAAGTTTTAATGATTTAATCGTCTCATTAATTTTACAAAGCTTTTAAAACATATTATTTTTAACCTTGATCCAATTAATTTAATTAAATATTTATAAGTCTCTGTGTCTCTTTATAGTACACCATCTACCTTTGTTTTTAACGTTTTAAGATTAGTTTATAATTTTAGCTCTATATAATATTAGTATTATTATTTTCTATTTCTTTGGCAGTATATATATAATTATGAGCTGCACTCACGTCATTTCTGTTGGAATTTGAACGACTAGTTTGAAATTAGGGGATAATTAATAAGCTCTGAACATGACCAAATCTGGACGTGAACAGTTCACACCGCGATTCTACAGCGCGAACAACTTTCGATAGTATTAACATGAATACAGCCAGATATATTATAGTAATCATGGATCATGACAGATTACAATAATTTTCAGTATAATTTAATTATTTATTTATATATATAAATTAGATCTATTCTTGTGAGTCTGTCTGTTTGTATTGTAAGAGTATCGTGTCTCTACTAATTTATTGTATAACGTCTTAGAACAAGCTAATAAAACTATTTCAACTCAATCTATACTAATATTATAAAGCTGAAAGTTTGTTTGTTTGATTGAATCTTTAAAAGTGAAATTACGAGTCAGAGCTAGTATAATATATTTATTATAATTTTCTAGTACTTTAGCAGACAACACATACTAGGACCGCCAACACGCAAGCGGGAGATTCTGAGCGAAACTCTCTTCAATCACAACGAAAAATATATCACGAAAACTTTAGCTTGATATGATTTTCGCAATGTCTACCATTTACAAAAAGGATATGTTTCAATTAAAAATAAACTAATTACAAATTACTCTTAATGTACAATTACAATTTTTTTCAAAATCTATCTATAGAAAGGTACGCATGTGATAGACCACTGGTCCAAATTTGGTTAGTATAGCTTGATCGATGTAGGAGATAGCGGAAAAATTTGATCGATTTGACCGATAAAGAGTTTCGCTTCGTTCAGATCAATAAATTAGATTTATTGCTTATTAAATAAATTATAACTTTAATATATCAATTGAAGGAAATAACAAATAATTACATATATTAATGTGTCGAATGGAAATCACATCCTTTAAGCGACCTCCAAATGTAATGACAGGATACATCAAACTTATATTTACAGTTACAAAAGTGTTTGTTATACGAAATTGTGCTTAATTATAAAGTAATAGAAGCTAGTGCTTGATTTGGTAATGTTATTTATTAAGTAATTGTAGGCGCGAGAGTCGGAGCGTGTAACGCCTGCGGATGAAACAAGCAAAAGCAATGAAAAGGTCGCGATTTTCGTCGCTGTTTTGGTTTGTTCTACTTATAAAAAAAAAAATGAAGTTTTTTTTTTTTACTCTATATTTTTTGGTTTTATGTTTTAATTCAATCGCGAAGTTTCGAATGTTTTTAGCAATCATATTCTTGGTAACAATATTTAGGTAACTTTTTATCCTTCTGTTAATGAAAAAATATATTAATTTAATGACCATTTTTTGTCTCTATGTTATTAGTTTTATATTTTGTTTAGCAGAAATCAGGTTCACTAAAAGTAGGTGCCTGAAATCCCTTGTAAAATCTAAAGAATATATATGATACCCTGACAGTTGAGGCCATATGTCAAAAACTCAACGAAATCTGTTCACTTCTCCATATTCACAAACACATCACATTTACAGATCCATTATACTGCTTCCCTTTTCTTTTTTGTAAGATTTTTTTCGTAGGGAACTCCAGGTCTGATAGAGAAGCAGCGTTCAAAAACAAACTCTCATACTTAATATAGGAAGTAGGTAGAATGTGTCATAAAAAATACATATTTATTAATAATATTGCATGTGTATTCGTTAGTAATATATTAAAGTTTAAGCAAAAAAATATATGTTTTCTTTGAGATAGCAGTGACCAGAAATTTGCCATAATAAGGTATTCCCACATATCTAGACAAAAAAAAAATTTAAGACATATGAATGACTTTGTCATATGAAGGTATATATAACTTGCCTAGGCAAAAAAAAATCTATTACATATTCTATCTGTCCAAAAAAGATATACATATATTTATATGTTTATTACGTATAAGTGGCAAACATCACAAACCGAGGACGTGTGTGCTCACGGGAAGTCCAGGCGCGACCTGCTTGCTCGCCCAAGCATTGCGCTTGCGCAACTCGAGCACGCGATCAGCTGATAAAATAAAGATAACACTTACTTAGACACAAGATTTTTTAATGGCTATGATTGTGAAATAAAAAACATTGGTACAAAGAAGTTTCATATTTTTTCAATTGTTCATATATATGTTATTTTTTTAGATACTTTACTGTACACCACAAAAAAATAAAATAATACATAAAATTATAATAAAAAAGAAATTAGGAACATACAAAAAGCGGTCTTATTGCAATTTCTTCAAGGCAATATTAGGGTCAGAAAATTTATTAACTAGTCTAGTAAATTTAGGTAGGTGACAGAATATATACACTTATATATTTATATAATAAAAATACATAGAATTAACGACATGCTAATACATAATATATTTAAAAATAAATATGATGTCTTTATAAACAATTAGAAGTATGATATATCAAATGTATAAACAAACTTGTCATTGTCACGCGAACGAACGACATTTTGGATTTATGTCTCCCTCTCACGCTAGTAAAAAGCTTTTAAGTTCAAGTTGTAGAGACAATAATTCATTAATACTTCAAGAGCCTTGTTCACAGAATTCAAATATAATATAAACTATATAATATCTCTGTTCTGTCACCTTGACACTTTTGACGTAAATCGTTAGAGAGAATGTGACAAAAAAAAAAATTAATAGTAAGGGAGTTACAGTATTTTCGACGGAAAACTTTTGTAACTAGATGACCTGATGGTTTAGTGGTTAGTGATCTTGATTTTTAAACGGAAGGCTGTAGGTTCGATTTCCATTCGCAATAATTAATAGTTTGATTCACAGATTATTGTTTAGAGCCTGTACTTTATTTGTAAGTGACATTCAGTTACAAATAGATTACTTTTATTCATATATATTTATATTAAACTATTTACATAAATATTTAAGTTAGCAATAATTTGTTAATACTTAAACAAATACTGTCTGTAAATGAGTGTAAGTACGTAACATTTTCTAGTCAAAAGCATTTGACAATTAGTAAAAGTAAGAGTATCATTAATAAAGCTCTGACATCCGGATTTTCATTTAGCAGTGACACTATGCTCAGTCACTGGGTATGTCTGCTGTCGACAGACGGATTTGTGAAGTCATGTTTTGATAATTTATTACACGGAAGCCAGAGCATGTTGAGTACAACGAAAATATATATTTTATTTATTATTTGTTACAGAAAATATTACAAACGTATTTTTATAATGGTAATATATATATTTGATTTAAAAGTCCCGGATTTGATCTCAATTAAAAGCTTAAAAATGATCAGCAAAGAAAAGTCTCGAAGAAATGTTTGTGAAAATCTCGAAAAATCTGGAGTCAATGTTACTTTTTATATTTGTAGCTTTTCTCAAACTCAACATTACGAATACTGAATGAAATAAATTATTCAGAATATCGACTTCTTTAGTTATAATTAAGGATAAAGTTATTGAAGGAAATGTCTTCGTAAAAGGGCAGTAACCAACGACTCGTTATAAATGTTTTAATGCGACCATTATGCAAACGCATTAGCATCCCCTGTTCTGTTGTAGGATTACATGGTACAAGTTAGAAGATATGGTGTAAAGTATGGAAAAAGATATTTATAACAACATTAGAAAATTTACATCACATATTTTTTACTTTTTAGGAGAAAAGGTACATTTCATAATATTGCTTTCTGTCTTTTCGGGTTTTTCATACACAAATACTTTCGAGATTTTCACATTTTTCTTATTGAATAGTTTTGCAAATTAATTATCGAGATCGAACCTGGGACTTTTCGATTCAAATATACACTCATTCATATCAAAGCTGTTAACTAATACTATTATAAACTGTTTGTAAAATACGGTTTTACGATTTAATATATAAAGATATTTTAAAATAAAATAACATTTGGCTTATACACAAATATCTAGATAAAAAAACCTGAGTAATTCATCAATTACACTATCTAATTTACTAAACTATTTACTCCAAAAAACGGTAAAACTATTTTTGACATAATTGTTAAATCGCACTGACAGCTGTTTCAAAATGAAATTTTAGAGTTAACTTAGTCTTAGTAACTTGGATAATATAATAACTTAAGAAAAACATTTTTTAAATTTCAAGGTTGTTGATTGGCTGGCTATTATGTCATCATCCAATCAGAAAGGTTTTGATTTGAAATTTTCATTTACCAGTTTTTTATGATAGTTTTAGTATTATATTTCTGTTTCGATGTGTAGATGTGTCTTAGTGTTTTTCTATTTTTTTTTATGGTTTAAATTTGATTGCAACTTCCCGTTTTTCTTCAAAATACTTTTTTGTGAATTTTTTTATACAATTAATTTTAAAGATATACAACATATAAATGTTTTTATCTGTTTTTATTTTATTGTACCATACGTCCATAGTATTTTTGTATTTTGTAGGTGATCTCCCCATAATGCCGTGGATTCCATCGCTTATGATTAAAACCAGTCTAAACTGGTTAATGGGAAAAATATACTAATTGATTTATAGAAGAAAATGTTTGTCTTAAAAATGTTGTTAAATTGATGTTACTTTTGAAGTTATTGTGACTTATAGTCATTTATATTAAGGTTTCTCTATTATTATTTTTCTTTTTTTTTAACCTTTTTATAAACAGACAGTATTGTTTTTAGATTTATTTTGTTTTTTTAAATAGTAACCTCTTCTAACACTTCAAGGAGTTTCTCTTTTATTTTTTTATTTTTTTTAACTTTTTTATAAACAGGTAGTGTTTTTTTAGATTTATTTTATTTTTTTTAAATAGTAACTTCTTTTCTGATACTTCAAGGAATTTTATTCAAACATGTGTTACTTCACCATAAAATATCATGATGACGAATAGAAATCTCCACCCTCTGTGTAAAAAATGAAACCTATAATCCTGTCAAATCACCATTGTCCGTTAACACGTCCAAAACGGTCGGAAATGTCGTGTTTTCTAACAAAACGACTCAACAAGTTGTTACACCCCTGTATATGTCACCCTTATATTTTCAAACCATTTTCGCTTTTATACCACCATAAAAAACTATAATAACCTTTCTGACATAGTCTAAAAAATATCAAAAATTTGTTTGTAATTTTCAGTAGAATATTCACAGACTGTAAAACATTGTATGGATGTGAATTAATCTGTGGCAAATGTAACCCTAGAGCGCTGTGAGGGGTGAAATTTTCCACAAAAAATATTAATAATATAGACTTATCGCCTTTTACCGTTCTTACATAAATAATGATAAAAGAAATTAAATCAAATTCTTATTAAAAGTTTTAATGTCTCTGGTGGTGTTATGGGAGGTATATTTTTTAATTTACTAAATGTAAGTTGATATTAGACTTATTTTATGATTCTTTTTACTTTTTTTTTATTTATTAAAACAGTGAATGGTAAATATTTTTTTTAAGAATTGACTAAAATCATTAGGCGAAGAGATGATTTTAGTGAATTGCGATGATTCTAGTTGTTTTAAAATTGTTAACTAAAATTTGTGACTTTTCTGAAACAGTGATCACAATAAAAATACTGAGATGAGTTTGTTGTTTTTTTCTCAGACCAGGGCGCGTTTGGAACACTCGTTGCTATATCTGTAGGTTGGATATAGTGTTTATAGAAGAGCTTATTTCAATAAGTATAGTATAAAAAAGACTTTTCTGACTCTGCAAATTGACGTACACAAGTAATCACTAACCAATGTTAGTTAATGTTAATGTTACTATAATTCAAAGCTGAAAAAAATATAAATAAAATTTATATTTTTTACTCTATAATCAAATATACAAAATTTTCAAGAATTAAAACTATTTATAAATATAAATAATTTAAAACTATATAAAGATATACAAACTATACGTATACTATCCCTTGAGAAGACTCTTCTGACCCAGCCATGCGTCTTGTCTTGCGGACAGTACCTCTTAATATAGTAATAGTACTTGATACTTGAATATATTTTATTTATTGTTAAAATTTTTTAATAATCAAATTTCTACAAAATAATAAACGAAAAAATATTAATAAAATCGAATTCTGAAGGACATAAATTTTGCTTTTATAATAATCAAGATTTCTACAAATATCAAATAAATAGTTAAAAAATACACAATGTCGACTTTCATTAGCGTGTTAAAAGGACCAACCTTAAAACACATTTATATTTATATAGATATATAGATATTTTGTTTTTATGTGATTTAAAGTATATAAGAAAAAAATTACCAGATTATTTTTTTAAATAAGGTGATGGGTAGAGTTATTAAAAATAACTAGAATCTTCCCTCAACTTCGCCTGCGTGGGATTCAGTAACCCTGAATCTTTTTGGTCATTATTAAAAGTGAGTTATTCGACCTTATTAAGTCAAAAGTCGTATCCAGTCCAATAGTATATATTTAAACCAATATTGGAACCAACTGCACACATCAAACAAAAGGGTAGCTTTCCCCATCCTACTATTGTATATAATAAAATACATCAACGCTCAAGACTCTCTGCTCCTGCTATTCACAGCCGACCATTAGGGAAATCTGCAGTACTACTGTTTAATTTATTTGCCCAAATATTCTTAAACTATCGGGTTTGTGGGCCGTCAATTTGTTGTTATTTAGTGTGAGGTCGAATCCGCCGAATTAAAGGCCTCGAGGGACACACCTTACTAAAATGTATGCAGATCTATGTAATGCTTAAAAAGTCACTTCTAGATATATTACATTCTAATTGGAATTAAAGCATTATTATATTACATATAAATAAATATTAATAATATTAAAATAAATATAGAAAAAATTTTTTTTCGATACGATTAGGATTCAAACCCACGACCGCTGGAAAACCGTCCTGCCGCTTACCAATGATATATCGATTTCTTAAATGCACTTCTATGTTTAGAAAAACAAGTTTCATAGATAAATATTGTTTAATAAAAGATATATACAAAATTTAAAAATAAAAATTTAATAACAAAAGATTATACAAAATATTTAATATAACAAAAATTACGACAGAAGATGAGACAGAAAAATTTTTTCGTTCCAAAACTGGATCTCCCGCTACCTATAAGATAAGCTTAAAGTTTCTGAACTGTAACATCAGTTTTCATAAAATATCTTAAACCCCACTTCCCTCTTCATAAGCTAGAAGCTTTACCATCAGAACTATAACACATCAGACATATCGATAATTGATTAAATTAACACTTCTGACGCAAAAGTTGCATCTTCACCTCAAAAACGTAATAACACACAAATGTCGCATGTTAAACCCATGAACATTTATTTTTATGACATATATATATTGCATAATATATGTTATATATATTATGCAATGATCCTTATTCTAACATATGCTAAAAAGACATAAGTAACTGCCCCCCAGAGTGTTATAACTGGCAGTATAATGGCCGCCCGTCTTACCGCCAAATCGTTTGCGAATATTTTCCTTTAGATATAAATTATATGACTTGCCGCCATGAATATATGTATGAGAGGAAAATTGATATTATTTTTCGTATTTGGTTTTTGTTTCAATCGCTTTTTTATTTGGATTAATTTATTTTTATTTTTTGTATTTAACTTCAATCATAAAATCCTTTGATATTTATCAACATTTTTAATTTGAACGAGATTCGAGTTTACACAAAGTCAAAGGGTTGATTTGGGATATTTGTCCAGGGTAATAGAGATGTCATGTGTCCGTCAGATGTATGATTAATATTGACTTTGGATTAATTAACATCTCGTTCACCTAAAATAGTTTTAGACACCCTCTTAATATTAAAAAAAATTATATGTTTTGTCACTCTCAGACCTTTGATTACAATCGTTAGTGAAAAAATGACAAAACATAGTAAAACAGTATTAACTTCTAAGTATTAAGTTTTTGTAAGTTTGTATGTTTGATTACTTGACAGATTTTGATAAAATTTGGTGTGGTGTGGGCTTATTTTCTAAGTTAACAGTTAAGTAAAGTTAACTCTGTCAAATTACTTATTTTTATAAGAAAACACAAATTGTTTTTGACTGTGAAAAAAAACTTAAACCTTTTAAATTTTGTTTAAATTTTAAGTGATGACAATTGGCTTATGTTCTGGGGGAAAAGAGATAGATGATGCAGCTCGTGACAGCTAGTATGGAATATTAAAGTTCATATTAATAATAAAAATAATATGTTTGTATCAAAAAACAAAAGAAGAACAATTACTACAATTAACATTTTCAAATTATTATAATGACATAATTTTTTATAAGGGCAGGACTCAAACCTCTGTCACGGTGAGTGTTAACGCGATCCCGTGACGTCCCACTATGGCGATGAGGGCAACCGTTGGTTTTTTAGTGGGTAGCCTTAAAAATGGCAGCGTCCTCTATGCTGCCGGGTAGTCCCACATAACCCCCCGGCCATCACCTTCTTGGCCGACGGGGTATCCGTAACGGATTTTTACAACGAACAAAAAAAAAAAAGAATCAAACCTCTAGAAGAAGCTTTATTATATTTTTTGATAGTTATATGTAAGTCTATATATATATATACACTATATAAATCAGTACGCAACCGTTATAACCATAGATGTAGTATTCAAATGATTATATAATAACAAATCTTTGACAACGCCAGGACTCAAACCTACGTCCTATACAGGCTAAGATAGTTTTTCACAAAACTTATTGAACGGAGCGAAGCGAAGCTCTTACTGGTAAAAAATATGTTTCGTTACTAATGCTACTCCTAAACGAATAATGATAAGAGGTCGACTATTGGCAGAGTTGTTGAAGACAGTGACTTTTGTGATTGTAATTTTTAATATTTATTAATAAATTAAATGGTCAAAGTGTATCTCATAGAGTTAATATGTGTCATAAACCCAACTGACCGTGTTACATTTAATAATCCAATCATTTTCATGAGCGTGGCAGATATAATTTATTTTTTATAAACCAAATTATACTACACAAAATCAATGCAAATAATAGCCCAGTAATACATCAACATATTAATCTTTAGACACAGCATCCAATCGGATTAAAATCTTCGTAATCAGAGGTTAATTGCACAGTTAATATTAACCAGTGAATACACCAATGAATAATAAATTATCTTAAAGATTCTTAGTTTAGGATGTTGTCAGTTATGTACGTTTTGATATACACATTTTGATAAAACATCTAAAATAACTCATTTATATATAATTTTATTTGGTTGATATTATGATAATATTACAAAAATGATATTAATAATTTTATAATAATAGCAAAATGACAAGAATTTTTACAGATAAGTTTTTTTTCTATCACTTTTCTCTTCATATGACACTATATTCAAAATGGCGATGGTTTTTTCTTTGAACTTTTTTCTAATAAGACCATACTCAAAATGGCGTCTCAATTATTGTAATTATAGTAGAAAAACCTTAACATTAATGCTATTATTATTAAATAAGCTGCATGTATTGTTATTTTCAGTAGATTCCAAGCTGTTAAGTAAATTCTGAATAAAATATGGAACCCATTACCACAGCTGAAGTAATAGTCGCCGAGACTTTTCCTATTAGCGACTGAATTACTTGTCTCTAATATAAAGTTTTTCTAACTTAAATAAATATTACTTTGTTTTCTTGATTTTGTTTAATTTAATTGCAATATGTTACATATTATAAATACATATACACTGCTCATATAGTTATATATATAATGTACCTTAATATAAAAAAAATGTCATACAATCTTAAATACTATTTCACATCAACTTACTTAAACAAAAATATATTCTTTAATATATTATTTCCATAAATTATAAAAAAAATATTACCCAATTAAATGTATATGTTTAAAACAATATTTCTGTCATAAAGTTATAGAAAATAAAGCATATATACTAGCTTTACATATATTCGTTACTCGCGGTGCCACTCGCATACGAATGATTATATAAACATTCGTATGCGAGTATATTATATTACTATAAAGCTATTAAGCTGTCTATCATAATCAGAAAGAATTTTCCAAATCCATCCAGTAGTTTCGAAAATAATTTAAACAAACGAACACTCATTAGCTTCATAATATTAAATATATATGCTTTTTGGCACTTTCCTAATAATGTTTATCTCTCGTAATTATAATCTGAAAGCTAATATTGTTTCCGGGTTGTTAGTTTCTGAAATAGGTTGCTTACTTCATTATTGATTTTCCATTCACTATAATATATTAGATATGGTTATTTAATATTTAAAAAAATGTCAAATGATTATTCTTTTATAATATAAAGAATAGTCACACAATTACTAGCAACGGGAAGGGAAAGGGAGGGGTTAATTTTATTAAATTCATATAACTAATGTAGGTACAGATTTGAGTCCTGTTAATAATTTTATATTTTGTTTAATTATAATGTATATAAGCATGATACGTTTAGCACCTAAAATATTTATATACACAAAATAATTAACATTAATAATATCAAATACAATACCAAGTACCGAATTTTGTACCGTTGAAGTTTGTCCCACTAGTCCAAGAGGCTTCAAGATGGGACAAAATATAACAGTGTAAATTGTCCCATGGTACAAAAGAAAAATAGTCGGATTCAGAACATTAGTCGGATGATTCCTAAATATTTATACGAAAATATATTTTATAATAGATGTAAATTACTATTAATATAATAATATTAGTACTCATGATTACTATCAAAATTTGCCCGAATATTTTCAAACCCATTCGGGGTCCTTATTCATGAGCTGAGCATGGCACCGCGTGAACTAGCATGGCGGAAAATCGTGGTTCACAAAAGCTTACATTTTGACAATTTTACAATTTTACAGTTTTACAGTTTGACAGTTCTACAGTTTAGTTAACATAAATATCCATTTATTGCAATTAATGATACATTTTAAGAAAATACATATAATATACCATATCCATTGTTATTCGCAGCTCTCAGTAGGATTACCAGTGACGCGTGATCTCATGTTAGGGTCTAACTACAGACAACGTAACTTTTAGAAGCGCTGTTTTAAATTGTATTATATTAAGTCTGGACTCACTGAACATTTATCTGCTACACTTGCTTTGTCCCACGGCGTTACTTCAACAATTGTGATAGTTTTAGGATATTATTCTTGTTAATAAAGTATTATTATATAAGTATATGTATATTTTTTGATGATTCTATGAATTTTTTAAATTTTATGTTAATATAATATTATAGGGTACTATTGTTTAAGTTTATTTGTTATAGTTACAGTTTAGTCGCAGACTTTGAAAGAATAATTATATTATGCAGATCAGATTTTTGTTAAGTAGAAACTTAAGAATTTCTATTACATAACTTTATTTTATTAAAAAGATATTTTGTCTTTCAGATAGATAAAATATCTTAAGTGAATGTACCCCTTTTTTGCGATACAAATGAATATAACAAATAATTACTAAAATTGATATTATAATACTTTACTTAATAATTACTATTTGTATAAAAAATAAAAAAAAACATATATAAAATATTCTAAAAATCTTATCAATGTATTAAATCAGATTAAAGTAAAATTATTATAAAATTAAAAACATCGAAACACGACTCAAACTAGCGACCTCTAGGATATCATCTGTAACTATGAAGTTTGAGCAATCATATTGCTGCCTGATTTGATGAATTTAACATTGTACATAAAATAATATATGCTGTATATTTATTTAATATTAAAATTTAACTATTATTTTTGCTTCATTTATTCGTTTATTTTTTGCGGAAAGTTTCTTTTAGATAAAATATAATTATTACAAACTCAATTTCTACTTCCATTAGTAAAAGTCCAATTCACTCTTGTGCAATTATTTTAATCACCAGCAAAATAATCAAAATGGATTCATTATAATTAAAAACACAATACAGTACAAAATAATAATTAAAACATACAATAAACAAAAAGAAATCAAACAGCAATCTTTCCATACAAGTGCTAACATCTCAATTGTATTGAAACCATTCATACATTCATTCGTCGCTTCCACGTCGTAAATAACGCATTGAACGGTCTCATTCGTTCCCAATCTCATTCGATCTTGTCGTAGTGTACAATTATGAGCCGTTTAGTGATGGGTTATCTCAAATAAGAGCTCTCTACAAAGGGTTCAGAGTTTTTAAATTTATTTGTTAATATTAAGTTATGTATGTTTAACTGGGTATTTCAAGTGATTTTTGAGGTATTATTCTAACACTTTTTTCTATAGGTTTTCAAGTTATATACAAAATAAATATTTTATCTTTTTTTACCTTAGAAAACTAAAAATATACTTGTATATAGTACTTACAAAAACCTCAATATGATTAATATAAAATAAAATATATATATGTTTTATATGTTTAAGTATACCTACTTATTAGCCTCCTTATAAGCCTCTTGAAATTATGCCAACGTTTTTCTAAGTAGACTTTCGAATTCTATACAAAATATATGTTTAATCTTTTTCTAGTTAAAAAAATAAAAATATACTTATATATAGTACTTACAAATATATCAATATAATTAATGGAGATTAAAAAAATATATATTTTATAAGCTCATAATTAGCCCATTGAGGAACAAACCACAGCAAGAGTCAACGCCCACCTGCAAAATTGTGAAGATTAATGCTTGAAGCTGTTCTTGTTTTGTATTAAGGAAGAAATTATTTCAGAAACAATCGGATGAATCACCGTGAGAGTTTTCAAAGACATTAAACTATATTTAACGAGACTTATATATGTATATATATATATATTTATATAAAATTTTTATAAAAAAAAAAGAAAATATTTTCTAAGGTATTATTTTTTGAAAGATTAAACGAATTAATTGACATTTTTAACCAATTTTTTTTATCAGATTAAATAACGTAAAAATCATATGTATTTACTTATAATTATTTATTAGTATAAGAATACATTTACATATAGTTTCATAAAATAAAGTCCCTCAGCCGCGTCTGTCTGTATGTAGAATGAAATATATTCAGAATTACCAAGCGTATTTTTGTACGGTTTTGTTCAAAAGATAAAGATGAAAGGTTTCGACGTTTATATTCTTTATGCTTTTTTAAATTGACTGATATATAACTATTATTATTTAAGAGGTTTCAAAAACTCTTATGTACATAAATTAATAAATAATACAATAATTTGGGGAAGATAAGTAGAAATAACTCACTTTTTAATATTTACAAGGTTCATATTTATCGAATTCGAATCCAACGCGAACGAAACTGCAGACAGAAGCTAGTTTAATAACAACCTGACTTTGTCCAAAAACAAAACATAAAAAAAGATATTACCTAAAATAAAAAGAAATAGACGCTTCTTCAGCTTTTACAACTGTTAAGATAATACTAACTTGAAACCATTTCCTCCCTTAACACATTAACCCTTAAGAGTCAGCCATAAAATCTCAAAAAACTCCCCGAAGACATCTACAAGACATCAAGGACATAATTCATAATGAAAAAGTTAATTTTCACGGGGCGAAAACTAATTTACATATTTTTGTACGTTCAATTATTCTGCCGTGTACTCTTTCTTACCCCCTCCGCTGGGGGTCGTTTTAACCCTTTTGGAATTAATTTTTCTTCTCCAATTAGCGAACAATGTTCAAGTCTGGTTCTTTTGGTAATCAGCTGTTTTATGTTTTTTATCTTAATAGACATGCAACTCTTTTTTATATTCTGGTTTGGTTTTATTATAGAAAACTAATTAAAATGAAGAAAAAAATGGATAATAACCATGGGATTTTATCAAATTCACATTCACAGACAAAAATCACACAGAAAAATATGATATTTCAATTATAGATAAAAATATCTATCAATTTTTTTTTCTATAAACAAAAATCAAGCAAAAAAAAATTGATTTATCAAAATCACGATTATAAAAAAATAATACATATTTTTTTATTTTACATTTACATTGAACGAAATTTTTTTTTTCTTCAAATAAAATCACCAAAAATACTAATAATAAAAAACCTGATTATAACAAACATAATAACTTTTTAAATTTTACATTATTGATAAAATAACATTAATTACATTATTAATATATGTAATTATAAATTAAAAAAAATCAAAATATTTTAACAGACAAAAATCACACAAATAATATGACATTATATAACAAAATTAAATTTAATAAAAAAAATTAAAAAATTAAAAAATTATATATAAAAATATGAAAATAACGAATGAACATTAATATATATTATGTATGAATATTTACATACACATTAATTATAAGTCACAAATAACATCTGAACATATTTGAAAGTATGAAGTGAAAGTCACGGGACAGCTTGTTACGTCACGGCATTTGTCACGCTCATATCAACGTGAAGACTCCCTTATTATATGCCATTCGGGTTATAACCATGGATAATCATACAATTACTAGTTT
Organism: Mechanitis mazaeus; assembly: GCA_959347395.1. NCBI lineage: Eukaryota > Metazoa > Arthropoda > Insecta > Lepidoptera > Nymphalidae > Mechanitis > Mechanitis mazaeus. The sequence continues at coordinate 10,135,341 of OY365754.1, forward strand.
TAACTCGCGGCTTCACTCTTATTAACAATTATTTATTACAGAAATTGTGTTAATATGATCACAATACATAGTTGAGAGAAGCTCTTTATGAGAGACTTTTGTGCATCCTTTGTGCAAGCATCAATCAAAAACGGTATATCCGAAAATTTCCAAATATTGCTCACTGGTAGACATCAGTCTGGTGATGGTTGTAAAAACTTTTCAAATATTCGATGTCGTTGAGAAATAATGACGGAAAAACTAAAATCTCATAAGAAGTTTATGGGAAAAATGAAATTGGAAAAACGAACTACTAGAAAATTTAACATGAAAAAAAAAATTGAGGACAGAATGCGTCGACGTCTTGTAAATGCAATTTCGGTGCTGTTCGTACGTCGCTTCGCTCAATATAATAACACAGAACGAGATTTTGAGACCGCAGCGAGTCAAAATTGCGGTCTAGCTCGCGCTCCTAATATACTCAAATTCCAACTATATTGTATTTTTGTGTCCGTGGTTATTTAAAGTACTTAACAGATTTTAATGTTTCTTTAATATAATGTACGTATTTCAGGGATGGTTTTAGTATAAACAAACAAACAACCAGAAAAACACCCATTTAAGGATGAAATAACATGTGAGAATCAAATCCAAGACTTTTGGCTAATCATATACTAACAAATAGACCAGCTGTATATATATCTTTTTATAAAGATAAAATCTAAATACACCTGAAAGCTGAATAAGCGATGAGATATCTTAGTTTTTTATATCTTTACAAAATTTGTTTGAAATCCTCTGAATGGTGCACTCCAGTACCTTAATAGGCTGTTCTACAACGACCCACTCGACTTCAATACAGTCTCGTATAATAAATGTACCGTCATGAATGGCTGCTTTTATCAAAAAATACATAATATAAAATATACATTTTAAGTGTGGGTGCTTGAATGGATACAAAACAAACCCTCTTAGGGTTGCTTTAAATTGAGATGTAGGATGGGTGTAATGAAATGATCTTGAGTTTATATTTGTGTTTCATTATAATCTGACAGCCTTTTTTGTTAGATTTAATATAAATATTTTATAAATATTAACTTAATATTCAATAATAAGATTTTTATTGTTATTATTATTATTATATATAATTATTCGGCTGTACAATACTATATATTTTTTATCAAAATTTTCCCGACTACTTTCGAACCTATTCGGGTTCCTTATTCATGAGCTCTGAGCATGACGGAATCGCGGCGTGAAATTACTTCAATTAATTACGTAAATACAGCCGGATACTTATATACAAAAGTAATCATAGATAACGAAAGTGTTATTATCATAAAATTAGTAAAATAAAAACTTCAAACTCCACATCTCATACAAAGATGAGTAAGGAAACAAAATGAGTAAGATATTCGACCCAAATAACCAGGTTCATAAAAAAGGTCGATAAAAGGAGTTTGTCCGTAACAAAGCTCAATAAAGAGCCTACCCCACCCCCGGGGTAGGGGGAAGACAGCGTATGAAGCCTTATGAAAACAAATGTGGCCAAATGAAAATGTGTCTGGTTTTCATGAAAAGTTTTTGTGTAAAGATTTTTAATTAAATTTTTGTAGTACTTCAGTATTCTTTGGTGATTTTATCTGAATAAAAATTGTACTTAGCCTGGTTTTGTCCCACAGCTGGACAAGAATGTAGAGATAACAAAGAGCAAATCCCACGCCTTTTAACTCCAGTTGGTAAGTAGTGAAGGTTTCTGTTCCGTTCCTTTTAAAAATTTCTCAAAATTACCTCTAGAGTTTCATGAATAATTTTTTGTATATTTTGAATGAACATACTGGAAATAAGTATATATTTAACACTTTATTTGTTGTTTGTTTGTGTAAATATTATTTAAATCATATCAACATTACTACTAAACAATGTTTTTAGAGTTCGTATATTTTTATAATATATATGAACTACACACATACACATTACCCACACATATACATTAATATCCTGGAAGTAAAATGTCTATTACATAACCTTTTTATCTGAAGCCCGCCCAACCTTTCGAAGGCTTTTTACAGCGACACAGTGACAAAAGAAGAGCCACGCCCATTGGCGACAAAGCCTCATACCACGCCCCATGCGACAATTTCCACCAATCAAAAACAAATGTTTTTTATATTCACGTAACTTAAATATATTATATCTGGGCGGTTTGAAAATCTTGAAAGTATTCGGGCGTTGTCAAATAAAAACTAACCTCTTTTCTTTGTTTTCAATTACGTTTTTTAGTCATAATTATTACGGATGTATTAATTTTACTTCACAAAAACATATGTTTATGATTTACTAAGAAATTCATACATTTTAAAATAAATAACCAACCTAACATTTAGCAATATACATAAGAAGCCACATACAGACATACATATAAAAGTATCGTAATACTGGCTGTTGCGAGGGGAAGGGGGTTGGGAAGGGGGGTAGGGACTGGGAGGCAGGGAGGGGAGGGAGGACAAAAAGCTCAAGTGCAGAGGCTGTATCGATCGGAACGGTGACCGGCGACACGGCTGGGTCAAAGCTATAGGGCGCTTGTACATCATTTGCGAGACGATAGCGTGAACAATGCTATATTTTATAACATCAGCATTTTATTTTTCTTATTAATGGAAGTGGACCATTTATAACCGACATGCATATATATATAGTTATGGATATGGAAGAAGTGAAAGAAGAATATACTATACTGTACTATACAAGGATACTATACTATACTTCTAGGATCCATTATCTTTATAAATACTGTAGGAATGATATGGATTAATTTCTTTAAGAAAATAAACACTTTCGGTATGAACATATTATGTGGCCACAAAACAATTATAACAAAAATATCAAAAATGGTACAAATAATAATAACTCATAGCCCCAAAGAGAATACTCCATACAAATATCAGAAAAGCTAAAAGAAATAAATTTTCAATAACTAAATTGTATTTGAAATATGACATTCTAAATAAATAAATGAACTGAATACGAGTATATACTAATAGTTACTCGTGGTTATACTCGCGAAAGAATGATTTTATTTACTATTCAGGTAACTAACTCTCTAAGAAATTTTAAATCAATGTAGTTTCAAAGATTATTTGACAACAAACAAATTATTTTATAATATTGATATACATAAATATTTCTGTGCATTTTAAAAGCAATTAAAAATTATATATCAAATATATTTCAATGCTTTTTCTTTTCAATGGTATATTTTTACATGTTTTTATTAGTAATAAATAAGTTAATTCAATTAATTATAAACTCAAACCAGGCGTTTTAATTTAAAGCACTTAATGAACTAATTCCATCGCAGTTAGGTCTGAGTGCACATTGTATCGATCTAACATGGCCGAGTCACTAGTAAGCCTTGTTGTCCTCTGAAAGCTATACTTATTTTTAATGGTAGATATACTTTTTAACCGCTGCTCTATTTTTTTATTGTTAAAGCTTTAATTAACACATCACAGATGCCTATGCTCTTTGTGATTTTCTTATGAGACGATAAATAAAAAGAAAAAAACTTTGTTAATATGAATCTTAAAAACTATGTGAGTTTTGAAACATTTATGTCAAATCAAATCAAATCAAATCAAAAAATCTTTATTAAGACGTCACATACATTTATATAGTACCAAAATCACATAATATATAATATAAAAAATATAACAAACAAAACATATTTGTGAAAATTATGGCATTATATCATATGACACATTTATTAAATTTATTTATTTATATATATATATATATATATATATATATATATATATATATATATATATTATTATATATTATAGTATTAAAACCATACTTTAAACCAAACAAGGTAGAAGTAATCTTTTAAAGTCAATAACATTCGTGCCAGAAGAATCCTTTCTTGAAACATAATTATACCCAAATATATTAAATTATTTATTTAAAAGCATAGCATTACAAATTAAAATACTGTAATGTTTGTATGTGTGTGTATATATGCATTTGTGTATATGTAAAATCATATCATAAAACGTAAACTTCAGTTCTGCATATGTATGTATATACGTATATCTTACTAACATATAGTTTATTGTTGTGACGACGTATAAGACTACATATTCTTTATATTATATTTTAACTACATATTTTTAATCAGTTTGATTGATTTAAAAATGTATGCTATGCTAACCTACTTGAGAATTTATTTTAACTTAAATTCAAAACAAAAGTCAATAAAAATTAATTTAATCAATTTAATAAATTAATAAAAAAGTGGAATATTAAGAAAAAAATGGAAAATAAATAAAAAAATAAAAAGCAGCAGCAGTTAAAAATAAAGAAAAAAAAATTAAATAATCTTGATATGCCCAAACTTGATTAATTAATACTAATAAATTTAATTAAAAAAATATATAAAAAATGTAATAAGAACGTTAAAATCATTTAAGCCTTTTAAAAGTAACACAAAATAACACTGATAGTTAATTAATATGTAAAGAATAATTGATTAATATTTTAAACATGATTAAATTTAAAAAATACTAACTTTAATCGTCAAACTCTGTGATAAAGCCCTCTCAATTAATTTAAAACAAAAACCTTTAAAAAATTAATCAGATCTAGTTGTTACACGCGGTTCTACTTGCGGATGGACGATTTTATTTACTATTATTAAAGCTAAAAGTGGTAGCGTAGTGCTAGATAAGCTATAGCTTTAATAAACCTGTGTATCATAAATTGTTTCAAATTCAGTAGTTCCAAAATCGTTTCAACAAATAAACTAATACTGTATCAGTAACGTACCGTAAAATTTTACCGTATTATAAAATTAGTATAGATAAAACTTCCCCAAATAAAAGCATCCCCTAACAAATTTTAATGTGACTTAAATATGCGACAATAAAAGCCCTGTTCACGCTCAAATTGTCTGTGAACGTGAAAACAAAGGGATATTAAGTTAAAAGTCAGAAGTCAACAAACGAGACTTTGTAAATCATTCAAAGATAACGGAATTAATATCACTTCTTCATCTTGCGCTGTCCGTATCATTGTATTGTGTCAAAGATTATTTCTACAGAACTGTCGTTGGATATATTATAGCTATATCTCTTAGTGTAATCATGGCTTTACAAGTGACATTTATTTTAAAACAAAACAATGAACATAAAATTCATTATAACATTATAATATTAATTAAATAATTTATTAAATTAAAATATATTAAAATAATGTGATAAGAATAGAATGTTTATGGGGAAAGTTACCCTTTTGTCTGTATGCAGTTGGTGCCAAGGTTGGGTCGAATATTGGTTCAAATATACACCATTGGACTGGATACCAACCACTTGACTTGATCGAATCTTTGGGTAAGTCGCCAATATTAATAATAACGCACTTTTTATAGCGAAGCTGCGGGTCGGAATATAGTATATTATAATTATAAATATAAAATAAAATACCGCGACTGTCCTTGTTACTCTATACCAATCTTTCAAGACAACCTAATTTGAGTTGCGACAACCCTGCGATTAAATTTTAATATTTGAAAAGAGAGTTCCTCGCGCGATTGCTAGGGGTGTCGTTTTTACGTTTGTTTGTGCAATTCAATTTTCATTTCGATGTAATTTACACTAAATTGCCTTGATAGCTCAACCAGTTGTCTTGGTAGCGCAACCAAATACAATTCCATAATTTATACATTTAGGAGAAAAGCTGAAAAATAATATTTTTATTTATATGAAACAAAAGCCATAGAACTTTTATGTTTTAGTAAAGGTTCATAAAATTTACTGTAAGCTTTGATCTCCATATTAATTTTACAATAAACCACATATTTATAGAAACTAGGCTTAGAACACTGAGAAAAGCTCTAAAATAAATTGTAGAACTAAAATGAGATGACTCATGGATAAAATAACTAGATTAATTCAAATCTACTTTACTTATAGCTATTGGTAATTATGATACTTATAAGAATACTCAGCACTATGTTAAAATACTAAGAAGTATGACAGAATACTAAGGAGTGTGTTATAATACGAAGTATTTTAAAGATAATGTCTGTCAATCAATTTGTTGACAATTCCGCACATATTGCTTCATTTTAACACACACACACACACACACATAGACACACCGATGTATCGTAATAGCATGTAGTATTTACCTTGTAAATTTAAAAGCATCACAGAACTACTTGACACGTAGTTAGTTATTATAATCTTCTTTATTACTAGACTTGAATTATGATTAGTTCTCATACAAGTATTAGTGACTACAATAATAAATAATATGATTATATGTAATTTTATAAATAAGTTAATATTGTATCTATAGCGTTTCTCAGCCACTCCTTTCATGGACCTATTGTGGAATCATGAAATTGTAGACGTACATACAATCTATATCTATGTGAAAGAAAAATAACTATTAATGTTAGTAAATCAAGCACAGATGTTAGATGAGTACAATCTATAGATACGTGAACTAAAAAAAAAATACTTTGATCATAATAACTTTTAAATTAGTTGATATAGTATGTATGAAGTTTCTCAGCTACTCTTTCCGTGAATCTATTTCCAAATCATGAAAGTGTAAACATACGTACGATCTTTACCAACGTGAAAAAGAAATACTTTGAATCTCATAAAGAGTATAATTTATTTATGTGAATTTATTTTCGTGAAATGGTATACAATAGTATAAAATACCATTTTATTTCACGTAACAATAATGTCCCGAATTATACTCCAACAGTATATCGAATGGTGCTCAAATAATCAGCGACTTAATATTCAGCATGCAACCTTTCCAGAGAAACTAAACATATCCTACGGCGTAAAACAGGTAGCCCAGTGGTAAAGACAGTCTTGATAGTTTATAGATGTATAAAATATTTTAATTTTTGATCCATGATTATTTTTATATTTATTAATTTTAACTGTATTTACCTTGAAGAATTTGTTGGAATATTTTTGGACCCATATTGTTTCTTAATCATGATCATGACGAATTCAAAGCGTTAATTGCTTGCAAAAACTCTCTGAACATCGTTACAAAATGATATCTTAATTTAATATAAATGTATATTTACAAATTTGATTTTTTTTAATTTTATCCCACCTACAAAAATATGGACAAACTTCCTTTAAGAGACTTCTGACTTCTGTTTTAATTATGAAATTCCAAAAAAAACTAAATACAATACATAATAATAATATTTATTATAATTATAAATAAGTAAAAAGAAATATTATTTTTAAAAGTATCAATATATTCTCATCTAACTATATTTCCCAAAAACACAAACGCAACAGTATAATAGCTGTTTATTGAATTGCAGCGATTATTTTAATAGTTCATCCGGTCTTTACTGACGTGTCGGTTATGGCTATATTAGATTATGCTAAAACATCCCTAATTACTTCGCATTATAGCCGAAAATGGCATAACAATATTGACAATACAAAAGTGAGGAACATTAGAATAATTATAAGATTTTCAAATCTCCGAAAAGAAATTTAGGGTAAGTTAATTTTAAGGCTTTGATACCTATATTAACATTTGTGAAGCATGACAAAGTAAGCCAAACTACGTATATATAACATATATATTTTATCTGTATACGTCCTAAAACAGAATATGCAATCAAAGAAAAAATTTGTATATAACCCACATATAACTTTTTTATAGTAAGCCAAAGCATTATAACATTTAAAGCAAATTTTATAAATTAATAAATAAATTAGAACTTAATACAACATAAAAGAAATATTTATCTATTAAGTAATATATTTTATATGCGTCATTTATAACCACTCATCTATTAATATAAAATTACCACAAGCCAAACATTGAGGCACGAAACCTAAACAATCTTCAATAGCTCTGATGTCCCCAACTCAAAGCTTCCCTTAACTGAGGGATTGCTACCCTCTTATCATTGTGACACACAGCTTTTAAGATATTTCTTAATCATAAAATAAAAACTATTCCATTTAAAAAAAAAATGAACCAATCAACAATTGCGGAACATTTGTTGAGATAATTGCGGAATATTATTGTAATGAATTTTAAATATTAATTACAAGTAAAGTTATTTTATTAATTTCACAGCTTACATTAAAGGGTGTTACATGATGAGTTTTCTGTCAGTATTATTACATGTACACGCGATATCAGACTTGTCATTATCTCATTCGAGTTGAAATACAACCAGTAATTATGATCTGGTCCTTCAAACTAGTTATAAGTGAATACAATGTAAGTATTTACTTTTACGAACATTGTAACTTGTTATGTAATAAGGACCAACTTTATATATATTTTAAGTGCGGAATTTCGAAGTTTGTTTTATTTGAAATAAAACTAATTTTGAACGGATTTGATATAATCAACTCCAAAGAAACCGTTGTAGGTATGACTAATTAACTGACTTACTGACAGACACTTAGATCTCGTCTACCCGTGAACAAGATAGCTACAAAGCGTTCAAAAAGTCGGGTTAAAATTAAAATGTAACCAAAATTATATTCGAATTAAATCCGTTAAAAATAGTTTTATTTCTAAAGTGTAAAAATCTAATAAAATTTTGTGTTATTTGTTGTTTTTTTATAAATAATAGGCTACCGTGTGTTACAAATGCTAGGGTCACGTATATGTCACACGTCAGTATTGTCGCGTTCTAAGGGGGACTGAATTGACCCCTGCCATTTCACTGCAAGTGGCCATTATTTTTTTCTTCCCATAAAGGTTATAGTAACGTCCTTAGGATGGGGTTACGGGTAACAGATGTTATCATGTTAACATTCTTTTATTTGGTTTCTTTCTTGAATAGAAATTGTATGTTTTGTTAGTGTGGCGATAAAAGTTATTTAGTACGGTGTAACTTTTTAAAAGGTTCCGGATTGAAATAGAAGATTTATTGTTTGATTGAATTGATTTTAGTGTAATGCTATTAAAGTTACGTAAGATTTGGGACACGAGTTGAAATGATATTTGTTATTTGATGACGATTTCACCTGGTTTTGTATTCAATGAGGAAGTTTATCTAAAAGATATCTGTTTATGGCAGATCTGTCTATGAAAAGTAACTTTAATTTTATTATGAATTTTGACAACTAATGTCTAAAGAGAAAATTTTCCTCGTGTTCCCATTTTCTTGCTAACATTTGAAATTTAAATTTTTTGCAGTAATAATGAAAATGGAACGACGAGATGCAGGTGTCTGTCAATGAAATATTTGATTATTTGATTGTAAATTTGCTTGAAATATTCCATTCGAAATAGTTTTGTTTATATTTCTCTCTATCTTAGAACGAAATAGTTTCACGTGTTTGTTAGGTTATTTCATTTTATTTTTAATTTAATCCAGATGGCAGGAATATGATAAGATACCGCAACTTATTGTACAAACTTATCTCTTGCATAATGGACGTGCCCTGATAGGTTTCCGTAAGTGATTGATAGAGGGCACTGTTATGGATTATTCTATTAATGTCATTACATTTGATACATATTTGAAAACATATGGCGTGTCATGTTTTATTTGAGTTAAGCGAAAATAAATGAAAGAATAAATATTGTATGATAAATTCATACTTTTATTTTAGATTTTATGATGATATAATAATTAATTGATTTGTAGAATTATCATCGTAAAGTATGAATATATTCATTAAAAGATTATATCACTTGTAAGTAAATAACATTACAATTTCAGTTAACTACAATAGAATTAATGAACCATAATTTTGAAAGAAATTTGAAAGGAATTGTAAACAAATCAAAAGTGTATAAAATATTTCAACAATAACGAGAGTTCGGTTTATCAAAAGTATATATCCATTAAAATAAATCAGTAGTCATGCGATGAGTGATCGCTGTAGCTTTGTTGTGCTAATGCGGTCCGGAACTGAAGAGAAACTTGCCGTTTTTAACACAAGCCCTCGGGATATAGAAGGTTCCCGTATGGACAATACAGCTGCGAAAACATAACCTATCTTGGTATTTTAAACCAATGTCACCAGTCGAGTCAGTTAGTAGAGTTAATGTTAGTTGATTTACTAGTTAAAGATCATAATATAGTCGTATTTCATATACACAAATATATATTAAAAAAAATAATTGGAAGACTGCTTCACTTTCCATATAAAAATCATAACATAGTCATATTTCACATACATATAAAAAATTGGAAAAAAATAGTGGACTGTATCACATTTCATATGGAGAATTGAATGTATATTTAAGAATGTTTATGTTAAATAAATACAATGTATTGAGTTATAAATATATGTATCCAAAATAATTTCTTAATTAAATGATACCATACATCCTGGTATATGATTTGGAATTTTCTTTAATATTTCACAACATATCAGGTCTTAGGAATGATGGATGACCAAGGGGTCGGAAAACAGAAATTAATGTTCACGCCCTCGACTCGTTACGATGACATCTCAGAAGCATTTGTACACGAAATCTTTCATTTATGCTACAATGGTTTGGTGATAGTTCTAAAACTACGATTATTTATATTTCTTACACGTTTTACTTAGTAATATATACGAGTTCATTAAAATATTTAATCTCATTAAAAATAAAAACCTTAGAATATCTGAAAATAAATAATGATAAACAGAACAATTTCCATACAACCTAAAACTCATAAAACCCAATTTTCTAATTCACAAAATGGTTCCTCAAATTTAAATTCGATAGAACAAGAAAAATTGACACACGAGACAAACAAAAAGTTAACCGCAACAGCTAAACAGATTCCCGAAGTCAATTTCCAAATTGCCAACAACCATAAAGTCAACCCTCCTTAATCCAATCGCACCCCGAGCTTGTCAACGTTTTGTTTCCTCTTTTGTTGCTCTCCAGTTTAACCAGATCTTTCTTTTAGTAACCACAATCCTCCTTAACACTATATCGCTAATAGATCCAAATATCAGGGTAGGTCTCTCTAAAATGGTTTGCATATCATAAAGAAACAATTTTTAAAACCTATGTATTGTACGAAAGGGAAAAGCAATCTTATTACAACAATGTAAAGCTTAAATTAAAAAAGCATATCATATTTCAAAAATATGTCGTCAGCCAGTACAAAACGGAGACTAAACTTTTTTATAAAAAGAACACAAGAAGAAAATAATCCATTTAGTCGCGTGGCAAATGCCTCATCCGTTAAGGGGATGCAGTGCGGGAACGAGATCAAAAAGCATTCGTATTTCGAACACGGCCTTTTATTTCGCCGGTCAAAGCCCGGGGTTCGAAATTTAAAATGTACTTAAATTCAATTCGTATTTCCGTTTCTCGGACGTTTTTTCTTTTTAATTTCCATTCGTGTCCATTGCCAGCTTGTTTTTGTCCATTCATAGTTAATGTGGGTGATCTTTTGTGAGGGCTCTCTGTGAAATTGGAGAGGGCACGGTTTTAAGCTTATTGCAAAATCAAAATTGCTCTTTTTATTCTTTATGTATGCATCTTGCTCATTCTATCATATGATTTGTGATAATGAAAGTGACATTACTGCATGAAACCTTTATAGGTTTTAAAACTAATTTATTAAAAAGCTTATTTTGTTCTACCCACTTTTCAAGCGTTGGTATAAATTGTGATATTTTCGCCCCTACGTTTCGTAAAATGTTTATCGGGCCGTGACATACATTCTAACAGCTTATCGATAAGAGAGCAAAAAAAGAGAATGTTTTATAAAATACGAAAAACGTTAGTCGTAATATTGTATCTATTTAAAAGTAAAACAACATTCGAAATTTGAAATAATATTTTTTGTATAATAACCCACTTACTAAAAAAAATATTTAAATTAATATATTCACAACTTTCACACCTGTGACGTAAAACAGTGATAAAATAGAGAATAAGTTCTACTGGTTATACATATTTTTTTTTATTTTAAAGTTTCATTTTAAATTTTAATTCAATATTATAATTTCAAATTTCGATTATTATTTTATTTTTAAATAAATACAGTATTATGACTAGTATTTTTTGTATTTAATAGAACATTTTCTTTCTTTGCTTTGTTATATATAAGCTATTAGAATATATATATGTATAAATCTTAACGCTGAAAGGCATGTTTTACAGTTATCTAATTTTCCATGTTTGCAGGAAATTTAATCTTCCGGAAAGATTGGAAAAAAACATCAGTCAAGAACTCCGGAAATTTTTCAATTGGATCTCGTCTCTTCTTACGGTACATTACGTGCGGTCACTCCATCGTAAATCGTGTGCGTAAGTGATACGACTCTGAAGAATGGTACTTGGAAACGAATTTCAAGAAATTGACTCAATTTCTCTTCAATTTGAGTGAATTTGAGGTTTGTTAGAAATAAGAGTATCAGAAAATTTATTAATATTTATGTACGGAAAAGTTTTTTGTGTAATGGAATACGCGTAAGGATACATTATTTCTGATTTATAAGTTTAAAATGAAAGGGTAAACCTTTTCATTTTTATAACATTACTAAGCAAAAATATATAATTATTACTAATTCATAATATCCATGAAAGCTACTAGTAAAAAATATACATTAATATAAATGACCTAAAAATCTAAATATCATGAAAATAAGAATAAAATAATTTCATGAGATTTTTTTTTTAAATCATTAAATTTCATAAAATAATTCCCAAAAATACATTAATACAAAATAATTCAAATAAATATAATTTAATTAAACTATAAACAAACTTAAACATTTATTCGACACATTTATTAACATTAGCATAAAATTGCTCATAAATTTATTACAATAAGACACAAAAACAATACTGTCTCTGTTATATTAAAATACAAAAATAATACTTCATAACTGCAACTTTATGTAAATACAAATAAGGTTTTGATTTGCATAACTCTTGTGTATGTCTGGTTTGTATCTGCAAAGTTATTTTGGTATTGTACATGGAGTCAGTGAGTTCTATGGATTCATCATCACGACAGGAGGTCGCCTTCATAATGCCAATATCTAATATTCGTTTACCTCACCTTATATACTCTGGTTATGGTTTTTGATTTGCATCCTCTTTTTATGTAAGAAATTATATATAATATATACATGTTAGAAATTGTCAATAAATGTTTTTTAAACCTTTAAATATATAATGATAAAATTAGAATTACCACCGAGATTCGAAGCTGTGACGGAACGGTTTCCCAGAGATTATGGGTTCGAATTCTGCTCGTATCAATATTTTTCCATTCCTTTTCAATTAAAAATATACATATACATATATATACTCTTGAAAGATATAATATTTCCTACTTTGTTAAATAAAGAATATTTCAAGATTTTTTGTTTCTATAAAAAGTAAAATCCTGTAATAAAATGGTCAATTCATAGTAAAAAAAAAAGATGGATTTTTTAAGCTCTTAACTAAACATAATATCAGTATTCTTAATATTATAAAGAACCTTTTGTAATAATAATTATAATATAAGATGATCAAATACAAATACATTAACGAAAGTAACAAAAATAAAAACATTAAAGGACTTCATTCCCTTGTCAAACGCTCCGGCATCCCGCAAATGTCGCGGAGTTAGCTAACAGCGGAATTTGCGCGGAAAAACTTTCAGTGTAATATTTCATCCAAATATTGCGGAATATCCGAGAAGTTCCTGTCTTTGTTGTTTGTTTTGTGGGAATTCTTTATACTTTGAATAAATTAATTTTAACGTTTCAATGTAGATTTTTGTTTTGAATGAAATATTTTATGGTATTTTAAGGTGTATTTTGTACAAATTAATAATTGATTTAAGTTTCGAAGGTTAAAATATATAATTAAAATGTTTGGAACTTTTTACTATAAACAGTAATACCTAACTAATTTATTACTAAAGATTAGTAAAACTTTACTAAAATTTACGCAAGATCCAATAAATACATTTTTAGTTGAAAGTTATATTATTGGACATATATCAAATAAAATAAAATAATCTATTATTTATAAGCAAATTCAAATAACTATAATAACGAATTTAAAAAAAAAAATCAATCAAATATAAAACCATATCAACAAAATATTTACTTCAATATATTTGAAACCCAAAAACAAATAAATAATAGTTCAGTGACGAGTCACTAATCCGTCGGGCGCTAGTTTCGCGACATCCGGCGATGGTCTCGTCATTTCCGCTTCCTCCGGATGAAAATAAACGTAGCATTCATCACATCGTGTGATAAATCGACCGCCTAATACACTAGATTTGTTTTGTTATTATACAGCTTTTAACACGGGATACGAAACAACCAATCTAAGACTAAACTCGCTTCACATCGATTTGGTATGTTATTTTAAAACTTTAACTATATTATAATTATACACCCGTGGACATGGATAAGAACTAAGAGTAGCAGCGTGAAGATAAGAGTAGTATCGTAGCGGTAGCGGTAGCGGTTGCGGCAGCGGTTGCGGCAGCGGTTGCGGTAGCGGTAGCGATAGCGGTAGCAGTAGTGATGCGAAATAGCCTATAAAATTCCTTACTAACTTTCCTTTCAGAAACAGTATCAGTTGTTTCGATAATTAGCATATTTAAACAAACAAAATTTTTCCCTTCAAAACATTAGTAAATATAACAGAATATATTTTATTGAGAAAGTTTCCAAGAAAATTAATAAAATACCTTTATTTTAATATTTATTCAAAAAAATTAACCTAATATATTATGTTCGTGATAATCTTAAAATGTATTGTTATGATCCATTTCGTTCCATTTATTGCTCTTTACTGCCCAAATTTTCGACTCTTTGTTACCCTACTCCTCCTTCAATTTACAAGCTACACGCACGAATTTTTACACATATGCGCATAATGAGCAAAACTTGGTCTGGATTGAAAATCAGCCGAATCGTAATTGTAGTTTTTGAGATAATTGATAAAATGTGTCCCATATAGTAAACATACAGAAAGTTTTTGCTTCGCGCGCGCGACCATTCCTACTACACTACTTGAGAGGCGTCTCACGTGCTTTCACCTCAGTCGTGTGTGAGACGTCAGCCAGTAAACAACTCCGCTCGATTTTTTATTGACCGATTTTTTTAAACTATTTTCTTTCGCTTATTCTTCCATTTCTCTCTATCCTTTTCGATTAATATTATTTGAAATTATAAATTTGCCCAAAACAAATATTGACAACAAATCATAATTTTTATCCATAAATAAATATCAATATTTAACTCTAGACATTGATGCGTTGCGAGGCTAACCCCGCTTGAATGGACCTAGTACTATATATAACCAATATTCCCAAATTACTAATTACACTTAGATAAATAAATACTGAATCAGTTCATGAAACACACAGATATCACAAAGAACTTGGAAATTATTTTGAATATAATATAATATCATTTTAAAATCTATTCTTGAAATCCAGATCAAAGATCAAAGGAACCTGAAACTCTTATCAAAGACATCGAAAGAGAAGAACTTGCAAGTAACTCTCCCACGTCTAGGAATAGACTTGAATTTACTATCGGTATATGTTCTCGAATATTTTTTTTACTAATAAGAACATATATATTACTTATTTTACTTTTAAATTATTTCAGAACATATATTTTACTTATATACAAAAATTATTCTAGAATGAACATATAAGTATACTGATTCTCATCTATTCAGACGTGAAAACAAATATATTCCCGAGCTCTCAATATCTCGTTTGTACAAAATGAGACATTTCATCAGAGGTCACAAAACACAAAATAAGTAGCTCTTGTCCCAGGCGTCGTTTGCGAGAACAACTAATGAACTACGCATATTGGCAGGGCGAGACTGTCTCTGTGCAAAGATATAAAATATATAGAAAAACTATTTATATACATTATCTATCTGAAAAATATATAGATTTTGTATTGATTCATTTTTTATTTATTTATTTGTATGGTAATGCCTAATTCTCAACTAAATTAATAAATAAAATCAATACTAACATTACTATTAAGAAATAGTCAACACAAACGATAAAATAAAAGTTTACAAGATGGCGTTAGAGAAAAATTAAAACAAAAAATATTAAACAATTGAGAATAAACTATTCGAAATTCAAAAAATATATACATAGCAATGACCAATCAGAAACGATTACGTAACAAATGGTTAGTTTAAATATTCAAACTCTTGTATATATTTCCAGTCTCTTCTAGAACGCAAGAGAGGACAGTGGTTAATTACGTGCTATAGTTGTTAGCTGTAGGAGAGAATGATTGCAGCGGTAACGACTACAGGCGTGAGGCCACGAAAGTAGCGAAAGTATACAACTTACTATAGAAACAAACACATAAAATTACATAAGATTATACAGCTATACTCACGACAATACTGAAATTTGCGCTATTAATTTCGGACCCATTTATAGTTTGTTTCATAAAGTCTTTTTCATCACGGCGTGAACAGTTCACGTCACTATTCAGCCGTGCTCTGAGCTCATTGGCCAATAGTATTCACATGAGTACAGCGAGATAATTTATAGAAATCATGGATTTAGAAAAGTTGAATTAAAAAATTATTACAACTTAAAAACTTATTAAAATGTACTAAAAACATAAATAGTTTTGTTCATATAAAATATCATTAATTAATATAAAGTGTACCTATAAATTTAATAAAGTCAGTCTATACCTGATTAGTCCAAAAAGAAAGTAAGCTTACAAGTTTACAAACATTATTTGCTCCAATATTATAAATTTTCAATATTATTGTTTGAATAAACATAATGGGAAATTTCTTTTCGATAATATAAAACTTTTAAGTTTTTATTTTATCTTTCCTTTTCCTAGTATATCTTTTTTTTCTATAACAAATATGTTCGTGGCCCACACCGTGAGAGCACGTTCGACGTAATGTCATTTGGCAGACTCCACATACACAACTAGTTTATGGCATTTCTTTGTCTTCACCTATCTACGTATATGTATGTTCATGTACATGTTGTATTATGTATGTGTGCGTTTTGTAAATATAGTAGAATTCAAAATTACATAAAAAAAGAATGTATTACGTATGTGTTATGATTTGTATACATGTGTGCGTTTTCTAAATGTAAAATTCAAAATTTCAAAAGAATGTATTTGATTAAAATTTAAAATCAATTATCATTAATTAAAATATGAAAGCAATATAAAAGACAATGCGTCATAAAACAAAGCTTAAAAATGGATAATTACTCAAACCATGTATGGACATGAGTCATCCATCACAGAGTTCATTAAACTCAATTCGGCGAAACTCATTTGCCCCGAGCGGAGTCGGGAACAAATACTATACAAGTGACAAACTCATAAACATTTGTCACTGGATGGACTCAAATCGCCATTACACAAACCATTTTGTAATGACCCCGATTTCTCTTAACCAAACTCAACTGGACTCTACCTTGTGTTTGTTAAGGGAGAGGGGTCTATATAATTTGGCACCGAATTACTTATTGAGGACTCTGAACATTTAGTCGATCCCGTTCTAAATTTAAACAAATAATTTACGAACGGTCATTCTTGACACCGAATGCATTTAATATTATTTAGGGTTGTACATACAATTATTTATATACAATTATAAATATTAATAAAAAAAATGTGAATATATGTTTATATTCTCATTTTTTTTATCATCTTATGAAGAAAGTATTTAATATGAAAATCTGATTTATTCAATCTTCTTAATAAAAAATAAAATCAGTACAAACAAAAATATCATTAATTTTTGTATTAACAAACTCAAAACAAATAGGTTCGAGACTAATCCGGAAAATTCGGATAGTATTTACGTGAGTATGGGTCTAAAACATTTAATTATTAATTTCAGGTAAAAAGCTGCACCAATTATACATTGTTCCTTCGCGAATCTGCAATGCTCCAAACTTATGAATATAGTATAGTACAGCCGGATAATTATATATATATATATTTCTCTAAAAGGTGCCAACCCTGAAGTACAAATAAATAATTACCGTCGTGAGGGCAGCGAGCGTCCAGTTGCGGCTGTATTATTAATGAAGTACGGAACACGTACGTAACTACAACTTGACTAAAACAATGAGATATTGTCTTCAATATAACAAATTTAACATCTCTTAAATGTTGCTTACCCCTGTATTATACTTTAGAGCAGGGGCGGCCAACTCAATCGGACTCGAGATCTACTGTCTACCTTTCTAATTCTTTGAGATCTACCGACTATAGAATCAATCAATAGAATCTTTTAAGTATACTCCAATAATTTTCTTAATATTTAGAACGGGAGTAGGAAGGTACCGATAATTTTCTTGTTGCCTGTGATCGACTGATATAAGTGCCGCCATCGACTGGTCGATCGCAATCGACGGGTTGGCCTCCCCTGGAATAGAACTTTGTCTTTACTGGTTAATGCTAATTTTAGTAAATTAAAATCTTACTCATATTGAATTAATTGCGATGGCTCTAGTTGTTCATAATCACAAAAAATACCAGCTGAATTTGTTGTGTGGTTCTTCTCAGACCAGAGCGCGTTTGGAACACTTTTAGATTTAGCTTTAAGATGGAGAGTGTCCAGAAGAGCTTAATTCGATAAGTATAGCATTAAAATATGCCTGACTCTTTAAATAGACGTACACAAGTAATCACTGATATGGATTCAAAAAGAGATACAAATAAAAACTAAAGCAACATTACTATAAGCTTACTTTCTTTTTTACGATGATGTTTATAAAATATAATTTTTTCAAACTTTATTAAACTAGTTGTAAGAAGTAGATGTAGTATAGTTGTAGTATTTTGTTTATTTAGTCTTCGCACACAGATTTGATAAATTTATAATATGAAACAATAGAGGGCTTTAGTTTATGTCTGTAGCCAAGACATATTAAGATTTTTTCAGTCTCTAAAGTTCTATGAAAATTGGTTCATTGCATTCAATTTTTAAGGATTCACACAAACAAACACACAAAAAAATTTAATACAATTTATTGTTCTAAAAATATTTTTTCAATACAAAAACACAACCCTAACAACACATTTATAACAAAACATGAAATTACTAACTAAACCAACCTTGGATCAAACAAGTGAACAAGATTGGTTGGAATCAGTCATAATGAATGTGAAGACGTTACGTGAGGGTTGGACCTTGAACATTAATTGCCAACGTTTTGACCAACTTTGTTGTTAACAATAACTAATCAACTTTTATTATATTACGAGATTTATGGAAACATTCTTGTGAAAAAAATATTACGCAGTATAGAAAATTAATTTAATTATAATTTAAAATATTTTATAATAAAAACTAAGGAATGAAACTAAATTTAAATATCAAATTATCAAAATAGTTATATAATATCAACTAAATTAAAAAAACGATCTATATTTCTAACTCTATAAAGTGAAAATCTCCAGAAATATCTATATTATTGGATAGAAAACCTCAAATGAATATTACATAGTTCAGAGATATATCATATAAAAAAAATATAAAATTCTTTAATATATAAAATTCTTGTCAAACAACGTTTGTATACAAACTCCTCTGAAACGGCTTGACCGATTCTTATGAAATTTTATATGGTTTAAGTAGTTCTGAAAATAGGCCGTTAGCTCTTTTTACCATCCTAAGTAATAAAAAAGGTTCACCCCAAAAAAAACATTTTATTTCAATTTTTTTGACAAAATTTTAATTTTTGTAATAATACGACATAAAAATTCCATAAAAACCCTTTAATTTTCATCAACCAACCCCTATTTGTTAATAGCGATATAAGTACTTTAATATTTTAATACTTTTTAACAAAGCAAAACAACGTATACCGTCAGCTAGTATATATATATATACATATATGTATATATAAGCCTCGTGTTTTCAAAGCCACTAACAAGAGTCTTCATGTCACCGTCCACGCAGCCCCAGGGCGCCAAATATCCTTCCAAGCAATTACACAGAATTACTTACAACCTCTGCGAGTGACCCATAAACAAGATCTCAGTTTCATTTTATCTGTTGACAAAACTACTGTTTTGTTTATGGTATGTTAGGGTAATAAATGTTGAATATTTTGATATCAAAACTACAACACAATTATGTAAATTTTTTACTATAAAATATAAAAAATATACTAATTTATTTATATTATTATTAATATATACTATTGTACCTATTGTCCCAATTATGTACCGGTACAGATGTACCATTATATAACAACAAGGTACAAAACAAAAATATATCATAACATATACATTTATGACGTATTAGACTAATATATATGTAAGATACTAATTAATTTATATTATTATTAATATATGCTATTGTACCTATTATCCTAGTGACGTACTTGTAAAGATGTACCATTACATAAATACGATACTATCAAATGTATTGATACTGTTTTAATATGTAGTGTTTTACCTGTCCAATACCGAGTCCATTATATATCGAGAACAACAAGGTCCAAAACAGAAGTTATGAGTGTCCATTGAAGTAAGAACTCACCTTAATTCTAAATTAGGTGATCCATCTAAGGGCAAAGGGCGCTAAGGGTCCAATAAATTAGTTGGGGACAGCGGGGATAATAAACACAGCAAGGAAATGGCACCAAATAACTTGGTAGGAGTTCCCGCGCCTCCCCCATTGACTAATTATACCACTTTGTTCTTAGGAAATTATGTCTTACGTCATTTGAGAATATTTTTGTGAGCGAAGCGAGCGGAGCAAGCGAAGCTCTCTATGACAGACTTTTCTGCATCCTTTGTGCAACCATCAGTCAGTCAGTCAAATCAGTCTAGTGGTTGTTTTAAAAATTTTCAAATGTCGTTGAGGTACAGTTACGGAAAAAATACACAGACTTCAATGAAAAAAATTTCCTCGCAAAAATTTTACTTGAAAAAAAAATTGTTGAGGACAGAATGCGTCGACGTTTTGTAAATACAACTTCGGTGCTGTTTGCACCTCCCTACGCTCAATATGATAACACAAAATTGAGGTTTGGTTCACGCTCTTAGTTATATATATATAATACTACTACAATTATTCACAGATAAAACAAAGGTATTACACACATACACACTGCACACACACACGCACACAGCAGCATATAATCTGTAGCGCATAAATCGGTGCGCGGGCGCAGTGATGTCCAACAAGGATGCCCACTCAGATTGCGTTATCGCGTTCACAATTACTAGGATATGCTTTTTATTTACATGTATAGTTAAGAGTAGGTTTTTCGATATATTGAGCTTCACATACTTCAAGATCAGAGCTTTAGTTAAATAAATAACGTAACAAACATAATAGATTACTAGTGAATAACACGCGACATTACGCGTCGGTTCAATAGATTTTTTTAGGAATTTCTAAGCCTATGACAGGTTTTGATTTGATTTCATTTCATTGTGAGATTCAAGTCACACTATGTTTGTCGCCGAAATGATGAAACATTTTTATTTTTTTTTTAAGATGGCTGGCTCTTCAAAATGAGACTATAACCTATTTTTTATATGCAGCTATCATCCTATAATCACTGCGACAAAAATGAATTTACGCTGTTAATATATAATATTCTTTACATCTTTATCACCTTATACAATAAAATTATATTTAAAATCAACATAGAAATTTCTAAATTTTAATCCAAAACTCCATAAACATTTAATTTCAAATGAACATCAAAAATTTATAAACAACCTAAATTAACTTTAAAAGTCAATAATTATTAATTTTATAATTTCGTATTTATTATCTATAGAGATTTATTTCAATACAACTATCTTTAATACAATAAATAAATAAATATTTTATTACATAAGTGAATGGTGAGACCCATCACCGTATTTTACGAATTAAAAAAAAACTGTATGATATTATATAAGTTATTTAAGACCAGGTTGAATGATGAAAAGCCTTTGCTCCTCAAAAGGACTAAAAACTTTTTAAAAAATTATATAAAATGTATGTTTCCAACCTGTCACAATATTTTACAATGAAAAAAAAAACAATACAATACCACAATATCTCGTAAATAATTCTTCAAGCAAGTAAATATAATCCCAGCATGGTGACAAACGCGTTATCGAATTACGACTTACGATCGGCTGCTATCGTTCAAGCTCGTGTCTTGCGATTTTTTTATCGCTAAAGTATTGGTGTATTCACCAATATATCACTTTCAATGTGTAAGTATTTGTATGTGTGTGTGCTAGGTTAAGGATTAAAACTGAAGTAACCAGTGCATGTCTTGCGTGATTTGGGTCTATCCAATAAAATTGTAATTTTATAACGTAGTTTTATTATGTTGTTAATACAACTGTTAAAAACCAACAGGTCTTCTAATAATGTTAAGATATCAAAATAAATATATTTTAGGCATATAAAATTACGAATTTTCGAATTAGTTTTACATTTTACGAATTGTTCTAACTTTAAGTGTGCTTAATGACAACTATTATTCTTCTCATTGGTTGATTTGGTTGATTGAACAGCCAATCACAACGCTTGACAGATGTCAATTAGCCATTACACTATCAATTTACTGAGAATTATTTGCCACCGAAATATAGTAATTTGAAAACTATATTACAATTAATTAATACATTAGTTGACCTAGAAAATTATGTAATATAATAAACTGAATCGAATCCATTATTCGAATTATTCAATAAAAATGGACGTTCATAATAAAACTCGAAACGAACTGGAAACCTTCGTAACATAAAAGCAGGTACTAGTTGTAATATGTGAGTGTCCGCGGTAATATACGGGAATCATACTCCAAGATCGGTATTACCGTGAAAGTTTCACGCAGCTCTGAAGTACAGGTGATTTTGCGATATGGCATCCTCGATCACTGATATGTCGGACGACAGGGACGTATTCTGGTCAAAAAAATATATAAATATAAAATTAATGTATTATATTTATAATGAAAATAATTTTATTATATTTTTAATATTATGCTGTTGTGGTATTTTAACAGTACTTAAAATATGGTATTTTTGTCATATTTTATACTATAACTACAAACATACGTACAAATTTTTTTATTAAAAAAAATATTATTTATATAGAGTCTTATAATCAAATTCAAGTAACGAAAATATTTATTTATTTATTTATTTGGGAAACAAACAATAAACAAAATTAAAAAATATTACATAAAATCAACAAAGTTCCCACTGTTATAAATATTTCAATGGAAATAAATTAATAAAGATTTTAATATTCTTTAAAATAAAAACAAAATATCTTCATAAAATTAAAGTTATAAAATCCGTCACCACCGGCCATCAATACTAAGAGCCTCACCCCGAGAGAGTCGTTCACTCGCTCAAAATCATTCGCGAGCTAAAATATCAATAAAACAAGCCGGCCCTTGGGACTTGCGATCGCTCCTGAATCACAAATGTGGCCTGAATCACAAATGTGCTCTGAATCACAAAGTTGCCCTTTTGATGGGACACTTTATTTTTTTGTAATGGCACCAAACCGCCGCTTAGTGCTTACGAGATTTACATTTAGTCTTTTTATTGCCCTAATGGTGCCAGGGAAGTCATATTGGCGGGAAATTTGTTGGATACGCTTTCCGGTTCCGACGATAAAAATAAACTGCTAAATGTTTTTTTTTTGTTTTTACAGGTGAAAGTAACAGGAAATTTAATATTAAAATCCACTTTTATTAATATACAATTATTTTTATTGGATATGCTGATATTAAAATATTTCCTCAATAATTTAATATTTACTCAAGCATTAATAAAAATGTTCTTTTTTTGAATTAAGTATAGGAAATGTGTTCTTTAATTAATCTCAAAAGATAAATACTATCAATATAACAACCATAGTTTTCTAAATCGATTCGAAGACAAAATTATTTTTTTACTCTAGAACTTATACTCATTACAAATGTTCTTTTTGAAATATGTATAGAAAATTTGTTCTTCGTTTAATTTCAAAACTATAAGTAAGACTAACTTTATATTGTATTGCCAACATTAGTTTTCAAAATTTATACTCATTAGAAATGTTCTTTTTTGAAATAAGTACAGTAAAAGTGTTCTTAGTTTACCTTCAAAACAAAAGTTATACCAATATTACAATGTATTGTCAACTATAGTTTACTAAATCGATCCGAAGACAATTGACCCCGACTCCAGAGTCCAGAGAGGGTATTTATTGGAGGTAATTAAAAAGAAAACAGACAAAAGCCCGCAGCTGATCAGGACGTGAGCCGAACATTAAGACCGGTGTTACTAGTGATGGGTGTTACTTGTAATCAATATCGATATCGATAATCGATAATTAGAATACCTGTTTATGTTATTTGTTCTTTTTTAATTATAAGAATATAATAAAAATATATTATTAGTTATTATATTACATTCGTTAAGTTTCTACAATTCTTTAAAAAAAATATGTGCGTAACAATTATAAATATTAAAAATAAAAAATTATTGACTTTTGTTTAAATAACGCCCATATATTACAAAATGTATATAAAATAAAAAAGTTTTATATATGAACATTGTAAAAAAAAATAAGAACACTGTCTTTGGACATATTTCTAGTAAACATACAGCTATAAATAAAAGTTAAATGTTATCGATGATGTGGTACATCACTAAAGAATCAAAAGCCGGTGGAGCGAAAGAGAACTTTTATCAGTCGCGACCGATACCAATACTTCCAGTTTCTAACACGTAATTTATTGCCACCCTCAATAAATCTATAATTTTCTAAAACAATCCTTATTACCAAAGCTAAGGATTGCTTTTTGTTCACATCAACCAAATACTATTTGTTGTTCTCGAATTTTCCTTCTAATTCCTTTCCCAAAGACTCTTAGGTCACATTATTTTCACATATTACATTAACGTCAAAGGTGTAACATTCTAGCTTGTATAGACAAGATGGCCGCTATGATTTTTTTTTTTTAACTAAATATATTAAAATATTTTATATTTTATATATTTATTATATAACTATTTTTTTGCCATATGTATTTTTTTAGCTGCTGCTTTTTCAAGTCATTAGATTGATTTGACGTTTCTTTTTTTTTTATTTTCATTAAAACGGGAACATTGGTAAAATGTATTCAGCTTTTAATTTAAATAAATAGGTCTTATGTTTCATATCTGGTGTTACATATACGTATAACGTATAACACTTAAGGGAGTCATTTACGGGATTAACTTTGGTTTTACAAAATAATTTATTATGACCTGTACATGTTACAGAATATTTACAAAATATATGAGACGTGAAGCTTTTTACAATAAAACAAATATGTAAAAAGAACAAAAATTAATTAATTTTTGTACAAAATAAATTTATATTCTAATATAATAATTTTTATATATATTTTTATAATCAAGTATAGGGAATATTTCTATGTAATCGGACATCTGACGCCAGTTACTTTATAGTGTTGTCATATCAGCTGGCTTTGTCGCGCCGCGGACAATATACATACTTACATCAGCCTTATCGGGACATCTTACGAACCATATACCGCTCGCACCTCTGCTGTTTATAAAGCCAATTTCAATGTGATACAACCTTAAATAAATTAAATAATTTTTAAAATTTATTGATAAATATAAAAAAAATTAAATTTCGATGGAACTCTTTTATTCAAAAAGTGTATGCTGTAGGTCATAGCTAGGATAAAATAAAAAAAAGTATCGGTAAAAAGAAAAGCTGTAATCCATAGGTAAAACAAAGCCAGGACATAGCTAAAACAAAGCACAAAACGTCACATTGACACACGACATTATAATATGTAATTTGTTTTCGTCAAATATATACCTAAACGTATGTAACCATAATCAATTCTGTTTTACTGCGTCATAATAAATAACAATGTTGCGAATAATTTTAAAACCGATGACAAAATTCTTCTCGGAAACCGAATATCACCTTAAATAATATCTAATAAACTGTCCCATAAAGTAAAATGAGCGAGTTTGCGAATGAAATATTGAATGTTTTCTAAGAATGCCATTCGATACATTGTCGTGAATTGATTTATTAATGTTTAAGAGGTGACAGCGGATTGTCATTGGTTTTATTTTTAATATTTATTTTTTATAGCTAGCTATTGCCCGTGACTTTGCCTTCTCTTTTCAAATCACAAGCTATTACTTATTTCATTAAAAATAACAGTATGTTCAGACCAATTTTTGATCTTGAAAATTTAAGTTTATTTTTTTTCAAATCCATCAATTTTATCGTATTGTAGCCAAAATTCGACAGATACTTTAGGAATTTCGAAACATATGACAAGTTTTATTTTGATTTCATTTCATTGTCAAATACAAGTTACCGAGTAAATGTTGTAACAAAATGATAAAATCCTTTTATTTTTTTTTTCTTTACATTTCTGCACATTTACGACTAGAGTTGTAGCTATGGCTATAGCTACACGTAAAGAATCGGTAATGTGATCATAACCGATTTATTATGTGCAGCTATTGTCTCCTCACTAGGACTAATATCGACTTACGCTCTTAATTAAGAAAATATTATACTTAATTATTATTTATTAAAAGAGATAAAAAATATGTCAAGTACTTATTCTGTGAAAGAAAACCAAACACAAACTAACAGACAAACAATACTAAAACATGTTTCAAGTTTAGTATCATACTGTAAAATAGCAAGCAAGTCAATACACACCTTTTGTTTCATTATTTTAAATTAGAAAAAAACTTTTATGTAATAATATAATAATAATATTTGCGTATTAATGTATTTATTTTAATTTAAAACTACTATTTGGCAGTTATTAAAGATAAAGTTATATGAATAATACATATATTATTAATTTCTATATATATATATATATATATATATATTGATTATTTAATAAATGTAACATTGTTCTAGACCTCATTTATTAATAACTATTATCATTTCTCATAACATAAAGCCATTAACAAATTAATTTAAAACGGTGCAAGGGACAATATGTATAAATATTAATTGACCGGGGACTGGTTTCATATCTAGTTTAATGAATAACTAATGGTACGGTTGCTTTTCCGAACTAAAATTATCAATTTCCCGTCCTGACCCTTGACTTTAAACTTGAGGGTTGCCAGTATAAATAGTTTTATCAAAAAAAAAAACGAATTCATAATTGATGTTAAAGGAGGCTTACCAGTATAAAATTATACAATTTTTTTTTATAAAAAAAAATAATTTATAATTGGTATTTTAGCTGAGGGTTTACTCGTGTTATAAAATTATTTTGTATATATGTATATATATATATATATATATATATATATATATATACATATATACAAAATATATATATATATATATATATATATATATACATATATACAAAATAATTTTATAAAAAAAAGAAATTCTTATTTAATAAATCATATTTTGATCATAAAATATATTTAATTTATCAATATGTATTATAAAATTACTTATGTTTATTTTTTGTTCATGGCAACCCTAAAATCACCCCTTGCCTCATATCTCTAACATCATAAAAGCAATTCAGCAAATTGTTATTGACATGTTAATAGTATGAATGTCCTGAGTCTCTTCCGGGGTTAATATGACTAATATTAATAAGTTTAAACACTTATTTGACGCCTTAAATTAGTAGGGTTATACTTATTTTATGAGTAATTTTAAATAACTTCTTATTAGGGGTTGTTTAATATATTAATTACACGCTATATCATACGTCATTTCAGAAGCAACTTGTGTTTTTGATATGTTATCATCATCTATGACTTTCAGACGCCATCTTCTTTTTACTCAACATTTTTTCGTTATATTTCATCATTAAATTACAACATTTTAAAGTAAAGTCCAATTATAAATAAACAATGTTTTTAACTTAAAAATATAATAACATATTTTTCCAAATAGCAATAACAGGCCCAAACAAGAGCCCAATTAGCTCAACCCGTTGTGAGATTAGATTTGTAATGTTTTTCCGGCCATTTTGGCTTCAGTAATGAATTTCGCCTCAAGACATGCTTCTGTTTATGTTACCTTGTTGTTTACCGCATCTGTCAACTAATAACCCTTTAGTAGGGTGACAGTGATACTGAAATATTGAAGATAAGTCTCAGAGACTCCTCATCTGCCCTTTTTTTAAAATCCCTTACAGATACTCCATCGAACAAGATACAAAAGGTGTATATAGGAATACTTGGCAGAATATAATGCTGCCATTTTTAAGGGTACTTAAAAAAACAACTTTTGCCATCATTGCCCGAGTGGAACAAGTCGCTGTAGCACTCACCGTGACGTCCCGACGCTGCCCTACAATTGGGGATGGCCCGCCATCACCCACCTGTTATTATACAAATATTGTACAATATGTGTCGGAAATTAAAAATAAAAGACCAACCGTCTTGTTAAAGGTTCCTTGGCAATTTATATTGGTTATATTTCCACCATGTTTCAGAAAAGCGGTAGAGGATGGTATTCTCCTTAATATTTGTTGCTTATCAAGCTCTTATGGCACCCTCTTGGAGATAAAAGGTGGTGATATTCTAAACACAAGATGCAACATATAGACAATAAAAAAAATATAAAGAAATATAATAATATCCAGAGAAAATAGCAGCTTTACGTATATATTTATGCAAATAATCTTTGTCAATCAATTAAAAAAGCATTTAATACATTTTGGACCTTATATAAATATATTTAAAAAAATACTAAAACTCATTTTACAGACATACTTAAACTTGAAACTTACTATCGATATAATCGATAAGCGAAAGTATCGATATCGAAAACTATATATTTAGTTATTATGGTCACCATAGTGAGGCGACTCTATAAATAATTCAACTCATCAAGGTCCAATTGTGCCAAGGGTACATAAGGGTAGTCTGTTTGCTTACTATAATAATATGTTCAGTTGAACTATCTGTATGTTTATTAATAACTATTAAAATATATAGCTTTAAACTAAACTAAATAAATCCAAACGTTATTAATTTAAATATATTTTTTTTAAACCATGTGCCAAGGAGCGCCGTCGCGCTGCTCTCGCTAGTTGTGAAAAATGCCAGCGTCGTGATAGCGCTCCTTTGCACAATTCACTCTGTTTCTGTAATTTTCTTGTCAATAAATATATAGTATTCAATTTCTTTGTTTTTATTATCATCGTATAAAATCTTCTGAAAAGAATGTTGAAAAAACTATGTATAGTTTTTCATATGCGTCAATATACATAGTTATTTCACCATTTTTGGTGAATATTTGTGTTGTTCATATAAATTATCTTTAAAAATGGACATTTATACTGGCATTTTTAGCATATATATTTTAACAGTCTATATTTAACTAATCGTTTTATAAAGCTGAATGTAAAAGTATCCGCCTTAATAGAAATTTAAAAAAACACTAATTGACGTGTAAGAATTAAAAAATAAAATGGCCACTAATTCCTTGCCTCAACTTCAACGTCAAATCTTCTAAATGATTTACAGCTGGATGCCCCATTACACTGAGGACCCCAAAATACATTTAATTACAAGTAATTTATCCCATCCCATTAATCCGTGAACTTCCCTTAGTTTAAAAAATCTTATCCCCCTGATTACAAGCTGTCATGTCGTAGGCTTTTTCTAAGCCTACAATTGTAATTTGTGTTTTCGCGGCATCTAATTGCGGTTTTAAAAAACATAAAACATAGTTATTTTAATTATAATTATAAAAAATATATACTTATTAATATTTTATTATTATTTTATTTTATTATCATTTAATATATTTTCGTTAATTGATTAATTTTTTTTGTATCCAAAAAAGTGAAATTACATACAAATATTATTTGACATTACTTTTGGCGCTATTAACTAGTATTATATTTTTTTATGTCTATTCCATTTTTTTATATCCAAAAAGGTAAAGTTTGCATACAGAAATCATTTGACATAACTTTAGGCGCACATTTACTCGTATTATATTTTTATGTATCAACACATTCGTCACGTAATAACACCGGCCCTCAAGTGGCAACATTCATTTTCTTAAACGCGCAACGTAATTGGCCCCCACCTCGAGATGTTGCCAGCCGCAAAATTTATTACTTAATTACCTAAAGAAAACGCGTCGCCGCCATGACACACCGACAGATGTTTTTTATTCCCGCGGAAAAACAAAACGCCTAAGAATGACATTAATTAATTCTTAATGAAATTCATCTTCACCCTCCGTGTTTTAATTTAAACGCCCGATTTATTACTTGTACAATTTGTCGCAACTCTTCCCTTAATAATTAAACAAAGCCATTCATTATTACATTTATTAGCGAATTACAGGACAGCTGAAATACAGTTCGATCTAAAATTAATTGGATTAGTATTTTTTTTTTATTTCAATATTGTTAAAACAATTAATAATTAATATTTTCTTTGGTAAGGATCATCAATGGTGCTATGGAAGAGAGGCTCATCAAAACGAAGATAGCTAGCCGAAGATCGGTTTTGATCCTGGACAGATTTATGCGAAATATCGTTATAATTACTAGTATCATGATATTGGTGACTATTTATTACATTTCTATTCGGATTTCTATTATTATTTGTATTTGTTTTGAACTTGTCTTCTTTTTGAGGTAGAACTGGAGTGGGGGTGACTTTTTCATCCTTCTTTTCCTTAGCTACAGTACTGGCACCAGCCAGGTCTCTATAACCAAATCGACGGTCATCCTTCCGTGGAGTATTCTGGTATCTGTTCCTAACCCTATAATCGTACCTTCCTCGGCCATAATAATCCTCATCACGTCTGTAAGGATCAGTGGAGTACCGATATCTTAAATCAACGCTCGGCGGCGTTCGGATAACATCGGGCAAGTGAGCGTAATAAATAATCCTTTTCGGCTTCCGAGGAACATAATTATCATATTCATCATATCTGTCCACTCGTGCTCCATAACCAGGGTTGTATCGGTATGAATCATACCTATCTCTTCTATATAAATCATCAGCTCCATAAAATCTATCATCGTAATATCTGTCTTCCGGATAATAAACTGCCTGTCTCGGAAACACCGGCTTGGTTTCTTCTTCAGGTCTTACGAATTCGGTTCTTAAATCATCGGTTCTTGTTGGCCTCTGAATGGATTTATCGTTTCTGGACTCGGAGGCTTCGAGAACTTTATTCTGTGTTACGAAGTTAACACGTGGCATACGTGAATTGATGAGCTCGCCGGTTGGCTGTGGTGGTGTCAAGATGTCTCTGTTTGTATCTCGGTTTGGGAATGGTAGTTTGATCCAGTTTTCGTTTGAGGCACGAGCTCCTCGTCCAGTTGGTTTATCGGTGACAGGTTCTGTAGTTTGGTACAAAGCCATTTCCTGGTCATTCATGAGGGATATTTTAGTAGTGGGATTATCTGAGGGCACACCAGGTAGCCAAGGAGAGCGGTTCATGTCTTGATGACCATCAGATCTTATATTGTAGTATTTTTCTTCTTCAATAACATCACGACGACCTCGCGTTGAAACTTCGGGATTCTAAAAAATATAAAAAACTACTAAGCTTGTATTATGTATATATTACTAAGTCCTAAAACAGTGAGTTATAAACTAATTAACAATTAGGGCACTAACAGTCTTTACACATATGTTATTAGTACACTAGTTAGTACGTAGTAAATTGTATAATATCATGACTACTTTAGTTCAAAATAACTCAAATAATAACAAATTCACGTATTCATACATTTAAAAGACTTAAAGTAAATATAATATTATTGTTACTATGTTTTTTAATTAATGTACAAAAAATGGATAAATATGACATGTTCTTAAATTTTCACGAGTACACGTTTGAAATAAAACTATTTTTACGAATTTAACTCGCGTATAATTTTGATTACGTTTACATCTCGTCTCGTTAACACGATTGCTGCAAAATATTCGAAACGTCGAGTTAAAATTAAAATGTAACTAATTAATACGCGAGTTAAAACCGTCAAAAATACTAAAAACTTAATACTATAAAACATTCTCAACAGATAAAATTAATTATATTACAATAAGGGCATATAACTATAATTTAATAAAACTGATTACTAAATTAAAATAAAATTATTTAATTATTATAAATAAACTTCGTTTTACCTCATTTTCTGTGTACTCTTGGTGTAAATCAAAAGTGAGAGCTCCGTGTATGAACAACAACCAGAATAACTTGATCTCAGGCTTCATCTTGACAACTGGACCAACTGTAACATACATACTAGCTGTTACTCGCGGTTCCACCCGATAACAAAGGATTTTATTCATTTATTTATTTATTTAATTCTTCATTGCACATAACACAAAATAACGCACAAAAGGTTGGCTTAATGCTACAAAAACATTCTCTATCAGCCAACCTTACGACGTACAGGAGAGATTGTTGGTAGGCGTGCAAATAAAAAAAATGACAATAATAAAAAAAAAATAAACATAAAATAAGTTAAAATAAAAATATCTACTAAAGAATTCTAAACATAAATAATATATAAAATAATACATAACTATAATAATAATGCTTTATATAAATGTGAAGTAACTTAACATTATTTATTATTAAGATAATAAAAATAGTAATGCAGTACTACATAGCTTTCATCATGATGATGATTGAAAAATTTCGGATGATGATAGAGAGGTTCATGAACCTCTCTATCATCATCCGAAATTTTTCAATTCCTTTCAGTATTTTCGGAGATAATCTCGTTTAAATAAATAAATTTTTCGCTTTATAATATTAGCATATATAATCGGTATAGTTTTAGTTTTGCTATTATTAATATATAGCTTTCGTTTCATAAATCTTTTATTACATAATACAAATTTATATCATTACAATATATTATACAAATTAATAATATTAATTTTAATACAACAACTATATTAAAAATATATTTTATTCGTATCATACCAAAGAGTTTTGTTATGAGTAATGTCTTAAAAGTTTGTCTTAAAATTATTAATATGTAGTGTATTGAATCATAAATAATATAAGTATATAATTATATATAGTTGAGCGAAGCGGACAGATCGAGCGAAGCTCTCTATGAGACTTTGTGCAAGCATCAATCAAAAACGGTATATAAGAAAATTTCCAAATTTTTGCACACTGGTAGACATCAGTCTGTTGGTAATTTTAAAAATAAAATTTTCAAAAAAAATACAAAAATGTAATAATGTGTGTAATAATTATCTGTAAAAATAATTGATTACAGAATGCGTAGACGTTTTGTAAAAGCAACTTCGACGCTGTTTGTTTGCAAGCGAGTCAAAATTGAGGTCTGGTTCGCGCTCCCAGTTTAAAATGTTCAAACAGTAATTATTTAGACTATATGATTTTACAATATAGCTAATATATATAATCCGAGGTCATACACCGCTATTTTATATAATTTAGTAGTTCACGGTCGATGCACATTGGGAGGCTTCCGTTGATTTCATCGTATTTCCGCCGCGATTGCCGCGACACCATTGTGAAATTCTATTACTATTTTAATTTGAATATTCTAATTTATAAGGTACATAGCGGGATTTGTTTTTATTGCATAGTTATAAAAATGGAGGAGCGCAAACCAGATCACAATTTTGACTCGCTGCGCTCACAAAATCTCGGTATGTGTTGTCATATTGAGCGATGCCAGATGCAAACACTATCACAGTTTTATTTACATGTCACTCTATAGAAAATTTAGGGCGAAAAATTTTTCCCATTGAAGTTTATGGGATTTTAGTTTTTCCGTGATTATTCCTCTACGACATCAAATATTTGATTTTTTTTAAAACCCCCACCAGACAGATGACTCAGGGTGCCAAATTTGGAAATTTTCGGATATACCGTTTTTGATTGATGCTTGCACAAAGAATGCAGAAAGATAGTCCCTCATCCAGAGCTTTGCTCAATAACTTTTTTAACACAGATTCGAATCTTCAATCTTTTGGATATTTCATCTCACTCCCAATTGACTTACCGTGTCACTTGCCATATATAACATACTATATATTTTAAAAGCTATATAATTGCAAAATCATATATATACCTTAATTTAATTAATATATTAATTATAATTAATACCAGGAAAAATTACTTTCAATATTAATTAATTTTTTTTTTTTTCAAATAAATTTTTGCGGTTTTTACATTTTTCTACTATTCATGAAAGTCTATGGTCGATCTGACACTTTATTAAAATTTCTTAAAGTAATATTACAACAACCTTACTTTCCCTTTTCGTGCCAAAACATTTATGAAACAATATTATCTCACTAAAATTTGTAAGTTTTTTGGTCGTTACTAGTGGATTGTTCTTCTAAAGACTAAAAGTCTCAAATTACTGACAGTTTTAAATGTTGGTAAGCCTGTAACTGTATTCTAGTACGTCTATTTCCCACGCTACAATAGTATAGAAGTAACAATGGTTCTGGTTCATGAGTTGATACTACGAGAACAGTTATTGTCCACCATTCATATATAACCTACATACAACTAGTAGACAAAATGACCGAGCTTTTTATATATTGTACTGTTATTAATGAAGTATTAAAATGATATTGGTTTTGTCATTATTTATCTCAAGAGAAAATATTGTATATTCTAAATATTGTATTTTGTAAATATTATATATCGATGCCAGAAAGTAATCCTGTGGTATCTCGAAAAATGCAACTTCACACCAGAGCTAAAAAACTACATATTTGGAAATATTCCAAAAAAACGAATAAAGACATCTTTACTTTACTTAGTTTTTGGTTATTATAACATTATATTATTAGATACATACCTAAATAAACATTTTGGAAATTTAAACTCGGCTCATTCGATGCATTATTTTTTATGATTCTAATAATCAATATATCTTATATTCGCATTTTTTAGTTGCGGCGAAATTGCTTTCTGGCCGTCAATATATATCTTAAAGACAGTAAAATAGTATTAGAAACCGACACATGTTGTTTTGTTTTATTAATAAGTGTTTATATCACAATTAAAAACATCACGATTTTTTAACGAAACCCTAGTTTGTTAAAAAATTGTGAAAATTTAGAATTGTATTTTTAATACCGAATCATAAAGAAAAAAAATCAAAAATATTATGCAAAAATATAAAAATATATTTTTGAGGTGGACCGTTCTTATTATTTAGGGGCATGACAAATAGTTTACCTCAGAACCATTATTCTCAGAACTGAATACACACAAAAGTTCTTGACTGTGACATGAGAATTTTATATATAAGTATGTATTGCACGCAAAAAGAATTTTAATTGATTTTCTTTATTTTTAACTGTTACATTAATTATTGATTCATTTTATTTTATTCATAATTTTCGAAATGCTCATTAATGTTAAATATTTATCAACAGCTGGTAAATTTTTAAAAAAAAAGTTATATTTCTTTTGTAACTTAGCAAGCAGTATGTAATTTTCAAATTGAAACCTTTCACAAGTTTGTATGGAAAATCTTATTTTCACTTCAGAATACTTGATTTGTATTCCTTAAATATAATTAAAACTGTTCCTTTTTTTAGATTTAATAATTAAAAGAGTAATGTTTAAATTATATTAGAAAGTGCCGTTTTCAGTCTTATTTTAATTTAATGTTAAATAGTTATATCGTTTCAGCAGCAACCAGAAAGAATAATGTTAAAAACTTGAACACAAAAATGACAGTGGAGAGTGGACTTATAAGTATAAAACGCCTTTATTTGTTTGTTTTAATTGAGAAATGAGATCACCTGCAATTTATTTAGATTGACTTATTTCAAATCTAAGTTACAAAGAGTACATCACTATGTATTTAGAGTAATAATGCTAGTAAAATAATTTTCATCAAATTTCATCATTAAATATATTTTAATTAACACACATAACAAAACTCAGAAATATAATACAAATAAAAGCAAATGCAAAAAAAAAACAAGATACTAAACAAAAATTACGACAATAAAATTTTAAAAATATTTGAAGATCTTAGTTAAATTAAAGTTCCTAATGTATATTATTAAAATTGCAAATTAAATATTGAAATAAAATTAATTAATATATGTAAATATAATTGGTGAATTACCTTCATAATCCGCAGCGCCCAATCGGTGTATGTCAGCTGAGTGAGGTTCAAAATGTCGTCAGGTCGCGACCGGTCACGCGAGTTGAACATTTTGTTACCATTGAAATTTGTGTCCATTATATAAATTATATAAATATAGCCTATCCCAAAGTACCAAAAACATATAAAATGTGAATATTATACGAAATAAAGTTTTTTTATCAGTAAACTTATACAGATGTGTTCAAATCATAACCGAAAAAGATTTTAATTTTAAGAATAGTTTAAGAATAGACTAAACTCAGTTTTAAGTCGTTATATAAGTATCTAAATAACGCTAGAATATTTTTGGTATAGTTATTCCTGTTCTCCGCGAGCCATCTTTGGAACCATAAAAATAAAATCTTATATAATCTTACTTGTAATGGTGCATTAAGGCATATTTGAAATAAACAGACGTTTTTTTAGACGTTCTGTTCCAAATATACCTTTCGAAGCTTTTATTTGTAACAAATTAAAAGAATTTAAAAGTATTTTAATAATTCTAGGGGTTTTAATTTTTCTACGGTATAATGGAAACAAGCATCTAACGGCCACAGTAAGGATACAATGAAAATGCACTGCCGTGTCGCCGATCGCGATTGCTGAATTGTTTTAAAATATTCAGCTTATTTGTTAAAATTCTCATGTTATTATTACAAAAGAATCAAATATATTGAATGAACTAAAAAGTTCATTTATCATCAAATTCATCAAATTAAAAAGTACATTTTTATCTTTGAAATATATTTTGTATTTTGTATTAAACCACATGCAAATCCGCTTATATTATCGATTATAATTTATTTTTAATTAAGCTATAATAATCATTGTTTGATATTTAATATACAAAAATAAAATTTCAACTCAAAAACATAACATGAAAGAGAACCATACGTAGTGTTAAGGCGCCTAAAAAATATAAATGGAATTTAATGGAATAAAAAAACAAACTGAAAAATATAAAAAATAGTATTCTAACATTTCCTCAATATTGCATTTATAACTGCAAAAAACTAATTAAATAACTAACTTCTATAGAATATTCGGACAATCGGAATTTATCAAGTTTATTATTTATATTATATTATATTATACTAGTTAGCAGCGTGCGGCTGGGAACAAAGCCAAAAGATCGCTACTAAAAAAGCGCGAGGAAAATTTCCCCATGCAAAGTCTATGGGAAAAATTAATTTTTTGACTAATTACTGCAATTAGGCTAATGAGATTTGAGAGTTGTCACTATTTTTCAGCAGTGTAGCATAATGAGACCTTTGATTTGAGCCATCAACGATATTTTTCCCTTTAGTGGTTCTCGAGCTACAGTGTGCCAACGAAATCGCTTCCTGCATTAATATATAAGATTATGTACATATGGAAAGGGAAGGTTTAAAAATGATAAAAACATTTAATACTATTATCGTTTATTAAAAATAGCATCTCAATCATAAACGCAATCAGACAATACAGTGGCCATAAATAACAAAAAATAACTAAACAGCTTTCTAAAGTTAATTAAGATTAAAAGAAGCTAAATTCAAATAAATTGTAATTTTAAGTCACATTTTATTTATTAAATATTTGTGACATGAAAAATATTTTGAAGCATATTGCTTTATATAAAAAATATATAACAATATTGTTAAGTTTCAATTAGTAGATTTGAAAACTATTCAGTGCAAAACATTCTTTCATACCTAGCGTATATCTAAAACAATCCTGTGATAATACATTAAAGAATTAGATACAACCTGATCTTTCTTTAAATTGTTATAATTTAAATAGTAACCCTTTTAGTGCCAAGGAGCGCCGTCGCGCTGCTCTCTAGTTATGAAAAATGCTAGCGTCGCGATAGCGCTCATTTTCACAGTTTCTGTAATTTTCTTGTCAATTAATATGTAGTATTCAATTTCTTTGTTTTTATTATCATAGTAGAAGAATATCTAAAGAGACTTGAAAAAATTATGAATATTGGTATGTTGTAATGGAAAGGTTGAATATTAGTCTTGTTCATATACATAATCTATAAAAATGCACTATTTTACTGGCATTTTAGCGTATAGTAAGGATATGTATGGCACTAAAAGGGTTAATTTACATAAAAACAAATGCAGTACGACATACTGAGTAATTTCTAATGTGACCTACATTTGACCTCAAAATGACTTAAATGAAAGCACATTAATGTACATTTAGTAAATTAATATATAGAACAGGTTGTATATACCGTGTGTTTCTACTCTTGCATTGCCATCTCAGCGGGTGAGGCGCCCTCCTTGTTCTTCTTCTTAGACCCGGAGACAATATCGTCGATTCTGAGCAGGAATATCGCTGTTTCCACAGCGGTTTTGTATACCTATTAATATAACATGGTGTATTATTATTAAATTTATATATTTATTGTAAATAGCGCCATCTACAGGAAAAATACCAAACTTGGTTCAATATCTTTTATATTTAACTTGAAGTGTGAACTAAACTTGTATACAAATCTATCTTTACAATTGGTTTACTGAATAGAAAGAGGGCAGCAGTTTCGAATAGTAAAATATATTGAATATAAGTAGCTTTTTAATTAAAATAAGTTAAAATGCTGTAATTTTTTTTTAAACTAAAGTGCTAAAAATTTTGAATACTTTTTAAAGTTTAAATTGTACTACACAGTTCCATCGTCACATTTCACGTATAATTTGTACAATATTTTAAGAATCATATGATTTCCAATTCGTACCAGTGATTATAAAATCTTTTCTATCGTTTTTTATGACAAGATCATTTGCCAAAACTGTCACTTTATTAGGAATTTTTGTACCTCATCGAATTTCGGGATTCAAAATTTAGGATACCAGTTGGTGTTTAAGTATCACTTAGATAGATGCTGGAAATGAAATTAGTGCTTAATGACAATGCTGGTAAAAACAGGTATTAGAGATTTGTATGAAGGCCCTGTCTTTCTATGTAACCAGATCCTTGCTTGGGAAGTGATGGGCTCCTGCTGTGCATTGAAAACGTCACAGATCCTCATCTTCATACCTGCAGTTTGACCGCGAGAGGTTCCCAGATGCCCTTCTCAGCCATATCCACGATGAGGCCGGACTCTCCGTCCACACCGGCAGTAGAGACCGCCCCTCCCGCGCCCCCCGCGTGTCGCGCGCGCAGTGCCGTCAGTGTGCGGATGGTGTTCGCGCCGCAGTTCTGTGCCAGCGTGCGAGGGATGATCTCTGTATCAGGTTGTGTTATTAGTTATGTGAATTTAATCTAAGAATGTCTGTGAAGTACTTTAGACCATGACCTTTATTCTTTCATGTCTATGGATGTTGAGTAACCCTACTGCGACATTATTGTTCCTCTTTTAATTTTTTGTGCTAAAAATGAGTTACTATGGCTGTACACTACATACCGAGCGCCTGTGCCACGGCCCTGTAGGGAGCTGCGTGATGAGCGCGCGCAGACAGAGCACTGGACACCGCCATCTCCACCGCGCCACCACC
This sequence comes from Mechanitis mazaeus, assembly GCA_959347395.1. Taxonomy (NCBI): domain Eukaryota; kingdom Metazoa; phylum Arthropoda; class Insecta; order Lepidoptera; family Nymphalidae; genus Mechanitis; species Mechanitis mazaeus. Next base: position 10,174,929 of record OY365754.1, read on the forward strand.
ACATACCAGGCGGGGGTTCAACACCTGCAGGGGAAACCCTGAGTTAGTTTTCTTTACAGGCAACAGTTGTGATTCTACATTTAACTAAATGTATTAGATGGATATTACCATAACTTTTTGTAGCCTCATAAATAATTATTTAAATGAACAACAGTTAATAAAAAACACTGACAAAATAGATTCATTATTTTGTATTAATGGCTAAAAGATCTCATGATATAAATCGTGGATTAGAGTAATATCTTTGCCTAATGAAACCCAAACAAAGATATGATGTCAATATATGAACCAATAAATAATTGGTATAATTTTAATTCAAATCAATAAATATTTTTTTTATATTAATTACCAAATTCTTAGCAACATGAAGAGCATCTTGCAGATTCCTTTCGATCTCATTCAATATGTCCTTGGATGCTCCACGGAGAAGAATTGTGCAAGCCTGAAATGAACAATGTATAAGCCAGTGTCAACTGCTTTTATTCTTAATAACTGTATTAGATTTTCTTATATATTTCTACCTATGTATGATTGCATATAAATAATAAATGTGTTTAACATAATAAGAAATAAAAAGTATATTTTTTGTCTAATCAAAATTGACTCACTTGAATATTTGTATGGATCAAATATCAATGAAATTTCTGTAATATCATTACTTAACCAATCTGTCATCAAAATAATTTAAGGATATAAGAATTTAATAAAAAAATCAACATACCTTAGGATTTTTACACTCAGTAACAAAAGTGAAGTAATCATCCCCAATCTTCTTGATCTCAAACCGGCCAGCTTGTGTGCCAACGTCACTTTCCTTCAGCTCCTCAGTGCGGTTAACGATCGTGGCTCCACACGCACGAGCAAGGCGATTGTTGTCGGTTTTACGTAATCTACAAAGACACTTATCTTTTGTAATAAAGCTTTAAATCAATGTTATTATTAATTTTTAATATATGCGTTTAGGTATTAAAAGATTAATTAAATCACTAAAAAATTTGATTAAAAAAAATCACTTAAAAGTAACAAAGAAATTAGTTAACTGTCTACACTTGTTTGTTTTAATTCTAATAAATCAAGTCTAATAAATTATAACACTAAATTTAATTTCACGTTGATTAACTATTACCACTAGTTTGTTGTGTAGATACCACAATATAATATGAATATATACAGCTTCAACTCTTTACTCTTGAATATTTACAATGTACTCTTCTCTAGTACCGCAGTTTCAGTGTCTTGGTATTGAAGAGCATCATGAGAATAACACAGTTTATATAACTTTTATGAAGTTATTACTAACGTTACAATTACCATAAGTAAAAATCATATTATATTTATAGTCATTGAGAAAACTTAAATATTAAGCTCTCCTTTTGTACATTATTTTATATGTTGTGTAATAACAAATACATAAAAGTTATGACAGCCTACATACCTACGAAGAGCTGTAATACCAGCTTTGACTAAATAATGCTGTGCCAAATCTGAAACACCCTTTTCAGTGACAACTACATCTGGTTTCAGAGCTATGATGTCTTCACACACACGCTGGACATGTTCTTCTTCTAGTTGTAGAAGTTTTGTGAAGTCCTAAAATTTTATCATTATCAATTTAATAAATAAAATACTTCATTAATCATAAACGATGTTTTAAAGAATTTTACGTATAATTCAGTGATCACATTAAATGAATATGCTTCTGAATTTTTCTATGTGGTTCTACTTGGACCAGGTGGGTAACCCTTGTAGCTTAAGTTTAATTTGTAATGTTTTTAAAGGGTTTGTAATGTTTTTAAAGGGTTTCGTTACTAATACTACCCCTGCTCCTGATAATAGTAGTAAGATGTCGAAAATTATCCTGAAATTTTTTTGGTGACATTTGTAATCATAGTTTTTTAATAAAATTCAGTGTCCCATAGGGTTAAAATATGGAACGTTTTGAAATGGCGCGAGTTCTTATTAGGCTTGAGATTATAGCCACTATTTACTCTGCAAATTTTATAAGTATGTCAAACTCATTCATCAACAATGCTTCGCCGTGCACAGCAGCGGACCTAGTATGTATGGTATCAATAGTACCTCCTAGTACTTTAATATGACATATACAAGAGATAACTAATATCAATTCAAAGTGAAAAAGAAAATAAATAAGTAAATATACATAATGGAAACTTTTACTTTGTAATGCATCAATTCTTTCCGAAAATAAGTTTCATTTATTTGGTTTTGTTGTTCATATGAATACATTCAATTTACCAACTACATAATAAAAATATTTAATAATAATTATTAAAATAATAACAATAACTGACCTGTTCCCCAACAATCTCAATATTGGTCTGGCTTTCACCCTTTTTGTATTCTAGAGGACAATCAAGAAGAATAATCCTGGGATTCTCAATAAATCTCCTCATTTTGGGATGAGTAACGTCTTTGTTAAACATCACACCATTAAGTACTTTGGATTCTTCCACTGTACCTCCCGGTATCTTCTCTACTTTGGCATAGCTGTAATAGTGGTATAATATAGAAAAGTTTTCAGAAAACTCTAAATAGTCCTAGAACTAGAGTCCAAGAAACAAAGCAGAAGTTTAAAGGTTAACTTACTTCTTTATGTCAACTTCAACTCTGCCATTTTCATTAATAGTGACTGTGTTGACGGCATCCAAAGCAATATCTACTGCTAGGTCACCCCAGCGTCCAACATACTTTGTACCAATACATGAGTGAATCTAGAAAAAAACATAATATAAGTATTCAATTAATATTTGCAAAATATACACTAGTGTAATGCAGATTTTTGTTATCTTAATAGTAAATCACATTGTTTGTCTACAGAAGAAACTCTGTCACAACAAATATATCATAAACCAACAATTGTTCTAAAAGAAAAAACATATTTATTTCTACAACTATCAATTAAAGCTAGTTAACAACATTATTTACATGAATACACTGAACACTGATATAATATGTGAAACTCCAACGTCTCCGAAACATCAGGCAATTAAAAGGTATTTACTACCTATTTCATAGTATGTTAATTTTCATAAATAAAATAATAACACATCATCTTTATTTGTTTAACCTAATGCACTATATTCTGACTAATAGATAAACAATTCTATTATTATTATTATTATTATTATTATTATATGTATAACATACCACTTCTCTTAATTTTTCTCTATCATTCAGATCAATAGGCACCGAAATCTTGTCTTGTAAAAGTTGTACAGCATCTTCCAAAGCTTGACGGTACTCTCTAATAACAACTGTGGGGTGAATATTCTGAGCTAAGAATTGCTCAGCTACTGCTAGCATCTCTCCTGCCAGAACTATTACTGATGTGGTGCCATCTCCAACCTGGAGGTATTATTGTTAACTTTTATATATTATATTATATTTGATAAGTAACATTGTGAATATTTGTTAAATACTCACATTTAATATTTACATTATAATTTTATAGATAAAATTCAATCAAAAATTTTGTAAATCATCAAGTAAATTGATTTACAACTTTTCTACTTTTAGACATAACCAAATATTAAAAAACTAAATTTAGTTGTGCCTACAAAAATGCTTAATATTATGATTCATATATTAGTTTACTAATTTAAGTGTCTATTTATAACCTCTTCATCCTGTGTTCTTGCGATTTCAATCATGGACTTAGCAGCTGGATGCTGCACAGTGATCTCTCTGAGTATAGCATTACCATCGTTGGTCATTACGATACCGCCCATGGGATCCATTAACATTTTTAACATAGCCTGCGGACCGAGGCATGTTCGAATAACGTCGGCTATTGTCTAAAATAAACACAACATAATTACAATTTTAGTATGTTTTGATTGCTTGTTTTGTAAATTTAATTTATTAACAAAGTATTTTTTAAAAATTACTTTTCCAGCACTAATATTCTCCAATTGAACTTTCCGGCCGGACTCACGTTTTGTATTTTGGCCTGAAATCAATTTTACATTTAGAAACATGTACGAACAAGAGAAGGCTTTTGAATATATAAGCAGAACTTTACTCACTCAAAACTAAAATCGGTTGCTGTCCGTACATTCTAAGTTATTTATTAAACTTTTTAAATGTAAAAACTAACACAATTTTAAGAAAAGAAATTCAACTGAATGGCTGAGAATCGCGTGGTGACTTTGTGTTTCCAGTAACAAAAAATATTCTTTTGTCATGTCATTGTATATTCCAAGAAAATTTTAAAATTTTTATTAAAACTCAAATTATGAACCCCAATAATTTAATAATAAAAATAATAAAAATATATATAATGAAAGAAAAATATTTAGTTTGACAAGAAGCGTCATCTATTAGTGAAATTTAAAACTACAGGTAAATTATTTTCTGATGGGTTCGAAATGGAAATATTTTAATTGAGTAAATCAAGAGGTATAAATCAAATCTAGTAATGAATTGTTTTAATTGAACTATAGTTAGCCTAATTTCATTCACAATTCTCACCCAAACACATAAAATTTTAATTTTTGTTTCTTCGGCATCTGTAAATTCCTAGTTAGTACCCTTGTATACTCTTGTGAGTTTTTACCGTTTGGTAAGATGGTAACATTCTTGTATTAGTACAACAGTGCAACAGTAGATGGAATATAAAAAAATAAGTGAGGCAATGCGCCTGTACTTTTAAAGATGCTTAGTTAAGGTCATAAAAAAAATTATAAAAAAAATTATACAGTAACGTGTAAAGGTGAAATTAAAAAGACTTATATCGATTACTCGTCATTAAACGTGGGTGAATAAAGTAAGCTAATAACTAAAACGTCGAGTAAAAATGAGAACTAAAGTTATATAGACTGTTCGAAGATTTTTTTTATTAATTTAAGTCCCGTAATTTTTCACTAGATGGAGTTGTCGAAGCTAACTTTATATTAAGATCACCGTTGTACAATAAAATCTGTAAATATATAAGTCGTTATTTGCTTAGGCAAATAAACTAATTCAGTTAATGTTTTCTAAGATTTACACGAATACTACATATTTCAATAAAACTATTTTACGGCTATAACTCGCGTTTATTATTATTTTATTTTTAATTTCAAAAAATCTTTTCCTAAACTATAAAAAGAGGTTGCAATATAAAAATCAAAGAGTTATCGTTAATCGTTATTGATTGGCGTTTCATCAAGTTTTCAATGACATCCATTCTAAAAAAGTTTCATTTCATTAAATAACTGTTTTTTCTCGTTAAAAGAAAATGATTACAACGAATTTTGAGAAACAATTGATTAATAAAATATAGAATTGGAATAAATTGGCTTTTTAAAAAAAGAAACTTGTTTATAGTAGCTTTGTTTGTTTTTTTTTTATATTACAGATTTAATATATTAATAAAAAAATAATAGAAGTTAAAAGAAAAAACAAAATTTTTGATCAAGATTTTGTTTATTTAATTTTAAACATTTATTTACAAAATAATAATTCTATTAATAACATGAGATCAATTTAATATACATATTATCTAAATTACATTTAACGAAACCATTATATAATTACTAAGAAATTACAGATAACATTTTGAATTTAGAAATATGACTAGATGTGACTAGTTATAAATTATCAAGATAAGACTATACAAATACATAAAAAACCCTTGTATTATTTTAGATTACCTCAAGACAGTCACGTAAAAAAGTTGCAACAGTTGAAAGTATTGTGGATGATTATAAAAGACTAGTGCGTGAAAATGATATATCAAAAACAAAAGTCTCAGATGACATATAGAAGAGTTGACAGAACTTGACATATTGCGCTGTCAACAAATGACTGGGATAAGAGAATGAACTACAACTATTTTAATGAAAAGAAACATTTTAACAAATTTTATTTCGTTAATTATTTTAAAAAGTAATAAAAAATTTGTTATGTCTATTAATAATTTGATGTATTACGTTGTACCAACATAACCAGCTTTATTAGAATGTATAGCCACATCAAAAGTTCTTTTTAAAAATAAATCAGATTTTCTCACAAAATTATCAATATATCAAAATCTAAAGTTAAAAGTGAATTTGTAATGGGGATACTACCTATATTGTTTTTTATTGTATATAGCGTATATTTTGCCAGAAGCAGGTTTTTAGCAAACTTGTAGGAGTTCTTAGAATCGACTATTATTATGAAAAACTTGTAGGTAAGGCTTAATGATTGTAAAAAGAAACACTAATGTAGTAGTAAGTAGAGATGCAGTGTTAATGTTATGGTATATCAAATGTGTGCTAGAAGTGAAATTGATACGAAAACTTTCTTACACCGAGAATGTTTAATATCGAGAATTAGTATGTCTATAAATGCATAAGTATGCATATAACTCCAACATTAATATTATTAATATTAAAGATTGTAGCTTTTATTAAATAAGTATTATACCAATTCTATATTTATTAAATTTTACCGAATTTTATTCATTACCGAACGTGCATATATTACTTCTATAACTTCTGACCTAACTCACTTCCGACTCTTCGCAAATCCTGTTTATCCGTTAAATACCTAGTTGTAGAGATTATAATTAACCTCTTAACAAACTAACTCTCTTTGATATTAGCATGGATTACTAGTAACACGGAAATTGAGCTTTTTACTCCACCTACTTTAAATTAAATTATAATGGATAGCTAAATTTGAATGAATTTTCATTTAGGTATTATTTCGAAACGTTGCAGCAATCGTGTTTTGAACAGGTCGAAAAATATGTTGACATGCACTTAAGCAGTCATTACATTTTACAATTTCCTAAGCAACTAGTTGAACTACAACTATTGTATTAAAAAAGCATTGTAAAAAGGCTTTTTAATGATATATTTGTCTACTATCTAACCCCATTTTGGGCGTTAATAGTGTTTAATAAATTAGATAGTGTAATCGCTGTTAAATCTGCTATTTCTAATATAATTATAAATCAATGAAATATGTCACATACCACGACTTATTAATTTACAATTGTAACGTAAATAATCTGCGAAATCGTATATTTTATTATTCTATGATATCATCATCTATTTCTGATGATTCGGCCTTTGTATCCTCATTCTTATCCTTAGAATCGTCTTTAGGGTCACGGATATTTAAGTTGTCATACACAGTCTTCAAATTTCTCATGATATATGAAGTTCCGTTTGACTTCTCCGTGTATCTGTTACGATCGAAGTATTTCTCGGTTGACTCCTGGCTATGATTTCGTACTGGCACAGAGAAAGCTGACACATGCCTCGGCTTTTGGCTGAAATCCTTACCCAGACGTCTCTCCAGACCTGAATCATTTGGTCTCATTTCCGGGCTAATATTTGCATCCATACCCTCAGCTCGTTTTCTATCATAAATGTGTCCAGATACACGCAGGTCAATGAAAAAATTTAATGGATCCACCCCAAATTGTGGATTGTAAAGTGGGGGGTACCACATCGGTGGTGGGGGTGGTAAAATCAAATTTGATGATGGGACGGCAGTTTCGACTGGGCTTCTCCCTAATGGAGCTGGTTTAGGCAGTTCTTCGGTACCAACATCAACAAACGTAGATTGTCTTCCAAGAGGTTCAGGACTGGCAGGCTTTGGAGGCTCCGATTTTGGTGTTATTCTTCCCGGGGATTGATTACCAACCCGTGGTTGCTTATCCACGGTTAGTTCAAGCGGGACTTCTGGACGAATTTCGGGCTCCTTCTTTTCTTCTTCTTGTTTCGGCCATTCACGTCTCCAATCGGTTTCATTTTCAGCGAAGTATTTGTGAGATCTGCGCTTGAAGCGGCGGTGATAGTGCTGTGGGCGGCATCCATGTCGGGCGTTCACAAAGGATCGTAACATTTCACTGAAGAAGAACGCATGAGGTTGCAGCGGTAAAGCGCTGTAGAGATAGGGTGGAGTCGCAGCTAAAAGTCTCGAGACAAGTTCAGTGTTTCGTAGCTCTCGGACGTGTGTTTTAGCAGCAGTTTCTGCTGGTTTCTCTTCTTGCACCGAGCCCATGGCCTATAACAATAAAAAGTATAATGTTTAATACACTGAACATTTTTTTCACATATTTATAAAAAGAAAACAGATTCTCGGAATTATTTATATAACTCTCAAATATAACATTACTCATAGAAATTTCAAATAATACGTTATATAAATTTTATGTAATTTAAAATTCGAAACTCTTTTTGAAATTAACACGAGTATAAAACATGAATTCACATGTGTGAATAAAACTATTTTATGGATATAACTCGTGTTATGTGTGAGATGTTGGTTGATGTCTGAGACCAACTAACATCTGGTCTTACACGCTTTCTGTCAAGCATTCGGAACGTCGGGTTATAAATAAAAATGTAATAAATAAATTTACATGGTGATGCACCCTGGGTATGAATCGATAACCGCCAAGCTACTTCAAGTACTAATATATATGTAATTTAGGCTTTTAGTATAGCTATAAAAAATATATAAATGACAAGCTGAGTTTCTTTGGCCAGTACTTCTCATGTCTGAGGCAATATCTCTCCGAGCTCGTGGTAGCTTTGATGATAAATAAATAAATATTTATTCATTGTAAAAGCTACAAATGTAAGACACTGACTTTCAATAAAAAACGTTATATTGATTTTGAATGATATACGCGCGTTGTATAATTTTACTCGAATCTTATCTTTTATGATTCAAATCGGTATACAATAAGATATATCTTTATTTATTACGTAAAATAATGTTTCATAATAAATAGATATATCACGTCGGATAAAAATTCTGATATATATTAATTTATTAGTCTCTTATATTTTCTTAAATTATCAATGTACAATACAAAGAAACTTTTTCCTGATCTAATATTCCAGTTTAGCTATTGCCCGCGACTTCGTCTGTTTAACTCACTATATACCAATGTTACAGATGTATAGTCTAAACTGAAATCTATAGTAATATATATATATATATATATATATATGTAAAGTGTCTCCACGGGCTGAAAATTCTATGGCCTAACATTGAAAGACCGTTTTTTTAAATTAAAGTATGGTATTCTTCGACATGATTATGAAGAAGAATAAAACTGAAAATCTCCAGTATTACATTAGTTGAACTTATCGTCTACGTATATATATATATATATATATTTGACAGTGTGAAACTTTAAGGCTGTCAAAAAAGCATTTCTTTCCAGCTGGGCTTGATTTGAGTGAATTTTTTTTTTTGACAAGGCACTTTATGATTTTGCGAAAGAGGAAACTGTTGCTGGGAACCAAATGTGGCGAATATAAGTGGCGATGCGCAAATTCATAGAGCAATTCCCATATATATCGCAAATCTCAAGCTCAATGATGCGATGAATGTTGTTGAAAGAGAAATTTTTTTTTTTTGGCTTTGATCTCGATCCAATAACGGACAGAAATATTGTTTATGAATTGCTTAACCATGTTTGTGGTAGTCGATGAACAGATTCAGTGCCAGATTGTCTTTTAAAAATTGAATACATTTGAATTTTGATCCATCTTCAATAAACGCGGCACTCATCGCGACTAAAACCATACCATTTGGATTAATTCGTGAATGACCTATATATTTCTTTGAAATGGCAATAATGTTAACTAACTCGCTCAATTTCATTTACCGTAACATTTATTAAGCCTGCTTTGTATTAACGGTGTTTATTACCATCAGAAACCAGTATTTTATCAAAATACAGAAACAAAACATAATATAGCAGAAGTAGCATCACTTTAAGATCAATAACTTGAGAAGGATATGATGAAATGTAATGAAAATTAGACAGTGTCCTAGTTAACAGTTAAGATTGGTACTCTAAAACAAATGTGGTTTTTTTTTTGTTTATGGCAAGATCTCTCAGCCAGGCCAAAGAGTTTTTAATCTATGGTATTGTAGTTGCTTCTGTGTCCATTACTACAACGCTCAGCCAGCCAGCTATTCTCTCGAGGCCAGAGACAATGATAGTGTAATAATTTTACCGGATTATTTTTTATTTCGTATTATCTTCGGAACAAGTCAATCAATTAATACGCTATAAAAAGTAAAATTTATCTCTGTGAAATTTTTTTATGATTTAACTATTTTTATTATAAGAATTTGTAAATTATAACCTACCTATTGACCTCCTCTAAACTTAATCCTATTATTTTGTTTATTTTAATCGTAAATATAAAAATTATTAACTGAGATATTAAACTTATACAGGTAAATGGTTCTAAAGGTTTTATTGTATAACTAAAAATAATAAATATGCGTGCTGTAGATTTTTTTGCTTTATTTCAAAATATTTAGATTCAGGTCAAATTATATTTTTTTTGCGGTCTTCAACTTTTTTATCGTGATTATATTAAAAATATATATTTACCAAAATAACAAGTAGTCTATGGAACTCAGGGATATAAGACCTTTCTACTACTGAAAGAATTAACAAAACCGGATCAGTAGTACTGGAAATTATCTCAAAAATACAAACAACATTATATTATGTAATCTATATTCAAATTCAAAATTCAAATTCAAAAACTTTATTTAGACATCACACAAATATATATAAAGAAAAAAGACTATAAATATAATGCAAAAAATAAAAGAAAACAAGACTAAAGAATTATCAAATATTAAAAGCAAATAGAACTGTGACTTCTAAAACGGTAAACCACTCAGCTGTTGGTGGGATACGTGACCCTAGCGCTGATTTTCAGTGGCCGCCGCGCCGCGACGTTAACGAACGTTAATGACTGCTTAATTTCATATACCTTAATATCTAAACATATACATTATCCAATACTAAATCAAATAATTAGGTATATAAGTAAAAAATTAAAAAAATTAAAAATTAAAAATAAATATATATAAATATTTTGTTTAAAAAGTGTATGTACAAACCTGGATATAGAGCGAGGTTCAGACTAACTCGGGAGCCGAGTTGGGCCGAATGTAAATTGTCTTCAAAATAACTTTATTCGACTAACGAATCTCCGCTATCAGGTCTTTGTTGAGCTGAGCGAAGTGAAGCTCTTACTGGTCAAAAGTGTGTTTCGTTACTAATGCTACTCCTCCTAAACGAATAATGGTAGGATGTCGAAAATTGTCAGAATTTTCGAGTACAGTGACTTATGTTATCCTGAAGTTTTTTGGTCGCATTTGTGATTGTAGTTTTTTATTAAATGGTCAAAGTGTCCCATAGAGTTAACATGTGTTAACACGTTTTGCAATCGCATGCGCGAGATCTTATTAGGCTTAAGATTATAGCCACTATATACTCTTGCTAATTTTACAAGTATGCGAAACTCATTCAACAACAATGCTTCGCTCAGCTCCACCTGCATTGCACAATAATAATTGATTCAAAAAAAACCTAAAATACATATACACGTTTCAGTAAATACAGGCATAAAGAAAGCGTAGCTTCAAAGCAAAATGTAACACAAAAAAGTATGAAAAATCCAAATATCTCTTGGTATTTTTTGGTGCATGTATCATGTTGTGTGTACTTGTGAGTTCGTCTGTCGACATCGATTTTTCACCTCACCGCTGTTTTATTGGCAATATTCGAAAGATCCGAATTCTAATGCCTCGTTGGATTTTGCTGTCATTTTTTATTTTTTGTTAAGCAAATACTGTGGGGATTTCGCATTGGAGCAAATATGATCTTGTTTGTAAAATATATATTTTTTAAATAGACAATGTTATCATATAAAAAATATTTTTTTTTCTTACTATTATTATGTAGTGTCTCAAATAATCTATTCTAACTTTATAAAGCGGACAGTTTGTTTATTTAAACGCGCTATTCTGTGAAACTACTGTACAGATTTCAAATATTCTGATTATGATAGGCAGATTAATTAAGAAAGCTACCAAAAAAATCAAATCAAATCACAATCATAAAAACTTAATTTGGACAACACAAATTTAAAAAAAGTAAAACCAAAATATACATACTTAAAAAAAAAAATACAAAGAAAAGTCATCAATATCTACCCTTACACTACTACACTTAGTCATAAAAGTACTAAATAAAAATGTCCGTCCGCGAGTGGAACCGCGTGTAACATCGAGTTTAATTATAAATTCCAAATCACTTACAAAACCAAGATAAGGAGACAAAGCCATGAAATCAGACACTCGAGTTATAATTGAATTGATAACAATGGCCGCCACATATCTATTAATAAGAGATCCCTCAATTGGAATTAAATGTCACATTACCATATTGAGTTCACAGTATCGTACATCGGATTTGTTACAATGGATGTGGGGAGGCTCACATTCACGAGTCTATTCAAACAGTTGACGCGAGCGTGAAGCGTAGTCTTACGCGACGGTAAACATCGTCCCCAGTACCTTCAGAATCGTGATTTAAATCATTTTTGCAGATAAAATCCTTTTAAATTAAGGTTTCGATGTAATTTTGGAGATATTTTTTTGTATTTTTGTGTCACTTGTTATTTGTCATTTTTGGCGCGAATGTCAATATTTTTTTTTTATATAAGCAATTGAAGTAGCTAAGGTATTAATATATTCTGAAATAGTGTTAATATAAAGTCATAATAACAAACAAATTAAAAAATGTGCTGCTTGTTATTTATATCATTTTTAGCGCGAATGTCAATCATGATATTGTTGAATTTAAGCGATTAAAGTAACTAAACTTTTAATATATTCTGAAACAGTATCAATAAAATGGCATAAATAAAAAAACATAATAATAATTACCATTATATATATTTTTTACCTCGTGTTACTTGTTATTTGTCATTTTTGGGGCGAGTGTCAATCATGACTTTTCTTTTTAATAAATAAAAGTAACTTAGGTCTTGGTATATTCTGAAATTGTGTCAATATTATGTCGTAATAAAAAAAAGTAAAAATTAGCATTATATTTTTTTACCTTCTGTTACTTTTTTTTGTCATTTTTTGCTCGTATTACAATACTATTTTTTTTTAAATAGAATTAATTAAAGTAACTAATGTCTTACTATATTCGGCCAATATAATGTCAACAAAAAACACAATTTAAAAATTATTATTGCCTTTTTTATGAGAAAAAAACTGCATATTTCATAAACTATTGAATTTGAAATTTGTGTAAATTAACATGCTCAATGAAACAATAACAGTAGAAAATCGAAAGCACCCATCTTTTCATTTTCGGAAATTCCTCCACACCCGATCTGAATGACTTTAATAATAACTATTATTATTCCTTGCTATATTCCTACGAAAGTTCTACCAAAATTGATTTAATAAAACGCTAGAGATATCGATACCAGAATTTTTAATTTAAAATATCGGTGTATTGAGTACCAACTTTAAAGACTGGATAAAAAAAAATATTTACTAAATCTCGTGTAGAACTAAAAAAAAACTCCTTTAGACATTAACTTACAAAACAACTATATTGTTTAAGGCTGATTGTTCGTCTATTATGCTTTCTCAAATATGCTTCTATGCAATACGAAGTAATATATAATCTACCGAGCGGTGCTGGACAGACAGCTATAGTTTTTATATGACACGCGAAAAAATCTAATCTTATATTAAAACTAGCATATACTCGCGGTTTCAGCCGCGATCGAACTATTTTATTAACTATTAAAATAATTAAAAGTAGTCTTCGTCGCAAGTTTACATTTCAAATCAGAAAAAAAAATTTTTCGCTTTATAATATTTATACAGATATTATAAAACGTCCAAAAAGATTAAAATTTATTTTACATCATTTCAAACTCAAAAAATGTACCACGCAATAAAAATTCATAAAATATTTAATTAGGCCATTGACGTTTTATAGGACAGATTCATTATGAATGGATTAAAAACCTGGCCAATTTTGAACCTTATGACTAAGTGTTAAGGAATATATATTGTACATAATATGATTAAGGTACGCCACACGGCAGAGGACGTTAATTTCCATATTAAAACCGTCACAAAGGAAGCAAATTCAAAAACCTCGCTTAGCGCGGTGGGTGAAGATGTCATGGAGGTGTGAAGCGAATATCGGATGCGGTATTTTACATTTAAACTTGTAGGTACTATATTATTGTAACAATGCTTTAGAAAATATGTTGAATATATGTTTTTTTTTAAAAATTTCATAAAATATTTATTATAAATTTAATTCTAAAACCATAATTATATATTTATTGAAAATTTAGTCCAAACCCATTATTTATTATTAATTATATTAATTATTTTTAAAGAATGTTCTAACAGATTTTATAATCTAGTAAAAAGTTTTTATATAAACTATAAAAAACAAAACAAAAAATACTATATAATAATATATGAAACATTTTTAAGGATATTAAAATGTTCTCATCCATACATTTCAGTCTCAATACCAAACAATATTGCTGGCAGATACGGGGTATGATAATCGCGTCAAAACGCACGTGAAGTGCCGCTGGGGGTGGCTGGGGGGGGAGGGAGTGCTAAGCCGGTGACAGCTTTAAAACGTACCCGATTATCCGACTGAGTGTACTTTAGACTGAGACGCTCGCTTGAAAAGATATGATTTATGCGGTAAGCCTACGGCCTGAATACACTCTTGTGTGTCTAGCGACTGATTTTAACGTTGAAGATTAGTCATTACTGCTATAGATATATTATTTTAGACTTTAAACAGTTTACATTTTAAAATAAAATTAAATTTATAAATTAGTTATTGGTTACAAATAAGTTTAAACGATTATAGAATAAAGATGACATAACATGACATAGTATTGTTATCAGGCTTATATCTAATTTAATAACTGTGTGATTGAGCTCCAATACATATATACGTACGTGTATATGTATAGACTACAAGATGGCTTCCAAATTTCTACTATATAATTTTTTGGCAATTGAAAATTTAAAACGATAATATATAAATCATTGTAAATATGCAACATAGAAAATATTTACGAACACATTCACAGTATGCTTTTAGTCTCATCACACTCAAATAAAAACAAAACTACCCCTTAAATTACTGACGGAAATCTGGAATGTAATATCATCTCTTTGTTCATATTTATTGGATATTTATACTATTCTTAAATTCCTACAAATATAACAATATATCAACTTGAAAGACATGAAGAATTCTTTTTACAATGAAGAATGATGTACGCATTTCCTGAGCAGATTTAGATCCCGATAATAATGAACGAAATGAAGAGCAACAAATGAATGAGCAAATGTAATGATGACTGAATGAACGATTGTTTATCATTTGTAAGATTACAGTTAGTATATATAAAGAAATATTACAACAGATTGCGTAGCGTTATTAACGTGAAGGAGTGCTGCTTATAGTGACTTGCTTGCTGAATTGTAATATTAATTGTTTAAAATCCTTAGGCTTTCATATCGAATTGGTCGCGATGGTTCTAGTTATTTGCCAAAAAAAATAGTCATTGTTTTGACATTTGTGAAACAGTGATCACAATAGAAAAAATAACTTGATGAGTTTCTTGTTTAGTTCTTCTCAGGCCAGGGCGCGTTTTGGAACCCTTGTAACTTTAATTTTAATTTTGGATATGTCTTTACAAATGGGTTTTTTTTCGAAAAATATAGTATCAATATAGGTCCACCTCACTCTTCTAGTTGACGTGCACAAATTAATTCATTAAAAAAGTGACGAATAGTTTAAAATCAAATATTTACTACGTACTTTATTTGAATTAGAATATATATGTATTATTTAGTTTCCATAACTTGATATTGCTCCCCCATACTTCATAATTACACACGTAGTGCTTTGTAAGCTTAAGACGTAATTAAAGATGTTCTTAACGAGCTATCGCGTGTTTGATTATGTCATCAAATAATATGGACTCTGTGAAATTATAATGTAATATTCTTCATTTGAACACGACGTATGTGTTTACACACGCACACACTCACACACGCTCTTATACATACACATGAAAATAATTATGTTATAGTTTATTTATATACATATAATTTATGTATATAAAAACACACATGCATAGAATACTTAAGAGTTTGCTATAAATTACATATCTATTCACAATTATTGCGTGTACACATACACACAAAGACACACATACGCATATAATACTTATGAATTTACTATAAACTATTATTACATACAACCTATGAGTATAAACACACTCACATGCTTATAATAATTAGGAGTTCGCTATAAAATATCTACATGCAATTAATGTGCTCATACACACACATACATAAAATACTTATGAGTTTACTATAAACTATTTATCTACATACGAACTATGTATGTATACACATAACCGTACACACATATACACACGCGTGTTCTTTGAAACTAATAAATTTAATACTTTAATTCAATTTACATTTATAAAGGCAGCTAATAAAAATATATATTAATGTATCTCAATAAAACAATAAAAGTATGTTAAAACAACAAGTAAATAGAAAGATATATTTATATCATATTTTCCTCTATATTTTATAAAGCCTGGCGGGAGTACCTTTATTTTATTTTCTCGTCGCAGCCTAATAAAAGCGTTATCGTATCTCTATACAATACAAACTGTCGTCTGCTTCCATCAAAGAGGTACATTGATGTACGAAACAATATATTAGGACTAATAATATGACATTATCAAATATATTTATCAAAAGACAGTTTAAAATACAAAGATTTTAAGTAAAAGGAAATAAAAGCTAAATTGATTTTAAATTTTTTTTGTTATCTTGTTAATTGTAAATGATAAAAATATTTTTTTTTTTGGATAATCTTATATGTAATATTCGTATCAAATTATATAATACGTAACAGTTCTTCAAATAACATCAAATAATATATATGTTTTTAAAAGACATTCAACGCCACATCCATTATTTGTTTTTCGTAGATCATGTATTTTGGTATTCACGACGTAGCTACGTGGTTTCTTTGTGTCGTAGAACACAGATAGCTACGCTCTACACCGTAACTGTTCGTAGCAGTTTGAAATCAAGTAATATTTTTATTAGCTTCTTCCTAGCGGAGACATGAGACTATACTAATATTATAGGCATATTGTATGTTAGTTTTTTTTTTTTAAATTAAGATATGATTTTTGAAATTAATCATAATTAGTACATTATTTACGTAAAATAGAAAAAGTTTTCCAGAGACTGTTTTTGAACGAGGAACGTATACAAAACGAATCCTTTTGTAATAGAGAAAAATTCGTAGGCAACAACTACTAAATAACATAATTGTAATTTGAATACTCTTTAATTGTATTAAATCAAAATAAATATATCAATGTATTTAGAACAAACTCTAATCGAGATTTTTTGTTACGAGTATCTCCACATCTCATCGGAAACGCGAATCATGTCGGAATTGTATACAAATATCATGTCACTCGTAGAAAATAACGTATCACAGATACACATTGAAAAATGAACCTTAATCCAGACCACGATAGTTTAAAATCATTTATCATATAACCATAGCATTTGGGTATATTCGTCCAATTCATTTTGTGCTTTAGTGACGCTAAGTAAGGTTCTAAATCCAATGGAGCTTTGTGATACAAGTCAAAGATATACACATGTAGTAGGTGCGGTGAGTGAGTTTGCATGTAACGTCTATAAGCGAGGGTTGAAACGCGATATTCCCACAGAGTAATGCAAAGTAAAGCAAGAGCTATACTTTTTGAATCTTGAATAATTTAGAACGAGTTTGTTTTTTAATGAGCTTCATATTTTAGCTTTGACTGGATTACACTCTTTATACAGTTCAGTAAACCGTCGTATTCAAACAACGCTTTGATTATATGTAACGTTATGAACAATGAGTATTATTAAAACGTATGTTAACTCTTTTAGTGCGAAGAAGCGCCGTCGCGCTGCACTCGTTAGTTGAGAAAACACCAGCATCGCGATAGCGCTCTTTTTTACAATTAACTGTTTTTGTAATTTTCTTGTCAATAAATATGTAATATTAAATTTCTTTCTTTTTATTATCAAAGTACAAAATCTTCTGAAGAGAATGATGAAATCTTAATATTGGAATATCGTAACGGAAATGGTGAATATTTGTCTTGATCATATAAATTATGTATAAAAATGCAGCTTTTTACTGGCAATTTTAACATATATTGGTAAAATATGTATGGCATTAAGAGGGTTAAAATATTTGAATGCAAATCCAGACAAATCTAACG
This sequence comes from Mechanitis mazaeus, assembly GCA_959347395.1. NCBI lineage: Eukaryota > Metazoa > Arthropoda > Insecta > Lepidoptera > Nymphalidae > Mechanitis > Mechanitis mazaeus. Next base: position 10,193,093 of record OY365754.1, read on the forward strand.
AACAAATAGTGTAAGTTAATGAAATTCTCTCCGAAGGACCCATTCTACGATATCCTAATATTTACGTAGCTATCTAGACTTATTTGAATAGGTCTTACTTCATTTTTAACTTATTACAAAGCACTAATACTTAGTGAGTTTTAATGCAGGCACTCAGACATAATGTTCTTATTTTTTACTCAGACTATATATTTACTTTACACTTATAAAGCAAATATGTAATAACAAAAAAATTGAGAGAATAACATATAAAAATATAAATTAATTGATATAACGAATAATATTTTTTAATGAATATGAATTAATTTCATTAAATTATTTATTTATAAGGCAATAATTACATATATTAAAAAAATATTATCAAATTAAATTGCCATTAATTATATATTTATGAAATAATAAAAAAATATAAGTAAAATTGCAATAATTTCATTAAATAACATTTATTGTCAACAAGCAATATATATATTTAAAAAAAATTAAACAATATTGTAAAATATTTTCAATATAAATTTCCATTTAGCTAGGGAATCCTAAAAGACTGCATTTACATGATGCTGAGCGACAATGGATAGCCGAGGCATTGTTTGAGGCGGACACTATTGTCGACAAACTTACCTCGCTGTAGGACTCAGGAATTAAAATTGAATGGGATACTCCACGTTTCAATCATTGTGGTGAAGCTTGATGAGATTTTTTGATGTAAAATTCAAGTTGATATATGTCGTTTTGGGTTGTTTGTTTTGACACCAAAATAACACACACCAACAAAATTAACACACTCTAGCAAAATTAACACACACTAATCCGATTTGTATATACTATATGGTAATATATATCGGGACTTTATCGCGTGAAAATTTTTTAAGATACCTTTTACTTATCCGACGTTTCGATCGAATTGCACCGATCGTGGTCAAGAGTCGACTGTGGAATTACAAATTTTATAATAAACTTATTATAAGTTACCAGAGTATCTTGGACACTTCTTCACCATAGACCTCCTCTTTAAGGACCTAGAAATAATACTAATATAAATGAAATACTGGACTTAACTTGAGACTGCCGAAATTAACACACATCAATCCGATTTTTGTACAATAATTGTTATAATTTATAAAAATATGATTTTATTCACACACACTACAAACCAAAATACAAATCTGATTCATCTATCACATTTATTTTACTTATTGAAAAAACATGTTTCAAATACTCTTAATTAATTATCTTATTTAACATATACAAATCTGATTTTTATCACATTTCTTTAACATTAAAAAAATATGTTTCATTCACTCACGCTACAACAATTAACACACACAAATCCGACTTTGGATCACACTTATATTACTTTATTTATAAAATATGTTTCATTCACTCACACTACAACAATAAACACACACAAAACCGAATCTTGTATCACACTTATTTTACTTTATTTATAAAATATGTTTCATTCACTCACACTACAATAATTAACACACACAAAACCGAATCTTGTATCACACTTATTTTATTTTATTTATAAAATATGTTTCATTCACTCACGCTACAACAATTAACACACACAAATCCGACTTTGGATCACACTTATATTACTTTATTTATAAAATATGTTTAAGTAACTTACACTACAACAATAAACACACACAAAACCGAATCTTGTATCACACTTATTTTACTTTATTTATAAAATATGTTTCATTCACTCACACTACAACAATTAACACACACAAACCCGCTGCTTGTACAACCTCCATAATACTTATATAGTTGACAAAGATCTGCAATTACAAGTAGAGTTATATTGAAGAACGCACCACACTTACTTCCCCATCAACTGCACTACATCAAAGAGATGATGGTGCTACGTTATGGGATCATTATGCACTGCTGTTAATGTTATTGATACTATAAAACTTGCAATAGTAATATGAGAAATTGACTATAAACATATATATGTATATATAAACACACATATTGTGAAGCTTATTTAAACTTTACATATATTTAAAATTATATATAGAATGATAGAGGAGAGTAGCTCACAGTATCTAAAATAGCAGAGCGACGGGATGACTTTCTAAAGATAGCAGATTCAAATCCTGTATCTGTCGATAAACTTTTTTTAAAACTTGTAATGAAAATATTGTTAAAAATTCTTACATTCATATATGTTATTAACTATACACTTCAAATTTGAGTGAGTCTATGAATGAGTGAATGAGTATTATTAAAATGAATGTCTTACAAAATATTTAATTACAGTCATAAGAGACATTATGGAAACTGAAATCCATCGTCAAACAAAGACTCAAATCTCATCTCCAAATAACTCGAGCAAATCTTAATCTCTATTGTCTCTAATAATCGTGAGTCAGCTGCAGACGTCTCATAATGTAATGGAACCCTTGGTACCAGCGCCCGAAGCTACACAGATGATAAATGAAATTTAGGTCTGTATGCCACTAGTAGGGTTGGGCTTAAATATTGATTTTAAGACCAGTCTTACTATTACATTCATGAACATTAATATACAGTTTAAATAACTTTAATTCTCTAAAAGAACATTACAATATTGTTTACTTACAAATAAAACCTAAAATTTTGATCAAAAGTAATAATTTTCATCGGAACTTAAATTGTATGAAATATGTATAATATCTTTCAAGATTATTTAATTTCAAAAAACACATATACGTGTCCATAAAAATGAACTTACAATTTGAATGAATCTACAATTTCTAGAACATTCGTCTATTACACCAATTAAAATTTAAAAAAAAACAGTTACGTCTCTGTGAATATGAACTTCTTAATTTTTAATGGACTAACAAATTCTAGAATATCTTTCGTTTATACCAAAAAAAACACATATACATGAAAGATAAACTTATAAACTTGGAATGGACCTGCAAGTTCTAAAACAGTCTTCTATTATACCAATTAAAATATTTAAAAAACACAGATACGTATCTATGAAAGATAAACTTTTAAACTTAGAATGTATCTTCAAGTTCTAGAACATTTCTATTACACCCCTTTAGAGGCTGATTACTTTGTAATATTAAAATCAATGAAAACTCGAGACTGATAGGGGGGAGGGGGGGTAACTTGAGTAAGTTTTCTTTGTGTTTACAGCTAAAATCTTACTTGTTGATTCCCCCTACAAGGAAATAATAAACCCTTCCCTACAAAGGCTCGTCGCCAAGAATTTATTGCTGAGTCATAAATATTAAAAAGTTTGCTCTCATAAATCTCTTTAATATTGGAAGGCAAGCGTACTACCGCCATATGCAAAGGCAATATTGCTGTATACGAATAATCAGAGATTTATAAGCTGTTATTGGTGCCTGGTTGCTTTTTTAAAAAGATATTTGTTGTGGATATATACTAATACGTATATTTTATGTATATATAACATATATTATGTATATATAAATTGTAATCAAATCCAGGTAGTACGTTATGTTGCTGCATCCAAAAGATCTTTTTTTTTTACTACGTTTTTATGATTTTAATTTGTTTTTACTGAAATCATACTGATATAGTAGTGTTAATGTTTGATAAGCTATCATTCACATATATATATGTTTTCTATATAAATTTCTTAATAAGGAACTGAGTAATTAATAAAAATTCTATATTAATAGGCACATAAAAATATACTTTATGTAATTGTCCCGTTCGTAGTCAACCCTTCAATATGGGGATTAAAAGAACAAAAAGAGTGAGTTTCAATAACCAAGCAAACATAATCTCTGAGGATTATGACGAACTCCACAGAGGGTATACAACGTATTATGACATTCTTTACAAGTATGTCATATATATAACATAGATATGGCATACTTGTATAGAAAATATGCATTTACATGACCTACTTCTAAAAATATATATATAGTGAATATATGTTTTTTATTTGTTAATTTATTGTTACAAAACTTTTTGTAACTGGATGAATAATTAATTTCACTAACTAAAAAGGTTACTTTAAAAAAAATAATTATCTAACCTGTATATGTCAAAAAAAATCTGTCACATTTGGATGACTAAATAATTTGACAAAAATAATCCGCCATTTGTAACGAAGTACTAATATTTAAAATATATATCTATGTAATAATCTTAAATCCAAACATACAACAAATCAAACCGGGAATTCTATTACTACAAAGAGAGCTATTAGCTCCCAAACTCCACGGGAGGTTTATATTCAATGAAACTTGATGGAAATCTCCATGGAAATCAGATGATGGCGACTTTTGATTAATTAGCGCTATTCTTTTGCTACTGAGACAGGACGCCGCCATTTATCCACGCAGAACAATATGGCGGTTTGAGACATTTTAAAGAATATCCTTTTACATTTCAGGATTATACTTTTTTGTTTTATTTTACAATGCATTTTTGATTTATTTAAAAATGCAAGCAGTAAAAAAAATTTTGAATTTGTTTTTTATTATGTACTCCTAGAATCAATAAGTTTTATTTTTATCGAATCTTATAATTAAAGAATAGTTTTGTAATAATTAAATATAATAAAAGTAGTTCTTATTATTAAGACATCAACTTTTAATTCCTAATTTAGGAATACATTGTGAATATCTGAATTTGCAACCAATTTAGTTTTACCATTTTTTGCATAACGCTTTTAAAAACATACCAAACAAACACTTTTGCTTTAATTGTTTTGGCTTTTTACTATCCTTATATAGATTAAATAATAAGAATTTGTTATTAAACAACAATATCCAAATTATAACAAGAAACCGCTAATAAAACTTCAAAATATCACTTTTGAAATCAGTTGAAATGAATTCGAAACCACTGTCGCGTTGCTAATTACTAATTAATGGATATTGCCGTCACCAGCGGCTTTGCTTTAAAATTTCATAATTGTTTTTAAAACAGCCCTTAATAATTTGTCGTTTGTTGCCGCCCTTTGTAGAGTAAGAGTTCGTGGATCTTTTGTTTAAACATACCTAGCTAGCTACAATATGGTTAGACAAGTGTCATTAACGAATCGAATAGAATTATATGTTTTGATATAAGATAACGATACTCATATAATATAGATTATAACCATACATTTAACTCTAAAAAAAAGCTTGCCATTTTAGCTTTAGAGGCTAGACAAGTGGCATAGACGTTAGGAGAATAGGAAGACAAATACTATCAAAAACATAAGCTACTCTAATAAAAATGTATTATATGTATATAAATGTAGTATAGACAAAAAGCCTTTTAAACCAAAACTATTGTTAAGTTAAAAAAATATATATTTCTTGTCTGCGAGCATTAAAATAAGGGAACCGCCACAAATTCGACCACAGCGCTATCTAGAATTATTTTTTTTTTTAATTCCTACCCATTTGTTTGTGAATATGAGTAACATATATAGTGGTTTTTAAAATATTTGCCTGTTTGTTTGTATATCACAAGATGAATACCAGACGGATTATAATGTGTTTTAGTGCAATTATGCTTTTACTTATTCAGAAAGGAAAATTAAAAGATATTCATTTAAAAACATATTTACCTATATTTTATTTTAAAAATTTTAAATAAACAAACTTTTCCGTTTTATAATATTAGTATAGGTAAATACTAGGAGCGCGAACCAGACCTCAATTTTGAGTCGCTGCGCTCTCAAAGTCTATGTATGTGTTATCATATTGAGCGAAGCGAGGTGCAAACTCCAACGAAGTTGCATTTACATAGCATTTACTTTTACAACTATTTTTTTTTAAGCTAAATCATCACCCGAAAAATTGTTCCAGGTGAAGTCTATGAGTCTATGTCTATTTCGATTTTACGTAAATATCCCTCAACAACATCGAAGATTTGATTTTTTTTTTAAAGCACCACCATACTTGTCTCTATCAGTGTGCAAAATTTGGCAATTTTCGGATGTACCGTTATGAATTGATATTACTTGATGTTTGTACTAGGATGCAAAAAAGTCTATCATAGACAACTTCGCTCAATAATTACTTATTTTGACAGGTGAAACATGACAGATGATAGCTGACAGGTTGAGAAAGTCACTGTCAACTAGTTAGATCAGTGTCTCAATTAAATAGAATATATATAATCTATGTCGCTAAAACCGCGCAATCAAGTACTCATTTGAAGTGCGAAGTGCATAATAATGATCACAGGCGGCCCACCCCTGTGTAGTGTGTCTGTATTTTATATTTATTATTTTCAGCGATATTTGTTTGTTTATTGATATATTATTTACAAATAAATAAATTTATTTGAAATATATGGGTATATAATGTTGAATTTGAAGTATATTTATTATTTATGCATTACATTATACAATTTACTATCTTCTTGTGGTGCATTGTCTTGCAGGCGAGTTTGTAATATTAGTTTGACATATAACATTAGATCTTCATATCAAATTGATTGCTATAGTTCTAGTTGTTCGCAAATATATATTTTGACGTTTGTGAAACAGTGATCACAATAAAAAAATACCGTGCTGAGTTTGTTATTTGGTTTTTTTCAGATCAGGCCCTGTTTAGAACCCTTGTAGCTGTACGTTTAAGTTGGAGAATGTCTCAACAGTAGGTCTTATTTTAATAAGAATATTATCAAAATAGGCTCTTCTGTCACCTTCATTTGACGTACACAAGTGATCACTGGCATTGAGAAAGTGGAATGTGAATGAATTAATTAATTAAAAAACCCTATTGCTATAACAACTGACTACTGAAATCGCATTTTGAAAATACTGTTACAGCGCTAATGGTCATATATAGTTTTGAAAACTTACTATTTTTTATTCAAATAGTGCTTAGTAAATTGAATTCTATAATTGCTGCATTTAATACAAACATACTTACTTACTAAAAAAAAAGTTAATGCAATAATTATGTTAGAATGAATAATATTTTGTAACACTTAACTATAACTATTCAAGTATTCAGACATTATATATCTTGTTAGGTTGAAAAAGACAAGAATAAATTCTTTTAACAGCCAACTAAATGAAATTCACGATTAAATTAATCTTATAGCGTAACCCTGTTTTTGTTTCAGTGAATAACGATAAAAGTCTAAAAAAAACAGTTATGGTCTCATTTTCGAGAGCTCACGCCGTAGATGTGCAGAAAAAAAAACAAAAAAAAAAGGCGTCAGATTTTTGTCGCTAAATGTAGAGTGACTTACAGTTGACATTGAAATGAAAAAAAACAAAACCTGTCATAAGTTTAGAAATTCCTTAACTATCTATTGAATAGACGCGAAGTACCGCGGACATATTAGTAGATAATAATTATTCGTTCTAAAATTGTGGACATATTATTAACTATATAATGGTGGTAGCATTGCGTCTATAATAAAAGTCATTTTTATTCTTATTTTAATTAATAAATAAAAAAAAATTCCTACACTTCGAAATATATTGAAATTAATTCTTTAAAAAATCCAAAATTATATTTTTTTATTTATTTAATATAAACATAAATTAGATATTTTAGACCCAAAACATAAACTCGTTAGATTTTTTCCGTGTATTCAATTCTTCGACTTTACTCATATATAAATTAAAGTTATTATAATAACATATATCTGGGAATGCATCAAATATAATGTATACGTTCCCGTTTAATTATAACAAGATATTTATTTTGTCGACGAGTTCTCTGTGTAGTGTGTCTTGAAAATATTATGACATTATTATGACGTTATTATGACATATTGCATATTACTAAAAGCTGTATCGTGCACTTCAATAAGCTCGTCAAAACAGAAGTACATAAAGATCTTATTTGGGCGATTTGTATGTTTTTGATATTGTTTAATAATTTTTGTTATTATACCTGTTTTTAATCCAAGGTAATATATATCTGCCTCTATCTTATTCTATATATTAATAAGATTAGACTGTTGTAGCAGATTTGAACTTAAATTTTGATATATATTGTAATATTATAAAGCTTAAGAGTTTGTTTATTAAAAAGCGCTTATTTTCGAAATTACCGGATGAATTTCAAAAATTCTGATTATGATAGACAGGTTCATGAGGAAGGTTATAGGCTATATAGCCTATAACATAAATTAATTAGAAGCAGTGGTATAATGCTAGATAGCTTTACACTACTGCTTCTAATATTTAATGAATAAAAGTGTTCATCCGCGGGTGGCACCGGCAGCAATTGCTAGTATTAAAACACTAGTAAACTATCATGACGTTCATATGGTAAGATAGAGCAATAGTATATACGTATACTCACGTTAGTAATTATTATTACTTCAGATACGACCCGCCGTCAATAAATGAAACTTAAAACCACGTATACAGACATCTTACAAAATGATGACATATAGCGAATAATATATATTTTAGCGGAAAAGTTTATTAGTTTAAGCCAGCTAATCTTAACTACTGGATAGTTTTGTAAAATTCTTTCTGATTATAATAGACAAGATTTTACGGCTATAGGCTAAAAAAAAAAAAAAAAAATATTACGCTATTGCTTTAAGTTCTTAGTAAAGTAAATAAGTTTTTTCGTCCGCGGGTAAAACCACGAGTCACAGTTAGTATTCTATATGTTGTGAAGACATGGCGTTGGTTTCCAAAGGTTTTTGATAGATAATAATTAAAGAAAAATTAATTATTTATAGTTCTCTGACAACCCGACGGCGGCAAAAAAAAATTGCTTTAAACTCCTACAGTAAAAATTTATTTAAATAGAATGGCTTTAAAAACCATCAAAAATGTTTTGTCTTAATTTTCACCTTTTAATTTATATTATCCAAATTAATTTATATATATATATTCTTAGAAGTTACGAGGAAAAATACTAACGGACATAAACAACTATCGACATAAAATATGTATAATAATCTTATTTCGAAATAAAAACATTGACACGTTTTCAATACAGGACATAGAACAGAATAATTACAAAAATTCTGTTTGTATGTTTTTATCAGTTTTATGCAATTTGAGCTATATTGTTATACTAAACATATTTGATACTTATGTTGCTGCAAAATTTTGGTAATATTCACGGCATTATATTATTAGTATATAAAAATTAAATATAATTATTCGGTTGTATTCACGTTATTACTATCGGAATAGTTTCGCACCCATTCGCGGTCCTTATTCATGAGCTCTGAGCATAGCAGAATCGCGGCGTGAACTTGTTGTTGTGAATGGGTTATGAATGGGTAATAACATGACTACGGCCGGAAAATTATATTTATAATAATAATATTCAACTCAAATAATAAGCTATTTTACATGTATATATATTATTGCAGTTGAACGGGGTTTTGGATTGACGAAGTGAATGGAAATATATAAACAAAAAATATGCAATTTTTAAAATGTCAGCCTTACAATTTAATAATTCCAAAAATACGTTCAATGTGACATTTCTGTCATCGTCACACCGCGACTAATCGCTAACCGCGCCAATTACATTTGACATTTCATAATGGCTACAATCACAAAATGGTTGATTTAAAAAACCATAACAGCAAACCAAATATTGCATGTAATTCTATAAAAAAAAAAAGGCAAAATTATCGGAAAGTATTTTTTTTATTATCTAATTTTTTGACAGGACTTTTATACAAATTAAGTATATTGTGTATGTAATCCACACTATTTACAGTATACAATTACCTATAGAAGTAAAAAATAAATTGAAACATTCGACTAAAGCGCAAGTCATGGAATACTTATACAAAATATCAGCCATCACAAAGTCGAACCAAACATCATGTTACATTGACTTTAACGTTATTTTTTTTATGCAATCGTACCTTAAATCGATCATAAACAGCTTCATCAATACGTCCATTATAAGAAGGATTATTATAAGAATATTCAAAAACATGAACTATTTAATACTAAAAAAAATATTAAAACTATCCCTCGTACACCGCCCTCGACATGGGAAATAATTTGAGGTTACGTGCTAATATCATTACATCGACACGAGGGACTCACCCTCTTTAGCACTTTTGTTCGACCATTAATTTGATCCCATAAATGCAATGTCGCAATCTATGATTATAGAGGAAAGGTGTCAAGCTTAAAACTTTTTTCCTGTCAAAATTCACCAATGATAGACTAAAAAACAAAATAAATCCTCTTTTATATATTGATAGATACTCTTTATTGTACAAAAAGAAAAAACACAAGGTAAAATGAAACAAAAAACACAGATAAGTACAAAAGGCGGTCTTATTGCTAATAAGCAATCTATATAAAATGCTCTATATAACTAAACTATTTTTTATTTTATTATAGAAAATTGAGAACATTATAAATTATAGTCTGCTTAAACTTCGATTTAAATTCGAAAGAAACAACTCGTGAAAATGAGAGAAAATTAAAAAGTAATAAAAATACAAATGAGCCGCTTTCAATCATCCCTCTGACAACACCGGGGTGGGGGGTGGCGGGGAGGGGGGGATGTCACATGAGATTAAAAAGTTTGACGAGCTCCCACGGAAATTAGCATTTCACTCCTGCGCTTCATTTACATACAGCCAAGTCTCATTTTTATTTTGTGAAAGTACATACCTTTAAAATTTTATGATTTTTCTAACCATTTTACATACAGAAGAATCATGTTTAATGTATTAATGAAAAATTAATAAAATAGATTTAAGTATCTTGAATTAGTAATTTTTGTAACAAGGAATATTTTATAACTGCCATAGACAATGTTGAGATATCAACAAATTTATATATCTGTTACACAGACTATAATAGCTGTATGGGATTGATAAATACTTGTTAGTTAAAAAAAATAACCTTCATATTTAAAAAATACAACATAATATTATATTAATTATAATCCAATCATAAAATGAATAAAAAAAATTATAAAGGGTGAAACTTTGACATACTGACGCTTCAATGAACATGATCAGATTGCATTCGTCCTTATTTGACTATTATACCCTAAATTCATTAAAATAAGACCACTTGAATCCACAAACTACATTGTATTAAAAAAAATAAAGTTTTCATTCTAAGTTAGTATGAAATAAAATAACTTGAATCCACACACTACATTATATAAAAAGAAATGTAATTTGTTCTTAAATTTAAAGTAAAACTATTAAAAGAAAGAACACCGATATTTCTAAAAGCGTTTAGAAATTGGTATTTCTGCTACTTTTATACCACGTAAATACGGAATATTATTATTCCAAATATAATATGTGTTTTGTAAATTATACTAAAATTTTATTTTGGTAAGTAGCAATAATGTTTATAATTAACTTTACCGTTTGTAAAAATTAAAAAAAAAATCAACAAATATTTCTCCGTCGCGTTTGAAATTCGAACCCGTACTTTATACCTCTAACCACAGCCGCTGGCAGCTGTCACTTAATAATTTAATTGTGCATTTCCCTCCCTTTTTCACAACGCTTTCGGCGGGAAACTCCGCCGGCCATTATGGAATACAGAGTAAAAAAAGTTGTACTTTTAAAACTGTGGCTTTCTCTTATGATAATTTAAAAGCACTTTTGCTTTAAGACAATAAATACGGATTATATTTCACTTTTTACAAGAAATATAATGTAAAATTTTAGCGCGAACTAATAGTTCGTGTTAAACTATAATTGTGTTTTTTTTAACACAAATATTTTTTTGCTATTTTTATAACTTTTATAATAAAATCTACAAATGTGTTAACTTTAAGTTAACTAGCAGCAGTTAAGTAGCATATAGGGAAATCTGTATATGATATTTTTAAAAAAGTATTTTAACATTCTTAACTTATTTACTAAGCTTTATTATTATATATATTTTTTTTATTTAAAAAAGTTCTAAATTTAGCTATGTTTCTTATGACAATAAAAAACATACCTCAAAATACAAGCTCCGATAGAAGTCTTCCAAAAGTATTGAACAAACTAACACAACCGCACGGTAAGCCAAGTGAAGGCTGAATGAAATCCTCGTTCCTCTCAAAATCCGCCCAGCCTGAAAGGCGGAGCTTTAGCTGGGCGGGGCGGAACTGGCAAATAGAATCCACTGTAATACTTCTTTTCTTGTCTAGTCAAGAAGCATACTGGTCACCCAGATTAGCGAGGCGGCAGACTAAAATTATACGTCGTTACAATGAAGGTTTTATACATCACATGAAATATCGTTATTTTTTAACAGATTTACTTTATATCTTCAATCTTATAATTTAATTTATTATATAATAATTCGATAAAAATGTGTTTCATAGTGTGTATAAATAAATTGGCATAATATTTTAAGTTTCAGCTTGGATTCCAAACAGCAAATATAAAAAAAATTATGTCCAGAAACTAGCGACGGTATAGCCAAAATAATACAACAAAATATTAATTAAATTACGATAAAAAATAAACATTAATTGAAAAAACAAAACAATTAATTTAAATATTTTTTGGGTAATATCTCCTTCTGGCAAATCTAATTAAAAAAGTATTATTAAATAATTATATTAATATTTACTTTATATAAAAAATAAACATTTATTACATTTTTGTTTTTCAAAATATTTTCAAAATAATATTTCTTTTTTTTTAAATTGGAAAATAATTTCCAATTTAAAAAAAAAAGAAATATGTCATGAGACAGATTTATTTTACTTTAACCCAATACATTTTTTTATAACGAAAATGATTGTTGGAAAAAAATACTTACTATAAAATGACAATTGTCACTAAATTTATAACAATAGATACTTTTTGCAGCGCTTTCGCCTTCACTGTAGATATATGAAAAAAATGTGTCTATTGTAAAATTATGTTGTTTTCCCTCAGCGACAATTTTTTTGTTACAAAATCAAAATTAAAATAAAAGTGAAGCATGTCATTTTTAATACCAGTAGTAACTTATTAGAAAGTTTCATCATCATTTAAATAATATAAAAAAATTATAATAATATTTTTTTATCTCTAATTTCTAGAATTACCAATCGATATGAAGACCGATTTTTAGGGTTCCGTTTCTCGAAAAGAAAAACGGAACCCTTTTAGGATCACTTTGTTGTCCGTCCGGCCGTTTGTCAAGACTCTTTTTTTCAGGAATGCTTGAAGGTAAACTGAAATTTATATCAAATACTCAGGTCTACTGTCCTTTGGAGCTGTGAAAAAATCAAATTTCTAAGCAAACGCAATCAAAAGATACAGCCCCTTATGCTGCAAATTTCCGCAAATTTTCAAAACTCCCTAGGGATTCAGAACATACAGGGTACTTCCCGTGAACTCACAAGCTTGAAATTTGGTACGAAGCAGCATCCTACAGCACAGACAAAGAAAAAATTTTAGCAATCGTAAATATTTAGTTACATCATATAAAAATATTTTCAATAATTTTAATATGACTACCCCTTTCCTCATGTTTTGTACGGAACCTTCAGTGCGTGAGATCGATTCGCACTTGGCCGGTGTTTATAAATATTGGGAGTATATATGATTACGCTACTTTACAACCAGTAATTAATTTCCTTAAATACCAAATTAATATTACAAGAATTTGCTACAAAAAATATATCAAAATCAGGTAATACTGTTTAAATAAGCGAAGCTCTCTATGAGAGGCTATTCTGTATTTTTTGTGCAAGCGTCAATTAAAAACGGTATATCCGAAAATTTCCAAATTTTGCACACTGATAGACATCAGTCTGGTTGTGTTTTTTTAAAAAAAATTCAAATATTCGATGTCATTGAGGAATTATCATGGAAAAACAACATTTTTCGTTAAAAAATTAGCTTTGCAATTTAAAAAAATTATACTAATATAAAATAAATTAAAAAAAAACTAGTTGAGAACAGAATGCGTCGACATTTTGTAATTGCAATTTCGGTGCTGTTTGCACCTCGCTTCACTCAATATGCTAACACATAGAGAGATTTTGAGAGCGCAGCGAGTCATTGACGTCTGGTTTGCGATCCTATTTAAAAATTGGCAGCACACGAGTCACTTGATGGAAAGAGATCACCATCACTCACGGTCGCTTTTAGGTCTCATGAGAAGATGCACAAAAGTTGCATTTAAAATGGCCGCTATATGTTATAAAATGGCCGCTATGTGTAAAGCTAAGTACTACATATTGAAGTCTTACACCCGTTAACAATTCTGCACATGTCGCTATATTATAAATATTTCTTGGGTATTTTCTAATTAGCATTCTTTACTGGAAAATAAGGTATTATTGAGCTACGCTTCGCTCAGCTCTTCCTTGTCAAACGTGTGTTTCGTTAATAATCTTCCTAGACTAGACTCCTCCTAGACCTCCTAGACTAGTAGGATGTCGAAAATTGGCAGAGTAGTCGAGGACAGTGACGTATAGGTCCTGAAGTTTTTTGGTGACATTTGTGATTGTTGTTCTTTAGAAATTACTTGATTAATTTAAGACTTCTTTCTTCGTAAAATATATACCTATATATAGGCTTACCATAATTACGAAGAGCCAAACCGGGACGCAGAAGAGAAAGAGGCTCATTTTCATTTTGCTTTTCGCTTAATTTGTGTTTTTCATATTTGAAATGCAATCAAAATTATTATGAATTGAAAACATATTAATAAATGTGAATATATTTGTTATTAAAATTTATTATTATCGACCGGGACGCCGGGACAGGGATCTCAAACCGGGACTATCCCGGTCAAACCGGGACGTATGGTAAGCCTACCTGTAGATAACTTAAATTGAAAAAATGGAGTTTCCTGCCAGTAATGAGGTCTTCCAATTTGGAGTAAAAAAGTAAGCGTGAAACATCAGAAATCAGAGCCTCTTTTTGAAAAAAAAAAACTTGACTTATGTAATCTGACGTTTCTTAATTGTAGTGTATGACTATAAAAGATTTAAAACTTTGACTTTGTTCCGAGATTGTTTAGTAGTTCTAGACTAATACCATAAGTATAACATCTGTCCGTAGTCAAAGCTGTTTTAGTAGAATTGCGGACAAGAGATTACATATTGTTATTAAATGCTCAGACGTCCTAAACTTACTCATGCGCCTTTTTACTTTGTATTTTTAACATTCTTCAAGGCGCGGATCTATGGGAGAAGACATAAGAAAGAAAATATTGTACCCAACTGACTTAAAAAGTACTTCATTTGACTGATATATAAGTATATTATTAATGATATATAGTATAAATTTTAAAACTTTTACATTTTTATTTTAATATATCTTTTCCTTGTAGTCTTTAGAACGAATTCCATGTTGTTAGTACTATTTAGAAGAAGAATAACAATAACACAATATTCTTAATTCTTTATAATATTCTTACATTTGCTCTGTATTACTATTTAAATTTCTCGTATAGAACTTTTTTAGTGTCCCGGTGTCCAGTTTGCGTGGACTCCAAGACCCCGTCTGTCAGAACATGTCCGTAATTAGATCAGATCTCCATGCAAAGATAGACCATGCAAAGCAAATACTATTACTTTCACATTTGCTATAATTTTTTTAAAAGGCGCTTCTAGTTGTTAGGTTATATAGCGTAGTGACATAGCATCAATGGTTTTCGGATTTCTAATTGTTTCTGTATTACTTTGTAACACTGATATGTCTTCAAAAATAACGTGTATAATAATTAAAGAAACAACCGTTGCCAACAGTAGCTAAAGCAAGATAAAAATGTAAGATGAATTCATATTTTTTTTATATTTCTTCCTTATTATATTTTATCTTATAGAAAAATAATTGCTTCATTTCTTTAAAAAAAAAAACAACTCCGCAGTAGTGAAATAATCTATGTCTCGGGTAATTTTATAAACAGAAATAACATCCAGACAAGAAACAGCAATCTGTGGAATCGAACCCACAACCTTTGGCTCAGCAAGCAGGGCCACAACTACCAACCACTAGACATATGGGCTGTTATACATACGTACTTATTCATTTTCTAATGAGTAATGGCTAATAGATACAATTCATTTGATTCTGATAACACAGATAAAAAACTAAAGTAAAAAGTAATACTTGTAATATGAATCCAATTTGGTAATATTAAGCTGGTCATTGATTAGTCTGTAGCTACAAAAAAGACAGCTTGGCACACATTATTTAAAAAAAATAAGATATTATGTATTCTTGTGCTATAATTTATACACTGCTTTATTTTAAACGTGTTCACAAAAGAAATTACTCACGAATTCCAAAAAAATATATTTTTTACATAACCCGTTACAGGTCGGAATGATATTATTATTCCATTACCGATCGTAGTATATAATAAAAATTTTCCTATTTTTAGCTAGGTCGTTAAAAAACGCTATGAGAAAACCGTATCATTGAAAAAATTATAAATCACTAAATAATATAATCTCTATTTATTATAAAGTATTATGCTTAATTAGGGAAATATTTATTAACAAAAATAATGTTAATAATTATAATCAGTAAGAGTACAAATTTATCTTTATAAATACAGAACTTTTAATAAATTATACATAACGAATTATTGTGTTTTTAAACTTTAGTAAATCTACGGTAATGACAATAAGTAAACAAAAAATCATAACGTTAAACATAACAAAATGCCTGTATAAAATATATTATGTTTATATAAATATTTAAATTTTATACTAATGCATTTTATTGAGTTACAGAGCCATCTATTGACTAGTACTAGAGGAAGTTAAATTATTATTTAACAACAAAGAACTATTTTCAATAACGACAAAAGCAATACCACTTCAAAGAGCTAAATTAGGAAGCCTCAATCAATAGTTTCAGCATATAAAGAAGATGGCGACACTTTCTATCAAATTATCAACTAAATAATATTTTACAGTCCAAAATATTTAAATATTAACATTAACCTTATATTAATCAGTAATTTATGAATTTTATATTATCTAAATTTATAATTTATTTGATTCTTTTTTATAAACAATAAGAAGAAGTTCATTTGACTTCTCAACGTCATCATGCAGGCGTCCTTTTAGCAAACAGTAAATTGTACACCGCCATCTTGCGTATGTAGTGTCAACTTGAAACAAATTGAGTGCAGCAATTTTGTGTTTGTGATGTGACCAAGATACTAATATCTTAGTGAATTTTTATTGGTAAGTTAATGAAATAAAGGTCTAAATTACATGGCGCAAAATTTAAGTCATATAGTAAAGTAAATTAATAACGTTATTAACCCTATTTTTACTATGCATTTTTTGACGTCCACGCATCTTACAAGAACCGTGACAATCGATTTTATTTACAATACACTATAAATATAATAATAATTTAAGAGATTATAGAAAGATCAATTATCTATTTCAGCTGAATTACAATTGCAATGAGTTAAACTACAAAAAGAACCATGTCGGATTCCCTGAAGCAAGTGAAAGTAGACAACTGGGGAATTTATTTCCTTCAGCGGCTAAAGCATTTCTTCAATCGTACAGATTACTGCGATTTAACACTGCAATTTCAAGACAATGCCCAACTTAAAGTACACAGACTGGTTCTTAATGCATGCACCGAATACTTTGAGCTTTTGGAGCGTACGTGCGAAATGTACGAAGATTGTTTGGTTATGCCGGACGACTTGCAGGCCGATGTTGTTGTGCCAATTATTAACTTCATGTATACCGGTCAGCTTGAATTCAGGTTTGAGCTTTTAGAAAAATTATACCAAACCTCACTTATTATGAATATGCCTGTACTTACGAAACTTCTCGATGGTCACCGTGCTAATAGACCAATTATAAATCAACACTATGGTAAAAAGTATTCAAAAACAGATCCACCAAAAGTATTAAATGCGCCAGCTCCATCATCAAGCTCAAACAACAATAATAATAATAATAAACGGAACTACTCAACTGCATTTGAAAACACTACAACTATTGTTATTAAAGCTAAAAATGCTAATACCTCAAATATATCGGAGTCTCTTATAAAAAGTGATTCCAATCAATCAGGATCATCATGTAGCCAATTTCCTGTAATTTCTGAAAAGAACAATAAGGGAACAAAAGAACCTCGTCCCACCAGATATGAATTACCAGAAGAGTTGGACGAAGATCACATATTTGATAATTCATTTACTAATATATCATACACCTCTAAACCTTTAATGGTCCACCCCGAAACGGTTAAGCAGTATGGATCAAAGAAAATAAATTTATTTGAAGAAGGATCCAGTTCAAGATTTATACGTAGTTCAACATCAGATCTCGTTGAATGTAAGAAAATATCATCAAATGATAATATATTTGATGACGACCCAAATGAGAGTATTGATGAAAGTGAGATTTTTCAAACATCTGCTTCTAACAAAGATGTTAATTCTAAAGATTGTAGTAAACTTTTTGACCAAATCTTAGACAGTGACGGACCTAAAGTTACAATTGAAGCTAAAAACAAAGAAGTTAATAACCTAGATCATGCAAAAATAATAAGTGAAGTTTTAAAAAAATACCCCCACTTAGTTAAGAGTAACAAGAACATCAAATTAAAAATATTAAATACTCCCAGTAAGGGTAAAAAATCTCAATCAACAAATTTAGTTTCTGAAGAGAAGGAAACAAAAATGAAAGCTGATATGCCAGATTTTACATATGAAACTGATGTTATAGATTCAAAACAAGCGGCTCAGTTAATATCTCTTGGTGTAGAAAATATTAAAGGTCCTTGGATATGTCTAATTTGTGGTACACCTGGTAGAGCATTACATTTTACTTCTTATTATAACTTCCGGAAACATCTTGTCGATGTCCACAATGAAAAGACAGTTCCAACTATTTGTGAGTACTGTGGTCAAAAATCAATGAAGAGGAATTACTTACTTCACCATTTACTCACTAAGCATGGTGTGGAACCACCTTCAAACTATCATTTCCCAAGATGTAATATTTGTAACTATGTAGCTCTCAATGAAGCCTTATTAGTAAAACATAAAATGACTCATACTGAGCTTAAACAATTCAGATGCAATGTATGTGCTTCTAATTTTAATTCCTCCAATCAGTTGTTAGTACACATACAAAAAACAGGTCACAAATATAGTGCTGAAAGAAAAACTAATCTGAAATGCATCTACTGTCTTAAAGTTTTTCTAAGAGAGAGCAACTTATATGCCCATTTAAAAGCAACTCATAAAGAAGCTGCTAAAAACGATGGTATAGTAGATGACTCTGAAGAAGAGCATCAAGAAGAAGAAAAAATTGTATCCAAAATGAGAAATATTAAATCAGATCATTCAAATATAATAAAATTGGAAGTACCAAATACTTTTGATAATGTATATGAAGATAATAATGTGCAATATGAAATAGAACGTAACTCAGATGGTAACATTCGAGTTGTTTCAAAAAAACAACGAGCCATATTGCCCAAACACAAGATATTGAATTCTAACTATGGTTCTCAACAACAAAACATAACTTCAACAAAATCACAAATCAAAACGAAATATGTTCAAAGATCTCCAATTAAGAAGACAGATTTCTTACAAGAAACAAGTTCGCAAAGCAGTATAAGCAATGATGAAATTGTTATAATAGGCAATAAGGAATATATTCTACGTGATTACCAACTTATACCGAAAAAAGAAAAATATATAGGGGAATTTATTTTGCCGAACACAGTGGAGGCTGATCAAGAAGAGACTATACAAACGGTTTTACCTACAACTTCAATGGAATATCAAAATGTCTATAATCAAAATTTCGACTCAAAAATGTTTGTTAAGAAGACAACCAAATCTAATCAGCCTGTACAAATAGTTGTTTCAAACGATGAAGAATATAAAGCTCTTATGAGTTCTCATCAGTCTGTAATCTATGACGATAGAGATGAAAATAAAACTCTAGGCTTATTAACCCCCCACCACTCATCATTAGAAAATAGAACTATTGATTTGGCAAATTCGCAATCCAACAACATGATGATTATTCAAGATGACTTCTCTATAAATGTTTCTGATCCAGTTACAGCAGATAATCCCAACATAGTCGTTGTGTACAGTCATCCAGTAGACAATCAAAAACAACAGTACCAAATTATTACAACACAAGCAGTTAATCCACAATTTGTTCAATCCTCAGCTATAATAACTCAAAATTATGAAACTGTAACAACTAGTACCCCAGTTCTTAGTGCTCCTGCGTCAGTACAAAATCAATGGCACAATAATATACAATCAAACACTATAACTATGACTGCCGCCTCCGACATACAAACTATGACTATGGCTGGCTCATTACCAGCCATTACACATGTGGAAAACATCACATCTGATATTAATGATCTTCCTGAGGTTCACTTAGCAACTTCTGAAACCGTTATAGGATATAAAGAAATTGTTAGTGCACACAATTCTAATAATGTCCATAATTTCAACCAATCTAATATCATCAGTTCGATAAATGTACAAGCAATGGAACAACCAAATGTAATTACTATTGAAGAACAAAATGTCGACAATGATATGAGTCAACAAGCTATAAATGAATCTTATAACCAAAATGAAATAACGGCTAATCTTATACAAACCAATTCAACAAATACATTCAGTGCTACCATACTTGAACATAATGAAACAGCTGCCAATACAACAATCGACTCTAATTCAGTTATCACTGAAATTACTCCTGCGACGATAATAACTTCAATTGACCCAACCAACTCCATTACAACGCTAACTCCAGGGACCATTATTACCTCACTAGATCAATCGTCAACAACCACAATTAACCCAACGACCATAACCACACTGGAACCAATAATTAATATAGCTACTTTGGTGCCAACAAGCACAATTACAACACTAGATCCAATAACTAACATGGGTACTTTGATTCCCCCAAATACTATAGCCACACTGGACCCGTCAACTGAATTAGCCACTCTAGTTCCACACCCTACTATAGCCACGATAGAAGTCCCGACTACAAGCATAGCTACTTTGATTCCAACGACTTCAGCCACTCTGGATACAACTAATGCTTTAGAACCAACGGCTGCAATAAGCACATTGGATCAAACCACTACCATAGTAACCTTGGACCCAACAACGACCATTGCTACACTCGGTCCGAGAACTACCATGGCTACAATAGATTCGTCATCTAGTATAGACACACTAGATGGAACAACAACAATGGAAAATCAAGATGCAGCTTCCATAACAACACTAGATCCCAGAATTACTATAGTTACATCAGATCCAATATCTACTATAGCGACACCAGATCCAACAGTCAAAATAACCACAATAGATCCAACTACTACTACACAATCACTAGAGCCACCTACCACAGATACGCAGGAACCAACAAATGTTGAATCTGAATCCCAGAATGCAACTACAATAGCATCTTTGAAAGAAAACTTAGCTACCGTAGAAAATATTACTACTATCTCTAACGAAGAAAGCACCTTTGTAAATGATCCCACTACCACAGTTATGCACGACAATCAAGAAAATAATCTCTATACTACACAAACAAATGTAGTATCTCATACATGCACAAAAATCGTTAATACTTCAGAAATTCCGCTAAAAACTACAGTTCAAATACAACTTCTTCCAGAACAAATTAGAAATTCAATTCCCGTGAAACAAACAAATATTGAAGAGGTAAAAACTTTGAATGAGCCTATTGAAGAAATGGAAGTCGATGAAACGATTGAAAATATAGCTAAAGATATTGGAGTCAATCCAAACGCATTTAATGTTCATGGAAGCCCAGGCAAAAATCTTAAGAGAGAAGATGATAATACATTAAAAAATGTAGTTATTGAAAGTCTAACATCAGAATGGTCTGAGGATGAATTAGAATCAATTGAAAAACCAACTAAACCTACGGATGCATCATCTATGGATATGTCATCAGAGGAAGGAGTAGAGTTAGAAGAATCTATTGAAAATATTCAGCAAGAAGTAATAAAACAAGTGGCGAAGGAAAAAAAATCTAAAAATGAAGGTAATAAGTCAACATTTGTTAACACCCCTACTATCGTTGAAGAAACACATCCTAACACAACTGAAAACGCACCATCAACTGAAAAACTTTCTAAATTACTGAATGAATGGGATGACAATGATTCTCAAGAAGCTGAAACACCTGCTAATGAAATTGAGATAAATAAAGAATCAGATTTAACAAAAGATAATGATGTAGATATGTTAAATGTTAACGTCTTAAGCAAGGAAGAAAATATAAAAGATGATAACATCAAAAGTTTAGTCAGTGACTGGGATGATGAAGATGAGGAAAATAAGGTCTGATTTTAAATTTAGGCACTTGTTTGTTATTTTATTGTATTAATTTATAATTTATTGTACCCTTTTCTTAAAATCTATTGTAGGGCAATAAAATATTATTTTTTAGGTTTTATATTAATACTTTTGTATTATGTAATATTAAGGACAGTAAATTTAATCTAAGGTTAAGATTAACAATTATCAGAATGCTGTATGTACACTGATATTTCATTTATTATGCCTGAAAGAATTGGTTTGTATTTCTTTATGTAAAGAGTACATCATATTAAATAAAATATAATTTTGTTTTCAAGTAATATTTGTCTGTGTATTACATTATAACAGTAGATGAAACTTATTAAACTAAATTATATTAAATGGCTGACATTAGATAATCAATAAGTTATTAATATATATATACACATATATATAAATATATATATACATATTAATCATATTCTGTTCTCTTAAAATTTGGATAACACACAAGTGTATATACACTATGTAGCATATAATAAAATCACTATGTAAATAAGAAAAATGTTTTATTTTATTGCTTGAGAAATAAATTCCAAATAAGTAAAACTTAACAAAAATTATTACATTCATTTTTCTAGCGCTCTATTATAGGTTTATTGAAAAATATAATGGCATAAAAAACACTGGTTTTCTGTGAATACAAATACAATTAACTGGCCAATATATCTAAAGTCCCACTTCAAGAGAAGCCAGATGATAAAACATCATCAGTCACTTCTGGAGATCCAAAATTTTGACTGAACACCATATGATAGATTAAATCAGTACAATAGGTTCATTCACTTACAAAACAGTGACAGTTAATGTTGAAAAAAAGATTTAAAAAAACATATCACAATCAAATATCATTTGATTAATAGGAAATTAATAAATTAAGGATCATGGAGACATTTCAATTAAGAGCAAGCATTAAAATAAATGGAATAAAAATATAACAGTAGCATTCAAGTCTGTTTATATCACAGCACTAAAAACCAACAAAAAATAAAGTTAGATATATAGTATGAGAAATGAAATACATAATAGTAAAAAGAATTAAATGTAAATAATTTTGTTCTTTTAAACCCGTAACATGTTCCAACTATAGAACAAGGCCTATTAGCTGTTGATAACATGTAATGTAATGTCTCACACAATAAAATTACAAATTCACTTACTAATAATTTATCTGTTAAGCTAAGCTAGATAATAAAAAGGCAGGTAACTTTAGTGTACAAGTGAGCATAGATAAATACAAAACCTATAAATAATTTTGTCTATAAGTCGGTTTCAATAGTTAACTGTGGATTGAAAGTATCAAAATACTAATAATCCTTGAATACTCCCAGATTTTGATATATTTACTACTTTACTTATCAATGTCACTTGAAATATACATAACTTAGCGGTCAACTATACAGTAAATTGGTCTAACTCTACTATTTGAGGACTGAAAGCCATAAGAATTCTGTTTGTATAATTGCTCTCTAACAGTAAAATATTTTATGTACATAATAAATTACAATATTTACATATATTATGTTGCCTTGTCATTTGATATTGAAACTAAAATATATTTTACCATAAATGCAAGAAAAACAAAACCGACAAGTACAAATAAGTTAGTCATAATATAATACATGTTGGATTGTTGTTCAGTCATCATATCACCATCACCACCATTATTTGAGCTCTCCGACTGCAAGATAGCTTCCTGTCTTTCCTTGATAAGTTTTTCTATCTCTTCTGCATACTCGGGGAATAACTCACAGAACATTTTGTTTTTTAGATTAATTTCAAGAGATTCTGCAGCTAGACACCTTTTCTGGTATTCGGATGTGTCAATCGAGCCCAGAGTAGGAGTTTTTTCTAACATAAAACTGAGCAACCCAGTTAAGATAGTAGAAATAGACCAGGCAGGATTCCAGGTGTCTGGATGGAAATCAGTAATACTAAGGCATAATTTTGTATTTGTTTTAAACCGTCCGTTGGGTGTGATCATATAGATAGACGGTGGCTTGAAAGGAAATTCTCGTGGAAATATAATTTTTCCGTGATAATATCCTCCTTCATAGGGACTCTTTTCTGGACCTTTTACGACATAATGCCACTCCAGTATGTTAGATGGAACTGGTTCAGCCGTAACATACGGCACTGGATCATTTTTCAATCTCAGATAATCCTGCTTAAGTCTGCTCGTAGCTCCCGTAACCTTGGTTTTAGCCATTGTTTGTTAAACAAATAATCATAAAGATTAATGAAACCTAAGTTTCTCACTTTTCAAAAAACACTTTAAGTGAATAATCAAATCTTATTGACACTGGCTATATAAAATATAATTTATGTATATTTATTTTACATTCATGAAACTAATATGATTTCCGTCATAAATTGAAGAATATTGGTATTTGATTTAACAGAATATGCAGAATACGTCATTACGTCAAATGTCACTTTTATGTTATGTTTTAAACATTATAGTCTGTATTTATAAATACCTATAAATTATTTTAACACTTTTAGTGCCATACATATCTTACCAATAAGACCTATGGTAAAAATGATAATTTATATGAACAATACAAATAGTTACCATTTCCGTTACAATATACCAATATTCAGAGTTTTTTCAACATTCAGACATTTTCAACATTTTATGCAATGATAATAAAAACAAAGAAATTTAATTCTGCATATTTATTGACAAGAAAGTTACATAAAGAGATTGTACTGTGAAAAGAAGCGCTATCACGATGCTGGCATTCTCACAACTAGCGAGAGCAGCGCGACGCCGCTCCTTGGCACGAAAACGATTAAAATAGTAACAAACTCAGAAAAATTGAATTATTAATATCGTTAAATACATAATAGGTACATGACAAATATATTTCTTCAATTTCTTTATTATCGTATTGTCGGTGACAAATGATTAGGATGTGAACAGTTCATACATTATTATTTTAATCAAAGAATCTTATAAGAATATTTCAATTATCTTAAGTACATACAAAGTCAGAAAACTAGTTTCTCGTTATGTATCATTATTTTGTGAAACTAATGGGTATGACAGAAATAATAAGATGTTAGCATCTCTGTCCCGCACTTCATAATTTATAGTAACAGAGCTAGTCTCTCGTTAGTAAGCAATCTATTGTCAAACTTATGACAGAGATAGCAAGATGTTGGCATCTCTGTCCCGCACTTGATTAAAATTGGTTTGGGCTATAACAATAATAAAACTAAATAGTTGAGTTTCTGTTATTTTTAAATAACAATAATGGCGTATTGATTGCATATGATATTTTACATTTCATCTAGTCGTACAATTGTCGTTTTGTTTAAAATTATGAATGCATTTGAAATTTTGTTTCTTTTTAGAACCTTAATACTCTAAAACTCTTGTTAAACCTTAATATATATATATGTATTAGATTCTGCCCACAGCTTCGCTTTTGTGGATCACGGTAACTGCGGTCTTTTTTGGTAATTACATATTAAAAAGTGAATTATTTCTACTTGGAAGTTATTGCAATTTACTGATTTGTTTATTTGGGCAATAATTCCTGCGACCTCTTCAAAAATCGTGCAATAAACATAAAACTGTCAATAATAACAAAGAAAGTTAAAGTAACAAAAAACCGTTCAGAAGTTTTTTGAATTTATTGCGTTCATAGACTCAGACATTATTTGATAAGACAAACAGATTAATTAATTTGTATACGTAAGGAATAATAATTTAGAATTTATTAAGTTAGAAAAAAAAAGCTTATATTGAAATATAAAAAAATATCAATAAAACAAAACTTGATTTAAAAATGCAATGTATTTAATAAATATTTTAATATAAACAATAGCAATTTTTATCTCTCATAATTATATTTAAAGGTAGAAGTAGATACTTCTTTGAAGATTCAAAGGTACATCTTATGAAGTACCAAAATATTAAATATTTTTTTTTTAACAATAATTATATTAAGAAGCACAGTTAACAAGCATGTTTCTGATCTCATAGTTCAGTTGTTTGAGTCGTTCTTCATCTGGTGACTGTTGCTGGATGAGCTCGTCTCGTTGAGTTATCAGAGTACCCAGCTTGTCACTGGTGTTGTTCTTTCGAAGACTTCTAAAAGTTTTATAATTATTGGTAATACTTTTAATTTCATAGTGTTTAAGTGTGACAAATAATTTATTTAGTATATTAATATAATACTACTTCATTTATTTACATTCATTTTATATATATATACTTTTTTATATATTTACATTTTTTATAACTGTAAAATTTCAAACTTCTACGAATATGCTATCAATATTTTTCCATACTCACTTCAAATCATCATACAGCTCCAAACCATCTCGACCTAAAATTAAATATCATTAATAATTTAGTATTAATTCATATTTTATGTGCCTTTTTATTTTAACTCACTGATAATAGAATGTGATTCAAGAGCGGGCGTGTTTGCTAATATGTCCACGTAGAAGTCATCTTTTAATCTATTTATGTCTACTTGACTTTGACTCGCCATTACTTCTTCATCTTCTATAGGATCCAAACTGAAATATAAGAAATAAAAAAATAGTATATTATTAAGAATAAAAAAGTGCAAAAAGCCAACATCACGAGGTGTTCCCAGGCGGTCACCCATCCAAGTACTGACCTCGCCCGACGTTGCTTAACTTCGGTGATCGGACGAGAACCGGTGTATTCAACGTGGTATGGACGTTGGCGATAACAAAGGTGAATTTGACAAACTAACAGTTATACCGCGAAATTATTCAATATTAAAACATTACTACCGACCACCACACCCACTAGTATTAAATTTTTAGCCAATTTTTTTTAAATTAAATGTTAATTATGTATATACCCTTTTTCTCCTAGGCGTCTTCTCTCAGTCCGCAGCGTGTGCAGCATTTGTCGTCTGGTGCTGATCTTGAGGCAGTGCAGTTCCCTCACGGCGCGCCCCCACTGTTCCTTGAAGAAGGACTTCGATTGGACCGCGCTATCCAACTTCTCTTCTAGATTGCGCTTTAAATAAAAATAAAATATTAGTTTTGTATAATTTTATATTCCATTAGAATTAA
Source organism: Mechanitis mazaeus (assembly GCA_959347395.1). NCBI lineage: Eukaryota > Metazoa > Arthropoda > Insecta > Lepidoptera > Nymphalidae > Mechanitis > Mechanitis mazaeus. The sequence continues at coordinate 10,220,394 of OY365754.1, forward strand.
AAATACGAGTGCATAATATTTTATAGACGTTTTGTAAAAATTTTTGCTTCTCCAACTTATTATCCTGGTAGGTCTAGTACATGCAGAAATATATCTCAAAACCACTTATGAGGGTCTCCTTCTTTATTTAAGAGAAAGCAAAGATCTCTTTTACAATTTTTTTGCAAAGAGGGTAAGTTTTTTATATCTAGTATATGCAGAAAGTGTATTATTTTATAATCTAAAATAATCCTAGTAATGTATATTGAGAATTGAATTTTATCTGTACATTACATTAACATTAGAGTAACTAACCAGTTCCTGGATGAGGCTCGCTGTTTGATCTTTAGTTAGACCAGAGTATTTGTTTTCGATATCCTTTTCAGAATTCTTTAGGTTATTCTGTAAATAAAAATACCTTCTTATTTTTTTAGGAAATCTCTAAAGGCAAAAATCATTATAACAATTTTTCTAATTCTTGATTGCGGCATAGACAATTGTTAAATGAATCGTAAAAAACATATCCTTGAATTAATAAAATATATTATAGTGTTATATATCATAATATTATTAAGTATAACAGTATTTAAAGTGTTCAATCACATCGGCGGTACATGAATCCATAAAAGTTCTTAGGGGTTAAAAATACTATTTTAAAATACGAATATATTTTATAAAAGTATCAGACATAAACATATATTTCTTATAGACAATTCTATCGCCAACGTCCATACCACGTTGAATACACCGGTTCTCGTCCGATCACCGAAGTTAAGCAACGTCGGGCGAGGTCAGTACTTGGATGGGTGACCGCCTGGGAACACCTCGTGATGTTGGCTTTTTGTTTTTTTTTGTTATCAACCACACTTTTTATTTAACACATATTATTATTTAGTTTATAAGACGTTAAAAAAATGTATATTATTGTTAAAATTTTAAAGCTATAGTTTTAATTTCTCGTTGGAAGCGACGTAAACACAAAGTGATTGATTCAACTTAACATGCAAGGAAAGATAATCTAACTTCTATCAATTTCGTAATTTAATAAGTCTAGATTTGTTATTAATGTAATGTAATTAGTTAAAACAGTAATATAATCCTTAACAATCCAATAAATTCAATCTAGCTGTCGCCAACGTCCATACCACGTTGAATACACCGGTTCTCGTCCGATCACCGAAGTTAAGCAACGTCGGGCGAGGTCAGTACTTGGATGGGTGACCGCCTGGGAACACCTCGTGATGTTGGCTTTTTGATATATTTTTATTTTCGATAATGCAATATAAAATTATTATCATTTTGGTGTATTGAGAATTGAGGACTTACTCGAGATACATCATATGTAGCATTCAATATATATTGTATAATTGTAAGTCTTCGGCAAACAATATTAAGAAATTGAGAAGTTTGAGAAACAAAATAATAGTATGTTTAATTTAGTAACACATCGTTATACTAAATATCATAATTTATGCAAAAAAAATATTATTTCCCTTTATATAATAAATATAATAATTAAACGGAATACGTATGTATGTTTTAAATTTCAAATATAAATGCTTGTTCTAGAAATATGAGACAATATACTCTATCTCTTTCTGTGATTTCTTTCATATCAAATTCCATAGATATGTCTTTCTCTTTTTAGTGTCGCTCTTTCTTTTCAGGAAGTTTCAAATCACAAGAATGATTTCATTTCAAAAAAATTGTCAAGTGCCCACAGGTATATATTCTTTTTTCTTTGATATACACACCTAATTCTGTTTTTACACGGTAGATTGGTTTCAGAAAAATTCGTGTAAAAAAAGACATTGATCGTATGCAAAAATAGATGATTGGTTCCTAATCTCTAAACCTATTAAAATTAGTGAAAAACAAGGATTTTTTAAGAACAAGTATTCTTGTTTATTTAATTTATTCACATATACAATGTTTATTTTTACAAGCATAGCTATTAAACATAAAAAAGATATGCACTCTAATCTTAAAAATATTATGAATTAAATGTATGGCAAGTTCAGGAACTAAAAATTATTATATTAAACAGCTGTTGTTAACGAAAAGAATAGGTTATTCAATTTTTAAGGTAAAAAAAAAAAGGTGATAATCATAAATACAGGAACATATAATTAATTGGTGTCATCATCAGTTACTCGCATTCGCTTGTTTCAAACACGTATACAATTACTATCATCGCTGGAATAACTTTGAACTGAACTTTGTCTTGCTCGTTCAGCATATAAATTTTTAACAATGAACCGTTATGAGCCGTTGTTCACAAATTCTTGCTACCTCTTTGTATAATTCATTGTATAATCGTGCTAAATGGAATAAAATCGTGTAAATTTTATTTTCAAACCGTGTTATATGAAAACCGTGTAAAAAAACAGCGTGTAGAAACAGAATTAGGTGTCCTTACAAGTCTATTATCCTGTATTTGTAACAAATATTAGCTAAAAAAAAACACGGGCTTTTATAAGAAAAAGCGTTGCGAGACTTTCAAAATGAAATTTTTTAAAGATGACAACTCAAGTATGGATGTTTGAACATCTCTCCAAAATAATACAAATATACTTACTATCATTATAAAATCGATAAAACAATTAATTACCTTCAAAACTTCATTTTGTTTTTCCATTAGCTGTATTTTGTGCTGCAACTCCTCAACTTCCATATCTTTCAGCTTGAGGCGATGGTTCATGTCGTCCTCCATTTTCTGAGAAGCCTCTCTCAGCTCCTGGTATTTTGAAGTATAATGCGCTTCAAGGCCGTTCTTTGCTTCTAGCAACTGTAAAAAACAATAAAAAATTTGAGACAATTTAAATAATATAAAACTGCAAAAAGCCAACATCACGAGGTGTTCCCAGGCGGTCACCCATCCAAGTACTGACCTCGCCCGACGTTGCTTAACTTCGGTGATCGGACGAGAACCGGTGTATTCAACGTGGTATGGACGTTGGCGACAGCTCGAATGAATTTATTGCATGGTTAAGGATTATATTACTGTTTTAACTAATTACTTTACTTTATATTAATAACAAGTCTAGACTTATTAAATTACAAAATTGATAAATTTAGATTTTCTTTTCCTTGCATGTTAAGTTGAATAAATCACTTTGTTTTTACGTCGCTTTCAACGAGAAATTAAAAAATATATAGCTTTAAATTTTTAACAATAATATACATTTTTTGAACGTCTTATAAACTAAATAATAATATGTTTTAAATAAAAGTGTGGGTGATAACAAAAAAAAACAAAAAGCCAACATCACAAGGTGTTGCCAGGCGGTCACCCATCCAAGTACTAAACTCGCCCGACGTTGCTTAACTTCGGTGATCGGACGAGAACCGGCGTATCCAACGTGATATGGACGTTGGCGGTGCTATCATATTATAGATAGACACCGGCCGGTTGTAAATTATCGATATTTAAATTGATATGTTGTTATTATTAACTCAAAATAGTACAGTACTGCAGTGGCCAGTAAAAGGGTTATTGATGGAAGAACAGTTCATTGATGAGTCCAATGTCCTGTTGCGGCCAAGGCTAGTATATTACTTTTCACAAAAAAATCACGGAAATTAAAACTAAATTAAATTATACATTTTCATATCTTTTCACACATTGATCTTTCGATTTTGGTGGCAACAAGTTTTCTATTAGGGTTCTTGCGATTTGAATTTCATGTGGCGTTAAACTAAGTTTATCACACTGATTGTCCTTACTTGAACCCATTATTCAACATTATACAACAATTATTTGTAAAATCAATGACGTATAACAAACAATAATTTTTAACGCGTTAAAGAGATTTTTTTTTTACAAATAAAAAACTCACACTACCGAGCAATAAACAGCTTTTTATTTACAACCAACTCGGAATTTAAATAAAACCTTTGTTAAATTATCTCCTTGGTTGCCATGTTTCAAAGTAAAATAGCACTAGTATGCTAAGACCAGCTAGTCACAATAGATAATACAAAAAATTTGAAAGCGCGCGCAAAATTTCCCCATGCAAAGTCTATGGGAAAAATTAATTTTTTGACTAATTACTGCAATTAGGCTAATGAGATTTGAGAGTTGTCACTATTTTTCAGCAGTGTAGCATAATGAGACCTTTGATTTGAGCCATCAACGATTTTTTTCCCTTTAGTGGTTCTCGAGCTACAGTGTGTCAACGAAATCGCTTCCTGCATTAATATATAAGGTTCCATTTTTAAATTACACGATGGATATGGGTTTACATCGTAATTTACTTTGTCGCTAAGACACGACAGACTTGGATGTTAATATAAGTTTTGCCGCCACTGCTTTTATGTATTTGGTCAATACAACAATTTTAATTTATCTTGAAGATTTTCAAAATAATGCTTGAATTTCATAGCAAGTTTGAAAAAAAATTACTTTCTCATATTTAAACATTATATGAAGTGATGCTACAGTGAAACTAGCGATAATAGTATTATACTTATACATTGAAAATAACTTTGTTAAAAGGAGGCTTTTAACAAACGAGAGAGACGCTCACCTCTTTAATTAGCATGCGATAGTTCCGTATTATATCTAATAGCTTTTTTTTCCCTACATTTGTAGTATGATGATATATCAAACTACTACCTGATATTTACTTTTTCTAATATATTAATTTAAAATTCATTTACATGTCAAATAAAATATTTTATTTTATTAGATTTTTAAGGGAGTCGAGACATCTATAAACGCTCATTATTTCTTATTTATTAATTATCTATAAGTCCGAAATAAATACAAAGTACTTGTAACCACTCGTTACGAGACTTTTTATATGATTAAAGCCAGTTAAAAATACTCATTATTTCTAATCAATAAACAATCTACGTCTTGAATGGACAAAATAAGAAATGAAAACGAGGCTATAATATGGTATGTGTGCTTCAAGCCCACCTTCCTCTCTCGCTGTGTGTTCCTCGTGCCCCTGAGCCGCAGCTCCCCGGCGGCGGCGGTGAGGTCGCCGGCGAGGCGCCCGCAGCGCTCCACCCCTTGGGACAGCCGCGCCTCTAGCTCACTGCGCCGAGTGGACCACGACGAGGACAGCAGAGAAAGGTGGTGTTCCTCTTTACGTTTAAGCTATTTGTTAATATATATTAATACATGCTACATTATAAGCTTTAACAACATGAAATTAGTTAAAATAAGTTTAAAAATCGCTATTTAGTTTCGTGCGATTATTTTACGTAGTAACTAGTTTATTATAACAATCTATTATTTACTTTTATATTTAAGTATATTTTAAATATTATAAAAAGGTGGAACTTTTGAGTAGTTAAATATAAATTTCTTTATAAAAAATGCAAAAAGCCAACATCACGAGGTGTTCCCAGGCGGTCACCCATCCAAGTACTGACCTCGCCCGACGTTGCTTAACTTCGGTGATCGGACGAGAACCGGTGTATTCAACGTGGTATGGACGTTGGCAATTGCAAGAATTAATTTCTGGCTATGTTTATTAAATCACTCATATATGTACATACACATACACAATGTTATTATTCTTTTAAAGATAAAATAGTAATAAATATATTCTTAAACACTATGCACTATAGATATTTGGTAAATATAACTATATTAGAATTTACAATTGACACAAATAAAAATAATTATTAATTTAATATATTTATTTACGTGCATTTTGTAGATAGTGATACAATATTGGGTCCTGGATGTTTATATTTAACATCACCAATCATATGTGTTAGAAAAAAAAGGTTTTTAATCGTAAGGTTCTTAATAAAAAATATATACATGTATATTTTATATTTTTTTTACTTCTATAAAATAGTTAGTCTGAAAAATTAGATATTGCAGCTATTGCATATCAGTTATTATTTATAATTAACATGTCTATACAATAACATTATTGATACATATACATTATATGCCTTGTCCACAAATATATAAAAAAACACTAAAAATAATCTAAAACATAAAACAAAAAAAAGTGAAATTAATGTTTAAAAAATGTTAGTCTGTGCTAATATTATAAGGCTGAAGAAATTGTTTATTTGTTTGTTCTGTTTAAAGTAATAATCTTCGAAACTACTGAAAGGATTTGAAAAATTTTTTTGTTTATTATACATAGTTTCATAAGGAAGGGTATCTAGCTACTGCTTCTAATAATCGTGGAACCACGAGTAATAACCAGTTATAATATAATCTAATCATATTTATTATTCTATATTACCTGGCAGTTAAAAAGCTTTTGCTGTCTCTCCTTCCAGTCCTCCAGCTCCTCCACATACTTTTTCATCAACTCATTTCTGTCTGATGGTGACAGAACTTTGCCAATCATATCTATAATAGACAATATAAAATATTTTTATATATTTTTTGACGTTTTAAAATCGAATGACAGTTGAATTCTTTATACCTTTTTCTATATTTTTAATACACGTATCACTTTTACTGGTTTCTAATTTAACAGGTTCTCTGAAAAAAATAAAACGTTGATATATTGCAATGTATAAATTAATATCAAAATTCTATTTGTAACAAATAAAATTGCAAAAAGCCAACATCACGAGGTGTTCCCAGGCGGTCACCCATCCAAGTACTGACCTCGCCCGACGTTGCTTAACTTCGGTGATCGGACGAGAACCGGTGTATTCAACGTGGTATGGACGTTGGCAACAATAAGGGTAAATTTATTATTTGGTTTACAGATATTTATTAATAACTTTGGCATATTTATTGCTATATACTAAACATATAAAGCCTGCGCATTATATTAATTATAAATCCCATCCCATTTTATACACATTTAAAAATTATGTACACAAACTATATTCAGTTTAACAATAGAATTAAATTGTTTTCTCAGAATCTACGATTTTGAACCAGTGATTTTGAACTATTATTAAAATAAAAGACCAAATAGAAAATGTTCATTACTCATGTATTCTCTTCTGTTCATTTTATGTAACTTTTTATATAACAAATATTTGTCATAAATTCAGCCTTATTTCATACCTAGCTGTTACACGCGGTTTCACCTCTCGCGATTCCTTTCGATTTAACAATTTTATTAACCTATAGAATAATTAAGAGTACTAGTGTGAATCAGAATTATTTTTCCTAACAAATTTGATAGTTTCAAAGATTATTTGCGTATTTTTAAACTTTTCTCTTTATAATTTTAGTATATATTAAAAATCATATTATTTATAATTTGTATTACTTTTTATTTTAACATTTGAAAAATAAAATATTCTGACTTAACTTTCCTAAACAATTCTATTGTTAATATCAATATGGTTTCAAATTATAGATCATATTTAGCATTATTATTTATCTGGAGACTTTTATGATTGGTTAAAACCGAATATCTGGAACTACCAGCATAATTAAATAGAATCTAATAGCATTTGATAACTTATTAGGTAAAATGGTTACTAAAACAATATAAAGATGCGCCTTTTAAAATAAAATAGCAAAGTATTAAATATAAGTTATACAAAATAAACTATTATTTTATAGAAGGGATATAATGAGAAGTACTAAACTTATTCTCTTTAAGGAAATACTATTATTCTATTAACAATTAACTTCTCTCTCTTCGTCTGTCGGAAAGGTTTGGTCACATATCATATATGTAAAATATATGTAAAATTTAAATGACATACTTTTCTATGTTGTTTGTCTGTTCGTCATTCACACTATCTTGTTCACATTGTACTTGCATGTCACTGGTATTCGGCTTTAGATGAGTGAGTAATTTTTCTTGACTCAATGTGAATGAGTCGTACATTTTTCTAATGAGTTCTGCGATTTCGTTGGTTTGAATCATCGCGTCACCAGAGGAATTCTTACATCTGTAATTAAAGAGTAAATATTTAGATATTTTGTTACAAATATGATAAAAACATACTATGAAATATGTCTCAGATTCAGATAAATAAGTAAAAGATAGTGTTTAATAATAAATATGAAAATTATTATGAGTATGCCAGATCCCCTTTTTTTTTTAAAAATTCAGACTTCTGAAATCTATTTTAATATTGAGTAAATTATAACATAACACAACCGGAATCATATTTTTATATTAATTGTCGCCAACGTCCATACCACGTTGAATACACCGGTTCTCGTCCGATCACCGAAGTTAAGCAACGTCGGGCGAGGTCAGTACTTGGATGGGTGACCGCCTGGGAACACCTCGTGATGTTGGCTTTTTGCACATTTTTTAAACAAATTATTAAATAATTATAATTTTCTCTAATATTAATATTTCTTTTTTTCAATTTGATTCTATTTTGTGTCTTGATAAACGACCGTTTGTATTAACAAAATCTTTGTTAATACAAAAATGTCTGGGTACTCTTCTAGCTTTGTATTAACATTACAAATCTAGATGACTTTTCCCGGTTTCTTTTAAAGATCAAATAAATAAGTGACAACAGAAATAATTGGTCAAAATTGTATTTCGTTACTAACGCTACTCCTCCTAGACCAGGGATGGCAAACATTTTTGGAGGTCCATGCCACAAAGTTAAAAAAAAATCGTTTTTAAATAGGTAACGTGCCATAATAAATTTAATTCGAAATGTTAGCGTGGTGAAAATATACATTAAATTTTATGTAACGCGCCTCTTTATATAGTTCCAGAGAATTCATGAGATATTTTAATAATAAAATTTATAATTTCAAGTTCTAATTAACATACGAAAATAGATAGTTATTATTACAAATTTGTTTTGTAAATTATAAATTAATAATATTTACTTTATCAAAAAAGTTAGCTTATAAAAAAAAAATAGGTTTAAGAATATAGCCACTCTGCTAATTTTAAAAGTATGCGAAACTCATTCAACTTCAATGCTTCGCTCAACTCGCTTCGCTTCGCTTTGTTCACAGTGGTTGACCTACTACGACAAGACATCGAAAACGAATAATAATTTAATTTGGGTAAATATATATACGATAAATTTGACAAAAATACACATAATACATTACTAAAAAATAAAAAAAAGAATAAAAAGCCAACATCACGAGGTGTTCCCAGGCGGTCACCCATCCAAGTACTGACCTCGCCCGACGTGGCTTAACTTCGGTGATCGGACGAGAACCGGTGTATTCAACGTGGTATGGACGTTGGCAAAATAATTATTGAATTTATTGAATGATTAAGAATTACATTTTTATCTTAACAAATTATTTTACATTCATAACAAATTAGAATTATAAAATAACGAAATTGATAGAATTTATATATTTTTATCCTTGCATGTTAAGTACAATCAATCACTTTGTTTTTACGTCGCTTCCAATGAGAAATTAAAAAATATGTAGCTTTAAATTTTTAACAGTAATATAAATTTTTTGAACGTCTGCTAAACTAAATAATAATATGTGTTAAATTAAGTGTCGTTGATAACAAAAAAAAAAAAACAAAAAGCCAACATCACGAGGTGTTCCCAGGCGGTCACCCATCCAAGTACTGACCTCGCCCGACGTTGCTTAACTTCGGTGATCGGACGAGAACCGGTGTATTCAACGTGGTATGGACGTTGGCGATTGTATGAATGAATTTATAAATCAACTTAACCTATCTCTGTACATATACCGTTTTTATTAATATCAAACAATTATTTAAAGAAACAAATACTTAAATGTTATGTTTCATATATTATGTAACCCGACAATCCTTATCGGTGCTGTTAAGTTTGTTAACATAGTATAATTTATAAAAAGGGACTGCTAGCTCGTGTGGATCATGAATTAAATATAGGGAAGTAAATTATAATTATGTTCTTAAAGTAGTTATTCTTACGAAGCCCACCTGTATCGATGTTTATAGCATATGTTTAAGGTTGCCTGAAAGAAATCTCTAATAGACGATAAGACTGCTAAGTGTAGTTCCTATGTTTATTTATTTTTTAGTTCCTTTGTGTACAATAAAGAATATTGCAATTTATTTATTATTAGGATTGATTTTTCAGATCTAATATAACTCTAATCACTAATATAATAATAAATATAACAGATATTTAATTAAAAACTTTTAAAACGATACTTTTTTGTATTTTAAAATTGTAATACTTACCGTGCTGTATTAGTGGACCCCATGTTAGTATAAGCTACACTACCGACACCTTGGTCTAGATTCGTGCAACTCTCGCTTTTAAAGTCTGGAACTTCTTTGTCCCCATCTTTATCTATTTTAAGCTGAGTTGCACTTCTGGTTGTTAGTAGAGGCTTCTGAAAGAGTGATATAAATAGATAATTTAGACTTTAAGATATTTTAGAATTATATCAACATCTATATACATTAATATAAATCTGATTAAGTTTTTTCATTTTTAATTAGATATCAAGTAACAGGGTTTTTTGTATTACAAAAATAGTTTTTATTAAAAAACAAAACAATAAATCATTATAGCTGAAATAAACATACTTATCTATAAATTAAAAGAAAAATGTTTTTTTACAGACAATTAATTGAAAATATCGAAATAAAAAAGTGTACACTAATAATATTGCACTACACAATTATTCTGTATAGGAACAGTTTTGCATATATGTACTATAACATACACAAAGTCAGCAGGTGGATAGCCAAAATATTGTCTCCTATAGGAATTGAACCCAAGACTATAGGCTCAACATTCAAGGTCAATAACCACTAGACCATCATACCATTTCCATAATTTTATCAGAAATTACAGAGAATTGCATATTACCTCAAAATTATACGCTCCAACGTACTTCAAGCTTAACTCCACGTCCACATAGGGTCGTCTCGTGTCTTTGATGATGACGTCATCACTCCTTACGAAGAAACATCTTTCGTGAACCGTTATCACATTGTTTCTGCAATAACTACGTGTGAAAGTCTGTATGTCTTCCGTGGGCACTAGCTTCGTGAGATCCATGCTACATATGCCTGGAATTAAATATATTGATATATGTTTTATCTTTATAATTGCAAAAAGTATAATTACTTCATAAGATTTTGAATTTTAATTTTTTCTTAAACAGTAAATTTAAATATATTCTAATATATATCTACCTAAATTATTATTTATTACTATAGATGGTGGTGTGATCAGGCGCAATTTTTTTATTACCAGGACACTACATCTAATGGGTTTTCTAATGGGTGTATATTTTGAATTATATTAATATTTTTAAAAAATGTCTATAAATATATCAGGCATAAGCTTTATGGAGCAAAAACACGAGTCCAAGTTCAGATTAGATTAAAAAAAAAATCTTACCAACAATGCACATAAGTGTGTAAATTCTCACCCAGTGTGTGCGGTGCGCACAGTGCGGCGTGCAGGCGCGGCCGCACAGCGAGTGCGCGGCTCAAAGCGCGCAGGGAGCCCCGCACACGCACAGACGAGCGCTGCTGCACCAGGACACGACCAGCATGCGCGGGGACACTGAGGACAACAGCACTGTACTATGCATATAAAATTGTGAATGTGTACTTTTTTTTTTTTTTGTATTATGGCGCTATTCACAATTATATATGGAATATTCAGCCAGTCAGTAGACTAATAAGCAGTATATCATTACATACACTTCCAGTGTAATTTTTATTATATCTATATAACAATAAAATAATTTAATATTACTAATATATATAAATATTATCACCATTTCTAATCTCTTGTAAAAACAATATTAATTACCTATCTGTCATTATAGTGTGTGTAAACACAGAATAAGTTATGAAACATTCTGGCTCTTTGTTGTTGGAGTCGAAGGGCATCAACTGAAATGAAATTAATGATATTTCATACCAATTTATTAATTATGAAAAGAACTTTTACTAAATTAGGCAAATACGTTAAAGTCTCACCAAATCTAAGTTCTCTACAGTTCCTATAAAAATAGCCAGAACAAATAAATCTTGGCCATCACCAATCTGTATAAGTCCTTCCTCACTCAGTAACCTCGGCTGGAAATCAGGATGGAAGATGGAACTCTTACTCTCTCGGAGGTATTCATCTGCAAAAAAAATATTTTACAATTCTAAATTTTAAAATACATATTTATCTTTCTTCAAATAAATTTTTAAGTGCATTCAAATTAGAAAGAGATTTCATTTAATAAAATAAATTTTATAAATATTTTTATGGAAGTCATTAAAGATATAAGTTTGATATGACATTGAATATAATATTTTTTATTGTTTTTAGATGCTATACGAAATATACTTTTTGATTAATAAAAAATATATATATATATAACTTCAAATAGTGACTGAAATTTATTGTACCACAATAGCCTGAATATCTCACTAATTAACAAAAATTCCAAATATATTTACCTAAACTGACATGATTCTATTTAATAAAGTTGATTTAATTTTTACAATTATACAAAATATAGTTATTATTTAAACAAATTACTTAATGCCAGTGGTGCAGGTCCAGTCACATTCATGCTGGTTGGAACTGGATATGCTTCTTCATTACTACTGAACATTCTCAAATCATTGCGCTGGAATATAACAAATTGTATTTTATTATTGATAATGCATAATTTGTCAATAGACACACCAATTATAATTATTATTATTAGTAAAATATCAACTGAATGAAGCTTATATACATATAAGAATATATTTATCTTAATTTATAATAACATTATTAACTATTTAACATAAGATTAGAATACAAACTAACAGGTGTTACAGCATTAACTCTATCCTCCACTGAGAGACTCATGAGGAGTTGTGGATGACAACACTTGCCCTCTGACTTCACACCAAGCAACTTGTGCCAGGAATGCTTCACCTGCAAATTATATGATCAAAACTTAATAACATTTCTTCTTAATCATTAGTTTAAGTATAAGGTGATTTAAATAGGCATATCATTTTGTGCTAGATTCAATTGCAGTTAAATAAATGGATTACAGGATTTTATTTAGTTATCAGGTTTTTAAGGACAAATTTTTTATAATATATCACCTCTGGAGTAGTTACATAAAGAACATGCTTGACTTATATTCACAATGCTTTATTTTTTATGGAAATAATTATTTAAAAAAGTAACAACAATTGTTATATACATATTTCTAATTATAATATTTTTAGTTACATTAAATGATATCCCACCTCTACTATTTTATTTGTAGGACATGGCTGTGCTCCAAGAAGACTTAGCAACAAATATCCAACTTTATCCTTCTTTCCCTGAGTACCAGTTGTGTATACTTCGATTTTAACTGGCACATTTTGAACTCGTAAGCTGAAAAATTATATTAAATATAATAAGCCACCTTATGTTCTTTTGTCTTCTATCGTAGGGCAATGTATATATTGGTCATTAAACTAATATTATTAATACATACAATACCTACCTCCTGAATCGTCGTTTGTCAGCCTCCCAAACTAATTCCGCATCAAATGATGGTGCATGTGTAGGTACCGTGGGATCTGTCTCTAGTATATAACCATTCAAAGAACCACTCACTATAAAAGGAGACCTAAGAAAACCAAAGCCAAGCCCTACAAAAAATATATTGATCAGAAAAACTTACTATTTTAAATTCAAGTTGCTCAAACTGTGTATTAATCTTAAAATCGTGTCTTTTAAATATTTTACCCTCTTTAACATGTAACACAATTTGTATGGTTGGCCCACGTAGTTCATCCATTTATAATATTGTTACAAATATTAAAATTCTAAACAAACACAACATAAACTTATGTTTCCAAATTCAAAATAAAAACAAACTATCAATTGACATTAGGAGTTGTGTTGCAAGCTCATATTCGAAACACTAAAATAATGATGAAAATTTATATGTTACTTGTTCGCTGGCTTTATTTTCTTTCATATTTCAACTAGCAAATACATTCTTTAAGGTAAAATATGTGTATTTCTAATATAAAGTTTCATATTGCTTGCGTCAGAAAAGAAAGGGTATCAACTTCATGTGCAAAGTTTAAAACTTTAAATCTATTTAAATATTTAAACTTTGCACATGAAGTTGATAAGTTAATAACACACATTTTACTTAACTACTTTTTATTTTTATAATCAGAGCAATATCCTTTTGTTTTGTATTTAATAATTTTGTCCGTATTTATATGAAAGATTTCTTTTAAAAGTATTTATATATCATTCTAATGATATGAAATGATATTTGTGCTGTGAAAATATTTTTTTTTTGTTAATCAAGATTAATGGTTTCATGCGCTAGGAGTGCAATGCTTTAAAAACTAAGACTGAAAAGAGATCTATGTGAAACAATAGATCACGGGGAACTGCCATAAGTAAAACCTTGACTAATTAACTCCTAAAAACGATTTGTTAAAAACACTTAAATCTACCTCAACATAATAAGTTTTTTAACTTATTTTAATAAATAATAATTAAATATACTAAGTCAACATAATAATAACTAAACTATATTATTAACCGCTTCATTGACATTGTAATAGAATTTTATGAACCACCATTGTGTTTTTACCACGGCGTATGTCTGTAAATATATTACCATTCATAATTATTAATGCCGATAATTTAAAAATTATATATTTTTTTATTTACTACATAGATCAGTAATGCGAGAAGGGTGTTACAATTAATTTTTTAAATTAGATATTTCGGATATCAGTTTTTGTACCACTTCACCAAATTAGCTAAATTATTTCCAAAAATATATTTTATTTTAAATCGGCTATATTTATAAAAAAAAATTTTAGTTTTTTATTTAAATTAAAATAAAACTATGTGTCTAATATTAAATAACAGTTATAAACTTTATACAATATCATATGTAGTTACTTTAATCCGTAAGTTGTGTTTGAAATCATCCGGATATTGAAAGGAATGGCTCATTGGCCAATATACTTTCATTTTTAAATCTTTTATTACATCCTTTGTTTTAATTCGTAATGTCATATTTATTATTATATATTTTATTAATGCATTACAAAGATATCAATTTACTACAATGTTCATAATAAAAAAATAAGAAATGATTATGAATGCAACAACTATTAACATTCAACATTGCAATCAAATATCAATCAAATGTCATTAAAACAAATATCAATAAATAGTAATAAATAATAACAATAAAACTTAAAATACAACATTAAATACGACGAAGAGGAATTAAATCATTAGTGCTATCTTATTATAAGTGAAAGAATTACAATGAAGAAATTTTTATACGAATATAAAGCTATAAGAGGCCGTTCTGAAAGAGAAACGTCAAAAACTCAACATAGCCGGTAAATAAACAATTATATTGTTTTACTTTTTGTGACACTTTTTATCTACCCTTTATTTTACAATTTATTGTCGAGAAGTTAACGGGTCGTTCATGAGCGCAATAGACTGTAGACTGGAGTCGCGCGGGGCTCCGCCTGGCTCGGATGAAGTGGATCAACGGAGCGCGACGACAAGTAATTTGTACAAAAAACCGAATTCAACTCATTGCGATTGCCGTGCTGTTCGTGATGTTTTGTCTGACCGCACAATATATCGGTAGTCATTGTTAGAGGTTTTTGTGGCTATCGTACCTAATATACCGGTAATGTTCCGCGTGTTCACGACTCGTGGTTGCTGACTTTTACTTAAAAAAGGTTTTTACTTAGTGTCGTGATATTAAATGTGTAATTAGATTAAGAAAAAGTGGATCCCTCGCAAGATATGGGTGTTTTCAAGTGGCTTCGCCGGTATGTTCTCACTTCTACCTACAATTTTGTGATTTACATTTTATAAAACTAACTAATCGCCATTCGTGCATTTTAAACTATTAACATTTTTACATCATTATATTGAATTTAGCAATTATGTTAAAATTTTAGATTTGCACAAAAATTATACCTATTCTTGTCAATAAAATTTCTTTTAGTTTTACTCGGATAATAAAGAGATGGCGCTGAAGCAATAAATTTTTAGGGTTCCGATTTTGGGAATTATTTATTGGTGTCGCGGCTGTTTTCATCAATATCGTTATACAAATAACTATCCAGTGTTATGATGGTAACCCAAAAAATAAAAAAAAAGTACAGTATCATGACGATTCTTGTCATATATGAATGTTGCATTTAATTTCTTTGATGAAATACAACTTCAAATTGTTTTTTCAATTAGTTTTTGTATGTTTTTGCTACAGAACCTTTAATTTTATTAACTATTCACATTTGCAAGTTTTTCTTAACTCAATCGAATAACCAAACGCTATTTTTGATGATTTGGAACCAGTAGATGATATTGATATATCCTTATTAGGTAGGTACTAATAAAATAAATACGATCTTCAGAGATCCCAAACTCTTTGCAGGAGTATGATATAAAGTTAACATTCTATTTAAAATGTATATCACAATTAAAATGTTACTACTATATTATTACGAAGTTATTAAAATATGAGTATTTTAATTAACTATTATTATAAAACGGAAAAGTTTGTATAAACACGCTTATGTTGGATACTGCTGGATGGATTCGAAAAATTCTTTCTGATTATCATAGGCAGATTCATTAGGAACGCTACAGGCCAGGAGGTGTCCAACTCAATTGGACTCGAGATCTACTGTCAGCCTTTCTAATTCTTTGCGATCTACCGACTAGGAATTTTTTAATTTTATAGTGGCAGCAATAAAACTTTTAATCCAGAATTTTAACGTTAAAAGTAAGTTATACAGAGGGAATACTTAATGAGTCTCTCGTGATGATCGAGCAAAAATGGTTGCACTCCAATAATTTTCTTAATATTTAGGACGGGAATAAGTCGGTACTGATAATTTCTTCCTTGTCCACTGACCTAGGAGCCGCGATCGACGGTTTGACCTCCCCTGATATAGGCTATCTTATTAGTTATACTAATATTAAATAAAATCATCCGCGACTAGAACCGTGAATAACATCTAGTTGATAAAATAAATCTCAACTTGTAGTTTTTTTAAAATTCAAATCATAGTTAAATAATATAACATGTGTTATAATACGTGTAATTGTTATAGTTATTGACGATTTTGTTATTGTTATTAACTTTTCTTTGAAGTCTGACTATTGTATATTTATTAATGTATTAATACAATGTTAGTAGATTTAATATACGTTATCATCTGTAATTACATGATATCTGATAAGGTTTTGAGAGGCAATTACCAAATTACGAAACATGGAAACCCCAAACTAGGTAAACTTTGCCTAGTACGAATGCTATGTTGTGCCCTTTTCTTGACATCACACAATATTGACACATTTATTAATATATATGTACATATCTTTGTGTTTATAAATCTCTTCTTTTGTCTTCATTTCGTGTATATATTTTTTTTCTATATTAATATTGTATGTTGACAATATTGTTTGTTGTTCTTGATTAATTTTTATTTGTTTCTTTCTTTCTTTCAATGACTTTGTTGGGCTTTTGGTTTATATGTATATATATAGTATATATATACTGTGCAAATTTTAATACAGTTTTCAGTTACGATAAATCATCTAGGAAGGGATTAAAATTTATGAGCTTTAACTGAAAAAAAAATATATTTACATGTTCCAGAGTTTTCTTGTTTTTCAAAAATTACGTTACGTGGTAAATTAGACCTCATAAAAAATATCCAAATAACACGTCACAAATAAAAGGTCACAAAACTTTCTTTATAAAATAAAATATAAAAAAAAATGTTTATAAATAACAATCTGCCAAAACTGCAAGGAATAAAAGTTACAGGTATATAAACCTATAAACCTACTTTTTCGTATGCATATATATTAGATTAGTTTCGTTCTTATCTTTTATCTTCTAATCTGAATCTTTTTCGTTGTTTACTGTGATTTTAATAATGTAGGTTTTGTTTAAAAACATGTGTTTGTTAAAAACATGCCTTTATTTGCGTTATTTAATATAAACTTAAGGTACCTTTTTAGCATTTATTGCACCAATGTTTAAATTATTTCCAAAAGATTAGCTTAAATTTGTGTAAATACAAATAATCAAAAGATTATCTTTAAGTATTTACTAATAACCACCCTTAGAAGTTACAGGAGATGACTTTAGAATTGCTTGCAAAATAAAAAACAAAAAACAAAAAATTAATAAATGAAATTAATATAAAAATAATTTCCAACATACTTATAATAATATTTTAGTTTGTTCACCTTATGTAATAATAATAATTTATTTGATTTTATTATTAAAAAAATAAAAAGTATAAAATAAATAAAAAAAACTTATATCTCAGCATAATAAATAATACCTTTGGCTGTAAAAAGATCCTTTAAAAAGCTCTTATTATTTTTTTATCTGTATTTTGAATCTACAATGCCAAACATAAATTACCGCAAAAAAAATTAAATAACTTGCAAAATTCTTCTTAATGATTATTAATAAACATTATCAATATTGACAATTTAATTATATTAATAATATATCGTATTTCAAATCAGCGCCCTCTTGGTTACTTTCACTAGATATATACTTTCAAAATTACAATACAAAATGGCGGTAAAATATGACATTTTGTTTGATTGTTCCATAAATCGTAGTTAAAATCATTTTTTTGTTAAAAGATATTTTTTTTAAATGACTAGTTTGATGATTTTATAACAGACATTTAGAAGAGTATGTCGAGGAGATATATAACCTGATAGCTGATTCTACTGGCTTATTTAAAAAAATAACGAGTATCTTAGCAAAAAAACACTCTATAGGATATTCAATCACGTGTGAAAGTTTTAATGGCACAAACAAAAAACAAAATAATTTTAAATTTGATTGAAAAAATTAAATAAAAAATGTTGAATCAAGAATTGTTTTTATTGTTTATTTAATCATATTAACATTTCGAATGAAATTGTATTGTGGCAGGACCTATTTAATTTTTTTCGACTTTGTGGCACGGACATCAAAAAAGGTTCGCCATATCTGGTATAGGTTATGTATATTTTAATCAGTAGTGGCATTAAACGATGTTTCCGCACATTTGAATGACTATTGCTAAATTTATTATTTGATTTCAATTAAGATTGCATGGAAGAGTCGCTCTGTATTATACCTGCCGTACCTATTTAATTGTTGAATACAAAACTATTTTGTATAAAAACTTGATAATAAAATAGTTTTGTCAGAATACATCCATGAGGATGTTTTGGTGACTTATTTTCCATAGACCAGGGATGACAAGCCAATGGCACGCATGCCTCGCAAACAAAACATTTTTTTTTATAAATTAACTTTTTTGATAGAAATAAATTAAAAATTATTAATCTAGACTTAATTTATTATTGTGATATAAATTTGTAGTACTGAATATCTTTTTTGTTTATTTTTCAATATGCCTATTGTAAAACATCGAATTAAGAAAAATTGTTTTAAGTAGAATTGCTTTAATTGTTTTTTTTTTATACTTACTCATATTTTCACTAACATTTCGAATACAATTTTAATGTGGCACGTTACGTATTAAAAAAAAAATATTGTTGACTTTGTGGGACGGATCTCAAAAAAGGTTCGCCATACCTGTCATAGGCTATCTAGAATCGTATTATTGGAACAATTTAAGTTTTTTTTTTCTATATATACATTTTTTTCAATATTTAACATACTATTTTTTAATAATATTAAAGTACCAATTTATTTTATTGATAATAATCGAGGTTTTTCTATTGTTTTGTATAAATCTGTTATCATACAATTATAAATAATAAAGTTAATATCTCTCAACTCAGACAGGCCGTCTGTCAAGATATGATCAGAAATTACATTTTGTTCTAGTTATTTTATCTAAGACCATTAAGACAATGTTATAAAAATAATAAAAAAAATAACATTGTTAGAGCAATTTAAAAAAAATATATTTTTTTTCTTTGTTTAGTACTGTTTGACTGATTTGAGCAGTGGCCGTAACTACTGTGCTGTTGGTCGTGGGTTTGATCCCGTCACTAGAGAATATATATTTTTCGAAAATTAAGGTGTTTATATATGTAACTAATAGGCCCCATACGAATTCATCGGGGCACTTTCGTTCCCAATATAATTAAGCTCAACCAATGACGTAGTTTAAGTCTAGATCAGTGAGATAACTTATAGGCCCCAGACGAATTCACCGGTTGGGGCCCTTCTGTTCCTAACATAGGTACTTAAGCTAACCAATGATGTAGTATTTTTTATGTTGAATGTCTATGTATAATAGATATATATAAACACTACAATAATTGATTTTCAGTTACCATTAATTTATATTGGGGCCCCTTTCCGCTGGGGGCCTGTGACTTTTTTCCGTCTTGACACCATTGTTACGAAACTGATCTAGAGAGAAAAAATCCGAATATGCAACTACAAAAAAAGCTTTGTATATGTAACATAGATATTTTGTTTATAATGATAATAATTGATTTACTTATATGACACTCTAAAAGTAATGTCTCAATTGTTTCGTGACAAAATTATGATAAAAACATGACATTCTATCTCATGTTTTTGTGTAACAATGCATGTAAGGGCTATTAACGTATAAATAAGAAAATGAATCTATTATTTCTCATTCAACATGCTTACACGATTGTTGAGTAATTATGTTTTTTATTATGATTTTATTCATACAATAGAAAATAAATCGAATGGTTTTTTATACGTTTATTGAATGGATATACTTTTACTTTAGAAAATCATTGTATTTCATCATTTTAGTATCGTTGATTACTTGTGTTTAAGAAAATATAAATATATGTTATATATTTTTTATATGAGGATCAATTACAACTGGGGCATCGTTGTCTTTTAAAGTAATGTTACAATAATCTTGTGTATCTCATAAATTGACTATTATCTTTTTTTATGGTATTATAAGTTGATTGACTTCCTAAATACTTAAGTCTCAAAAAGTTAAATTGTTGTAATATTGGAACATTCCTAGACGAATAATGGTAGGATGTCGAAAAGGGTCAGAGTTGTCGAGCACAGTGACTTATAGGTCCTGAAGTTTTTTAGTGACATTTATGATTGTAGTTATTTTATTAAATGGTCGAAGTTTCCTATAGAGTTTACATGAGTTCTTAGTAGGCTTAAGATATAGCCACTATTTACTCTGCTAATTTCACAAGTATGCGAAACTCATTCAGCAACAATGCTTCGCTCAGCTCCACCCACCGTGCTGTGGTGGACCTAGTATAAGATGAATAAAAAGTGAAACAAGCAACAAAACATCAGACAGTTCAATGAAGCATTGTGATAACTAAATCAGCTTTCACCTTCATTGTTTGTGGATAATATTACTAGCTAAAAATTGATGGCCAGCTGTTGAAGTTATTTTATCTTCATGACGTGGAATCAAATCGATGCTTTCTATTTTAAACTTCGGTTGTATAATTAACTCATAGTTATCAGGTTTATGTCTACTTCTTGAAACTTTTATTATGTAATAGTCCTATTTAAAAGAAGTTTATCTGAACTCTGAAGTTCATCTGAAATCAAAATATCGGCAAATATGACATTATTTAACGGATACATACTTTAATTGTCTTTTGATTGTTGAACTATTATATCCAGGGCAGGGGGGAGGGGAATTGTGTATTAATCGCCGGCTTAAAAAGGTCAGAATACCCACTTTTATCTAAAATTGCTGTTACATGACGTAAAATAAATCTTGTCTCATCATAGCGTAAATCTCATAAGACATGACAGAAAAAGCATGAGAACAGGTGTTATGTTATAGTATATAAAAGTCCATTCAGAGTCTAAAAAGTGTTAGTGTTTTCTGGTATATATTTTTACATTTTTATAATCTATGTTATACCTACCCTACATAAGTTACATTAACGTAACGTAACCAATATATATAATCCAGCCTACGTTATTTATATTTAAACAATCTATGACAAAAACAATAAAATGTATATATTTTTTACTTGGATACACCTAATAGAGCCGAAATACTGATAGACTTTCAATAGTATAAGTCAAACGGTACTTGAAATTCCGTATTATTGAGCGGTAAATCGAAAGTATAGCACTAGCTTTTGATCGAATCGAATCATGACTTGTAACTGTTTAGTCATGCTTCAAATCATGACAAATTTTTGGATACATACAAAAAATTTGCGTAAAAAATTACGACTAGTTTTTTAACTCGATTTCATTTTCAAAGAGAATACTTTATATAATACTTATTATTTTTTATATATTTAAAAATGCAAAATATAAAAACTACAAATTATATAAATTATGTAAAAATTACAAAGCAAAGGCTGATTTTATCACAAGAATGATTTCTCACTGCTTTATATTAACATTATAAATGTTAATGGTAATACCAATAATTTATATTTTTGTTATTAAAACGACAGTTATTTGGTAAACTTAATCAATATTTACGGTCGAAGAAGTCTGAGTGAACTGATCCAGAGATAATCACCGCTTAAAAAATGAAAAATAGCTGAACTAAGAACAACTCGATACAAACTCTAAATCACCGTGTGACCTTTAGTTATCCCACGCTGCGTTCTTTATTATAACTACTTCTGAAAGAACTAAAAAGAACTAAGTTGAACTTATATATAAAATACTTTTTGTCAAAATTTTTTGCAATAGATACATCTTTTTATAAAAAAGATGAGTTCATAGCATTTGAAACTTATCTACTAATGATACTTTTAAAATACGTTCTACCAATGAACTGATGATAGATTGAAAGAAACAAGGTCATTAAATAGTTGTTATACATCTCCTACTTCTACAGAGAACAAATTATCTGTGAACATAGTCCTAGTTAGCGTTACCAGGTGTCCGGATAAAGCTGGACATAAGTAGGTTTTGATTACGTGTCCAGCCAAAATAAACGGCGTCCGGGTTGTCCGGCTTTTGTTAGGCTTCTTACATTTTGATTTGGCATTCGATTTTATTTATTACTTACCTAGAATTTAACAATATTTATATTAATCAAAAAAGCTTTATTTTACATTTTTTTTTTCGTACTTATTAATAGTGATACAAAATCATCAATAATGTAGGATGTCAGGCCTTTCTACCCAAATGTCCGAACAGGCTGGCTGGTCTGTCCGGCTATTAGGTTTGTGTGACCTGGCAACCCTATTCCTGGTACATATTCGTAAAAAAAACAATGTTTATCAATTCAATTGGCAAGCTTTCAATGCGTGCTTGAAGGCGTGTCGCGTGGCGTCATGTTTTTATGATATTGTTAATTCGTTCCGCTCAATTCAGCATGTACAAATCCGCCAGGTGAATGCTTCTGACGATTAAATCTCATTTTACAGCTGTTTTATAACGTGTAGGACGCATATCATCAGGATTGTATTTGTAATTTTGGATTTTGTTTTTCAGGGAACGTTTAACAGTTACAACTGGTCATGTAAGCCCCACTTCCAGCGTTGATGAACCAGCTGTGCAAGTGGGAACTATTAGAACTGAAGAGTACAAGCGAGACCTGGCGGAATTTCAAGCGAGACGGTCTGCTGGTAGCAGGGAACTTCCAGATACACCCATTAAAAAGAAATGCGGTCGACATTCTTTACCCGTATCTTGCACCAATTGCAGCGGAGATCCAGACACCACATTTAACTATGAAAAGAAATCTGCAATTAAATATAAGAAGAAAACTCACAAACGAGTTCGAAGCTCTCATTCCGAAGACAAGCTTTATGAAGGTGCTCCAAACATTCAGTTCCTATTTCAGAACCAAGTGTTCATGCCAGGAAATAAGTTTTCGTCTTATTCAGAGCCACGTAAAACAAATCGTCACCATACTTGTCACAGATCGCCAGATTTTCTAGTACAGAAACATATTGACTTTAAGGACGACCAGCCGTTGTCCCCACCACTGTTCTATAAGAACAATGCATTAGCCTTTGATAGTAAAAACTTTTTAGAAATTGCGAGAACTGATGAAGAAGTGGACGGTGTGACAGCCGCTGGTGATTTGAAAACATCCAGCCATGGTTCTGGAAGCCATAAAAATGATAGTTGTGATGAGAAATTATGGGAAGTGATGAGTGAGTTAAAGCACTTTGACAAGTGGGCTGATGAACAATTACAGGCTCCATCATCATCCAACAGCAAGTCTGATGACAGCAGGGTCAGTGACAACACAGAAGAGACAATACAATTTTGTGTGATTTCTTTACTTATTGGACTATTTTGATTCTTAATCTGATTGTCGATGTTTTTTTCATTTTTTCTAGAGTGAAATAAGCGCATTTGGGTTACCAATCGCCAGCGCATGTAACTTGGACGTGACTATAGATAGCAACATGTCCTGGAGTCTCGGTAAGTGGGGCGTGGTACCCGTGCAGATTAAACGTCTGACTGGGGTCACAATCGACCACGTGAGGAAGAAACGAAACATGGAGATTAATATATTGAGGTATTTTTTATTTCGTCTTTTAACCTTTAATACAAGATTACAGGATAGAGTGACGTTAAGATTGATATATCAAACTATTTTTCAACATTTTGCGGAAATGGACACACGCGTATAGCCATTAGTAACGCGCGCGTGCAATAGAACGTTCTGATTTTCATGTTAATCCTATGGGACAATTTATTAATTATATTTTAAAATCTATAATTACAATGTTTTTCAAATTAAGTCCAGGCTTATAGGACCTATAGCTCTTAATACATGCAAAATTTTAAAGTTCTATCTCCACCCGTCTAGGAGGAGTAGTGACAAAATTGCTGTTTCGCAGGTAAAGAGCTTCGCTTAGCTCAGCTCAATAACAGGCGGAATATGACTTTGTCATACTAAAATATTTTTAACATTTGAGTATATTTCAGAAAATTTCGTCATCCAAACATAATACTTCTGATGGGGCTATATCCAGACGTACAGAATAATATCCATATAATATGCGAAAGATGTGTCGATTCTTTATATGGGGTACTTCATGTCCAGGTTATTAGTTGTTTGTATGTCTGTGTCAATTACTATACTCTAAAGCTCTCTAAAGCTGTAACAAAACTTTAATCCCCAGGGTCGTGTCTTAACCGTCCAGACCTCAGTCCACTACACCTTGGACATCGCAAACGCCCTAGTGTTTTTACACATGCAGGGTTACCTTCACACAGCCCTCGCCAGTAGAAGTATAATGATAACAGCCCAGGATACAGCCAAGTTGGCAGACCTGGAACCATGCACCAGGTTGCCAAAGATGGAGAGATTTGAAAAAGGCTATGAACAGTATTCTCCTGAACCACGGTATATTAATCTTACTGGTGAGTAAGTAAAGTGGTAATTAGTTTTCTTAGTCTTCTATTTGTTTTTGTTATTTTTTTTGAGCACTTAATTTATTGTTTGGTGTCACAAAAGCTTCAATATTGTAAGTATATTAATAATATAACCTGAAATCTTTCAGATAATCATATGTCCACATCAGAATCAGAACCTCTTATAACCCAGCGATCAGATATGAATTTGTTATCAAAACCCTACTCCCTATATTCAGAGATGGAACACTATAACTGGCAGGCTCCAGAACTGTTTGAACCTGATGAGGGACTGGTACATCCTTGTAGCAAGAGCGATGTGTACTCGCTGTGTGTTATACTATGGGAGTGTTGTAATGGTGAGTTGTTAGATGGATCATAGATTGCCTAGATATAATACTAGCTGTTGTTCGCGTTTCCACCCGCGGATGAAAGATTTTATTTACTATTAAAATAACCAACATCATGAACCTGCGTATCATAATAAGAATTTTTCAAATCCACGTAGTAGATTTGAAATTAGTGCATTTAAACAAATAAACATTTTCTCTTTATAATATTAGTGTAGATTAGATATTGGCAAAGATTTTGAATTTTGAATTGTTACATAAATATTAATATGTATAATATGAAAAACTTTACAGGGTCCATACCGTGGAAGACGCTTTCATATGACAAGTTAAAGGAGCTGTACACGCTGTGGCACACTGGTCTGCAGCTGCCAGTGGATGGTACATACCCGGGCAGCGTGTTGGCGCTGCTGCAGCGCGGCCTGGCGTTAGACCGGCAGCGTCGTCAGCCGCTGGAGGAGCTGCGGGACGCGCTGCAACGGACACAGGTGACTTCCACTACATCATATTTGTTTAAATCGCCCGCATGTGTGACTTAAACATATAATACCTTTAACTAAACGTTATTGAATATTTTAAATTGAAACTTCATTAGAAAGATGGTTTGATACTCTATCTAGTGTCTATTTGACATTAGATGGCGTTAAAACATTTGATTTTAGTATTTAATATTATATATTTTTTACTTTGTAAATATACAGATTTATTTTTAACGCCATCTTGGGTCAAGAGATCTCGCAATGATTTGCGAATATTTTTTTATTCTGTTTTAGTTACGATAAGCCTCTAATGACACGCATTGGTTTAAAATAAAAACAAGGAAACTTAATTATATGTAATGTAATGTTATGTCTTACAATAATTTACTTTATTTAATTTTTTTAATTATAAAACTTTAAATTTTAATAATAAAACTATAATTATCTTATTACTCCTATTATTTAATAATATCTAGAAGGCTACTTGGAGGATTATATTTTTAAAATTTTGGTCTGACTAATTCTAACTGAATTTGGGTGAAAGTTGAGGTGAAAGGTCACAAATGCACTACATTTATGCAAATTTCAGACATACTTTTAGAGTTAATTCTAGAGCTGTTGCAGTTATTTTTCGAAATTATTACTTCTTTTGACTTTTTTTACTTTTTACAATATTTAACTACTCGGCTTTCAAGCTTTAGACTGCTTATAAAAAAAACTTCAAGTAATAACATCAAAATTATTATAAAACACTCGCCTAGCAATTAGATCCAGCAACTTTAATTTTTAATTTTCTTATATAATAGTGTTTTCTTTTTAACAAATTGAGACATCATATATAGTGATTTAAATAAATTGCAATAATAAATATAATTCTAATAAAAATGACAGTACGTAATTCTGTTTTAGAAAGTACAATTAATTGTGATCATAAAACACAATATCTAAAAAAAAAGAATTTATGATTACTAGTATAAAAATACAATATTACGGATGGGATAATATCTTTCCATCACTTATTGTATTTACATAATTGTAAAAGGTTAAATATCAAAATTTTATTAATAACTCTTTAATAATAATAAATAACTAAAGTAATAATCTGTCTGTTGCAAGAGGTTTCACAAAAATAAATAAAATCAACAAACAATAGCCAGAATCCAGACAGTAATCGGTGGATCGTACAGAAAACTGTCCCTTGCAAGAATCGAACCTACGATCTTTGGCTCAGCACTCAGGCCCACAACCGCTAACCACTAGACATATCGTTCGACAATTAGCTCTTTAATATGAATTTATCTCTTCTAGATTCTTCTTTTTGTGAACACGATTGTTGCAAAGCTTTTAATATGGTTAAAATCAAATGTGTAAATATAGGCATGCTAAGTATAATTTATTTTTTAAATATCAAACATACACTATGTTTTGAACTATGTCATAAGTTTTGGAGGTCTTTTAACAAGTTTTGGGGTAATAAGCAATAATGGCAAAAATCACCCTTTTCAAGTTATATATATATTATTATTCCTATCTTTTTAATACTCTAACATTATATTTTCTTTCAGCATGATTTAGATGAAATCGAGTATATAATACTACCAGCGGCAAAGAAGAAGTCAAGCTTCAGTACACAGCCCTGGGACACAACATCACCCACCGACTCTGACTGCCAGAGCCCTAAGAACCTCGAACATACAGCAGTCATACACACACTGCAAAAGCGAGACAGTACCACGGAGAGCGAGAAAGAAAGCAAATCTAGTCAGAATGGAACAATCTGTAGAACAAATCTCCTAACATCTTACACAACTGAAAAGTGTTTCATATCAGATGAAGAGGATAACTTACTTAAATACAAGCATTTGCAGGAAAAAGATTATAACAGCGCCTGTTCAACTCCATTAGCAAAGCTTCGAGAGAGAATTAAGGATATAGAATCTCCAGGGACTTTACATAGAAGTGATTCTACTGAATATTGTAGTATTGTGAGCCCGGATACACGTTTAACCCATTTTGGGCTTAATAATGATAGCAATAGAGATCAGAGTACAGAGCGGTCGACAGCTAAACTAAGTAGAAGTTTCACCCCCAAATCATATAAACCATTGCATATAAAGGTGCCAGAGTTTAACTTAGATTCTGTTAAAACTATACTCAAAGATCGAAACGGTAATGAACGCTCTTCATACAACTTTGATATAAAGAATTACAGTTTGCCGACTACACCCATAGCTAGAAGTAATAAATTAAGGAAAAATGCCTGGCTGTCGGGTGACATCGATGCTAACAGATCACCTGTACAGAAGTTATCAGATGAAGTAATTATTTCAAGTCCCGAAGGTAAGCAAAATTTTGTTTCTTACAGTATTATATTTAATTTTAAAATATAGTAAATTTTATGATGTTTTACGATGTCTAATGTTTTTAAATATTCCGACGTTCCTTTCGCCAACGTCCATACCACGTTGAATACACCGGTTCTCGTCCGATCACCGAAGTTAAGCAACGTCGGGCGAGGTCAGTACTTGGATGGGTGACCGCCTGGGAACACCTCGTGATGTTGGCTTTTTGCACTTTGTTACATATTTTTTAAATTACAATTTTCGTTTCAGAATCTGAAAATAAGCAGTCTAATACGAACTCTACAAACTCTCCTTTGAATACCGAAGACAAATCTGAGACCTTATCTTCTTATCAGTTGGTGAGGAATGAAGTTGCGTCTTGTGAAGGTGACGTTGTTAGGGACAGTTTCACCGGACTACGAAGGTAGGCTTGCGTATTTTAAAGTATTATATGTACAATGTTTATACTAATTATTAAATATTGTACAAGTAAAAATACCTTATGAAAGAAATAGAAATAATATGTTTGAAAAGCCTATAACTGTTTATTTTGTATTTATAATATAAATATGATGTTAATCCTTTTTTGTTATTTAAAACAGTAAATATTCTTTTTTTAAAATAATATTTTAATAAATTTGCAATAAGTTTAATAAAATTGCATTTGTCCATTTTGTTCATTCTGTACGAAAATTATAAACCGCAATAAAACTCACTTTTATTATTGGGAACGCATTATGGCTATGTATTGTACTAAGATAAAGTTTATAAGACCTAATAAATGGACCAAATCTATCATTATGTTTATGTACAATAATTGCATTGTAAGACAAAACAATTGATTTTAAGATTATTTTATATTGACATAATTTTTATATTTGTGAACTTAAAATATTTTAAAGACGAAAAGATTAAAGGTTCAAGTCCAAAATGTATTAGTAATGTATTTTAATATAATATACTTATATAAAGTTAAACTGCAAATTAATTGCAATTACCAGAGTACCCGACCCTCCACATGACTTCCTACCAGAGAGCATCGCAACCCTGGAGCGAGCGAGGTCTCTTAACTGCATACAATCTAAGTACAAGTACAAGATAGAAGACGAACTACTGGCTAACGTCAACGTGAAGCCGCTCGTGGCGATTCACGAGAAGTGGATATACGAAGCGAACAAAAAGAATGGAAGGTCAATGTCGGTGCCTGAAGATAATAGGTAGGATGTCATACGATTTAAAATCTATTTATACTTCGAAAATTTAGTCGCCAACGTCCATACCACGTTGAATACACCGGTTCTCGTCCGATCACCGAAGTTAAGCAACGTCGGGCGAGGTCAGTACTTGGATGGGTGACCGCCTGGGAACACCTCGTGATGTTGGCTTTTTGCACTTTTTTTAAATTGCGGAGTGATAAATCATGACTTATTATCAATAAAACTAACTTTTAGCAGAAGCAAAGTTCAAGCGGTGAAGCCGGCGTCCCACTGTGTGGGTACGCTACGAAAGTCTCTACCCCAGCTGTACTGTGGGCCCAGTGTGGGCAAGACACATCGATCTTGCACCTCGCCCAGCAAGATAGGTTAGTTATTATTATAACTTTTTATATTATTTTAAATAGAATTAACCATTTCTTTATTTTATGTAAGGAGAACTTTAATTTGGCTTATGTTATATTGAATTAATATGTTTTTAAATAGAATATACAATACATTTTCGTTCAGTATTTTTAATATGGTGTTGGTTATCTTTTGCATGATAAATGTATTGATAATTGTTTAAACATTAACAAAACTATAATTATTTAACGCTTAAATAAATTAAATATTATCTGTGTTTCTAGCATATAATTTTTAAATGTTTGCTGATATGTATCTCTTATAATAACTGCTTCAGTGTTTGTTGTCACTTCAATTATTCTTTCTACATTATGTAATAAAAAAAATACACATAAGTTTTGTTTTATTTTTCTTCTTTAACAACTTCTGTAAAAATCATACTTGATACTTCTATTAATTCATTAGCAATTAAATGCATGCCACTTTTAATTATATACTTGCTGTTTTCAGCGTCTTCGTCTGCCTCCTCCCCTTGAGATTAAAATCATAAACCATTAAAGATCATCAATAAGTTATACAAATGAATACTTTTTATAATTAAATGAAAGTAAAAGACATCCTAAATTTTGACTCAAAAGCTATCGCCAAAACAAAATTCATAGAAACTGTTTAAAAGCTTTTTTGTATTCTAAGAAACTTCCGAACACTTCAAGACTTGGATTAAAATATTTATAATGGTCGACTTGTTCCCAAGTTATGTGAACAAGGGAAAAAAGATTTATAATTGTCCTTGAAAGCTGATATTCAGCGGTAATAAAATTTTGTTCTATATTATAATTTATAGTATATACGTACATATACAATTCTTACAGGCGGTCAGTGGGAACAGTACTGCCAAGCGCGAGAGGTCATCTCTAAAAGTATGAACTTCAACCCGATAGATACTAATACTTACAAGAAAGCTGCCGAGAAAGGGTATGTCATTGTTAAAAAGGTCTAAGAAATAGAAATAAGCATATGAATATATGGATCTATATTGTTCATAGAATTGTGTATTGTTAGTTAAAAATAATTTGTTGGTGATGTAATAAATTTCTTCGTGTACTATAAATTAACTCCCGCAATTGCCAACGTCCATACCACGTTGAATACACCGGTTCTCGTCCGATCACCGAAGTTAAGCAACGTCGGGCGAGGTCAGTACTTGGATGGGTGACCGCCTGGGAACACCTCGTGATGTTGGCTTTTTGCTTTTTTCATTTGATATATATATATATATATATATGTTTTTCAATCTATAGAATATATATTTTTTAAAACAACAACATAAGACATTATTTCGACGGAATCTCATGATGTTGGATTTTTGCACTTTTTTCATAATGCTTATTTTCATTATTATTAAGCGTTTTTTTTAGAACAATAACCGAAGACATCATTCCAAAAGAGCCGAAAGTTGATCGTTCTACAGACACTTCAAGCATAGAAGAATTTATAAGAGATCTGATTCGCAAGGAATTTCAACACATGATAAACGAAATGTCGGACAATGTCTCTGAGCCATCACGTAGCAAGAGTGATGAGTTCTTAAACAAAGGAGTGGCAAATATTATGGAGTCACTGAAAAACAACGAAGACCCCGACTCGACCCTTAAAAAGCAGCCAATAAAATCTTATTCGACGATCAAAATCAATGGTAATAACAAACCATTGCTTCAAATAACGTTCAGTCGATCTGGGGACAATAGTCTTCAAGTTCTAGATAATTGTGTACATGTGTCTATATGTGACTCTAACAGCGGAAAGGATAAGTTCAACGTATCTATGGAGGACAATTTGACGGGAGAGGAGTTACACATCAACTCTCTGAAAAGATGCCAAGCTTTCAGTGCCATTCAGGTTAGTATTTTTATAAATTTGAACTATGTGCACTAGTTACAGTATTTTGAACAGCGACATCTGGTGGCAATTTAGGAGAATCTTGCCATAACTTAGATGGTTCTACTACAACTGATAGATGTCGCTTTGCTTTTGAAAAAACATATTTCTATAAATATGAATCGTCGATTTTTTATATATGGTACTCATCATGTAATATTAGTATATATTTTATATTTTTTCACAGGAAGCTCGCAGTACTGAGGACCTGTACATAGACGATGATCTCTCCACCCACATGCAGGAGAACTTCGGTAAAGTAAAGCTGATCCCCCTTCACGGGTCTCTTCACGAGATCCTCTGCGACAAAGACGACTGCTGCCTCATCAAGCTCAAGCAAGAGAACGGATGCGACACCATTTATTTCCGCTGTGACAACTCTGACACCGAGTCTCGAGACGCAGTAGATGGACCAGATAAACACACAGACACAGTAGTCTACAAACGAAGCATTTCCCTCGTGGAAGAGAGGATACAGCGAGTATTTCCTCAGAAGCGACAGGCGAGGAAGAAAACCAATGACAAACTAAATGTGCGACCAAAATCTGAGATATTCATCAAGAGTATTAACAAGGACACGCGTAATCGCAGCAATAGTACTCCTTCACTATCAATGAAAGACATGAATGATGAAGTAGAACTTAATATAGAAAACGTGATGTGCTACCAGGATTCTTCTTCGGACGAGTGCCTCAAGTGCACAATGGATGACTTCGAAACTCTGGAGAGGGAGATTGAGGAAGACCTCGCCAACAGTAACCTGACTTCATTGACATGTGGCTGTCTTGAGAAGATATCTGAAGAAAACCTCTCAACTATAACCGAAGACGTGAGCGATAAGAACTGATTCAACTGGATTATTAAGAAACTCTATCATGAATGAGTAATATATTTTTAGTTAGTGTATTAAGCATCAAATGCTAGTGGCGGGTCGTCCACTTTAAGAACAAGTACAAACAAATTATTCAATAGAGTAACCGGCCTCGAATTTAGAAAACCCAAAGATATTTAACAATTTATAGGTTTTCATATAAGATTTTCATTTTTTTTTAGATATATATAAAGGCTACGTGATAGATTAAGTGGCACAAACATTCCACTGTTGTGATTTTAGAATAGTTTCTCACAAATTTATTTGTCACTGTTAATATAATTTTTTATTGCATTTTATCAAGTCTTTGGTAATCAAAGGCTTAATTGCAACTTTAATAGATATTTACATACATTTGAATAGCATTTTTTAAAGGTTGTTTTGATTTAAGAAATCTATTTAAGCATTACCCACATGTGTCCGATTTTAGATTAATAGTACATTATTAGTTGTTAAAATAAACTCGTTACTGATTACTGTTTTATTTTTCTACTACAAACTTATTATAAAATTGTATATCAATAGTAATAAAAATGCAATAGTCATTGGAATAAAACAACTAACTAGGAGTTCTTCTCTGGTATCTTGACTATGACTGCTTTGACCTCCGTGTAGTTGTTGATGCCGTAGGGTCCATTCTCTCGTCCGAGGCCTGACTGCTTGTACCCTCCGAAGGGCACTTGATGAGAAAATATGTTGTAGTCGTTGACCCACACCGTGCCCGCACGGAGACCCTGGATGTATACAGGGTGTATTTCATTAATAGTTATATATTCAACCATTTGGAAGTATTTTATGTATAACTCAAGCATTTAAATTATTTGTTGAAATTTATGAGTCATTTTATTCTTAATTGAGATAATGGCAAAATCTGAATTCGTAGGTGAAACAGAAAAACTGTTTTAGAAATAACTTTTTTTTATATTTTCAAAACTGTCAGTGTAAGTCACATACAGAAAATAACTGCTATTATTATGTTTCTAAGTATTCTGTACCTGAATCAAATAATTTGCTTTGTCAATATCCTTGGTGAGGACGGCGGCGGCAAGACCGTATTCGGTGTTGTTCGCGCGTTCTAATAGCTCGTCTAATTTAGAGAATTTGACGATCTGTTGCACCGGCCCGAAGATCTGAAAAACAAATATTTAAAAGAATTTATCTTATCCACTACAGTTAAGTAAAAACCATATATCCCAGACTGCGGTCTCACACACCGGTGTGTTTCTTTACAGTGACTTCAAAGCGGCGAAATGGGCCCTTGTATAAATATCAAAGGTAAAGTACCTCACAAAAAAATTAAATAAACATAGAATGTTCTAGAATGTCTTCTTTATCTATGTTTAGTACTAGCAGTTCTTTCAAACACCACACCTCAGTTTTTGCGACTTCCATGTCGTCCTTAACGTCTACAAGAACGGTGGGCTCCACGTAGTACCCCTCCTGTCCATATCGCCCCCCTCCCACGACCGCGCGCGCCCCCTGCTGCTTCCCGCTCTCTATCAGCTGCAGGATCTTCTGCTGCTGGGTTGCATCGATCTGCAGATAGGTGGATTAGACGTCAGTGTTGGTAATAATGGGTGTAGAGGGTTCAATTCAAGGAAGGGAAGGTGCTCCTTAATGTGTACTTGAATACATTCTAATCATTGGTAATAATAGTTAAATATTCTGATAAAAAATTATAACACTACCTATACTACAACTATACCTGCGGCCCCTGCTCTGTGTCTGGATGGAAGGGATCCCCCAACACCCTCTTGGCAGCGCGTGCGACTGACAGCTCCACAAACTTGTCGTAGATAGATTCCTCCACAAAAGTACGGGAACCTTGAAAAATTGTAAGAAAATGTTAATTTTACTTATATTTTTAAAGAAAACAATGTAAACAATAAATACATCTTAGAATAAGCAATACCGTTGCTAGTACACAATAAGTACATAATTTATCCAGTGATTAGGTCACAAAAAATATTTTGTAGTACTTACAACTTAAGCAATTAACACCTAATTAACCCTTATTTCATCAGGACTACAGTCCCCCCCTTAACCCCCCTTTCTAGCTACTGTTTAGCTTAAAATTTAGTAATATCTGTTCGTACTCCTTCACGACGTTCGGGTTTCGGAGTTAGTGTCAGTAACCGTTGAACAGACTCTACTGTAGTAGCCCCGTACTTACCGGCGCAGCAGCACTGCCCCATGTTGTAGAACAGCGCTTGGTGAGCCAGCTCTACTGCTGCTGGCAGGTCCGCATCCCCGAGCACAATACATGGTGACTTGCCGCCCAGCTCTAGCGTCAGGCGCTTCACTGTGCTCGCCGCGCCTCGCTGGATCAGCTTACCCACCTCCGTGGAGCCTGCGACGTAGTCACCAAATAACAATTAAATACATTTGCAAAAAGGATAAGTTATGTTGTATTTGCACTTGTGCCAATGCAATTTCTACTATACAATAATTTTACTTCTGCAATCGCCAACGTCCATACCACGTTGAATACACCGGTTCTCGTCCGATCACCGAAGTTAAGCAACGTCGGGCGAGGTCAGTACTTGGATGGGTGACCGCCTGGGAACACCTCGTGATGTTGGCTTTTTGTTTTTTTTTGTTATCAACCACACTTTTTATTTAACACATATTATTATTTAGTTTATAAGACGTTCAAAAAATGTATATTATTGTTAAAATTTTAAAGCTATAGTTTTAATTTCTCGTTGGAAGCGACGTAAACACAAAGTGATTGATTCAACTTAACATGCAAGGAAAGATAATCTTACTTCTATTAATTTTGTAATTTAATAAGTCTAGATTTGTTATTAATGTAATGTAATTAGTTAAGACAGTAATATAATCCTTAACAATCCAATAAATTCAATCTAGCTGTCGCCAACGTCCATACCACGTTGAATACACCGGTTCTCGTCCGATCACCGAAGTTAAGCAACGTCGGGCGAGGTCAGTACTTGGATGGGTGACCGCCTGGGAACACCTCGTGATGTTGGCTTTTTACACTCTTTTTACTTCTTTAATGTTATTTGTATTTTTTTTTGTATGGACTTGTTGATTTTACCACTTATCGATTATAATTAAACACCATTATATAAATTTTATTCATAGTTTTAGTATATAAATTGCTAACACAGGAAACCAAGGCTCAATGAACCTCATACCGCCTTGAGACAATATAGTGCTTTAGTGTATGGAAAAATATTTTACCCGTGAAGGCTATCTTGTCGACGTCAGGGTGGTCCACCAGGGCGGCGCCTGCGTCCCCGTACCCCGGCAACACGTTCACCACGCCCGGGGGGAAGCCTGCCTCCTGCACACACGGACAGTACATTATACATTATATAATAAGGGGAGCTACTAATCATCATATACAATTGTTAAAATATAATTTCAACTAATAAAAAGATACTGTATAATCACTCGAACTTGAGTAAGTAAGAAAAAAATCTTTATTAAACACGATAAATTAATAAAAATAAATAACAAAACAAATAAAGATGGAAATCTGTTTACAATCTCATTGTGTAAAGTCGGCCTTATCAATATTCGATATTGAATTTTTGTAATATCTTTACATTTTGAAGTGTATTGAGTAATTCTAAAAAATTTGTGTGTGTGTGTGTATTGGTGCGAGTGTGTTTGTGTGTGTGCGTGTATGTTTGTGTACATACACAACACGCACATGCGTGTTGGAGTATATAAAAGTTTTTGTTTGTGCGTATGTTGTCTATGTATATAAGTGTTTTTTCGGTTTCATTTTCACGCGAACTGATTATCCAATTGAATTAGTTTAGTTTAATTATTAATTGATGCGTATTTACGCAACTTAGAGCTGATTAATTTTTTAGCTTAAGCTATCGATTAATCGAAAAAGCGGTTTTTTAGTTTTATCAACACAGCTTTGTTGCTTTACTATCACTAACAGAGTTCTTCGTAAAATTTATAGTAACCTAGAAGCCAAAGACAAAGTACGTCGGACAGTCTGAAGAAATTTAATAAGATCCATCTGACGTAACTGACCGTGTGTGTATGTTAGTTGAGGTATCAAATCCATGTCATACCTTGATGAGCTGTGCTAGGTACAGCGCGCTGAGCGGTGTCTGCTCAGCTGGCTTCAGCACCAGGGTGTTGCCTCCCGCCAGCGCTGGACCCAGCTTCCACGACGCCATTAACAGCGGGAAATTCCATGGAATTATCTGACCACACACTCCTGGGACATTTTGTAAACGTTTATTTTGATTATGACATATCTCGCTCAAAAAAACTAAAATAAGTTTAGGTATATAAAGTTTTACATCAAATACATTTAAGACATACCGACAGGCTCGTGCCTGGTGTAAGCGAAGTACTTCCCATCAGCAGGCAGCACGTAACCATGGTTCTTGTCAGCCCAGCCTGCGTAGTACCGCAGGTTCTTGATGACGCTGCCGATGTCTCCATGGTATGCCGCTAAGTAGGGCTTGCCGTTATCTAACGTCTCCAAACTCTAAGGACATATTGTCTATAAACATGATGTTCAATATTAATTTTAAAATTTAAGATAAATACATATACATATAATAAGAAACTAGGAGGGCGAATCAGACCTCAATTTGACTCGCTGCCTCGTAAACTCGCGGTATGTGTTAGCATATTGAGAGAAGCGAGGTACAAACAACACCGAAGTTGCATTTATAAAACGTCGACGCATTCTGTCCTCAACTATTTTTTTATTTTTTTTTCAAGCCTATTTTCGCGGGAAAAATTTTTCCTATTGAAGTCTATGGAATTTTAGGTTTTCTTTGATAATTCCTCAACGACTTCAAATATTTGATTTTTTTTTAAACCACCACTAGACTGATGTCTGTCAGTGTGTGATATACTATTTTTAATTGATGCTTGCACAAAGGATGCAGAAAAGTCTCTCAGAGAGAGCTTCGTTCAATAATATATAATGAAACTGTCTCATCAACACTATTACACATAGAATGCTAGATTCATTGTGTCGTAATACTTTCTGAAGCGACTGAACGTATGATGAAGTAATTGAATTTATTTATAACTTCTTTTAGTTATTTATTATAGGTAATTAAAAAATATTTCATTTCAAACATTATCTACGGCTTCCGTTTCAGGTATTTGTTTGGATAAGTATAAGAATTATAGTTTAAAGTGCATTATTTATCATGTAATTGTAATATTTTAACTGTGTCTGTTAAATATTCAGTACTCAACAAGTGGCTACTCCGTTAATCGAATAGAATGATTCATGTATGAGTTTGACGCTGTATTGTATCGTACGCGTCTCATATTTGAGTTGAATTGATAACGAACACTCCATTTGGCTACAGGCGTTGTTTACAGTAGCAGCCAACTGCTATCAAGGTCAGGTTATTATATCTAGTAGGTAGGTAATCGTAATATGTAATTAATATATATTGTAGATTTGTGTACTTTATAATGAACAAGAAATAAATACTTCTAAAATATATATTTCATTTCGAAATAATGTATATTTCTATAATTGCAATGTATTTTTTTACAAATGACATTTCCGCCATTTTGAAATTTAAAACATAATTTTCCTTTTCTTCATTTTAATAAGTAATTAAATACAACTAAATACATATTTTTTAAAGTTTGTATTATAGGAAAGTTATAATTTATACATTTTTTTCATATTATTTCTATCACTGTTATATTTTTTATTAGATATTAATTAACCTAACTACTTCTAGGAAACCGTTTTAAATTAATATATATTTAGCGTATCAATGACAAGCTTATTTACATTAATTTATTGACACAGAATAACTGCTAATTGTACAAAAAAATATAATTTTAGTTATAAAACGACAGACATTTATAAAAAAAATAAAAAAAACAAGAATTAATAGAAAATTAAAATTTAAAAAAAGTTGTAGATATCAGTCTCACTGATTGACAGCAAAAAGCTTATTATTTAACCTTTCTATTTACTAGGGGTAAGAAAATTTTTACATATAATCTACATCCTCTAC
Source organism: Mechanitis mazaeus (assembly GCA_959347395.1). NCBI lineage: Eukaryota > Metazoa > Arthropoda > Insecta > Lepidoptera > Nymphalidae > Mechanitis > Mechanitis mazaeus. The sequence goes on from OY365754.1 coordinate 10,259,094, forward strand.
AAACCTCATTTAATGTATATTTTTCCCTCATAGTTTCTAGGGGAAAATTTGTCTCGTCATTAATGTTTTTTAGATTCAGTGTAAAATTCCGCATCGATTGATATATAGAGATTTTTTTTAAAGTTATTTTTTATAATTCCCCAAATACTATAAATCTATAGAAATATTTCGCTGCGTAAGTTACATTACTTATCGAGATAAGTGTATTGTAATCAAAGACTGGAATATCAATAGATTCAAGACGAATAAACAAAACGGGGTAAATGAACTTTTCTATTTATTTATGAGACTGTTTTGTTTTTATTATTATAGATTACATTGTATGAAATAAATACATCTAATCTATATTTTTTGATTTATTTATTTCTTATAAATATTCAACATAAATAGCTGCTATATATAACAATATTAAGATATTTAAAAATAGATTTATTATACGTCTCATACAATAGTTTCATTCCTCTCTTGCAAATATTAAAAAAAAAACAAAATATAGTTTAGTTGTTGGTTATATCAAATATTTTTTTATTAAATAACATTTTTTAACAGATATTTATTTTATTTATTTTATAATTGCTTTAGTTGTATCATATTTTCTTTAAAAAAAAGCCCGCCAATTTGAACTGTGAGAAAACTGTTGATTTATTTTAGTTTAGTAATCATAGTTTTTTCCAACCTTTAAGGTATTCTGATTTTATAAAACAAATAATTAATAAGCATTAATAAATATGTAATGTATAACTCACCGCTAGGTATCCTCGGTCTCTCTCTACGAGATCTGCTAGTTTGTTAATGAGATAGCCGCGTTGCGAGGCGTCCATTTGCCGCCATTTTGAACCAAGTCTAAAAATAAAACAGGTGTCTAGAAGAATTTATTTTTCTTTCGGTAGTTTTTGTGTAATATACGTAAAATAAAGTTATATTTTTATATGCAAAACAAAGTTAATTATTAACTTTATAATTTTTGAAAAAATTAAATGTTGTGCTAAAAATTACAACTGTATATATTTTGAAAAAATGTCATATTAAGATCATAACCGTGACGTTAAAATAAAATAAAAAATTCATCTCCATTGACAAAGGTCGAATGTATGTCCTCTAGTATACCCTCCCTGTCACTCTACCAACTGAGCTACCGTGTCGTTCATACCCGTATAAATTTCATATATATATATATATATAAATATAAAATGGTCCGGGTACTTGCTGTGCAATAATAATAAAAACTTGTATAACAATAGGAGAGTAACAAATTTAATACTTACAATGAAAATTAATAATAAATAAGTCGTAACATACGATATATAAAATAATCTTGCAAGAAATATAAGGTTCTTTTTTTTCTTTGTTTGTTTAACTGAGCGAACTGAAGTGCTTACTGGTCAAAAGTATGTTTCGTTACTAATACTACTCCAAGACGAATAATGGTAGGATGTCGAAAATTGGAGTTTTCGAGGACAGTGACTTATAGGTCCTGAAGTTTTTAGGAGACATTTGTGGTTGTAGTTTTTTATTAAATGGTCCAAGTGTGTCTCATAGAGTTAACATGTGCAACGATTTGAAATCGCACGCGAGTTCTTATTAGGTTTAAGATTATAGCCACAATCTACTCTGCTAATTTTACAAGTATGCTTTGCTGAGCTCCAACCGCCGTGCACTGTGGCGAACCTAGAGTATATACAATTTTAATGTTGAACTCACTTGAAGGCGTCTTTAGCCGCTTTGACAGCTTTGTCGACGTCAGCTTTGGCAGCCTGTTGTACATCAGCGATCACCTTCCCGTTAGCTGGATTTTCTGTTTGGAAAGTCCTGCCATCTGAAGACTTTTCCCACTCATTGTTTATGAAGAGCTGCAATTTGAATTTATTAGCTTATTTTTGGTCCCTGTGCTGTGCTAAATACCAAATACAGACACATACAAATTTATATTTTATATATATATATTCAAAATCAAAACACCTTTTTTTTTGTCAGCGTTAACTAAATAAAAAAAATACAAATATTTATATTTCTTATGCAATGGGTGACAGTAAAAACGAGCTATTTTCATAAATTAAAAGGAACTAAAAAAAAATTTTTTGGAATTGTTGTCAATAAAGAAATAACCGTAATAAATTAAATATATGAATAAAATCTTGACATTTTGTCTGTTACATTACTTGCAATATTGGGTTATTTGACCTTGATCTATTTAGAGGTTATTAAACCTGCCAACAATAAGCACATAGCTAGTCTGTATTCAATAAAAGAAACTTCTACGCTTTGTTGAATGATTAGGTTCCTATTTTATAAAATGTTCAATCTTTTATGGAACAATATACCTACTGATATTACATATAATTATCCGGCTGTACTCACGTAATTACGATCGGAACTTGCCCGACTAGTTACGAACCCATTTGGAATACTTATAAATTACTCTGAACATGGCTGCATCGCGGCGTGAACGGAGTGTACTTAGTAATTACGTGAGTTAATAGCCGGACAGACCAGCCAGTTTGGCCGGACATTGGGTTAGAAAGACCGGACACTGCCGGATAACGTAGACATTTTTGATGATTTTGTCACATCATTAATAGGTACGACAAAAAAAAAATGTAAAATAAAGTTTTTTTTTTAATTATTATCATAAATCTTGTTCAATTATAGTGAAACAATAAATTAAATTGAATGCCAAATCAGTCTTAGGTAACCTACGTCTTACCTTACGCTATTTGCAAAATGTAAAAAGTCTAACAAAAGCCGGACACCGTTTCTTTTGGCCGGACAAGCAAACAAAAACCTACCTATGTCCGGCTTTATCCGGACATCTGGTAGCGGTAGTTCAGCCGGATCACGACAGTAATTATGGATCACAACAGTTTGCATACTTCTGTTGATTAAAAGATAAATTTCAAAATAGTTCTTTTTAAGCTCAGAGTAAAGGGTGCGAGTTTTCGTAACCTACTCGTCGATCATATTTGTGTGAACTTAGATTTGTATATACAGTAAGAGTCCGCTAACTTTCGCTAAATGGCGATGTTCTTATTTCGTAGAAATTTCGTTTACGCTAACGCTAACGCAATCGAGTACGAAAATTAGAACCAGGATTAAAATAATTTATTTTCTAACTTTCCTATGTTTTACATTTCAAATGAAGCCTAGATTAATTAATAATTAATTACATTGTGCTATCTGTCTGATGTGGAAACAAATAAATCAATTTATTTAAAGTTAGAAAATTATTGGATCATGAATTTGTTGTTTATTACGAGCAGGTATGCGTTTGACTATAGCCCTTAAAAATCTAAACTAGATTACTTATCTTGTGATTCTGATAAAGATATTAGTTAAATTTTACTATTGCACATCGACCAACTCCAAATATTTGTTCTATTTCTAAAATAAATTTAACAATGATATAGTATCAGTGAGATGTAGGAATGATTCGATAAAAATCATGGGACAGCTGCCGTTTATCCGTCTCACACGAACTCCATTGTTTTTTATATTATAAATAAGCCAGCGCTTGATCACAGATTGCCTGATGGTAAGCAAGTGAGTGGTCTAAGATGGAGCGCGCTTGCCTAGAAGGAACCGATTCACTCTTGACTTAAAGAGTCCCAGGTTGTAATTCTCTGGAAACAGAGATTCCGGAAGCGAATTCCACAGCTCTCATTTGAACTCTCAGCCTCAACTTTCTTTATGTCTCGACTTCAACTGATAGTTTGAACTGGCTCTTGCTTGTTTTATACTTAACTACTGTATTTCAGACATAGAAGTATTTCGAACTGTAATTTGTTACTGGTCTGGTTTATAGTTAATTTGTTTGCAGTAAAAGTGGGTGCAAGAGGTATAATTGCGAAAGTTCTCTATAATCTGCTTAAAATCTTGGACTCTAGAAGAGGGGAGGCCCTCTTGTCGATCGCGGCTCCTAGTTCAGTGGATAAAAATTTTCGATACCTACCTATTCCCATCCTAAATGTTACGAAAATTATTGAAGTATAGTTAAAAAATTCCTAGTCGGTAGATCGCAAAGATTTAGAAAGGCAGACAGTAGATCTCGAGTCCGATTGTGTTGGCCACCCCTGCTCTAGAACTATCATGGGCGGCGGTGATCACATTTTATCAGTGACCCGCATGCTCGTTTGCCCTCCTTTTCCATAAAAAAAAAAAAAAAAAAAATATCATTAGCTCATTTCTAGAAGTCAAAGGTAGCATTGGTTCGTTTTAAATTGGGTTAGGTAATGGGATAAGAATGTAGTGAAGTAAAGTATGTAAGCGATGTATGTATGTGTAATGAGCACCTTGCGGCCCTTAGGCCGCAAATCCCCGACAGATTTATCAGTCCTCGCCTTGCAACGAGATATATGGCTTATTCACGGTGAGACAATGGCATACTAAGATTCGTTTCATACCTGGGACGGTTAACATTCCATACCTTATTTTTTTAAAACTATTATGTATCTGGCACAATTAAGTCCACACCCAAAATGCCGATACTCTAATATAATTGCTTCAATATAATAAAACCTTTACTGTCATAATAACAACCCATAAAATACGATATACATTGTGTAATACAGATGTATGAGGGACGAGTGACTATCTTTGTTTGTTGTTTTTTGTTTGTTTGTTGGTGTGTTTGTGTCACAGCTTACCGTTGCAACGCTGTTTTATTATATCAGAGTCCACGATCCGAACAGAAACACCCTGAATATTTGATTTGCTAGCCACGTAACAGATGTGTAGGAATGTGTATATATTAGAGATAGGCCGGCTGGAATCGCCGACTTGTCGGATCTTTTTAGTAACGCCTAATTTAAATATTAAAGGTAAAAAAGTCAAATGATTTCGCCATGTTTATTAACGAGTCTTAATTGAAATTGTTTATAAAAGTGGTTTTAGTTTAAAGCATTTGACTTTCGTTTGCATTTGAATGTCATTTAAATTATAATCTGCTCCTAGAGAATTTGGGATCAGTAAAACAATATTCCATGTATTTATTCATTTTGACAACATCCGCCCCTATAAAGTAAGTAGGTAGTACTTTTCGGGTGTGAGTAATAAACATAACGATAATTATTGTTTTTTGTTATTATAAATCGATAAACACTATGTGAAAATAAAGATTTACAAAAACTTAAACATTTAGAGAAACAATAAAAAAAAAGCAATGGTCGGCTTGGCAGGCTAGATTATTCGGCAAGTTATCAACCGTCTAATCGGCTGTCGGTCATTGTCGGCCCATCGCTAGAATATATATATGAATTTGCTTGTGTGGGAACGTCATTATTTCGTTTAAGACCTATGTCTGACTCAAACATAATATAATAAATATATATTATAATATAATAAAGTTACAGCTTGAAAATGAAGTTAAAATTAAAATAGACTTATAAATCGTTCAATATATATAATATACTTTATACTTCATTAATAAATACAAGTATACATACATAGTTTACAATAATTAACATTACAAACGTATACAGTATGAAATTTTCCTTGATATGTTTAACAAAGAATTTATTGTAGTTGTATACTACAACTAGGAAGTTTTGTATTTTATCCAATACAACTAGGAAGCATTTTTTTTTAATAAGAAACATTATGTGCTTAGATTAACTTAGAAATTTTCTGTATGTGACTTAGAAATTAATATTCAATTAATTTGAAACATTATAATATTAAACAATAATTTTTTAAATTGATTGAATATTTTATAACATACTATAATTTTACAAAAATAATCAAAAGGATCATTTGTAGTTCTGCAACATATATATTTTTTATATTTTATATATTTTATATGTTTTTGTAAGTGACGTTAAATTACTAATAAAATTAAATAACTAAAAGCAGACATAATAATTAAAATGAGGTTTCTAAAAGATATAGTTTTTTTTTCATTACCAATTTTTTTACAGGACTTTTTAAAGTTACTTTAGTATTTTTGTTTTTTTTTTTTAAATTGTGTTGTTAATAATTACTTACTTTTAACTTTGACTAAATTTATATTATTATACTTAATTATCTATATTTTTTATGCTAATATAGATTATAATTAAAATAGTTTTCTATAAAATAATTTATATTAAGATGTTTATAAAGGTATGTTATAATTTTTTCGATGAACAATAATTTTAGAACAAACATAAGCTGACCTTAACTTCTTGGAGGAGGAGGAGGTTATTCACTAGGAAGTGAAGGGGATCTGAATCTGATGGTCACTTGTGTTTAATATTATAGGAAAAAGCAATGTGATTATGATTTTTTCTTAGATACAATGTTAATTAAATTCTTGATTAAAGAAGTTATTGTAATTACCTCAATTTTTAAATTTTTTTTTTTTTGTAAGTAATACATTTGAGGTGTTCGGAGTAATTCTAACACGTAAAAATGTATGAATGTGTATGTATGTAAGCGTTTTTTCATCTTTATTTTCTCGCGATCTGATAATGCGATTGATTTCGTTTTATAATTTATGAAAATCGATCAAATTTTTTATATTTTTTAGTTTTTTTTAAATTTTTTTTAGTTTTTATTAAAATAATATTGCGATCAAGGTTGATGTAATACGAATGTGTGTCGATAAATTTAACACAAAATTTTAACACACATTTCTCAAATAATTTATTATGCACTTATTAACTCAAACAAATCGTGAATTCAAATCAGTTGTTATACTATGCTTTGTTAGTGCTGCGGAGATTGGATAATGTACACTAGATTTACTCCTTGCATACAAAATATATGCGAAGCGAATGTTATAATTATAACTCTACTAGAAAACCCCCCGTTAATTCTTAACGGTCTAGACGGAAAGATAGCTCTTAACAGAATTTAAATTAATTACCTTACAAACAAATTGTGGTATTAATTAATTTGAATATTATAAGAACTTCCATTTAAAAAAAATATGTTGTAGTATATTAGGGCTTAAACTACAACATAGGAGTTTTCTATAACATCTTAAACTACTATATATGCCAAAACTGCAAGGAATAAAAGTTACAGATATATAAACCTATAAACCTACTTTTTCATGTGCAGATATATTAGATTAGACAATTATATTTACATTAAAATTTATATTAATATAAACCATAATAAAGTGTACTATAGGCTTCACACACACACACACACACACACCTTTCCTTGAACAATATAATAATGAGTTAATATAATATATGAAAGGTAAATATTATTACGATGCAACGTAACATAACAAATAAAACGTAGAATTAACGCTGATATCTTTCTATGATAACCTTTGTTTAAAAATATGTACATGAAAGAGAAAGATATACCAAAAACGAATTCTTTTATAAAGATATTTTATTAAGTAATTAAGTTTAAATCTATGTCATTAGGATAACAAATAATTAACATAAAGAATGATTACATTCATACAATTCATACTTCACTCATACATTTTATACTTCATACAATTTTAAAATTCCGTAAACAAAGGTTATGTTTCAAAAGTATTCTATTATTAATTAACTCTTGAAAATTTAATGTACACAAGAGTCAAAAATTTGATAGAGTATGTAGTTGTTACTATGGCAGTAAAAAAAAAGTAACATTGAATAATCCAATACAAAAAATCTTATAGTAAACATATTACGTACTTATTAATACAACTAATAAGACCGCACTATTTGACCCCAAAAAATAGTTTAAAACTATATTTATTATATGACAATTAACACACTACAGCTTTATAACAATGTGTTAGTGTGTCCTTGATCTTGAATCGCCAAATTGTAGTTCGTAAATCAATTATAAAAGTAATTAAACTATATTTATTATGAGAGAATCCATCGTGTGGGGTCTGACTCGCGCTTGACGAAGATTTCATAAAAAATAATAAAAATAAGAAATATATTATAGTATACATCCAGATAAAAGAGAACAGTTTTTGCAAACTAGAAAAAATGGTGAAAATGATATTTGGGAGCTAATTTAATTTTTTTATCAAAATGTTCAATTATATTTACCTAATATAATAATAATAATACACATAATTCATTAAATATGTTGTTTACATATATATGTAGCAAAATATATAATTATGGTACTATAAGATAATTTATTTTAATTTATGTCAAAATGTACAATTTAATATATGTTAATATAGCCTAATTTTATACAAAATTAAATATACTCTAGTTTATTAACATTAAAAAAGGAGTCTATTCTTATTATATATCATAATATAATAATTAAATATTATAATTAATAAATAACATACTTTTTAATATATAAACGAAATAAATAAATAGAATAAAAAATAAATATGTTTATTTTGCGAGTGCCGGATAATCTCAAAAACAGTTTTTATTTGTAAATATTGTCAAATACTTACACCCGTATATAATACTTCAGGATTTGTATTTGGAGCTGGGACAGCTGTTGCAAACTTTGCCTTCTGTGTAAAAGCAACTTTACTTAAACGTTGTAACATGTTTGATTAAAACTTATAACATACGTCTTATATAAATTGTTGACCGCAGCTGACTAAAACACAGAGTACTTCAAAATTCAGATATTAGACATGTTGTGTTAAAGTCACACAACCACAGAGTATACTATTCAGTATACTGTCTTGTCAATTATAGTGATTCTACTTATTGAGTAAAGTTTTCAAAACCAGAAATTTACATTTCAAAGACATAAGACATAAATGTATTGCATATATTTGTATTAAATATAAACTGTGTATATTCTAAGGAGAATATATTAACTAGTTTTAAGTAGTAACTTACCAGGACCATTTAATGTAAACGCGAAAAACATGTCGTCGTTTTTGCATACTTTTCATAATGTAGGATTTTTTTTACAATAGGTATCGCAAAAAAATATATTTCTACATGAATAAATAATTTTAAAAAATAAAATTATAAGGCTTATAATACAAGATATTTTACACTCCTATTATAAAGTCACAAACGACAAAAATAAACAAAAAATTCTTTGATAAAAAAGTAATATATCCTTTCATAAAAATTAAGTTCTATTTTCATTGAAAATATTTACTATTCTGTATAATATATGTCTACTGTATATTATATCAATTGTAAAGTTTAGAGTGACATCACTATTGTCAAATGTCAATTCATAGATCGTTTTATTACTAACCGGTATTTACTATTTAATATTTATAAAATTTATAATAATTATCTAGCGCTTAACAATATTAATATTTTTGTATAATTATTGTAATTTTTTTTATTAGGATTTTTTTTTATTGTAAAAATGGTCTAGATTCATTAATATTTATATTCGAAATGAAATATTCTTATCGAGACAAGGGTATTTTACGACCTTTGTATTTTAGATTACAGAAAATCAAGCGATATGTTGGAAATTACGATAACATATGAATTCGTACTTCCCAGATTTAAAATTATTTAAATTTAAAACGGAAACCTATAATTATTATTTAAATTTAAAATGGAAATGCATAAGTTATTATACAGAAAATTTAAATCTTCGTGTGTAAGGCCGATCCAATATCTGGAAAGACAAATTACAACGTGTTTACAACAAGCAGATATAACAACAAGGTATAATTTACGAAGATTTTTTTTGTTATAATTTCTAATGTAAACAAAATCATAAATTTACCATTATGTCTACAGACCAGCAAACGGCAATGGGTTATGGTGTCCGTTTCTATTACCAATAGTTCTTCTGGTATACAGCTCTAGTGAAGAAGTATCAATACTATACAAAATAACAACATTAATATCTGTTGGCTTGCTATGCTATTGCCTCTTATTTTTAATATTCTTGTCAATATCAAGTGTGATTGTAAAAGAACCTGTGTATGGAGGATGTTTGGCTTCCAGTTTGTTAGCTGCTTTATTAATATATACTATTTTAGGACAAGGTAAATTAATAAGTTTTTAAAATAAATAAGACATTACTAGGGGTGGATGTAGAATTTCCTCTAGAGACAGGCAGGCATTAAACTTATTATATAAAATAATAATATGTACATATATACTGCAAGAAAGGTGTAAATGTGTTGAATAGTTACTTTATATCTGCAAGGAAAATTCTTATAAAATTATTAAGTAAATAATTTTTATAATCAAATGCTTTTTGAATTAGTTTCCTTGCCTCTTGCTCTGTATTTGCACCTAGTTACTATCCAGTATTGGTTTTTAAATGTTGTTGAATGTTATTTATATGTATTAGTATAGTAATTTAATACTTACTACTATTTTCCAGGCTTGTTCTTCTCTCTATCAGTAACACTCCCCACAACTATAATGTTTGTGTGGTTATTAAGACTGTGCATAACGGAGTACCAAAAAACATTTACTATTGGAGAAGCAATGATTGTGTGTCAGTCTATCGTCCTCTTTGTGGTGATGTCGTTTATTAAGTTCTTCTTTGAAATGTCCAGTGGTGATGAAGAAATGGAGTTTATTAATGTTATTGTGTATGTGAGTATAACTAAATTGAAATTTAGTTCAAAATACTAACTTCCTCACTACTGAAGTTACATGAAAAGTTGGCTAGGTATACCAATTTCTTTAATTATTATTGTGATATATTTTCAACCATTTGTCTTCCTTTTATTATGATTATTATTTGTAATTGACTGCATTATTTAATTATTAATATATTTATTAGTAGTGGTGATGACGGTTTCCACATTTCAGATGGTATTGTCAACTGTCGGTTTGATTGTTGCAGCATTGTATCTCCTGAATGACACTCACAGGAACCTTAAGGCGCTGGCTTACATTGTGCTGTCGGCAGCTGGCTTTATATTGCTAATGCTTTATTCATTTCTTGGAGATGATTTTCTATCTCGGATAGTGAATTATATATTTTTGGACAAGAACAGGGTAAGTGATGATGAACAATATAGAAATATGTGAGTAAAACTATTTTATTGATTTAAGTAAGATTTTAGATTTACTTACAACTTGTCTTCCAGTGAACATAATCACTGCAAAGCATTGGAAAAATCAAGTTATAATTAAAAATGTAATACAAATAAACAGTTTAATTCGTTAAATAATTACAATCTGTATCCTATGTAGTAAGATGTTGCTGTAACAATTTAAATAATTTCAGTTTCAAATATTTACATTCTGGTTGATTCTTGTGATAATAGCAATATGTGCGCTTCTTATACGCACTCAGCTAGCAGTCAAGGCAACAACGGTGACAAGGAAAACGTTTCATGTACTTGCCTCGCTGGTGTTCATGTCTGGGATCTTATTTGATAAATATTTGATGTTCCTAGCTGCGGGTATCGGGCTTGGAGTTCTGGTGTTTATTGAGGTTTGCGTTTAATGATTTAAAATGTAAAATATTAAGATTTTTTTTAGTTAAAACACAGCACAAATCTAGATAGAAAAAAACTTACATTTTAAAATATTAATAAAGTAAAAAAAAAAAAACATAAAAAACAAAAAGGTATAAAAAAAGAAAATCAAATATCCTAAACAGAGATTAAAATGTTCCACATACACAATATTTTTATAGTACAAAATATATGTATTGTAATAATAATATATAATAATAATAAAAATAATATTAATATTTTTTTTTTGTGTTATGTTTTGTTGTATTTAACAATAATTTCTTTATTTGTGCTATTAAAAAAAAAAATCTAATATATATTTTTACCATTTGTAATATAACAAAATATTATTTGTTACTACACAATATAAACTTGTTTTCCAATAAATTGTGTATTTTTGATAAAACTTTTTATGATTTTAATTGAATTTATTTTTTAGGCATTACGGAAATCTGGTATAGAGCCAATCTCCTCTGCTCTACAATCTGCGTTTCTTGTCTACTGTGACGAAAAGGTAATAAATGTTATAATTTTCATAGTAATATTTAAAAATTAACAACATTTATATTTTTAACTAAACTATATGTTATGATATTATCAACAATTTTTTCTTTTAAATTATTTTTTCTGTTTAATATTTTATAATTTTATCGTTATAACCCATTCTTATATTTGTTCAACATTTCATTCCAGTTAGGGTTTTTTTTACATTCATTAATTAATAAAATATTAATTATAAACCAGTATTAAAAAAAGTAAAGGAAAGCAATAATTATACAACAGCTTTTTATATATATTTCGTTTAATTTAAATCTGTACAAAATTCTCCAACTTAAAAATTAAGGCTACGAGGGTTTCAAACTGGTTTGAGAACCACACAACAAACTCAGCTATCATTATTGTTTCACAAACATCTGAATTTTTTTAAAAACAAATTTCGAACAAAAACAAACGAGGAACGATTTTGGTCAATTAATATAACATTTTATATATATTGACCTTCAAGTAAACTGATAACCTGATTTATAGTAATTATTGTGATTTAACAGTTTTATGCACTCTAAGCGAAGTAAGCGCTTTGTATTAATCGGTTTATAGGACTGCGGCGTATTCGCGATGACTCCGTTGTATCTATACACGGGATTGGCTGCGCCGTTGCTGCTGGCACAAACAGCGCTGGAGCAGCTGAGTGGTGTACTGGCCGTGGGGGTGGGGGACACCGCCGCCAGCTGGTTCGGATCTCGGTTCGGTTTTAATAAGTGGCCTGGTGCGTTTATTTTTATATATTTAATTGTTTAAGTAACATTTGCTTTTACCTTTTTAATATGTATGTTGAGCTTATGAAATAAAGAAAAAAAAATCTATATCAAATCTCTGGGACACCGTCTTGTCGCTTTACCAAATGGGCTATTGCATTGCGTACAAGAGGTCTCCGGTTCCAACCTGCTCGTATTGATAAATTTTTCATTCTATATTTCTATAAAAATTTATAAAATAATTTGTAAATTTATTAAAGAGTATTTTTTTTTTCAGATAGTAGTAAAACGTTCGAAGGTACAGCGTTTAACATTCTGTCGCAAATAGGTACGGTGTATGCTCTTACTCTTTTTGGTAAGTTTAATTATTTCTTAAATGCAGTTCTTAAATTTGTAAATTTCTAAAATATAACTTCCAAATAACGAACACTATCATCATGGATCTTTTGAATTTTATGAATCGAAATCAAATTTTCTATTGAAAGTAAATTTTATATAAAACATATTGTATTGTCAAAGCTACAACCAGCTCCAAAAATTATTTGCAATAGACCTGTACAGCTGTCGACAGAAATTTCACGAGCTTGTATATTAAATTTATTTTAATCATATTTAAAATATAAATAAAAATATTAGACTTCCGTTGTAAGAGCCCTTCTAAATTTAAATTATTGAAAGCGCCATCTAGTTAACATTTTTGAAACTATCAGGTTTGTTGCCTGATAACCACGCGTCACTTCGCACGTGTTTGTCAGCGAGTGCATGCGCGCTAGTGGAGGCGCTAACTGACCAAGTCGACAACCTGGTACTGCCGTTGGTCACATTACTGGCTTACCGGGCCACCAGTCTCGTGATATTCACGTGACCTCCTTGTGACTTTGTGTATAAACTATATAATTTATTTTTGTCCATTCTTGTGTTCTTTATAGGAATAAAATAGTACCTTTGTCTTTTTTTTTAATTTTGTATGTATATTCGAGTACTTGAAGGTTACTCTCTATAGATGCATACTTAGTTGTAGTTTATAAGATAGTTATACTTCGTAATTATGTTTTTATTTATTTAACAATTAATAATGATAGAAAATTGTATTTTTATAATATTTTTTATTGAATCTAAAGTGTTACATTCCATTGTGCCTAAGAGTTTATTGAAGATGTATATTTTTTTAATAAAACTTTGATATTACTCTGTTTTATTATTTATGTTCAACTTCGTCTACTCCTTCCTCCATGGACCTTTGTAACAAGTGTAAAATAATGTGTATAGTAATCTAATACACGTATAGTAAGAATATATGTATATAAATAGCTTTTGCGCCCCCTGATCTATTCTTTGAGTTCTATCTACTATTCGCGCACGACTATCAGAAGCGAGGCTATTACCCCGTCTCGTCTATAGACTAGCTTTAGTTAAAAGACAATAATCTTACCAACTTATTGTTCTATATCGTTTCTCTTGTGTCGCAATGAGTATAAGGTATAACTTGTAAGTATTCATTGTATGGAGTTGTTTAACCATATTTCATGAACTAAAACCTAACGTAAACTTGAAGTAGCCCGTTCCGTTTCACGAGAAGTGGATATACAAAGTGAACAAAAAGATAAAGCAATGTAAATGCCTGAAAATAGTAGGTATGACCTCATACGATTGAAAATCTTTTTTTAATTTGATCTACCGTTTGCCAACGTCCATACCACGTTGAATACACCGGTTCTCGTCCGATCACCGAAGTTAAGCAACGTCGGGCGAGGTCAGTACTTGGATGGGTGACCGCCTGGGAACACCTCGTGATGTTGGCTTTTTGCAATTTTATTTGTTACAAATAGAATTTTGATATTAATTTTTACCTGTTAAGTTAGAAACCAGTAAAAGTGATACGTGTATTAAAAATATAGAAAAAGGTATAAAGAATTGGACTGTCATTCGATTCTAAAACAAATGTCAAAAAAATCATTAAAATATGTTATATTGTCTATTATAGGTATGATTGACAAAGTTCTTTCACCATCAGACAGAAATGAGTTGATGATAAAGTATATGGAGGAGCTGGAGGACTGGAAGGAGAGACAGAACAGCTTTTTAACTGCCAGGTAATATAGAATAATAAATATTATTAGATTATATTATAATTAGCTGTTACTCGTGGTTCTATAATAATTAGAAGCAGTAGCTAGATACCCTTCCTTATGAAACTGTCTATCATAAACAAATAATTTTTCAAATCCTTTTAGTAGTTTCGACGATTATTACTTTTAACAGAACAAACAAATAAACAAAGTCTTCAGCCTTATAATATTAGCATAGACTAATATTTTTTGTTCATTCATTTCACTTTTTTAATTTTGTTTTAGTTTTATTTTTAGTTTTTTTTATATATTTGTGGAAAAGGCATATAATGTATATGATTCATCGTTATTGTATAGACGTGTTAATTATGAAAATAACTGACAGCTGCAATATCTAATTTTTCAGACTAAATATTTAAGTCAAAAAAAAAATCAAATATATATATTTTTTTTAATTCAAATTTTCTTAAAATGGACAATCACTTCCAATCAAGGTAAATAATATATATTATTGTTTTTTATTTTCAATATATTTTGATTTTTCAATAAATCATAACATATTTTTAAGTATGTTATATATATATGACTGTTTAAGCAAAATCTATTGCCGTTATACTTACGTTTAAAAACATTTTTTTCCAACCCATATGTTTGGTGATGTTAAATATAAACATCTCAGGACCCAATATTGTATCACTATCTACAAAATGGACGCAAATAAATATATTCAATTAATAATTATTTTCATGATTTTATGATTCAATTGTAATTTTTAATATAGTTATACTTACCAAATATCTACAGTGCCTAGTGCTTAAGAATATATTTATTACTATCTTATATTTAAAACATATATATATATGTTTTTCAATCTATAGAATATATATATTTTGAAATACTGAATACTATTTTACCGGACCCTGTGGCGCTCAATGGGGCAGACCTATATCCAGCAGTGGACGATTTGCGGCTGAATGATGATGATGATATTTCAAACGGAAGTAGATCAATAAACAGTTTAGAAGACGTATTCTTGAGTGATGTGAGCTACTTTTTGTAACTTTATATAGCCCCGAGCGGCTTCACGTTGACGGTAGCCAGGAGTTCATCTACTATCTTGCATTTGTACTTGGATTGTATGCATTTGAGAGACCTCTTGCGCTCCGGGTTTGCGATGCTCTCTGGTAGAAAGTTATGTGGGAGGCCGGGTATTTTGGAAATAGCAATTAAGTAGCATTCTTATTTTATGTATATAGTACATTCTAATTTAATATCATTTGGGATGTCACACATAACTAATACAACTGAAATTAATTTTATAGATTTGCCTTTTTCATTTATTTACAAATATTTACAAATTTATTAACAAATATTAAAGTGTCATAAAAAAATAATTTTAATAACAAGAGCTTTATCTTACAATGCAATTAGTGTACATTAACATAATTTAAGTATTTATTTTTATAATTATTTAACAATAAGATTATTTTTTGACAATTTATTAGGTGTTAAAAACATGGTCAACTTTTAAACACAACAGATAGATATAATGTTATCCCGTAAATAAGTATAACTTTAATTGTAAAAATAGAAGTTTCTATAGAACGTATAAAATGGACAACAGCTGTTTTCTATTACACTTATTGACGACGTAATAAAATATTAATAGACAAAAAAATGTATATAAATTGTTTTAAAACCAACAAAAAAATTAAGTGCTTTTTTTCTATTATCTTAAATAAGAGGCAAAAAACTTTTTTTGCAAGTTTATAGACATTTTCGAATATATTATTTGTATTTCTTACATAAAGAGTTTTTTCTTAGACACGATTTAATAATTAATATGAATATTGTACATACAATATTCATATTAGACACATGTACACAATTATCTAGAACTTGAAGACTATTGTCCCCAGATCGACTGAACGTTATTTGAAGCAATGGTTTATTTGGCTCAGAGATATTGTCCGACATTTCGTTTATCATGTGTTGAAATTCCTTGCGAATCAGATCTCTTATAAATTCTTCTATGCTTGAAGTGTCTGTAGAACGATCAACTTTCGGCTCTTTTGGAATGATGTCTTCGGTTATTTTTCTACAAAAAAATAATAATTAAAATAAGCAATATGAAAAAAGTGCAAAAATCCAACATCATGAGATTCCGTTGAAATAATGTCTTATGTTGTTGTTTTAAAAAATATATATTCTATAGATTGAAAAACATATATATATATATATATATATCAAATGAAAAAAGCAAAAAGCCAACATCACGAGGTGTTCCCAGGCGGTCACCCATCCAAGTACTGACCTCGCCCGACGTTGCTTAACTTCGGTGATCGGACGAGAACCGGTGTATTCAACGTGGTATGGACGTTGGCGATGGCAAGTGCGAATTTGTGACTATGTCTATTAAATCACTCACACACACACACTTAATGTTTTAAATATAAGATAGTAATAAATATATTCTTAAGCACTAGGCACTGTAGATATTTGGTAAGTATAACTATATTAAAAATTACAATTGAATCATAAAATCATGAAAATAATTATTAATTGAATATATTTATTTGCGTCCATTTTGTAGATAGTGATACAATATTGGGTCCTGAGATGTTTATATTTAACATCACCAAACATATGGGTTGGAAAAAAATGTTTTTAAACGTAAGTATAACGGCAATAGATTTTGCTTAAACAGTCATATATATATAACATACTTAAAAATATGTTATGATTTATTGAAAAATCAAAATATATTGAAAATAAAAAACAATAATATATATTATTTACCTTGATTGGAAGTGATTGTCCATTTTAAGAAAATTTGAATTAAAAAAAATATATATATTTGATTTTTTTTTTGACTTAAATATTTAGTCTGAAAAATTAGATATTGCTGCTGTCAGTTATTTTCATAATTAAAACGTCTATACAATAACGATGAATCATATACATTATATGCCTTTTCCACAAATATATAAAAAAAACTAAAAATAAAACTAAAACAAAATTAAAAAAGTGAAATGAATGAACAAAAAATATTAGTCTATGCTAATATTATAAGGCTGAAGACTTTGTTTGTTCTGTTAAAAGTAATAATCGTCGAAACTACTAAAAGGATTTGAAAAATTATTTGTTTATGATAGACAGTTTCATAAGGAAGGGTATCTAGCTACTGCTTCTAATTATTATAGAACCACGAGTAACAGCTAATTATAATATAATCTAATAATATTTATTATTCTATATTACCTGGCAGTTAAAAAGCTGTTCTGTCTCTCCTTCCAGTCCTCCAGCTCCTCCATATACTTTATCATCAACTCATTTCTGTCTGATGGTGAAAGAACTTTGTCAATCATACCTATAATAGACAATATAACATATTTTAATGATTTTTTTGACATTTGTTTTAGAATCGAATGACAGTCCAATTCTTTATACCTTTTTCTATATTTTTAATACACGTATCACTTTTACTGGTTTCTAACTTAACAGGTAAAAATTAATATCAAAATTCTATTTGTAACAAATAAAATTGCAAAAAGCCAACATCACGAGGTGTTCCCAGGCGGTCACCCATCCAAGTACTGACCTCGCCCGACGTTGCTTAACTTCGGTGATCGGACGAGAACCGGTGTATTCAACGTGGTATGGACGTTGGCGATTGTCATTCTGAATTTATTTTACATACTTCATTGAAATAAAATATTAAAATAAATTATATTGTTTAAGTTCGATAGTAGCTGCTGCGCGATCATGTGGCGCTGTGCACTATTTTATACACAGTTTTTGGACATAGTTTTACTTTATCTATCTATCTTATATATAAAAGAATAAGTTTAATTTTATAACTTGAATATAAGTACCGTATCAAATGTTTCAATATAGTGTTTTTGGTTCTGCAGTCTTTGTGTCCGATTTAAGGGCATTTTAAATAATAGCTTGGTTGAATACTTGAATATTTTTAGTTGTTTATTTACCTTAACCCCAAATACATCTTTCTAATCAATTAAAGATGCACTATTTGTTTATTTTAAGAATTGTTGTTTTATTGTTGTATGACTAAATAAATAAATAAATAGGTAAGGCCTTCTACAAATGCTATAAAAAAGAGATATATATATTTGCATGGATGGGTACGCATTCCTGTCGGTGACGCACCTATGACGCCTTAAAATAAATAAAAATAACTAATACTAAGATTATTTAACCTTTTTTTTCAATGACTTTCTCCAATTAAATTACTCTTAACCGGTTTTTTATAAAATGACTGCAATAGACCATACTTTTGGTACACCTTTTTTGAAGCAGCTCCTGATTTTTTTTTTCTTTCAAGAGAAGGCGTATTTTCTATCATGCTTAGAGAGATTCTTTATACAATTTCTACATTAGAAAACGTCAAGTTAAGTCAAAGAAAACTCTTTGACTTAAAAAAATTCAAGCACTGATGATATTTTAAAAAACGTAAATTTATTATTATATATATATATATGTATATATGTGTGTGATGGTTTGTGGCCTAGTTTAGAGGCATGAAATATGGCAATAAATATGCTATTTCAAAATTCATGGTAGTCACCAAACTTTATTAAAATCCCCTGTTATTTATAAAAATAAGTAAAAAAGGGTTGTAATTTTTTTATGAAATATTTTATCACTATATGTTTTATGTATAGGTATATTCGGTCATCCAACAACCAGAAGCTCAGCCAGGAGATACCGATTTACGGTTGAGGTTCTAAAGTCCCGTACAAAGCGTTTCGCTTCTACTTTCCTTGTGCGGACGTCGAAAATTCGGAATTCTTTTGAAATTTGGAATCCGGAATCGGTGTTTCCTGATAATTATAATCTAGAGGTCTTCAATCCTCGAGTAAATAGGAACTTGCTACGTAAACGTGCCACACCTTAGACTACAGCCCATGCTTAACATCGGGCGGCCTGTAGTCAAATGCTTACCTTTTCTAGGTAAAAAAAAAAAAATAAATAAAAAAAACTCATTGTGTTATTGAGCCAGTTTAATAATTACATTGGATATTTTAGTCTCAGAAATACATTCAGCAACACAGTAATATCCCACTTTACGCAACCCCATTATTCGCGTTATGATTTAAAAAACGTTTGCTTCCAAGAATGTATATGAACATATTATGTACCTAATGTATTGACATTTCTTAGGTCGCTGGTATCCCCACTTTTTCCCTCAGGATCCTATCGTTAATTTCGATTCTTCCATGCATGTCTCGATTGAAAATTTGGTTTCATTATTTGATCCGAATACATAATAACGTTAAGTACAAATCCCAACTTTTTCCTTCAACTGTATATACTATGCTTACGTATAGAAAGTCGCCCACATGGTGGAGAAGTAGGTCTACCCACACAAAATTCGGTATTTTTTTATGTATTTATCTCATATTTGTGCAGTAGCCTGATGATCCTAACGTCAAATATATATTATATAGTTATAGTTTTTCTATATTTTATCCTCAAAAAATATTTCTATATATCAATCGATGCGGAATTTTATATTGAATTTTAAAAACCAACACTCATGACGAGCAATAATTTTTCCTAGAAGTTGTATATCTTAAGCTTCTTTAAGACCAACATTTTGCAATAATGGTGAAGACCGTAAAATATTATAAACAATACTTTTATTATAAACTGTCATGGATAATCACCTCACATACATAGTTACATATTATATTGTTGAAATAAAAAACAAATAATATTTTATTTTATTTTTAAAAAGCCGCAATTGGTTCACCGACGTTGCCAATATCTTTATCGTCCACAATTTCGGTCTTGATTATTTTCGACTTTTCTTTGAGTGTGTCTGTACTGTTCCTTTTCTTTATTAAAATACGTTTTTTCTTTACACCTTTACACTTAGCTTTGAATATCTTTTCTAAAGACAGTATATCTTTTCTGTTGATCGTCCAATCAATGATGGAGGTGTCTGCGAGTTTAGTTAAGTTATTTGTTTCATTGTAAGTTGGAATGTCTAAGTTCAGGATATCCATTACTTTTTGTAAGACATCATCCACATAGTAATTTATTATTAGATCTGCTTTGTTGTCCTGGAAATAAGTGTACAATTAATTATAGTATTGTGATAGATTATTATTTAATATAAATATATATATATGTATTTGTTACTAATGTAACTGTACTAATTATCACTTGCGGTTCCATTCGCGAACGAACGATTAAATTTACTATTAAGATAAATAATAGTAGTGTAATGATAAATAGCCTAAAGTCTCATGAAGCGCTATCATAATCAGAAAAAAAATCATATCCATCTGGTAAATTGATTATTGCATTTAAATAAACAAACATTCCATTTATAACATTATAGTACCGATATACACACATCTTAGGGGTCTTTTACCTAAAACAACCCCCCCAAATAGTATCAATATTAATTCTCATTGACTTACATGTTTTGTTGGTTGCAGGTTACATATAACTAACTTTCCTCCATACTTCACAGTATCTAGAGGCAAATTGCCACTTGGTACGATTTGAAGTGTGGTTCCCAAACATATACTCAGATCAGCGATGCTGGAAGTATCAAGATTGTTAGTTAAACAAAGTGTAAGTTAAATGTTTAGTTAATTTTAGCTTAACCTTAATTTTATATATAAATTTTAAATTTATTGAGTCTTAGTTTAACATTGTATATCTTTATATCTGTTCACAGATATGCTATATTAAAAAGCCTGATTTCATTACTATATACATTTTTGATGAGAAGTAGTATTGGTTGTTTGTGGAAAATATATTATGTTATCAATAATAATTTCGGATTTATTTCAAGCATTAATCATTTGAATAACAGTTGAGAGATCTATTTATTTAGAAAATGTGAACATCTTCTAAATAAATAGATCTCTCAACTTTGTATCTATGTGCTTATTGAGGTGTAGTAGCATGATAGTTTCTTTTTCAGCCTTTTAGGACTTCTACAGGATATTTTAAAACCTACTTTTACAAAACCTAATGAACAGACGAATAACTTTTATCTTCTAAATAAATATCCTTAAATACCTGGAATGCCACTCAGCCATCAAGAGATCATTTTCTGGTAAGCTGTGTTCCCAGTCCAGTACTCCATCAAACAGACGTCCTCTGCATGGTCTGCCTCCAGTGTGTCCAGAAGCACATGGAACTCCACTGCATTTCTTACCAACTGTCTCTACAGGACAGCTTCTTACAAATTGCCTGAAATATAGATTAAGTTTAAAATTAATTTTGATAATCACCCTATTATTTTAATCTTAAATCTATATTTATAATTTAATGTTATGTATTTCAGTGGGTACTTGTTAAATCTTGTAACAATAAGATTAACTTAGTAGTAGGTAGATTTATTCAATTCAATTGTTAGCTTTTTATTTATTTTCTTTTCTTTGTTTTTATTTTATTTATTTGTTTTAGTATTATATTTTATTTTATTTTTTTATATATTAAAATTATGTTGTCGATTTAATTCGATATATTTTTTTTTTCACTGTATTGTTATATTGTGCCCCCTCTATGTTTTTCTGTTTACCATGTTGGTTGACTGGTAGAGAATGCTTTAGCATTAAGTCCGCCGTTTGTATGATTTTTTTTGTGCAATAAAGATTTATAAAAAAAAAAAATAAAAAAATGTGTGTTGTTTAAATGGACCTAATATTTATATTGTTAAATTGTAAATAGTTTAAAATCTTCGAAAATATTGAAGTACCAAGATGCAAATAATAACAATTTTACAAGTTTAGACTACACTGTATGGCTGATAATGTATAAGTTACTGTAAAACCCCTACCCCTACAAATATTAGGGTTTAGGGAGCCCAAAGTGTATGTATTTTGAAAAATATATAATATTTTGGGGCTTTTATCATTAGGGTTTAATACATGCTAAGTTTTACCAGTAAATGTTGGTTTAGTTAGGTGAAGTTAGTCATAAACGATATTGGTTTTCTTATTATAAAGGAGTTTATCTATTTTTTTTACAAAATTTAATTTTCATTTTGTTTCAAAAAATTACTTTTAAATGTTAAAATGCAAAGATTTACCAAGTGAATGGTGGTAAAAACTTAAAATGAATGACAATCAGAAACCTGTTTATTTTATCGTTAAAAGGATTAAACTTAGGTTATACCCAAAAAGCTTTAGATTTACCAGAGTTCTGGATTTAAAAGTAAAATATAAAGTATGTTCAAAAAACTAGCTTAAAATTAATATAAGATCAGATCCAGCTACCAGTTTTCTACAGAAATTCCTAGAACACACCAATACTCTCACAGATGGCTTTCATCATAAATAAATGGAATCAACGTTTAAAATTATATTATACAAAAAACAAAACAGGATGAATAGTTGTATAGGATATAGATAAAGATTATAATTTCAAATATATCTTATATCTTACTTTTATCATTATATAAAGTATAAGTAAACTATGATAAAATATTAAAGAAATTTCGATGAAACAAAGAATGGCAGTAATATTGAGAGAAGCAGCTGAGGTCTAAACAAATGAGGTGACTAGTTGAGGTTGACCTTAAAGTTTCTTCTCCTAATTATTCAATTAACATTATTAAGATAACTTACTTTTTACACAAATTACATTCATCAACAAACATATTGCCATGTAGTTCAGACAAATATTTTCGTTGTAGGCCAGATTTTAAATGGAGTCCATCTATATTCTGACTAATTATGTATTGAACTTTTTTACATTCTATTAGTTTATTTAAAATCATATGAGTCTTTGTGGGTTCGGCATCAGCAAATGATATGTTTATTGTTGGCTTCTTGCCTTCCTTTTCCAAAGTCCACACTCCATTTGGCCCTCTGAAAATTTATACATATATTTTATTATATCATTAATTTTATTTTATTACAAGAGAACTGGTTATTTAATTAAATTGGTTTTGTTAAATAAATAGAAAGAAGGAATTCAAAGTAGTAATATGCTTAGGATTTCAGTTACCTAAAGTCTGGTATCCCAGCAGTGGTACTGATCCCTGCTCCAGTGTGAACCACTATATGTTTACTAGTTTTTATAAGATCAGCTAAAATGCCGCACTTCTCATTTAGTTTCTCAATGGAATCGAATTTCTGAAACACAAATACATGAGTACGAACTTTTTTTTGTCTTAAGAGTAAGATATATGTATTTTTTAAGTTTATACCTCAGGAACGCCAAGGATCCCTTTGTGTTCGTAGGGCGAGAGACCTTCTGCATAATTACAAGACATATTCGATAGTCAATAAAAAAATATATGTCTATCCTCTTTTGAAACCCGATTTTTTATGAATTTGAATCCTATCAATACTTAACAAGTTTAGCTTCACATTCTAAATAAAATATTAAAACAATAAGTCTAGGTTTGTTAGTGTTTTATTAGAAACGATATTTTAAGTAAAAAGCCTTTGTCTATAAGTTACTAGATCCGCTTAATTATTAAGATTTAAGAATAAAATTTAAAAAAGTATTGATTTGAGAGTAAAAGTTTGACTATTTTTCTGACACTTGTTCGCTTATTTAAAATATCGACCATAGAGGAAAGGATTTTTTTTTAAATCCATTAAAAAACTTTAAAAGCGTTATATTGATAACGATATTATTATATCGAATTAAAAATTACAGAAATGCGTTATATCGAAGGTTCTTTAAAAATTTAAGCTAGGATTTTTTTTATTTTTATTGTATTGTATTTACATTTTTTAATACTCTAAACCCTTACTATAAACATTTTGTACAATTAATTAACATTTATAATTTTGTTCAGCCATGTATAATATTAAGGACTTTTGACTTAAAGTTTTTTTATTGATTCAGGTAATAAATCAGCATTTGGCTTTTAGTCAGTTATAAGACTTGGCTACTGGGGAACAACTGATAAAATGGTTTTATGTTCCTTCATAATTTATATATATTATGCAATTTGAGATGGAAAAACTTAAATAATAATTACAATTCTTAAGAAAATTACATTACACATACTATTTTGATATCATAAACTGCTTTTAAACTAGGCTGTAGCAATAATATTATTCAGTTTTATTTAGGGCCTTAAGTTGCTTCTTTTTCAAATTACTCTTAATGTAAATTCGTATTCCTTAATTCTACTCTTTAAAATATTGCTATATTGTTAAATGTCATTTGTCAAAATTCAAATGAAATTTCAAAGCGTCAAAAATCTTAATTTTATGGTTTGACGCTCCTATAGTGTATCGTTTACGTTTACAGGCTTCCATTCAAACCTTTACGTTTTATTTAGGATTGCTAGATTATATTTATCACTCTTACCATTATGAACCGTAGACGTGCTCACGATGAAGAAGACGGATATGGTATGTTTTAACTATTAGATTTATGTTCTAGGTTAATTCTCATATATGTTATCTTCCAATTAGCAGTTTGTATTAATTTACCTTATTTGAATTCACAGAACGTCTTCATAGGAAACGTCGTCGGGTATCTGAAAATCAAGAGATTGAAGATAGATTAGAGTCCCTTATTTTGCGGGTTGGAGAGAAAAGTAGTTCCAGTTTAGAGAGTAATTTGGAGGGTTTAGCGAGTGTACTGGAAGCCGACTTGAGTACTTTCCGCGTCAAAATATTACGTATTTTAACAGAATGTGCTATACGTATGCCAGAAAAATGCACTATTTATGCTACACTAGTGGGTTTACTAAATGCAAAGAATTACAACTTCGGTGGTGAGTTTGTGGATTACATTGTCAAAACCTTTAAGGAAAACCTTAAAACTGGGAAGTGGAATGCAGCTCGCTATTGTTTGAGGTTCATAGCTGATCTTGTTAATTGCCATGTACTGGCTGCGTCATCCTTGCTGACCTTATTAGAAACATTGGTTGACAGTGCCAATGAAGATAGTGTGCCACAGGTTAGAAGGGACTGGTTCGTATTTGCTGTTCTCGCAACTTTGCCTTGGGTTGGGAGAGAATTATATGAAAAGAAAGAATCCCAATTGGATCACTTGTTAGTAACTATAGAGGTATTTTTAAATAAGAGAAGTAAGAAACATTGGCCAGCATTAAAAGTATGGTCTGCAGATTCCCCACACCTTCAAGAAGAGTATTTAGATTGTCTATGGTCACAGATAAAAAAGTTAAGACAGGATAATTGGTCTGAAAAACATATTCCAAGACCTTATCTAGCCTTTGATTCTATTCTGTGTGAAGCTTTACAACACACACTTCCTGCAATTCAGGTAAATATTACATTTTTTATATTAATGTACAGAATTTTTCTATAAACTTAAAATAAAATGTCATTAATTTCTTCAACAGCCTCCACCGCACAATGATGGCGATACATATCCCATGCCTCGTGCTATATTCCGTATGTTTGACTACACAGACTGTCCTGATGGTCCAGTGCTACCAGGTGCTCATTCCATAGAGAGATTCCTCATAGAGGAACACCTTCATAATATTATTGAAGCATATCATTTAGAGAGAAAGGAATGTGCTGCTCAACTGCTATGTTTTCCTTATAAATCCAAAATACCACTAGAATACTGTGTAGTTGAAATTATTTTTGCTGAGTTATTCAACTTGCCGAGGCCAAGATATTTAGAAATATGTTATGGGTCTGTTTTAATTGAGTTATGCAAGCTACAGCCTTCAACAATGCCACAAGTATTGGCACAAGCCACAGAGATTTTGTTTATGAGAATTGATACCATGAATATTGCATGCTTTGACAGGTTTGTATGTTTGGATTAATTATTTAGCATAAGAAATGGTATCTCAGACTATAAAATAAAAATGATTGGCAAACTGTCAGTATCAGAGGTTAGAAAGGAATTCGAAAACAAATTAGTTATGTTTTTATAATTCAATGTTTGAGAAACAAGGTTAAAATTAACGTTTCTTAAGATTTACGTGAGTACTACACATTTCAATAAAACTATTTTGCGCGCCTAACTCGCGATGGTTATTACATTTTTAATTTAAACCGGACGTTTCGAGTGCTTTGCAGCAAACGTGTTTGCGATAAGATGAGATGTTGGTGTCTGTCAATCAGTCGGTTTATTTGTCGCCTACTTCCAACGGTTCCTGAGTTTATGAGTATAGAATTCAGGATGCACACAAAACGCATTATGTCTATGGGCAGTATGTTTACAGATGTTGGATTTAATACTTGTCATGATAGGATCCCAGGTGTTCAATAGATTCCAACCATCTTCTCTATTAAAATTAGGATGTTTTTTCATTTCAATAGCCTTGCGAATCATTCTTGGAAGTAGGTGACAAATAAACTGATTTACTGACAGACATCAACATCTGTTCTTACCGCGAACACGTTTGCTGCAAAGCACTAAACACATTGACATTTAATTAAAAATGTAATAATTAACGCGAGTTACATCCGTAAAGTAGTTTTATGGAAACAGGTTAAAATTAATTTTTTGAGAGTTATGTTAAATTCATTGACTTTTAACATTTTTAAATTATAAAAAATTAAATTGAAATTGCAGGAAAATTGAAATCCTTAAAATAATAAAGATAGAGTTGTTAAAGAGATTAAGTTAACATTTTAGTTGTTCGTTCATTTACGTAACATTTTGTTTTATTATATTACAGGTTAGTCAATTGGTTTGCGTACCATCTCAGTAACTTCCAGTACCGCTGGTCGTGGGAGGACTGGGAGGGGTGCGCGCAACTGGATCGCGACCACCCGAAGCCCCGGTTCATTAGAGAGGTGCTCAGCAAGTGTCTTAGGTAATTTAGTATATCATAGTCTTTTAAAATACTTGATATGACTAGTTCGTAATTATAAACTTTAATATTATATATAATTATTCGATTGCACGTTAATTTTATTGTATTTGCCTCACTTCTTTCGAATTTATCAAGGGCTCTTATTATTGAGGATGGAGCTGGGCGAAATAGTAAAGTAGTAATTTTGAGTTTGGTCTGGCAAAATTTGTATAAAATTGACGTAATTACAGACAAATAAATATAAATAATACTAATCATGAATCATGAAAGTCTTAATACAAAAATATTATCTTTCAATTATAATAATAAGCTTTATGACTGTTTTCTTTGTCAATAATATAAATTTCTTTATAAATATTTTGACTTATATATTCATTAGTAATCTTCGTTCGCTCTTATATTATTTTAATTATATTCTTTATTAATAAATATATATTTGTTTATAGGTTGTCATACCATCAAAGAATCAAAGACATGACTCCAGATTCCCTTGCAGCATATGTACCGTATAAACCTGAGCCTATTTATAAGTACTCCATGGAGGGGGCAGGTAAGAAAATAAAATATTTAAATTATTATTTTATTGACTTGTTTACAAAATTAAATTATTTTTAACCTACAACTTATATAATTTATATTTACACTGGAAGCAGTAGTAAAATTTGCATGAGTTAAATATCTTAAATGCTTCCTACTGTTTGTTTTTTAATATACAACATAAATTAAAGCTGCAATAAATAAATTCAGTCTACGACATGGCCATTAACTCCAAGAAGCTAAAAGGTCGGTCATGTGATGATACATCGTCATTTGAATCTCTGGATGATTCTTTTTCTTCTTCGTCATCACCGAACGCTGTGCTATCATCCATTGGGAGCATATTTCCACCTCCATAATTCTCTTCACTCTCATCATCATTTTCATTATTATCATCATATTGATTATCATCAATCGGTTTTTGGGTTATACCTTCAAATACACCTAGGAAATCCTCAAACTCATCACTTTTGGAGTTTTCTTCATCTTGTTCTGTCTTATTACGTGTTTTGTTTGGTTTTTCTTCATCACTGTTGAAATTAAAATTAAATAACTCATCTAATATGTCACTACCGGTTGAAATTTCTGAAGAAATTCTGTCGGTGCTAGGTACTGAGGTTATTGGTTCAATGAGAGTCTCAGAATCTGAGTTCAAGTTGTTTGGGTCTTCTGTAGTAATAATGTTATGTTTCTTCTTTTTACATTTAGTTTTATTTTTTGACTGAGCAAGTGGTGTTGATGACAATTGAATTGAAAATCTCGATTCTTTAATATTGTCGTTTTCTACTGGTAAAGGTTTCTGAAATGTGTCTTCAGAGTTATCTTTAGATTTATTGGTATCTAGTTCATCATATCTGCTATCTTGTTCCTCATGTGTGGGACTTAATGGCAAAACACTGTTAGTTTCATATTGGTCTACAGTTTCTTCATACAAAGAATTAATTTGTGACGTCATCTCACTTATTTTCGCTATACTTGGTTCTGTGCTGGCGGGAATGCGCTTTCGATCCTCATGAGTTTTTCCTTTTTCATCTAACATTCGAGGCGTAGTTGATATAATATACCCTTGGAAGTTAGAACCTTTTCTCCTGTATAAAGATGAATTTGGCGTTATTGTTGCATTTAATTGTGCTTTTTGACCTGAACTCCAACGATCATGCTTTACCGATGTCCCTTTGAGCATTAATGTTGATTGTCTGAATCGATTTTTGTTTTTTGGTTTTGTTGTTGAAAGAGTAACTTTTTTTGTTGTCGTTGTACTCGGCGATAATGTTGTTGTTGTAGTTGTAGAAGTAGTTGTAGAATTTGATGAAGTAGATACTGTCTTGTTATGCGATTCCCTGGAAGATTTCATAATTCCAGTTGAAGCGGAACTGGCTTGAGGTGTTAGATCATGCATTGGTTTTCTTTTAATGTTATCTGGAGCATTCGTGGTTGTTGTTGACGATGTTGTTGTGATTCTTTTGTGTTTTTTAATTTTTTCTTGTTTTACTACTTTCTGCGGAGGACGCGTCCTTTTCTTGGGTGCAGCTGTTGTCGCCGTTGTTTCTCGTACTGCTTCCGTTGTAGTCGATATACTCTTCTTTGGACTTGCTGTTTTAACTGTAGTTGTCATCGGTGTAGTTGTGTCTTGTATACGAATTAGTTCTGTCTGAGAGACCATTGGAGTTGTTTTTATAAAAGCTCCCAAAACATTTGCCCAGTCCAATGTCTCAATTTCCTCTGACGCTGTATATTGAGCAGTTATAATATCGGGGACTACGGTACTGACACGTTTTGTATTATCGTGTTTTTTCATTGGTTTTTTGCCATTTGTGGTCGTTTTTCGAGTTTTATTTTCGTTCTTCTTATCACTTAATTCTAAAGTCGTTGTATTAGTATCTTCATAGTCGACTGTAATCGGTTTAAATGCAGTATCTGCAAATGCATCAGGGTCTGAAAATAGAACATCCATAACTTGTGGACTTGGTCTGAAGTCTATTGGTCGATTTGGGGGTCTATTTGGCTTTGAGAAATGCAAGTATTTCAGTGGTGGCAATGGCTTGAATGGTTTCTTATCCATGGTTACGAAAACTCCTGGTGGTGCATTGTACACTGGGGGCCTAACATGTTCTGGGAAATAATTAACTTTAACTGGGGTGGACTTGTATTTATTATAGGAAGGTAATTGATACTTCATACTGTCGGGTACAATCGTTATATTATCAAGATTTTCAAAAGAATTAGGAGGCGTTACTTCAGCAGAATAATCCCTTGGGGGTACTATTGGAGGTAATGGGGTTGGTAAGACAGCTGGACGTGTCGTTTTTATGCTATTATGTGAATCCCTGTGAGCATATGGGTACATAGAGTACAAATTGGTGTTAGCTGTCGTAATTGGACCCATATCGAGATATTGTTGAGGGTTAATAGGTGGTACCGATAAAGGAGGGCGAATTAGTTTGTTTTGATTTGGTCTATAGGGGTATGGTACGTGATGGTGATCAGAAGGAACTCCTAAATGTCCTAACTTTGAGTATTGGGGGGTAAGATAAGGGTTGGGATTTGGTTTGTATTTTGGTGGAGCATCGTAATCTCGTGTATTCTCGTCTGAAAACAGATTAGTGAATATTTTATCGAAACCTTGGAAGAATTGTCTCCTTCCTATCTGTTTAACGGGAGCTATATTTTTGTGAAACCATACAGCCCTTTCCGGTCTTCTAGTTTGAAATTTTGGAGCTTCAAATTTTCGATATTCTTGAGGTTTGTCTAGTATTTCTTTTGGGTAACTCTCGCGCACTGTAAATGTTCGCATATAACTTTCGTGGGGCTTTTTCTGTTTCTTTAGTGTTTGAGATTTAACAGAAAATGTTAATTCATAATTGTTTTTGCCTTGAGTAGTTTCTTGATCCCTCTGTCTTACACGCCTTACTGACCAGAAAGCTTTAACACCCTGCAAGCATTTAGTATCACTGCAGTTCTCTTTTGATCTTTCATCTTCAGCAAAGGAAAATCCTTGTTTATTTTCTAAAAGACGTCCCTTTGCGATAACAGTAACGTCTCCAGTACCCGGTTCCTCTTCTGGTAATCTGTTAAAGGGTGCTGTTTTAATTTTATTCCACAAATCGCGATCATCAATTTCTTTTGACTCAGAACTTTCGGTTTTGCTGCTGACGTCACTTTTAGCTATCAGCTGGTCTATTTTGTCCCTAACAAGGGTTAAATAGACACTGTGTCTTAAAGCGTCTTCCCAATAATGCACAGGCACTAAGACTGGGGAAGTTGGAGAATCCGTTTGAATTTTTTCGTGCAATTTTTCTTCCCGAGTCTCTCGTCTCTTGTGATGCCATTCGTTGAGTGGAATAGGCATCGGTTGGAAATCATCACTCTGTGCGGGAATTCTTCCTAATTGTATCTGTAAAGATTAAATTGAAATAAAAACAAACGAATACTAATCAAACATAACAGCGATTGTTGTTGTAATTACTGTTAAGATATTTTAATATGCGTTCGAAAGTAAAATGGGTGGCGGGAAAGTGCGCTCGGATAGCGTGCAGGTATCGTCGCGTGAATGTTAGGCGATCCAACCCTCGTGCAGCGATTTCCCATCTGACAAATATTATAATATTTCGTACATACTTTTAGATACAAGTAAATAGAAATTATTGTTTAATTTTTGTTAAACTACATAATTTAATAAAATTTTTGGTACTACCAAGGTTAAATAGCTCTAAATTCGTTAATAGTATGTTTGTCTTAATGTTCTACAGAACATATGTAATGATTTATATATTGTTATCTGACGTACCATCTGGGCCTAGATGTTTAAGCTGCGTGGAGTTGATCTTATTAGTTTCGCGGGGAAATTAACATTTGATTTTTGTGTCAAGGGTAGGTTTTATTTACCTATTTATTTATTTTTATTTTTTTATTTTAATACTAATATAATTTAGAAAAAAAAATTGTTGCTCTTTTACTTGCTAAGTTGTAAGTACTGTAAAGTGTGAATTCTTGCTTTAATTGTATTAATGCAAATATAAAGCACCAATATTAAGATAGAAAGATAAAAAATTGTCTATTACCCCATATTTATGGGAAAATCACACGGAGACAATACCAACGAGGTCGTTATTATCTGTTCATCTTTGTGTGTGATTAGAGCAAATGAACTTTAATTTGTAAACACTGACATTCAGTTGTTTTTATTAATTAATTAACATTATTATAGATATTTTTGATTTTATGATAATATAGACAAAAAAAATATCAATTATAGAAATAACTTTAA
This sequence comes from Mechanitis mazaeus, assembly GCA_959347395.1. Taxonomy (NCBI): domain Eukaryota; kingdom Metazoa; phylum Arthropoda; class Insecta; order Lepidoptera; family Nymphalidae; genus Mechanitis; species Mechanitis mazaeus. The sequence goes on from OY365754.1 coordinate 10,291,297, forward strand.
ATTGAATTCTTAAAACTTGGAATCCAGAGCGAAAATAATTTGTACTAAAAAAATAAATTATACAAATTATTTTTATATATAAATATAAAAATTTTGAAAATGCAATAAATTGATAATATTAAAATATATTCAAAATTAAACAAACATAAAAAAACAAACAATAACACATCACAGCACAGTATTTGTAAATAATTCAAATGAATCAGTTCATACTTACGAGTATCGTGAAGAAAACGCACAGCAATTCGGATCGCATTTTAACAACACGTCAGGTACGTGTGGGTGTAGCTGTTGCACTGAGCCAGCCCCAGCCAACCCCGCTTCCAGACTATACACTAGCTAACGTTCGTTGCAGGTTCCATTTAAATGTTATGACGCAAGAGACAGCGTATCGTTATGTCAAACACATACATTTATTAATCTATTCGACTAATGTCACTTGTCTAGGATCCGTTGTATATTCTATTTAACCCTTTTAGTGCCAAGGAGCGCCGTTGCGCTGCTCTCGCTAGTTGTAAAAATTGCCACTTTACCACAGTTTACTCTGTTTCTATAATGTTCTTGTCAAAATAATGTGTAGTATTATTTTTCTGTTTTTATTATCATAGTATTAGATGTTCTGAAGAGAACGTTGAAAAGATTATGAATATTGGTGTATTGTAACGGAAATCGTGAATATTTGTCTTGTACATATAAATTATCTATAAAAATTCACTTTTTTTTACTGGAATTTTTAGCATATATTCTTTAAATATGTATGGCACTAAAAGGGTTAAATGTAATGACGCAAGCAATATCATACCGTTATCTTATGTGAAACATACATTTATTATTCTATTCGACTAATGTCACTTGTCTAGCCCCCAGACATTGATTTCTTCTTCTCAAAGCTTATTACGATCAGAAAAAAATATGTTAACTGGTGCAATAAGTCATGATTATTCAACACTTTTTTTATTGCGAACAATTTATAACAAAAAAGATAATTTTATTTATTGAATTCATGTCGTTCTCCCGCTTTTATAATTAAGACATTCCTATTGAAAATTTTAAAAGTAATTAACCAAATGAAATTATAGTAACAATTTTTATAACAATACATCAATGCACGAGGATATAATCGCTAGTGTTGTAAGCTCTATTAAATTATTAACACCATTCTGGTTAGGAAATGCGTTTGATCTTATCTAAGCTATCTGTATAGCAATCTGCGTGGTATGGTCAGACAATACTATGGTGTAACACACCGTGTGCGTGCTGAGGAAGTTGCAACCGTCTAACGCCTTCTATAGTGTAATGCATAGCATCCGTTTAATGAAAACGAACTAAAAAATATTTGAAATAATAATAATTTATTGTTGTTTATTTAAGATTAAAAAGGACTTAGTCCGGCCTTTAGTTCAACAGATACGTAATCAAGACTACCAACATAATAATAAATAGGAGTCCGAACCAGACCTCAATTTTGATTCGCTGCGCTCGCAAAATCTCAGTATGTTTTAGCATATTGGGCGAAGTGAGGTGCAAACAGCACTGACGCTGTATTTACAAAACTTCGACGCATTCTGACATAAAATTTTTATTTATATATTTAGTTTTTTTCAAACTAAATTTTCGCCGTGAAATATTTTTCCCATTGAAGTCTATGTTTAGTTTTTCCGGGACTATTCCTCTACGACATCGATTTTTTTAAGCACTACTAGACTGATGTCTATCAGTGTGTAAAATTATGAATTTTTCGGATATACCGTTTTTGATTGATGCTTGCATAAAGGACACAGAAGTCTCTCAAAGAGAGCCTCGCTCAACAAAAAATATAAATTAAATTAACTACGTACTTCAATATTATTGTCGTATTTTAGTAATTTAAGAAAATATCTCATATTTTTTGCTCTTGTCGGTAGATTTTCGTTATTCCGTTGATTTTTGAAATATATCATAGAAAGACTATACTTATATCCCTGAATCATCATGAACTTCATGAAAGTCACTTTATTGACAGATCTTGACCTCCTGAGTACTAAAAAATTTTTGACCTATTTGTTGATCAAAAGTTATAAAAGGTCAAAGTTTGAAGTTAGGTTAATGAATAACTCAACCGATTTTGTTCAAACTTACAATTCTTATTCATTAGGGCAGTTCATTGATGAAAACTTTGAGTTGACCTTGAAAATTAAACAAAAAAATAACGAATAGAAAGTTAACAATTTAAATGAGAAAACGACCCCTGAAAAAATTTAGGAATTTCGGGTCTTAAAACCAAACCAACTGAAGAACGATTTTTCGGCTTTGTCATAGTTGACTGGTTCATTCTATATTAATTTAAAAATGTAATTACATGACTAATTCCCCAATTCCCCTACTACCATCGGATATCTCGACGCACGGCGAGTATCCATCCTTACGTTCTGGAGCCTCCACCTGTCCTAATGAAGCGCTTTACTTCGCACGGTGAAGGATTGGAATAGCTTGCCTGCGCCGCTATTTCCTCCTGGATACAATGTGGGTGTCTTCAAGAGAAGAGTGAACAGGTTACTAAGTTAATGCGCCTTACCTATTACTATATTTCCATTTTCCAACAGGTGGAAATTAGTCAAGCATTAACTTAGTGTAAAAAATATATAATTTCCAATCTTCAGTGATTGTCATTAAAATTAGGTAATTAATAACCATACGTTAAATAACGTCAATATAATATATGTGTAGAAATCGTGGTAATAGGTTCCACGAGGAAACATTTAAATCATTTGTTTTAAAGAGTTATTTGAACTGCACACTGAAAAGAGCGTTGAAACACGCGAGCGCAGTGAAATCCGGCGCGAGTACGAATGACAATTATTAAAATAGAGGAAATTGTTCAATTGTTTTTTTATTTGTTAAAGAAGAGGACCTAATTTTTTATTTTATTTTAATTGTTTTTTAAATTTAATTTGTTTTTATGAAATGCTAATTTATAATTTCCAACCAAAGCGTAATATATTGTTATGATCACGAACCTCTTAAAGAAAAGTTAGTGATCAGACAACTTGATAAATTTTTATGTTAATTTATTTTATTTTATTAACTACATAAATTACTATATTAATAATGGTATTAAAATTTCGTACTTTTCAATTTGAAATCGTATTTCATATTCTTATTAACAAAAATGAATATTTAGATTTCAATATAATATTAAAGAAAACAGCACACAAAATTATAATTGCCTTAAATTTTTTTTTATCTATAAACATGTTATATCATCAATAGTGCTTCAATAACAAACTTAATAATAATCGGAGTTCTAATATGGACTTCAAGAAGTACCTTCTTCTAGTTGTACTTTCATGCATAGAATCAAAAAAAAATAGATAATTATAAATTTTAATTACATAATTTGTTGCAGCATCTCTGCCAGGTACAGAAGCCGCTCACCAGCTAGTGGTATGCGTTCGTAATAAATGTACTCCTGAGGAAGCATTGAACGTGTTACGAGAACTGCCCAATCCTTTACGTGAGGGGGACGCCACCGCCGCCCACACAGCCTACAACCCCCTTAAAATAGATGTATTCGTGCAAACCTTGTTGAATCTTGGCAGCAAGAGCATTTCTCATAGTTTTGCTGCTATATCCAAGTTTCATTACGTTTTCAAGGTACGGAATTTTGGGTTGTCATTATTATTAAAAGTTGATATCGGAATAAATAAGTTAATATTTTAGATTCTAGCGGAGTCTGAGGAGGCCCAAATTTGTGTTCTTCGTAACGTGTGGGAGTTGTGGCAAAGACACAGTCAGATGGTTTGTGTTTTGGTGGACAAAATGTTAAAGACACAAATCGTAGAGTGCAGTGCTGTGGCTACGTGGCTGTTCTCTAAGGAAATGGCGCCGTATTTTACTTACGGATATCTGTGGGAGATTCTGCATCTCACTATTGATAAGATGAATAAGCACGTGTCCAAATTGAGTATGTTGTGACGATTCAACTAATTTAAATAATTCTGATGTACAAAAAAAAAGAATGGTTTCAATAATCATTGTTATATTTACAGGCAAAGAATTACAAGAAGCAAGAGAGGCACTCGCTAGAGCCGATTCCAGTAGCTCCGAGTCCGAAGACGAAAGCGGTAGCAAGAAGAAGAAGGACCAAGACAAACCCACCGAGGAGGTAGAAATTTGTCAGAAGTCAACAATCTAATAAAACATCATAAGATTAAAATAAATTGAAAAACTATTTCCAGGCAGTGGAACGGATGGAGGAACGTCTGGAGATGGCCCATACGGACCAAAAGCGCCTGTTCCTGATTGTGTTCCAGCGCTTCATTATGATTTTGTCGGAGCACCTCGTGAGAGCTGACACGGACGCGCGCGACCCGCACACACACTGGTACCGCGCTACACTCGCGAGACTGCGGCAGGTGTTCCTACTGGTGAGGAGACACACACACACACACACACACACACACACACACACACACACACACACACACACACACACACACACACACAACACACGCAAAGATACATACACACGCGCACACACCCACACAGATATACACAACACACGCACACATATATACATACACATAGAGAAAGAGATATAGACACCTTTGTGTCTTTACGCACACACACATGCAGACATTTACACGCCTGAGCGCGCACAGCTACAGGCATTCACACAAGAACTAACGCGCGTTTCTCTTATTTAACTTCCAACAGATCCAACTTTGCTCGGTAACATAAAAATATAGGTATAGTCACATCATCGCTTTTGTGAATTTTCTCTTACTTTAATGTCGCACTGTACTATATCGTGATTGACTAATATTGTCTCTATGAGAACGAAGGCTACATTCGTCAAGATTCTTATAACAAATATTTCTAATTTGACTCTATATAATAACATTGAGATGCCACAATCGAAATTATGCTTAAAATCCAAATTTCAGCATCACGAGCAAGTCCAGAAATACAGCAGTACGCTAGAAACACTTCTCTTCACTCAAGACCTGGACCCACATATCTTGGACGTGTTCCATCAGTTCATAGCTCTCACCGCGTAATCTCCATAGGTGTATGAAATTTAGGAATATAAAAATACAATCTATATTGAACTTAATGTTATTGCTTTAAAGTCTGTATTAATATGCTTTTCAAACCGGCTATACTACTGCCAGACTTTGAAGGATTTTAAATATAATTTAATAAATAAATAAGTGGATTTTATTATATAAGATTAGAATTTAATTATTTAGACTGATGTGATGAGTTATAAGAAAAATGCGGACTAATAAAAAGTATTTATATTTCAAAAATAATATCCTATCCATAGACAATCTTAAAATTTTTAAGATAAAGGCGTCCGCAGACTAAATAACATACAATATGTATATAAAGTTAATTTTTGAACATTTTGTTTTATTGGACCCCTTTTTGTTATTTTACATAAATGCAATAAAATAATAAATAATAACTTTAATAAAACTTCAGTTATTTAATTATTTCAGGAATGATAAAAGTTCTTCAACATCAAGCTTTGATCCCAGGTAACACGGCGCCCTCTGGTGGATGTTGGTGGGTTGTATATCCAAAATGGGTTTAGAGCCGTCTGAGGCCACGCCCCCTGCTTCAGTTACAAGGAAAGCCATGGGGTTGCACTCGTAGAGTAGACGGAGCTGGAATAATTAACAAATGCAATACTTTTAATATTTATAATACAAATATTTTTGTTATTTCATTATTATTGTCATAAAATCAAAAAAATGGTACAAATTCAACCAGGATAAAATGAAATGAAAATTTGACAACACAATTTGTTAATATATACATATATATATATTGGCAGAACTATAGATAAACTATATAGAAAATCTCCCAAAAAAGGTATAAATTTTGGAAAGCAATATTAATTTTATATATTTGTAGACTAAATGGCTAGTCTCTATATAACTTACTTTTCCCTTAGGCGAGGATGTAGTAGCTGGATACATAAAAATTCCACCGTATTTAATAGTTCTATGAACATCAGCCACCATGGACCCGACGTATCTGGCGCCGTACGCTTTTCCCGTCTTAGGCCTTTTCTTCTCTTCTATATAGTTCTTGAGACCTTCAGACCATTCTGCTGCATAACCTGAATACGATAATCGTTTTTTTATTATGAAATTGAATTTGATTTAATATATACTAATATTATAAAGCTGAAGAGTCTGGTTGAACGCGCTTATCTTCTAACTACCGAATGGATTTGAAAATTTCTTTGCTTTTTTCTTCTGATTATGATTGACAGGTTCTTGAGAAAGGCATTACGCTACTACTCTTAGTCTAATAGTATATAAAATCGTTCTTCCACGGGTTGAGCCGCGAGTAAAAGCATAAAAAAGTATAAAAAAATAAAGCCAACATTATTATTTTTATTAAAGAAAAAGTTAGTTGTACCTTCATTTATAGAAAATATCTTGCCCTTCTCTGGGATTCTCATATTGGGATCGGTGAGAATAAATTCTCCAATCGAAGGATCGTACATGAAGCCATTCACCCCCTTCCCTTGTCCGAGGCCGAGCACCATCATGGTCGCTGAACCGTATAGAGCATACCCAGCTGCCACCAGCTGGTTACCGGGTCTCAGGGCGTCTGATTCTGTAGGCTCACTATCTGTGGTCTTTCTAAAAAAAACCATTTATGGCATATATTATATTTTATACGCGTAAAAAAAAAGAATTAACTTCTCTTTAACAAATTTACGAACTACAGTTTAAAATATTGTTTAATAATATAAGTTAATTTAAAATATAATCATCCGGCTCCCGACATTACTATCGGAATTTGCCCGACTAGATTCGAACCCATTCAGGGACCTTATTCATCATTTTTTTCATTCACAGCTCATGAATAACCTCGTATAGGTTCGAAACTAATTGGGCAAATTTTGATAGTAATTATAGGTAAAGTGGGATAACTATTAAATAGTAATCATGGATCACGAAACTTAACATACAAAAATAAATAACTTTATTATATCTTCCTTATCTAGAAACGTAAGTACTTACTTGTAAATAGCGAAGATAGATCCAACTGAGACGAGACAGTCGATGTTGGATGATCCGTCCAAAGGGTCGAAGCAGACGATATATTTTCCTCGCCTTTCTGTTTCCACCTGATATCAAATAAAATTTAATATTAAACTTAATTAAAACAAGCAAAGTAATTTTTTGTCAACAAATAGTGACTCGACTATACGTACTATATTAGATAAAAATAAACTATATTATTTTTATCTTTTATTGATTTTCCTAAGAGGTAATTGTAGACTGACTTCACTATTAAGTGATATCTACATGTTCACAGATTTTTTAAACATAAGAAATGTAAATTTCTAACTAGTTCCGCTCGCGACTTTGCTCGCATAGTGTAGAAAAGAAAGTTCCCTACATCCTATTTTAGGCTGGATCCTATCTTTATTAGATTTCATCCTATAACGGCTCAGCTTTGCCGTAAAACATACATTTATTATACGTTTTTACTAAAGATAAAGAAACTGAAATTGAAGATTTCATCAAAATTGGTGTAACGGTTTAGCAGTTATAGAAAATGCGAGGGTGCAATGGATATTAATCAAACAACACACCCACTAACACCGGCTTGTATCTGATCAAACTGTGTCCAAAGATTCAGTTCGATCAGTGTAGTGTTCTAGTCACTCATAGAAATAACTTTTACATATATAGATAATTAAAAAAAAATTGACAATATCCAAAGTTCCCTAGAAAGGTTTTTGAAATTTGTAGTCTTGCTCATTTAACAACTGAGGGACATTTTAATATTAACTCAAATAAAATTAATAATCATAAAAATTATCACGACTACAGTTGCAAGTCTCGACCTTATTTGAATGATAACCACTGATTTAAATATTATGACATATAATCAAAAAGTTATTTCAAGTGGAGCGCATACGGTCCTAAATATAAGCGATACGAAATGAAATTTCTACAGCCGACTTTGACCTTTAAACGTGACCTATTGAAAAACAAGTGACATAACTAGTTGTAAAAGTTAGTTTTAAACTTGTTTTAACCACACCTCCAGTCTATTCAACCTTTTATTTCAAGAAATTAAAAGTCACACACCCATTTACATAATATAATTATTATTATAATTTTTGACAATTCCGAACTTGTCGGTTTTAACAATTCAAGGTTATTTTTTTTTTATATTAATATAATTAATAATTATAACGATACTTCTAAGTTTATAAAAAAGATACCGATTTAGTTTTAAAATGTTTTACAATAGAATAGGATAAGTACTAGACAAAGTTCAAATTTCAAGATTAGCCATAACTTAGTTTAATACTATAGATACTATTTATAAAAAACATGAAATAAACCTAATGAAGAAAAATCTCTAAGCAAATGATTTATAAAAAAGAATGTTTTTATTTTTGTAGACTATACAAAATGATCTGACAAGGTTAGCCCGAACGAAAAACAAATTCCATTTTTAAATTATAATATAATAAATTCCATTTTTAGCAAGAGACCGACCTATTTGTAAATTTTACGAAATGAATCGAAATTAATAACTTAATAAAAATAATGTTTGCATATGTCTTATTCTGTTTTATTATTATTAAAATATATATTTTTAACTATTTATTAGATTGCCGGTATTTCGGATCTGACGTATGCGCCTGAATCACAAAATATATCTCATGAAAAGATTTGAAACAAACATGATATTAGTTAACACTATTTTCATTAAATTAGTAGATTAACGTATTTTTTACACATAAAAGTTTAAATTATGTTTAAATTTATAAATAATAAATATCAAATTAAACGAAACGACATTATTCATACCTGAATCGCTGTTGAGTTTTCTTCAGAAACAAGAAGACATGTTGTGAAAGATGATTTGAGCATATTGATAAACAGGTCATTAGAAAGTACGTCCAACTTCTTAACTTCTTCACCTTGTACGTTTGTATTACCTGAGATTCCATGGCTATAAAATAAAAATAACATTTGAGTAAATATATTAAAATAAATCAACATTAATATATAACTCAAAAATTTAAGTAAATAAAAGCAAAATTAATGTAACATTAATATCAAGATGAAAACATAATAAAAATATAGCAATAAAATAAAAAAAAATAATAATTTAGTTAAGATCGCTTACAATCCTACTTATTATAAAATATACTGAAAGATAATTATAGATAAACTAACAGTTTGGCAATGCCGGCTTTTCTAACGGCAGTTTGTATGGCCTTTACTGCTGTTTGTATCGAATTCAGAAGTTGTGTTAAGTCCCCGGTAGCTGAGGGTGCTGTCCGTTGTTGTGCCAAGACCCAACGGGTCAAGGTCATTGCGTTTACGTCAAATGCTGGTCCTTGTTGCGACATTTTTGTTCAGAAAAACCTCTACACTACACAAATGTCAGCGAGCGCGTTCAGCTGATGGCGCGGCACTGGCCAGCCGGCAGTTGTTTTATATTATAGTTTGTTACCCACTCGAAAAATAGATTGCTCGTTGCTTATCATTTCTTGTTATACAAATTATCTAGTTTGGTGATTTTTTATAGAAGCAAGAACTTGTTTTGAAGAAATAATTCTCGATTCTACAAATTGAATCTTATCCAAGTGTCTTAAAGTCATTTCTTAAATAATAATTAAAAATGGGCGTGATCATGACGCAATATAAGCTAAATAGCGTATAGATAAGTTATGTAATTCAAAATACAAATCTTATACTTTTTTAACTTGGTCATGATTGTTTGTTATTTATCATTTCCAAAAACCTTATAAAATCGTAGACGAAGAATCTAGATTGATTTAAAAGGACAATAAATTAATCATTTTGGTTATTTCTTCAAATGGAGCAATGGTCACGACTTAAAATAATCCACCGTATATCTTCCCGAGGGTATCGCATAATATACATAATTGAAAATTCAAGTATATATCATTTTCACCACACCTACGAAGGGTGACAGAAATTCAACCTACAAGGAGGTATTTCCAAGGAGAGTTGTAAGACAAGCGGTCCGTCATAAAACTTTTTAGTAACATTTTTGCACTAAGTGACATTAAGATACTGCTACCGATTTTAGGTAAACGGTATAAGAGCAGGCGGATGATGGAGTATTACAAAAGATATATTAATTTATTTTAAAAGTTAGTTCGTAAGATACTCAAGCTTCTAAAAGATAAGTCGTGTCTGGTATAGGTGTAATGTTAGGGTTATTAACAAAACACATATTGTATATTTATAATGTATGAGAAAATATATTTGTGTCGTAATACATATTGTTTATAGAGTAGCCATGTTTTATTCAAGCCACTATCTAGCTTGGTTGCTTAGATGTATTACAACCATATTAGTTTTACAATTTTTTGAAAATCAGTTTAAAATAAACGTTATCTTGTGACAATTTTCGTGCAAATATAGTTTATTACTAGTAGGTATAAAAAAATATAACATATTAAAAGTACTTTAGTCATTATTTAATATTAATATTTTATAAGAACATTTTAAATCTCAAGTTATTGGTAACTTGAAACTAAGCCTAGCTTAGAAATTAAAATATTGAAAGTTTTCTCACTCGTCTGGTAAAATATGCTGCCAGTATCGATAACAAAATTCTCTTATGTCAAATGTCATTTGACAACGACATTAGAATCTAACGAGTTATCAATGTAATCTGCGAGGTTTGTTGTAAATAAATAATAAAAATACAACAATGGCACCTAAACTCAAATTTGCTGAAGGTATTTTAAAGCTATTTTATTTATAAAAGTATATTTAAAATATTACAAATTGTTTTCTTGTTCTAGGAGAAAAAGTGTTGTGTTTTCACGGACCTCTAATATATGAAGCAAAATGTCTGAAAAGTTCTGTTACAAAAGACAAGCATGTCCGATATTTGATTCATTACGCGGGTTGGAATAAAAAGTAAGTAATTAAAACCTTCTTCTTTTACGAGAGACGCTACACCCATAAATACTTAATAGTAAATTATTCTATACAAAATATTCATTTTATGATTTGTTACAAGTTATAGTTCTTTAAAAATAGTTATTATTTAAATTTCTAGTTGGGATGAGTGGGTTCCTGAGAGTAGAGTACTGAAATACAATGAAGCAAATGTGCAAAGACAGAAGGAAGTACAGAGAGCACATTCCGCACAACCAGCCAAGACCAAGAAGAGTAAGTATGAGTGCTGTTTTATTGGTTATAATTACAATAAATGTTAATTCAAACAATTATTACAATATACTTAAAAGAGATTTAGTTTAATCATCACAAAACCTCAGGGAAAGGAGACTTCTATGAATATAACTCATTAACACATTGATTTAATGATGTTTTTTCCAGCACCAGCAAAAGGACGAAGGTCTGAAGCTGCATCAAGTTCAACTCCGGCTAGAGAGGAATCCAGAGCCTCAACTCCTGCTGGTAAGAAATTTATATATATTGTTTCTTTATTTTCCATTTTGAACCAATACCAGTGATCACTTGTATATGTATGTACTTTACTTATACAACTTGAAGTTAATGCTACTAGGATTTTAATTGCAACTTGGATTGAGAAGAACCACAAGAATGAGAATTTTACTTGAAAGAAATTATATAAGTATCATCTTACAAATAAAAATTATTTTAAGAATTGTAATTTATTTGTCTTATTATTTATATTTTTTTAATTAATATATTAATTCTGGATTTTGTACATTTATGCTTTATGTGATAACATGACATTTATGTGTTACTTTTGAATTCTTCAAGCTTTTGAATCAATCAGTCAATTGAAATTGAAGAATTGTTTTATATTTTGTATCTTAAGTCTCTGGGCAGATTTAGGATCAAAACACAATCCAACTTCAATTTAAATTAATTGTATGTATATATTTGCCCTCATTTTAAAACAATATAATATTATATTATAATGTAAAATTCTTATCTGGGTGTGTTATTCAGTATTAATATTCAAATACTCAAATTTTAAATGCAACTAGACAGTTATACCTTCTCATTCATTTGAATGAGATTATAGTAATATATTTATTATAATTAACCTTTAAAGTTGACACTTATCAACTTTCCATATAAATAATTATTGATTAATTTCTCAAGATCTTCAATGTTTCTTACATTGAAAGTCATTGAGACATTATTTTAAAAAATATAAATCAGTAAATGTATGATTTTCAGGTAAAGACACAGAAACAACCCCTGCCCCGGCAAAAACTACAAAGACTCAGAGTAAGGACACACCAGCTGATTCAGGATCTGATCAACCTAAGTAAGTTATTTTAAGGTTATTAAGCACGTATTTATTATATAAAATATTTAAATTTAAACCTACGCATATTAATTACTGTTTCGATTTTCTTTTTTTTTATATTTCATGTTTTTCATGTCCAGTAGATGTATAAAATTTAAAAATTTCATGTAAGATATGTTATCAATACAGCAATTTGTAAAGAAATATATTAATATCATTTCAAATCTGCTCAACCAATTGAAATCTAATTAAAATTTTTTGAAAGTGATAGGATATAGTGTATGTTACATCTAAATTGAACTTTTAACCAATTTTTTAAATACTATTTTTATTACGGCCCATTTTTATACATTATTTTTAGTTGTCATATGCTATTTTTTATTTGAAATGACTTTAATAATAGATTTTTTAAATTTTAATAATGGGATTTGTCTTTGCGAGAATTTTTCTGTTTTTAAGATAATAAAATATCTTTTTTAATTTGTATAGCAAAAACCCACTGACAAAATCTAGTTATCTTATAAATTATAGACTTAGATTTTCTGTCATCTTTAGACTGTTTAAATATTTTATCAACTATGTGTGATAAATAATTTGTTGTTAAATTTATTTTAAAAAAATATACGAAATTATTTTCATTAATAAATGATATTATTATTTAATATAATTTCATAAATATAACTATTAAATATATTTATCATTTCAGAAAAAAACGCGGGCGTTTGGATCTTTCCATAGAATCTGAAGAGCAGTACTTAGCTAAAGTTGAAGTGAAGATAAAAATACCAGAGGAACTCAAAGTCTGGCTCGTTGATGATTGGGATGTCATCACAAGACAGCAGAAGCTAGCTATTCTCCCGGCAAAATTAACTGTATCACAAATAGTTGACAATTATCTGGCATTCAAGAAGTCAAGTAAACTTCACAATCAAGCAAAGGAATCAGTTTTAGTTGATATAACAGAAGGTATCAAGGAATATTTCAACGCTACACTCGGTTCTCAATTGCTATACAAATTTGAGAGGCCTCAATACAGTGAGATGTTACAAGAGTATCCAGATACACCAATGTCCCAAATATATGGTTCCATACATTTGTTAAGATTGTTTGCCAAATTGGGACCAATGTTGGCATACACGGCATTGGATGAAAAATCCTTGCTGCATGTTCTCACTCACATACAAGACTTTCTTAAATACATGGTGACCAATAGATCCACATTATTCAATTTGCAAGACTATGGCAATGCTACCCCCGAGTATCATAGAAAAGTACAATAGTTTAAGTATATTCTCATTAAAACCATATAAAGTTATAGACTGTATTTTCTTTTATTTTTTAATCTTTTTGTTAATAGTGGTAGTAATTACGAAAACTGTGTCAATGTTCTTCTGATCTATTTCCAGATTTCCCAGAAAATAAACGATACAAAAATTGATGACTTGTTTCATACCCTTATTATAAAATTTTGTTTAGTAAGGCGCTAGATGGCGTTGTGTGTGTCATTAAAAAGTTATAAAAATAATTTAAATTTTTAAATAATATAATGAAATGCGAGTAAAAATCTTATTTTATTTTCGTCTTGGCTACTAATTGCTTATTATTAAATGTACAAAATTCAAATTTTGGCGTCATCTACATTTATCAATGTACTTAGAACAAATTAACCAAGATCATAAATGACACGAAGTTAAGACTTTTACTGACAACACACATTAAATATATTTAAAGTATGACTTCCGATAAAGGTGATGGGAACTGGTCTTCACACCGGTGAATAATAATTTAATTTATTTTAAATTCTTTTAATAGCTTAATAAAATTAACTTTTCGTCATAAATGAAATGTAAAAATCGAGATGTCTACCAATTATAGGTAAGAATCGTCTTCATAAGATTTGATTCAAATTCCGCATTTGAATTGGTTAATCTGTTGGGTCATACAATGCTACAGACACATAAAATACTCAGGTACTTATAACACTCCTCACTTTTAAAAGGGGGATAAAATAGTTTTGTGTACCTAAAACAAAGTATGTAGCAATGTCGCTGGTATACTTAAATAAGGCATTAATATACCTTATTATACCTTCATAGTAATAACATAAGTAAATACTTAGATCTTAAGGAACTTTAGTAACGTAGAATAAAAGTAAAAAGGTTTACTTTATTTCTGTCTTATCTATAAAGTATTGGTAACAAATAATGATACAAGATGGCGTTAACGCATGTATTTCGAGAGTTTATCTTACCCGTGGTTTCCCTATTTTTTTTTATTTTAAGAATCAGAACTAAGAAAAACAATACACAAGCTATTTTTTTAACATAAAATAAAGAGTAGCTTAGTAACCAATTATTTTCAAGATTGTAATAAATAAACGATCTTCTTCCCGAGCTTAATCAGCCTTAAATGGCTTCATAATTTAATTCAAAGTTCATTTAACGCCATTCTAATAAAGTAATTGAATTTCCAAATCAGTTTTTACTAGTACAATTCAATTTAGGAAAGTTAGCAGCAAAGTTAATTTTATAGGATGTGAAGCAAGAAAAATTTACAATTTTTATGTTGGCAACACGCGATGCTGACATAAGTGTTTGTAATTAACGTGTGTTAGAAATAGACGCGTTTGCATTTTTGACGGTAAACATCAAAAGACCCTGTCTGTGGACACGTTAGCAATATAACTCATTATATATCCAGCAGCCACAGAGTACTATATATAGAGTGCAGACTTCGTAGTTTGGACTACTAACGCCATCTATACTCTGAATGATAAAACTACTTCGGTATGTCTGGTATCCACATACCCAGCATATTTAGGTTTTTTGAATCCTCCGATTAACTACACTTTCAGAAAGCTATTTATTATAAATGAAAAATCAATTTTACCATTTTTCATTTATAATAAATTGCTTCATGAAAAGTGTTCAGATTAAATAAAAGACAAAAAATATTTTAATTTTTTTTTTAATATAAGAAATACCTAATATAAACATATTAATTTTTACTAAAACTATTAACAGTAACACCGCATAATTAAATATTGACATGTAGTAACATTCACAGGCAGTATTTTTAGAAGTATATCTTTGTAACAATAGTTAACATTAATACAATCAATATCAATAGCAATAAATGATGTCTTCTAGAAATTAAATACACTTTGACACCCTTTTGAATCTGATTTGAATCATCAATATCATTGTGTTTCCACATAGTATTTTATTAATTTCCTTACACTAGTTGTACAGACAAAAGTTACATGACAAATTTTGCAATTCTTTAATTTTTTGTGATTATGTCTTTTACATTTTCAAACTTCTTTATTTATATAAATGCTCAGTGTAGTCTTTTAATATAATAGGAGATATCTTTAATAAAACATTTCCTTTTAAGAATATCTATAAGAATATCTTTATATCATTGAAATATTTAATTAAGAAATGTACAGGTTATGCTAAGCTACTTTTTTATAATTTTTATTTTCTAACTTTAATATATGAGCCAATTCATAATTATATGACAACTGTTTAAATGACCCACAGTTTATAGAAACTTTAATTCTTAATAGTCTTAAAATATACCCAAAACCATATTCTTATGCTGCCCATATATAATACACATTTTTATACATTCAATAGTTAAGACAGTTTCTAATTGAAAGTGCAATTACTGTTTTACTTGAACTTTTTACAAATTGTATAAAATGTACAACCCTCTTTGCTCTTACCCACACTTCACGGTGCTTAAACTTTGTCTTCACATGACCCTGCAGCATCTTTCCTCTCTTCTTAAAGTTGTTGTAGGTCTCATATAATGAATCAAATAATTCATCAAATAGAATGACATCTGCAGTCTTAACCTTCTCTGAGAAGTATACCTTTATCTGAAAATAATAAGAATAATTACAATTTCCATCTATTATTTGTAGTCTTAAAAATATTAAATTATTTGTAAAAATTCTAAATTTTTGGCATCTCCGTTGTTGACCTAAAATTTAATAATGAAAAAAGTATTTAAGATATTAATTTATTCCAAGTAAACTTTACCTCCAAAAGAAGTATTAGACACTGATGTGGCTAGTGGAACAACAGTTTGCCAAGAACTTGTTGGGTTTTCTGTGAATAAAATTGATATAGTCAATAATTTGAAAATAGCCATATCTCTAAAGAGTATGAAAGGTAATAGTAACAAAAATGGTTCAATTATATGTATAATATTTAGTTATATAAGGGAGTAAAATTACAACCTAGAAAATAGAATATATCTATGATTACTTAATCATACTTTGTTCTTTAATTTATTGATAGTTGCTTATTGATTTAGCTTTTTAAATTAAAAATATTGTTATATGTATAGTGTAAGAAAAAAGAATAATTTCTATATTTGCAATAGTTTTATCCTAAAATGGTTTTATTCTTAAAAATATAGCCACAAATTCTATTGTTATTACAAATATTTTTATTTTATTACAAATAATTTAGTTATCAATAAGAAAGTATATCTAGTTTGAAGTTATATTAAGACAATAATAAATTTCACGGACTGTCTATATCTATCTTAAATATAATTACAGGTAAAGAAGCCTAATAAACATAACCTCTTTTAACTTAAATTTAAACTTATAAACCAGGAGTACCACCAGAATTTTAGAAATAAGCTTCTGTATGTCCGAAAAATACAATGTACATGCAAATCAATACAACAAATTGATGTTCAAATGAGTTAAAATATAGTTGAATACTAAGTTAAATAGTATGCCTTCAAACAGAATACACATAGGGCATGATGCTTAATGGACGCTTGTATTTAAATGTAATAAAATAAAAAATTAAAACACGATGCGTTAATAGATATTTCAAAATATCTTCGTAGCTTACTTGTTTGAGGTTCATGGCAACCGGGAACATGGTATTGTGTTTTACCCTTCTTCAGAGACAGGATTGGTATCTGGATCCAAAATGAAGATTCACCTCCAATGATGTCTGGATACAGGTTGCAGAACTATCTCACTATACAAATGGTAATAGGGCCCAATCGTCATAATTTTAATGCTTTAAAATAATCTTATATGAATAAATTTATTGTAGAATAAAAATCGCGAATCAGTACGATACACAAAATGGCGGAAACTAAAATGTTTATAAGGTCGAACGAAAAGAAACGACAGAAACCGATTATGCGCCACCTACAATCAAAATTTGCGAGGAATGCGAAGACCGCCAGTACTGAGTTTACATACCCTTCCAAATTCTGACTTAGTCATAAAAAGAAAGTTTCTAATTTTTCAGTCTTCACTGCTGTCTGCCAACAAGTCATCTTTTCTCAAAGATTTTAATACCTCGATGCCTCTACTTACTTTTTTTTTGTTGAGGCTATTTTAGCTATAAAAAAATAAGTATTGCATAATATCGTCGTTATTCAAAGACTCGTTGGCAACGTTCGTGGAGACAGGTCAAGTAAATGTTTCTCATATTGTTAGGGTTGTGACGTAAATTCACTCTTATCAGCGACTACGTCTGAACCCATCTGTCCGTTCTGATATAAATAATAAAATTATTAATTATATATCAGCATTTTTAGAATTATTGTAAATATAGCTAGCTACAATTTATTTTTTTTATACTACAAAAAATATATATATTTGAAAAGTTAAATATTTACAAATCAAATAAGTAAAGATAAATGTAGTTAAAACAATAAGTAAATTAGTTAACGAAAAAGTACATCACACATCAAATATAATCACAAAATGGCGTAGCTACATCACAAATAACATTATTTTTTGTACAAGTACTACGAGCCCAAACTTTTTCGTTTTGTACAAACTGTCAAAAAAAGTTGAGAGATATCTTTACAATTTGGTTGAGGCAGAGTCGGAGGAGGTAAAGATGTCACAATTGACATTTAATCAGCGAATATATCCTCTGACCTAGTTTATTTACCTTTAACACTGTTCCTAATGTACTGTTAATAGAAATTCAAGGTTTATAGCCATATGGTACCGACTGAATTATAATATTATATATCAAAACTACATCCATCCGCAAAATTCGGTAACATATTTCAAATGGAAAGCTTTTTTGTCACAAAAGAGTATATTTTTAAAATTAAATATTGATTATCTTTATTTTCAGTTGTATTAAAATATTTAAAAGAATATATCCTATAAAACAGTGCCAGACTTTTTTATTTTCATCATACGCGTTCATGTTTTATCACAATATGTCAAGAATAAAGCGTTCGTGTCCTGACTTCTGAGGCAATTGTTATCAGGGTCTGATTACCTTTAAAGGCAGGGTTATACAAGGTCGCGGTGGTGCCGGCAGGACGGCGGCATTACAACACTACCACTTATGGCTGAAGTATGAACATCTGGACTCATGGGTAGCTCTTTTTCGACGCTATTAATATTTATTAAAATCCAATGTTGCATGACATATATCATAAGTAATCTTGCATTTTTTTTATATTGAAACCTGTTTTGTTGTTCATTAGTCTTAATGAATGTGTTTTTTAACATATATAAGGAACATAAATATTATTACATAACCAACAAGTAAACCGGCTTATACTAAAATGAGGTTAAATACTTTTTTCTTAGTTATGGTCAAAATATTTATAAGCTATAAAATTAATTCGAAAAAAATAAATATTATATTATATTATAATAATGTATTAAAACCACCAATTAATTAATTTTCGCGTAATATAATATTTAGTTTGTATATTAAAAGTAATATATTTATAGTTAAAATGGTACAGTACAGTTTAAATTGTAGAGGTTGTGAGTATGTATAATAAACCGGAAGGTTTTGTATAGAGATTGTTAAAACCTATATGTTTTTGTATTGAGACAAAGTATTTTATTATCTATTTTATATTTTTAATTAGTTACCTGAATTAAATACATTGGGATTAGAACCGTGTGAACATTTAGTGAGTCATTGTAGGTCTCGGTAGTGTCAAGTTGAACATGGCCCTAAATGTATAGCGAGGCTGATCATAGATTAAAACCGGTTATATTATTGCTCAGCGTTCAATAATTTGTCATTGCAATGCACCTTATATTGACATATTTACAAGTATTTCGTGATTAACGTTAAAGTTAAATTAAAGAATTGTTTTTATATACATATAATAAAATCTCGTCATTTTCACATTTTCTTTAATAAGTTACCGACAAATACTTTACATATATACTTGTACTTGCAGAAGATATCGCAATACTGGCACATAATCCAAAACAATGTCAGGTACTTTTAAATGAAATAGAGTAGATGGCACTAGATGGCAGTAGATGGCACTGTCTGTTTCTGGGTAGACCACAAATCTGGGTGGATCCCCAAATTTGTAAATATTACAAAAAGTTTGGATATATGACAACTACCTAACATCACTATACTTAATTACGTTTAAACATTTGTAGTTTATGTTCTCAACCAATTTGTTAAAATGAGATACAAGCGTAATAAAGTCAACCGAAAAAATTTTAGGATGAAATTAAAGAAACCATCAGAGCTCCATAAACATCTAAGAGTTACCAAAAGATATGTCATCGGAAAAACCTATGATTATAACATCCCATAAGATAAAAGTGCGTCAAAGATTGAATCACGATTTCAATAACAGATACTAAAGATTAAGTACCATATCTAAAATTAGAGTGACTTTAGTAATTTTTTGAAACATGTCTTGCTAATTAATGTCTTCTTATAAAAGATTAAGTAGGTTATTATTTACTAATACTATCTGATATATTTGAGATTACAGTTCATAAAAACATTGTAACTGTAAATATTATATTACTTCATAGTTGAGTTTTATATAAATATATCATGTGGAGAATTATCAAAACATATAAATAAAGTTTTAAAATGTTTTTCAATTCAGTTAATCCAAAGCAAAGTTTTCGTAACAGACAGCAGTATGACGACACTGGTTCGGAATAGCGACCGCGTACCAAAATAACTCAAATAACATGCGGCATCTGTTTTCTCTCACAAATTGAAACGCTGTATGTATTTTGTATCTACGGACATGCATATAATGTTACATTAAGAGCTACTTTCTCGCTGATTACTATAAAAAATAAACTAATTTGCAGTTAAATCCCGTTAAGCTTTCTGATTGGTTGATGGATATAGATAATCATAATTCTTGACAGATCTGTCAAGTAGTTTTATTTATATCCTTGAGAAACCGGCCATTACTCTTATTAGCACAAAATATAAATTACTTAAGTGTTGTTTAGACTCAGTATAAAATTCCTCATCGATTGATATGCAACTTGTGATCCAAAAATCGCATTTTATTTTGTAGTTTTTAACTCACAACTTCTAGGGAAATTTTGGCTTGTAATGAGTGTTTTTTATATTCAGTATAATATTCCGCAACGATTGATATATAGAATTTTTTTTTTTTGAGATAATTTTATGTCATTACACTTATACTAGAACTTTACGAATTACCAATATAAATTCGTTCATTATCTAGTACTTTTATCAGACTTTGAATAATAATTAGTATTTGAGGTTAAGTACCTCATGATAAAACCTCTACCAAAATGTATATTAATATAATTGCTTTATGACGAATTTTGTTTTTAAAGAATTTGATTCCATATAAGGTAAATGTATCATATGATTCACAGCTTTCATCTTAATTCTGATTCATTGAATACTAAGTAAAAAGTCCTGTTAAACACTGTGTTTTAAGGGTTTAGTCACATCAATACTATGCTTAATATTCAT
Source organism: Mechanitis mazaeus (assembly GCA_959347395.1). Taxonomy (NCBI): domain Eukaryota; kingdom Metazoa; phylum Arthropoda; class Insecta; order Lepidoptera; family Nymphalidae; genus Mechanitis; species Mechanitis mazaeus. The sequence continues at coordinate 10,312,317 of OY365754.1, forward strand.
TGGTGTTATGTGGTCACACTCTTAGGTAGCAAGAGTGAAAGTTAATTCCTTAAAGTTGGTAACAAAGATTTAGATATTATATGCAGTATACAACTGAATATTCTAAATTCTTTTATTACGCGGTAATGATTGACAACAGACAGGTGCCATAATGTCGCCATTACATGTTATGTTAATCACCTCAGATTATAAAATGGTTTAGCATTTAATTATTTCAATTTATTTTATTGCAAAAAATATTTGTATAACATATAATACAGCTTGTAAAGGTTATTTATTTACGTAATTTTTTTTTTTTGCTGTTGCAATTGTATTTTATGCCAAACATTTTTTCTCTTTTGTTTTGGAAGTTCTGAAATATTACCTATGTATAAAACCTATTTTATCATCTAATTTATTGATTAGGACCTCAAAAAATCTCGGCGAAAAATCATATTAAAGAGATTAACTCACGGACAGACTTGTCACAATTCGATTTTTGTATTTATTTCAGTGGAGTTAGTGTTCGTAGATTGGACATGCAAATGGCGGCGTATGTATAAAAATATTAATTATGATGTACTAGTAATTGATAACTATTATAGGCGTCCAGATAGTTATAAACCACGTAACTTTATCCTCAATATGCGTAATACAGCGACCAAGTTATTATAATAATTATATATTAGGCCTATTATAAATAATATTCATAAAAGCCGTTCTTGCGCTTCTAATTATAATGTTGTAATAATTTACAAAAACATTGTTTTTCAGTTATTATTAATTTCTAAACAAAAATTGTTTTACTTTAGATAGGGTTGGTACGAGTTTATTTCCTCGGCTCTTATCATCACCGTTCCTTTCCTTTCATCATCATGTCATTCACACACTCCATCTATCTCTTTTTTCATACAATAAAATTATATATTCTTTATTGTATACCAAGTATGAGTTTATATAAAGAAAAAAACAAAAAGTACAATATATCCATTTCTTTCTCTCTCTTACTGCATATATGTCCACATTCATCTTTCACATGTGGTCATACAATAGTTTTGCACTTCCTTAATATATTTCCAAATAATTTTTTTTTGTTTAAGAATATAATTTTGGAATTATTCTTGTAAAACAATGACCAAAATTTCATCATTATAATTTAGGCTTGATGATAGTGAATCATTCAGTTAGTTGGAATCACTTTCATGTACAGTTAGCTTCAAAAGTCGATGACCATATTTAGAGTTTTAAAATAGCTATACACTATATTATACCAAAATTGCTAAACATGACAAACGCCAATATTGAATGAACATCATTAGAGTTTACATTTTGAAGCTGACTGTACCTAATAAGTAGGGACCATATACATGTGTTTTTTTATTTAATTTTTCGGTGGAATCGTTACAATCAATGATACTATAAAGGCTCTTTCAGTTTCATCTATAATCTAAGAAAAAAAATCAGCCCCATAGCTCGCTTTCTAGTGCGTATTTACGACTGGTGTTACTTATATAAAAATAAATGTTTTTGATTTGTTCTTCATAAAAAACTAAAAAAAATACTCTAAAACGATTCAGCCAGTCCAAGGATTAATCTATCTATAGACTGTATACTATAGTATATATATGTATATTAATGAAGTTATTTTAGTATTATCGCATTTATTTTATAAACCTGTCTACAGCTAGTCTCACATAATATTCTTATGGCTATAAGATTACATAAAATCCATTGCATTGTTTGATAACATCGTGAGATTTGTTACGTGCTCGTTAAACAAAGAATATGGTATTCTATATTGTTTTAATTTCAATGAATAATACTTATATTATAAAGCTGTTTATTGGTTTCAATGTTGTTGATAATCTTCAAAATTACTGAAAGGATTATATAATATATATGATTGACAGGTTCATAAGGAAGGCTATAGTGCAGGGATAGCGAACCTTTTTTGATGTCTGTGCTACAAAGTGAAAAAAATTTTTTTTTAATTAAACTAACGTGCCATCAAATTTCATTCGAAATGTCATGGTGTGCATGTGCATGGTGAAACTGCGTAAGTATAATTAAATAACCAAAAATATATATATTTTTAAACAATGTTTAAATTTAAACCATAATTTATAAATAAAGTGCAGATTAATAATTTGTAAATCATTTCTAGTAATTCATTTGTAATTCACTTAACTTATAAAAAAAAAATGTTTTTGTGTGTACCATAAAAACTTAAACGTGCCAATTGTGGCACGTGTGCCATTGGTTCGCTATCCCTGGTATAGTCTATCTAGCATTATTCTACTGCTTCTTATTATCTTAATAATAAACTAAATTGTTTGTAAGCGGGTGGAACCGCGAGTATCGGCTAGTTAATTTTACTCTAATAATTATTGTATTTCGAGTAATTTGGTAAATAGTTGACGGGTTTTCTTTTGTTGTGTTTAGATTTCTGTGTCATGTATTTAACAGTTTGCAATTAAATATAATTCTTTTGTAGTTTTTACGTTGTTATACAGAGTATTTTCATCTGTTTTGTTTGTACCATTTTTATAACTATTTATTTCGTTTTTATTATATGAATATTTGTATATTTGATAAAGAAAATATTGTTCACAGTTTAAGGACTGTTGCTATAGGAGTAAGCAGAATTGAGTAACAAAATGACTTTACGATACTAATGATACAAATTCAAATACATTAAATATCTTTAACATACAATAAAATAAAAACTATACACATTTTATATATACAATTTGTAATATGTATAGTGCATATAAAATAAAGCTCAAATATATATCTCTGTGCTTCTTAATACAGATTTTTAGTTTAAGTAACATACTTTTAAGACCAGATTTTTTACATTTTTCAAAGGTTAATTAAGAACCTTGAGGCTTGACGTCCAGGTGCCAGGCGTTACCTGTCGGTTGCAGGTCCTATCAATCATTCTAAAAAAGGTTTGATATACCTTTAATAATCATAACGACGTCTAGATAACTGCGTGCGCGCATTAGTCGAAGTGGAAGTAATAATGTATTATATACATTTAAAAATATATTTTCGGTTCGTTTGTTTATAAATATTTTATTATTTTTATTGTACCAATTTAAGCAAATGTGTTCTTGTTTAAATTTAAAACTGTAATTTATTTTAACCTTTTAAAGAAATAGTAATATCGGATTACAAATCAAGTTTAAAATAAAATTTCAAAATTTTTATGTAAAGACTGGAGTTAAAAAGAGTTTCACTTATATTTATAATGAATGATAAAACATTTTTTTTTTGTAGCTCTGTTTTAACTTAATAGTTATTAAAATGGTTAAAAGAATCCTGTCCTATCCTATTGGATTAACCTACGCCTATTTTTTTTTAGATACATATGTAAGAAAGTGATGTCAAAAAAAGAAGAAAACTGTCAAAAAATCTGTTAAAAAGTAGGTCTTATTGTCAGTATGATATATTAAAACCTTATGGACTTTGACAATTTTCATCAGCTAAAAATTTACATAGTGTAAAAGATGGCGGAAAGACCAAAACGACTTTCCAAGGTTTCCAGGGTTGAGAGTTGACGTCAGCGGTCCTAAATCTTTAGTAAAACCCCAAACATGATCCTCAACAATCTGGACAAGGTTAGTTAATATTCAGGTTTAAGATTTCTTCTCTCATTTATATATTTCTTAACCCTTGTAGTGCCATGCAACGTTGTCACGCTTTTCTCGCCAGTTATGAAAAATGCCAGCGTCGCGATAGCGCTCCGTTTCACAGTTCACATTGTTTCTGTAATTTTCTTGTTAATTTTCTTGTATTCAATTTCTTTGTTATTATTATCATAGCATAAAATCTTTTGAACAAAAAGTTGAAAAAAAAAATATGAATATTAATATATTGTAACGGAAATGGTGAATATTTGTCTTGTTCATATAAATTATTTATAAAAATGCAATTTTTTACTGGCATTTTTAGCATATATTGTTAAAATATGTACGGCACTAAAAGGTTTTAAGTGAATTCACTAATTACCGGCTTAAAGGTAAACATATCTTTACAGATGTCAGGTCAGCTGTTAACATGATTCATCATGGCGTATTGTGTTGAAATTTATATTATCGTTTATTTGTATATTCGCTATTGTTATATATTTGTAATATTGCGGTTAATATAATTATTAGAAATTTTGTTGACGTTATTTTTGTTTAATTAATAATTGAGTAATGGTTTATTAATACTTTATTATAAATGACCTAGTTAATGAATTTGATTTAAGCTGCTATTACATTTTATACATTACTAAGCATTAGATCTGTTAGTGTACTAATATTGTAAAAAGGCTGCTAGTGAACTAAATGCCATCACCTCTCTTCTCTCCAAAATAATGGAGAACATCATCAACCGACAGCTCCTCGCGTACCTTGAGAATCACCAGTTGATCAATGACCGACAATATGGCTTTCGCCATGGTCGATCGGCTGGTGACCTCCTGTTATATCTTACACACCGTTGGGCTGCGGTTATTGAAAGCAAGGGAGAAGGCCTGGCAGTTAGTCTGGATATAGCGAAAGCCTTCGATCGTGTATGGCACAAAGGGCTTCTTTCGAAGCTTCCTTCCTATGGGCTTCCCGAGAGTTTATGCAAGTGGATCACCAGCTTCCTCACTGGGCGGAGCATACAGGTCGTTCTCGACGGTTTTTGCTCGGACCCCAAGCCCGTGAATGCTGGTGTACCCCAAGGCTGCGTGCTATCCCCAACCCTGTTCCTCTTGCACATCAATGATATGTTGGACATTTCCAACATACATTGTTGTGCGGATGACAGCACTGGGGATGCGGTATATTCCGGCCGTGCAGGTCTCTCTCGGGAAAACGTCGATGAGTGCCGAAAGAAACTTGTGTCTTCTATAGAGACCTCCCTGAGGACGGTCTCAGAATGGGGTAAACTGAACCTCGTTCAGTTTAATCCCCAAAAGACACAGGTTTGCGCGTTTACCGCTAAGAAAACCCCATTTGTCGTATCGCCGCTCTTCGATAGCACACCTCTCGATGCCTCGCCAAGTATCAGAGTACTGGGACTCGACATTTCGGGCGACTGTCAGTTTCGTGGTCACTTGGAGAGCAAGGCCAAGTTGGCCTCGATGAAATTGGGTGTGATCAATAGAGCGAGACAGTATTTCAATCCTGGCCAAAGACTTGCGCTTTATAAGGCGCAGGTTCGGCCACATATGGAGTACTGCTCTCATCTCTGGTCCGGATCACCCCAATATCAGCTTCTACCTTTTGACCGCGTACAACGGAGAGCCGTACGGATTGTCGGGGACCCGGTGCTCTGTGAACGGCTGGACTCTTTGGCATTGCGTAGAGACGTGGCTTCTTTGTGCGTCTTCTATCGCATTTACAACGGGGAGTGTTCCGAAGAGCTATTTGATCTGATGCCTGCCGCCGAATTCCATCACCGCACAGCACGTCACCGCCTGCATTTCCATCCACACCACCTGGATGCATGGCGATCTTCTACTGTGCGGTTTTCAAGGACTTTTCTTCCACGTACCAGTAAGATGTGGAATGAACTTCCTTCGGCGGTGTTTCCAGATCGATACGACATGGGTACCTTCAAAAAAGGCGTTTATTCTTATCTCCAAGGCCGGCAACGCTCTTGTGCGTCTTCGGATGTTGCAAGAGTTCATGGGCGGCGGTGATCACATTTAACCTGTGACCCGCACGCTCGTTTGCCCTCCTATTTCATAAAAAAAAAAAAAAAAAAAAATGTTATTTATTAAAACATTTAGTTCACTAGCTTTAAGCTTTAAATTTATTTTAAATGTTATTATTTAATTATTGTTTTTTTTATTAATAGACTTATAGTAAAGATATATTAGATTTTGAATGTTTTTATTTTTTAAGTGTGCACTTTCTGTCATCTAAGTCGGTGATACACCTCTGGCACATTATATATATATAATTATTGCATGCTGTGCGTAGTTGTCATCGGGGTTGAAATTTAACATGTATCTATAGTTATAATTATGTAATCTTAAATTTTAATTTTAATCTTGTAGTATGCCATATAAAAAATAAAATAAAATAAAAATAAAATAAAAATAAAATATATTTAACTTTGCACTTTCTGACTTACTATTTTAAGCTACTATTCAGTTTATATCAAATGTGTGAAACTGGGCTAATTCGCTACCATTTCGCTTCGTTATTCTTACAGGAGCTTAAACCATGACTATGCAATAAAACGTAGACGTCATGAACAATCCTGATACTTTAATAAACTGTACAAATAAGGAGGATGTTCTAGTCTTGATACGTTTTAATATTAAAATGTTTACTATAAGATAATGCTTTCACCAATATTATATTTGTTTATTTATATATTTTTCATTTTGAATAAATATCATTGAACATTTGTATATGTCAAAGAGTCAGGAGAGCCTGCTTTGATACTATACTTATCTAAATAAGCCTTTCTGTAATAACACTCCACCTTAAAAGCTAAGGCTACGAGTGTTCCAAGCACGCCCTGGTCTGAGAACCACACAACAAACTCAGATACGTTAAGTTGGCCCATCTGCACTTCATCTCATCTTATTCCCAACTCCTGATGAGTAAAATTCTGATGTTTTTGAAAATTTATTTTACTTTGAAATTGTTGCGACTGTTAGTGCTTAGAACTAATCCGGGCAAGCTCCTCTAGCTGGCATCGGTTGGTTTTAAGCTAGCAGTCAAAGTTTGAAGTCAACGTGATTAGAAAAAAAACCCAGATCTTTAATGTGAGCACTGTTTCACAAATGCCTAAATATTTAATCGTTATCGAGACTACCAACATAATAATAACTAAGAGCGCGAACAAGACTTCAATTTTGACTCGCTGTTCAATTTTGACTGCAATATCTCGGTATGTGTTATCATATTGAGCGAAGCGAGGTGCAAAGAGCACCGAAGTTTACAACACGTAGACGTATTCTGTCCTCAACTATTACTATTTTTTTTTCTAACAAAATTTTCGCGATAAACGACATTTTCGGATATACCGTTTTCGGTTAATGCTTGCACAAAGAATGCAGAAAAGTCTCCCATAGAGAGCTTCGCTCAATAAACAATTATAATAAGTACACCCATATAATATTTCTTTCTGTTATTTTTCCTCCTCCCAATTGTTTCCCTGGAAGAGATCGCTCTTTAGCGATAAGGTCGGAAAATTTGTACCATTTTGTTATTTCTTTATATTATTATCATTATTATTATTATATAAGTTATTATTACAATATCTTTTAATAGTACATCGTTGTTTATATTTTTCTTTTTTTTTTTTCTATGGGTTGACTGGTAGAGAATGGTAGTATTAAGTCCGCCTGTTGTACTTTTTTGTTTGGTATATAGACATTTAAATAAAAATAAAATAAAAAATAATTTATGATTGCAGGATTTATCTTGGTATTGTATTTTTTTTTTAATTTTAACTTTTGATTTAGAATTTTTGCATTTATATATATTTTTTTAATAATACTAAGAGGAATGTGCAGTGTTCGTATAAACTCTTGACTTATAGGACACTAAGAAACACTAAACTATTGTATCAAAATATGTAATTAAATAATAATAACAATGTCACAATTTTGTAAGTTTTTTCTTGTTTTTTATAGCTGTTGCGAGAGTCAGTTATACTGGGAGCGGGGTGTTCAACTCCTTACGCGGCAAGACATCTGAGTCTGGTACGCGCCAGTCGCACCACAGCCAGCGTCGACTCGACATGTAAGTAGCATTGTGTAGTGTAGTGAGTGCTTTTATATGTTAAGGTGTTTTTTTTTATTGTATCGGTAAGTTTGTTGTTGAATAAGAAGGTTTTACTCAAAAAAAAAAAAAAATATATTTTTTTTTAAATTGTCTCGGTAAATGCAGACTGTTGTTGACTATGAAGATTTTACTCAAATTATATATTTATATTTTTTAATTGTCTTGGTAAGTGATGACTGGGGTTGACAATGAAGGTTTTATTCCAATTACATTTTTTTTAAATTTGAAGTTATACTTTTTTCTTTAAACTTTTTTTAGTCGTTTTTTTATATTATTGCAATTTATTTATGACAGACTTTAATTTTTTCGGTAAGTGTTGACAGTTGTTGACTATTAATGTTTTATCAAATTATATAAATTTATTATTTTTATAAAAAGTATTTATATATTATTTTCTTTTTTTTATGTTGTTTTTTTCATTTATTACTTTTATTTTCTCTTTTGTATTTATATTAGAGAATTGTTAGGTTATTAAAAAAACCGGTTATTTTGAATCAGTATCTATTTCCTATGCCCCTGTTTCTATTTTTAAATATCGCGGTGCTCGGTTACATTCATAACAGCCAATGGGAGAGATTCTAGTTAATATTTTCCCGCGTTTTGGCAAAATGCCAGTCCCTGACCAATGGAGAGATAGCTCAGGAAGCGGGGGCGATGTGCGCAGCCGCTAATAACCAATAAATATTTGAAAACTTTTTTAGTCATATCATTTTTTTTTTTTGATTACATTTTCGTGACAGAAATTATATTTTTTATAATCTGATATAGATTATGTTATACGTTTAAAGTTGCTTTTTTTTATTATATCATACAAATATTAAAAATATATACTTATAATTTAAAACTTATAATTTGGTATAAATATAATGTATATTTACAATGAATAATAATAAAATATAATTTCAATTATTTGTATTTAAAATAAATCTATTTTTATATAATAATGAGAAACAGATTTAAATGAAATTGAACATCTAATTTTCACATCTATAAATAAAAGAGTCGTCGTGAAATTTGTAATATGGTGCCAACTATTTCAGTAGAAATAACATGTTCTAATTTTTAAACCTAACTTAACGTGACAGTTATTTAGAGAAGTCTGAAACAAAATCTGACAGCAAATATAAATATATATATATATATATATATATATATATATATATATATATATATATATATTAATAAAAAATACTAAATTTTTTAACAATTTTGTTTTCACCTTAATGTATTGAAAAATATAATTTGGCTCAATGCCAAATTATGTGTTTCACATAATTAGTCTTTTTAAAAAAAATATGGCTGTTATAACATGTATTGATAAAATTCGTTGTAATTAAATACAGCTGAATATCTTAAATTTCTTAAATTTCTTTTTTATAACTTGATATATATTGGATATATATATTTATTTCATACTGCACCATTACCCGCTTCAACTTCACAACTTTGGAATTTAAAATAATTTATACTGTGATTATAACTTGCTTTTACTTTACAATAAAACCTTGTATTTAATAAATAAAAGGCAATATTTATCCAATTATAATCAAAGAGAATATATAATTAAGAAAATCAATGGTGCCACCTTGGCCAAGTTGGCACCATTGATTTCCTTAATTATAATTATTTCTATGTGCCATATCAGCTCATTAATAGGTATGTAATAACTGTGATTATATACTTTATTCTCGTTTCATTTAATGTGCATGTAATTCTATAAAACATGGTCGACTTATTTGTAGACGCTGGTGACACAATAGCTCAATTGCTAGAGCAGAGGACGATTTTCTAGAGTCACGGCTTCAAAGCTGCCGCGTGTCGATGAAATTCAGATTCATATTTATCACAAATTTAATTTCGTGACTAAATATTAAAGACAATACCAAATATTAGAGATTTTGTAATATAATATCAATAGCACTTTCAATATATTCGAAACATTGTTTTGAAATATGAAACCAAATGAAAAGAACAACCGCAGATCTGTTAAACATTATTATATAATCTAAAGTCTATAACAAGTGATAATATTAGTAATAATAATAATATTTAATTTATCATATATAAATATTATTATTGTTTATTTTTCTACAACTATATAAGTCGTGGTATAGCTAACACCTGACAGACCTGAAGTTGGCACAGATCCCAATTCCCAAGACGTCACGATGTTCACTCAAGGCTCAAACTATTTTAATAGCAGAGTTTTTATTAATTTTAATTTTTAAAGTATCGTTAAGTTGAAACATATTACATTAAAAATGCATCATTTTATTGAAAACTTGTAAAGTTTTAATTAATTTAAATGATATTCAAAGAAATTTATATAACTTTAAATAAACCTTTAAATTAAATAAGTACACCAATTTTTTAAACATTTAAACTTCTTTGCAATATTTAAATTTAAGTCATCATTTATTATTTTTCCGGTCACTTGTGGTTTTCAATAATAAATATATGTATGTAGGTCATGACCTTGTGTAGATATTAAAGGACTATATATGGAAAATAATATGTAATTATAATAATAATGATTGTACCATGATGTTTTTTTGTAAATTATGTAAAGGGTCCACCTAGTTGACAGTTGTATGTCAAACAGTATGGCGGGAATACGTCATTTAACCTTTTAGTTTATTGTTTTCTTTTGTCTTCTCGCTTTTTATTTAAAAAAAACGATTTTTTTCTTATATTGCAACACTATACTAATATTGTGAAGCGAAAAAGTTTGTTTGTTAAACGTTTTCATTATACTTCGCAAATACTTTATGAAATTGAATAGCTAGTATATTACAATAGCAACCATTTTGTCTTTGCACGTATAAGCAAATATTTTTTACAATTTTTTGATGACAAACCTCGTTATCTTACAAAATACGTTTAATTATTATAATATGTATGTCTATTGACAAATATATCACGTGCTTGTACAGCTGTTAGCCAATATTAATATTTTTATTGCATTATATTTTGTCATTAACTTAAGGTATTTTTAAAATAAATATAGAATAAAAAATCTTTGACACAAGTATTTTAACGAATATATATATACAATTTTAATATTGAAAAAGGACATCTATTGGACTTATAATTTCAATCTTTCATAACATGTTTTCAATATAAGATTATTAAGATTTTTATAGATAATTTAAATATATATTTTATATACTTGAACAAGATTGTCATATAACAATCACGATATTATTTTATATAAGTAAAGTATGAAGATATCTCGTCTCAGGTTTGCATTACCTAAGACCGGTCAGTATGCATTTTTGCGGAATGTGATTCATACAATGGAATGCATCCCCTTTGAATCACGATTCATAAAATGATGGTGCATGAACCAAGTATGGATATTTTTGTTTTCTTTTATTAAATTGTTTGAAGTAATACATAAATTATAGGTATTTGTCTATTAAAATAGGAATTTTAGTATTATTTTACGGTTTTGTAATGCGAGCTCATGAATAAGTCCCGGATGGGATCGAAAATAAAAATTCCATTACAATTAACATGAGCCGGTTATATATAATAGTAAAATAGGGTAATATCTTTTTACTTAAGCAGTCATTACACTATCCAATTTATTATTCGGCAAGAAATAATTAAAAACATATGTTTGACAATTAGTGTACTAACAGTCTAAAAATATGATAGTAGTGCCCTAATTATTTAGTAAATTATATAATGTAATGACTGCTTTTGTTAAAATAAGCAAAAGGTCTACACTGTAATAGTTTTTCATTTCTTGTAATAAAAAAATAATAATAATAAAAAGAAAAAAGTCAATTCAAACGAGTTTTTTTGTAGACTGTTAGTTTTTCTGGACTGAGGCATATCTTTACAAGCTTTGGTAGCTTTGACTATGAAAATATATTTTTTTAAAATATTTTTAATAAAACAATATAATTTCATTAATCTATTTTGAGTTTCATTTTCACAAAACAAACATCTCATAAAATGATTGTTGTCACAGAAATTTGAATTGAGTTTGGGAGAGTGGCTTAAGTTTATTTATTATTTAAACAAATAATGAGATGAGATCAAAGACCTTTGTATTAAAAGAACAAATATATCTTTTAAATTATAATGCGAATTTAATTTTTTATTCTTATCGGTTAGTTGTCGACTAATTTTGTTGTTGTATTAATTTTCCAATTGAGCTAGTTTCTTTACATTATTGTATGTATCTTTTTTCTGTTTCTTTTTTTGTTTTATCTTGTTCTTATTTTTAAAAAAGATGAATGCCTTATTTAAATCATTGCTAGTTTGTATAATTATCTCATAATTTCGTTATCTAATAGATTGAAGTATGTAGTTAATACAAATATATTTATTAGCTTGTGTTTCTTATCTTACATTCTTAAGTATATATAGGAAAATGGAAGGCTGTAATATATTACCTTATTATATAGATATATACATACAATTTTCAACTCTTTTTCCTATAAGTTGTTAGTTTATTTCCCTTTGTTTTGCCTTTACATACGAGTCTATTATTTATATAAATTACATGATATACATGACATAAAATGGTGTCTTAAAATGATTATTAATATTTAATTCTTATTAGTTTCGGTAATTATTAAATATATATCTCAATCACCGAGTATGAATGTCATGTCATGTGTGAACTGAAAATGTATCATGTCTGGTCTCGTCATGCTTATTACTTCGCGATCTATCATAAAGTATGTAATAATTATAATCTTAAAATGGTAATGAATTCAAACTATTTGATATTTGGTTCTTGAAAGTGGATACCATAGTTTAAACTCAGAAAATCGTAGTAATAATAATTATTTACAATTGTCCTCCATTTTGTACGTTTTTAACCCTTTTTGTACAAACAAGGGGTTTATGTAATCTATGTGTTTGTGTGGTTGTCTGTGGCATTTTATTTTTTTAAATTGAAAAATATGTATGTCCAGAATGTTATATCTGTTTGTCATAGTTATAACTATATACAGTCACATATATCCAGTCTTCGAAAATTCACAAAATTCTCATTTCATTGGAACTATTAACAGTATTTCAGGCAAAATTTAAGTTAATTATCCTCAATTTTTGTTGAATATGTTCAGCTACTTATTATATTAAAAGACTAGCTGTTGCCAGCGACTTTTTCTGCACTCATCCTCCCCTTGTAATAGACAAAATCATTTGTGACAAAATAATATTTTAATAAAATTATATTGATTCTCCATGAATTCCTTATAATATATAATTAATTCCTTTCAAATAGATTTCATCAAGAGGAGTAAAAACAAAAACCAGCCATCATGGACGCGATCAAGAAGAAGATGCAGGCGATGAAGCTGGAGAAGGACAATGCGCTGGACCGCGCAGCCATGTGCGAACAACAGGCTAAGGACGCTAACCTCCGCGCTGAGAAGGTACCATTACCCTACTAACTTCTAATCTCCTGGTACTTTTTCTTTCTTCACTCTTTCTTTCTTTCTTTTATCACTATTATGTTTCTCTGGTACTTTTGATTTCTAATCTACTTACTTTTGGGCTACTCTTAATCTAATAAGAGATTTATGTACTTGTATATATTATTACCCTATAAACTTCTGATTTCCTGGTACTTTTGATAATTACCATAGAGCTCATGCTTCTCTAGTACTATTTTATTTGTTGTGTATATACGAGATTTCTACCCATTTATGCGCTCCTGGTACTTCATATACCCTTTCAATTTCAAATCAAACACGCAAACCTCTGTACGTTTATGATTTCCTAGTACCATTCATTATTAGTCTTCATATTGTTATAACATTATATTTTATTATTATAATTATAAAATATATTTTATTATTGATATAATGAGCCTGCATAAGCAGGTGCAATTGTTTGCCTTACATAATACTATAATAGGCTTGTTTTGATGTTTGATTTGATGTTGAAGGTTTTCAAGTGATCATTTAGAACGCTATTTTAGTCATAATATCACTTGTATAAAAGTTTGAAGAATAATATAATACGTATACCTTTTTTATTTTACATTACTAACAAATCGATCATAGCGATTAAAGGTCAATTTTAATCTGTAGGCTCACAGCTGGAAAAACTTTACAGCTGCAGTAGGTATACCTAACTCATCGTTGCGTTCAGTTATATATTATTATTGTTATTAACAACAGGCCGAAGAAGAAGCGAGACAGCTCCAGAAGAAGATCCAGACCATTGAAAATGACCTGGACCAGACACAGGAAGGCCTTATGCAGGTCAACGCCAAGCTGGAAGAGAAGGAAAAGGCACTTCAGAACGTAAGTAACATTTAAATTTATGAAGTGTTTCTGTCAGATTCCAGACACAACTTTTGTAGATATACTTATTAATTTCTGTTTACGGTTTCCGTACTTAAAGAACAATCTTTTTTTCTCGGACTCCTTCGATTATTATTTTATAATAATCCTTCTCAAACAATATAAGGACAATATTATGTTTCGTATATTAATATATTAGAATTTAATTTTCATTACACAATAAATAATAACTACAGGTAATTAATAAATAATTGATGTGATTAAATAGTCTTATTGGACTTATGCCACATTATAAATATGAAACAGTACTGAGACAAGAGAGAAATGACTCATTCTCAATGAATTCCATTCTACAAACAATACATTTACTATTTTCGTAAATGACGAAATATCAAGAAACATCAAATGCTTGTATATGTGATGGAAATAAACGCATTCAGACCGTGCATATGTTCGCTTTGGGGGGTTACGTTACGATGCCAGCGCGTGCGGCTATTCTTAGAGTACACCTAATATGGGCTCGGTGCCCGGACTGTCGATAAAATTAGACGAGCTACTGTTTTCAATAACGGTTTTAAGTATCAACTTTATTAGTAATTATGAATCGATCGTTTTGTTCTCTACTTATTATTAAGTGATTAACTATAAAGTTTAATTTATATCAAATAAATAATTATATATTTTTATTAGGGTACTTACTACATCTTTGTTATTTTTTTTTTTGGTTTGTATATTAAAATTTCCCGCGTATAAGTAAAGAAGTTCGAATTGTCGGTAAGCTTCACAAAAAAGTCAAGAGATGGCGTGAGCTGAACGACAGCAGCGCCACGTTATTGTTATTGCAAGTGACAGCTAGTAAAGATGGCGGCTGCGCGGCCGGCCAGAGCGCGCGGAGTGCAGTGATGTCCGCGTCCGCGCCCCACGCCCACGGGCGCGCCCCCGTGCGGCGCAGGGGGCACCAGCACCACCCGCGCCTCAGGGGCGATAGGGCCCCCGCTCCCCCCGACCCTCCGTCCAAAGTGACCTTAGACAATGTTGTGCCTTGTGTCAGTGTTAGTGAATCTCAATTGACAAGGACGAATAGTGACGATGCACTTTCGAATCGAAACGCAGCCGAGGACTCGAATATCGATGATGAAATTGAATTTGTTGTTAACGTCACGGGCGCGGACTCGAACCTCAGTTCGGATGAAGAGTTTTCTTTCCGAGAGGAACGTTCCGCCGGTGATGGGGCAGAGGTGACGACATTGCCCTCTGACATATCTGATGACGATCCGGAGACGGTGGAGCTTGCGAAGTTGAGGTGCACAAGCGAGTGCACTGAAGTGCTAGCGGCTAGGGAGAACCGTCGGAGGCGAAGATGTGCGGACTATCCTGGCCTTGCGTTTGGCAGTTCCATATTTTCCTCCGATACTATGATGAAGTTTTCTATCATTAAGAATGAGTTGCAGAACATTAAGAATACGGCATTGAAAAGGGTAACGACCTATTTATTAGATTCTTATTTGAATGTGTGAGTGGAGCAGGCGTGCGCCAAATGCGCCATAGAACTATTTTTAACAGCGTTCTTTAGAAAATGTCTTGAGACTGCTCTATTAAGCAACTACAGCCCGCGCGTGGCGATCAGCTGAGCCATTGACATTTCTTGTGACTTGTTTACGCTGACGTTTGCAATTATTGCCACTAGATGTCGCCAGCTGTCGCACGAATACCTTTGAAGCCCTTTGAAAAAATTATAAATCATATTAAATATAGCTATATATACTATTTCCTTGCAATTAATATTGCAAAAACATCTATGAAATCATTTATTCAGTTAAACAGTGTGCACTATCAAAATCTCTAGTGCTCCAATTCACAAATCAGATAACAACTTGTTATACAGATTGCGAATTATTTAGCATCTATTTTATCTCTTTTTAACGTTTTATATAACTGTAACTTTCTACATTTTTTCTTATGACGTCTTGATTTAATAATGATTTAAATTAATGTTGAATATTTATATAATTATGTAATAAAGAATCAATGAATTTCAAAATTGATTTAGTAAGTTATATAAATTTCGTAAGTTCTAGTTTATTAAAACAAAACAGAACACTTGGTTTATTCTTTTACAGTAATTATATTACTGCTAACCATTTACTTGAATGTGGAAATAATTCTTTTGTTCTCGACATTTCGATAGTATTTTTTGTAGTACGTTAATAATTATACTTTCTAACATTAATTTAAAGTATCAGATACATCAAATATTACATAGAATATAACACAAGGCTAAAATTTTTGCTTTTACGAAAATGTTTTAGAAATTGATAAACTAAAATAAAAACATCGTACATTATGTTGTAATATAATGTCAAGAAAGACAAGTTACTTGATTTTCCTTATAATTATAATTATTCCCTAGCAGTTACTCGCGGTTTTACTCGCGGATGAACGGTTCTATTCACTATTATGATAATAAAGATTTCTAAGAGAAGCAAGGAAGAAAAGAAAGAAAGAAGTCAAGCAAGAAAAAGTTCATTAGGAAATATTAACCTGGCTATCATAACTAGAAATAATTTTTCAAATCCATTCGCTAATTTCTTAAATTCGTTAATAAACAAACAAAATTCAAGCTATAATAATAATATAGATTATGTGTATACAACGTCTTAATTCTAAATTAAAATAAGCATTCAAAAGTCCAAATGTTATTTTCTTAGACTATATTTTCTACATGATACAGTAAAATCTTGAAGATTTAAACGTATGAGTGCCAATCGTGTAGGCCTGACCTTAAGACTAGTTGAAGCCAGCTAAGTACCACCAAAGATTATTGTACTCATTTTACATAACAGCTTTTTTTATAATATATTTTATCCAAAATATTTCTTTTACTATAATCCTATGGTATTTATACTAAAAACTATTTTTGTAGGCTTTTTCCGTTAATTACATTGTACAATTTACTAAGCAATAGGCCAAATAATATTGCATTTTGAAAAGGTTGTTAGCTAATTGTCATATCGATGCTAGAAAGCAATTTTGTAATTTAAAAAATGCGAATATGAGATACATTTGTTATTCCAATCCCAAAATACGGCATTGAATGAAAGTGGTATAAATTTTCTACGAAATTCTTTTACTTAGATACGAATCTGATTTATTGGTAAATATTTTAAAAATGTATTATTTTTTGGTGCTGGTGTAAAGTTGCATTTTTTTATTACCACAAGATTTCTTTTCGACATCGATATTTAGTTTTTACCTCACTATTTTTTTTCACATAGTGCTTTCGGAATTGAATAGTATAACGGTTTTTTAAGTAAAAAGGTTTATGAACATAATAATATTATATCATTCAAAAAGATTTATTTTATAGAAGTATTTTAAAGATTGTGTCCTTTTTTGACGTTCCTGAATACTTTTATATGTAGGTTTTATAATATAATAGCATATAGTACATTATAACCGCGACACTTTGGAGTTAGTGTCACTGTAGAGCTGTTATCAAGGTTAATTAATATATCCTTAGTCAATGAATCAGGTCATGTACAACTATAAAATGGTATTTTGTGAGCCCACTTGTTTAGAATATACAGTACTAGGACGCTAGTATTTTTTTATTATCTTTTATATAAATAAGGTATGATTGCACGTCGTTTCGAAATAATTACTTACCAGAATTTAAAGCAGACGCATACTTTCTAAATTGCGTCATACAATTGAATTTAGGATGCAGACTCGTGTGGTTTGGTTATCTTTAAACTTCTTATACTTGATACCTTCACGGTTCATGAAATATTCGCTAGATGGCGTTATACATAAGCGACGTTTATCACGATCATTCAAAACTATTGTACTGTTTTTGTCTTATGTCAAATGCTATAATGTAATAAATACAATAGATTTATTTAAATGCAGTAAATATTTAAAACGTTCCCACTATTGTTATTCAATGACACTATTATGGGTTAAAGTAACATCCGTAGTTTTATTGTGTTTAACCTGTGAAGCGTTTCACCCATCCAATATTTTTGGTTTTCTTTTGACCCTACAGGATGTTACTTCCATGATTTTGTAACAGGTGGAGCTAGTGCGTGCCGCGAGGTTGATTGTGTGTGACGTTTGCTGTTCTTGTTACGTTGACTGTCAAAGTGGTTACTTGTAAAATAATGTGTAATTGTGTAACAAACTAATTACAACATTATATTTTAATCAAACAGTTATCGTTAATAATCATTAGCTATTAAATTCGTTGATTATTCGAGGTGATTTGCTAGTGAGTTAGCGATAAAGTTGCAGCATTGAGTTTGTGGCGGCCATTTTATTCGCCGGCTGTGTTCATTCGTGCCTAGGTATCACTGCGATACGAAGCAGTAACGAACGGGGCAGTCAGTTGGTATTTTCGCGAGTAGAGCGAAGGTGTCTATAGTTTTTAGCTTTTAGGCATTTGGTATAACAAAAAGTGGACAAAATGACGACAAATATGCAACAAGGAACCATTTTGGATGTTCTTAAGAAGAAAATGCGTCAAACTAAAGAGGAAATGGAAAAATATAAGGACGAATGTGAGGAATATCACAAACGATTACAAGTGGAAATTATGCGGAGAGAAGAAGTAAGATATGTGCATTTATTCCGTGTCGTGTATTGTGTTATTTTAAATGTGCTAGTAGTTGATATATCAAATATTGTCGTGATTCCAGAGTTTATCAGTCGTTTCTTAAAAGTTACATTACTATCTACCTATAATTGTGAGTAATGTCCGACCATAGTTAGGTGTGCCGGCGACGTACGCATATTCGCCTCTCTTTTCATTTCATCCGTCCTTAAATTAGTAGAGCGAGATAGCGAATACATATTTTTTCATATTGCTAGCATGTTCCGTTTGTCGAATGAGATAAGTTATTATAAAAAAGGATTATTCGGGTTCTTAAAGACGTATATATCTGATGGTCTTTACATAATTTAGCGGTACATGGTGTGCTAGTTTCTGTTATGAGTAACAGGTTTGGTGCGTTGGAGGTCGCGTACCAGGCTTGTGCCACATGATGTAGAACGAGCCGGTTCGGTTTTATGCCGTGCAGTGCACCCTTCAATGCATTTCTTTTATTCGGAGAAGTTCGGACGACCCCAAAGGTTCGCGCCGGCGCCAGAAAGGCGTGTCCGACTCCTCGCCGCTATCGTCTTATGACGTAATTTTTAAGGCTATTTATAATGATTAAACTTATTAGACTGATATAAAACTATAATTGAATTAGTTTCCAATTTCAAGTGAATGCAAATTTTTACCTTCTTTTTTTTACTGCTCAAGTAGTTTTGTTTCAAAGAATAGAAGCCGTTATCAGCTCTTGGATATCAAGTGGCGATAAGGAATTGTCCACTGAAAATCAAGTTGGATAATGTTCCGTATCTATTTGATAATATATTAAAATACGTTAATCTCATAATCCTGCTGGTGGCCTACACTTATATATGTAGGCGGACCATTCAAAACTACCGTAAGATTATATATGTAGTCTGGAGACCGGAAACCATGTATAAAGATATTATTTTAAGATAAAAACATTTTTTTTTATGGTTTAACTCTTAAAGTCGCTTAATGGATGTTATACCTGAATATTACTTAAAAATATCACCGGATGTTACTAATTAGATAAATATCTCTATTAGGAGGTAAAAATCATAAATAATATAACAATTACAAAAGCAATCACTACTATAACAAGAATTTGGTCGTCCCTTGAATTTTATTATAGGTACAGCTATTGTTGGAAAGTTATAGTTGACTCAAACAATGTTTTGGACAATGTTCATATACCGACCTATTACTTAGCTTAGTGAAGTGTGACATATAATGAAACCTTATCAATGCAGCACGGATCAGTTGACAAAGGAAAATTAGTCCTTATATTATGTACGATGGCTACCAAACTGAGGTTGTTGACACTAAGTATGTCTGAGCCAAAATATCCACTTACTCATAATGTACTACCTCTAATGCCTCGAGGCATTTGAATACGTTCGAGTTCAAGGTGACTTTACATAGAAATATTTGATTATCATAACTACAGTATTAGAAGTATCTTATTCAATTCAATTTAACAAATTTGCTTAAATGTTATAGTAATACTAGCCGTGCCCCCGGGTGTCAATCGCGTATATTCCTACTGTACAGACTCTTCCTCTTGAACTTGCATATCATGATAAAAAGAATTTTTAAACTTTATCCCGTAGAGTCGAAGAACGCAATTTAAACAAACAAACTTTGCCTCTTTATAATATTAGTAAAGATTAAAAGGAGAAACTGGGGTTCGTTAGAGCTTCCTCGCAACAAGGACGTGTGACAACATATATATGTATACAGCATGTGCGTTGCTGAATACAAAATACAAATAATCTGAAATATTCCTAACTTAATTCTAATCACGTTTAATGTAGAATTCATGTTACATATATCAAAGAAAATTCCAGACAAAAGAAACAAAACCGCTTTTAGGACATTACGGTAAAATCTGTAATAACGGTAAATAACATGTTGCGTACATCACTAATATTCGGATGTCACGTGATACAATTAGCCGCCTTTTTGAACGAAATGTAATGTCATTGTTACAGTATATGCATTGAATAGTCTCCATATAAGGTATAGTGCATGAACAAACATAAGTGTCTCATCGTGTATTGTAAATGTTAAACATTTTTCTAGTCTTATTCGGTAATGTTCGATAATGTTCCTCAGTGATGGTATGATTTAATTAAATGTAGTTATACGTTTCTACTCACATTATTACCATCGGAATTTGCTCGACTAGTTTCGAAACCATTCGGCGTGAACTACTGATTCCGCCATGTTCTGATCTCATGAATAAGGACTCCGAATGGGTTCGTAACTAGTCTGGCAAATTTCAATAGGAATGACATAAGTACAGCCGGATAATAATATTTAATAGTAATCACGGATCACGAAAGATATGGTTTTAGTTAGGATTGATTTTTATGAGAATTATATAAATATTATTTTATTTATTTTTCATTGTCATATTTCTGAGGTATTTTGCACAACTCTCACTGTTCATTCAAGTATATCACATAGTACTAAGAAAGTATAGCAACTAAGCTATGCGTGACGAATGACTAAGCGCATATTTGCAGGCCGAATCCGAAGTGGCTGCTCTCAATAGACGCATCCAACTCTTGGAGGAGGATCTGGAGAGGTCAGAGGAGCGTCTCGCAACAGCCACCGCTAAGCTTTCTGAGGCCAGCCAAGCTGCTGATGAGTCCGAACGGTAGGTGTATTCCTACCCCCCATTATTAAAACAATAAAAATAATACATACATACTTTAATATCACAATATTTAAATATAGTTTTTTTTCATAGTTTAATTTATTATGACACTGATTAGGTCTTGTGATATTGGTTAAAATGTACTGTCATTGGTTTATTGAAATTGTTTTATACTTTTAGATTCGATTCTTTGATCTGAATTATTATAAAAATCATATTTTTAGTTTAATTCTTTTATTTTATTGTGTGCATGAGTGTTTTGTGTTCTAGACCCCACTGTTTATTGTGTGATCTATTTTACCTTTTGTCATTAATATTTTTTTCTTTTATTCTAATTAAATTGTCATACTAGATATTTAAAAAATATTTCTAAAGAAAACGTTTCAAAATTCTTATTCATCGATGTATAACACGCATGTGTTTGCCCCGCACTAACCAGAATACGCAAGGCGTTGGAGAATCGAACCAATATGGAGGACGATCGCGTCGCCATCTTGGAAGCTCAACTCTCACAGGCCAAGCTCATCGCTGAAGAGTCGGACAAGAAATATGAAGAGGTGAAGAATTGTTCATGATCCCTTGATAGTGTTGCTATTCGCAAGAAACGTGATGATATTTTATTCAAATCTTTTGAAGCTTTGACACATTTGTGTGGATTTAAAAATGTCAAATGAGTTTTTGCATATAGCAACTTTGGTATTACATCAAAATTGAATATTTCCAAATTTAAATGACACCATTTTCTAATAAAATGTAAAAAAATAACAAATTTTCAAGTTTATTAGTTTATGTTGAATAGTTTTGTTCTAGTCATTTTATAAGCAAATGGTGAAATATAACCCTTTTATTATAATATAATCAGAAACAGGATTTTGTATAGGATTTATAAAAAGGGACAAAATGCTGTTTCAAGAAATTTTCTCCAAAGCAGGTTCAACAGGTTGTATGTCGCTTTGATTGTTCCTTGAGATTTTGTGTTGTCTTGGCATGTCTTCTTGGGTCACCCTTGGTTATATCATCGAAATAAATTCTAAATATATTATCTGTTACGGCCAGCGCCCGCAAGGTTTTGGAAAACAGGTCCTTGGCTGATGAAGAGCGCATGGACGCTTTGGAGAACCAGCTGAAGGAAGCCAGATTCTTGGCTGAAGAGGCTGACAAGAAATACGATGAGGTCTTTACAATATGTCGTTTGATTTGCCTTTGTCTTGCTTTTAGCGCAAAATTTATTCCTACTGAATATACAATGTCTTAACATAGATCGCCATTTCCGTCTATCCTCATTCTGCTGCAGGTTTGATGTGTGTTTTGTACTTCCCCTAGCCCCCCCCATTGTTTATGGTCTCTTAAAAAATATTTAATGTCTACTAATATTTATAACTCGACAGTTGAGTGTACTAATTTTAAAGATTTTAACTAATTTGCAATATCATCATTTCTTGAATTTTTCGAAGCATGTTTCATTGTTTTCTGAAAATATGATAAAATAGACTAACATATATGACGTTTTCAAGATAAGATAAATATGATTAAACTGTTAACAAATTTATGAATACATGTAACATATGGTATTCATATGTCCCAATTCTGTAGATATGACCCCGCTGATGAAGGCCTTCTTAAAGTAAATCCCAAGATGGATATCGAGCGTACGTTTCTTTCCTTTAAAAGGACTGACAAGTCCATGACTCGAATGCGTTATATAAGCATTACTGCCTTATATGGAGTCAGTTGCTCAAGACTTAACGTTAATGTCAAGTTTCTTATGTGGTTTGATGTCTCCAGGTGGCTCGTAAGCTGGCCATGGTTGAAGCTGACTTGGAGCGTGCTGAAGAACGCGCTGAGACCGGCGAATCGTAGGTTTCCATTGATATCCACCTCGGTTCTTGGCTGTTTAATGTCATAGATCATAAATATATTAATAAAACTATTAGTATTAAGTCGCGTATAACTAATGGTTAGATTTTAATTTAATTTTAACCTGAAGTTTTGAATTCTTGACCGGGAAGATGAGACGTAACTCTCTGATATTTCTGACATGTCGTGATCCCACTATATGAATTGCTGCAAAGCATTCGAAACCTATTAAAATTAAATTAAAATGTAACCAATAATTATATTCGAGTTAGATACGAATAGTTTTGTTTGAATGTGTTAGTTAAAATCTATTTTATCTGTGGTATATCATGTGACATTGAGCGGCCATGCGGTGAACCTGAGGCTCGTTTTTTGCCACACTTGCATGGTTTTCATTGGCATTGCACAGTAACTCGATTGATTGGTTTAACATCGGCTCTCGTTGCATGTCATTTTAGGTCAGCGGAAGCAGCTGTGGAGATTATTTTGCATAGTCATAACTCAAAGGTGTTATAATTAATTAGTTTTGCATAACTTAGTATTAGGTCCCCGTGTGAAAGTGACTCTAGCACTACTCATAATGCTAGGGTCAGTTTCCTATCAAACAATAGAAACAAGGGTTGCCCCATCTCATGGATACTTCTTACGTAATGTTAACTATCATGTCCTGTTGACTATTTGTGTCTTGTGTGTACCATCTGGCCGTAGGCTAGCCTGTGCCAATAAATATGTGTGGTATAGGGAAGTTTTCGTTTTCAGATATGCACAGCATTACACCAGAATTACTGGCCATATGCGTGCCGCACATATGCAAGCGCACACATCACATAACAATTATATAACGCACTAGATAGAATTTAGATATTAAATATTACTAATAGTTAAAATGTTTTGGGACAACCCTGGTTTACTACCGCTCTCGACTTCTCGCTTTGTGTGATCCCTTGTCGCATACCCAAATCCGAACCCGTGCACTCCAATAGAGTTAAATAAGAATACCAGCCCACTATCCATACCTTCCCGTGCACTCCAATCTGAGCTGTAAGTCGGTGGCACAAAGCACACAGTAGCGTAAAGCCGAGAGCGGCGTGTTGTGTGCGCGTGTACTAACGCGGTCGGTAGGTGGCGCGCAAGCTTGTGCTGATGGAGACAGACCTGGAGCGGGCAGAGGAGCGCGCTGAGCAGAGCGAGTGGTGAGTACCACGAGACCCACCCACTACGAGATATACGTGGAACCACATGATATAAACCTTTAATATTTTTTGCGTCCATTACGGCCAAAATTAAAAAATATATGTTTTTTTTTCAATACAGCCAAAATTTAAAAAGTATTTTCTTTTTATTCTTAATGACAGCCAAACTATTTTATTAATTTTTAATGGGACTCATGTATTTTAGTTTTTAAATTTCCAATTACAGACATTTTTATATGGTCAGACATAAAGCTTTAATGTCATCGTTATTTATAAAATGTTTGCCATTTATGTGATAATTAAAAATATATTAAACTAAGACACGCTCCACCTAGAAGAAGTAGTATTAATAGAATGTTAAGTAAAGAATTTACATTTAATTGTATCATTGAAACAAGAAGTTATACACAACAATATATAATAATTGGTACAATGTTATATTTGTAGTGACGTGGGCATCGAAAACATTTAATAAATACAACGATATCTTATAAAAAAAATTATCGACAATTTCCCTACATTTATATCACTAGTAATTTTATAAATGATTAATGTATCGATAATTTCCCTACATTTAAACATCACTAGTGATTTTATAAATAAAATTTAACGATAATTTCTATGTATTTGTACATCACTAGTGAAACCAAGAAATCGTTGTATTTTTTTGCATGTTTTTTTTTAATTGGATATATTTTTTTAATAATTATTTATAAGGAATTCCATAACTTGCATGTTAATAAACTAATTATAAGTGCACATTATTTATTAGTTTTTTTAATTGACAAGTAATTTGTTCAGAAACTGATCTATGAGTCATGTTAGATACTTTTTATTATTAACTGATATTTGCAATATTCTTTGGAATATTTGTTTTAGATTATATAACGAAAAATATAGAACTTAATGCACTTTTATTTTTAAATTATTTTTTGATGAAACACGTGTATTTTAATACATTTTTATATTTTACAGCAAAATCGTCGAGCTTGAGGAGGAACTCCGCGTTGTCGGTAACAACCTGAAATCCCTCGAGGTCTCGGAAGAGAAGGTACGTCATACACCATCGCTTAGTTATAAGAGCTAGGCTAAGCTATGACCATGAAATTGAAAGAGTTGTTGCACCAACCACCGTGTCCTCTGATATGGATATGAAAATATATAAAGTTAGGAATAATATATTATGAACGTTAACAGGCCAACCAACGTGAAGAGGAGTACAAAAACCAGATCAAAACCCTCACAACCCGTCTAAAGGAGGTGTGATGTGACGGCTGTATGCGAGTGTCGTACGCTTGCTAACTATTGTGTTGTCACGCCCTATTTATTTAAAGCAACCAGTTCCAATTCCAAATTCAAATCCTTAATAGATTTAAAATGAATTTCTAAATTCAAAAATTCATATATCATATTTAAATGTCATTATTAACAGTGTTAAATTTAAAATGGAATTCTAAATTTAAAAATTCATATCATATTTAAATGTCATTATTATGAGTCAGTGTTAATTTTGAAATGACATACGAATTTATATGTCTATGGTTGTTTTGTTGTAAATAGGGCGTGAAAGGTTGCCGTTTTGAAAATAACGATAAAATTTATTGTTATTAACAGTTTTGTTGTTGTTTAGTTTTATTTTAACTGTCAGATATCTACACTGTAGATACTGCATGGAGTTAGTTTTGATATATAACAAAAAATAATCACAGGCGACGCAAAGGGAAGAGACATATGAGGGTCAGGTGAAGCTTCTCGACGCACAGCTGAAAGAGGTAACTTGGAAGGAGATTGGTTGTAGTCGATTCAGCGCTGTTGTTAGAATTAGCCTCCCTCTAGCTATACCATGTGCTAATATTCTAGGGGTTGGTCGTGCGGTTGGTGCTTCATCAGTTTGTTGCGAACTATTCTATATATTTCAGTATTTATTGTATTTATATATACATTGCCTGTGTTGTGACTGTACGCTTTTTGGGATTTCTGTAGTTTTGTTAAGCTTAGCATAAGTATTTAGGCTTTTCGTACATCCACTTAATTTATATATATATTTTTATGA
Organism: Mechanitis mazaeus; assembly: GCA_959347395.1. NCBI lineage: Eukaryota > Metazoa > Arthropoda > Insecta > Lepidoptera > Nymphalidae > Mechanitis > Mechanitis mazaeus. The sequence goes on from OY365754.1 coordinate 10,338,738, forward strand.
AAGATTTTTCTTGTTCTCTTTTTCTCTGTTTACATCCTGGATAGGTCCTTTTCAAATTAAAAAAAAAAAAAAATCCCCAAAATCCAAAATCCAATTGGCGTACATTCACAAAACTCCAGCATGCGTGTACATTGAGTGTGTGTGCCAGGCGATGGCGTCCCGTGATCACGTCGAGGATAAGATCCACAGCCTCTCCCAGAAACTCACGCAAGTAAGTGCTATTGGCTTTGGTCACCGTCAACACCACCACCACCACCACCATCTATGGTTCTAATTTTTTGTCCACACTAAAATGTTTTTTTTTAATTTTGTACACTATGAAATGTGGTCCTATTTTTTTTTAAGAGAATATTTTTTATATTATGTACACTATGACATTTGGTTCTATGTTTGTATACTATGATTATATAATTTTAAATTATATTAATTTTTTTTAATTTTCATCATCATGTTATAGTGATATTAAATAAATAATTATATTAGTTACAAATCTACATATTTCTAAAGTACAAAATTATGTTAAATCCCATGGTGACCAAAGTTTTCTTCTCCCTTCTTTTCATTTATCTATAATTTTCATATATATTTTTGAGGGTTTATGGTTCAGTAGCTCAGTTCAGCACATACATAGCTGCTTTGGTAAAGGTAAAATGCATGATGTGTTGCTTGTAAATATATGTTTGTGATTTTTTAATATAGATTTTTGTTTAAATTTTTTTATAATGAATTGAACTATAAACTAAAATATACTAAGAATAAGAAATTTATAATTTTTGATAATGATAAATATAACTAAAAAAAAATATATTGTTGCATGAGAGTTGATTATATCAAGCAGTCTTTTTTTTGTAATGATTATTTTTATATCAAATATGAGTCATGAAATGACTTTGTAATGACATTCAGAAAAAAGGCTGTTTACTTGAAGTTCTAATGTTAAGATATTTTTACAAATGTTTACAGGCTGAAGCTCGCGCTGAATTCGCTGAGCGCTCTGTCCAGAAACTTCAAAAGGAGGTCGACAGGCTTGAAGGTAATAATAGTTATTAATATTATGATTTATTATAAAAATAAAATTCTATATAAAATCTAGGTAAAAATTATAAGTTTTGAAGGTTCTACAGTTATTCCAGTACAGCAGTTGGTTAAGTGAAATTGATTTTATCTCTGAAGTCAAGTAATAATAATTAACAAAGCTTGATCGCACTGAAACCATCTCCTGAGTTTCAAAGCTGTACTATAGATTTGAAAGCTTTTTTACTTTCATTGCGCTATTCTAGCATAATTTTCTTATTTCATAGTAACATTATAGATTTTTTTTTTTTTTGTTATACAATTGTCAATATCATTGTGATATTTATAATTGTATACATTTATTAGCATGGAGTTTTTTGTCCTGCTAGAGTTGTAGTTTTATCAAGTTTGCATGGTTTTAAATAAATGTTGTTTTTGCCTGCTCCAAATATTCTTGATATTAACTACTAGTATCAAGATTGTTTGTACTAAGTGTTGTGTGACTGACGTGGGCGCGTCGCTTGCAGACGACCTGGTGGCCGAGCGCGAAAAGAGCAAAATCCTTCAGGAGGAGATGGAGGCCACGCTCCACGACATCCAGAACATGTGAACACACCCCATACCCCTCCGACTCTATCGATATCGATGAACTCTTCGCCCTAACAACCCGTCACTATGACCAGTGTCACTTTGACATCTGTTACTATTGACATCTGTCACTTTGACCAGTGCACTTTGATAAGTTCACTTTTGACATCTGTTATTTGGACATTAGTCTATTTGTCTATGGTTCGGGCTGAATTATTTATTTAATGTTTTTGATACTTTTACAATATGACTAGGTATCGAGTGAGGCGGACGGGTGTTGTAAAGTAATTGCCAGCTTTTTATGTAACGTGAAGACCGTGTTCGCTACACCACTGCCATGTGCAATTTTTTTATATTTCGTACACAGTTTACTAATTTTTATTTTGCCATTTTGTGTATTCTTCATCTTATAAGCGGCTTGCAATTTATTATTTATTAAGGTTTCTACATTCCATTATTGGGACCAAAATAGTCGTTATACTAAACTGATAGCACTAAAAGACACAATTGTAAGATATTACTCATTCCTTATTAAATTCCGAAGTAATATGGAGTGCACTGTTTGCGGTTTATTATTTTTATTTACCTAATAGAGAAACTTTTATTTAAGATAATCTAAAATGATATTTATGCTTGATATGAATTATTTGATATTCTGTTTGAGTGTTTTCTTGTGTCATAATTCAGTTATAAAAGTAAATGAAGTAAATGAAGTAAAAAACATGGCAGTTGACCTCTATAGGTTCAATTCAAAATGTTATTAAAAATAAATCGAGGGTGATCCGTTTTTTTTAATGTTATCGATAAATGAATTGATAAGTTCGTGAGAAATAAATTAATAATTTTAAGAGTATTCTAACACAAGTGTTTATAAATATATTATATTATTATTTTTAACGTGTTGTGTTTTTACTAATTGTCCTATCATACCCTCGTCTCATTCCACCAGCTATACTGAAACAAAATTACATTTAAATACAGACAAACACACGATTCAATTGATCATGTAGATATCATCAGCTTGGGGCCCGAGATCCTATAACGAAGCATCATTATTAACGCATGCACGCTCCTTAAAGAAGCTAGTGATTTGGGAAGAAGATATTCTCCAACCCATGTGATAACGACCTGATATAACGAAGCCTGGAAACCAAACCTATCCAAACCGAGCATGTTACTGGACGACCCTAGCGACTAGCAAGGCATGAGTGCATGACTGAGTACCGAGTTGACCGCCCTGCCTGCTGCAGATGACCTGATCAACGAGAAGGAGAGGCTTAACAACATCGGGGACGACATCGATGACACTGTCGTGGAACTGATCCCGGGAGTGGACATGACTGATCGACAAGTGGACGCGGCAAAGAAAGCGCTGGAGAAAGAGATGGAGAAAAAGATGCCTCCTCCTCCGCCAAAGGAGCCAACTCCCCCACCACCTCCACCCAAGGAACCGACACCTCCTCCTCCACCCCCACCAAAAGAACCCACTCCTCTACCCCCTACAGAGCCAACCCCTCCGGCAGAGTCTGCGTCAGCTGCGGAACCGACCACTGAGGGTGCTCCAGCAGAGGTACCCGCTGGTGCCCCCGCTGAAGCCCCCGTGGAAGGCTCCGCTGAGGCCCCCTCTGAAGTTCCCGCGCAAGCGCCCTCTGAAACCCCCACTGAACCCCCTGCCGAGACCCCCGCCGCACCCCCTTCCGATGCCCCCACTGAAACTCCCGCTGAAACCCCTGCCGAAGCCCCCGCCCCACCCCCAGCTGAAGCCCCCGCCGCAGCTCCCACCGAAGCCCCTGCCACAGCCCCCACCGAAGCCCCTGCCGCAGCCCCCACCGAAGCTCCGGCCGAAACCCCCGCTGCATAGCCCAACATAAAACATTACAAATATCCTATATTTAGGTTTAAAATATTTAAAATAAACGAAGCCATGTATAGAATAATTGTAAACGTGTAAATAAAAAACCGATATCGTAGCTGGTGGAATAGTCTTTGATTAAATGCATGCGTGTGTCACTAACGTGCGACTGACCCGGGCGGGGTTCGCAGACGAACTGATCGCGAGCAAGGAGTTGATGGACGGAATGGGCTCGGAGCTCGAGCTGGCGCTGCGGGAGCTCGGCATATCTCGCTGCACCACCTGCCATTGATGACGCTTATTTACGCTTTTTGTGTGCATTTATCACATTCCCAATGAAAACAATTTCGCATGTCATCTGCGTTCGACTTCTAACTTAGCGTATACGAGGCATGGCTTCGGAATAACCAGGATCGCAACATGTAAGCATATTTATATATTACACTTATTACGCTGTTTGCTTAACTTGACTTGGAAGACAAAATTGGATTGTAATGAAATAAATAAATTAAGACAGGTATTGAAAGAAAAATGATATATAAGTGAATTTTAACATATTATAATGAGCCTCAAATGTGCAGACGAACTTGTCGCTGAAAAGGAGAAGTACAAGGACATTGGAGACGACCTGGATACCGCCTTCGTGGAGCTTATCCTCAAGGAATAAGCTTGATTTTTTTGAGCAGCCGATGCTATCGTCCTCGTTATATATGTATAGTCGTATTTTAAATATTTTATACTCCTAATTTAAAATTACATCTACTTTTACGGCAGTATTTATTTTCAATTTAAAAATAAATTATTTATTATTTTATTTTTGTTTTTTTTTTAATTTATTATCCAAAGCTTTTATTTTTTTTAAGTAATGCTTCTAAATAGTTTAATGTAGTGTATGCAGCTTAAAAAGCAAAAATATCAAGTTCATTGTTAAACAATGGATTACTCGAGATTTTTTATATTTATTTATTATCTAGCATAAAGTTTATTCTTGTACAAAATCGAAATAATATGCTTTAAAATGCAATAGGTGCCTAAATTTATTCATTAGAAAACCAAAAGTCAAGAATAAAAGAAAAAGTTTTGCTTATAAGATTTTCGTATGAAATTTAGTAGCAGAAAGATACCCTGTGTAGTAAAACAATAAATAAATAGGCAAAAAAATCACCATATCCCAAAAAACTTTTTTTCATAAATGTATAATATTGGATGTAAGTATATTTAGATTTATTCATGCATGAGTATTATTGCCTGTTTTCTATTTAGATTTTATAAAACTATTGTAGCTAAAAGTTAGTCACCTTGTATCCAAAGCTATTAAAAGTAAACGATTACTGTCAATGACATTTTTTTTATTGCTAATGCTTCTTGACACGTTTTTGAAACTCAATAATTATCGTTAACATACTATGTATTAATATCCTGTTTAAATAATAATTACTAAGATTTTAATTAATTTACTAATACAATTCACTAGTACTAATCATAACTAACATTTCAACAGATGAAGTTATTGAAGAAAGAAGTAAATATAAAGCGATTGCTGAAGAAGTGGACCAGACGTTTGCTGATTTGTCAGGATATTAAAAAAATATAAATCTTATAATAAAAACTTGGCAGAAAAATTGCTTTTGTATAATTTGCAAAGTGCACATGAAGATGAATGAACTGCATTTTCGTTTTATAAATGATTAAGTTAATTTATGGATAACTCATTATTTCTCAGCTTTAGATTTAAATATTTTATTATAATATCAATGAATTCTAACACTTGCGTGCCTTTTAATATAAAAGCCGTGTTGAAAACCTTGTTTATAAATATTTTTAAAAAATTAAAAATATTTCTGCCTCTTGTATTGTTTAAAAACTAAAGAGTTTTTGCATCTTAAACAAGCTTCTAAGGCTGAATAGTTTGAAGCAATAAATAAAAACAAACAGTATAATTATTTTGTATCGAAATATTCATATATCTAAAGATATTAGATTAGATCGTACTTATTTATAAAATAAAACCGTATCAGTTTAGAACACTGCCGTAGTAAATTAAAAGAAAATTCAAAATTTAAATGTCATATTTGTAAAGTTTACTTAGTTTTGACATCTACAAAAAGTACAGTACTTCAAGATAAATAATTGGCTTCGGAAACGTCGGAAACATTCGTCTTACTAGTAGAAGCTAGAGGGAGAAGCGCAGAACTATAACTTCGTTTTGTAGAATTATATAGAGCCCTTCATTCCATTTTGCTATAAAAATAAAAATTAACCTTTTTGCAACCTGTAGCAATTGCAATTATATTATTATATTTGTTTATAATTTAAATTATAATATTATGGCAATTCTAGAAATAATATATTGGTAATCCTTCCCAACATTAAAAAAAATGTACTGGATCTATTGGTAGTTATTTCAGATTTATTGATTTAACTACGTTTTTTGTTTAAGAAGCCATATACATAACAATATAATTCGTACATAACATATAGATTACGGATATTTAGTAAGACAGCTGTATATCATTATACTACCTAGATGAGTCGGTCATCTTCGGAAACACAAAGTTAGCCGATGCCCATTATTAATTTTGAAGAACTATCTTTGTATATATATTTTGTATGACCTTCGGATGCATATATTATATTTTGTTTTCCTGTATGGATGTTTAGATTTTACATATATAAATACATTTATTTTTAAGTGAAAAACGAACATTCCTTAATGTATAACTTTAAAGCTAAGCTGTTATTGTCTTAAAAAGGTTAGCAAAAAGAACTGCTCTATTGGATACCTATTTTGTACATCACCTGTATTTCCACATTCTTATAGCATATATGAGCATCCAGCGTATTTTATAATTAGCTTATCATATATGAAGTGTGTCATAGCTTTGTTTACGGTTTCCTTCAGACAATTATACGTTTGTAAAAAAATACTGTCTTTTTTCTACCTTTCTCTGTATTTACGGGATTTACGTAATTTTTTTATAGTTTTGTTGAGGAGCTCATCAGATGAGAACAATTTTGATAACGCCGAGGACATTTTTTGTAGTCCAAAAAAAAATTGTTCTAACATATAATGCTATATATAAAAAATGTATAACAAAATAAACCATAATGGTAAATAATTAATTATGCTTTTTGGAACAGGCTTTTAGGGGATGAATAATCTACCTCTTAGCTTTCCCTCTTTATAATAATCTACCTCTTAGCCTTCCCTCTATCTACTTTGAAAAGATAAATGAATCATGAATCATCTCTACTCACTCTAATATTATACAAATCTATCATTAATTTTAGTTTATTAATTGAAATCAATTTAGAATCATGAAAGAATTAGGGATACTTTTTTTTTTGTAAAATTAAAGCGTCGTTTTTTAATATTAGATTCTAAATGATTTAGTATTTATTAGTGATTGACTAAAATTTCGGTTTCAATTAGTTTATAAACTAATATTTAAAATATAATCAATATTTTCGTATAATATTTCAACCTGTAATTAATTTATTTCTCACATTGATATCTTAAACCTTTAATGAGTCCTTATTTATCGGGACTCCATTTTAAATTTCTTTCTGTATTTTATTCATGTGAAATAATCATTATTTTTTTCATTAATATTTTATAAACACAAGATTTTTCTCATTCTCGTTGCGTTAAAATAAAATTTTAAAATAAACATGTCGAAGTTTTTATTTATAAAATAAATTAATTGAAAACAATCAAAAGTAAACTATTTGTCATCAATTAAGATCCTTTTTATTATTAGTAATGCAGTAAGTAGTTTCGGTTACCTCGTTAAATGAAATATAATGAAAAGATGAAAGCCTTTTTTTATTGAAAATAATTTTTCAAAGCTACCACCAGCTTAGAAAGAAATTACTAAGTCCTGAGAAGAGCAGGCGATAGAAATTTAGCGGGCTTGTATTTTTTTTTTAAATCAAAGGCAAAAACAATTTGTTCAAATCTTGAAATATTCTGATAACTAATTCTTTATCCCGAGGACACATTATGATCTTAATATTCGGACATTTTATATCCGTTAGCTCGTAAAACCGTAATGAAAGAATAATAGTATCTGTTTTGTAATCACAAGACAGAAACACGATTATATATCTTTTACATTATATTGATTATTTCTGAGATCAAAAACTAGTAAAAAAAGTACTAATGAAAGTTTTATTCTATTCATTGACTGTTAAATTTAACTTGTCACTAAATATAGAGGATAAAATTTAAGAACTTTTCAGCTTTTACTTTGTATACAAATAAATAACATTAATAAAATGTTTAAAATTTATTTTAAGCCATTTTATTTTTATTTTTTTTTTATTTTATTTTATTGAAATTATAGTATTTAAAAACATATTCTGTATTTCTTTTAATTATGAATAATCACTGTTTTTTTACTTTTGTTTTATTTTGTGATTTTGTAAATTTTTTATAATATATTTTTTTTTCTTATGCCTTAAATGTACCTATACCAACTCTAATAATTAAATAGATATTTGATATATTCCCACATAATTGCTTAATAGAAATTTTTATATTTTTTATCCAGTAATTGCTGATCAGATGTATAATATAATGTTATTATCAGATATCCGAAACCTTTGTTTAAATTGTTTTTCTATACTTTTATTTATAATTTCATTTATTATTTTCATTTGTACCCAACTTTGAGCAAGTTACACTTAAATTGTAACTTAGTTAATTATAAAGTCCATAAATTTGTATTTTTTGGTTCCTCCATTTGTGAGTGTGGCAATTAGTTTAATTAATTTTATGGTATTTATTTATTAGTATGTTTATTTATTTATTAAGTAACAATGGAAATCTATTGAGGTAGCCGCAATACATAGACACTGAAGTCTGAAGTCTGTGGGATATTTTATAGATTATAATTTATATATATTTAAAACATTAGATTGTAAGTTAAAAATGTTACTCGTCCAGAATAAAGAGCTTTATTAATAATTCTCTTATAATATGATAGAGGATGATATTATTACGACAAAATATATTTTTTCAAAATTGTATCTACAACGTTATACTAGGTTTATGACATAATATAAAACTTTTTAATATATATTAAATATAAATAAATGATAGTACTTTAATTTACCTACTATTTTTGTATATTTAAATGTATAATACAAACTTAACCCTTTTTACTGAAATGAACAAAATAACAGTAAAATCTAAAGTTTTTTTTATTAAATTATTTAGTTTTGATTCGATTTAAATCCTATATATATATATATAAGACATTTCAACATTGCAATTGATAATATAATTTGTACGGGCTTTTTAAATTTGAGATACGAATCACAGATATAATAATACATTACTTGTAAAATTGAACTGTTAAAGTTAAACCAACACATGACTCAAACTAACTGGTAAGAGTACACCGTTGTTGGAGTGAACATGAAGAGATTGGAATTCTCAATTTTTGGCACCCAAAATAGTTTGGGCGGGTGGCGCGAGGCTGGGCGGGCGGCGCGCGCGCAGTGCGTGTCGCTCCGCCGTGTGAACAGCCCGCTAGGTGAGTGAGAACAGCTGGATACCCATACCTGACCCCAAGATCTAATAGTTAAAAGTGCAGTGCAGTGGTGTATCCCAGCTTCTGGCTGTATGTGATTCTTGGCTTTTTGTGTTAGTTTGTACACGTTCAGTGACTCGGGTTACATCGTTACTGAATATAGTGCTCGTGCAGCCCGACTATTTACGTCCATGAGTATTTAGCTTAGAGGAAAACTAAATTCTTTTCAAACGTCATTTGGGACGCCTATAATTGACGTTGTTGGTCAGGTCTCATTTACTCAGTCTACATTTGGTAATGTTCTAATGTTACTCATCAACACCCACGCATAGCTATAATTGTAACATTCTCGTACACATTGAATTACATAACATTGTATTATTATAAACATTATATGAATTACAGAATTTCGGAAAATATTGAATAAACCGTCCGGAAATCATGCTATTTAAATTCACTATTAAATAATAACATTTTAACATTTATAATCATATGAAGATACCTTATTAATTTATAACCGATTAATTTAAAATAATTGCTTTTTTTAATTACATTATTATTACTTTTTTTTTTAATATATACTAAAGCAATAATTTTCAAAAATGGCTACTTTAGATTACTTCAAATTTAATATTTCTCATATCTTTCTGAAACTCTGACTCTGAGCTCTATATTGGGACTGGCAACACAGAAATGTTAAATATTATTTGAAATTATTAATAAATATATCAATAATATTAGTTATTTCCATTTTCAGAATAAAAAGGTTACAACTTCATAAAAATTCTATATTTTTTTTAATAAATCTAATCAATTATACCTACTCAGTAAGAACTTCATTTCTGGAGATAGGTCACTTAAATTATATTTTTAGTTACAAATTTATTTAAAAAATTAAAAATACCAGAAAATGCAAAAAAATATCTATTTTAAATTTTTTATTAAAACCTTGACTTACAATGACGTGTTTCAAAAAAAATCTTGAAGTAAAATTAAGATTTTGTATTACATTTCTATTTATTTCAAAGAAATAATTAAAACACGTTGAAACCGACATATTTTCTAGACGACAACCAGCTGTTCGTGAGGATATTTATTTCAGTTAACAATATCTTGAAATGCCGCCAAAAATATTTATACGTCATGCCATCTTTTATTTTCGCAACCGTTTAGTTTATAGAAACTTTATTACAGTTTTACAGCGTCCGGTATTTATATTTAAGTTTAAACATTGAGCGATGACCCAATTACAAATATAATAAAACCAGATCATTTATGTAAATACTTTCAATACTTTATTTCAATATATACTTATTTCTTAGTTATGATTGTTATACAATTACACTTTTTCAGAATTAGTAATAATTTTGACCAACTTTACTAGTTTTTTGTTTTAATTATAAAGCTATAGTCTTTATTACAATAAGCGATAATTAGTAGTTTATCAGTAATTTTACATATATTTTTACACTTATAAATACACTTTATTAGAATTAGTGATAATAATAACTTTAATAACTTGACTAGATGTTGTTCCTTGAAGTATAGTTTATCATTTAGTAATCCAGATTGATATCAGGGAAATTATAATAGCAGTTATAGCAGTTATAGAAGTATTATAGCAGTTACCCCAATCTGTGCATATGATGTATTGGCGCAAAGCCAAGTATGAGCTCGTTTAACGAAATATCTTATACTCTCGTATGTTCATCTCAGCTTTTAGAGGTTGCCAAACGTTTTCGGCGGCTAAATATAGCATCTCAAAAATGTGCTCTCACAATTTCTAAATCTAAAAACAAAATTATATCAAATTGAGGTTTATATAAAAATCAGTCTTGACATTTCGACATTTCGTAGAATATATTGCACTAGCTTTTACTAATGGTTCCACACGCGGATGACTTTATTTAGTAAATATATATATATATATATATATATATATATATATATATATATATATATATATATATCTACTAAATAAAGTTATTATGATACTCAGTGATAATGCATCATTCTAAAGGTAAAAGAATTTTTGAAATAGGTCCAGCAAGTTTCAGTTTATTCTTACATACAAAAATACAAATATTAGTAAAGATCATAGAAGGATACCAGACAAACGTAATATAATTGAGCGAAGTGAGCAGAGCGAGGAAAGCTTTCTATCAGAGACTTTTCTGCATCCTTTGTGCAAGCATTATTCAAAAGCGGTATATCCGAGAATTTACAAATTTTGTAATAGACATCAGTCTGGTAGTGGTTTAAAAAAAAAAACAAATCAAAAAATGCAATAACGTATTTCATCTTCAGAAATAGTTGAGGACAGAATGCGTCGATGTTTTGTGAATGTAATTTCGGTGCTAACACATACGGAGATTTCAAAATTGACGTCTGGTTCGCGCTCCTAGTTATATATGTGTATTGACTAGTTTTCTAGAAACTTCTTAAAATGAATGCAAATCTTTTAAAAATGCAATATTTAATCGTAAATGTTTATATTTCTAGGCCAGTTGGCGTATTATTGACCGGACCGTAAAAACAAAAACCAGCCACCATGGACGCGATTAAGAAGAAGATGCAGGCGATGAAGCTGGAGAAGGACAATGCCATGGACAAGGCAGATACCTGCGAACAGCAGGCCAGGGATGCCAACCTCCGTGCCGAGAAGGTAATACATTTGGATGGATGATGATAAAAACTTAACCATCATCGTAGATTTTTAGACGTCTGGAGTATTTGAGGCTAACTTTTAAAGATATCTAACCTTTTCGTTATGTATGGAATATTATTCACATCTTTGAATTAAGGAAATGTTAAAATTGTAAAAAAATATGAATTACTACATTTAAACAATTTCTCTTCCAGGTTAACGAGGAAGTCCGTGAACTCCAGAAGAAGCTCGCCCAAGTTGAAGAGGACCTCGTCGTGAACAAGAACAAACTGGAACAAGCCAACAAAGACCTAGAAGAGAAGGAGAAGCAATTAACCGCCACTGAGGCGGAGGTGGCCGCCCTCAACAGGAAGGTGCAGCAGATTGAAGAGGACCTCGAGAAGTCTGAGGAAAGGTCTGGCACAGCCCAGCAGAAGTTGCTCGAAGCTCAACAGTCTGCTGATGAGAACAACCGGTAAGATCTTCAAATCGATAAAAGAAAGAACAATTTAGAAATGAATCAGCTGATTGGTCTAGTGGTGAGTGATTGGTGGAAGCCTGCTGAGTTAAAGGTCGTGGGTTCGATACTCACATGAAACAGTTTGCGTAATTCACAGATTGCTTTCTAGTGTATGTATTATTTTTGTTAGTTATTTCTGTTTGTGAAACCCCAGAGATTAGTTTAATGCAGGCGTTGTATTATATAAAAAACAGAAGCATAATTAGTCTAGCTAACTGTATTTCTTTCTTTTTTAATAGTATGTGCAAAGTACTGGAGAACAGAGCACAACAAGACGAAGAGCGTATGGACCAGCTCACCAATCAGCTGAAGGAAGCGCGTTTGCTCGCTGAAGATGCTGATGGTAAATCTGATGAGGTATGTAAAAAAGCACATATATATCAAAATTCTTTTAAATTTTTCATTTATTTTGGTAATCTCAATAGTATAATGAGTTTTAACTTATAAAAAAATATGTTCATTAGGTTTCCCGCAAGCTGGCCTTCGTTGAAGACGAGCTGGAAGTCGCTGAAGACCGTGTCAAGTCTGGTGACGCCAAAATCTCAGAACTTGAGGAAGAGTTAAAGGTATATGCTTAATAATTTTTTTTTTTTTTTTTTTTTTTTTTTTATGAAATAGGAGGGCAAACGAGCGTGCGGGTCACAGGTTAAATGTGATCACCGCCGCCCATGAACTCTTGCAACATCCGAAGACGCACAAGAGCGTTGCCGGCCTTGGAGATAAGAATAAACGCCTTTTTTGAAGGTACCCATATCGTATCGATCTGGAAACACCGCCGAAGGAAGTTAATTCCACATCTTAGTGGTACGTGGAAGAAAAGTCCTTGAAAACCGCACAGTAGAAGATCGCCATGCATCCAGGTGGTGTGGATGGAAATGCAGGCGGTGACGTGCTGTGCGGAGATGGAATTCGGCGGCAGGCATCAGATCAAATAGCTCTTCGGAACACTCCCCGTTGTAAATGCGATAGAAGACGCACAAAGAAGCCACGTCTCTACGCAATGCCAAAGAGTCCAGCCGTTCACAGAGCACCGGGTCCCCGACAATCCGTACGGCTCTCCGTTGTACGCGGTCAAAAGGTAGAAGCTGATATTGGGGTGATCCGGACCAGAGATGAGAGCAGTACTCCATATGTGGCCGAACCTGCGCCTTATAAAGCGCAAGTCTTTGGCCAGGATTGAAATACTGTCTCGCTCTATTGATCACACCCAATTTCATCGAGGCCAACTTGGCCTTGCTCTCCAAGTGACCACGAAACTGACAGTCGCTCGAAATGTCGAGTCCCAGTACTTTGATACTTGGCGAGGCATCGAGAGGTGTGCTATCGAAGAGCGGCGATACGATAAATGGGGTTTTCTTAGTGGTAAACACGCAAACCTGTGTCTTTTGGGGATTAAACTGAACGAGGTTCAGTTTACCCCATTCTGAGACCGTCCTCAGGGAGGTCTCTATAGAAGACACAAGTTTCTTTCGGCACTCGTCGACGTTTTCCCGAGAGAGACCTGCACGGCCGGAATATACCGCATCCCCAGTGCTGTCATCCGCATAACAATGTATGTTGGAAATGTCCAACATATCATTGATGTGCAAGAGGAACAGGGTTGGGGATAGCACGCAGCCTTGGGGTACACCAGCATTCACGGGCTTGGGGTCCGAGCAAAAACCGTCGAGAACGACCTGTATGCTCCGCCCAGTGAGGAAGCTGGTGATCCACTTGCATAAACTCTCGGGAAGCCCATAGGAAGGAAGCTTCGAAAGAAGCCCCTTGTGCCATACACGATCGAAGGCTTTCGCTATATCCAGACTAACTGCCAGACCTTCTCCCTTGCTTTCAATAACCGCAGCCCAACGGTGTGTAAGATATAACAGGAGGTCACCAGCCGATCGACCATGGCGAAAGCCATATTGTCGGTCATTGATCAACTGGTGATCCTCAAGGTACGCGAGGAGCTGTCGGTTGATGATGTTCTCCATTATTTTGGAGAGAAGAGAGGTGATGGCGATAGGTCTGTAGTTAGCTGGGTCCGAGCTATCACCTTTTTTAGGGATCGGATGGACAAAAGCACACTTCCATGAGACCGGGACTACGCCTTTGAAATAGGAGTACCGAAATAGACGCGTTAGCACTGGAGTCAACTCAGGGGCACATGTTCGTAGCACGATTGGGGAAATACCATCCGGCCCACTCGACTTATGAACATCCAAGGAAATTAGAGACCGTCGAATGGTTTTTTGCCGGAAAATTATTTCCGGCATTGAACTCTGACACCGCTGGATGGTAGGCGGTGTTTTTCCTTGGTCGTTCAAGGTCGAGTTTGAGGCAAAAAGAGTGCCCAAGAGATCGGCTTTCTCTTTTGCCGTATGGGCCAGAGAATCATTCCCCGAGTGCAGTGGCGGTAGGGATGGCTGGCAAAAGTTACCCAAAGTGGCTTTAGAAAGCGCCCAGAACTTGCGCGTGCCTGGTGGGTACCTTGTCAACTGATCCCCAATTTTGACGACATGCCTAAACCTTGCTCTAGCAATTTGCCGTTTGAAGAATCTGGAGGCACGATTGTATTTCCTCTTCAGAACTCTAGAGTTCGGATCCTTGATGACTAACGCATTAACCCAAGCCTGATACGCCTGACGTTTTCCGGCTGCTGCAGCCCTGACAGACGCATCAAACCAAGGCCGCGATCTGCCACCAAGTGGTACCACAGAGCTAGGTACAAATAGTTCTATGCCCTGTAGTATCACATCAGCTACAGCCGCAGCGCAGTCACTGGGATCATCGGAAGAGAAACAAATCGGCCCCCATGGGTAGGATGCAAAGAAAGACCGCATTCCATCCCAATCCGCTGACTTGTAGTGCCAAACGCGTCGGGTCGCAGGTCTTGTAAGAGCCGGACGTTGAATGGGCACTACACTCCGTACCAAGCAATGATCGGAGGACCCAAGAGGAGCCTCGACAACAATTAAGCTTATATATATAGTTTGATTTAATTAATCATAAAAATGAAACAGATGTCTTTGTTAAAAACTAGTCTTTAATATACTTTGTCATCATTCAGGTCGTAGGTAACTCCCTCAAATCCCTGGAAGTATCAGAGGAGAAGGCTAACCAACGTGTAGAAGAATTCAAAAAGCAACTGAAGACTCTGACCTCCAAGCTGAAGGAGGCTGAGGCTCGCGCTGAGTACGCTGAAAAGACCGTCAAGAAACTGCAAAAGGAAGTCGACAGGCTGGAAGGTAGGAATTTACTCATGTTTTATAATAATACTAATTAATAATACATTTTTAAATACAATTAAATAAAAAGTGACTATTCTTGACTAAAATATCATCAATATAATTATTATTTACTATACAAGATGAATTTCAAGATTTGTCGTAAAATAATTGTTATAAGGATACTTTTATAATAATTTCTCAATAAAAAACACCAATAAAAATAATTCTAACAGTTTAAAAAGGGAATGCTATTTCTGAATATTATGCTTTTAATTAAAACCTTCTTTATTAATAACTTTTTCATCTATCAGTTTTCAGAGTTTTCAGAGTTTCTTTTCTTCACAAATTACCGAATAACAAAATTTTACAGACGCATTGTTCAACGAGAAGGAGAAATACAAGGCGATATGCGATGACTTGGACGGCACTTTCGCTGAACTCACCGGATACTAACAACTTGCTTGCAATTAGTTTAAGACAACTGTCCCAACACATATCAAACACTACATTAGCATATCTGCTACTCATACAAAAACATCATACCATATACAATTTCGGAAAAACACTAGCCTATATAAAATTTCCGCCAAATATCAGCCTATATAAAATTTCCGAAAACCATCAACCTACAAGATTTCCAAAAAAATCAGCCCCTACAAAATTTCGGAAAGCCATCTGCCTATATACAATTTCCGAAAAACATCCAAGAACCAGCTTACACACACAAAAACTACAGGCTATATTAGTTGACCTGAACATAGTCTTTAGAATCGCTTTAATTTCTTTATCTTATTTAATAACAACCTTATTATTGATATTTAGAGGATTGTCAATTAGAATAATTTTATAATTTAGATCAAAGACAATCCTTTAGAGATCAGATCGGCCCTCGCTTTATTTGTTGTAATTAATGTGATGCTTTGCTGCTACCGACGTGGGTCAATGCTTGAAGGTACTTATATATTATATAATCATCATATAAACTATATTATAAAGCGTATGCTTATGCTTTAATATTATTATAAATATAACCGAAATAACCTCTTCAAATAACCTCAATTCGTATTATAAGTTATTATTGTAGTTTGTATCTGAGTTATTTGAATATGGTGGTTAATTGATTCATGTATATTTCAGACGAGCTGGGCATCAACAAGGACAGATACAAGAGCTTGGCTGATGAGATGGACTCCACCTTCGCTGAACTGGCTGGATATTAAATCCCTTCATCCATAGAAAATACGCCACCAACTTTTAAATTTGTACTCGTGATGTAATATTTATTAATATAATATGTAAATTTATTTACGACTTTCAATAAAATAATTTATAACAACAATTTATTTATACACTGTGTTTTTGTTTATATCTTATATTTCGAGAGTTAATAATAATAATAATAATAAATAACTAGGAGCGCGAATCAGACCTCAAGTTTGACTCGCAGCGCTCGCAAAATATATGTATATATATGTGTTAGCATATTGAGCGAAGCGAGGCGCAAACAGCGCGGAAGTTGCACTTACAAAAGTTCGACGCATTTTGTCCTCAACTAATTTTTTTTCAAACTAAATTTTTTCGCGAAAAATTTTTCCCATTGAAGTCTATAGGATTTTAGTTTTTTCGTGATTATTCCTCAACGTCACCGAATATTTGAAAATTTTTAAAACCACCACCAGACTGATGTCCATTAATTGGCAAAATTTTGGAAATTTTTGGACATACCGTTTTTGATTGATGTTAGCAAAAAGACTGTAGAAAAGTTTTTCATAGAGAGCTTCGCTCAATAAATATTCTTCATTACTCTATAAACCAAGTATACAAACAAACATCAGAGAATATTAAAATTATCTATAAATAATGAAAAAAATTGCGTAAAATATATCATAGTTATGTAAAAACGCAAAAAGTGACTTATTTTATGACCTGAATCTCAAATATTTAATATAAAATTAAAAAACATTAAACAAACGGTATATTAGGTAAATATAGGCTGAATGAAGTTTTCTATATAACCCACACATACAATACAAACTCTGTCACTTGTCAGATGACGTCTTTCCTGTACGAGTATACACCGCGCATGCGCGTTGGAGTGTTCAAAACGCCTGCGCGCCAACCCTCGAATATAATCAATAGTGCAGTACCGACAACAGCCTGTTGGGTGAAACGTATAATTGCGTTTTAATATTAAAAACAAGGTTTTTTTTATCGGTTTTCGGTTATCCAAAGCCTCAAGGTGTCGGTGTCAAGTAGCGTTCTTCCCGGTGCCATCACAATGAAGATGCTGAACCCTCATGACGGACCTGATATATCCCCTGTGGAGTCTGGTGAGTTTACATACATGGGGAAATTGTAATGACGGGTTTATCATGAAATTATTAGTCATAATTGCTATTGATTGCGATTGATAGCAATTGATAGCAAGAGATATTACGCGTCATACCAGCAGCGATCAAGCAGAACTTATAGATTTATTTGTCTTTATTTTTAATCCTTTGAGATTTCCACACAAAGACATTTGGTAGACTTATTTCTCTAGAATAGTCTTTAAATCTAAATTTGAAATCAATTATTGTTTAATAGTTCAGTTATTATATAAATATTATTAAAAATACTACCGTTTTAGAATTAAATTCAGGTATTTATAAATCTTCAACGATTATTTAAATGAAGTGAATAAATAAATTGCAACAAATTGTTTTAACGTATCGCAAGTATTATGCACATGCAATTCAAATATCAAATTTGCTGCAATTCAATTTTTCCAACCCATTTACGCCATGTTCGATATTACTTTTAGTATTGCAATAAAATAAATTATATGCAATTATACTAAAACCTTTAAAAATATAAATACTAGGATATATTATTCTATCAGTGGATGTAATAATTATTTAGCACTGTAATTTTTCATATAGTACAAGTTTCATTCACTCCATACTGTAATTCTTTGATACAGTATAAAATAATTTATTTGTACTTAATTACTTGTACTTCTTTTACAAGAAAGTAATTATTTTGTTAATTATAGTCATTTCGTTTTTTGCGAAGTTTTAGGATTATTGTGTCATTTTTTAATATTATATTTTTCTATTAAAGAATGTTTAAGATTAAAAAAAAATAAATGGATGTTTTTCATATATAAGATAATAAAAGTAGATATGATTGAGTCTTTTAAAAAAAGGTTTAAAAAAACATATTGGCAGAATGCAATGATGAGCGCTAGTATAATTTACTTATAAGTACTTTTTTGACCAAGAAATCCTTTAATTTTAATTGAACAGTTATTTTTCATATCAATAATTGAAGAGTTATTTTCAGACAAGAAGTAGTTAATTGCTACTAATGTCAATGTTCACAAAAAAAATTTCTCGCATTTTTCTTTGCTTCCCTTGTCGTTTAATGAGGATAATGTAATATATATATTATCACATTTAAGCCAGATGCACAATACAACAAAAATATATGTTAAATAAAATGAAGAAATATATGTAAACGCATAAAAAAATGGTATATGACAAAAATAAAAATCCTTTAATATAATTCTATTCCAAGTATGTCATAAATTGTTCTATAAATTATTAAAGTCACAAAAAGTACGGTTTTCTTATCATTAATGTAACAAATAACATAATTGTCAACTTTGTTATTAAACTTGTCTTGATATCTTGATAGTCTATTTGACTTCTGTCAAATGCTGTCAAACCATTTTCTTTCCACCATCTTTGAAGAAATTAAAATGTCTGACGCAATAGCTCTGTCTCTTGATATTTGCTAAAACAAAACAAAACCTAATTGGCATATATACATGGGGGGGGGGGGGGGGTATTTTACTTTTGTTTGTTTCACTTATATTGATGTATTTTTACATACAACCTTCTAAATATATTAAATTAAATTGTATATTTATATGTATGAGATTTCAAAATGTCTATCTTTTCTTTACTTATGCCGTTTGTCTTTCTTTATGTTTGTCGAAAGTAATATTTGTAACTGTTTAACCCTTTTGATGCCAAGGAGCGCCGTCGCGCTGCTCTCTCTAGTTTTGAAAAATACCAGCGCCGCGATAGCGCTCCTTTTGATAGCATACTTTGTTTCTGTAAATTTCTCGTTATTAAAAACGTAGTATTCAATTTCTTTGTTTTTTTTTAGTGTAATATCTTCTGCAGAGAATGTTTGAAACAACTTTGTATATTGATATTTTGTAAATTATCTATAAAAATGCACTTTTACTGTCATTTTTAGCATATATTAGTAAAATATGTATGGTACTAACAGGGTTAAATGATTCCAATGAGATTATTATTTTAAGAACGTCTTTATACGGCTGTATATCACTTATATGAATAAATACATGATTTAAAAAAATATATTAATTACATGAAGAAATCAATTGTAAAGAATGACTAATATCGGAGTTACATTATCCATCGCCATTTTGATTTTGATTTGGACAGAGGATATTCTAATGGCTATATTGATTTACATCAAGTAAATAAGGGTGTCAGATGTTAGCCTTTCATTATATCAAACTGATATCTGATTGTGTTTTAAATTAAAAGCAATATAACACAATAATACATCTATTACTATATGATTATAATTAAATATAATTAAATTTTTTTCTATATTATTATTGATATTAAATTAGTTTTTAGAAATAAGTGGAAGGTAACTAGCGTGAAAAGTTCAGTCATATTTTGCCATGGGTTCCAAGCCAGCTGGGCAAATTTCTGAATGGGCATGAGACTTGATTACAGTAAAAATATATATTAAATTTATTTTCTATATTTTAATATGAAGCTCAAAAGAGAAAATAATATAACATTTTCATATAATGTAAAATAATTTATTAAATATATGATATAAATCAATTTAATCTTATAATATGAAATGAAATAACATTTATTATTTTCTCGTGAGTTCATTACAAAGTGAGATACCGTCTTTTGTAACAATAGTTATGAAATTTAATATAATTGAATTAAATATAATACAGATATTAATGAATTACACAAAAAAACAACAATTAATTGATAAAATTTATTATTTGGTATTATGATATTTGGTATTTTATGATGAATGTTTCATAATAAAAACATAATTGTTAAAATAAAAAGTTGGAGGGTGACTTATTTCCAAGACGATTTAATATATAATATAACATATATGTATATAATTAAATACATATAAATGTCATTTAATCATACAATATATGTAATACTAGCTGCTTTATAATAAGTAGTAAAAGTATAATTCTAGATAGCCTTCCTAAAACCTGTCTATCACAATGAGAAAGAATTTTTCAAATACATCCGGTAGCTTCAAAGATTATCCCACTTGAACAAACTAACTTTTTCGAATAATAATATTTGTATAGATTAACAAATTAATATATTATACTTTTGAAAAAAATATTTATTTATATTTATATTAAACAAAATATATAATATTTAAGTAAATATCTTTAAAATAATAAAAATCTTAGTATTAGTATTTATCATAGAAATGGTTAGTTTTATTTGTGTTTTCTATAGAAATAGTAAACTAATCCGAATTATATGTTTCTGCATCTAATCAATACCTGAAAAAACCTAACAGTATCAAAATCACAAAATACATATTTTTGTCAAGCTTGTTCTTTTGCTCTCAAGTATTGTTCAGTTAATATTATATTATACGTTCTTTGAACGAACGATATTGAGTGAATGGCTATTGATTATATTTTATAAATAGTCATGAAATTTATTATCTGTATATATAATCTGTTTTTTATAGAAAAATTACTTCAAAATCAAAATCTTTATTGAAAGTCAATTTTTCACAAAACATTTTTTTAATTGTCAAAGTAGTCACCAGCTCGGATATTGCCGCAGACCTGAGAAGAGCTGGAAACAGAAACTCAAAAACTCTTAAATAAAGAAATATTAATAAACCTTCAAAGATTTATTGAAATGTAAAAAAAAAATTATTGAGAAAATTTTTTCTATTTTTCCTGAGCTGGTTTGTCTTCTGAAATCTGAACTCACGTTTCTTTGGCCTTAGCGAATAACGCGCTAGTCGAATGGCGAGCGTTCGTCCATTCTAATAATGTATATATAGTTTAGCGAGCGAACGCTAACTATCGCTAAACTATCGATAGTTGAGCGTACTCAAACACATAAATTCAATATTCCTGGACTATGGAAAATCCACTCGTCTAGGCTCTATATCAAAATGAAAGCAATATTTGTAGATTCTATTTTAAAGTACAGACATAATCAATAGTGTAGCGTTATCTTCTGTCAAAAACACGATCATTCTATTCGTTTAGAGTTAATGCCATTTGTCTAGGTCTTCTAATACGAGTTCTGCGGAAATAAGTTGGACTCGTGTCAATAAAGAAAAATATACATAAAATTATATATAAATATACATAAAATTTTTAATAGAAAAAACTTTAAAAGTACATACAAATAAATTACTAAAATAACACTATAAAATAAAGTAAAACCGCCAAATTGTTATAGTATATATTTATTTAATTAAACCATCGAATGATGGATACATAATACGTTACGTAATTTGAAACTCTATTAATTTATTTGCGTCGTAAGAGGATTAAGAGATTCATTCCCTGGAGCTGTGGCCATATTTATAAATAAAGTTCGTTTGTATATAAAAATACAATTACATACATTTCCAAGGTAAAGGTTGTACTATACAAAATTAAGAATTCAAATCTTCTAATAAAATGCACCAATATGTAGAATGAACCTTTAGTTTGGACTTAGAACGTATATTGTCCCTTAAATAATTTTTATTAAAGGAGTGCCAACCAGACCTTAATTTTGACTCGCTGCGCTCGCACAATCAGCACCCAAGTTGAATTACAAAACATCGACGCATTATGTCCTCAACTATTTTTCAAAATAAAAAAAAAATTAATAAGAAAATCAAAGAAAAAAGAAAAAATTCAAAAAGCTGTTACAAAAATTCGGCACGCGCAGTTCATTGTAATGCAAAACTTTTGCACGAAAATTTTTTCCATTGATGTCTATGGGATTTTTGTTTTTATCTATCATTCCTCAAAGACGTGGAATTTTAGAATTTTTCTATGTTACGCGTATTATTGTGTTATATAAGCCAATTTCTAGCCGATTGATAGCGCCGTCTTAGTGCCCACCTCGGACCAAATTTTAAAAAGTCTCCAGTAGAGCGCTCCGCTCGCTTCGCGCAATTATTATTATTTTCCACTCACATTGTAAGGAGAGTACGAATTGACACTTTCATGCCAATGATTTCATTCCCGCCATTAAGAATGGAGTACCAACATTATAAGAACCACTCGTATTGGTAACATTATGGCATAAATATTTATAAGCATTTTGTATTTTTTTTTAAATTATTTATTAAGATTCAACTTATTCTCCTCGCGATTCCGTCATACTCAGGCATAGAAGCCCGAATGGGTTTGGAAGTAATTGGACAAATTTTGGAAAATCTATTGAAACTACAGTCGGATTTCTAAATAATAGTAATTATAGACACGAAAGTTTTAAGTACTTACTGGACAAATAATATTTGATTTTTTTTAACATATTTTTTTTAACATAATTTTTTAAATATTTTTTTTAACATATTTAACATAGCCATGTTGAATTTTAAATAAATCTAGAATAAAAAAAATATTTATACTAGTAGGATTTGAACCCGCTATCTCTGAAAAACCGTCCATTCGCTTAATCACAGACGATTTATGACGGACAGTTATTTAAAACTATACAAAAAAAAAACATTTATTCTATTAAACCCAGAAAAGAAGGTTTAATATCCAATCGTGTTTTGTCTATTATTTTTAAATTCAGATTAGTATCTTTTTTGTGTTCGCAACTTTTGTGAGAGAGACGCCATTTTGTATAGTTCTTTTTAAGTTTAGGTTATTTTAAACGTTAGATAAACCCGACTATGAAACGATAGTCTATGAAACTAATTCACTGTAAGGGTGTGTTCTAAACAAATATAAGTATTCAATTTAATTAAAATGCTCTTACTTTTATTACGACATGTGTAAATAAAAATAGATATATGTAATAGGTAATGTTAAATACTTTGCAACAGACAGGTCGTTAAAAGAGAGATATACTTTTGACAGACAGACAAAGTTTCGTAAAAGTAAAATATACTTTTGACTCCCAACACACGCCCAAGACTCTTTAAATTTATATTTGACACATAAAAATGTTGGTAACAACTTTGTTAATAAATGAAAAAAGACAGATCTTGCAATTTCTAAACGCTTTTGACTTCTGCTCTTGTTAAGCGAATTAATAAAAATGACAAAAAAAATCTTTGGAAAGAAAGAGAATATAAATCTTTTTTAAATAAAGGAGAATTAAAAAATATCAGTAATGCTTTATTTTTCTAACTAGTGATAATAAAAATATTTTTTGTTTTTTAATCCTTTCCGTTTATTGAAAATTAATTAGACTTAAGATGCACTTTTTTTGACAACAATTTGTAATCTATATAACTGTCATGTCACAAAAAATGATATTTTTAATAATATTGATATTTATATTCGATTTATTCGATATTATTATGTCTTCTACAAATTATTATGAGAGTTACAGATGAGTTTTTAAATTACAATATTTTATGAGCGACTCCTCAGCCTCCCCTGTACCAATAAATAAACTGGAGGTTTTATTTCTCGTAAAACACATATATTTACTTACTGAACATCTTTGTGTTGGATTACTGTAATATCTTCAGGCGTACGTATGCTTTGTAATAACACTTTTATATATTTTTTCTCGTTTTGTCAGAAAATTAATGTTTTCTAATCATGATATTTATAGAGAGTTACATCAATTTCTATAGTATTATAAGCAATATATATAATCGAGCTGAGCTAAGCTGAGCTCTTACTGGTGCAAAGTGTGTCTCGTTACTAATGCTACTCCTCCTAGACAAATAATGGTAGGATATCGAAAATTGGCAGAGTTGTCGAGGATAGTGACTTATAGGTGCTGAAGGTTTTTTGGTGACATTTGTGATTGAAGATTTTATTACATGGTCAAGTGTGTCCCATAGAGTTCACATGTGTCATAAGAAATACAACTGACTGTGTAACATTTAATAATGGATTATTAAATGTTACACAGTCAGTTGTGATGGAATCATTTTCTTAAAGATGGTTATAATTCTGTTATCACCTTTAGAATTCTCATTCAGTAACAATGCTTCGCTCAGCTCCACCCGCAGTGCGTGGCGTAGGACATTTACAGTTATTAGACTTGAACAAGGTATACAAAATATGAAGTAAAGACACTCATTTGAATGATACACAATATTTTTTAGGGACTTCAATATTAATTTCAATTGCGAGTAAAATTTAAGGGCGTTTAATAATTTTTTATTCATTTACCATCCCCTATAAAGTCAATTACAGTGTAAATAGAAATTTTCCGCCCTCGGTGTTGACACGTGTGGGCTGTTAACATAACTAGGTCTAAAGACTATTAATAACTGTAAGAGCCTCAATATGTTATAGCTATGTTATTCCAATGTTACCAACATAACTAATTGACGTCAAAGTTTTTATGACACTTATGAAACGTCAAATAGTCATGGAACAAAGGTCTGTAAAAAATCTATGGACAAGAAACTAAGAATTTATCATGAAATGGATGTAATTAGGAGCGCAAACCAGACCTCAATTTTGACTCGCTGCTCTCTCAAAATCTCGGTATGTGTTAGCCATATTGAGCAAAGCAAACAGAATCGAGGTTGCATTTACAAAACGTCAACGCGTTCTGTCTTCGATTATTTTTCAAGATGAGACACATTATTAAATTTATGTTTTTTTGATGTCTCTCATAGTGCAAAATTTGGAAATTTTCGGATAAATCGTTTTTGAATGATGCTTGCACAAAGATGTAGAAAAGTCGCTCATAAAGAGTTCGCTCAACTAGGAGCGCGACCAGACCTCGATTTTAACTCGCTGCGCTTGAAATGGTGAATATTTGGTTTTGTTCATATAAATTATCTATAAAAATGCACTTTTTTACTGGCATTTTTAGCATATATTGGTAAAATATGTATGGGACTAAAAGGGTTAAGAAAAATGTGACCTACAAAACCGAATGTTGTAGGCTTGCGTTGACATATTTTTATTGATATTACATAATAAACTGAATTTTATGAAGAGATCTTTGGAGCGTATTTTGTTCAAATTTTCCCGGGTTTAAGATACTCGGGTACGCATGCGCGTAACTATAGGGGGCAAGAGGGCAATAAGCCACGGGCCCCCAGAGGAGAGCACCCGATCCAAATCAAAGATAATTAAAAATAAATTATAGATAGCGCTTACTATTTCAAATCAATCTAAATCAAAAATCAAAACTATATTTAGACGTTACATTTACATATAACAAAAATAAAAAAAATATATAAAAAAAAATAATAATAATTTTAACGTCCAAAATTGTTGACTATACAGCTATTACTGAAGTATATCATTCCAGCGATAATTTTCAATGGCTGCCGTACCATTTCATAACCACATAGAAGTGCATATAGAAGTTTTAAAAATATGCTGCATTATACATTATTAATTAAGCATATTTATAAAATGGAAGTAAGACTTTCGAATTTTGTCCTCGCCCTTATATAATATACTTTTGAAACTATAGGTTTTGAGGCAAATGTTAAAAGCTTTATCTAAGTTCGTGCTAGCGGTAAGAAAATTCAAATTTTATTTGCTCTGAAATAACTTTTCAATCTGAATGATAAAAATTTGTATTCAAAAAGTAAGAAATTCAGTCCATTTGGGAGTTGAAAGGGTCAAATACGCAATAAAATTTCTTCCTAATCTAAGTTTTTTTATATATTATTGGAAAAAATGTCATTGAAACAATCTTCGATTTAATTGACTCTTTAAAAAATTATGACACATCTAGATTACATTATAAAATACTTTGCAAGGAATCATTTATAATAAATAAATATATTTTAATTATATTTAGGTCCGCCATTGTACAAGGCGGGTGAAGCTGAGCGAAGAATTGTTGCTGAGTGAGAATTCTAAAAGTTATCAATAGAAAATAATAATAATATGAAAATGATTGGATTATTAAATGTAACATAGTTACAGTAAGTGTATTTCTTACGACACGTATTAACTCTATGGGACACACTTTGACCATTTAATAAAAAACTACAATTACAAATGTCACCAAAAAACTTCAGAACATATAAGTCTGACAATTTACGACATCCTACCATTATTTGTCTGGGAGAAGTAGCCTTAGCACACTTTTGACCAGTAAGAGCTTGGCTTCGCTCAGCTCAATAAAAAATATTAATTTTCTTTTCATTTAGCTTTATCGTAATAATCCTTTTTGTTACATCTCAGATCATTTAAAACATTTAACATTGAAGAGTCAATTGTCTTATATAAGCAAGTTCATGAATAAATTAAATCTGATTAAATTAATGTTATTCAGACATGTTTCTTTGTCCTTGATGTGTTGAAGGTCAGATGATAATCTGTGCTTTCGTAAAGATTACATTCGGAATAAAAAAGAAAAATTTATGGCAACTTAAAATGATTTGTGTTTTTTTATGTTTAAAAATGTTATTTGTTTATTTAATTACGTTTATAAATCAAATATACATGATTAAAAAATTATAAATAAAGATAAAATACAAATAAATATATTTCTAAGTTTAAGTTATATAACTTTATTAAAAAAATAGTAACCACCAATCAACATTGATCTTTATTTGGTTTTTGATAAAAAAAGGCATTTATTTGTTATAAAATATATGTGCATTCATTATTGTAAAAAATGTTATTTGATGACAAGTATGTAACTAACTAATAAAAAAAATATATATTTATTATTTTAATTAAAGAATTAAAATAATAAATATTATTTTTTTTAAATTTTAATAGTTGTGTAAAATACTGTAACAAAAATTTATAATAAAAACAACTATTTGTAAATTGAAACAGTGACGACTGACAACTTCAATATATATTATATATAAAGAACTTTTATTAACTTAATTAAAAACATAGTTTAAACAGAACCGTAACTTGAAAGTAGGTGAGTTTAAAGACACTAGAGAATGTATTATTTTTTATAAGAAATAAAATTTTCAAGATGGTCAATTATTTATTGCTATTTCAACTACAAATATTAAGTTTAATTTTATCTAAAACCCCATTAAGTTCGTTTTTGCAAAGCATTATGAAACGCATACGAAGCGAACAAAACTCCAAAATCAATATTTATCTGCCTATTACGTTGCTCTGAGGGCCTAGACAAGTGGCATTAACGCTAGTCGCATAGAACGATAAGTATATTCGTTTGACATAAGGTTACGCTACGCTATCGCTTGCGTCATTACATTTAAATGAAACCTTCAATGAACGACTTCGTTTGGATATAGAACCTAGACAAGTGACATTAGTCGAATAGAATAATAAGTATATGTGTTTGACATAAGATAACGCTATACTATCGATTACGTTCATTTAAATAGAATCTACATAGAAAGGTTGCTATTTGACTTAAGGCTCAGTAACGTTTAATAGCTTTATAAAGTGAGAGCAATGAAGTGAAGTCACACTTCACTTCATGATCATTAAGACTTTACACTTCACATTATGACGTCATTGAGATGACGTCACATAGAAGAGTGGAAAGAAATGACATATTTTGGGGACAACCGAGATAAGGACAGATGTTAATCGCCTTAATAATAGAATTAATCGCTTTTTTGTTGTATGGAGTTTATTTTAGTAGAAATATCGAAGAAAGTTAGTTTTAAGATGAGGTGAAATTGAATTAAAGCCACTTCTTGAAAAATTTTAAGCCTATTATATACATTTTAAGAGGTCACAAAAAACTACGTTTATTTAACATATATTTTAGAAATTACAAAACCAATGAAAGGTTTATTTTAATTTTATTTCATTGTAAACTGCAAGAAATCGATCTATATTTGGCGCCAAAATTACGAAGCCATTTTGTCGTTTTTATTTATTTTTCTCTTTTTTTTTCTGCACATCTAATATTGGAACTCTTTAAAATAACACCATAACTGATTATGTATCTATAATGGCTGGGACAAAAAGTTTTAATATATAAATATATAAAATTTTAAATTTCTTTGTCATTGTGGCGCCCTCTACGATCGGTCTTAGAACGGTTCATATCATAAATGGTGGCCCCACACGAGTTTTCACTATTATATAGTCTATATATTCCGTATAATATATAATACAATAGGGCGACGTCTGATTGATACCTTTTCCAATTAGCCTCAAATATCTTACATATAAAAACCTTTTAAATGACAGATTTACCGAAAATTATATTCATTTATTCATTAAACATATGCTGACCTAAATCCTCTTTGAGTATTTCAGTTATGAATTCAATTTCATTTATGTTTCAGGCTGTGTTTCGTAAAGTCATTTCAGGCTTGATAAATATGGAGCCGCTGGAGCCAGACTTCAATATTTTGTTTCAAAAGACCTTTCTGTACAAACTTTATGAGTTAGGTTCTTGTTCGTATTACGGATGGAATATTTCTTGGAATAAATTTCTTAAAATATCCACATTTTATAACATATGACATTTATTATTTAGTTTGCTTTTTTTACTAGCTGTTAATCGCGTTGTCTCGCTGACGGATTAAAGGATTACAAGGATTTTGTTTACTATAATATTGTAATTTTGTTTATAATATAAATAACGTTTCCTAAGGGACACTGAATCAATTAGAGAAAGAATTTTTGAAATTAAACCAATACCTTTTGTGTTTATTTGTTACAAACCTATAAACCTTTCTTTGTAATATTAGTATAGATTAAAAACTAATAAAATCGCAAAACATGCATAAAAATATACATATATTTTTACGTTTGTTTGTCCTTGTTTGTCCTTGTAACATTTGGTATCGTAAAATGTAAATATAGAATAATACCAAAATTCATAATATTATATCGACATTACAGAAAGGTCTCCTTAGCATAATTTTGGTTTCTATTTAATATTTTAAAGTATGTTATTATAAGTTTTATCTTTAAATTAAGATATAACGATATAAAATATATAAATAGTTAAGCTCTCTGTTTGTTAAGTTCTTTGAACCTAAAATGCCTAAAATTCATCTTATCTTCGAAACGTATAAAAGTATACAACGAGGAATGTTTTATTTAATATTAGATCCAATATTAGATATATTTTTCTATGAAATATAATAAAGTGTCAAATAACAAGTATTGGAAAAAAAATTGCAGAAATCATATATAAAAAATAAAATATATAAGCCATATTTCGTAATACTGTTTGAAAAGTTTTTTTTCTTGCAGCGGGTGAATGGCACAGCCCCACTTTCTGGGTGTTGGTGGTGGGTGCAGCCGCGCTGGTGGTGGTGTTCATCGCGGCATTTGCTTGCTGGGTAGCTCGCAGACGTTCCTCGCTTGCTCACAAACTTGGTATTACATTTATAATATTTATATTGTCATTACTTCAATATTAATAATTAAAAAAAAAATATCCAAACCAGCAGAATTCAAACCCAGGATAGTCTCGATATATATGGTTGTAGTTGTACTGTAGTTCTTCTCAAACCAGGGTATATTTGAAACCCATAGCTTTAAGTTTTAGTTGGAGAATGCTGTCACAGAAGAGCTTATTTAGATAAGTATGGTATCAAAATGGGCTTTGCTGACCCTTCCATTTGACACACAGTAAATCGCTAACTAATATTATTCAAAGAAAGAAAGAAAAAAAAAAACGTATAATATTTCATATCATGTATGTCTAGAGTTTTTTTATTTATTTATTTATTTAAAGGCTCACTAACTGAGTTTATGTAGCAACACACATAAAAAATATCTTTAACTATTAATGCATCTCTCTATATAAAATTAACTTAAAAGTATACACAACATTATAAATAGTTACTAAAAATAAAATACTAAGATTAAAAAAATATCAAAAATTTAAAACATAAAGTTACAAATTAGAACTCATATATTGGAATTTATATATTTTTTAAATGTACCAAGGCTGTCAGAAAAATGTCTAAATTGTGTTGATAAACAGTGAATTATATCTTAATGAATTGATATATATCTTGTCTGGGAAGGAGGGAAGCGAGGTCCAGATAAGGCTCTGGTCTTCCAGCCCCCTCGCCGTGCCACAGCCGTGCGCTCCCCCGGCTCGGCCACGCATTACCTGCGCAAGTCGCCCTCACCCACCGCACCCGCACCAGCAACTACACCCACTCAGCCGCCAACACCCATTGTTGTGGTGAGTTATACAAACAATTTTTATATTTTATTTATTTTTCAAATGTAAGGAATTGTGTTTGTTTTTTCGTACTGTATGACCTTACATGAACTTTAATACTGAGATCTGAGTTTATATTTTAGTATAGTTAGAAAAAAAATTATAAATTTCTTGGTTAAAAGGACCAATGATTGTAAATTTTTAATATAATTTCATTTTAATATTTTATTGTCATATATATTATATCAAACTACCTATTATTTTAAAATTTACACCAAAATCAAAATGAAAGGTATTTAAAATAAAAGAAATATAATAACATATTAATTAAAATTAGTACAAACATAGTCTTTATAAAAGTATATCTCATGTAGAATCAACTACAAACTCCAATAAATCTATTTATCACTCGATTATAAGAAACAAATTATCCGTTTGTCAATCTGTTTCAATCAATCAATCAATCAATCAATCAATCAATCAATGAATTTCTCACACGTCCAAACTATTTGCCGAGTGCTAGTTTTCTAACTTACTCGACCGCGTTAGCGTTAACTATTATTTCTATGCAATTGCCACCGCCATCTGGTGGAAGTAACACGAGTTGATGAATCTTTCAATGTTTAATTATTTAAAACTGAAGTTATCATTTGACCATACCATTAATAATAAAAATATTTATACAGTAGGTATGTATAAAATTTTTTGTCACTGTCACACCTTTGTGTGAAATAAAAAACACTGTCAAAGACACACACATACAAGTCTTTATAAAAATTCTTATTATACGTAACATAAATTTAAAGAAGATAAAATACAAAAATTTATTTTTTTTTGCTTTGCTTTCTTTCAATTTTTTTTTATTGATTTAAAAGTTATATCTTAAATAATATTCTAAAGCTGAAACTACATCATATAAGTGGTGTTTAAATTAAAAATAAGTAAATTATAAATTTGTGTTAGATGTGTGGTGTGTACGTCAGTGCTTGTTAAGTGGGAGGTGATGTTACATATAAATAGATCTTCACTGAATGACATTTAAGATAGACATCTAAAAAAACAATAGATAGGTACATATAGGGTTGCCAGGTTTCCAGGCCTTATAGCCGGACAGACCAGCCAGTTTGGCCGGACATTTGGGGAGAAAGGTCACCCTACATTACTGATTTGTCTCAGTATTAGTAGGTTTTTTTTTTTTTTTTTTTTTTTATGGAAAAGGAGGGCAAACGAGCATGCGGGTCACTGATAAAATGTGATCACCGCCGCCCATGAACTCTTGCAACATCCGAAGACTCACAAGAGCGTTGCCGGCCTTGGAGATAAGAATAGACGCCTTTTTTGAAGGTACCCAAATTGGATGTAAAGTCAAGCTTTTTTGATTATTATCATAAATGTCTACCGAGAGTAGAGGCTCTTCGCCTGCGCTCC
Organism: Mechanitis mazaeus; assembly: GCA_959347395.1. Taxonomy (NCBI): domain Eukaryota; kingdom Metazoa; phylum Arthropoda; class Insecta; order Lepidoptera; family Nymphalidae; genus Mechanitis; species Mechanitis mazaeus. The sequence goes on from OY365754.1 coordinate 10,370,832, forward strand.
ACAAAAGCCTTATAAAAGCCGGATAAGCCGGACACCGTTTATTATGGCTGGACACGCAATCAAAAAACCTACCTATGGCCGGCTTTATCCTGACGACTGGCAACCCTAGGTACATATATATATGTACATATTACCGTGCGAAAACATATTGACCCTAGAAAGCAATCTTGTGGTATCTCAAAAATTCAACTTCACACCAGAGCCAAAAAAACTATAAATTAAAAAAAATATACAAAGGAATCAACAGCGTGTCTAACCAAAATATATTCGTAGAAAAATTTTAACTTGGATCATTCATTTTGGGATTCGAATAACAAATTTTTTATACTCAAATTTTGAGTTACAAAATTGCTTTCTAGCTTCAATATGAGTCCGTCATATACCTCTCGAAAGATGCCGTCGGGCTTGTTACAAATGAAAATTTAGCTATACAAATATTATAAATCGAAAAAGTTTGTTTGTTGTCAATTTACGAATCTACTAAATGCTTTTTGAAAAATTCTTTCTGGTGATGAATATCTAATGTTACGCTATTGATAGCATTAAATAAAATCACTCGTTTGAGGCTTGAGGCGCGATTAAAAGCTAGCTAGTAAAACTTAATTATTAATAGCTTTAAAAAGAGGAGAAGAAACGGATGTAACCCTTAAATAAGCATCAGTATATTTATCAGCATATTTATAAAATTAATGTTTCTCCAGTGTGAGACTTTACTTTTTTACAGAGTGTAATAACAGTATTAAATAGATTATATACATGAAATCATCTTCCCAAGACATACAACCATATTCATGAAATGTACCGATAAAAAAAATAACATTAAAAATACATGTTCTCTACCTAATTATTTCACTAATATAAACTTCTCGAATCGGAAAGAATATTTACATATAATTTTATCTATGTTATATATCTATCCTTCAAAATAATTCTTTGATCTTATTTTTAACATTCAAACAATATGGTGATTAAATTATACGAAAATAATATTTAGATTAAATATTGTTCTAGACTATCATTATAGTATATTAAGACAATAAAATCTTAAATATTTATATTCTTTGTGTATTTTTTACCTATATACTTATTTAATAAAATAAAGAATACTACAAGTGGACTCATACACTTTTTGTTGTCAGTTTTCAAACCAAAATTGTTTTTCCCACAGCCGTCAGGGGGTAACAGCCCTCACACTCCAACTGCCCCGGAGCCAGCTCCCTTGAGCAAGGAACTGGCTGATGCTAACGCTACCGAGAAACCGAAGCCCCTGGAACCCGAGACCAATAACAGCAGCCTTGGCGACTTGCATTTCAAACTGAGGTATTTAAAATATATTTTAATAAATCTCACTACATGGAACACCTGTACAAAAATACTCTGTACATGGAACTCCTGTTCATAATTACTCACTACATGAACTCCCGTACAATATTACTTAACATATGAAACAGCTATTCAAAATTACTCAGTACATCGAACATCTGTACAAAATTATTTAGATCACGGAACACCTGTTCAAAACTACTCAGAACATAGAACACCTGTACAATATTACTCAATACAAGGAACACCTGTTCAAAGTTACTCAGAACATGGAACCCTGTACAAAATTACTGGGTACAGGGTACACCTGTACAACATTACGCAGTATGCGTACGCGTACGTAAGTACGTATGCGTGCGTACGATAGGTAACATTTGTATACAATTATTCAGTAGGGTGACAGACAACATCAATCAAAAGAGCAACAAACTTTAATGTAAAGAGAGTGCAAACAAACACAAAACAAATAGAAAACAAAACATTATTTTATCATTTCGATTATTCTACTTTTTAATATGTTAAATAATTGATGTTCGTTCTTCAGATAACTTTCTAAATTGTATAAAATAACTGACGCTAATATTAAAAATATGTTAAAAATATTTTTTGTTCTAATATTAGATGTGTGGTGTGTACGTCAGTGCTTGTTAAGTGGGAGGTGATGTTACATATAAATAGATCTTCACTGAATGACATTTAAGATAAGTATAATAATAATAGACAGGAATAAATATATATTTACGAAGAACGCTCCCAAACAAGATAGGCAAGTGCTTAAATGTTATTGAGCGAAGCTCTCTATGAGAGAATATTCTGCATCCTTTGTGCAAGCATCCATCAAAAACGTTATATCAGAAAATTCCCAAATTTTGTACACTGATAGACATCAGTCTGGTGGTAGTTTTAATAATTTACTACAATACAACTTGGGTGCTGTTTGCACCGAGATTTTGAGAACGCAGCGAGTCAAAATTGAGGCCTGGTTCGCGCTCCTAGCTATTAAGTATTGACAACATATCCATTGATAACAAATTACATATTATGTATAAAACAAACCTTTAAAACTTTAAATTTCTGGTTTTAAAATTTTTGGTAAATTATGTGCAGTATTTATATACCATTATTTGAGATAAAGTGAGGTTGATATATGAATAGTAATATACTACTTTAAAATAATGAAACTATCAAAGTTTCAGTTTATAAAATATGTAATGTCTCTATGCGACTGAAGCTCATGAAGGATTCACGACTAGTACATATTTGAAGTCACTACAACTTTGCAAGCTTAGGGAGACTTCTAGAAATGAATTTAGTTTTTCATTTTATATCAAGAAAAATAAAATAAATCATGATATATAATTGAAGTAAATCTATCAAATAATTATAATATATAATTATATAATTTTCAATAAAATGAGTTTCATTTAACTGTTTGCCGAGTTCAAATTTTCCAACCGAATTAATAAAATTAATTAAAACTTTAATTATATGTAACTAGTTTTCGAGCGCAGCTTTGCTCGCCTATTTTTCGGTAACTTATCGTTTTCGTTAATAGTGATTTAAATAAACATTAAATATTCTTAATTTTCTGTATTAGACAAGATTTTTTAACATCTTTTCAAGCATAATCGTTATATTACAGTCGATATAAAACGATATATACATCTTTTGTTTAGGAAACAAAATTTCTAATGGAGAAAACGTACTAAACTATTTTGGTATAGTTCGACTTTATTACCTTCATAAAAAGAGACAGACGCGGTTTGGGGATTTATTTTATAACCATACTTCCACTAGATGGCGTTGCTTTATTTTCATAGAAATATACATGTAAAATCAAAAATCAAGTAAGAATTCAAAATACTTGCACTATTGTCATTGGCCACTTGATTGATTATTCTAAACATTACAAAAAAAGCCAAAAACACATAAATATCCAGACAATACGAAAAATTGATTAGTATACAATCTTATAATACAAATATCAGAGATTGATTCAATCGTGGCTTGGACCGCAAAATCAATACAGGAATGATGCTATTTTAACCGCAAGCCATTCCATATCCAATCTCCTGGGATTTGGTCACAGATTCGTCATCTACGTCATATATTTTTGTTTCATTGAGAGATTTATTATCTTTAAGAAGAATTTACCATAAACGTAAATGTTTTTTTTTTATCATACTTTTTTCTACATTCACTTTAAGTAACATTTACGTTTTAATAGCATTTAAGCCTGTTTAAACAATCATTTTAAAAACTCTGTTGTGTATCGGTTAGTTTGTTAATGAATAATAAGATACTTTAGGGATTTTAAGGAAATTTGGAGTGATTAAAGTTTTCTTCTCTCCTAAATATGGAATTTCTCTTGGGGAGTATTTTTTAATTGAAACAGTTAAAAATTAAACTAGTCTGAGCTATTATAAAACTAGAACGAGATATTAATTGCAATGCGATAATTTAAATAAATATTTAATAAACATTTTATAAACGTCCACAAAAACACCTAAGTGTATATCCAATATCATAAAGAAATATATCGTCTAGAAGATTCTAAGCCTAAATGGATAAAAAAACTATCATTGAACTAGAATTATAAAGTTGACCGAGACATTGCAGCGAGAGTTAATTAAATTAGCCCTCCATTACTCGATCATCCTCAGGAGTTAATAAATTTACTATATATAAATAAATAAATTAAAGAATAATCATTCAAAATAAACTATACTTGACAATTACCAACTTCATTTTATAAGTGAATATGAAATAGAATATGATGGTGATAATTATAATATTGTAAATGATTTATCAAATTAATTTATCAAGTTCTTCAAAAATATAATGTGATTATGATAATTACATTATATATATCATTTATCAACTTCAATTTATCAAGTGAATTTGAAACAAAATATGAAGATGATCATTATAATAATTTTGATCAACTGATTATCAATATAATATGATGATGATAACTGTATTTATCAACATTGATTTATCAAGTAGACTTAAAATATATCTTTATAATGCCCCTTTGGTTACGTATGGGCTTAGCTTAGTAGAGGACATAAAAGTGGGTTTTAGTTACATCATAACCTTTGTGGAGGTCACGTTGTAAACGTGTTGGTTTACGAGCGAGACATCAGTACACTAAACTGGTAGATAATTTACGATAGACTTTAAACGTATACGTATTAAAATATAAAAGTATTTTAGGTAAAGAATATGGTGAGGCCGACTTAAAATAGAAGACTGTTTCAATTCACAGCGGGAGACTGATGTAAAACTACTTTGGTCTTTTCTGTATAGGAAAAAATAATTTAATTTTTTACTAGTTATTATTGATAATTAATAAAATACTTTCACGACTTCTTGGGCCTCTAATTATACCGATTTTTTGGGGAAGTTGAAAGGTCTTAGAAGTTTGGCCTCGTTCGTTTTTATTACATGTTCTAATATTTAATAAGTTAAATAAGTACAATGCACATGTACAGTCAGTTTTCAAACTTGAAATCAAGTCTTTGTCTCGGCTTGGATGACAGGGTTTTAACGAATCTCCCAAAATTCTATTGGTTTGTAGTGTTTTTTTTAAAATGAAATCTGTATATTAGCGAATTTAAAATAAAAATATTTTTTATCGATCACAGGTTGTTACCTCAGCAAAAAGTGATCACAATTTAAAAAAATCTTATAAAAAAATTTGGTTTTTTAAGAAATTGAAAAAATAGTATCAAAATGATTATTAAACATTAAGTAACTGTATCTGCAAAATAATTATTGAAAAGATTTAATTAAAAGAGAATAATAATATTAATATAACAATTTTACTTACCAGGAAGTGGATGAAATGAGGCTCACATTCATTAATGTTTATTGTTAGACGAAACATATATGTATATATTTTTTTGTGATGGTGACTCGGGATGCACCATGTAAATTACAATCTAGTCTTCGGACTAATGAGTAATATTAATTTAACCTAAATTGAGACGAAAAATTAAAATAAGAATGTGTCCAATAACTTGATATAAATCCAGTAGGAATATACTTATTGTTTCTATTAAGGCATAATTATTTGTCGAAAATAAATAATAGCTTAAAAACTTGTTATTTTATGGTTGAGCAGCAAATTAATTACAAATTAATATTGGTCAGTTCAACCTCATAACAGCCTCTTACAGAAGTTTGGTGTGAAGCAACCTTAATTGCTGAGTTCGATGAGTGAGAGCCAAGTGTCATTAGCTCTGAACTGTTTATCGATTCTGCACTTGACCGATTAAAGCCATATTTAAACGATATGTACTTTATATTTGATAGCAATAAAATCCAGGTGGTAATTGATATCAAGTTATAATTAATAATAATTACACGAAAAATAACGAGTAAACTTTTAACATATTTTTGGACGTAAATATTTTATACCCACAATATAATTTTGAAAAACAGCAAAAAAACTAATCTCTTAATGAAATCTAGACTTACCAGGTCACGCTTCTTTGCGTTTAAATTATTCTAACAGGCTTCCTCAGAAAACTACTAGCTCTTTATCCATATGTTGTATGTAAAACTATTAAACATACTAGTCAAAATATTTACTGTAGAAAATAATAATATTATATCAATTTTGTTACTTTTAATCAGACACGACAATGAGAAGAGTGCGCTGGTGGTATCCGTGGTATCCTGCCAGGGGTTGCCAGGCCGTGAACCAGCTGGACCAGACCCTTACGTCAAGCTGCAGCTCCTCCCGGACAAACAACACAAAGTGAAGACCAGGTAAATGAAAAACAAGCCACTTTAGCTCTATTTTGGTAGATTTTATCAAAAACTTTTATAACGTAACGTTAATTCTTTCTTTTGCCTGAGATTCTTCAATTAATTAATCTATCCTGATCTAATTTTATAAATTGAAATTAAAATCTGTTTCTTAGTTTATTTGTTAATGGAAAACAAAAAACAGATGCCATTGAAAAACTTATAAATAAGTTTTATAGAAAACACTCTAAGGATTGATTTTGATATGGGATTATGGATCGATTTTCTAGATCGGATTTTTCTTTGTTATTAAAGTGTTATTCATTTTTACAGAGTTGTACGGAAGACTCGGTGCCCGGTATATGACGAAGACTTTACGTTCTACGGAATTGCTCCCCACGAGCTGGCCTCGATCACTCTCCACTTTGTTGTGCTGAGTTTTGACCGGTAATATTAACAGCCTAGCTATACACAAGAAGTAGCTAAATATTTCACTTCTTACTTTTAAATTTTTTAAATTTTTTAAATTTTTCTCCGTAGTAGTGAAAAATAATGCCTGCTAAAAAAAAACAATGAAATATAGTCATAATAGTTTTCTTTGCTAGTTTACTACAGAAAAGATACAATTTCAAGTAATCTCTAAAACAAAAACATAAAATTGTTAAAATCAGATATTCGCGGGATGAGATAATCGGCGAGGTGGTGGCTCCTCTGTCTGCTCTGCAGCTGCACTCGGGCGAGGCTATGGCGCTGTGCCGCGAGATACAGCCCAGAAGCCTGAAGGTCGGTTTGATAAAGGTGCAATATGCATTATCAATTTCATAGTTTTATTAAGATTTGAGATGTATTATCAATTTCATAGTGCTATTGAAATTTGATATGTATTATCAGTTTCATAATCTATGGATACTTAATGTAAAAATATTTTGATATTATCAATGTTTCTCAGATGCGCTCCGTGGGTCGTGGTGAGGTGTTGGTGTCTCTGTGCTGGCAGCCGGCTGCGGCTCGTCTCACTGTGGTATTGCTGAAGGCGCGTAACCTACCCAAAATGGATGTGACTGGTCTCGCTGACCCGTGAGTAGTCTTCTTGAAAATGGACCCTTTGGTCAAGTCCATAAAAGTAGTTTATAACACATAAGTAAAATTAATACTAATAGCTAATAGAATACTGATTGTTATGTTTATAGGAAACAATAAATGAATATGGCTTCCTATAAATTTTATAAAATATATTTTTTCTTATATAAGTTTGAACCATTTATACCCACCAGATACGTCAAGATGTATCTTCTCTACAACGGTCAGCGCATAGCCAAGAAGAAGACCCACGTGAAGAAGCGCACTCTGAACCCAGTGTTCAACGAGTCATTCGTGTTCGAGGTCCCGGCCGCCCCCAACGCTACCCTCGACCATGTGTCCTTGGAGCTGCTGGTGCTGGACTGGGACAGGGTCACTAAGAATGAGGTATACAAGTTCCACTGACGACCTAATCACTATCATCTTAAAACAATTTAAATATTTAGAGAATTTTAACTGCTGCATAACTCCTGTACATTCTAAATTTTTCGTGAAATATCATCATTTATGTAAACATCCAAACATTAATGTTATATTATTGCGTTGAAGTTTGATGCATATGATGTGTTAATCCTCACTAATTCCATCTCCAGGTGATCGGTCGCCTGGAGCTGGGCTCGGAGGGCGCTGGCAGCGCGCGGCACCACTGGCGCGAGGTACAAGCGGCGCCGCGGCGGCAGATCGCCGACTGGCACAAGCTCAAGGAGTGAACACAATGTACCCCCTTCCCGCCCCACGCACCCGCCCCGCGCTCACACTCCGCGCTCATTTGAATTTGAAACCATTTTTTTTCTCGATATCCTAATATTGAATGATTAAAAAAAATACTTGTTTATTTAAGGCAATGGTATAATAATACGATGCCTGCTTAACAAAAAAAAATACTTGTTTTGTTTACGGCAATGGTATACTATTATAATGTCTGTACGAACAAAGTATATTGTGATTTGCTTAAAAAGCAGTGCACTTATTTTATTTATATCAACAGATAGTTTCCTTATAGATTCGACAAGGATTCTACAATGTTCTAATCCCGTTTTTTCTGCACAAATGATTACTTTGCATCTTTAATGAAATAATCTCATGCAGTGTAAATTTATATATTTACAAAAAAGTTTGATTTTCATTCAAAAAAGTTTGAGATACAATCAAGGTATAACGAGTATTTAAAAATCTTGAATATATCTCAATAAACATTACATTTGTGACGGGTAAGTGGAAAAATTAGCCAAAATCCAGAAACAGGTAACTTTTTTCTTTAGAGGTAATTGAAAATTCGATGTAGCGGTATTTTTATTAGATAGATAATATTTCGCCTGTAATTTCAATTTAATACTAATGTTTTCATAAAAATATCATCTCAAAAGATTAATTTAAAAACAAATAGACACCATAATAACAATATTTACTTTACATTTATTTGGATTACCAAAAAAAAGGACTGTCACATTTGACAGACATCTGATGTCACTTTTGGATGACATTATGTCAAATGACACTTGAGAGACTTCAAAGAAGGATGAGGTTTTTAATTAAAATCTTTTTATTAGTTAACTATTAATTTTTTTTTGGTCATCTTAATTCCATATTAACATATCTAATGTAAGGAAACTTATCTTCACATTTATTATAGGATTTGATGTTTAGTAACTTTTGTATTAAATATTTAAATTGTCAAGTCAAATCCTGTTGTTGTTTTTTTTAATTTTCTGTATACATAATGATATTAATATTTAAAGTCATCGATGTAGTAGTACTTTGCAACAAAAATAGTTTTAAGTAAAAAAAATCTCGTGTATAATATTATTATATTTTCATAATCATTAAGTTGTAGTCAAAAATCTAACTTTAATTATATATTTTAAATATTCAATATTTATATAATACGTACTGCAGATTATATAACATATATTGCAAGTTTTTTTAATTTAATTTAATCACTATTATGAATGTCATTCACAAATTGAATGAAACGAATGACATTCGTAAGAATGAACACAATCAAATACTCAAGATTATAAAGATTATAAATTATACTTACAGATAAGGTTAGAAAAAAGTCTATTTTATACTGTATTGGTAAAATAAGTAGCCTCATTAGACGAGGCTGCTATACTAGTCTTTGTACCCGGTAGTACCTCCATAGTTGCTTCATTCTCAGCCATCATTGTCCGTATATATCTGTCTAGCAGAAGATATAACACATGCTTCCAACACTGCATTGACTTAAGAAATCATATAGTCTTGAACACAATCTAGAACTAGACTGCTAGACGTTAAAGCGTAGACAGAGATAACTATATATTATCTATTTAATTCAAAGAAAAATGAGAAAAGTATATTTTTTAAACAATATATTGAAATGAGACAGCAATATGAGTTTAGGAATATAACGTACCATTCTATTTCGATTGACAAGAACGAGAAACGTATATTTTTAAACCATATATTGAAACGAAACAGCAACATGAATTTGAGATTACTATATAATCATTTTCAATGGACAAGAATGAGAAAAATGTATGTTTATACCGTGTGTTGAAATGAGACAGTGATATATTGTTTTCTCTGTCTATGCGTTAAACATTTATTGTAGTAGAATGTTGCTATCTTTCACGTAAATTCTGTATTAGTTTTAAAAGTTATTGGTGTTACTCTTACGTAGCGACAATAAGATATGTATAGGATAAAAACAACCATTCAATATTTGAAAATATACATCAAAAGCAAAGAATATACAAAGGTTACCATTGTGCAATAAAAACTACATACAGTGCAAAAAACAACACTTATAAAACAATTTTTTTATTTATAAAATTTATTCCAAGTTCGGATATATGGGTATGTGATGAACACAAAAATTTATATAAAAAAAAAATTGAATCCATACAAAAACTCATCATGATATATCAGCTCTTGTTTCGTTAAAAAATAATTAATTAAAAAATAATGTAAATTTTTTTGTATAACTCCATACTCTTACATTCCAGGTGTATTTTGTAAATAGTTGAGACATAACGAACTCTTATATAAGATATATAATCATAAGTAATGCGTTTTTTTTCTTTGTAAATGTTTATGTAGAAGCAACCACACTCTTCTCAACATCCATGTTATACCAGGAACCATGATACCTTCGTATATACGTTATGTATTGCTCATGAGCTCAAATTATAATGGCTTCTATTTTTTTTATATTTTCACCTCAATCCTGGTATACCATGTGAAAAAATAATCTTAATTATTATCTTAATCAAATTTCCGAACGTTGTAATTGTAATGTTGGCAGTATTGTTTTATTTGTTTTATACATTTTCAAATGATATTCTTATTAATGATGCGACTCAAATAAGATTTTGTGACTCGAGTCACTCGTACAATTTTTATTCCTTACTCGAATCAAATTCGAGTTTTCGGGTCACTCGAGTAAAAAATGCCACTCGAGTTGCATATTTCAATTACTTATATACTTATAGTTACCTACAGTCAAATACCTAAGCGACAAAATTAACTCGAAGTGCCGAGTTGATTCGGTAACTCGAGTATATAGCGACTCGAGCAATTTTTTTTAACTCGGTTACGAGTTTGACAAACTGACTCGAGTCACTCAAGTCAAAACAATGCTCGCATCTATTACTTTTTAAGTAAGATAATAATTTAGGTTATAATGCATAGCCCAGCACATAGTACCATTGTTCACCAACATCAGGATTGTATACTAAGGATTTTAGTGAATAAAATATTGACTGGTGCTTTCACAATAACCGGCAGTTTTATTTATCTCTCCATTCCCTGACGTTTCCAGTATTTGCTATTATGACCCTTGTGACATATGTCAAAAACATAAATATGTACCAATAAAAAAAATTTGAATATTATTCTTATATTTACGATGATATTGATTATTCAAATTTAATTTAATTTAATTTCAATCAATAATTAAATACGACGAATTTTCTTGTATTGCTTCGCTTCGTATCTTAGCGTCTATTAAATAAAACAAAAAATGTAATAATGGCTTAAAATCTTGATAAATAGTTGAGGACAGAATGCGTCGACGTTTTGTAAATGCAACTTCGGTGCTTTTTTCCTCACTTCGCTCAATATGATAATACATACCTAGATTTTGAGAGCGCAGCGAGTCAAAATTGAGGTCTGGTTCGCGCTCCTAGTTCAAATACAATACCTTTTTTTATGAGATAATATTTGAATGTCTGGGGTTGGCGTCTAAACGACTCATCCGATCAAGACGAAATTTTGCACACATGTTAAGCTTGTTCACACGATGATTTAAAAAAAAAACTTATAAAAAACTCCCAAAGACTGCAAATTTAAAAATATTTCTCGATGACCGCCTCTACATTAGTGTTAAAGAGCGCTTCAATAAATGATTTCTTCTTCCACTGCTCGCTTCGCTCAATATGTAAACGGCACCCGAGATTTCGCGAGCGCAGCGAGTCGGAATTGAGGGTGTGGTTACGCCCCTATAAAAATACTTGAATTTAATTTAACCCACCACTGTCGTCAAAGGTATAATGAAGAATCCATTATAAAATTATTACAAACGTATTTAAACTCTAAATTGATAAATATGTATATATTTTAACAATTTTTCTAATTTCCACATATTTTTTCCATTTCTAACCTGAAAGGTATCATTTTTATTTTATAAAAAAAATATTTATGATTAAATCAATGTACAAACTCAAGTTTAATAAGGCTTATAAGGTTATAAAATAAAATTAACAATTATTTCATCAATTGTATATTTTGGTATCAAACCTTAATACAGATTAACAAATCTGAATGTACATTAAGCTTTATAGAACACTCATACAGACAGTTATTAGTGAGATCTATACATACAATATATGGGTATCTGATATATTTATATAAAACGATTGTTCAATGATTACATACAAATTATAACTTCAGGGACAACATTTTGATAAAAATTTTAGAGCCAAATTTTTACAACCAACTAAAATTTTAGTATTTTAATGTCATAAAAATCAAATATTCCACAAGATTATCGACTTATAAATAAACATTAATATTAACTATTGTTCTATCTTTATTACTAAGCCAATTAAATCTAATTTCATGGCCACTAACAAAAATTGATATGACATAGTTACAAATATCTTATCATAAACAGCCATGTCTTAGAGAATCGTCGAAATAATTTAAAACAATTATATTGTCATTACAATACACCTTTAGATACACTTTGATTTCATCTAGCTTGAATTTATAACTTGAGGACGTTTTAAAACTTATTGTTATCTAAAAATATTTGTATCTTATAACGGTATTAAAATATATTTTTAATAAGATCATGTTATATTTTAAACTGAAATTAAAATGGTGTCAATGACTGAAGTCACAGCTAAATCATAGCTAGAACTTTCAAGTTTGTTAATAAGAAATTATTCGGGATACAGTAACATGAAGTGAGATAGTGATCTTGGACCATGCTTCAAACTACAGGCAAGTTAGAGAAGGTGTAAAGATAAAGCTAATTTATAACCAAGAAATTAAAAGAATATAATTATTTTATTGCTATATAAGAGAGATATGGTATTAGTTCAGATATGTTTGAACTATACTAAATGTTTTGGTCCGACTTGTCATGTCTTTTTTGTCATTACATTTCTAAAATAATACTCTTGAGGTTTTAACGAAAGGTGTCTTAAAAATAATTTTACGAAAAAATTTTTGATAATTAGTTCGTATATTTGTAAATGTTGCAAATCTTAATTGTATTATTAATTAATTATTAATAATTATTGAGAGTGCAGATTTGCTGTTTAAGATAATTATTAATTTCCAGTCCAAAACAGGACATAAAATGTCACACGTATTAACAAATCCTAAAGATTGTAATTTCAAAGATAAGTGATTTTATAGAATATATTGCCACCGAGTGCTTTGACTTACAATAGAAAAAAATATTGTTAGAATTGCTTATTGGTACATTACGATGTGGTAACGGTAAATATAACCTAAATATTAAATATCTGACATATTTGTATTTACAAAAATATAACATTCAGAATAAAAGTCTTAAAGAGGCAAGTTTAAACAGTTGAAGTCAAATTTCAATAATATAATTGTTATAGGGTCAGTTTTTAGAGACTTTGAATTTCTATATAAAAATTGTCAATGGGTCACTTCTGGTTAGGAAATTCAAATTATTATCTTTTGATATGATTTGCAAACAACAATTCGATTATTTTTCATCTTTCTAATCTAAATTAAATATTATTTTAAACTTTCTGATCTCTAAATTGCGCATAAACATAACTTAAAATTACTGGCAATTTAATTAACACTGGCAAAAAAGGGCAAGTTGTTATTATTAATTCACACTCAAACAATATTTGAGATTCTCGTCTCATAAATCATTTCCTCGCCATCTTTATAACTTTCAATAGTATATACCTCTTAAAAATCTTAGATCTATTTGAGTATACTACATATAACGGCCGATAGATGGCGCTTGGTACATGAGTCAATCTTTTATAAAAAAAGATTTAAAAAAATATCTGAACCGTTTGAGAGAGCTTCAAAATAAATGCATCTTAGTGCAAGTGTATGTGGAAGCGGTACTATGTGCAAGAAAACTCCATCAAAATCCCCATTTATGGCGATAACAAACCCATCAAGTCTAACCGACTTATTTAAGATGGTGTACGCACAGCTTCAGGACGGCACATGTGTTTTTATTTGGTGATATTATAGCAGTCCTCTATCTAATCCTTTCCTGATCATTTTTGTTAGTTTTAATACATCTTCGTCTATTTGTCCAGCGAACAATGAGTCCAGGAGTTCACCTTGAGACGCCAGAGCGAACACTCCGCCCAGACGGGAGACTGATTTGTCTGATAAGTGTCTTTCTACTACCGATCTGAAAAGAAATTCATTCAAATTATTCTCATTGGCTCATTGTATGTTATGTGGGTCATTCTTAACACCATTAGTGCCCAGGAGCGCCGTGGCGCTGCTATCGCTCCCAAAAATGCCAGCATCGCGATAGCGCTCTTTTTTAAAGTTCACTGTTTTTGTAATTTTCTTGTCAATAAATATGTACTATTCAATTTCTTTGTTTTTATTATCATAGTATAAAACCTTCTGAAGAGATTATTGAAAAAAATTATGAGTATTGGTATATTGTAACGGAAATGGTGAATATTTGTCTTGTTCATATAAATTATCTATAAAAATGAATATTTTTACTGGCATTTTTAGCTTATACTGGTAAAATTTAATATGCATTTTGTATATAATTTAAATGATGTTATATATTAAAAATTACATAACTTACTTAAGTGACTGGTGAGAATCACGTAGAGCTTCTTGAAGAAAACCGCGATCATAAGAGAAATCGACCTCACAGAATGATATCACTGCCATCAACACCGTCTATGAATAATAAATATACATTTATATAATTTATATATAAACTGTCTTGATACACGATAACTATTATATATAATTATCCCGCTGTATTAAAGATAGGGTCGTCTGGAAATGTTTGGGGGAGACCTTTGCCCAGCAGTGGGACGATACAGGTTAAAGAAAAAAAAAAAATTAAAGTTATTATTATCGGAATTTGCCCGACTAATTTCGTGAACAGTTCACGTTGCCATGCTAAAAGCTCATGAATAAGGACCCCAAATGGGCTCGAAATTAGTCGGGCAAATTCTGGCAATAATAACGTGCCGGATAGTTATATATAATTATTAAATTACGTAATTCATATTCTTGAACCCGTGAACTCTACTCACATAGAACTTGGCTCGGAAGGCGTCGAGCGCGCGGTCGTCAGCGGCTGACAGCTGTCCGTGCCGCCGCAGCACTCCCAGCTTCACAGCTGCTTTGATCACATGTTTGACTACTTTTTCTGCTTCACGCTTCTCCACCCGCTGGCGAAGCACTGATAGAAACTGGAAAGCAATAAAGTTGCCTTTGAAATAAAACTATTTCTTACGAATTAAAAACTCGCGTATAATTTGGTTACATTTTAATTTTAATTCGACGTTTCGAATGCTTTGCAGGTATCGTGTTCACGAGTAGACGAGATGTAAGTTGCTTTTATTTACCAAAAATATAAAAACAAAAATAAACAGAACATCACATTAAAATGATTACTATGTGTATTGAGCCATTTTTAGCAATTTGAATTAAATTCAGTTTACAATAGTTATTTTCGATAGAGATTAAAATTTAATTTAGTTATTCTAGGACATACAATAATACAATATCAGATATTACAATGATATCGGAATATAATCGTCTAAATAATTACTACTATATTATTTATCCGACTTTTACCGACTGTCGGTTGACTCATAACCACGATTGGAGCAATTCGATCGTTATATTTAAATTATTTACACGATGAAGTCCATATATAGATATATTTCCAATATACATAAAAATCACGAAAGTTTAAAAACAATAATGTATTAGATATAACTAATAGTTATGTTATAAAGATGTTATATAATTCGTTCAATAAAATATTGTATTGATTACGGACAATTATTATTTTAAAAATAATATATAATTAGAGTCTAAACAAGGGAAGAATATATAGACCATAACATATAGTTTTGGAAAGTAAAACATTATTATTATCAATTTCAGACCTGATCTAATAATTTAGCAGCATGTTCATCCAACACCAGCGCACGCGCACTGGCCACACCCCCCACCTTCGAGAGGAACTTCTTCTGAGCCCTTAGAGATATATCGCGAGCGCACCACGCGCCCCCCTCCATCGCTGCAAAACAATTACCAAAAATATAATTGTAATATTTTTATTATTAATATATATTTTTTTTTTTGATGTAAAAGTATAAAAAATATATAAATATTCTGATTTTTCCAACGCAAATTAATTTACTAGGAACACGAACCAGACTTCAATTTTGACTCGCTCGTTAAATCTTTGTACGTGTTATCATATTGAGCGAAGCGAGGTGCAAACAGCGCCGAAGTTGTATTTACAATACGTCAACGTATTCTGTCCACAAATATTTTTTTTTTGGAAAATTTTTTGATTTTTTTTAAAACCACCACCAGTTTGCAAATTTTGTAAATTTTCGGATTTACCGGTTTTTATTGACGCTTGCACAAAGAATGCGGAAAAATCTCTCATAGAGGACTTCGCTCAATAAACATATATAAACTTTTTTTATAAATACATAGGTATAATAAATTAGTCATATAGAGACATTACATAAAAATACTTTAAATAAATATTAATAGAGTTTATATAAAAGTTACAACACACAATCAAATATTTTATGTATAGACATGTATGTTTGTGTGTGTTTGTCAATGTTTCGTTTCAATTCTACGTACAATTGTCAATTTAATCTCAATTGAATGTAGGAGTCTTGGATTCTTGTTGGTTTGATGTTCGCTTCTGGTTTTAAATAACGTAAAATATACTTGTTTTGATCTTTCCTAAGTTATTACTTTTATTTTAACATATTTTCTAATAGTATTTATATAATAATATCATATTATTATATTTTGTTATAAGCTAGTTATTGATAATTATTATATCTGTATTATTAAATCGTAAATATATTTATTAGTGTGAATTTTTACAATAATATAATATATTATATAGCCTTTATATATCATATCTTTTATATCTTTTATGTAGTTATATGCCGAATGTTCCATAGTACTCAAGATACACAAAAAAATACATCGACGTGTAGCAACGTCTTTGTGATGTTGACGTATCAAACTGCGGCTAGATTTTGTTAAACGAGCAATAGAATGGAGCAATATCTGTATTTTATTTAAATATTTTGCTGTTATAGTAATAATTTGATTGAGTTAAGCGAACCGAAGCTCTTACTGCTCAAAAGTGTGTTTCATTACTAATGCTACTTCTCCCAGACAAATAATGGTAGGATGTTGAAAATTGTCAGAGTTGTCGAGGACACTGACTGATAGGTCCTGAAGTTATTTGCTGATATTTGTGATTGTAGTTTTTGATTAAATGGTCAAAGTGTGTCCCATAGAGTTACATGTGGAACGTTTTGAAATCGCACGCGAGAGTTCTTATTAGGCTTAAGATTATAGTCACTATTTACTCTGCTAATTTTACAAGTATGTGAAACTCATTCAGCAACGGACATAGTTTTATGTCGGGTTTCCTACCATGAGCACTTGAAACTACAATAGTTTTATTAAAATTTTGTTTCAATGTTACAGTAATATTACTTTGGGATACGTTTGAGTCTTTAAAAGATCAGTTAGTAACATCTCAAAAAGAAAGTGAGTCACAGACATTTGAGAAATACATTGTTTTTTTACAAAATGAAAAAATAAGATTATTGTAATATTACTTAGACTGAAATAAAATGAAGATATTTATTATAATTTTGTTAACTAAAAACTACGACTCAAAAACAAATGTTGTTTATTAACGTTTCTATCTTTTTTCTAACATTTCATAATAAAAAGATATTCAGTTTATCTTTTAACAAATAACAATAAAAATGATTTAGCTATTCCCAGGACATTACCCCGGAAACTTCTTATAAAGTGGATGTATAATCTGGTTTTTCTTGTATTTCATGTTTAATAAAAGTATTTTATACATAATATTATAGTATATATATAAATTAAAATATTAAAGATTAAATAAAACTGCCAAATACTATAATAAAACCAAATATTTCTAAAAAATTACTAATAAGATTGTTTATATTATTATACGAAATAAGTTGACAGACATTTTTCAATAAATAATAGGGTTAATGACCTCTGCTAGACGAAGCTGTTTAAAGTTAGCTATATTTCCAATTTAAGTTTAAGAAAGGTTTTAGCTTGGTAAGTATTATTAGTTATTGTATATATAATATTATTTAAAGACTACTTCATATAATTAAATGAATTATACATTTATAACTAACTAACTACTGAAATTAACTGCTAACCGTTTTTGACTTTTCTTGACAATAGAATAATATAAAAAAATATATTTATATTGTTGAATTTTAAAGAAAATTATATATAATTATATAATATTTTTCAAATGGGTTAAAAATATACAAAAACTTTGTATTTAAGAAAATATATATATATATATATATATATATATATATATATATATATATATATATATATATATATATAGGTACAAACTAAACGTGATGATTATATAAGGGTCAACTTTGTATTGAAATTATGTATTTATTAAATTTTTATTTATTTTTTATTTTTTATTGTTATTATTATGCAAGTTGTATTTTGTCTTATTGTTTCAGTAAGTTATTTTTACAATATTACATCAAGTGTATAACAATATATTATACATTTCTGTATATATTTCGTGATCTATGATTACTATTACATGTTATTAATATCTGAATTTGCCCGCTATCATATGTTTATATTGAAGAAACATGGAAATTTAATTGAAATACACACACACACACCGTGTTTTATCATATATTTTTTATATATGTATATGAAACGACATTGCCATTGCCGGGTTACAACGCCTGAACAAGTGTACCAACCTTAAGAATAATAATATATTTTTTTAAAATGTAAATTGATGTAACTAGGGTTGCCAGGTTGTCAAACCTAATAGCCGGACAGACCAGTCAGTTTGGCCGGATATTTGGGTAGAAAGGCCGGACATTCTACATTATTGATGATTTTGACTCAGCATTAATACCTATTAATACGACAAAAAAATTGTTAAATCAAGCTTTTATTATTAGTATCACAAATATTTTTAAATTCTAGTGAAATAATAAATCAAATTGAATACCAAATCAGTCTTAGGTAACCTACGTCTTATCTTACGCTATTTGCAAAATGTAAAAAGCCTAACAAAAGCCGGACACCGTTTCTTTTGTCCGGACACGCAAACAAAAAACCTACTTATGTCCGGCTTTATCCGGAAATCTGGCAACGCTAGATCTAACCATTCTTTTTTTAACTGTATTAAAAAATGTTTACACATCATATCATTCTTCTGTATTAAATGACTTTAAATATTTTTCAATTCTGTTTCCGTTTTGTTATCAAACTGATTCATTAAGTGTTATTTAAACAATGACGAATAAAAAGAACTGAGTAACGGTAAGTGGAAGTTATTACACATCACCTTTAAAGATATTTACTTAAAATATCTAATATTTAAAACTAATGATAAACTATTGTAATGCTAGAAAATTAAAAAAAATAAGAAAAATTAAAAGCAAAGTAACTGTGACCTAAGTCAATTTCTTGATGGGTGACCACGTATGACATATAACTATCATGCATTACTTAAGATCTTCATTTTTGATTCCATTTTTATTAGACTAGCTTCATCCCGCAGCCTCGCCCACGTATTTCAATAAACTTGAATTTTTTTGGTAATATATAAATATGAATCATTTTAAATTATTTTTAATTAACTGTATTATTTAGTAAATTGCTTAAACAAGATTTGTGTAACATCTGTAACTATAATCATAGAACCTATTATTACATGAACCTTCTTCAAAAATCATCTTTTAAGGAAAACCGTATTAAAATCTTAGATAGTTTAGGGTTTATCAAGTTCATACAAACATACAGACAGGGTCGGAATTGATTTTATATTTTTAGATATTCAAAGCATTGCCCAATTCCTAAAATGAGTTGAATCTGTCATGCTCGAGTTCATGAAGAATGGTCCACAACTAGTTTAGCAAATTCCAAAATTTACATGAGTACATATAATTATACATAACAGTAAACACAGACAAAAAATATAATATATTGTTATAGACTTGATGTAATCCTGTAAATATAACTTATTAAAACAATAAAACAAGGGCATTTCATAATAATAACAATAAAAAAAAAAAAAAAAATTTCATATATACCTAAATTCAATACAAAATTACCCATATATAATTATCACAATTAGTTTGTATATATATAATATAATAATATAATATTTAATCCATTAGATAAAATCTAAAATATATAAAATGAAACAATATATATAAACCTAAGTTTATTTTACAGTAATAGATTGGTACATACATTTCTTACAGTATTGAACTGTAAAAGCAGAGGTATACAGAACCTGTGATTACATAATCAAAGCTTTTGTAAGAAAAAAGTAAAAAGAAAGTCAAACTTGCCTTAAAAGAATTCATTGTGACGGTAACTTGTTATTGGGGTTCAGGTGATTTGAGAAAAACTACAAACGTATAAGAATTATAAATAGATTGATGTATAACTGAAATATGTATAAATAAATAGACAGAGAAATTAACTGAATATATATAAACAAACAATAAATGAATTCAAGTGACTAAAAAAAAAATAATTTAAAATAATTGTAGAACATTAAAATATGTACACAAAATATGAATACAAAATTATTATTTTATAAAGTGTATATTGTAAAATTTAATTCATATATTTGATAAATATATAAATAAATAAATAATATGTAATATCAGCTTTTACTCGTGAACCAATCTTGAAAGATTTTTTAACTAAGAGCAACATAATGCTAGAAAGTACAACCTTCCTCATAAGCCTATCAAAATGAGACAGAATTTTTCAAATCTGTACAATATTTAAGAAAATTAAGACGTTTGAAAAAAAAATCCATTTTATAATATTAGTATATTATTAAAGTGGAAAAGTGTATTGTACTAAGTACTGCAGTAAATTTTTCCAGACAAAATTTAATTTCGATAATCTATCCCGCCCTTGAAATAATCTGATGAGTCAAGCAATTTCTTTTATGTTATCATTATGAATACAAAATAAACTCTATGTTAAATAAATAAGTTATAAATTTCTTTGTATTTTGGTTGAGGTTTGGGCGGAACTTGTATTACCATATCGCGTGATGGCTTGGCCTCGGTCTGGTTAGTTCTAGTTGTAGCTGTAGTCTAACAATGTCACATTAGACGCCCTGCATTGCGAGTTACTTTAAAATTATACACATTATATTTGTCTGTGTGAGTGTGTGGGGGGGGATACAAGACAATAAATGAGCAGACAGACTAATTAATATAGTAATTTAGATTTGAAATCTATTTTCTTGTTATAAGATGATCAGATCCACGAAAGTTAACTATCTTTAAAAGCTCATTTTAGGTGGAAAATCTTCTTCCAGAAAGAAGCAACTTCTATTTTCCTTCAGGCTCCTTCTCTCCTTTCCTTGTGACATTAGCACAATCTATTAATTTCTTTTAAGATCTCTCTTTACCGATATATCCATATTCATCTTCAAGACTCATTAAGTCACGAGGTTTTTATTTCTTACTCATATTATATAGAAGTTCCAATCCATCTTTATCATCAAGACGCTTCTTAAAGCTACTTTAAAAAACAACCAAACAAAAAATCCAGAAGTTCGTTACTCCCTTGTTATAATTTTTAATTTAGATTGTTTATTGTAATATTATTAAAACAGTATGTAACCTGAAGCAAGAGAGGATATTTTTATGTTTTTACAAATAATCCGGGTTGGATCTCTTAATATTTGTTTACTCGTTTTTAATTTTAATAAAATAAAAATTAGCTTTAATATATTTTGTCTGTGTTGCTGTCTGTGAGTTAATTCAAGATTGAACAGGATTATTAGAATATAAAGCTACTGAAGGTTGGCAATACTCTTAACATATTCTTTTTGTAAAGTGTCATCACTGTTTTGAAAGAAATGCAAAGAAAGAGACGCTACATTCTTTGTCTCAGCTTACATTACCTGACAATGACAAAATTATAGATATGTGTCAATTATAATTTGAACTGTAATGATATTCATTATTGGCATTTGTTATGTTTAGCATTATTGGTGTAATATAGTGTATAGCTATTTTGAAACTTTAAATATGGTCATCGACTTTTGAAGCTGACTGTACATCCGACGATAATACAATACAGTGGTGGGTGATCACGGTGTGCTCGTCTGTCCTTATTTTACCTGTTCTAGATATTTTGTATGTGTGTGGCATAGTTGGAAAGGTTTAGTCAAAGGTAAACCTTACTTGCCTTTTTGTAAATTCGAATGTCCTTTTAGTCCTTCGAAAGGCCAAGTTTCGTACCAAATTGTAATTTACGAAAAAGACCGTACTTAAAATCGACATCTGGAATTCTGAAAGGGTGAAGTTATATATGGAACGGCTTTTGCAATTCATATTAACAAGTTACTTAGGTTTTTTATGTATTTAGACTGGTGATATTAGCTTTTAGCGATTTAAACAAACATTAATGCTAAATGCTACAGGCCCCCCAGCGGGAAGGGGCCCCCGGTCTAAATTGAAGGTAACTAAAAATCAATTTTAGCAGTGTCTGTTTGTTATTACTTCACGTAGAGTTTTAAAATAAGATATATTACGTCATATATTCATCATATTTATATTACATAAGGACGGACCCCTAAGGAGTACTTGTGCAGGGCCTCACAATAATATTATTATTAAACATGTCATCTTCCTAATAAAATATAAGCATTACATGTAATAATCTTAAAAATATGCAGCAACTGGACTGTCTATGGAAGTTATTTTAATACTTTCTTTATATAAAAGACTGATCTTATGGCTCCCTTTTTTTATGCTAATATATGATATAATTGAACTCAGCTCTTAGACTAGGTTATTAACTCTTTCTCGCCGGGGCGTCACGGTGTGTGCTAACGCGATCCCGTGACGTCCCATTACGGCAAAGATGGCAACCGTTGGTTTTTTAGTGGGTAGCCTTAAAAATGGCAGCATCCTCTATGCTGCCGGGTAGTCCCACATAACCCTCCGGCCGTCACCCCCCTGGGCCGACGGGGTACCCGTAACGGGTTTTTCCAACGGAAAAAAAAAAAAAAAAAAAAGGTTATTAACTCTTTAATATTATTTTTACTACATAAATATAAATGCTTTAAAGAAAATATGATATATGTTATTGTTTTAATTTAAGATTGACAATATGTTGTAGCGAAATTATTTTGGTCTTTCTTCAGTAAACTTTAACGCTTCAATTAACTAATTTAGAAAGGTTGTCTTAATTAACTATTTTAATAATACAGGGACGTATTGTTGTTAAATATTTAATCAATACAGGGATGTATTGTTTTTTCCTATTTAACTAATACAGGGATGTATTGTTGTTAACTATTTAACTAATACAGGGAGGTATTGTTGTTTCAAATAAACGTATAAAGAACTTACAATTTTGGAAGGGTTTTTTTTTCAAATGAATGAGGAATCTACACACATTTCTATTTGTGCTGCCGTTTGAAATATTATTATTTTATATAACTTAAAGCTGGAAATTAATTAATGATCTAGATTTATAGTAAAATGTTATTATATTTCAAATCACAACACGCACGACCCACTTAAGTACTTTATATAAAAGAAATTTAATAATAAACTACCTTTGTTAATATTAATAAGAAATACAAAATAATACAAGTAAAGTTAAAACTATTTTCTTATTATATATCACATATTTTATATATAAGTCTGGATGTTTGTTTGTTTCTCAGAATATTAATATATAATATTGCATTATTAATTTACTTTTCGGAAAATCAATTTCGGTCAGTAAAAAAATGCAAAAAAATATATAATACCAGTGGATATTCTCTTCTTAGCCTTAGCTATAAGTCAGACCTGATTGCTGTTCGCCCTCATCGTACCTGCCAACTACGAATGCACCGGGAAACTAGGAACCCTAACAACGTAGGACTATGTTAGGTAAAAGGGGTTGCCCTCCCCCTAACCACGACACTGCTAGTGGAAGGAAGTATTCACGCCCCCTTCTAACTAGGTTGCATTGACATATGACACGGTCAATATATCATCATCTGTTAAATGATGACATTATTATGACCATATAATTTAAATATAACTAGCTGTTAATCG
Organism: Mechanitis mazaeus; assembly: GCA_959347395.1. Taxonomy (NCBI): domain Eukaryota; kingdom Metazoa; phylum Arthropoda; class Insecta; order Lepidoptera; family Nymphalidae; genus Mechanitis; species Mechanitis mazaeus. Next base: position 10,394,891 of record OY365754.1, read on the forward strand.
CGGCTTCACCCACGGGTTTTATTTACTATATATACATAAATATACTCTACTCCTAGATAATATAGCATTTTAATGGTGTAAGAATTTTTTTAAATCGTCCAGTTTTTTTTGAGTTTATTAACAAACACAAAAATACACCAATTTTATTGTTATTTTAGTATAAATAAACAAATACTCATTATAATAAACGTTTATCTTTCAACGAATTTTAACCAACATAATATTATATAATGCTACGTTACTAATAAGCTCCCCAGCGACTCCTTTGAGCTCCCTTCACTTCCTTTCATATTAATGACAATTACTGCACAGTAGAAAGTGACTTGTCATTTAAACTTCCTCCATTATTAACTTCCGGTACAAAATGTTCGTCTAAAAACTAAAAGAGGTCAAATAACTGTAATATTTTTTAACGATAATAAATATATATACAACTATAAATATATAAATAACTATAATATTATATACAACTAATAAAATACTTAGCCAGTAGTCTAATGGCAAGTCCTCGTAGATTATTTTTAAATGTAACGTAATCGATAGTATACCGTCGTAAAACATATATTTACAACTAGTTGTGCCCCGCGGTTACACGCGTATTTAGGGTATAGGTTCACGAACTTGCCCATCATAATCAGATTTTTTAAAAATACATCTGGTGGTTTGAAGATTAATGAGTTTAAACAAACAAACTTTCTCTGATTTATAATATTAGCAGAAAGATTCTATTCGACTAGCATTGATGCTTCTTTGTTATGTTATATTTTGTCTGTATGGAGAGCGAGTACGAACAAAGTCACGTCTACAGCTAGTATTTTAGTATGTCAACCAAAATTCAAACTTATTAGCTTTTAGATACCTGAGTATCTAACTTCCAATGAAATCTGAATTTCTTGACGATTATAATGTATATAAGGATATACAATTAAGATATATCGGAATTTGATGTTATTACGTCATCGATTATCATCAATTTAATGTCAAATCTATTATAAAACTAAACTCAATCTTCATAGTAAATGTCAAAGTCAATATTTTATTTCAAATACATACTCATTGCTCTTATTTCTTCACTCCTTTGTTGCATGGTTTGAAATGGTAGCTCCCAAAAAATATTGTATATTTTATATTACTTCTATGTATTTGTAGCATTGACTATTCAAATTTTTTTATTCAAATAATTCAAATATAAGAGTAAATATATACTAAAAGACTAGAATAACTAACTCAATACTAATTATAAGATGTTTGTCAAACTAAAAAGAAATAAAACTCATTTTAACCCTTTTAGTGCCACAGAGCGCCGTCGCGCTGTTCTAACTAGTTGTGAAAAATGCCAGCGTTGCTATAGCGCTGCTTTTCACAGATCACTTTTTTTTCTAATTTTCTTATCAATAAATAAGTAGTATTAAATTTCTTTGTTTTTATTATCATAGTATAAAATCTTCTGAAGAAAATGTTGAACAATAAATATGAATATTGTTATATTGTAATTTTTTAGCATATATTGGTAAAATATGTATAGCACTAAAAGGGTTATTTATTTATTTCTCTACTTTATTGAAAAGCATAAAAAATTTAAATAATACATAAAGATACAATATAAAAACTAATATATATAATATATAATACTAATAACAAAACCTTAATCTAATAAAGTTCCTATTATTAAATAAATGAGTCAATGTAAATATGAGACGTAACGTATATGCCCTCAAAGTGAACATAAAATCTATTATTTATGTACACCTGTCCCATAACCAAACTCCAAAGGTGACCGAAATAACCTGTGCTGCTGACTGTATACCTGTAAGTAGGTATTAGATACGGTCAGTTTTCATGTTTCTTAGTAATCCGCTATTACTTAGAAACAATTGCGAAAGTTTAATAAGACTTCAATAGTAATTTTTCGTGTTTTTTCTCGATTCAGAGCTTTGAAATACTGTTTTCACGTTATACATAACTTAGTACTTAAAATAATGAAGCTAATAGCAAAAAAGTAAGCCTGAAACATAAAACTGAAATTAATAACCTATCTACGATTGAAAAATACTTCCTAAAACCAAACTCGCTATAACTTATAAAAGTTATTGTAATTTCAATCTTTACTGGATTGCGATCGATTATTAATTTGGCCCCTAATTGAGCAGTTTTGTTGATGGGTTAGATCTTGAATCATATGGTTGTGACGATCGTAAACTTGGAACACACACACATACACACACACAAGCACGCACGCACACGCACACACACATTCCCACACACACGCACGCACACACACACACACACACACACACACACACACGCACACGCGCACACACGCACACACACACACGCACACGCACATACGACACACGCACACACGCACACAGCAATTTTATTGATGGATTAGATCTTGAATCGTATGGTTCCGACGATCGTAAACTTGTAACACGTTTACTCTACTTAGTAACTCAAACAATCTGGTATAGGTATGGTGACTTAAGTAAATTAGCGCTAAGATATATAAAGATTATTGAAAAAAGTTTTTACTAAACGTTAATTTTATAATTCTTATTATACTAGGTCCGCCACTGTGCACGGCGGTTGAGCTGAGCGAAGCATTGTTGCTGAATGAGTTTCACATACTTGTAAAATTAGCAGAGTAAATAGTGGCTATATCTTAAGTCTAATAAGAACTCATGTTAACTCTATAGGACACTTTGACCATTTAATAAAAAAACTACAATCATAAATGTCACTAAAAACTTCAGGACCTATAAGTCACTGTCCTGGACAACTCAGCTAATTTTCGTCATCTTACCATTATTCGTCTAGGAGTAGTATTAATAACGAAACACACTTTTGACCAGTAAGAGCTTCGCTTCTCAGGAAAAAATATCAACAATTTATAGAAATTTATTTAATAACTATAACCTGGAATTAATAATAATAATAGAATTTTAAAAGCAATATTATTGTAATTAAAATACGTAATATCCATAAACAAAATTAACTCAATCACAGAGGGCGCCACTCCTCCATTACTCTTCCATTCTAACCTTTATTAGCTCTTATACTGTTATAAAGGAAACACGTTAATTAAGTTCAAGAAGCTTATTTACTTTGTACTGAAGGAAAATATAATTTTGAAAGATATTTTACTAATAGGGAATATATAATAAAATGATTATATTTATGAGACGCCATCTTTGTATTTTATTTAATTATAATGTTATCAGATGAAAATCAATTTAATATTAAAGAGTGAAAGAGACAGAAACATAATAGATAGTTAATACATATACATTACTAAGAGTGCGAAGAAGACCTCAATTTTGACTTGCTGCGTTCGAATAATCTCGTGTTATCATACTGAGTAAAGCGAGATGCAAAAGCACCGAAGATACATTTACAAAACGTCGACTCATTCTGTCCTCAACAATTATTCAAGAAAAAAAAAATAATAAAAAATTTTTGATTATTCCTCAACGACATCGAATATTAGAAAAAAAAAATTAAAACCATTACCAGACTGATGTCTACCAGCGTGCAAAAATTTGTCAATTTTCGGATATACCGTTTTTGATTGATGCTTTCACAAAGGATGCAGAAAAGTCTCTCAGAGAGCTTCGCTCAACAAAGAGAATTATTCACATCCATCTCGTAGTTTCAATAATATCAAATTTTTAAAATTTTATAATATTATTACAATTATAAGAATGTATCATTCATTAAATATATTGTTTATAAATACCGTGAGAAAAAATTCATGACAACAGTTCATGTTATTCTTCCGTGTTATATATAATTTATAAATAATAGTATTGTAAATAATTACAGATAGATAATAAAATAGTACAGTAATTATTAAGTATTCTTTCTTTGTTTATTAAAGATATTTTTAGTTTCTAAACCTATTTCAAAACAGTTTTGATTTTTATTTCATTGTAAACTATATGTCACTTGTCCATTTGGCGCCAAAATTATGATCAAATTTTATATTTTTTTCTCTTTATTTCATATAGAATTTTATAGAGTTTTAGATATTCCAAACGATTTTTTTTAAACCGTTTCGAACAAATGATTCCAAATTAAAAATAAAACTATTTTCAATTTAACTCGCGTATAGTTTTGGTTACATTTTAATGAGTTTAAATATTCATATTCGTGAAAATCTAAGAAAATACCATTTTTTTTCGACTAATTCCGCTGAGTTTCATCTATTCCAGGGATGGAGAACCTTTTTTGATGTTCGTGTCACAAAGTATTTTTTTTTTTTTAAATAGTTAATAAAATTTCATTTTAAATGTTAACGCGAAATTATACGTAACTATAATTAATTATTAAATAAAAACAATTCTCCTTTAAATATTTTTTATCAATTAATATTTTACATTTTGTTTTTGTGCGTACCATCAAAACTTTCAAACGTGTCACTTGTGGCACTCCTGCCATTGCTTCACCATCCCTGATCTAGATCACGAACTAAATGGAACTAGTTCCATTTAGTTCGTCCAGTTCCGTGACAAAGTTTACAAGGACTGAGGAATAGAATTATAATACGAGATATACTGGATAATCCAGTTACTCCAGAAACTGGAACATGTATCCTTGACATGTCTCTGAAGAAGGTCTAACAGTAATCTCAATACTCAAGAGCTAAGTAAACTCAATTTCAAACTTTATTTGATTTATTTTGTTATTTTCATTGTTTTTGTCATTTTTGTTACTTTCGTTATATTATTTATTTTTGTTATTTTACTTCATATTAAATGTTATTTTATTTGGTTTACTGTCTATGTGTAAGTATTTGTAAGTATGTTGGGTCTAAATATTTTTTTCCTTTGTTTTTTAAAAGTCCCATTTGATTATTAATTCTTTACAAGTGATTCAGGTTAAATGAACTATCAAAGAATCTTAACCCTTTTGCTTGGCATCCGGTTTTAATAAAGTATAATACAATGAAGTTATTATATGTATATTAAAGAGGGTTCTAAGGATTTACCTTTAAAGGGTATGAATAATATATAATAGGGGCTATACAGAATAACTAATGGGCTCAGAGTCAACGAACTGCCGAAAATTTGGCTAAGGGTTGAATTATTCTTGAAAAGAATACTCAATTTTCTAGGTTATCTCTCTTTCACATAATATAATATCAGAATTTCTTAGAAATCTATTTTTTTCAACATTACTAATCTGATAGGACAAATGCCAAGCTTCTGAGAATTTTTCATTTAAGCGTATTAAAGGTCGAATTTTCTAGAAACGTTGCTATAGCAACCACAAAGTTACTACTAGTTATTAAAGCTTAATTATATTACGGATATTGATTATTAAGATTCCATTTTTGTTATATAAATTTGAAAATAGAATAAATTCGAACATTGATATCTTATGACAATATAACAACAAAAAAAATCTCAAAAACAATTGGAAATTGGAACATTATTTTTACAATTTTCTTTGACAAATATCATAATTTCTGTACTGACAAAATACATGCAAGCATCGGAACAAAACTTGTATGAAAATCTGTCGTGTTTTAGCTAAAAAATTTATTGCTATGTAAATTATCTGTAGTGCAATTGAAAATGGAACGATGTTTTACTTAACATTGGCCAAGGAGATAATTAAACAAAGCTTAATTTAAATTTCGAATCTTGCAAATAAATCTATAACATGGACCAAGGACATAATTTAAAAAATGTTCCATATAAATTTTAAACTCGCTTGTACGTAAAGCTGTTTATTGTTCGGTTTATTGTTTAAAAAAAAACACTTTGGCGCGTGAAAAATTATTGTTGTTCGTGGTTTGTTACTGGTTTTGAAAAGTAATTATTGTGTAATGTTATTTAATGAGTTAAAGTGAAGACAAAGAGTCTGATGAACTTAGTTTAACGCTACAAGAAAGAGGTCGCCACTTGTTGCCACCAAAATCAAATAAAAATATGTGATAAGGTATGAAAACTTTAAATTACTTAGTTCTAATTTCAACTCCTTATTTGAAAAAAGCTGTAAACAAGCTGTGGCCGCAATTGTTCATTGACGGACTTACATATATTTGCTTCGGCTTCGGCCGATATTACACGAACACACGAATATTTACATGAACGTCCATCAATAACCTTTTTGCCGATCACTGCAATAATGTATTATAACGTAACAAATTGAATCACAATTCTTATATATTAAGAGCGTATGCCAATTTTTGATGATTGTGGCAGATACATGCACAAAAAAATTATAGTCTCATTTTGAAGAGTTCCCGCTGTAGATGTACATAAAAATAAAAAAAAACAAAATTAAAAGAAAACATAAAAAGGCGTCATAATTTTGGCGCCAAGTAGATGACTTGCAGTTTACAATAAAATGAAATCAAAACCAAATCCATGAAGAACAAAAACATGTAAGTACATTAAAAGTTTATAAAATAAATATAGTTATATAAAATTAATATATAATGTAATATCTTGGTTCCATTAACCAATGAACATAATGAACACATCTGATAGATTTTTATCTATGAATAAATCAAGACACACTTACACCTTGACCACTGAGAATCTGGATTGCAGGTCACAGGTGTTATATAATGTTAGAACATATATTAAACTAACATATATAACAATATGTCATTTAAAAGCATGACTGAATTTTTTATAAACTCCACAAAAGAAGGTTCTATTTCCAACTTGATACAGATGAGAAAATAGATTTCAAGTTTTTTAATATTACTTTTCAAGTTTCATATACTTCAAGGTATTGGTATTTATTAATAGAATAGCATAAAGACTTGTTTAGAAAATTATTTGAAATCTGAAGTGCGATTCGTTACAACACACACACACACACACACACAAACACACGCGCGCGCGCTCACGCACGCACACACAAACACACACATGCACACACATGCACATACGAGTACGTACCTTATTAAGGTTTATATATACTTTCATGTCCAAGAGATGCGTCATGTTGATTAGAAGATGGAGATGATGCATTTATACCAGTTGGTATAAAACCTTACAGTATGACCTAATAAATACAGACAGAAAGAGTAGAACACTGCGCGGTCGACCGTGTCTTAAGACAAATCCGAGTGTCAGTTTTTGACTACTAATTTTTATGCTACATTCTAAATATTTTCGAGTTTGACTACAGCCTGCTTGAAGCATTCTACGTCGGTCCGAGGTGTCTTTTAATAGGTGCAGGAGGGGACATTCAATGTCAAGTTAGTGATGCAATAAGTAACCAACAAAACTTTTGCTTTTTGTGCCTCCCCCCACCCCAGACCCTAATCAATATGACACCCCTAATATTGGTATACGGTTTTATTTATTTATTTTATTTATTTAAATCTTTATGTACCATAAAACAAAAGGACATAAGGCGGACTTAATGCTATAGAGCATTCTCTCCCAGTCAATCCATAGAGAAGTAAAAAAAAAAACAATAATTAGTCGGTAAAAACAATAAAATGAAAAATTTGAACATATGCTACATTTAAACTAAAATTAAATTAAAGTTATTTCTAAATATATTACACATAATATTTGTTAATATAGATACATAAATGCGAATCAATACATAAATATAATATTCATTAATATAAAAGCAATATATGATATATATACATGACAAATATAATAAGAACATATGAAAGAGATATAGAATTAATTATCAGGATTCTCCAACGTTACCTAGCAACAAAGTATTTATTCTGAATTTCAAAACTCCTATATTCAGGAAAAACAAATCCGATAGTTCCAAAGTTTATTCGTCCTCGTACAAAAATAATCGACAGTGTAGCGTTATCTTATGTCAAACACATAGTTATTATTATCTATTCGTCTATCGTTAATGTCACTTGTCTAGGTCTTTTCTATACCATTTAATGACTTGTTGAATTTAACTTAACATAAAAACAAGAATTACCATGTTTTTTTTTTTAATATTGGATTCTTGATTAAACTTTATTTCATATATATGAATAAAGTATTATTTATTCCAAATATATTTATATAGTATGAATGCTATATTTTTGGTTTGTTTAAAACACAGACATACTATATTGAAACTCATATAAGGTAAAACAATTAATAAAGGAAAACTTGTTGTTATTCCCAATATTAAATAATAAGGAAGACTAATATATATATGTTAATTATAATACATACTATGTTAATAAAAAAAAAAATAACAAAAAAAACTTACAAGTGGCTACCATGAAGAAAACTTAAAAAAACTCGATGCAAAAAATTCTTGTTAAATCACCAGCCTCTGTAAAGAAAAACAAAAAAAAAATAAATAAAAAAAAAGTAACAAATATATATATATAAATAAAAGAAAAATTAATAAATCAAACTATAATACTATATAAATGGAACAAAAGTGATAAAATGTACATAAAAGTGTACAAAAGCACACACACAAACTTCTGGTACATATTTCAGTACAAACAGTACAATAAGTACAAATACTTAGCAAAATAAGTAAAAGAAAAATTAACATAACAAACTCTTATCCTAAATAATTGGGACTAAAGTCATAAAAAGTACAAAAAAGTGTACATTACATTCAGAAATTTCTGGTACATATTTAAATATAGCTAAGTATTTGTACTTATGGTACAAACAGCACAATAAGTACAAATACTTAGCTATACTTAAATCCTCACTCGCCATGTGTTAACGGAAATAGGTATCGTATTACAAATAACGTATTATCCTTGTTAGAAAATAAATATATAAGGACTGTATGCGTTATGGAGCTGAGCGAAGCGAAGCTCTTTACCGGTCAATTCGTTCAAATTTTGTTCGTCATGTCTATCTATCTAAAGGTAGATTTTGAAAATAATCCTAATTGTAGATTAAGAGTAATTTACAATTGATTTTATTTATATTTGAAACGTTCTATTACAAGCAGATAGTAAATTCTGTCATTGAAGAGTTTCGCTCAGCTTCTCAAGCTTGTCTGTTGGTGGCCTTAATCTTAACGCAAATAATAAATAAAATTTTAAATTTCGAATTCTAATTATAATTTTTTTCCAATAAAATAATCTTAAATTTATTATTATTTTTTATAGTAAAACAATTCCATAACAAAATGGCGGCCAAATGACACATACTTTTGCTTATGGAACTTACACATGTGTAAAAGATTACCTTAGCGTGTAGATACGCGATTCTCGCACCTATTCTATATAAAATAAGGTCTAAAATCTTTTACGTTTTAATCGATGTTATCTGAAGACAGACTATTTTCCACGTAATTTACTATAAGGGTCGAGATAGGTTAGCCTTTGTATAGTGAGGGTTAAAAGGAGGTTATTTTTGTTAAAGAAAATTCTTCTGTACATTATATTCACGTTATATATCAATTATTTTATGATTATAAAATAAGACGCCATATTTGTTATTTCAGGGTTCTCTGAATGTCTTTCAAGACTCGTATATATCAAGTTTATATTCCGTTCTATATTTCTGAATTTGTAATAATATTATCCAGAATATACTCAATCGTATTCTAATATTGAAATAATAAAAAATATTACAAATATACATATTTAATTATATATTAAACTTGTGTAAAGAATAGTATAGGTAATATGCATAAAGTAGTCAGAGATACCGCACCTTTTATTTCACAAGACGAGAAGGCATAGAAAAAACTACGGAATATTAATATTACTTAGCAAAAAAACCCATTATGTTTTATTAAAAAATATATAAAAAGTTCAGTTTCATTCTTGTATCAATAAGGATGAAAAACATTTAACAAAAAAAAACTTATAAAAGGTTATTGACCTCAATATTAAAATTAACTTTTAAAAGCACATTTTACCGGTTCAGGATATAAATACCCGTATAATAACCCCATGAGTCATGGTGCAAGTCATGTGCATTAGTTAAAGTATTTTAAAAGGAATTATTATTTATTATTTATAATTATTATTATTATTTATTTTTTTTGTAGAAATAATAATATAATCTAGTATATAATTTACAACAAATTGATATTAGTATCTCAAGTCAATTATTGAGAAAGTGCATTTAAATATATTTAATTTCTCTCACTTAAAATGAATATAAAAACACATATGCGTGAAATCACCGATTCTATTTCATTTACAATCTCATATCTATAATACCATAACACTATAGGCTATAAAATTATTCGCGTGCGAGAATTTCAGTTGTAAAGCAGCTTTCACACCACATTCTAGCAGAATCTGATGTGTTGTATTTTTATAAATATAGCAATAGTATATTATATATATATATATATATATATATATATATATATCCCTTTGAAACATCCCGTCCAATACTCATGAGTATTGTATATAGAATATAGAAATATCTAAATGTGTACCTATCCCTTTGAAACATCCTGTCCAATACTCGTGAGAAGCTGGAAGAGATCTCTAAGTAGAGATAAGCTCATTCGTTTTTACTTTTTCTTTTTGTATCTTAATGTGGTACATGAAATAAATAAATAAATAAAACAGCCCGGACTTACCGTAATACTAAGTATATGAAACTTAGAAACTAAAAGAGATTCTTTAAATAATCAGATACTTATAGTAAAACTATTTTTACGGATTGAAAGTCGCGTATAATTTCGTTAAATTTTGATTTTAACCCGACGTTTCGAATATTGAAGTAATCGTGGTCACGGGTAGACGAGATGTAAGTGTCTGTGACAGACAATCCGTAAAAATAGTTTTGTTTCAAATGTGTACTCGTGAAAATCTAGGAAAATACTACTTATAGTAATAAAATCTCAATTATGAAATTATGAAATTATTTCTTAGGTGTAATACAGTGTGATGTTAAAATTTTTTTTTTCTTAGAATCGGAACGATTGCATTTGATTTCCGGAATCGTATCGGACAGGAGTCGGATGGAGTGTGTAAATACTCTTAGAATCCAAGACGTTCCACATGAGTCGGCATTGAAACAGCTTACTTGTATTTATTGAAACTCATTAACTATAATATATCAAATGATTAACGTTTCGAAATTAGCGTTTTATTGTTTTAATTAATTAATTTTTAGTATTCTTGTTCTAAAGGTATTTTATACCACGGGCTCCAAATGTTAAGGGGCCCCAACAAAAAAAATGCATGATTTTTAATAAATTGGTACACCCATGGACACACTTGTTTTAATTTTTGTAAAAAAAAAACATTTTCTTTATAAGGATTTCAAAAATGTCTAGACAGGAAAAAAGTAATAAACAAAGTATACCTAATCTTTTATTTCTGATCGCGGGGTGCTTCGAATTCTGCGAAATAACTCACGTGACCAAATTAAATGTCACTTGAGAACGTGCAGTATTTCATGAGTACATTTCAGACCGTAAATGACTAAGCATTTTCTTTTTAAACTGTTTGTGTAAAGTATCTACACTTAAGATTAGTTTTTAAAGTTCCATACCCAAAAGGTGGTCATAGGAAACTACTATTAGCTTCTGCTGTCTGTCTATCCGACTTGTCATTTAATTGTCACAGACATCATTTTAAAATTACCTTTTATTCAATTTATTTTCATTTACTCAATGTATCCATAAAAAACGACACTAAGCTAATAATAACAAATCGAATAATTAAAATTATTTATAAAGGAACTGGATCTCCATACAAAAACGAGTTTTTGAAGTGTTTGTAACATTCAAACAAAAACACATACTTCTATCTAATATCCCGAGTAAATTAATAAATCATAAAAAACAGTCAAATATTAGTCGTACATGCAGTTTAATTTCTGCGTCTGTCGCAATAAAGTTCAAAAATTTTAAATCTAAAAAATAAATTTTACATTAATTTGTTATTATATTTGTTACCATTTAGTTATAATTTTTATGCCAATTAGCATTTTTTTCAAATGATTTACACGTTCCAAAGGCCCCCTTTATGGCAATATCAAAGAGCCTGATATAGAGAGGGGCAATATTAAAAAAAAAAATTTTTTTAATTTATTTAACATAGAAACATAAAATTGATATATTTCAATAATTATTATTAAGTTTCAGTATGTATAGCACAGCAATCGATTCAATTATAATTAGATTGCAAAGTCTTATTTACGGTAAACGCACCTCACACGTCATTGAACACGTAAATAATTGACGTATACATTTACGATCAGCGTTAAATGAGTTTAAAGCTTTAATTTAATTATTAATAATTCTGAGTATTTTAAAACTTCAGTTTCAGTTAATTATTTTATAATCGAAATTGACGCAGCGTATTGAGTTAAGTGGAAAACCGTGTTTCAACTCTTTTAAGTGTATATGACTTGAAGGTCACTTATTTATAATAATAGAATTATTTATAATATAAGAATAGAATTATAAGTAGAATAAGATTGATTTTTCTGTGTGCTGTGGTGTTGTTGCACTTCTGATATATTTATCAACACTTGGCAGGTCCCGAGTTCGATTTAGGACAATGTATTACTATATAAAATGTGTCTATACGACATAAGGAAATGTACACAGTTTGTTACAATATTATATTCGGACATTTTTAATCATCGCAATCTTATCCTAAACTAAGTCAAGCTCTTACCAGTATGAGTCTAGGATGAAAATACATAAAATTTTTTTTTTATCTAATATATAAACAACACACTGACTTTAAAAAGATACAAGTTGCTATTGCATATATTAATTAGTTAGAAATATTTTTCTAGACTGGGAATTGAAGCGACGACCATTCGCACAATATCCTGAATAATAACCACTGAACGAAAGGTTCTTTAATAAAATATTTGAATAAACCTACGAATAAAAATAATAAAAAAGTAATAATAATATATAGTTTGTCCATAACACAAGTGCATATGTGGTTTATAAAATCAAAGTGTATATTTGGTTTTATACCTTTATTTTCTATTATGAAGCAAGAATACTGTCACTTTCTTGTAAACAATAACACACACACATACACACACAGATTATCTAATGTCTGCAGATACAGAATCATTTCACAACTTTCAAGTAAAACCGTGAGAATCATTATGAATGACTTTTTGTTTCAGAGAAACATCATCAATTCTTTTCGCTCTAGTATTTAAATGGACCGTTTTATTGTTAAGAATAACAATTATTGTAATTCAAATAATATAAACATACATAAATTTCTCAAATATATAAATAATGTATATAATTTAAGGATCAAGATTATTGTGTAATAAACATATTAGTTAAATTAGTTATTTTATCGAAAAAGCTTGTTAAAACGCAAAATTTTTAATATCCAATAGAAAAATATTGCACTTATGAAAAAAAACTAGCACGGTTAAAAAACTAGCCCCATGAAGAAGGATTGACAAGAAACTTAATTCGCGTAATTTATTTATATTAAATTTAATCAAAATTGCATTTACAATTAATTATAAGTAGTATTAATTATTTAAGTCAGCCATACTTCCTATGTCAGAAAGAATTATAATTCAATTAAAACGTGGTATAGACTTGATATATATTCTCTAAACTTATTTATATTAAATTTAAATAAAATTACAATTACAATTAATTATATTATAGACTATTTAAGTCAGCCATACTTCCTATGTTATAATGAATTATAATTCAATAAAAACGTGGTAAAGACTTGATATATATTCTCTAAACTTATTTATATTAAATTTAATTAAAATTACAATTACAATTAATTATATTATAGAATATTTAAGTCAGTCATACTTTCTATGTCAGAATGAATTAGAATTCAATTAAAACGTGGTAAAAACTTCATATATATTCTCTTAACTTATAATAGTGTAACAATAACATTATGTTTTTTTTCTTAATATTTTTAATTGTTTTACGATTAATTTCTCTAAATATTTTATGTATTTTTACTCGTTGTAATTTTTATACTGTTTTGTTTTTTTTAAAATTATTATTGTTATTTTGTTTTGTGTTTTTTGTATTCTCTTTGCACCCTTACATTTTTTTTACTGTTTAAATCATGGGCTTGCTGGTAGAAAATGCCTCTGGCATTATGCTTTCCTTTGCATGTTTAGTGCAAATAAATAAATAATAAATTTAACTAAAATTACAATTACAATTAATACTTGATATCTCAGAACGAATAACAATTCAATTAAAACAAAAGATGATTAAAAAAGATGACGCCATTAGATCTATGATACCTTTCACTTTAACAAGGGTCTAAGAATTGAAACTTTAGACATGAAATAGTATATCTTCTTTCCGAACTAAGACCAACTCAAAATAAACTAAGAACGATGATAATAAATTCTAATAGTATAGATGAATAGATTGTATGAGTATCTGTTTGTATGTAAGTTTATTTGGTATAGTAAACATTCAGTCCATTGTACTAAAGCAATAAAAAAATAAATTAACAAATAAATAACTAGGAGTTCGAACCAGACCTCAATTTTGAATCGCTGCCTTCGCAAATTCTCTATATGTGTTATCATATTGAGCGAAGCGAGGTGCAAACAGAACCGAAGTTGCATTTACAAAACGTCGACGCATTCTGTCCTCAACTATTTTTTCAAGATGAGAAACATTATTACAACATTTTTTTTTATTTTTGTCATTGTTTTTTTTTTAAATTACCACCAGACTGATGTCTATCAGTGTGAGAAATGTGGAAATTTTCGGTTGAACCTTTTTTGATTGATGCCAGCACAAAGGATGCAAAAAAGTCTCTCATAGAGAGCTTCGCTCAATTAATAAATAAATAATAAAAAATAAATAATTATAATAAGTTGGAGATGCTAACAAAAAAAAGGCCGATTTTTTTAAAGTCTGTATATGAAGACTTCGGTACAATTTACATAACTTAAGACTTACCTTTAAAGCTAGTTTAGGCACGTGTCTCCACATTCTGTTTAAGACCAGTTACCACCAAATAAGTAGTATTATTGTAATATTGATACAAAACTTTTTGAACTATGATAGTTTTAAGAAGTCATGGTAGGCCACTAGCACCGAGTATTGAGATAATGTCAAATATATTTAAAAAAAAAACAGATTATAAGTGATTAAAATACGAAAAAACAATTATGAGAACTCCTTGAATATAAGTTTTAAAATTACAAAGTTTTAAACATTGAATAATTTTATACAAAGGTTTTTCCGTTGCCATGACAACTGCAACCCAAATATATTAGTCATTCCTTGTTTATTTCAATTTAAAGTCTGGCTGATTCATGTCCAACCCCATCTTTAATATGTCAAAAAAAGGAGAGCAATTGATGTTATGGCTTCATTATTAAGTTACGCTTGTATTTTAATATAATTAAATATTTTATTCATAATTTATTATTAAATTTTAATTATTACTATATATTTTCTTAATAAAATACAATAATGCAATAATGTGATATATATATCATCAATTCACTTTTTAGTTTTTAGTGAGAAGCGTTCAAAATGGCGGCGGCCTTATTACCGCCGGATAAAGCTATAAACGTATCAATAAAGAACTTTGAATGTTTCCTTGAAAAATAACTTCAATATATCTGAAAATAAATGTATCAGATAATGCCTTTTCTTTAACCCTTGTAGTGCCATACATATCTTAAAAAATATATATGCTAAAAATGCCAGTAAAAAGCGCATTTATAATTTTAATTTATATAAACAAGACAAATATTCACCATTTCCGTTACGATATCACAATTTCAACATTCTCTTCAAAAGATTTTATACTACGATAATAAAAACAAAGAAGGTGAATATTACATATTTATTAACAAGAAAATTACAGAAACAAAGTGAACTGTGGAAAGGTGTGCATTTTTCACAACTAGCGAGAGCAGCGCGACGGCGCTCTTTGGCACTACAAGGATTTAATCTATTTTGTAACATTTTTTTGAAGTGTTTCAGTGTAATAGTAAATCCTTTTTTATTGTGTAATGATTAAAGGCTAAAGCTTTAAGTCATACTGCCAAATCTTTGTAGTTTAAACATAAGACATAGGCTTTATATACATTTAATAATTAATTGTCAAGTACATAAGTAACATAATCTCTAAGACAAGGACTTGCGGTGACATTTCTGCATCAGATTACAGGATATTGAGAATTATATAATAACAGACGAGAAATATATATGTATATATGTATTTATATTAAAAATATTTGAAGAAAAATTCATTGATTCGAACATCTTTTGCTAGTCAATTTTGAACATTTTTATATTATATTATAATTTTGTTAACTTTTCAGTAACTAAAATATATTTAATAAAATCTAATACAAAAATATATACAGCACACGAAGATATATCAAACAATTTATATTTTCAAAGCAATGTTGTAACTTGAAAATTCAATTAAACTTCAAAGTAAATTTAGTATCAAAATAGACTTCGGCGAAGACAAATTAAATTGAGCTCAATTTAATTTAGGACTTGTTCGAAGAACTTATTTGATCAAGCAGTCAATACATTATACAATTTATTAAGCACTAAGTCAAATACTAACTAGAGTAGTATTGTGATAAGGCTGTTAGTGCACTAATTAGTTAGGAAAAAAAGAGCTAGCTATATACTGCGGTTATGTCTACCGTTAATACAGACAATGTTGTTTGAAATATTTGATCATATTTTCGTCAACTTAGCAAAATTAGTTAAAAATTTGAAATAAAACCTTTTTTTGAAGGTTCGCGTATAATTTGGTTACATTTTAATTTTTTAAAATTTGGGTTAATATTAAAATGTAATTAAATTATACGCAAGTTTTAATCCGTAAAAATATTTTTTTTTCAAATGTGTATTCGTGAAAATCTAAGAAAATACTTGGTTAAAAATTTGATATGCACGACTATATTCTATGAAGGAAACTTTTATATAATATTATGTAGGACAGATAGTTTCGAAGTAAGTCTACATAGAAACAGACTATCATCAAAATTATACCTCTATAATATTAGAATTTATTATCGTTCTTTATTACATATTAATAAACGGTATTTCAAATTAGTTATATTAAAATAAAATTTTACTCACATTCATTCATTATTTTATGTAATATGTTATTTAAGTATATATATATATAATATAATATATATAAGTATATATATATATATAATATTTATAAACTTTGATCGTATTTATTTAAATGTATTTAGTATTTAAGTATATATTTTGTTAATCTTGTAATCTTTTTAATCAATACTATTTTTTTCTATTTCTCTTGAAAAACCTGAAAGTAATCTCTTTGAAGAGATGATCTATCCCATACACTAATTGTTTATTAAAAGAGTAAGAAGATGTGTTATTTATTATTATAAATAAATTAACAAATAAATAACTATAAATAAATTAACAAATAAATAACTAGGAGTTCGAACCAGACCTCAATTTTGACTCGCTATGCTCGCAAAATCTCAATATGTATTATCATATTGAGCGAAACGAGGTGCAAACAGCACCGCAGTTGCATTTACAAAAATTAGAATTATTCTGTCCTCAAATATTTTTGAGGATGAGACACATTATTACATTTTTTTTGTTTTTTGAAAATATTTATTTTAAAACCACCACCAGACTGATGTCTATCAGTGTGCAAAATTTGGAAATGTTCTGATATACCCTTTTTGATTGATGCTTGCACAAAGGATGCAGAAAAGTCTCTCATAGAGAGATTCACACAATAAAAAACAAGTAAAACTCACTTAACTATTATGAATAAAAAATTGCAAGTCACTTCAATTAACTCATAATATTGTAATGTATGGAAATTCTTCCTCAAACGTTAAAACCTTGAAACCGTTTTTGCTGATGACTTTAACGAGAATATAATCAATTAAAATTTGTTCCAAATAACTAATCCGAAACTAATAGCTGTTAGTGATTTGGAAATTTACTGTTAGGAATCGACTTTATAGTTTTAAATTGTTTTCTTACGTGTTTTTGTCAGGTCATGTTCTTAGATGGAGATGTAATTCTTCTTAATTTGTAATGTTTTAACAAAATAAATGTATTTACTCAGATTTTCACGAATACACATTTGAAATAAAATAATTTATAAAGGCAATGTTTTCTAAGATCTACACAAGTACTGCACACTTCAATAAAACTATTTTACGGATATAACTCGCGTTTATTTTTACATTTTTAATTTAACCCGACGTTTCGAATGTTTTGCAGCAAACGTGTTCGCGATAAGACGAGATGATGGTAAATAATCGCGAGTTACATCCGTAAAATAGTTTTATTGAAATATTTTTAAAGGTTTTAACTCGCGTATATTTTAAGTAACATTTTAAAATTAACCCGACGTTTCGAATGTTTTGCAGCAATCTTGTTCACGTAAAGAAAAGATGTAAGTGTACCAAAATTATACGCGACTTAACTCGGTAAAAACTAGTTTAATTTTAAAGTAATTTAAAAAAAAAAATCTATGTTGCAAGAAAGGATTTTATATTTTCCCGTAGGTAAAGACAGCTAAGAGCTAATATACACGTAGATAATATCTTTTACCACGTCATCTGAAAGTCCCAACACGCATTACCAAAGAGGGTGGGCCGGTCCTATATGGCAGGGGTGGCTCAATCGGACTCGAAATCTACTGTGTCTTTCTAATTCTTTGCGATTTACCGACTAGGAATTTTTTAACTATACTCCAATAATTTTCGTAATATTTAGGACGGGATCAGGTAGGTACTGATAATTTTTTCCTTGGCTGAGATCGACGAGATGGCCTTCCCTTGTATATACTATTGTCAAATATGTTTCAGCTTATAAAGAAATACATATTTATCCCAAATAATTAAGATGAGGATAGAATGATAACCTTTTAGGTAATTCAAAAGTATAATATAATAAAATAAAATATAATATAAAGAAGTAGACAAAATACAAACTTTAAAGACTTAAGCAATCCATTCTCCATTTTAGTTTGACATTGTCTGGAGGTTCTTTTAAAATTAATTTGAAAATAAGTTAGGTGTTTTAAAATGTGTTTTGATATGATAGAGAAAATAAAATCTTCATAGTAAAACCAAATTTAAAAATTTTGTAGTTTTTGACGGCTCTTTTCTTTGGAAAAATTAGACTTTAAATTAGAGTTTGACGATTCTTAAGTGCAATATCTGCTTATTTAAAATTTAAATAAAATACTTTGTCAAAATATTATTTCATTCACTTCTTCAAAATCCTATACTATCTATTATCTACTTCTCTCGCGGGTAAAAGTTTTAAATATTTCTTATTTTTATTATTGAATTTGTTGTATTTTATATTAAATTTTGACTTCGTTCATGCATTTTTTTTTATACGACAAATCAAAAGTTCTTAATCATTGTGTCATTGTAAATATTTATAAGTGTTTTTTTTATTTATTATTATTAAAGAAAACAACGTCGTTATAAGTATACAAGTGTTAACATTGTCTATAAATGAGTTTGTTTGTTCGTCAAATATAATAACAGGAAACTTGAAATTCTCTTTGGACTTAGTGAACAAAAATTCAATTGTATTAACATACACTTAAGAATTTCGATATTCGTAACGATACTATGACTACTGCTATCTCCCTCCCCCTCTCTCTCTCTCAGCTGTTTTTCAAGATAAGACACATTACATTTTTTTTATTTTTGAGTTTTTTTATAAACAAAGGATGCAGAAGTCTCTCAAAGAGAGCTTCGCTAATTTCGCTCGATAAATCTTTCTGCTTTTTGTTTAATTTTATTTCAATTTATTTTTATATTTTTTTAAATATTAACAAACAATATTTAAATAACAATGTATTATACAGTTCTAAAATATAATACCTCTATGCCCTATCTGTATACTACGTAAATATTTGCGTCAACACTGAACAGTGATTGTTAATAGTGATTCAAACTTGAATCATTTACCGGTTTCCTTGTAAAGGCGAACCTTCACTCTGTTAGTGCCAAGGAGCGTCGTCGCGCTGCTCTCACTAGTTATGAAAAATGCTAGCGTCGCGATAGTGCTCTTTTTCACAGTTTACTGTTTCTGTAATTTTCTTGTCAATAAATATGTAGTATTCAATTTCTCTGTTTTTATTATAATAGTATAAAACCTTCTGAAGAGAATGTTGAAAAAAATATGAATATTGATATATTCTAACGGAAATGGTAAATATTTGTGTTGTTCATATAAATTATCTATAAAAATGCACTTTCTGACTGGCATTTTTAGCATATATTGGAAAAATATGTATGGCACTAAAAAGGTCAATATTTTACACCTTTGCCATAACCATTATATTTTGATATAAAAAAAAGTAAAAAGTTCTTCCTTTTTATACACATGATAGCTTATTAATAAACTTATTTCTGATACACATTTTTAATTGTTCAGTACTTACATAATATTTCCAAAACCCATTGAGTTACGATTACTTATTTTTTTTAACACAAACAAAACTATTTATTATTACTTTATGTTGTTGTTTACAAGAAAAGCGCATTTTGTTTTCTATTTGGTTAAATTATGATTACTATTATATATAATTATCGTGTTGTAATCACGTTTTTACTATCGGAATTTGCCCGACCAGTTCACGTCGCGGTTCCGCCACGCTCAAAGCTGAAGGACCCCGAATGGGTTCGAAACTAGTCGGGCAAAATCCGATAGTAATAACGTGAGTACAGAATAATAATTATATATAATAGTAATCATAGATCACGATCACTATGATATAATCTCACTTATTGTATAATCTCTCTATTCCCTCAGTTTGTCAGTTTGTTTGTCAGTTTGTTTGTCTGGGGTATCACGTTACCGAAACTCAACTAAACGTTGTTGCGACACGTGCAATACGTCAATCAAATGATGAGAGAAGATGAATGGTAACAATTTTGACCTCCGGTAAGCAGAAACGGGGCTTTTGGATCTCCAAAGGTCGCCTAGAGAGAAAATTTTATGAATGTATCTCGTTATCTGAGAGGACTGCACAAAATAAAAAAAAATTAATGCAAAAAATTTAAAAAAAAAATGCATTCATCTTATCGTCCCACGGTAAACAAAAGTGGGTGTTTTAGACCTCCTAGAACGAAATTTCTCAACTACAAATACTTTCTAGAATTCCGATGCGTAGGAGTCGGGCCACAAAGCTAGTATATATATAAAGATCAAATAATGACTCAGACAATATTAGGAATGAGCAAGAATGAGTATAAATGAATGAAGGTTAAGGTCTTTATCATTCCGACGCGTATCCTTTAAATAACATTCATAAAAATGTTAATATCATCTTACTGAGTATATTGAATATTGAAAAAATCATCAACAAAAATATTATTATTACTAAAATATTATTTTATAACTAGTATTGCAAAATGTTAGTGTTTAAGAAACTTAAGATTATTTGTAGTTTTTTCCTCATAACTTCTAGAGAAAATTTTGCCTCATCATGATTGTTCGTTTTTTATATTAAGTATATAATTCCGTATCCATTGATATATAGAAATATTTTTTTTGAATATAATAAATTTGATTTGCAAAACGGTGCCGAGTGCCAACGAATTAATTATACGAATACAGGACGTGCTTATAAATATTAATTACGGATGGTTTTATCTCATTAATCATTTATATGTGGATTGAAGAGTTATATGACTAATTGTATATATGACAAAAAAATATTATGAACAGGATTCGAACCTGCAACCTTTGGGAAGCCATTCTATCGATTTATCAATTAACTACAGTTTTTTGCACACTATGAATTTGAAAAATTATATTATACTCAAAATAAAATTACGAAATAACTTAAGGTTCATGAAATTAGTGATAAAATATATATTAAAAAATATATATCTATACAGTTAATATCCCGTTTTTACTTAATAAAAAAACAATAAATTTGATATTCCTCTATATTCTATAGATATTTTGATATTCATTTTATTTATCACTAGCTGTAACTCGCGATTTTACTCCCGGATATTTTTTTTTAGTATTAGTATAACTAAGAGTAGTAACGTAATGATATCCTATATTCCTAATAAACCTGCCTAAAATAATTCGGAAGAATTTTTTATATGTCATTATTATTTTTATTTCGTTTTAGAATTTAGATAGTTCAAAACATTAGTTAAAAAAAATGTAATACGTCTGTCACAATTGTTTTTTTTTTTTTTTTTATTGTTAATTATTCACAACACACTGTGCTTAAATACACACTATTTTTTTATGGTGAGCGGCCCGATCTATATTATTGGTATTAAAAATTGTTAACAAAATTCGTCGCAAACTGTCAAAGTGTGTCATATATATAATAAATAAATAAATCCATCAAATATTTTCGAAGATATTCGTATAAACAAACTTCTCATCTTTTTAATATTAGTATATATATATTTCAATATTTCTCATGGTATTAATGTACGATATTACTGTATTTTAATATTAAATAAGTTTAAAGTTATATAGAAGATCCCCAAACCAATAAACCGACATAACGGGAAATGTAATAAAAATCTGAAATGTCGCCATATTAAAAATGAAATTCAATCTACAGAAGTGCATACAGAGTAATAAATCTACAGTGTATGGCTCGTGGAGAATTTTAAACTATTTCGTGTTATTGAGCTGAGCGAAGCGAAGCTCTGTACCGGTCAACTCGATCAAATTTTGTCCGTTATCTCCACCTACACTGATCAAGCTATACTGATCAAATTTGGAACAGTTGATTATCACATGCCCACCTTTCCATATTAATTTTTAACTTTATTTTTAATTGTAACGTTCTGTTACACGCAGATGGTAAATTCTTACTATGATTGCCATATATAAAATTTTTGTTAATTGCAGACAATGGAGAAAACGTAAAAAGTTATAGCTTTCGTGATATATTTTTCGTTGTTTCTCTCATTGACCAGTTTCGCTCAGTTTCTCCCGCTTGTATGCTGGAGGGCCTTTTTTTTTTTTTTTTTTTTTTTTTTTTTTTTTGTTCACGTCAGGGGAAATGCCTTTACGCACTGACCGGGCCGCCGCCCGAGTGTGGGACTCGTCTCGCCGAAACGCCCCTCCTAACTCCATGGACGCCCGGAATACCCACTAAAACCCCTGCAAAGTCCGCCTCCTACTGTGCCTGTGGTGGCGTGGGGTGGGAACGCGTTTGCAGTCTTCCACCCCATGCTGGAGGGCCTAGTTTGCTAGCTGTTACTCACGGGTTCACCAACGGACGTACAATTTTATTTACTATATATAGTCTATGGTCTTGACACACCTAACATAAACAAAAAGATGTTTTTCAAAAACATCTTTAAAATTCAAAGAGTAGTGAGTTGAAACTTTTATTTTTTTTGTATAATATTAGTATAAATATGTATAACATAAGAAAATAAATAAATTTCTATGTGCAGACACTTATACAATAAAAACTTGTATATCAACCCCTGTGATGTCTCTATACAAGTAAATAAACATTTGTTATATTAAGGGTGATGGCCGTTAACGAACAGCTGTTCTCGCACCTGCCGCCGGCTGCGACGTCTTAGACGCCATTTTGTCTGCATGTATTTCGTAGACACATTATAATAATCTTATTTTAACACAACAATATCTTGATATTATAAAATAAAATTATCTTTGCATCAGAAGATAAACTAGTTTTTTTTTATTTTCAATCTTTATATTTATAAAATTATATTTTAGTAAATAATAGCCGGCGGTTTATTATGACGCCATATTGTTTTTCGTTGAGAAATTATAACAATAATTTTATATTTAATACAACAATATCTTAGTTTTGCAAAATAAACACCTTTTTTTTTAATTTTCAATCTTAATATTTCTATGTTGTTATAGTATTTGTGGAATAAAAAAAACATTATATTGAAAACAATATTTCTATATATCAATCGATGCGGAATTTTATACAGAATCTAAAAAACCAACAGTCACGATGAGACAAAATTTTTCCTAGAAGTTATGAGGGAAAAACTACAAATAATCTTAAGTTTCGTAAACACTAACATTTTGCAATCATCATCATCATCATCATCATCATCATCATCATTTCAGCCTACGGTTGTCCACTGCTGAACATAGGCCTCCCCCTTCGACCTCCAGAGAGACCGATCCATGGCGGTCTGCATCCAGCGGCTTCCTGCCACTTTTCGAATGTCGTCCGCCCACCTTGTGGGTGGTCGACCAATACTGCGTTTACTTGTACGTGGCCTCCACTCGAGACCTTTCTGCTCCAACGGCCATTAGTTTTGCAATACTAGTTATAAAATAATATTTTAGTAATAATAATATTTTTGTTGAATGATTCTTTCAATATTTTATATACTTAGTGAGATGATATTAACAGTGTTATGAACGTTATTTGAAGGATACGCGTCGGAATGATAAAGACCTTAACCTTCATTCATTTATACTCATTCTTGCTCATTCCTAATATTGTCTGAGTCTTTATTTGATCTTTATATATATATAATGAAATATGTAAGACTAGCTCTGTGGTCCTATTTCGTTGAGTTTTGGTGACGTGATACCACAGACAAACTGACAAACTGACAGAATATCATGATTATATAATTAGAAATTAGATATATATTTGATATTTGTATTCTGAACAATATAATACTATGTTTAAAACGTATTTATTATACTTACAATTGTAATCTTTACTAATATTTTTAAGCTGAAGTTTGTTTAAACGCGCTAATCTTTGAAAGGAAATGGATTTGAAGGATTCTTTCCGATTTTTATAGGCAGGTTCATAAGGAAGGCTATATAGGCTATAGATGAGTAGCGATGCCAGATGTCCGGATAAAACCGGACATAGGCATTTTGAATGAGTGTCCGGCCAAAATAAACGGTGTCCGGCTTTTAGGCTTTTTACATTTTGCAAATGGCAAACTCGCAAAACAGCTTAATTTAACATAATTTTTATTTGTCATACCTATTAATACTGAGACAAAATCATCAATAATGTATGGTGTCCGGCCTTTCTACCCAAACCTCCGGACAAACTGGCTGTTCTGTCCGGCTATTAGGTTTGGCGACCTGGCAACCCTAGATGAGTGAAACTTCGGGTCACAGCAAGTGAGTAATAAGGTTATAATCTATATAAAAATTTACTTAGATATGAAAAATAAATTCTGTATAAAGTCTAACGGTGTACATTTACCTTGTATGGGCTGACTCGACGGAGGTGGTACCACCCTCCCCTAATAAAGTAGCTATTATAGCTATGTGAGGGAACCGGAAGCCTAAATACCTTAACCTCCCTAAATACCTTAACCTCCTATCTTTGATACGTATCACATTAATCAAAATATTTCTAGCTAAAATAGCTATAGAACATTGGTACCATGAGGTGAATCTACCACCCATAAAGTAAATTACAGTGGAGTATTTTTAAATATTATTTTAGAGCTCATGAATAACTCAGTATGGGTTCGAAACTAGTCGGGCAAATTTCAATAGTAATTATGAGTACAGCCGGATAATTGAACGAAGCTCTCTATGAGAGACTCTTCTGCATCCTTTGTGCAAGCGTCAATCAAAAACGGTATATCCGAAAATTTACAAATTTTGCACACTGATAGACATCACTCTGGCGGTGGTTTAAAAAAAAATACACAAAAAAGTAATTATATGTCTTATCTTGAAAAACAGTTGAGGGCTGAATGCGTCGACATTTTGTAAATGCAACCTCGTTGTTGTTTGCACCTCGCTTCGATCAAAATGCTAACAGATACCGAGATTTTGCGAGCGCAGCGAGTCACAATTGAGGTCTGGTTTGCGCTCCTATTTATATATAGTAGTAATCTTAGATCACGGAAGTTGACAAACAAAAAAATTGAGTAAGGTATGTATAATATAATGTATGTATAATATAATGTGATATGTTGTGAGAGAAAAAATCTTTTAATTCAATTGAAACGTTTAGTGTAATTAAGTTTATAAAACATTTTTTCATAGTCAAATCCACAAAAGCTCGTAAAGATACCTCGTAAGATATACCTCGGATCTGAGCAGACACGGCGACAGAAACTGAACGGATTTTTTCTTTTGTTTTTATCTGTTTAATTGCGAAATAAAGTTATGTGGAAATGTTAATTAAAAGTTCTACTTTTGTATTATATTCGGATTTTTTATCAAAGATAATTATAATTAACAACAGAAGTTTTCCGAACTTAATTTTACTTAAATAGTTATAAAAAGTAAGAGACATTTATAACTCACAACATTAAGATAATACTAATCTAGTGGGGTCTTCAGTTGTTCAATAAAGATATTTTCTAAATAAGCATCAATTACTTGTTATTTCCTGTAATAGAACTTATAAATTAGTAATTTCGTATGTACTTTTTTAAATAATCATAAATAACAATAAATATGTAATAAACATAATTTACTTATTCCAAATTTACTCTTTGCTTTGAGAAGCGTTGCTCACGTGTCATATCTTAAAAGATATAACAAGGCTTCGTTTTAATATTTATTTTATAATTTCTAGAACATACCAGCAAAGCATGTATTTATAATACGAAGTACTCTTTTTTTGTTATTTCTATTATTTACCTTGAACAGAATTCACGTATATAGATCGTACATACACAATAAATATATAATATTTATATATTCATGACGTATTTTATAATATTATATATATTCTTACATGACTGTTTATTTTTATATACTTATTGTACCTTATTTTAGGGACCGATGATAAGAAGGTCACGTCCTTGGAGGTATAATGTAGCGTGACAAAGAATGAATCGATTTACACACAAAAATCTATATACATATTAACAAGTTTGTTTTTAACATATACTATATAAGCACGTTACGAAGACACCGTTGGTAAGTGTTAGTCCGTTTAACTCAAAAATATAATATTTTAGATGTATGTATGTTCATATGAAAAATTAAAAGTACTAAACTGACTTTTTTTATTGAAGGACGAAATTATTACTAAGGAGTTTTAACTTTTTGTTCTCGCATTTTAGGGACAAGACTAGTTTCGATAAGACTTATAAAAAAAGTTGTAGTTCGTTTAATACGTCTATGGAAAATCAATAAATAATATTATTAGCCATGACCTATAAGTTATTAAAAGAACATAAATTACATAGAAATATAAGCATACATTTAAGTCAATAATTTCTAATTGCGGCAATTTTTATAATTAATCAGCTAATTATTATTATGAAATAATGTATGGCTATGAACTATATGCTTAATATAGTTATTAAAAAAAATACGAGATTCACAACATTTTTTAAATATTGAAAAAGGTTGAACCACATTTAGATATTTTTTTAAAAATAACATGCAGTATTTAAAAAAGAAAAAAGTAATGCCATTTTCAGAATATAAAATATTAAGTAACATATAGTTTTTTAAAAAACCAAAAACAGTCTCTTTTTTATAAGAAAAAGTTATACCGCATTCAGAATAAAAAACCTAAAGTCCATATCAAAGTTTTAAAAAAAAATCGAAAAATAGTCTTTTTATAAAGAGAAGGTAATGATGCCACATTCAGAATATTAATATTCTGATAAAGAAACTTTGTTAATATGAAGCTTCATTAAAAATCATCATATTTTGCTTATGATTCTTAGTTAGAGTCCATTAATTATCAACAAGCTTGGTTGTGTGAAACGACACCAGTTTAAGAACATTAATTAATTTTAATTAAACGATAGTTCATTTATACTTTTGTTTTTCTTGGGTTTATTTTCGTATATTATGCAAAATGATATACTTATACGTGAAACTATATATCATTTAGTTGACATATAATATAAATTAAAAACGAAACAGTTTATGTGTTACTACATTGTAAATTATTTATATAAAATAATAAATATTTTTTACGTACATGAGCTGGAGACATGGCACTCATTTAAAACACATTGGTAGATTATCCAAGACTCAAGTTCAATCATAGTAGATGCTGTCATAATTAATTATTAAAATACACTTGAATTGTATCAAAAATCTT
The DNA here is from genome assembly GCA_959347395.1 of Mechanitis mazaeus. Classification (NCBI taxonomy): domain Eukaryota; kingdom Metazoa; phylum Arthropoda; class Insecta; order Lepidoptera; family Nymphalidae; genus Mechanitis; species Mechanitis mazaeus. Next base: position 10,422,813 of record OY365754.1, read on the forward strand.
TATATTTTCACTTTAACACTCGTACTTAATTCACAGATTTTTTTTCATTTATTTTTAATTAATATTGCTGCGACCGTAAACATGGGAATCGAGCTCAATGTTTTGATACCGCCCACGTAGGTCAGTAGCTTAGCTTCAGTATAAAATAAAGATTTAATCTTACTCTCTTGAGTAGTACTCTCGAAACACTACTCGCTAGAGTAATCCTGTAGACAGTAGCCGCCCGGCCAGAATCGGAAATATGGTAATGGTAATGTTGCCATAATTATAAATATTCATCTCCATATTTTATACAATATAAACATATAAAATATATGGAATATATAAAAGATATAGTAATCATATGTATTTTTGCTCGTATATTTTCACAGGACATCAAATAAAATTTGAATAATTTGTAAATAACACTTTAAATAATTCTTAAATTACTTACAATTCTTAAATTATTTTTATATATACTCTACATTTAAGCATTATCAAAACGTTAAATTATAAAATGAGTTTGTTAAGTTTAAGTCATTATGCTATTGTTAGGACTTATATGATATTAGTGTGTCCTTTAATTCAAGGACAGGCAATGATACAAATTATTAACAAGCTTGTTTTCATTTTGATTTTTGATAAATTACTTAATACAAGGGACTTTTTAAAGTATGGTAATATTATATCCATAGACTAATGTCATTCTTGAAGGGATGTACTTTGCAATTAATATCGATAAAAAATGTAGTGAAAAACCACAATTTGCTAACACAAGATAACTTATGTGTCTTTAACGGTGATATCAAGTCCCAAATATAAATAAGACATTTAAGGTAATTTGTATGAATCTAAGCTCATAATGACATCAAATAAGTCTAACCTATGTTTTGCCAATTATCATGTTGAAAATTATTAATTATTTATACAAAAATGGTTGATATTAATACATCTTTACCCAAAATATTAATTGTAAAAATTATTAAATAAAAAGTTAAAATTAATCACCTTTAAAAAATTCGAAGAGTTTGTTTCGTTACTGTATTATAATATTAATTATGGATCATTAAAAACAAAAGTGTTGATGTCGCATATTTTATATAATATAATTTTATTTTTATTTTTTAAAGTAACCGTTGGAAGTTTTAGTATTAATAAATTAATATGACCAAATTTTATGCGAACCCTATGGAGTTCTGTGCAAAATTATCGTTTCTCCTTCCTAGTGACAAGTGACATATGTCACTTCAGTAGTCTATTTAGTCTATTGGTTTAACGAGAGCTTCGTTCATACTTCGTATAATAGAAAGCGATCTATTTGTAAATATTGTTAAATTGTAAATACGGAAAACGTATTGTAATTTTATACAAGTTAGATATTAAAAAAAGTGAGCGTGTTATATGGATACACAGCAACTCTCCTGAGAACTTTAATCCCTTAAAGGTAAAATATTATCTTTCGTACTATTTTTAACGTCTGCTCGCCTATTTTGGCAGTAAACTAATATGGAAGGACAAATTGCGATGTTATGCTACTGTTGCTATTGCTTTGTTGTAAATATACACGCAGTCCACGCAGTTCCGTGTAGCCTTGAGCGTAATAAGGAGTGTCTTCCTTTAAATCAGAAATGGTGTAACATAGTCTTTATTACTAACCTTCGTTTAAATGAAATCTCAATATCTTCCGTAATATGTAAATTAATAAAATTAAATTTATAAACAAACATGGTTGGTAACAAATAACTGCTTGTATTCTGAAAGAGTTATAATTACTATAAAAAGATAAAAAATACAACATTTCTTTTGTATATTGTCCATTTTTTCTATTTATTTCAATATATGTTATTAAATTATTATATATTAGATACTCTATTAGAAACTAAACTCAGTTTGCTTATCTAATAAATGGATAATAAAAATTGCTAAATAATTATCATACAACAGATATATTATACTCTCAATATTATTGTACACTATTATCAAACACTCGTTGAACAAATATTGCTATCAGAAATTACTCATAACACCAATAGAAATACTATAAACATATATCAGTAGAATTTGAATTTGACTAAAACAAAAACATTTTATTGAACTAAAACAATTTTTTAACAAATTTAACTCACACATAAGTGTCAAACATTTACATCTCGTCTACATGCGAACACGGTTGCTGCAAAGTATTCAAAATGTGTTAAAATTAAAATGTAACCAAAATTATATGTAAGTCCAATCTGTTCAAAAATATTTTATTGTTTTGATATTCTTATTATTACAACTGGAAGTTAGTAACTTTAAACATACAAAATTTGCTTTATTATAATATTGTAGTATAGATTCTATGAACAGCAGTTTATGTTCCTCAATATTACCATTTTAGAAATGTGAATAGAATAAAATAGCTTGATTAGATATCTTTATCTATTTATCTATCTATTTACATAATGCTATCACAATTAAAGAAAAATAAGTATTACAGGCATTTATCTATTTACATTATAAATAGCAATTGAAAGTAGAAAAATATATTGCATTATATTTTGCAGTAGATGAAAACTACCTTGTTTAAAAAAAGGATTATGTATTAACTGAAAGATATAACTATTGTAAACAGGTGAAAATTTCACACATAAATATATCTTATTCTAAATTGTAGAACAGTTTACATATATTTTCTAGAAGAATTTCCTAGAAGAGATTTCTAGAAGATAGATTGACCTAATTATGATATGAAAAAAAAAATATATATTCATTTATTTATTTATTCAAACTTGAAAACCAAAATAAAAATTATTACAATGGGCGGATTTAAAGCATTGTGGAATTTTTTTGCCAGTCATATGTGGTGCTGATGAGAAGGTGTAGGTCCATGCATAATTGCATATTTGATTATGTTTGCATTCAATAAGATTAGAATGAATTAGTTGTTGAATTGCAACATAATTGTTTTTAAATGGCAACATGGCTTGCTTTGTTGCATTATCAATAGAGAAGTATTTGTGGGGCTTCTCTCACAAAAAGGTTGTTAGTTTACTATGTTTACAACTTAAAAACTATTTAAATAGATTAGTTTATTGATTTTATATTATCAAGTGCTTTTGGTTTGTATATTAATTATAAATTTACAAGTTTCTTAAAGGAAATGATAAATGGGTTGCAAAATACTTCTTTTTCTCACTTGTTTTATATTAACAAAGTATACATATAATATATTATGTAGATTTAAAGAATTTTGATTTATTTTATATATTAGATTGGGAAAAACATTTTCATATTTAACATTGACAGTTCAAGCTAAAATATGAAACTATCTTCTTCCCAAAATATTCTATTACATGCATGGAACTATAAAATATATTTGTTATAAAATTTTATAGAAAAAAAGTTTTTTTTTCAATATGTTCATCCATAAAGTGGATGAGACTAGATGAATCATAAACTAAGCATGCCTTATCAATACTATTTACCTTGTATTGAAGTATTTGTAAACAAGCATTGTTTCAGACATTTTGAAGCTAATAATAGAATCAAATACTTACCAATACGAGCATCTTCCAAAAGTACCTTCAAAAAGCTTGTGAAAGAGCTCTTTTTAAAGTGTAGCTAACAAACAATATGTTACAATTTTGTTAGTATTCGTTTATGTATTGTTTTACTATATATTTACATTAATGCATGTGTATATAAAGTATTGATATACTGTATTATTATTTCTATTGTCTTTTCTTCTTCTTGTATTCATTTTTTATGAACACCTACAATTTTTCACCTTCACAAAGGTTAACTGGTAGAGAGGCCACTAGGCATTAACTTCGCCTTTTGTTAATAAAACAAAAAAGGGTAAATAAATAAATAAATGAATGAATGAAGGAATGAATGAATAAATAAATAAATATTGTCTTATATGATGTTAACTCATTTTATACAAATCAATTAAGTAGTTTTTATAGCTAAAAAAGGTCAAAGATAAATAAGTTAGTTTAAAGTAAAATGGACGTTTAAATTGGATTCAGGTTTAAAAAATTTTAATAAACATATACTTGGTTGAATTATAGTGAAAATTTCATGGAGTGCAGTGTTAATTAATTGAGTTGGTGATAATACTGGGAAATAGAAATGATAAGCCGGTAAAAATATTATTCTGTTGTTAAAGTTAGAGTTGAGAATAGGAGACTATAGCAGACTAGTAGACGGAGAATAGTAGGGGGCAGAAGCAACTACCAAAACTTTTTTCTTTTTTGCAAAATCGACTTATTTTAATAGTTCTTAGTACTTGTATGTTTCTTGTAGGATATTTAATATAAATTTTAATGAAACTGAATAGATTCATATGACTCGATAGCTTAGTTTGCTGAGCTACGAAGACGGCATCTCCCCTGTTGCAGGTTTAAGTCCTACCATTTTTAAAAGAGATTATAATGACTAGATATATGAAAAATATGGATGAAGTAAAGATTTCATACATGTGGGTGTAATTTGGAAAGCAATTTAACTTTTTATTTATTTATTAATTTGTTTAATTATTTATTTATGTACCATAAACAGACAAAGAGACATATAAGCTAATACAATTTACACAAAGGATGACTTATCTCTTCACAGGAGATCTCTCCCAGTAACCCTTACTTATAGGAAATATTGGTTGACATGTGTAAAGTACAAAGCAAATAGAAAATATATTCCCCGCGGTGCCACCCCCGGATAGGCTGGCCAGGTCGCCAAACCTAAAAGCCGGACAGACCAGCCAGTTTGGCTTGACATTTGGGTAGAAAGGCCGGACAGCCTACATTATTGATGATTTCGTCTCAGTATTAATAGGTATATTAATAGGTACTACAAGAAAAATAAAAATAAAATTAAGTTTTTTTTTATTATTATTATAAATCTTGTTAAATTCTAGTCAACTAATAAATCAAATCAAATGCCAAATCAGTCTTAGGTTACTTATGTCTCGTTACATAAATAAATAGTAATGTTTAAAATGGTCTATAATGTGCTAAAACATGCAAAGTATATTTATTTTTTATAATAAGGATTCATCGATAAAAACAGGATTCGAACCTGCGACATCTGGAGAAACCGCTCTGTCACTCTTCTAATTGAAAATCTAACATTCTATATACAATGGTGGAGGCGACAATTACAGACTTTCGAATATACTTAACAAGGTTTCGAATTTTTTCTGTATAGAATAACATTGCCATAATCGAAATTAATGCATGCGTGTGTGGTTTTGTAAATGTGTGTCTTGAGTGTATACGAATATGTGTGTGTGTGTGTGTGTGTTGTGTGTCGTGTATGTGTACAACATTTTTAACAATTTTGCAACATTTAAACTTATCGTTGCCGTGTTTTCGGGATTAAGGACAGATGTGGGTCTCTTCTTACGGACTTATAATTTAAGTTATTTGCACATTAGGGAAAAAAAAAGTTAGACAACAAACTCTCGTCTTACCGCGATTACGTTTAAGCTGCAAAGCACTCGAAACGACGGGTTTTAATTAAAAATGTAATAATAAAAGCGAGTTATATCCGTAAAATAGTTTTATTGAAAAAAATTTTTGTTTGCTGTTATTTTACAATACAATTGTATTTCCTTCCTAGACGCTCCTCAATGCCATTACTATTGGAAACAAACAGGCACTTAAATGACCTTGATTTGTGCTGTTGTATTCAAACTTAATTTGCCGCACAAAATTTGGCCTAAAAAAACTGCATAATTTTTTTTTTAAGCTAATTAAAAATTTTTGTTAATTTGGAAGTTAAACCCAAAAATTATCTAATAGAGAGAAATTTATAAAAAATATATAAGAAAAGTAACTGTTACACGTGGTTTTACTCGTGGAAGAACGATTTTACGTACTATTAGGATAACTAAGAATAGCAACGTAACAATAGACAGACAGCCTTCCTCATGAATCTTTCATACACAGAAATTTTTAAAACCAGTTAGTTTTGAAGATGAGAAAAAACAATCAAACTTTTCAATTTACTGCTCTATATATATAACTATAATATTAGTATAGACATGGACATAAAATTATATTAAGAAAAATCAGTAATGTCATTTTAAAACGAACTTATAAAATTTAAGAGACGACCTTGGCCTCAATACGACAATAAATTGAAAACAATAGGTACTTCAGTATTGGTCGAATTGACAAGGTTTTATGGTATTTTCATTAGTCATACTAAATTCCTTAAAGATTTTGCCTGATTGAATTGAATGAATTACGATGAATCCCATGCCGTTTTCTATTGACATGTGTACAAAATTATAATTTGTAACTAGTAGCGCGAACCAGACCTCAATTTTGACTCGCTACGCTCATAAAATCTCGGTATGTGTTAGCATATCAAGCAAAGCGAGGTGCAAACAGCACCGAAGTTGCATTTATCAAAAGTTGACGCATTCTGTCTTCAACTATTTTTCAAGATGCGACACATTATTATTTTTTTATATGTTTGTTTTTGAAAATTTTTGTTTTAAAACCACCACCAGATTGATATTTATCAGTGTGCAAAATTTGGAAATTTTCGGATATACCGTTTTTGAACGATGCTTGCACAAAGAATGCAGAAGTCTTTCATAGAGAGCTTCGCTCAATAAACAAACACGTTTACGGGATGTAATGTAACATTCGCAGCGAGCATGATATGTTACATATGCTAAAATGTATTTAATTGCTCGGGAGCACCTTGTTTCTCGAACGAACGTTCGCGTCACACGTTACATAACGCCCCGTATGCGGTTAAATACTTTTATATAAATCATTTAAATTCACATATTAACACACGTACAGTACATATTGTGTCCTTTATTAGTATTTATTAGTTACTTAACAAAACAACAGTAATAATATGCAACTACAACTGATACATATGAAATAGTTAACTCATAGTTCAGCCCACGTCTTCTTTATTTGTTTACAAAGACCTTATAAGGACACCTGAGAGTTCTCATATCTTTGTAATTCAAACCCATTTTCATAATAAATTAAACTAAATACGTCAAAAGTTTACGCCGCGACTAATGTTAAATTATATATATATGATAATACAATTTGCCCGACTAGTTTCGGACCTATTAGAGATCCCTATTCACCAGCTTTGAGCATGGTGGAATCGCGGCGTGAACAGTTCACGTTCTGCCATGGTTCGAAACTAGTCGATCAAAATTGCGATAGTTAATATATTACAGCCGGATAATTATATATAATAGTAGTCATGGATCACGAAAGTGTAAATACCAAAACATTTTAAAAGTTAATTAATTCGTTACCCTCAAAAAATACCCTCATACAAGTTGAAGCATGAAAGGTCATACAATAATGTTAATTGTACACCTGTTAACAATCTCTCGACTCTTACAAAACTGCAATTATCTGTTGTGAAAGACTAGCAACGCGCTCATTAGCAGTTAGAAGGTAATTTGGAGTCCTATTCGTGAGGTAATGAGGTCTAGTAATTATGAAATGAATATATAATATATATGTCATTTTAGATAATAATTAATGACTATTAAAATTGTTTTTTGATTAACAAATGATTATTGAAATTTCGTGATTAAACTGAAGATATAGGTTAGAAGCAACAAAAAAATTATACCTGAAAAAAACCCGTGCTACCGCTTAACCGATTTTATAAAGCTTTGCATAAAGATGGCATAAGACATTTTCTTTTATTCAAACTTCAAGCCCTATACGAATGCTATAGAACTTATTAAAATAAATAAAAAATCCCCCATTTTAATAAAAATATTTATACCCAGTGAAAAATATTTTATAATTGCTACTTTCTTACTAACGATTTACGTTAAAAGTGTGAAAGTGACAATAAAAATGTTATAGATATAAATACTTTTATTAGTAATGGTATAAATGAATGGTCAAATAATAACTTTAGTTTTAAATAATTATACATTGAAAGATTCTTCAAATCGTGTATGACAACTTGATGGAGTGTACCTTACTTCCACCAGAAATGAAATGAAATGAAATTAAATGAAATTAAATGAATTGAAATTAAATTTAATGAAATGAAATGAAATAGAAAATAAGTTTTAAAAAAACATTTTTTCATAGTCAAAGCTACTAAGATAGCGGTGCCTATTGCATATAAATAATAGTTAACGCTAAGGCGATTGAGTAACTTAAAAACTCGCATTCGACACAGATTTAGATATATACAACCCACACGTTATACCAAAATGTTGCAAGTAATAAACTATATATACTATTATTTTAGGTTGACTGTGTATTTATAAATTGAATCCTATTTTGAACAATGCGTGGGCGGCCGCGGGACGTATGTTTGTTTGTCACTCAATTCTCGTTTTGGCATCGCACTGATAAATTTTAAACATTTATATTTTATTTCTAGAATTTATATATTTTATTAAATAAACATAAAATAATAATAATAATATATAAATGTAGAAATAATAATAACTATATTAATTTTTGAGTTTAACATAATTTAATTTTAATATAATATATAATTTTGTTTCTAATGGTACGATTCTTGCTCCAGGGTTGTCACCATGGTGATGGAAGCCAATCCCATTTCTGACAAACGAACTGATGGTAAATATACATTTATTTTGGTACAAACACACACTAACACAAGCAAATCTACACACACACACATACACAGACATACACATACACGCTCACACATACCCACACTCGCATATATTTATAATACACACACATTTACAATTATGAAGCAATTCCTTTCAAACAATTTTCAAATTCTCAAATTTGTTCACTAATTATTTGAAAAAAGAACATCCTATCTTAAATAATACATATGTGAGCATACGTATAACACACACATATACACATATACACATATACACGTGTAAAGCATAGCATATAACTTTAAGAATATATGAACACTCACATACGTATAACACACACACATTTACAATTATTAAAAAATTTCCTTCTAACAATTTTAAATTTTCAAATTTGTTCTCTAATTATTTAAAAAAAGAACATCTATTCTTAACCAATACATAGATTCTTTTTCTGAATAAAAAAAACAACAACATACCAATATTGTTAATCTAATTTTAATGTAATAAGAGATTGACCTACATGGAAAGGTATTTGGAGGCTGGTAGTTGGCTGTTGGCCTTGGTTGGTTGTTGGCCAGCCTTGGACATGTCGCTTGTAAATACTTTGTAGGTTATTACACTAATTCTTTGTTTGGGTGGAATTTAAATTAAAATAACTATGAGTTTTTGTCGCCGGCTATTCTTAGTATTGAGCCGTCTTTACGAGCTCGGTTAAAAACTATGTTTTTTATATTTTAAATAAACATTTTTATTTTCATTTTACCAACAAGTTCAAATACAATAACAAAAAATTTAACGAAATAAGAATGATAAAAAAATAATACACAATTAAAAACTAATTATTACAATAAATAAATGAAAATACGTTAATTAATGTACAGATAGTCTACGGACCAACTCTCCGTTAACAGTTAATTACAGAAAAATATGTGTATATATGTGTAATAGAGGGCCAGAAGCGTAGGTGATACCACCTTTGCTAAGGCCAAACTTCAAAGTCTGGAAAACCTTCGAAAGGTTTTTTTCGGATGCGTGTCGATCTTCTACTGTGCGGTTTTCAAGGACTTTTCTTCCACGTACCACGAAGATGTGGAATGAACTTCCTTCGGCGGTGTTCCCAGATCGATACGAAATGGGTACCTTCAAAAAAGGCGTATACTCTTACCTCCAAGGCCGGCAACGTTCTTGTGTGTCTTCGGATGTTGCAAGAGTTCGTGGGCGGCGGTGATCACATTTGACCTGTCACCCGCACGCTCGTTTGCCCCCTTGTTTCATAAAAAAAAAAAAAGAAAAATTGTGTCCGCAAGGTTATATTACGAAGAGTATGCACCAGAGCTACACAACCCGATAAACCCCGCTCCGTTCAATCATCGAATAACGAGAAAATCCAGCATACACTGATTTTCGGTTGAGGTTACAAAGTCCCGTACAAAGCGTTTCACTTCTTCTTTACTAACGAGGATGGCGAGAGTTTGGTACTCTCTGCTGGAATCGGTGTTTCCGGAGAATTATAATCTAGGGGTTTTCATATTTAGAGTAAATAGTTACTTACTAGGTAAGCGTGCCACACCTCAAACTATTTTTGCCTAAAATCAGTCGGTTGTAGTCATACGCTTACCTGTTCAGGATTTAAAAAATAATAATAAAAGTAAAGAAATGGGCTTAAAGATATTTATTTATTTCTCATGAAGAACATACTGTTCAAGTAAAGAAATAACTAATGTTTTCTAAGATTTACATGACTACTACACATTAAAATTATTTTACGAGATGATCTTCTCGTCTTACCGCGAACAATTTTGCTGCAAAGCATTCGAAACTTCGGGTTATAATTAAAAAGATGTAAAAATAAACGCGAGTTATTTTAAAATAGTTTTATTGAAATATGTAGTACTCGTGTAAATCTTAGAAAAAATTTACTTCAATATTTATTATAAAGATAAAAATAGATTTTTTTTCTTTATTATCTTTCTAATAAAAGAAACATTAACGGCTTTCAAAATAAAAATAAGTATTTAAGGTCAATGTACTTAGATAAGTGAAAAAAGTAATACCCATTGGTAGAAATATCTCGTAAATGTAAACAATTCTTATATTAAATTCCACAAAACCCCAAACGAGTTTTAGATATTAGAACCTTAGAAGTAATTAATTGTTGTAGATTAATTGGGTGGAAAAATACAGGTAAAATTATAAAACATCTGACACGCGGCAATCGAGCTTGCCGCTATGAAAAACTCCTAATCGGCAAATTATAACTCGCAAATTAATTAACAAACAAAAGAAAAAAATATAATAAAATAATTAAATTAATTAATTAATTAATTAATTTTTAAATTTTAAAAAATTTAAAAATTCGAAATTTTTTTTCCATTTTTCGGTAACTTCGGCGGCCGATCTGACCACCTTCCCGTTGGACAATCAACATAATTTTGAAAAGTGAATCTTACATTTAGATGCTGATTCCAAATATATCTTTAGTTTTTCAAAATTCGAAAAATAAAATTCGACACACACACAGACACACAGACACACAGCCACACAGACACATATACAGACAGACAGATCGGAAGGAAAAACTGAGTTTTTAGAAAATAAATTTTTAAGTAACTAGCTGTTACTCGCGGTTTCATCCGCAAATGAACTATTTTAATTACTATTAGTATTACTAAGAACCTATAATATCAAAATATTTTTTTCAAATCCTTCGAAAAGTAATAAAAATTTGGTGTTTAAACAAACAAACTGATTCGCTTTATAATCTAACATATATATAATATTTGGCATAGAGTTTGTCTCCAAACTCCTCCGAAACAGCTTGACCGATTTTTATGAAATTTTATGTGAATATTTAGTTAAACTGAGCGTAAAATAATTTTCATACCCTTACGTGGATGGGTCACCCAAAAACCTCTTTTTTTATTACTGGTTTTTTTTTTATTTTTGGTCATTTTTTGTATACTGGATAGGAAGCAAGAATTTTTTTTTTAATTATTGTAGTTTTTATTTATTCGTATACATTTCTCAATTTATAATTAAATAAACAAACTTTTACTTACTTATTATTATTATTTTATTGAAATTGAAAAAATGTTACAATGGGTGGTCTTAATGCTAAATAGCATTCTCTAACAGTCAACTTTGGGGATGTGCAGAGACTTTAAAAGCGGTGCAATAAAGAGCGAAAATTTAGAAAAAGTTTGTAGAAAGCATTATAAATATGTAACATATAAGTAAAGGAAAAATGTAAGCACAAAAGAAGAAAAATAGAGTATTTAATATAAAAAAAAAATAAAAGATTGGGAACCTCTGGTCTAAGTAATACATAATTGTGCATCTTCATTGGAGCGTCTCTCGTCACGTCAGACGCATCCTGCTTGCGGTCCATTGATTCTATTGTTTACAATAACAACGAATATATACAATACTAGATAAAATCATGGCTTTGCTTTACTATAATTATAGATTAAAATTATATTTTGATTTCGAAATCTAATTAAAATCGTTTTAGACATTCATATTTACCAGAACAAAGGATGATAATTAGGTTTACAAATAATTTTGAAATAACGCATAGTAACATATTTTATTTACAATATATGTAAAGACTACTAAACTAGTAGCGCGAACCAGACCTCAATTTTAACTCGCTGCGTTCGCAAAAGCTCGGTATGTGTTATAATATTGAGCGAAACGAGATGCAAAAGCACCGCAGATACATTTACAAAACGTCGACACATTCTGTCCTCAACAATTATTCAAGAAAAAAAAAAACTTTTCTGATTATTCCTCAACGACATCGAAGATTAGAAAAAAAAAATTAAAACCATTACCAGACTGATGTCTACCAGCGTGCAAACATTTGTCAATTTTCGGATATACCGTTTTTGATTGATGCTTGCACAAAGAATGCAGAACAGTCTCTCATAGAGAGCTTCGCTTAATAAAATAGTTTGTCTTTCTATTTTATTATATTAATTATAAAATTTTAAAATTTTGCTAACTTTAACTATGAATTCTGCACATTATTTTCTCGCATTTGATCCAAAAAATCTTCTTAGAAGCTAAATGAGGCTAAACTCGTTAATAGTCTAAGCGATATAAGAGGTGAAGCTTCTTATCATTCCATTCTTCCTCAAAACATTCCTTGTATCCTCAAAATCTATTTTACTTTTAGATTAGTAACTGACCCACTTGCTACAATCCGAGATTGGTAATTCGATTTGTATAGTCTTGGCACGGAATCGATTTTAATAATATTTTAGAGTCATGTTCAAACAACGTTGGAAAGTATAAAAATAGTGACTCATACTTTAAAATGTTTAATAATAAACATGACTCGTAAATAGAGACGGAGGTGTAAATTGAGATATAGAGAAAAATGTAGAAACAATTGTTTATTAATGTCTATTGTCTGAATTAATTGGATTTCGTAATATTATATATAAATAGCGTAAGCTAATTTTTTGTGTATGACGATATGTACCAAAAGAATTGGTTATGGTCTCATTTTGAAGAGTCGCAGCTGTAGTACAAAAATATATGCCCTTAAATTGAGGAACCGCTGGAGGTAGGTGACAAAAAAACTGAGTGACAGACACCAACATCTCGTCTTACCGCGAACACGTTTGCTGAAAGGCACTAGACACGTCGGGTTTTAATTAAAATGTAATAACAAACGCGAGTTATATCCGTTAAATAGTTTTTTAGAACTCTTGTAAATCTTAGAAAACATTATGTAAAATGCTTTCATCATTTTATAAAAAGTAGATGAATGACTTGCAGTTTACAATAAAAAAATCAGACAAATATTTCGAATTTTATAAAACATCTGTTTAATATTCGCGAAGTTTCGCTTACGAAAGATTTGTGTATACATTTGAAATAAAACTATTTTTACGGATTAAAACTCGCGTATAATTTGGTTACATTTTCATTTTAAGCCGACGTTTCGAATACTTTGCAGTAATCATGTTCACGGGTAGACGAGATGTAAGTGTCTGTCAGAAAGTCAGTTAATTAATCATCTATCTCCAATGGTTCCTTAGTTTGCGCGAGTTTTAATCCGTAATAATAGTTTAATTTCAAATGTGTATTCGTGAAAATCTAAGAAAATACTATTTTTGTATACAATTCGACAGACTTCTTTCCTCTGATGTTTATGTGTACATTAAAAGAACATTATCTTTTAAGAGCGAGTTCACACGTTACGACCACGCGCCGGAGGCGACGTGATGCCGGAACGATCTGTGGGTACTTTGGATCTTAATATGTCGTACACAGCGCCATCAAACCTCGTACTCACCCCGGCACCGGAATGTAAGTATATAACAGATTTCTAAAGTACATAATTTTAATAGAAATTATGTTGCTTAAATGTAATACATAATTAAGCTGAGAGAAGCCAAGCTCTTACTGGTCAAAAGTGTGTTTCGTTACTAATGCTACTCCTCCTAGACGCAAAATAGTAGGATGTCGAAAATGGGCAGACTTGTCCAGGACAGTGACTTATAGGTCCTGAAGTTTTATGGTGACATTTGTGATCGTAATTTTTTATTAAATGGTCAGTGTCTACCATAGAGTTAACATGTGGAACGTTTAAAAATCGCACGCGCGAGTTCTTATTAGGCTTTAGATTATACCCACTATTTACTCTGCTAATTTTACAAGTATGCTTTGCTGAGCTCCAACCGCCGTGCACTGTGGCGGACCTAGTATTTTTTGAATGTACTGAATATTTATAATACAAAGTTGAAGTAATGTGAAGAATTTAGTATGAACACAATAAAAATACTCATTCCTGAACTATGTTTTTGTTAGTATATTAGTATAACGGACCATGAGATACTGTAATGAAATCACACTTATAATTTTATCTTAGCTATATTAAAGTTATTAAAAAAAATCTCAACACAATGATCTACATTTTCAATCAATACAGTGCCATCTGTTATCAACTTTCTTAAACTAAGTCATGAAAAAATAATGAGAGACGCTAAAATAAAATAAAAATCAGTTATATCGATACAGCGCCATCTGTTATCAATTTTCTTAAACCAAGTCATGAACAATTAAGAGATACGCTTATATTAAATAAGGCATAAAAAGAATATCTAAAATGCTATTCTAATAGACCAATAGTATCAACTCTAGGTCGGAAGCTGTCTCGGGGTATATCAAGAGCGACGGACAACGAAGGTCTGGTCTGGGCGCTCCGGAGCAACACAGAGCCAGAACTGAACACACTGTCCTCAGACCACATACTGCTGTTACCGGATATATCAGTATATCCTCCAGATTTTAGGTAAGTTATATTAAAATGTAAAAATCATCGTATCGCAATTATTATTGTCGGTAAATTATATATATGTTTTAATTTAAGAATTTGTGATTTTGTTTAACTGGTAAAAATTAAATGTTTGCAAAGTACGACGTCGCCCATCGAATGGCAACCATAGAATACCAGCGGTGAGAATATTTACTATTCTCAACATAAGCGGAGTGGTCGACCAATTTGGACGACATTATTATATATATATATAAGGACAACGTTTATCATTTTATTATTATTATTTTTAAGTTCAGTCCATTTTACTGTATTTATTGTTATTCTTTTCCTGTATAAATATGTGATTCTAATTTGTTAGATTCAAACATATTAGATGTTACATTACATACAAAAAATATTTAATATTCTAATTTGATTTGACTTACTGGATTTTGAATATTGAAGTCCATTTTGTTATTGTTGTTATTGTAAATTTAAATGTAAGTATCGATAGTATGAAATGGCTCAGAGTTAACATACATTTTAACATAATTGTTGGATATGTTTTGAAACTTATTAATAAATAAAGGTATTTTAAAACTCACATCATTGTACTTATCGAATAAACAGTTTCCTGAAATTCTAAAGTTATATAAGATTGAAATTGGATGATATATTTAAACATGCCCCTGGTAACAGTATTAAAATTTTAACCCTTTTAGTGTCGTACATATTTTACCAATATACGCTAAAAATGCCAGTAAAAAAATACATTTTTATAGATAATTTGTATGAACAAGACAAATATTCACCATTTCAGTTACGATATAGCAATATACATAATTTTTCGACATTCTCTTCAGAAGATTTTATACTATGATAATAAAAACAAAGAAATTGAATAGTACATATTTATTGACAAGAAAATTATAGAAACAGTCAGCTGTGGAAAGGAGCGCTATCGCGACGCTGACATTTTTCACAACTAGCAAGAACAGCGCGACGGCGCTCCATGGAACTAAAAGGGTTAAAGAGACGTTTCCTTGTCGTGTGTAATATTTATCCTCAAGGGATATAAAACGTAAAAACATGTACTGTTAAGTATTTTTAATTACATTTTTAATGTATAGTGTATTCAGGTTGGATATAATTAATAATAAAAACTTAAAAATACCAAACAAAGAAAAGCACAAATTTATGTATAATTTTGAACTTTTGAAGACTCTTTTTCTAACAATAACAATAAATAAAAAATTTGTTGTCATAAAAAATACACATTTCTAAAAAAAGTCCTTAATTTTTAAATGATAATACAACTTGCCCGGCTAGTTTCGGACCAATTAGGTGTCCCTATTCATGAATTCGACAGTTCACGCCGCGATTCCGCTCTGGAAACTAGTTGGTTAAATTCCGAGAGAAATTACGCGAGTACAGTTGGATAATTATATATAATAAAAATCATGTATCACGAAAGTTTAAATACAAAAATTGATAGTACAATATTTATTACTATGAATTTATTATCATGAAACTTAAAACCACATTTAATTTTGTAAACTCAAATATTATACTCGTGGTGATATTGCATTTTCAAATCAACTAGGAGCGCGAACCAGAACTTAATTTTGACTCGCGTCGCGGCAAAATCTCGGTATGTGTTATCATATTTGCAAGCGAGGTGCAAACAGTACCGAAGTTGCAAAACATCTACGCATTCTGTCCTTTTCTATTTTTTAAGGTAAAAAAAAGAAACAAAAATCTAAAAAAACAAAAAAAAAAAGCTGTTAAAAAATTCGGCGCGCGCATGTCATTGTAAATCTAAAAGCGAGCGAAAAATGTATCCCATCGAAGTCTATGGGATTTTAGTTTTTCCGTCATTATTTCTCAAGGACATTGAATATTTGATTTTTTTTTAAAACGACCACCAGACTGATGGCAATCAGTGTGCCAAATTTGGAAATTTTTAGATATACCGTTTTTGATTGATGCTTGCACAAAGGATGCAGAGAAGTCTCTCATAGAAAGCTTCGATAGCTTCGCTGAAATATACAAGTTAGTGAGTCAATGAACCCTTTTATTCTGAATGCTATTTGGTTAATTTATGATAGTGCTGAAAGGTCACGCGACCTTTTTATTTACAAAGGTCGTTGTTTGCCAAAAACATATAATGATTAGAATTAGCCTTGGGAATAAATAAATAGTAGTTTTTAACAAGCCACTCTACCATAGTTTTAATAAAAAATGGTTAATAATATGTTTTAATAATTTAATTTATTGTACTATGTTAATATTTCTTTCGTAAGATAAATGTTTAGTAATTAATCCTAATATTAAATTATAGTTTGATTTAATATCAAACCTTTTTTAATATGATAGAATTTTTTCAAGAAAGTTTTACCAACATTCAGGAAGTAGGAATAACCAAAATGTTAAGGAGAATAATGCTCTGGTTGTTCAGCAGTTCAACTTAGTGATGCGACTGGAATAAGATTGTTTTGACTTGAGTCACTCGAGCAATTTTACTACCACATTCGAATTACATCCGTTTTCGAGCCACTCGAAAAAAAATATCGTGGAATCTTATTCTCTATGCCTTATGTCCAAATTAAAAAACGTGTTATACAATATTCAGTATATTAAATAAAATGTTAGTCTCAAATGTAATGTTTATTTAATTAAGACAGTTTTAGAGATTTTTCTGTGTTCCTAATGTTAAATATAATTTTAACATTAGGAACGAAATCATTTCATTGTTAGATAAGATTTAATAATTTATTTTAAAATAAATCTACTTGCAAAAAATATATTAAATATTAGTGCACGGGTCGAAGATCTATGAAGAAGAATGGTTAAAATCTTCATGGACATTTTTTTTAATTTATATATTAATATAAATATATATTTTCAGGATATTCATTGAAAAAGATCTCCTCGAAACCGCAACCTTGGTGACCTTGGAGTCAGCTAGCATATTGAACTGGTGGCGTCACAGCCGCGTGCCAGGCGCGCCCCGTTTGCTACCACTAGCGACCTCTGGGGATGGGAACTGTTTGCCTCATGCGGCTTCACTCGCTGCTTATGGTTTCCATGACAGATTACTAGCATTAAGGACCAAAGTTCAAGCTTTGCTGTCTGGAGAAGGGGGAGATGTGCTTACCAGTGAGTCACGAGTTCACGTCTTAAATATTACGAAAATTATTGGAGTATAGTTAAAAAAGTCCGATTGAGTTGGCCACCCATGAGTTATCATTTTAATTTAGTAATTATTGACTATTTATATTTCAATAGAATTATAGAAAGCTCAGAAGGTTTACGACACTCGCAATTCTAAAGATTTATAAAATCCCTATCTCCTATAATCACAAAAAAAATAAAACTGCCCCTCCCCCAGAGGCTATCAAGCGTCGCTGGCGCTGGTCGGAGAGCGCGTGTCTGCGCACGGCGGGGCTGCGACCCAGCGAGGCGGAGTGGGAGCGGGAGTGGGGGGACGCCATCAGCGCCGCCTCTGCTGAGCCGAGGCCGGCCGCGCCGCACACGCCCTCCGCCACGCCCCCCGCCCCTCCCCCCGCGCCGCACTACGCCGGACTAGAACAGCTGCATGTGTTCGCGCTCGCACACGCCATGAAGAGACCAGTCATTGTCTTTGCTGATGTCGCCTTGCGGGTATGCTTCTGAAATCTCTGAAAGATTGATTTTTTTTACTAGTCAATTAACCGGCAAAGAAGCAGCTGCTTCATGAGAAGTTTAGGGTAGCTTTCTGCCATACTGCTTTATTTCAACGAGTATTTCTTGAAAATGTTTTTAGGAAATTACTCCAAACTATTCCAGGATTTCCGAGGAGACCCAATAGCTCCGATCCCTTTCGGTGGAATCTACCTGCCGTTGGAACTGCAACCGGAAGTATGCAGCAAGACGCCAATACTGCTGGCGTATGATGCGGGACACTTCTCGGCCCTGGTCCCGTGTGAACCTTTACCCACCGATGGAGCCAGGGTGCCCTTGGAGGATCGAGTCGGGAATCCTATGCCAATACGGTAAAATTGTGGATACTGCACTTAAACGTATATATTAACCAAAATCAAAATCTTTATTAAAATTTTTTTACAAAACATTATTTTCATCGTCAAAGCTACCAGCTCGGAAAGATATTGCCTCAGACCTGAGAATACTGATGTAAGAAACACAGCGAGCTTGTTTGTTATATATATTACATTTATATTAGTACTTAAAGTGGCCTGGCTTTAAACCCTGGATGCATCATCATGTAAATATTCGAAAGCATACAAATGTTCCTTAACTGCTTTTATCAAAATCCTCAATCACATTGTAAATACGTTCCAACAGATTCAACGTGGACCCTGGCGAAGACTTTCGGTGGGACATTGAGCCGGAACAGAAAACAATCAACAACCTTCTACCAGACGAATACCAAAGATCAGCTATGTTAGCAGCGTATTTGGATCTAGAGAGAGTCGAGTGTCTCTCCCAGAGCCAACCTTCAGAGGAGCTCAGAAGATCCTTGGACGCATTATCCACGAAGAGTTCCAAACAGATGAATTCAGTGGCCAAACAATTTGGAAGTATTGGCAGGTCAATGAGCAGTAAGTTAAAGAGTTTTGGATCAATGGCCAAGTTGGGCAAGACTGGGAGCCAATCCAACCCTGAGGACAGTCTGATGAGGAGGCAGTACACCTGCGAGGTATTGTGCTGCCGCGTGCTGGCTGCCAGGGCGCCTGTACAGGAGGAAATGGTCAAGAATTATCTTAATGAAGCTTGGATTGGGTTGGTATATTTTAATTGTATATATAATTATTTCTTAACTTTAGATAGAGAAGTGTATTACGGATTTTTTACAGTAATTTTAAATGAAAATAAACATTAAGATTACCAGCAAATACGGTCCTTTTATGAGTATTAACTATAATTAAAGTTGTGTACCAAAACAATTATAGTATGCTTTATCTAGAAAATATTGTAGCAATGAATAATAATTTTTTATGTATGATTTGTGTATGATAAAAAGCAGAAAAGAAAATATTGAAGACTCTATTTATTATTTTACAGATATACAGCAGAAAAGAACAGAAAAGAAGAAATACAAGCTCCTCCCCAGCCACGTTATGGTACAGGTCGCTCTCAGTTCTATGCAGAAGCAGATAGAACTGCCCATGAAAATGCTAGGACACTCACCACTAAGTCAGTGAGACCTGCACAGGATCGAACCTTATACCTTTCAAAATCTACTTTCTATGATGACCGTCCCCCATCCCCCAAACCTTGTAGAGCACCTTTATGTATGTACTATGGAAGTCCGGCAAATAATGACTATTGCTCCCGCTGTAGTAAGCTGCAATAAGCTAAGTTTGATTGATTTTGATATAGTTCTACCTATAAATATATATTTAATATTATATAACAATTCTTATATATGCACTTGCTTCAAAGATATAAAGTTTTTATAAATAGCTTTACACTGAGTAACTTAGTTTTTAGAGTATTGTTTTACTATTTTCTAGTTATTAAGAATCAGTGTAGACAAAACTACTAGTGAGTAGTAGTAGTATAGATTAGTATACAAAAACTATTCAAAGTACCCTCTCCTATAAATTTTATAATAAATTTTTATAAAATCGTTATTCTGGATAGAAGTTTTAATATTTCAATACAGATTGAAAGCTGGACTATTTTCAGAGATATTTTATTATATTACTATAACTATGCATATGATATAACTTGCAGTACAATATCTTTATGAAATAGAAAATGAATATTTTTCTATAAATCTTCCGTTAGAGTTAATTTAAAAACAAGAAAGTATTATTAGCTCTAAATATAATTTTTAGAACTGTCAGTTATTAAATATTCCAAAGGAATAGAAAATCTTCCCTGTTTTGTCAGATATTAAAGCCAAATATATTTGTGAAGTCCTGAGTAAATAAATGTGCCAAGGACTAAAAAGTGCGAAAGTGCTAAGGCCTTATAACTTAATAGTGTTTTAAATAAGAGAATTTATTTTAAAATATTAAAGTTATATATAAGAAATACCGATAACTACACAATGTAGACAAATACTGGTGTGTAGAGTAAGTAAATTGTTTTTGGACTCAGGGTATGTTGACATTATCTTTTGAACCACGAGCTTGGAGTGCATTCTCCGTCCTAATTTCAAAACTTAATCTTCTAGTCTTGTTAATATTTAGTTTTTTAAGTTTTTTTTGGTAATGTTATTAAAAAATATTAACTCCCACCATTTTTTATGTCTCCATCATAATAATTTTAGAAAAGATCTGTGAGAATATACAAGTGAGAAAACATGACAAAAATAATTGTTTCACTATAACTGTTGTTAGAGGCATATCATGTTTTTTTTTAGAAATATAAACAGTTACGCAATTAATGTATTTTATTTACACCAATGATATTAACAAGATATTTATAGACAGATTTGTATACATTTTATAAATGTAATATTTAATATTAGAGCAGTCTTTCAATGTACAAATTAATTATACACACCTGTGTGCAAGGATAAATATTTTAGAGGGTAGTTGTGATTCAACTTTACACTTAACAGTCACTAGGAAAGTATAGTCTATTGGGCCGCAAATGTGCTCATATCTACAAATGTAGTTTTAACCATAAAAATGATCCAGTTCTAACTGTCAGGACTCCGGTATTTCCGGTTCAATTATCTCCAAATCTCAACTGTCCTGCCAGTAGTTGTAGTTAGTTGGCGGAGGGACAGGCATGGGCGGACCTGTGGGTACGGAACCGGACGCGTATGGAGAGCCTTGAGGCGACCCGTAACGAGGTCTGAACCATGGTCTACTTGTGTACTGGTACTGGTTACTGGCGTATGCTGCTAAGTTCTGGCCAGTGGCGTTTGGATACGGATTCTGACCGTTCTGGTTTGGATAACCCAGACTAGGCATACTGGGGTATGCCTGGTTCGGTGCGGGAGTCGATGATGGGGAAAAGTTTGCTTGCGATGTATTTGATATCTGAGTAGTGTATGATTGATTTGGCGTCTGATTTGATCCATTTGTTGGGTAACTTGGTGGTGGAGCGGTCGCTTGGTTGGTATATGAAGTTTGGGCGCTGTTTCCATTTTGGGCATAATTCTGCTGATTGACCGTCTGATTAGAAGCTGTATAAGTAGCAGTTTGGGTTGTGCTGCCGTCTGAAGAGAAATTTTGCTGTCCAGTGTTCTGGACAGGTGTGGTTCCAGATATAGCATAATTGTTTTCTTGTGAAGAAGAAGAGATATAGTTAGTTTGATTGCTGGTTCCGTTTGAAGAATCCGTCTCTGTTGCAGTAGCTTGACCATTTCCATTCGTAGGCGCAGGTGTTGTGGATTGGTTTGTTGGCAATGTATATTGTACATTTTGATTAGACGCTGGCATCGTTATGGCGCCGGAATTGGCCTGCATCACATATTGAGGCGGCAGTCCTGCATATTGAGAAGTTGGAGTAATAAAGTTTGAATTTTGGGGAACTATCTGATGTACTGGGGGAGGTTGGGATACTGGTATTGTTGGAGTGTTTGTCATTGGTGAGGAGGGTGGGGGCGCTTGAACAATAGGAATAGTGCCAGACACAGCCAAGTTCGAGTTCGTTAACTGTTGTCCAGCTAATGCTGCGTTTAGTTGTTGTGCTGAAAGTTGTGCATTGAGATTTATGCCTTGCATGTACTGTGAATTAGATGGCATGTTCATTGGCATTAATGGCATATTGTACTGAACTCCGCCCGGCATGCCTAGTTGATTTGGCTGCATTACTGTAACATTTTGCCCTGGTTGTAACATCTGCTGGCTGATCAGACCTGGCGGGAGTCCTCCTTGGACAAGATTCGGATGATTCGTTGGTATCATGTACACTTGGCTGTTAGGTTGACCAATCACAGTTGGCATTTGACTAATATTGAGAGGATTTTGCAAAACAGTCATACCCTGGGGTACGGTTATCATTTGCACATTCTGTGCGGAATTCTGTATCTTATTTGAGGTCAAATCTTGCTTTTGTCCATCTTTACTCGTTTGTATTTGTATAGCATTGCGGTCGATCTGTTTTATATACATTCCTGTGCCGTCCTGTGCTACTGACGATGCTGACACACTGTTCACAAAAATACATTTTAAAAAGTTATTAAAATATATGTGACAATTTAGAAAATGTATATCATATATTTTTCAGTCACATCTCTTTTATCTATTTATATACTAAAGGACGAATTATTTTATTTACTATATATATAAGTAAGTAACCAAGGAATAAGTTAGCAATCAAATAAAGAAATAATTAGTGACATCCGTCCTGCAGTTTTAAATTTATTCGTTACAAACGTTATCTTCTACTTTTATTAGTATAGAAAATCGTATATATTTCAACTCACTTCGTCTGTTGGCCTGAAGAAACATGAATGATGGTTCCATGAGCAGGATTTATCTTCATTCCCATGCTGACCATGGTGTTATCTCTAGCTGTGGGAACGATATAACGCTATAAACCTCTTTAATTAGTTTTATAAACGCTTCGCAAAAAAAATCGCTTCGCTTCGCTACATGCAAAATCTCGAAACATCTGTAATTATTTAGAAAACAAATGTTAATAAAATAACATTAATTTAAAGCATCTTTCTCTCTCTGTTCGTAATATATGTTGCTCCGTTCAGGCACAGTCTGGAAGATCAATAACTTATTTTAAAAATAAGCTGCTATTTTATAATTAGGCAATTTTTCCAAGCATGTTTAGTTTTAATGGTACTAATAGTTACCCAAAATTGCAGTAATGTATTATAAATTGCACAGTGTATTACATTTTACGCGAAAAGCTATGTTTTTACAAACTCGACGCAACCATTAATTTACGCAATCTCAGGAATAGCTAAGCCATTATTATTAATATTTTAGTGACATCAAATAATAATGCTAAATTTTATGAATTTTCTTATGCGTTATCCTGCGCAAAAAGCTGTTTACATTTTACGCAAAAAGCTGGTTCTTCACAAACTCAACGCATACAATTAGTTTACGCGATTTACGCATTAGCAAAGCCATTATTGTTATTAAGAAAAGTGAAATTGTTAAAAAGAATGCATGACAAATTGTTGAATTATCTGGAACTTCGAATAATTCAGAAGTCTTTCATTCGTGCGTTCTTCCGGTTTATTTCTGTCGAATAAGAAAGTGTAATCCAAAAATCATCTGTAAAACCGGATCGAAATTAAAAATCGATCTTGATTTAGATAGTACAAAAATTTATTAATTTTTGAAATGTCTGTGAAAGAAATTAATCTATGGATTGATTTGACGTGAGGTTGATTTCAATCTTAGATTTTAGATCGATTATTAATTTTGGTTTGTTGAATTAGTGTCACATCGCCTCCCATCACCACCAGCTTATTTTTTTTCTGAAAAAAAAAGAGTAAGTTGTTATAAAGCGTCGCCTGACCAAAATTATTTTATATTGTTATTATTTTACGCCAATTTTTATATAAATTATCTAAAGACTCAATTTTTTTACCATATTTATAGCAGACTATTTGAACTCTATATTGTGTTTAAAACTATAAATATATTAACACTTTTGACAATATGATTTTTTTATTATTTATTTATTAGTATTTTTTTACTATTGACAATTTTTATAGGGATACTGTCCGCCACAGGAGAAAGCAGGGGTGGTTATGTGGAATATCGATGGCATAATAACAGGTTACCCACTAAACCAGTTTGTGCCTTCATCATGTGTAGGATAGAGTATCCCTTAGCCCCTAAGATATTAGTACCCAAGGTTAGTGCTTAGTTCTTTCAATAATCAAAATGGTACAAACAGAAATAGTATGTCTACGCAATGTTTTTATGCCACAACCAAAGACTGAAAAAATTATTTTGACGCTTACATTAAGTGAAGACTTATATTGAACAAGATGTAAAATTAAATAACTGGTAACCTGTAATAATGAAAGTATTAGACATTTAATTTCTGCAATTGACCCAATTTTCATATGAAGACCTGAAGCAGGTGGCTTTTGACTATATTCTTCCGAAAGTTTGCTTCACACCAATATATTGAACCCTTGATTTTTTGCCTATAAAAAGTGCTTCAAACAAAGTGCGTCGTATAATCCGCCACTAAACAAGAAAGAAAAAGAAGAGAAATAAGAAAGAGTAAAAAATTCCGCAGGCTCGACCTGTAATAAAATAATTACAGACAAATAATACGCAATGAGCATTTTAAAAATTAAAAACGTTTAGAAATAATAATCACAGATATGTCCAAAATCCATTTTAATTCACATCAAATAAAAAATAATTTGATATTCTTGTAGCTTATCATGAACTTATAAATCTTTCATAGATAAAAAAGTTTTTTTCAATATTACAATAATATTACTTTTGATAATTGAGTTTTTAGAGCAATCAACTAGTTACACATCAAAAACAAGATAATTTATACGGAAAGGGAAAGTAAGATTGTTGTAATATTACTTTATAGTAAGCTCCTGAATTTCAATGGATTTCAGATATAATATCTTCTATATACCTGTAGTCCAAGAGCGGGCGTCTCTCGATGAACTCTTGTCTTGTGTTACATGCGACCTGTTATTTAAATACACAATTAAAAAATCTATAAAAATGAATAGCCGAATTTAAATTAATTTCTTCCGAGGACCAAATTTTTTGTAATGCAAAAATTTTCATAAATTTTAATGAATGTAGACTCGATGATATCGAAGAAATTTAATATATTTTTCAATCTTCTTTAATTATATGTAAATAGATAATAAAAACCTGTAATAAATTAATATTAGGCATCTTTTCATAGTCTACACTTACCCAGCGGGAGCTATGGGTCGTAATTGCAACTGACTTGGGGTGCCATCGGATAACCTTTTTTGACCTCTAGATTCTTGACCAGAGTTTTTAGTTGGGGTTGAACTCTGAAAATTTTTCATTTTATTATTATTATCTAGTTATTTGAAAAAAATAAGCCCAACAACCAATGACAGGTGGTAAAGGGGGGTGATCGCAAATAAGAAAGATTAAAGCTTGGGTTAAGAAATTTTTACTTGGGAATTGCTGTTAGACGAAAATTATTGAGCTGAGCGAAGCAAAGCTCTTACTGGTCAAGAGTGTGTTTCGTTACTAATGCTACTCCTCCTAGACGAATAATGGTGGGATTTCGAAAAATGGCAGAGTTGTGAAGGACAGCTACTTATAGGTCCTGAAAATTTTCGGTGACATTCCCATAGAGTAAATATGTGGAATGTTTTGAAATCGCGCGCGCGAATTCTTATAAGCTTAACATTGTAGCCACTATATACTCTGCTAATTTAACAAGTAAGCTAAACTCATTCAGCAACAATGCTTCGCTCAGCTCCACCTGCTGTGTACAGTGGCGGACCTAGTATTCTATAGTTGGTTTTGCAAAGCCTATTTCATCTATGTGAATAACATTTTGCAGAAAAATAAAAATATAAGTGAAGCAAATAATGAATAGGATGAAAATAAATTATATTAGTATAATGAAATTCTAATATTCATTTGCTCACTGATATAATTTGTGGAGAGGACGCTTGGCCTGTTGATATTATATTTATTAGGGAGGCACTGCTTACTATTGGCTGTTAAAAAATGTACAAAATTATTGTTCAAGTACATAATATTATTATGTATATAACGCAATAAGAAATTTATTAATATATATAAAGTTACCATTGACATATACAATATTATATAAAGGAACTAAAACATTACCTTGAGGTAAAACATTTCTAAATATATATGGTACATTTTTATTAAAATTTTCAATGTTTAAATAAAAAAATGAGTCTAGAATTAAATATTTATCAAAATACATGAAGATGTTACCTTTTGATTAAACTGCATAATGGTGCCCGTTGTTTGTAACTGTTGTAGCTGCAATGCTGAAAGGGGAAGGGACGTTTGTTGAAAACTATTTGCTGGTGCAATCTGAAAACAATGAGTAGTTGTAGATAGCAGTTACACTCATGAATTTATTTTATTATCTGTTAAAATAACTAATCGTAACAATGTTAGACAGTATAGCCTTCCTTATGAACCTAACTATCATAATTGGAAGAATTTAACAAGAGTAAGTTGATTTAAATATTAATGCATTTAAACAAACAAATTTTTTGCTTTATACTATAAGGTGCAAACCATATTGACTAAAAATTCAAGTTTCATACTTAAAGTAACTGTGCATAAATTAAACTAACAATACAACTAGTTCTACATACTTTTGGTACCCAAACTATTAAAATATGAAATATATAAATAATATATACACTATTCATTTTCCTCTGAGTTGTTATTATATTTTTCATGGGACTTATTCTTTTAATATTGTTCTAAATAGATTCTGATCAATTGGACATGACCAATTGGAAGTTTTATTACACAGACAGCAAAGATGTCGGCAAACCACCACCAAAAGAAAATCTATAACCGTAATAAATGATTACTTAAAATAATTCTGTAACAGTACTCACAGACACAAATTGCTGTGGTTGCAGGTTTGTTAACCCAGACTGATTTGAGGTCAAATCTTGCAATTGTTGATATGGTATTAGCATTGTTTGTGATCCAGGGACTGTCCATTGCATGGTATCAGCTCCTTGAATATGGTACTTAACCTCTTTATCACCTTTGTCAGTACTGTATAAGATCTTTTGAGATGAATTTGTACTCTGTGCAGCACAAACTACAGGAGTTGCAGTAGCTGAACTGACTGTTGTTGTGTCAGCACCCGTCAGACTTGCTTGAGGGAATGTCAGACCATTTGGTAGTATCATAGACATTGATGACGGAACCCCACTGAGTCTTAGTTGAGTAACATTCACCGGTTGCATGTTAGATATATCAACTATCTGGGTCCCAAAGTTGGGTTGTTGTATTGCACTCAATTGTTGGGCTATTGGCAAAGATGTGAAGTTTGTGTTAGAAACTTGCATCCCGGGTTGGACAATAGGTATAAGTTGTCCACTTTCTTGATTCAACACATACTGTTGTTGAGGTAATAATTGCAGCACTGTGGGTTGACGGACAGTCATCAGAGGTGCTGATGCTTGTGTCACACTCACTACAGGAGGTACCACCGTGTGGTGGGTAGATGTTGTTAGAGTTGATGGGTTGGACAAAGCGACGGATACTACAGGAGGAGGTACAGGAGGTGGTGCAGCGGTTGTTGTAAGCGCAGGAGGAGGGACATTAAGCGCAGGCGGCGGTCCACCCGCCTGCGCGGCACTCCACTGAGCCAATTCAGCTCGTATTGTCTCTATGAGATTTTGCGCCAAAGATCTAGCTGCGGCTAAAGCTTCTGAACGCGTGTGGTGTAATGCTAGGTGTAATGGCTCAAACTTATCACTTTTTAACACAGCAACTACACCTGTCTCAGATCTTATATATTCCAAGTTAGTTCCATTCTGAAAATTAAATGGAATTTAGGAATATGTGCGTAAAATAGTACAACATTCTTCCTATAGGGAGCTTTACTTACTGGTCCAAGTATCCGTGATTTTATGTCAAATGCGGCCGGTGCATTATCCAAGCCTATAAAAACTTTATCTATAAGACCTCCAGACATTATTTATATACACAATAAACTATTATCAAATATATTTAGGTAATTCTTAATGAATGCATCTTTTCTACAAGCACAGGAACAGTGTTGAGTGTTTTGAGTTTTGACATTAGAAACTACAGTTCTGAAAGTTTATAAGAGAAGGAATTATTAATAGTTAATATTTAAGCAGGTTCGTAATAAAATCCTAAATATAAAATCGAAGTCGTGCTTTTAATCAAAATGTATTTTTATTTTATTTTTTTATAATACACTATTCCCAGTTTCTTTTTTATATAACAATTACTATAACCTCTTGTAATAAAATACATCAATGGTCAACTCAGTCAATTAGAATCAAATTTAAAAATAATAACAATAAGTCAAAAGAATTGTTTGTAAAAAAAATTAAAACTTAGTAAAATCATTATTAAATCATAATGAATTCGGAAAACCGTTATCCTGTAACTGCGTCTCTCTTTATGTTACGAGAAATAAAAAATCGCCAGGAAAAAGTCAATAGAGGGTATCAACTTCTTAAGAAAAAAGCCGAAGCACTTCGTATTCGAGGACGCCAGGCTGCTGCAGAATTAGCTACTAATCAAGCCATTTTGGGACATACCTTAAGAGAAGCTTATATATCTCTAGCGGCTGTTAAATTCACCAATGGTGAATCTAATGCTTTGGTATTGGAGAATGTAGGGGAAGTGCGTTATTTTTTTAAAGTTAAGTATAACATTGGAGATATTTATCTCTTGTAAAAGTATTTGTTTTATATAGGCACAAATTCGAGTACAAAGAGTACCGGAAAATATTTCGGGAGTCTCTACCGTGTCACTCCAAGTAATAGAAGATAGTACTGTTACCGATTCCTTGCGCTACGCTGGACTGGGTGCCGGAGGACACCGCACCACCGAAACTAAAAAAGCTTTTCGAGAAGCAATAAAAATATTAATTAAATTTGCTTCTCTCAGAAATAATTGCGTCTTATTGGATGAAGCTATAAAATCCACTTTAAGGTAAAATAATGTTTTTTTATTTGTTAAATTTTTAGTCACATTATATCTATTTTTGTTTTAGAAAAGTTAATGGTATAGAAAAAGTTATTATGCCGAAATTACGAAATACTGAAACTTATATTTTAATGGAAATGGATGAAAGAGTGAGCTCAGTTTCGTATGGTGTTATTTATAGTAGGTATATTTTACAATTAAATGTCTACTTTTAAATCTACTTAAAAGGAAAGGGAAGAATTTCATCGATTAAAAATGGTGAAGGCTAAGAAAAACCTTATTCAACCATTGCTAAGAACAAAGTCCAACAGAAAATTTCCGTTTGGTGATAGTGGTAAATATCGTAAAATAATTTAAATAAAAAGCTTGTGCATATTTTTTATCGTCTTATATGTTTTAGATAAATCTAGATCATCATCAGAATCCGCCAGTAACTCGTTGGAGAGTATCGGGGACAACTTCCCGTGTCCAACGCTTTCCTCTATGACGGTATCAGGTGGAGATTTTAAGCCAGTGTGCTACCCTCATAATTGGGATGATGAGGATTTGTTATTTTAAAGTTAAAATGTGTAAAGATTTAATAAATTGGCAGTTTTATAATCAGTCTTTTATTGACAAACAATACTAGAACAAGCAAATGTGTACAAATAAATAAGTCTATTTGGAAGAAAAGAGTTCATTCTACAGAACCCAGCCATTATCTAATCTTTCTTCCATTGGTTTGGTGAAGTACTGGCACCGTCTAAACTTTTCCAATATTTCTCCCTAAAAAATAGAACAAAAACGGAATATTAATAGTTCTAAAAAAGAAAAATTAAGAATATAATGAATACTTACAGGACCAGTCTTTTTCATATTTTCGCTATAATAGGTGATTGCACTTGAACCAGTACCATAAAGAGGGTATTTTAAATGCATCTGTAATTTTAGATTATATTTTGTTCTCAAAATTTATTTATTATTATAAGTTATTTAAGATATCCTTACATCTTTATTAGCTGTAACTTCCAGATTGCGGGGTTCAAACTGATCCTTTATAAAGTTTGCGTCATATTCTGAACAATATTCAGCTATAGGTTGGGATGTTGCAAGTTCTTCTATCACTTCATCCAACATCTGCTCCCAGAAAAAATCAGTGAGCATCCGCTTACGTATTCCTTTAACCAAATATTTTATTTTTAGTGTATAACAAGAAAAAAGTTTAGTTGGTTTTTCAATAAAACTATTTTATTGATATAACTCGCGTTTATTTTTACATTTTTATAATTTGGTGACACCATCCTCTCGTCTTACTGCGAACACGTTTGCTGCAAAGCACTCGATACGTCGGGTTTAAATTAAAAAAATGTCAAAATAAACTCGAGTTATATCCGTAAAATAGTTTTATGGAAATGTGTAGTACTCGCGTAAATCTTAGTAAACATTAGTTGGTTTTTCTAATGTACAGTATACTTTTCATACCTTCAAGTTCATGAGCTTTTTTAGGAATTCTAAAGCAGTCACGCATTTCACTTCCTTTTCCAGGTACTTCCCGGCCATCTTGAAGAATCCAAGGGCGACTGAAGTTTTTACCCTTTCCATATGCAGATGGTTCTATTGGAACTTTAGGGTAAAGTTTAATGCGTTCTAACGGTTTAATTTTTAATTCAGTTTCTTCCTCTATTAGTTCAGGGAAATCTGCTTGAACTTCTTCATCCATTTTAACAGAATAAAAAATATGGACAAACAGTGAATAAGTGTTTTAATTTTGTTTAGTTGTTGCTATGGTATCCTAATGAAGGTTTTTAATATAAATTTGAAACGGAAAGCACCTAAAACTAAACTAAACTATTTACATTAATTTCTATATTAACTCAATAACTTTAATTAATACTGATCAATTTTGATTACATTAAACATTGCTATATAACAAATTTTTGATTTAAAAATTGATTTCTCTTCTAGAAAAACAATTTTTATCCTACTGGTTTTTTTGTCAAACTATGATATGATAAGTATTTGAGTTGTTATTACTACTGTCAACTGTCAATCACAAAGTTCAACCACGGACGATATTTAGTATATTTTTCAGTCCGTAAAAATGGCTGAAGGATGTCAGATTGCCCGAAAACAAGATTTGCCTCCTCCGGGAGGCTATCAACCAATACCATTTAAAAGACTGCCAGCAAAGCAGTATTTTAGTGGTAAGTATGAATTCAGAAATGTATGACTTTAAATGAGGTTTAACTTATTATGTAACTTTGTTTAGGTTAGTAGTCAGGATTCTGGACCATCTTAATTCTATGTAAATTCAAAATAATTGCACTAAAAACTAATATGACTACAGTAGTATAAGCTAACTTCAATATTCAATACCTTTCATGAAATATCTTGCTGTGTTAGAATGAATTAAACATTAAGGTTTGTAAAAACTGCTAAAACCTGTATCAATATGTTAGTTTAACTATATTAAATCTTAATTCTGGTCTTTATTAATTGTCTTTAGGTTACACTATGTTTGCTGGTTTTGTGGGTGTGACCGCATTTGCCTCATACTTGTATTATTTGACTAACAAGAGAATAAACAAACAAGAAATTGAGATGCGTTCAGCTAAAATGGCTATTTATCCAATGTTGCTGGCTGAGAGAGATCGTGAATATTTAAAACAGCTCCGTAGAAATCGTGATGCTGAAGTAGAACTCATGCGTGATGTTCCTGGATGGGAGGTATATACTTTTATTATGCTTAAAGGAAGTATCTTAGTTTTTTTCAATGATAATTAGATATAATTGTTCTAGAAATATAGATAAATCTAATTAGTCATATGAATATTATTTTAATATTCATTTACGTAATGTGGATAATTATATTTCCAGGTTGGCACCTACTATGGTGAGCGTGTTTACAAATTACTGCCCCCGGATACTCTAGTGGAGCCTATCTTCCATGAGTACTATGCGCACAGCGATCCAACTGACTGGTTCAAGAGAGCTTATATAAAACTGCGCTCTTAAATTAACAGGAGTTTGTCAGTAATAAGTTATATTGAGCCATATGGTTTTCAACATGTAATAACAATGCCCCAATGGGCTTTGATTCATTAAGCAATACTGAGATAAGTATTGCTAGAGATTTTATTGTAAAATCTTATTAATAGAAGTTGAGAAACAGTTCATACAAGATATTACTGACATTAATCCTTTAAAACAGATGATATAGTAAATATAATTAAGTTATTTGCCAAAATAACTTCATGTAGTTTGTCTGAATAAAATCAATATTAATTTTATTGTATTGTTTTACTAAGATATGGAAATATTACAAATAACTCAGTCTTGCGGTTTGAGTTGAAAACTTACATATTTATATTTTAAAATCTACTGAAATTATACCTAAGTAATAATTTTTTTGAAAAACTTATTTATCATTTTTATTTTTTTTCCAAATGCTTCAATGTATTCATATATCCATCCTTACAATGTCAACTAAATCTCCCTATTTTATCAAATCCTATGCAGCAGTTATGTTACAAAAACTAACTTTTACAAGTATAACATTAGTTAATACTTCTATAATAAATAAGATTCCAGTTTTAAGGTTTTATGTCCATATATTTTTATAAAAAAAGTGAAACACATTTGTATATATCTTTAAATAATAAATTTAATTCATTTAAAAATCACATTTCCCATGGCATATAAAAATATAAAAACGGTAACACATAAATTAAAAACAAATTCAGAACAAAATGTTTAATTTAATTGAAAGAACAATTATTTTAAATATGCAAATAAGAATTATCTGCAAATTGATTGTCATCGGAGGCTCTTACTATTAATTTATTTCAACAGTCTACAATATGTGAATTAATTAAAACATTGCCTATAATCTGAATGATAATGTCCACAACCAAACCTACTGAAATTATATACTACATATTAAAATCTCTAACACCATTTTAACTACATACATAATTAATAACAAAATATTTTAGTTACTCGTTTAACAACTCAAAATGAGTATTTGTCACATAGTTAAAAACAAAAATCTTGTTTAATATTTAATTAACCCTTTTAGTGCCAAGGAGCGCTTTCGCGCTGCTCTCGATGGTTGTAAAAAATGATAGCGTCGCGATAGCGCTCCTTTTTACAGTTTGTTTCTCTAATTTTGTTATCAATAATTTATTAGTATTCTTTGTATTTATTGTTATAGTATGGTAAAATCTGAAAATAATGTTAAAAAAATTATGAATGTTGTATATTATAACGGAAATGCAGAATATTTATCTTATTTATATAAATTATCTTTACAAACACACTTTTTTACTGACATTTTTATCATATCTTGGTAAAATATGTATGGCATTAAAAGGGTTAAAATTAACAGAACTAAAATGTTTTTTAATAACTTAATCTTGTGAATTATAACTACTAGCAGGAATATTTTGTATCATATCAAATGACGGTATATCACTGATATAACACAAGAGTGCATTATTTGCATTTCTTAATAACAATTTTTGGTTTCAGCTTAATAGTTCTAAGTTTGTGCATGTGACTCATAACGAAGTACATTCCGGGGAAGGTTAAAACCAATAAATATACCCTCAAGAATGTAGGCATATGGAAAGCAAAGTTCCATTCATTGGGCATAGATACAGTGAATCTGAGGGTTTCCTCAAAGTATGGTATATTTCTCAGAATCACTATTGATTCACATAGAATTCCCAAGGGATATAAGGGTATCCACATTGAGTACCGCAACCAAGTCAGGATGTAAATTTCTTTCTTGTATAACTGGGCTATGTAAAATGGGTACCTGCAAACAATTTTTTATATATAATGATTATAAATAAGTACATACTTTTTATTAATAAGTACATAACTCTCAGTTTGTAGAATTCTTTATTCAAGTAAGCTTTTCTGAACAGCATCAGTTTTCTGAACAGAAATTTTACTGTTTATTGGTTTTACCAAGAGAATAAGTATAAAACTTTTCTGTTTGTTTTTTGTATGTATGTTTATTGTCTTTACTAATTGAATAAGTGATAATTTTTTAGATTATATTATTACACACAATAAGCAAATACTGGTAGGCTTTACCAGTTCATTAGTTTAAAGAAAGTACCTTATAATCTCTATAGTGCTCCATAGTATGAACAAGTAGAAAACAACAGGTTTAGTTTGCATGCGGGGCTCGGCTTCTATCATTGCAAAGAGAATAAATGATCTGCCGCTTACTTGAAGGAATGGCACAAGAACTCCTCCCTACAAAACATTGTATTTACAAAGTTAATATTGGTTACATTTTCGAAGAATATATAAAAATGGCAGTTTAATTGTTACTGTAGCTTTGTAATTAATTCTTATATTGCAATATATAATTTAAAAAATATGATGATCAAAAGGCAATTATTTCTAATATTTAAATTTACAATCTTCTTATTTTTCCAAGTAATAAATAATTAAGTAAAGTAAAGTAAAGTTATTTGTTTATAAAAAAATATAATTCTTGGATATTTAAAAAAAAATATTTATCACCTTTGTATACCCAAACATAGGATGCATAACCTCTAAAAACATCATTAATTGCAGAAACTTCATAGCTGGTCCAACATGCTCGTAAGTATCGGCCACGGAGTCATATTCCAACTTGGCATACCGCACACCCATCACACATAGTATATATGTGTATCCAATGAATTGAAACAGGTTATATATTATAAGGTATACTTTCTTAAAATCTTCTGGAAAATACATTTTGAAATATAAAAAATTTAAGAGATATATTGTTTTTTATAAAGTATTCAATTAATCTTATCTGTGGAAGGCATTCAGATACAATTTTTTGATAAGAATGTTTAAAATTAATCAATTTTGAACAAAAAACACTTTTTAAGGTACTTATGTAATGACATAAGCACCTTATTCAAATATTAAAATATATTTCATATTGCATATGCTTTTTGTTTTGTTTATATTTTACACAAACAAATGTTTGTATTTTACCTTTCCGATACCCTATTTCTTCCTTCTGCAAAGCATCATACATTCCGGGATAATCTCGCATTACATCTCTTTCTTCTTCACTTTCCTGGCCATCTTCCGACTTCCATAGATCAAAGTTTATCTGTAATTGTTAATGAGTCAATCAATTTATAATTAAATATATGTTTTTTGGATATCCCATTTCTGCTCATTTAATTTTATTTTTTTGAACAGGGAATTAAAATTGGTGAGCAAAAATTCAGTCATTTTCATTTGTTTAAAAAAATACTAATTTTGGAAAAATCTTAAGTTATTTTTGAGTATATAATTATGTTGTAACAATCTATAAAGTGTTTACACTAATATGGACAAACTAACATTGCTTTGGGAGTTATTCTTAAGATTTCAGGTAAAAATTTAAATGTATCTTGAATTAAAATACCTTAAGCCATGCTGGCTTCTGAGGCTGAGCGGTGAGGCGTGGCCACCAAACCGGATTCTCTTTATTTATAACAACTTCCACTCTGTTTTCGAAAATGCGTACTGTTGTGGCTTCAACATTGTTCTATAGAAATAAATTTTTCATTAATAGTTTCGTGGACCATGATTTTTACTATACATGCTCTGAGTTTCTGAATAAGGGCCAGGGATGGGTTCAAACTAGTCGGAAAAGTTCCGATAAAATTAACGAGTACAGCCGGACAATATATATATATATAGAAATTATTTTCTTAACATTATAAATTAATTATTACTCACAAGTGGTACGTGAACTAGATAAATACAATATATATTTGCATTTTATGTGCAACTGTATCGCATTGAATACAAATTTTAAATATTTAAATTTTAAACTCGGGCTAGTTGTTTATAAATAAATTATAAATAATTTAAAGGAAAATAATTTAATTTGAACTTTGTAGCAGTTTTACCAAATATATTTTGGTAAAGACTTACCGGTTTGACTGATGAAAATAAATCCAAGTTGAATTCATATTGACTTTCTCCGTGAGCACCAATTCCTCGGGTCTTAAATTTGATATTACTATCAACAATAGTGATATCAGGCTTGGAAACATTTTTCAAATCAATTTTTAAAGATATATTTTTGTCTGTCTGAGCCCAATAGACAAATGGGCTTGGAATAATCATTATTATTTATTATCAACCTTCTATATTTGAAATTTGACTAAGATAAATAAAATAATTATTTTTATTTCATTAACTTTTTAAATTTTCCGTATTTTTTATCAAATACTTATTTGATACCACTTGGAGAGAAAAATTAAAATTAAATTATAACTGTTTAATCCACTTTGTGAGTACAATGTTTCTAGACTCCTCTATATTCAATATTTTTTCGGAAGAGTATTAATAACTATCAAATGTCATCAACATTGATAATTGACAGCAAAAGGCATGTTAACCACAGAGTAAAATTTTTTTTCCTAGTTCAAAGTCAAAGACAGGATTCTAAAGAGGAACTGCTCTATGGGTGAAGTTGCTGCCTTTAAAAGAATATACAGTACACCTTTGGCGATTTTATTACAAGATCGAAACTTGTAAAATAATATTTTACAGTTTTTTTTTCATATTTTTACTTTTCCATTACTTGTTCTGTCTTCATAAATGCATATTTTGCAGAAGGGACATGAATTGGTTATAAGTTGTTATATAGTTTAATTAAATTATAATACTAAATGTTAAGATATAAATAGCACCGAAATTTAACTAAACAAGAATATAAAATAAAAAACGAGATAGATAGGATAAAAATAAATATAGACATACAATAAGCATTTATTTTAATATAACTCCTATAATCTGTTATGACACATTTTCCAAAACAAAAATACACAAAAATAAATCAACTAATAATATCTTTACAACTTATTTTTATTAAAAAAAGAAAAGTAGAAAAAAATATTTCAGCACAGAAATTGCTCCTGTAGAGTATTAAAAAGAAAGAAAGAAGAAAAGAAAGAAAGAGCGAATGTATTAAAAAGTACAAGTGTTTAACGTTAACCTTATTGTCTTTTCTAATATTATATTATACAAGAGAATATTTCATATTTTACTTAATTACATAGAACGGTTTGGTAGAGCATTGAATAAAACCTTTAAGGACGAAATAAAAATAGATGAAACTTATGGAGATAAGTTTCGTCTATTTTATGACATACAGACTATTATTACATAGTTCGTATGTTCACGCTATTGTGAAAGGTTTTATGTTTTAACCACTTGCGTAAACTATCAGTACCACTTCCGCTTCCGTTCCCGCTTTCACTTCCGTTACCTTCCGCTTGAATGTTCATAAACTTAATTATTCTTGTGATAACTATATCAAAAGTTATTGACAACAATTTTAAGTTTAAGTGCTTTGAAATTTGTAGTGAATTCTGTGAAGCCAGTATAAGTTTTTTAATCAAATCGATCAATTTAAAACATCGCGGCTCTTATTTCATACAAATCAAAGTTTACGCTAATGGGATCGTGTTGGTTAAAAAAATCGCATTTGACAAACAGTTGACAGAGCGAGTTCATGGTCTCCATAAAACCAGAGGTCTAAGTTCTTGTGTTAATGAATATATAAGTAAAAAAAAAACACTTATATTACCTTTTTCAAGGAACGATAGCAGATAAAAAAAAATAAACTAAAAACTAAATATAAACAAATTTAAAATAAAATAAAACAAAATAAATATTGAATTGTTCAGTAGTTTTTGAGTATATTTGGTGCATTAACGATACAAACTATATACTTTATAATATTAGTTCTTGATACATAATATTGGATATTACTATTTATATAAAGTTAAATAGTAACTTATAAAATACATTAAAATTATTATAAAATAATTCAATTATTTCCTTAATATACGAAAGTTAAAAGCTCTTTACAACTTGTAATACTTTGGTAACTCTAGTAACGACATTAAATGTGGTAACAAAAGGTCTTTTTTGTCAATGGTTATTTAAATTTATATATAATTTAATACAATTTACTCAATGTTGCCACGGGGAGTATAAATACAATGAATCTGTGAACATTTTTTAGATTATTCTTATCAACATTGCAAAAGTTACTGACTATGTAACTTTTACCATCACAACTTCGCAATTTTTTATGACAATTTTTTTCATAAAATAAGATTTTAATTTGTTTAAAATATTATCTTTTTTTTTTTAAATAATAATAATAAGTTAATTTTAGCTGTTCACTCCGCGATTCTGCTTCGCACCGCAGCGATGAAGAAGGGCCTGGATGGGCTCAAAACTAGTCACCTAAATTCCTATAAAATCAAAGTAGGTAAAGCCGGATAGCCGGATGTAATAGCAATTATGGATTACGAAATTTCTTAATACAAAAATTATAATGAGCATTGTCTTGTTGTTGTCTTGTTCTTCAAGAGTGCGGAACAAACTTTCTCTGATGTCCTCAGACCGATACCACATTTCTCAGGGGCGTCTTTTCCAATTCATATATATATATATATATATATATATATATATTTATTGTGAATTTCATTATTATAGGGGGAGTGGGGTGGGGGAGGTTCAATGCCCCGTCCTGCCCCAATCAATGACGCCCCTGAAATGGGTAGCTTCTAAAATAGCGCCTTTTTAATTAGAGGTCGTTAACCCTCTCAAACTTCCAATACTCTTTCATTATCACACGCACAAGAAGGCAGAATGGGTGGTGATAAGATTACCATCTGATTACCGTCATACTACTGAACCATTTTAAATATAATAATAATAATATTTACCCCTTTCTAACAGATACAATTAATTTTATTCATACTGAATTTAAATTGTTTCAAAAAACTGTTTTATTGTTTTACTGTGTATAGTATCAGCATAATTGAAACACAATTTAACGAACCAAATAGATAAAAAAATATTATTAGAATTCTCAGAGATTTATTCATTAGTTTGAATTAATTTTAATATCCCAATTACTCGTTGGAAAAATAATATACTAACTTATTTTAGCGATAATTTATTTTAATTAAAAATAATTGCTTATTAGAATATATTTTGAAGAAAATAAGCAAGTATAAATTATCTTTTACTTTTAAAGCGTCTAATTTATAATATTAAGATGTTACCCGTTGTTACACTTGCTTTTTATTTACTATTAGGATTACTAAAAGTAATAGCCTGCCTCATGAACGTGCCTTTTATAATCAGGAAGAATTTTTAAAATCCGTCCGATATTTTCGAAGATTCTGTTTAAACAAATAGACAAACTTTTCCACTTTATAATATTAGTTAAGATTTTGTTTTAATATTGATTTTAAACAAAATTATAATAAAACATACATAAGTAGCATTAATCTTTTCAGGCATTTTGCATTATTAGCGAATAGTTGTTTTTGATTCTGTCTTAAAATTGTTTTTGATTCATATAAAATCATATAAAATGGTCTTAAAACCCAAATATTTTTTTCTGTAATTTTACTACTACTACCCAATTTACTAAGTATAATACTAGAAATAAGCAACTGAAAACTGTAACGATTAACACTAACAGCATTTTCTCAACGCGATACTAGTCCTATCTTTTGTTATCGTCATTTAAGATGCTGGCATTTTCAAGGTTACCCACGAAATCAAGACTGGCAAGACAGGGATAGAATTCGAAAATCTACCAAGCGTAGACTACTTACCAAGCGTTCATGCGACATTCTACAAATCACTCTTTCAAAAAGTAATTATTAATAATTCAAATTAATTATTTAATATTAACTTCAAACAACGCTCATAAATTTCATTCATTTGTCGCTTTACCCCTAGCAGAAGTTGATATCCATAACAACTGAAACTTTTAAGTGCTTCGAAATTTGTAATGATGGCTGCCTTGATATGAATGAAGCGTCTGCTTATGTAACTCAACTACTACAGATTTCAAAACATCTTGAAAGTGTATATTTACTAGTAATGTAATATTATCGAAAATTGATAAATAAATTTTTAGTTTACATAGGGCTTCTAAGTATCTATCGTTTTAAGAGTAAAAATTACAAAAAAAAAATATAATTAAAGAAGTCTAGTCAGTATTAATTGAATATTTTACGAAACTAAAATAGAAGCGTAATTACAATGTTTTTGATTCTGAAATTATACTTTATTTTAAATAAATGTTTTTATAGAAAAGCCTTACTTATAAAAAACAATTAGTTACTTTGAAATTAAATAAAAGAAAGAAATATATATAAAAGAAAGATATATAAAAGAAAGAAATATATATAAATAAAAGAATTAAATAAACACAATTTATTATATTAGATAATTTAATTATTTCTTTATTTCTTTATTGAACATTTAAAATTCTAGTAATCTGTTGCCTTTCCTCGCCTCCCTCCTCTCCCTCAAATCATAAATATATTTTTAATCATATTATAATTATAATCCAATTAAATGTTTGTTTGTTTTTTGTTTTTGAGTAAGTATTCTATATTTAGAATTGGATAAAAAACAATAGAACACAAAATGCGTAAATAAACGAACAGACAAACATTTTTAAACTTTCAAGATAATAATAGTATTAAATCATATACCCACTGAATGAGGCAATTATTATTTTTAATTCTACAGATTTTGCCTTATTATTTATTTATTATTTTTACAAATTTTAAAATGTCCATGTTCAATCGACATATTTCACGACAAAATCCGTATATTTTAATAATTGAAAAAATATATATAACTGTAAGAATATGCTCTTGTCT
This sequence comes from Mechanitis mazaeus, assembly GCA_959347395.1. Classification (NCBI taxonomy): domain Eukaryota; kingdom Metazoa; phylum Arthropoda; class Insecta; order Lepidoptera; family Nymphalidae; genus Mechanitis; species Mechanitis mazaeus. The sequence continues at coordinate 10,463,946 of OY365754.1, forward strand.
TTTTTTAAGAATTAGTAAATGTTTATCAAATGTTTCTTAATTATCATTTTTTTAGAAAGTCTTTTGAGAAATTTTAGAAAGTTTTTTAGAAAGTTTTTTTAGAAATTCTTGCTTCTTTGATTTAGAGGACCTAGTAGCTTGTAATTATCCCTTAGACGTCGTTCAAAACAAAATTAGTGCTAAGTGACGCTTGTTTTAGCTATAATGACTTTTATATTTAATTTAAAAGACTCCTTAAAAGTTCGAGGTTTTTTACTTACAAAAATTATGAGTCTTTGAATAGAGAAAGACACTAAAAAAATATAATTTAATTGTCAGTTTTATAATAATACTTAATTATATTTAAATAACTTATACAATTCAACTATATAACTATAGCTTTACGCTATAAAAACTATAAACATTACAAAATAACAATAATTATTACTAATAATCTAATGAACATTACAATTGTCTTTATATCTCTCTCCATTCCACCATGTCCTAAAGTCAGGCCACTCACTTATTTCATGCACTTTCTCCTCATTGTTCATCATTTCACACAATTTACAAACATCCTCGTTGGATGAAGTCTCTCTATACACATAATGATTTGTCCAACGGAAATAGTCGTAGAACATAGTTTTATTGGAAATTATTTCGTTAATTTTTTCTGCCACTGCCTTTGGACCTAGCTGTAACCCATCCAGGTAACTTCCAGGTGGCAGAAATCTGAAAAAAAAACTTTATTAATTGGATCGAATATAAAAATATTTTAATAACTGCTTTACAATACTTTGCCTGCAGTTTTGTCTGTGTTGTATACTTAAGTAAAAAAACAATTTTGTTATTTTTCAAAACAATATTTTGCTCAGGTACCAAAAAGTCATGAAAATCCGTAGAGTACTTAAGGCGTTAAAGCCTGACATACAAATAAACAAATTCACATTTATTATATGTATAATATTAGTTAGGATAAGTCTCAATCTCTCTCTCAATCTCTTTTTAAGAAAATATCCCTTGTAAAGCCAGCGAAGCTTGATTGTATATTAACCTAAAAATAAATAAGATCTTTTCAAAGTACACTTTAAATTTTTATCTTGGGTACATTTATATTTATTCGTATGGGTAAGACAGAAAAATAAACCAATATGTGTCTCAATACTTTGAGAAACATATTGGTTCATTTGTATATATTTGATAATATAAGGAAATGTTATTTATTAATAAAATATTTTATTTGTTTTAAAATATATTTTATTGTTTGTTATAATTTTAGAATATGTAAATTAGAATTTTATGAATCCTCATTATTAGTATAATTGTTTAATATTAAAAAATACGACTATATATCGAAATACGGTTAGCGCTGTGAGTTAGATTGCGAGAGGAGGCCTGCTTCCTCCTGTGAGAGAGAGGGAAGCCAGATAGACAGGCGGCGTAACATGTTACGTAACGTTACTTAAAAAATGTTGATACTATAATAAAATTTGAAGACTTTGATGACGCTAGATGTATGTTAATGTTATTATATAAAAAATAAATATAATAAAAATATATATCTGTTAATATGGACACTTACACCTCGTCTAAACGTGAACATGATTGTTGCAAAGCATTCGAAACGTCAAGTTAAAATTAAAATGCAACTAAATTATACGCGAGTCTAATCTGTAAAAAAAAGTTTTATTTACTATAGAAATTGTTACTGAAGTAAAGTATTAATTAACGTTTATTATATTTATTGTTTTCATTATATTTAAAATATATGATATAATTAGGATAACAAAAAACGAATTATATTATAAGTTATCGAAAATAAGCCTTTAAAGTTTGAATTACTCTTAAATCACATACAGATATGGTATTAAAATAATCTTAAACTTTTCCATTCCAATATTCAATTATAATAATATTTATGAAAATTAAACTTTTGCAGACTTTAAACTTTATAATTGATAGTTCTTTGATCAATGGTCTCATGAGTAGATAAACTATTGGTTTGGAATTTAATTTCAACACAACGCTATGTAAATTCAAAATTTGAGGTTTTATTTCAGAAGATATTAATAATAATTTTTAGATTTTAATAATAATTTTGTAACAGCGCCATCTGTGGGTAACAGCATAGCTGATTTAATGGTTTAAAGCAGGGGTTAGCAACCTTTTTTGCTCGGAGGGCCGCAGTTGCAAAAACAGAGATATATAGACAATAAAGTGCATATACAAGGTTCAAATCATGTTTTAAATGTGATAAACGTTCGTATTTAAGAAATTTAAAACTTATTATACACTTTCGTTATCCTTAAAACTTTGTTTTTCGGCATTTTTTGAAAAAAAAATACTAAAATAAATTAAATTTTTATGTGCCTCAAGGGCCGCATGCGACCCGCGGGCCGCGTGTTGCTCATCCCTGGTTTAAAGAATCAGGTAACATCTGATTTAGGGGGAGCGGGATGTGATGTCACAGATGGTAAAATTAGTTTTACTCAAGCCACCACGATATTACTTGGTGATGAAAAATCTGAACATGGACTGGATGGGTAGGTTCCCAACTAGTGCCTCTTCGGGCTCGGTTAAACGCGATAGTTCATACAAAAAAAAAAAAATAAAGGAGAATCTAATGCAACTACTCTTCAACCTTGTTTTTATACGATTTTTTAATGACGTGTAAAAATATCACCAGTAGTTAGTTAATTCTAACAGAACCGTACGTGCTAGATTTCGAGTCTGACGGCTTTATATTTGGATTTGTATTATTAACTAGCTGTATCTTCTTTAGCGAAATGTATATAAATAAAATGAAAGTGAAGTTATTCATAAATTTTGAATCGAATAATTTACAAAGTTTATATCCAATAGCACAATATATATATTTTAAACAAAATTTTACACTGTTTTAAACATGTATCTCGTGTTATCGTGTGTTGATTTTTTTTTCATGCTGTATTGAATTTTGAAAAAAATTTGGTAAGCCATTTCAAAACACATAAAAACAGACGACGATGTTTAAGAACGTGATCTTAGAGACGAAGTGTAGCATTCCACGGATTCACCGTGCGAATGCCGGGCACATTGCGTTTGTAAAAGGTTGTCTGGGAATTGCCACAGGTGTAGGTTTAAAGGGTACCTTTAATATATATATATATATATATATATATATATATATATATATATATATATATATATATACGCTCATCTTTACTGTATAACTCCTATAAACTTCTTCTTTTTTAATTTTTGAAGCGATGACTTTTTAGTGAAGGATGGTAGAGCGTGACTGCGAGCGTGAAATTTTTTTGAGACAATATCTTTGGGAAATAAAATTGAAAATAAAATAAAAATAACTAAACTATAAGTTTATTTAATTATTTAAACCCTTTATTGTACAACACAATACATGTTATATCATTGAAAATAAGAAATACAGATAACTTGTAACACACAAATGGCCTATCGCCCAAAGGCGATCTCTTTCAAGCAAACCCTTAGGGTTGGTAATACTGAAAATAATCTGGTAACTATTAGTGGTGCGATTATAATAAACATACTATCTGATAACTACCAATAGATAATAATATATAAATATCATTATATATTATATCAAACATAATTTAAAAATAAATATCTACCTGTACTCATGTAATTACTATTGGAATTTGTCTTACTAATTTCGAACCGATTCGTGGTCCTTATTCATGAGCTTTGAGCAAGTACAGCAACTCAAGCCGCGAAACTGTTCGAAATTAGTCGGGCAAATTCCGATAGTAATTACTGGAGTACAGCCGGATAATTCCTGATGCACTCCGACAAGCACCCAATAAGCATGTTTTATGAAACGCGTCCGTAAATACCTATCTGAACCATAACTCACTTATTATTAATTATATATTGTTTTTCTTTTTAGTGTTTTGATTTATATTATGTTTATGTATATGTATTTATTGATATATATTATTATATTATGTATATTGTAATGATAATAATATGTATATTTATATTTATTATTTGTATGTTTATATAGAGATACAACATATTGTTAGCAAATTTTTATTCTCTTTTATATTTTTAGTATATCTATTAAAATTGTGTTATCGAATTTTTTATTCGATATTTATTTCACTACATTTTGATGTTACATTGTGCCCCCTCGATGTTTTTCTGTTTACTATGCCGGTCGACTGGTAGAGAATGCTTTAGCATTAAGTCCGCCTTTTGTGCAATAAACATTTTTATATAAATAAAGAAATAAATATTTAGTAGTAATCATGGATCACGATAGTAAACATACAAATATATATCGATGTATATATGACTATATAAAAAATAGTATTGATATTATTTGAAATAAAACTATTTTTACGGATTAAAACTCGCGTATAATTTAGTTTGTCTGTCCCAGACACTTATATCTCGTTTACCCGTGAACACGATTACTGCAAAGTATTGGAAACGTCGGGTTAAAATCAAAAATGTAACCAAATTATACGCGAGTTTTAATCCGTAAAAATAGTTTTATTTGATATAATTTTTTGACAGAATTTATTCTTGACATTATGTATAATTCTCCGAATACGGATTTATCTTGGTAAATAGTACTAATAGGACCGTTCTAGTTCCATAAAGTTTTACCTGCATATTATTCCTTTCAAATGTATGTTGTCAAGAGAAAATACATAATTTTCATATCTGTTATGGTAATGAGTTTGTTACCTGTTCATTTAAACGTGATGCATAAATAAGTATGTCATTCTGCTTAAATTATATCGATAAATGTAAAAAGGGTCCCGTACAGGTGTACGATATATGTCTATCGACACGTATTTTGTGGTTTAATAATCCCTAGATGAAATTATTATATTAAGCAATTATTAAATAATGGAGTTTTATCCTGGATATATTCACGGCCTTTTTCTTTTTATTTAAGAAAATTAAATAAAGAAAACATGGTTACTAAGTTGTTTTTGTGGAGGACAAGATTACAAATTTTTACAAATACTAAAAATATATATTTTTTCTTTATTTTCGGCTTTTCGTATAGGATGTAAGACAAGAAATTTCGTTGGTATCTATAAAATTCTTAGTTCGAAATTTAAAAAAAAACGAACGATAAACATAACAAACATGCCGACAACAAAACTGAAACCTTATTGGCTCATACTAACGTGTGTTCTATAGTAAAAGTCATCGAAACTTTAAACGTATAGTGGTTTTATATGTGTCTGAGGTTGTACCATAATTTTATTTTTACAGATCTGAAATATTTATGATTTCTGAATTCGGGGTCTATGCTTACAGTATAACACCATATGGCAATAAGGGATAGGAACTCAGCTCTCGTGGAAACCTTGCTCAAGATGAGTCATCCAATTACTAAATAGCAAAGCTTTACAGCGATGTTTTGGTAAGAAAACATTAATCAATCCATTAACATATGAAGTAGATGAAATATATATAAAATAATATAGATTAATTAAAGAAAATGTGACTTAACTTTGCAAAAAGATTCACTAAAACATACATAGTTTTAAATCCTCTAATAACAAACTCCTCTTTTCTGCATATTTTTAATGTTTACATTATAAAGAGTACGGACATAGGGCTTAGCTTTTCAATTATTAAAAAAAAATATCATGTATTACATCTGGCAGATATTAAAATTCATGCCGTTTTAGTATTAAGAATTCTTGCCACGTGTACCATTGTCTGCCTCAATTACAATAAAAATATGAAAATCGAAGGCCTTTGGAAACAACTTCCTCAGGATACACCACTTCGTGAAAAACATTTATTTATTCATTCACTTCTTATTTAAACTTTATTAAATCTCATCATAACGGGGATATTATTTGGATTTAGACTAGCCTTCAATAATTCTCTTCTAACATCGAACAAGTGCCAGCTCTTAGTAAAGTTCGAACTTCTTATTTCTATTAAACACTTATCCTGTATATAACATACACTCGTGAAAACACAAAAAAATATATTTACCTTGTATAATCAGCTGCACCGAATACTACAGGTATCGCGTAATTATTCAATGCTGTTAACAACTTCTCTGTCACGTAATCCTCAGAGAAAGAATTCTCAAATGAAAAGTAAAAGTAATAGTCTTTTTTAATCAGTTCAAAACACGCGTCAGCGTTTGTTTTCGGACAACTAAATGAACCACAAGAACCATATATGTCCACAGATAATTCAAAACGATTAAGTTCTTCTTGCACTGAACTTATAAAATTCTCTCTTTTACCTTTTGAATTGCAATGCGACACAAACCACGCACCTGCCTTCTTTTTAGTTGATAGTGTCTCTTTTAATTCATCATTAATGGGATCTAATTGATTTAGCCATTTCATATCTACAGCTGGACCGACAACCGTACCGTTGAGATCAAATATAGTGATGTATCCAAAACGAAAATCAGAATCGAGTCTGTACGTCCAAGTCCAATTGAAAAATCCATCGTATATTGGATTGCATACCGGAAAATTGTCTGGCGATTCCATTGCACCAAAAATGTATTTTTGTTTTGGTGAACGATCTGAGGGCATTACCCACAGATGTTCCACATCTCTTCCATTAAAAGCGATTGCGTCAAACTCAGAGTGGCTCAAAAAATAGTTGCTGTCATCAGTTACAAAACAATTATTAAACGCGCATTTATTTTTAATAAAAGCGGAGTTTCCTTCTCCCATGAAATCGAAAGGAGCACTAAAACGGCGCGTCCATTGAAGTATATACTTTATATCTTTGTTGTTAACATACGATATATAATGCGAGGTTGCCCTCAATTCACGTAACTTGGAATTGTATGTGTGTATGAGAATGATTGCGTATATAATAGCGACAATAATTATAATCCTAGCAAAGCCAGAAACTGGTAAAACTCTACGGAATATTGACAACATTACACTAAAATATATATACTAACTGACTGTTTGGTACAACACACACTTTCTGATAACACAAATACTTTTAGTACTATCTATCATTATCTATTACTCGATGGTAGTGTACAAGTATTGCTAGACCCAATTGGATATAAACGTAATATTTTTATCAGATATGAATTGATAAAAGAATAATTTTGGGGCGTAATGTTAATGGAATGTGGCAGTCCATGTTCTGGTTACAAATTACAATGTACTGAATAGAGCATATTATTGTTGTTTCAAATTAAAAATGTCAATGCACATTAGTTTTATATGGAGAAAATAAATATTTGATGTTTTAAGCATATCATACTTAAAAATTCCGCTTGTAGAATCATAATTGCATACGTGTTATGGTACTTACGGAGTAAAAGAAGGATAATAATTTTGACATTCTATGTGTGTGTTTCCTAGACCGGTTTCTTAGGATACTGATTTTTCCAAATGACGTTTCTTCACAAATCAAAATTTATTCTTGTCATGCGCTGATGTTAAGTCTTATATATATTTTGTTTCTAATTGAATTTTTAATGAGTTTTAATTATCCTAACTTTAAAGTATTTTTTCATAAAAATAGGGTGGAGTAAACGTTCTTGAAGAGAGTGGGAATTTTGAAAAATCCATATTAATTCTGGCCAAACAACTACTTTTTATTAATATTAGTACCGATGGAATGTAACAAAAATAAACAATAAAACCAATATTAATAATAATATTTCATTGAGTTAAAATGTTACTTGTGACTCTACCTTCCCTTTAAAATAATAAGTACTATCTCTGTTATCACTAAAAATTGTTTATTAATTCATACTTTTTATTTCTTATTATCATGAAATAATGAGAATAGCTTCAATCAACATATTTTGCATCCGTTCATTGACTACGATAAGTCAGCACCAAACAAAGTTGCAATAAAGTTCGTTCAGCAGTTTTTAGTATTTTGAATAAATTGAAAATATTTTGACGTTATTCCCTCTAAAATGAGAGAAGAGAGAAATTTTCAAGTAGAAAAATAGTGCAACATCGGAATAAAAATAAATAACACCGGTGACGAGAAACCTCCACGTGAGATTAGTGACTAAATTAGAAATAGATGTAGATGGATTTTAAGAACAGAAATGCTATTATACTAAAACATTCTATAATCTAATCTCAAAAGAAAGAAAACAATTGCAATTGACACATTCAGTAAAGTGAGATATGTTTTTAGTAATCATTTACAGATCGGAAAAGGCAGTAGCTAAAAGCATTCCAATCTACGGGCTAAGTAATTTAAAATCAAACGATACATCGAATGCTAAAGCCAAGCTAAGCCAAGCCAAAAGACCAAACCACTTCATGATCAGCAAGGTGTGTAATTGTCGGCCAAGCTAGTGACTGACAAGTTAAAAAATATAAATATTGTCAAGGCTCAATTTTGGTTTTATTCTGTTAAGTGCTTTAGCCCAATCTCTGCCAGTTTGAGTTCAAATAGGTATCCAATAAAACTATTACGAGAGATGACTTGTTTATATTATTTTTTGGTTTGTAATATAAAAAATAAATAAATTAGAATCTTATTCACACAAAGAATACACTGGTAATATTATAAAAAAATAACAAATTATTAATATTGTTAATAAAAATATTGTATTTACATTAATATTTTCATTTAATTACTCGTTTTAAAACTATTATTCCTGCATTCAAACAGGGCATTAGTTTAAGCCTACAACATTAAAACTCCATAACTAATAATAACTTAAGCATAGCAACACTGTTAAATAAATAACTACATATGTAAAAAAAATAGAAACAAAGAAACGGGAAATAGGAAACTTAATAAATAAGTGAAATAAGAATAATTTCTAGACTCAAGAACATCTCATACGAAATTCAAACATAAGTAAATATTAAATAAAACTAACTTCCATACCAATCAATACTGGTCGCACCACAAATTAATGAATTAATGAATATAACAATTACGTCGGGTGAATTTGAGGAAATCTAAAAAAGTAATACAAATAATCTATAGCTATACCAAAACAATTAAAAATCTGTATAATAGTTTTGCGTGAGATATGAAACAAAAATTCCGACGTATAGATAAAAAATGTATAACATTTATTTAGGTTTTTTATATTTTCTTTTTTTTAATAGTAATTGCGTTATAGGAAACGCCGAAAATTAAAAGTGATGTTCTCATAATTGACTAGATGCTGGGAAAATTCTTATTTTCGATATTGTCATGTAATTAAAAGAAGAAAAATAGAAGAAGAAAAATATTAAAAATTAAAATAATGCTTCGTAAGTATTACATAGATATTACAATGTTCTTCAAGATGTGTTAACCTTGATCTTAAACAAACAAACAGTTTGAGTGTATTACGCATTTTTAAAACGTGGGTTGTTATCTCTATATAAATTAAAACAAAGACCGATCTTAGAAGGTTAAAAGCAGCTCGTATCATGAATCAAATGTTTTATTAACAATTCCAAAAACTCTTTACTAAAAACTTTTTCAAGTTGCAACATTAACAAATTTCTTTCTCTTTACTTTTAACTTTGTTGAATATGACAAAATATGCTTTATTATATTTAATATATTTAATATTTTGAAATGGCAGATTTTTTTAATATTTACTATATTTATTATGACGCTATAAGAATTGTTTAAACAAAAAAAAATCTTTTCTATTAATATATTTTCGTAACATTTTCCAGTGAAAATATTTGAACATTCAATTGGTGAGAAAAGTGTATTATCACGTTTATAAACAAGGCCACATTTCTCGTTTGAGCTCATACCTTAAAAATCTATAAATATAATAGTTCATAAATTGTCGACGGAAATAAACACAACACTTTGTTTTACTTACTAAATTAGATAATAATTATTACTCATAATCTAATGAACATTACAATTGTCTTTATATCTTTCTCCATTCCACCAAGTCCTGAAGTCAGGCCACTCACTTATTTCATGCACTTTCTCCTCATTGTTCATCATTTCACACAATTTACAAACATCCTCGTTGGATGAAGTCTCTCTATACACATAATGATTTGTCCAACGGAAATAGTCGTAAAACATTGTTTTGTTGGAAATTATTTCATTCATTTTTTTCGCCAATGCCTTTGGACCTAACTCTCTTGCATTCAGATAACTTCCAGGTGGGAGGAACCTGGAAAAAATAATTTATATATTAAACGTCAGGTTTAGTGTATATCAGCACATTTGTCTATACTAATAAATAAAGGGGTTAAGCTTGTGAGTTTAAATGTTTTGGATAATCCCTGGTACTATTTATCCGTTTATGAAAGTTTTTCACTGCTAGGAAGGAATATTAACCCTAACAGCTAATATGATATGCTTACATTTTAGTAGTGTATAATGTGTAATAAGCAAGGAATACAATTTAAGCAAGCTCATCTTCTATAATATGATGTGTGCAGACCGAATTGTTTTTAAATAAAGGATAAATCTGCAGCGAAAAAATTCACTGGTTTTGGCTTATAAAAAAATATTCCTAAGATAAATATCTCACACAAGTTATTAAAAGTAACATAAACTTTTTGAAATTAAATTTTAATACCGGTTTCACGTAGAAATAAATATATAAATAGTTAATGTAAATCGAAGTTTCATAGAGTTAAAGTTTACTTATTTGACTTAGTTTTTAACTTTCCTCTGGAAAAAGTATTGATTGCTAGAGTTAAAAAAATTACATTTTGAGAGCTACCCGATATAACTCGGCTTCCGGCCATGTATAATTGGAAACTTAAATATAGTTTTAAACCGCGACGCGACGCAATTTTTATTCCGTAACAAATAGTTATTTCTATCGTCATTTCATTTGTAAAACGTACTATAAAGGCAGCATTGGTAAATTGCGTATTTAAAAAAGGGCACCTTAAATCTACATCCGGGTCTCAAGTGCCAGATACTGTTTTCACTCCTCTCCCTACAAGACGATTGACCAGGCCCCCGCATTTTGAATCCAATTAGTTAAATTCCTAGTAAACAATATTAGACTTTTTTATTATTAACACAAAATACGAAAATACGGATTTGAAATTGATAACAGAATGTTTTTCTTATTATTTTAATTTATAGGTATTTTTAAACTTAGTACTAAATTCCTGAATAAGAAAGTACTCTAAGTAATATAATTATTTCCTTAATAAGTTATGATTACAATTTATACCTCTTACACAGACCCTAATGAAATGTAGGATGTGGATCTTTATTCAGCTCATGACAGAAAAATTACTATCAATTTTGAATTACAGATAACTTTATTTATCATGCTGATAAATATAAAATCTGTATTGATAAAAAAAAATATTTTTTTAAATAAATAAAATTTTTAATCAATATCAGTACTTTTATCTTTAAGTGGAAAAAAGCATAATATAAATAAATTAAGATAATCATTTCAGATAAGTTGTACAGTTTTTTTTTGTATTTAATGAAATACGACGTTGAGCTGGTTTCGTTAGTTTTAAGAAAATAAAAAATTAAAACATTTTAAAATAGAGATGTACTTATAATGGAAAAATAATTTGATTTCTTATTAATTGTGTTCAATTGATTAAATGTACATTTTTTGAATGTTTTATGAAACTTATACCAATAATATAAAATAAGGCTTATTAAGGCCATATAAACTCAATATACATATATTTAAAGTTCACAGTTATGTTATCTGTGGACCAATTTGACATGTTGCGATATATTTAAATATGGAGAGGTGACTTGTTAATCATACCAATTACCATTTGTTTGTTACTTTGGACTATTATTTCTAGAATTGGAATCGATTATTGTATAGGATGAAAGAGCCTCTTAAGTTTTTTTACTCAAACATGAAAAATACGTAATATTTTTTTAAACAACTCCCGCAGTCGAAAAATAATTTTGTGTCGACATTATTTCACAAACATAGAAGTATCTGACACAAGTAACACCCAGACTCGAAACAGAAATCTGTGTCACATAATCGACTGGCCCGTGCGGGAATCGAACCCCCGACCTGGAAGACATGGACCCTAGACCATTAGTAAACCACTAGACCAATCGGTCGGATTCTGCGGATATAAGTATACTTAATTCAATAAACATAGAATCAAATATATAATATATACCATTTACATCAAGGTTAAAATTGCGTGTTTCAATTTGTAACATATTTCTTAAAACTAATAGGTTTGTATTTCTACAATAGTTTTGTTTGGTGAAAACTAAATGAGTATATTTCTCCCTCCTTTTTATTCCTATATAGTATATGTGACGTATCAAATAATAAACGTTCAATAAAATTGAAATGCATAATATTAACTACGATTTTACATAACTGTTTAATTTATGGATGATATGAACGGCGATTCAATTTTCTCTAGCACTAAAAATATTTTTAACGTATTAAACTCGCGTATAATTGGATTTAACTTTTAAAGTTAATGTAATTTCAATTTACTCGGCATTTCGTATTCGTTTGAAATAGTGTTGCGGGTTAGATATTTTAGTGTTTAATATGAAATTAGATAATATAACGATTTTATATTGTAGAGTTCAGAATGTACACAATTAACATATTTTGAGTGCGGTATCTTGAGTCAGAGTGTGGTTCCAGATATGAGTTTGTCGAAAGTGTTAGATAAGTTCCAGCCATTTTTTCTATATTTTGTTTTTTAATTAATTAATTCATTTCAATTAATTAATTTTTAAATAAATTTCAATAGCCGCAAAAATGATTCTTGGTTTTTTAAAGTGTTTCCTAACTATGGATTTGTGGCTTACTCGTATCATGTATAATAAAATTACTTTTGTCTTTGGTATGTCCAAAAACTGTGATGTGTTTTTTTTTGTTTGAGAAATGTGTTTTTATGTTTATGTAGAAAAACATTAAATTGTGATTTTTTTTGTACTGAAACTATTTGGGTAGGTATAATTAATACATTGAATATATTGCTAAGTTATGAGCTAAAGTATATTAAACAAAAACATTGTTGTGGAAGTAAATATTACTTAAGCGGATATACCTACACTGCGTTTATATCTGTTGCATCCACAAAGTGTAACGTTTTTTGTTGATTTCACTTTCATGATAACGAGTACTGTTGGTTTTCGTTTTTTTTTTGTAACTCTGAATAACTTTATTAACATTAAAAAAATAATTACATTTTTATATTAACATATAAAAATGTAATTATTTTTTTGATTTATTAATATAATAAGATAAATATTAAATAAATAAATTAATAATTATTAATTAAAACATTTAGAATTATTAATAGTCTACAATAGCAAAAACAATTTTTTTTTTAGAATATCTAAATAAAAAGAAAGTTGTCACATTACTTAGACTACCGTGCAATGCTAAAACCAAAAATTTGCATTTAAATCTACTGAAATATATTTTTATTTACCTTGTATAATCAGCTGCACCGAGTACTACAGGTATCGCGTAATTATTCAATGCTGTTAACAACTTCTCCGTCACGTAATCCTCAGAGAAAGAATTCTCAAAAGAAAAGTAAAAATAATAATTATCTTTAACCATTTTCAAACACGATTTAAACTTGTTCCTAGGACACTTCAATTTACCACAAACACCAAAAATGTCAACAGTCAAGTCATACTCCTTAAGTTCTTCTTCCACTGCTTTCATAAAATCTTCTCTTTTACTTTTAGAACGACAATTTGAAACAAACCATGCACCTGTCTTCTTTTTCGTGGACAATGTCTCTTTTAATTCATCACTAATGGGATCTAATTGATCTGGCCACTTCATATCCATAGCTGGACCTACAACTGTATTGTTGAGATCAAATATAGTAATGTAGCCGAAACGAAAATCAGAATCGAGTCTGTACGTCCAAGTCCAATTGAAAAATCTATCATAAACTGGATGACACACTGGATAATTGTCTGCGGATTCCATTGCACCAAAAATGTACTTCTGTTCAGGTGAACGATGCTGGGGTACTTCTAGCAAACGTGGCACATCACGTCCGTTAAAAGCAATCGCGTCGAAGTCTTTAGGGCTGGTGAAGAATGTTCGATTATCGGTCACAAAACAATTCGTATATTGGCATTTGTTTTCGACAAAGGCAGAGGTCTCATGTCCCATGAAACTGAACGGAGCACTATCCTTCGGTGTCCATTGCAATATATACTTCAATTTTCTGTTGCTTAATTGTTGTTTTACAAAGGAAGTTTCTTCGAAATCCAGCAAATGGTTACTATATGTGTATACTGCCGCTATTGCATAAAATACAGCCGCCAAAAGGATTATCCGAATTAAGTTAGAAACAGGAAGAATATTATTCATGTTTAACATCTTACTTTAAAATTCACAGCAGATACGACCGCACACTTCGTGCCATACACAGTTCTGATAAGCAGAGCTCTTTGATTATCTATCCTTATCTCTATATTATCCGTCACGATTTAATGACTGTATATTATTCAGCATTCGTATTACTAGTGTTACTAGTATAATACAGGCTCATTATTGCTCATTTTCAGTAATTACAAATTAGTAGATTAATTGACATCCTTAATCAGTAATTGCATACTATAAAAATGTTACATATGGACGTTTTAACTGAGTAATTGTTTTTGTATATAATGCAAAATTGGGTAACAATGTTTCCTGAAAATGCTTCAAATTTGTTTCGTTTTAATAAGTATAGGGGTTTAATCAATCTATTCGTATGTGTGAATAATTAATTACGATAATAAGTTATTGTTACCTATTATTTTTCTATGTATGTTATAGACATCTAAACGAAAAAAATTTGAAATGTTTGTGACAGATAGAAAATGTTGCTTTTAGGGACTTTTGATTGAAAAATCGATTCTACAAAAAAGATGAAGCTTCTTAGCATTCCATTAATTTAACGTTCTGTTGCTGGGATCATCTCATTCTTTAATCAAAGCAAAAAACAATTCTATAGCATTTGTTTAGAGACAAAATTGCCTCAAAAGTTAGTTATTTATAATCTTTATTTATTTGATTTTATAGTTTTTTAAATTGGGTACTAACTTATTGAGTAGTAAGCAGGTATACAATTGTCGTAAAAAATATTGTTATCTATCTTTGTTAAGGCTCAATGAGAATTTAATAGTTAATGATTAAGTTATACTTATATTAAGATGATTTATCGTCATAAATAGGACTACTTACTTTTATCTGTCACTTTTATCTAATTATTATCTATCTATACATTTGTTAACATCTTTTATAAGATTAAACATGGTTTGTGAATACTTTAGAGGATTTGAAAAATAAATCTATCGTGACCACATTTTACGAAAAAATAGAAAAAGTGACTTATGACGCCCCTTCAAAATATAGAATACATATAATTATTCTTAGTTTTTTAGGTTTTCAGGTCATAGAATAGAATCTATTTTCAACTGGAAAGGTTATCCAAACAAGATTAATGGTTAAAAATCATAAACAATGAAGATATTTAATATTATCTAGTAACAGTTCTGCCATTACCTTCCTAATAATAAAACTAAACAGTTTTCAACAAAGCTCTCAAAATCTATTAAGCTGGAAAGAGAATGATCGGTGGCATTTGTAGAATTTGTTGAACTTGTAGAATTTGAAGAATGATTTACAAAAGAAATAAAGAAAAACACTAAATAAAAAAGCAATAAAGAATAAACAAATTAATTAAATTAAAACTTATTATTTTGTATTTTGTAAAACTATAAATATAAAACGTTTGCGGTTATTAAATAATAATTGTCGACAATTTTTACAACATATAATAACTTAACAATTCTTTATACCTCAAAGAAAAGTCATTGCATTACTTAGATGTAGGAACCTTAAAACAAAAAACTAAATATACTAAAATATATTTAATTTACCTTTTATAATCAGCTGCACCGAACACTACAGGTATTGCATAACCATTCAATGCTGTTAACAACTTCTCTGTCACGTAATCCTCAGAGAAAGAATTCTCAAATGAAAAATAAAAATAATAGTTATCTTTGATCAATTTCAAACATAATTCATTCTTCTTCTTAGGACACTTTGATTTACCACAAGCCCCAAAAACATCAACATTTAAATGATATTTCTTAAGTTCTTTTTGCACTGAACTTACAAAATCCTCTCTTTTACGTTTAGTTCTACAATGAGACACAAACCACGCACCTGCCTTCGTCTTTGTTGCAAGTGTCTTTTTTAATTCATTACTGATGGGGTCTAATTGATTTGGCCATTTCATATTCACAGATGGACCGACGACAGTACCGTTGAGATCAAATATAGTGATGTATCCGAAACGAAAATTAGAATCGATTCTGTACGTCCAAGTCCAATTGAAAAATCCATCGTAAATTGGATTGCATACTGGAAAGTTATCTGCGGATTCCATTGCACCAAAAATGTATTTTTGTTTTGGTGAACGATCGGTTGGCATTACCCACAGATATTCGACATCCATTCCGTTAAAAGCAATAGCGTCGAAGTCTGTGAGATTGCTAAAGAATCTTCGAATATCGGTCACATAACAATTTGTGAATTGGCACTTGTTCTTGACGAAGGCAGAGATACCATGACCCATGAATCTGAAAGGATCACTATTTTTTGGTGTCCATTGCAATATGTACTTGAATTTTCTATTGCTTAAATACGGTTTAATATTGGATATTTTTTTAATATCCAGTAAATTATTGTTATATATGTATATTACTGCTATGGCGTAAAAAATAGCCGCCATAAGCATTATCCTTATTGAATAAGATACTGGAGAAATATTATTCATTTTTAACATCTAATTTTAAAAGTCACAACCAGGTACTCCACACTTCGTGTCTAATAATGTTCTTATATGTAGAGGTCTTTTATTATCTTACTTGGTTACTAACATAATACAGGCTCATAATTGCTCATTTTCAGTAATCGCAAATTAGTAGATTAATTGACGTCCTTCTATTGATTTGACATTTTTTTGCACAAAAGAGGTTACAATGTTTAATAAGCTATATGACATAGACGATAAGAAATTTTCTTGCGAAAACAGTATCATTTTGAAGCATCTAAAGAGTATTCAGCATTAAATCAAAGGCATCGAGCTTTGCCATCGATGGATAAGTCGGCAAAAGAAATGAAAAACTGAATTGTCTGATATATCGTTTATAGTACTATTATGGGACTGATTTTTGAATAGTGTAAAACGTAAATTTGTTGAGATATTCGTTTCCGAAACAAGACATCTCATAAGCATCCCAAGTTTTCACAAAGCTGGCGATGGGTCCATCACCTCCGTTAATGAAAGTAATAATTATAATTAATTTTATACATTTTTTTCAATGACGGAATACCAAAAAAAAAAATAGTTATTTAGAAAATATAAAAATTAAATTTAATATATATTTAATGTTATAAAATTTAAAATTTAATATAAAATTTAAGTGTAAAAACTTTTTGATGTAACTTTTTTTAAATATATTTAAGGTTTTGTCTAAAAATAACATAATTGAATATTACAGTTGGATTTATTAATAATCATAGGATTTTAATTTATTTAGATAAGAATAAGGATGATATTTGTTTAACATAAAACTCACGTCAATCGGTCCCAGTCATGAGTTTGTTATATTACCATAGACTATGTAATCATTAATTAGATATTTCTTATATACTTATTAATAATAAAATTGTTAAATTAGCATTTACTATATTCTCACGAACCGTGGAAACGCTGATTAAGCACAGGTGCATTGTATCATGTTAAAATCCTAGAATGTAAATCTGAAACCCTTGTTTGTTACACTTTCTGTATTCCTTTAATTATTAATTCATTTTATTCATTCTTGTCTCCAACTTTGAGCAGGGATCACGTAGTTTGTAAATTAAGTTAATAAATTTGTATTTTTTTGGATCCTCCGGTTGTGACCGACGTAATTGGCGCAGTCGGTAGGATAGTCGAGATTTAGTTAATTAAATTAATTAAATAGAGTCAGTGAATCAATCAAGGACGTCGGCTATCTCGAATCTACACCGTGTTACAGCAGGAGGAGTTTCCGAACATTGAAACACCAAAAGGTACAAATTTTTATAAGTACTTTAGAATCGTTCTGAAGTTGCTTCCATTTATTCCTTAAGTTATCCTTATAAATATCCAAGATTTTCCATTCACGGCAATCTAGGACCCGTAGGTTAGATATTAATAAGATAATTGATATTTTAGATTTTAATAGAAATTTAAATATTAGTAATGTAAATCAACCATTTTTTTACTACACGCCTCTAAAAAAAATCGCATTGTAGAACGATTTCATTCGACAATATTTGAAAATTTAAGGATCTTAAAACTAGTAAAGAAAAGTGAACCTATAATTAATTTAATGTTATTTGCAGTCTTAGCTTACAATAGTTTTACAAACTGTAGACTTAATTACTGAACACTTTGACCCTCGTGACCCCATAATTGTTAACTTGACTAAGTATTTGTTACAACAATACATATAAGACCATAGAGAAATAATGATTAAAGTATACAATCTAATTAACAAGACTTTAGTACAACACAGAACAATATTAACTGAAAATCGCAATAAAAATCTTGAGCCTGAAAGAAAATATACCCCTAACGAACAAGTTTTTATAAGAAAGCCTATGGCAAGTAAGCAGAAATTAGCTTCACGTTACACACAGCACACCGTCCTTGCTGAACTTCCTATACATAACTATACTAAAAAGAGACGCGGTCCGGTATCTAAATCACGACTTAATAGAAACCCTACTGAACCCTTATTGTTAGAGGATACTTCTAATATCACTACTCCAACTGACGCGAGGACAAGAAGTAATGATTAATTCGCTAGAATCAGATCCCGGCCTATTCCCTTTTAAACTAGGCGATACAAAAATTATATCTCATTATCATTCATTTTGAAATTATACAGACCTTGATGTTAATTACAACCAAACCCTATTAGTTAAATCTCAAATATATATGATAAGACGACAGTTAGATAATATTACATCTCTTTAAGAACCTCACCTTAACTACCTTAATTCTAAAGTAGATAATTTAATTAACTTTTTGAAAAGTTTTGATCATAATTATAGTAAAAGAGGACTCGTTGATGGCCTTGGTTCTGTTATTAAAAGCATATTATACTGATTCCGTTAAATAAGACAATGCAATTCTATCTCTACAAAGTAACGAATTAAAATTACAATCGAAATTAAACGAGCATATTAGTCTAACGAAATAATGGCTGTTATATAACTCTAAAACTATAGACAGTACAGTTAATATAACTAGAGTACTATAATAGTTAATATAACTAGAGTACTATAATAGTTAATATAACTAGAGTATTGAACTCTATTATTAATAAAATTAATATTAAGAAACTTTATGCCCATATGGCCCAATATCTATTGATTTTAGGTTATAATATAGATCAGAGGAACTACGAAAACTACAAAGTTTTCTAGGTTTTATACGTGCATCGAGCACGCCTCATTCTATTATTAGTATTGTAGATCTTGATAAAATATTAAGAAAGCTATGGATTTTATATTCAAAGAATTAAATCCTAAGTTTAGAACTTAGTTATAATTAAATTAGGTTATTTTTATATCGGTAATCAAATAGTTATAGTTTTAAAAGTACCGATCGCCGTACCCCTGTCCTATGATCAAATATAATCAAGTCCTTATTCCCAACCTACCCTTTATAGCAATTTCTAATAAGAATTCTATGTACATGGAGGCTGAATGCCCGAAGTTCAATTCTCTGTACCTTTGTGAACAAAAAACTAAGTATGCACTTCGAGATGGACCTGACTGCATCAGAAACCTGATTGAAAAACAAGAACTTGATTCAACCTGCAAACTAACATCTGTTATTCTTAATAATGAAGCGCTGGAACAACTGGATGAAAAACACTATATCATGAGTTTCCCTACACCCATGAAAATTAAAATATCTTGTGGTCAAGATTTGTACAAGACACTTCACAGCAGCTTTCTACTGGAAATCCCGCTTAAGTGCTATGTCAAGACACCTGCAATCACAGTTGTAAATTCAAACGACTATATAAAAGGATACGCTATAAGGATAATAGATTTACCTAACCTTGGAAATCAAGAGCAAACAAATATATCTCCTATAATTCTGAACTCAATAAATCTTCAAAAGCTTCATTTAATAAATTCAAAAATGTCTCTACAAACCCCAGTTAATTTAACTCAACTAGAAGATCATAGCGTATTATATCATACGACGATTCCCGTATACTTAATGCTTTTTGGAGCAAGCATACTTTATTCCGTTTGCAAGACATTAAAAGAAGTAACGCGACTGAAAATAAGAATATTGAAGATAAAAGTGAAGTTCATCCCCACGAAATAAGGGTGGATCTCAGCAACATCGCAGCAACTCTCTCAAGGAATAGTTGCTGATCTGCGGAGGGAGGTGTTATATTACCATAGACTATGTAATCATTAATTAGATATTTCTTATATACTTATTAATAATAAAATTGTTAAATTAGCATTTACTATATTCTCACGAACCGTGGAAACGCTGATTAAGCACAGGTGCATTGTATCATGTTAAAATCCTAGAATGTAAATCTGAAACCCTTGTTTGTTACACTTTCTGTATTCCTTTAATTATTAATTCATTTTATTCATTCTTGTCTCCAACTTTGAGCAGGGATCACGTAGTTTGTAAATTAAATATAAGAATTAAATTTTAAGTTAATAAATTTGTATTTTTTTGGATCCTCCGGTTGTGACCGACGTAATTAGTTTGTAAATATGATATCTATTAATACAACTATCTAAAGAGGATTTTTATGTTTTACTATTAATTATTTTATGATACCATTAACACTATCTATACTGATATAAACTATTATCGAAGTCTACAAATCTAATCATATTTTATAAATGTTAAAGATTAATTTATATTTTTTGTTTTACATCAAACGAAGAAGACTTGTAGAATGGAATGGAAAACCTGTTACAAAGCGCCAGTAAATTGTATAAATATTTAGTATTTTCTTAGATTTTCACGATACACGTTTGAAATGAAACTATTTTTTACGGATTAAACTCGTGTATAATTTTGGTTTCATTTTAATTTTAATCAAAATATACGCGAGTTTAATCCGTAATAAATAGTTTTATTTCAAATGTATAAATATTTTTTTATAATTATTATTAAATTTAATACTTTAAACGAACTTAAACCTAAATTTCAGTTTGAGTACACTTTTATCGGTTTCTACATTGAATCGTCTAAAATAAATACAATTTTAATCTGATTTTAAAAGCAATTTTCAAGAATTAATACAATACGCTATTAATTTCTAAGAATGTGAAGTAAAGTACATAATGTATTCATTTATTTATAAATATAATGAAATAATAACAAATTAGTATAATCAAAGGTTATTGCTATGTGATATATGGTAAGGACTTACTGATGACAAAATATTGTTTTAATTTTTGTATCTTGGTTTGATAGTGCACCACACTGAAAGTATTGAGGTTCATATATATTTGGCGATTCCGTTAGGAGATATACTATTTGCTGAAAGCTTGGTTATTATATTTAAAATATTATATATGTTGAATGTTAATATTTATACCCAGCTGCGTGGGTCTCGGTCACGACTTGGTTTTTGAGATACGAGGTGTGAAGTTGCAGCTATCGGGAGTATAAACTAAATTATAGATTAGATTACAAGAGTATACATTCAAATATTCACCGTAGTAAGTCCATTATAATACTTTAAATGTGTGTTACACCTATGAGTTAAGCTTAAAACATTAGCTTGTTTAGCATGGCAGACCCTATCAAGTGGTTTTGAGATGTTTATAGAAATGGCAACTGATTAACATTCTCAGTGACTACGCTAACCATGTACAGTAGGCCTACAGTACAGTAGCTCCTACAGTAGGTCACCCGTTGACAGATCTAAACGAGATCCGTGTTATCGGTCATTGATGAGACCGTCCCGTTCTAGGTATGCCGAAAATGCGAGTTCAATAAAAATTAAATTGAATTACATTTTCATAATCTTGCCTAGTACTAAAGTGATAATTTATTCTGAATACCATTGCATTTATTAATTTATAAAAATTTATAATTAAACAATGTTTTTAAATATATTCTTTTTGTTATGTGTCATCAATGTTTTAAAACTGAAATGAAAAGATAGAGACGCTATATTCTTTGTCTCAACTTTCATTCCGTGACAACGAGAAAATTATAAATTTGTGTCAATTATAATTTCATTCATTATAAGTTCAGTGGTTATGATGAATGAATATAGTGTATAGCTATTCTGAAACTTTAAAAATGATCATCAACTTTTGAAGCTGACTGTACATTAAATTGTTATTACCTTTTAATAATTTTCTTCTCTAAGGAGTCTTCTTCCTATTTCGTCTGTACAAAAGAAATATGTTATTTACATCCAATAATATATATTGTTAGTATATTAAGAGTTACACATTTATAATATTAAAATATATCGATATATTTATAAGATTAAAATTTTTAGATACATTTATAAAAATCTATACACGTGTGGCGTGTGGGCGTATGTTTGAGTATCGTAAAATGTACACACGATAATCGAAAAATAGAGTCTCTTGTTTACTTTTTAGGATAAATAATTAAGCTTTATATTTATATGGTTAAAAATAATTATACATTTTGAATCGATGAATGTCAAACTGAAATTTTTTTAACTAACTTATATTTATAAACATCAGTCCTCTCATGACTGACTTGACACTGGCAGAATTCGTATCTTCGAGATTGCCTAATTATTTAAAAGAAGAAGAAGAAAACATCAGTCTCCAGTTTCACAGTACCAAGGTGTATGATGACAAACCGGCACGAAACTATTGATACTCACTTTTTTAGTATCATATTGATTTAGTCAATTAATAAGTGAGAACAAACTAGAACTCAAGTTAATGATAAGTTTTTTAGAGACTATTTATTTAAAAAGATACAATTTTGTTTGAAAGCCTTTTCCATATAAACGAAGTATTCTATAAATTATAATGACAAACACAGCTGCGTGATGCAGAATAAATAAGAACAACTAGTCAGTCTTGAAATAGATATTCAATAGTCCCGGTTGTTAAGTAGCAGTTACTATTATGTTATTATTATATTTAGGTCGTTTAGTTTAGTATATATTGTTGAGTAACATGCAGTATTGAGTAGGTCAGTCGTGATAAACAAACACAAAGTAATTGTATGCTATTACGTAGATATATATTTAAGTTATATATTTAATATAGCTGAGCGAAGCGAAGTTCTTACTGGTTAAAGTGTGTTTCGAAACACAACTGACTGTATTACATTTAATAATCCAATAATTTTCATAAAAATGGTTTTATTTTCCGTTGATCACCTTTAGAATTCTCATTTAGCAACAATGCTTTGCTCAGATTCACCCGCTGTGCAAAATGGCCGACCTAGTTATAATACTAGCTAATATGTCAAATTTACCACATGGTAAATATGAAATATTTCTCTCCAGGTCATTGAACTGTTAAGACCGGCAAAACGTCGCATTAAGACTAGAAATTCTGAAGGTCGTAGATATTTTAATATCTTAGATCACATAAATCAAATATCTATTGATATAACTGTTCACTTTGAAAATTATAAAATTATTTTTTTATGACTAAATTTACTGAAAAAAAAAAAGATAATTTTAATATGTATTACATATGAATAATGAATAATAATTTAATTTCATTCTCTTGCAAATTAATTACTTTTACAAAAAATATTATTTAGTTTATCGATGGTATATATATTTTTTATTTTTATCTATATAAATGTATGTTGATCAATGTATAAATTTTTCTTATATAGATAATTTTTAAAGTACTTGTCTGTTACAGCCAACGCAGCAAAAAGTACTATTCATTTTATCAGCGCCACCACAGCAAAGAAATCTGTTTAATAAGAATTTGGGATTTGTTAAAAACAAAACAAGATGCGATTTAATTTTTAGTTGTATTTTAATTATAAATTAATAAAATTGTTTTATAATTTAACTTTTATAACTGGTGGATTATTTTGTTTCAATTTTTTTGGAATTTGATCCATTAAATAAAATATAATAATATTAGTAATACTTTAGTACTTTTGAAAGGATATGTTTAACATAAATAATACAAGAAATCATTAAAAATAATAATGGTTTACGGTTTCTTACCTAAGTATACACTCTACCTTGGATTGGATTGGATTGGATCGGATCGGATCGGATCGGATCGGATCGGATCGGATCAGATCAGATCAGATTAGATTAGATGATCTGATCTGATCTGATCTGATTTGATTTGATTTGTGATCTGTATTCTTCTGTAGGAAGAAATAATATGCTTTATTCTGAATGTAAATTTGAAAAACATGTAGACAAGGTCGACTCACCTAACGACAGGATGTTTTATTTTCTTTTTAGGAAATAGGTATACCTTTTTTAAACCTTTTTTTAATTCGTGACTCATTTGCAAAAGTTAGAAGTTACTAAACATTACTACATAAACATACACATAGTTTCTGTTTTTGTATATATCTCATGTATAGTGTTTGTAACAATACCATAGGTGAAACACGATACAGAATCCAATACCAATAAATTGCTGATTATTTTGTTGAATTTAAATTAGAGGACTATTTTTCGTTATCACCTTTAAAAAATTGATGTGCATGGCCCCTGAGTCGTACCATCTGTTAATTGAAGGTCTTTGACCCTTCAGAATACTAATATAATAGTCGAGTATGTGTTTATTTTAGAAAGAAAAACCGTGAGTTGTGGCTAAAGTATTTGAACGATTTATTTACTCAAAAGGTACTCCACTTGGGTTTTCATTTATTGTTGTATCTATTTTAATACACCGTATATAGGAAAGCAAGGTTGTTAGTTGCTTAGTTTTTATTTGCTTTTGCTGTGACATACTGACGGAATGACTGACTTCTGACAATCGACCAATATGAAATATTTCTTATAGTTTATTACTGTTAGAGTCACAGAAAAGGACATATCTTTTAAAGATAATCATAACTACTGTACAGTTTCATGGAATGGTATCAGTTATGTCTGGAAAAGCAGAATTTGGTGTATAATAATAAATGTATATATAATAACAATGATATACATTACAGATCGAAGAGATTACTTAATCACTAAATATTTTTCATATTACTAGTACATTTTATACAAACTGAAATTACCGAAATCTATACCAAGACCCAAACATAACAGAAACCGAGCTTTATCTAAATATGTTAACAAATGTGTCGTACATTGAAATCCAGTGTCTGATTATAAATAAATTACAGACATTTTCGAGTTCTTATACTGCTGTCTGTTATTTCAACAAAATTTTTTTTTGTCTATATTTTCTTTTTATCTGTTATTTTTTTTATCCAATAACCCTTATCAAATGAACTTATTTTACATTTTATTTGATGTTAAATATAGAATATTATACAATACATACTTTAATTATGTACGTTTATGCATATTCCATTACTCATTACTACAGTTAGTACCATAATAAATATATGTATATAAATTAACCGAACGCAACAATATACCGTAAGTCTTCAGAAGTATTTATAGAATTCTATTAATTTTTACTATTTTTTACATTCAATTAACAACTTGTTTAATAACTATGTTAAATTATTATTAATATACTAAGTTGAACTGCTTTACAGCTTAATATTGTTTGAGATGGGAAAAGCTTAGGCTATTAGTTAACTTTTATGAATCGATATTAATATGAGAATGTTAGGAAAGGTTATAAATTAATAATATCTTTTATTTATTGTAAAATCTACATTTACAAGAATTCTAATAAGAATTCTTGTAAATGTACATTATTTTTGAGATACATTCGTTTCAATCGAAAAATCAGTACTAATCTCGTCCTCCATTAAGGCTCATGCTCTATTTACAACTTCTTAAGCATTTTTAAAATATTATATATTTAAAAATGTGCTCAGAAGAAAACTCTGTTAAATAATAATTTGTTTAATATAATAATGCTTTTAGCTAGGGTTTATCCAATGTGTAAAAAAATTAAACAAATATAATTCATAAAATTAGTAATAATATAAAAATACTCGTAACAATTTAATATTTTTATATTTAAGTAAAAATTAAACAAGCCTTAGTCAATCAAACACCACATAATACTAGTAGCATACATTAAGAGGACATCTAATAAAAATAATATAAATAGTTATACATTATAGCTATACAAAAACAATTTAAAATCAATAAAAAAAATATAGCAAATTTGAGGATATTCATATTTGATGCCACCGTTCTATCAGGAGTTTTGAACTGTCAAGTACATGACATTTTACTTTAAAATGGCTACAAAAATTTAGAGCGTCTCCTATACCACATCAAAATAGTAATTATTAAAAAAAAACTAATTCTAAGTCACTTAGTTTTAATTTAAATTTAGTTTTATATGTGTTAAATTTTTTATGTAATTGTTTTGAAGTGTATACCACCTAATTGTCATATTTTTCTTTTTTTTTTTCTTTTTCTTTTTCTTTTTTTTATTTTATCAATGGCTTGACTGGTAGAGAATGATTTATAGCATAAAGTCCACCCGTTGTACTTAAATAATAATAATAATAATAATAAATATATAAAACTATTTAGTCTAGTAGTTTTATTTTCTGGGAAACTTCAAGATTCCGAATTTTTATGCTCATCAATTATCATCATTAACAATTTAGAGTAATCCGTATATTTCTATTTTAATTGTAATTATAGCACATACCAATTACTGAAGAGTGAACATCTTATATTTAATTAGACTTGAAGTTTTTGTTGTTACGTAACTTTAATATAAATCGGTTTTATGGTTTTCATAGAAAATAAAATAAATATATCCAAATATATATCTTATTATTCTTTGTATATTAATAATAATTTTAACATACTGTAACATTTTTGGAAAATATATCTTTTATTTTATTGTTTGTAAAGACCCGCCTTCCGGCTAATTGGCTATTATAAATAAAAGGCTGTAGAATTTTCATGATATATTCTGTTTGTTTGTTCAAATTAAAATAATTATTAATATGACGTTTTTTCATACTAACTTCTCGCAAAAAAATAGTTAGTCTATGTTTAAAAATGAATATATAAAATATGATTTTAATGTTTAGATTGAAGGCAAATTAAGAAATAATTTAGGAATTTTTATATAGTTCATTATTGTTTTATTAGAATATAGTTTATTGAAAATTATTAAAACTATTTTAAATGAATCTTATTAATTATCTAAAAGAATTATAAATTTGTGAAACAATATTATTTATTCAGGAATTTTTGGCGTTTCAAAATTTATTATAAAAACATTTACCAAATAAAATTCTTTTAAACATATAAATCGTGGATAAAATTAAAACCTCTTAACCATTGGGGAATAATCTTTTATATTAAGATTCATTTACAGCTTAACTTTTCTACTTTAATAATAAATACTAGAAGAATTTTATATCAAAAGTTAGAAAATAATCAAAATTATTTATATAAACATCACTTAATTATAAATAATACGAATCTTAACCATGGCAAGAATTTCGTTATAAGTATATATATAAAAGTTACATAAAAGGTTCGTTATAAGTATACTTATACTTATAACGAAATTCTTGCCATGGTCATAAGAGCCCCACAACAATCTTTATTAATAATACCTTAACCTATATATAAATTTGGTTAATTTTCTAATATATATATATATATATATTATAATATATATATATATATATATATATATTATAATAATTTTCTAATATATATAATATATATATATATATATAATATATATATATATATATATATATATATATATATATATATATATATATATATGTATATGAATATTTTTGTCTTAACCAATTACTTACTCTTAAAAAAAACTTTACTTTTATATCTTCTTGAAGCTACATACTACGAGTGGTAGAAGCAGTAAGTGTTAATATAGGCTACGGAGCGGTGGCGTTGTTTATTATTACAATATTGGGAAATAATAATATAGATTTATATGTAATAAATGTTTAATCACAGGATATATGTTATAAAACAAATGTATAGTATAATTATTGAAACTCATTATTGTTATTATTCACTCTATTTCATTTTTTAATATATATTCACTTTATATAAATACTTATTATCTATATATCATTATGATTTTTATTAATAATACTATGTATTCAGTATCGTATGTATTAAGGTTGCATTTAGATCTATTTTTCTCTTGTCTTATCTATCATGCACTTACTTTTATTTTTCTCTGCATTACCTTTGGTTAACTGGTTATATCTTAAATTTAAAAATCAATACACATATCAACTCAAAAATGCTTTATTCACATTTTAAAAATATATTTTAAAAGTTTAACGTTTTTTAAACCAGAAAACTTTTTCAACAACAACAGTAGAAAATTTCAAAATTTTTAAAATGATTACATCCACAATATTGCAAAATATTTCTTTAAAGTAATATAATGAATTACAGGAAATAAATGACCATATTATGATGGATTCTTTTCAATAATACAATTATATTTAATGTTATATATAAGACAAATACCATTTGGTAGCTACAAACTTAACCTTCGGGTCAGCGCTTATCTAACACATACTTATTATGAGTATGGTACATCACTAATGTCATAGAACATCACTATCGTCATGGCGTCCTGACGAGTGGTAATCAAAGCATCTTGTAACACAGGTTCTAACAACGTTACTTAATAAAAGTAATTGAACATCATCAATCTTTTATTTATAATACACAAACAAATACACTCATCATTTTCAATTATATAATTATAAAACATAATATACATTGTTAAATCAAAATAAGAGTAGGTGTTTAAATTACAGGTGTCAAAACGTTCCGAATATATTAATTATTTAATTTATTCTTGATTGTATTGTGAACGTCTTATTAGGTACTTCACTCGTACCTTTGTCTGTTTAGGGAGGAGGGGGGGGGTTAAGGCTTCTTTTTTAATGCTCTTGGATGGGGGTGCAGCCCCTCGCGTTATCACAAGTCGGAGTGTCTTGTAACAACTTATTGCAGCGCTGCAGGTAAATGCAAAAAATATTTAAATTAGAAGAAGTTTTTATTTAATCGTTTACTTTTATTAAATTTTAATTATATTTTATGAAGATATTATATAAATTGGTTAAAAATAACGATGTCTTAAATGAATCGGGGAAAACCATAAAGTTACGCTAAGCTAAATCTATATATATATATATATTCTTTATTGTACACCAAAATAAAAAAAATCATATACAAGAAAAAACACAAAAATTAAAAAACACATAGGTATGTACAAGTGGCGGCCTTATCGCCTAAGGGCGATTTCTTCCAGGCAACCTTATCGAACGGACAATATTTAATAAAAAAAACATAGAAGCAGGTGGTACAAAGTTATAATATAGCAATAGACATACATACAAGTAGTAACACACTAATACATATAGATATACATATATACCTAATACAATAAATAGAATCTAACAAACTAAACAATATTTTAAAATTATTAATTAATATATACATAGAAAATAAATAATAATAAAAAAGAAAAAAAAAGATATAAACATTTCTATAAACCGATCTAAATATCTAAAGATAAATAATAATCCTTGACAGTTTTTTTAAATATATGTAAAGATTTTGACTTGCGAATATAAAGGGGCAATTTATTCCATAACTTAATGACAGAAACTGTAAAGGAGTGTTTATAGAGTGTTGAGTTATGGTCAGGTGTTTTAAGGGTGAGATATCGGGAAGGACGCAAGTCTGGGGGAGATCCCAGAAAATGAAATCTCTCTTTCAAGTATGAAGGTGATTTTGGGTGAAATAACACACAGTACAAAAGAGAAAGAAAGCGTAAATCCCGGCGTCGGCGAATAGGGAGCCACTTGAGTTGTTGACGAAAATGGGAAACGTGGTCATATTTACGTAAGCCAAATATGAACCTTATAGCAATATTTTGAAGTCGCTCAAGTTTATTTAAATAGTCCTCGGTCAAATTTGGGTAACTTCGGCATAATCAAGAACGGAAAGAAAAAGAGATCTATATATCTATAAATAAATAAATAAATAAATAAATATCTTGAAGCTATATACGTTTAATGTATAACAATAATGTGTTAACACATTATTATAATTGCTGGTTTTTCCATGATAGAAAACATTAATCTCAATATAATTTAATACATTATTTCAAATACAAATTTTGGATTAACATATTTATTCACATCAAAATTTCATATTAGTTTATAATATGGAATTACTCATATGAGATAACTAATAATAACTAATAACCTATATTCATTGCTTTTGTTATTGGATAGATAAAATTTTGTCTATAACACAATTTCAACAATTTTCAAAGTTATTTCGATAAGATAAGCGCTGGTAACTAAGAAACCACGAGATACGAAAGAATCTTTAAAATGGAAGGCTAAAAGAAATGCTTGTGTGAAAACAACGCCCAAGACCGCCCAAAGTTAACAAGGGAGAGCGTGAACATAAATTAATATATAGCTAGAATATTTTTATATAAGTTTCCTTGCGCTAGAAGAGTATAAGACACTATAAACATATTTATCAAAGCAACAAACTAAGGGAGGACAGAATTTTGGTATGGGATACATTCCGGGATGTAACATGAAATACCTCTCCAAATTATTTTAATACTTCTGAATTTTTAGTGACAACTTTGCCAGAAGTCTTTTCGTTAGTTTCAATAAGAGTTAAATGTTCTGGATACTTTCAAATTTGTTGTTATAGAACATATGTAAGAAATATCATGACACTTCACTAAAATCGTTTTACTTGTACGATATCGTAGTCTTATGTATTTGTATATTTGTGTCTACAAAAACAGTAAAACTTATAACATTGTTCTCATATTACGGTTAAAAATATTGTGGTCAAGTGTATACAAAGTTGTCGGGCATAAACTGTATATTATATAAATTGCGTCCATGGGTATTATTAAAATCATTTAAAAGGTATATACGCCGACAAAGTTCCGACTAAAGTTAGTACTAACTGAAGTGAAGCAGCGTGCAAAAGTTAGTTTATTATATTTATTTTACTCTATTTAGTATACAAGAAATATGAAGATTTGTTTTTATATAGTATAAGATCATGAAGTATTTTTTCATGTTTGGAGTTTTATTTAAACCTTTTTAAGGTTAAATTACATTCTCGTAACATGAAACTTATATATAGATATATTTATATTTCAAATATATTTATTTTTTAAGAATATAAAATACTGAACCCTAAGGTAATACTGGATAATGTTCTCCATTTTTTTTAGTTTAATATTAAAAAAAATAAGTATAAATATTTCATATCTTTAACAAGCAGAATAGGGTTTGCTATTGTGAATTTTAAAACGAACTATATGTGACAAAATATTTTATTTAATTGGGTGTCATGATATACAATACAATACAATACAATACAATACAATACAATACAATACAATACAATACAATACAATACAATACAATACAATACAATACAATACAATACAATACAATACAATACAATACAATACAATACAATACAATACAATACAATACAATACAATACAATACAATACAATACAATACAATACAATACAATACAATACAATACAATACAATACAATACAATACAATACAATACAATACAATACAATACAATACAATACAATACAATACAATACAATACAATACAATACAATACAATACAATACAATACAATACAATACAATACAATACAATACAATACAATACAATACAATACAATACAATACAATACAATACAATACAATACAATACAATACAATACAATACAATACAATACAATACAATACAATACAATACAATACAATACAATACAATACAATACAATACAATACAATACAATACAATACAATACAATACAATACAATACAATACAATACAATACAATACAATACAATACAATACAATACAATACAATACAATACAATACAATACAATACAATACAATACAATACAATACAATACAATACAATACAATACAATACAATACAATACAATACAATACAATACAATACAATACAATACAATACAATACAATACAATACAATACAATACAATACAATACAATACAATACAATACAATACAATACAATACAATACAATACAATACAATACAATACAATACAATACAATACAATACAATACAATACAATACAATACAATACAATACAATACAATACAATACAATACAATACAATACAATACAATACAATACAATACAATACAATACAATACAATACAATACAATACAATACAATACAATACAATACAATACAATACAATACAATACAATACAATACAATACAATACAATACAATACAATACAATACAATACAATACAATACAATACAATACAATACAATACAATACAATACAATACAATACAATACAATACAATACAATACAATACAATACAATACAATACAATACAATACAATACAATACAATACAATACAATACAATACAATACAATACAATACAATACAATACAATACAATACAATACAATACAATACAATACAATACAATACAATACAATACAATACAATACAATACAATACAATACAATACAATACAATACAATACAATACAATACAATACAATACAATACAATACAATACAATACAATACAATACAATACAATACAATACAATACAATACAATACAATACAATACAATACAATACAATACAATACAATACAATACAATACAATACAATACAATACAATACAATACAATACAATACAATACAATACAATACAATACAATACAATACAATACAATACAATACAATACAATACAATACAATACAATACAATACAATACAATACAATACAATACAATACAATACAATACAATACAATACAATACAATACAATACAATACAATACAATACAATACAATACAATACAATACAATACAATACAATACAATACAATACAATACAATACAATACAATACAATACAATACAATACAATACAATACAATACAATACAATACAATACAATACAATACAATACAATACAATACAATACAATACAATACAATACAATACAATACAATACAATACAATACAATACAATACAATACAATACAATACAATACAATACAATACAATACAATACAATACAATACAATACAATACAATACAATACAATACAATACAATACAATACAATACAATACAATACAATACAATACAATACAATACAATACAATACAATACAATACAATACAATACAATACAATACAATACAATACAATACAATACAATACAATACAATACAATACAATACAATACAATACAATACAATACAATACAATACAATACAATACAATACAATACAATACAATACAATACAATACAATACAATACAATACAATACAATACAATACAATACAATACAATACAATACAATACAATACAATACAATACAATACAATACAATACAATACAATACAATACAATACAATACAATACAATACAATACAATACAATACAATACAATACAATACAATACAATACAATACAATACAATACAATACAATACAATACAAGACGAAAAGACACGACACGACACGACACGACACGACACGACACGACACGACACGACACGACATGACACGACACGACACGACACGACACGACACGACACGACACGACACAAAATACCATAACATAATACAATACTAAGATTTAAATTTCAATACAAAATTATATTATAATCATTTACATTGTTAGGTTTGATGTATATTTTCATCAAAAGCTTTTTAAAAGAAAATAAAAATGTAATTTTAGCGAAGCTTAGCAGACAAGTTTCAAATTGTAGTGTAACGAGAATACACGAGTTAGATTTGTTAAAATAGTTTTATTTAAATTTTGTTGCAATCAATAGAAATGTTTCAAAATAAAGCTTTAGAAATGTGAATTATTTTGTAAAAACCCTATAGCTTTTTGGCACTATCTTCGTTCGTCCA
Organism: Mechanitis mazaeus; assembly: GCA_959347395.1. NCBI lineage: Eukaryota > Metazoa > Arthropoda > Insecta > Lepidoptera > Nymphalidae > Mechanitis > Mechanitis mazaeus. The sequence continues at coordinate 10,498,000 of OY365754.1, forward strand.
TCCTATTCACTGTATTGTATTATGTTATGGTATGTTGTGTCGTGTCATGTCGTGTCGTGTCGTGTCGTGTCGTGTCGTGTCGTGTCGTGTCGTGTCGTGTCGTGTCGTGTCGTGTCGTGTCGTGTCGTGTCGTGTCGTGTCGTGTCGTGTCGTGTCGTGTCGTGTCGTGTCGTGTCGTGTCGTGTCGTGTCGTGTCGTGTCGTGTCGTGTCGTGTCGTGTCGTGTCGTGTCGTGTCGTGTCGTGTCGTGTCGTGTCGTGTCGTGTCGTGTCGTGTCGTGTCGTGTCGTGTCGTGTCGTGTCGTGTCGTGTCGTGTCGTGTCGTGTCGTGTCGTGTCGTGTCGTGTCGTGTCGTGTCGTGTCGTGTCGTGTCGTGTCGTGACAAATCTTCATATTTCTTGTATACTAAATAGAGTAAAATAAATATAATAAACTAACTTTTGCACGCTGCTTCACTTCAGTTAGTACTAACTTTAGTCGGAACTTTGTCGGCGTATATACCTTTTAAATGATTTTAATAATACCCATGGACGCAATTTATATAATATACAGTTTATGCCCGACAACTTTGTATACACTTGACCACAATATTTTTAACCGTAATATGAGAACAATGTTATAAGTTTTATTGTTTTTGTAGACACAAATATACAAATACATAAGACTACGATATCGTACAAGTAAAACGATTTTAGTGAAGTGTCATGATATTTCTTACATATGTTCTATAACAACAAATTTGAAAGTATCCAGAACATTTAACTCTTATTGAAACTAACGAAAAGACTTCTGGCAAAGTTGTCACTAAAAATTCAGAAGTATTAAAATAATTTGGAGAGGTATTTCATGTTACATCCCGGAATGTATCCCATACCAAAATTCTGTCCTCCCTTAGTTTGTTGCTTTGATAAATATGTTTATAGTGTCTTATACTCTTCTAGCGCAAGGAAACTTATATAAAAATATTCTAGCTATATATTAATTTATGTTCACGCTCTCCCTTGTTAACTTTGGGCGGTCTTGGGCGTTGTTTTCACACAAGCATTTCTTTTAGCCTTCCATTTTAAAGATTCTTTCGTATCTCGTGGTTTCTTAGTTACCAGCGCTTATCTTATCGAAATAACTTTGAAAATTGTTGAAATTGTGTTATAGACAAAATTTTATCTATCCAATAACAAAAGCAATGAATATAGGTTATTAGTTATTATTAGTTATTTCATATGAGTAATTCCCACACGACACGACACGACACGACATGACACGAAACGACACGAAACGACACGAAACGTCACGAAACGACACGAAACGACACGACACGAAACGACACTACACGACACTACACGACACGACACGACACGACACGACACGACACGACACGACACGACATGACACGACATGACACGAAACGACACGAAACGACACTACACGACACGACACGACACGACACGACACGAAACGACACGACACGACACGAAACGACACGAAACGACACTACACGACACTACACGACACGACATGACACGACACGACACGACACGACACGACACGACACGACACGACACGACACGACACGACACGACACGACACGACACGACACGACACGACACGACACGACACGACACGACACGACACGACACGACACGACACGACACGACACGACACGACACGACACGACACCACACGACACCACACGACACCACACGACACCACACGACACCACACGACACCACACGACACGACACGACACGACACGACACCACACGACACCACACGACACGACATGACACGACAGAACATACCATAACATAATACAATACAGTGAATAGGATGGATGAACGAAGATAGTGCCAAAAAGCTATAGGGTTTTTACAAAATAATTCACATTTCTAAAGCTTTATTTTGAAACATTTCTATTGATTGCAACAAAATTTAAATAAAACTATTTTAACAAATCTAACTCGTGTATTCTCGTTACACTTCAATTTGAAACTTGTCTGCTAAGCTTCGCTAAAATTACATTTTTATTTTCTTTTAAAAAGCTTTTGATGAAAATATACATCAAACCTAACAATGTAATTGATTATAATATAATTTTGTATTGAAATTTAAATCTTCAACGTCTCATATAACAATATATAGACAACTTCAGGTCTATTTACAAAAACATTTATCGTAATATAAACAATAAAACTTTGTCTTTATACGTTTTCTTAATGGAATTTAAATTTGATATAAATAAAATTAAAATATAATTTGATTCTTTACAATAAACTGCAAGTACTTACTTTCTTCCTTAATAGAAAAACGAAATTTAATTAAAATGGATTCGTAAATAAAATTATATTCTAATATTTATTGAAAGATTGAAAATGACTAGTGTAAAGCATTTTCTCTACACATTTTTATATTGAACAGATAAGTGGTTTCGCTTCACTTCGTTTCCAATAAAATGTATAACAGACGTATTGAGGCAATAAAATGTATATAGAGGGAACTACTTTCAATTATCTTTGCGTTTCTATACACAAAGGGTGACAATGGAACTCTATTATCAAGCAATATTATTTCTATAATATATATACATGTATATATATATATATATATATATATATATATATATGTATTATGATACATGTATTGTGATGTTTTGCTTTGTTTAAGATCAGTTGGAAATACTCAAAGGCGTGGCTCTTGGGTAACCTGCTGTGTAAGATCGTATTGGTCATGAGAGCCTTCGGGTTATATCTGAGTTCCAATATGCTGGTCTGCATTTCAATTGACAGGTCATCTAAGTAGTTGTGTTTGTAATGTTGTTTCATATGTTATACTTGAAACAAAACACGGGTAAATTTTATAAAAATATAATTTTCATGCACTCACTTTTAAATTTTAACAAAAATATAAAGTTTTCTTACGAGCTTAATTTAAATTGATTTGTAATATTATTATATTTATTCACGTTTTATAATAATTTCATATTTATAAGATCATTTTTAATTTTGCTGTTTATAAAATAGACAAACTTCTTCTTATTAATAAATACGATGATATTATTTTTATAACGTGGAGGAATAGTAAGCTTTAATCTTCCTTTAAATGATAATAAAATATTCATTTTCAATAATATGTAATTAATGAATACCGAAAATAAATATAAAATATTCTAACTGAAAATAGAATTTCTATTTGGTCTTTGAATATTTGTCAAAACATTCAAGCTCTTTCATAGAGACGAGTTATGAGGAGAGAAATTAATTGGCACTGAACATGTAAAAGGTTTTGGAATTAATCTGCCACTGCTATACGATTTATTTATATATGATATATGTGTCAAATTTCTAGTTATTTCAGTAGAGAAATTTTAAATATCATCATAAGGTCTTAATAATAAAATTAATAATAAATATTATTTACTTGCCACTGGATAGATCTAAGCAGAGATGAACTTATAACAGTGCATTACTTTTATAATATATATAACTTGGATAAATAAATAAATAAACTTGTCAACCAACAAACTGAAAAATGAAATCCGTCAAAACTTTAAAATTTATCCCTCGGGGGAGGAACTTGTTTTGTTCACTTCTTTTCAAGTAAGTAAAGTTTAGCAATGATACTTTTAAAACAAATAATATGTATAAATGTGTGTTTAAAACAAAGTTTGTCAATAGAATGTTAAATGTAATTGTCCCGTTGTACTCACGTTATTACTATCACGTTATAGGAATTTGCCCGACTACTGTCGAATCCTTGTGTGTGTGGGGTGTGAATGTGAGGGTCCTTATTCATAGCTCTGAGTTGGGGAGATGTTGGTTTTAATGAGCTTATATCAAACGTCGGTTTTAAATCCTAACGTGTTCCTGTTCTGAGAAAATTCTCTTATTCCGTCCACCTCAAATGATTGAGATCAGAGGAGGTGAAACCACAACATATATATATATATATATATATATTTATATTTAAACTGGTTTTTGCTATCTATTTTTTACATACTATACTTTAAAAAGGTAACCATGTTCTGCTGGTTATGTACGTAATATCCATAAATTTCAGTTTTCCAATATCAAACTTTCTATTCGAAAATTTTTAGCAGCATGTTCCCGCTCTCTCAATTGATTTTTAGAATGCTTTTAACATGCATACAACTAATTCAGGAAGTCATCTTCTTTATCCATATCGGGACAAAATTTCAAAATATATTGCTTTGATGTATCATGTATTTAACTGACTTAGATAATGTATTATACATATTATTCCTTGTGACTAGTATATAAGCAAATTATTCTTAATTTAAAATACTTCATAAAAAGGTATTTTATCTCACTAAAAAACGTGATGCTGGATATTTATTAAGTTAGTTATTGGTTCTTAACTGATAATTTTTTATTGATACTTCAAACTTAAAACAAAATATTAAGTTAGTCTACGTACTAATAGAGATGAGTATAACAAACACCATGTATAAATCAATGCGTTTAACAAAATAAAAGTTAAGTTAGACGAGAAACTGCCAGATATCACAGGTTCAAGTGTTGATTGTTTTTGTAAATTTTTGCCATTTAAACATTTCTTTATTTTGCTGTCGATTCTTTGTTGTTTTGTATCCACTGGAACTGTCAGTTGCAAGGAAAAGAAGCAAACAGATGTTGTACGCTGCTTGGATCATCGCGCTGTGCTGCAGCTTACCACAGGTACTTTACAACAATTAATTGTTTGTAATATAGGGATGTGTGTGTTTCTAAATTATCTGAGTGCACATAATAGTACATAATATATTACAAAGAAGATTGGAAAGGTATCCTTCTTATTTTATCGGCCAAATATGGCCTCTTGGTCCTTATCACTTTATTATAACTTACAAACAAATCTCACACTCACATATCTTAGGCCTGGTACATATTTTCACCGGGCTACGTACACGCTGGCCCCATACTCCAATTTTCTTCACTTTAAGAGGATTATTAGGCCTCAATTTCGGTAATCCATAAAGAGAGCCAGTGGATTTTTTGGTGATTTGATCACCACCACGTAAACACTTGAGGGTCTGTAGGAGACTTTTAATTCACTGAGGCTTACTTCGACGTTGTGTGAGGAAGTTCCAGAAGAGGCTTACGTATCACTGGTGGTTTTTAATAGGTATGCCTTTTGTCAGGAAACTAATATGACCCGTGCCAAATATGTGCTTAAATCTAAAAACAAAAAAAACAATATTTTTGAAAAATGGTCTTAAAATTTTAGTTTATACTTTATATACGATAAATATAATAGTACATATATCATCCTAATGATTCCTCTTGTTAGTCTTTATAGAATATCAAGTAACACAATAACATTGTGTAGAAAGGTTTATATTTAGCTAAGGTTTAACAATGGATGACAAACGAGGTGTATATATCACGACAAATGAGTACGAGTTTTAATTAAATCATGTTAATAAAAAATGAAACCCATGTATTGAATCATAGAGAAGTTGGAAACTGTTTTATTTATCACTGACATTTTTTAATAGCAAGGAAGTTATAACAATTACAAACCAAGAATAGTCTACATAATATGCTAGGGATACTAATACTTTTATTATAATAGTATGTATTGAACAGGGTTTCATGAAAAATATACTTAATTTTATCCCAGTTATTTGATTATTTAGGCATTTAATAATATATTTTATTAAATATTCCATTTTGCTTAAAGCGATTTCTGCATAAGTTTGACAGAAGGTTTTACATGACTACTGACCGTGGACGAAAATAAAAATAAACTGTTATGATTTTATTCATTCAAAAAACTCTATAAAGGAAGAAAAACACAATCATATTTTAGTAAATTTCACAAATAAAACAGAACCGAAATTAAGTTTCACGGAAAGTTACATAATAAACAAAGATAAATAAAAAAAAAGTACAAATAATAAAAACACAAAACAAAATGGAAAAAACAACAATAATCTAAGTAAATTTAAGTAATGAGACACACTTTTCAAAACTATTATTATATTCTATAATATAATAATTATTTTCTTATTCAGTAGCTGTTGACAGAAAAACGTCTTATCATTAATAAAGCTGATAATTTTGGAACACGTTAATATAAATTAATATAATTAATGAATCGCGTTTTACATGACAAGACAGTAGATATTTGATATCCTTACAATAAGGCTACAAAATGATTCTGTGAAATTTACAGTAATTAATGAGTAAATAATTTTAAATAAGCCTGTGATGTAATATGAACTAACCAACAGAAATTCAGGATCAAAAATTACGTAGTAGTAGACTTATTTATAAATCTCTGCCATTTTATTTTGTAGTCAAATTATAAAAATAGAATGCTAATAATTATATTTTTAATTTAGTTTACACGTCATAGTCTTATTATTTAAATTATATATTTTTTCTGGTTCCTTGTCATAACGCATTTCGTTTTAGATAGGTCTTTGAAATTAAAATGGACTACGATGGATTTTTTTCTCTATTCACGTGTTATTTGCCAAGATCTAGCCTTTAAATTAAATATTGTAAGCACAACTTGAAAATCAAAGTTAGTTCATGTCCAAAGGATTGGTTTTTTATGTGATTGATAAATTTCACAGAATAACAAAAATATATATTTTATACATTTTCAAATACTTATATCAGCGTCGAAGTAAATTTATACTTGGAATTACAATCAAATTATTTAAATACAAATGTTCTCTTAATTCAATTAATTTGTGGTCGGACTTAACAGTTGTTAGTAACTGAATCATCAGGCCGGTTATGTTAACATAAAAAGATGGTAATAATTTAAACGAAGTCTCTGGACCTATAATAGACATGAAAAATTTCATACATTTATTTTATTTTGTACAGAAACATTAAGATATCTCTATTGTATCATCTTATTCAATTTATATTTTTCTTTAATTTTCCTTTCATATGAATTTGACTAATTTCTTGTCTGGAAAATGGTATGAATTTATTTTCAAGACTTTAATTATACCAAAATACAACTTAATATCACTAGTTTTACTGTAAATTTAATTAATAATTTGAGCTGTTATTACGAGCTTATATGTTAATCCCTTTACTACTAAAAACATTGACATGCATACTCTGTATAAAACAGTCTTCGTTTTCTCATTTTCACTTTCACGTAAATTAGTTAGAAAGCGACAATAAAGAGAATATTAATACTTTTATAAGTAAGGCAGTTAGAGAATAATTAACATTAGTTATATTATAAGACAATTTGAAGACAAAAAAAGTCCTGATTACTTTTGATTATTTTGCTCTTCTGTAATTTTAAAACAATAATAATATTCATTAAATTATGAAACATTCATTCATTCATATATATATTTATATAATAAATAAGTTATAATATATTATTTATTGATTTATCTTTTGTCACATTCAAAGCTGTCAATGTTTTGTTTATCTATTAACAAATCTAGAATCTAACTCTGCATTATTACGAAATTATCTTCAATTATTAGTTGAATAATTCTCAATCAGTTGTACAATACAATACATTACTATGAATTTATTAGTCGATTACGAGAAATAAGTCAATAATATACAACAACGTAAACAATTATGTTCAACAATTATGTATTCGTGAATTAATTCCTTTTTAAAATATTAAAATTATCTTTATAATAAATTATTTAATTTGAAATATTAAATAAATAAATGTAAAAAGCTAGTTACATAAAGTTACTGTATGGAAAGCGCCTAAGTTGAATTCCTGTTACTTTGTATTTAATATTATATTTTGTCGATACAGCATTTGCGTAATGTTCCCATGAGTTTTATTGTATAACATATTTTGTAAGAATGATCATTCCTTATTCCCACATCGAAGGGGAATCATCATTCATAGGTTTAATTTGTTTTAATTCAATTAAAGTTAATTTTTAAAATCATTTCAGTTTTTTTTAATCTTCTGTCTGTCGCAAACGTAATTAGCTCGTATAACCTTTTTGTAAATTTATTTATTTTTAATTGAATCAGTTATAATTGATATGTGAAAACAATGTACTACTGCAATGTATTGGATTTCATACATATTAGAATTAAGAAAGGCTAGATTGAATAACACCGCCACTACTTATATATCATTAAAGTCCGTGTTATTATATATACAGGGCTTTAAATAACTAGGAGCGCGAACCAGTCCTCAATTTCGAGTCGCTGCGCTCGCAAAATCTCGGTATATGTTAGAATATTGGACGAAGCGAGGTGACACCAGCACTGAAGTTACATTTAAAAAATATCGACGCATTCTGTCCTCTACTATTTTTCAAGATGAAACACATTATTGCATTTTTTTTTTATTTTGTTAATTTTTATTTCAAAACTACCACCAGACTGATGATCTATCAGTGTACAAAAATTGGAGTCCTGATATAACGTTGTTAATTGATGCTTGCATAAAGAATGTTGAAAAGTCTCTCATAGAGAGCTTCGCTCAATTCTAACTTTAATATTCAAAACAGTAATGAAATACTGAACATACCATTCTAACAGATGTTAATATTTGTAATAAGTTAGTTATTGCCAGACTATTTTAGTTGTAAAAATATTTCAAATTGCTATAAAATAAATGTTTACAATGTATAAATAAAATAATTTAATGTTTTTAAAAGCCGTTTCTCTAAAATGTCCATATTTATTAGAAATTATTATAAGTAGCGCTTTATATTGCAGTAATAGTAGCTTTTTTTAATTATACAATAAATTAATTAAAGGAAATCAACAAATAATAAATATGATATTGTTTTCATTTTCTCTTCTTGAAGAGATATTGTGATTTATATTTGGTGTTTGCCAATGCGGAATTGCGCATCATATTTTTGTAGATTTTGGATTTTATTACTAGATTTCTAATAAGGCTTTACAAGGCTTCATTCAATTCATTTCATTTCATTTCGTTTCGTCTTGTTTCACCACACCTCACCTCACCTCACTTCTATCAATTCGTAGCCAACGATTGATTTTACAGTTAACTTTACAATTATTTGTTCAAAGGTTTTCAGGAGAATATAAGGTTATGGTTGTCGCTTATTACATTCTTTAAAACCACTCACATGAGTTCGATAGTATCGATTCTAGATACAAAGTCTATCGATGAATGTGTCAAATAAAGATACTACTACATTTTGCTACTAAAAATTAAAGTACTAAATAAAGTTTTAAGGTTTTGAATATAGGTAAAAGTATTAAATACCAAAGCTGTAATCTGCCTCCTCATGAAAAATGCAACCTAATTAAGGTTATAATTTATCACAATAGCTTTTATAACACCATATATTAAAAAAGCGTAAAATCCAATAAACACTTTTATCTCGTCTTTAATAATATAATATAATGTATGTAGGTAACATATTGTGAACTCAATATAACAACTACAAGTCACATAGTTCACTTGATAATTGCAAAAGTTTCAAAGCTCGCTTCTTTGAATCCACATCTCACACAAGCCACCGTAAGGGCGAATAACATTTACGTAAACAATAATCTTATACACTATGGATGTGTAAAGTGTATTATAGATCTATCTAAAACTTGATAATAAAAGTTGTAGAATGAAAATGGTGCCTCAACTCAAATAAGTTAGGCTTTAACTTTATATGGTGAGAGTGTGATGTTTTTTTGTAATTCCTATTCTGTATATAGTTATAAAATAACTCATTATTTTAGTTATTTTTTTTATCGTTTTTGAGCCTCTACCTGATTCTGACAAATCATTGGTTGTGTATTCTAAGTAACGGTGAGGTAGTTAAATCGAATATAATCACAACACGTGATACACTACTTCTGTCTCCTAGAAAAAGAAGGAGCGTAAAGAAGCAGCTTCTTCTAAGTTCTTCTTTTAAGTTTTATTAGAAAAATCATAATTGTCTTATCATGTTTCTGACTTTCATTTCCAATAAAATTTTTTGAAATAACTTATCTTTATTGGTGTTGTTATGAACTGAAATATATAAATAATATATTAAAGGAATAAAGTTGTTTTAAATCCACTACAAGATGCGTATTTTCAATGTACAATATATGTAACATATTACTAAGTTGTATGTTAAGGGGTGAGTGACTCCAAAAACTTATCCAATGATTGTGACTTCTGTCGGACGTCTGTGTTGTCGGAAATACAGAAAAGTTAAGGGTTTCTTTTGTGTGAAAACTTGTTGTTATTCTTTCAGTGTTCTTTTTGTAATTTTTTTATTTAAAAACCACCCCAATTAATTTTATATATTTAAGTATTTTTAGGTATTCTCAGATGCACTTTTAGATAGTAGAAACCTATTTACTCTGAATTTGATAACCACAGCTAAGGCGTTACATTTTCAAACATATTTTTGATATTCAAATATTTCTCTTATACAATTATTCATTATATGTTTATTTTTGAATCATACCATCTCAATCGTATATTTATCGTCTATCTATCTTAAAATACGGTAAGTTTTGAGTTTTTTTAAAATTGATCTCATAAGTATAACAAATATAATAAAACCAAATCGTTCAATAGTATAAACGCACTTACATATGCTCAGACAGTTTGATACCGAGAAGAATTTCACATTCGGTTGTTATTAAAAGGTAATAAAAATTAAATATTATTAAAAGGACAAGAGAAAAATGAGTATAAATATCTAATTAACTATGAATTTTATAATGTTTTATTTGTTGTTTATTATAGAAGCAGATGAAAAATATATACATTATTGCAAATCAAAATAAAACTAGTAGTTCTACGGTATAGTAGTATAGTATATGGAAGGAAACCGTTCTAATGCTGTAATTCATTATGTACATCATAGCGTCAATCAATCAGAATCAGGATTGATATGTAATTATTTAAAAGTTCCCTAAAAACAAGTTCAGCTTTAGGGAAAATAAAATTGATTATTGTAATTTATTTTATTACATTTTCATGAATAAGATTTAAAGAAAGCGAGTGATAGTAATTCGTATTCTTTTAGATTTACAAGTTACTAACCAGCGAATTTGTCTGCAGCAAATATATTTACTAACAATTGTATGTCATGTATGTCATGTATTTATTAAAGAAAGTACTCTAAAAAATATTTAATTTCCTAATTTTGCAGTTCAGGAAGTCGTCTCATACCATGCGACTAGAAGACAACTGAATACGTGATATATTGCTGTGTTATTAACGATTTTTTAAATCGTTTTTTAAATAGATTGAGATTCAAACACCATAATATATAACAATATAACAAATAATCTAAACTTCTTTCTTCGTTTTCATTCAAAAAGGAATACAAAATAATTTGTGGAATTAAATTCCTTTGAAATTTAATATAAATAGTCACAATTGAATATTCTTTAGGATGTTTCTAAATATTAAAAGTATTTCTTGTAACTCGGGTAATGGTTTTTGTAATATTTTGTTACATTATAATTGGGTAACGTCTTGGTTATGTTATTGTTAGCTATTTTATATTTAGTCATTTGCTAATAATCTCGTCAGAATACATTTCTCTAAATCACAATCTTAGCCAACAGAATTGAACTTAATTGTCTTTCTATGAGTTTAATATTATATATCTTATAATATGTACTTAATAACACTATTGTGCTAAAAAATATATAATATAAAATACGATAAAAACTCGTACTTCATAGATTGTGATTGCGGAAGAAGAAATTTTTATTTAAATTAATTGTTTAAATTTTAAAAGTTTTGAAATGTTTGAAATAATTGTATTAAAGAAGTTGTACTGTTCTTTTTCCTATTCCTACGTATAAAGCTTTTATTATTAATTATATAAATATTACATCTTAAAATAAGGTCTGTAAATGCTATAAACTAAAAAAAACGTTATCAATAATGAGATATAAGAACAAAATGTTAGTATATATAGTTAGAAGTAAATATATTCTAATCAGCCTTGCTTCGTCCCGCCTACGAATAGCTACGTGCTACGAGACGTAGCGGCAGTTGTGCTACGAGTCGCTACGAAGAGGACGTGTCGCAGTCTTGGAGACTACGTCTCGGAAAAGTTCGAACGTTTGTAAAATACAATACAGACAATACTAACATCGAAATTATAATTAATAGAATTTTAAAATATTTATATATAATATTGTAAAAATATGTAGTTGTGCAATTTTATTTTATTTTATTTGAAAAGTGTTCAAGTTCTAAAGAGCCGTTAAAATGTAAAATTTAATATATAAAAATGAGATGGAGTAAATCATAAATTAATACACATCCTAAATATTTTGCTAGTTAATAAAAAAATGAGAGTGAGATAATTTATTAAAAACCCATCAAAATGACCATTACCTCCAATGTAACTCTTCCTGAGTCAACATCCGCGATAGACCATCAGTTTTGGGAGTACTTTGACTCAGACAAGCGCTACAATGTGAGCTGGGAGGAGGTCGCGAGGCAGCCGGGGGTAGTGCTCGGAGCGTACGGTGCTTTGCTGGCAGTGGGTGCTGCCGGAAACCTCGCGGTGCTGGTGGCGCTCTCCCGCAGGAGTCGACGACGCTCCAGGGTTGACCTGATGATGACTCACCTCGCCGTGGCCGATGTTTGCGTCACTTGTATTGTTATTCCACTAGAGGTGAGGCTTCCTAAAATTTGTTGTGATGCTTTAAACTTTTATCTTATTTTCTTAAAATAAATCTGTCGAGCTCAATTTTATAGAAATAGATATTGAGATAAACTTTAAAATATGATATCTAAAAGAAGTTATAAAAGTTGGTACAAAACTTTTTCATTAGAATACTCAGTACTAAACTTTACGATAGGAAACTTGCTAGAACATAAGTTTATAAGATTCAACAAAGAAAACGTAATATGAAATGCTTTAATATTTTCTAAATAGTGTTTTGTGTAGTTTTATTATTTTTTACCTCATTGTAAAACAATAATTTTTATAATTTTTTTATATTTTCTAGTATTTTAAATTAGTACAGTTGTAGGCCTGGTGAGGGGGGAGGGTGACCCCTCTTACCTAACATAGGCCTACGATGAGAGGGTGCTCTACATTGCTCGGGGCACCCTCATTCGGGGGGTCTCGCCGGGGCGTCACGGTGTGTGCTAACGCGATCCCGTGACGTCCCATTACGGCGCAGAGGGCAACCGTTGGTTTTTTAGTGGGTAGCCTTAAAAATGGCAGCATCCTCTATGCTGCCGGGTAGTCCCACATAACCCCCCGGCCGTCACCCCCCTGGGCTGACGGGGTACCCGTAACGGGTTTTTCCAACGGGGAAAAAAAAAAAAAAGTATTTTAAATTAGTATCAAGTGACCTTACAGTATAAACTTTTAATACGTACATTTCATACATATAATTGATCATTACTTTACCTAAAACTCAACAAAGGCAGGAAGGTATTTAAATTAAAACAAACTTGGAACGGACCGAACAGATTAGACTTCAGGATTTTATTTTTTAATGAGGTAGAATAAATATATTTTTAGATTATTAAATTAGTTAAATTTTTAGAAAAGCGTTAATAGTCGCGAGCCTCATCACAATAACTTGCTGGTTAAGAAAAAAATTAGATTCTCATTTTTTTAATTCATTATAACTTGCACTAAAGTCATTAAAACAATTTATAATAGTTATGTCATATATTTTAACTTAATAAAATTAATAATAAATATAATATTATTTATTTATCAAAATTGTTATTTTATTTATTTTAAAAGCAATAAATATGATATTTATTTGTCCAATTATGATCACTTTATGATGAGTTTAATATGAGTTATCGATTATCAAATAAAAGTCTAGCATTTCTCAAGACACTTCAAAACGCAAAGATAAACAAAAAGCGGATTTCAAAAATTGTGTTGTTTACAATAAACTCCTTAATCAGAAAGTTAATAATTATATCAATGAAATAAATATTAAGTGTATTAAATGTGCCTATAAGTTACTTTTTTAAAAAAAGTTACTTTCATACAACTTTTTTATACCTAACAATAGTAATAGCAAATATTATTTTACAAATTTTGTTTGAACTATGACCCAAAGAAAAAGAGTATCATCATAACAGACTTCATTAGAATCCATGCAGTTGTTTTTAAGTAAAAAAAAATAAAGTGTTGAATTGTACTGTTCAGTATTTTGTATCGTGTTCATAATATTTAGATATTATTTTATGTGTATGTTACGTACGTGACAACCCTACATTACAATATTGCGACACCGCGTTCGCCGAGACCACCTACTACGGCCTGTTCCGGCAACCCTTGCGCAACATCGAACCACATCCATTCATCGTTTCCAGAAACTCTGTGTGTCTTATTGCTTAAGTTTAGATTTAACATTAGACTCACTCTGTGTTACCACTTCAACACATGAAGTCGTATTTAGTTTGATTATAATAAGTTGATTTGTGAGTTAAAATAAATTCACTGTTATATTAAATTCGGTTTTTTTTTGAGTCCTTCGGCTGCGAACAACGTAATTTGTATGACAACATTATTAATATTTACCTCGTGTCTGCGCGTCAGTGTAATACTTTAAATAAATATACTCAAAATGAATAGATAAACATTTATATTTAATATTTACGACATGTGTAATGTTTGATAATTTTCAATGTATTCATTAGACCAGTTGCTCTTAAGTGCAAGAATTTCTGAAACGAACATAGCATTTATATACAACAAGTATTTTACATGACATTTTGATACTAATTGTATTAAGTTTTGTATTCTCAAAAAAATCATTCGAATCTTATATGAAAGTTCAATGAACTCGATTACACACTATAGTTAGTACTAGGAGCTAGTTTTAATACTTGTATGTAAAATTACTACTTAGGACTATGAGATTATAGGACTATAATACTATACATACTATTTTTCTACAGAAGATCAGCATAGAGTAGCTATTACAGCTACAGTTAATGATATGAGTGAGAGAGACGGAATCCTAAGTATTTGCATTTGCTTTCCCTTTCTTAGATTCCTTAAACCCCGTTGTTTCTCAGAAAGCAAAGCATTTTGTAAATGTTGATGGAAAATGATACTATTATTTCACGGGTGGTAAATGAATTTCATATGTTCTTCTTTGATACATATGTTGTCCATATATGTTTTTTATTTCTCTAAGAAAAATAAAATTCCTTTTATATAAAAATACTAATGATCGTTTCTTGTTAAAATAAGGTCGTGGTAACCCTGTACATTCCTTAGTTGCCTCTGTCGATTCATACTGCAGTCTGTGAATCACAGAAAATGACGAAATTACTCTTTGTAAAATATACATTTAGTTAAATAATATATTATAAGGTAAGCAAAAAAATTAATTATCAAAATAATGACTAAGACAATATATATAAAATATATTTAAGGCTTTAAAAACTATATATAAGCAGCCTTAAAAGTAAGTGAATGTTTTTTTTTAGTTTACTAAATCTTTAAAATTTTTAACAATGATTTTAACTATGCAAATGTATACATATAACGAAATAGTCTTGTTATATACATATGTATATGTAATTTAATCTGAGTGGATTCACATAACGTGTTTGTCAATTATCATATGTAATTTGACAAAGAGAATTGAGTTATTACATTAAAGCTTTACTAAAACGCATTTTCTTTTGTTCATGGTAAATAGGTTTTCTTCTTAAACATAATTTAGACCTCAAAATACGATTATAAATTTTGATTTGAAGCATCTAATGCGACGGGTTAATATGGAGATGCGTAGTCCCGACGCCATATTTATTTGTGTAATTATACATACTACCAACCTTACGGGTTTATTTTTCTCCGACATATTGTTAAAGTAACTAAAATTACTATAATGAAGAAAGAGTATTAACGAGTAGTGTTAAATGTAAAATGTGTTAAATGTTCCTTTGACTTTATTGTTAAAGATTTACCTCAATTTCGACAAATAAAAAGAAAATGGACTTTCAGTAATATCTAAAATTTGATTTCTTTTGTATCACTCAAAATGATTAAAGCGAAACAGTAAATAATAATTTCCTATACATAAAAAATATTTAATTACTCTATCCAATATAAGTATATGGTTATTAATTTATTTGGAAATATTTCATTTAAACTAAAATTATCAAGAAACAAGATCTACTGTTTAAGTTAACTTTAAAAAAAATACAATAATTAAAAGAATTTTCACTGCCCACTTTAGAATATTTCATAGCTATATTTTTTATTTGATAATTAAAATCTTTCATTATTTATAAATATCTTTCATTTTCTTGCCTTGATTAATATTCTAAATATAATTATATACAGCCCTAAACCTTTAGCTCTTGTAATATTAATTCCTAATAAATTACATCTACAGTTTATGTCAAATACAAAACGTATACCAAGATTTCTCAGAATCAAACACACGTGTTAGATGAGAGACTTACACGGAAACCAACATGCAAACATTCTCACAAGCTCACACACACACACACATATATCAACGCACTTACACACACAAACATGCAGCCACACACACCCACGCACACTCTTGCATAAATACTATTTTTATGACACTAATATAAACGTTACTTAGTTTTCGTAACAATAACGTAAATATATTTTTTGTTGCTATCGTTAGCTTTTATTGATGTATTTATTCTTTAGTTTTTATAAATTGTATTATTGCTTTTATTCATACTTTAAATAAAAATACTCGTATCTTCGGTGACTCAATTTAAAATGTAACTAGTAAGCAGCGTGCGGCTGGGAACAAAGCCAAAAGATCGCTACTAAAAAAGCGCGCGCAAAATTTCCCCATGCAAAGTCTATGGGAAAAATTAATTTTTTGACTAATTACTGCAATTAGGCTAATGAGATTTGAGAGTTGTCACTATTTTTCAGCAGTGTAGCATAATGAGACCTTTGATTTGAGCCATCAACGATATTTTTCCCTTTAGTGGTTCTCGAGCTACAGTGTGCCAACGAAATCGCTTCCTGCATTAATATATAAGATATCCCACAACATATGTACCCTACCAGTGATTTGAATATTATTAATAAATTTAAGTCATTGTACTTATATCGATTTATTATATTGATTGCTAAGAAACATACAAGTATTATATACAAGTATTTTATATGTATATATGTTTATTATATTTTATATAGTACTAATAAATTTTACAGAGATAAACAGTTTAAAGAGACTACCTCCTAAAACTTATATTTTAAGTGAGGTGGGTTTTAAGTTAGTTAGTGAATTTAAATATTACCACAATTTACGAAAGGAATAAATATAGAATGTAATGTATTTTTATTACTATAATGTATTTGTAGTATTAAATAAATAAAATTAAAAAATATTTGTTTCAAATTGCAAAATTCAATAATTTCATAAGCTGACCCTACAATTTGGCATCGAAATATAAATATATATATTATCATTATTTTGTAAATAATAAATCGGAACAAAATCTGCGTATTTTAATGTAAAAATTCCAGAAGAAACACCAAAAGCCTTTTCCCAGATCTATTTTTAGTTTTCAAACAATAATATCATTCGTAACACTATCATCTCATCTTACCGCGAACACGTTAGCTGCAAAGCATTCGAAACGTCGGCTTAAAATGTAAAAATAAACGCGAGTTATATCCGTAAAATCGTTTTAATGAAATTGGTCAAATAACATATCTTGTTTGAATTTTAATAATTTTTTACTAAAAAGAGAAGCCAAAAAAGAAAAGAAGAGAAATAAAACACACTCTGACACATTCATCTCGTCTACCCGTGAACACGATTTCTGCAAAGTATTCGAAACGTCGGGTTAATATAAAAAATGAAACCAAATTATACGCGAGTTTTAATCCTTAAAAATAGTTTTATTTGAAATGTGTACTCGTGAAAATCGAAGAAAATACTAAAAGAAATAAAAGTTCTTATATATCTGTTAATTATTTACTGAATTAGAATTTATAATGTTGAAATCATATAGCCGTATCTAAGCTACGATAAATTCCAATATGTCGTGTGATATTAATTGAGACGTGTTGTTTTGAAGCACATGATGATATTACTATGAATATCCTATCTATTTATTTCTCGGCGTCAAATGTGACGCCTACAGACAGTTATTTGAATAACTAGTTATGAAATATAAAGCTATATGTGAATCAGTTTCAGTTTTAATTATAAATGTCAAATATTACAGGCATAATAATAATAATAATAATAATAATAATAATAATAATAATAATAATAAAATAATAATAATAATAATAATAATAAATAAAAACAAACAATAAACAAAAAATAATAATAGTAATAATTTAATATTCTTATTATAATAAATATCTATTTTACACATCTTCACATGTCATAAACTCTATTAGAAGTTTTTTTTTTTTTATTTTTTTCTATATAAAAAAATTGGTTGAGTGTTATAGGATCGAAGTTAATTATGGATAACCTAAGTTTGAAAAGATTGATCTAAGGGTCTCGCCGGGGCGTCACGGTGTGTGTTAATGCGATCCCATGACGTCCCATTACGGCGCAGAGGGCAACCGTTGGTTTTTTAGTGGGTAGCCTTAAAAATGGCAGCATCCTCTATGCTGCCGGGTAGTCCCACATCACCCCCGGCCGTCACCCCCCTGGGCCGACGGGGTATCCGTAACGGGTTTTTCCAACGGAAAAAAAAGATTGAAACCCAAACTAGATGGCATCCTTTAAGCTGAATCCAGGGCTATTAATTTAAGAAATGAAAATAAAATAAATTTTTTTATTAATTATATTTATTTAAATAAAACGTTTTAGTATTGTCAAAGCTGCTACCGGCTGTGAGTATTATTTGTACAGACTAGAAAGAAAATTGCGACTATACTCATCTAGTTTCTCTTTATATTTTATTACAAGAGTCTGAGAACGATAGCTTTATACCCATGGTGGTTCATGCTCTCAATATTCAATAATATTGTATATCTTATATATATAACATATATAACAAACGTTACTTTATTACTTTTGAGTTATTTATCAGTTAATAAATGAACGTTTACAGGAAGTTTGTTAAAGCAGCGTACATAAAAGAGTTATTCATTTTATGAGTTAAGTAACAGGAAACTTTTTAAATCAATTTGTTAAGAAAACATGTAATTCTTTTGTAAATGTAGATTAACGTGTTTATTATATTTTAAGTTTTAATTTGTCGAATTCATATATATATATATATTTCAGACATCTCGTCTACCCGTGAACACGATTGCTGCACAGCATTCGAAACGTCGGGTTAAAATTAAAATATAACTAAAATTATACGCGAGTTTAATCCATAAAAAATAGTTTTATTTGTAATAAATGATTCTCTATAACCCATGAACCACTGGGTTCAAAACATAAGATTAGAGTCCACAGAGTTTTCTCATTTCATATTTCATTTAAATAAAAAGTATATATGTTATTTTTATATAAAGCATATAAATTTTTTGCTTTGTTTCAGATCAGTTGGAAATACACGAACGCGTGGCTCGTGGGTAACCTTCTGTGTAAGATCCTACTGGTGATGAGAGCCTTCGGGTTATATCTGAGTTCCAATGTGCTGGTCTGCATCTCTATTGACAGGTCATTATAGTAGTTGTCTACGTTATCGTAATATATTTTAGAATATATCAAACACAGAAAACACTAATAATACGTTACAAAAATATAACTAGAATAAATATTATTTACTAAAACAATCTAAAATTCTAATAATCTGTATATAAACTATGAGTGTATGGTAAAACTTTTAATTTATATTTAATTTATTTATAGTTAAAAGATTAAGTTAGAACAGAGAAAGTAAGTTATTCTTTATCATTAAAAATTATTTAGGAAATTACTATTTACTAATAAACTGTGCGGTTTGCATCATGTTTAAATTGGGATAACTTATTAGACAGATTTCTAATTCCCCGATAAGATTTAATGTTCCAAACTAATATACTATATTGATAGATATAGATACTATCGGAATTTACTCGACTAATTTGGAACTCATTCGGAGTCGTTATTCATGGCTCGAAACATCGCAAACCGTTCACGATTGGGTTCGAAATAATCTGTACAATTCCGATACTATTGATAAAGAGAATTATATATACATCAAAAATACGTTTTAGATAAAAATATATTTTTTACATACTCCACGTGAGCTAAGCCGATGACAAAACATTAAAGCAAAAAGTAAGACGCAATTTCATAACAAAATAATAATAGATGTTTTAGAAATCTAACCACCATCTGTTTAAATATATAATTTAATTTGTCGATATGTGTTAGTTATCTGAGGATGAATTATTCTTAAGATTACTTCTGGATTAATTCCTTGTATAAGATGTTTTTATCGGAATTATTATAGTCGAGGCCATTTGTCTAATTAATTATTATAGTACAGAAATCATGTAAAATGATCAATTAGGAGTATATAATAAGCTATTACATTTGGTTCCATTTCATATATTATTTAGGGACAATATGATTATAAAACCGCCTTAATGTGTGGAAACGCAATCAATGTATCGGTATTTCGTTACTAAATAACTATACCCTATATTACTTTAAAAGAAGTCGTGTATTTTTTATAGTGAATTCTCCTCAGTCGTACACTCCTGACAGAGTGGTCGTGGCTGTATCCATGGAGTATGAAGTCGACGGCATAGACACATGTATTAAATCTTCGTTTGCATTTTCCGGTTGAACAGACTTCCTGGCAATGTGATATAATATAGTGAATTAGATATTTCTATAATTAATATCTATGAAAAATAAAAAAAATATATTTGCTGTGGCTATAAATATTAAATTAATATTTGCTTCAAAATTGTTCAGTTATTTCCATATTTGTTTATTTTTAATATGATAAGTGGTGTTGTATTATAATACGGTAATAATTTTACTATTCAGTTTTATTATACCAAAACTAAACCATGTTATAAATAATCAGTTATTATTAAAACAATTAAGGTTCATTAATGAATAATAATTGTAAGACTAATCATAATCATTTGGTACGAGTTCCTGTTGATTCTGAGTGACGTAATTTTGTTTGTTAATTCAAATATTACATAATAATCAAATATATATTACTTTTAAATGTATCTCTCGTAATAAAATGCACGAATTGTATGTTTAAACTGTATATTTTTTTTACTTGGTAAATATTCGGTCTTAGATTAGGAACGTCAAATGTCTTCCTAAAAAAGCCCTAAGAACTATACACCTTACATAAAGACCTAAGCCTATAAAAAAGGAGAGAAGACACTAAGGGGTAAAATTATAAAATATAATTGTAACAATTATTATAATTATAAAATATAATTGTAACAATAGATTTCGAAAAAAATAAGAACTAGTTAATGGTTAAGAGAGAAAACGAATAAATGTGGGATGACTTCTAGAGAGAGGGTTGGTACTAACTGGAATCAGATAGATTGTTAATGGAGAATGTTATGTAGTAGCGGCTTCTAACTCTTATAAAACTTGTTATCACACAAATATTTTAATTTAAAGAGTAGGTACATATTCAAAATTCTATTTTGCTGTAGATTCTTTGCTGTTTTGTATCCGATGAAACTGTCAGTTGCCAGGAGAAGAAGCAAACAGATGTTGTACGCTGCTTGGATCATCGCGCTGTGCTGCAGCTTACCTCAGGTACTTTACAACTGTTAATCCTTTGTATGTGTGTGTGTGTGTGTGTTTTTGTTTATTGTCTGTATTCAAAACAGTGTCTATAAGGTTAAGAATGAATAGGATTTTCTAATAGACCAAGGTTCATCGCTTGAATGCCAACATTTAATTCTAAAATATATGTTTTAACTATAACTATTTCGAAAACAAATAATGTCTTTATGATAATGTCAATAATGTCTTTTAATTATACCAAAGTTTTTGACAGTTTTAAGGATGTCCAGTTTATTAAATATTAGAGGCAAACGATTAATTAATCAATTTATCATGTTCGTCGTTCTGAGGCTTTAGTAAAAGTTGAATTACTTCTATTCAAATTTAGTTTTTGCTGTGTATATTAAACAATAATTGGCTGTTTTTATACAAAAAAGGCAGCGTAAACTTTCGTAAGTCGTTTTGAAATTACCATCTTTCAAACACATGACCATTGATGTTCGTTTTTTAGATAGAACAATGCGGTTACAAGTTTCTTTATAAACTGTATTTGTAATTTGAAATCTAAGTCTAATCAGTCCTGACTAGTTTTATTAAGTTTATTAAAATTAAAACCTTTGCCAGAGTGCAGTGTTTCGAGTGATGCAGCATCCCTACGTGTCTGGTTTCGAGCAGTGTGTGTCCTTCGACGCGTTCTCAAGCGTAGAGCTAGAAGTAGCCTACAACGTGTTCTGTCTATGCGCCATGTACTTCGTGCCGCTGTTGATCATCACAGTGTGTTATGTGTGCATATTCCTACAAATACGAAGAAGCAGTTGCGAAATTAACGGTAAATATTTATGAGAAAATTATATACTAAAAAGAATATCATTGTTTAAGTACGAGTAGATCTGTTGTACATGATTGACTCTCTATTGTTATTTATTAGTAATGGCTACATTAAATAGTAATTGAATAAAGTATTATATTCAATTAATTTTATAAATTTTTTATATTTTACTTTATACAACTTAAGTTTACCAACTAAACCTCGTTGGTAGACTATTTTAATTTAATAATAATATAAAGTATATAATATATATTATGATATATATATTATGATAATTTTCAAGGAAATCTTTTTAATATAACGAGAGAAAATAACGATTAATCAATTCTTTTTTTAATACTCTTATCTATGGACAAAGAAATTCCAGGACTTTATAAAATTATTATAAAATATTGTAAACTTTATAAACTTTAAACTTATTTCTTTCTAATCTAATGTACAAATAGAAAATATTATAAAATATAGAACTATGCTATTCTTATTGCTCATTTTATTTTCTTTTTCATTTTTTAATCGATTACCAAAAGCTGGCCAGTAAAAATATTAAAAAAAACAATGTGCTAGTCTGTGTGTCACTTTAAATTAAATAATCTATCAATGACTGTTTTGTGTAAATGTTTCTCTAAATACACGGCGGCTTTCCATCCCTCCATCCATTCTCTAAAATGGATTTATGTTTGAAAACAATTATGCCCACTCACAGTTCATTGACCACAAAATAAACCTTGCTCTTCACTGATGTGTTCATTATATTGCACGTGGAAGTTCTTTCACAAGAAAAATATGTCTCAGAAATAGCTTTTTAAAAAGTTTTTTGTTTTTGGCAAAAATACTATCTTTGTAAAAACCTTTTGAAAGATTTGGGGTTTAGTTCCAATATTCTATTGCTTTCTTATGCTATTCAATTGTTATTTATGTATCGTTGTTACCATATTTCCGAAAATATTTGAAATTTATGGATGTTCAGAGTACTCGTATTTATAAATATTTAGGTAA
This sequence comes from Mechanitis mazaeus, assembly GCA_959347395.1. Classification (NCBI taxonomy): domain Eukaryota; kingdom Metazoa; phylum Arthropoda; class Insecta; order Lepidoptera; family Nymphalidae; genus Mechanitis; species Mechanitis mazaeus. Next base: position 10,521,404 of record OY365754.1, read on the forward strand.
ATACCAAGACCCGAGTCTAGGCAGCGTCCGCCTCCATCGGTCGGACGGTCCCATGCTGCAGCGCGCGCGGCGCCGCACGCTGCGCATGACCGTCGTCATCGTCAGCGTGTTCGCGCTGTGCTGGCTGCCCTACGCCACCATGGCCATGTGGTACTACACTGCACGACTTACTATTAACATACTGGTCACATTTTTTACTTTTTAAAAATTTGTTTTATTACTAACCTTGTGCTGACAAATAAGAAGACGTAAAACTAAGTTAGAAATAAACGTAATTTATTAATAGATATTTCAATCAAAATATTGTCATTCACTGTCAAATAAATATTCTAACATTTCCAGCAATCACTTAAAACTTTAAACAATTGAATAAAATCTTTGCTGAACCAAAGTTTAAGAACTTGTTTTAAATTAATGGTTTAAGTCTATATTTGTTGTTATCGCCAGAAGCTAAGATTAATTGTTCCACGATTAAATTTCATCAACATCTCTTCTTAAATGTTTTTGTATTGATAAGAAATATTAAGGAAAATAGGGTATTTTCATGATCATTTAACCAACTGATTTAAGAGATTACCGACAATTCGTTTTATTTTTCTGGCAAACTTAGCGCTGGATCATTGTTTAGTTCTTTTGAAAAAGCTAAAAGTAGTTAACTTTATTAACCATTACGTTGTTTCAAACCGATATAGAAACAGAAGAAAATAAAATAAAATCAAAGTTTTCTCTATTTAATCTGTTCGCCGTTTATGTTTTAATTTGTACCCAATGTTTTTAAATAACTAGAATTAAAAAAAAAATCTTTCTGTCAGAAATTTTACTATTTTTAATGATTAAAAAAAGTATACGCTAAGTCACAAATAGATTTAGTATAATGGTGATAATGTTTCATAGGTACATGGTAGACCGTGAGTCCGCCTCCCGTGTGTCTCCTCAAGTGCAGGATCTTCTGTTCGCGATGGCAGTCTCCAACTCCTGCATGAATCCTCTCGTCTATGGCTCCTACGCATTAAGCCTCACCGTTGCCGTTCAGAGGATATTCAGGAAGTTATGTTGTCGGTCTTCAAATACTTCTGATACTGTTGGTAAGGTTTAAATATAAATATAAATTCTAGGTTTTATTGTTTTTAAGTGATAAGTTACTAAGTGATCATGACGGTCCACCTAATGGTAAGGAATCCTATTGCTCATGGAATTTGGAAAATATAAATTTATTGCCGTCGTCATTGAGACATGGATGCAAGCCGTCGTCATTGAAATATGGATGGATGGATATGGAATGGAGATGGATAATATGGAAATCAATTTTGATAGTTAAGACTATACAACTAAGGTTGTGAGCTAAGTGTCACTATTTTAATTACATCTCACATATCATTAGACACAAAAAGCAGAAAAGAGATTGTTGTCGCGAGTTCTTAAAACTTTCTAATGCGAACGTAACATTTATGAAACTTTGAATTGCAGGTAACTCAGGGTCGACTTCTTTGAAGAACAGAGATCACGTTCCCGTCACTTGCCTGGCAAAACCAGTTAAGGTACTTCTTGATAATAATTATTATAAGGAACTATAAATAAATGTTATTTAATTGTCATTTCCATCTTTGATATTTATTACGAGGCATATGTTTCTCATTTTCCTATTTATATTAAATAGTATAATATAGTATAGTAAGGTTGACTTTAATTATATCTATTTTTATATATCCCAATATTTTGAAATTTATCATAAAATCCAGACACTTAAAAAAAAATTGAAATATTTCATATAATCAATTTATATAATATATAATCAATTAAATATTCTTCAAATCATATAATATAATATCAAATAATTTGCAAGTCATCTGGATTCATAGTGTTGCTGTGTGATCTGAGATTGAGTTAGAAAGCGTAGAACATTCATACGTGACTTGAATTTTGCATATTCAAATATACCTTTATACATAATGTACTAGAGTTTACTGCTACTAGGTTAGTTGTATCTAAAGTTCAAACGCAGTGTTTTAACAAAATTCTGTTACTATATAAAATATTCGTGTAACTACGTTTTTAAAACTTTATCTCTTACAAATCACTATAACTTTTATTTTGGTTCATTTTTAAATTATAAATTAGATAAACTTTACGTTTATAATAATGAATGTACTCTGAAGGTAATGTATAACTATAATCAGAACGGTCGCGTGAGACCGCGGCTGGGCGTGCGGTTCTCGGAGCCGTCCCCCGGCGCGGGCGCGTGCAAGCCGCGCGGACGCGCCTGCGCCTGACAGCCGCCCGCGAGGCTACAGTGCGCGCGACGAGAGCGCACGCGCGTGCTAGGAGAGTATTACCGGGAGAGGACCACCGCTGTGTGAGCTAGTGTACCGACATAGTTTTGAAACTAACTCTTACTCGAACTAGTGTTTAGACAACTGGTGCAATGTGAGGAACAGGGTTTAGCAAAACTAATTAGTAGCTCTACTTCAGCTTAACTTTATACGACTAAGTAAAGTACTGTAATTTTGAATGTTGCTTTATTTATATAAACATCAAACTGGACTCATGTATATATCATTTAAAAATATAACGAGTTTTTATATTTCCATTTATTTTTGACTTTTGTAAATGTAATAAATTTCATACATGAATTGTTATAATAACGACAATTAATTAAGTATTTGTATTATTATTTACATAAATAGCTGCTGATTATAGTAATAAAATAAATGATTTATTAACAATTTTGTGTAATTTTCTTTGACCAGATACTATCTTTACACTATTACTAAAATATATGACAATAATCGTCAAGTAAAATGATTAAGTTCTTTTCAAGCTTCCACTTAGTACTAGTAGGATTTGATAGTTATATTATTTCTGAGCTTTTAGAAATAAATAACAACTTTGTGTTGTTTTTACATTCCGTTAAGAACAACTGCTGTTGGCGTACGAGAGCCATATCGTTTCTTAGCTGAGGGTATTAAAGACCGCAGCTAGAGAGATCAGAAAATATTAAACTCCTGTCTTTGGAGACAGGAGACAGATGATGAAATATTTTATCAAACGAAATAAAAACATCCTTTAAAATAATTTTTCAATTAACTTATATTTATTAAATTGGCGGATCTTGGAATCTTAATAAATATTAATTTTGCGAACTTTAACACATTTATAATAATATAAATATAATTAAAAAAGAATTACAGTTTTTTTTACCGTTATTATATAGATAAGACAGGTTTACTTGATTAACAATATATATATAATAATCAATTACTATCTCTGATTTGAGATATAATCTGCTTGCAGTGCTTTTGACTTAAGCTCGCTCTCCTTAAGCAGCATATGGTCCATTAAAATATGTCTTACTAAGTACAGATATGTTCTAAGCCTGTGAGTATTTTTTACATGTAGAATAGTTTTAGTTTATCTTCAATGCATTTTTTAAAATAATATAAGCCTTCATACATTTCCTGTTGTATAGTGGCCATAAAATGAATTTATATTTTACAAATTATGCCTTCGTAGCAAATAGTATTTATATAATTCTCGGATGTAGCTCATAGAAATAAATTCTCACGGTTACTATATTATATACATACTATATTATATATATCATCATTCCAGCTATATTAACCAAATTTGTACCAATTGATTATCACGTGCCCATCCTTCTATAGATATTTTGAATCAAATTCGAATTGTAGATTAAGAGTAATTTGCAATTATATGTACTAGTTCCCATTTCGCCCTACAAAGGCGATTAAGATAACCGTTGGTTACTTGGTAAGTAGTCCCACATTACTTCCCTGGTCATAACCTTCTTGGCCAATGGGGTATCCGTAACGTATTTTACCAACAAACAAAAAATAGGCATCTACTTCTAATAATAATATGGTCGATAATTACTTTTTGATGTCAAAGATTTTTAGGTCGTAAGATATATCGAATTATTATCACGAGTTTTTAAATAATTTTATTAATTTAAGTATTTCAAGTTTAATGATTTTAGAAAATTCCATCTATGTTCTAACACTTTCAAATTCTTTTCTTTATTTGGCGTGTTATATATGGCGTTTTCTTTTCTCAATTTTTGTTAATTCCATTAGTCAGTACATCTCATCTCTCTATCACATGTATGCCCGTGATATTCAATTATATCGACATTCACATCTTGAAAACCTTGCATCTTCCATTTCTGCCATTATTCATTATTATTGCGGTTCGGTCATTACCTAACCGCTATCTGTAATTGGAGAAAAATATATGTTTTAAAAATAAACCCTGAGAAATCTAAAGTAATTGTTATTGGTAGTCCCGGCATGGTTGCGAGGATTGATTTTCAAAATCTCCCTCTGATTATATGCAACAGTGTAAACCCTACTGTTGTGTACAGTCAAATACCTTGGAGTACACTTGGATCAGATATTCTCCTAGTCTATCGACATCTTAACATCGATAGACTAAATGTATTTTTTTCTAAGTTCTAAGGAACTTCCAGATGATTTAAAGACTTCACAAAAATGACTATTCATTTCACTAAATTTTAAAAGAACTCATTACCATTACCAAATTGTGTAACGCACCTCTAAAAATGCGACAATCTAAAAAGCTGTATATATTTAAAAATTGTGTAAATTCTGTAACAGATTTTTTCTTATTAAGAGATGAATGAGAGACACATATGCTGATTTCTAATATAATAAAAAGTACTAATAGTATTTTCTTAGATTTTCACGAGTACACATTTCAAATAAAACTATTTTTACGGATTAAATTTCTTTGTCTGTACAGACACTTTCATCTCGTCTACCCGTGAACACGATTACTGCAAAGTATTCGAAACGTCGGGTTAAAATCAAAATGTAACCAAATTATACGCTAGTTTTAATCCGTAAAAATAGTTTTATTTCAAAAGTACTTATGTTACGTAAATATAAACTTTTAGTTTTATATAGTTTAGTTTATTACTTCATATTTATTCTTAAATATATTATTTATTACTATGTACTTATTGCTATGTATGATTATTATAATTATATGTTATAGTTGGTTGATCGACTAGTTGGTCTGTAAGTTGGCCCGCTAGTTGGTCAGCTGCTAGCTGGTTGACTAGTTGCTGACTTAATCAATAATTTTGTTGATTTTTTGTTAATAAACTAGTTGCCTTAATAGTTGGTGGCATTTTTTTTCTTTTTTGAATTTCATACAACATTGTTCTACATTGTCCGTAAAAAAAAACTCGACATATAAAAGATCAGTTGCCAACGAAGCTATATACGCTAAATATATGTTTTATATAACTTATAAAATTATATGCAATATTTAACACATACTAGGTCCAGATAAGAGTGATTGAAACTTACAATAACACATAGAATTTTTATAGTTCTATATTATGATAATTACTATTGCTAATAAAAAGTGTCTTCCTCTGAATCACTGAATCAGATGTAGATGGCCCCACGTTGGGCGCCAATGTCACACTTCTATTTGATCCTATCCAATAGGTAAGGAATAAAATAAAATATGAACAATTAATAGTTTATTTAACTAGAGGTAAGGTCGTGGGTTCGTTCATCGGCTGGTAATGCGTGGAAATCCAAGTAATACACAACTGGCCTTAGAGCGCGTCGTAGTTGTCGCACGGTGGAGACAGTCTCGTACACAGGAACAGAAAACATTCAATCTCATTAACTGCAACAGAAGGACGGACTCGTAGATAATTCAACATTTGCCACGTCGCAGTTAGGCCCGAGTTTAAAAACCCTGGAAACCCATTATTTTGGGTATTAATTTAAAATTGTTATTTAGCTTGACTTAGCTTGAAAGGCGAAGCAGTGTGGTTACGCAACCAATAGTTCTAAAGGATGAGGCAGTCAAACTTATTACAATGTAAATTTTAAAACGTTACCCTCGTCAAATAAATAATAAAAATCAGTTGGGTAACGTTCTCAATTATAACGATAATTAAATCATACAAGGAAAATAATGAAAAAGATGAAAAAGCTAAAGGTCACTACTAAAAATATTAATTAAAAGAGAAACAGTAAGCAATTAAAACAACTTTATAAAATAACATTTCAATAAGCACTAATATAATTATATAACTATTATAATAATTCACAATCTAACTAATATACTACACTAGAAAATTTAGTGAATAATAAGGTATAATAAGTGTCTACGTCGTCGGGTCAAAGGTCACTAAAGTTTAATATCTTCACAATTTTTAAATGTACTTACTTTCGTATCCACAAATTATATTAAAACAAAATACTGTACAAAACAACAAATATAACAACACTCATCCGAAATGGAGTTTTAAATATAAATTAGCGGCGTTAGAATTAGCGTAGGTAATTAGAAAAATGTGACTGATCACATTCGCATTCCAAAGTTGTCTCGTACTTCTGCGACCGGCCGGGGGTCCCTCCTCAGCTAGATCGGCTAGCAACCGGTTTATCACCTCGCGTGCATTCCGCGCAGCGCTCAATAAATAATATATGAAAATTGAATATTTAGCTATAACGACTGTAGAACCGTTACACAGAGAATTGTAATCACAATTTCATAGAATTGACTAAGACCTGGAACCACATGATAGAATACTGCCGATTATTTTTAAAGTTATAAATGATATTCATCTTGTCAATGACATTATTACACTAAAGAGGTTAGATATTTTTATTTGCCAGTAATATTGCACACCCTTCCACAGTACAGTTTGTGGTCATGGCGCTAGCAACAGTTCGAAAATTTGAAATTTATTTGAAATTTAATATAAGATAAACTGTGAATGTCCAGTTATAAGATTAAGTAATTATCTTATATATTTAAACATTTTTACGAGATTAAAGGAAATTTAGTCTACTTTGTTTAAAAAATATTGTATTCTATTTGAACAATATTATTATAAAGTACGATTATTTTGTATTATAAAGAACGATTGAGGAAAAATATATATTAATTAAATTAATATTAATGTTAATTAAATAAAAGTAGAACAGTTTAGATTTTTTCTAAATAGGTCAGAATTTCAAAAGATTTCAATTATTTTAGGAACTCCCTTGAAATATTCCAGTCTGTCAAAATAAATGGAGTTTGTGTAATTTACAAAAATATATTAACTGAGGATTTATAAAAACTGAGAAAAATTCTTGGCTAATTTTAAAATATTGAGAAACGAACGCAGTATTTTTTATTAATATATCTTGTGTTTTTAATAAATAATGTCAAAGTTTTATTTTCAGTACTAATATTAAATTTATAATTTGTAATTTATATTTATATTTTTAAATTTTACTTATAATTTTGAATTTTGTATTTATATATATATATTTTACGTATACTAAGAGGATTGTGCATTATCCATATAAACTTTTGTGAATATTAGGACACCAAGAAACATTAAATGAATGTATCAAAATATGTAATTAAATAAATAAATAGAAAAAAAACTGTTTACTTGGGCATTTTTCATTGTTGATTACACCCAAACAAAAACTAAAAACCAAAGTAAATAACAAAATCAGGTGTAGAGATAATGGAGCCGAAAAATATGTACACACACACACATACATTTTAAAGTGTCTAGATTTATTCACATCTCAAATCGTAAACATATTCCAAAATATCAGATTTTGAAACTTTAATTGATAACAATAACTCAGGAATAATTTTAGTACAGCCGGATAATGAAATTTAATAAAATTACGTTTATCACTTTATAAATTTTAAGCGTATTGAGATATTTGTCTTACTTACTTAATTTTTACTTAATTTTTATGATATATTGGCATCGTTAAGACACTTTAATAAATAATAAATGAGCGCGTAGAAGAAAATTTAAAGTCAAAATAAATATATAAGAAAAGAAATACAACTTACATACTTAATACATAGTAATTCTTGTTAAATAAAAACTTTTTATATAAATTAATAATTAAGAATTGATTTAGAATTTTTTATATAAAAATTTATTAAATATGGACTATAATTTGATTGTCAGATAATTCTGTATTCGCTTTAATTTAAATCTATATGTTTGAATTGGGTTGTAAGCTTTCCTATCGTTTTGTGTTTTATAATTTGAGATGTAAATAAAATTTTTTTTGGTGACAAAAAAAATTATATTTGAATTTATAATTTTTACAATTTATATTAACATTTTTTTAATATTTAATTTTGGTATTTTATAAAAAAGTAATAAAATATTTATAAAGAAATGTTTAATTTATGTTCATAACGATGTTAATAAATTTAAGTAATAATAAAAATAAAAATAAACATGCTATGCTTGCCACTAGGCTCCATGAAATAGGTAATTCTTTCAAAAATAATTTTATACGTTTTACAATAAACTGCCTAATAAAGTATTGGCAATAAACAAATTCAAATTAAATATTATAAGGAATTTGAAACAAAATTCAATGATGGTGTAAAGGATCATTTTAACGACGGTACTGCCTGCGAATTAATTGTATTTTGAAAACCTTTCAGCCTTAAACTTAAGTTGAAGTGTCTCAGCAGACATGGTCCTTTCGATAATTATGGTGTCAAACTAAACGCTTCTGTCACTTCCTTTTGACGTATACAAGTGATCACTTGTATTGATTCAAAGTGGAACAGTAATAAATACATTAACAATTGTTATATATATAGAAAGACGATATTATTTATTTTATTACTAAAATTGAAATAATTCCAAATACCTTTGTTTTGTGAACAGAATGCTATTACCAAACCTTCCCACGTGAAGATGCAATACTAAGTACACTTTGAGTCAGTCTGGCTTAGTATATACAAAGCAATATTCTGTATACTCTGTCCAAAGAGCGTTGAAGCTTTCAAAACACTAGCCTTAAGCTTTTTATGCGACAAGTGACATTTGCAATGTGATGTCAAGAGTTTAACTATTTGTTGTAAGACTAAGATATTTTATTATAAAAGTTTTATCTACTATAGGTCAAAATAAGTCAATTAGTTATTACAAATGTGAACGTTTGTTCGAAAATCTTCTGCGGGTTGGGAATTGATACGCTGGAAAATGATGTATTTTTTACTATTCAGAGTCAATAGGCAATAAGTCAATGGAAAACAATGTGCAGTACAATCTCTGTTAGTTGCCCAGTCTCTTTCATGGATAACCAATACAGTGTCATCAACGAAAGTTACAATGTTACAGTTAGACGTCGATTTGGAGCACATATTATTGATAAAAAGAAGTTATAGAATTGAACCCAACACACTATCTTGAGGTACTCCATAAGAAAAAGGCAAAGTTCTACTAGTGTTTTACAAACTGAAAGCGGCTAGATAGTTGCGAAAAGTATCCAATACGATCATACATGCACCACTGACTCCATATGAAAAGGATTTTTTTAAAAATATGATAGTACATAATCTATATGATATTTACAATTTTTTACAAAGATGCCTATTGCCTAAATTTATATATTGCCTTGCCTATATTTATATATTGAAATATTATTCAATTTAAAATAACATTTTTAGGTTTTAAAAACAACTTGTTTTTCTATTCAAAGTAAAAAATAAATAAAAAGATCGTGCTGTGTTTTGAGTTCAATTTTAATCTCTAAAAGGGAGAAGATGATATGAACCCGAAATTATAGAATTGAAAACGAAATTCTCGCATTTCTCATTACCCTTGTAAACGTAAATCAAAGAAACGTTCAATTTGATTTCGACTTAAAATAATACTAAAAATATATAATCCTGAGGAAAAGTAAATTAAGAAAAAGGATTTCCTTGAATCATTCCGATATATTTTCTCATTCGATTCACATCCACATGAAAATATATAACTATATTTGATCGCTTTGAATTCAAAGGTAAATTTTAATAAAATGTTATGGCCTCTCTGTATAGATTTGAAAACTAGTAAGTGTAAACACTCATAGACATTTATACACATGCTCTCTGCATACATATTTGATAATTTATAAGGAAATATGTAACTCGGTAAACTTCAGGATTTTAAGTTAAGTTTCGTAGAAGCTATTTGAGTGAATTCCAGTTAATGATAGTTTGTTTAGTAATATTTATATATAACATTAGCAGCGACTTAACGTTAATAAACATAAGTAAAATCTACTTTACTAGATAGAGAGAGAATATATTGAGGTTCGCCACTGAGAATAGAAATAATAGAAAAAGAATAAAGGATTTTGATTCCTTTTAAACATGTTTAGCCTTGTTAAGCTTATTTAAACATTTTATTTAATTGTGAAGCTTTGCTATTTGGTCTTCAAATACATCTCACACATATATAAAATAAATATTGTGGCTTCGACTTCAAGTGCTCAGCACGTAATTGGACAACCTCCTCCAGCTTGTGACTGGTCAGTTTTGAGCACTTCTAATCAAAGTTAAGGAAACAATGTATTTATGAAAAATAATAATTTATATTAACATGTAACAAGCCGTATTTCGCAGTGTAACTGTGATCTAATATTTGACGAGGCAATTGCTAAATCAATTAAAAAGAATAGTAAATAGTAATTCTCTCTTACTCTATTATCACGAACCTAAATGACTATTCAACAAAAAATAAAGGTATATTACTCATTTTATTTAAAGCAATATTTTTCAATTTAGGCAAAATAAATCACAATAATCAAATTATTCGTGAAAAGCTTTTAAAGTTTAAAAATATTACAATTTGTACGGACTATTAATTTGGATATAAGAAGAGATATATTGTATACATAATGAATGAACTTCGGAAACTTTTTATCTCCCAGAGAATGAATGACAGTGAAGGCAACGAGTTATAACTAGAATACACAAGGAATATATACTCTCTAAGCTTCTCATCGTTAATATAAATTGGAACATTTGAATCTATATTCATTTTATATAAAAAGACAAATATGGCTCAAAACCACAATGTTTAATTTGTATTCGGTATACAAAAACGTGAAGTAGAATTGAGGTAATAATTTCTCAATCCACTTAGTACTATTTAAGATTAAAACAAAAAAAAACAATTTTTCAGCTCTTATAGTATTAGTATAAGTATAAGCCGATTAGAAGCAACAACTTTTAGTCGTATTTATTTTAGCTGAAACTGAATTTTAGTCACCAGATGAGTAGTAAATGTTTACCAAATTAATATTATTATTATTATTATATTAAATTCATAATCTGCATTTAAATGTTTAGAATTTTAAATATAATAGTAGAAAACTAAGATACGTGTATGTCTAATTATTAAATAATTATATAATATAGCCACACTATCATAAACAGTATTTAATTTATATCGAAAGTCCCTGGGGTAATTGAAGTATTACCCCAGGGTATAACACATCATTATATGTATTGTCTCAGATAATTAATGTGACAACAAAACATGTGATATCAAATTACGTTCGAGAATTTTATTGTGATTATACTTTTTACTAGCCGTTAGTCCCGTTTCCACCCGCGGTATGACGATTTTAAATTAATTTAATTAATTTTAATTTTAATTAAAATAATTAGAAGCAGTAGCTTAATGTTAGAGAGCTTAATACACTTGCCCGTCATAATCAGCAATATTTTTTGTTAAATATGTAATGTTTTTTTATATTTTGTTTAATGCAAAAATAATTAAACTTTCTTTCTTTTTTTTTTTGAAAACCCTCTGTATTTAATTAAACAATATCAATACCACAATGAATTTTATTAAAATCTATCCAACAATTTCAATGTATTGTAATCAGAGCCCAAATCATGATTGTATATTTGTTTTACGATGAAATAAAAATAATTTGCAAAAATATCCGAATTTTATTATTAGAGTCTTGTATTAGATTTTTTTTGCACATTAATTATAAAATACTGTATAATTTTTATGTTGAAATTTTTTAATCTTATCATACGCTACTTATATAATAATTTTTTTCTAGACGTGAAAACCCTACATCTTAACATGTTAGTTATTGGGAGACTTCCTCGGCCCACCTCTCCACAACTCAATAAGTTTTTTTTTTTTTTCCGTTGGAAAAACCCGTTACGGGTACCCCGTCGGCCCAGAGGGGTGACGGCCGGGGGGTTATGTGGGACTACCCGGCAGCATAGAGGATGCTGCCATTTTTAAGGCTACCCACTAAAAAACCAACGGTTGTCCTCTTCGCCGTGATGGGACGTCACGGGATCGCGTTACCACACATCGTGACGCCCCGGCGAGACCCCTCGAATGAAGGTGCCCCGAGCAAAATAGAGCACCATCCCATCGTAGGCATATGTTAGGTAAGAGGGGTCACCCTTCCCCCCTCACCAGGCCTACAACTGAGGAAGGAAGCGACGGACGTATTCCCGCCTCCTTCTACCCAGTCTCCCCCTACGGAGCGGGTCAGCGGACGAGGCTGTCTCCCTGACCCGCTCCGCGGCCTCCTTTGCGGCGATGACTTGCTCGCAGAAGGAGGTCATTGCGACCCAGCACCTCTCGCTGCTGACCATCGCGCTGATAGCGAGAGGTCCCTGCCAATCACACCCACCAGCTCAGTGCGCTGGTGGTCCCAGGCGGCGCACTCCTCCAAGGTGTGACGAGCCGAGTCGACGGACTCGTCACAGTGATGGCAGGAGGGGGTCGCCTCCCTTCGTGCTATCCTGTGCAGGTACTCACCGAAGCAACCATGCCCGGTCAGCACCTGCACAAGACGGAACGTAAGCGTTCCGTGCCGCCCATTGATCCAGAGGTCGAAGTGAGGGCGGATCGCCCCCACTGTGATCATACCAGCGGCAGGGGACTCCAAGTCCCTGTTCCACCGTCGCATGAGGGCTCGGTGAGCTAGAGCCCTGATTCGCGTCGCCTCGGGCCTCGGGCCTTACCCCCGTGGCCAAGGCTTCTGCCCGGTGCCAGTACACGGCTGCGAGCACCTCCGCCCATAGCTCCCAGGGACCCTACATCTTAACATGTTAGTTATTGGGAGACTTCCTCGGCCCTTCCCTCCACAACTCAATAAGTTATCATAACTTAAAATTTATATAAATTCATACATCTTTAGTTATATTAAAACTATAGTCTAGGCAACATGTTATGGTTTCCATGTGAAAATGAATGAATTTCCAGGGAAGATTTGGGAATGTGACGTAGAACATTAGACTAAATGATACTATGCTTTATCTAAATCCAATAGTTTTATTCTATATTCATCACAGCCCAAAACAGTATTTTTGGCTCCTCCGTGAAAGGAAGAGAATTCCGTAGTATCGTAATTCCGAAACAATTTTCTTAAACGTTGCGTTGTGTTGCCTAATTTAAACAATATTGAAATTTAAACTCAAAGCGATTTCCAAAATACGGTTAACGTTGTTAAAATAGACCAACTTAAATGTTTTAGGACAACATTTAAAATAACGTTATTATACACTAAACCTCTATTAAGGTTTATAATGCAATTAAAATGCAATTTCACCTCATTTTCTGCTCTTTTATCAATATCATTCATATATCTATATTTTAAACTTATTTATATTACTTGAAAGCACAGTTAACACGTATTTTATAATAAAAAAATATTTAAAAAAATAACGTATTTTACTCTAAATATGAATACACATTTTATCGTAGATAGAAAAAAAATTTTGAGAATACTTTAAAAATTTAACTTTGTCAAAGTTGGTTAAAAAGTTAACATATTTTTCCCATAAATTGACATTGATTAAAAAACTGTACAGTAGATATATCAATTATTTCCTTTTGCTTTTTAAATTCTCAAGTACAAAAAATATATAATATTGAAATGTAAATAAAAGCGTATGTTTTATTTGTTAAAATAAATCTTACACATTTTATATAGAAAACTAGTTTAGAAATCAACCCAACATTATTTCTCCTCATAAAAAACAATTTCCTCTGTAAGGAGGAAAAAACTTCAAGATAACCTGATCGGAAATATTGTTATTGTGAAATGTAATAACATCGTAATAATATTGTAAATAAAAGGTGATTCTAACTAATATTATATGTAGGAGAATGTGAGTTTATTTTTAATATATTCCATTTATCGAAAAATAATTCAAAATGGTTATATCATTTAGAATTTTAGGGGTCATTGACTTCATCTTACTTTATAAGCAAAATTTTCCGTAACGTAATACGACTAGAAAGATTTATTATTTATTATATTTTAAAATTATATTCCACAAAATTGTTTCGTTTAAAGGCCATTTTGCGCAGTGACCGCAACTCTGACTACTTTAGTAGTCGGGGGTTCGATCCCCGCACTTTTAAAAAAGATGTAGTGTGTCAAACTCTTTGACAAGAGCTTTGTGTTTGTTGAGGTGAAAGAAGCGAACTAGTTGAGCTGAGCGACGCGAAGCTCTTTACTACCCAAATTTTCAGCTTTTTGTTACCCTATTTATTTTTTAATTTACGAGCTACACAAAATTTTGCACTCATGCGCATAATGAGCAAAACTCGGTCTGGATTGAAAATCAGCCGAATCGTAATTGTAGTTGTCGAGATAATTAATAAAATGTGTCCCATATAGTTAACATACAGAAAGTTTTTGTTTTGCGCGAGGCTAACCCCGCTTGCGTGGACCTAGTTGTAATATTCTAACACCTTTATTTATTAATAATTTGAAAAAATGATTTCTAAATTTAATTGAATATAAAGTAGTAACAAATACAATCTTAAGTAACGTAACCGATAAATAAATGTTTATTTAAATAGTCAGATATCTATCATCAAAGATATGAACCGATATCTACCTAATATAAACTCCCTCACTACGTTAGTATAGTTATAATTTGCAGTGCTTATTCGGTCTGGTTTCGACAACTTGAATATCAAGGACGTATGTAAATTTAGAGCTTGCATAAATAAATTTACCAAATTATGGGACGTCTATTAATAACAGGGTGTTTTTATTACCTTCACGTTATTTGCATTATAACCTTGTAATAGTGTTACAATATTACAATATCCATAATTTCAATTTTCTTACCACACAATAATGTGTGATTGTAACAAAGATTCGACAAGAAATCAGAAGTTTTGTTTAGTTCACGATAAGTCATTCAGTATTTTGGTCATTAAAAACTATATTATCTGGTACTATTAGGTGTTATTTTGATATGAAAAAACATTAGTACTATTATGACAAAATTGTTTTATAGATATCATTGGACGGAAAACAAAATATAATGTTTAATATTAAAACAAAACATTTTTAAAATAATTTTGAAGTCCATGGTAGACCTCGTGTAAATAAATAGTGTGTAAAAAAAAGAATTATAAACTTTATTTGAAATAAAAATACAGTGTGACATTAACAGAGACATGATGACACTGCAAAAGTTATTAACTGTAGCACGAACACTCAAATGAACAAAATTGCTTCAAACAAAATGATATCATTTAGTCAGTAATTATAGAATATTGTCCAGGAAATCTATTGAATGCATTCATTCAATTCATTTGTTATCTATTTGATTTTATGACTAAAACGTTAAATATTTCTAATAATATCGTTAATTTCAGGGAAGCGTATTAAAATTATACAAAATACTAACACCATCCAAGGATTGCTTCACTTTATCTAGTAAGGTAATTATACTATACGTTATTACTAATATACTACAATAAAAAATAAAATATTTAAGTATATTAAAATGTTCAAAGAATAATATATGAATATGATAAGCTTTATTGTTTCACTTATAGCAACAATTTTCTATCTTTTATTTTTTTTGTATATATTATATTCTTAAAATATTTGTTTTTAACATTTAACATTGCATTTGTTATATACGTAATGGTATAATTATTTTAAAAAAAATAGTTTTTTTTAGGAAAAAAATCATAGTTTTTTATTTAAAATTAAACTTACGAAAAGTCCGGGTCAAAGTGTTTTAACAAAAGAAGACTAGAATAATTTATGACATCACTATGATGATATACGAATGCTA
Organism: Mechanitis mazaeus; assembly: GCA_959347395.1. Lineage (NCBI taxonomy): Eukaryota > Metazoa > Arthropoda > Insecta > Lepidoptera > Nymphalidae > Mechanitis > Mechanitis mazaeus. Next base: position 10,537,313 of record OY365754.1, read on the forward strand.
TATCACCTTCATGATATTGATATTTTGTACGTTATATTGGTTATATACAAATGCCTTCATAACACAAGTCTAAAATCTTATATAAAACTTCGATATAAAGCTATATTCCAACACAAATACGAAGACATTCGAATCATGTAATGTGACCTTCATGACGTAGATAATTTTTAATTGACTTGCTACATGTAATTAATTGTATAACTCTTGATAAAAAACACCTGCAAATAATTATTACGCAAAAAGATAAAATACTCCTTGTAAAAAATAACGCCTACGATTTTTACAACAAAAAAGAACGGAATATCAAATCTAAATATTGCTTGCAAAAAAAAAATAAAAGCCACGTGCAGTATTTTCCGGAACGAATCAAACAAATACCTTGAAATGTAAACGTGTATTTTAATAACAGTTAAATCTTTCATGAAAATATGAAAATGATGTAAAATTCTTATTTGTGGTACAGTACTGGTTTTTTGGTTTATTTGTTTTAAATATATTTATTTTATTTGCATGAAAAGTTAAATAATAAAAAAATAAATCGAATAAACAAAACAGTAATTAATTGAGGATTTATTTTATTAATCCATTGTTCGCAAAGCTTGTGTGTACATTCAAATTAATGATATTTTTTCTCTTGTAAATTGTAAAAATGTATAGTTTTTTATCCTATGGAATTTCAAATTCGAACATATTTAAGTTATATAAGGGTCTCAATTTTAATTTAAATTAATTTAAACTTGATTTAAAATAAGCTTGATTTAATTACGGAAGTGTTTGAAGTCACTTTCATTTAAATTATCTTTCTAAAGCAATCAGAGTTTGTCAAATAGTCTTATAAATGTTAAAGCCAAAACTCCAATGACTCTTTTAACAAATTCAAAAGTTAAACATTTCAACGATTTTAAATAAGCGATATTCTTTCATTAACTCTTCTTTAGTTATAATTAAATACAGAAATGAAATATAATTATCACCTTTCTAGATAGTGAGTTACTTACAATGTTGAATTCTGAAAGTGAAGTAGAATAGGGTTGAATTCTACTTCAAAGAAAACTATTTTTTACGGATTAAAACTCGCGTATAATTCCTATTCTACTTGTATTCTTATTGTATTACTAATCTACTTGTATACTCCACCGCTTTTGCCTACCTTTTTTTTGTATTGATCCAGTCTGACCGTTTGTGTAAATGAGAAATCTAAATTGCGATATATCAACGAAGTGAATCTACTTATTCTGCTTTTTTATAAAATTAGCGTTAAGTAAAAAATTATTCAGATAACAAGACATTCTAATATATACATTTTTATATACACCAGATATTCTGGTGACTGCTAAATCAGTAACAGAATATTACCTGAACGACATGGCTCTCAAAAGGTGCATTGGTCTGATGTTACATTGGCTGCTTTCATTGGTCATATTTACCTGCAACTACTTCCACAAGAGAGTTCTCCAATACAGTGATTTATCCCCTTGTGTTCGTTTTTTATTTGCGGGAATAAGAAAAAGTCACAAGACTAAACGGATCTGAAAGGGGGATGACCTAAAACGTTTACCAGTGTGGTATTTAGGAAGCTCTCATTTAAACTCATTCCTCAAAGACCTACGTTCGATATCTTACTGCTCACAGCAGGAACGATAGGCCGATTATTCATGGCATATTTTATTTTGAATCACCCTATTGTTTACTTGTACCACCATATTATTGGTTACTGGTGTTATGTTTCTGTATCACGCTGATGGAATCAAGATTTGAAAAAAAGATGCCTCCAAATAATCGTTGATGTGGTCATTGTATTTATTATTGACAGAATGAATATTACTCATAACTTTTAAAGAAAAGAAATTGCATTTGGTAGACAAAACACTACTAGTAATTTTCAGGTCTTAGACAATTCTATCATATTGCGACTATAATTCACTGATCATACACAGATACTGATTAATATCAAAACTAATATCCAATTATATAGAACTAAAAAAAATTATATTTTTCTTCTCTGCAATATTACTAAAATATTCCATTTGCCAGATAGTAAACAACGTATAGTAAAAACGTGAGAGGCTGAAACAAGATGTCATTTATGAGAACAAAATTAAATAAAAAGAATAAAAAAAATTGTAATATTCCATCCGAGATTAAACAAACATGACGTCACAATTCATTTTTTGGCCATGTGATGTTAGTTTGAATAATTTCTTGTATGCTCTCTGTTCAGTCAGTTTTTAATAGTATTTAAATAATATATATAAGAGGATTTTGTTTCAATTATGAGATGCCTTTAAAATCAAATAATTAAAACGTAAAAATCTTTTCAAAGATCCAAACAAAAAGGTTAAAACATTTTAAACGATCGCTTTGAAAAATAATAAAACCATCTTTTGAAGTTCCATTTCAATCTCGATACACCGCAACAGTTAGGTTATATGAATATATCTTTGGTCGTTATTTACAATCGCATGTTTTTTTCAATATTGCTTCCAATTTTTAAATTCTTTTTTTTATATCTATACTCACTTTGGTACACATATATTTTATTTTAACTATACTTTTATTTCTATACTTATAGAAAATACTTTCAAATAAAAATGTATTTATAATGTTTCATATATATACATAAATATTGAAAATTTACCTACCTCGTACATTACACACTCACGTGGGATGCTTGAAAATATACAAATAGATTCCACCTATTTTGTACTCATTCGTTTACCAAACTTAAACTTATGTAAAAATATTTTAGGTACTATTTTGCTATTCGAGAAAATTTGCCTGATTTATATAAAAATTTTAAATATTTATCTTGTTATAATAAGTAAACATTAAAGAAATTAAAATAATGTGAAATAAATAAAATCTCTAATCTTTATTCAGGCACAGATATTCATGACAGTTGATTAATAAATAATAAAAAACGAAGAAACATTATTTTATAATATGAATATAATAATCAGAACTAATATTAATAAATAAAATTTTCCTTGGTTTTTATTATTAAACTTACATATTATAGTTTGTTTTATTAAAATAACTATCATGACTATCTTATTGCAAGTCATCGTCGTCTGTTCTTCCAAATCAAATTATTAGCTGTCTATCTGTTTAAAACTTATATAGTATTATTGTATTTATAGTTAAAAGCAATTGAGTATTCCATTGCAATATGAGAATAGGATAACTTCATGTATAGACAAAGACTTTAAAAAAAGTTTAGACTTTATATTAGCGTTGTATCAAATAACTTTAATAAATTAAATATATACATGAATACCATTTACAAGTCTATTACTTAAAAGTCGCTGCTTTTTTGAAAACATAAAAATAAACTGATACGAAATTTAAAAATTCACTTAAATAGTCTATAGAAAAGCTCTAAAGTTAACGAATATGTAAAGCTAAGTTCCGGAAGTTTTATTGAGTTACATAATTTCCTCATAAATTGTTAAATACAGCGAGCTACCATATTGTGTATAAATGTCTTTTAATGCTTACACTTACTCGTTTTCAAACTTTTGCAGAGAGGTCATGTATATTTCATTAAAACTTACTTTGACGTCAAAGCCATCAAATATAGTTACATATTTTCATATGGATATAAAGGAAATGAGAAAATATACATACATATTAATAGGAATTGAAAGAATTTAGTTTTCAATTACCAAATTTGTCGTTTATGTCATCTCCTTCTTTTTGTAAATAAAAAATGAACTGGTAATGTATCATTATATATCATATGTATGTATGTTAATATCCACTTTTATTTGTTTTGCTTTAAAATATTATATAGGGTAAAAAGTGTATTGTTTTGCTCAGTTTCATATATATCTATTTTGCACTGCCTTCTTCATTTCACAATATCTTATTACTCAACTGAGGTTGTCTGGAAGATATCGTTGCTTAGCGATAAGGTCGCCTCGTTGTACAAAAGACATTGTATTTTGTGAACTTGTAAATTATTATATGGTGTATAATAAAAGTATTAAATAAAATAATACTCCAATTATTAATACATAAATATTAAAGTGAATGTTAATATTATAGAGTCTTGGATTCGCTCATTACTTAGTAACCTTCAACTTTCTGAATGTGTTACATTGTTCATCGTTCATCGTGCACGAGAAGCTGGAACTGGTAGTCATACATAAAACTGGTAGTTATAGAAAAAAACCCACCCCCGGTGACGCTGTAACAGCCAGTAGGGCTAACAGTACTAGACATGAGACACAAAAAAAAAAAAAAAAATAGAAAAAAAAACCGCAGTTTGAAGACTAAATTATTTATTATTTATTATACACTATGGAAGGAATCTTAAAGCAGAAGTTATAACTGGTTCTAGATTTACGAACTAGGTAAGGTAACCACTTGTGCAAATACATCTGTATGTCGATATTAGTATATATATATATATATATATATATATATATATATATATATATATATGTGTGCTCAATATATGAAACAACTTAGTCTATTTGAAAAAATATTTGTAGTGCTATATCGTTTTAGTTTAGTCAAAATTCAATATTATTATAATATTTTGTATAAAAAAAGGTATATTTAATTTTCAACCTTATTTATATACTGCACAATGATAAAACCAAAAATATAAGCACTAATTTACGAAGTATTTGGCACTTGACATTCAGATGTAAAATATTTGAGAAAAAGCTGTCACTCTAAACGCACCTACCAATATGACTTTAATCTGCAGACATTAAGTATATTTTTATATAGTATTTCTATATATATATCAAAATGTATAAATCTAACTTAGTTTATTCATACATATTCCATTTTATGGTATATGTTACTGAGATTTAATAATATATTTTTTACCACAAAAATGCTGTTAAGGGACACTAATTTTTAATTTATTGACCCATTACTAGCAAAACTTCCATAACAGCCCAGTACATGTTTCTTAGAAATAGTATTTATATTTATACCTTTTATTTTTTTATTTTATCTTTATTTTTTATTTTTATTGAGTATAGGGAAACATACAGCACTTATATTACATCTATGAAAGTACAGGTAATAATAATACATATTTGCCAGCAAAGTTTCCACTGGTATTTATACATGGAGTGAAATTACAATCGAAATAAGTTAAAAATTAAAAAAAAAAAATGATAGTAATACATAAAAAAAAACTGAAACTAAATTGAAAAATCAATATCAAAAATATTTATGTTTTTAAAATTACTTAGAATTAAAAATAATTTTAGAAATAAAGATAAACAACGATAAAAAATAAAACAAAAAATTACATAAAAAAAATTCAGGACTTGACTTTAAAACTTTTTGGTAAACTTTGAAACATTATCACTAAAAATTTATTCTAACATGTCTTATAAACCTGTGAAAATTTTCGTATTTATATTCTCCCGTTTCTTCACGATTACCTTATTATTTTGCTGATAATGGGAAAAATGCTGGTTATAGTATTTTATTTTCATCAGAAAGTAACAAATAATATCTTATCAATACTCTATACGTATAACTTATTTTTGCTAAAATTTATTTATATACGGAAGTTTAAATCGCAAGTCAAAAGATGTATAAATATTTAGATATGAGTATATATATTACATATATTATTTCAGTTGCTCATTTTTCTTGACTGACTGATTTAAACAAATTAAAAAGTCAAAGTATTTTCCTCAACCTTAATCTAACAAGAATATTTAATTTTGAACGAACTATTGCTATATGTACTATATACATACATTTTTTATATGTGTTTAATCCTACTCATTTTATAAATACGAAAGGTTTGGAACATTTATGGATGTTTTTTACTCTTTGAAATAAAAACTACTTAACGCATTTTGATGAAACTATACAATGTTATAGATTGCACATCAGAATAACACATAAGAAATAAAGATCTTTTAAACCAAAAAGCAAACAAAAAAAAATATTTTTTTACACGTATATACGTGTTAAAATTAATCTTATTGTGTTTTTATTATATGGTAAGATTTAAAAATGAAACCTATTGCGAAATTTTGTTAATTTGATAACAATTTATAACTAAATATTCTACCAGATTTTGTAACTAAATATTCTACCTTTAACCTTTAAACCTAAATTTTACGAGTTTATTTTATTTATTGTTGTAAATTTGATAACAAACTATTTTGTATTTCTATTGTAGTTAAATTATATACTCCATTATTATTTATGTAGACACGAATTTATTAATTATATTAATTTATATTAACCTGATCAAATATTATGAGCTTTACTAATCACATTACATTATTTTATTAACAGCTTCCGAAATTATCCGAAAGAATAATTAATATGTAACTGTCCTCAAAATGAATTTTTATTCTGCAATTAAGAATATATTTTATTTTCAATTCGTCTAAAGCTTAGACAAAAACAACATATTTTACAGAAAATTTATTTCTATAAAATTTCTGCAGTAATATTTGTTCGTTTATTTTTTTTTAAGTGGTTCTTTAATACCTTGCAGGTGTATTATGAAAAACATAAGAGAGAGATAAAATATTTATTCGCATTTAAAAATACCAAAGAAAAATTCTGAGAAATCATATTAATGACAGTTTACAGGGTGTGAAACAAATATATACAGATATCACATAGAAGTGTTATTCGAACATTTTTATTTATATCATATTCATTTTAGGAAACATAATTCAGATTTTTATTTCATTTAAACTAAAATATATCGTAATCCAGCTCAAATGAATAAAAATCACACAAAGACCCTTAACACTAGTGTTAGAGAATGCCTCTACAAAAAATATAAATATTTTTTAACGGATGAATGTGAAATGATAGGGCTTTTTACAAACATTACATTTGATAAATATATACTTAATCTTTTAGTGTGTGTTATGTATAAAAAAAGAAATCTAAATGTAAAACTACAACAATTAACAAATAATTAACTGATTCGTTTTCTATTCTTATAACAATTATTAAAATTAAAAAAAAAAGTAATAAATCTTATTCGTTAAGGTAAATATAAAAATAATCGATATCGCAAATTATCTATTGTTCCAATCCCTAGTGTAAGGGACTTATTCTTTGCTTGCAATTCTTGTCACTTCGTTCATATATTTTATTAGTGTGAGTGACAAATCATAAAGGTATATTACTAGTGTGTGTTCTTTGTAATGTTTACAACTTACTTGGAAATGCAGCATGAGTTGTCATTTTTATTAAGAAACTTTTTTAAAGGCTGAATTAAAACTTCTATTAGCCAGCTGAAGCATATCCCGTTTCTATGGCCTATTGTTAAACCTGCTCTTTGTATGCTAAGCTTTTCAAAAATAAGTTTCTATAATTTAATACTCCATAAAAAGACTCATACGAGACATCGCTATTATGTTGATAGCTCATGGCATTCGTAGTGTTGTATATAAACTGCTAATTTAATCTTATTTAAGCTTATTTAATCCATCAATCAATCAGTCGTTTATTTGCACAGAATAACGTTCCAAGGGATATAACGATTTATAATTACTAGTTGTTCTGGGACTATAAGCTAGCATGCATGCAAAAATACAATGTATAAGAATAATGACATCTAATTCTGCCTAAGTTAAAATAAATACTGTTGCCTAAAAATGTCAGTTGTGGATGTGCATTATGGAGTTTACTAATTACAATAAAAAAAAAGTAGTCAGTTATTCAATGTGTCTTTAGTTTATTTTTAAAGTTTTTGCCTAGTAATGATTTAATGTCACTTGCTAATTTGTTAAAAACTTTAATACACATTCCATAGGTATGTTTTGGAGCGTCGTCGTGTCGTTTTATTTAAAACGCGTCATTTTATCTAGTACCAGACGTTGAGGGTGCGGAGTGTTTTTGGGATACACTTGATTAAATTAATATATCTGGTTAGGAGTATAAAAATAACGAAAACGGTGCTCTTCCTCACTTTAAGGCTAACCAAGACGAATACTTCAAGGAAATCAAAAAAAGAAGTTCAGAAATAATAACAATATAATTCCCATTGATTATATCTTTTTAAATAGTATAAATTTGTTTTCACTATCATCCACGCAGACGAGTATTGAAAAGAAGAAATAAGAATATAAAGTAACTCCTTATGAAGTATCGCCATGTGACAACTTTATTTAATTAATGATAAAAGTAGTAGTATAATCAAATTAATTTTTATTTACTTCTTACAATATGCTTCTAATTAACAGTTATTCTAAATAAGTGTAAGATATTATATCCCTTAACGTATTAAAACTTAAACTTCTACTTCACATACTGATGTTAACAAAAATTCTTTAAAGGTATAGTTTCTTTTGTATCCTCAATACCGGTTCTTTCTCCGGCAATGATGTTTTCTATTTCCTGTAGTGTTTTATTTTTTGTTTCAGGTAAATACTTATACAGCCCAACAAGTGAAAGAGAAGCTGTAATACCATAAAACAAAAACGCACCGTGACATTCGTAATGTTTAAATATAAACGGTGTAATTTTTAGTATAAATCCTAGAAATAACGATGCTATTAGACTGAAAACAATCAAAAACGAGCTTCGATTCTTGATAGGTGCCATTTCGCCAAAACAACAAGTCGCTATTACCATTGGACCACAACTAAGGCTTAATGAAAATCCCACTAGGAGAGCTACAGATAAATATTTATTTTCAGATATGAAATTTAATTTGATCATATATAAATAAAAAGACAAACTAAAAAGAAATCCTACTCCAATTGTCGAAAATATTAATAATTGAGTTCTTCGTTTTAAAACATATGTCAAGAAACAACCTATATAGGCACACAAAACTGTAACTCCATCTATAATAAGCATTGCGTCATAAGCTGTTCTCTCACTGGAAGTAATTTTTTTAATGATATCTACAGCATATGCAGCACAGGCTACCTTACCAGAACAATAGTAAAGAGCAATGGTCAGAGTCATATAGAACAAGGGCTTATAGAATTTTTTCTCCGTGATAGTTTTATAAATTGTGGTTATCATGTTGTTCTTAGTATTTGTATTGGATTTGATATTTAAGTAAGATTTTTGGGATAGAATAAGAGTACGGAGTTCGCTTTCAGAGTCCGGATCGGTTCCTTTCATCCACCGGTGACTCTTGGCACATTCCTCGAACCTTCCCTTCATAGCTAACCAGTATGGTGATTCGGGACAAAATATAAAAGAGAGATTATAAATACAAACGACGAAAATAACAATACTAATAGCTCTCCAAGGTAAAAATGTTCCGAGAGTATTTGATATCCAAACACCCCAGAAAAAGGTGGCTGATTTGATAGTCATAATTAATCCTCTGTACCTTGGTGATATGTATTCAGATAAAACCATAACAGATATTGTATAAACTGAACTAATCAACATTCCTTGAATAGCCTGACTAATTAGTAGTTCTGTAAAAGTAGTGCTTCTATAAAAGAATATGTTCCCTATTAATGTATTTATAGTCAATAGAAGGAGAGTAGGTTTTCGGCCAAAACGATATGCTATCAGAGGTAAAATTATTGTCCATGGTAGTGAGCAGAACGTAGATATCGAAGCTGGAACAGAAAAGTATCATCATATAAATAAAATAACAAATTATAATACAAAATGTTAGTCTATAATTATTTTAAAATTCTACAAAAAAATTATTTCATAGAAAAAAATTAAAGTAATTATTTAAAATAACTTTTAATCTGATTTAACTTTCTTACTAAATAATTAAAGTTAGTTAAAATGGGTTATTAAAAGCAAAAATGCAATTTTGTGTAATTAATTCTATCGAAATTTTAGTATACTATATTTTTAATCTGTCGTCATTTTGAGAATATGTTTGACATATTAAGTCAGTTCAAATTGAAACTGCAAACATCAAATAATAAGAATATAATATAATAAATAATATTGAAATGAAACTATGAAACTTACAGAGCCACGAAACCATTTCTGATGTGATGACATCTTGTGTTTCATTTCTTATTTGAGGTAACATTACTGTCGGAGCACCGATGTAGAGTCCAAATATTAAAAAGTTTAATATAACGGGACTAGAAATAAACGCCTAAGAAAATAAAAGTTTATTTTATATTAAATGCGTTATAAATTTAATCAAAAAATGTTTTCTTTAAAAAATTATTCAATAATTGACAAATATAAATAAAACACCTGTCTTAAAAATAGTATAACAACACTGTTTTGGTTGGCAGGGTGGATTTTTTCTTTTTCGTGTTCGACTTCCTCTGAGACGTTCATTGTATATTAGATTATAAAATACTGAAAATCAGAATTAAAATTATAAATATTGTTTATTTATTTAAGAGTATATAGAATTATGACTTCGTCGTATGTGCCTCCTTGATATTAATTTCAATGAACTCACTTGTATACATGAATACAATAATTTATTGTAATATTTAAAAATCTAATAATATGAACAGCATTCTTTCATCCATATTTTAGACGTAGTCTTATTAAAAAGTTTGTTTATTTCAATAGTTTATATATTTGTGAATATAATCTTTTAGAATTAATTTATTACTTCAATATATATCTTTTTAACCGATGGAAATTGAGGACCGACAAATTTAACTGTTGACACTGAGATGGAGCTTAGATTGTAGACTAAGTATTAGGTCAGCGTAGAATGAACATCAACCCTTATCTTTTCCAGTTAGTTAAATAAAATAGCAGTTAGTTAAATAAAAAACTAGCTCTAAAGTAATAGAGAATAGACAGATGATGCAGGAAAGACAGATGGCAGCTGGAAAGGCAGTTAAATGCTAGGACGATAGCCGAAAGCGATGGCCTAGTAAGACAAGTCCGAGAACTTTTAAACTCTAAAACTCCAAATAATAAAAATACCACTTGAAGATTCAAGGTTCAAGGGGAGCCTAATAAGCTCTTCTCCGGTTGATAATTAATCAATTGATGAAAAATGGATTGAAAAAGGAATTAAAATGCAATACTTGAGAATCGTCTACTTTATTTGAAAGTTCTGTGCGTAGAGTGACTAACCAAAGAAAGAACCCATAAAATACCACTGTCTATATTTCGTAGATGGCACAGCTTACTTACTTTCTTAATAAGTTTCGGAATTTTTCAAAAATGTTAACAGAATGACATTATATTCCCAATAAGCGATCTACATTTAATAATACTGCCACGCGACTTTTCTAACAAGAAAGAACTGTCTGTAAAGTTTATGTTGAAAATAATAACTTCCTACCACGCCTTTAGTTCGGTTTTAGAAGAGAAATAATTACAATAACAGATACTAGATTTTCTCGTATATTTGACTGCATTGACAAGCATGACTTTACTCGTTGTAGGTTGTAGATCGAAGTTGTAATCGAAACCAATGATTTGAGAATAAAATGCATACAGTTCAAACTTTTACATCTGATAGTAAAAAGGGGAGTGCCACAAGGCTCTATCTTGAGACCTATTTTTTTGTCTCTCTTATATGCATAGTCAATTCAATAAAAAAAAATTAATATCACATTTATCCTGACGCCATATAATATTACTTATAGAAATATAACCTAGAGAAACTTATAGAATTCTATATCTATGTCTTTTTCTTAACTACTCAAATAAGTAAAAAATGGTCTACAAAGGAGAATTACATTTAGCTTGTCTGCGATTTTTGGCATTATCAAATAAAAAATTTCCTTATAAAATAAAATTGAAATGGCTAAGTGATTATTACCTTTCTCACAATACAATAGCTGCAAATAGTAGTTTATCTGTTCCCTTAGATCACAAACCTCAGCGTTTCAAATATGCTGCATCTTACTGTTGAAATAACCTCCCTTCTTCTTTGCGAATCCTGAAAAGACTGACAAATTTAAAGGTAAATATAAAAGCCACTTGATAAATTTACAAAATCAGTTATAGGTTAAAATAAATCTTACCGTTCTTTCAACAATGCACATCAAGAAAATTATACCTTAAATAAAAACTTTTTTATTCTGTATTAAATTAATAAAAAGTTTACGTTTTTAGTTAGTTTAGTTTAAAGATTTAAGTCTATGAATTTGTTACCCTCTTTATAATTATTTATTGGTTCACTTTCTTACAGTGGTAGGAGTAATAAACTGAGGGAATCGGGATCTGAAAGTTATTTACACAATGATAAAATAAAATAATATTACACTCTCAAATAAATGTGCATTCATATAATATATATTTTTTAAATAAATTAACAAATATCCAATACGCAGATATCACTATATATTAAAAATATTAAAAAAATAACAAATTCATTTTACCTTCGATTCCCGTTAAAATTTACAAAATATTGGCTTCTTTAATATATATCTATAACATTTGTTTTTATAGGTTCTTTACTATTTTTATAATCATATTATTATATTGCTAGTCAATAAATATAATGTTATACATATTAGTTAAAAGTGGTAGTATTTTTGAGCGACAGCCGTTCTAAAGATTGATTTAGCTACGAAACTGGCAACAGGCATCGTGGCAGTGAGTCGTGATGTCGCTCACGACGCCAGTCACGTCACGTCATGGTATACCTATTAATATGCTTACATATTTATTTTGGTTATTTATTCCTATACTATTTTTATTTATTATATTTTCACTCATGTTCTCCATAAACGGATGAGTGGTTTACCATTTCAGATATCAGAGTTTTATTTGTTGTTTTCATACTTGTTCGTTAATGCCAACGCATAAAAAGCTCAAGGCGTTGCCGTGATTAGGTTCCGTAGAAATAAGTTCCGTTAAATGCATATTTTGGATATGCCAAAACTGGCACAAGAATTTTATTTTTAAGTAACGAAATATTTTATCTAAAAAACGAAAACGAACCTAACAATCAAGTCTAACATGTTTTGACAATTATCCTGAGAGATAGATGGTAAACATAAGAATATTGAAAAAGTCTATATTTCATTTAAAAACGAGTGATTATAGAAACATTTGCCATGTTGTTTGCTGATAATAACCATTTATTATGAAAATTGCTTATCGGACTTATAATGACCTATAATGCGTGTATCGTAAAATTCATTTAACATTAAAATATGAAAATAAGGTAATATTAAGTAAACTTCGTTATAATTTTATTTCGTTATAATTTTTTAATAATTTATTTGTTAGACAATTATTTAATATCAAAACAACCAATGATAAATAATTTATGTTTTTCAAACTCAAATCCTATTTTTTTAGGTAATTGTCTCTCGATAGGGTTGTAGATTAGACACACATTTTGAAATTCTATTTATAAAATTTAATTGACCTCCTTTTAAAATCACTTAGTATAAATATTATGCATCTAAATTCCCTAATACATATTGAAATTCTATTTCATTTTGCATCTTTTTTATATTACTATGTAATAAAAAATGACATTGTAATAAAAAATGCTAAAGTACATATTGGTTGTCAAAGGTCGAAAAAATTCATATCCTGAGCCAGAAATGTTTAAGCCAGAGAGTTTCCTTACCGGTGGCACAAGACGTCCCTCAACCTATGTATCATTCAGGGCCTCCCAGGGCAGTTTTACTTTAACGTCGATATATTACAGTTTTCTTCTACTAATTATAGTAGCATTAGCTCTTCCTTAAAAGATATGTGAAAGGATTCAGAGCCTAACATGTGCATCAGGAATATTATTTCAATAAGCGATTTTTTTTAATGTGATAGTATATACACCAGCAAGGACTCTTACAATCGCCACCAAACATATCCTATGGCATTATGCACTGACAGAGAAGTAGTCGGAATTTACAGCAACAGGCATATAATTAAAGTTTTCATAAAATTTTGTTTCACTATCTGTTTATTTCCTTTTTTAACATATTTCAACTTCGACCTCGTGCTTCAAATCTAACGAATCTATTGATGTTAAGTGTTGTTTATATTTTTCAGGTTTTGTTAATAAAATACAATAGAACAAAAATAAATTTCAATTCAGATAACAAATAAAATAAACTTCAATTCAAAGTCACTCTAAAATTACTTTAACTATAAGAATATAAAGTTATTTGAGGCCACTTTAGACAAACATCCGAGGTCAGATCAGACCATATCTGACGCAGAGACAATTGTTGTTTTTTAGATACGCTGTCTGTCCTGACACAATATGACGCTATCTACTTTAACAAAACCACAATCTTCATTTTTCACTTTTGTTAGTTCAGTTATGTATATCTAATTTTGTTTCTAAAATATAAATTTAGTTATAATATAGAAAACTATAATGGAACAGGGATTCGACAGATGGTTTTCAAGATAAAATGATTGAATTCAATTAATATATGATGAAATTTTAAATCCTTTCATTCGTGTTAATCAATGTTTTCCAGCAGGTCACCTCCCTGCGAAGCAAAAAGTGACATATGTCGAATATATCTACTTTAACAAAACATAAATAAATAAATAAAGGTAAAATAATAACAGCTGATAAAATATATTTCAAAATAATATGACGTTAATACTATATTACTAGATTAATATGAAAACATAAAATTTGCATAATAAGCCACGATTTTATGTCCTTTGTTGATTACATATTATTTCTTATACAATTTAGTCCTTGAGACTCGCGTGTCATGGAAGATTATGTACAAATTTTGAATGAACTGTTTTAATATACAACAATTTAATTACAATTATATTGTATTTTTATTAATATTTACTTTCATGTGTCCTGTGAAATTGTAAACAGCATATTATGTTGTTTTTGTAAACGTGTATATATTTTTTTTATCACACGATTGTAATGGTTGCCTGTGAAATTGTAATCAGCATTTTATGTTATTTTTTTAAACATGTATATATTAAGTTTATGTCACACCTTGGTAATAATTACTGATGTTTTTGTTTTAAAGAAAAAATGTTTAAAGTGTTCAAAATAACAAAGGTTTTAAATACTTCTAAATAATGAGTATATTACTGTAGCGGCCAAAAAAAAAGTCACGTGTAACTTGTAAGAAGTTCATATACATACGTGAGTCTATCAGTATCGAATTACGGCCAAGGCTACACAGATAGACAAATAAATCTTTATTTCACGCTAACACAATAAACGGAGACAAAAAAAGACATAATTAGTATACATATTGTATGTATTTAAGTGCAAAAGGCGGCATTATTGCTAATAGTGACTTTTACAAAACAATCTTTGGGCAGAGGAAATGTTGGATGCAAGTGGCAAAACAGTAAATGTTTAAATGAAACGTGATTTTATTTTTATTTTCTACTACTCTTTTATAAAATATAAAAATAAAATTAATAGTACAATGTTACAATACATGTCTTTTATATACAAATTGCACCGGATAATTACATATACACCCATGTACACATATAAACAAGTTTATTAACAGACATCATAATTCATTGCTGCGATAAATACCTTTTTTACATTGTTTTTAAAAATATTTAGGGACTTTATCACTCTCAATTAAAAGTGGTAGTGAGTTCCTTAGGCGGAAAGCAACAACAGTAAAGGACTTACTATAGAAAACAGAAGAATGAGATGGAATGTGATGGGTGAGGTCATATGAACAAAGAAATTTAAAAAAACTCAAAACGTATTTGGTTTCTAGAGATACTTAAGAGTTTTTGGATTGCCCGGGATAAACTAAAGAAGAGACATTAAGCCTACTAAAAAATTCAGAGTTGTGGTCATACACCAAATATATAATCACATCTCGTCTACCCGTGAACACGATTGCTGCAAAGCATTCGAAACGTCGGGTTCAAATTAAAATGTAACCAAATTATACGCGAGTTTAATCCGTAAAAAGTAGTTTTATTTCAAATGTATACTCGTGAAACTCTAAGAAAATACCAAATATATAATGTTTGTACATATTTTGAAGACGCTCAAGTCTGACGCTCAAGTTTCTAATTTCCGTTACATTTATAAAAGTAATAAAAGCAACAGCCGTTGCTAAGGTCATTTATGATGTGAAATTTGTTGATAAGAAGCAATGAAAGGGACGAATCACTTTAAATAAAATTGTTACATAATGATTTTTAATTATAGATCAGTATATCGAACCTCGTCCGATACAGAGACAGGAATTATAAAGTTAGACAGATAATAAACTCGTAAATAGAAATAATAGTCTCCTTATAGCTCTCTCGTCTCTCAAGCATTTGTATGTAATATAATATGCTAAAATTAAAAGGTTTGAGTTTAGTTCGTGTTTAAAGAAAATAACATAAGTCATACTATAGACTATATAAGGTTTATTTTAAAAAAAAGGTTAAAAAAAGGTTTTTTTTTAGTCTTTGTTAGTTTGATCTTCCTTAAAAAAGTTTTGCTCAATTTAATTAAAAATTCTTATGAAACAGCGTTCTAAAATTATCCTGATGTTCAAGAATTTATGAAAATAAATTAAAGTAAAACAATGTCAAAAAACTTTCAATTTTGTTATATTTAAGAGGATTGTATGTGAAAATATAATTAAGGGTTGAATTTATAGACGGATTCAATGTTATCTCAAAGATAAACAGAGAACAGTTCGAACATTTATATACTATGTGTATGTAGTATGGAGATTTAAGTATAATATTAAATATTATTTATATTGAATAAAAATTAAGATGACAATTATTAGTAACAATATTGTTAGTTCGGTTTTGTACATATTTAATTTTGTTTCTAAAATATAAATTTAATTATAAGACAGAAAACTGTAATGGAACAGGGATTCTACAGATGGTTTTCAAGATAAAATCATTGAATTCAATTAGTATATGTTTGAATATTTTATCAATTCATTCGTTTTCCAGCAGGTCACCTCCCTACGAAGCAAAAACTGACATATGTCAAATGTATACTAGAAAAGTGGCTTTACTATAATCTAAATACTAAAGCCGATAAAATGTTTAAACTGAGTTATTACAGCTGCAAAATAACCTTATTTAAGATCATGTCACATTACCTTGTCTACGTATAATTAAATAAAAATGAAGATAATGTGCCCTAATTGTAATGTCTAAAGTAATTAATAGTTTCTGTATTGTATTCTATAACATGTGTTTGTTCAAGCACCACTTATACTACTAAAATTTATGTGGGAGTAATTAATGGATTGGAAGTAATGTAAAATATTATTATTAGAGTCCACTCGTAACCATGTTTTAACATATTTTTATGTAATTTATTTTCGGTTTTTTTTACTTGAAAACTATTTCTAGAAAATTTACAGTGAAGAACCTAAATTGATTATTTTAAGAAAATGCTTTAATCTCATATTTATGACTGAAATTATATTAATTTAATTAATACTTAAAAAATAATTTTCAGCTAATTGCTACCAAGATTAAAATGGCTATATCTGTTATAGTTTAAATGCTATTATAATACGACGCTTATCAAAAAATAAAAAAAGTATAAACTGCGATGTTATTAAAAATTGGTAGTGCTGTTTGAGAGTTACTGCTGTGACAGGCTCAAATAGGAATGTCGGTTATGGTATAGTCAGGTAACCATGTTAAATGTGTTATAGATAGAGATAGTAGTACTATAAGGGATAAAATAGGATGAAGCAGAAAAAAATCTTCAAAAAGAAGGGTTGATACATTTATATCAAAAGTCACAGAAAAAAACAATGTTAGAGAATTTGTCAAACATTTGTCGAATAATCATGGGGCTTTGAAATACTTAATTATAAAGCCCGCGTTGTTATAGCAAACTTTACAAAAAAGTTAAACGATGATTCTAAATATATAATTATAGTAAATTTTAAAGGTATTTTGGTGATACAAGATTTTTTTTTTTGCAAATTCTTAGATACAACGCTGGTGTGGCCAACGAGAGAAGTGACTGTGGACATATTTCAATATTAAGAAATAAATACTGATTGATCTTAAGAAATGATTTCTCGTTTAATAAAAAACGATGTAAAACTCGAAGACATTAACAAATTTATTTACTAATTTTTAGATCCCCTTAAAAATGTAACACTCCAGAGTGAAAACTTTGCAGAAAGACCTTGCTTGCATATCGCATGTCTAAAGTTGCTTTAGGCGCTTTAACAAGACTTCAGTAAAGACGAAGAGGGAGATATCTATTTATAAAGTAATTTCGTTTGGAAGTGACTTTATTGGGAACGATTGAAGGAATAAGTAAAACACCGTTGTATTTACCACTCCACGCTAACCAGCCCTTGAAAGGAAAATATATTTGGTTAAAAAAAACTAAACTGTGGCAAATCTGAATCAAAATTTCATAGTATTTATGCCAAAGTTGACAGTATGGCATTTAATTAATCATCAATACTGGAAAGCAATAAAGCAAATCTAATTAATAGTTAAATAAAATCTTAACAAGTTCATATTTTGTTTAAACTTAATTAATATCTAGGATTACATTTCTTATGTGTTTCCTTAATAATATATTTTATTATACTTTAAAAGGAATTGAGAAATTTGCTAAACCAAAGGTTTGTAAATATTATATGTCATGCTTTTTATAACTTTCTTTTTATATAATAAAAAAAAAATAGACTAACTTTATTTGTTCTTAATTTACGTAAATAAATGCAATGAATACATTAAACAGAAATTAAATTACAAGTTATGTCATTAACATTATTGTCAATATTATTATAATTTTAATTGGTTAGAGTAAACAAAACAAATATAATATATATAATAGGTTTTATAAATTAAATTATTGGTTTAGTGTATAATTTAATGCAAATGAAGTCATAAGAAAAAAATAGTTTTACATTTTACAATTAACAATGATTAAATAATTCCTTGAATAAATACTCAGTTAAGTGCAAATAGGTATTTTTAAAAGACAATGTTGTTATTAATTGATTTGTAAGTCATGTTTGAGTTATAATAATAATACTATGTTAAGGATATAACTCGTATTTATTATTATACTAGCTATACCCGCAACTGTGTACACGCGAAATATCTGATTTAGTAGTACAGTACTGTTAAACAAATGATTTTGTTATACATTGAAATTGAATATTTAAGACATAATAAATATAACACAAATATAAATAGTTAAAAGAAATGTTTTTTTTTCTTTATATAGGATTATTTATTTTTGTCCACATGCTCATAGAATATATACGGACGTAACGATATATACACCATAGAATTTCAATAAAAACAGAAGGCTTGTTATTGATAAAAAATGTGTCCAGCAGTCGTTAGTAATTAAGCTACAAACAAGCGTTACTAGGTGCGAGCTACATCATTAACTTCCACGTTACCAAGGCTGTTATTTTTTTATAAAATCCATATCACCATTACTAAAAACTAAAGTCATTTCTTATATATTTAACAATATCCATACCTTCATAATATATATTTAACAATAAGTTTTATACTATTCAATTTTACATACTCTTAAAAACAAATGACGGGTGGATCATTTTATTCCAATCCTCATCACTTATAGCTGATAATAAAACCATTCTGTTGGTACCACAACCGACCCGATCGCACAATAAATTTTTCCCAGCAGGAAAACAATTCTCTGGTTTTAATTTTCTTGAGCCGAAACCTGTTCCAATTTTCCTGTGTTAGAACCAGTTTTAAACCTGAGTTAGAATCGGCGAATATTTACTACTAGTATAGAATTACTATAATAACTACATTATTAATACCTATAAGTACTTTTGATATATAATCGAATTATTGTTTTACTCACTAAGTTTTTAAATATTTAAAAACAATTGGAATACAAGATGTAGCTTACGTTATCAAAATTACACTATTCAACATTAAATCTATGTTTTAAATATATTTTTACCAAAAAATAGTATAAAAGATAGCATTAAGTTTTAAATTCAAGAACACTTTAATTAATGAATTTTTATTTTTATTTATGGATTTGTTTAACACTTTTTTGTACACATGATACATTCATGAACAGGCTTATCGACACATACACAGAGCGATTTTATCTCTGTAAATCTTATGAGTTTATCTCTTTAATTGAGCTCTGAATTGAGTAACATTGTATTTTCTCAGCTCAAAAATAAAACACATATAGGTGTTTTGAAATCATTCATGTTTGTTAAAGCATTCTTCAGTCATATCTAGATAATAAACATCTGATTAATCTAAAGTGGGAAAAAATTGTGTTTACTAACGTTATTTGAGTTTTTGTAGGTAGAAATGAAACGAATGAAAACTATAATGAATTTTTTACTAATATTTTATGTGGGAAGTCCAAGAACAAATCATCAGTAATGGTGAGTCACAAATTTTGGATAGTCTTACTATAAGAAATGACAAAGAAATGACAAGAAGAATGTAAGTTAACGTTGGGATTGTTCAATTATTAAGAAAAGCATGAGAGAATCGACTACCTACTCGTATAAGCAAAGATATAAATTCGACAGGATTAACTAATCAACCAAAAGACTTCGCCTATTGATGAATTTTTGTTAGATTTATATTTATGGCGGCAATTGCTTCTCTAATTTCCGATACAGGAAAGTGAAATGAAAAATAGATGAGATAACTTTGGTAACAAGTTTAATAAAGATAGAAAAAAAGAGAGGGGAAAATACACCACCTTGGGGAACACCGGCGTGCCATTCACGAAAACTAGAGGACATACTTCTAAGGGATACACATTGTTGATAGCTTCTAAGATAAGATTCGAACCATAAAAGACACTATGAAGATAAATTTAAAGAGGAAAGCACTCCCAGTAAAACGTAGAAGTCCACAGAATAAGAGGCATTATACAATAATAAATACTAGAGTATAAGTTATTATTACTTATGTTTTTCATTATTTTAAATTTGTGATTGTTTTTTATTTACGTATCTCTAAGACCAAATAGTATTTTTAAAATACTTTATAAAGATTGTTTGTTCATTATTTGAACAGTGGTAATTTTACCAGTTGTAATATTAATAATTTACTATAAATATATAAATTATACTTATTATAAACAATTTAAGCTTTAGTCCAAAACAATATTAAAATATATTGCATTAAAAGAATATTAAACATTTTCATAATTTAGTATTTTAATCGTACCCATTAAAAGTATTTTATTCTTTTAGATTACCTTAAACATTACGCCGATAATTGTCATTGTTTTCAATTAGTACTAATTATTTTAATTTTCAACAATGGTGACGCTGTTATGATACATCTTACGACTAATTATTCCATTATCAAAATAATGGTTCATGAAACTACATTTAAATACAGATTCTTAAAATATTTATTATGTTTCTCTAAAAGCATCTACGTGTCCTCTTCTATTGTTACACAGTTACAAAAAGTCTAGTATTTTAACACATAAAACATGTAAGCATATTAAATATAAATAAATTAAAATTATTGTCTAAGTTTCCAAGTTTTAACATATTTATACATTTAACATGTATGCTAATATTAATTGTAAGATATCGCATTCGTTAAATTATTAAAACTAAAACTTTTACTTAAAATTATAATGTTAACAAGCATTCTTTAAAGGTACAGATTCCTTTGTGTTTTCTATAACGGTTTTTTCTCTGGCAATGATGTTTTCTATTTCCTGTAGTGTTTTATTTTTTGTTTCAGGTAAATACTTATACAGGCCAACTAGTGAAAGAGAAGCTGTAATACCATAAAACAAAAACGCACCGTGACATTCGTAATGTTTAAATATAAAAGGTGTAATTTTTAGTGTAAATCCTAGAATTGACGATCCTATTAGACTGAATAGAAGTAAAAATGAGCTTCGATTCTTGATAGGTGCCATTTCACCAAAACAACAAGTCGCTATTATCATTGGACCACAACTAAGGCTTAATGAAAATCCCACTAGGAGTGCTATAGATATATATTTATTTTCAGATATGAAATTTAATTTGATCATATATAAATAAAAAGACAAACTAAAAAGAAATCCTACTCCAATTGTCGAAAATATTAATAACTGAGTTCTTCGATTTAAAACATATGTCAAAAAACAACCTATATAGGCACACAAAACTGTAACTCCATCTATAATAAGCATTGCGTCATAAGCTGTTCTCTCACTGGAAGTAATTTTTTTAATAATATCTAAGGCATATGCAGTACAGGCTATTTTACCAGAAAAATTGTAAAGAGCAACGGTCAGAGTCATATAGAACAAGGGCTTATAGAATTTTTTCTCCGTGATAGTTTTATAAATTGTGGTTATCATGTTGTTCTTAGTATTTGTATTGGATTTGATATTTAAGTAAGATTTTTGGGTTAGAATAAGAGTACGGAGTTCGCTTTCAGAGTCCGGATCGGTTCCTTTAATCCACCGGTGACTTTTGACACATTCGTCGAACCTACCCTTCATAGCTAACCAGTATGGTGATTCGGGACAAAATATAAAAGAGAGATTATAAATACAAACGACGAAAATAACAATACTAATTGCTCTCCAAGGTAAAAATGTTCCGAGAGTATTTGATATCCAAACACCCCAGAAAAAGGTGGCTGATTTGATAGTCATAATTAATCCTCTGTACCTTGGTGATACGTATTCAGATAAAACCATAACAGATATTGTATAAACTGAACTAATCAACATTCCTTGAATAGCCTGACTAATTAGTAATTCAGTAAAAGTAGTGCTTCTATAAAAAATTATGTTCCCTATTAATGTATTTATAGTTAATAGAAGGAGAGTAGGTTTTCGGCCAAAACGATGTGCTATCAGAGGTAAAATTATTGTCCATGGTAGTGAGCAGAACGTAGATATCGAAGCTGGAACAGAAAAGTATCATCAACAAAAAAAACAAATTATAAAACAAAATGTTAAACTATAATTATTTTAAAATTCTACAAATAAATTGACAAAAAAAAATTAAGAAATTATTAAAATGACTTCTAATCTGATTTAACTTTCTTGCTAAATAATTAAATTAATGAAAGGTAAAATGGGTTCTTAAAGGCAAACCTGTAACAATTTTATGTAATTAATTATATCAAAATTTCAGTGTACTGAATTTTTAATCTGTCTTCATTATTTTGAAAATATGTTTGATGTCTTAAGTCAGTTCAAATTTAAACTGCAAACATCAAATAATATGAATATAATATAATAAATAATATTATCCTATGAAACTTACAGAGCCACGAAACCATTTCTGATGTGATGACATCTTGTGTTTCATTTCTTATTTGAGGTAACATTACTGTCGGAGCACCGATGTAGAGTCCAAATATTAAAAAGTTTAAAATAACGGGACTAGACAAAAACACCTAAGAAGATAATAGTTTTTTAATGAAAAAAACAATTGTTTTGTTTAAATTAAATAATTAATAAATATAAAATACCTGTCTTAAAAATAGTGTAACAACACTTTTTTGATTGTTAGGGTCGATTTTTTCAATTTCGTGTTCCACTTCCACTGGGATATCCATTGTGAATTAGATAATGAAATACTGAAAATTAGAATTAAACTCACAAATAATAATAAATTAATTAAAACAGATGTAGTATAATGACTTGAATGTGACAAGCTAAGTATAAATAACGTATGTACCTAATCAATATTGATTTCAAAACACCCACTTGTTTAACTGAACACAAAAATCAAATAAATATGACTAGCGTTCATTAAATAAAACACCATCTCCGAAGAAATAAAGCTTGACACTACTATTTGAAATAAGTAACATTTTTATATTATGCTTAATATAAAGATTAGCGCACACTACAACTTCTTTAGAGATGCAAGGTCATTTGATTTTAAAAAGTATTATTTTATATAAGTGTTTATTTTTTTTTTGCTGCCTTACTAAGATAAATATTTTTAGTTCCGAAAACACAAAGATATATAATAATAAGTTAAATACAAAAGGTGTTATGGTTCCTTAACAGTAAGAAATCTCATATTCTTCATTTATATCAAAATTGTTAGTAATAGGAGAGAATTATAAAATTACAATCATAGAAAAGGGTATTATATTAATATATGATTCTGATTTTAAGTTTATGTAGTTCTGTTAATACAAAAATTACAATTTTAAACATTAATTTTTACTGGTTGTCTTATATAGTTTAAAATGAATTTGTATCATCTAAATGAACTTATATTATAAAGAAAAAATTTCTAAACACGGTAATCTTCAAAACTACTGTTAGTAACAGTAAATAAGATCGTTTTCCCGCAAGTGGAACCGCAAGTAACAGCTAGTCAATAAATAAAATAGTAAAAAACATGCGAGCCAATGTTTACATCAATGAAAAAAAAAATCCTATCTTAAGTTACCAAGGCCTTACCTTCCAGACCAGCTGACGTAGCAATGTGTCCTTTCTATTGTATTTAGATTAAGATAATCGTTAGTTAATTTCTTTATTACATGTCACATATTAAGGTGTAGTTACCTTAATCAATTATTTATTTTTTTTGATGTTGATTTGATGAGCAATGGATTGCTATTTTTAATACTTTTAATTTAGCGAATTTGTTTATAATTTTAACTGGATTAAGTTAAGATGTAAATAAGTAATATTATATACAAAATACTATTTACTTAAATAGCATTCTATAATTTAAATTTCAGATATTTTTTGTTTCTTATCACCTTTTAAATCAGTGAAACAATACTACATATCATATTAAATATAAATCTATATCTAGTCTCGTCATAAATATTAGTTATAAGGAAAAATCTTTTTTTTCTATTGTACAAATATATATTCCTGTGATTTGTTTCATTTTATATATTAATGTGATAACATTAAAAATGTATGAAGCTCATTTATAATACGCTAATTTTCAATAGAAACACGCAAGCACTCCATTGCAAAATTATTTGCTACTATTCTTTTGGATATTTATGACGTGTAGTGTCAAAATTTTTAACACTTATCAAAAACATACCAAAGTATTAAGATCGGCACTACGCGATGTGATAGCCGGTTTACAGGTTCGATATGTATATGGTTTAAAATATTCGTTTGAACCATACTAGTGTATCAAGCTTTATGGCCCGTTACCAACTAACTTATAAATACTAATACTAACTTATAAATTCTGATGAGACCGGTATGGTTATGGAACATAGTGTTGTCAAAAGGTTCTTGACCTTCTTGAAAATTGTAATTTTTGTAATATTGCTCAATAGTAAAAAGAATTTTTGGGTGACCTCTCTTTGCATACCGCTTAAGACGTTGTTTTGATTTTACCAGCCTAATCGTTTTTTAATTATCAGTTCAATAATCTACTGTGCTTATTTTTTAGGCATCAATTTCTAATTCAATTGCGAAATGGGTCTAGATGCTGTATTCAATTCCTATATTCAATTCCTAACTCCTTATGAACCGAGCCATTCCGACGTATAGTACTTGAATTAGGGTCATTATACAAACTGAAAACTATTTTGTCAATTTTATAATGGCGTTAAATTAAAACGCCACTTTATGTATAAGTGATTTTTTATTTATCAGCTTTTGCTATTAAAATGTGATAGAGCAAAAACATAAAATAGTGATTAGTGAAATAAGTTTATTTAAATTCAATGTGATTTTATTATAATAAAAATAGAAAGTTTTTGAGGTTACACCAGACAAATATTTGGTCAGACCAAACATTGTCAGACGCCGACAAGTTTTGTTACATTAAGCTTCCCTGTTAGTTCCAAAGCAATATGACGCTATCAATATTTTCGAAACATAAAGGTTAAATAATAACAGCTTATTGAAAATGTCATAATAAAAAATAGACTTAGAGCGGGAACCAGACCTCAATTTCGATTCGTTGCGCTCGCAAAATCTCAGTATATGTATGTACATATTGAGCGAAGCGAGGTCCAAATAGCCCCGAAGTTCCATTTAGAAAATACCGACGCATGCTGTCCTTAACTATTTTTCAAGATAATTAGATTTTTTTTTTAGTTTTTTGTATTTTTTTTAAACCTCCACTGATGTATATCAGAGCGCAAAATTTGTAAATTTTCGGATATACCGTTTTTGATTAATGCCTTCACAAAGGATGCAGAAAAGTCTCTCATGGAGAACTCGCTTCGCTTAATAAATAATTGTTTTCTTTTAGAGATTTCTAAAACTTGTTAAAATTATATTTTTTTTTGTTCTCTGTTGACTATAAATTCATTGCTTATATAACTTAGTCCTTGAGAGTGAGGTAAACGTGTCGTGGGTACCCCTTCTCAATACACTGTAAGAAAAATACCATTGTATAAATTATGATTAATAACAGTTTTGATACATAACAATTTAATTACAGCTAAATAGTTTTTGATTGATGTTGGCTTTGAAGTAACATTGAAAACAATATTATTTTTTATTTTTTTTATAAAACATTTCATGTTGTACTCACGTCAATACTGTCGGAATTTTCCTAATAGGTTTCGAACCCATTCGGGCCCTGGTGAAATTGCGGCGTGAACTTCACAAATTCCGATATTATTGACGTGAGCAGAAACGGATAATTATATATATCAATCTGTTGTTTAGTTATTTAAACAATCAGAACATAATTGTTAAACAATAATCATACCTACATCGATGTAATAAATGGAATAATACAGTTAAATATCAATAGGATTAAATTAGGGCTTTGGATCATTTTCGCTTTTCTCAGTGCTCCAAAATTTTACATTTGCGATTTTCATGGTTAATTCGTTCGAATGTTCTAGATTAGCGCTCAGTCTGCCCGCGACCCAAAAATTAATACAGATTTAACTGGGTTTATATTGCATATGCAAGTTGGGCGGAAGGTCAACTTGCATATGCGAAGTGACTAGCACCACCGACGAGTGATTTACACTTAGTTGCAAGTTGCAAGAACGCTTATTAGTCGTCTGATAATAAGCATTTCTTGCAGCTCCTAATTACTTCTTTTTCAACTGAACTATTTATATATATTACACTCACACAGAAAATGTAAATACACTCAGTGTATTCTGGACTAGTCTGATCAAGTGCTTACCTTTACAGAGCAGACAATATGTATGTTAAACTTTGATGTGACCAAAACAATAACTTAGGTACTATATAGTTGTAAAAATGTAGATGGTAAATGTAGAACTGGAAATGTAATGGAAATGTAGATGGTAAATGTAGAACAGGAAATGTAATGGAAATGTAGATGGTAAATGTAGAACAGGAAATGTAATGAAAATGTAGATGGTAAATGTAGAACTGGAAATGTAATGGAAATGTAGATGGTAAATGTAGAACTGGAAATGTAATGGAAATGTAGATGGTAAATGTAGAACAGGAAATGTAATGAAAATGTAGATGGTAAATGTAGAACTGGAAATGTAATGGAAATGTAGATGGTAAATGTAGAACTGGAATTTTAAAGTAAACTAAATACTATTTCCTAAAACTAAATTTAACTATTATAATACTACTACTACTACTTATACTTACTAATATTTGTTATTTATTAATTTAATTTAATTTATTTTATTCTTTATTTTGCACCAATAAAAAGTTTAAATTTACAAAAAAGGAACAAAAAAAAAACATAGTACCATTGGCGGCCTTATCGCCTTAGGCGATTTTTTCCAGGCAACCATACAATTAAAGAATAATTCTATTAGACGAAAGGTGGTGTAAAGTTATCAATTAGCAATAGAAATACATGCAAATAATTACACTCTAATACGTTAATTGTTAGTATAGCAACGATTTTATTACCACTTTTATAATTATTAAAAACACTAAAATCTCACTAAAAACGTAGCTTAACCAAAACATACGGTAGAAAAAAAATTTAAAGAAATTTATGTTCAACATTTTATTAATTTTTTTTTAATTCGAAATAAACTAATCAATTTAAAATAAATACATCTAAAAAGTACGTAAATTAATAAAACATCTGATTTTTCTATGTTAAATTTATTTTATAATAAATATAATGTTAGTTTCAATAAAACCTTTTCATCGAAATAATACTTCGTAATACGTTTCGGATAACAACACTGAAATTATTTTCAAGAACTACCGCTATTACTGAGAATAAACAAGAATTTCTTAAAGCTCTCGGTTTTAAAATATAAGAAAGAAATGCTTCACTGAACTAACTGACCTTATAATAATTCTGTTATATTAAATCTACAGAATACCGCTTACAACTTAAAGGAAAATGACAATATTCGTATTTCTCCTAACCAGGAGGATGTACTACCATCAGTCAGCTTCATTTATATTGAAAAATAGAATACTAAAACTTCTATTAAAAAAGTTATGAAAGACGAAGTTAAGTTTGTAAATAATTCGGTATGCTTTCTTTATTTTATTTCTATATTTAAGAGCTTAACCGTATTGAAATAGGACATATAAAAAAAAAAACAAAATATGAAATCTTTCATCTCAATGAATAATGAAGAAAGTAAAGCGCAGCATTAGGGGGCAGAAACTTGAATGTAATGCAATTAAAAGACGGAGATTTTAATGTTATTATTCCATTAAATAAACTAAAAAGAATAACTTAAGATAAAATACTCATTAATTTTAGAAATTAACTTTTTGTATATAGAAGCTTTTCGGCTAGATCGATATGTCAAATATCACTGCCGTATATAGCATATATGTCACGGAAGTAATGGAAGTAAGATCAAAGAAACTATATATTGTTTTTTTTTTATAAAAGAGGAGGGCAAACGAGCGTGAAGGTCACAGATGCAATGTGATCACCGCCGCCCACGAACTTTTGCAACATCCTAATACAGGATTGAAATACTGCGTCGCTCTATCACACCAAATCTCATCGAGGCCATCTTGGATTTGCTCTCCAAATGACCACGAAACTGACAGTCGCTATATACATACGGTTGCTCTTTTTCATTTAGATTGAAAGAAAAATATAAAAAAGTAGAACATGATTTTATATAACTAGCATAAGGGATAATAATGATAGTAAAGATTATTGACAGGTTTACTTGTGAAATATTATTGTAAAGATGTAATGAAAGGGACTGATCATTTAGAAATTATTGGTATACAATGATCATATATTGTATACCAATAATTTAGAGCATATTGTCCGATATAGTGAATGGAATAATAAAGTTAAATATAAATTAACTTAGTAACAGAAATAGAACTATCTTTTTATATCTTTCTTAAAGAATTTGTATGTAACCTAATAGTTTGAAACTCAAAGGCCGGAGTTTATTTTGAGTTTCGAGAAACAACGTAAATCTTAGGCTTCTTGAGAAGCTTTTTGTTTAAAGAAATCAATAATCCTTTTGTTTTAATTAAGGTTTTTTTTAAAGTATGTTCTTCCCTAAAAAAGAACTGCCCTATTTAGTTAAACATTCTTCCCAAACAGCATTTTAAATTCATCCTAGCAGGAAAAAAATGTGTAAAGAAATAAAACAATCTCAACTTGTATTAAGTGAATTTTAATAAATTTTCACAGATATAAAAAATGTGTTTTAAATATTATTTTTATGTTCACAAATAAAATTGT
The DNA here is from genome assembly GCA_959347395.1 of Mechanitis mazaeus. Taxonomy (NCBI): domain Eukaryota; kingdom Metazoa; phylum Arthropoda; class Insecta; order Lepidoptera; family Nymphalidae; genus Mechanitis; species Mechanitis mazaeus. The sequence goes on from OY365754.1 coordinate 10,566,691, forward strand.
ACTGAATTCTAAATATTACAATCATTTAAATAATTTTTGGAGTAGTCCTTTGGCTTTAATTTTCATATTTTATAAATATTTCCATATTCTTAAAAACTTAAGAGTTTGATGAAAACGTATCTAAGTTTCTATTTTATCTTTTAGAGTAAAATTTTATTTAATTTTTGCTAATTAACTGCAGAAAGTTTAGAATACTTTGGTTATTACTGTATATAACGCCAAGTTATTGAATTAAATAATATTTATTTTTATAAGTGTCTTTTTCTTTCTCCAAAACTCATTTTCAATTTTAAAAGAAGGTAAAAATTATTTATGAAATGATCTCAAACTGTGAACAGAAAATTTTATAAGCTTTCAAGCTTTCAACTTTACTATATTTAAGAGGATTATATGTAACAAGAAAAATCAGGTCTGCAGCCCAAGACCCCGTGGTTGCAAGTAGCTTAAAATAGCAAAAAGACTTGGACTGTTGTCCAATATACTTTTTTTTTAATATTTACTTTATTTCATAAATATTTTTACAAAACAATTTGTTCTCGCTAAGCTATTATGCTTAACGGCGAGACGCGCTCGTTATTATTACAAATAATATGTTTTTAACAACACAACATACAACCAGCACTTCACATAAACATTAAATTACAAATATCACCTCACTTCTTACATGTTTGCTTCTTGATGACATTTTCTCTTCATCAAGAAACAAATCCCTCAACTTTAACTTTAACCATTTTCTTCTTATTTCATTTATCATATTATAAAGAACTATATTTATATATTTCATAATGAACAGAGCAAAGTTTGAAGTTTTGTACTGTGTAGGTGCTAAAGCATAGAATATTTATTAAAGTTATATAACATTGTTTTATTTATATTTTTATACTATTATCTTTTTTATAATTAACTTGTTTGTTTTTGACATTTTTATCGGTGTTTGGAAATCTCTTGTAGATAACCCACCAGGCAGGAAAAGGTGTCATAGTCATGCGGGACTCGCGACTACAAGAGCCAAATACATTTTTAAAGTTACGTTTTATTTGTCATATAACATATTTAATTATCTAATATTTTAAAATAAAATTTATTAATATAAACATAATAAATAAAGTACAACTAGAATAATGAAGAAAAAAGAATAATGAAATGAATTGATTAAAAAATTATAGTGAAATAGAATAAACCTAAAAAATAGAAGACTTTCAACTTTCCTTATTTTCGTCGATCTTTAATTTTTTTGTAATTTAATTTCAATTTTAAATTATTTTTAGTAATTAAAAAAATACTAGACGTAACTACTAAGTTCATTTCGATAGCGTCTGTTTTAACTAAAATAAATTTTAGAAAACTAGACATTTCTAATTCGTGCCGCCTAATAAAACCATTTTGAATATTAGGGATATTATATTATACAGAATGGCTTTGATATGAAAATTCAATAACATTTCCGGACACTTCATCTTATTTAGAACTAAAGATATGAATAATTTAATGGAAGATCCTTTATAACTAGCCTTCATAGATGTCAACTTAAGATAATCTTTTATAGCAACGCTGATAAAAACCTAATTCTAAAGAAGACCCTTTTATAATTAACGAGTTATACTTAATCAAAGCAACTTTGTGGAAGAACATACTTAGTGGAAGGATTTGTAATATCTTATAGATAATCAAGACAAGCCTGAATATAATTACACAATTTCCCAGTTTGTCTGACCAAGATAAGTTTGATAGACTATTTGTGTTGTTTCATAATAAATAAAAAGATCCCTTTACCGATTTGAGGAGTAAAACTATTACGATTTCTGCACCCTTCCTTATAACATATATTTTGAAGCTGACCAACATTAATGTTTTACAAAAAAAAATTGAAAACGATGAGCGAAATGAAAATAGTATTTTTATAATAAGGTATAAGGTAAGGCCATAACATATTCAATCTAAATTCATTGATTATAATAATTTATAGATTTTTTTATTACAAGACATATTTGATAAGATTAAGCATTAAAAAGCATGGCATATCACTTAATAAATAGGCGTATATCAACAAATTTAATCAAACACAATAGACCCGATATATATGTGATAGTGAGAGGATTTTCTGAAATAGAAAGTATGTTGAATATTGACTAGCTATATGTATAACCAAAACATATATTATCAAAACCTTGAAGTAATTTTCTTGAAGAAAAGCCTTGAAGTATGAACAAACAAAAATACAAAGTCTTTACAAATAAACCATAATTTTTTTATATGACATTGATTTAATTTTTGTTTATTAAGTTTAGAAATTAAAACACGTTTCTGTAATAAAAAATATTGTCTGTCAATAATATTTTTGAAATTATTAGAAATAAAAAGTTGCAAGTCGTATAATGCAAATGAAAACATTAATTTAACGAATTAATATTAACAATAAAAAAACATGTCATTGCTTGCAATGCTTTTAGAAATTTTCAGTGACAGCAGAGGTACTTACTTCTTCTGCTCCTTCTTATAACCATACCAGTTCACGCGGAATCATCGAGAAGAAAAAACCATATTTAAAGATAAATATTCTTAAATGTGATAACATACAATGTAATGCAATATTTTAGAAAAGTCATCTAAAGTGAGATAAGAATATACTCAGGAACTGTTGTGTTAATATAAGATGTTAAACAGGCAAGAAAGCACATGTGGTAGAATAGATTTTGAAGTTCCAAGTTATATACACCCAAAATAAAATATTACTATACAATCTATCTATAGTTTTATTACTCCATAAAACTTAAACAAATTATTATTTGTATATTTCCGGTACTTCGATAAATTAAAAAAATTCTACCTTATTTTAAGTATTCATGAAACTATTCATCAATATGAAGTTTTTAAATATTTTGCTTCGAGGTTGATTGATTTCTTAATAACATTCGTTTCATGAAAAATTATTTCTTTTAAGTTCGATCATTGAAGTAAGTTTAATCGTTGAAGTAAAATAATGAAAACATCTTCTACTCTACCTATTTTTTAAAAAAGCTGTTAATTATGAAACTTCTTCCTTATTTCTTGTTAAAGTTCTGTAGCTTGGAAATTCAAACGATTCTAAAAATAAAACGTAAAATCTTTGCAATGATGTTTATGATAAAGAGGCAATTTTCATCGTAAACATCATATTCATAAACTTACTCTGCCTTTTATTCGACTGAAAGAAGTGAGTAACTCTTTTTTGGGTCAATTTTTACAACAAACTCCCACAAAACATGAAATTATTTTACGTAAAAAGTTTTAAAAAAATTTAAGAATATGTTAACGGACATTATAAAATATTTAAATCATAGCGTTTCCTGGGAATGAGACCTTCGCTGCCCCGATATTTCAAGTTTATAATAAATTGTATTGTATAATAAGTTGGTTTATAAATAAAAATATAAAATATAGAAAAAGGACAAGTCCGCTGGGTTTCTGTTTCCGGCTTTTCTCAGGATTGAGGCATCTATCTTTTCAAGCCAGTGGTAGCTTTGACTATGAGAAAAAGTTTTTATTAAAATTTATTTTCAATAACCTTTTTCATTTTTTCATTTTGTAAGTGTGATAGAGTACTCTCTAGTACATTTAACGACGGGGCATAGTTGTCAAAAAGTATGTCTCCAAAACATCAAATATTCAGAAGCTAAAAAAATTCTACGGAATATTTAAACTAAACTCTCGTGTGCTGTGAACCATATGATTTGGCCAAAAGCAGTCCTGAAGAATTGAAAAATAAATTCTGATTTCCTTAATACATTCTACATATCTCTGTTATATAACCATTACAGTCTATAAATATTAATAAGAATATTAAGAATTTATTTTCACATATCAGCATGTAGATATAAATACAAGGAGCAAATACTCATAAAGACAGATTATAAAGCAATTTATACACTTTTGTAAAAAAAACTCTCTGTAAACGATTAAGAATAAATTTTAGTGTTTTAAAAAGTGATTAAGGAAAATGTACTAAATAGTGATTACTTACATAAAATTAAAACTCTTCGAGCAAGAAGAGAGAATATAGTATGATACAAACATTTTTTTTATTTTACAAAGATTTTATTTTGACTAAAGATCTAAAACAATAATGTTTCAATAAATATATATTTATAGTTTGTCCTCACAAGTGAGCTTCTTACAAAAGTAATCAAACTAGCAAGCAAACAAGAGTATTAAATATTTTCTTATGAAATAATTCGTTTCATCCAATTATAATGTAATTTAAAAAATTCGGTAAATTTGTCGGCATTTTAATTTGAAGTTACAATGTATCATTGTAACTTCTCTATGACTCTCAACATTAGTGTGTTCGTAAAATACGTGTTTGTTACTTTGTTTTCATAAATATAGTTGAGTTTTATTTGCTGTTACATCACATTGCGGTAACTTTTAATTAAAATAGTTTAATAAATAAACATATACCTCATGGTTCAAAAATAAATAAACTGGTATTAGAATGTAAAAATAATAATAAACGGTAATTTATTATTTATCTCTCTAAAGTGTATAGTTTTGCCTAAAAAATAACTCGAAAATTAATCAATAACTATTTATACTAAAAACTAATATATATTTATACTACACGATAATATGAAATAAATGTTGTATATATCGAAATTTTAATCTCTCTTTAATAATATAATTAAAAACAATTGTTACTTTACGTTTCGTGATATTTATTTTATTTATTGGAAAAAAAACATATTCAAGTAAATTTCATATATAATATAAAACCAAAGTTACATGAAAAGTTACGCACAAGTAAAATAATAAACAAAGAGAAATGTAAATAATATTACAAATAAAAAACACACAAAACATAATAGAAATAAAACAACAATCTAAGTATGTTTAAGTAATGACATACTTTTCAAAACTATTTTTCTATACTAATAACTTTTTAAAACTAACAAACCATTATTATATAAGTCAATATGATGGTATTTTTAATTGTAATTGTTACAAGATCTCGCTAAGTAATTATTTCTCAAATAATTTGTTTTACATAAGGGAATATGAAATGGGAGTAGAAATCTTACGATGCAAGCAAGGGGAATCAATAAGATTATATAAAATTTTAAAAATTTATACCTTTATTTTGACATCTATTTTTTTTTCACAATTTTCACCTGTACATTTTCGAGTTTATAATAGCAGTAGCATTAAACGAGAGCAAAGCCGCAGGGTAGCAAGTGTACACATAAAATAACAACAAGAATTGAGCATATTTTTTTTACATGTATCTATTTCCTATATCGATTACATCTGTCATTTGGAAATAGATACCGCATTAGTCCATTTCATAGCTCAGGTAGCGATGAATCTACTGCAATTAGATATTGCAATCTACGAATTCCTCTGGGGTAATAACTTATGAACACGTATTTCCTCTTATGAGCATGTATTGAGTATCTGAAGAGAAATTTTATTGAAAGATTAGTTTTTGACAATTAGCTTGATTTCTTATAACCTATAAATTACTCTGAAGATAATAAACATATTGTAACGGGCAACATTATGTGACGTGCGAGGCGAGGTGTGGAGAGCAGGGGCGAGTTGTGGTGAGGAGAGTAGAGTAGCTCTTTCCTTTGGGTGAGAGCCGCCGGATCGGACAAAAAGTTACTACATTTAAAAATTGTAATATTAGTCAAGAAATAAAACAAGTTAATTGTCAGTACGTTTTTATTTTAATTTTTCATCTACCGGCATTATAATATTATAAAAATATTATCACAAATATCAATTAAATATTAATTATCTCGCTCTCACAACATATTTATATAAACTTAGTATAGGAAAGAAAAGAAAAAAGATAAAGTAAACTAGGGATCGAAAAGGAGACGTGTGAATTTTTAAGTAACGTGTCTATGTTATTTACAACAATATCCCAATAGAGCATAGGAGCTGATACGAGCCCATTCTAGTTCCAGTCAATTGGCTATAATTTGAATCTTCCACCTCCTTTTGCGTATCAATTTGAATTGAAATGTTATTAATAGTGGGACATATTGATTTGAACGAAGACATATATTTTGACAAAGGTTTTAAATTTGTTTATATATATCAAATCAAAAGCGGGTAGTTGATGAAAAATATTGGTGACGTCAGGCGTCGCCGACGTCTCTGTGTTCTTATCTTGATCTATAGTAACGAAATCGACGTCTTATCTTGATCCATAGTAATAAAATATGAGTTTAAACACTTTTTATTGTTTCGCAAATCTATTCTGTCGACGGAAGAGCTAACACGGCCAGCGAATACATATAGCAGCAATCACTCGATATTGTCTGTTTTTTATTTACAATGTCGACTTTTATATTCTCGCTGAATCCAATAACATGAAGTTTTTGACGCAACAATTGCAGTACTGAATATTGAATTATTTCCTTAGATTACAACTGTAATAATCCTGTAATGCATTGATAATAATTTAAACATTTTTAACTTATAATTTTAGTTAAAAATAATAATAATCTTAAAACAAAACTAAAATGGTTTCATTAAAATATACAATCACAATATAAAAGTCAATTTTAACACTTATTTTAAAATAATGAACCAAGTAGTAAAAATAACCAATTATAAATAGAACAATAATAATATAAATTATTAAATTAATAATTAATTGTTGTCTGATGTTCGACTTTACCTCGATATATATATAATTGTAAAAGTCAAGGATTTTTGTCTACATTAATAAAGTATATATTTGTATGTCACCTCATTTGTGTATATTGTCATTATTAATTATATGATAATTTACATTAAATATTTTTTATACGTCTAATTTATATAAATTATCATTATTATACTTTTATTTTTTCTTATTTTTTATTTCAAATATGTAATTTTTATCATTTTTCTTTTTTTCACGCCTACCTACAATCTTTCTTGTACTTCATAAAATTAAGTTAAGTAGAAAATGTTTTTGTAACTTTAACCCGTGTTTGTTATAATATTTATTTTATTTTATGAAATTAAAAATTTAATAAATAAATAAGTAACATTTTTTTATTTTATTGGTATACCCATCCATTTGAAATAACGAATAAGTAGAGAGACCTCAAGAAGGCAACTTATTAAATTAGGTTAAGAGTACTTTAGAAACACGAATGCTTAATTAAATATTAAAAATACAATTATTATTAAATTGTATTTTCAAATTTAATTTACAATTCTGTTTTTATTATTTCCTAATAATTACTAAAACAATAATTCAGAATTTAGTCTTATAATATACAAAACGATCAAAAATATATACATATTTATTTTTATACGTTATTTTATTCTTTTTATTTACATAATGCAGACTCAATAAGAATGTGAGTTATAAGCTGCATAGAACATCGCGCTTTGCTGCAGCTTATGTCAATATGTTTATACATTTTGGAAAATCCATGTATATTTTCTGAAATTCAAGGCTTCTTCAAGGTATTTGCGGTATTATAGGTTTGAGTCATGTTTGCTTCAGAACTGCTTTAAAATGTAAATTATCTTCTTAACATTAATAAAGTTGAAAATTATAATCACTATTTAGTAAAAATTAAGTAAAAATATTAGATTATGGTGACTATATATACCTTATACTAGCAGTCAAATATTTATACAAAGATATAAAAAATATATACGCAGATACCTTCCAATAAAAATTATTTACACAAGCCAGTATTGAACTTATAAACTAAGAACTTATAAACTAAGAACAGCTTTTGTGTTTTTTTTGTTCTTATGTATCTAAAAAGTGCGATTATTTCAGGAGAATCACCTTATATAAACTTAGCTTATTTTAATTAGATAACAAACAAATACTAAATTTCATAATTTAAACTGCCTGGTAAATTGTATTTTCAATAAAACTGTGTTACAGATATAAATCGCGTTTATTTTTACCTATTTTTTATTTAAATCCGACGTTTCTAGTGCTTTGCAGCAAAACATGTTCGCGGTAAGACGAGATGATATTGTCTTTAAATTTTATTTCTATTGTTTTTTATTGGTATTGTAATTTTACTGGTATTGTTTTTCGTCGTGTATTTTTTTTTTTTTATAAACGCCCACCACAATTTTTCACCTTCACAAAGATTAACTGGTAGAGAATGCCACTAGGCATTAAGTTCGCCGTTTGTTAATTTAACAATAAAGAGCAAATAAATAAATTAGTACATTATTTAAGAGTTTCAATTTCGCTCCAACTCCACTGTCAATAGCAAAATAAAATATAATTTGTAGTAAGGATACCATAATTAGGAAGTGAATCCCAAGAGACGTCAGGTTAAATTAATAAATAAACGCGAGTTATATCCGTAAAATAGTTTTATTGAAATACATATACGTTTAATATAATGAGATATTTGATTTTAAATAAAATAGTATAAAGTATATTTTGTTTAAATAATAAAACATGTAATTAATTCTTGTTTCACCATGCAGCTTAAATCATTCTGATATTGGTTTGCGTTTTCCGCACCGCTCGGTACAAAATTCTAAAGGCTGATGTTAATTTACAGTTAACGTAAGCGTTGTGTCGCTTTTCCACTTTGTTTGCCTTAGTTACTTAGTTTGCGACGCTTTAAATTACTTGTTTTAATCAAATGCTCCACATAATAGACAATATCTAAATTATAGTGTTTCAATTCGTAACGTAACGTACATGTTTTTAAATAAAATAACTAGGAGCGCCAACCAGACCTCAATTTTGACTTTTTGATTTTGAAGTAGAAAAAAATTTTTCGCGCGAAAAACTTTTCCGATTGAAGTCAATGGTCTATATTTTTGTTATTCCGTGAATATTAGATTTTTTAAAACTACCACCAGACTGATGTCGTCTATCAGTGTGCAAATATTGGAAATTTTTGGATATATCGTTTTTGTCTAATGCATGCACAAAGGATGCAAAAAAGTCTCTCATAGAAAGTTTCGCTCAATAATGTACATGTTGTTATTTATAATTTTTGTTAAATCTAAATTAACAGCCTTCATCGTTGCAATGTACACCCGAGTCAAAAGCACGTACTCAACTTGTGCAAACCACTTCAACCTATTCCCTGCGATAGAGGCGCGGTATATAATTAACTTGTGCATAATATAATAACATATAATTAACATTCAGGAATGGGGTTTTCCAAAAGTAAGAAAATTAAATTTACATATTTACTATTTACACGGACGTAAAAGGATACGCGTCTGTCAAATGTAATTTTGTGTCTTTTGCTTCCATCTATTGCTTTTATAAAAAGTTAAACTGGGTTAAAATAAATGTTTTATTATTTAAATAAAACATGAAGTATTTGAAACTTGAACTTTAAATGTATAAGATTTTTCATCAGTTCTGCGAAATAATAAAATAAATATCTTAAAATGATCATATTACTTTTCACAGTTTTGTTATCATTTCAAAAACATATATAATATAATTTATTCGTAACATAAATCTGTAATACCAGCGCCTCAAATTTCATTATGATTTCAATCAAAATCAAAATTTAATAGCCAATTATTATTTCCAATTTATTATATCCAATTATTATATTGCCACATATTCCCAATACCTTATAGTAAACTCACGAGCTAAAATCATCAGAACTTTTTATGAGTATACTCCCTCGCATTGAGCATTTATTATTATTAATCAAATTCTATTTATAACATACCATCAGTATTCAACAGTACAATCTTTGAAATATTATGTTAACTGATATTCCATTCTACACTCAATACAACAAACTTTGTTTTGAACAATTTTAAAAATGAAGTAATACAGGAACAAAAACATTCTTCAGTAATGTTATAATTGAATGAAACATATCTTCCATAGCCTGCAACTTATGGAATGAAAACTATTTTATTCATTCATTAATTCATTCAAATGATTAAAAGCCAAATGATTTTATATTGAAAATGAATCAAAGATGGAAAAAGGTAGATGTTTCAGGTAGAATAACATGATAATTTAGGGCACCGATTAGGACATACCTACGGATAATTTGAGCACTGCTCTCCCTACTAAAGTACTAAACCTTCAATATCATATGTTTTAATCAGCGTGAAGTACTCACGCCAATTGATTCGCATTGTTTCTATTAGAAGATGTAAACCATAACATCAAATAAATATAGTTCAGTTGTACTCAGTTTAAATTACAACTTAATATATAAATTATACTAATAATATATATAAAAAATGATTCTGTAGATTTTTTGTTTCTTTAAACGCTTATACTTAGAAATAAATGGTTGAATTTGAAAAAATAATGTTATGCGCTACATTACTCTTGATCCTTAGAATATTTATTATAAAATGCTTTATAAATAAAAACATAATAGTTGATTAATGCTATTTGATTACTGGATGCGATCATTAGTTTCTAATCTGTATCACCTATCTATCATCTGTACATTTGACATCAGAAACATTTAATTTACTTGAGACTTACTTTAGAGTTTTGTCGTTATCATTTATTAGACTATTTACCAAACTCAAAACTGTGATTGCTTTAAAAATATAATTTAAATGGAAGCCCTTTTAAATAATTCCGCAATTAAGTCTCATTTTTTCAAAAGATTTATATTGTTGAAGATTGTTGACAATCATACATTTTTTTCAATTTTATTGTAATCTTATGTTATTTTTGATACTTACTTGTAATCCATTAAGGATCAAGCTTGGTTACCTCAATTTAGAAACCTATAATATAGATTTTTTTTTAATAATCACAAACGGAGACGAGCAGTTCATACAATTTGATAGCAGGCACAAAATAATTTAGGCTAAAGTTTAAATCATTTTGATTTATTCGGAAGTAGCACAATCTAGTACTCTGACGACTTGGAAAGCATACTAAAGACGGTGGTATGAATTGGCGTGCTTTAGGATAAAACTAAAAACCCCACGTTTGCCCTCATTGCGATTGTGGTATACCACCAGAACACTTATGGCACTTACAGTGACGCCTCAATTTTACTCCCCATATAAGGGTAACCCGAGCAAATAGGTGTTTCCTTTGAAGTATAAAAAGAAATAAAAAATCTTCTATTAGACTACAAAAATTAATTAAAATTGTCGATGTTTTAAAAATCTAAAAATAGCAAGTACTGATAAACAAGTAGATTAACACTACTATAAACGAAACAATTTCCATTCATTTCATACATACTTTCATGAAAAGATTTAACAATGCCATATGAAAATTTGCGTTTTCATATTGAATATATTATACGTAATAAATGTATTGTTCCCATTAGTGCGGCTTCATCAGACGGGTTTTATATAAATACCATATTATATGATAGTAATACATTCATCTACAAGTATTTATTTTTATTATTTTCGTTGTATTTTTTCTATATACTTGTATTTTTTTGTAGCCGAAGTATATTCTAAGAAGTATATTTTTTTTGCAGAAATATATTCTAACTTATTATTTAAATAATTATCTCTCAAAAAGGTATATTTAAAATATTAAGATTCATAAGAGTAGTTATTTTTATTTATAAATAAATTATTGAAAAATATATAAACTATTATTAAACATTTTTACACAACACGTGCAGTATTATTATAACAATATTAAAATATTTCAATTATAAAAAGTAAGAAAATAAATATTAAAACATTAGTGTTACTGGAAGTAATAATGTGATGGAAACCATAAACTCATTTAATACTTTATTCCGTGAAAACTACTTATATTAGTATTACGGTTAGCTATTTTAAAATATTCTACTGCAGGATATTAATGACAAACTCTTGGAAGGAATAAGATCATTAGAATTACTGATGCTAGATGTTTTTTTTTTTCATGATTAATTAACACAACACAAATGCGTTACCCATGCTCTTGTGATTTTAGATATGTTTATTATATTTAAGTTCTTTATTTGAAACATAAAACCATGACTAAAGCAGAGTTTGTTAGTATGAATCTTAAAAACTGTAAGTCCTTGTTCACAGTTGAGCCTTATTTGTTTTTTCAAGTATTTCTATTTATATCTAAATTATTTAATTTTATATTTTTCTTACTTTAAATATTTATGAAATATTTACTAAAACACTGCTGTAAAGTGTTGATAATTTCGTAATCTGATGAGAATTAAGATATTCATAATCTTATCTTGTATAAAATAAATATAAAAGTGAGCGTTTTGATTCCTTTTTTTTCTTTTATTTTTATCCGAATCCATTATTCCTTGAAATTACCAATTGGATTTTAAAATCATTTTACATTATAGAGCTCATTTATTGAAGATTATTTAACAGGAAATTACAAGCCCTTACAAGCAATATACAATATAATATTTTAAAATGACTTTTAAACATATATATGTTGAGCTTGTTAGTTAGATCAATACGAACAGAATTTACATTTAGAATGGAATGCCAAATTCATCAAAGCGAGCAGTGATACGGTAGCTCAACCGGTAAAGCGACGGGATAGTTTTCCAGAAGTATCGGGTTCGAATCCATGTATCGATAAATTTTTCATGCTATATTTTGTTCAATACAAAATACAATACTTTAAGAGTTAGATAGTACTTATGTTCACAATATAACAGGCTCTTCTGGGAATATTCAGAGAAAAGAGCCATTTATTGAGTGAAGCTCAACGAGAGACTTTTGTGCGTCCTTTGTGCAAGCTTTGAAAATTTCCAAATTTTGCACACTGATAGACATCAGGTAGTGATTTAAAAAAAATCAAATTCGACATCGCTAAGGAATTTTCACGGAAACACTGAAATCTCATAAACTTCAATGGGAATAAGTTTTCACCTGAAAATTTAGCTTTACAATGACATGCGCGTGCCGAAATTTTTTAACAGTTCTTTGCATTTTTTTTCTTTATCCTGAATAATAGTTCAGGACAGAATGCGTCGACGTGTTGTAAATACAATTACAGCGCTGTTTGCACCTCAAAATGCTAACCATACATACCGAGAATTTGCTAATGCAGCGAGTCAAAATTGAGGTCTGGCTGGCGCTCCTACTATTTAATTTATAGTATTTATTTTTTTTATTTATATTAAAATAAGTAATAATCTAATTTTGAAATAACTAATATAAGTTCTTTGATGGTGTTCTTTATTCAATATATTATTTATTACTTAGTCATACAGACCTATAATTTTCGAGCCACCATACTATATTCGTATGACTGTTATGTTATATTATAATAAAGTTATATACTATATAACTTTATTAATAGTCATAATTCTGTAGAAAAAAGCTAATATAATTTTATTATCCATTTTTTCATAAAAATATAATCATCTATTAACTAATTGTTAATATTTTCTATCCAGGCTCCATTTATAATATATTTGCCATTGCGGATGAACTACAAGACAAAAATCAATTCGGATAGAATGGATTTGAGAGACATCAAGCGTTACGTCACTTTCAAATGACAAACTGTTACGTCACTCTCAAATGACATAAACCGTTACGTCACTTTCAAATGACATAAACCGTTACATCACTTTCAAATGCCATTTGAGAGTGGCCTTTGTATTACTATTTTTTTTTTCAATTGAGTACAAAGCTAATAATAATGACACTTGCCAGATTGTCTGTAGTCTTTATTACAACTGATAACGGTCCCGACAGTTATTCAAGTGTTTGAGAGCACAGAACTTACTACGTTTCTCCAAATTCATCAAAACAAATTATTTCTGATGACGGCGAAGAGGTTAAGAGACTACTCGGCAGAATGTCACATTACATTTATAATATACTTTTGAACTAACATGGCTATATCAACTACAATTGTTAATTTCATTTGCTAGATATTATTAATATATTTCCAATCAAATGATATAATACCCAATGGTAAACTGATTCAAATATTAAAAAAAAAATATTTAACAATAACTTTCAACAAATAAAAGTTTTCATCAGTTACACAAGTAAATAAAAAAAACGTTTATCCAATGAAGTAAATTTCACAAACACTAAATAATTGGGATAACGACAGATGGATGATTTAAATAAAGCTGACACATGTTTTTTTTTACTTAATAAATATAATTATTATTTTGTTCCAAATAAATACTCTTAAGTCACTGAATTACTTTTTAATGTTTAGAGTTTGACAGTTCTTAATAATACAACATTATTCACTGAATGTTTCCTGCTCGAAGTATTAAAATTTGTTTAACTTAACTTTATAAAATATATATAAAAGTTCCAAGAAAATTGTAAAGTGTAAATAATTTAATATTTAAATCGAAGTTCTGAACACAAGCGATCGTTATTACTTATTTGTATGAATTCCCGAGAATAATTACTTTGTGGAAACAGTAAATTTATGAATAATAAATGGGAAAAATTGAAAATGTCCTTATTTTAAAATGCAATTCCATTTTAGTAAATGTTTCTTGTTTATTTTAAAATATATAAGAGGCAAATAAAATTCATTAGTGCAAAATTTCTAAACGAAATCATACAAGGTATATGAAATATATAAAAATAAAAATGATTTACGTATAAAATGATATAAATAGCTTACAGTTTTACTAGAAATTGTATCAAGTGTGTACACTTCACTTCACTTCACTGTAGCTTGAAACAAGAATTGTTCGTAATACTTTCAAAAATACGTAAATATTATCTCTATTGTTTACCTTAACAAGTACAAATAGCTCTAAGATAAAAAAACCAAAGTTTATATCTATTTATTTATTCATTTATTTTCCATTTTGGATCAATATCAGTGATCACTTGATTACGAGAAATGGAAATTTCAAGAAAGCATATTTTGATATCATACTTACATAATTAAGCCCTTCTGTACAGAAATAGTCCAACTGAAAGCTACGAAGATTCCAAACGCTTCCTGATGTGAAGAACCAGGTATGAAACACAGCCGGGTATTTTTTGTACACTGTTTCATTAAATATTGATATTTAGTGAGCAATTTTCCTAAAAATAGGTTTTTCATACTCATTAATAGACAAACAAATAAAAATGTTAAACTATCGTTCATGAACATTAATAATATTTATTGAAATGAATGAACGAGGAGTCCAGATTACAGTAAACCTATTTTCATATTTCCATTTTTTTTTTTTTTTTTTTATTTATCTTTATACCTATAAATTAAAGATATTTGAATTTTAGTAAAAGATACTTTTAAGATACTAATAAATTATGTTTTCACTTTAGAGAACCAAAAAAAATGATTTTACCTTTAATTTAAACACGACATGTCAACATAGAAAGCTATTTTTAAACGTTCATAAGAAAACATACATGTTATTATACGCGAGTTTTAATCCGTAAATAGTTTTAATTCAAATTTGTACTCGTGTACATCTAAGAACATACTATGTGGCTAAAATAGTTTTTCCAGGCTATATCTCTTTGTAAATGATGGTGTTAGCCCAGTAGACGCAGAATTATTTTTAATATTCAATACCTTTTATTAGTTATTTAATATAATTATCATTATCCCGAGCAAAAAACTGCCTAATCTTAATAGTTTCAAAATATACAATACTCATTTGATTATAGATATGAGCTAGGTTTTTGTATTATACTTTTAAACTTTATGTGTATATAAAACTTGTCAGGGTTCGGCGCATGTATGTAAATTGTATTCGAGATTCTAAGATATTAGCTATGTACTAGACTTGTCCTTGCAATACATTGTAGCGAACTAGAAAACAACAGGTATCACGAAAGTAAAATTTACATACAACTCAACTCGTGTATCGGATTACAGTTATAAATATTACGGAAAAACACGGTATCGAACGCGAAAGCTGAAGCTTAAATCCCTCTTACTAATGACAAGAAAGAATTTAAAATGTCTCTGTATTCACCATATAATAAATAATAATTTAAAATTATCCATAATCACCTTAATCATGTTGAGAATTCAATATTTAAGTATAAATATATGTCGGATCGTTGATTGTAATTCAGTTTTAATTATAAGTTATTCAATTATTGTATTACAATTTATTATTAATCATAATTCAATTTATTATTATTGTTTTAGTTTTATTTGATTCTTTAATGGATAGTTATAAAAGCTTATTAAAATATAAGCGGGTAATTCCAAATAGGGTGTTAGCTGTCGCCAGTGGTAATGGCGGCTGTCATTGTGTTGACAGCTGCTACAAGAGGTGCACATGTGCTAACCTATTTTAATGTAATGTATATTAAAAATATACGATATTTTGGAAGGTAAATGTAGAAAGAAAATTAGTTCTACGTGTTACGATTGAAATAAAACGTTAAACTGTGAAAAATATGAGATAAAATAGATTGATTAAAAAAAATATGTTAGACATTTCAAATTTCATTAAGTATAGGACCGAAGTTTGCAGTACTGATTGGGATCCCAGATTATGAATTCTGATATCAAATCTTTTTTGCCGATAATTATTTTGTTATTTAAACATTGAAACGTATTTAAAATGATTTTACTTCAATATTATATTGCTTTTTTTATCTCTTAATGACTTCCGCGATGTAGGTAATCCCAGATCAAACCTGCATATATATTTAATTATTTATTTATTTATAAATTTACCACTTTGAATCAATATAAGTGTGTACGTCAATAAGAAGAGTCAGAAGGGCCTATTTTAATATCATACTTTTCGAAATAAGGACACTCCAACTTCAAAATTTGGGTTGAGAGGCATCTAAACGCGTAATATTCTAAGAAAAAATACAACAAACTTGGCCAGGTATTTTTTTATTATGATCACTGTTTCACAAACTTTATAACATTTTTTTTTTTGCGAACTACTACAAAGTTGGCAAGAAATTCGATATGGATGCCTAACGATAGTAATAAAAAAAGTTGTTTGAAAAAATATAAAATGGGTGTTAGCTTACGTTCTACCACAATAAAATATTTTTATTAATAAAAGTAATAAAATTACAGTCATCATACTTTTAATTTAAATACGCATATCCTAAATCTCTGAGGGCTTACTTTTTCATTATCTTTGGTTGACAAAGGCCTGAACCACCGCCGGAATCCCAAAATAATGTGACTGTAAATTATAATCAACGACGAGGTCATTGCCTAATACATATACGAGACATAATCATATAGACTAAAAATTTAACAAGAGCAACAATTTACTCTTACTTCAGATATTATTAATAAAAAAGGGCATATAATTCGTATAATTGGAGATTTATGAAATTATTGATCACTAACAAATTATTCCTCAATAATATTTTAATAAATAATTAAAACAGCCAACTTCATTATTTGAGTTGAAAATTTCAGAAAATAAAATAAGTTTTAAGCTAAGTTTACAACAACAACCGCAACTTCTAAGTAATGAAGCTAACAAGTTTTAACAACCTGGTAAAGTTGACAAAATTGTTTAAAAGATTCTGGAATACTTAAGAAAATAAAGGGGATAATTATAGTCATGTATTTTATATGATACAAGGAAACTTCTGCTTAATGTAATAAAGAAAAGAAGTAATTATATGTATTTCAATTAACTCCATTTAATTTTTAAAACAAATTATCGTAATTAATTATCGCAATCCATTATCCTAATTGGGCTGGGCACTTGGCATTTGGCTGGGCGTATCGCACTGAGCAACGGTCGCAATCGGCGAACTAAAAAAACGAGACGAGTCGTGCGCGCGCGCTTCTTCAAAAAATTGATGGTTGTACCGCATATATATATATATATATATATATGTATGTGTGTGTGTTACTTATATATATATATATATATATATACAATGAAACACCTTATTGCAGATATTTAAAAAAATTATACTATTTATTTTCACATATTCATAAAAAACAAATTAATTACGAGATAATTTGTTTTTCTAATTGTGATCACTTTAAGGTTAGATCAACACGCAGTGATTAATACTACAACCACTCCAATAGCTTAATTTGTTTTTTTTTAATCGCAATACTTTTTGTTCTAACTAATCAACACTAAGTTTCATAAATACTAGTATGCTAAGACCAGCTAGTCACAATAGATAATACAAAAAATTTGAAAGCACGCGCAAAATTTCCCCATGCAAAGGGAAGGGTCTATGGGAAAAATTAATTTTTTGACTAATTACTGCAATTAGGCTAATGAGATTTGAGAGTTGTCACTATTTTTCAGCAGTGTAGCATAATGAGACCTTTGATTTGAGCCATCAACGATATTTTTCCCTTTAGTGGTTCTCGAGCTACAGTGTGCCAACGAAATCGCTTCCTGCATTAATATATAAGATTCATGGATTAGTATCAAAACGGAGTCAATTGCACTATTAGGTCGAGAGAAAATAAAGCCGGAAAAAACCCACACAAACACACACGCATATATACATATTTTTTAAATATTTAAAATGACTCAGGACACAACATACGATTCCGAAAATTCCGATTTCCATAAATTCCTTAATCAGGAAATCTAATCAGTCGTCAAACAATGATGAGTCGTACTTTTTTTTATTTTTCTATGTATGAAAGAATTTTGACAAGATATATTTTTCTTTTCTATCATGTAACGTTATAATACGCTACGGTAAGTAAACTTTATGATAATGACTTTTGAAACATTTTCCAAACGTTGTCGAACGGAACCGATATCTAATAAATTATTCTAATAATGTCAGACCCTTCACTAGGAGTATCCAAATTTATGAAACTTCAAATATTTAACCTATTTAGCGTAAAATAAATTAATTTAAGAACCTTTATTATAATCATAATAACTCAAAATACTCAGACAGAATACACCTTTTTCTGAAAAATATCTGTATGTTGAATTTATGAATTATGACTTTTAACCAAAAATTATATTAAATGTGTTATATGTTGATGTGTGAAACAGAAATGCTCTCATAGATTATATGCGGTATAATATGAATTTTGATTGACAGACATTTCGTACAATCGTTCAAGTCGCTGTCAATACTGAAATTTCATCTTATGTGGCTTTATTCTCCTTATTATACGATATATTCATAGGATCTTGATATAACCACTAGTATTAAAATATACTTAATTCCCAATTATCAATGTACATAATATGTTATTTATATACAATAATTGCAGTTATATTTGTTTTATTAATATTCCATTTATTCTCTTGACAATTTTTTGGTCATTCTTTTTTTCCATTTATATTTTTTGTAATTGCTTTCGATTACTTCTTTATTTTCAAAACAACAAAAATAAATATCACTGAGTAATTGAAAAACCTGTTTGTAGCTGAATTGAATTTTAAAAGGAACACAGATAAGTTTACATAATTATATAACCACTCACATTTTCAATTTAGTCTGTCAGTCTATCTCTAGAAGAAATCTTACTTTCTTTGACATATAAAGGTCTTAATATAAAGCAATTTGTTTTAACTTATCACATTTTTACACAATAATAGATAACGTTACCTCTAAAATATTATAGATTTTTATGATGTTTAGAAAGTACGGCTTCATCATTTTTTCATAATTTTGTGTTCGTATCTATTAACTAAATTATCTTTGGAAAGTTTGGAATGTTCCATGAGTATCTGTGGCCATAATGTTACTTTCATCTCTTACCAGAAGTATCACTTGATGTGCCATGATGCCACTTTCGATATTGCCTTCTGCTTCCTCTTTTCTTTATCAGTATCTTGACAACATTTTTAAATTTCTTTTTTCTGATACTAGAATCTATTTTTAACCATTTTTATATCTTATTCTTTCTCTATCATCGTGTTAAACATTTTTTTACCGTTACTTTTCTTATCATTATTATTATACATTATGAAACTATGTTAAGCCAACGTGCATACATTAACTAACCAATATTTATAGTAGATTAGTAATTAATAATTAAATAATTATCTCGGGAACGTGATTACAATTTCATTAACGCCCCGTCACGTGTGGTAACATGAACGCAATGTCGTTTACATATAAAAGCGCCCTATTTAGGTGACTGGCATTTTTGACGTAATGCTTTCTTAGTATAAACATAATATTTGATAATACTTTTTAATCGCAAATAAATATAATGAACATTTTATAAGTACACATAAAACACCTACTAAAAGTATAATGCATATCTAAAACATACATAAAATATGTACATATCTAAAGTATAAAAAATATTTGACTTAATATTAAAATTTTATTATTATCACCCTTTCATGAACGCGATGTACATAGAGTAATCAAATATCTATATCTAAATTTATTCTCCCTTTGTAATGAACCCGTTGTGCTATATTATAAATACATCTTTTGAAAATGGCAGATTTCTTGAAAAATTTAAACACAATATATAAAAAAACATCTGACACGCGGCAATCGAGCTTGCCGCTATGAAAAACTCCTAATCGGCAAATTATAACTCGCAAATTAATTAACAAACAAAAGAAAAAAAAATTAAAATAATTTAATTAATTAATTTTTAAATTTTAAAAAATTTAAAAATTTTAAAAAATTTAAAAATTCTAAATTTTTTTTCCATTTTTCGGTAACTTCGGCGGCCGATCTGACCACCTTCCCGTTGGACAATCAACATAATTTTGAAAAGTGAATCTTACATTTAGATGCTCATTCCAAATATATCTTTAGTTTTTCAAAATTCGAAAAATAAAATTCGACACACACACAGACACACAGACACACAGACACACATACAGACAGACAGATCGGAAGGAAAAACTGAGTTTTTCGAAAATATATAAAAACGATGTAAAAAATTACTTCTCTTATAATGGTAATGTCCAATTTTTTTAAAAAAAGATTAACAGTTTTTTAATAAATAACAACTTATTAAGTTGACTTGTAGAGAATGCTCTATTCTAACATTAAGTTCTAACATTAAGTCCGCCTATTATACTTTTGTGTTATGGTACAATTAAGATTTAAATATTTAAATGTATATATATAAGCAATAAGGTTAATAGTGCAACGATATTAGCATACGTTGATTTAATAAAAAAAAAACTGAGGCATTCAATAAGAAATGCTTAGGAGCTGCAATATTACTAGATATGTCGAAAGCTTCTGATTACATTGGTCACGACATTCTCTCAGATAAATTAGATGAAAAGGGTATACGTGGAAAAGCCTACGAATAGTTAATATTCTATTTGGAAAACCGAGAACAAGTAAGAAAATCCAAAAAAAAAACAAAGGAAATAATATAGGAAAATATTGAAATATAACAACAATATATAAGGAAAAAAAAGAAATTATTGGAGTTGGGCAGGACACATTTGTTGGATAATTAATAATAATTGCACAAAACACCTAACAGAATGAGATCACACTACACACACACACACACACGAGCCCAACAGATCAAGAGACAACAAAAGAAAAAGGATGACCAAATAAAGGAGAATGAGTAAATGGCCTTAGGTGAGGTATACGCCTCAGAGGCGAGTATTGATTATACAGTTACATTAAGTTATATATATCTAAACTAGTTATTTATATGTATATATTAATAAAAGCAAATATACATATGTTTATACACACTAGGATACAAATAGACTTACATAGTGCATTACTAATGTCAATTTAATTAAGGTGTAAATAGTAGTAGAAATAAAGAATATTTTTATTGTTTTATTTTTATTGTAAGCTTTCAAAGGCTTAAGTGGATTAACAGCTTGTAGAATAAAGCCATTTATTATTCAGACTAAGTACAGTACAGTACAGAAATCAGTTGTTTCAACTGAATAGAGGTACCCGGGACGATAAATTATTACGAATTCATGTCCAGTTTAAGGTTTATGTTTTATATATACTTGATATATAGTCTCACTTTTAATATATGGACGTCATTGCTAGAAACATTAATAAATTATTTGATAAATAAATGAAAACTACAAAAGCCAACCTCAACTTTTACACAGATCATGTATTCTATCCCGATATATGAATATATAATGTATTATAAAACATGCGTGCTAAAGAAAAAGCTTTAATAAATTTTATTTTAATTTGTATATAAAATTAATGAAAGCAACAGTTACTGGACGGGACGTAAATTAATTATTGGTTTTGCATTTTATATTGAGATTATTTTCAATGTAAAATGATTGTTTTCAATCATTTTATGAACTTTTAAGGAAGGAGAAAATTTATATTTATTGATAATTTATTATATTTGCTTTCAGAAAACAGCTCAGATAACTGCGACTAGTACTTGTTGCTTCTTAGGAATGTATATATATATAGTAAAACTATAAAACTCAATAGCTCATTCTTTCCCCAAAGTTCTGGAACTTCCAGTAGGTTTGACAAAATTGCATTTAATATCTTGAATTTTTTTTGTAATTATGCTTTGTTTTTTTGGCACAAAATGCAGTTTAAAATGTTATTATTTATTTTTATGACAATTGTACCTACTAGAAGCTCAGAAAAAAATATATTCAAAAGGTAATTTTCTTTTTACATATTATTAAAGGACTCTCCACCGACTTACATAAAAGTTCAATGTATTGGAACTAATTTAACAAAGAACATTATTCAGTCTATAACATATAATTTCTCAACTTCCATCTCGAACGCAATTCGTGCCTCCTTCCTACCTTCTGGCGATGAAAACTGTATTGCTATGAGCAAGTTATTTATTATATGGGGCTTGTTACTGGCATCAGGCAAGACTTTTCATCATTATTTGAGAGTCCATAATTTATGCTGCTTAAAGGAATTCATACAAATAATCATTGATGAGGTTGAGGTAAAAGCTAGACTATTATTTTTATGCAAAGCAGATTATGTAGAATATCATAAACACTTCCCGATTCCAGAATACCCTATTATTTTATTTGACACTTAATATTTAATTAAAAAAACTTAACAAATCATTTGTAGAAAATTATTAATCATGTTTTAAATGTGTATTGATATGGCAAGTATTTATATTTTATAAAATAATATCAAAAAGTTTCTAACATGTTGAATAAAGAAGTTATTACGAGGGATTGGTGGATTGTTTAATAAAAGGGATTTTTTGATTATTTAATATAGAATAGAGCAGACAGATATTAGATCTAATAATCGTTTTAAAAACTAATTCGTTATTTCTTTATTTATCCTTCTATTATTGTTATTATGCTTTTAAAACCTATAACTAACCAATAATTTTATCAGTAACGTATAAATTATATGTATATAGTATTTCCTTAGATTTTCACGAGTACACATTTAAAATAACACACAGAAACACTTACATCTCGTCTACCCGTGGATACGATTGCTGCAAAACATTCGAAACATCAGATTAAAATTTTAAAAATAACAAAATTATACGGAACTTAATTCCGGAAGAAGAAGTACGGAAGTCTCTAAAAATAGTTTTATTTCAATTGTTCGTATACTTTTTTCGTTACCCCTACTTTTCTTCCTTAGTGCCATAGACCAATGCTTCTAATCATCACGTAATGTTCAAAATTTTAAATTTAATGAAACTTAAATAATATAATTCATCAAAAAATAATTAGCTATTGCTATACAAGTACCTATATATAATATAATATATAACATTTTAACCGAATTTAATAATAGCATTTCGTATAAACTTTATTCAGGCTAATATTTGATATGATCATCATCATTATGCAACAAACGTGATGATAACTCGAAAATCTTTATGAATTATGTATTTATGTGGAATCAAACTCGTGACCCGTCATGTCCCGGTGGGAATAAAGTAAACTGAAGCATCATGTTGGGTAATATTCGTATGTTTAGAATACTGTATATCTATCTCTAAAATTGTTCATTGACTGATCAGATCATTTTTATTAGTTTAATTAATTTAACTGACCAAAGTAACAGTCTAATAGATGAAATAGGATACAGTGCGTTGAATTTTATTCCCTAAAAGAGGATTACATTGTCAAAAATTTGGTAATTAAAAAAACTAATCACATTAACCCAGGAAATATTACCTTTTGACTTTGACATTTAGTAATTTCCTATAAGTTTTCTAATTTCCTTTAAAACGAAATTTAATACCTTGATCAAATAGAACATTTTAAAGTTTGAATGAAATATACACAACCTCTTTGAACAATATTATATATAATTATCTGTCTGTTCTCACATTAATACTGTCAGAATTTGTTAATAGTTTCGAATGCATTCGAGGTTCTTATTCATGAGTTATGCGCAGAATACTCCAAATCCTAAATTGAACACGTTTTGTCACTTTAGTAAAGGCATAACACTTCGCTTTATTTCATTATTGTTATATATCAGGATAAGGCCCTTCCCTGATATTTAACGGAATTCAAAACGTAATAAATAGGTCGTGATAGTATTCGTGTTAAAAATATTTAAAATTACTGTTAGACATCTGAAATTTTGTTTTAACCTGTTTTTTGTTTATCTGTATGTTGAAATACAATATGCTATTACCGACAAATACATATATATTTATATATATATAAATTTAATTATCTTATATGAACAAGGAGACTCGAAAATTAGATATAATTCTATTAGAACTATAATGACACTTGAAAAAATATTAAATTATAAAAAATAATTAAACATATTTTTAAAAATTTAAAAATCTCTACAAATTCGTTTTTAGGTAGAAGATGCTTTGGAGATCCAAGGATGTTACAATATTACCAGCAAGAGAAATTTAAACTGACTGAGTTATATTTTAAGTTGAGGGAAAAGGTAACAGGAACCGTCCAGAACAGAAGAGCATATTCAATAATCCAAACCGAGGGTAGTGATCCAAAGTACCTCATGTACAGATTTATACCCCAAATATCAAATGACTGCCTCAATGACTTTTGAAAGGTTCTACTTTTAAAGATTGGAATTGTTGATATTTTACCAAACTACTAAGATGATGTCAATGACACGTGCTAACAGCGATACAAAAATATTTGTTAATAAGTTTTTTAACCTTTATATAATTTACGTACACAGGCAACCTGCTTATTCTCAAATAATCCAATAGCAAAGAAATAAAGAGACAAATCCAATGAAAATCCATATTAAAATTAAAAAGTATTAGACCTAATTCATTAAATCCTTGTGATGTAAGTAAAATCTTTGTGAATCTGTATGTTATATTTTGTAAAATGTAGACCGTCCGTCTGTAGTAAATAATATGTCCTAATATAAAAGTTAAAAGCATTGCCTTTCAGGAAAAGGGTTAAGGAAAGTAGGACGCAAGGAATAGATGAATAAAAAGATGAAAAGCAATGAATAGGTTTCATTTTTTTATTCATAACAATTAAATAAATAAAAATCCTATACCATATAATCTTTATAATAAACATATAATATATGCACATGAAAAAGTAGGTTTATAGGTTTATATATCTGTAACTTTTATTCCTTGCAGTTTTGGCATATGTTGTAGTTTAAGATGTTACAGAAAGCTCCTATGTTGTAGTTTAAGCCCTAATATACTACAACATATGTCTTTTAAATGGAATTTCTTATAATTTACCACAATTTGTTTGTAAGGTAATTAATTTAAATTCTGTTAAGAGCTATGTTTCCGTCTAGACCGTTAAGAATTAACGGGGGGTTTACTAGTTATTTCATAAACAAGATTAATAAATAGTTATTAATAAAATGTTGTTTACATATTAACATGGATCATAATTATGAAAATGAAATACGAATTAA
This sequence comes from Mechanitis mazaeus, assembly GCA_959347395.1. NCBI lineage: Eukaryota > Metazoa > Arthropoda > Insecta > Lepidoptera > Nymphalidae > Mechanitis > Mechanitis mazaeus. The sequence continues at coordinate 10,592,305 of OY365754.1, forward strand.
ACGACTTACACTGAGATTAATTACCTAATTACATGACTTTATCAAGACTACGAAAGATCAAGGAGTTTATATTTGGTTTCTGATATTTAGTGAGTATATTTTGTATGTTAACTAATAAGCATTAAACCCAGAAGCAAATAATTTTTATGTTTCATTTAATTTATTGTATATTTTCCATGTTATAATAAAAGGACATTAAAAATAATTGTTATGAACAGTCTAGACTCATCGACATATAATATGTAATATAATATATAAATTATATTACATACATATTAATTAATAGTTTACTAATTAATATGTATGTTATATATTTATATGTGTACTACGTTTACGTATTAGTGTGTAAATATTTATATGTACGTTCATAATTTTTATATATTTAGTCCACCTACGTTAATACTGATAATTATTTCCTCTCATTGAGTTTGTTTGGAAGAAAGCGCCTTTAGGCGATAAGACCGCCTATTGTATTTACAGTAAGTAATTGCAAATTTGTAATGTGTGTGAATTCACTATGGTTATACAATAAAGAATATATAATAAATATAATAATTTCAAAATTTCGAAAATAAAATAGGTTTATATGAAATGACAACCATACAACCGAATATTGAGCTTCGTTTTCTTATTTTTATTTCATTAAAATTATTTTTCATATATAATTAAACTTAGTTTAAAAAGATTTTATAAATTGATTAAATGAAATTGAATTAATTATAAAATAGTCATAAATTTATTAAACATATTTCTCATTATCACATTCAGTTGTATTAAACTCATAATTCAAAAAAATATATTAATTTTTAAATATTTGAGCCTTGAATTATAATTATTCACAAAATGCATTACAATACACAATGATGTAAAGTTAAGTGCTGTTGTTGCACTTTGCAGACTTTATACATAATCAATATTAATTTGTACTAAATTATGAAATGATCAAGATATATTTAATATACCCTTATACATAACAATAATCGTACATAAGAAATGCTCTTAGAATAATTCATATCAACCAGTCAGTTCTATTTTTGGCTGTTACGTTACGTTAGCTAACGTTTTAAAATTTAGTTGAATTTTATAAAAATTCCTCCCAAATCGTGCTGGGCTTTCCAATTTTATAATGTTTTTTATTTTTTTAATTAATATTTGCGAGCCCTAATATTAAATTTTGAATAAAATATTCAGAAGCAAATTATATATCAAAATTAGTTCGACTTCTTTATATTTTTTTATGTGTTTTCTAGGAAATGCAAAAACTAAGTAATCCTACGTTGGATTAAAAAATAACTTCCAGTAGAATAAATACTGTCAGATCATATTAACGTGTTTTTTAAATGTCAAAAAGATTTATCTTATACAATTATGATGACATTTATTATATAGGTCAGTAATTTCTCTTTTGTGTTTAATTTGTTGAATATAATGTATGGACAATAAAATAAATGAGATAGCAACAAATATAATTTTGTATTTTCATTAAGATTAGTTGAGTTAAGTTTTCTCACTTTAATCAAAATACTTATTATGAATATAGGGATATTATATTATAATACGAATAACCTTTTTGTTCAATGTTTGTGATCCTTTAAGCATTCTCCTCGGCCCAGGGGGGACGGAGGGCCGGCATTTTAACCGCCAGGATACCTTATTAAACCCAACGTCGTCCTTCCATATCATAATAGAACATCACAGGCTTGCCTCCAGACCTAAATCACATTCATATTATACATATTTATGCGGCTGTACTCACATCAATTATGAGCATGCTCTGATCTCATAAGCCGCTAAGGATCCCGATTGTATTCTAAATTGTAAATTAGACAGGAATAATTGTCATGAGTAAAAGACGAATCAATATATGTAATAGATTTTTCACAAAAGTTTAAATACAAAAAAGTTTTGAAATTTTATAACAAGTATTTTTTACCAATATTAATCTAGACCGAGTATTCGCTTCGTGTCCTGAATTCAAAGTATAGAATTACAAGAACACTATTGGGTGTTGTTGTTATTAAAACATTTAAGATTATATTTTCAGTGGTCATTTTGTATTAGATTTGTTATCAGGTAACTTTAATATTTAATAATTTATTACAAAAATGCTACATAAATTAAGTTTTATTTATCAAAATATGTTGTACTAGTTATATATATCTATTATTCTAACCTGTTTGTATAATGAAAGAAAAATTCATTCAGGTCATTCAACAGGTCAGAATAATGAAAGATATAAACAAACGCATATTCAAACTTGTTAATAGTTATTATCTTTTATTTTATAATAATTCCTTTGTATTTTCTGTTAATATTTTATTTTATAATATTTTTATTGATATCAGTGTAATCTATAGGTGAAGTTACGCTGAATATCAAAAAGGGGTCCTTCAATCTATCTATGAACAAAACTTCTCTACAGATACTAAATGTATAGTCATAATTTACTACCAAAGGAGCTCTGAAAGGGACTTATGCTTTTTGTCTTCTTTCAACGGACAGGTTGAATGAAACTAATAATGTACGAAACAGATATATTCATATAAAAATCAATATTCAAATATTGTTTTCAGTTTATATATTATTCAAATTAAAACATGAAAGTATTTAATATAAAAACAAATTAAAGATTAATCCAATACATATACAGAAACAGATTTATTTATTACTACACTCGCTAGTACCAGCGACTTCGTTTGTATGACCCTCCCAGCTTAAATATTTAGTAATCTAGTCACCAAAATTTGTACAAAATCCAATTAAATCCTGGTATCGTATGAAAATGAGCTCTTGCTGAAATGAAAGCAGATTTGAATCAAACATTAAGCTAACACTATAGCAGCCTTTTACCAGGTTTTGTTTAATTATAAGATTTTGTCTGAAGTAAAAATTATCATTTATGTTTAGTTACGTTATAAAATAAACCATAGTAATTTCAATTATAAGCCCAGTGAAGCCTAATTCAAAATCTAGTAATAAAATTCAAAATCTATAAAAATATGTTGCGGAATTGAGTGGCAAATGATATACGTCATGTTTGATGATATCGCTTATTGACATCTGCAGAAATGAAGATTTTACAAATGCTATTCCACATAAACCAATGAAAACTTTTTTTTTTATTTCTTAATTTCAAGTCAGTGGCTCGTAAATGTGTTACCTGTAAATTTTCATATTCGATATTCAATCAGAGGCAAAGCTATAATTAATAAAAAAATGATTTATATTACATTACAATACGTTCAGACGTTTTGCGAAGACCTCTATATGGGTCATTTAAATAATTAAAATGAATTTTACCTCCGGAATTTTTTTTTTCATTGCATAATTGCCTTACGATTATTAAAACTATTTATTTTCTTTACAAGTAGGAAAGACGAAATGTCGACGTGTAGAATATTTGAAATTTGGCTTTCTTCCATCAAAGACAGGCAAACGATTGACCATATGTCTTTTATACAACAAAGTTTTGAGCAATGAGTCCATAAAACCTTCGAAGCTCGACAATCTAACGTCTACGTTGTTTATAATAATTTTACTTACCTTTTTGAGTAGCAAGAAAACCGTGTTTGTTCCGCATACAAATTTTTGTTCAAAATATTTAAATAAATATATCTTATATGACCTTAGATGACAGCAGGTACATAGACCTTGACTAAATTTATCTCGAAAGAACTCTCTAGAGAAATAAATAAATTTAATAATTATTTATCTTAATTTAGTTTAAAATTTTGGAATTCATTTTATTTATTCTATATTACGATAATTAACTATTAATATATTTGACCATTTACTTCCTGTTTTGTTTATGTTTTGAGATGTCCTGAGTAGACCCGAAATTCTAGACACTTTAAAAAAACTATACGTTTGTGTTCGCTTGTGTGTTTTTATGAATGCAAGAGTTTTTTGATTTCCATTCTTTCGCAATGAGATTAGTTTTTAGAATAATAAAAATATATAAAAAGCAAAACAGCTTTAATAATGTAAACTGTGTCTAATAGTGTACATTTCAATTTTCTTATATTTAGCTGTGGGCTACATCTAGACGTAGATGTAAGAAAAACTAATTCTTAACACCTTAATTAGGAAGTTATTGTGATGAGGCTCGTATCATAACCGCTTGTATTAATTTATATTTTTCGATGTTTTGTACAGATTTATGATAATTAACGTGGTGTAGGTGTCTGTCAAAAGCACTGACACTTGACTGACAAGGTCACTTAGTTTATTATATACAACTAGGATAAATTATATATTTAAACATAATTTATAAAATATGTTATGATACTATTTATTTTAAAGAAGTAAGCATGAAACTAGAAAACTAAGTATGTACCTATAATTTTTTCTTTAAGAACTTAAATCTAAGTTAAAAAGGCATACATTATACGATTAATATAATAAATAGCATTGTGAATTAATTAAAGACATCACATGTTACAATTTTTTTCCAACTGGAGAAGTAAGTATGTGATTTTTAAATGTATAAGTATATTCTATACATTTAAAAGTTCCTTAAAAAGAGTATATTTAAAAGTTCAGAAGATTACTTCTGGTAATATCACAAGATTCCAAACCAATTAATCTGATTCGATTAATCAGTACAAAATTACCTGTCTTTGTCTTTGTCTTAGATCTCTCTCTCACCAGTTATGTTCCAATATATTAATCTCTTGGTTAAATTTCTCTTTCTAGTTTGTTTATTTGAAGCTTGTAGACTTGTCAAAAAGAAATTACCAAGAAATTAACTAAGCCCTAAAGTTTTGTTTCTCATAGACACTCCAAGTAAATTATTACAACATACAATCTGTATATAACTCTATTAAAACTACAAAATATTTTTACATATTTCATAATGTCTGTTTTACTAAATGTGCTTGATCTCGTACTCCGTAATCGAATACTCTCTTACCTATTTCAAGTTACTTATAACTCTTTTAATTTGCTACGAGATCGATAATTTTCTGTGTTCAGAATATTCCTTTGATGAAAACTTTAATCTTTAAGTTCCAATCAGCGAAGTAAAATACAGTAAACTAAAGTTTTTGATACTCTTTGATAAAAACTGACGTAGCGAGAAGCTTTTCCTCTAAGGGACGGTGAATAAATCAGACACTAAGAGGTTTATTGTATAATTAATTTTAAAGGCTTTTTTATTTATTGTATTCATTTTTGTAGACTTTATTCGTGGTTCTAAATTGCTGCTTTGTCTTAGTGACAGTCAAATGTAATTTTTTTCACTTTGCTCACCCAATGTATTTAGTGTTATTTTTAAATCATAGTTTCTGTCTAAAAAGGGAAAATAAAAACAATAAAATAATTACTATATATTTAATAGATTTTATGAATGTACAGTATAATTAAATAATTAAACATTTTGTATATCAATGGCTGCTACTACTACAGTATAAAGCGCTACTATAGTATTTATTTCCAAATAGTCAAAAATGTTCTTTATTGAAAAACTGTTTTCACATACACAAAAATATTTTATTTATACATTGTAAACATTAATTTCATAGCAATTTGAAATGTTTATACATCTGCATACAAAATTATAATTCCTTTACATAAACTTTAAAATTCATTAATTTCAAAACCCTGTTCCTCACATTGCACCAGTTGTCTAGACACTAGTTCGACTACGAGTTAGTTTCAAAACTATGTCGGTACACTAGCTCACACAGCGGTGGTCCTCTCCCGGTAATACTCTCCTAGCACGCGCGTGCGCTCTCGTCGCGCGCACTGCAGCCTCGCGGGCGGCTGTCAGGCGCAAGCGCGCCCGCGCGGCTTGCACGCGCCGGCGCCGGAGGACGGCTCCGAGAACCGCACGCCCAGCCGCGGTCTCACGCGACCGTTCTGATTATAATTATACATTACCTTCACAGTACATGCAATATTATACGTAAAGTTTATCTAATTTATAATTTAAAAATTAACTAAAACAAATGTTATACTGACTGATACGTTGCAGAAAGAAAGTTTTGAAAACGTAGTTATACAAAAATTTTACATAGTAACAGAATTCTGTTAAAACATTGCGTTTGAACTTTAGTTACAACTGACCTAGTAGCAGTAAACTCTAGTACATTATGTATAAAGGTATATTTGAATATGCAAAATTCAAGTCACGTATTAATGTTCTACGCTTTCTAACTCTATCTCAGATCACTCAGCAACACCATGAATCCAGATGACTTGCAAACTATTTGATATCATATTATATGATTTGAAGAACTTTTAATTTATTTATTTTATAAATAATATTAACATTTCAAAACTTTTAAGTGTCTGGATTTTATGATAAATATTAAAACCTTTTTATATAAAAATAGATATAATATAAGTTATAATACTATACTATTTAATATGATTAGGAAAATAAGAAACAATACTGGTTAAGAAATATCAAAGATGGAAATGACAATTACATAACATTTATTAATAGTTCCTTATAATAATTACTAGTAAACCCCCCGTTAATTCTTAACAGTCTAGACAGAAACATAGCTCTTAACAGAATTTAAATTAATTACCTTACAAACAAATTGTGGTAAATTATAAGAAATTCCCTTTAAAAGACATATGTTGTAATATATTAGGGCTTAAACTACAACATAGGAGTTTTCTATAACATCTTAAACTACAACATATGCCAAAACTGCAAGGAATAAAAGTTATAGATATATAAACCTATAAACCTACTTTTTCATGTGCATATATATTAGATTATCAAGACGTACCTTAACTGGTTTTGCCAAGCAAGTGGCGGGAATGTGATTTCTGTTCTTCAAAGAAGTCGACCCTGAGTTACCTGAAATTTAAGGTTTTAGAAACGATATGTTCGTGTTAGAAAGATCTTAGAACTCGAGCAACAATCTGGTTGCTGCTTTCATTGTCTCATACTATGGACTATGTATAGTGGTGTCTTTTTAGTCTACACCCGGATAATACTTTCGCTTTAATTTATCCAACTGAAGTGATACCTCCTCTCACAGAAGGTCATATCTAGTCAGCGTATCATCGTGAAGTATCTCTTATGGCTAGCTCTAAAAACACTAATGCCTTAATCTTATATTTATATTTAAAGCTTACCAACAGTATCAGAGGTATTTGAAGACCGACAACATAACTTCCTGAATATCCTCTGAATGGCACCGGTGAGGCTTAATGCGTAGGAGCCATAGACCAGAGGGTTCATGCAGGAGTTGGAGACTGCCATCGCGAACAGAAGATCCTGCACTTGAGGAGACACACGGGAGGCGGACTCGCGGTCTACCATGTACCTATGAAACATTATCATCATTATACTAAATCTATTTGTCACTTAGCGTATACTTTTTTTAATCATTAAAAATAGTAAAATTTCTGACAGAAAGTTTTTTTTTAATTCTAGTTATTTAAAAACATTGGGCACAAATTAAAGTATAAACGGCGAACAGATAAAATAGAGAAAACTTTGATTTTATTTTATTGTCTTCTGTTTCTATATCGGTTTGAAACAACGTAATGGTTAATAAAGTTAAGTACTTTTAGCTTTTTCAAATGAACTAAACAATGATCCAGCGCTAAGTTTGCCAGAAAAATAAAACGAATTGTCGGTAATCTCTTAAATCAGTTGGTTAAATGGTCATGAAAATACCCTATTTTCCTTAATATTTCTTATCAATACAAAAACATTTAAGAAGAGATGTTGATGAAATTTAACCGGGGAACAATTAATCTTAGCTTCTGGCGATAACAACAAATATAAACTTAGACCATTAATTTAAAACAAGTTCTTAAACTTTGGTTCAGCAAAGATTTTATTGAATTGTTTAAAGAGTTTTAAGTGATTGCTGGAAATGTTAGAATATTTATTTGACAGTGAATGACAATATTTTGATTGAATTATCTATTAATAAATTACGTTATTTTCAATAATATTTTATAACAAAATATAATTTTATTTGTTTCTAACTTAGTTTTACGTCTTCTTATTTGTCAGCACAAGGTTAGTAATAAAACAAATTTTTAAAAAGTAAAAAATGTGACCAGTATGTAAATAGTAAGTCGTGTAGTGTGGTACCACATGGCCATGGTGGCGTAGGGCAGCCAGCACAGCGCGAACACGCTGACGATGACGACGGTCATGCGCAGCGTGCGGCGCCGCGCGCGCTGCAGCATGGGACCGTCCGACCGACGGAGGCGGACGCTGCCTAGACTCGGCTCTTTATATTTACCTAAATATTTATAACTATGAGTATTCTGAACATCCATCACATTATTCTTTTCTATTCACAAAGTATTATAATCTTTCAAAATGATTTTATTAAGATAATATTGTTGCAAAATAAATAATACAAATTTTAATGGCCATTTCTTAAAAAAAATTCAATTTCTTATTTTATGTTTTGTATATAAATTAATCTAATATAATTTATATATAAGACTTTTTATTGGTAAAAAGTCTATTTATCTACTAAAGATTCAAATATTCACATACTAAATGAGTCATTAATAATTAATAAATTTTATATACGCATGTCATGTCATATCACAGATAAATGACTTTTACAACTTTTTTAAATCTTCTAGGACCAGATAGTTATTACTAAACATATCTACATATTGTTCTTATTAAAGAACTTCCACGTGCAATATATTCGACTCATAACCTACTAGCACTGTGTATTTTGTGGTCAGTGAACTGATTGGGAATAATTGTTCTCAAATCTGAATCTAGTTTAGAGATAATGGAACAATAACCGCCATGTATTTAGACAGACATTATTTATACAGAGCTTTGTTAAAATAAAAGTAACCCACTGACACTCAAAGGACTTCATGTTATAAAAACTTAGTTCTATATTATAAAAATATTTTCCTTTTATGTAATAAATTCTAGAAATAAATTGTTTTAAAGTTTAAAAAGTATATAATATTTTATAATAGTTTTATAAAGTCCTGGAATTCCTTTGTCTTTAGACATTGAATATCACAAGAAGTACAGACTACTTGTCATTTTCTCTAGTAATATTAAAAACATTTACTTGCGAATAAGGGGAGATAAGAGTTATAGCATAATAGCAACGAGCGAGGATTTTTATTTTTTATTTAAATATTAAATGTTTTGGTATATTCTATTATTTATATTATTATTGACTACTATGAATATAATACTTTATTCAATTACCATTTACAACATTTTTCAATATTAATGTAGACATAACCAATAAATAACAATAGAGAGTCAATCATGTACAACAGATCTACTCGTACTTAAACAATGATATTCTTTTTAGTGTATAATTTTCTCATAAATATTTACCGTTAATTTCGCAACTGCTTCTTCGTATTTGTAGGAATATGCACACATAACACACTGTGATGATCAACAGCGGCACGAAGTACATGGCGCATAGACAGAACACGTTGTAGGCTACTTCTAGCTCTACGCTTGAGAACGCGTCGAAGGACACGCACTGCTCGAAACCAGACACGTAGGGATGCTGCATCACTCGAAACACTGCACTCTGGCAAAGGTTTTAATTTTAATAAACTTAATAAAACTAGTCAGGACTGATTAGACTTAAATTTCAAATACTTTTTATAAAGAAACTTGTAACCGCATTGTTCTATCTATAAAACGAACATCAATGGTGACATGTTTGAATATTGGTCATTTTTAAAGCGACTTGAAAGTTTAGGCTGCCTTTTGTTATGTAAAAAGAGTAAAATATTGTTTAATATATAGAGCAAAACCTGAATTTCATAGTAGTAGCTAAACTTATACTCAAGCCTTATAAAAGCGAACATGATTGATGAATTGATTGATCGGCTTAGCTTCTAACACTTCATACATTTGACTTCCTAAAAACAGACTAAAATTTAGATATAATTAAAAGGTAAAAAACCATTTATAAAACGATAAATTTAAAGACAAAACAATTGTTATTTTATCGAAAAAAATGTCAACTATGTGACTTAACAATGTGTGATTTGTTTTCAAAATAGTTGTAGTCAAAATATATATTTTATTTTTTTATTTATTGTTATTTATTTCAGTATTAAATGTTGTTAGTCAAGCGGTGGCCCTTGATCTAATAGAACATCCTAATCAGTCTTACCTTTGTATACACTATTTTGAACACAGATAGTTAACAAACACACACCCATATTGCAAACGATTGATCTTTGTATTGTACCTGAGGCAAGCTGCAGCACAGCGCGACGGTCCACGCAGCGTACAACATCTGTTTGCTTCTTCTCCTGGCAACTGACAGTTTCAGCGGATACAAAACAGCAAAGAATCTAAAGCAAAATGTAATAAAAAAAATATACCTACTGTTTTAATTAATATATTTATTTGATAGCAAGTTTTATTGGAGTTAGTAGTTTAAATAATAAATCTACTTTACATTACTACCACTATATCCACTTTGTCACTTTTATTCGCTTCTCTCTTAAACATCTAGTTTCCTTCTTCGAGTTATCATTCTTACATACAACTTGCACACCTTAGTGCCACCGCTACTTTTTTAAATGTTTTATGTAAGATGGTGTCTATATTTATTTATATATTTACACCAATATATCTATCTATATATCTTCCTGAGAAAGACTTTCTTAAGAAGATATGGGACGTTCCTATTCTAACCCGCATGCTTACAAAACTATACAATTAATTGAAGTGGAAACACAATATCAGTGCGATTACTCAATAGATATATTCAAGATTAATATATATATTTCTTTTTCTTTAACAAAATTTGTGAATAACAAAACAAAATGACGTCAATCACAATCAACAGAAACACGTTCCAAATAATTATGATAAATATTATAATTATTATTCATTAATGAACTTAAAGTTTTAATAATAATTAATTATTTATAACATGCTTTAATCGTGGTTCCATAAAACTGAATAGTAATATTATTACCGTATCATATTTATCACATGTGATGGTATCACAGATAAACAAATTGGAAAATACACGAGATATTTAATATAGATGAGACAAAAGACACATTTTCAAAACATTGCAACAAACTCGCCAACATAAAGGGAAATAAGACCTGAAAAATTAAACTTAGACTAGAAAAAAAAAGAGAGAAAATGAGTGGAAAATAAAATAGAAAAGAAATTAACAGGACAAGTACATAATCTGAAATAAAACTATTTTTACGGATTGAAACTCGCGTATAATTAAAAAAATATACTCTAGTTTCAATCCGTAAAAATAGTTTTATTTCAAATGTGTACTCGTGAAAATCTAAGAAAACACTAAGTACATAATCACATTTAAAAAATTGTAAATACACAAAACAAAACATCTACATAAATAAAAATGAATAAGCTGGAAAAGTTATTTCTCTTGAACACAGGATGCGACTTCCGTCGAAGAAGTATCGCACGAGAAGAAAAAAACATCTGACACGCGGCAATCGAGCTTGCCGCTATGAAAAACTCCTAATCGGCAAATTATAACTCGCAAATTAATTAACAAACAAAAGAAAAAAAAAATTAAAATAATTAAATTAATTTATCAATTCATTAATTTTTAAATTTTTAAAAAATTTAAATTAAAAAAAATTTGAAAATTCGAATTTTTTTTCCACTTCTCGGTAACTTCGGCGGCCGATCTGACCACCTTCCCGTTGGACAATCCACATAATTTTGAAAATTGAATCTTACATTTAGATGCTGATTCCAAATATATCTTTAGTTTTTCAAAATTCGAAAAATAAATTTGGACAGACACACAGACACACATACAGACAGACAGATCGGAAGGAAATCTGAGTTTTTCGAAAACATATTTTATGGCACAAGATTTCTGTAATATAATAAATAATTAGAGAAATGGCCTCGACTATAATAATTCCGATAAAAACATCTTATACAAGGAATTAATCCAAAAGTAATCTTTAACTCATCCTCAGATGACTAACACATCAACAAATTAAATTGTATATTTTGACAGATAGTGGTTAGATTTAGATTTTTAAAACAACGTAATGAGCGTGTGTCTTTATGCTATGATGCTTATCATAAACCTCACTCGCTCTGTATATGGAAAAACATTATTTTTATCTAAAATTATCGTCATATAATCGTATAGTCGTCAGTACACAATATGTAATAATTATCTTCGATCAAGAAATTCTGCGGTGAATAATAATTTGATACAGAAATTTCCTAATTTATTTTTAATAATATTTTCTTTATTCATAACAACTTAAAATTGAAATAATAATAAATTAATATATTGTTATACTTTTGCTACATACCTTAAATGAAGGTTACAAAAAAAAGTTTTAATGTAAAATATTCTACTTTTATTACATTTATTAAGTAATTTATTAATATTTTTTTTCGTATTATTTTGACGTATTTTCTATGTGTAATATATTCTACAATATAATACGATAACGTAGACAGCTACTATAATGACCTGTCAATAGAGATGCAGACCAGTACATTGGAACTCAGATATAACCCGAAGGCTCTCATCACCAGTAGGATCTTACACAGAAGGTTACCCACGAGCCATGCGTTCGTGTATTTCCAACTGATCTGAAACAAAGCAACCAATATATATGCCTTATATAAAAATTACATATACATTTATTATTTAACTGATTAACATGAAATGACAAAACTCTCAATACTAATAATCTTGTATTTTTATAACAGTATCGTAGTTCGTTTAATATGAGAGTTATTTGATAAAAGAGAATCATTTATTACAATATAATTCAAGATTTTATAATTAAATGAATACATATATGATTAAGTAAGGAAATATTAACATTTCACAGTTTTATCTATGTAATTTTAAGTTGTCTTTAAAGCGTCCTTTACAAATGTATGTAATTTTAATTGCGTAAACATTTAATGTAATATTCAACTAAAGAGAAACATTTACATATTAGTATTCATTTAGTTTATCGTTTCAGAGCAACGTACGGAGGTAAAGTTTATATATATATGAAAATTAATATTAATATTCTGTAAGAGTAAACCTCAAGATGTCTACATTGTTTTATGAAAATAACTAACTTTGTGCAACATAATGTAGATAAAATTAGTTACATACTGCAAATACATAATGCAAATGTACGTTTCTTTTAGATAACTTAATATAAAACTATATATAAAAAACTATTTATTAAAAATATATATGTGAAAATTATTCTGCACTCTAATATCATACGATGCTTATAAAATAAGGATTCAATAATTTATTTGTCCGTCGCTAGTTGAAAAATATTATAGTTGTTTAATAAAAAAATATAAAAAAGTAGTTAGTAAAAGTTTTAAATAGATTTTTAGTTTATTTACCTACTAAACTATATTATAACTATAAGGCTTGATCGGTTGAAGATCATTGGAAGGTTGGACCTAAAGGTCTCTGGAGATCTGTAATCTTATAGCAAGTAGAGCAACAAGGGTCCTTATATTAAAATTTTGGAATATTTGATCACATTCTGGCATGCCCTGTATATATGTATATGTATATGTATATGTATATGTATATGTATATGTATATGTATATGTATATGTATATGTATATGTATATGTATATGTATATGTATATGTATATGTATATGTATATGTATATGTATATGTATATGTATATGTATATGTATATGTATATGTATATGTATATGTATATGTATATGTATATGTATATGTATATGTATATGTATATGTATATGTATATGTATATGTATATGTATATGTATATGTATATGTATATGTATATGTATATGTATATGTATATGTATATGTATATGTATATGTATATGTATATGTATATGTATATGTATATGTATATGTATATGTATATGTATATGTATATGTAAATGTATATGTAAGAAGTACATGTTTACCTAACAAAATTAATTTTGAAAATAACCTCTTACTTAAGTCTTAAAATGAGTAATTCTTTTATATACACTGCTTTAACAAACTTCCTGTAAACGTTCTTATATTAACTGATAAATAACTGTAAAGTAATAAAATAAAGATTTTTACTAACGGACATACAGTATTGTTGAATATTGAGAGCATGAGGCGCCATTGGTATAAAGCGATCGCTGACTACTGTAATATATACTTTAATACCATTTGGTTTAAAAAATATAATATAAGACAAGCCAGATGAATTCTGTATATTTTCTCTGGTCGCCATTTTCTTTGGTCTGTAGCTAAAAATTGATATTCAAAGCTGGTGGTAATATAGACAATAAAAACTTTTTATTTAAATAAAGATAATTTATAAAGATTTTTTTTTCTTAAATCATAATTTTGTTTTACAAAATCATGAAATTAGTTTAAAGGATGCCATATAGGTTGGATTTCAATCTTAGATTGCAGATTGATTATTAACTTCGACCCTATAATGCTCAAACTAACTTTTATAGAAAAAGATATCATAAAAGCAAAATAGCTCTGATAGATAGCATTCGAGAATGTATAAAATAAATTATTACACCGATTATGCTGTTTAAAGCTAACAATAATTCAGCCTGTAATATTTTGTTATTTATAAAGACAACAGAAACTGATTCACATATTACTTGGCAATATATTTATATTTCCCCACTGGCTATACAAATAACTATCTGTGGGCGTCGCAGTTAATTCCCAGAAGAGAATTGATTATACTCTACTATATCCTTGGGTGCTTCAAAACCACAAGTCTCGAATAACATACGACTACATATCAGAATTGATAATAATTTGGTTTCGGTAATATTATTTCAATCTAATTGGTTAAACAACTTTTAGTGAAAAATTATAAAATTCAAGTGAAATATATTGTTTGTTTCGCCAATGATATTTAATATTTGACATAAAGAAGTAATTCAGACAAAAAGACTTTTCATGCCTCTTTTCGAATTGTTACATTAAAATACACAGAAACTTTTTTCCGATATATTTTGAAAAACAATGATAATATCTATTTTTACGAGGCAGATTATGAATATTTTGTTTATTACACATTTTGAAACTAAGTTTTACAAATTCACATTTCAATTGTGCCATAACTAAAAGAACTAAAGCCAAATAATCCTGAAAATATTTTTAACAAATAGTAATGTTTATAGAAGAAAGTCATTGTATAAAATGAATTATTTGAATAATTTATTAAAGTTAATTTAATACAAAGTAGATCGTTTTTTTTTTATTTAATATTTATTTAACGTAATTAAGATAAATACTACAAATATGTTTTAGTTATAAAAAAGGTTAACAAAATTCCATAAACATTCCTTTTGTAAGTTTTTATAATATTTAAGTTCACTAACTTACTTAAAACACACTTAAATGGTAAGTTGTTAAACGTCTCTTTAAACCGTTTATTTCTATACAATTTAATAGTCCTATATCCTAAGTACTGCATGTTTCTTATATAATATACTCGTATGTTTCTTAGCAATCAGTATAATAAATAGATATAACTAAAACGACTTAAAATTATTCATGATTTTCCAATCACTGGTGGGGTACAAATGTTGTGAGATATTATATTTTGAATTGGGTCACCAATGATAAGAGTGTTGTTATTCAAAGTATGATTAAAAGCAATAATAACTACAGAGGTATAAAAATAGTATTTGTGCATGTACGTGCATGGCTGTGTATGTATATACATAGGTGTTTGTGAGTGGCTGGATGTATGTATGTATGTGTGTGTAAACGTGTGGGTGTATGTGGACGAGTCAGTTTGTAAGTTTAATTGCATGTGTGTTTTCGTGTAAGTCTCCCATCAGAGTAAGTGTATTTGAATCTGTGAAATCTGTGAATCTTAAATGATATATTTTATTTTCTTTTGAGGCTGCTCTTCAGTTTTTTTTAATGTTATTATCATTTTTTATTATTCTAATTAAAATATTAAGTTACATTGTTTGACTAAATATTGGCCTCCTTCTGCTATGGAAAAACGCACACGAGGTCGTAATCAGACAGAGCAAAGTAATTTTAGCATGTTATGTGATAATAATTAACAGATTGCACATTCCATATTGAATTGAAGCAGGGTTCATCGACAGAGGCCACTGGATAATGTATAGCGTTACGACGATCTTATTTTAGTTGTTATTAAGGTTAAAAAAATTATTGATTAAAAAAAGCGATAACTAGTATTTAAAAGTTATTTTTATAAAAATAATAATTAAAATGCAAAACACGTGGACGTAAAATAAACGTGTGAAATTAATTTACATCCTGTGAAATAATAGTATTACATTCCATTAACATTTACAAAATGTAGCAAATGTAGATGTAAAAGCTTTGCCTTTCTGAACAATGGCTGAGTTGAAGGAAAGGGACAGCAAATACTTAGGATTTCGTCTCTCTCACTCATATCATTTAATGTAGCTGTGATAGCTACTTTATGCAGATCTTCTGTAGTACAGTAGTGTGGATAGTATGACCGAACTATAGTCTTAAAGTTTTAAGTTGTAGTTCTACATACAAGTATTAACACTAACTACTAGAAGCGCAAACCAGACCTCAATATTGACTCGCTGCGCTCGCAAAATCTCGGTATGTGTTAGCATATTGAGCGAAGCGAGGTGCAAACAGCACCGAAGTTGCATTTACATAACGTTGACGCATTCTGTACTCAACTAGTTTCAAAGATTAAAAAAAACTTTAAAAAAAAGAAATAAAAAAAAATTCGGCACGCGCATGTCATAAAGCTAAATTTTCGGGCGAAAAATTTTTCCCATTAAAAACTATGGGATTTTAGTTTTTCCGTGATTATTCCTCAACGACATCGAATATTTGAAAAAAAGTTATTTAAAACCATCACCAGTCTTATGTCTATCAGTGTTAAAAATTTGTAAATTTTTTGGATATACCGTTTTTGATTGATTGCACAAAGAATGCAGAAAAGTCTGTCATAGAGGACTTCGCTAAATAATAGTCACTACTCAAGATGTAATGTTATGTACTAGTGGTATATAAATGCTATGTTCGTTGTAGAAATTCTTACACTTTAGAGCCACTGGTCTAATGAATAGTTTATTAATCATCAAATATTACACATGTAGTTAAATATTAAATATAAATATCTCTTCATTTTCAAGTACGTTTACCTCAAATATGACACCGACGCGCAGACGAGGTAAATATTGTGAATGTTTTCGTATACATACAGGAATAACTAAGTATTATGACAAGACACAAAACACTAAAAAATTAAATTCAAAACTCTTGTTTCTATGTTTACTTAAAAATTAAAAAACAATAGGATTCTAATGAAGTCTGGTAGGATGATACTCTTTCTCTTTAGGTGACAGTACAAATAAAACTAGTAAAATAATATTTGAAATAAAACTACTTTTTACGGATGAAAACTCGCGTATATTTTGGTTACATATTTATTTTAACACGACGTTTCGAATGCTTTGCAGGAATCGTGTTCAGGGGAAACGAGATGTAAGGGTCGTCACTTACGTAAAGAATAGTTTTATTTCAAATGTGTACTCGTGAAAATCTAAGAAAACAATATTTAGTTTTGTTAGGTGTAATAATCCTGACTGATAGTAAATGTTTCTTACAAGATAGGCATATTTAATACAATTAATATTAATAATTTTATATTTTTATATTTACGAGTTCTGATACAATTCTAAGCTTAAATATTAATAAAGTTAATGTCATCTCCCCCATTTTTTTAATAGTAATTTTTTGTGATATTTTTACGTTTTGAGGTGTCCTGAGTAATTCAAGACACTCATTCCATTAATTAATTATTTTATTGAGGTGCTTGTAGCACCAATCGACGCTTGTTAATGTCATCATCAAGTGATCATAATTGAACAAATATCTTGCACATTCGTTCCTTTTAAAATAAATATTAAAATTGTGATAAATAAATAGTATGAAGTTCGTAAATGTGACATACAATAAGTAGTTTTAATGACTGCAAGTAAAACATAATGAACTAAAAACATATATATATATATATATATATAAATAATTTCTTAACCAGCAAGTTACTGTGATGAGAGCTACATTCATTAACGCTTACAGAAATGTTAAACTAATTTAATAGTCAAAATAAAATTCTACCTAATTATAAAATAAAACGCTGAAGTCTAATCTTTTTGGTGCATTTGAAGTTTGTTTTAATTAAAATACCTTCTTACCCTTTATTTGAATGGTTGGAAAATTTCAATTCACCTATTTATGAATTATGTATTTTTTCTTAAAATTTAATATAATATTAATTGAAGGTACTAGAAAATATAAAAAAGGAATAACAAAAATATTGATTTTCAATGAGATAAAAAATACTAATACACTATTCAGAAAATATTAAAGCATTTCATTTTTTCTTTTCTTTTCTATTTTTTATAGAATCTTATAAAGTTATTTACTAATAAGTTTCCCAGAGTAAAACAGTATTCAGTGTTCTAATGAAAAGTTTTGTCCAAACTTTTATAATTTCTTTTAGATATCATGTTTAAATAATTATCTCAATATCTATTTCTATAAAATTGGGCTCGACAGATTTATTTTAAGAAAATAAGATAAAAGTTTAAAGCATCACAACAAATTTTAGGAAGCCTCACCTCTAGTGGAATAACAATGCAAGTGACACAAACGTCGGCCACAGCGAGGTGAGTCATCATCAGGTCGACCCTGGAGCGTCGTCGACTCCTGCGGGAGAGCGCCACCAGCACCGCGAGGTTTCCGGCAGCACCGACTGCCAGCAAAGCACCGTACGCTCCGAGCACTACCCCCGGCTGCCGCGCGACCTCCTCCCAGCTCACATTATAGCGCTTGTCTGAGTCAAAGTACTCCCAAAACTGATGGTCTATCGCGGATGTTGACTCAGGAAGAGATATATTGGAGGGAATGGTCATTTTTATGCGTATTTAATAAATTATTTCACTTAAATTTTTTTAATTACTGGAAAAATATTCAGGATGTGTATTACTTTATGATTTAATCCAACTCATTTTAAATATTAAATTTTACACTTTAACGGCACTTTTAAACTTAAACACTTTTCAAATGAAAAAAATTGCACAACTACATATTTTTACAATATTTTATATAATTATTTTAAAATTCTATTAATTATAATTTCGATGTTAGTATTGTCTGTGGTGTGTTTTACAAACGTTCGAACTTTTCCGAGACGTAGTCGCCAAGACTGCGACACGTCCTCTTCGTAGCGACTCGTAGCACAACTGCCGCTACGTCTCGTAGCACGTAGCAATTCGTAGGCGGGACGAAGCAAGGCTGATTAGAATATATTTACTTCTATTAGACCTTATATTAAGATGTAATATTTATATAATTAATAATAAAAGCTTATTACGTATTTGTAAACAAAGCCACTACAAAATTATTGAATATACATATAAAAATAAAATTTCCAAACTGTTCAAAGTTTAAACAATTAACTTAAATAGAAGTTGATGAAAAAGACATCAATCAGAACCTGAGAAGTACAAGTACTTATCAGAAAATTATTACGGCCAAGGAAATCATGACCTATTAATTCAATAACAAGATTGTTACAACTGCTATATATAAATTAATTGTATTATAAAATATGTAATATTAAACTAATAAAAAGATAATTAAGTACCATTCGGTTGTTTTTTTTTTTAGTACATTAAAAGGTAATTTACCTTTTAAATAATATAGAGTCAAATAAAAGTATATTTTACCTGACAGTAAGTGATAACCAAAGACACGGATTTTTACCAATACCAATGGAAGATATGAAGAATGAATTATTTAATTCTTTCTTTCTCTTCACCAAGTTAATAAATTAGAAAATAAATTAAGAATTATTAATTGTTATAAGTTTATTATTTTTATATGTTAATATTAAAATTAATTAGCTACTACTCTATGAACAATATATACATAATTTATATTATCTTTAAGATCTCTTAGCGCTTCTATTGATTATCGGAAAAATATATATAAAATTATTTCTTTCATGAACACAATTTAGACATTTTTTTTGACAGCCTTGGTACATTTAAAAAATTTGTATATTCCAATATATGAGTTTTAATTTGTAACTTTATGTATTTTAAATTTTTGGAGTTTTTGGAATTTTTTTAATCTTTATATTATTTTTAGTAACACTTTTTAATGATGTGCATACTTGTAAGTTAAATTTATCTAGAGAAATGAATTAATAGTTAAAGATTTTTTTTTTGTATGATGCTATATAAATGTAGTTAATAAGCCTTTAAGTAAATAAATAAATTAATTAATTAATTAATTAAAATAAATAAAAAATATATATTTAGTGGTTATATTGATTTAGATTATTTAAGAGTTAATGAGGAAAAGTTCAAAATCATATCAAGAAGTTCGATCAATTAAAAATTTTATTTAAAAATAATAAAAAGATAGGGACTTCCTAAAGCATATTAATAATTTTTATGAAATGAAATGGGGAAAAAAAGAAATAAAAAAATTTATACGGTCAGTCGATTCATTTATTCGATTATATTTTTAAAAGCAATATTAGAAACTTTTTATCTATTTATCTCTTATAAAGATTTTTTCAATATTATGATTTTGAGAAATGTATTCTGATAAGATTATTAACGACCGACTAAATATAAAATAGCAAACAATATTATGAACAAGGAATTATCCAATTATATGTCATAATTGCGTATTAGACAAACCATTATCCGAGTTACAAGAAATACTTCTAATATTTAGAAACATCCGAAAGAATATTCAATTATGAATATTTGTATTAAATTTCAAAGGAAATGATTCCAATTATATTGTATGCCTTCTTGAATGAAATCAAAAAAATAATAAGATCGTTATATTGTTCTGTTTTAATTTGTTTGTATCTCAATCTATTGAAAAAACTATTTCATAAATCACACAGCAATATATCACGTATTTATTTGTCTTCTACCCTCAATGAGACGACCTCCTGAACTGCAAAATAATGAAATAAATTTTTTTTAAGTGAACATTTTTCAGTAAATACATGACAAAAACCTCAAAACAATAGCTTAATATAATGAAATAGAAATAATACCATAATTAAGGTCACCTGCCCTGAAGTTGAGTCTTTTGGGAAACTTTTTAACAAATACAAGTACATCAAATGATTCTGATTGGTTGATATCATAATTTACATAATAACCAATTAAAACTCGAAAAAGTGTAGTCAGTTTTTTTTTTAATCGCCATTCTGGAGACTGTTCGGCATCTTATAGAATGGTCGTAGCCATATTGTTTAGTAATGGAATTGGAGCTAAGCTAAGCGAAGGAGAGAAAGACGAAGACTTCTATATACGTAGAATACTCTAAGAGCATTAATACTATAAAAATTTTGGTAATGGATAGATAAATATCTAACTGAATACTTACCATTTTTATTAATAGACGGTTAAGATAGTATGATACAAATATAAATATATGATGAATGATTGCATTAGTTAAATATTTTAATTTCAAAATATAATTACTTTAAGTTCAACCTTTAAAATATGACGCCTTAGCAATGGTCATCAAGTTCAGAGTTAAAAAGCTTCTACTAGGTAAAAGTGCAACATCTTAGATTACAGTCATTTTTTATTAACAGACAGACAAACTACTTTAGTGTAAAAAATAATCAAATTAAAATATACCTAAAAATACTTAAATGTATAAAATTAATTGCGGTGGTTTTTAAATAAAAAAATTTCAAAAAGAACACTGAAAGAATAACAACAAGTTTTCACACAAAACCCTTAACTTTTCTGTATTTCCAGCAACTGAAGTCACAATCATTGGATAAGTTCTTGGAGTCACTCACCCCTTAACATACAACTTAGTAATATATTACATACATTGTACATTAAAAATACGCATCTTTAAGTGGATATAAAACGATTTTATTTCTTTAACATATTATTTACCTAAAGTAATTTTAAAAACTTATTTTGTTTTTCGAATTTTTTTCATGATTTTAATGTGCTAAATGAAACTAGAGCGATTGTCGATTTTGAATTTTTTGTTGCGATAAAATTATATTTAACACATTTTAATGTAACAATAAAATAAAAAAAAATGCTTACTACAATTTCATGTCAATATTATAAAAACTATTTCGGTGAGTAGATTGTTACATCAGATTACAATTGATCTTCAGATCAAAACAACACCAACAAAGATATATTATTAATAACAAATGACATTGAAAATGATCACATACAATAAGATTAAATAACATTAATATTATTTAATAAATTAAAAAAAGCAGTTTGTTTTATGTCCTTCTTTTTCTGTAATCTTTTTTAAGTAATCTGTGACGTGTTGTGTGTTAATTTGTTTTAACTACGTTGCTGTTACGTAGAGTACACAATTAATCTTCTGTCAACATCAGATGAAGACTCGAAAATAATTAAATATAAAGACAAATAACATAACGAAAATAAACTAAATAACTAAATACAAAATCAAAATTACTAAAAACACCGCACTCTCACAACACAAAGTTAAAAATTAACTTATAGTTAAACTTAAAGTTGAGGCAACCTTTTCATTCTACAACTTTTATTATCAAGTTTTGTAGATAGATCTATAATACACTTTACACATCCATAGCGTATAAGATTATTGTTTACGTAAATGTTAAACGCCCTTACGGTGGCTTGTGTGAAATGTGGATTCAAAGAAGCGAGCTTTGAAACTTTTGCAATTATCAAGTGAACTATGTGACTTGTAGTTGTTATATTGAGTTCACAATATATTACCTACATACATTATTTAAGGAGAAGATAAAACAGTTATTTGAATTTTACGTTTTTAGAATATGTGTTATCAAAATATATTGAGATAAATTTTAAACAAATTACTCAATAGAATTTTTAATGAGGACAACAGATTATATTATACACATTTATTAAAAAATCTCATCGAAAATGGAACTTTTTTAAAACAAAATTATTTGCAATAGTGTTGTGATTGCGACAGTGTGATCACTCGTTGACCATAAATTGATTTTTTGTCTATTTTTCTACTAAATAAGCAAAACGTGCACATATAAAATGAAGGTATACCTGTATGTGAAGTTTAGTGAAACGTTACCACCCTTTTCCAAGGAAAGGGATAAAATTATTATTATTCAAAGCATTTACACACACAGACACATACTCCCATGCAAACTTATTCATATACACCTAATTTTAAATGATTCTCACAACCCTTTGTAATATATTCAGTTTTTTTAATATAGGGTTATATTGTCAGCAAATCTGTGATTTTATTTTTAAAAGCTCAAGCATTTAAAATTGTTTTTAAACAGAACAGTGACTTAAGATTAAATAATACATGGTACAGGAATAAGAGAATGTGTACATTATGGCAAAATCGAATAAGTAGCCACTTTAGCCGAGAACGATAGTGATAGACACGATCAAATTTGCATTATCCAAAATATATAAACCGTATTGAAATATTTTGAAGACTCTCAAGTACCTTAAGTTGGTTCTCGTTTATTTTAATGAAGCTTGCCTCTCCATAATCAACATCACAGACAAAGAGAAACGAAATATTATTATGATCAAAACATGTAATGTAAAAATATTTAACAAAATAAACATTACAATCTTTTTAATATATATATACTAGCTGCTACTACTATATATATATAGATATATATATATATATATATATATATATATATATATATATATATACATAGTAACTTCACTTGATAAATAAATATGTTTATAAAGTTTTTTAAAATAAGAATTTGTAAATCGCAAAAATACCCAGATGAAGTCACTGAGACGACAAAAGCGCAATGAACAAGAAAAAGCGATCAAAATGAAAATGCCGATATTCAAAGCCGATATAATTGGTTATGGATTGTTGATAAATAACGCAAAAAATGTTAAATACATTTCCATTTCTTTTTTTTTTTTACCTATATAAAATACATATGCAAATTATAGACAGCTTATATTTATAGTGATCGAAAGACGTCATTTTGTAAAACTATTTGGTTACCCTCCCAATACCAACAATATTAAAATATATCCGAAATTTATCAATGCGAGCGACGATACAGTAGCTCAAATGGCAGAGCGACGGAACGGTTTCCCAGAGGTCACGGATTCGAATCTTCGTGTAGATAAAAAATATTCATTCTTTATTTCTTCAAAGTGTTTGGTTTTATTGAAGAATGCTAATAATAGAACTTTGTTCCAAGAAGTGATGATTATTGAAATGTGTTTTAACCCTAAATTAGTTATCTTTATATCAACCCTTCGGGATTGAAAGCTGGTGTTAGAATATAATGGCTTGGTCTTTTTTGATATATAGATGATGTTATTGAAACTATATAATTGCCCACATTAATATAACATTATAACACATATTCGATCATATTTGAGTTATTGTGAGTTTCATTGATTATAATTTAAATTAAATTCCGTCACGGAAGCATTCAATTAACATATTTACCTATTAATACAGTAATTTAAACCTCTTATTAAGAATAATTTCATTTACTATTCATTTAATGTTATGAACATTATTTTATTAATTTCAAAATTTAAAAAGATATTTAAATAATTTACTTACTAAAGATAATATGATTTTAATTGTTATATATATAAAAATGATACCATAAATAAAACAGATCTATCATTTACAAATGCTTATTTTATAGTATTTTCTTAGATTTTCACGAGTACACATTTCAAATAAAACTATTTTTACGGATTGAAACTCGCGTATAATTTGGTTACATTTTTGATTTTAACCCGACGTTTCGAATACTTTGCAGTAATCGTGTTCAAGGGTAGACGAGATGTTAGTGTCTGTCAGAAAGTCAGTTAATATATATTTTGTTTGTATATACGTTTGTTCATCAATATTATTCAAAACATATTAATATGAATTCATAATCGTTACACCACAACTACTGCACTGATTTTGATAAAATATGTTTTGGTTGTAATTGTATTAAATGAGTTAAATTTTATATGAGATGAATTTTAATGAATTTTAATGAATTTTAATGAGTTAAATTTAATATGAGATACTACTGAAAATTTTCTCAATTTCGCAGGGCTGATTCGGAATATAGTTAAAATACAACTAGAAGGATTATAACCATTTTATATGTATGGTTATTTGTACTTCTTAAGATTTGCTTATATAATAAACAAAATTGGTTTGATAATAATAATAAAACATCAAAATCCACTGACCGGATTAAGATTAAATCTGTTTTGTTGATAGCGTATTATGTAAGTATCGAATAATTGAATGCCGCTAATCTGTTTGTTTTTCATGACAAAACACTTAAGTGTGTAAAGTAACCTTAAGATCGTCTTGGCTATTAGTAAATTAATACAAATAAACATGATTTTGTATAAATTTTAACTTATTTTTTGTTTTGAAGAGTAAGGAAATTTTTAATTTTAAGTAAGTAAAAATTCTTTATTACACAATAAATTAATAAAAAAAATTACAATAAAACATGTAAAGGTGGAAATCTGTTTACAATCTCGTGGTGTAAAGGCGGCCTTATCAATATTGATCTCTTCCAGGCGACCCCCTTTGTTTGAAATGAACCTAGAGAGTGGTTTTTTCATTATAACACATTTAAATAAATTTAATAAATATTAACAGTGACTGGCGGACAATTGGTGTAGTGGTTAGTGGTTATGTCCCCGCCTGCTGGGTCAAAGGTCGTGTGTCGAGGTCGTGGGTTTGATACCCACACGGAACAGTTGTTTGTCCACAAGTAGCTGTTTCGTGTCTGGGTGTTTTTTGGGTCCGTTATTTCTGTAATTGTAAAACCCCCTACACAGAGATTACTTTTCTAGTTCTACGGAGTTGTTTTTTTAAGAAAAAATAATTAATATAATATGAGTTGCTGATATCCTCATGTATTATAAAACAATACTTCAATTCATTCATGTATACAACTTCATCAACTTTTTCTCATCATAAATCAAACAGACAAACTGTGAAATTGTGTTAATAACGAACTTCTATAAATTAGTTTTATTCTTCTTAAACATGGTTATTATATACGTGATTAAAATATATCGTAAATTATAATTTTACCGCTTCGTTAAGGCTTTTTCAATAAGAGTATTATAAAACAAAGCGGGTTGTTAAACAAAGTTTATTTTTAAAGGTAGGTAGATATTCCAAACTTAAAGTCAATATCAATAACATTGCGCTAATATTCAAAGTTTCTGTGACTTTCGTACGTTTTAAAAGCTACTGGAAATATAACTTAGCAAAAGTTTTTGAACAAATTACTTTCACTGTATTAAATTCATAT
Organism: Mechanitis mazaeus; assembly: GCA_959347395.1. Lineage (NCBI taxonomy): Eukaryota > Metazoa > Arthropoda > Insecta > Lepidoptera > Nymphalidae > Mechanitis > Mechanitis mazaeus. The sequence continues at coordinate 10,618,605 of OY365754.1, forward strand.
TGTACTAAACAGATATACATATAGTGTACAAATTAATAACCTGAATGTGGACAAGCTGAGCTGCTCAATCATCAGACTTACCTAGGCTTGGGTGCACCTCGACAACATAAGGCGATGTACGTATGATCAAAAAAGAGTTTTTATCACGGCGGCTAAGTTTTGCAAGAATATGTTACAGAAAGCTCATTGTGACTAAAACTGAACTTTGCTGCATTAACGCTGCATAAACCTAATAGACTTACATCTGCGAACAGAAATAAAAATCTATTTACGTCTCTATTACCGCAGTCTTCAGATTTATACAGATGTATGGCTACACCCTAAATTATTCAGTTCGGTGACTATGTCCCAAATTGAAAATCTTTAAAAAGAGGTTCGCAGAATGGTTCGATCACAAAAATCTGTCGGCATCCGTCGCCGTTTCCTGTTTAAAAAAAATAAAAAAACCGCTTGATCCATTTTTCTAGAAAATTAATCAACTCTAAATTATGTAAATATGCATCGATTGATACCGACACGAGTCAATTGCAGAATCAGATCGCGAAAAATTGTAACCAAAAAAAAACATAATTATTTTGCATACATGTTTTCAAAAAAAAGTCTAGTATTACTCAGGACACCTAAAAACATAAAGATAATAATAAAAGGAATTTTTTAAAATCGGGATAATTCTTAAAACTTCTTTAATGAGAAAGAAATACATAGATGATTAATTATTAAATAAAACATGTGGTTTCATACAACTGAAATTATTCTGAATATATTTATTTTTCAGCGTCACTCAGTATAAAGCTCAAGATTAAACTTTACACGTGAGTGTTATATCAACTTTACACTACCTGTGATGGATCTTTAGTATTGGTTTAGTACATCTGACCTGTTTTAATTAAACTCTCTACACAGTAGGCAATTTCAATTTCTAATATTTTTAATTGTGTTTATAAAGTGTATATGCGTTACTCTATGTAACGTTTGTTTTAAAACAAATGAAAATATGATTATAATATAACATTTTTCTTAATCAAAAAGTTAATGTTATGGGGCTTGCTCCCAAGATTTTTTTTAATGTAAATAAATAAATAGTATCAAATTTTATGCTCTGCAATTTTTATAATAAATGTTAACATCATTAAAGCAACAGAAACCAAAGCAAACGTAAAAAACTGTTTATTTTCCTTTGTTTATCTTTGTTTACCTTTGTTTACCTTTGTTTACCTTTGTTTACCTTTGAATTACGTCGGTCACAACCGGAGGATCCAAAAAAATACAAATTTATTAACTTAAAATTTAATTCTTAAATTTAATTTACAAACTACGTGATCCCTGCTCAAAGTTGGAGACAAGAATGAATAAAATGAATTTATAATTAAAGGAATACAGAAAGTGTAACAAACAAGGGTTTCAGATTTACATTCTAGGATTTTAACATGATACAATGCACCTGTGCTTAATCAGCGCTTCCACGGTTCGTGAGAATATAGTAAATGCTAATTTAACAATTTTATTATTAATAAGTATATAAGAAATATCTAATAAATGATTACATAGTCTATGGTAATATAACACCTCCCTCCGCAGATCAGCAACTATTCCTTGAGAGAGTTGCTGCGATGTTGCTGGGATCCACCCTTATTTTGTGGGGATGAACTTCACTTTTATCTTGAATATTCTTATTTTTAGTCGCGTTTCTTCTTTTAATGTGTTGCAAATGGAATCTTCTGTACGCCAGATAAATGCAAAATATGCTTGCTCCAAAAAGCATTAAATATACAGGAATCGTCTTATGATATAATACGCTATGATCTTCTAGTTGAGTTAAATGAACTGGGGTTTGTAGAAACATTTTCGAATTTATTAAATGAAGCTTTTGAAGATTTATTGCGTTCAGTATTATAGGAGATATATTTCTTTGCACTCGATTTCCAAGGTTAGGTAAATCTATTATCCTTATAGAGTATCCTTTTATATAGTCGTTTGAATTTACAACGGTGATTGCAGGTGACTTGACATAGCACTTAAGCGGGATTTCCATTAGAAAGCTGCCGTGAAGTGTCTTGTACAAATCTTGACCACACTATATTTTAATTTCCGTAGGTATAGGGAAACTTTTGATATAGTGTTTTTCATCCAGTTGTTCCAGCGCTTCATTATTAAGAATAACAGATGTTAGTTTGCAGGTTGAATCAAGTTCTTGTTTTTCAATCAGGTTTCTGATGCAGTCAGGTTTTTCTCGAAGCACATAGTTACTATTTTGTTCACAAAGGTACAGAGATTGGACTTCGGGCATTCAGCCTCCATGTACATAGAATTATTACTAGAAATTGCTATAAAGGGTAGGTTGGGAATAAGGACTTGATTATATTTATTAGGAACAATTGATAATCGGTAAAGATCATAGGACAGGGGTACGGCGATCGGTACTTTTAAAACTATAACTATTTGATTACCGATATAAAAATAACCTAATTTAATTATATCATAATAATAACTAAGTTCTAAACTTAGGATTTCATTCTTTGAATATAAAATCCTTAGCTTTCTTAATATTTTATCAAGATCTACATAACTAATAATAGAATGAGACGTGCTCGATGCACGTATAAAACCTAGAAAACTTTTTAGTTTTCGTAGTTCCTCTGATCTATATTATCACCTAAAATCAATAGATATTGGGCCATATGGGCATAAAGTTTCTTAATATTAATGTTATTAATAATAGAGTTCAATACTCTAGTTATATTAACTATTAAAGTACTCTAGTTATATTAACTATTATAGTACTCTAGTTACATTAACTATTATAGTACACTAGTTATATTACCTGTACTGTCTATAGTTTTAGAGTTACATAACAGCCATTATTTCGTTAGACTAATATGCTCGCTTAATTTCGATTGTAATTTTAATTCGTTACTTTGTAGAGATAGAATTGCATTGTCTTATTTAACGGAATCAGTATAATATGCTTTTAATAACAGAACCAAGGCCATCAACGAGTCCTCTTTTACTATAATTATGATCAAAACTTTTCAAAAAGTTAATTAAATTATCTACTTTAGAATTAAGGTAGTTAAGGTGAGGTTCTTAAAGAGATGTAATATTATCTAACTGTCGTCTTATCATATATATTTGAGATTTAACTAATAGGGTTTGGTTGTAATTAACATCAAGGTCTGTATAATTTCAAAATGAATGATAATGAGATATAATTTTTGTATCGCCTAGTTTAAAAGGGAATAGGCCGGGATCTGATTCTAGCGAATTAATCATTACTTCTTGTCCTCGCGTCAGTTGGAGTGACATTAGAAGTATCCTCTAACAATACGGGTTCTTTAGGGTGTCTTTTAAGTCGTGATTTAGCTACTAGACTGCGTCTCTTTTTAGTATAAATATATATAGGAAAGTCAGCAAGGACGGTGTCCTGTGTGTAACGTGAAGCCAATTTTTGTCTACTTGGGTTTCTAATAAAAACTTGTTTGTTAGGGGTGTATTCTTTTTCAGGCTCAAGATTTTTATTGCGATTTTCAGTTAATATTGTTCTGTCCTGTACTAAAGTCTTGTTAATTAGATCGTATACTTTAATCATTATTTCTCTATGGTCTTGTATGTATTGTTGTAACAAATACTTAGTCAAGTTAAAAATTATGGGGCCACGAGGGCCAAAGTGTTCAGTAATTAAGTCTACAGTTTGTAAAACTATTGTAAGCTAAGACTGCAAATAACATTAAATTAATTATACGTTCACTTTTCTTTACTAGTTTTAAGATCCTTAAATTTTCAAATATTGTCGAATGAAATCGTTCTACAATGCGATATTTTTTAGAGGCGTGTAGTAAAAAATGGTTGAATTACACTACTAATATTTAAATTTCTATTAAAATCTAAAATATTATTTCTCTTAATAATATCTAACCTACGGGTCCTAGATTGCCGTGAATGGAAAATCTTGGATGTTTATAAGGATAACTTAAGGAATAAATGGAAGCAACTTCAGAACGATTCTAAAGTACTTTTAAAAATTTGTACCTTTTGGTGTTTCAATGTTCGGAAACTCCTCCTGCTGCAACACGGTGTAGATTCGAGATAGCCGACGTCCTTGATTGATTCACTGACTCTATTTAATTAATTTAATTAACTAAATTTCGGCTATCCTACCGACTGCGCCAATTACGTCGGTCACAACCGGAGGATCCAAAAAAATACAAATTTATTAATTTAAAATTTAATTCTTAAATTTAATTTACAAACTACGTGATCCCTTTTTTTTTTTTCCGTTGGAAAAACCCGTTACGGGTACCCCGTCGGCCCAGGGGGGTGACGGCCGGGGGGTTATGTGGGACTACCCGACAGCATAGAGGATGCTGCCATTTTTAAGGCTACCCACTAAAAAACCAACGGTTGCCCTCTTTGCCGTAATGGGACGTCACGGGATCGCGTTAGCACACACCGTGACGCCCCGGCGAGACCCCCCGAATGAGGGTGCCCCGAGCAACGTAGAGCACCCTCCCATCGCAGGCCTATGTTAGGTGAGAGGGGTCACCCTCCCCCCTCACCAGGCCTACAACTGGGGAAGGAAGCGGCGGGCGTATTCCCGCCTCCTTCTACCCAGTCTTCCCCGACGGAGCGGGTCAGTGGACGAGGCTGACTCCCTGACCCGCTCCGCGGCCTCCTTTGCGGCTATGACTTGCTCACAGAAGGAGGCCATTGCGACCCAGCACCTCTCACTGCTGACCATCGCGCTGATAACGCGCGGCAGCGAGAGGTCCCTGCCAATCACGCCCACCAGCTCAGTGCGCTGGTGGTCCCAGGCGGCGCATTCCGCCAAGGTGTGACGAGCCGAGTCGACGGACTCGTCACAGTGATGGCAGGAGGGGGTCGCCTCCCTTCGTGCTATCCTGTGCAGGTACCCACCGAAGCAACCATGCCCGGTCAGCACCTGCACAAGACGGAACGTAAGCGTTCCGTGCCGCCGATTGATCCAGTGGTTGAAGTGAGGGCGACCCCCTCCACTGTGATCAGACCGGCGGCAGGGGACTCTAAGTCCCTGTTCCACCGTCGCATCAGGGCTCGGTGAGCTAGAGCCCTGATTCGCGCCACCTCGGGCCTTACCCCCGTGGCCAAGGCTTCTGCCCGGTGCCAGTACACGGCTGCGAGCACCTCCGCCTGTAGCTCCCAGGGCGGATCGCTCGCCAGGAGTGTAGCCGCCGTGAAGGACACCGTACGGTACCCCCTGATCATCCTCACCGCTAGGACCCTTTGCGTTCTTCGCAACAGGGTCCTTGAGTGAGCGGTGAGGGACTCCGACCATATGGGAGCACCGTATAGGGCCATGCTCCTCACGATGCCGGCATATAGGCGCCGGCATGGAGCCTGCGGCCCACCGACGTTAGGCAGAAGCCTTCCCAAGGCAGCTGCGGTGGAAACCAACTTCGGGGCGAGAAGGGAGAAGTGCGCCCCGAAGTTCCACCTTCCGTCCAGGGTGAGGCCCAGATACTTCATCTGGGCCTTCACCACCACCTCCGAACCCTGGACGGAGATGGACGCCCGACGAGGGGGACCTCGCCGAGGGCCGTGGAACAGGATGGCCTCCGTTTTAGTGACGGAGACCTCCAAACCCAGCAGCCCTATGCGGTCCGCAACGAGCGTTGCACCGACGGTAGCAAGACGGGCCGCTTCCGCAAAGCTCCCTCCCCGTGCTGTGACGAGGGTGTCATCAGCGTAACAAAACACCCTCATCCGGGGAAGGAGAGGACAGCGGAGCAGCCAGTCATAGCCCAGGTTCCACAGGACCGGTCCCAAAACGGACCCCTGTGGAACCCCTCGGCTCACGGCACGTCGGTACATCCGCCGGTCGCCGCGCTCCCACAGGACCTCTCTGTCCTGCAGGTAGGCCCCCAACAGTCTCCGGAGACAGGGAGGCACTCCATGGAACCGGAGCGCCTCGACCAATGTCTCGAACGGAAGACTGTTGAAGGCGTTAGCGACGTCCAGCGAAACCGCCAACTACGTGATCCCTGCTCAAAGTTGGAGACAAGAATGAATAAAATGAATTTATAATTAAAAGAATACAGAAAGTGTAACAAACAAGGGTTTCAGATTTACATTCTAGGATTTTAACATGATACAATGCACCTGTGCTTAATCAGCGCTTCCACGGTTCGTGAGAATGTAGTAAATGCTAATTTAACAATTTTATTATTAATAAGTATATAAGAAATATCTAATAAATGATTACATAGTCTATGGTAATATAACATTTGTTTATCTTTGTTTACCTTTGTTTACCTTTGTTTATCTTTGTTTACCTTTGTTTACCTTTAAACTTGGATAACTTATAAAACTTTTGAGACAACTTTTAAAATTCCAAAATGAATTTTATAATTGACCTTAATACATATTACGATTCTTCGTACGATGATTTTAGTAGTATTTTGTATGTCCAACCCCTTGTTTGCACATTCACCTGACTATATACACAACTCCTACACGTGTATTCGATTCTAACATAAACTAAAAATAAAAATACAATATTTTTAACGAAATATCGGGGACTTTTAAATTAAGTGGCTTAAATGAAAAAGCTATACTCTATAAAAAAATAAACAAATATATCTATATTTATTTAAATGATTAGAATTAGTTCTTTGAATCTTATGTATAGGTGGTGGTTTATATTTTTACCATACACCAAACCTTTACCAAAGCTACATAATATTGTAGGATGGAGAAAGCTACTCTTTTGTCTATATGTATTATTGGTGGTGGTGAACCAATATTGGAACCATAAATGGTTCCAATATTGGTTAATGTTGGTTCAAATATACACAATTGGACTGGATACCAACGACTCTTGATCTAATGAGGTCGAATCTTTGGGCCGGCGCTAAACGTCTTGTAATATATAAAAGCTCAAACTTATATTATTATTATTATAATAACATTTAATTATATACAAATACAACACTTGACGTGTCTTACCTCGTATTAAAAAATGTTAACTTATTCCTTAAGTATAGATTTAGGATTATAGTTCAAGTAGTACCAGTAGAAAGCTGGGAGAAGCTTTAAAAGCTCTCAGACTGCACTCTTCGTAAAATCTTAATATAAATAGAGTTTATATAAAATCTGTTTAAAATTATTTAGTATAAATTTTGCATACATACAATAACTTATATGGATCTTAAATTGATTTGATCGCAAATAATATATAAGATTAAACATACTTTTAATAATGATCTATTTAATTATAAGTCAGTAATTACATACTAGTTTTAAACGTGGTTTGTCTCGCTGGGAATTAAAATTATTGATTACATATTATGAGAATAAATGCGCAATTAATAAAAATTATTTTAAAATTTTGCTAGCTATCCAAAAAAATACGTTATTAATTAATAGATATCTACAAAATAATAATTTTCATATTGACTGCAAACTGACTGCGTATTTTGAATGCACATTGACTATATATATTAACTGCAATGGATGTATTCTTTAATATCAATAATAAGACTGTATATTTTTAAGGCTTCATTTTCATTGCTTTAATCTTTTTAATATATTTTAACCTTTTATTTTTGCAAATACAAGTCATGGATTAATACCTATCAAATCATCATAAATTATTTTACATTTTGAATATATATTATATATCACCTCAACCATTTTCAAAAAAGTTATGTATATACTATAGTTTGTAATACGTAACTACTATAGTTACGAATTACAAAAGCGCAATTCACGTGGTCTTTCACAATCGTTCTATATATAGTAGTTACGTATTCCAAAAGCGCAATTCATGTGGTATATGCTTTTGTAAAGAATAAAATAAATTCGAACGGTTGGTCTTTTTGTTGACGTCGTTCATTCAACTCAAAAAGCATTTTGACAAACATGAAATAACTGACCCGATTATAAATCAAACTCACTCTCTGATATTCACTATATATTTATTTTTATCCAGCGGAAATATAAAAATAAATTACGAATAAATATTGATACGATAAAATAGAAATAACTGACTCATTGATTCATATCAAAGATTTATTTGTTTTAATATTAGTTCTTATTAAAAGGTTACGTTTTTTATTATCTTAATAATAAAATTCTTCTCGTAAAATTAATGTTTCTTAAATGATTATTCTTTTGAGCATTAAAATGTAGCGTACTATTCTGTAATAGTACGCTACATTTTATATTATAACGTACTATTATGAGTCTGTACTCATAATAGTACGTTATAATATAAAATATTACTAACCTATAGTATTTTTTTAGACTTTCACGAGTACACATTTGAAATAAAACTATTTTTTAACAATTTAACTCGCATATAATTTTTGTTACATTTTAACACACTTACATATTGTCTACCCGTGAACATGATAGCTGCAAAGCTTTCAAAACATCAGGTTAAAATTAAAATGTAACAAAAATTATAGTCGACTTTAAACCGTAAAAAATAGTTTTATTTCAACTATCATTAAACCACTTTATTATTATTATTATTTATATGTAGGAAAAATCACAACGTGTCGTAAATTTTGTTTTCGAAATTATGAACAAAAAAATATTTTACATCATTATTCTTTGCGTCGTTGATTTTTTGAAACCAAAATACTTTTAGGTTTAAAGTCTAAAAATATTGAATTACTTAAGTTCATTTAAAATCAATTTTACTCTAAAAAAGAAGGTCGTGGTAGTGTACGTGGGTACCTTCAAAAAAGGCGTGCACTCCTACCTCCAAGGAGGGCAACGCTTTTGTCAGTCTTTGGATGTTGCAAGAGTTCGGAAACGGCGGTGATCATATTTTACCAATGACCCACATGTTTGTTTTCCATAAAATAAATGCTCTTAATAATCTTCATAGAATTATCACCAACATAAAATGTTAATTAAAGAGAAAACATTATAACAAGTCGTGATTACGATTGAATGCTATTGTAATAAAATATTATTCTGTCACATCGCCGAGTATAATTATATGCAAATATGCATTAATGAACATGAATAAATTAATTTCTTTTTATTTATTATTTAAATGAATTCTCATCTCTTTTTATTATGAATGCAGAATTTTTATCTTTCAATCAATAAAAATAATAAATAAATATCATCGAACTGTTGTGACTCCGTTTGACTTTTCTCTATTCCTAAAATAAATACCAAAAATTCTTTAAAAATTAATTGTTTTATGAAATTAAAATAAAATATTATTCTCAATGTTACAGGCCACTTGAAATTCAACATAAATCAAAAACTATTAAATTTATAATTAATGAATAATTAACACACCACAGACGCGTCGCCTGTGCTCTTTGTGATCTTAGATCTTAAATCTTTTGTTACATTTAAGTTTCTTATTTGAGACCCAAAATTTATAAAAAAGAAGTTTGTTAGTAGTAATATTAAAGACTATGTCTGTGAATCCTTACTCAGTTAAGTGAAATTAATTAATATATAATTATAATTAATTTTTGTATCTAGCTAAATTTTTAGTCAAATTTTATATTTATGTTATGAAGAAGTAGATAGCATTATATTGATTTGGGACCAACAAGACGTATTGATGAAAATATGATGAAAAAATAATATATTATTGCTTAAAAGTGTATTTTCTGAGACCACTGAGCCAAAAATGAAAATATAATGAAAAAATAATATATTATTGCTTAAAAGTGTATTTTCTGAGACCACTGAGCCAAATTTTATTTTAAATTAATGAGATTCTAAAATGACTGAATTTATTTTTTTATAAATTATAATAGCATGGCAAAGTCCCGAGTAATAAAACATCACTTATATTAAAAGGAATAAATTTATTTTATCGCGGTAAAAATTTAACATAAATAGGTTCGTTAGGTCTGAGCACGAGGTCGAACTTGAGATCTGGTCTCGCGCCCTTCACCATCGGAGCCAGTCTGAAGTTACGAATAATTGCACTTATCACGCATTTCAATTGAAGCTTAGCGAAGCGTTGACCTGAAAATAAACAATTTAAAGAACTATAAGTCATCATCTTCATAGATCTATTAAATATAATCATCCCCTTGTACTCACTTAATTACTTTGAATGAATGAATTGATTAATTTTATTGAATGAATGAATGAATGGATTCAAACCAAGTATTCTGAAATTCTGATAGTGATTGTTAGAGTACAGCCGGATAATTATATTTAATAGTAATTATGGATACCGAAAATTTATATACAAAAATTCAAAGACACTGTTTCTAAAATTATAAAACGTTCCGACCATTCTATTGTCAGTGTATAAAATTTTAGGCATCTGGAATTATGGGGATTGTTGTATCTATACTTTATACAATTAACATTCATAAAAAAATGAAAAAAATAATCTGATGCACCGAGTTTAACGATAAAATACAGTAAGAACATCTGAAAATATCGTTTAATTCTTACATTTAAATTATCAAAGTAGAATAAAATGTAAGATACTGAACATAATATAAAACTCTCATACCAATACAATTTCGAGGGCCAGCGCTAAAAGGTACGTAAGCGTAAGGATGTCTCGTGTCTCCGTTCAGGAATCGCTCCGGTTTAAAAGCTTCTGGCTCCGGATACAAATCTTCACGACGGTGAAGAGCAAATATATGTACCACCACTTCACTGTCTTTCTTTATTAATATGTCATCTGTAATGTTGAAAGAGCACAGAGTGAAATTTTAACAATTATCATGTTCTTAATTGTTCTTTTTTCCACTAAAACCCTTTGTTAACAATGAAACGATTTGATAGTTATTCAGTTATTTATTCTAAAGATCAAACTACAAAAATACGCTGAAGACACGAAGGTTCGCAACTTTTTCAAGTTCCTCGATGGCTCAAAACGAATCTATCAACCTTGACATACCAATTTTACTGACTAGTTGGTTATGTCAGAATCGTAGTTAAGCCTCCATTTATGAAAAACTAAGACGCTTTTAATTATATATTGATTATTTGACAATTCAAAATATTCAACAATATTGCAGGAAATTATACAAATTACATGTGGTAAGTTTGAATTTTTTGTAGATAATTTAACTTCTTTCACCTTGCACACATCAAGTAGATCTCAAACAAAGACTGATACACACAGACAATTGCGGGGTTCGACCAGCTTATTCCGACCGATATATGAATCCAATATTCTGGCTTAGATCTTAACTAATATCTCAAAGACGAGGTTAACTCAATACTTATATATTACTTGTTTGTAAATACAAAGTTTCCTTATATTCCAACCACATGGCAAAAAGAACTGGATCTACAATATCTATTCAGATCTCTCACTAATAACATTCTTGGTAAATGAAAATGGAAACATAAGTCTACCTTAGAACAATTTTATTAGAAGTCAATAATCAATCCAAATCAGTATAAAACGTCTGAGAAGTCCTTTTTACAATTTATCTCTATATTTTAAGTATTTTAAACAATAAAATTATGAGATTTCTTTTTGAACAACTCATTATATAGCTCTATTATTTTTAAAATAAAGTATAATTGTTCACATTAATACAAGCCGCCACACGATGACAAACAAATCTCTCATAATGGACTTCAGATGTCAAAAGAAACAATATAAAATTGTACCCTTTAATAAAATTAGTATTATATTTCCTTTGACGTCTAAAGTCCAGATAATGTCTCCTTGGAGAACCATTATGATAGATTCACAATGACATGATGGCGTGAGGTTTTCATAGTCATGAAACATGCGACATCTAGCGGCCAAAAACAAATTAAACCATGTACTATCATACCAGAAGTCAAAGAAAACAATATGAGTTTTATGGAAAGGTAATTTTTTGCATTATTTTATTGCAAATACTTGTTCATTTATTTATTTAAATGACGCACTTATATATTATATCCAATAAAAATATTATAATATAAAATTTTACTAAATATTGCATCCTTTTATTAAGTAAACGAAAATGAAGACTAAAAAAATTTATTTCTAATATGACTAAAATAAAATGCATAAAATATTTAAAGCAATAGTGGAAGTATGAAAATAAAAGTATATTTTTAGCCGCAGTAATTATGTTTCTATTAAAACATGTTCATAGATAAAAATACTTTAAACCAAGCTTTCATTTTTATTTTTTTGTTATTACGAGTAAAATATTTTCCTCAAAATGTTTAATAAATATAGTCGTATCATAAAGGTTACGTATATTTTACTTTAAATTATAATACACTGGTGTATAATAAATTATAAATACATAATTTAAAGAGATATTCTTTTGTATTCATAACACTAAACCACAGTTATTCATATTAAAATAAAGTTATTGAGCAATACAAATTAGCATTAAAGGAAGATTTTGGACGGTTGAATCATTTCTCGTGGATACGATTGAAACAGTTTATATATTAAATTTACTTGTTTTATAAATAAAATAAAAATTTCCTTCATCGCTATCTTAACTAATCTTAATACTATGAACGATAAAGGCTAAAACATTTTAACCGTAGATATTCTACTCTATATATATATATATAGTATTACAAAATAGTAGAAACTCACATCAGTAATGGAATTCAGTCATTTTATAATAGAAATAATATATTATCAAAAAACCAATACGGTTTCCAACCTAACAAAAGCACCACTCAACTACTTTCCAAATTCACCGACCACATCTGCGAAAAACTTAATGCTAAAAACCATGTTGTGGCAATTTTTATAGATTTCACCAAAGCCTTCGATACTCTTAGTCACGATATCCTTATCGAAAAGTTAGACAGCACAGGAATCAGAGGGTCTCTACTAAATTGGTGTCAAAATTACCTTAGCAATCGTTCATACGTAGTAAAAATAGCTAATGCTCTAAGTGAACAGACCGAAGTTACTTGTGGAACAGCGCAAGGATCAGTCCTAGGCCCACTTCATTATTTAGCTTTTGCGAACGATATTAATAACGTGATTAAAAACTGTACTACATTCCAATATGCGGACGACACTTGTATTATAGCTGCGGACAGGGATGTCGTAAACGCGTTAAAGCAAATACAAGTTGACTTTACAATGGTTTGCAAATGGGCACACGATAATGGTCTTATCATAAATGTTAAAAAAACTAAATTAATGCATATACACTCCTGTCACATGAAAGCTCCAGGTCAACTGAATCTAATATACCAAAACCATGACTGCTTACATAACGCGCCTAAAACCTGTAACTGTGAATCCATTGGACAAGTAACACATCATAAATACTTGGGTCTCATAATAGATAACAGATTTAATTGGGGTCCTCATATAAATTACGTATGCTCTAAATTGCGCCTAATATTAGCCAAAATCAGTATTATTAAAAGATGTATTCCATATAATATAAGGTTACACATATATAAAGCTTTGGGAGAAAGTATTATATTCTATGGTTTAAGCAGCTATGGACGAACATTTGATACATATATTAATCAAATAGAAAATTTAGAAATTAAAATATTAAAACAAATTTTGCCAAATAAAATTAGAATCAAGTATAAAAATGACTTAACCCAGATCTATACACAATGTAAAATACTTTCAATTCGACAGAAAATAAAACTCCGATTGCTTATAGAAAACTTTCTAGACTATAACGACAACCTGAAATCAAGTTCATTTTTTACAAGAGGAATAGTAACGAAGAAAATAAATACTATAGGGGCGAACAACCTCTATGGTAAAAGAACTACGAAATATATTATCCCAAGACTAATAAATGATCTTCCTCTGCCATTAAGAGATTCTATTAATACAAAAAACTTAAAAGCCAGAATTAAATCATATTTTAAAAATTAAATTGTGTGTAGATGTGGAGCACTCTGTATGTGTCGAGGCGCTTGAAAGTTAAAACCGGTTTTTGTTGTCGTGCGGGTTGTTCAATGAGATGTCATTCGATTATTACTTTTTATATTTCATTTATTTGCTTTTATTTATAATCTTTAATTAATAGTGTCAGTTATATTTTAGTATTTATTTAAGTAGTAATTTATAATTTGTAATTTTAATTTAATACAGGTTCAAACTATTATTTTAAAATTTTTGCATTTATATAATTTATTTAATTTAATTTTGTTCTAATATTAAGAGGAATGTGCAGTGTTCGAATAAACTCTTGAGAGTTTTAGGACACCAAGAAAGAAAACTTTTGTATCTTTAAAATAATAAATAAATAAATAAAATAATAAATAAATAAAAAATAATATATATATATAATGTTTATATATTTACTAGAAGTATGGTGTTAGAAAAGAAACGTATAATTTCATGTAGTGTTATTTCCCTAACCCATATGAATAAAACTATCTGTTAGCTATTATAGAAGAGCGTTACGAGTTCAAAAAATCTGTTTAAAAATATTTTCAGAAGGGAAATATAACTAATTAAAAAATCTATTTTAGCATTATTATATAATAACGCAAAATAGTTTTTTTTTCAATAGTATAGGTTTTTAATAATATATTACTGACACGAATAATCATAATATAGAAAAAACGCTGAAATTTGTAACAAATGCTCAATATACATTAAATACGTACGTATATTAGTATATAGATATTATTATATACAATTATCCGGCTGTACTCTCGTATATACTCGGCATTTGTTCGACCATGGAAATAATAGTCGGGCAAATTTCAATAGCATTCGAGTGAGTACAGCCGAATAATTACATATTATATTAAACATAGATGACGAAAATTAAAAAAAATATACATATAGGTATTTTTTGAGTTTACTTACTATATATTTTGTCTCAATGACGATACTAATATTGATAAGACTGAACTAATGACTGTTTGAGCAAAAACAATAAACCTTATCTGAGTAATGTCCATTGTTAAGAGAACATATGACCTAAATAGAGATATATTCTAATGCTAATATGATAACAAAAATGCCATATAAATAATAATAATTAACATTAATGTATGTTATGTTTTATGACTATAATGATATTATAATTCGAAACTCGAAATATTAACTGATTATTAAGTTATATGCTTGCCATAAGGTATTTCTTTAATAAACTTCCAATAATCTTTAAACAAAATATATATTTTTAATAAAACTATTTTCGGATATAACTCGCGATTATTTTTACATCTTTTAATTTAAAGCCGACGTTTCGACTTTGCAGCAAACGTGTACACGGTAGATGTCATTATGAACGCGAGTTATATCCGTAACAAAGTTTTATTAAAATGTGTTGTAGTGTAACTCTTAGAAAATATTATTTATTTTTTATAGATATAATTTAGCACACATAATTTTAATATACATTTTTGTTATTTATTTACAAATATATTTTCAATACAAGTGATCACTTGTGTTCGAATGGAAAGTCAGGAAAGTTTATTTTGATACAATACTTATCGAAATAAGCCGTTCTGTAAAGACCCTCTCTTACTTAAAGTTATAGCTACGAAGGATTCAATCGCTCCCTGTTCTAAGAACCACAAAATAAACTCAACCTGGTATTTCTTTAGTATTATTACTGTTTCACAAAATATTTACACACTACACATACACGCGCACAAGCACATGCACACAAACACAAACACACACACCAACACGCACACGCACACGAACACGAACACACATTAACAAACTTACACACACATGTGTCTACGCTATTATATATAAATATTTCAAAATCTTACCTAACATGAAGTCTTCAGTAATTTGTCGTCCAATAAAAGGTACACTGGGATACAGCCGCAATATCTCCTTAATCACAGCTTCCAAATACTTCATCTCGCTCAGTTCTGATACACTGGGCTCCGGACCGACACTCACACACTCCTCGTACAAGCGTTCCTGTAAGATATAAATATCATAATATATATATATATATATATATAGTAAGTTAAGTCCTTCTTAGGCAGGTGGAACTAAATCACGCAAAAAAGTGTCGGTTCAAACTATTTTTATTATTTTTTTTTTCTACATTTTATAATTAAATAAATTTTTTCAACATGTATTAAAAGTACAAATTTCATTTTTTTTTAAATAAAAATTTAAAAGTATAATAATACTTGTATTACAAAATGTAAGAAGTTTATTAAAAGAACAAATAACTTCTTGTTGAGAGAATCATTCAAATAAAACTTAAGTTGTGTTATTCAGAAGTTTTTATATTTACCATATAATAAAAATATATTAATTTAATTGTTTGATATTAGTCTGGTCATATATTAAAATAATATATTAAAGTTGTATGAACATAAAAGTTATAAAATAAATAATATAAAAGTTGTAAATGTTAGTAATTTTGATCGGTGAATGAGAATAGTGAATATATACTTATTAATAACTTTACCACGAGGCAACTTTTTCAATTCTAGCAATTAACAATAATTCCGCCATTTAAATTATTTGTCGACCAATAGATTTTTTCATTCGGTCAAATCGTTTAACTAACACGACTAACAGTTCGGGTTAATCGTGACAATAAATAATTCAAATATTTGAATTGTTCGTCATTCAATAGATTTTCTCATTCGATCAAATCGTTCAAATAACACGACTAACAGTTCGTATCAATCGTGATCGGTTCTCAACGACTGTCAACAACATGAACATGACATTTGAATACAAAGTCACTTCAATTCAATTTAGATGTGGTTGTCATCCGCGCTGTATACAATACATATTGTTAATGTTCATACATAGAATGAAGAAGACAGATGACGGTTCTGTATATATATTAGTGTATTTTATTTTATTTGGGTATATCTTTTCCATTTCAAATCAATATCATTGATCACTTGTATGTGTCAGCAGAGTCAGAAGGAGCTATTTTGATACCATACTTATCGAAATAAGACCTTCTGAATATTCTCCAACTTAAAAGTTAAGGCTATAACTTCCAAACGCACCCTGGTCTGAACCACATAACAAACTCAGGCAGGTATTTTTTATTGTGATCACTGTTTCACAACATTAAAACATTGCATATTTTGCGAATAACTAGAGCCAACGCAATCAATTCGAAATGAATATTTAAAAATTTAAATCAATTCATATTGAAATTCGACTTGCAAGAATGAATATAACGCAAGTAATTATTTTATATAAAATTGTTGGTGTCTTGAAAAGATAAACGAAAAGGACAGTAAATTAAAAAATAAATATGGAATTTCTTCTATCCGATTCAAAGATAAGGTTAATGACCTTGCGACCTTTTATCTTCAAACGCATGAGGTGTTTGTTGACTTCTCCACAAACTTAACTAAAGCAATTAAAGTGTGTATTCGTTTTATTAAATCTGAATAACAATTCAGAAGATGTCTGAATAACAATGCAATTTACGATATATAATTAAATTACCTGACTAGACGTTTTGATTATTTCGAAATTATATTAGAACTAGCGATGCTCTGCGGTTTTACCTGTTTATAATGCTACTATTATATGCTATAGAGTTCAATCAATCTGCCCATCAAAATGAGAAATAATTCTTTAAATCCATCAGTAGTTTTGAAGATTACCGCGTTTTAACAAACAAACTTTTCCGCCATATAATATTGGTATCCAAAATATTAGGGCCATCACCCAATCGGTTATAGCTGAGCAAAACGAAAAATATATTACGAAAACTTTTGGTTGATCCGATTTTTCCAATAAATGGTCAATTTACAAAACATGATACATGTGTCAGTCATAGTAAGAAATTACCATTTGCGCGTATAATAGAAAATAAAGTTATTTGCAAATTACTCTTAATCTACAAAAAGATTTTTTTCCAAATAAATCCATTGAAAGTTAGGCTTGTGGTAGTCATCTGGTCTAAATTTGGTTAGTATAGCTTGATCAGTATAAGAGGAGATAGCAGACAAAATTTGTTCCATTTGACCGGTAAAGAGCTTTACTTCGCTCAGCTCAACTAGTTGGTTTAAGCTCGTTTTAAATAAAAATTGTAAAATAAACCTGTTTTATGTTTGATAAAATGCACAAATCTTATAAACGTGTGATTATATAAAACTGGTTTCATTCATTTCTTTATATAGTTCATTGTAGACCACAAGAAATGAAAATAATACATAAAGAACATTAAAAAAGCAAATTATAAAAAATACAAAAAGCGGTCTTATTGCTAGTCGGCGATTTCTTCCAGACAACTTTAGCCTTTAAGCTCATAGCTCTTTATAAATAATAACTGACTTCTTTTTCTACCGATCAGATATTTTATCTATAAACTGCACCCAATGTCTATATTTAAGATCATTAGTAGTTTTAGTAATATTATTTCAGAAATAATCATTCATTTACTTCCTATAGATAATGATTTAAATGTTTTTCACATATATTCACCAAAAATAACCCACATTTATAGAACATTTGCCACTAATTTATTTTGTTTACAGTAGTCACATCCAGACTGACATATTGTCTTACCACCATATCTTACAATAATATTAAAACAATCTTAATTTCCCTTTTCGTACTACGACATCTATATAATATTATTAACTCGCATTTCTTCACTTTCAATTACTATTCTCCTAAAAATTATAAAAATCACAAAAAGTTAAACAATTGTAATAGTGAATCAATTTTTTTATAAACTACGAAAGTTTAAGGAGTTCATACTTATTTATTTAATATAAATATATTCTAACGATTTAAATTTTCAAATTGTCTATAACACAATAAGTCATTTATTAGTTACCTGAACTTCCTCGTGGTCTGCTAACAGCATCAAACCAAATGTTAAAGCCGTTGCTGTAGTATCATGACCCTGGAAAATTTAATCATATTCATTTTACAGCACTTTTACATAAAAAAATCATTTTCGCCCTAAGTACCTCAAACATAAATGTGTTAACTTCTTCCCGAATTCCCTCCAAATCTATCTCTCCATTCTTCTCTGCCTCCAACAACAGATCTAAGAGAGCTAATCTTCTTTTTTGGCCACTAACATTGTGAACAGCATCGCTTTCATGCATCTTCTTTCTTTCCCTAATAACGTTATCAGCAAACGAATGAACGCTATCCAAACTTTTGGAAAACATTTTGCCAGTGGGATGGTTGTAAAAAATCAATTCACTGTGAAGCCAAAACGTGGTGAGTCGCTTGATGACCACATGTCCAATATCAAAAATAGCTTTTTTGTACTTCAGCTTTGCTTCTGTAGTATCTGAGTTGAGGCTGATACCCATTGCTGTTTCTGAAATTTTATATAATGGTAAGAAATCGTAATTATAAACTTCCACTATTTTTACAAATAATAGAAATATATCGGTACTAAATCGCGTAAATATTGTTTAAGGTACGATACGAAATTTCAATCGAATTATAATAAATATAATATAATTGTCAATAATGTGTCACAAAATTAGGAAGACAAGGGGAGGGTAGTTGAAAACCCCGCTCAACAAAAAGACGCAGATAAGCTGCCATCCATGCCAGGTTAAAAAAATGTAATCAATTTTCTACTCTAAAATTCTATTACACCATTCAAAAATCTGGCTGAATATAATTAAATCAATTGATCTTTGTACTACTTATCTAATCTTTCTATTATTTATGTATTTTATTTTGAAAACGGAAAACGAAAACGAAATATTAATAAATAAATTAGCAAACATTTAATACTTGATAAAAAAAATAATGATAAGCAGGTGCATCAAGTAGATTACAGTCTATCTATTGCTGAGCTACCACCATTAGATATCCTTATATTAAATAATATATAATATATAAATATAACAAGTTACCTACCACAGATAATGTAAAGGGTAAGGTCACTTATAACTGTCATGATGTCAATGACATTAGATTCCTGGCTTCGTTTTTTGAGCAACATCGTAAGTTTATTGCTTTCTTCTTCAAAAACTTTGACAAAACCTTTTAAAATATCAAAGTGGAAAGTCGGTGTCAGAATTTTGCGACGCTTCAGCCATTTGCTACCTGAAACCTTTTTTTTTTTTATTCATGACAATAATATTTAATTTTAGATTTGGTTTGTGTTTTTATTTTATAATATTTAAGCAAACAGGAAATAGTATTTAAACAAAAACAATTTGCAATAACTAAAATAGCCTTACTAATGAGAAGTTACTTTTAAATATATCTATACGGCTGTAACCACATTATTACTAATGGAATTTGCCCGACTAGTTTCGAACTCAATCAGGGTCTTTAATCATGAGCTTTGAACATGGCAAAATCGCGGTATGAGTCTAGGCGGCCAAATTCCGATAGTAATAACGTGAGTACAGACGGAATATGATAGTAATCATGGATCACGAAACTTCACAAAAAAAAAAAAAAAAAGTTACTGATTTTTGTTTACGCAATTAGCTTGTAGTCGGTGAAGTATTTTTTTGCATACTTTTTTAGACATAAGATATTAACTTTTTTAAAAAAAAAACAAAATCAATCAGGCAAATAATCTATACTAACATTGTAAAGCTGAAACTACTTTTTGTAAAATTCTTTCTGGTTATGAAGAAAGAAGGAAAAAAGGAAGGTATCAAAATTACGCTACTCCTCATAATTATCATAAGAGTAAATAAAATCGTTCATCCTATCATAATAATAAAACCAATACCTGTGCTAATCAGGAGACCAGTTCCCAACCAGGGCTCTATAAAATCATAAGGTCTATTCTTCTTGATGTTTCGCGAATGAGTTAAAAGTATCTACAAAAAAAAAAAAAACAAGTACAGCAATTAAAGAGATTTTTAGACTATCATCTACCTGCTCTTATTCAAATTTGGGTCTCTGCTCTCATAACCATTTAAAGTCACATTCACTTTCTCATTTCACTGCCTAAAATTTCATTAATAGGCATTTTAGATCTAGATGAAATGTGTTTCATTTATTATTAACATCAATAGAAAATCTCTAAGAACATATTTCCATACAAATTACATGCCATACACTTTACTGTCCCTATTTCCATATGATTTAAATATGATCACACTTCAGCGATCAATTCTGTATTTTATAATGTAATTATAATTTATAATGTTCATGTATCCTATTTTCGGAGGTCAAATTTATACCAACTAGTTTTGAAACCGTCCGGGGATCTTATTCATGAGCTCGGAGCGTGGTGGAATAATGGCGTGAACTTCCGATAAAATTATTCTACAACCAGACAATTATACAAGTCGTGGATAACAATATTGTTTTAATTAAAGTTCGTCAATTGATTACTTTTGGTCAAAAGCAGTGACATCATCTCATTTATAATGGTGGCATGTGGTCAAAGTCGTCTTTGTAAGTGTGGATAGGCCGACAGTCACTTCTTCTTAAGATGTGAATCTGGTTACTTGGTTTGTGTAATTGGTGGATGTGTGTTAAGAGGTGAATTTTGGTTATATAAAGTATGAAAGCATAGTACACAATGTCGATGTCATTGTTATGACAATGTGGGTCTCGTACCATCAAGTCTAAATAAAGACAACCTTATCGTTCCATTATCGCCATCCGACATATAATACTGATGGATCATGAAAGTCTAAATACAAAAAGATGTGATGATTGATACTCAGACTCATCACCACATTTATGAAGGTGATGAGTGTGTGTTGTCAGTTTGTTAGAAGCGAAGAATTATAACTCAATCCTTTGTCATTACCTCCACATCTTCGACATTGTAAATGTGTAAAATATATCGATTCACAGCTTTGATAACGATTCTGTTGCCATACTGTTTAGGTAAATCATAGACCATCTTGAACACTTCACCTGTAAAAAATAAATGGATTTTTATAAAAAAGTTAAGACCAACTGTTCACTGCATTTTTCTGTAATAAATACATATATATTTGTCTATAAAATTTCTAAATAGTTACTTTTTTAAATGAACATTTTATGACATGGGCAAGACTCGAACCTGCGACCTCAATGAAACTCTTCTATCGCTCTAACAATTGAGCTATCGTGTCGCCTCGATAATCCAGCATTCTATATATAAATAAATATCTCTATGGAAACGGGAGGGAAAACGTTACTTATTATCATATTAGTGTTTTCAATTTTATTGAAAGTTTAAAACTCAACTTTTAAAAATGTTATAGTTCATATTTGAAATAGAGATTGCTATGAATTATGAAACGAGTACTTGAACGTGATAGATAAACATTCTTTCATAGAATTTGGTGTAAAACAATACAAAATATTAAAAAATAAATAAATTTTAAAAAGTTTAAAAAAATAAAACAGTACAATATTGTTCGCTGATCCGCAAGATGAGAATCTAGAAAGATGCAGTAATTACCATATATCTATATATTCAAGATTACTTAGTCGATCGACATGTGTGGAAATTGGTTTGTTGAAAGGTTCGCAGGGTTGTTATTATGATGTAAACGCCAAAAATGGTTAAATTCCACTTAAAAAGAGCAATTGTTGAGTTTCTGGTCAGTTCTTCTCAGCAGAACAATCCGAGCTGGTGGTAGCAACAAATTTAGGTAGTTAAAAATTTTACTTTGATCATTGACGATTCAAACGTGCTTGTAACAGCGTTTCAATAAAGATAAATTAGAATACCACAGCTTAAAATATATATATATATCAGTCACATCGCGTCTACCCGTGAACATGATTGCTGCAAAGCATTCGAAACGTCGGTTTAAAATTAAAATGTAACCAAATTCACACATATAATTAAATCCGTAAAAATAGTTTTATTTCAAATGTATATTCGTGAAAATCTAAGAAAATACTGTGTACCACTGAATAGTTTAATATATTCCAATTAAATATATATCATATCACTTACTAGTGGGGCGGGGGCTGTTACCAGAAAAACCGTGTATGACAAAACCGTGAAATGAAATAGATTTAATAAATTCTTATTATTGACTATGATTATTTTAATTGATATTAAATTTATTTATTTATTATATTTATTGGTATTATTTACTTTGAACTTGTCTTTTTGTTTGCTTTGTATTATACACTTCTAGTTTTTAAATATAATAATAATTATTCACTGTATTAAATCCTGATATTTTTTTATTAAAATAAAAAATGTTTTTGTATTAATTCATAAGGTATTTTGAAATATATTTTATAATTATAAGTTATTTATTTAGTTCTTTTATTGTTGTAAAAATGTAAATTATGTTAGTTACAATTGGTCCATCCAAAATAATAGGATTTTTAAACTAAATTATAATTTATAATTACTAACTTAATAAAACAACAAGTTGAACAAATAAAGGTTTCGGATATCTGATCATTATATTCTAGGATTGTAATATGATATCATATTATAATCCTAGAATATAATAAACCTATCAGTGATTCCACGTTGCACAGAAATATAATAAATATCTATTAAACAATTAATATGTGAGAACATACAACAATAACAATATATTGAAAGACAACGTATAAAAACATGAATATTAAAACAATGAATGTTCATAAATTTATATATATATATATATAATAATTTTTTATATAAACTAAAGTATTGAAGTAATCAAAAAAATATAGTAAATTATGTTACATGGAACATTCTATTTAATTATTATTTAAAGCTTAAATCTTGGCTCTAGTTTGAGTGACCACGTCAAGAAATAACTTGTATTGCATACTTAAAATATAACAATTTTAAAATGATTTAATTTATATTTTAAATAAATTTTATCCAGGTGTATTTGAAACGTCTTACAGCATTCTTATTCTCATTCGTAGTTAGTGAATTTGTTATCGAAGGCAAATCCAATAATACCTTTACTAATATCATAAAGCATAAAAGTTTGTTTGTTCAAATGCGCTAATCTTCGCAACTACGGGAATAAAAAATTCTTTTTGATAATAATAGACAGGGTTATGAGGAACACCATATATATATATATAGTAGTAGCATTATATGGAGGTGAAACCTTGGAGGCACAACTAGTACAATAATAGTACTCAAATCAAATCCATTCAAAGTAGTATTCAATTTATATTGATAATAATGTCAACATAACTATGTTGGGTATAATGCTTCATAATACGACAGTGGAGTATGTCCTTACTAATACGAATGTTTCCGATGTTGTCCGATGTTTTCCGAGTAATTTTTTATCTTGATATACAATACATATTTTTTATTAATTACTCTTACTTACTTACTTAGAACTAAAATTACAATGTTATAAACTATAATAGTGTTATTACGTATCATTAAATAACTTTATTATTACCATGTTTTTATAAAAGACCTTTGCACTTCAATGCATTGCAATATTATAATATAAAGCTTAAGTGTTTGTCACATTTAAGGAAATCTTGTATTTACTGAGTCAATAGTTACGTGGTGATGTGATATATGTACTTGCAATCTTATAAACAATAGAGAAAATTTACATAAGTAAAATATAAGATTTTCGCCTTTACAGCTATTATTTTTAATTATCTCATAGATTATGACTGTCTATTGTCTGTAAGTATAAGGTTGATAGTAACATTTTTATATTTCTTTTTACCTATTAATATAAGAATATTAACAATTTTTTTTTTTAACTCTGATGGTATTACGTATTTTAGCTAAACTATTTATATTTTATTAATTTACATATCGATAGTATTTCTTCAAATAATTGTGAAAATATATTTATATACGTTTCTACCAGTCACTCATAAACAATGTCCTAAGTAAGTATCACTTTATAATAGGCATCACCTAAATTCTTTCATATCTTAAATTTGTTTCAACATTCCTAAGTGACTCTTTGTCAACTGTCACTTAATCGGTAGTCATGGACGGATATTTTTTAACATATTACAATTTGAAACGAAAATAGTGCTCAGTTACACTTACTCAGCCATAAGTGCCTTAAAAATTAGGACTGGATGATCAAAACGAAAGTTACTAAGCAATAATAATATAAAAATATTTAATATGATGCTGTTATAAATATTGTAATTTACAAGTCTCCTTTTAATTACTTGGTTAAGTATAATAAAACTAAAAACTTGTAAATTTAAAGAACTTACTATGTGATTTGCCAAGGAACGCAAATACGCTCCCAAAGAACGGCAATCTCCGTGGTCCCGGGAGACGGGCCAGGTCGTTAGGCTCCTGTCTCAGAATTTTCCACAACACTACACAAACAATAAGAGCCAACAATATCGGCCACAACATCTTGAAATCTGATTTATATTCTCCTTCTTGTATTCACACGATATCTAAAATAAAAGTTAAAAATATTAGTTAAGTTATTATCAAAAACCTAAAATAAAATAATTTTGAAATTATAATAAAAATTTATAAAAATCTAATAAAAATGCTAAAAATATGAAATATAAATGAAACCATTTTAAAATCATTTACATATATTTTTAAAAAGTTTCA
This sequence comes from Mechanitis mazaeus, assembly GCA_959347395.1. NCBI lineage: Eukaryota > Metazoa > Arthropoda > Insecta > Lepidoptera > Nymphalidae > Mechanitis > Mechanitis mazaeus. The sequence goes on from OY365754.1 coordinate 10,643,924, forward strand.
TTTAACCAAACTGAGTTACTAGAAAGATGATGTATGAGATATATTTTTTATATTATTATTATTAATAATAATAATAATAATAATAATAATAATAATAATAATAATAATAGTATACTTTATTGCAACCACAGGCACCAAAAAAAGAAAACAATATTAAATTTAAATATTTAGGTTACGAAAGGCTGTCTTATTACTATATATCAATCTCTTCCAGACAACCTTAAAACGGCAAACTAAAGCTTATAGAGAAGAATGGTGCATAATATTACAATAAAAATACAAAGTCTAACATATACGTAGATAAAATACACTATAAATAAATAAATAAATAAATATTCAGTAAGTCATTAATAAACTAAAACAGTGAAGGCATGTAATGAGTAGTCGTAAATGTGGAGGGTTTTAACAGATGAGAACAATCAGAAGACATGCGTGAACTGCGTGCAATATAATCTCGTAAGAAGCAAGTATAAGGTAAGACGTATTTTAAAAGAGTGTGGAAGAAGTTCACATATTAACTCATGAAGATGGAGGAAATTGAGATAAGGGTTGGTGGACAACGCAAGTAATGAATATGGCAACTGATAATCCTAATATTTTTATCACACAAACGTTTTTAAAATAATTTCCTATGATATGAAATTAGAAAGAAAAGTTATTTTTGTAAAATGATTATTTTTGAAGAAAAGAAAGTTGTCTAAAAAGCCAATTTAGCTGTCTTTTCTAAAGATTAGACGTATTTTAGAAAACTTCCTCCAGTACTGAAATTACGTCGAGTTCAAACTAATCGATAGGATGTCTCTTTTCCTTATATACATTTTAAAAATAAATTAGCAAATAATGTTTTAGTATTTACTTTAAAATATTTACGAAGAATTGTAAATTAATAATATATAGAATATTATGAATATTATTTATTTGTATTTTTTTAGACTAATCTCAAAACAAATCTTTTTAGCGTTCCACGGATTCACGGAGTGGGTGCAGGGCATATCGTATAGCAGAGAGCCGGATTCAAACAGTGCCTGGGACTTGCGACAGGTGTATGTGTAAGGGGTCTCTTTAAGATGCGTACACGCTCACCTTCACTGTATACGCTCCTCTCCCTACCTTACCAAATTTAAAACGAACATACAAATGCCGCCTTTTAATCACATTAAAAAAATATATACAAAACCAAGATCTATAAGTAGATTATAAAGAGATTTTGCTGTCACACCTCTTGCTCGAACGCTACAGCGTTCAAATTAACTATAAACCTATTTCTGTTCAGTTCATTGATCAGTTCGTAAAACTTCTTTATCGTAAATGTGCAATCTTTGGGAATGTTTTTTTTTAAAAGTACAATAAGTTCAACAAACACCATCGCTTTAGTTATCTAGAGTACAGAAATATATTCAGTCTAGATTACGAAACACCAACTTCCTCAGAAATTTAACAAAGTATATAGATCGTATGGTGGTTGTTACATCCTTCTGTTCTTCCCTTCTCTGCTGTGCTTTTTGATGTTGAAAGACTTCTCGCTTTACGTATGATTTCTAATACCTTATTGTGGCGACGCGAATATTAACCTCTATCCAGGAGTAACCCACACCCTACCAGGCCGTTTTTGACTTTCCACAGATGTTGCGAAACTTTTCGAAAGCTTTACACATTTAAAATTAAATTTCAATGGAATTTTAATAACGATGTGGTCCAATCATAAGGTAGAGGGCGCTACCTAAAATCTAGTAAATCAAAAAATTGCCCACTCATCGTGTACCCTGAATAATGCGAAATAAAACTTTCGTCAAGTCTATATCCTGAACTTCAACTGTTAAACTATTAAATATAAACTATATATGATACTGATATTTTATTATGAAATCGAACTACTTTCAAAAATATTTTCCTGCACATTTTCGATTTGTAAAATATTTTTTATAAAACTATATGCTTATATATACTTATTACTTTATATATAGATACACTTATTGCTCTCGGGACATGGCTGCTTCGAAAATTATCTACACAAGGTCGCAAAAGTTACTTTTAAGCTTATAAGATTTCACTTACATAAAATTCATATTATACCAGAAATCGGGTTAAATAGACAGTAATATATGACAAATTGATACAAAGTATGGCCAAGTATCCCTGGATATGTTCCGGTCAATCGTATTTAACCTCGATTTTCTGCAGCCTACCATGCCCTTTCCTCGAATATTATCTTTTAGGGTCATGTACCTCCCTCCTCCACATCGTACCTACATGACAGTTGATACAGTCGTGAAAGTCACTTTGTTCCCCAACGAGGATGTGTATGTACTTCAAGGAAAATATTTGGTGCATCAATGATACCTTTCTACTTTTAAAGCGCGTCAAGTTCACAGTGCCTTCATCTGTATTTAGGCATGCGGATATAGGCTCATAGTAGTAACATCAAATTTGTTCCTCTTTTTGGAAACGTCCAGAAGGCTAAAGATTATGTTCTATAGACATAGTTCAGGACAAAAGTTCAGCTCTTCGGAAAGTCAGTGCCCATTAAGATCATGTATTTAAAGGCATAATGGATAATGGATGCTATATACATGACAGAATGGATTTCTTTATACATTTCAATAGATAGTGTGATCTGGTATACCTCACTTATCAATGGGAAATCGCAATTGAGAGCAAAAGTGAAGCCTGTACAAAAAACCCCGAAATTGCATAATCTTTCGAAAGTGTCTGCGATAAAGCACTTTTATTGAAGTAGCCATTATTCGGGGTGCCTAGGGATTATTTTAGATTATGTGGATGAGGATCCAGCTTCCTTTTTAGACGAAGCAGAAAGGTCATTGGTCACTTTTCTGCTCACCTTTCAGGTAACTAACACTGACATGGTCAATGCTTTTACTTAGTACCTATACTTTCTTTCTTTAATCAGAAGTGGAGGAACGCAGAATAAAACTTGTGTATAAAATCGAGACCTCCTTCTAACATGGCTCCGAGAAGAGTGAGCAAAACCAAGCCAGTCTAATGGCAAGAAGACACAAGTTAACCTATTTAACACAAAAAAACAATGATTTTCAATCCAATTCCATAATATTTCTCTAAGCCTGAGTATTGAGATTCTCGGGATTTTGTACTCACAGCAAAACTCGTTTCATAAAAACTGTGGATTATAATACCAACATAGTAGCACTGGCTACTTTAATTATACAAAGCTCAAGTGGATCCACATATGGATTATTGTTGTCGGCTTGTCTTCCCACACATCACCTCCGTCCAAATGACTACATACAAAGTTGCCGTTCGTACGATCGGCAAAATAAAACTCTCATATCTCCTTAGTCTTCAAATAAAAAAAATACATTTTCATTTTGTTTTCTAAGTTTTCTATGAAAACAAGAGTGAGTAAAATCTGCCTGCAATATTATCTTATCGTGATAATCTATAATTAATGGTGTCTGTATATAATCTAGTGATGATTATTACTAATGACTTTGTTTGCTTTGTAGATAAAATTTAAACAAAATATAATGATTTTCTGAAAATCATATGTAAACAATATTTATGCATAAAAAGTTGAAGCAAATTATTGTAACTGAAAATAACAAATTACGTCGGTCACAACCGGAGGAGCCACAAATTAACAAATTTATTATCTTAAAATTTAATACCTATATTTAATTTACAAATTACGTGTTCCTTGCTCAAATTTGGAGACAACAATGAAATAAAATGAATTTATAATTAAAGAAATACAGAAAAAAAAAGTGTAACAAACAAGGGTTTCAGATTCTGGGGTTTTAGCTGGACACAATGCACCTGTATTTAATCAGCGTTTCCACGATTCGTGATAATGTAATAAATACTAATTTAATAATTTTATTATAAATAACAAAATAAGAAATATTTATTAAATGATCACACAGTATAGAACACTACAATCATATGTAAGCATATGAGAAGTGTGTTTAAATATTTGATATAAAAATCAGAGAAAAAAATAATTACTTTTAAATTATACGAATTAAGAAAGAACCAAGAAGCAAAAACATGTTTGGATTTTTGGGTTGTTATTTAATTTAAAACTTAAAAACCGGTTCTCTTAGTTTATTGTACATAATATACACTACACTAAACAATTAAATTTAAATAGATGAAGTCTTGATACCAATTTAATTTTGTCAACACTTCTAAAACAGGAAGACAAACTGACCGGGATAGACAATAATACGTTATTTTAGAATACGTTATTTTATAATATTGATAAATATTAAAACCTATGTAAATATATAAATTATTTTTAATATATGTATTATAAGATAACCTTATAATCAGACATTCTTTTAAATCTTTATTTCAATGTCGAAAAATAAACAAATGATAATAAATTAATTATCTTTGATTAATGACTAATAATCTATTTCTCTCGAGTTGCAGGGAATGTGTTTGTTGCTGTGTAGTAAAATAAATGTCTGAATAAAATTAATAATTTTACGTAAATAATTTCATTGTCTCTTTTAAATAGCTCTCAGAGTTCACATAATGATGTTTTAATCAACGATGTTTTTCATACATATTGAATACGTAAACAACAGTATTTTGCATCCAAAATACACAAATTTTATAATTATAATTAAAAGAGCGTTTATATATGTATATTTTATACTTACCACAACTTTTTAAACTAATATTGTTAAAATAAATATATATTTATAAAGAAATAACAAACGACGCGAGTTCAGACCACGGACCAGAATTATGTACTGAATGAGATAGTAATTTGAGTTTTTCAACGTATCATGTTTGTCGAGATATTTTAAAATTACGAGACGTATACGATACGATATTGTATTTTTTGTAATAAATTGATTACTGTTATTTTTGTAAAATTTGTTGTAATATTTGTACTACATATATCCATCGTTTTTAGTGTGTACAGATATCAATATAATTATTTTGCAATGGATTTAAACATTATTATATTGTATACAATTTACGAAAGTGTACCAGATACCGAAAAATTTTCAAATATATAAAAAAATAAAAATATTTTTACGGATTAAAAGTGACACTTAAATCTCGTCTGCCCGTGAACACGATTACTGCAAAGTATTCGAAACGTCGGGTTAAAATAAAAAATGTAACAAAATTATACGCGAGTTTTAATCCGTAAAAATAGTTTTATTTGAAATGTGTACTCGTGAAAATCTAAGGAAATACAATATTATATTAATATTTCTTAAATACAAAATCTCGTATTTATTATGACATAAGTGAGTATAGTATTTCCAAACGTGTTTGTATGTCCTTGAACGTATACCTATATTATATTCATTTTAAGCTTTTTTGTTTCCAATACCTTATGACAGACATAAGGCAAGAAGTTTAAAAACATGTTTAACATGTTTTATTACAGAAATAAAAAATGATTTAATCGGAATATAATTGTAACCTTGAAATATTTAAATATACTTTTTTAATGGTTTAATTCTTTAAATCAAATCAAAACAAAATGCGATTTTTTTCTGTAAAGACAGACATAAAACTAACAAATTATATTAGCGAATATGTTTTATATTTAGATATAATAAATAATACTATATTTATTGCATAATATTTATTTACTCATAACAGATTTACGGATCTGGTGGAGCGTATGACAAACCAATATTTTTTAATTCGCAATCTTCCTCCAAAAAGTCTTTCATGAGGAGTTTCTTCAAGGCCGTTCGACGCACCTGATGAATTTGAATATTAATAATGGTAAGTATTATATATAATTATCCGGCTGTATTCATATAATTAAACAGTTGATTCCACCGTGCTTTTAGCTCATGAATAAGGACCCCGAATGGTTTAGACAATAGACGGTCAAATTCCGATAGAAATAACGTGAGTACAGCTGGATATTTATATTTAATACTAATCATGGATCACGATAGATTACATACAAAAATTGATATTGGTTTTGAATGGCGAAGTTATTACGGTTCAATTATAATTTAATAATTTAAAGCCCCCTTTCAAATACCATTTCGGTATTTTTGTCTGATATTCTGTTAGAGTCGAATAGATTAAGAAGGTCCCTTACAATTGTCTTGAGTGTTGATAACATACAAGCTTCACATTGACTGATTGTAAATAAGTTTTTATATATATTTTTCCTAATATAAGCATAACTACATATACTTTCATAACCATAACTTTATATACTTATACTAAGTATTAACTTAGCTATTAACTATTAAGTTAAATAGAATAATTGAATAGTTTTTTAACAATAATTGTTGTATTTTTTTCATACTATTCTTGTTAAATTAAAATATTGAAAAGCATTAACTCAAAACCCAAACTTACAGCCAGGGTCTGCCACTTCGCTTGACGGAGTTCCTCTCGTATGAACATCATCTCTGGGCGAAGATCGCGATGTGCTTGTGGATCCATATCGATTTTGAGTCTTGGGTCTATACCTGATAGCTGCTGATCACTGACAAGTAATACATTGTTACAGAAACCTTCACTAAAATAAAGATATGCTAAATTCTAATCTATCTGTGTATTGTTTGTATATATTTAAAAAACCTTTTAAAATATAGAAATATATTTTAAAAGGTTTTTTTTAAATGAAAGAGAAAACAGAGCATCAAATAGTAGTGATTACTATTATTAATATTCTTTATGCACAGTTCTAATAAATGTTTGGATTAACAGTTTCCAAGGTGGTACATCATTTACGGTAATTCTACTAATCTATCTCATTCTCATATTCTCTCTCATTCTCTCTTTTCAAACATACATTGCACAAAGTCAATCAACGTTTTCTTCCATTCTTCCCTTCCTACTTAACAACTACGTTTTGAATTATTTGCTAAATTCAAGTTGACATAGTCTGACTCAAAGTCATAACTGTGGAATTTCCACATGCTCTTGATGTTTTAATCCATTTTCATATTGGTTGATCTCATAATATATTTCATAATTCTTGCATCTCTTTCATTTTTCATCTCTTTCACCGCCTTAAACTCAGAACATTATTAAAATAACCGAATCCGTGGTTTATTAAGTATACCATACATAAATACGTTTGACTCCGGCTTATTTCAATATCCTTTCGCATTCGCCACTATGACTTTAACCATACTCACTTCATAGCCATTTAAATCTATACTTACTTCATACATTAACCCAACATTGGTTGACTTACCACCAACATTTACCAACATTCCTTAAATGTAAAAGTTTCTAAATTATTTGGCTTTGGTACAGAAAGCAATGGTTTTAAGTGTCAAGACTAGAAGGCCATGCTGACAGGGTACTTCCTGTGATATGACTACTATTTTAATACTTTACATAAACAATTTCCATTCTAGTAAACCTAATCTTTTATGTCGAACTAAAAACATGTTATTTTGTTTCTAAACTTACAAATTCGCTCCAACATCTGCCTCAAGGATTCCTGCTTCTTCTAAAGCTTCGGGATCTGCATCATCTTTCTCTTTTTCGTTTGACATATTTATTCAGTATCTAAAGTGTTCACGATTTTTTATAAATACCTCGCTTATACCTTTAAAAATTTTGACAATTATTACTTATGTCACTGTTAAAAAAAGTAATATATTCCTACCAGCTACATATATATTAATATTAAAAATAAAAATTGGGTGACGAAAAACCATTTTTTTTTAAATCTTGTCCGTCTATCTTTCTATAATGTTTCTCTTTTATTACGAATACTTGAAAACTTACAGACATGAGCACGAAACGATCGTGCTTATTTTTAATTTGCAATTATTATCAATTAATAAAATAACCAATAATTTGTTCTCCGTATAACAAAGTTTTCACACGCAAATAAGTAGCTTGAGATATAATTAATAATAATTATAGTTCCAAAGAGGATAAAATTGATTATATGTATCATCTGGGAAATGAATCACAAGCTCATAAAGTGGGAGGTTAAATAAGAAGACATATGATAGAAGAGCGTAGAAGGGTTCCAAATATCGATATCAAAGATTTGTCATTCTCATGTCAAAATTATTACTTAAAATCCAATATCTTCACAGGGTGCAAATGAGAGCTGGCTAAGCACAAAATACAAGTGTTTACTTGTATGCAAAGTGCCTTTATAAATTAAACTGCCAACAGGAATGCCCAAGATTGATTTCATACCGGCCTTTGTCTTAAAACTTTTGAAAATCTTTTTGACATATAATTGCGACAAATAATCCACTGAATGCGTTAACTGAGGATTACTTTTACAAAATATGTATAAAATTAAATGTTATTTATTTTAATCTTTCTCATTTATATTAGTAAGTCTTATCTCATTAGGCTCTATTTTTAATATCATCAAGATTTGACACGTCTATCCCAGAATTATAATACGCAATATATTTTGACTTTGAGGGTTTGAGAGTAAACCATCTTCTAGATTTATTTGAGAGTAGCTATTGTTAAGACTTTATGGTAATTACAATCATGGGGTTTTCAAATATAAAATAAATAGGAAACTTTCGATAAAACTATTTTACGGATATAATTCCCTTTTATTATTACATTTTAAATTAAAACCTTGTCGCTCGTAAATTAAAAGCACTCGATACGTCAGCTTTTAATTAAAAATATAATAATGAACGAGTTATATCCGTAAAATAGTTTTATTTAAATGTGTAGTAGTGATTTTAGTTTCAATATTTAATGTATACATAAATTCATTCATTTAAGTTGTAACCCAAAACAAATGGTGTTTTTTTTCTTTAAAAAAAATATTAAACAATATCTTAAATGTATCTATATCTACGCACTTGCTATTAAACTTTTTTGTATTATTGTCTGTAAGAAATCGCCTTATTCGATAATACCGTCACTTGTACTGTTTTTATTTGTCTTTTTTCTTAATGTAATTAATAAATTTTTAGTATACAATAAAGCATATATAATAAACGTAGCCTCTCCATCCATTAAGTAGTCTATACATTTTTTTAACCAACAAACCAATAATATTTTTTAAAACACGTACAAATCACTTTTTTTAAATATAAGTTGTACAGGTTTTAAATTGTTACTATTTTATTATATCGAGTATTTGTTACTTCTTTTTTTGTTAATTTAAACGAAAAATAATTAAACTAAATTGAATTGAAGTTCCAAACTTTATTATTACGGAAAACGTTTGCTCATATTGCTCATTTGTCAATTCAGAGAAAAAATTATCCAATCGGCTTTAGAAGGAAAAATAAAATTAAAAAAAACAACGGCTTCAGAACAAGAAATAAAAAAACATTATTTCTTATATTTTAGATAAATATCTATTTAAAGCAATGATTAGTCAACCGTGACTAAGAGTTCCTATTCATCAAATCCGATTCGAATCTGCCCAGGCTCCAAGCAATGGCGGTCCGAATCAGCTGTAGCACAATTCGTATTAACAACGTCACACTGCATACAAGTTTAGTAATCCGAAATCCAGATTTCATTAAATCGAAACATATTAGTCACGATACAATAATTTGTATTCTTTTTAGAAAAATAAATGTTGAGTTGAATGTATATATATTTAAAAATAATTTAAAATCACGTTTTTATCTTTCAATGTTGTATTTGTATTTTATTTGTTCCTTTTTTTTCATTAATAATATATTTTAAGATAATAATTCATTCATCTTTATATTTATACTGCTTATTTGTTTCTTAATATCTATTCCAGAATATAAAATTGTGAACCAAATTCTATAATGTGTTACATAAAATGGTTCTCTTGAATAGATATTAACTAGACAAATATCTATTAAACCGTGTTCATTTAAAAAATACCCCCCACATGGAATTTTGTCTGCGGAAAGGGGGAAAACAGATAGTCAGAATTTGCTGACAATAGTTAGTCTGTAAATATTATTCAAAATTAAACATATTTAACCAAAATTCGGAACGATATATTTTCCACATTACTTGAGACCCTATCACTAATATCGATAAAAGCTGAATATCTTCCAAACTATTGCTTTTTTTAAACGAAAGAACTTTTTAATGCAACTGAACCATATTGACAGACAAGGCTTTAAATAAAACATTAACTATATCTATACAGCTGTACTCATGTAAAATTCAGCGGAATTTACCCGATTAGTTAATACATAATAAAAAAAATCCTAAAAAACATGTCTTTCGAAATTACGCCACCGTAACTTACAGACAGACAGACAGACACACTATAACAACCCTCATTTTTAAGAGGGTTAATAAACAGATTTTATGTTACGAATAGAATGATGTAACTTGTTACTTCCATGTTTTATATTTAAATATAAAGATGAATCATTGAAAACATAATGACGTTAGACTTATATGCTATGAAGCAACTTTTACCTGAACATTATATCATATATATTTTCTCTTCTTAAGATCAGTGCATAAGTGTACTATTGATGTTGTTCTTCTTCTTTTATTATAAATGAAAACTAATATCCAAACTCAAGACATACCTACAGACTGTGAAGTTCGATCTCTTCAAATTTTTAATTCTTAATAGTTTCTTTTATAATCCTACAAACAATATTTAAAATGAAATTTATATTTAACAAATAAATTATTAGTATATATAATATTAGTACTAATATGAACAAAAGATGTCCAAAATATTGATAATAACAGTTGATACTCTGTAACGTCACGTGTAAACAGAATTTATTTAGTCTGTGAGGAAAGGGTGACTGAACTGCCTCATTGTTATTTATTGCATTTAAGTCTAATAATACATTAATTAGCCATTTTAAGGGTACAGTGAGTGCAATAACACACATAACAAGCAGTGACAGCCATGCCGATGTGAGTAATATCATAGGTGTGGCGGTTGTGATCGGGCGTTGTTTCTTAGTGTTCTGTGACTTTAGTGTTTCGAAAAATAATTCTACTATCACGTCGCAAGATGACCGAATACAAACTAGTGGTTGTAGGGGCTGGTGGCGTTGGTAAATCAGCATTGACTATACAGCTGATTCAAAATCATTTTGTGGACGAGTACGATCCTACAATCGAGGATTCGTATAGAAAGCAAGTAGTGATAGACGGAGAGACTTGCCTTTTGGACATTCTTGACACTGCTGGTCAAGAGGAATACTCCGCTATGAGAGATCAGTATATGCGAACGGGTGAGGGATTCCTCTTAGTCTTTGCAGTGAACAGCGCAAAGAGTTTCGAAGACATAGGATCTTATAGAGAGCAGATAAAACGGGTTAAGGACGCTGAAGAGGTCCCTATGGTTTTAGTTGGTAACAAGTGTGATCTTCAAGCTTGGGCTGTGGACATGACACAGGCGCGAGAAGTAAGTATCTTAATGTTATATAACTCAAAATATAATCTTAAGGAATGTTATTTTAACAAAATATCACATAATCTAAGACCATGCTTAATACAAAACAATTTTATGCGTTTGAAATGTATTGGTTCCTAAACACCACTGATATTAATTAATATTAAGACTTAATATAAATAATCTTACTTCAACTATTTCCTTAATATAAATATTTAACATTGTTATTTATACTTTAAATATAGAAGACAATTATTTTGTATTACATAATAAACAGCTATTACTCTGTAGTGAAACTATAGTCTTACAATTTATTTTGGTACTTTAATAATTTTTTTGTATAAAAAATCTGTCAAATGTCAAAAATAAATTTCATTCTACATATCTATTTATTAATGGTAAATTTGTTAGAAAAAACGTATGTTGTTCTTCAAAGTATGTTATTATTTGTTATGAATCTCAATCTCTAATACATACTTTTGTTTTTCCACACAATTTTTCATTAAATTACCCAAAATTTACTTCAAGTAACTTTAAATATTTTAAAAACTGATTAATGTAGAGGATATAACTCCCAACTATTGTTCCAATGGTTGTGGTATTGACTTAAAGTTAAAATTATATATTTTTAGAGTTGATACTGTTCATATATAACATACATTTACAAATCCCAATAGTTTAAAGATATTTATTAGTAATAAACTACCTTAAACATGAGTGTTTCTATATTTCTGTAACTTTCAGAAAATTTATAACAAATAACTCAACAAAATCTAAAATTCTTTCGTCGTCTTGTGTCTACATGCTATTTTATTGTTTAACAATTATAGAATTCAAAACTGACCACTCCATTATTTTGTTGTTTATTTACACAGTATGTCTAACTTTTATGAAAACCAATTTAATTATACTGTTTTTTATATTATATTTTCCTTCTACTATATAATATATATTATAAACATAATATAGGAATTCTACAGTTTTGTTATTAAATCAGAATTGAATAACTTATTCAATAAGGTTAGGGATGTACTTATTTGAAAAAAAAAAAGTACTATTTATATTTACTATTACTATTTATGCAGTTATTATTTAGATTATAGTACTACTATTAAATAATTTTCTTTTGTTCAAGCAATTTGCATGAAAATTCATATATGTATAATTTGACTGAGAAAGTTATTTTTTATAGTTTATTATTCTTTAATATTTTAAATTTAAACTTTTATTATTTACCTATATTAGGTTTATTTAAATGTATTCATTAGTATTCATATACTTATTTCATGTATTAACTATTTTATTATTAAATTATAGGTAGCCCGAAGTTATGGAGTACCATTTGTGGAAACATCAGCCAAAACCCGTATGGGAGTAGACGACGCATTTTACACGCTAGTCAGAGAGATCCGTAAAGACAAGGAAAGTCGCGGTAAAAAGTATAGAAGGGGAACCAAACTTGGCTCTCGACGTACAAAATGTACACTAATCTAATTGCTATGTACTATGAATATCATTTTCTATTTTGAATTCCATATGGTTTGTTTTAACCCAGCTTATATAAAGTTTTTGACACTCAAAAAAAGTGTTTTAGTCTTGTTTAATGCATTTGATAATGGTGCCATTATTTGCTAAATTGCCTCCAAGTAAAATGAATTTCAATATTTTAAAATGAATTCTATATTAACTCTAATGATATAACATCAAATGCAATTAAATAAAACTACTGACAGTATATGTATTTCTCTGACTTGAGATTTTTAACATCACAATTGTTTGTTTTTCAAGATATCAATTGCTAAATTAATGACTTATAAAATCTTATACAATTGTTTGCATATTTTTATACTTATTAATGTTGTCAATGGAAGAACATTTAAAATCCTAGACTTAATCTTTATGCTATTTGCATGTCGTTGTTTAGGTAGTCATATATCAATTTATAGAAATGTTAAGAACTCTAAATACTTATTAGATAAATGACAGGATATGTTAATTGACATATAACTTTCAAATCCAATGCCATCTACTATCTTTGTAGGATATCAACGCTAAGATTATTTCTTAAAAGTAACAGATTTTATCATCTTATTGCCAAATTTACTTACAATAAAAAAAAGTATATGCCTATAATGTAGTCCTGCAATTTTTACATTCTGTACAAATAAATAATATTGAGTTCATAAATTTTGAAATATATATTTTTATGTATATTTTAAGTTTTTTTTTATTGACATCAACTCGGATATTAAATGGGGTGCTAAAACGGAGGTTGTGCTCGGTTTTTAAGTATCCTAAATCATTTTTTTTTTATTTTGAGACTTTCAATGTAAGCAAAAATAAATTAAACCACTCAACCTCTTTGGTACCTGTTTAGTAGACAATTACCAAAAAGGTTTGAAATTAACGGTATAAAAGTATATCTAGTGGTAAAATTTATATACATGTAATATAAATGTAGAACAGCAGCAAGTATAAAAAAAAAATTAAAATATTACGGAAATTATATAACATGGCTGTACTGTAAATTTAATCAGATAACAGATACCGCTGTTCCATCAAAATGTATATTAAAAATTTTAGTGCCACCATTTTATTTTGTAATCCTTTTTAATGTATAAGTAATTAGCAATGTTCAATCTTAATTCTTCCATATTTTCATAAATATAACAGATGTTGTTTGCTTTAATTTTAGTTAGAAAGTAAAATCTACAATCTATCTGTCGTCTAAACTAAATGTTTGAATTATCTACTGTATATAAAATAAATTACATAATAAAGAAAAATTTTATTAACAACTAAAAGATTAATGACAATGTAACACACATTGACTGTTTGACAATTGATTTTCTTTTATTAAGTAAAAATAAAATCAGCATTGAATCGTTTTTAAAATATATTTATCCTGCTAGAAATATGGTAATTATTTCTTAATATTACTACAAATCAATTGTTACAAATATTATATGAAAGATATTTTGAAATTTCCGTAATATTAATAAATTTAATAACTTTCGAAACTAATAACACCGGTTTATATAACCTAATAACTTAGCTTTACACTGTTTCATAAATGTATGAAATAGAAATTTACAATTTTATTAAATATTATTTTATATAGATAATTTCTTTTTTATAATTAAACGAACGATTTGATTTATATTATATTGAAATAGCTACAATGAATTCAAACGAATTTTTATACAAACATTTATACATATTATGATTTTGTCACTTTTTTAGGTTTAAGTTAAAATAATTTTTGCGTACCTTAGTATAGTAAATTTGTGTAATTGTATTAAAAAAGTAACAATTATTTAAGCTGCCCTTTGTCAGTTACTTGTTATAAAATATCTACCACATCTATTAATATATTGTCAAAATCTGTGCAGCTATTAATTAAATATACTTGCAGCTGGTATAACGCTATACTATTTTTCTGATATAAAACCGAATTTTTGCACAATTTTTTGAAATAGTAGTTAATTTCAAGTACCATATTAATTGTATACTAATAAGTTTATTAAAAGCACAATCAAATGTGCTACTCGATATAAATAAAATTTTTCGAAACGAATATTGTTTATTATTTATCTTGGCTTTATTTTAAGTATTCCTAGATCGAGAAAATGAATTATTGTAGACTTTAGTACCGGTAATTACAATTTTCTGCAACCGCCAGCTGTAACTATACTGCAACCTTCAGTTTTAGGAAAGACAATACTAGCAATTCAATAGTTTTTTTAGAGTTTAATAATAACTAGGCAATATGTGACATTACATATTTAAATTTCTTTTCGGAGATGCAATGAGGATAATAATTTTTTAGAAAATATGTGAAACTTAAAGATTATTTAAAAATTAAGTCATTAAAACGCCTAAACCTAGACTTACTTAAACATAAAAATTAAAGGTTGTAATAATACACTTAATATATTTTGAATATAAATACGACTAGTTATATAGTGTTAAATAAAATAAAATACTTAATATTTCTATATCTTAAATATAAAAACGAAATAAACAAAAATTTTAAAGTAACTCTGAACTAAGTTTTGCAAAAAAGCGAAAGTGAGCACGAGTTGTCGGGAGAGACGCACGATGACCCACGAACACTTGAGTTTCGATCACTTTTTAACTGAAATCGAAACTAAGGCCTACTTGCCAAATTTGAAAACGAACTTTCGGTTGGTAAATAATTTTTAGTATATATTATTATATTTTATCCTATCCTAATAAATGAAATGTAAAAGTTTATATGTTAAGATGATTTACTTGATAGTAAGAAACTTCAAAGGGACACACAGAACCAGTGTTATATTAGTAGATTGTATCACAAGAGAGCAAAATAGTATCTTTACGGCGAGGGAGCTATTTTGGAGTACGAGCAAAGCGAAGATTCTAGAATAGAATCCCGAGCGAAGCAAGGGATCCTAACGTAGAATCCTGAGCGCAGCGAGGGATTTAAAATACATCACCCGAGGGAAAAATATTATGCTCCCGAGCTATACATTCTACTTTTCATCCCCTTTCTAGAAGAAAATATGTACCTACTAATTGCAAAAACAGAAACGTCATTGGTGCGTTTTTGTTTCTTTTTTTTTTAGTTAGTGCCCTGCAACCAACACAAACGACCAGTAACTAATTCAATTTGCGTTCGATTTCTATGAATGTTAATTAATACCTATTTGTATGTTCCAAATTCAAATAACTTTTCCGCCCGCTACAAAGTTCCTATCCGAAAAGTGCTATTTTGCTCCTGATAGGAACTCTATTCTAGAATCCTTCGCTTCGCTCGTGCTTCAAAATAATACTATTTTGCTCCCTTGTAATACAATCTACTATATTATGATTCAATATATTCGGTAATTTAAATATAGAATCTAAGGCTCCTTCCTTTAAAAATTAAAAATAAAATTGGACACCTCAACTGACAGTGTCAAGTAAAATACGAGTCGATTTGACAAATAACAATTGACAAGAAGGAACACCAAACTCTAAACAGGATTTTTACTGTTTTACTGTTTTTTTAATAATTTTATATATAAATATATCATATAAGGATTAAAAAATAATAATGGAGCCTAAAGATGTCTGTATAGACATAGAAAATGACGAATTTTATAGTAAGTTCTTAGTAGATACAATAAAACCGATAATAAGTGATAATATTTCTGTAACAGAACAAGTGAACAAACTTACTCAGGGTATTGAGAGATTAAATAAAAGCCTGGAAACGCAAGTTCTCGCCAAACACAATGATCTACTTACCCAAGCAAGCAACATATCCGATCTAGAAACTATGTTAGATTCAGTACGAACACAAGTGCAAGGATTGTTAAAAGGAGCCGAAAAACTCAAAGAGCGCGTTCATGTTCCATATTATGAATTGGAGAATCAAACAGTGATGTTGGAACGAGTTCAAATAACATGTAATTTACTTCGTCACGCGGCCAAAATACTTGCTTTGTGGAATAAACTTAATACGATAAAAGATAACCCTGCCCGGGAAGCTATGATTCTTTTTGAAATGAATGAGTTGATAGGTGACTATGATTTTCAAGGGATAAATCTTCTTGAAGACATTTTAAAACAAGTAGATTATCAGAGAAAAGAATTATTAAAAAATTCAACAGAATTGCTACAGTCCAGCTTGTTGGATGGTGATAAAACAAAACTTCTGCAATGCTTTAAGGTATTTCATAACTTACAATGCACTGAGGAACAAATAAAAAATACAGTTGATTGTATATTGAAGGACATGAGAAAAGAGATAGCAAATGCTCTCAATGTTCAAATGGTATCCATAGAGGTCAAGAAGTCTAGCTCCGGTCGCATAGCACCTGGTAAGGCCAATATTATGAATGCTCAAGATTTTAAAATTAAACTGTGGGACAATATTGAAAAGTTATTCAAAGTTGATATTTACAACAGCTGCATGAAGGTTGTGATGTTACAGAATGTTGTCAATGAGTTGCATGCAATAGGTAATTTTAGAAACATAGCCAATAACTTCTGGAAAGAGCTTTCTTTGGTATTCAGCAATGAACTAGAAAAAAGCCCAACTACGGTGAGTCAGTCTGTAGAAATTGATTTTCCTAAATTATTGAAATGTTTTAATGACTTGCTATCAAGACTTAAATGCAAAAATCTTGAGATAAACCGATCAAGCTTAACTAAATGGGAAAACTCTTTCTTATCAAAATCATTGGCAAGGCTTTTGGAGCCAGTAAGAAGCATGTGGCATTTGAATCAAGTCCCCAGTATGGATCAAATTGATAATGCAATAAGAATAATAGCAGAAGCTCTGAGTGTTTCACTTGGAGACAAACAGTTAAGTATTAGTTTAGCACAGAGTGTTGCAAAAAGTATCAAACAGATGAATGTAGAAGCAGAGCAGAGGCTCTCAATGGACAATGATGTTGCTCAGATTATTGAAGCACCAACTAGTTCTCAACAAAAAAATGCAGACCTTTGTAATGTTTTGCATTATTTTTCATCACAAATAAATAGAGTTTTGGCCAACATGAATTCTCTATTGCCTCAGGAGAGTGTACAAATAGTCCAAAATAGCTTGAAAGATATATCAAGTTTACCAGTACTTACTTTATATGCAGAATCAATCAAAAAGTCTATATATCTTATCTTGGCGACTATGCATGATGAGCCTGATTTAATAAAGGCTGATGATATTAATAACAAAAATATGCCATGTTCTCCATACATGAAGGAGCTGCAGCAGTTTATATCAAGGTGTCGAGACATATATCTATCTTTATTTAGTGAGAAATCTGCTCTTAATGAATGCTGTATGGACATATCAAAGAGCTGTATTGAAAGGTTCATCCAGCACATTTGCAATGTGAGACCCTTAAGCAAGTATGGCCGAGCAAAACTTCAAGCAGACTGCAAACATTTAGAGACCTCATTATCACCCTTGGTCAATGACATAATGGAATTAGGTGATCATTACCGGCAATTAAGAGCATTATGCTTGCTTCTTGAAAAAACTCCACAGGAGATATTAAAGAGTCAACATGAGGGGGCATCATTATCCTATTCTCTAGTCTCAATGTTTTTATTCTCTCATGCTGGACCTCAATTATTAGCACCACACACCTGTGCAGGTTGGAATATACAGAAATTAATGCAATGGCTGGCTACACATAAAAATGAAAAAGACAGGCTTGAGTTTGTTGCTGGAGCTCTACAGAGATACCAAAACCATGTGAGACAGAATCATTTAGCTACATATGATGATGTTTATCCAATATTGGTACAACTGCTTGAAGATGGCAGAAAAACTTTAAAAAATAAATAGGTATTAAGAAATATGACTATATCATATGGTATAATATAAATTGTTGATCATTTTAAGTTGTATAATTTAAAACCCGTTGTTTTATCACTATAAGCAATTTGTATTGTTATAAAAATTATATCATAATGTTTAAATAAAAACACTATATGCAATTAAACTATTTATTATAAATAATTTAATACAATACTGGAGGTTTCTGTTCTTGACCCAATCTTTACATAGATGAAGAGTTTGAGACGTCAATGCCTTCAACCTATTTATAGACATTCAAAGTTAAGTTTGGAAAATCTAAAGTACAAAAATATTAAAATTATCATTCAAACTATAATTATTATCCAACTGACTGCCCTGATTCAGCACTTGTATGAACAATGTTTTTCTGTTCTAAAGAATTCATATCCGTTTTTAATTTTGACCAAATTAATACAATAAGGTTTGTCTAAATTTACAGCCAATGAAGAAATATATGATTTAACATCCTATATAAGGATTATTTTTATTTTATATTTGAGTATATATTACTTCTAAGAAATACTGCCAAAAATATAACTACACTAAATATGAGTTAGGGATAAATAAATAAAAGTTTTATTTTTAACATTTTAATAAAATAAGCATTTATTATAAACATTCGTGATCCATGATAAATGAACATCGAACTTATTTGGTCAATACAAATGCTGAAAACAAGTAATGAATTATACTAAAACCGTATATCCATATTTTTAAAACTAAAAGTTACAACAATTTCTATATTCGAATTTATAAAGCTGTGTCTTTAGATGAGAGGTATTAAGTTATTAATTTTAAAAAGAACACGATTTTAAATTAATTATAATATATTATTAACCAAATATTATAATTAAATAATATTTGTCTCTCTCAAAACACAAATTATACTTAATCTAGGATAATATAAAATTATAACTACCTCAAAACAGATACAATATGAAACAATCTACAACTAACAAGTCTAATTTACAGTAACTATAAAGTACAGTCAAGCGAAAACGCAAAAGTGAAAAAATATTTGATTCACTTTTAATCATGTGTGTACAAATTTATACGCATACGAATTCGTACACATACAAATTCGCACACATTAATTCGTACGCATACATATAATCAATTAATACACTATACATGTGTACAAATATAATTTTGTACATAAGTACAAATCTCTCAAAGTCATATACTAAAATTATTGTATGCTAAAGAACATGTTTGTGTCTGAACTACACCTGTCCTTGGAAGGCGATCTTGAATACGTCTTCGTATTCGCTGACGAAGTTAACCTCGATACCGTCCTTAATGAAGGACGGCAAGTCGTCGAAGTCGCGTCTGTTCTCTTCGGGGAGGATCACACACGTCACGCCCACGCGCTTTGCCTGTAACAGACGAAGTTATATAAAAAAATTATACATATAATTTGCTAAAGTTAAATAAGAAATATATGCAATTTAACTTCATTTTTATTATAAGATCATTACAAATCCTGAAAAATAATATGAATTAGATATTAACAGTTATGTAACATAGTGATGCAATCGAGCCCTGTTTTTACTCGAATGACTCGAGGCAGTTTATTATTCCGTAATTGATTAAAAAAATATATTACTCGAATCGCTATTACTCAGTTACCGAGTTACCGTATCAATTCGGCACTACGAGTTGATTTTATCGCTTTGGTATTTGATTGTAGGTAACTGCAATATGCAACTCGAGTGACTTTTTTTACTCGAGTGACATTTCTTACTCGAGTGCACTTTTTTTTTACTCGAGTGACATTTCTTACTCGAGTGCACTTTTTTTACTCGAGTGACATTTTTTACTCGAGTGAAATTTCTTATTCGAGTGACATTTCTCACTCGAGTGTCTCGAAACCTCGAATATGATTCGAGTGAGGAAGAAAAATTGCTCGAGTACTCGAGTCATAATATCTTATTTGAGTAACTCACGGCGATAATCTTCTCCTTGACCCCGCCCACGGGCAGCACTCGTCCAGTGAGCGAGACCTCCCCCGTCATAGCGAGTCGGTCGCGCGCGGGGGTCTGCAGCGCCAGCGACAGCAGCGCGGTGGTGATAGTGACTCCGGCCGACGGACCGTCCTTAGGGGTGGCGCCCTCCGGCACGTGCAGGTGGAGGTGACTAATGGGGAAAGAGGAGGTTAATTAAAAACTGATTTAGTTCATATTATGAAATACAGGGTGGAACAGAGACGTAAATAAAATAAAATAAATAGATGCAAAAAAAAAAGGAATTTGAAGTCAAAATACTTTCTTTTTCAAAAGTAAACATAAGTAATAATGATGTAGTATTTTGATCTTTACGTACCAATGCCTATAAGGGTGTATTTTATTCTTTTTTTATTATTAAAAAAACCCACATTTATTTAATAAATGAGTATACCTCCTTTTAAACCTATACTTTTAGACTATAACAAAATTAACAGTTTTCAAATATAGATTGTTATATTTACCTTGTGTTTTAGAAATTAAATTAAATTTAGAAAGACAAATTTATCAATGCAGCAAGATTCCAACCTGAACCCCTGAAGTATCACCATTGTACTAGCACTGAGCTATCACGGCGTTACCCTCTTAAATGAACATTATATCTAATATGATATATTTAATACAATAGGTCAGTCACTGTGCACGGCGGGTGGAGCTGAGCGAAGCATACTTATAAAATTAGCAGAGTAAATAGTGGCTATAATCCTAAGCGTAATAAGGACGTACGATTTCAAATATTCATCATGTTAATGCTATGGGACACACTTTGTCCATTTAATAAAAAAACTAGAATCATAAATGTCACCAAAAACCTTCAGGACCTAGAAGTCACTGTCCTCGATAACTCTGACAATTTTCGACTTCCTACCATTATTCTAGGAGTAGCATTGGTAACAAAATACACTTTTGACCAGTTAGAGCTTAGCTTCACTCGACTCGATGATATGGGTTATTAGTGACATAAGCTCACCTTGTGTTTAAGAAACTATTATCTGGGTAGTAAGTGTGGAGGTAATTCCTGGCGACAGTTAAAGCTATTCTAGCAGATTCCTTCATGACATCTCCGAGATGACCTGTCAGCTCCATGGAGCCTGACGCCTTCTTATCCTCCTGCAGTGTGCTACGGAGAGCTGTCTCTATGTACAGGGTGCTGCCGCCTGGAATATGTTATATTATTGTACATTTTAACGCTGTATTGATTTATTTTTATTTGCGACTATAAAATTTAAACAAATAATTAACATAACATATATCCAACTAAAAACAATAAACAGACAATGTTTTTTATCTTTTCTATATATTGATACCATGAATGAATATTTTAAATATATATTTTTTTTTCTCAGTAATGAAGAAAGCAAAATATTTACCCATGGCGGTCCAGGCGAGTCCCATAACGACTCCGGGCGGCGTGACGTCATACATGCGGTCGTGCTTGAAGGTGGGTTTCCCTACCAGCTCGCTGAGGGTGTCCTCTTTCACCGACATTGAACCAGATTCACCCTTCACCAGCTTATACGCCACTTTACGGGCGATCTGGAAATAAGTTACAATTATATAACTCAATATACACTTAATAATTGATAAATTTTTACTCAACTATTTATTTACTTTTTTTATTAACTTTATTATGAATTTCAAAGGTTTAGTAAATTGAATTGACAAAAGATATTGAATTTCATCATATGATATTTTATTATTTTTTAAAGTATTTTGTTGAACATATTGTATAAAATGTTGTACAAAAGGCGAGCTTAATACTAATTTAGCATTCTCTACCAGCCAACCTTGAAATATACAGGAGAGAACCTTTGTAGGTATACAAAGAAAATTTTAAAAAAATACATAAAATTAAAATATTTTTTCTTTTTATATGTTACAACAGAGTATAAAAGAATTCAAAATGGCGGCCCACGACAATAACTATTACCAAAGAGTTAGTATTACTTTTTCTATATGTTTCTGTAAGTTCCTCACGCCACTCTCTCTGCAGTATGACTTAATCAGCGCATGTAACGCTTCAGTAGTTATATCCAGCTGTTCCTCTGTCAGGCCGCAGTTCTTACGCGCAGTCGGTATTAAATATTGTTGTGCTATAGCTAATTTTTCTTCTGCTACATAACCTGAACATTAAAAAATATATCTATATTAATATTATAAAACGGAAAAGTTTGTTTGTTTAAATGCGCTAATATAATTGTTTTTATTTTACTCTGTTTAATTATAATTAAGTCAATAAAGATTTAATAAATAAATAAATCTTTGAAACTATTGGGTTGATTTGAAAAATTCTTTCTGAGTATGATAGACAGGTTCATGAGAGTTTAGACTATCTAGCATTATGGTGGCATAATTAATAGTGGTATTAATTATACTAAAAGTAAGTAACAGGTAATATTATTTAAAACATACATGTAAAATGCTAAATATATGAAAACTATTACGGACGCGATGGCTTAGCTATGAGAGCAACAGTAGAGGTATTAAAGAAATCCGAAGTTCTTTTCGATAAAATCAGTACAATTAAAGTTAAATGCATGTATGAAAAAATAAATCTAGAAAATTATCAATGTTAAGACGAGTCTGTCCTCTCATATATATAACTGTCTTCTTTACCAATAAGGAATTGGTTTGACAAATCTAATCAGAACTACTAATATACATTTTTAAGTATCTTTCTGTAATGATTATAAACTTTTATATGCAGTTATTTTTTATTGCATTTGCTTAGAAATATAATTTTATAATTTTTTCCTGGCATTTTATTATAATTTTTGTCATGATGGTGATACTTAAAAAAAATATATAAAAGAAAAACCAATGTAGTGTATTGACCGGACATGTCGATGAGCTCCATGCGATCCCTCAGCGGTTCTGGTATGAGGTCCAGCACGTTGGCCGTGCAGATAAACAGCACGCGCGACAGGTCCACCGGCACATCCAGGTAGTGGTCCAGAAAGTTGGCGTTCTGCTCGGGGTCTAGCAGCTCCAGCAGAGCGGAGGAGGGGTCGCCATGCATGCCCCTGGGGAGAACGGTTTATATACCACATTTATGAAACGTTATTTATATTACTTTCAAAGGTAGATTAGTCTGACCAATTTTTAAAAAGATAATATATTTCCTTTTTTTTAATAAATCCTTATAATATTGATTTTTACACAATAAATTTGTATTATCAAAACTATTACTAATATTCTCATCTTCGTCTCTGCTGACGTTAATATTTCTTTAATTTAATTATTCTTGATATTAATTAAGAAAATTATGTTTTATCATAATTACAATAAGGTTATTTATTTACGGTCAAATAATTCTTTAATTTTTATGAATTTAATAACCTTTTCAAATTTTAACAAAAGAAAAAAGATTCATTTAGGCAACATTGTAACAAGGTTAATTTTTTTAGAACATTCTCTTATATCTTCTCTGATCATTGTTACGAAAAATATAAGTAACAAAAGATATGTAAGCCGTTAGAAGATAATTTTGTTAATTTTTTATGACGGATCAAATACGAGCTACATACATACATATTTTTCAATTTTTAAGTTTTTACTTTTAACAAATATCATTCACGTCAACTTTACTTCTAAAGGCTAGATGGTGGTAAAAATAAAAACTAACAGTTTCTATAACAAATTTCATTAATGCCAACTTTTTTTACTAGACGCTAGATGGCGTTAAAAATAAAAGTAAACGTTCCTCTCAACAAATGTCATTAAAGCCAACTTTACTTCTAGACGCTAGATAGCGTTAAAATAAAACCTAAACGTTTCTTTTAAAAAATATCTTTAATCAACTTTTCTTCTATACGCTAGATGCCGTTAAAACTAAAAACTGAACGTTTTTATGCGTAAAGTAATAGTTTCGAATAAGAATAAAAAAAAAGGCTAATATCATGTGATATTGTTACCAAGCCCGAAATGGATAAGTCAACTCACTTTCCAATCTTATCCACCTCATCAATCAGCACCAAAGGGTTCTCAGTATTAGTCTTCTTCAGACACTGAACCAGTTTGCCGGGCATGGCTCCCACGTATGTCCGTCTGTGACCTTTGATCTCCGCGACGTCGGTCATCCCTCCCACTGAGAACCGGAAGTATTTCCGGTTTAACGCCCGAGCTATGGACCTAGCTGAAGATATGACACAGCAGACTTGAGTATATGTTACCTTTTGTATAATAAATATAATTTTTAACCAATATTATCTTTAATCGACTTTTTAAAAATCAAAGTTTACTTATTAAAAATTATTATATTAATATAATCAGATTCATTTCTAAAATGGATAAGAGTAGGAGGCAAACCGCCAAAAACTGTATTTCTCTGTTTCAATTTATTGAATAATGAATACTTTATACCTATACTGGTTTTTCCGACCCCAGGAGGTCCATGGAAGCAAAGAATCTTCCCCTGGGTGCTGCCCTTCAGCTGGGATACCGCTATGAACTCCAGAATTCGTTTCTTGATATCCTCCATACCATAGTGATCTTCGTCAAGAATGACTTGCGCATCCTCCAGCTTGAGATTCTCTTCTGAGGACACACCCCACGGCAATGAGGTCAGCCAATCCAGGTAACACCGGGTCACACTGTATCAAAATTAATAATGATATATAAGATATACATGAGACACATATAGTCGTGAATGGGTGCAAGCTTAACTCCAATATTAATTGTTGAAAATCTTTAGGCATTCATATCTAATTTATTGCGATGAATCTGGTGTTAACGAAAAAAATATTTAATATTATATGTATGGAACAGTCACAATAAAAAAATACATATAATGAATTTGTTGTCTAGCTCTTCTCAGACCAGGGCGCAGTTAGAACCCTAGTAGCCTTAACTTTAAGTTGGAGAGTGTACAGAAGGGCTTATTTCATAGTATGGAATCAAAATAGTCCCTTCTGACGCTTTTGACATAAAAATCACTAATATAGATGGAAAGTGGATTAATAAATAAATAAAAATAAATAATTCACTACTCAAGTCACTAACTTAAACTCTGAGCTGTGGCTCTCCAGGAAGTTGAGTTTGTTGAGTTCCTCATCGATGACAGTCTGTACTGCAGCTGGGACGACCTTGTCTGCGAGACGCTCCTTGAACTTGTCGCCTATCGCATCCTTATCATCCTTTTCTAGACCTAGCTCTTTTTTTATCACCTGTGAATATTATTAGATTAGAGATATATCATAGAGGATGGAAACCAACTTAATAGTTTTAGAAATAATATCTGAAAATTTATTAGAAGTTTTAAGATCAAGCCATGAATTTTGAATTATTTTTTTCCTTTCTTTTAAATTAACGAATATATAAATTTTTTTGATACAAATTCTTAAATTTAGTTTAAGTTTTTTATGTATTACCATCATTTTTTGCTTTTTAACTTATATCGATAGTAATAATTTCACTTCATGTATAAATAGCAGTGGAATCTTTGTTGGCATATATGTAAAACAAACTGTACTTTTATAAAAATGATATAATGGTTTCGCTTTTTACAATAAATAATTATAAAAAAACACCTTCAACTGCTATTCACTCTAAAATTATTATTTTTTAATTAATTAATAATAATTTAGGTAATTGATAAATTAACTAAATTTGAAAAGATTAATATTAGATTAATCCACAAAAAATGTTTTTTTTTTTTTCAATAACTTAGTAATAAATAATATTAATTTCAAACACATTAATTTTAATAGATGTTTATTAAAATAATAAATTAGTAATTCTTGTTATATTTATTGACAGCAATTGAATCAATGATTGTGAAGTTTTTTTTTTTGTTTTTTTCATATTTACTAGTATTGCAAAATATTAGTATTTAAGAAACTTAAGATTATTTGAAGTTTACTAATAACTTCTAGGGAAAATGTTGGCTTTCTTGAGCGTTGGTTTTTTAGATTCAGTATAAAATTCCGCATCGATTTATATAGAAATATTATTATATAGAATAGAAATATTTTTTTAAAAATATTTTTTTTTAATCCCGAAATACTTTCAACTATATAGAATTAGTTATTTTTTTATCTTAATGGTATTTAATAAGTGTATATAATTTTCTTAAGTAATAATGTAATGATGTTTTTTAAGATAAAACTCCAAATAATATTATAATACCTTCAGCTGTTCATGCAGGATGTACTTCCTGTGCTGTTGCTTTACTTTCTCCTCTACTTCTTTACCAATCTTTTGTTGCAACTTGGACAGCTCGTACTCCTTCTTCAGGAGAGAGAGGGACAACATGAGTCGTTTGGGGATCTGGAAATGTAAATTTGAATATATATTAAATAAAATGTTCATTCTAGCTAAGATAAAAACTTCAAGCACGATGCATAACTTGTCAGCCGATTAATAGCTTATTTATGTATTGGATAATTTTAAGAAGAGCTTTTTAAAAGGTTAGGCGGCCCGTACTGTAAAAGTTAAAAAAAGATGTAGTAAGCAGTGTGCGTTGACGAGTAGTGCACATGAGTGAGTGATGCCAAAGTGTAAGTAATGTGAGTGTATGAGTGGAGCCCGTGTGTGATGAAGCAAGTGTGAGCAGTGCGCGTAAGTGATGGGCATGTATGAGTAGTATGTGTGAGTGATGAGTGATGATCATATTTGATTAAGAATAGTGTGTGTTGACGAGTCGTGCACATGTATGAGTAAAGTATCTAGCTATGAATAGTGGTGAGTCACCTCCATCTCCTGCAGCACGGGCTGCAGGTCGTTGGGCTCAGCGGCGGTGAGCGCTGCGCCCAGGTCCGCGAGGTACACCGGGTCGTCCACCACGCGCTGACCCTGAGCTAACATGTGGTGGAGGGATTCCCTAGGGGAAGGAGTCCCAATTTAAATAAATGCTTTAAAGGGAACGGGTCGCGAATTTATAAATTAATTATAAAAATAAAATAATAAAAATTAAGTTAATTATCCCTTTTAACATACCATACATATTTAAAATTTATAAGAATAAAAAATATGTACCTGTACAATGGATTCATATTGATAATATCCCGGATCGTCTTAATTATTTCCTGTGTCAATGCCTTGACCTCCTCGTTCTGCTGGAATTTCTCATGCAGAACGTTTTCGACCTTCACCATCATGACCTGGTCGGGTGGAGGTTTCTTTGTTTCCTTTGATTCCTGAGGTTCCTTTTCGGGTTCCGTCTCAGAGTCGTTACGTTGCCGTCTCGTGTTGCGGTACTTCCTCCTGCGACGTTCAGCGTCTGATTCTTCGCGGGTAACGTTAAATTCCACGTTAAATACGGGAAACTTGAGCTTCATTTCTGAAATGTCATATTTCAGAATTGAAGCTACAAGCTTTATATTAATTGATAAATAAGACTAAACCTATCTAAATATATATATCTAACATTTTACCTACTTTATACTCCACATAAGTCCTCGTTATTCCACATACCTGCAGGTCCAGTTTCAATTTCATCTTCAACAAATTGTCCAGTTATCTTGATTCGTCGATGCGCCATCACTACCAGCCTTAGTTTGTAATCCATATCTTGCATTTCATGGATCTGAGCAAACACTCCAACATCATGCAAATCTTCTAAACTAGATACAACATCGGACTTATCATCTTCTTTCTTGCGTAAAAATATACCAACATAAGGCTGGTTTAGTTTAACTTTTCGTCTTATTAAATCTATCAGTGCTGGATTTGAGATCTGTAAAAAAATATAGTTTATGCTATAGGACAGAGACAAAAGACAAAATCATAGATACTATTTTACAATATTACAACAAAATATTTAGTAAATCTTTCATACATCATACATAAAACTCTACATACATACCAAATGGTAAATTTAATAAAGAAAAATACAACTATGAAAATCCTATTTTGTATAATCAAAAACACAAATATTCCAAATAATTTGCTTTCTTCTAAATTTAAATATACAATGAAAAATTATTTGTTACAAGCAGGATTCAAACCTATACCTTTGAAAAATAATTCTATTTCAATGGTCCCAGGTTTGAAGTCCACTTTTGTCAATAATTTTTTCAATGTATGTTTAAAATTTAAATAATTTTAACATGACTAACTTGTTATTAAACAATTTCAAACACTAATTTCTTGATTATTGTCTGTAAAAATATCAATATAGAAGCAACCCATTTGTAATTTTATTATTAGTTTCCATATGAAGTCTATTTAAAATTAGGTTAAATATTCATATCTAGAATACAGATATATATCTACCAATAAAAGTTATATATATATATATATATATAGTAATTATGAAAGCTTAAATACAAAAAATACTGAATATTTAATTAATATAAATTATCTAAATATATATATATATATATATATATATATATATATATATATATATAATTCTTTATAATTAAGCTTTCTTAATTACTTTTGTACAAATTACATATAATTAATTATGAAAATTAAAACATCTATTTTTTTTTACTGATAACAAAATTATTAGTTGCAGCTCTGAACAATTAAAAGTTACAAATAATATATAAAAAACAAGACATGTCTATATATTTTTTTATTTAAACTTTCCTAGATTATATATAATTATCTGACTGAGCTCATATACATAATTATTGAAATTTGCCTGTCAAGTTTAAAGCAAATACTTAGTTCTTATTTCTGAGCTTGGAGCATGCTTTGCCTACATGCAATTCTGGCATGGCATCTTATGAATAAGGAACCCAAATGGGTTTTTTATATTGCAAAACTATTTAAGTGAGATTTATGTTCAAGCAAAAATAACATAATTTAAAAGTAGTATAATATTTCAATAATGTGCATAATTATTAAACAATCACCTCAATCAACTTAATAAACCTTGGGAAGACCGGATTTCTATTGATAGCAATAACAGGCACTTGTGGCCAAACTTCGGGGACGGCAACAGTAGCTGGCAGCTGACTTGAGAATAATGGAGGATCATCCTTAGGCTCTGAAGATTCGTCTTCTGGATTGCTTTTACTAGAATAATGTCTTCTAATATGTGCCTGAAGATAAGCCAATACAATTTTCTAAAATTTCAGATATTGTATAAAAAAACATCAAAGCGTGCTTTATATTTAAATATGATTTTTAATGTCAATAAGTCTATACAAGTATTTAATTTTTTTTTATGTACTTTAGCAGTTAAAAAATACTACACACACTGTGTAAATATTTATTAAGATGTTCAAAAGGTTTCTGTACTGTAAAATGGGGGTAAAAATGTTTTTCTATATTATATTAAAAAAACTTTTTTACCTTAAGAATTCTGGAAACTGGACTAACAATGTTAGACTTGATATAGATTCTGTGAATTTAAAACTAACCTGTTTTACTGGTGAATATCCGTCAAGAGAACAACATTTTCTTGCATTGCGTGTTCCGTAAACATTAAGTCCATTAAGAAAACGGCTTCCCACCGGCTTGCAAGGTGATGCAATTTTTGTTACATTCCGAGCAATTGGTGAAGATAGTCTTATCGTTGGATTAAGCAGAGCAGTATTTCGAGCTAACGCACTCGCTATGTGCATGTTTTGTGTTTAGTCTAAAATTTACCTATTTCATATAAATCTATTTCATTCAAAAATAAATCAGAATAAATCTTTAATAAAGGTTAATTTTCCAGATTATTCAAAATTACAATGTTCAAATATGCTGTCACTTTCAACAATAAATGTGTCGACTGTCAGCATGATGTTAGAGTTTATAATTTTAATTCGTTTATAAACAAAAAAAATAAATTTATTCAAAACTTCATGTGGTTTGAGAAAAAACATATATATATTATAATTTCTTACCTTTTACTTTTTACACATTCACATTATATGTATAAGTCTATTTCTTACTTCTTTATAAAAACTTATATAAAATTTTTATGTTGGCAGATAAAATGACAGGTATTGTCAAATGTCAGTTTAATCTGAAATGTGTGGAATAGATTTGCATGTGGACAGAAAAAATTAATTATATTTGATATATTATATTATGTACTGGCATGAAACTGGAAATTATAAATTTGTAGAATAAATAATAATAATCTATGAGATACTTACAGCTATTTCGAAGACTTGGAACTGTTAGTGAAACATACTTTGATGTTTGATTCGATTATTTGTTAGACCTTAATATCTTTTATTCCGTTACATTACCATAGAAAATTATAAAAATGGAAGAATCAACTACAGGAGTCGATCAAAAATGTATAAAAGAAGGACAAGCCGAGATACGTCTGGCCTCTGAAAAGGTTTTCTACAACCCAGTGCAAGAGTTCAATAGAGATTTAAGTATAGCCGTACTAAGTATATTCACAGAAGACTATAAAGCTGAGAAAATAGCTAAGATTCAGAAAAAAAATAAGAAAGTGTGTGAAAATATTGTTGAGGATGAAATGGAAGATAGTGAGGTTTGATTTTATGTTACTATTTCAAGCAGTTTTCTTATTTTAAGCAAAATGCTTTAATTATTTAGATATTATATAATTTTGTATAAAGAGATAAAAACAACCCTATACTTTCATAATACTTTTCAGATTCCTATAACAGTCCTGGAGGCATTATCAGCCACTGGTCTCCGAAGCATTAGATATGCCAAGGAAGTGCCGAACATTACTAAAATAATTGCTAATGACCTTTCCCAGCAGGCTGTGGACACAATACAGGCGAATATTATACATAATAATGTAGAGTCACTTGTGGAGACCAGTCATGATGATGCATGGTAAGAAATTATTATTAAGTATTGTTATAATTCTTTATTAATTAGAATAATTCTAAAAATTTCATCTATTTCTCCTGTAAACCGCACACTCATTTGCCCTCTTTTCTCATGAAAATAATAAGTAACATTTTTAAAAAAAATTTAAATGAATATTTTCTTGATATGATTCATTTTCTTTAAAGTTTTTGTACAAAAAGAAAATCTATAGATGAGAGCATTGGTCAAATGGACTTATTGTTGTTTTTAGGTTATAAAAAAATATATGTAAAAAAGTGTTTTTTTGTACATATTATACATTCTTATAAATGTTTTGTTAAATACCAAAATGCTGACACTTTAATTGTTCACAATAAAATAATTACCACATTTATTAATTATTTTTATATTTAAAATATGCCAAATCTTAAATAATGTTCCCAATTAAATTAACTTATGTACATGTCTATATATTTAACATAATATAAAAACACAAAAACTAGTCTCAAGTTATCATTCAAAACATTGTTGTCAATTGTATGGGTATGAGTGACATACCAAGATTTTGGTATATCTTTCCTACATTAAAATTCGTTACGTTATAAGATGAAAATTGTAATAACATTTTCTATATTATATTATTATCTCATTAAATACAGAACATAAGCTGTTTTTAAATATGTTTATAAGACAGTTAGTGTTTCCATAATATCAAATATTAATATTGAAACTGACTTAAACATTTTTTTAAATTTTATTATATGGCGTATGTATACGATATGAATGTAAAAAAATTTACTTGATTGTAATCTAGTGTACTTTAAATATGTTTGCATAAGTTTCGAATTCGCCCGAAACTGTGAGAAAAAACCCTATTTCGGTTCAACACTATGTAATATACTAATTTAATTTATTTCAAAATATTTGATAAGTTTGGGATTTTAGTTTACCAAAGTTTACCAAAGTTTAAGTTACCCAAAGGTAATCTTAGGTCGATAGTATGAAGTCCGAATAATCAAGTGGTTACTGCAAGAAACTAAGCAAGTTCTTATCATAAATTTAAAACAATTTGGAACAAATATATTTATCAACAAAAATAAATAAAAATCTTGAACTCAGAGTGTTGTATCAAACATATGTGTATTATTATATATATACTTTTTATCTTTCAGTATGATCATGTACAAACACAAGCATCCATCAAAAAGGTTTGCAGCTATTGACCTGGACCCTTACGGCTGTCCATCAATATTCCTTGACTCTGCAGTTCAAAGCATTCAAGATGGCGGTCTTTTATTAGTGACAGCAACTGACATGGCGGTATTAGCAGGAAACTCACCAGAAACATGTTATTGCAAATACGGTGCAATAAGTTTAAAAACGAAATGTTGCCATGAAATGGTACAATATACTAATCATACGACATTAATTATTAGACATAAATTAAATTTATACAATTTTACACTATTTGTATATTTGTTTCAGGCATTAAGAATATTACTACAATGTATAGAACAACATGCTAATAGATACAGTCGGTACATAGTGCCTCTGTTCAGTATATCAGCTGACTTTTATATACGTGTGTTTGTTAAGATATACTCTGGAGCTATTCATTGCAAAAAAACTACCAGGTAAAAAAAATAACTAAATATAATATATGTATTTATATTTCAATCAAAGACAGTATATGGTGGGTAAAGATATGTCCACAATTTAGTTGATGTATTTAAAGTTTGTTTATTTTGTCGCGCCAATCTTCACACTTCACATCTTCACACTAGTTTCTCCCGCGATTTCGACCGCGTGAGAATAAAAAATACACTAATATTTTTTTAAATTTTAAAATCACAATTATCATAAAAGATGATCAAATGCGAATGATTAACATTGGTTTATAGTATCTCATATCAATTTACAAACTCTATTTCTCTCTCAAAGGAATGCAATTTGCAATAAATTTAAATCTAAAATGTCATGTGTCCAACATTAAAAATGACGAAGATGGATACAAAGTTGCAACCCCTATTTCACCAACTTAAGAATTTCTTAAAATCCTTTCTTAGCGTCTTCTAGTTACAATTTCGCTCAGTAGTTTTTGAGATATCGTGGTTGAGGGAGTCAGTCAGTCAGTCAGTCACTCAGTGAGTGAGTGAATGAGTGTTTTTCGCTTAAATATATAGATTACGGCTATCTAGTCTTAGTGATGTTAATAGTAATTAAACCCTTGGGCCTCGTGTAGAACCGCAAGTAATTTATAAATAACGAATTATTTAGTATTTTTAGAAATATAGTATAACATAAAAGAATATATTTAATAAATTTTATTTCAGTAAGTTGTCAATGGTGTACCGTTGTGTTGGTTGCGACAATATAACACTCCAGCCAATGGGTGGTTTTAAACCAAACCCAACTGAAAAGAACCCACAACAAATGAAGGCCTATCTACCCCCAGTGCCACCCGTTGCAGATTATTGCAAACATTGCAATCAGAGACACCAGGTAAGCTTATGTACTTGTATTATATGTTGAGGAAAAAGTTACTTCGCATTTTATTTTGTTATATTTTTCTTTCTATTTTTCTATGGGTTGACTGATAGAGAATGCTCTATAGCAGAGATGGCAAAGTTATGTAACGCGTGCCACAAGTGGCACGTTTGGAAATTTTTATTGTAGGGAGAAACGGACTTTTACTTTTTTTTTTTTTTATGTATTATTAATAGTTACAAAACTAGCCACTTCCAAACGATATAACCAAAAAGATTTTTTTATAACTTTTTACTAGAAAATACGAAAATTCTTTTACCTTAAATGCTACTGTCAATATATATCATTAATTTTTTTTTTCCTTATTAAGTTTAGAATAAGCTAAGGTTAATCAAAATAAATGCAGAGTTTTCTTTATTGTTAATGCAACATAATTTTGTATGATTTCATATGATTAAAATATATATATATCATTTTCTGCAAAATTTTTCCCCTTATTAAAAGAAATATTTGTACCAGTATAACAAATTTTCTGTTTCGTTACACACACTTTCACTCCTTTAACGTAAATCGTGAGTGGAAAAGAGAAAATAGAATTAAGTCTACTTAATATACCTTCATTATTAAGACAGCTTTGATTGTATATATATATATGAAACCTTGAAAATGCTTTATATATATATATATATATGATAAAATTAAAATGTAAAAATTATACGCGAGTTAAATCCGTAAAAATTTCTTTTATTTCAAATCTTCTCGTGAAAATGTAAGAATATCATATATAATATATATAAAGTGTTTTCAAGATTTCATATAGATACAATCAAAGCTGCACAAATAGTTTTATTTCATTTATATATGATGTTTGATTTAAGCTTGGTGGTCCAATATGGTCACATCCAATTCATGACGAGCTCTTCGTGACTCGAGTCCTCACACACGTACAGAACAACCCACAGCTCTTCAACACTAGCAAACGGTTACATGGTGTACTCTCCATGGTGAGGGAGGAACTTGATATACCACTTTATTATACTCTGGACAAATTATTTGGAAGAGTGCATCTGGAAACCATGCCTATGTTGGTTATGAGGTGATTTTATTATTAATATTAAAAATATTTTTCAGGAGTATTACGTTATTTATTTTTTGTTACTTTTATGATACGTTAATCCCGAATATAAATTAGTAATATATTATACAACACGAAAGTTTAAAAGTTAGTATATTTTTCCGGCTTTACTCACGTTATTACTATCGTCATTGACCAGACTAGTTTCGAACGTATTCGGGTTCCTTATTCATGAGCTCTGAGCACGGCGGAGGTCCGATAGTAATTACATGATAACAATCGGATAATTATATATAATAGTAATCGTAAATCACGAAAGTTTAAATATAAAGAACTTTTTTTAAATACAAATATATGAAAATACAGCTTTATCATAAATATTTATTTAAAGAATACTTTATTTTAGTATTTTTTTTCTTGTTATTATTAGCCGTTAGAAGTTAATATATATTTTTTTAACGGCTTAAACAGTGGCTTATACACGAAACATAACCGCTTTGGAGCGACTCATTTTAAACAAACTTAATATTGACTTCTACTTTTTTGATTAGGTTTATTTATATTTTGGCAAAATATATTGACATTTCCTTTATTTATTTTACAATCATCGTATAATTTTCCTATTACAATTGTTTTATTTTATAGTTATGGGTTGCTGAAGAGATCTCTTCTAAGGGATAAGCTATTAAATGTACAAATTAATTTTTGATAACTTATGATTAAATAAATAAAATACAACAAACTATTTCAGATCAGCAATTGTACCACATCATATAATTCTCCTAGTACAATGTTTTTATTTTGTAGTCGGTTGCTGGAAGAGATTTCTTCTAAGAGATAAGATGGTATACATGAATAAACAAATAAAATACAATTTTCAGATCGGCAATCCTGAACGCAGGCTATAAAGTGTCATACTCTCACGCAGCCAAGCTTTCTGTCAAGACGTCTGCGCCGGCGCAACTAGTGTGGGACATTGTACGCACATGGGAAAAAACACATCCAGCTAAACCTGCAAAGTATGTATCATATAACATTTACATGTAACAGTAAAAAATATCTAAAATCACTTTTTTGATCACACATCAATAAAATTTTAAAACCAAAAAAAAGATTAATATTATAAAACACAAAAATATTGTTAGTAGCTGCTGGATTTGAAAAATTCTTTCTGGTTATGAGACCAGGTTCATGATGATCAAGTATTTACCTACTAATCATCTTAATAGTAAATAAAATGGCTTATCCACGAGTTGAACCGCTGAAAACAGCTAGTCATACTACTAGTTAATACTTAAAAATCAATCAAACAAAAAAATTTGCAGATTGGAAAACGATCCAGTCGCCCGCTACATTCTGCAACAAGAAATCATAAACAATGTAGACCTCAGTGAACGGCTAGATGCAAATCCAATAAGTCGAAGAGATGGACAGCTTCGGTTCCAGCTGAACCCCACACCACATTGGGGACCGGGATCTAGAGCAGTTGTAAAGTATGTGCTCTTGTTGAATTACCAAATTTTTAATCAGTTACATACATTTTAATATTTATTTCTTTTATACTACATTTTTTTTGGAATGCAATATTTAGGAATTTGTTGTAAATTTTAAAATGGAGACCTAAATTTGATCCTGGTACTTAAAATGTAATTATTTACTGTAATTAATGATAAATTGTTCATTAACACAGATTCTGTAAGTATAAAATAAAATGTAAACATTAAATATATATATTTTTTTAAATATTGTAACGTGCTTCAAAATCTTTGTATTAATAATTTATTTCAATGCTATGTTATTAAAATAATATTGCAATATGTGACAAAAGCCATTTAATAATAAAGTATATTGTCACAATTTTTAAATAATAACAATTATTATCATAAGATTTGTTTTCAGTGTTGGAGATGATAAAGTCTCCAAGGCAATACGAAATCAAAATAAAAATACTAAAAATAAACGCGTAGAGAAACGTGTTCATTCACCATCGGAAGAAGAAGCGCGAAAGAAGATTAATGCCAATGAGAAATCTGAATAAAATATTTAATAAAAATATACTTTAAGTGTTTTCTTTTACAAAAATACATAATTATCTAGTATTATTCATAATTGAGCACAAAATATTTAATATTATAAAAAAGTGTTAAAAGAAAGACCAATAATTTACTACGTTATAATTTATTTTATTACGTTACATATATGATAACAATATTGCAAATAAAAACAATTAATGATACAGAAATTAACATGAATTGATTCATTTTACATGATTATAAATATCTTAGTAACAGAAAATATTTAGGCATAAAAACCTATGCAAAGATAAACGTATATATAATTCACTAGATACCATTCAAGTTCAGAGCATTAAAATACAAAATGTTGAACTGAAAAAATTCTTTTCTTTTTATTCAATATTTAAGAAATGGACAATTGCTTTTTTAAAGAGATATTGAAATTCAAATTGTAAGTATCCAAAAAAAAGAAATAATTAAGAACCTAATTTCTTAAAATATTAATATTTAACATATGATTTGATTTGATTGATATACAATAAGAATTACATTAGTTAATGCAGTTCTTATTGTAAATCAATCCGTATTTTGGGTAATTATTTGAATGATATGCTATTATGTTTCTTTTGTTAGTTAATCTATAACTATATCTTTTGATATTATATTTAAATTCTAGAATCCGAATTGCCATGACAGCTAAATATCTAATTGAAAGTTGTCAAAACTAAAATGTCAACGTCAGGAAAATCAGAAACAGCAATACATTTTGATTGTTACCACTCACTACTCATATTTTAGTTTTTACGTATAGTTCCTTGAACAAAGAGTATTAATATATTATAATTGTCGACACGATATGGGTTATCGGTTATATTAATAACAAATATTATGCACGTGCTGATTTGTTTATCATATAATTTATGTCATTTTTATTGACGTATGAACTCGACCCCCTTAATCAAAGTGAATGTTTTTTATAAAAATGCAGTTTCCTCTACCGATATGGAATCCACTAAAGTATTTATTTATAGCTATTATAATATCCGCCGTGAATGGCCAAGATAGAAAGGTAAATATATACTTCATTAATAGTACTACGATTTTATAAGCATTTTTATATATAGTTTCTTGGTTTCCAAGACTATTATCTATTTTCCTTGTTGTCATTATATTTAGTTATATTACCTAAGCAAAAAGTATCATTTTCATGAGATCTTATATCAAACAGATAACTGCAAAATTGAACCCAGGCTGCACATCATGTACATCGGATACGATATTGGTATATGTAAAGTGTGATGGTTCTGCTGACACAATCCACCAGATATGGGATTTCACAAGACATATACCAACAGTTATTGTCACAGTTGCCCCTCTAAATTCTACTCTCAATATTACATGGGATGGGTCTTGGCCGACAAATTTTGCATTGTCCGAAAAACCTCAGTATAGCTTTGCAACCGCAATTGATAAGGTAATATTCAGTTACATTATTTATGTAGATTGTATTTCCTGTATGATTTAGCCATTTTAATGTATACCTGTTTGTCAAAGACTTTACAGAGCACCTCATGTAGCATCTAGCAACAATATACTCCTGAAAAAAGTATATAATCTATATCATCAGGTTATATAACTCAAAAATATTATATTGAATGATATAAAGAGGTGTTTTAAATACAATTTTAACACTTGAGTCAACTAAAATATAAAATATTTCCACCAGCCATTGTATAAGTAAAATATTCTGACATTACATAATATTAATTATTCAATTCCTTTGATTCTGTTTATTATATTAAAACAATGACTCAGAATTATGATGGGTGGATCATTTATTGTATTCTCAACATTATTGCATTGTTTTAAAGTTCATAATAGCTCTGGCAAGTATGAAAAATTTAGGCCGCTGCTGTTTAAAACAAAGAAATGTTTAAATGTAACATGTATTACATTAATTTTAATTTTATTCTCTGTATTATTTATTTAGTAATTGCTTCATAATGGAAATTTTAAGTATAATCATATTTTTTCTATTATGTTTAATATATACACTTTAACATTGTAGAAAAGTTTTTTGTTATTAATGATGCAAGAAACTGTTTTAACAATAGTATTACACTAAAAACATTATTGATTTTGCTTGAAAACCTAATTTTCTTATACTATAATGATTTGACCTTACATGGATCAAGATAGGATTTCTTATAATATAAAGAAAAATCCCAATATAAATAATTAAATAAATATGAAATATCTCTACAATATAATTAACTTCATCTTTATTTTAAAAAAAATACTAACCTGTCTAAGAAATGTTAATATTTAGCTCTAAAAGATACGAGAGGTTTAATAAGAAGTACAACACCCATGTTTTGGTGTTCTTATTCAAGCTCTCTTCTACATTATTTACTTTTTTATATATTTATTATGTCAGAAAGATTATTTTGTAAGAAATTTTTAATGGATTGAAAACTAAGACTTGTAAATTTTTTTGCATGTAAACTTTCATTATCCATGATTATTATGAAACATAATTATCTGGCCTTACTCATGTAATTACTATGGGGACTTGCTCAAACAAACCCATTTCGGGTCTCTATTCATGATCTCTGACTATGGCGGAATCGCGGCGTGAACTAAACATTTTGAACATGTACATTTTGTAAAATTTATTTTTACAGTTATATGAGTATAATGATGTAGAGGATATTGGTATAATTGACCCAAAGTCTCCACAAAAGGAGTACAGGCTTAACAGAATTGTCTGGCAGCTTAAAGATAAGCAGCTTACTGATAAGGAGGCTATGGTGGATTTATATGGACTTATTAATGAAGGTCAACTCCAAGGAACAATACAAATTAAGGTAAAAAATAGAAAATTCTCATTTACATAAATATAAGGTTTCTAAACTAATTAGTCTATGAGGTTAATTGGATTTAAAATGTACAAATGTAATAAGATAATGAGAACTTGAGAACATGTGGACTTATTTGTATAATATTTTTATTGTTTATTTTAGGATAGGGTTCATATTAACTTATGTCACCAGTAATATTTTTGTGTTGATAATTTTTCTTAAGAAAAAGTATATTTTGTATGTTTTATAAAATGGTTTTTCATAATTTTTTTTTTTGAATGAACAAGCACTTGTTTGAATGTTACATTTTTGTTTTTTTTTATATTTGGTTCAATATATATTTCAAATAAACGTTTAAAAAAAAAGTCTTTAAAAACACCATGGTTAATTATAAAATGATAAATAAACTCAAATATTTTTACATCCTCAGTTGGATTTAATGCCATTCAAAGATTATGGAGCTGATTTACCTCATCTCATTCACACTGCAAACTCCTCTCTCTTTGAAATAACCCTTGTGAATCTGACAACAAGTCCTCAGTACAATTCCTCTCGGTTCTCACTGCACTTGTTGGTACTGAGCACCGACCATGTCACTGATCACATGAATTACACAATGAGAAAGAGTCTTGATGATGAACATAGTCCAGCTGTGTTTGAGGTTGGTACTACATATATAATACATAACTATTATTAAATAATAAATTGTAAATTGAAGTAAAATTTTGAAAATATAGTTCAAAAAAGATTTTCTAATATATTTTAGAATATCTATTTAAATCGATTAATTGTATAAATAAAATAATTCAAA
Source organism: Mechanitis mazaeus (assembly GCA_959347395.1). NCBI lineage: Eukaryota > Metazoa > Arthropoda > Insecta > Lepidoptera > Nymphalidae > Mechanitis > Mechanitis mazaeus. Next base: position 10,684,473 of record OY365754.1, read on the forward strand.
ATTTAACAGGAGTAGGAATCAGAAAATTTATAAAAAAAGAACTTAAAGATAAACAAAACTGTTTTTGTACCGAAAAAATAAAATATTTAAACATTGAATTTAACTGAACTTCAATAAACCTTACTCCACAGATAATAGAGATCAAAACACCATCTCTGCTTTCAACTGGAGAGGGTGGCTACCTCCAGTTTCGTCCTGTGGCCTACATGCAACCCAAGCGAGGCTTTGCCAGCTCTACAACTGCACATGTGTCCGAATTACAGAGGTTCGGAATTACTAAATCCTATATTAAGTGTTCTTCATTTATTCTGTTATAAAAAATATTTTTCTGTATCAGCAATTTATTATTCTGTGCTGTCATTCGAACCTTTTTTGATGTCCGTGCCACAAAGTCAAAATATATCTTTTTTAAATAGGTAACGTCCCACAATAAAATTCCATTCAAAATGTAGGTTATGTCGTGATGAAACTATACTTTAAATTTCATCTTTATATACCTTGTGAGAATTCATGCTATATTTTAATTATAAAATGTACAATTTGATGGTTCTAGTTAAGATATTAAATTAGGTATTACAATTTTACATCATAAATTATAAATTATAGATTAGTAATTTTTAACAAAAAAGATGACTTATTAAATATAAATTATTTTGTTTTTGCGCGTGCCATCAAAACTTTCAAAAGTGCCACTTGTGGCACGCGTCAATGAAAATGTTGACATTTTCAAAATATTTACAATAACAGCAGTTTGCTTTTCAGAACTACCATTCCACATCGCAGTACATTAAAGTATTTCTATCAGAATTTCGATGAAGCCAATCTACTGGTAGAAGACACGTTCATATCTTTCGGTGAATCTGGTGACGGTTTTTATAAACAGCATAATTATACCGTATGGTGAGTGGTTTTAATATTGTTTTTTTTTTTTTTTTAGTTTTTAGTCTTTCAGAAGACAGGCAAAGGCTTACACCATGCAGCCTGGTCTTGAGTACTCCAATATTCTTCATGGTACTAAAAAAAAATTGTACATAATAAAAAAAAAAATTTTCGCACTTGTCAAACTGAGTACTTAAGACCAGGCTGCATGGTATAAATGCCTTTGCTTGTCCTCTGAAGGGATAAAACTTAAAAAAAAAAAATTATCTTATATATATTCTACTTCTTTGCAGGTCATTCGCTATTGGTTATGGAGCACCGCCATTGGAAAAATTTTCTTTGTTCGTCATTTTGGTAATATCCATAGGTTTAGGAGTACCCGTACTACTAGCGTTGTCTGGTGTAGTATATGTTCTTACAAGGCGGTATAGACAACGCATTGAAAGAACTAGATTCACTAATGAGGACTAAATTTCATAATAACATTAAAAGGAAATTTGTTTATAATTTTACTTAAATATAAATTATTATTTTTTTAAATTGTAAGTAACAAATATATTTTTTGAGTCTTTAATATCTGCCAAAAATATTTTTTTTATTAAGTTGATTGTAAGTAATGTATGTTGATCAGATTTTTTGTGGTAAATAACAAAACTAATCAAGTTTTAAACACAATAAACAAAAATCTAACATTATTTACGCTGAAACATTTTATTAAGAAAGTGGACTTATTTTATTATTTTTGTAGTGTGTTAATGCATGGTGTTTAGCAAAGTTGTATATGTATTGTAAATATATCGACTTAAGTATAACGACAAATATAATTTCCTTTTAATAAAAAATCAATTGTATTGTATGAATTAAAAATATATTTCTATTTATTTCTTTGATAACAAAAATCTGTAACACATGTATTATATTTTTTTAGTTATAGGACCAAGTTTGCATTATTGACTTAGCCCCAACATACCGTGTCTGAATCCTAGAATAACAATGATATCGCTTATAAGTCGGATATTTCAAAAATTGTATAGATGAGTGACTCGAGTCAGTTTGTCAAACTCGTACTCGAGTGAAAAATATATTACTCGAATCGCTATTACTCAGTTACCGAGGTACCGAATCAACTCGGTCGAGTTGATTTTGTCGCTTAGGTATTTGATTGTAGGTAACTATAAGTATAGAAGTAATTGCAATAAGCAACTCGAGTGACTCGAAAACTCGAATATAATTCGAGTGATGTAGTGAAATTGCAGGAGTGACTCGAGTCACAAAATCCTTTTCGAGTCTCATCTTTAGTATGGATGAATAGTTAGCAAAATTTACTTCGGATCTTCATTCTTTAGAATCGGAAGTGTGTCAGCACCCTTGGGATCGCTGGTGGTCTATAAAGTTAATCTTTTCTTATTCTAGTGACGTACTTATAGGTAATCTAAACACGTATTTTAACTTAATTTTAATAATATAATATGTCAAATAAGGATTCGGTATTAAGACAATGTGATATTACTGGGTTATTGTATAAATGTATATTAAATATTAAAAAAAAACAGAATTTGTTTAATTTTCAGCCATATTCATTATTGTTATCTTTATATGTAGTTTCGTTTGTTGGTGGGGGTAGAGTCAAGTAAACTAAGTATGTGGTGTAAATTGTTCAATTATTTGCATCTTACCCATTGTTTCTGAGAACATAATCTGTAATTATATACAGTAATCCTCCCTATAACGCGATTTCAACCCCCCGTATAACACTGGAATCCCCCCATATAACGCACGGATTTCCGTATTTCTGTACTGTAAAATTTATGATGATTTGTACAATTCATAATCAGCTTCGCGGACCTTTACACGTGTGACAAATATATTTTTACAAAATTAAATTACTTTTTAAATTTGTATTAAAAGGTGTAGCTTAAATTTTATTTAAAATAAAATAGTTTTAAGCTATAACCAATGAAAAGGAAACCGAACCAAATTTGAAAAGGAAATCATTTACACTTAACGAGTTTTACAAAGACGTAAAAACGCGTTATAACCCTATAACGCGTTTTTCTATAACTGAACCAATCTGCCTCGTTATAAGGGGTATTACTGTAGTAATAAATAGGTATTAAAAATATTAGTTGTCAGAAACAATCAATATGCGTATTGTCAGAAACAATCAATATGTGTTTGCGTATCACAACTCTAGACAATTAAATCAATTTGAAATAGAACTATTTTTAATGGATTAAACTCGCTTATAATTTCAGTTACATCTAAATTTTAAGCTGACGTTTCGAATGCTTTGTAGCAATCTGGTTTTCGTGTTAATTAGTCATCAGATGTTTAATTGACTTACTGACAGACACTTACATCTCTTCTCGTGAACACTGTTGGTGCAAAGCATTGAAACGTCGAGTTAAAATTAAAATGTAACCAATATTATATGCGACTTAAATCCTTAAAAAATAGTTTTATTTCAAATGTGTACTCGTGAAAATCTAAGAAAGTAGTACTTTCTTATCAATGTTTGTGAACTAATTTTTATCAATTGTCTAATAATGGTTATATATATAGAATAATAATAATTAAAAGTAATGGCTTGGATGACATTTTTTTAGGCAATGCTTTAACGCAATATTTTAGTTTTGACCCCCCTATAAACAGAATTGTATCCAAGATTTGTAACAATAACAAAAAAAATATTCTGGGTAAAGGCATACGGAAAAATTATGTTCTAAGTTTTAATTTTTTTCTCAGATAAACTTGTATATAAAAATAGCGAACAAGAAGATCTACATTGAAAAAGTACTGAAAATGAGTATTGTTTTTTTTTCTAAATAGCAATGTATTATTATTAAGTGTTTTTATTGACTTCAAAAACAATTTTCATTTTATGACTAAAATGTTTTGTTTTCAAATAAACAATCCAAAATGGCGCGTCTATCGAATTTAAAGTTAGCCCATGATGGCGCTACAAAATTATAAAATGAATTTTCTTCCACGTCATTAACTGGGCTATTGTCTTTTTGTACCGGCGAAAAGTTATGCGTATGGATATTTTGTGGAGTAAAAAGTTGACGTTTCGACATTTTTCCCGCCTTTCTATTACCATTGCCATTATTACTATTGTTTGTTTTAGTGTTGCTATGATTTTTGTATATTTTTTGAGTAGAATTCTGTTGGTACTCCTGTATTTCATTTTGCAAACCTTGCGAGATTGTTTTGTTTTTATTTTGACAAGTGTCAATATCTCCCATTGATTTGTGTCGAGTGCGTTTAAATACTTTTTGGTGTCTTTCAGCAACCCATCGTCTCATACGTTTAACAAATGGCAACACCATAAAAAAGGCATTAGGACCAACCCCCATTTTAACCTTGGGCGTCATATCCTTCCTATTCGCTGGAAGATCTGCTATTGGGAACCATTCACAAGCTTTAATTTCATTTCTTGTACGCGGCTGGAATTTTGTATCCCGTGGTATATTACCGATTATATACAGACGAGCAATTTGATCGTGAATCATAGCCTCAATATACTCTTGTTTATTAATAAGAGTACTGATATCAAAACCGGTTTCTTCTAGTACCTGCAATGGAAAAAAATGAATTGCAATGATATTGTTGAGGACTAAAAATCTATGAAAATCTTTGGGTATGTGCGTCATAAATTCTAAAACTGTCTATCAAAACATTTTATACACTGCTGTGTACTAGTAACATAAAATTTTGAACTTTAACTTTCTACTTCCACAAAATTTTGAAGAAATAAAAATGTTCTATAGGTCATATTCTTAATTAAATCTTTTTAAAGGTAGCGTTTAAGAATATTAAAAATTTAATTAAGAATAAAATATAAAAATAAAAAAAATATTTAAGAATATAAAAATATAAATAAAGTTTCAAAGTACATTCTCCAGTTTGCAACAGGTACTTCCTCAACTGCTTGAATGTAATGAATGCAACTTCTATTGATGAAAAAGGTATCTGTAGATTATTTGTTTTTTTTACCCAACTCAAACAGTGCCAAAAGACTAATGACTTAAAAGTTTTAAGTAATGCATAAAAATGATATTAACAGACATACAAATTTCATAATGGTGAAAAAAAATTAAGAAAAATTATATTTGCAAAATTATATTTTTACTTTCAAATAATCCAATTTTTAATCCAATAAAAGAAATGAAATTCGCTCGCATTCCAAACATGGAATTTTTATATTTCAAAAGTTGTTTAAGTATTTTTCTGAATTTATACATTTTAAGGGTTTGTTATGACCTAATTTTATTTTTATATTTTCAAAGTCAATTTACTTCTCTAGCAGCACACTTCCAGGGCTCTTCATCTTCATTCACCTTCCCTTTAGGAAAGCCCCATGACGCCTTGGTCCAATAGGATTGTACCAACAAAACATGGGTGAGCTCCGTATCAAGTAGTATAGCTCCATATGTTGGTACTGTTTGTTTATATTCTCTCCAGTTGTCCAACACCTCATCAAGATTCTGTATATGCTCACGAAGTTGAGGGACATGCTGGAGTATGTAACAGTTTATTTTTATAAATATAAAATAAAAAAAACTGCAAATTCATTTAAATAGTTGAATAACCCTGATATGTTTAAGTGATTATAAAAATGTTGTTACAATAATAATGGTTATAAATTTAAATTCTTTAATGTTCTGGGGTAGATATAAATACCTGAAATATATGAGCTGCAAAATCTCTTATCCCACAGGGATTGAGTCTCGTGCTCTCATCAGTGCAATAATAATCCAAGTAGAACCAATGTGCTAATTCTATTTGAAAACAAATTCTCACCAAATTTGCTTTGTCTTCTGGTGGCAAGTTTATTATAAATCGGCTAAAAATACAACATATACTTGAAGTATGATTTTAAAACAAACATAACCTAAAAATAACATCGTTCCAAAACAACGCCTGGAATAGAATCTTCTCGAAAAAAACAACAGTATGAATACTGTTGTATATTCTTCTACCTGCAAAGGTCATCTAATATATCAGTGGGTATTGAATGTTTATTCTGACGAAAATTGCTGTCTGCTAAAGCCATGTTAAATATTTTAGCTTTGTTGAAGATCAGGAAGTTCAGGAACTAATTCATAACTTAAAATATTTAATTTATTAAAATGTGTTTACTGAAAAATGTTTAAAATTCTTACAGGCTTCTAAGGTATTAAGAACGTTATTGTTTGTCAACACAAAAAGGTAGAAATTTAATAGTATGTGACAATGACAACGGTCAATTTTCATTTGTCAATTTGGCATTTATTTACGAAACGTAACTTCCAAGTATAACCACACAAACATTTCTATTTTAATTTTAGTCTTATTTAGTACAATCAATATAATATCAATTAAAATCTTTTAATAAAAATATGTAATTTTTCCTTTCAATTTAAACAATAATCTACTTAAATATAATCATCTATATTTTTAATATTACACTAAAATATTTTCTTGGAATTTTTGTCTTTGGAAAAACACGTTACGGGTACCCACCCCATCGGCCAAGAAGTTGATAGCCACGGGGTTTTGTGGGACTACCTGGCAGATTAGGTGACGTGCCATTTTTTATGCTACCCACTAAAAAAAAACAACAGTTACCCTTATCGCTATAATAGAACGCCATTGTCAGTTCAAACGCAGTCCCGTAGTGTTACCCCCCATATGAAGGTTGTAACGGTTCTACAGCCGTTATGGCTAAATATAAAATTAATTGCTCATCTTTTATTTTATTCCTTACCTATTGGATAGGATCAAATAGAAGTGTGTCAAGGTGCTCCGAGTAACTTAGGACACCATCTCGACGTAGACCTTAAAAAGGTAAAAGAGTTCACCGCCTCGTTTCTCCGAGACGCTGTAGTCTAGGTAAGGTAGCAACGAATATAGTTATGCATCCGTCTATCTAGTCTCCCAAGACGGAGCCAATCAGTAGTTGAGGCGGGCTCCCTGATCCGCTCCAAAATAATATCAATCTGAAAAACAGTCAATCGTCGTAGGACTACAATAAACATATTAATGTTACTCACTAAACGAAAAAAGAAAAAGAAAATATTATAGACAAGAAAATATGCTCGTAACACTAGACTGCTCTTAGGAAAAAAAAAACAAATTTTAATGCTCTGTTTTAAATGTCAATGTCTATAGTCACGTCACTAAAAAGTTACGGAAAGAGCAAAATCTTATAATTTAATATTTATTATTATTCCGAATATAACGAAAATCATGGATATAACACCGTTGTTTAAAGCTTGTATAAAAACCGTGAGAACACGGAATAAAGCTTTCGGTATTCACAGCCCATCGAGTGAAGATAAACAAAGAATACTAAGAAGTAAACCCAAGACTGCTTTCATGATTACAGCGAAAGATATCACTTTACAAATAACAAAACTTCGCGATTTTCTGCTTGAGCATAGAGATAGATACTTAAGTTTCTTTAATAGCGTAACCGGTGATGAGATGTCAGAAGCTGAACGAGACCAAATAGATACAGGAGCGCAGAGAATAATAAATACCTGTTCACATCTCCTGAAAGAATTTAGAAATGATAATCGTAAACTCTCCGTATCCCAGCAAACACGGGATTATATGGACTCTGTTATAGACCTCATAGATTCATACTTAAAAGCTGTGTGCAAGATACACAGTGAATTAAAAGCATTAAGGGTCAAAAGAGCCCTCGATATTCGTAAATTATCCCGTTTGGAGCAACCTCAAATTAAATCAAACATTCCAAATCCTTTTATAGATGATAAAATAGTTGATCAAAAAACAAAAAAGGAAGAGAAAGAAGAAGAAAAGACGGAAGAGGAGGAAGTTGTAGAAGAGACAGACAGTCCAAAAACTACAATGGATTTATCAGAAAATGAGGTGGCAATTATGTCTGACCTTGGAGAACTTAGTGCAGAGGAGTTACAAATGTTTGAGTCGGAAAATGTCCAGTTGTTAAATGACTTGAATAGTATGACAGAAGAAGTTCGGCAGATAGAGAGCAAAGTACTCCATATTGCTGAGTTGCAGGAGATATTTACAGAAAAAGTATCAATATAATTTTATTAAAACTTATTTTAAATATGGTTATGAACTAATTATCAATGTATTTACATTTTTTTCAGGTATTACAACAAGAACAGGACATTGACAGGATAGCTAACACAGTTGTAGGCACTACCGAGACAATGAAAGATGCTAATGAACAAATAAAACAGGCAATTCAAAGAAATGCTGGTTTAAGAGTGTACATACTTTTCTTTTTGCTTGTAATGTCATTTACATTACTATTTCTAGACTGGTATAATGAATAAATTGTAAAAGTATGTTTTAAAAATATTTTATTGTTTTAATACTCCTCTAATGATGATAAATATGGTACAGAATTAAGTATGTTATTTATTGTAATTTATATATTAATAAACGAGTACTATGGTATTTTTTTATCAATTTGTCTCCCAAATCCCAGTGAATATTAAAAAAAAGTTATTTTGAAATGTGAACAGTCTGCAAATTGTTTTGTCTTAAAAAAATGTAATATTTGTTCTAAGTTCGTCGGCGGCGGTGATCATATTTTACCAGTGATCCGCATGCTCGTTTGCCCTCCTTTCCCAAAGAAAAAGTACTAAATATTAGAGGATTACAAAAACCAATAAAGAGATTAACATATCACAATATTTCGATAAATGGATCCTGAACTGAAAGACATAGACTAATGCTATCTACATACTGATATTATAGTATTCATATTGAACTGTCAGATGAAAATCATCAATACTAATGTCAATTTGTTTTGACGTTGTTAGCATTTAAAAAATAATAGTTCATGTTTATATTGCGAAGAGGATTGAAGGCACTACATTTTCCTAATAGAATATTAGGAAGAATTGGCTCCGTGAGGTGTTTTTCGAACGTTAAAGTTATGTCTGCGGTCAAAACAATTGAAGATTTGGGATATACATTTAATTCAGGTAAATCTTTAAAAACTAAAGCAAAAATATTTCGGCAACAAGATTAGAATGATAATAATATTCTGTTTCAGAGGGACAGTTGAGAAAAATAGGAAAAGATGGCAAGCCCAGCAATGAATTGTTTGAGTTTACCATAAGTAGTGATCATCAGGAATGTCAGGCCAACTACGAGGTGCTTGGTGCAGCAGTAACCCAGCATATTTACCATCTTCTAGAGACCGAGGTGAATCTCATAAGACTACCTGTACCTAAGGAAAGTACAGAAGAAAATGGTACTTTCATATTTGTTTCACCGGATTATGACAATCAAGATGTTCTATTGATTTTGATTCATGGATCAGGTGCCGTTCGTGCAGGACAATGGGCGCGATCGTAAGACTCTATATTAACTGCATTGATCAAAAATTTGAATTGATTAGAATGTAATTTATTTTTTATTTTTTAGACTTATCATTAATGATAATTTAGAAACTGGCTCACAAATACCATACATAAAACACGCACAGTCTAAGGGCTATGGAATTGTTGTTCTTAATTCAAATGACAACTACAGAGATGACCAGAAAATAGTTCACAGCAGTACAGCCGAGGAACACGCAGATTATGTTTGGAAAACATATATAAAATCTACCAAAGCTAGTAATATTTTAATTGTAGCACATAGTTATGGAGGAATCTTAGCTGTCTTATTATCAGACAAGGAGAAGAAAGAATTTGAGAAACGAGTAAAAGCTGTTGCACTTACAGACTCTGTTCACGGCTACTCTGGTGTTAAAATTACAAAATATCTTAAAACGGTATGGTTAACATTAGTAAACATATATATTATGTAAAATTAAAAAATTAAATTGTTTATACTGTTTTGTTTTTAACTATGTTACCATTTTGTTGTTTATATTCTGCAGGTTTCTAAGAATTGGATATCAAGTACATCTCCATTGGACGCTCCAATGAAAACACCAGATTATGACATTACAAGAGTTTCAGCAGGTATTAATAAATATATTGTCTTATTCTTTATAAATACAGAAAATTTATAATGTTGTTTTATATTTTTTTATTCTTTCAGGTCATTCGAAACATGAAATGACTTCTTACAAGTGCAAAGATTCGGTTTTCAAATTTTTTGATGAAAAACTGAAATTAAATAAAAATTAATTAAAGAAAAATCCATGACAGAAAATATCTCAAAAACTAGGCACACCTATATGTTAAAAAAAAAAAAATAATATTAATCATACAAATATCTTGTGAAAGCTTTAGGCTTATGTTTAAATGTTATATTATCAAAAATGTGTTTTATCATATAACCAGATATAATTGTTGTAATAGTCATGTTATAATAATAAGTGATACATATGTATGTAAATAAGTATATTTTGAAAATAAATTACTATGTAGATATAGATCTACTTTTTCTTTCCCTTAGAATAATGTTTCATCCAATATTTCACATCCTGTTTATCGGCTCTCACACCTAACACTGCAGACTTTGAGTTGACGTCTTTCATGACAAATGGAGAAAATCCAGCAATATAATCAGCAGAGAGGGCATTTGTTTTGCTTCGAGCCATTTTTGTGGCAAATCTTTTATGGATATGTTGGTCCTCTGTAAGAATGGGATACTGAAAATGTTGACCACCTCTAGGTGTAGGCAAACTAAACCTCTTGCCTCTGGCGGTGAGAGGTTTTTTCCCATTTATATGAATATGTTGATTTCCCTCATCATCCACACTAACTGAAACCTTTTTTAGAGTTGCATGCCCACATTTAGGACAAAATAGCTTTGTCATAACACTAGTTGTTTTGAAGCAGGTTGTGCAGCGGAATATAAATGTTCTGAGATGTCTTATTACTCTTCCATCAATAGATGTAACATTTAAACCAATCTGTTTTAATACATTTTGCATGGCAAAGTCTGATGTGATGCATGCAACTTCTACACTTATATCTTCAAACTCTCCATCTTCCATCTCTTTTTTTTTCTCTTTAACATTACCTGGCGTTATCCAATCCCCTTCATCACTCTCAGAATCTTCTTCACTCTCTTCACTGTCAGTTTCTTCTTGGTCAGATACTCTTACTATACAATTATTTACTTCATTTTCATCTCTTAAATCCATGTTTTTTATTTGCTCAGCTATTTCTTCAGCAAATTTACTTTCTTCATCACTGTCATTGCCATTCTTTATATCTTCAATGTCGTTATTGATAATTTGTGGAACTAATTCAGCAACTTTTATATTATCATCTAAAAGGTTTTTATTTTCTGCTATACCTTCTTCTTCATTAACATTCTTTGAATTATCAATGTCATTGCTTTTAGGATCTATTACTTCAGACTGGACAGACACATTATTTGATGCAGTCACAGTATTAGTATTAAAACCAGGAAGTCCAGTAACTTTAACAGTTCTTTGCATTGTAGGTTCAGTTTTAAGATGTTTGGTACCAATTAATTCTTTTTCCATTTGATATGTAAGAGCCATTACCTTAATATCAGTGGCAGAGAGGCTAGTGTAATCACCAGTCTTTTTGGAAAACTCAGTTATGAACTTAACATTCTCAGTAAACACATCTTTAACTTTTAAATCGTATGGTAGTACCACAAGCTTACTTCGCTGCCTGTCATTAGTGATTTCATCTATTACCTCTTGCACAGTGTTAACTTCTTCTGCAATATCTTGTAGATTGGCTGCTCTGATGAAAGCAGTTGTATCTACAACTAAATGTTTTATCTTCTTAGACATATTGGATTTGCTATATTAATTTGCATAGAATACTAAGCTTCAGCTTTTATTTAGTAAACTGCAAAAAGTTTCCTTAAATCGTATTATTTAAAAATCCACGTGCTAAAATGAGAAACATTTTACGAAATTACATTATGACATTGACGTTTAATGACATTTACTATCTTAACTCAATTTGTCAATATTTAGGCACGGTCATAACTTCATACTATTTAATAAAGGATTATTCTTATTTCCTAAGGTAAGTTTGTTCTATAAGTAAAAAGATTAAATATATATATATTTTTATTCCAATTTAAAACAATTTTACATTCTGTTTACTATGGTCATAACTTTATATACTCTTAAAACATAACCATCACAATGTTTCTAAGACCTAACTCTCACAATAACTATTGAAATTTTTTTATTATATTTGTTTATATATGTAGCTTATTATTATTGTCATATTTGTTAATTTCTTTTATTAAATCATACCATAATGTACGGTTCCGTAAAAGATGCTGTGTTAACCGGCACACTCTGTACTCAGTACAAGTCCAATCCTAATTTATTATCTGTCTGTGATTTTTCCGCTCTTAAGTCTTATAGGAATCTTTCGAGTAAACAAAATAATATTTATTTTTCGGGTATTAATGTTTGATGTTAATATTTTGTTTATTTTGTTAACTTTGTCTAGAATAGTATCAATATGAGTTCTAAAAAGGGTAAGCGTATAATAAGCAATAAGCATGCCCCAATAGCTGAATCGGTGAGCATAGCCTTAAAAATACAATTGGATAAATTTCTTAGTGATGAAAATGAGACGGAACTTAAGTTTCCATCGTTTCTGTCGGCTCAAGAACGTAGATTTATCCACGAGACTGTTGCCAAGTTGGGACTCAAATCCAAATCGCGCGGCAAAGGTAAGGATTTCAAATTAATAGAAAAGTCAGTCAGTGTGCCACTTTTATTATTATAAAAAAATAATAAATTTATAGAATATTATATTAACAGCTACATATACTTAGTATTCTTCATTATAATTACAAGTATATATGGTTCATCATTAAATTAAATTAATGATTTTATTAATATTGCACAATATATCATAAGATGCATTCAAACATTGATAACTCTTAAAACGTTTTGTCAGGAGTCCATAGATACATAACAATGTACAAAAGGATTGGTTCAACAATTATCCAAAATGATGCCAAACTAATATTAGACTCGAACATGAGATGTAGCATTGGTGAGCTATTCAATACATTTCCAATTACCAGCAAAGAGAAGGATGACTTGAGCTGTTGTCCCGAAAAGGAGAGAAGCCCTCAGTTGGCTCATAAGTCTTTGGGCCAGTTGAATAATGGAGTAGCACAGGTAGAACAAAATATTTCCTTTAATTACTAAACATTTATAACTTCTTTAGCATACTCTCATATTCCTTGGCTGCGCTAACATTAATACTATTGGAATCTGACCAACTAGTTTCAAACTCAATTAGGTCTCATTCATAAACTCTTAGGATGACTGAATCCTGTGTGAACCCCAATTTGACATCTTTTTTATTTTATTTTCAGATTCCAAACACAACTTACAACCCAGAATTAATAAAGTTTAGAGAGAGGCTACCAGTGTATGATCAAAGGCAGGAGCTTTTGAATGCCATACAAAATCACCAAGTAAGCAATTGTTTATTTGTCCAAATGTTTCATCAATACCGTCAGTTACAATTATGCATTTAAAGGGTAGAAGAGTGTGTCAATACAAATAAAAATTACTATAAAATGAGATACTAGGACAATATACTTAACATTTTTTAGGATTTAAATTATATAAATGAATAATATTGTATCCAGGTTATAATTGTTGCGGGTGCGACAGGTTGTGGTAAGACAACACAGCTACCACAGCTGATTTTGGATCACTGCCAGGAGCACCAGCTGCCAGCCAGGATATACTGTACACAGCCAAGGAGAATATCAGCTGTGTCTGTAGCTGAGAGGGTACAATTTTATTACTTTATAATTGATACAAGTTAAGCTAGGGGTCAAATTTGTTATTATTTTATTGAAATTTTAGAAATTTTAAATTAATATCGTTTTTGGATAATAAAAATAATTTGTGTTAGTTACTTTTAATTTTTAAGAAACACTATGTGTAATTCTATGATATGAACACAAACCACTTTTTTTTTAATGAATTCAACATGATTTTTGATTATCCAAATGACTAATAAAAATGATATTTTTTTTTGCGCTTAATCAATTCTCTTCAGTAAATATTTTAAAGAAAATATAGAAGAAATACTAATTAATATAATAACAGGTGGCATATGAACGCATGGAGAAGATTGGTCAGTCCATCGGTTACCAGATTCGCTTGGAGTCTCGTGTCAGTCCTCGCACAGTGCTCACTTACTGCACCAATGGGGTGTTGTTACGGACATTAATGGGTGGAGACACTGCTCTCACAGGTATATAAAATTGTTTGATTATATCTTAAATATTAATAACATAAGCCCATTATGTCTATGGAAATATAGTAAATATTAAAATTGGTTATGGTCTAATTTTAGAGTGGTAAAAGTGCAAAAAAAATAAAAAGAAGAAAAAGAATAATAATAAAATAATATAATTTTTTCGCAAAATGTAGATGAGTAACTTACAATTTGCAATAAAGTGAAATGAAAGTATTTTAAAAATCTTTACATTAAAAACTCAAAATATTGTGATGTCATGATATTTTATGGCAAAATGTGAAGCAATTTTATTGTAATAAGATCTATGTTTATACGATGTTCTCACATTTAGCAAAAATAAACGAATTTGAATTTGAATCAAAATAACTGTTGAATTAACGCGAACTTTCGCTCCCGACCCAATAGTGGTAAATTAGTGATTCTAAGTTCTGAATATTTTACCATTACAGCTGTTTATTTTAATGTAATTCTTTTTCCAGGTGTAACACATGTGCTAGTAGATGAGGTTCATGAACGTGATAAGTTCAGCGATTTTCTCCTGATAGCGTTACGTGATGCTCTGACGAGGATGAAGGATCTCAAGTTATTATTGATGTCTGCTACCATGGATACCCAGATCTTTTCCAGGTAAAATATATACAACAATATATATTTATAAAAATTAAATTTGTTAAACTTTTTATTATATGTAACATAATTTAAATTTTTTTTGTGACATAAATGTAATTAAAACTGAACCACAAAATGTAAGTAGTAAAAAAAAGTATTGAAAAAAAAATTAGTTTCACAATTCATAACATTATATTTTTATTTAAACTTTCGTGATCGTATATATATATATCGTATATATATATATAAATATATATATATATATATATATATACATATATATATATATATATATACTATTATGTATAACTATCTAATGGTACTCATGTTAATATTATATTGGGCTAAAGGAGTAGTTTCATACCCATTCGAAGTCCTTATTCATATATGGAAGCATGGCCGTATCGCAGCGTGAACTGTTCATCCGATTCCTTTTGGAATTCTTATAGTATTTTAATTCTATATAGTCGCAAATAATAAACATAGAAATAATATTTCGTTGCAGATATTTCAATGGTTGTCCTGTGATTACGATTCCGGGACGCCTGCATGAAGTCCAGCGATACTACTTGGAAGATATATTGAAAATAACCAAGTACAATACGAAGAAGATGATACAAGTTGAAAGAGAACTTAAGTCGAAACTCCAAAGTGGACAAAGTTATTGGTCTCAACTTGAAAGTAGGTTATAATAACTTAATTTCTTGTTTTTGGTGATTTAAACTGTTTTGAACCTTGTTTACTACTAGGAACGCGAACCAGATTTTGATTTTGAATCGCTGTGCTCGCAAAATCTCGGTATGTGTTATCATATTGAGCGAATCATATGCGAGGTGCAAATAGTACCGAAGTTGCATTTACAAATCGTCGACGCGTTGTGTCCTCAACTTTTTTTTTACAAAACAAAATTTTCGCACGAAAAGTTTTTACAATTGAAGTGGGATGGGATTTTAATTTTTCTGTGATTATACCTCAACGACATTGAATATTTGAAATTTTTTTTAAATCACCACCAGAGGGATATCTATCAGTGTGAAAAATTTTAAAATTTTTGGTTGTGCTGTTTTTGATTGATCCTTGCACAAATGCACAAAGGATGCAGAAAAGCCTCTCATAGAGAGCTTCGCTCAAAAATTTAATTATTTGGCTGCCTTCACGTAAATACTGACGAAATTTCCCGGATCACTTTTCACCCCTTTTGGGTCATTATTCATGAGCCCGGAGGATTTCGGAATCGGTTGTTTCGGACATGTTATTGTTATAAAAAAATCTATATTAAATAATGTAATTGTTTTAGATCAAAAACAGAATCAAGAGGAGAAAGACGTGAAGGATGAAAAAGAAAAAGAAGTTTCAATGGATGCAGCGCTTCAAGCGGATATGGACGAGTTCCTAGATGAGTGCTTCAATGAAGGAAGCTTGGTAAGGAGTTATTACAAATAGACCAACACAAAACATAATAATAACATTATAATTAATAAAACCGCAAAATGGGGGAATTAACAAGATAGGACAAACGAGACACAGATTTCTTAGATTTATTTTTACATCTGAACGGGTATGTGTTTGTTCGTCTCATGGTAAGTTTGACTTCAGTCTAAAATATGGTACGCTTACTTAGGCATCTATTTACTCTAGATTTGTAGAGGTTGTAATTATCAGGAAATACCCACTCTAGCAGAGAATTCCAAACTTACTCACAAGTAAATTAGAAGTGAAATGCTTTGTACGGTACTTTGGTACATCAACAGTAAATGGACGTTTTTTAGCTGAGCTTCTGGTTTTTCGGTGATTGAAAGGTGCTGGGTGTATCAGGTTGTGTACTTCTCTTGCACACTTTCCGAAATGTATCCGATAAAAAACCGACAAACTAGACACCTTGCGGCGATGTTCCACACTTTGGAATTTAGCTTTAGCAAAGGTGCTATCACCTACGAGCCTCTTTGTCCGCCTCTCAATTGATTCCATCGCCTCTAGCTGGTATTTTGCTGATCCATCCCAAACTTGCAAGCAGTACTCCATTCACGACCGAACTTGTGCTTTATAAAAGAGTGAGCAACTGTTCCGGATTAAAGTACCGACGCATTTTCCAGAGAATACAAAGCTTTTTAGTGGCTAAATGAGATTTAGATACGATATAGGAACCGAAGTTGAGAGATCTTTTTAAGCTGACGGGTTCATTCCGAAATTAAATTAATCTTCAAAATTATGTTAATTAATCTTCACATTAATTGAAAGCCATATTGTCGATCACTGTGCAGATCATTCGATTCAAGGTACGCCAAATGGCCGGTATTAAGAACGTTTTCCATGCTCTTGCAGAGTAGGGACGTGACCGATGTGGGCAAGGGTTGCACGTTTTGTAAGCTTACAATAACTCGGGACTTTTCCAGTCTTAAGAGAGCCTAAATAATGGTGTTAGTATAGGAGACAATTCAGCAGCAAATGTTTAAAAAAAATCGCAGAAATACTGTCAGGGCCGCGAAGCGTTTCTAAAATCTGTTTTTGGTGAAATCGGATTTCCGGCATTGCCATCATACTGCCAGAAAAAACTGGAGGTATTGCGCTACCAGCATCTAAACGTGAAGATTCTGCAAATAGGGATGCAAAAAAATTTGCTTTCTGTTCTAATGTTTGAGTCAGTAACCCATCAGGTTTCTGCAGTGGAGATAGAGAGGGGTGGCAGAAACTCACCTGGGCCTCTTTGGCTAGGGACCAAAAAGCTTTGCTACCAGGTGGATACGAATTCAGTTGGGTCTCTATTCGGCCAATATGGTCAGAATGAGCATTCTTGAACACCTTGAAGAACTTGGCAGCCTTGTTAAAAGCTCTCCTCTTATCGCGAACATCCATAGCCTTATGGTGTCGAACTTCAGCTCATACTAGGTACATAGAACTGATACTTGTGCACTTTAGTTCGTCGACAGTTGGATCCAAATCATATGAAGGCACTTTAGAAAATGAAATATAATATTTCATTCCCAATCGTAGAACTTTAGAAATGGAATCTGCGCAAGCACTGAGATTACTCAAAGAGAAGCAAATAGACTGCCAAGAAAAAGATGCAAAGAAAGATCTGTCCCAGCATGCTGGGTATGGATATGGCCAATCCTGGCTTTGGCCTTTAAAATCCCAAAAAAATGTGGTCTAACATTGTACTCCAGGGTAAACTCCGGGTAGGATAAATATGACACGTCGGATGGACATCTTATTTGGGTCTCCGTGAGAAACAAGAGATGTGGCTTTTTTGTCTCTAGATAATGGAGGACGGCGTGATATTTGAGTGAAGGTTATAGGTTTGGTTATGGGCCTCTAATGTTGATGGAATGCACTTTTAAAGACAAGATCTCTTGTTATTCATTAATAAATTGATATAGGTAGTCGGCAGTAGAGCCAGGCGTTTACGATGTAGAGCCAGTGAATCACATCATAACCATGCACACCGATGGGGGACTAGTCTGGAGACAGCGGGAAGACCGAGCCTACCCAAAAGTGTTCATCCGGTAACCAACCGACGCGATGACGCACTCCCGGAATTTTTCGACAGTTGGCTGGACAACCTTTCATGAGTGGCTAGCTCGCAATTGGATCCCCGACTGACTGCGGTCGGCACGCGGTGCCCCGTGCCTCGGATCCCGTTATATTCCGCGACTACTCTCGCGATACTTGTTTGTCATTATACTTCTTATTCGGAATTTACTCGCAACGCTACTGCTCTGACCCGAATTCCCGTAACGGCGTCACCAGACTACGCGCCGAAACACGGCTACGTCGATTGGCGGTGCGACTTACACCACCAGTTACGTTTGATGTCTACCACCGTTTTTTTGGTCGCCTAATTAGCACTGACTACTCGTGGGTTATCATTAAGGGGTATAATCCTACGGACGGTGGCGACTCACTTCTCAAAAATCGCGAGATCCTCAATCTCGTGAGATGGACAAATTATTGAAGACAACCTCTATCTAGTGACACATTGATATACTAAAAATAAATGTAATTAATTATTAAAAATGTATTAGTAAAATTTGTTTAATATATTATTGCAGGACTCGTTCAGTCAAGTGCTGTACATGGTGATGTCAGAGGGCGTGCCCGCCTCGTGCGCTCACTCGCGCTGCGGCCGCACCGCGCTGTGCGCCGCCGCCATGCACGGACTGCCGCATGTGGCGCTGCAGCTGCTGAGGATAGGTACACACATACACGCACACACACACGTACACACGCACACGTACACACACACATGTACACACGCACACACATGTCCACGCACAGACGCCCACGCACATATGCCCATTCACACACGCCCACGCACACGCCCATGCAAACACGTCCACACACCCACACGCACACAGACAATAACACAAACAGACACTGACACATAGTGACACAAATATTCAGATAATACACAAGCACAGGGAGAGAGAAAGAGACACACACATAGAACCACAGAAACACACACGCAAGCACACACATACACATACATGCACATTTAGAAAAAGTCAGTGATATAATAATAGTCACTAATTACAGGAGCGGATCCTTCTGTTAAAGACAAAAGCGGCAAAACACCTTACGATTATGCAATTGATAACGGTCACACCGAGTGCGCCAAACTTTTGTCCACATTCAACCACGCAGAGGAACCTAAAAACAATCAAGAAGAAGACAATGCAGCAGATCACTTCCTGTTAGATGTTTACTATCATGCCTTCTCCGAGGAGCTGATAGACCACGACCTCATGCTAGCGTTGGTCAAACATATACATTTGAATATGGCAAAAGGAAGTATACTAATATTCCTCCCTGGATATGATGATATAGTCACTCTAAGAGATTTAATTCAAAACTGTTCAGATATGAATGCAATGAAGTATCAAATATTCACTTTACATAGTAACATGCAGACCCTGGACCAAAAGAAAGTGTTCAATCCATTACCGAATGCAAGAAAAATTATAATATCAACTAATATAGCGGAAACGTCTATAACAATAGATGATGTGGTTTACGTTATAGACTCTTGTAAGGTTAAGGAGAAGTACTATGAGTCGAGTGGTGGGGTTTGTTCGCTGCAATGTGTGTGGACGTCACGGGCTTGTTGCCAGCAGAGAGCAGGACGAGCGGGAAGGACAAAACCAGGACAATGCTACCACATGTGTTCGAAACGAAGGTTTAAAACTTTGTCTCTGAATTCAATCCCGGAAATTCTAAGAGTACCATTGCAAGAGTTGTGTTTGCATACGAAGCTCCTGGCACCTGGAAACACTCCAATAGCAGATTTCCTATCAAAAGCTTTGGAGCCACCATCGTTTTTGGCGGTTCGAAATGCTGTAACTTTACTTAAAACTATTGGTGCCCTAACTCCTATGGAGGATTTGACTGAAATCGGACAACACTTACTGGATCTTACAGTGGAACCGAAATTAGGAAAAATGTTGCTATATGCGTGTGTGATGAAGTGCCTGGATCCGATTCTGACAATTGTTTGCAGTTTAGCCAATAAGGAGCCTTTTCAGATCTCGATGAATCCAGAAAATAGAAAAAAGGGAAGTATGGCGAGGAAAGACTTTGCAGCAGATAGTTATTCAGATCACATGGCACTGCTGCGTGCATTCCAGGCGTGGCAGATGGCTAGAACCAATGGTACAGAGAAAACCTTCTGTAGCAGGAATTTGATCTGTGGTGCAACTATGGAGATGATCGTCGGCTATCGTTCACAACTTCTAGCACAGCTTCGAGCTCTCGGTCTTGTTAAGGCAAGGGGATCGGGTGACATTAAGGATGTTAACTTAAACTCAGAAAAGTGGCATGTAGTTAAAGCTGTTCTAGTTAGTGGACTCTACCCATCAATAGCGAGAGTGGACAGAGATTCGTTTACTTTGAGGACATCGAAGGAAGTGAAAGTAGCTTTCCACCCGAGTTCCACTTTACATCGCGGCGGCGGAGTCTCAGGATCACAGAAATCAGTCCAGAGTTTACCCACAGACTGGGTGGTGTTTGAGGAAATATCTAGAGTCGGAAGGTTTTGCTTCATCCGCTGTAACACCCTGGTAACACCCTTGACCGTGGCTTTGTTCAGTGGTCCTTTACGGGTTCCTCCCGGAGCACTAACTCAAAGGGCGAATCCGCCTGGACTTTCAAGTGACTCGGATAGTGAGGCAGATGAGAGCAACTCCTCCCCCGATACAGCTGTTCTAACGCTGGATGATTGGATGGCCTTTACAGCAGACGCGTCTGATGCTATAAGCGTTTACTATCTAAGACAGAAGTTATGCGCTTTGGTTATTCGCAGAATGTCTAATCCAGCAAAGCCGATGACTCCACTAGATGAACAGATATTAAACTCTGTTGTTCAAGTACTTGGAGCTGAAGAAAAAAACATAGGTCTTAATCAACCCAGTGGCATCGGACAACGGCCGAAACCACTAACACTGGACTCACCGAACTGGCGCATGCGAGTTGACGAGGAACAGTTCAGACACGAAAATAAATTTTACCCGCAATATGGCCAAGGAGATTTTGCGAACAATTTCTATCAGAATAATTATGGGTACAGAAATGGTCAAAGGGGGGTCTGGAGGGGGGATGCAGGACCTGGATTCTCACCGCAATATGGTGGGCCCAAAAGTCCTATGTCCCCAGGCAAAGTTATGGGTAATATGGAAAAATATGTTGACAACAATGATGCCAATACTCGATACTTTGTGGTAAGAGCGGACGAGGCGCACAGTGTAGAGTCTCTACAAGCGAGTGCTAGTGGCATCTTCACTCAGAACACGGTCAAGAAACTTATGAAAATAAAACAGGTCAGTCATATCAAACTCAAAACAAAATATATATATATATTCTTTTTCTACCTTCACTATCGTTGATAGGACGGAAATCGCGTGGTGGTATTCTTCTCGTGTTCTGGGGCATCGAAGTTCATCGGCGCGGCAGCAATCGCTGACAACACTAGCACCAACACCACTAGTGGGACGAGTGGTACCAGTAACAGTCCCGCCTTGGAGTGGCTTTCCACTCAGCATGTACCGTATCATATGGTGCGGTAAGTAGACTACACTTAACGAATAACAATAATCATTTTATTGGTCTTATACATCTTTAGACAATATTAAAATTTATTGCTATTTACTTATTGATTTTTAACTTGCAGTATGACTCTATTGATTTTTAAAAGTTCAATTATATATGCGAAGTATATTATAAAGCAACGATCACCGGTAACGGTTTCGAAATATCTCAGTTAACTATTTTGAATTTATTTTTTTTATTTTTTATATAATTATTTCTGTTATAATTCCCAGTCACATCGGCAACTCTCTCTCTGGTGGCAGTCGCGTGTCATCAGCTCGTGACGGTTCTGAGCTGTGTTCCTCTGCGGCGCGTGCTCTGCTGGGGGCACTGCGGCGGCGTGGGGGGGGACACGCGGGACACGCACGACCCATACAGAAACACGGCGGGGACCTGTAGGGGAGGCGGACACAGCGTGTGTGGGTTACATTTACCGTAGTGTGTGTACGAACGGCTCACACAGGTGCTGCGTGATATGTATGCTTCATTATAATATGCACGCAAATACCTACATGTTATATGTGTGTGTGTGCCCGCTCGCATACACACACGGCAGCCTTAGTACGCGTGCGTAAGAGCGTCGTAACATGCCATGGATAAGATTTTTAATTAACACAATATTATTAGCAATAATACAAACTGTAAGTATGTACTGTGATCTCAAATTGATTTCGCTCATTTTATCACTATTATGTGATAATTTTATTACAAAAACCCTGTTTTTACTTTTATTAATTATTGAAAATTTTAACTATTAATTTTGTAAAAAACATCAACTTAAAATATCTATATGTTTTTCATATATCACAATTATATTGATACTTTTCAATATATCACTCAAAAAAATCCATATTTTAAATATACAGTTTGTACGTAGTAAAAAAAATGGTAAAAAAATGAAATGGTTTATTTTTATAAATTATTTCTTCTCCATATCATGCATATACAAAATTAATTAAATCTTAAAGTGTATAGTTTGTTGTGTTAACACATGAGCTGCTTTTAAATATTTTTATAATTCTAAAAGGACAACAGGGTTTTTGATATATTCTCAATAAAAAACAGCTCCAGAAATATAATCAAAAGTGACACTACTATATTATTAGTATAACTTTAGTTATTAAAATATATTTACAACAAGATTTACTTACTTTGTTTACTAATGTGATAGTTGCATTTCTTATATTTTGGATTTACAATAGTTTAAATATCTTTTCTATGCTTTAAATATATTTCAGATTAAATTTTGGCTTTCAAAGTATTTTAAAATTGATCAATTTTAATTCTAACACTAAATTGTAGAAAAATTTATATAAACTTATGATATTCACAATTTGTGAATACAGAAGCACAAATTTTTATATAAATAAAAAGTATAAACTATATTAATGGCTTTGGATAGTTTCACGAGATTTCAGAAAAATGTTATATGTAATGTTATATAAAATAATATTTACATAAATTATTTACAATCCAAGACATTATAATAAACTATTAAATTTATATAAGTTTTTGTTATTTTCAATTAGTACCAGACAAAACTATGTATATAGAAATGCATATGAACACATGACAGTAAAGTACAGACAAGACTTTAATGTTTTAAAATATAATTTAATTTACTTTTTGGAATTTGGTTGTTACTTTGTTAGTAAGACCAGATACAAAATCTTAATATAGACTTTTCTTACTTTAGACCTATTTTTATTTTAATTTTTTATAAAGTAATAAAGAGTAGACGGTATAATGTCCTAGATATTACTCTCTAGAAAGAGACAAAGCTTTAAGTCAATTTCGTGTAGGTCTGTAATGACGTGATATGACCTGGACCAATCAGAAGCCAGAAAGAGTGAAGCAAGCTTTGCCTCTCACTCTTTCCCTGTATTTAATTTACAGCTGAATTTGACTTAATTGGAGTATATTTTATCTATTGTAATAAAATGTTGCAATTCTAGAAAAATTTTAGAATTTTTTTAATAAATTAAAGTTTAGACAATTGTATTTATATAAATACTATTTAATATAATAGTTGCTTGTTTATATTTAAGACAATTAAAATAAATTGTGCGTTTATAATTAGATGGATACTGTTCAATAAAATTACTTAACAGTTGATATTGATTTAAGCGTTTTAATTAATTAAAATGTGAAAAAACACTTTAATAGTATTATATTTCAGTTTAAAGTGTGTACAGTTCATATATTTAAAAAAATATGTAAAATGTAGATAGTAAGAATTTCAACAGTTCTTATAACATTTCTTGATTTTTTATGGTTGTTTTATTTAAGTAACAATTTTAATATGTATTTTAAGTAATTAAACAAAATTATATTTTACAAATATTGTCTCAACAAAGAGAATATTCAATACTTGCCGCATATTAAGTAATTTATACTTACATACAATATATTCAATGTCCAAGTAAAATATGTTTGTAACTGATTGGTGCTCCTAAAGCTATTTATTAAAGTTAGTCGCTTCAATGTTATACTTCTGTGTTTTGTTTTTAGTGTGACAGCAAAATAAACAGTTTGATTATTATTTGTTGTTTTAATTCTATTTTCAATACACATTGTCTATACGTTACGTATTTTAACTGATAAACAAATAGTACAGTGGTTAAACCTACTTATATAATAATATAATTAAGGATATCGAATTTTTATATAGCAGTTTGAATTAATTAAAAATAATTGCACGCGCAGATGTTAAATTCTTACTATGACTGTCATATATATAATTTTTTGCTAATTGTAGACATCCGGGAAATCGTGTCAAGCTAAAATTTTCCTAATATATATTTTTAGTTTCGCTCAGTATCTCCCGTTTCTTCCCGTTTGCATGCCGGCGGCCCTATTTATTAATGAAATACTATTTTATCCATTTAAATTTAAATCAAGTTATTTACTGGGCGAAGCGAGCAGAGCGCTTTATTGAAGAGAATTTGCATTAGTTTTACAAAGATGGTATTAAAACGGCTTAATGGGTCGGTTTCAAATTTTGCACACATACCAAGCTGATATGTGTGGTGGTTTGAAAAAAAAAATCAAAAAAAATTCATTGTCGTTGAGGAATAATGTCCAAAAAAATCACTCCCATAGACTTCAATATAAAAAAATTAGCGCGAAAAATTGAAGTCTCATTGTGGACGCGTGTGCCTAATTTTTTTAATCGAATTGTACTGTCCCCCTGGTCAATTTTTTTTCCCACACCAAGACGAAGCCTTCGGCTTGGTTCGCTTCACTCAACATGCAAACGGCCCCTGAGATTTTGCGATCGCAGCGAATCGAAATTGAGGAGCTGGTGGCGTTACTAGTTTTTCATCCCATCTATTCCAAAAGAGTTACTATGTTGTGTGTATGAGTGGAAGCAAAATAGCTCTATTCCGATAGGTACTTTTAAGCGGGCGGAAAAGTGATTTGAATTTGGAACATGCATATAGGTATGAACACAGAGTACTATATATATATGGGTATGAACATGTGTACTTGACATTGGCTAATCTGTGTAAAAGCCAAAACAAAAAAAAAAAGATATAAACATTCATAGAAATCAAACTCAAATCGTACGAATTACTGGACTGGCACGCGTACGTATTGACTGCACGGCGCCGGGAAGCAAATTCAAAATTCAAATTCAAATTCAAAATATCTTAATTCAAATAGGCATTTACACGCACTTTTGAATCGTCAATTATTACATTATAAAAATGTCAGTAGTCAGTCCGTCCTTAAGCTACCACCAGCTCGGAATGCTGTTCTGTTGAGAAGAGCTGGCCAGAAACAACAGTTGCTCTTTTTAAAATATGTGAACAATGTTTGATGTACAGATTAGAATATCCTGCAAGTGAGTCAACAACCAAAGCTCCACAACCTAACCTTTTACTTGATCGAAATACGATCAACTAAGAATTCTTGTATGCTATAATAAGCTTTATTTAACAGTATACTTTTAATTTTAGATTTAAAAGCAAGTAAAGGAAGGTCTAAGATATCTTGTGGAAGCTTATTATATATGCGAACACTCATGCCCATGAAGGATTTTTTAACTTTTTGCAGAGAAATATCTGCGTTGAAAGTTTATTTTTATTTCTAGTATTTATAGCGTGTCTGTCACTGTTTTTTACATATCTATCCAAATTGTGACGTACAAATAAAATGTTATTAAATATGTATTGAGAAACGAACGTAAGAATACCAATTTCTTTAAAGACATCTCTCAGGGAATCTCTTGCTTTTAAGTTATAAATAGCCCGCACAGCTCTTTTTTGCAAAATAAATAGAGAATTAACTTCAGCAGCACTGCCCCATAACAAAATACCGTAAGACAAAATGCAATGAAAGTAACTAAAATAAACAAGTCGAGCTGTATTGACATCTGTTAATTGTCTTATTTTTTTAATTGCATAGACGGCAGAGCTGAGTCTCCCTGCGAGTGTTCAGAGATGGCTAAGCGTGCTAAATCAATCACTTGAGATTCCAAATTAGAATCCTTCGCTTCGCTCGTGATTAGTATAAATACTATTGTGCTTCCTTGTCTGATATATATCTAATATATCTTAATACTAATCTTATTATCCATTTCTAAACTAGGTCCGCTACTGTGTAAGGCGAGTGGAGCGAAGCATTGTTGATGAATGAGTTTCTAACTTTTTAACTCTATGGGACACACTTTAACCATTGAATAAAAAATTACAATCACAAATGTCACCAAAAAACTTCAGGACTTTTACTGTTCTCGACAACTCTGCCAATGTTTGTCATCATACCATTATTCGTCTATGAGGAGTAGCATTAGTAACAAAACACACTTTGACCAATATTGAAAAGTATCCAAAAGTTTCTAAAATGTAATGTGTTTTATTTTATTATAGTAACGGTTTTTTTTAATGTTACTCTGAGTGAAAACAGGATAATTACAAAAATAAGGAGCGGCACTCAGTCACCCGAATTTCCATAAACAAACTCTTAATCAAAGTTATATTATAAATAAAACAAGATTTAAGTAATAGAAGTTTTATTATTCTGTCTAGGTCTGCTTGGCTTGTTCCAGAGCGTCGCGCGCCTGCAGCTGCTGCAGCGTCAGCAGCGACACGCCCAGCTGGTCCTCGCGGCTGAACGGCTGAGCCATCTGGCGCAGCCAACGCTTACTTATCTAGAACACAACATGCAGTTAATACTTGATATCCTTGAACATTTTTTTTGTCATGTTTTATATATTGATAAATTCGTTTAGTCATATACACCAAGGTATACATAAACTTAAAAAAAGAAGTGGGGTTTGATAGATATGAAGAGTAATCAACGTGAGTGTGTGTGTGTGTGTGTGTGTATTTTTTAGTGTATCAGTGTATTTGTGAGTGTATCTGTGGATGTGTGTCTATATGTATTTGTGTGTCAGTATACCTGCACGGCCTCCTCCGTGCTGAGGTTGCAAAGGGAGTCCCTCAGGTGTTCCTGTATCCATCGCGGCAGCTTACTGCGCTTGTCCGAGCGACTGAAGCGTTTGTCCGCGAATATCATTATACCGTAGTCAGTCTTTCCTCTGTAAAGATATAAAGGGACTGATATTTTATTTATCTGTATTGTTTTAATATAATATAGTGATGTATGCAGCTCACCGCAGAGCTCGTCCTACGCACTGAGCCGCGTGACGCATCGCATCGAAGGTTAGGAAGTCGTTCTCACGTATCTGTGTATAATAATAGATTATCATGGCCCTTATAGACAAAAAAAAAATTAAAATTAAAAAATAAAATACAAAATCAAACATAAGCTGAATGTTTGAAAAAGAAAACGATAATATTTTTAATATTTTTAATTTATATTTTATACGTTTCTTTTGCGTGTTATGCTCAAATATTAATTCTAAAAAATTCCTAATAGGATTTTAATCAAACATTTGATGAAAGAAATAACTAGTTTCTAAATGAGTAAACTTAAAGATTCCATCCATTGAAGGATTTTATAATAATAAAGGTATTGTTAAGCCTCTTGCCTGGAACTGATCCCGGAGGTACTCCAGGCGTGCCTTCAGTATGCGGCTCTGAGTGAAGACGTAGGGAATCCCGAACATGAGCACAGCTCGCCCCAGGTGGTGGTCGAAGTCCACTCCCTCAGACACCTTACCGCGAGCCACTGACAACAGCACGCCACCGCGACCGCTCTCACAAGCCTGCGGAGATAAGAGGACATGAGTGGAGATAGTAGGAGATGAGCGACACTCGACCAATAGTGTTATTTTAGTAATTCTTGGATTATAATATTTTCCACTCACTTGAAAACTCAGGAAAGGTGGGAATGATCTCAAAGTTGAATAAGAACCACTTGACACACTTTTATATTTTTTTTATAGTAAATAAGACTAAATACGCAATGTACTACAAACTAAAGTTAGTTTTGGAGAATGTTTGTATTTACACAGATATCTATAATAATATTATAAAGACAAAAAACAGTTTTAAACGCACAAATCTTTGAAGCTACCGAATGAGTTTGAAAAAATTTTTCTGATATATTAGTCAATGTAGCATTACTCTACTTCTCTTAATTATTTTAATAGTAAATAAAATCGTTCATCCGCGGGTGGAACCGTGAATACTAAGTAGTTTAGTTATAAAATATAAAGCTACCTTGATATAGTTAATTAGAGCAAAGCTCGTCTCTGCGGAGTCTTGTGTTTCTATGAACAATAGCTTGTGTCGCTGTAAGCTCGCCACCACTCCTGAAAATGTTTGGCTTTAATTATTATCACTAAATATTTCAGACAATATATTTTTCAAATATTTGTTTTATTATATATATAACTGCCATATAATAGTGCCTAGCATCTTTAATTCAAATTTAAAAAAAATAAAAAAAATAAAATTGACATTAAAAGAAATCCTTTTTGGATTCTTCATATTATTTGTTCTTAAGATAATATTTAGTTCGAATTCAACTGACACGTCCCCTTTTAATTAAGCCCAATTATTTTGTATTAAAAAGTTTTTGCTAACTAAACAATCTTTTTTTTAAAATGGCTTTCTTTTAATCCGTATAACAGTGCGTTCAAAAAAACGGGTACGAGGTGTATACTCGTGCGTATGTTTAGTTATATAATATGTGGAATGGCATAATAGTCAATGCCTTGGCTTTGTAAGAAGGAAAGTATATGACATGAGTCCGCGTGGCGGCGCCACTGTCTCTTACAAACGTAGTGCCAAATTGATGGGAAAAATTTAATCCGTTTATTGGTTTTTGCCTTGTTTATTTTAATTCATTTGACTTTAAAATTGTTTCTATTAAATTATCTTTGATTTGTTATTTATTTAATAAAAGACAGTTTATTCAATTTTGAGGCGTAGAATGAATGGATCCCGGTCTATTTATATATATATATATTTATATATATATATATGTAGGTATCTAATGTGTTTGTGTACCTACCCTGATCATACCAGGCGCCTACAACGCTTTCCAGGTAGAGGTAGGAGGTGAAGAAGCATACCACGCCATCCGGCACACACGCTGATATCTAAAAAACGTAGAGAATAATATATATATATATATATATATATATATATATATATATATATATATATATATATATATCTAAGATCGTGCGAGTTATTAAAGTGACAGAATTTGAGAGAAACTTACACGTTTCTTTTATTTTTGTGTACACTAATCGAACTTTTGAAAAGGACTTATTCTTGGGAAAGATCTTGGTAAATTATATTTAAGAACAATTTATTTAATTAATATATATCAAGTACCTCTACTAATAATTGTCCATAATTCCGTATTACAGCGACGTCCTCTCGCGTCTCATACTTAGACGAGATGGCGACCTGGTCGCTACCCTTAGAGACTATCTGTAGTAAAATAATAATTAATTACAAAAAACAATAACGATATATAAAATAATATAATATAAGATAGTGTGGTGTGGTAGTGTAGTGTAGTATATTATAGTATATAAAAGAAAGTATAAAAAAATTTTGTATAATTATTAACAATGTTGAAAACATTGTAAAATAATAGTGTATGTTTTTCAAGAGAGCAATATTCGGACTCATAATACCAGAGTTAAGAGGTTCGAATCCTGCTCGTGATATTTTCTTAAGACTGACAATATTTAAATTTTATCACCATGGGTAGAATACAGGGTCGAGCCAGCGTCATGGTGAAGGAGCTGAGCACCACGGGAGAGAAGTCCAGGATCTTAGGGTACATATCCAGAGGAGATAGGGTACCTGAACACACAAGCATGATATTAATTAGTAGCCGACCAAAATTTTGATTTCGGCATAAAAATGCCGTTTCGGCTAAAAAATTGGCCGAAACTGGAGTATTTATGTATTATCGTGTATCGTTCGGCGAAATTTGTGACTTACTCGTTTTCATTCGAGTTGAAAAATTGAATTCGAATAGTTACTTTGAAATTACATTATGTATATAGTACTTTAATAAAAATCTTTATTTTATTTAACACTATATTTATTTGTATATGTATATGTATATACAAATAAATATATCTAGTGTATAGTTACACTTACATTGTACTGTAGCAAATAATTGAAATTTTAAATATGTTCAAATAACTTTCGATTTCGACCGAAAAAGAAAGTAAAGTCGGCTGTAAAACTTGTTTCAGTCTCATAAATATTTAATACTCACAAATATACAAGAACATATCAGTCCTTAATAACTAACTTATTTAACTGAGATTTATATGTTTTTAGAGAATCTCATAGTAAAATTTATTATTTTTTTTTATTTGTTTGTATATAAATACGTTATTTATTATCACAAACAGGATTCGAACCTGCGACATCTGAGTCTGTTAACTTCTATTATTGAATTATTGATCGAAGCTCTCTATGAGAGACTTTTCTGCATCCTTTGTGCAAACATCAAAAACGGTATATCCAAAAACTTCCAAATTTGGCACAGTGATAGACATCAGTCTGGTGGTGGTTATAAAAATATTTTAAAATAATTCGATGTCGTTAAGGAATAATCACGGAAAAATTAAAATCCCATAGACTTCAATTGGCAAAAATTTTTTCTCGAAAATTTAGGTTTATAATTGAAAAAAATAAAAATAAAGAAATAGTTGAGGACAGAATGCGTCGACGTTTTGTAAATGCAACTTCGGTACTATTTGCACCTCGCTTCACTCAATATGATAACACATACCGAGATTCTGCGAGCGCAGCGAAGCAAAATTGAGATCTGGTTCGCGCTTCTAGTTATTATTATAAAATTATTATAAATCATATGAAGTATATTAATTCATAAAATAGTATTATAAAAATATATATACCGGAAGTTATAATAACAGTTTGAAACCTCGCGAAGACTGGTCGCATCGCTATAGAGGAGTCCATACACCTGGAAACAATATACATATATATTACATTTAATTATATATACAAATAACATCAATAATACCCAGAGAACAATTTTTAATTAAATTAATTAACATTATTTAATAAAAATATATCATGAAATACTATATAAATGTATACTAATATTATAAAACATTATATTATTTATAGTTATTTAATAACCAACCATTCCTTTAATTCGTTCAATCTTTCATTCTTCAATTAATCTTAATAGTGCGTTCAATCACTCGCTCAATTTGTTCAATCAATCTTAATAGTTCGTTCAATCATTCGTTCTTCAATAAATATTGAGAGTTCGTTCAATCATTCGCTAAATTCGTAATAATAATATACTTTATTGTACTCCCGGATCTTAATAGTTCGTTCAATCATTCGTTTTATTTGATCAATCATTAGTTTTTTAATCAATCTTATATGTTTGTTCGATCATTCGCTCAATTCGTTCAATAATTCGTTTTTAATAGTAAGTAAAAGCTAGTATTACATAAACTTACGAAAAATGCAATATAGGATTGGATACAGTGGGTGTTTTGTCATCAAAAGGCTCTATGATGATCACGAAACCCTTGGTGTATGTGGAGACGAGAGTCGCCAGATGAGCTATGAGGGTCAGGGCTCCGAAGTTAGATGGATCTGGTATTTGTAGAGTTCGTAGAAGAGTCTGAAGACGAGATGATACAAACCGAAGTGGCTTGCGCTCTATACACACACGTGAAGAAACATCCTTCAAGAATCCTGAAATAATGTACTTATTAGAATGAAAGAAATATATAGTTTTTAATTAAAATAATTTTTAATATTTATCTATATCAAAAAAGTGTGTTAATATTAAAAAATAATTATTAATGAATTTTAAATAAATATTTAAACAATAAAAAAAAGTATTAATTTTTGCAAATTTTTGAATATTTATTAGTATCAAAGAAATGTGTAAATAATCAATAATAATAATTGATGAGTTTTATAGATTTATATTTAGATAAAAAAATATATGTATATATATTAATACTTTTTCAAGTCAATTTTAATAATAATACAATTAAATAGTTTCACCTGCTGGAGACTCTTGTACCACGTGTTGTATTCGTAGTCTAGTTTTGAGGTATTCTATAAAACGCTTCAAGAATCCAAGGAAATGTACAGCGTTCCTTATATTTCCAGGAACCACCTCTGAAATAATATTACACTTCGTCTATTATACTTATATTATATCGGCGGGTGTCTTGACTGTGTCAATGCGTGTGTGTGTGTGTATGTATATTCAAATTCGTTTATATGTGCGTGTTTGTGTTTCACGTGTTGAAATTTGTAATATAATTTGTTATTGTGTTTTTGTATCACTGAGGCAGCACATTAAATTGGGTGCGTGCTTGCGCGCGCGTGCGTGTGTGTGTTTGTGCGTGTGTGTGTGCGCGGGTGTGTGCGTGTGTCTGTACGTGTGTGTGTGCGTATTTTTTACCATTAAGTAGTTCGTCAGGCAGCACAGGGTTTCCAAGTATGACGTCACTGTCTCTTGCGAGCGCCGCCTCTCTTAATCCTTCCACCATTTGTTCATACTCTAGAGCGAGACGCGTCTCATCTTCTTGTTTCAATCTAAAAACAATACAGAAGTCAATAGTATTTTTATTCTAATTATTTTATGATTAATAAACTAAGTACGGCGTGTATTGTTTACTGTGACACAGCTTTTTCCAAGGTTTGTAGGGCTTGAGTACTCTTATCGATAGTTCTTCGAGTGATCTTAACACTGAGGGAGTCTATACACACGTTGTCGATGTTATGTGCTTCATCGAACACAACTACTGCCTCTTTATTCAGTTCCTTTGATACCACTTCAGCTATCTTCGGGTCCAGGAGGTAGTGATAGGAGTATACTACGATTTCTGCGTGGATTATCTGTTGAAAGTATTTTTTTTTTAAATTGATATTTTATAGAAGCAACAAATAGGAAATTACAAAGTATAAAAAGAAATCCAATTAATATCACTTTCTTCTTGTTGAAAAACATCATATATAATTATATCAAGTTCTGTAATTACAACGGTAGCTTAATTGTTGAAGTGACGAAACTTTACCCCAGAGGCCGTAAGTTTGGGTCCTGCCCATGTCGATAAAGTTTTCATTCTATATTATACATAGAAAAAAAAAAAAGAGACGAACAGAGTGGCACATCATTATGGTTGCATGTCAGCAAAATGTCACAGGCCCCCAGCGGGAAGGGGGCCCCGCTCTTAATTAAACATAACTTAAAATAAAGTATGGTAGCATTTGTTTGTAACTTTTTCATATAGAAATTTATATTAAATTATTTTTTTTTTTATTTAATACTACATAATTGTATGAGTTAATTTTTGTTTCATGTTTTGGCCTATGTATCCAACGTAGGTTGGCCACTAATGACCAACATGTTTATGGATAATTTCAAACTAAAACAACCATTTTGAGATTTTCTAACCTCCTTTATTTAATTAAATCATACTCACTGCAAACCTGGATAAGAAATATGGGCACCAGTTCCGATCAGCCCCATACTGTTTGAGGTCATCCAATGTGTACACACCATAGGGAAGCATGGACTCACGACCTTCACGGTTAAAGCCTTCATAGAACTGACCTTGGGAGTACAATTTATAATTATGAATTAATAATTCAACTATAATCTTTATAGTAGTTCATAACAAAAATTAAAAAAAATATTTGTTATGAATTTATATATAAAAATGTATTGGAATTTAAAGTTTATTAAATTTTAAATAAGGAATAAGAAGTTTATCAAAATAACTTTTGCAATGATCAAATTTTATCATTTTTTATTTAAATAATAAAATAATTTAATAATTATTTCAAGATTGGCTTTGTGTATTTTTTTATATAAATGTTCGTGATCCATGATTACTATTATATATAATTATCTTAGATTACTCACGTAAAAAAATCACTGCTGAATGACGCAATAATTACGTCTAACTGCAAGTACTTGAATAAGGGCCCCAATCATATTTTGAACTACTCAGCATATACCAATAGTTGTTATGTGAGTGTATCCAGATAATTATATATAATTGTAGTATGTAATACATTATTATATTTACAAATAGGTATGGAGCTGTCATTCTCGTGCCTATCGCGGATGTAGCTTGCAGTTAGGGAATGGCACTTGCCATCCACTAGCTTGCCTTCTCGTTCTCTTGATACCTGATACAATCAACATAATATGTTAGCATATCCAATATATGACGGTTGCCTGGCAGAGATCGCTTTTTAGCAATAAGACCACTTTTTTGTGTCTATTATAGTGTTACTTTTTTTGGTTATATTTATCTGTAATTTCTGATTTTTGGTATACAATAAAGAATATTTATTATTATTATTATTATATGAACACATCTGTACATTATGATCATAAGAATGTTGTCAAATACTATAAATTAAATTAAATATAGCAATTTTTGAATTAAGTTCTTTGTTGGAATACAAACCATAATACAAAAATATTGTTCTAATAAGAATTGTGTTAACTATAAAATAATACTAATTTTTTTTTGTTATAACCTCAGGATGAATGCATAAATTTTTTCTTGAGCTTAGAACAACACCAGTGAGATTAGGTGTCTCTCCTTGACTCTTTTCATAATATTTTATGAGATTTTTCAGTTCCTCTAAAACTTTTTCTATTTCAGGCATAGTACGAGAGCAATAGATAAGTTTTCTGAAAAAAAAAACATATGATTTCAATTTCGTACTTTAAGGTGCCAGGAAAAAGTTTTCAGATTTTTTACAATATATTACTATGAAAATTGTTGTGAAATAATTGTACCTGACATGATGTGGATTCTGTATCATGTAAGCCACTATAAGTGATAGCAGTGATATAGTCTTGCCAGTACCAGACGGCATTTCCAGTAATCCATGACCCTGTATTGTAAAAATACATATTATAAAAATTATTTTTCATATAAGTTCACATCTTAAAGGTTTATATTTTTCTCCGTTTCACAGTTTCTTTAAATTTAAATTTTCTTTGAAGTCATACTTGCAACATATGATGAAATATTTAAAAGAAGATTTCGTTAAGAATATTTCAAAATTTTGATGTTGTTTGATACATTTTGTTTGTATTGTTATTGATTTGATATAACCTAGAAAACTTTTTTGGTCATGTTATCTTACTTTAGCGTCAAGAGCCCGCTTGAGTTCAACCATGTATGCATACTGTTCGGGGTAAATATAATCGTATGGGAAATAAACAAGCAAACCATCCACAGTCAACCTAAAAATTAATAATTATTAAATTTTTCACTAAACATTTCGATATGATGTATCATAGCTATGATTATAATTTTATATACTTCATGTTTTTGAACAAGGACTTCTTGAACAAAAGTTTTATCACTTATAAAGTTTTTAAAT
This sequence comes from Mechanitis mazaeus, assembly GCA_959347395.1. Lineage (NCBI taxonomy): Eukaryota > Metazoa > Arthropoda > Insecta > Lepidoptera > Nymphalidae > Mechanitis > Mechanitis mazaeus. The sequence continues at coordinate 10,720,027 of OY365754.1, forward strand.
AAACGACAACAAGTTAAGAGAATAGTGTTTTGAACATTTGATGATAAACGTTGAATTGACAGCTTCGAAGTTTTATTTGATTTGATAACTGTCCTTGACTCTGAAATATCGTTTAGGAACTAATAGAATTATAGACTATCAAAAAGCTATTCGGGTTTTCCTCTTCTGAAAATAAAAACTTAAGCTTGATTCTAATGTCATCATTATGGTCTACTTGTGACCAAATTTGAAACAAAGAAATAAATAAATCATCAAAGTCGGTCCAGCCACTAAGGAATTTAGTGCAGAGCAATTCTTGGAAAATACTTGGAACAAAGTTTGCAATGAATTAAGCTAATTTTGTGAAAGAAAATAAAATTTAGAAAATTGATGAAATATAATAAAATTAATAATGTACCCATTTTATCTAGGAGAAAAATTATGAATAGGATTACAATTTTTACGTAAAAATCATTAATTTAAGTATTTATTTTATATAATTTAAGATTTTATTTCAAAAGATAATAGAATTGACAGAACAACAACAATATGAAAATTTTAATACTGACTGCAGATTCTGCTGGTATAGGATTCTCTATAGGTGTACAGTGTTGTTATGAGTTATACATATTTATCATACACTTTTTATCGCAACCACTAAAGATTTATTTTTATCGCGAAATAGGTACGCGTTTGACTACAGGCTAGCTGATGTAGATGTCTAAGAAGTAGCACGCTTACCTAGTAAAAACCTATTTACTCAATATTTGAAAACGTCTAGATTGTAATTGTCTGGAATCATTGGACAATTACATAAAAAAAAGGTTATGTATTGTTTTGCATAGATTTTATCCTGAGTTAATCATATATCTGATTTAACAATCTTATGAGATCAAGTTTGTTAGCATTTCATGGATTCAACCAGGGGCGTTTAAACCTATAGTGCAGGGTATGCCATGTACATGGGCGCCGCCGTCTCAGGGGGACAGCTAAGAGCATCGTCTTGGATCATCATGGCACAACAATGATAGGATAGAAGCGGCCAGCCAGTGCGGTGGCGGCAGTTATCAAACGCGAGCGCCCTATGACTATGAAAATCTTATATATTAATGCAGGAAGCGATTTCGTTGGCACACTGTAGCTCGAGAACCACTAAAGGGAAAAATATCGTTGATGGCTCAAATCAAAGGTCTCATTATGCTACACTGCTGAAAAATAGTGACAACTCTCAAATCTCATTAGCCTAATTGCAGTAATTAGTCAAAAAATTATTTTTTCCCATAGACTTTGCATGGGGAAATTTTGCGCGCGCTTTTTTAGTAGCGATCTTTTGGCTTTGTTCCCAGCCGCACGCTGCTAACTAGTACTTTCTTGTTACGAAATCATAGTTAATAATTATAGCCCCGGTTCGCCAGGATTTCATTGCACACGGGCGTTACACGAACTAGAGCCACCCCTCGATTCAACCGTGCAGAATACGGGCCTATCACGTTGAAGAAAGAGGAGTACAAACTTTGCCTGGGATTTGCGAGCCAAGTGTAGGTTTAACGGGCCTCTTTAAATACACTCACTGTATACGCTCTTCTCTCTACTTAACCAAATTTAATACAAACTTATTAATAACGCTTTTGAAGAATATTTTAGCAACAAAATGATTTGTTTAATTTTAAACCGATAACCTCACATTTCTCATGACTGATTGATGTATCTATTAAAATGTAAATATTTAATATGATTGGAGAAATACAGCAACCATGGAATAAGCCTATGTTATAACTGAAAGGCTCATAATGGTTCTCGTTAGACGTTATAGATTGTTTTATTTTATTTATGATTTATTTATTTATTTAACACTTTTATTGTACACCACATAACAATTTACGAGTACATAGAATGCAATTCATGTTGTACAAGGAGGCGGCCTTATCGCTAAGCAGCGATTTCTTCCAGACAACCTCAAACAAGTAATGAAATAAAGTATTAAGAAATGAAGAAGGCGGTGCAAAAAAGATATACTTAAAAACTGAGTAAATATATAAATGATACTTTATACGTACATATAATAGAACTTACTACATATAATATATTTAAGGTTATAAATATGATAAGATATTATAATACTAATTTACTAGTTGAAGATAAAATGATTTTGAATAATATGATGTAATTATGTCGCGTAACGACATTAGGAAAGTTATACATCAACGCGAACATCTTCAGATCATGTCTTACCGCCCGTAAAAATTTTTCAAAGGCTGTTCTACAAACCGTAAATTGTCTTCATTTTGTTCCAGCAACTTTAAGGCTTCCTAATATTAATATTTTATGTTATAGCTATCCAAAGACCGGGCAAAAACCATTTCTGGTAATTTGGCCTGATATAATTATTAATAATCATATATTGCGTTACTTAGGTTTGTAAAAAGACAAAAAGTAGTTAGTAATTATGCGTGCCAAAATGTTTTTTTTAAATGTTTTTATATTAAGTTTACTTTAAGATTAAGTCTAAGTTTATCCAAACAATTTTTTTTTGTTTATCAGAATAATATAGAATAAACATTAATTTAAGACATATCGTTATCCTTATTTACATCCAAATCCAATGTAGCCAAAGAGAATTTTGAAACATTCTTATAGACTATTCTTATCGAATTCAAAATGTACCTATTTTATATATTTTATATACCTTTGTATATATTTTATAAAAAAATTGACTTGTATTTACCCCATTATAGATAATATTAATGAGTAATTATTTATTTATATTTGCTTTACATAAATGCTCTTTGATCATAGGTCAAAAACAATTTGATAAATATTATTCAAATCGACTTATCGTCATTTGAGTCTTTGTCGTTCATAATATATAATATCTTTAAGATGAAAGTCGCTGTGCTTGGTGCCGGTATAAATGGCTTAAGTTGTGCTGTAAAAATAAAAGAAAAATACCCTAACATTGATGTAAGTGTCGGAATAACACAATTATTTCACTTTTATCACTTTCATCACAAAATGTTCGCAAAATATAAGGGTAGGTCTTGACATTGAGTGATTGTTGGTTTCACGGTCACCTAGAGAGCAAGGTCTCGATAAAATTGTTTGTGTTCGATGGAACCAGGTATAAGTTGATGGATTAGAGGATTACTTTATATAAAGGGCTGTTCCGACCAAGTGTCCTACAGGTCTAATGCTTGGATTGTACCATTTGACGGTCCAGTTATTTAAACGACTATTGAATTTTCCACGAAAACCTATCTGTTTGATGGACGGAGGGTTTTCGAGAGACTTCTTATATCAATGTGTCTTCTATCGTATATTAGGAGAGTTTCAAAGAACTAAATGTTGTGGACATTTCCATTATCATTATGCAAGCCACGCCTATCATCTAGAATCGTTAGGATCTCCTGCTGTGCGGTTAGCTAGATATTGCCAGATCGTAACGACATCGCTACCGCAAAAAAGTTTAGTTAAGCTTTACATTTAGTATACCTATTTATTATGCAAGCTTTATTTTTATTTCCATCTATGTTTATTCTTAGGTTGTTATAATATCTGACATTCAAACCCCCGACACGACGAGCGATGGCTGCGGTGGATTATGGAAACCCTACTTTTGCGGAAAAACATCTGAACATCTTTTAACGTTAGTATAATATTAAAATAATACAAAATTAATAAAAAATGTTTATCTAATTTTGTTTTTCTGTTTTACAGCAAATGGGGAATCGAAACATACCAATTATATCATAAGTTGTGGCTTGAAGGTGGCCATGATGTAAGTATGATGCCGATGTACGACCTGTTTAGAGAAGACACGCCCCTGTCAGCCCCAGAGTGGTCAAGCTCTGTCTTCGGTTTCAAGATCCTGGACAAGCACCATGTTGACTATTTAAGCAAACTACATTCGAATAAATATGCGTAAGTATTTTGTCCTTGGTATCTACACTTTTATAATAGACAAATCTGGTAAAGAAAAATACCTTAAGCCAAATGGCGAGGGTTCGTAATAGATTCCACTTAAATGTTAAGGCACAAAAAATATTATAGCAATATATTATGTCTACTTCATGCTTTTATAATTCTATTCGATTAGCATAAACTTCACTTGTCTAGGCTCTGAAGAATCGATAACCTATTAGACGGATAAAAGTCGACAAACTAGTAAAAGAGAGCCAAGGAGAGTATTTAGTTATTTATTATTGTTGGTTTGTTTAGCCAGTCATATATGTATTGTCCTAAATTATTTATTATATATTTATATATTATATTTTCAAATATTATATTACATCGATAACTTTGTTAATGTACCTATGCAACCTTTTTAATAAGTTTTCAAACGACCAGTAATAATCATCGACCGAATTTAAATTTTCGGGAAATAAAGTTATTTTTTTGATAATATTTAAACATATAATCTATATTTATATTGAATACATTTATATAATATATATCTCATGGTAGAATTAGATAAATGTTAGGTACATTCTAAAGTATAAAGCTATAATTTATTAGTTTGATTTACCTACGTCAAGGCACAATGTTACCATTTCTACATTAGCCATCAATCTTTCTGTTAAGATAAAAATTTCTTGATGTGGTGGTGATAAACTAGATATATTTTTTGTACTAATTGCTATTTCAATGTTTCTTTTAGGGCCGGACTGACATTTACTACATTCATAGTGTGGTCTAAGTCCATGTTAGCGCATTTAGCACAACGATTCAAGGTCGCGAACGGCAGACTGGTGAAAGGTACTGTGAAGTCCTTGAACGATCCTGATTTGAGGGAATATGACGTGATAATTAACTGTCTAGGACTTGGTGCGAGAGAAGTCGTGCCTGATAATAAGGTGTTCCCAGTTAGAGGACAAATATTAGCAGTAAGTTAAATGTGAAAATGCAAAAGTGACACAGAATAATCTGTTTGTTGATGTTGTTGTTTATTTTTAAATATATTTTAATCTTCACATAAACCTATTTCAGTTTACCAACAAGTACCAAGGAATCCGTTAAACTTAACAACGCGGCCTATGAAGAATTATTGCTAAATTTCTTTAAAAAATCAAAATGATTTCAGATTAATGCACCATGGCTTAATGAAACAATCTTTGACGTGAATACAGGAATTTACATTTTACCTAAGTAAGTATAATACAGTCTAAATTGTAAAGAATCATAGAGCACTGAATCATAGAGGACATTGGACAATCTTTGACCATAAAACTAAAAATTTCCTTATTTTTTTTCATTTCAGTACACAGACAGTTATTATTGGCGGGACACATCAAGAAAACGACTTTAACACAGATATTAACATTGAGGACACAGAAACAATTGCTAATGGATCCTCTGCAATTGTGCCCGCAATAAAAGTAAATACATTCTTCGTTATGGAATCTTATTTAAGACTTAGATACTTATTTATACTTATGCTTTTTAGATTTATATTTATATTTCTATTTTTTGGATTGAATTAGTTTACCGCGAATTGAAACTCTACTCTGCAAAAATAACTTTTTAAAGTTTTTTCTGAAAACTATTTCAGAACGCAAAGTTATTGTCAATATGGGCGGGTTTGAGACCCTGTCGAGAAGAAATAAGGCTTGAAAAAGAAGAAATAAATGACAAATTATACATACACAACTATGGACACGGTATGAATGATGAATTATTAAAGATTAATTAAACACAATATTTGTTTAGATAGTTTTAAGAGCAAGTTAGAATATAATTTAAGATTTATATGTTATATGTTACAGGTGGCAGTGGACTGACATTCTTCTGGGGCTGTGCTTCAGATGTTTTGGAAATATTCGACACATATGTAAATTCAAAAAAAATAAAAAAAATATCAAAGTTGTAAATAAAAATATATTTTCATTATTTATAGTATAAAAGTAACAATTTGTGTAAATAAAACACTTTATACAATCTGAAAGCTTTTTGTTATTTTTTAAATGATTTATAATCTTTGAATGTTTGGTTTCAGCATTTTTTTGGAATGGTATCATAGACATCAGTTCTTCTTTGTACTTTTATAGGTATTTGGCTTCGAACTTCATCTACTAATGCTAGATCTGAAAATAAACTCTTGCTTAAAAATAAGATGTGATAAATCGCTTGAATAAGCTTCACGTCAAATAACTTTACAAAAATGTTATGAACCCTTAGAACTATTACGAAATTAAATATAGATTTTTGCAACTCAAAATAAAGTAGGGCAAACAACTCTCTAATAACGGATAAGCTTTGAAAGCTAGAAGTTGTTTGGATCTTTTGTCAAGATACCCATTCTTACACATTTATTCGACGTCCAGTTATTATAGGTGTACTGTGGTACATTGTGGTATGCCATGTGATGTGGTCAGAGGTCTATGACGTCACTCACCAACATCTGCCAGCAACACGCCTGGTCCGTGGTCAAGCTCCCCCGTGAGTCTCGCCCAGGGGTCGACGAGCGCGGAGTGTCCCCAGGCTACGTACCCCGCCGCTTCGTCCCTCGCGGGGCTCACAAGCGCCACCCACAATTGCTCATCTGTGGCGCGCGCGCGAGCCAGGAGCTCCCAGTGCTTAGGGCCCGTCGTCATGTTGAACGCCCCAGGATATATCAGCACAGAACATCCTGGAAGTTGCTAGCGTTCAAAATTTGTTCGATGCAAACATCACCTCGTCCCATCTATCTATTCTCTTCACCTTGTACAGCCATCAGACGTGCGAGTTCCGGAAATCGTAGGTCGTAGCAGATACCGATTCCGAATTTGACCCCGCGATAATCGAAAGTTGCGACCTGATCCCCCGCACTCAATACTTCAGATTCCTTGAAGGTTATCTTGTTTGGAATATCTATATCGAATAAATGCATCTGCAAATAATATTTAGTATTAAGAATTTTCGTCTTCAAGCCCCCCTCCCTCGTGCACCAGTACCTTCCTGTACTGCGTCAGTAGTTTCCCCGTGTGGTCCCACACGGTGCAAGTGTTGTAGAGTCTGTCCCCACAGCGTTCAGGCAGCGTCCCCCCCACCACGCACACGCCAGCGGCTGCCGCCGCTGCCGACAGCGCGCGGCTCGTCACACCCGCGGGGACCTCCTCCGCGTACTCCGAGAAGTACTCTACGTTACAATTCGTGAAATATAATCAATTCTTAGTTTTTATGTAAATTTAATATAGGTTTTGTTAAACAAAATCACATCGACCATAATGACGCGAGAAAACAATCTTGTATTATCTCTAAGATACAAATTTTGATATATTTTTTTGATAGAACCGTTGACAACCACCAGTTATTAAATATGATAAGAAATGTATTTAACTATCACTTGTTTCATTAAAACAATCGAATATAACACGTTAATTATATCCGTAAAATAGTTTTATCACTAGTTTATCGGCTTTTAATGTAACAATATTAAGTTATTGTAAAATAATAACAAGTTATCATTGACTTTTCATGTATTGGTATATAATTATTATTAAATAACAAAGGACTGTATTATGTATTTCCTATGATGAATCTGTTTGACAATAGATAACATTTCCAAATATATCCTCTGTATTATTCTCTATTTACATTTATTCATATAAATGTTAATGTAACATAGAATATACATGTATTAATATATATATTAAAAAATCAGTTTTATTATAATTATGCACTGTCAAATCACAAACAGTAATCAATGAAAGACTTATTTTTGTGGTTGTTAGATTGTTCCATTTTAACAAAATGGTTTTCATTGGAAATACCTATCTATATGTGCAAAAAAAGTCAAGACTTACTTAAGACAAGAGTCTTGACTTACTTAAAAAGTCAAGACTCTTGTCTTGTTTTAAGCTAAAATATTATAAAATTGTTACATTTGAAAGATTAACTAAATTAGCCATCTAATAGGAAAAAAATAAATAAAGTAAGGGAAATCTTATAAGTTAATCAGAAAATTTACTAACTAGTTCCATATGGTGAATTAAAGCATTCTGGCAGAGCTACAACATGAGCTCCCTGATCCTTAGCTTTATGTATCTCACTGACGGCAGCTGCTATATTCTTAGCCTTATCTGGACCAACTGATAGCTGGACAAGGGCTATTTTAAAACCTAAAATACACAAAAAGTGATGAAGATTAGTTAATTAAATTACATTGCAATAGAGAATATTAATTATTAAGTATACAGATTAGTCTTTAATAAATACGTCAAGATTACAATTACAAAAAAGGTTTGTATAATAAAAACCTCAACATAGCTTCAATGATTTTTATTAGTATACCAGTTTTAATTAGTTTTGATTACTAGATAAATATATATTTATATAACAACCTACATGTTAACTAAAGCCATACTGCTTAGTATTGTGAAATTTATATAGGAATAAAAGATATAGTGTGGAATATGTACTCCTAAATATTCAATTATTATTCTGATGTACTTCTAATATTTTGTTTGTATTTGTAAGACTAATTTGATTAGGTTATTAAAGATCTTTAATTGATTATTTCAAACAATTAGTGACCACAAAAGTAATTATAATTTAAAATAGCAATTAATTAATTTGTTATATTCTGAATTTCCTAAGTAAAATGTATTGTGTAAATTTAAGAAGGTTATTTCTTGTGAAGGTTATCATAAGGTATGGGTGTACTTTTTAACTAAGAGTTATTTTAATAACATAACTGATAATGTTTAAAATGATATTGGATACACATAGTGCATTATCAACCATGTTACAGTAAATATCTGATTTTTAAACCTAAATACTATACCCGTTTTATAAAACACAGGTTTCTTTAAAAATCGCGGATGAACCGCATCTGTTGCACTTTCACACATTTTAATTAAATAGTAATGATCTTATTTTTAAGTTTACCTCTTTTTAACATAATTTACTGCGAAATTGTACAATATCACTAAATATTAAATCCTTAAAATAAAGTAAACAGAAGATAAATAAAAGCAAACAATGAGAATAGAACTCAGAAATTCAATGAAATTAAATTAATTTACACTGAAATCTGAACACAGATGAAACTAGAACTGTCTGTCACCCGAGCGCCGTTTGTTGTTAAAGTGATAACAACTGATAATGAGAAACAAGAAACAATTAAACGCTGAGTAAGTAGATAGCTTGAAAGTTTTTATCACGAATGTCAATATCAAACTTTGTTTTTTATGATATACGTCAAAAGGCCAAAGGTACAGAGCTGTACAGCCTTATCTTATTTTAGTTTTTGTATTGAACAGAGTACCTCAACTGCCTCAAAATGTATGTAAATTGTTCAACAGCAATACACATAATATCTGTACATTTGCCACTTTTATGATTTTATGGCCTTAATAAGTTTTTAACTTCTCATTGTGATAAAAACAAATGGCTTAAAACGTCAAATGGTTGAAAAATAATTACTTTATATACTTATATTCACCGCTGTTTTAAACACAAGGTATAGCGTAGAATAGTCTATTTAAAAATTCCAAAAAAGTCTTAAAAGATGAGATCTAAAAAGTCACAAGACGTTTCATGCTTTTTTGAGCTCCATAATTAAGATGAAAGAATACTTTTACTTTTGTATACTAATAAAGATAGGATAAAAAGAAACAAAAGTTTATTTAAAACTTTACTGCATTAAAATACACATTTTGCCTTATTTTTAATATTTTGTACATTAAATACTATTGTTATTACAACGAGTATCATACAACTAATATCTTACTCAAAAGTAATACAGGTTTATTTCAAATAAACTAATATATCATTAACTTTTGATTATCATGTTACAAAATACATCAAACACTTTATTTTATTATTGCTTATTAAATAATGTACCGTTTTGTTTCTTTATAATTATTATGTCATGGATATTGCAAAGATAAGTATTGGTGTGCTCAGATCAAATAGGGCACGCGCATGATGTGGTTTTTATGAGCGCCGCTCGTATCCTAGTGTGGCTTAGAAGAGGTAGTATCAAGTGTGTGTGGTTGTTGAGTGAGTTTTGTGCCTCGTCCAATTCAGACCAGGTCGGGAGCCAGGGTGCGTGGTCCTCGTGTTTCCAATACGGTACAGAATAAATAGAGTACAGAGAGGGTCTCCCTCAGTATAGGTAGTGCGCTGCGGGCGCGTGCTCTTTGATGGCTCGAGCTCGTCGCTCCAGTCTCGCTCGCGACACGTAGGGGGAGGGCTGCTTGAGGTGCACCGTGCGGACGTGCAGCTTGCGGCTGTTGGACTGAGCGAACGACTTGCCGCACACCTGACACATGTAGGGCTTCTCACCACTGTGACTCTGGAACCACGACAAGTATGATATGTTACAGATATTTCAACTCACTTGCATCTCGTAGTTTCCACAATTTAACTTTAGTAGGAAAATGAACTGATTCAATATTAGTCTATAAAATGTTTAAATACATATAATTGTGAGCTAGTTGATATTCTTAGTGGAAACTAAGTGATAATCTTTAGCCTTAGGTATTTGATTGTAGGTATATAAGTGCAAAACTTGCAACTCGAATGAAATTTTTTTCTCTAGTAAAATTTTTTACGCGAGTGACTCGAAAACTCGAATACAATTCGATTGAGGTAGTAAATTGTTGGAGTGACTGAGTCACAAAATTTTATTCGAGTCGCATTACTAGGCTACGTACTCTAAAATGTCTGTCGAGTGCGCCCTTGCACTTGAAGGCCTTGTCACAGAGCGCGCAGGGGTACGGCCGAGCATCAGAATGAGTCCGTTCATGCATCTGCAGGTTATTTCTGTTGTGGAAGGCTTTTGGACATTGACCACATTTGTACGTGCGTTCAGATGTGTGAGTACGCTTATGATAAACTAGGAACGCGTTGCCCTGAAATTAATATTAGCAGTTTTAAAATCTTATTACTAGTATTGCAAAATGTTAGTGTTTAAGAAACTTAAAATTATTTATAGTTTTTCATAACCTCTAGGGAAAATTTTGGGTTGTAATGAATGTTTTTTAGATTCAGTATAAAATTTCGCATCGATTGATATATAGAAACATTTTTTTGAAGAAATTTTTTTTTATACAGCAAATACTATAACAATATAGAAACAATCACTCGGATTATTAACCCCTTGATCGGAAATGATGAGTCATCATAAACTTTCCTAAACAAACTGTCAATACAAACTGGACTCGTCAGAAATTATTGAGGTTTGATTTTTATGAGAGCAGCATCTGTCAGTATCTGTCTGTATTCATATCAAATCTATTGCTATGATATACTTGAATGCAACCTTCGAGTTACCGTTAGAATGTAATTTGTATAAATATCTAATATAATATTATAAAGTTTGTTACATTATGTCGAAACACCTACTTTCGTTTAAATATTAATTACAACTGTAATATTTTTGTTAAATATTTATAAAAAAAACATTCACATAAATGTGATAAATATTATTTTTAATAATAGCAAATTATTTAAGTAACAAAATTTTAAGTTTCTATATCAATCCCTCCTCTTAAATCTAAAAAAAATAAATTGTGTCAAAAGCAGTGCTGACTGACAATAAATTGTTTTCCAAGGGATTAACTTTTAATTCCAAAGTAAAACCTTCTTGGTTAAAACTCACCCGAAAACTCTTGCCACATATATCACAAACGAAATTCTTCTGTGTAGGATATGTCTTGTCTGGATGGACGCGTCGGAAGTGAGACCAATACTCTCTTGCATTTGGAATTACTTCTGAGCACTGGATTAAAAATAACAGATACATCGTGAAATTACTTTAAAATATAGCAATTAAAGACAAATAAAGAGTATTAAAAGAAAGCAAAACTTCAGAGTAGTCATAATTAAGCAAGTAATTTTATAAAAATCTTAAGTAATTTTACATTGACGTTTATTGCAAGGCCTTTGACACCTTCTGCATATTCTTACAAGGCTAATTAAAAAACATTACTAGTTAGGTGAGGGGTGTGTCAGGGACCCCACTTGGGACCTATATTATTTATCGGATGCGATATTGCTTACAAACGTTTGTGTAAATGAGTGTGAGTGTGCGAGAGAGAAAAAAATAGAGTGAGGAAGCGAGAAAAGGGGGGGGGAAGAGAGAGGGAGGGGAAAAGAGGGGAGAGAGGGGGAAGAAGATAGACAGGGATAGAGTGTATGTGTGTGTACTGACATGTTCGCAGGGCGCCGGCCAGGCGAGTCGGGAAGGTTTCTTCCCGTAGTTCTTCGGTCTCTGTCGCGAGTGCTTTCGCCGGTGATGCACGCGGAGAGCCTCTGCGTCCGGGAAAGTTTCACCGCACTCGCGACACCCCGTGCTGAGAGGATTTAGGCAATTAATTACCTTTTATATATTTAAAAAGAAGAATATAATAGTTTCTAAAATTTGACAAGTCACAACAATATTACAAGAAGGTAATACCCAAAGTCGGTGCTTTGCGTGTGTTTGACGGAGGTGACCATGTGTCTCTTGTAGGCCTCCACGCTGATGAACTTCACGTCACACTCCTCGCAGTACGGCGCATCTTTGTTGTCCTCTGTTTCATTATCCTGGTATTAAAATAAGTAATATGTCTATACTATAAAAGTTCCTCATTAAATTAATAACTTCTAGACTTTAATAATTGAACCTGGAAACGGAAGTAGTGACTAATTGTTCAGTTTCAGTATAGTAATATATTGAATGAAACGCAGTGTGAAAATTAACGTTATCAATCAAAGGAAATTAATAAAAATTTTCAAATAAGTCAACTTTAAAACATATAAGTATATATGACTGTGTGTTTATAGTATGTGTGTGTTTAGATTATGTGGTTGCAGGTGCTCTTAAGTGACTGTGATCTTATTTCCGTATGCGTATGTATGTATGTGTCTAGTGCGCTTGTAGTTGCGCGTAAGTGAGTCTTTGATCATATTTAAGTATACAGATACGTATGCATTTGTGTGTTATGTGTGTGTGTGTTTGTGTATAATATGTGCACTTGAAGATGCGCGTGAGTCTTCGATCATATTAACGGATACGTATGTTTGTGTGTGTGTGTACTTACGACTAGGTCTTTGTGCATCATGGTGCGATGCATGTTGAGTCCCAGCCGGCTCACGAACGAGTACCCACAGGCGCCACAGATGTACTGGGACGGGTGCTTGATGCGCACATGACTCAGGTATGACGTCCACTTACTATATAAAATAAGACGAAAAGTTTAATCGAAATTGAAATTAAAACAAATTTGAAACGGAAGATTGCTTCTTACTATTGCTATTTACTATTGAGTAAAATATATTTTAATATTCTGAATTTTAACTGTATTATGGTTCAAGATTACATAGAAGTAAAACATACTTGCTTTTATAATATATAATAAAATAATAATTAATTTTTAATTTAATAATAATTAATTTATTTCATAATGCAGAAACGTAGTAATTTCTTACGTAGAAACTTCATCGCAGTGTTGGCATTTATATGTGACACCCTTATGCCATTGTTGGTGTTGTTTGGCTTGAGTCCTGAAAGAAATATATGGTTAAAACATACATATTCTAGGTCCGCCACTGTGCACGGCGGCTGGAGCTGAGCGAAGCTCATGAAACTCATTCAGCAACAATGCTGAATGAGTTTCACATACTTGTAAAATTAACAGAGTAAATAGTGGCTATAATCTTAAGTCTAATAAGAACTCATGTTAACTCTATAGGACACTTTGACCATTTAATAAAAAACTACAATCATAAATGTCACTAAAAACTTCAGGACCTATAAGTCACTGTCCTCGACAACTCTGTTAATTTTCGTCATCCTACCATTATTCATTTATGAGGAGTAGCATTAGTAACGAAACACACTTTTGACCAAATATACAAAATAGACTTTGACTTTCTGACAGACATTTACATCTCGTCTACCCGTGAACACGATTGCTGCAAAGTAATCGAAACCTCGGGTTAAAATCAAAATGTAACCAAATTATACGCGAGTTTTAATCCGTAGTTTTATTTCAAATGTGTACTCGTGAAAATCTAAGAAAATACTATACAAAATATGTTATTTATTAAACTCACGTGGTTTTAGAAACATATGAACAAGATTTACAAGCAAATTTCTTCCCATGATTTGCGGCATGTTTTTGTAAGTTGCGTTTGGTTTTGAATCTGATCTTACAAACTGGACATTCGATGTCTCCTGCACTCTGAAAAATCATATTATATATTACCTTAAAAACAATAATTAACTAAAAAAAATCTTTTATCTTTACTACATGTAATAGTAGGAGGAAAGCTACCCTTTTGTCTCTGTGCAGTTGGTGCAAAAGTTGGTTTGAATATTGGTTCAAACATTGGTTCAAATATACATCATTGGACTGGATACCAACGACTCTTGACTTAATAAGGTCAATCTTTGTATATATTAATAATAATATGCAAAAAAGAACTATTTCAAAACTACTGGATGGATTTGATAAATTCTGATTATATTAGTTTTATCAGAAAAGCTTTAGTCTATAGAATTACGTTACTATTCTTAGTTATCCTAGTACTACATAAAATAACTCGTTCTTGGATAGTATAGAGCAGGGGAGGCCAACCCGTCGATACCCTATATCAGTCGATCAGGAGCAAGGATAATATTATCGGTATCTACTTACTCCCGTTCTAAATATTACGAAAATTATTGAAGTATAGTTAAAAAATTCCTAATCGATAGATTGCAAAGAATTAGAAAAGCAGACAGTAGACCTTGAAACCGATTGAGTTGGCCACCCCTGGCATAGAGAGTAACAGCTAGTTATTTAAAATTGTATCTTTCATCAGGTTTATATAAACTTTGAGGCTCGGGCTAATATATATTTACATCACCCGAGATTCAAACCTACTTACCGGGTCATGTTTAGCTACGTGATGCTTCCAAGCATGCGTGTCTATGAAACCTTTATAGCATAGACTACATTTGTACACTGCATTCATATAGTTGAGAGATTGCTGACGTTGATTCACTTCTTCTTTTTGTTCTTCTTCCTATTTAAATATATATATATATATATATATTGTTCAATATTATAAAGCAGAAAAGTTTATTTAAACGTGTTAACCTTCGAAAATACAGGATTTGAAAATATTTTTCTGATTATAACATGTTTATGAGAAACGTTATAATCCAGGGATGGCAAACCTTTTTTGATGTCTGTGCCACCAGGTAAAAAAAATTTTTTTTTAACAAGCAGACGTGTCACGAAATTTCTTCTTTAAATATAAGCGTGGTGAAACAATATGTACAATTTTATCTCTATATACTTCGAGAGAATTCATGCGATATTTTTAAAAGAAAAAATGTATTATTTGACGGTTCCAGTTAACATAATAAAATAGGTATTCAGTACAAATTTATATTATAAATTAAGCACAGATAAATAGTTTTTAATTCATTTCTATGGAGAGAGATAACTCATAAAAAAAATATTTTTATGTGTGCCATCAAAATTTTCAAACATTGGTTTGCCATCCCTGCTATAGGCTATAGTAGTAAGATTATACGCG
This sequence comes from Mechanitis mazaeus, assembly GCA_959347395.1. Taxonomy (NCBI): domain Eukaryota; kingdom Metazoa; phylum Arthropoda; class Insecta; order Lepidoptera; family Nymphalidae; genus Mechanitis; species Mechanitis mazaeus. Next base: position 10,735,498 of record OY365754.1, read on the forward strand.
AGTAAAACCGCGAGGTACGACTAGTTACTAATATTAAGATTCATTCAAATAACTTTTAAATTGAAATAAAATTTTGGAACATACAGTCAATTTAATTATAGTGCAGTAATCTTCAATGTCCAGTCCATCATCAAGTACCCCACCAGTGTTGGCAGTCCGACGGGGTTTTGTCTTTTTTGTATCCTTTTGTCTAATTTCCCCCTTTTTGGGTCTTCCCCGTTTTTTTGTTGTGATTATATCATATAATTCTTGGAGAACTGTACTTGCATTGGTTGCCTGTAATAGAAATAGAAAATATGAATTTCATATAAAAATTTACATATATAATTGACAAATAATTTGATCTTACTTCCACTTCATCAGATTGAGCTGTCTTACTTCTTCTCTTTTTGACATTCTCTTCTTTCTTCTCTTTATGTACAGATAATGGTTCATCATCATCACTAGATATTACACCAAAATCATAGCTATCTTCTTCTTGCTTAATACCTTCAATATCATCAAATGTTCTATCTTGAACTAGTTCTTGCTTCAGACTCTCACTGTCTTCATAATATAATCTGACTTGAACAATATCAGCTGGTTCTCTTTTCAATTCACCTTTCCCTTCATTGGAGTCAATATCAATGTTGTATATATTGAAACTTGATAAATTAGTAGAAGAGAGGTTTTGTTTGTTTATTTGACTTATACTATCACCGGTTATCTGAAATTTTCATTATGCTTTAGAATTAAGGCTAAGTTTACAATTCTAATAAGAATTAAATGCAGTATAAGGATGAGTGTCAGATTAAAATCCAAGTTGGAGGTACTATCCAAGAAAATATATGTAGCTTCTTTGTAATCTTTATTATTATTATTAAAATGTTTAACCAGTCCCAATAAACAACTTCAAACATTAACTTTGAGCAACCCTTTGACTACTGTTACGTCTAGGTTGAGTAAATTAAGATAATGTTACCCTTTTAAAAGTAAAGATTGTAAGTAACTTTAATAGTTTTTCATAGCTACTTTATCAAACTATATTTTTAATGAAAAAATTTGAACCATATAAAAATACTTAAGTTTACTAGTAAGCTACTGATGCCAAAAAAAAACCTGAAAAATCTAAATGCACCCATAAATAACACATACATTTCCGAAAGAGTTCATCAAGCCATATAATGTAGATTGTCCTTGCAGGCACTTCTCCTTGAACATGTGAAACTTCTTTAATAGAGGTGCACACATATAACATGCATAACCCCTTAATTGCACCAATTTCAGTACCTATAAAATTTGTGACATATTTAAAAGTTTTTGTAGTCACAAGTATTTTAAATGTGTAATGTTCTCAAAGATATGAAAAGCTTTTAGAAAAATAAAGGATAATCGTCTAATGTATAAATATCACTGAATAAAATATATTTTCTTAATATAAATACTTAAATAGTGCCTTATTATTTTAGATATAAAAAGCTGCAACAATTTTTTTTTTGAATTATTTTCCACATAAGATTTTACATATTGTTGAAAGCAGAAAAATTTAGTACTCACATTACTGCCGATTAAACTCTCATAACAGATATCCAAAGGGTAAGAACCCAGATCGTGCATCTTTACATCCATCACAAGACATATTCTACATACTTTAAGCTCTTCCATTGTTAATTTACTATTAATATAGATATTATAAAATGAGATTCAAATAATTCACGATTTCGCGGTCAATAAACATGTCTTGATGCGATAGAGCTAGAAAATATTAGAACTTCTACATGAATACGAAACACTAAAAAATCTAAAACAGTGCATTTAATTTACTATTTTGTTATTTAAATACAAAGTATAAAATTTCGAAAAATGATTATGATAATATAATTGGATAGAACAATAATAATTATTATTAATTTGGACAGAAATACAACAAGAATGTCTAGTTGAGCACAAGACGCCAAAAACAGCAATTTTTTTGACATTTGACAGCAGTTGTCTCATTCAGCTTTGTATGGTGCAACGTTTTGTGTTAAAAAAGCAGAAATAAAAAATAACATATTTTTTAATAAACACAGTTTTATAAACTTAAACATAAATTACAAAGATAAAATAAAAGGAATATATATGTATATAAGTAATATTAATGAATATAAAGCAATCTATGTTTATGTGTATATTAACCATTGTTTATTAATTTATCGACTATAATTCAAATTTTACAAATTTCTTCATCTGAATCTGGGTCCTGATAAGTGATAACTATCATTGACATCGATGGTACTTATCGTAGATTTTGTAACAGTGTTAGATGTTATTTATTAATCATCAGATTATGCCTTAAAGCAGAAACAAATTGTTTTCAATAACGTAATACCTTTTAAATCGGTCAAACGATTATTGATATTTATGATTATTTATTATATTTACTTTATAAAATGTATTTCGTATGTAAATCTCATTTTTGTATATTTTGACTATTGGGGATCCATGGATGCAATTATAAGAAGTTCTCAGCATGGGGTTGAACCACGTCGCCTTTTAATTTAATTTTAATGGGTCCAATCTTTAAGCTTCTCTTGTACCTCTCCATTAAATATATATATACATATATTATGATAATTTTTTATATTGTTTAATAATAAATATCTTTAACTTAAATTATAGGTGCGACTGAGCCATAACCCGCAGAAACACAAGAAAATAGCAATTTTCTCAAAAAATATTTATGATAATTTTGCTTATACAATTATAGAACCACCAACAAAAGGTTTTTTAATGTAAAAGGTTTCAAAAGATAATTTTCTCATTCATAATTTTTTTTACTAACACATCGTAACTCCGGGTTTAGGTAACTCGGGATAGCGTCAGTAGAGGTTTTACAGAATCCCTTAATTTTTGTATTTGTGTAAGGGCATAAAGATGAACAATGGTTGAGAAGTGCCTAAGGAATCCAAACTATTACATAAACAAATTTTTCCAGCTTAGTTCTTAGAAGTATTCATTTAATATATCTTAAAATCCTATAATTCAATGTGTTTCTCCTCACAAAATGTGTATACTATAATAATTCAGCTGAATTCATACAATTTTTGTTTGAACTGACAAATGTTTAAATTTTCGATATTTTAATTATTGTTATAATATTTTTAAATTTTGTTTAAAACCCTAAAATGTAAAAAAAAATGACAATTTATTTTGTAAAGATATGTTTTTATTTATATTCTTTGTGTGTGTGTTTTCTTCACGTGTGTTTATTATTTATAATTTATTCTTTGGAGATTTTTTGGAAAGTCCGATTATTCAATTCTTTGATAAAATTATAAGAGAAATGAATGTTATTTTTTCGCAGTGTTTTTCTAGAATATTAATTATAATATAAAAGTTATCTAGGCAATGAAAGTTATTGAACTGAATAATTTTCTTAACAACATTCACATTAAATTGCGACATATTAACAAATAAAACAAATGAAAAGATTCCATAATTTTTTATTAATATTAACTTCCATTACATTCTTTTTTTATATTTTTAACGACTTAAATGTTATCGCATGTTGACAGTTGTCAGTGAAACACCATATTTTTTTCTTTAGAATTACTGATTTGTTGGGTGTGGTGAGTGCAGCATATTTTTTAAAAGAAATGTAAAAACAGTAACTAAAAACTAAACCTTACCATATTAATTATACGTAATAATATAATAAGAAGTATAACTTAATTACATTTAATATGATAAGTGTCCAAAATAATATAAAAAGTTAGTTTTTCGGAGAAGTAGTTAATTTCACTTGTTTTTTTAATTATAACCATACCACCATTGTGCCTAGTTCGAGTTTTAAAACTACTCATACGAATTAGTGTAAACATCGATTTCTATGAAATAAGATTAACGCCATCTAGCGGAAATTAGATGGCAAAGCTCTTTTCATACATATTAAATTTTACTCCGCAGAGTGTATAAGTTTACGCCACCGATGGCTTACGCTAACGCTATCGAGTAGGTTAAAAAATTCAAGCTAGTCTTAAGATAATGATTTTCAACTGTGGCGTCCGCTTATCGGACACAAAAAAACAATGCGTTAGTAATTTAAAAAGATTAGCAATTTCTAGTTTAGTCTATTACTGGGTTAATTAAGATTTAAGATCTCATAGTATGAAATATATTACATCTAATCAACATCTAATCTAAGCATCTAAAACAACAGATAATTAAATATACAACGGCTAGTTAAACAAATATTATATAAATATACTACACACATATATATTAAAAGGGACCATAAAATACTTTTATTAGTTTTGATATATTAACAAAGGAAATCTACAATATGGACAAAGCACAAAATTTATGGGGACAAAAGAACATAGGGACAAATGAAGTTTAAGAACATTCTAAGAAAAGATGACCTTCCTCACGTCCGTCTTCAAAAAGGCAGAGATTCTCATTAGAAATCTAATGCAAACAGTGATCATTCCAAACAAACAGAAAACTATAAAAATCACAATATATGTATAAGTTTGTAAAAAAAAACAACTGACCAAACATTACAACTTTTTTTGAACTATATTACTTTTACATTACAGTTAAATCATTTTCGAGACGTCTTTGTAGTTGTGTACGGTCAGCACATAAAGAAATAATGTATTACTTTTATATATATATTTTGGAATTTTTATAGTCAGGTACATACATTAAACAGTATTTAAAAATTAAATAATATTAATATTAAACATAGCATTTAATTCTAATCTTCTGCAACTCAAGACAATTCGCATACTCTCACTCTCACTTTCATCTGATGAATCGTTTGTGTTAATAATTTTTTATAACTTTTTTTCAGACTGTACAATGAAATTTAAATTTTAAGTTTAGAATCCCTGTAAATACACAAATATTACAAATACAAAAACATCTCGACAATGATTATCTGTAAATAGTGAACATTATTAATAAAATGTGTTTTATAATAGTTTGGAAATTTATTTTTTTCAAAGTAGGATGCATTCTACTTTGAAAAAAAAATTAATTTTCAAGTTAGTGATATTTGAACATAACATAATGGTTTCGTCTTGGAAATAACAAAATATAAATATTTGTTGTTTTGTTGTTCGTAAATCTAATTCGATTTTAACTTTCCTGTCTCTAGGTTTTTAAATGATTTTTAAATAAAAATCTTTGTAGATCCATCGTATCGTATATAGTCAAAAAAAAGTATACTATTAATATAACAAGGCTATAAACTTTGATTTTTTGAATGTTTGTTTTGAATACGTTTATCTCTGTAACTCGTAAGGACCTGAAATAATTATTTGATAGCCTAATGGGAATTACATGGTTAAATATGTAACAATATTTTGACATTTGTGAACCAGTGATGAAAAAAAATAACCGACTGACTTTGTTGTGTGGTTCTTCACAGACCAGGGTGCGTTTGAGACCGTGGCCTTAGCTTTTAAGTTGGATAGTGTCCAGAAGGTCTTATTTTGGTTAGTATGGTATCAACATGGGCTCCTGACTATTCAAATTGACGTACATAATCAATCAAAGTGGAAAATTATAAAAAAAATAAAATAAAACGGCTATTAAATAAGTAGGTATTAAGTAATGTTTTAAGATGAATTCCTTCTATAACCCATGCGGAAGTCATGGGGCGCAGTATTTAATAAAATACTTTTGATAATTCAGGGATAGCGAACCTTTTTTGTTGTCCGTGCCACAAAGTCAAAAAAAAAATTAAATTGGTAACAGTAAAAATTCATTCGAAATGTAATTAAATAAACAAATAAAAACAATTCTTCTTTAAATACTTTTTATCAATTAATTTTTTACAATTATTTTGTTTTTGTGGTGCCATTAAAACTTTCAAACGTGGCACGTGTGCCATTGGTTCGCCATCCCTGACCTAACCTGTATAAGGCCCTGCGAACTATTGACTTTGTACAGACAATAGTAAAGTCTGGTCTTCAAGCCATGTCACTCATTTGGTGATAATTTGCTTTGAATTTGTTATCACTACGTGACCTTTGTCTTTAAAAGCTTACCAAAGAGAAGCTTGGCTATGAGCTTTTTGATGTTTTGGTTATATTTTTCTAAATACATTGATTTCAAACTTAAACTTTGACTGCTAATAAGCAACTAGTGCTCTTAAGCAACTTTTGCAAGCTTGAGGAGCTTTCCCGGGTAAGTCCTAAGCACTAACAGTCGCAGCAATATGGGGGTAAATAAAATTTTCAGAAATTGTAGTTTCATTGAGCCAGGGTTGGGAATGAGATGAAGTGCAGAGAGGCCAGGTGGAGTATGCGATTTGATTGCAGTATTGCATTAAGAGTGTGTTTAATCGCTAGGCTAGTCGGCTCACTACTGGCTAGTATGGGCACTGACTAGCCAATTTACAAGTTGACCAAGTACTTTTGTCGAAACGCCAAATCTGTTAATCTGTCTTTGGTTTGTGGGGAGCTAAACATTTTTCGGTATTAATTAATATTTAATTAAAAATGTTTATATGTGTTACATTATATACTATGTTCTATATTCTATGAGATGTTTTCTGTTTATGTGTTTGTTTGTTCTTCAGTCACCTAAAGCTATGTTTCTAATTTTGACAAAAAATGGTATGATAATTTTCTGAGCTAACAGGGTATTTTTCTACCCAGGCAATGTTATCATTTTCAATAATATTAATTTCTGAACAAATTTATTAAAAAAAAACTTTTATTAGATTAAATTGTTCACGTATATTAAGTCGATAGCAACAGCTATCTATAGCTATAAAATGCTGGTATCTGTTTCTGTCCATCATATATTTGTATTTTTAAATTAATAAGAAATTACTTTTATTACTGAATATAAATAAAACTTTCGTATCAACTTTATAAAGTATTGTCATTAAGTTAATATCATTTAAAACTAAAGCTACATAAAACATAAAAAATATATTGTTCGTATTTATAATAGAAACGAAAGAAAAAAATTGCTATTTATGAAAGTTGAAAATATTAACTTACTATAAATACATGCGTATATTATATTTATTATATATAATTATTATGTTTATTAAATTATTATTAACTTTTAAAAGTGTAGCGGTACATCTACCTACTTTTATTCAAAGTAGGTTAGAGGTGTTTACGTAAGTAATTGCATTATATACCTACCTACGTTCTCTTTATGTTCATAGTAAAATACCTAAACATTTGACATCTACTTTTTACTTATTGCTGTCTCCCTCACTCTTGTAAGGGGATTATTGTTCATGGAATGCGCGCGTCGGCAAGCCTCGTGTCCGTGATCGTTAGGCGCATATTATTATTACTACTAATAAATGTAGCTTCTATTTCAAGTAACATAAGGTCCAATTTAGAAAAAATGCTTTATCAGATGTATCTTATCGTCGCTCTAACTTCGACACGAGGCTATCCATAGTGACTACCTACTTTGTAAGAGTACATTCATAAATCTTATTTATTATAATTTCTTAATTGTCCTATATTTAATATCCTAACGTAGATAAATTTTATACAAATTAATAAAAAATTTTATATACTTGCAAAATTAAAGTATCGATGTGTATCTTAAATAGTTTTATAGTTGAAAAACTAAAAATGAAAAGTCCTTGAGAACTAGCCTCACGGGGAGTGCGATTACGTCACAGACTTGATTTTGGTAGGTATGTATATCGTTAGCAATGGCCTGATTGGCCAACAAAGCCTTGTTGGCGGCCATTTTGTTCAATGCTGAGTCACCAAAAGGTGAAAAATGTACATGAATTAATGCGCACTCCCCACGAGACTATACAACGGTATTGGGCATTTCCCTCGTGAACACAAAATTTGGGTTTCATGTTCCCTCGTTCGCATCGTGGAAACAAAAATTGTTTACCACACGAAGAAATATAGAAGGGCATTTAATATATTTTCAGTAAAGTATAGTAAGCCGAATAGGCTGAAAAAAATAAAGTTTCAAACGTCAAAACGGAAGTTTACATCGCGTTTAAAATCGGCTGCCTTGGCGATCAAGTGGACGTTGAGTGATTGAATTAGTTTCTCACAATAATATAAGTTAATAATAATATATACTACTGATAACAATCGAATAACCTGTAATGTGCTCTGTACGTTGTTAGTGTGTCAAAAAAGTGATTATATAGTGTTGTGTACATCATGTTTACCAATTGTGATTATCGGTGGATGCCTTAAAAACACGATGTAGCTGTGTTTAAAAGTGTCATGTTATTATAAAACTATTGTTTTGTGGCTATTTTGACTATTAATATTTTCCCGCCTCAAAATGACGGATTCAAATACAGTCAAGATAAAAACTGAACGCCCAGATGAAGCCGAGATCAGAGAGTTGGCTGCGAAGATGGTGGAAGCTAATAAAGCTAAAGCGCTGGCTGCTTCTGTGGCGGCAGCGCGGCCGCAACCCGGTAATCTTATGGGGGCTTCAACGCCGGCTGTCGGCGGTCAAATGGGAATTCTAAACTTTCTAACTAGAAAACCAGGAAGTACCCAGCCGGCCGCAGAACAGCGACCGCCAGCTGACGAGAAAAAGACACCGGCTCCCGATGAAGCCAGCTGGAAAGGACACTTCGGTTGGGACATGCTAGGTAAATGTCATATTCCCTATATATATCGATCAGGAGAGAAATATGTAGCTGTTCGAATGGTAGAAATTAAACTTTTGAACAAGTACCTGAACTACCTTCATGCAGATATATACTCCTGTACTTGCATAAGGAGTTACTATATCACAGATATTGAAGCCCGTTTGCTAAATGAAATCAATAACAGGCATTGTGATGGACAGTTTGGTCGTGAACCATTTACACAGAAGGATTTGGTGGTACGTTTATCCGATGCCTATGAGTTCTATAACTTTTTGGATGTGTGTTATAATAAACTGCTTCGTGGTACAACAAATAATAAGGATAAATGTGGTTTCATTAGGATAAACAAGGAATCTGTAGTACCATACACTGTTAGGGATAGTCAGAAATTTGTACCCTTATTTTATTTTGAAGGAGAAACGGATAATTTAAAGTTGAAAGCAGATCAATTAAAAGGATGGGACCTATCCTACCTTAAGTTTTGCTGTAAAGTACAAGGGATAAGGAATGAACTGTTTGCGAGTGAGACGTGTTCAGTGATAAGTTTGACGGACATTAAAAGTTATTTCCCGCCTGGAACGGAGTTTGAGGAGTACTGGCCTAACAAAGTGGTTGACTCGCAGCTACTGATCTCAGCTAAGGGTGAGTTTTTTATTTTTTTCCTCTTAAATCTTAATTTAATTAAAATTAATTAAAAAGTTGCTGTTACATTTTAAGCTTAAATATTTTTTATTATTGTTCAGTTTCATATTGTTTGAGTCAATTTCATAAAAAAAAATCATTTATGCATTTTATAAGAGATATAAATAAGACAATATTTTTATACCATTGTCCTAAAAAAACAAGTAATTTTATAAATTTATATTTTTATTTATCGCAACTTCATGTTATCAACCTAAAAAAACATAAGTGTTCTTATGTAATTTGTTCCCAAACATATTTATATAACTACCTACTATTTTTTATATGATTATCTATTGGTAACTTATAAATATTTTTCTTAAATACTATTAATTATTAAAAAGAATTATTTCATTAAATTAGCTATTTAATACTGGAACAATATTTAATGTGGTGACTTTAAAGTCCTATAAATTCATTTTTATAGTTGCACTTTCATGATATCAACTATATATATTTAATTATCACCAAATTTGTAAGTATTTTAATCTAATATGTTTTATTTTACTTTGTCATATTCAGTAAAGAATATTAGGATTTTCTTGATATTAATTTTAAATATAAATATAAATATTTATTTATTTATTTATCACCAAATGTATAAAATGTATTAAAATTGTTGTTTTTAATTTGTCACATCCAGTACGTATATATATATATATATTACTTTCATCCAGTAAATATAGTATATTAGGATTTACTTTTTTAATATTTATCCAAAATATTTGGGCACTGTTGTGCATTTATAACTTGAGATTATACCAAATTATACAGAGATTATAAAAAATTTTGACAAAATATTCCATATCCTAAAACTGATGACAGTTTGTTTGTCCGGCTACTCCTATTGTTTAAGTATTTATAATTTTAACCAAATGTATCCAAATCCATCCCTGTAAATCCAAGAAACTCTAACAGCAGTTACTTGTTTGGTTAGTTTTAGTTTTTATTTATTAAAAAGATATTTCATGATAAATTAATAAGACAATTGAAAACAGTACCCTGTATGCAGTAAATAAATGTATATTTAATAAAAAATAAGAAAAAATACACTTTTACAATCACAAACAAAGTCTTGAAAGAAATATGTATTGGAAAAGCTTTAGATATTAGAGATACTATATTTTTATGTCTCACTAATATAAATATTATTCTTCTAAGAAAATGAGTCATGACTAACAATATATATAGTTCTAGTAGTATATATAAGACATAAAGAAAAACAAATTTATTTGCTATGACCAGTATGTTAATAAATATTGTACAAACAAATTAAAATTAGTTATGAGAATTAACATACAATATTGTTTTTGTTTTTTGAATAGGAGCTGTTTAAATATAATATGTAAGTAAAATATATGATTATTGGACATATAGTATATGTTGAGTCCTTTAATAACATCCTGTAATATGGTATTACAATCATCAAACAATTTGTAAAGTTTGTTAAAGAGGTCGAAAAACCAAAAGAAGTAGACCCTTATTGGAGTCATGATGGAATAAGAATCATCCCTTAGAATTAGAAAATGTTGAGAGTATAAGATTCAGACTGTAAATATATTGTCAATATATTATTAAGAATGTATAAATATTAGTATATCTTCAGATATAATTGGTTAATAATTATATTCTTTCATCCTTTATTTAGTTATAGGTTTTTTTAAGAAGCAAAGATTTATATATATCTTTACTCAGGACTTTAAATATCTTTATATATTATTTTATCATATTAGGGCTATCTGTTTGAACTTGAAATGACAGACCAGCAAACATCATATGTAGTCATAGTTACTTTTGGAACCTGTAATAATATATATATATATTTTTTTAAAAGTACAACATTATATTCCAGTAATTACTCAAAAAAAAACAAGAAAGCAAGTGAAATTTCCGCAAGAAATAAACACAGAATTTTACACACAAGTAAAATAATAAACTAAAAGAAATGTAAAAAATAGTACAAATAAAAAAATAAAACACAAAACAACAGAAAAAACACAAATCTAAGTACATTTAAGTAATGACACACTTTTCAAAACTATTAAAAGTCAATATGGTGGTATTTTTATTATAATTGTCATATCTATTTTTATTCTATTTGATTTTAATAAACAGTTAATGCTTTGAGCATTGAGAAGCTAGATATTTATATCATCCAATGTAAATGCCATTTAATTGAATTTGTTTTTATAAACAACTTTTATCTGCTCATAAAAAAATAAAAATAATTTACAATAAATGTATAAAAACACTTTTAATAATAAAAAAACATTTACTATAAATGTATAAATATATTTTTAATAACAAAAAAATAATTTATAAATACACTTTTTGTATCATTACAATATTTTAACACATTTCTTGTTTTTTCGTGAAATATAAATTCCCAAGATAAAATTCTCCTAGATAAATATTGATAAAGAAAATATGTTATCACCAAATTTCATCACATATACTCTATTAGTTTTTGATGGTTGAACCAAATATTAAACAGAAAACAAATACTGTTTTGCCAAACAAATTACATTTTTAAAATATTGTATGTAGTGTTCCTTTCCTATATTATCGGTTAAGAGTTCTTTTACTGGTCAAAAGTGTGTTTAGTTACTAATGCTACTCCTAGATGAAAAATGGTAGGATATCGAAAATTGGCAGAGTTGTCGAGGACACTGACTGATAGGTCCTGAAGTTATTTGCTGATATTTGTGATTGTAGTTTTTGATTAAATGGTCAAAGTGTGTCCCATGGAGTTACATGTGGAACGTTTTGAAATCGCACGCGTGAGTTCTTATTAGGCTTAAGATTATACCCACTATTTACTCTGCTAATTTTACAAGTATGTGAAACTCATTCTGTAACACTGCTTCGTTCAACTCAACTCGCCGTGCACAGTGGCGGTCCTAGTATTAACTCTAAAACTGTTGATGTTAAAAGTTGTAGGTATCAGTAAAGTATAAACGCGTTAATCTTCGTAAATACCGGATGGATATACAAACTCTTTCTGATTATGTTAGACAGGCACATGTAGAGGGTATAGACCAGGGATGGCGAACCAATGGCACGAATTTCACGAGTGGCACGTTTGAAAGTTTTAATGGCACGCACAAAAACAATATAATTGTAAAACATTGATTGATAAAAAATGTTTAATCCAGAATTGTTTTTAATTGTTTATTAAATTATACTTTCGTATAATTTCATCTCGCTAACATTTCGAATGAAATTTTATTGTGGAACGTTCCCTATTTAAAAAAAATGGTTTTGTGGAGAGGACATCAAAAAAGGTTCGCTACCCCTGGTATAGATTAGCTCCTATTACGCTTGCATTTAGTAATAATACTAAACAAAATCGTACGTCCGCGGATGTAACCGCGAGTAACAACTAGTGCATTTTTTACCATTTTAAGCATAAAGATTATTTTTCATTATTTGAAATGTATATATTTTTTGTGTAGTTAGTATGTATTGCGGTACGAAAAATTTTATTCCTGTTTAGGGATGGGATTGGCTAATAAGTTTTGTTCAGCTGACTCTGAGTATTTTTAAAAAATATCATATATCACTATATTAAGATAAATATCTTATATAACCTCCGTAGTACTCGAAGTCGTTTGGTATTGAGGTTAGACCTTCAACAAATCCTTGACATAAAAAGAATTTGCATTAACTGTCCGGCTAGAAGTTGCCTTTTAACATTGTAAAGTAAAGTAATACGTATAATTAAAATAATAATTATAAATATTTTCTTAGATTTTCACGAGTACATTTACGAAATAAAACTTACTGACAAACTTACATCTCGTCTCGTGAACACGATTGCTGCAAAGCATAAAATTCATATGTAAACACAATTTTATTCGAGTTAAATCCGTCTAAATAGTTTTATCTCAAATTATAAATAGACCATTCTATATTATTTTTTTAACTACAAATTGCAAAAAAAAATCTAAAAAGAATGCAATTAAATTTCATTCAAATCAAATTTAATTTAATTAAGAAATAATTTTTAGAGTAACAAATTTTTCATCATTATCTAGATTCTAGATTTGATTGTCCTTGATATTAGAAAGCTTTGAATGTTTTCAGAATACCAGAACACACGATACTAGTTTCTTTTATACATTTAAAATATTTTAAATTTATTCAGAAAGAGAATATTGTTCGAAATTGGAAATAAAAATAATTTATGTTATGCGTATTAGATTTTTTATAAGTTAAATATAGAATGGAAAATTCCATCGCGGGTACATCGAGTACAGCCGGATAACTAATAGTAATCATGGATCACGAAAGATTATATTGAGCGAAGCGAGGTGCAAACAGTACCGAAGTTGCATATACAAAAAAGTGACGCATTGCGTCCTCAACTATTATTCAAGATTATTACAGTTCTGTTATTTTTTTTAAAACCACCACCAGGCTGGGTGTCACTGTGCAAAATTTGGAAATTCAGGATTTATCGTTTTTGATTGATGCTTGCACAAAGGATGCTGAAAAGCCTCTGATAGAGAGCTTCGCTTAATTAGTATAATATTGTTATTATTATATTGTCTAAAAGCATTAACATGCTTTTAGACTATTTCAAACACTAATTTTGTTTGTGCTGCCTTTTTAATATATACTGATAACAAAAATTCTGTATCTACAAATGACTATATAGAATGAAACTGGTACATCTATCGAGGCAGGTAGCGATAGCTTAATTTGCTAATTGAGCGACTAGACGCCTCAGAGGTCGTAGCATCGAGTCCTACTAATTTATGATTTTTATTCCATATGTAAGAAAAAATTTGAAAAAAAATATATAGTTAGATTACTCTTAAAAATATAATTATCTTGTATATATGTATACTCTTTATCATTACAAAAAAAAATCATACAAGAAAAACAAAATAACACGTAAGTACACCTGGTGGCCTTATCTCATATGGGCGATTTCTTTCAGGCAACAATGTATATATTAAAAATATATATAAAAATATATAATTAATTTGCGCATTAGAAACAACGAAAGAATTTCTTACAACTTTTACTTAGTATTCTTTTGTACAGTTAATTATATATAAAAATAAATGTGACTGTTATTATATATACCACCTGTCTATTTATAAATTGAAGCCTTGTTCGTACCTTACAAGTATACAAAGTATATAATTAATTTAATCGAAACGTTTAAAGGATAACCAAATATAGTTATTTTGTTGGATGCATGCATTTTGAAAATACGATAAGTAATTATTAATTAATTGTTTTTGTAGTACTTTGTACAATGTAAGTAATAGTTTAACTGTACGAAATACATATGTGTTCTTAGTATTATGAATATGTAGTATGTTTTTCTAGTACATTAATTATAACTAGGTCCGCCACTCTACACGGTGGGTGGAGCTGAGCAAAACATTGTTGCTGAATGAGTTTCACTTGTAAACTTAGCAGATTAAATAGTGGATACAATCTTAGGCCTAATAAGAACTCGCGCGTGCGATGTCAAAACGTTCCACGTGTTAACTCTATGGGACACACTTTGAGCATTTATTGGAAAACTACAATCACACATGTCATTAATAAACTTCAGGACCTGTAATTTATTGTCTTCGACAACTCTGCCAATTTTCAACATGCTACCATCATTCGTCTAGAAGTAGCATTAGTAACGAAACACACTTTTGACCAGTAAGAGCTTTGCTCGTATTATGTAATATGTAATAGTATTTATTCAGATAAATATTGCATATAACATAACCACAGAAATATATACCAAAGTATATATTTTTGTTTATAAACAACTATAAATAAGAGCTTTGCTTAGCTGATAATTATCATTATTACTTTTGAACTAGCTAGTGTCAGCGTCTTTATCCGTGTAAAGATATTGTTCCTAAGAAATTAATTTGTATGACGGTAATATCGTTTTGCAAAATTGTTGTATAAAAGACGTACTTTGATATAATAACTACACATAAAGTAACTAAACTTATATATTAATAATTGATTTTTATATTGGTGAAATAATCTTAAAAGATTTAGTTTTAGAGATTAGTTCCTTACGAACAAACATATAACAACAATAAAATAACTATTCATAATTTATTCTTATAACAATAAGCGGGTAATAACTTTATGCAGTAATTAAAAATAAATAATAATCCGAAATCACATGGTTTGCATGGTTTTATATTACTAGTTTAAATTAAAATAAAAACACAAATTTTCATATTTTAATTTGTAGTTTTTCCTTCATAACTTCTAGGGAAAATTTTGGCTCGTCAGGAGTGTTGGTTTTTTTGATTCAGTATTAAATTACGCGTCTATCGATTTATATAAATATATTTTTTGAAGATATATTTTTTTATTTCCCAAATACCATAACTATATAAAATCTAGTATAAAAAAATATTTATCTACATAACCAGAAGTTTAAAACGATAATCCAAAAATTATGTTTTCTTTATTACCAGGTTCAGTATCGGGTGGAGGACAGTGGACTCGAGCGCCTCCCGCGCCTCCCCCAGCGGTGGGCGTGGGCAGCAGTGTGTCGCTCACGAGTGTGCCTCGCGGGCGACGACCAACGCAGCGGCATTCGACAGCCTCCGCTGCGATGCAGATGCCACACGCGGGGCTCTCCGCGGCAGCTGTACAGGCCCTCGCGAACGGGTGGAGTCTCCCTGGGACTCTCACTCAGGCGCAGACGCAACAAGTGCTACGGCTTGCTCAGGTATGTTTATTCAGATCCTTTCTGTTAAAATTGTTCTGTTTGGAAATCGAACCTACAGTCTTTGATCTAGCGGTCACTTGCTAGCAACCAGCGTTACCAGGCGTTCGGATAAAACCGGACAGTTAGGTTCTTTTGATTGCGTGTCCGGCCAAAATAAACGGTGTTCGACTTATCCGGCCTTTTAGTTAGGCTTTTTACTGTTGATTATTTTTAACTGATGAAGAATTGACCGATTAATAATAAAATACCTACCTAAGACTGATTTCGCATTCGATTTTATTTATTATTTCACTAGAATTTGACAAGATTTATGATAATAATCAAAAGAGCTTGATTTTACATACTTGAATTTTTTTGTCCTACCTATTAATACTGAGACAAAATAGGGTGTCCGGCCTTTCTACCCGAATGTCCGGACAGACTGGCTGGTCTGTCCGGCTATTAGGTTTGGCGACTAGGCAACCCTACTAGCAACTATACTTCAGTCAACTCTGATGAAAATGTTTAATAACAGCGTTGCCTAGTAACCACTAACAGACATATATTAATAAAAATTTTATACAAGAAAACAGAATAACTATTTTAAAATTTTGAAATATTACTTCATATGAAAACATTAAAATTAAGCAATTTTAATAGAAATATGCAATTGAAATAGTTCTGTTTATGAATTTCATTTAATTTGAAAATTATAGTTAATTTTATGTTTTCATTAAAGTCGCGGAAAATTAAAGAAAAAAATTTTTTTCTTATTTTTATATAGAAGTAAAAAAAAAATAGCTTCGTTTTAGTATTTAAAAAATTTATTTCAAAAAGCGTTTTGAAGGTTAGTTTCAAAATATGAAAATGTTTTGAAATATTTACTTCCATGTAGTTCTATAATTTATTTGGCTGTCCACAATTTTTTTTTAATTTTTCATTATACAAAAATGTTGAGGTATTGTGAGTGTTTCTGATGTATGTCAGAATAAAATATTATTTTTATATAATGTGCAATATACTAGTGAGGAAAAAGAGTTTTATGCATTTTTTGTAATTTAAGATCTAATGACCCTAAGTTGGTTTATTTAGATGTATTAGTTGTATTGCATCGGCATTTATATATAAATGTAAATATATATATGTCAATCTGTTTGGAAAAAAATCCTTTTATCATAATCAGATATTTTAAACTAATCTGCATGTTTTTCTCGTCTAGATAATTTAACGCTAAAAAGATAAGACGTTTGATAAAAATATTTTTTAATGCTTTTTCCTTTATAAATTTAACTACAAAAATAAATTCTTTAAAACAAAAACATGAAGGTCACGCCTCACTCTTCGTGTATTTCGTAATACTTTAATTCATTCGAGGTCTGATTTTAACACATTATACTATAATACATCTCTACTCTACACCGACAAATTAATAATAGATTTACAATGTTAACATTTACCGGCGCCACTATTGGCTTAAGTCTATGTACAAACGATTTTAATTAATATTAAGATAATCAGAAATAATTTTTATATCCATTCGGAAGTTTCGAAGATTAGTTTGTTTAAACAATTTTTTTCGCTTTATAATATTAGTATATAGTTACAAATGGTGAGGTTATCTCTGCAGGCGCAGGTGGCAGCACAAGCGCAGGCGCAAGCCGCGGCGCGCTACAGCAGCGCTGCAGCCATCGCCGCCGCCGCCGCACTACCGCAACACCGCTCACAGCACGCGAGGACTGTGCAGGTACTACACCACAACACACCGAACAGCACTACATTGAACCACACCACACCACACCGCACCGCACTGCACCGCACTGCACCGCAATGCACCGTAATGCACCACGCCAACCCACACCACAACACATTCAACCACATCGCCCCGCACCGCAACCATATCGTACCTCACTGTATCGCACTCACACAACACTTCATTACAATACATATTATAGGTCTATCAGTCTATCATTCCCTTTCTTCTATTATATTGGACCAGCTGTCCAGCCTCACCCCGGTTTAGTTTACGCTATTGACTAACTGACAGACTGATTTACAATTAGTCTGTGTAAAATAATTAACATATGAAACATGTAGTTTTTTTATTGTTCATATAGTCATCTTCAATCAATCTTCATTGCATAGAATTCGACATACATTTTTGTAATTAATATATCATTATTATTAATAATAAAACAATAAATATTCTTAATTGTACAATAATAAATAGAAATAGAAATAATATTCATTTTTCAATATCAATCAATTTCATATATCAATGTTTCTATCGACGATTATAGTCGCTCTTGATAGCTTAAGAAAATAGAAACTTATATTGGATGACTTGTAAATAAATATAAAACGGTAATAAAATTATGTATAAATAGTTATTATTTTAACTGAAAAATAATTGTTTACATAATTTTGTTAAAATAACGATTTTACATTATAAATTTATACTAAAAACTAGCTACATGTTGAGAAATAATATTGTAGTGTTATTAAAATACTATTCTAGCTATCTAGGTTTTAAATACATATTCGTAAGACAATATAATATATTGCAAAATTGATATATCCTTTTTCCTTCTCCGTTCGCGTTCAAGAGATTCATAATTGAGCCTCTTGAATGCCAAAGAATCATAAAAAAAAATTGATTTGTTGATGTCTCCGTCTCTCTCCCTCTTCTTCTCTCTCTTTCTCTTTAAGACTAAGTTTCTTAATCAGACCGCTATCTAAAAAAATGGACGGCCAAAATATTTTTTAAAAATGTTTAAAAAAATACTAGTTAAAATGAACCACAATCTAAAATGAAACTAAGGCTTCTAATATTACCGTCAGAAATATCTGGTTACTGAAATGGATGGAAAAAAATCAGATCCAGACTATCGTTTCATAATAAACTCTCTCCATATATCGGTGTATCTGTACTTCCAGTTCCCGAACAGTGCGTTAACAATGGCGATGGGGCAGCAGCCGCCCCCGCCGCTGGTGAGGAGTTCCGCCAACACCAACACCATGAAGTGAGCATACCAACTAATATTTTACATACGTATGTATTGGTTGACTAACACACTGTATGTGTTAATTTACACGCGCGCGATTAATTAGTGTAAATGAATCAAAAATTCCATCTTTTTCACACGCTATACGCTTAAAAGCGTGAAAGAGACAACTGCTGTTTTCTATTTTTCTATATATTTTTTCGAATATCAATGATTATGCATAGTAAAAGTAATCGTAAGATATTTTGGTGTAGTTTTAACACCTTATAATCTTAACCTTAACCAGATTTAGTTAACCAAGATATACTAATTATATATATTTATTGTATAATTTAGTTTGATACTTCGGGGTTAAATAAGTTTATTAATAAATAATACCTTGCAGGTTAATCTTTATTAACATGTGTCATAAGTCTTATTTTTCCTTAACTATTATCATTTAAATTTCATCACTGAATTAAATTCAAGCCTTTAAAAGGAAAAGACTAGAATGAGTTCATTCTGGTCTTGTCGATACTTTAATTTGATGATTTTCTTATATACATACGACACGGTAGCGCAGTTGGTAAAGCGACGGTGATGGTAGAGGTTGCATGATCGAAACCTTGTAATTGGCCAACATTATATACCTATATATATTAATTACACACACATTTATATACTGAAATGCGGCTAGTACTGTGGGTTACAATGAGAGAGGAGCCTGAATGCCGCTGCAGTATGCGTGAGAGAAAGTAAAGACAGACTAGCGCCGTCACGCGTTACGTAACTAATCAGTTTACTCTAAAATAAGAGGTTATTACTTCAAAAAACAAAATCCTGAGAATTAAATTAAAAGAAAAAAAACGCTATCCGTATTCGGTACTACTTAAAATAAAATAAAGTTTAACCCCGCTTGATTTGAAAGAAACAGTATTGTATGTACTTGAAAAAAAATTAAAGAACTTACCGGTGATGATTTCTCAAAGCTCCTTTCCTGAAAGTCAAAGCACCCGTTCCCAGTGAGCACCTGCACGAAACGGAACGTTAGTTCCCGTGACGCTGAGTGATCTACCCTCTAGACAGGGGCAGATTGCCCCAACTGTTGTCGGACCGGCCATCGGAGACTATTAGTCCCGAGCCCGATGTTCCACGTTTCCTCCAGGCTCACCCAGGTAATTCATCTGGACCATCACTACTACCTGCGTACCCTGGAAAGAAATGGACGACTGAAAAAAGGAAGCCCACGAGGGCCGTGGAACTGGTTGACCTCCGTCTACCTAATGGAAACGTCCAGTCCCAATAGTCTTATACCGTCCGTAACCAGGGTAGCGCTGACGGTAGCCAGACGGGCTGCCTCCGAAAAGATACTTCCAGTTTACCCATCCCTTCCAGAAGCACAATTGGCCGGTATGCGGACGATAATTGAACGGATGGACCCTACTTCTGCAACAGGCACAATTTGCCTTCCTTTCAGGACTTCGGGAACTGTCCAATGTACAAACAAAGGCGATACAGTTCCCGAAATCTGTACCCGCTAAGTACTTCAAGGCGATGACCAACACTCGCCCTTGAATACTGTCTACCATGGCGCAATGTTGCGGGCCTCGTAGGGCTCTAGTTTGGCCTCTGTAATATCTTATACAGTTTAACCCTCCCATAATGCGAAGGGGGGAGGGGGGTAGCACAGGCATTTTCGATTTCGGGCGACCACAACTATACACCCCTGCTTCAGGGTCTAGCCACCAACCTTGCATTGGAAACCTGAAAGAGCCTTGCGCATGCAATCCGCCATCCCCTCTACGTCGGACTCTCGCTGGACAGACCGGGAAAGGCAATGGCAATGTACAATGGCCGAACGTCTCATTAACCTCCCTCGACCCTTATTTTTTCTAACTAAAAGACCATTAGGTCTGCTAGGACCTTTAATAAATTAATCAACAATATATATAACGTTAAGTATTAATAGTAAAGGGAACGTTCTAATAATTTTTTTAAAATATATTTAAATAACTATATGACTAATAAAATAAATTAATATAATGTAAACATAAGTTGTCCAAAAAATCCTGTTATATTGTTTGACCCACTTTACAAAAATAACGGCAATCTCAGCCGTTGACCTCGATTTTTGACTTTATACAAATAAATGTACATTTTTATTAAGAATTAATTTAGTTTCAGTTTGTTAATTAATGATTTACTCACAATTAAAAATATAATGGAAATGGTATAAGGCCATTTTATTTATAGAATTTACTTGTAGTATTTTATTTATAGAAGTAATTTTTAATACTGTTTAATAAATATTTTAATGTTGTTTGTACTTATACAGTTTATTTCCTCAGTGTACCTCCTCAAGTGACGGGGTCAATGAATGGGCACTCAACCTCTCACGCGGTGGACACACGCAAGAGGCTCACACCCATCCCGGATATCAACATCACTGGCAACCATACGCCGTATAAGGTAAATAACTTGAATAAAAAAATTATAATAATTCTAAATTTAAAGTCATAGTATATGCAATATTAAAATGTAACTTCTGCAGGTCCAAAAAGCGCTAGTCGAGAACACAATGGTCCCGTGTATCAACGCCAAGCAGTACCAGTACACGGAGCTGCTGATGACGCTGCCCGACCTCGCCAGCCACTTCTTCCCGCGCGTGTCTCTCACCAACTGCCGCGCAATGCTCGACGCGCTAGGGCTCACGCTGTATAGACCTAACTCGTGAGTATAAGTCGTATTACTTATTATATCTTTTAAAATAGGGGAGGCCAATCCGTCGATTGCGACCCCTAGATCAGCCGATCGCGGGTAAAGAAAAAAATTTCGGTACTTACCTATTCTCGTTTTAAATATTACGAAAATAATTGGAGTATAGTTTAAAAATTTCTAGTCGGTAGATTGCCAATCGAGTTGACTACCCCTGCCTTAAAACATCACATTTTGTTTAGACCAACTCTTGTTAAATCATTATTCTTGCTTTAGTTTCTTCAAATTGCGCTATATGTATTGTTTTTTGTTAAATGGGTGCTGCTTGTTGTAATCATACAAAATTTGTTATATGATTACATTCAAATCGAGTCATTTATCAAACAAGTATTTTACTCGTATCCTCTATTCCAGCACGCAACTCCAAGTCCTCCGCAACTCCGGCAAGTGTAAGTCGGCGGCTGCGGGCGAGAACGGCATGGCGCTGGTGCAGATCCGCGACGTGATGCAGCACATGCCGCAGTTCAAGTACATGCTGCGCGGCGGCTCCGCGCCCGACGAGCCGCTGCAGCCGCCGCGACCCGCGCACGCGCCGCCCGCGCACGCCAAGAGAGCGCGCGCCAACTAGCACTGGCGGGGGGGCTGGCCCGAGCCAGAGGGGGACTGATGACAGTGCCTCGCTGACATTTACCGTGTGACTTTACATTGTGCTCTCCTGATCTGGTACGGTTTGGTGAATTGGAATCGTTATTTGTGTTGCCAGACTAGTGAAGTTTGATACTTTGGATTTGTGAACATTCTGGTATATGTCTGAAGAAAACTACAGTTGTTAAACATGAGTGAGAAATGATGTGGGCCGGTAAATTATGAAAAGAAAAGAAGTTAATATGATTACTTAAAACAAACAATATAAACGACTTTCGACGGTTAATTTGTTTAAAAAGTGGTCTACAAATATATGAAATTTGCAATGAACATCACCGGCGATCTTATACGTTCTCATAGAAGAACGAATATTACAATGTCATAGATCCAATCTTTACCAGAGTACCCCAGGATCGTATAAGAAAATCCATTGTCTACACCTTCCATTGATTGAATATAAACTAGACAGAGACTGTTGCTACATTTGTTATTCTAAGATTTTGATGACGAGTCTTTTATATTATACAAATTATTTGTGCAGAACACTGCCATATTGTGACCGACGCGCAAACACTAAAACCGGTGTGGCTCGTGCAGTGTACATATTGATGGGGCTTCCATCTATATTCCGAGACTTGATTACTCAACAAAGTTATCACAATTACTTATAATTTAAATATCACTTATTCTAAGGTATGTCAATTTCTATTTGTTGTACAAAATAAGATACACTGAATCCCAAGATCTAATTTATATGATCTATATTAACTATTTAATAGAAGACTGAGAATTTTATTTTTTAATTATTTCTTAGATCGGAAAAGCTATTGATGTTGTGCAAATATAGATTTTAGTTGAGTTATCTGAGTATCTCTTATGTACAATGTGTAAATATAGTACTGCATTAATGCAACATATTTAGCAATACTTGTAATAGTAAAAATATAAAATATTTGTTGTCACTTAGAGTGCAATGAAACATTAATCTTTAGATAATACATGTTTAAAATACGCTTAAAACATAATCATCACAAATAATTCAGTATTAATGTTATAAAATGTAAATCCAGTTAAATTATCACAATCGGTCACAAATACCATAAAACTTGCTTCATGGATCAGCAATGGCAATTTTTTTTTTGTATTTAAAATACTCTGAGTATTTCAAGTATATAACAACTGACTCGCAAAATTAAAATTTGTTCTTTGCTTATTCAAACGAAATTGCTTTAAAATTATTTTTCATAATTTAAACATATTTTAATTATATAAATACCATGAAAAATATTAATTAAATTCCTGAACTTACCAGTGATGTGGATTAAAATAATAGGAGGAATTAAAACTTTAGTTCCTATAGTCTAATATAACTAGACAGGACTTCAATAATGGCTTGATATTAGAATTTCAACCTTAAAAATTCAGTTTATAAAAATTTGGTGCAATGTGTCTTTGAACAAATTTATGTAAAAACTTACCACAATATAAGCATACATTTCAATTTATTTTGTTAAATGATTTTAATAAATTACACCATTTGCAACATAGACATTTTTTTAAATAATATATAATGTATATATTATATAAACTTTGTTATTTATTAATATTTATATATACATTTTCATCAAAAGCGTTACCACAAGCTAAACAATGAAGTCTTGACTAGTTGGATTAATTCAGGTTTTGTACCTTCACAATTATTATTTATTTTGTAAGTTAGTTATTCTAGCATAGATTGCTTCATGTTATGAAGAAAATCTTTTGATAATTGTAATACAGAGCTGTGTATATTGTATGCTAAATTATTTATGTATAGAATAAGTAACAAACTATTTGGTATGTTATCACATAAAATTCATAATAGCTCTTCAGATTACAGTGTCTTTTGAGTCTTTGACTCTGTATTGCAAAATAAAGAATACTTTATACGCATTGGTTTTATTTTAATATACCTCAATTTATGTTGCGGTTTTGAATAGAAATTAAATTGATATTTATGAAAATATTGTGTTTTCAGAAATACGGATTCTATTTCCTTCATATTGACAGGAAGAAAATTAACTAAATAAAAATGCGTGAGATAGATTTTGTACTGTACTGTACACCAATCTGGACATTTAGCTTCTCTGTTTATTATGTTCACTTCGGCACGACGTAATACATATTAATGTCTGTACACTATTTCGAAATATTTTAAATAACAAAGGGATATTGACAGAGACAAAAACAAGGTTATTTTTTATTTTTTTTTTCCTACGCCTTGCCCTCTAGATGTAGGCCATCGCGATTCAGATACCAAGGTTGACGTAGAACCCGACGCCAACACATCTTACTTATAACTTATTATTTAAATTCTGAAAAATGTCCTCATTTAAATTGTAAATTTATATATATCTTTTCATTTGTAAAATTTAGGTTTCATATCCATGTACATGAATGCTATTGGAGAAATTGAAAAATGTTTACAGATGTAAGGTATAGTTTTTATTTAATATTATTTATTATCATTTTAATATTAATATTTCAGGTTCTTCAATCCTTAAAGTAATCGGTATATTGTATTTTGTGTTTAAAGTTGATTTGACTAAGATTGTTAATTATTTGAGAATGGGAGTTAGTGAGGGTATATAAACATCATTTTCAGGAGTTATTGGACAGTTAATGTATTGTATTCAAGCGAAGAAGAAGTACTTATTACGAGTAAAATATAGTGAAGTGTTCATGTGTCTTAATGCCACTCGACGATGTCTAGACTCGACGATGTTCAGAAGCGGGATAATCAAGAAAAATTTTACATTTTCTTGTCACGCCTACAAGTAAGAACGTAAGTCTGAATCGCTCATGAAAAATTGTTGAAAGATATTATTTCTTTTTATTTTGAGGGTATGTTTTTATTATTAAATTGATCTCTATTTTTTAAATTTCTACTGGATTACGAATAATTATATTTAACAAACACTGATAATTGCGAATTATGTGAACGTGAACTAATATATAACCGAAGTTGCACATTATACAACAAACGAATGACAAAGCCTATGGTATAAGGTTCAGTGAAATTAAAACCCAAGGTAAAGGGTTAAGGAGGAATGGAACTAGTGTGACCAGTCGAGGGGAAGGACTGGCACCCACATCTCAACAACTGGAACGTGAGGTAATCGGTTATAGTGGTGCCAGTCGAGGGGAAGGACTGGCACGCATAACTACACAACTTCAACCACAGGTAATGGCAGGAAGGACTGGCTCGACTTGAACAAAAAGAAATAGGTTATGGTCGTGTCAATCGAGGGGAAGGACTGACTCGACGTGAACAAGAGGAAATAGGTTATAGTCGTAGCAGTCGAGGGAAAGGACTGCTACGATTAACAGAACAAAAGGAGCCTAAAACGATAAGGTGTAATAAAAATATGGATGAAACTTAAGACATGAGTCCTATATTAGGATGTCAAGTCCGAAAACGCGGAAGGCATTACAAGAGGACCATCAAATCAGCTAGGAGGGCAGTAACACTGCCCGACTGCAAAATTGGTTTCAAGTGATAATTCTCCCCCGCCTAGAAAGAGAAAAAAAAGTAACCCAAAACACGAGCAAACGAGAGATTACTGGACAAATCTTTAATAATCTTAGAGATGATTAACGGTACCGAACAACCTAGAATGAATTTTAACACAAATGTAATTTTGATCCACTATCAAAAGAACAATAATGCAATAGTGATAATGATTAATCTTTGAAAAAACTGATAATGATTAATCTTTGAAAAAACTTAGAGCAGGAAGGCCGAGATGTAAGGTATAGTTTTTATCTTATATATTAATGCAGGAAGCGATTTCGTTGGCACACTGTAGCTCGAGAACCACTAAAGGGAAAAATATCGTTGATGGCTCAAATCAAAGGTCTCATTATGCTACACTGCTGAAAAATAGTGACAACTCTCAAATCTCATTAGCCTAATTGCAGTAATTAGTCAAAAAATTAATTTTTCCCATAGACTTTGCATGGGGAAATTTTGCGCGCGCTTTCAAATTTTTTGTATTATCTATTGTAATATATTAAGGTCTGTATAAGAATAAAATTACTTACAGTTTTGCATTTCCAAACAATTCAGCAAGAAGCACAGACAGTGATATCGACTACACTGGTTGAACTAGACTGATTGTGCTCAGAGAAATTCCATATTTCAGGTAAAGGTTCTCGAAAGGCATAAATATAATTTTATGGTCAATTATTAAACTATACAATAGTTTTGGCAAAATCTATTATTTTCTAAAAGTAAGTCGGTGCTTATTGGAATCTTATCTTTCTTTGTTTACAAATCTGTATGTATTATCAGTTGCAAAAATGAACGTTATCTCCTCAGTTTAGAGCTGATTTTACTTTACCCGAATATGATAAAATATGTTCAACATCAACAATAAGAACAATAAGCCTCAGCCAGTAATAAAACATCTGATTAAGAAAATTTTAAGTATCACTAATCATTATATTTTCACTTTATTCTATTGTAAATATATTTAGATTTCCTTTATTTAGATTTGTTTGAATCATACAATCATTTTGTCTCAAATGATAAAAGACATTTGAAGTAAGCATAAAAATATCTGAGTAAAAAAAAATAATTTTTCTTTGTAAACTATAACTGTAACTATAATGATAATAGTAACGTTGTAAACTTTTTAAATTGGTAAGAGCTTAGAGCATTAAAATATGTGCCTTTATGGCAGTTACTATTAAATATATATAAATGCAAACAAAAATATATATATATTTAATTCAAAATTCTGTGATATTACTTGTACCAGTGCTCAAATCAATCGAACTCGAGATCTACTGTCTGTCTTTGTAATTCTTTGTCTATCAACGAGGATTTTTTTAACTATACTTCAATAATTTTCGTAATATTTAGGACGGAAATAGGTACGTAGCGATAATTTTCTCCTTGCCTGCGATCGACTAACCTAGAGGCCGCGATTGATAGGTTGGGACTTATATTAGTTTTGTGGCGGCCATTAAAGATGAAATACTTTACCCCATAAGTGTCACTATATAAAATTATATATTATAAATTGTAAGTTCATTTTGTTTTACAAAATTTAATTTTGTTCTATGTAGTTATAGTATTTAGGGAA
Organism: Mechanitis mazaeus; assembly: GCA_959347395.1. Taxonomy (NCBI): domain Eukaryota; kingdom Metazoa; phylum Arthropoda; class Insecta; order Lepidoptera; family Nymphalidae; genus Mechanitis; species Mechanitis mazaeus. The sequence goes on from OY365754.1 coordinate 10,762,924, forward strand.
TTAAGAAATATATATATCTTCAAAAAATATTTTTATATATCGATGCGATATTTTATACTAAATCTAAACGCCCATGATGAGCCAAAATTTTCCCTAGAAGTTATGAAAAAAAAACTACAAATAATCGTAAGTTTCTTAAAAACTTGTATAAACAAACTCAGTCAAGTCAAAAAAGGCGAAACACAGAATATTATTTTTTATTAATTTTAATATTTTATTCTATAGAGGTTATCGTCTATATTACTATTACATCAGTCGTTATGATTTGGCTTACTTTTATTTAGACATTTTATTTTATTTTGAAAATTGGAATCACGTTCGATTAAGATGTTGATCATAAGACGCAGACTTGCTGAATGTATTTTTTAAAAGGTAAACTCTGTTTCCAATTATTATTGATTCTACATAAAAGACTGTGATGTTCTGCAAAAACAATAAGTTTTAAAAAACAAAATAATTACTTATTAAGTGTAAAGTGAACTTTTTCTAATAAACTAATTATTGCTTATTACCAAGGTATTGTGAACTTAACATTGTACTCATTGTACAAAGTAAAATTAACTTAAACTATTGAAGGCAACGTTAATTTTTTATTTACTAAATAGGATATGTTAGAAAAGTAGTGAAGATAAGATGGTTATAATTACAAACAAACTTAGAATAAGAAACTTAAATATGGCGGCAAAATATTTCGTTCTGAAATAACACGCTAAAAATATTTCCATTTTACATTGCAATGAAGTAATTCTTTCTTTGATTCCCTTTTTTTACAACACCAAGTGTTTTAATGGTCTTGGCTGCGGGTCCATTGTTTTTATTTTTGTGACCTTCGTTGTACTTGAATAATGACAGTAGTCACATCTATAATAATTATATTATTTTATACAACTTTCATATATTTTTAAAGTAGCTTATTTTTCATTTAAGATAATATAACTGTAAAGCTATTCTGAAAGTTATAAAATTAATGTTGATACGAGATTTTAATGAAAACGAAAATGAAAACAAGTCCTCTGTTTTGTCAATAATAATGGACTACATAATGGACACAATGCTTTGCTGTCAAGTTAAAGAATTTTTTCTTCTATAATTTGTCTTGTCTATGGACATCTGCAATCACTCTGTCAGTGACTGTCATAATTTTACAATTTGATGTTGTTTGTGGACCATTGCTATATAAGTGATGTGCTCGTTTTTCGGGATTTTGTTTCGGGAAATATAACAGATTTTCCTATTAATTACTAATTGAATATTATATTAAGTGACATTAATTATGATACAACGTATAGTAAACAGGATGGGAGCTGACTTAGGATCTATTTTTGGTCATATTTTCATTTTAAATCTAATATAATTTCAAATAATTTCTAATCATTGCTATTCATTGTCTTTTGCTGTTTTTTTCCTCTATTTTTATTTTAGTATTTGTACTTTATAAACAAGGGTTCGTGCCTTGCTTTTAGTTATTAAGTAACATATTAAAGACATATTAACATGAGTATTCAAGTATGTAGGGACACATCGGACGCTGTGGCGTTGTATCTGCCTCAGCGTTTGTATCTCAAATCGTTTGCCAAGCTAAATATTTCTGTTCAGCTCCCAGCTCAGAAGGTACACGGAAAATCATTGTCCAATTGGGAATTGATGGAAAAATTGAGGAAAATGATCCAACCTGACTCCTTTTCATTATTGAAAGTGACGAAGCATAGTTCTGAAGTGATAAGGTTTGACGCGGAATTAGAGAATCGACAGAAGTTAGAACGAGTGCTATCTCGTCTTGAAGATAGAATAGTTCAATTAAATGATTATCCAGAGCCCTTAAAAGTGAAAGTGTCCGAGAATAAATCAGATTTTCCAAATCGACACGCTTGGGATTCATTTTTTCGTGATGCTAGTGACATGGATGAAATGAAGCCAGGTGAACGGCCTGATACTATACACATAAAAAATATGCCTATTCGTTGGTTTGTTCACGAAAGAGATAGAGACGAGGATGCCACACCATCTGAGAGTCTATTTAAAAAAGTATTTGAAAAGTATGGTGGTATAAGACAAGTGGATGTCCCAGCGGCAGATCCATATAGAATGCAGATGAAGGCTCAGATGAGAGGCATAACAACACCACCTCAAGAGAGCGCATTGTATTTTGAAGGATATTTGCAATATTCAGAGTATGCAAGCTTTATACGCTGTATGGATGCATTGCGTGGTTGTAAATTGTTAAGAAAAAATGAGGATATGTCTGAATGGTGTAATATATATGTTGATTTCGATAAAACAAAACACATGACTGATGCATCCGTTAAAAGAAGGGCTATAGTAAGAGAACGTCTTTCAATGCGTCAGAAAGCTAAGGATCTTGAAGAGAGACAAGAAAAAGAAAAATTAGCAAAAAGAGAAGCTAAAGAAAGGTAAATATTACTTGGCATAATTTGATCTAAGTTTAACTTAAAATTACTAAATATAAAAAATGTTTTTAAGGCAAAAAATGGAACACCTTGAGCAAGAGAAGTTGATTAAAATGAGAGAAAGAGAGGAACGCAGAAAAAAGAAACAACTAGCAAAACTGATGGGAAGAGATGATGTGGACCTCAACAAACAAATAGCTGATAAAAAAAAGAAATTACTCAAAACACAGAAACGGTTACAAGCTGTACGACTCATTGAAGAACTGTTTCAAAGACTTGAGGTACTTTTTTACTATTTATATTACATTATTATCTTAACATAAGACATCTTATTAAGACCTAACTTACTATTTTTCACAAATATATGAAAAATTTATTTTAAATTTTTTTAACAAAATATTACTATTTAAACTTAAAATACCTATACCAATTAATATATATGTATATTCCAGCTCCGTCCAGAACTACACAACCGTCACAACCCACAGCGGTACTACAATGTCAGTGAGCGGTCTCGCCACCAGGCCATCACCAATATCAAACGACTATCTGAGAAAGCAGTGGAAGAGCAACGGGTACAGTTACAGCAGGCTCTTGATGGTTGGTGAAGTTTATATTTTTTGATGGTTATATGTTTATGGTTTCAAATATTCAAATTAAGTTAATATATACTAATATCACCGATTTTTTTTAATTTAGCTTTATATATAAAAAAAAAAACTTGAAAAAATAAGACAACTGTGCGAGGACTCACTAACATACTTTTTAAAATTCATTCTCACAAACTCTTATCATATTATTACGTCTCAAATAAGAACCTAAAATATAACAAAAACTCAAAGACCACAAATAGTTAAATTATAATATTTAGGATTACAGAATTAATTTTTATTTTACAAAATCATTTTAAGATATTATTATTTTCAGGTCGTATAATAATACGTTCTGCACTTGAAACGAAGAAACCTAAACGCGAGTCTTCGATCAGCTCGATATCAGACGACGAGGGAAGTCAGGATCACAAACGAGTTAAAGCTGAACGGATTTCACCAGATCGGGATTTGTATGGAAAACCAGGTATAAATATTACAATGTTTAACTATACATTACATTACATTCCATGACTCATGGTCCAGGAGATTTTATTTAAAAGTATAGACATTTAAAAACTTTTTTTAAAATATAAATTCATACCAAAGAGTTTTGTACTATTAAATTAACCTTTTTAAAAACATGTTAAAGTTATCATTAATCTAATAATAAAGAGTACTTAGTTAAATAATAATATTATATTACAGGAATGTATGCATACCCCAGCCCATACTTCGGCTACCCGCTCTCTGTGCCCTACCACTATCCTCAGAGTATGAGTATCTATTATTATCATTATTTTATTATATATACTAGGATTATTTAAAAAAAATTGTTTAGACTACTAAAAATTGTTTGAAGCTACTAAATAAAAGACTTTTATACGATAGGCAGGTTGATTAGGAAAACTTTAGGCTTTTTTAATAAATAATAGTATACTAACAAAAATACAAAATATTTTTATAACTTTTTCAAAAATATATTAAATTAAATAACACAAAAATAATAGGTACTATTAATTACAGACTAAATTATAAATAATTTAATCGTTATTATTATTTATTAAAAAATGATAAAAAGTTGAATACTAATGAAAATAAAAATATAGTAAATTAATAAAATTACAAATAATAAATTGAAAATAATAAAAATAATCAAACTAATATTAAAAAGTATCTCGTAGTTTTTATTAAATAATAGACAATATAATAAATCTCAACGTCAATTAAAAATGAGTTTTAATAGAAAAATGATTCGTCTTTATTTCAATTGAAGAAATCCTATGAAATATCTATATATAACTAATATAGTATATAAATTAACATATTTTACGAATTTTATTTGCATATATTTTCTCCTAACTATTATCTGAGGAGTTAGTTAATTTGTTATCATATATTAACTAACTCAATGACAGACATACATATTGTTACAAGCGAACATAATTGGTAACAAAGTATATATGATGTGTTATTATTAAAATGCAAAAATTTTTATCCGTGAAATAGTTTTATTTAAATGAATTGTAAATTTAAAAACATGATCTCTTTTAACTAAAAACAAACGTGTTTTTAAAAAGTAATATTAAGTGTTTATCTTAAAGTATATATAAATATATATTTCGTTTTTAGGTAAAATAAATGTTGTTTTTAAATTTTCAATATAAAGCTTTAATATTATTTTAAATTTAAATAAAATTAATAATATAAAATAAAATTAGTAAGACAATCTGGCTCGGTCCGTAAATCTAGTGTTAAACATTAAACACGCGGCAATCGAGCTTGCCGCTATGAAAAACTCCTAATCGGCAAATTATAACTCGCAAATTAATTAACAAACAAAACAACTTCTATTGCTTTTTTTATTTTTTTTATGTAGTTTATGATAGGATTTTAAAAAATTTAAAAATTCGAATTTTTTTTTCCATTTTTCGGTAACTTCGGCGGCCGATCTGACCACCTTCCCGTTGGACAATCAACATAATTTTGAAAAGTGAATCTTACATTTAGATGCTGATTCCAAATATATCTTTAGTTTTTCAAAATTCGAAAAATAAAATTCGACACAGACACACAGACACACAGACACACAGACACACAGACACACAGACGCACAGACACACAGACACACATACAGACAGACAGACAGATCGGAAGGAAAAACTGAGTTTTTCGAAAATATTAAAATATGTCAATGTATTTTGCATGTTCTTTTAAACTTTATTAATAAAACGTGTTAATTATAAAATCAATATAGTAAAGTGTTGTAGTTTGATGTACTGGATGTTGTGTTAATGACATTAGAGCCCTTATTCGCTATGACCAAACACGTAACGTACCACGTTATGTAAAAATCGTGGAATCGTGTTCTCTATGCCAATGTAAAATTTTAAAAAACATTGTTGTGCGTTATGTGACATTAAACGTTATATAGACAATTTACTGTGGCAAAGAGAATACGATTATTTAATAACTCACTATGGTGCGTTTCTGCTTAGTTGGGACGTCACATGTTTTATGAGTAAGTAAGTAGTAGTGTATCGTGTGCAGACTCCCTGTACTACGGCTGGCGCCCCGACGGACGAAGAAGGGGGAGGGGCAGGGGGCGCGCGAGGGGACGAATGCCATACTTCGACGGACCGGACGCCAACAGACAGTACTACCAGTGGGTTATTATATAAATATATTTAAAAATTTATTTGATGGATTTTTATCATAGTAGTCTTTGACACTTATATCAATTTTGTTTTTTTTTACATATTGTGAAAAATAATGTTATAAATAATAAAACCTATTTTTTTACAGATATTTCAAGAAGTTATCCGAATTCGAGCATCGCAACGATCATGATAATAGAACCCGGTCTCGCTCTCGCTCTCGTTCTCGCTCCCGCTCACACTCTCGCTCTCGTCGGCGCTCGTATTCGCGTTCTCGCTCTCGCTCGCGACGGCGCTCCTACACGCGCTCTCGCTCTCGCAGCCGGAGACGATCCCATAGTAGAAGTCGTCGCTCCAGGTCTAGGAGTCGACGGTAATGTATTTTTATAATTTTTTTGATTGGAGAATAACTTCTAAAATGGTGTTTTTTTGAAAACTAATATGATAACGGTTCCTTTAGTAAAATTACAAACATATATATTTTTTATTATCTTATTTTACATTAAAAAATGTCACGTTAAATCGTAATACAATCATTTAATATAATTTTTAGGGTTGAATAAATCAAAAGAAATAAAGGGAAGTCTTATAAGATCACTTTGTTCTAAAATGTAATTTATAAATTGTCTTCAATTAGGCTTAATTTTGAAGATTTTGCATATAATAGTTTGCAAAAATAATTACAAAAAAAAAACATTAATTTGGGGATCTTAGGTTTATCGTTTAATTATAACTAATAATACCTTTCTAAAAAAATAAAATACCATACCGTTATATGTCAATTAATTGAAATTGTCCCAAACTGTTATCTGTGATTCACATTATATATAATTATAATTAAATAATTTAACGAGACTGTTTATAAAATTTCAAAGTATAAGCTATGTTAATATATATGTAAATATGTTAATGTGTAAATTGATTTGTAGCTAACATTTTGCAGATCTAGAAGTAGGAGTCACCGGCAAGGGTCCAGTAACAGGAGGTCCAGGTGAGGAGTAATCAGTTATTTGTTGGTCATATAGTTATTTTTGGGTTATATGGTTATTTGTTGGTTGAGTGTAGGCTAAATATAGTTTTCTAGATAAATTTTTGTTTATTCTTGAGTATAATATTAAAATATTTTTATAATGTATCTATATAATTGTAAAATGTTAATTTTATTTCAAAAATAAATTAATATATATATTATTTGTAATTAACATAACCTTCCCTCTGTATCTGTTTTTCAGATCTCATAGCCGTTCAAATTCAAAGTCACGACGAGGATCGAAGTCAAAGTCTCATCGTTCCAAGTCGAGATCAAAACGAAGTTCGAGTCCGAAACAGAATGAAACCAACGGGTCTCAACGTCGATCCAAGAGCTGGTCCCTGCCGAAGGAAACCAGAAAATCCTGGTCTAAAACGCCAGAGAAACTGCTCGAATAAATATATTTATAATGGGCATTCTTTTATTTCGAGATAGGATTGGATTTAAAATCAATAATATATTCCATTTGTCAAACAAAGACAAATAAATAATTTAACTTAAAAAAATTAATAAATTAAATGTTTTTTTTTTAAATTACACATTCGGAAAAAAGTAGGGTAAAAAATCTTAACAATTAATAATTTTGTGGCGACATTATGTGAGGAACGGTTTACTGGATGGGCCCTTCTTTTCATATAAATATATGATGATGTATGTTGTATATTGAACGTCTGTGAAGTAGTTACATATAAACGCATAAGTGATTTTTAATTACATTTAAGTTGGGCCTGGGGACCTTTCATTTTGGGGGCATTTTTGCCGTCTTGATAACCTTTATTTATTAAAAAAAACCGTTATTGATAAACCATTTGGCTATGTTGGACACGGCAGCACAGAGACTGCTGACAGCTATTGCTTCCTGGGTATTCCCATTTTATTTCGTGAAGATATTAGTTTCGGAGACAAATCGGATTTCTTTAAAAAATGACAGCAGGAGTCTCACGATTTTGACAATTGTGTATGAGTTATTTGTACTTTTGGGACGACAATATTTATGTTAAGTTATAATTTGGTGTAAGTTTAAAAGTAAAGTTGAAAAGTCGATGTAATTTTAAAAAAACGGTTCATAGCTAGATAGCAATTGTATTAATATAGGAAGCGAGGTTTCATAAGAGCAGATGAAGTCGCGGGCAACAGTTATATAAAGGATTTAAGCTGTTAGAACGACTTAATTATTATGTTATCTATAGCATTAGATTAAGTGAAGTCAAGAGAACTCAATTAACTCTGAGAGCTTCGGTCAATATTAAACTAATTTTAGTAATTGAAACTTCGGAGTATGACGTAGTCACGTAACTACCAATGTTTTATAATTCTAATGTTAAAACTTAATATTTCCTTCCTTTCCTTTCCTCCCTCTTTTTATCCGAAAATCGAAATCTTAAGCAACATTTAAGAAGTCCGTGAAAAATTTCTACTGATCGTAAGAAAGGTGAGATGAGAGAAAGCTGATGTATACTGATATGCTTATCGTATATATATTTATATATTTGTTAAAATTATATATTATATTTGGGATTGTCTAGTTTATGATTTAATAGTTATTTTATACATATATGTGTCGAATACGTTTATTCAGTAATCTGTAAGTATTTATATGTATGTTATGTTTATAACTTAGCCTTTACTGATTTTTAATTTATTTCTAAATATTTATGAATATGTTTATCATATTTATAATTTTAGGCCACCTACTGATTTTTATTTTATTTCTGATTTCGTATGGGTAAGGTTGTCTGGTATAAATCGCGTTTAGGCGATAAGACCGCCATTTTGTATTTCCAACACTTTTTTGTTACGCTCTAATATATCTGTTTACTGTTGTGTTACTCAAGGATAGCCAGGGATAATGGTTATAGTAAGAATTAACTTAGTTTCACACGACTAAATGCTGACGCCAAGCTTCGGTGTAATCTGAAAACGACACCGATCGCCTGAAGACGACACCGCATAGGCTTAAGATTATAGCCAATATTTACTCTTCTAATTTTACAAGTAAGCGAACCTCATTCAGCAACAATGCTTAGCTCCACCCGCCGTGCACAGTGCGGACCTAGTAATAATAATATTAGAATTCGAAATAGTTATATGTAAGCAGCAAACCTGTCTATATTTTATCATATACCTAGAATATGATAAGTTATCAAATTATCTATATCCGGATTTGAGTTGATATTTAAACTCGACAATGTTAAATAAATATACAATAGAATATTTTTTTAACTATTCCAAATACATTCTACGAATTACTGCATTTATTATATATAGTTTTTAAAATATCTTATACCTTATACGTTGAATTTTTAATCACAGCGTTTGTATCAAAACGGCTTGACCAATTGTTATCAAAATCAAAAAAAATCTTTATCAAAATTATGCTGGTATTTGCAGTAGTTTCAGAATAGGACACTATTCATATCCCTAAGTGGTTAAGATGGTTTACTCCCAATTTTTATCTATTTTTTATATTTTGGATATTTATTTATATTTTCTATAAAATATAATTGAAATGTGAATAAAAAGCTGTATTAAATTAAAGTATATACACTATTATTATATATAGTTATCCAGCTGTAGTCACATTATTACTATCGGAATTTGCCTGACTTGCCTCATTCATGAATAAGCTGAGCTCTGAGCTGAAATAGCTCTGCGCATTTCAGAATCGCAGCGATTCCGCCATATTTAGTAGTAATCATGGATCACGAGAGTTTACATAAAAAAATATATACCATTAGTTAAGAATATATAATTTTCTTTAAAAAATGACAGCAGGAGTCTCACGATTTTGACAATTGTGTATGAGTTATTTGTACTTTTGGGACGACAATATTTATGTTAAGTTATAATTTGGTGTAAGTTTAAAAGTAAAGTTGAAAAGTCGATGTAATTTTAAAAAAACGGTTCATAGCTAGATAGCAATTGTATTAATATAGGAAGCGAGGTTTCATAAGAGCAGATGAAGTCGCGGGCAACAGTTATATAAAGGATTTAAGCTGTTAGAACGACTTAATTATTATGTTATCTATAGCATTAGATTAAGTGAAGTCAAGAGAACTCAATTAACTCTGAGAGCTTCGGTCAATATTAAACTAATTTTAGTAATTGAAACTTCGGAGTATGACGTAGTCACGTAACTACCAATGTTTTATAATTCTAATGTTAAAACTTAATATTTCCTTCCTTTCCTTTCCTCCCTCTTTTTATCCGAAAATCGAAATCTTAAGCAACATTTAAGAAGTCCGTGAAAAATTTCTACTGATCGTAAGAAAGGTGAGATGAGAGAAAGCTGATGTATACTGATATGCTTATCGTATATATATTTATATATTTGTTAAAATTATATATTATATTTGGGATTGTCTAGTTTATGATTTAATAGTTATTTTATACATATATGTGTCGAATACGTTTATTCAGTAATCTGTAAGTATTTATATGTATGTTATGTTTATAACTTAGCCTTTACTGATTTTTAATTTATTTCTAAATATTTATGAATATGTTTATCATATTTATAATTTTAGGCCACCTACTGATTTTTATTTTATTTCTGATTTCGTATGGGTAAGGTTGTCTGGTATAAATCGCGTTTAGGCGATAAGACCGCCATTTTGTATTTCCAACACTTTTTTGTTACGCTCTAATATATCTGTTTACTGTTGTGTTACTCAAGGATAGCCAGGGATAATGGTTATAGTAAGAATTAACTTAGTTTCACACGACTAAATGCTGACGCCAAGCTTCGGTGTAATCTGAAAACGACACCGATCGCCTGAAGACGACACCGCATAGGCTTAAGATTATAGCCAATATTTACTCTTCTAATTTTACAAGTAAGCGAACCTCATTCAGCAACAATGCTTAGCTCCACCCGCCGTGCACAGTGCGGACCTAGTAATAATAATATTAGAATTCGAAATAGTTATATGTAAGCAGCAAACCTGTCTATATTTTATCATATACCTAGAATATGATAAGTTATCAAATTATCTATATCCGGATTTGAGTTGATATTTAAACTCGACAATGTTAAATAAATATACAATAGAATATTTTTTTAACTATTCCAAATACATTCTACGAATTACTGCATTTATTATATATAGTTTTTAAAATATCTTATACCTTATACGTTGAATTTTTAATCACAGCGTTTGTATCAAAACGGCTTGACCAATTGTTATCAAAATCAAAAAAAATCTTTATCAAAATTATGCTGGTATTTGCAGTAGTTTCAGAATAGGACACTATTCATATCCCTAAGTGGTTAAGATGGTTTACTCCCAATTTTTATCTATTTTTTATATTTTGGATATTTATTTATATTTTCTATAAAATATAATTGAAATGTGAATAAAAAGCTGTATTAAATTAAAGTATATACACTATTATTATATATAGTTATCCAGCTGTAGTCACATTATTACTATCGGAATTTGCCTGACTTGCCTCATTCATGAATAAGCTGAGCTCTGAGCTGAAATAGCTCTGCGCATTTCAGAATCGCAGCGATTCCGCCATATTTAGTAGTAATCATGGATCACGAGAGTTTACATAAAAAAATATATACCATTAGTTAAGAATATATAATTTTCAAAGTTCCTAATAAATAAAAGGTATAACAGCCGATTATTAAACACATATCTAATTTGTAAATTAACTAAATCAGATATATTTTTGATAAGATATATATAATTCGATTTATTTTTTTAGAAACTTACTAAATATAATATATTAAATTTATACTAATCTAGAGTACAAAGCCTGAAGTATAATTATGATAGAACTTCACTTTAGGTAAGTTCGTTTAATCACTAATTTCATATTGTATTATTAGAAAGAATTATTGGAAATGAATAGTTTTTAAATTGATATAGAAAATAGAAAGTTCAAATTAGGGTCAAGCTTGTGAATATTTAAGTCATAACTCTTATCAAAATAACTAAATAATTTTCAATTATGTTAAGATATTTTAATAAAACTATATCTTTTAGATTATAATTTATAGAATTCTATTAGTAATTAATTGTTTTTTTAATATATCTTCAAAGAAGTATTTGTTTTAGTAATTTGTAAATATCTTAACATATAATGTTTTCTAAGATTTACACGAGTACTACACATTTCAATAAAACTATTTTTCGGATATAACTCGCGAGATGATCATTTCGTCTTACCGCGTACACGTTTGCTGCAAAGCATCCGAAACGTCGGGTTAAATATAAAAATGTAATAATACACGCGAGTTATATCCGAAAAATAGTTTTATTGAAATGTGTAGTACTCTTGTAAATCTTAGAAAACATTATATGTTAAGATATTTACAAATTACTAAAACAAATACTTCGTTGAAGATATATTAAAAAAACAATTACTAATAGAATTCTATAAATTATAATCTAAAAGATACATATAGATAGAGATAGATAAGCTCGATTTGATTGAAATAACAAAATGTATGTGACGTGGGCTTTAAAAAGATAAAAAAATAATAATTAGGATAAGTAATTAGTTGAAATTTTTAGTGATATATTGTCAGCTGATTGAACATGAAGTTTTTGGTTGTCTCTTTCCTGTGCACGCTCGCCGCCGTCCAGGTAAGATACAATGCGTATATATTACAGTACCTTTTATAAGACATCAAACGAATAATATATACTAGGAGCGCGAACCAGACCTCAATTTTGACTCGCTGCGCTCGCAAAATCTCGGTATGTGTTATCATATTGAGCGAAGCGAGATTACTTACTTACAAAAAGCACCGAAGTTACATTTACAAAACGTCGATGCATTCTCAACTATTCTTCAAGATAAAAATAGCACCACCATATTGATGTCTATCAGTGTGTAAAATTTGGAAATATTTGGATATACCGTTTTTGATTAATGTTTGCGCAAAGGAAGCAGAAAAGTCTCTCATAGAGAGCTTCGTTCGCTCTGCTCGCTTCGCTCAATTACTAGAATCAGAATTTCCAATTAAATTTGATAAATATTTTTTTTGAAAACTAGATTTCTTTTTTTAGGCTCGATAGTAATTATTTTTCTTTATCTTTTAATATTTTTCTTTAAAATATTAACTAACAAAATGTTTAAAAAATTATACGTCTGCTTGTAATTTTACGAAATTTTGATAAGATTTCTAAAACTCACAAACTCTTTACATTTTCATATAAATATTACTTATACTTTATTTTATAAAAAATATATAGAAAAGTCTATATTTGTCTTTATACTTATTTTAAGATTAACTTATTTAATTTTAATGTCTAATATTAAGTAAAATGCATTTATCATGAAACGGTTATTTTCAGGTTATTATTTTTATTTCACTGTTTTTTTCTGTGAGATATCTGTCTGTTATAAAAACATTGTATATATTGGGTTATCTGCTCAAATTAATGAAACATCATTTATCATAGTATAATATAAAGTATAATATAAAGTATATAATATAAAAAATATATATAATCTATTAATATAAGTATATCTTAAAAAACAGTTTATTTATAAATTAAATCCATTTACAAATCAGTTCAAAATTTACGGATGTAAAACTAAACATTAGTAACATCAAATTTTATCAAAATATGCTCAATAGTTTTCATCTGACGAGCAGATATAAACAGATCTGTATCGAATTCTTAAAAAAAATACTTAATTTTATACTCTTTCGCACATAAATTATATAATATACTTACCTCAAAATGAAAAGCCAAATTTTAGGTAGATTATGATATTGTCGGGCTTATCATCGTGATAAGAAATGATTAATTAAAGAGATAAATTTGATTTCCATTAACAATATACCTACGTACATTGAATAACAAGGCCAAAACTGTAGGCATGTATATATTCTATATAGTTATAGTATTTGGGGAATAAAAACATTTTTATCTTAAAAAAAATATTTCTATAATATATCAATAGATGCGGAATTTTATAATGAATCTAAAAAACCAACACTTATAGTCAAAATGAACATTAAGAATTGTTACTTGTACATTTATTTACATAACAATTCTTTACATAACAATTGTTTGTTTTTTTCTAATACTAAAAATATTGCACTGACGTTGATGAAATTTATTATGGTTTTAGCTGTCAGAGTCAATTTATATGATACTTTCAGATTTTTTAAACTTCACGGGACATCAAAAGTAACCTCAAATTAAAATTTAAAAAACCCGCAGAAAATAATTTCTATGCTATGATGTAATTATATTATTTGATGGATTTATCGTTTCTATTATTAAAAAAAATATTAAAAAATATTTTAGGAATGATACCAACAAAAAGTATATTTTAATATGTTCTGTATATTTTGTGAATTATTTTATTGTTAAATTATAATATAATATACATATTTAAAATACTATCGAGGACATCTCTTTTTGGAGAAATATCTTTTGTTAGAGATTTTAAACTAATTACTTTTAACTAATGATCTGTTTTCAAAAAAATAATCATTCTTTATTCATTGAGTTGGCATTCATTGAGTTGATTTATAAAAAAAATTTTATATAATACTAGTATCAGACTCGCAGTTTCACCTGCGTAGAAATAATATTCTTTACTATTTGGATAACCAAAGCTCGATAGACTATGTTAGCTTTAGTATTTTTTTAGATTTTCACGAGTACAATTTCAAATAAAACTATTTTTTACGGATTAAAGGTCGCGTATAATTTTGTTACATTTTTATTTTAACCCGACGTTTCGAATGCTTTGCAGCAGTCATGTTCACGGGTAGACGAGATGTACGTGTCATCTTACATTATACGCGAGTTATTCTGTAAAAAATAGTTTTATTTGATATGTTAGCCTTCCTCAAGAACCTGTCTACCACAATCAGAAAGAATTTTTTAATCTATCCCGTAATTTCGCTTTATTATATTAGATATAAAGGTATTAAACAAAATTGTGAAAAGCATATACAATAACTTGAAAAGGCAGAGCTCAGCTATATAATTTATCCCTTTATACTTCATGCGAGAAGAGTGGCGGTCAAAAGCTAGTATACAGTATAAAATTATTGATTACAAATAGTTAATGATGTAAATTTGTTTATTGTTGCAGGGTCGCAGCGCGTTTGGTGAACGTAAGTACAGATAATATAATACTAGCTGTGCACCGTGGCTTCAGCCGCGTATAATCCTATTACTATAGCCTTTATATAAACCTGTATATTATAAACAGATATAATATTTCAAATTTATTCCGTAGTTTCAAAAATTAGCTTGTTTATACAAGAACAAACTTTATAGTATAAGTAAAGATATGTCCAGAAGTTGATTGGTTATTGTATGTTATAGTCGCTGCTGCTCTTGGAGAAAATCCTTACTTGGTACACATTCGCGTGGTGAAGTCTGACAGCAATGGAATTCTCAGCTCTTGCGTCGGATCTCTCATCGGCTCCAACTGGGTTCTTACTAGCGCCAAGTGTGTTAGCAAGTAAGTTATAACTAAATCATTTTGTCGCAATATATTAGATACGAGCTGTTACTCGCGGCTGATTTTATTTACATTATTATAGCTGAGAGTAACTAGATTAATAGTGTATAGCCTTCCTTTTGAACCTGCCTATCATAATCTGAAAGAATTTTTGAAATCCATCTGGTAATTGCGAAGATTATCCCGTTTAAACAAACAATTTTTTCAGCTTTATTTAGCTTTAGCTGAAAAAATTGTTTGTTTAAACGGGATAATCTTCGCAATTACCAGATGGATTTAAAGGTATTGTCTAAGCATTGAAAATCAAATTATAATGTTAAGAACCATGACAAAACCTTAGAGACATTTTTGAAAATACGATGACAAAATTATTATTTATATTAAATGTTAAATAAAATCTAGCTCACGCTACATATGGCTGCGCTTCGGTGTAGTGGACGTTTTCCGTCCTGAGCTGGTAGCTGAGGGAAACCTGGTCTTCCGCGTGCAAGGAGACCTGGCACTCATAAACATCAACAGAGCTGTGGAAGATTCCGGTATGTATATGTCGTGGATAACAATATTGTTTCAATTATTTGATCACTTAGTTGATTACTTAGTTGATCAAATGCAGTGACGTCAGCTGATTTGTAATGGTGGCATGTGGTCAGAGTTGTCTTGTAAGTGTGGATAGGTCGGTTACTTCTTCTGGAGGCGCGGACCTGATCTCTTGGTAAGTGTGGTTGGTGAGTATTAAGAGGTGACATTGTGGTTATGTATAGTATGGAAGCGTAGTATAAAAGTTTGGATGTCTTTGTTATGAAACTAATAATGTGTGCCCCGTACCATCAAGTCTAAATAATGTCAGCCTTTTCACTCCGCTATCGCCATCTTCGACATATATTTTTCCTAGTAGAGTCTATCTATACTCTTTTGACTGCTGGGAATATTCTCTTACAAAAATCGTCGTGTTGCTGTTTCATACTGTGAGTGAGACAGCAAGATTTCTTACCATCTCCTTTCCTCTGCATATTTTTAAATTCATCAAGGTTGCAACACACTTGATACCCATATACTTTGATGTCTCTAGGTGACGGTACCACTCGTCATCACGTGTTAAAATTCTTGTAAATCTTTTGGTGTTCAAGAGTTCAAAAGATCGCAGTTATCACTTAGCCAGCAACACACTTTTTTCATTTTTATAAACATAAATTTAAAAGAAATGTATTAGAATTACATTTTTTTTATCTAAAACAATTATTATTAAGAGAGGTCCAAATTGTAATTAAATTTGAGGAAAACACATTTCAAAGCATGTTCTAAAATGTTTTAAATGATGTAAAATTCCTCGCCTCTTTTATACTTTCTTTTCAAATTTACGGTTTCATCTTGAAAATTACATGCTGGAGTTTCCGGAGCAGTTAAGCGTTGTAAAAAGACATAAAAGAGCATTTACAATGATAGTGTGAGAGCTGTTTGATATTCGAAATGGTTTCTAAACGGAATTTGTGAACGTGGCGTTGGTAACAATAGAATAATATATGTATCTTAGAATGACTTCCTTAGAATCAGACTAAAACTGTATTTCATTTGAAATGTAATTTAGTACTGAAAAAGATAAATATAAGATGGTTCTTAATTAATATCATAAGCCCTATGATAGTCCTATGATATGAGACTAGAGTGATAGTTGAATGTAAAAAAATCGGTGATGGTCTTATTTTGATGAGTTCCAACCCTAGATACAGAAAAATAAAGATATACAAAAAAAAAAGGAAGAAAATAGGAAAGCTATCATTATTTTGGCGCCAAAAGAAGATGGGTGTCTTGCATTTTACACTGAAATGAAATCAAAACCTGTCATAGCTTTCGAAATTCCAAAAATATCTATTAAATATACGCGAAATTACGTGGACGACGCACTAGTATCAATTATTGACTTAAATATAATATATTATAAATTTGAAGAGCTCTTGTACTAAAGTTGAACTGGCCAGCGACAATTAAAATTCGTTCAGAAAATGCCTGCTCTATTAATTGAAGAGTTGTTCAAAGTTGGCGCGAACTTGAGCCCAGTACGGATAAGCAATTTGGCTTTACTTTTTATTATTTGCTTCGTCAACTGTATTTCAAAGTGGAGTTTTTTAAAGTTGTAGTCGTATTGATTTCTGGTTTTAGGAATGTTCTTTTACTGCCATCTATTTGAGTTCATTATATTTTCATTAAAACTTTTTAAAAAATATTTTGTCATAGATGCGTTCGTTTTGTTAGTAAAGATTTGGATATAATTAAAAAATATTATAAAATGGACCTTTTGTTACGTTTTAAGAAAAATTTGTAATGAATATAATATTAAAGTCATATATTTTCTCTAGTGTATATATTTAGAAGTTTCGATAAACTTGTTGCAACGAGAAGCAGTAGAAGCATAATAAGCCACGCCCATTCTTTGTTAACTCTAACGGTTAAAAATTAAAGCTAAAATTAAAGCTAAAGTTACGGTACAAATTAAAGCTCGAAAATTTTCATATGCTTAAATTTAGTTATAATGCTATTAATGATGGATGGTGATAAAAGAAAGCGAGTGAAGATGGGTAAAGGTGAAAAATTGTATGGCAATAATAGATGTCTTAGATGATGTATGATAGAAGAGTGTGAAAGAGTTTGACTAACTGCCCCCCTCCCCCCAAATAATTGCAATAAGGGTAGGTAGATTATGAGATTGAAATAAGTATATATAACGATATTTTAATTTGTAGATAATATTGGACGCGTGGTTCTACCTGATGCGGAATTTGAACTCCCTAGTGCAGGAAAATTCTGTGGTTTCGGAAATGAAAATGAAGGTGAGAAAACCTCTGAAGTATTTTTGATATTACATACTGAAATAAGGTAAAGGATAGATTTATTCATTACTTTGTGTCCTAATACAAATTTATTGTTACTAGCGCTCAGTTGCTCCAATGTTTCTCTGGAAGCTTCTGACGACGGAATTCTCGCAGGCAACGTCGGTTCCCAGGTATTTATTAAAATAAATAAAAATACTATTGTTATTTATAATTTTATAAAAGTACTGTATTCAGTAACATGACTGTTTTGTGACATTATAAAAGTGATTATTATTATTATTGACTGACCGCCTAAAAACTCGAACTCATTAAGTCAAGAGTTGTTGGTATGCAGTACAATGTATATTTGAACCAATATTGGAACCAAATTTGACACCAACTGCACGCAGATAGACCAAAGTGTAGTTTTAACCATTCTACTATTATATGTAGATAAGATATATATATTTTATCCTGATATATGTTTATTTTTTAGTCTGATTTGGGAGCTCCTTTGGTGAGCGACGGCGTGCAGGTCGGAGTACTGGTTTCAGTTGGAGAACCATCAGGTAAATAAATATTTTATAGGCTTTATATATTATTTGTTTACATTTGGTAATATTTGGTAATACTTTTTTATTGGGGTACTGAATTCATTCTGAAAATAATCTAGGTTTTATATATTTTATAGGATAATATTTTCTAATTCCTATGTGGTAATATTTATGTTTGTTCATTCTACTAACTATTGTTAACGTCTTCATTTCTTGTTTAACTAATTTGGCATTTCTTTTAGTTGTATTTTTCATATCTACTAAATGTGATAAATTGACATGTATAATAATGATTTCAGGGTTTGCATCTGTTGCTAATCATAGAGCCTGGATCAAGGAAGTCAGCGGCCTGTGAGGTGTTGTTCGCAGTTGAATAAATTATGTTATAACATGACTTTGTTTTATTATTATCAATGATTTGATATATAACATCATCATCATCACTTCAGACCTTCTCCGTCGACCTCCAGAGAGACCGATCCATGGCGGTCTGCATCTGCCTTGCTGCAACTTTTCTAATATTTTCCATCCATAACATATAATAAAATAAAGATTATGATAATAACTACATAAATTTTTATATAAATTGGAATGAAATATCTTATTTAAACGAGGATTTGAACCCGCGACCTCCAGGACCGTCGTGTCGCTCTACCAACTCAGCTATCGTGTTGCTACTTTGATGTATTTAGCATTCTATATATGACCTTCTTTATCGGGCTCGAGGTGACATCCATTAGGTTTCTTTTGAAAATCCTAATATTTCTAACTTTGCAATATAGAACATTAACAACTTCTTAATGATATGTAATTCATGTTTTTAGTATTTTTTATGATTTCCAAAGAATCTTAATTTCAAAACGGGTTGACCGATTTTTAAGATATTTTGTATGTATAATCAGGAAAATAGGATAACTAGTTTTCGTATGCCTTAGTGATAAACTTATCCACCCCAAATTTAAAAAAAATATTATTTTAATAATTTTTAACTCTTTTATAAATCAAAGGAACGGGTCAGATGATTCATATATAAATAGATTTTAGTTTGTACAAATGAAGAAAATATATTTTATTCATAATCACAGTTTTATATTCGACAATTCAAATTCCAAAAGGACATTTTACAGCTGTGACGTTTATTAGCATATAACCTCTTTGAAACTATTTCGTGGGCAGAATATTAAGTTTCGACATCTGCTCTAAATTCCATAGGAATCTCGAAGTTTTCTTAACTTTATCAAACAGAAAACATTTTCTTTTTGTAAATAGTTTCTGGAATTTTCTCGAATAATTGTTTGAAGAAAAAAATTAAAAGAAAAAATTTCACATCTGTTCTAAATTCGAAATAAATCTCGAACTTAATTTTGATTTTATGAAATAGAAAACATTCTCTTTTGTAACCAGTTTTCAAATTGTCTGGAATACATCTATTTGAAAAAATATATATTAAAAGAAAAATTTTGATATTTGTTCTAAATTTGAACGAAATTTCGAAGTTGTTTGAAAAAATAGAACAGATGTTAGTTTTTTTATAAATCTCTTATAACTACAAAGGTTATTTTAGTTTACTTTTATAACTATTTCTTTCTAAAACATCAATCTAGCGACGGATACAAGTAGATGTAAACTTGAAAGTAAGTCAGTGACCCACTGGGGTGTTATGTAACTCAAGTACACTCGACCACTTTTAGTTGCTTTTAGTATTGTAATGTTTACTGGATATGCTTGTCTTTTACTATTTTTAGAAGAATAAAACAAATAAAGACATTTGTCTTTCTAGAAGTGTGTTATTTAATTTAGTTTTATTTTAAAATATAAAATTTATGTTGTAATAAAATATTTATAGCGGATTAATTGCGTATAGTTTTGGTTACAATATTTTAAATTAATTTTAAGCTGACATTTCGAATGCTATGCAGCAATCGCGTTTACGGGTAGACGAGATGTAAATGTTTGTCTGTAATTCAGTTAATTAGTCATCTACCTTCAAAATGCGCTAACATTGTCTTGAGCTCTGACAACGCGTTCACAGGCATCTGATTTAACGTTGGTTAAGAGTCCCAGGTTTTAGAAACAGAAAAAGGAAACAGAAAGCATTGGAAACAGGTTAAAATGTAATTAAAATGTTATTAATAATTAAAACTTAATTTTAATGTGTGTTCGTAAATATCAAAGTAAATACTATTTAAATCACTTAAATTAATAAAAGATAAGCTGTAATTGTATTCTTTAATAATGTTCAAAGTATTAAAATAGTATATAACAAAAAAATAATGTGCGCGGTCATATTTTGTACCTGCTTCCTATAGGAACCCGCCTCCATGAAATTAGTAATATATATATTTTAAATAAACCTGACATATTAAAGACGATTTGTAAACAATATTTTTTTAATAATATTAACTTTATTAACTTCTCTTACTAAAGAAATAACTATTTACCTAATGTTTCTAAAACATTTAGAAAAAGTCAGGTATTAGACATTCTCGACTAGTTTAAAATTGAACTAAAATGGATTCTACCTTTGAAGGCACTAGAGTGAGATAGATAGAGATGATAGTAAAACGATCTCTTTCTTTTTTTTTTCTGTTGTAAACTATATTTATATGAATTAAAGTGTTCTTAAAAAGTATGCATAGATTTTTTGTTGCATGTGCATATGCATTTAAATTTACATAACATAACAAAATTGTTTAATTGATTCCCACCAATACAAACAGTTTTAAAATATATTTAAATTTTTTATCTGGATCGTAGAACATTTATTACATAAAAATAAAACCAGTTGGCTTAAGATTGCGGCCAATGTTTGCGAGATGATACCTTGCGTAAGCTAAGCTATTAAATATTTAACCAAGCAGGTTTATGCAATTTGTCGAACCTACATTTGATGTGGTTAATAGTTATAAAATTCTCTTTGATTTGGAAATTCGTAGTTAAATTTTAATGTGCCGGCTTTTGCAACACCAGCTGTTTCCCGCCGCCGCCCTCCGCCATTTTAGACACGAGGGCATAGACTTTGTTCATTCGTTCGGAATTACTGATTATAATTTTACTCAAACAATATTATTTGTTATGTTTTTTAAATAGTTTTTATGTTTTTTTAGTTATAAGAGTGTTTCCAATATTTTGTAACATTTTAAAAGACACTTTGTAACAGCGTTTAGGATGATATCAATGCCAGCAAACAATCTTGTTTTAACTTTAAAAAAATGCGAATATTAGTAATATTCGTTATTCGAATCACAAAAAATACTGTATCGAATATCCGGGTTTTTTTATTTATTACGAAACTTTTTCTTACGCTATTGATTTTTTTATAAATAATTCTGAATGTATAATTCTTTAGCTCTGGTGTGCAGCTGCATTCGAGATACCACAAGATTGATTTCTGACGTCGATATATATTCTCAATAAAATCATCAGTCATTTGCCCTTATTTCATTTATTTGGGTTCGTAGGGGCTTAATAAGAGTTTAGGGGCAGCCTTGTGGCGTCAACCTTCGGTATGCGTGTCCATAATTAATCCGAGTGGAAGTCAAACAGATTAGTAGGTGCGAAGAACTGTGTAGAACTTTGAATCTATATTTTAAGACCTAACATGTATACAATTAGTTGAAAAATATAAATTTATAAAATTCATATCGCTTGTAGTTGTTAAAAATTTAAAATAAATGTACATTTTCTTATAGCAATATAAATATATATTTTTGTTTTAAAGCTAAAAGTGAACATAATATATGAGGGAGAAATAAAAAATAATTGGATAAAAAAAAAGGATTTATATAAAAAATACTTTACATTTAATAAAAGGAACAAAAAAGTAAGCAGCTCTAAGTTAAACGAGTTAACTCAGCGACTGATAAACTTGTTACCCAAAAATCATGATAATAATTATCGACCAAACTTTCTCTGTTACAGCATCATGTTGCGCGTGTTTTAACACATTCGATCACCGCGCATGCGCGAGCTACGTCAGTTAGCGCGCGGAAATTGTTACTATTTTGAAGTTATATTTTATTATTTTTATGTTATAACATGGTTATAATAATATATTATGTTTGTTGATTAGTAATAAAATAATAATAGTTATATATCTTCGTTATGGAAGTGTTTACAAATTGACGTTATTGATTTTAATAACAAAAATGTTTGGTTTTAAAAATTCGTTGTTTCAAGCAGTGATTATATTATTATGGATATTAGAAGATGGTGTCTTTGGTAGTGTTGTGCTTGAAGCGTTTGTTACGAGTATATTGTGTATAACTGTGATATTATGTGTATTTATGTACGATTATGATTATTGGACGAATCTTGGTGTGTTTTCGCCCCCTGCTTTGCCTGTGGTAGGTCATATCTGGTCTGTGGTTGCAGGGAAGGAACAAGGCGGTGTATGTTTTCAGAAATTGTATGATAAATACAAAGATAAAAAGATTATAGGTTAGTATGAATGTATATTATTTTTAAATTTGTTAATGTTATGAAATTATTATATTAATATTTCATCAGCTAATACAAGAGGTTCCAAAACAAATTTAAATTAACGATATACTTGGAGAAATTAAAGATTTATTAGAAAATAATTCTTCAATAAAAGTATTTGATATTACACACAAGTCTGTGAAGTTACATTTAAATTAATAAATATTATATTTCTATATTTATTTTTTCAAAAACTTAAAACGTCGAGGTGTTACAATTTAAATGTCTTTTAATATATATATTTTAGGGGTTCATCAATTTTATCGGCGTACTCTAGTTGTATGTGACCCAGAGTTGATAAAGAGAGTGTGTGTGAACGACTTTACCCACTTCACGGATCGTGGCTTCTTTTTTGATAAGGATTTGGATCCTTTGGCTGAATCTGTGCTGTACCTTCGAGGGAATGAGTGGAAGAAGTTGAGGGCGAAGATTTCACCTTTATTCTCGTGAGTTCTCTTTTATAAACAAAAATTTTATAATTATGGCATTTTGTTAAACAGCTTTCGTTTAGGGATAGTTCGATTTACACAAAATATATGATGAAAACATGGTAATCAAACATACCATACAATTTTTCAAAGAATTTCATTGGTTCATTTGTTAATCTCTAGTTGAGCTTTGTGATTGGTTAGAAATCGTACTTTATAATAATTTTTCAATTAGTGTTCTGGAATACTTAAATGCTTAGAATATTTTCAGAGGTTAGATTAAGAAAAAGAACCGCCATCTTGAATTTTTTATTCAGTTTTTTATATATATTTTTTTCTTTTGTGTTATAGAACTGTTAAGATTCAAAGGCAAAAAAGTTAATTAATAATAAATAAAATCTATAGCCCTAGTCACGGGTTCGATTGCTACTCGTTTTGATAAATTATTCATTCTATATTTATTAAAATAAGCTTAACAAACAAACAAACATAATTCTACTTCACTATTCATAATTTATAGAATAAAAAATAACTTATCTATAAAAACAACTTATATAAAGAAGTTATTTTAAATAACCTGAAAAGAGTCGATAAAAGATTACTCAATTGAGTTTTGAACGAAAAACAACAGTTTCACTTTGTTTTTATTCGTTTTTCCGCTCCGTTGGGATTCGTTCAAAATACACAAATGACAGTAATTACTCGGTACATTTATTTATTTTCATGACATTTAAATAATACATTCTTTTCTTAATATACTGTTATACTATCTGAGTCCCCTAGTATAATTGTTGCTCTAAAACCTGCCTATTATACATACTTTTCTGGGTATAATACTATGTATATTACTATAATATATATGTAAGTAGACCACCGGAAGCATATATCCGGCTCTTTGTTTTAGCCTTGTCGCTTTATTTTGATTCAATTAAAGTTGTTTCTTGTAATTTTTCTATAATTTGTTATATAATGAAATAAAATTTATTTACAATTTCTGTCCATATATATTTTACAATACGTAATGATTAAGGCGTAGAATATTCGGTTTTCTTAGGATATATATAACACTGTAAAGCTTTGATCTGGAACTTGAATTTCAAATCAAATATTTTCAAAGATTAGCACGTTTAAACCTATTAACTATATATTCTATTTCTCTATATATTTGAATTTTATTAGAAAATGTGTTATAAAGTTATATTATGTAATAAAGTGAAATTAGTTTTTTTTTATTTTAAATTTATTCAATATTTAAAACTAGCTGTTGATCGCGACTTTGTCTACTTCCAATAGACATTTATGATATCTAATGTAGAGTATATATATGGTTGGGTAATGCGCCAACCTTCTCACCCATCTTTTGTTCTTTTATGATCAATAATTTTACATTCTAATTGTTTCTATTTCCAATTATTTTCAGATCAATCAATTAATACGCTGTAAAAACTTAACTCCATGAATCTTTTTTTTTTTTACTCAATTATATTTTTATAATAATTTCGAAAGTATACGTGAAATATCAATTTTCAAACTTTGTCTTCTTTAGTTTATTTCAACATACTAAACATTTTATGAGTGAGATTGAAGCTCGATTTCAAATGTTTATAATTATAAAAGTTCAACACACACACGCACACACATACACACATACACACACACACACACCCATACACACACTTTAATTTAAATGTTTTTACAATTAGAGCAGGTTTCATTGTCATACTTGGGAGTTTTGTGATTTTTTCGCCTCAGGGAGAAATTCTTTCGTTATGGCATTTTTAATTAAAAGTTACACCAAAGAGATTTTATTCATATTATGCAGATAGTTTTTTTTAAGAGATATTCTTCGTGTGAAAGTAACAAAGAACTGAGATTGAAATTTGTAAAAAAAAAACGAATATGTTAATATATTTAAATAAGGTTGATAATGCCTTTACTTTCTAATATATCTTATAAATTTACTAGCTGTTACTCGCAGTTTTTCTTGAGGACGAACGAGTTTATTTAATATAAGGATAATTAAGACAGTATCGTAGTACTAAATAATGCCTTATTCGTGAATCTGCTATCATAATTAGAAATAATTTACAAAATCCATTAGTAGTTTCGAAGATTAGTAAAAAATAAACAAACAAAATCTTCAGAATTATAATATTAGTATAGATAAGCAATTCGCCGCCCAAAAATTCCACCTTATCAAGTCAAGAGTCGTTGGTATCTCCAATATTTGAACGCATATTGGAGCCAATGTTTGAACCAACTTTAGCACCAACTGCACACTCAAACAAAAGGGTATCTTTCCCCGTTCTATTATATATAGTAAAGATGGTAATATGATAACAAAGTCAGAAAGCGAAGAAAAACCGGTGTTTGAAAGTTAGTCTAGATTATTTGTTTTTATTTTCTTTTAAAGGTCAACAAAAGTCGACTAACCGATTAATTAATTTATTTTATTTTTGTTTTTAAACTTTTCTGAGATTATTATTATTATTATATATAACTATGGTTATATATCATAAGTACTAAACTGTTCACGCCGTGATTCCGCCGTGAATTGAGCTCATGAACAAGAATTGATGGGTTCCGAAACTAGTTGGGTATATTTCGATAGTTTTTACCTGTTTTAATAATATTTATAATTAATTATTTTTATTATTATTATATTTTTTTTGTTATAGTTTTACTTAAATTGGTTCCATTTTTTTGTGTTTTTTCTTCTTTAATTTCAGTTTTATTTTATGTAAGTACACTGTGTATTCTACATTTCTGCCTCTAATTCTATATCTTATGGGTTTGCTGTAAGAAATATTTAGCAGAGATAAGCTCGTCTTTTGTGCAATTTTTATTGTTCATATGTTTCAATATTTGATATGTGTACAATAAAGTGTTAAATAAATAAATAAATAAATAAATAATTTGTGATCGAAATTAAATTTATTATTTTTTCATGTTCTAGTTACACTCATGGTGTTATTAAAGATAGGGGCTATTAATAATACAAAAACAGTATAGGACCTTGATCTTACCGCTGAAATTAATAAACGATCCGAGATTTAAATCTACACCACATTATACGAGCTGAGGTCATCCGTCAATTATTGGTAATGTTCTAAGAATAGTACATTTTCAATCTCTAGCTAAAATTGGATTGGGATCGATTATTAATTCCGGTATGACTTTAAAATAAGTTATAAAACATCAGCTTGGAATTAGAACATAAAATTTGATTATATAGTAGTGCTAAATTTAAAGTTTACGGAAAATTTCAAATATCATATAATTCTAAAAATTGTAATAAATAATAAATTATTAAAAAAAAAAAAAATTAATCCACAGAAAAAAATATTTATTAAAAAATCTATTTTCATATTTCGAATTTAATTCTGTTCATAAAAAATTAAAATGTTATAAATATAATTATTGGATATTGCAACTCGTACGGAACAGTAATGTGAAAATAGTAATCAGTGTTGTAAATCGGTAAATCTTACCGACACTGTCTTCCGGTTTCAAAACCTATCCGATTAATAAATGATTACTTTAGTAGCTATAGGTTTTATTACATTATGTTTTAATATTTTATTACTAACTCGTTTCTTACTATTAAACTAGCTTTGCCCGTGACGTCGTTCGCGTGTCTTATTGATTTAACGCCAGTAAAAAGTTGATAAAATAGTTTTTGTTTGTTTCATTAAAACAGTTTTTCTTATATATTTATTTTTTGACTTTATTAAGAAAGTTTGACACATAAATTATTATAAATTATATGAATAATAACATTTTATTCCAAATAAGTTTTTACAAGTCAGTTTGATTTAAAAATAAAAGCAATTTTTACCAAAAAATCAATAAAAATCTTTGTATCGAGCCAAAAAAAAACAAAAAATAAATAAATGTAAAAGGCATTGTGTACTTTTCTTTTTAAAAATATTTTTCTTTGCGATTATTATAGTGTTATTTACAAAAATATTATTAAAATATCCTGATATTTAGATATTTATACAATTATTTATGATATATTATTACTAATATACACATATATTATTATATTACTAGAAAATAATTAATTTTTAAGATGTAGCCAATCAGTTTTGCAAAAATTATTGTTAAACTAAAGTTTTACCTAAATATATTTTCAGACCAATCAAGCTGAAGGGGATGTTGTCTCTGATAGAAAACACAGCTAATGAATTCGTGATACGAGTAAAGAAAAGAATAGAAAAGAATGATGTAGAACCAGAGAATAATAATAATGCTGCTTCCACAGTAGATTCAGATAAATTGGTTGGTGGATACACCGCTGATGCCATAGTGCCGTGCGCTTTTGGGGTCAAGAGCAGCGTTATGGACAACGAAAACGACCCCTTTGCAGTTGCTTTGGGGGCCTTTTATGAATGCTCCTTGTGGAACATATTTGAAAAGTAAGTTTTTTCGAATTTGGAATAATGATACATTTTGAAATAAAAAAATACCACCTATCATAAAAAACCCATATACAAATAATTAAAAATTGAATTTGGAATTTATTTCCTAGATTTAAATAACTTAAAAATCGATTTAACAATTCAAAACATTATTGGAAATCCATTTATTAAATATTAAAAATAAAAATAATAAATAAACATTGAACTTGAAATTTACATCTTAGATTCTTTAATCTCTTACAAAATAGATTTTAAAACTCAATACATTATTCAAATCCATTTTTAAAATAATTAAAATAAAAATTGAATTTGGAATGTCGTCCATATTAAAGAGTCTTGAAAACATATTTAACAATTCAAAACAATATTCGAATTCCATTTTTAAAATATATAAAATAAAAATTTAATTTGGAATGTATTCTGGATTGAAGATTTTGAAAATAGATTTCAAACACTGTTCGAATTCCATTTTCAAATATCTAAATTCATACTAAGCAAGTTATATAATAGTTTGTTCAATGGTTGTTAAAGTCACCGCAGCGGAACCATATTGCTAACTGCGGTTAGTTATGTATGAACTATTGATAGAACGCAACTGTTTGTAACAAGGTCAAGAATATGTATACGATTTCTATTTTAAATAGATATATAAAGATTTTATATGTATTTGATTTTGATTTTATTTTTATATAAATTATTTGTAAATTTTTTTGTTTTTTTTTTTCAGAACCATGCGGACATTTTGGCCCGCTTTTGTACTGTTTTTCAAAATTCGTATAATTCCGAAGAAAACTCACGATTTTTTCTATAATGTTGTTTCCAATGTTATTAAGGAACGACAAAATGGTAAGAGGCAACAATTATTAATTTTATTAAACTATTTTAAATTAAATAAATATAACCTATTTAAATATTTATTCAAATTTTACTGACTCATATAAACTTATTCGTCTAAATAAAAAAAATAAAAAAAAAAAAAAATAAATAAAAAAAAATCTCAACCTTCTTAATATAAATAAGCGATATGATATAGACTCTATATATAGAAATATGTTAAAAAAAATCTGATAAAGGACAAATGGATTATTTCAGACCTTGATTATTTGAGCTCAATTAGATTGAACATTGCAGTTTCTTTTCTAACCGCATTTAAGAATATAATTGAAATTGAACTCTATATTAAATGTCTAAAGTTGAGTTTCCTAAATCAAATTGAAGTATATATAGTTAATACACTAAAATCTTGTTAGTGTGAGTTACAATTAAAATAATACAGCGCCATCTATTATTATTACGCGTAAACAATATTATGTAAATATTATATTCTTAGCTGGTAAAGGTGTATGGACGAACTTACATCATCGAATAAGGAGGATAATTTTGCGGGTTTTAAATGTAAAAAGTGTTAAAATATATATTTTTTAATATTTATATTATTTAGGGATTGTAAAAAATTCCTTAATATAATTTACTTCATAAATTTGTTGGCTCAGTGGCTATAACGCCGACTATTATGCCAGTGGGTTATGGGTTCGATCCCCAAACTAAAATATTGGTATTTTTAGAGGTTTTGGGTGTTATTTAAATATATTATATACATGCATTTACAAAAACAAAAAATATTTATATATCAGTGCTCTAGTACCATAGTACCAGCCGTACTTATTTTAGAGCTATATTGCGAATATTATATACTAGTTGTTACTCGCGGTTTTACTCGCGTATTTATAGTTTTAGACTTCTTAATGAACCTGGCTATTATAATCCGAAAGAATCCTTCAAATCCCACCAGTAGTTCTGAAAATTGGCGCATTTAAACAAACAAATATCTCTACTCTATAATATAAGTATAATAATTAGTAAAGATTCCGTATTTTTTTACAGTACTATTAAAATATCAAATATACTTCCGAAGGAAAAATATAATAAAAAAAAAAAACAAAAATTAAAAATATACGTATTATATGTCAATTATAATCAAAAGATATCTTTCCAAAAACGTTTTTAAGCAGTAATAATATCAGCAGGGATTCGATTGTGATTCACAAATAGAATTTACAAAATAAATATTGTTATTGACAGGGTCCTATTTGAAGTCAATAACAAGAACGCTCTCAGATCTTAATGTGTTATTCGTTATTTATTATGTTATTTCGATAATTATTTTATTGATATTAAAATATAATTCTCGAAATATTGTACCTTTAATATATTGCTATTTTTTTAAATATTAATATTAATATTATAAATTAAATTACGTGACTTAGAATGAAAGTTTTTTTGTAAGCAGTTTATTTATATTTAATAAAAGTATAAAAAAAAAAAATTACCAAATTTTTGCAAATTAACTATTTATTTTTAATATTGTTATTCTTATATATTATGTATAAATTTTTTTTTTTTTTAATAAAGTCATACAAAAGAATCGTCTGTACTCTTTTTAATTTTAATAAATATTGTTATGTTTTCATTTTTGATTTGAGTTACAAAAGAAACTATTGGTAGGAACTCTAAAAATGTTAGTATTTGCACAGTTCAGTCATATTTTAATATATATATTTTTTATATTTCTTTTATATATGCAAATTTTGTTATTTTTATCGTACATAACAGGAATTCAGGATAAACGAGGTGATTTCATAGACATGATGATGGCGTTGCAAAATGATGACAAAATCAATGAAGACAATGAAAATGACTTCAAAATCAGTGAGTAAAGTCATTTTTGTATGTAAACTTTTTTGATCATTTTTGTATGTAAACTTTCGTGATCCATGATTACTATTAAATATATACCAGGAGCGCGAACCAGACCCCAATTTTGACTCGCTGCGTTCTCAAATCTCGATGTGTGTTATCACATTGAGCGAAGCGAGGTGCAAACAGCAAGTTGCATTTACAAAACGTTCTGTTTTCAACAATTTTTTTTTATTATTGTTTTATTTGTTTTTTCATTGTAAAGCTTAATTTTTGATCCAAAAATTTTTCCCATTGAAGTCTATGGGATTTTAGTTTTTCCGTGATGATTCCTCAACCACATCGAAAATTTGAAATTTTTATAAAACCACCACCAGACTTGTAAAACTTGGAAATTTTCGGGTATACCATTTTTGATTGATGCTCGCACAAATGATACAGAAAGGTCTCCCATAAAGAGCTTCGCTCAATTATCCGGCTATACTCACGTTATTACTATCGGAATTTGTCACACTAGTTCAGAGCTCACATTTTCCGCCGCGATTCCGCGAAGCTCAGAGCTCATGAATAAGAACCCCGAATAGGTTCGAAATTAGTCGGGCAAATTTCAATAGTAATAAGGTGAGTACAGCCGGATAATTATATTTAATAGTAAATAGTAAGATATCTTTACTCTTTACTGAAATAAAGTGGACAGTTAAAGAATATATTTACTATAGATTCTTTTGTGCTTTACATCTGTTATATTGTAAAAAAAGGACAACGGAGGGAATTAATGCTATCGTACATTCTCTACCACTCATATAGAAAAGTAAAAAAAATAAATAAAAAAAAATAAATATAATAGCAATAAAATACAACAACGTTCGATAACTGTTCTATGAAACATATTCTCATTTCCAATTCCCTCGAGCGTACTTAGAACTTCCATTAACGTTAAAACTTCGACGTTGCCTCCAGATACAGTGTATTTGGTAATCTAGATAGCTGTCTTTAAGTTGAGATTAGGATTGAAGTTATATCTTATTATTGAGATTGAGAATTGTATGTTAAATATTATTTAATTCCTCTTTTTCTCGTTTCCTCTTTTTCTTCTTTTTTTTTTTCACCTACAAAACGGTTTTATACGGTCTACCAATATCTCTTTAATACAATATTTTCTTTATTTATTGTTTTTTAATAAAGTGGTTCCCTGATAGATGATTATCGCCGTCCATGGTCTTTTGCATTATCTAGCTTTTTCCATAGCACGGTGTCATCGACATTCGAATAGTTTTTCGTTGTATGCGGTCCAATGCTAGAATTGTTAATGAGGTGATCCGGCCCAGAGACGGCCCAGAGATGAGCAGATGCACTTTACGAAACTTGGTCTGCTTTATATTTGTTATATATTATATTGATATCATCCCGTCTTGATAAACACTATTATATTATATAGAATGCTGAACTAATCAAAACCTTTAGCGACACGGTAGCTCAGTTGTTAGAATGACGGGAGACTATCCCAGAGTTCGCAAGTTCGAGTTCTGTCCTATTGTTGAATTTTGTATTTTTGCATGTTACTAATATTTATTTGAAATTAAAACCTAGATAAAAGATGGCAATTTTTAACTTTTTATTTTATTATAATACTGAAATAAATGTACGTCACTTCAGAAATCTCAAAATCCTTGAAATATAATTTGTAATGGGTTATAACTTGTCACCTTTTAGCGTCTTTTAGTGTGAAATGGATTGTATATATTACAGATTATAATATTTTAATAATAATGTTATATTCTTATTTAGTATATATTGTACATATAAATAATATTACAGTTAATATAATATAATATATATCGTACCAGTTAGATGTAATTTTTTCATTATAGTAACAATTCATAATACCTAATAACAGTATAGTATAATAGTATAAAATAACTATCTGTTTTTTTTCCACATTTTTTACACTCATGGATGTCATTAATAAAAATAAATAATTGATAGATACTATTATATATAATTATCCGGCTGTACTCATGTAATTACTATCGGAATGCGTCCGACTAGTTTCAAAATCATTCGGGGTATTCATGAACTCTGAGCACGACGGAATCGCGGCGTGAAACTAGTAATTACGTGAGTGCAGCCGATTTCACGCCACGAATATAATAGTAATCATGGATCACGAAGGTTTATATAAAATCTACATATAAATAAAAATATTAAATAATATATTTAATATATTTCCAGCGGACATGGTAATAGCTGGAAACGCGTTCATAATATTCCTAGGAGGCTTTGAAACAACTTCATCTACTTTAGCCTTTTTGTTCCTGGAGTTGGCTGCTGAACCTCACATCCAGGAGCAGATGAGGACTGAGATACAGCAGGCGCTGGATAAGCACGGCGGGGTGACATCTGAGATGTTGCAGGACTTGACGTACATGGATATGGTTATACAGGGTGATTATTTAAAATATTTTAAATTATTAAACTATTTTATGGATATAACTCGCGTTTGTTATTACATTTTTTATTATAACTAGACTAGATTTTTTTTGCATGAAGCGTATTTAGAGGCATAAGTGGTGTAGTTAACTGATGAACTAAGGAACTTCTGGAGGTAGGTGACAAATAAACTGACTGACTGACAGACACCAACATCTTGTTTTCTCGCGAACACGTTTGATGCAAAATAATACTCGAAAATATTCGAAAAATTTTTTAAATTATATTTTTTTATAAATAATAAAAATATTTCAGTATAATCTGTATACAAATTATACATTGGTTTTGGTACTATTTAGAAACGCTCCGTCTGTACCCGCCCTTCCCGACGATTCAGCGTATTTGTACACGTGAGTATCAAGTGCCCGGATGTGACGTCACCGTGCCCAGTGGTACCATCGTGCTATTTCCTACACTGGCACTGCATAGAGATGAACAGGTAGGTCTTTAGAATGCAAACTATATATTAAAAATTAATTAATTAATATAAAAAAAATATATATAAAAATAATTAATAAAAATTAATTAATTAATTTATAATTTCACTGTATTTAGTTACATCAAAACATACAGGAATAAAAATTATAATAAAAGCATACATTTACTTTATATTATTAGGAATCATTTATACTTAATTAAAAATTATTTATTATATTATTTATAGACTTATCATTATTATTATTATATAATTAATAAGACAGATTCAAAATAAGTAATTTTAATTTTGTTCAGAGTATCTTATACTTTTACTATTTCATATTAGTTGACTAAAATCATTAGATCGAATTGATTGCGATGATTGACGTTTGTGAAACAGTGATCATAACAAACAAATCCAGATGACTCAGTTGTATCTTTACAGACTTTTTACCCTTCTACCTTTACTTTTAAGAGTATCTTTTCAGTATCTGAAACTTCTATTTGCATTTCTATCGTAAACAAGTTATAAAAGTTTTTAAAAAGTCAATTAAAGATCTCTATTTATGTATATTAGTTTTATTTAGTTTAAATAGTTTTATAACTTTATTTGTGATCAGTTATTTTACATATGCTTATCTTTATGCATTCTCACTTATTGGGTATGGTTGTATCTTACAGAGGTAAGCTTCGCTTTTGTATGTGTCAAATAGAATAGGTGGAGCTGAGCAAAGCATTTTTGCTGAATGAGTTTCACATACTTGTAAAATTAGCAGAGTAAATCTTAAGCCTAATAAGAACTCTCGCGTGCGATTTCAAAACGTTCCCATGTTAACTCTATGGGACAAATTTTGACAATTTAATGAAAAACTACAATCACAAATGTCACCAAAAAACTTCAGGACCTGTAAGTCAGTGTCCTCGACAACTCTGCCAATTTTCGACATCCTACCATTATTCGTCTAGGAGGAGTAGGATTAGTAACGAAACACACTTTTGAGCAGTAAGAGCTTCGCTTAGCTCAGCTCAATAAGTAAATAATTTAGTGATTTCAATTAGAATAAAAAGTAGTATATTCAATTGTAAGTATATCGTATTGTTTTCGTAGTACTTTGATCGCGCTTTGTCGTTCGTCCCGGAGCGCTGGAGTCGCGCGCCTCCGCCCGGAGTGTACGCGCCCTTTGGAGATGGACCGAGGTACTGCATAGGTGAGTACTGAGTGTGTGTGTGTATGTGCGTGAGTTCATGCGCGTGAGTGTGTGTGTAGGTGTAGAACTTTTTAAAAAACTTAGACGATTCCAAAACACATGGTATAAAATTATACGTATTGTTTTTTTAAACGTTTTAAATGTAATAAACCTTTTTTTTAGGATATTTTTATAACTTAAACATTTTGTATCATCCAAAAACATTTTTAAAATTATATGTATTTTTTGAGCTTTTTTAAATATAACAAATATTTTTGACCGATTTAAACTATTAACTAAAATATATTTTTTTAATTTTGCAAATGTTAAAATCAAAGAAATAAACATTTTATTAAACCTAAGGCTAATTTAGAAAAAAAATAGTATTGCAAATAACTGACTCCAGTTACCTATTACACAATGTTGAGTAACAACACCTCACTGTTTATCAACATTGTGTAAGAGTGTCTCAGTTAATAATAGCTTCTATTGTATTGTAATACAGTTCTATTTCTTTTGCACCGAGAGTACATTTCTTGAAAATCATTGTAATTTAAAACCTCAGAAATGCAAAAACACACCATGCTTCTAACAATTCTTAGTTCGAAGAATTTATTTAATATGAATATTCATATGATAATCAATCGTATTATATTTTAAGCTATGTCTACTAGCATTCCAAATTCAAAAAATAACTTACTTCAGTTACTATTATATTTTGTTTAAAATAAGAATCCATAAAACCATTTATTATTTAAATAACAAGTGCAATGTTTATTCTAAATTTAAAAAAGTCATTGTATAATTACAATTATTTATAAATTTTGAATTAAGAATCCTTTAAGCCATTTATTATTTAGTTTTTAAGTGCTCAGTTTATTGGCATTCTATATTTAAAATAACATTATATAATTAAAATATTTATAAATTTTGAATTAGGAATCTTTAAAGCCATTTAATATTTACATCTTAAGTGCTTTTTTTATTGGCATTCCAAATTTAAAAAATGGATTATATAATTACAATTATTTTAACATTTTGTATTAAGATTCCTTTGATTTCTTGTTCGTGTGTAAATTATACAACTAATAGCATGGAATTATTTTAGTTTTCTTTTTGGTACTTCTCATTTTAATTTTTATTTGTTCTTATATCTTATTTTTTGAAATAATAATAATTATTATATTCTTTATAATATATCCTCAGACCATACGACAGGGTAATAAAGAAAATATTGTAAGAAGAAAACAAGATAGTATAAAAGTATACAAATAGTTTTTTACCGGTTTTGTCTCCCTTTGAAACGTTACAACTATAGTATGAAGTTCATAAAAAAGTGCAATTATTGCTTTACAGGTAAAAGATTTGCACTAATTCAAATGAAGTGCTGTCTCGTGAAGCTGCTCCCACATGTTCGGATATCACCTTTTGGTAATACTTGTAGGGACGGACCATTTCCGGTCGATTTGAAGTCTCCAATGACTTTACATCCGGCTGATTCCAGGGTTTGCCTCAGTTTGTTATGACGAATTTAATGTTTTTTGTTATTTTAAAATGTAGTCTATTGTAATCATAAGTTGTGTTAATTAAAATAAAATAAAAAATACAGAGACGAATCGAATAGTGTTTTTTTTGAATATCTTTTTAAATATATGTATATATTTATTAATAAAAACATTTATATGTTAGAAATTTTTGAGTATATTTATTTAATAATTTTAGATAGAAAATAAATTACTGATAATTCTTCCCACGTCTATTTACTTATCAAATTCGTTTGAAGATATAAAACCTTCAACATCAGAAATAACACATTACATTTATATAAAATAACATTATTTATTTTTAATGAAAAAAATAAATAAATGATAAAAATCTGATACGAAATAATGAAAACAAATTGTATCTAGATTCAGGAAAACCTCAAAAAATTGCAAAACAGCCTCATCTAAAATTGAACCCACGACATTTGGATCAAAACATAAGTAGCCTCACCACTACACCAACAGCTCCTTTTATATATTTTACTGTTTTTAATAAATCATAAAAAATTACAAAATTTTGCATTCAAAAATGTCATTTTTGTATTATAAATATTTTTTCACTTATTTCCAAGTTCCAAATGTACGGTGCTGGTTTTCAGGGTTCCATACTTTAAAACAAAAAAAAATGGTTATTTAGGATCATTGTGTCTGTAATTCTGTTGTCTTTAATTTCAGGATTGATCTCAAGTCTGAGTGTAGTATGCTAAAATTGGTTCAAGCGTAAAAGGAATAATAATATATAGTTCAAACACTAATTGCAATAGTTCTAGAATTAAAAACCTATATATTTATACATATGCAGTGCACTGTTAACCTAACTTCAATAAGTTGTTGCAGATAAATCATTTTAGGAATGTGGAGTATTGACTATTTTGCCTAATAATGTCTTCCTGTTTTTTTGTCATGCCATGATGCCAATTTCCATATTTCCTTCAGCTTTCGTTGTTCTGTCTCATTAATTTTGGCAATATTTTTAATTTTCTTTACAGATATTTCTTATTTTTAGCCATTTTTATCTATCTCTATTCGCCATTACCGTATTATTTTTTTTCGTTTCTTTTTAGCCTAGTTTAGTCTTTTTTAGCCTTATGAGATTCTATAGTCGACTGGAAATCATTAATTAAATATTTATCTCAAAAACGTGATCACCAGTTTGTGGATGCCACGTCACGTCCGGGGTGTTCCCAAAATGACAGTTCCCGAAATGACTTTTGCATATAAAAGCGCCCTATTTAGATGGCTGCCATCTTGATATGTGAAATATTTGATGTTTTTATTCCATTTAAATACAATAAATCGTATTTTAATTATAAATAATGAAAATATTTCGGTATGAAAATCTTTTGATGTATGCTCTGTAAATATACAGAAAACTTATTATTAATCATTTAAGTTAAAAAAGCTTTCTCAGCCACTTTGTTCATTTCTTCCACTATATTTTACCATTGAAATTAAAAGTCTCCTTTCAAAATTACAATTCGTTCAATTAAAACTGCGTAAAAGTATCTTCATTGAAATAATGAAAACGTATTCAAATTAATAATATAGTTATGTAAATTGTGTAAGATAAAATCATTGATTATAAATTTGTGTAAGTTATGAATGCGGGGGCACGATGTTTTTAAATCAAGTCGAGATATTGGCGAGGGAGCTGCGGCTGAACGTTCCCTCAGATAAGTAAGATTATCCAGTATCTTTGCAT
This sequence comes from Mechanitis mazaeus, assembly GCA_959347395.1. NCBI lineage: Eukaryota > Metazoa > Arthropoda > Insecta > Lepidoptera > Nymphalidae > Mechanitis > Mechanitis mazaeus. The sequence goes on from OY365754.1 coordinate 10,800,795, forward strand.
AATATAAGCATTGAACAAAGTCAAAACAATCTCGAAGAAACTACGTCACAGGAAGTTATAGTTCCTATATTACTTTAAAGTTTAAAGCTTTAACAGCTTGTAACACGTTACAGAATGTGTTACAATGTTTGAAATTGTTTTTAAACATATATACAGCTATGCTAAGCTTATTTAAAATATGTTTTAATTTCATATTTACTATTAAATAAAGAGTAATTATTTGGTTATATATTAATAAAACATTCGCTGTAATATTATCGTATTATTAACAAAATCCCTATGCAATAAATTGGAGCAAGAAAATCGGAGACAGCTTCAAATATACTTCATTGAGGAAAAACAAATGTCCTGAGCAGATCTTTCAAAAGACCCTCATAATTCCTAAACGAGGTCATTAAAAAGTGTATTTTCCATTCCTTTCACGTCACTTACAAGAGGTATCCTATCGTAATTACGATCTGTCGCTCAAAGGCAGTGAGATAGAAGTGAGCCGCTCCGGTGTGTCTTACTTTAATCCAAGGAATAGTCGGGTCATTAGACCTGTAGGTCCCCGACTTGAACATTGTCCGACATAACTTTGAATTGCTGATAAACGTATAAAATTGTTCCTAAAATAAATTAAAAACTAATCATATATATAAATAGAAGAAATGCTTTAACATTTTTATGGTGAGGGTACTATAAATATTTTTATCAAAAATGTTACTATTAAATAGTTTTCTTGTTATCAGTCGCTTGTAGAACTAAGTATAGTTTTAATTTGTTATAAATTAAAATACTAAGGTCACAAATTGACACGTCATCTTTTTTACTTCAAAGAAAATAAATGTTCATATTTCAGTGTGACTCGAGACGATTCATTCCTTGTGTGCTTATATTATATGTAACACGAGTGAAACAATTATGGACATCAAAGGTAAGAATATTACTTATTATTTAATAATATCACAAAAAATATACAAGTTGAAATATTTGACGATCAAAATATATTAACGATACATAATCAGGATATACAATATACATCATTTTTAACTCCTTTTATCAAACATAATATATTCTAATACGTGTCTGAAACTTATTTGTAATAAAATATATAACGCTATTAAATTATGTAGGTATAACAAATAAGTACCAAATAAAACTACAACTTAACAATAACTAAGAGGTAAACTGTAAGAAAATACAAAAAAACATAATTAGCAGATCAAAATTGAAAAAAATAAATTAAAATTTCTTAGTAGGTACAGTCAGCTTCAAAATTCGATGACCATATTAAAAGTTCAAAAATAGCTATACACTATATTACATTAAAACTGCTGAACATGACAATCGCTAAAATTTACAACATACAAATACCGAATTACTTCATTGTTGTCGATATCGTTATTGGTAAGTTTAAGAAAAACACTAGATTCAAATTTTTATGATTATAAAAAATATACAGAAGTATTTTAAGAAATATAACATACAGAAGAAATGTAGAATAGATTATAACAAAAATGGTTTTATATGTCCTTTAATAATATTTTATTTAAATAAGTCAGTAGAAATAAATTATATCCCACATTTAAGTAACTTTATTTTCATTAACTATCAGTTCTAATCATAATTCGGAAAGATAAAGCCGAAAAATAATTACATTTTCCTTGATATCATTCGAACCATACTTTCTAATTTAGGTAGATACTTAGTTAGTAGATAAGTAGCTAGGGCTACTAATAGTTATAAATAGTTTCTAACATACTTCGTTTTGGGGTCAAATTGTGCAAATGTATAGGGATCGCCCCAGCTGCATTAATATTAAGAGATATATAAGCTTCAAATTTGAAGCGAAGATTGACGAAATATTTTATTTTTATATTCTTACAGATTGCAATATATTCGTTGAAGAAGATGAAGAAGATTATTTAGACGACCCTATAAGACTTTGGGACTTCGACGAACAAACCGTATTTTGCGGTTCTAAAAATTATTTCAGAAGTAAGACGTTCATAATATTTAAAATATAAAATATATCACTAAAATACGATATTTACATTAATATTATTACTTTTAGATGTTACAATTGAAGATCCGGGTTACATTGTAAATATATTATTCGATGATTATAAAGGGCCTCCAGATAATTCTAAATTGCATTTACAAGAAATAACAAAACTGAGAAAAGGTGTTGTATGGTCCAACAACAACAGTAATCTTTTAAGTAAATGTAAAACTTGTAGTATTAAAGTGGTGGACTGTCATAAATTTCCCTGGTATTACAAAAATAAACTTGGATTTACAAATTATTCTAAGAATCTTAATAGAGAGCATAACGGAATACAATTACAAACAGAAAAAGACAAAGATATAACAATTATAGACATAACAGAAAACAAAGATAATAGAATAAAAGATGTAAACAAAAAAATAGACATGATAGAAGCCGATAGTAAGAAATTCACAACTAACACTTTGATTGGTGGAAAACTAACAAAACTGACAGACAATATATTATTTAAACCAATATTAAATATTCAAAACGAAAGGCATACAAAAGACCCAATAAGTGAAGAACAAGATCCACACATAATCAGCACAAATACAAAAATTATAAACACAGACATACAAAACATTAACAGCAAAATAAAGTCTTATCCAAATAATAAAAATCGAAGTCATGATGTAGGTAATAAATTAATACTAGGTAGTAAAAGCTTTATAAAAAATTGTGACAATTTATCACAAAACACTATTAATTTTAAAGCTCCCAAGTTAAATGAAGCTAAAATATCAAACCATAAAAATAATAACGGTTGTAAAAGATCTAACAAAATAAAAGATATATACACATCTGAACGGATTAGCAACACAAAAATAAAAATAAGAAGAGGCTTCATAAAACCTAAAGAACTTATTACGAGTAAAAAATACTATAAAGATGTAGATGGTAAAGAAATTTTCACAAATTTAAACGCAATACACATAGAACAATATAATTCTTTAAAAAAATACAACTCACTTACAAATAAAAAACATCAGGATGATTTAGAAAATAAACAAAAAACTATTAAGAATTCTTCATTGCCTTTTAAGATTTCACCGAAAATTAATATTTTAATAAAAAAATCGACAACCTTACCTGAACAAAAAATTGATTCTGACAGAAGTAATGGATGTAGCAAACCATTACTTAGTTCTCATAGAATAATACCTCACTTTCACGATAATAATTGTTTAAATCATTCAAATATTTTATACAAAAAAAATTCAAACACAAATTTACCAAAACGTCCGAAAGAAACTTTTTACAATTTTGAGACTGAGACTCAAAATAGTTTATCTAAATATCCAAGTACGTCTCAAAGGATTCACGACTATAGTATAAAAAATAATGGAATGGCTAATATAAATGAACTGCTTAAAGCTGGAGTTTCAAAGATTTCAAATAATCAATGTAGAAATACATTTAAAATACATACACCGATTATTTATAAAGTTCCCGATACTGAAATGATATGGAAGAGGTCTCAAAACGCCTCTCAAGATATAATAGGAAAAGTAAATAATAATACTTCAAATATAAATTGTAATAAAATTGCTTCCCAATTTAAAGAAGAAAGGTCACGATATCTTCTTCCTTCAAACTGTAAACAACCAGATTCTCATATTCAAAATATATTTTCACATTATAGATAGAAATGCAAATACTCCATCTTATTTTTAAAACAAATTTGACGAGAGAAAACATGATAAAATAAATGATATCATTAAATAATTAAACTAAAATTAAAGTTTTCAACCAAATATTTGGAATATAAGTAAAATAAATGAATAAATATTTTTGTATGTAGATGCAATACAATATGATATGATATGATAGTCGATGCTAACTAAAATTAATTGAGCTGAGCGAAACGAAGCTCCTTACCGGGCAACTCGATAAAATTTTATACGCTATCGCCTGCTACAACTATGAAGATATACAGGTACTAACCACATTTAGATGACTTGATTATCACACGCCTACCTTTCTATCAATAGATTATTATAAAAATTTTGAATGTATTTTATTATAATATTAATAAAAATTCTCATTTTAGATTATGATAATTGCAAATAATTTTTGTGAATTTTTACTATGACTGACATATGTATAATTTTCTTTAATTGTCATTGGGTTGGGGAAATTGTATCAAGCTAAAGTTTTTGTGATATATTTTTTGTTTCGCTCAGCTTCCCCGCATGCTGGCGGCCTTAGTATAATACCTTTGAAAAGAATACTTATTAGGAAACTAAATATAATAAAACTTAAAACCAATACCTATACCTATACCATAATCAATTATGAAGTTCAGAAGATTGAGAACAGGATTCTGTTGCTATCATGCTAGTCTTAGAAATACTTTTTGTTACTTAGAATACTTAGTTGAATTAGTATTATTATATTAGAAACAATGTGAGCTAAATAATTTCTAATGTTTTCTTGGAAGAAAATATTTTTGTGTTCATTAAATTCTTAATAAAGGTTTCGTAGAAAAAATATTTAATATTACTGCATTTCTTGTTTTCAGAATACTTACTTAAGAATTAGTACCAACTTTATTTTTTTATAAAGTTTTTTTTATGTCATACAGATTAAAAAGAACTACAATTTATATTTCGAAAAAATGGTTTGTTTTGTTTTTTGTCGTAGATAAAGTTATAACTAATGGAAAAGTTGGATTAAGTTGATTTTGTTGTTGTTTTTTTTTGTTATAAAAGCTTTTTAGCTGAAACTTTTTGGTGCGCAATTAAAATAAACAATTTTGACTTTAAATTTTTAATAATACTACCAAGATAAAAAGTGTGATCGAAATCATTGAATGAAGAAGGTTTAGTACTGGTGGTAGTGCAACTAAAAAAAATATTATTATAAATTAATTAAGCAGTCCTTACTTTGGGATCAGTTGGCAAAGTACCCACCAGGCACGATCATGTTCTGGGCGCCTGCTAAAGCTACTCTGGATAACTTTTACCAGTCATCCCTACCGCCATTGCATACGGGGAATGATTCTCTGGCCCATAAGGCAAAAGAGAAAGCCGATGTCTTGAACACTCTATTTGCCTCAAAATCGACCTTGTACGACCTAGGGAAAACACCGCCTACCATTCAGCGGTCTCAGAGCTCAATATCAGAAATAATTTTCCAGCAATAACAGTACGATAGTCTCTATTTTCTTTGGATGTTAATAAATTGGGTTGGCCGGGTGGCATTATATATGCTAATTATTTTAAACTAACATCCACTTTTGCCACAATAAAAATATTTAAAAATACTAATTTTAATTAATATCAAAAAAATGTAAACAAAGCAAAAGTAAAATGTAAATCGGAGATCGGAAATCAGAGAGCAGAGAATAAGGGATCGGGGATCGAAAATCGGAATTCTGAGATCGGGTATCAAAGATCGGGAGCAGAGATCAGGGATCAGGGATCAGAGATCAGAAATCGGAGAACAGGGATCAGGGATCAGAGTCTAGAGATAAGATATATAAGATAGAGGATCGGGGATCGGGGATTGGGATTGGAGGTCTGAGATCGGATATCAGAGATAAGGGTTCGTGGATCGGGGATCGGATATCGGAGATCGGAAATCAGAGATCGGAGATCGGATGTGATTTTGATTTAAGATATATTTATTAATTATATTTATTATATAATATAGTATTTTGTGCAGTTGCAGAAGAAAGTTTACATACAAAGTGATTTGTCCGTGTCAGTCCTCGCTTGTCGCACTGCGTTGAGTGCTTTTATATAAAATTAATAGTACCTTACTAAAATAGCAATGTATTTATTAATGTACCGTTACATACAACGCTCACCATGTGCTTATTCTGTAAACAGATCGACGAGTCCTTATTCATGTGTTGAAATTAACATTGGTAATTAACAGTATTCATCACTACAGTGGCGTTTCCCTTATCGGCATTAAGCGCCAAAATATTTTGGTTATCTCTAATATTTTACGCGCCTGATGCTCTTCCATATTAATGTTACTAATTGGAAGTTTTGCTTTTCGTAATAGTACCGCGACGTCCTGCCTCATGATAACGGCATCGCCGGGTGGCACCTTATTACACTTTAACACAGCTTATCACATTCTCGAACGGTATTCGCTTTGGTTTTAGAGCAAACTTCATAACTTTTGCCAATATGTTTCTAGTAATTTCATCTAAGCTCACGTCTGATAAGTTCAAAACCGAATCCTTTGTTCGATCAGGCAAAACCGGTGACATTTTATTTTTCACATACCAACGGTTATATTCTTTCAAGAACTTGCGCTCAAAGTTCGCATTACATCATTGTATCTTGAATGTAACGGAACTACTAATTTTTAACATTCTTTTCATTGAGAAAAAATTTGAAATATTCAGATAAGATTAAATGCAGATTAAAATGAACGTTTTTTCAATTTTATTGTAAGTTATCTGTCAACTGACGTGGTTATTAACATTGAAAAGAAAATGTTTAAAAATTATTTACTAGGATTTTATTAAATACAAACAAAAGAAATACCCTAATGCAGTCCTTAAGTAGAAGCTAAAGAAAACTACAAAAGAGATTAATTAAGAAGCCTGAAGGTTGTTGAACTAAATTATATATTTTTTGTTTTATTGCTCTGATATGATGAATTTGGAGTCAGTAATATTGCCTTCAGAAATTTATCAAAGTAGGAGAAACTTAACTTATCAAAACAAGTTTGGGCATCGATTATCCGTCTCAATAACCTAATAATTGAATTAATATTCAATTTAATATCATAGTGATAAACGAAATTGAATTTAGTTTCAACAACTTTATCTTGTTGGACATATTTCAAATTAATGTCGTTAGCAAAATGATTTAAACATATTTTGTAGTTACTGTGTTAAATTGTTCTATAATTAATACAGAATACAATAGATATTTGTTATTTTTCTGAAAATATATTTCATTTTCTATTTCCATTATTATGCAATAATTTCATCATTAAAATACACGATTTATTGTATATTTTAAGATAATTTAAAATTGAACAAGCGGTAATGGTTGGAGCCTCATCACATTAATTTTCTCGTTAAGACAAGTATTATATTATTATTATTATTTAATTTATTATTCTCATACATTCTTATACAAACGAACCACTTATGCGTACATTTTCGATAAACACTTTTCATTTTTTGTTTGTTTTTTTTAATAAACATATTTGGTTGTCGGCTCTCTCGTTATCAATAGCTTCTTCTGGTACAAGATGGCGAAAGTAATAGGTAATAAAGAAATGCAGTTTAAGTATATTTTTAATTAGCACTAATAAACAGAATACTGATAGAGTAAACCAACGAACCCGTTCGGAAGTTCTTTCCTAACTTCAGGATAGGTTGCTCAAGAATGAATTTCATCAACCTTTAGCATATAAAATGTAATTAATTGAAGAATTTGAACCTTAAATGTTAATTTGAAAGGTTCGCTTTTGTATAATTTTAACACAATATTACTACGATTAAAGTTTAAATTTTTGTTTGTTTTCGTTGAAAGATTTGTAGTGAACTATAATATTTTTAAATGATAGCAACCATATTTCTATAAGCAATACATATTAATCTAGTTTCTTTCTTATGTAAACATGCTTTAAATAAACAAGGACTTAATTTTTTATTAGAAAATAAAACTAAGTGGTTTCTGATGAGTCCGATACAAACATACTTGTACATCTAAATATCGTTTTTACTTCAATTTATCTTATTACAAAAACATTATGTTTAGAGGTATTTATATATTTGTACATAACTCTTATGTACAGAGATTCAATAACAATTATATTTAAAATATAATACATAATAATGGAATGTTGTACTTTGTAATACACAGAACATGAAATTGAACACAATCACGTCCCGAGTGGTTCACCTGATACTGTAACTGTAACACGTAAATTAGTGTTATAAAACAAACAATCAACACAGAAACACCAAAATCATAAGATAAGATATAAATGAAACAGATACGTATTCAATTACTTAATTATATAAATACTTGATTGTGACGAGATTGGAATCTTTTTAGACTAACTTGTCAGTAATTTTCTTTTGGTTTATCTGCTTTTTAATGGACTAATCAAATTAACAACGCGTTAGCACATACCATGACGCCCCGGCGAGACCCCCTGAATGACCCCCCATTTGAGGATGCTCCGAGCAAACATACAATAACGTGTATTTTTTTTAATTTCTACAATTTATCTTGGCGCCGAAAAACATTAAGATATTACAAAAATCAGATTTCTAATAACGGTTTGATTACAGAAAGTTTTAAGCTGGTGTATAATAAAAATAAGCTAGGAGTATATTGTTTTAAAATTAGTGTTTTTCTTGTGATTTATCAAAATATTTTATTTATTTATTAAAAAAAATAAATAAATAAAAATAAAATAAAATAGGTTTACATTAAAAACAAGTTGTCATGAACTCGTTGTATACGTTTTAGTAAAATATATATGATATATTTTGAGAATCAAATAAAACTAATTTCACAAATTCCATGTGTGGTCTATACTCGTAATCGTGCGGTTTGATATTTTCAATTTTATTATATAAATTACAATAAAACAAAAAATACGAACCATTTATCCATGACATAAACATTTTTACTATTCTGTACTATATAACATGAGCTTTCAAACTATAAAATATTTAAATCAAATTTTGCCATTTCGTAATTGTATAACTTGAGAAAAATATAAAACTAATTTTAATTTAATTTAGTTTTGTACTAAAAGAAATCGTCATCAATGAAGTTTTATGTAAATAATTAATCTTCTAGTCTCAAGACTAGACGAGTACTCTACCACTGATAGCTTTGATTAACTTTGTGAAATAATTTTATAAAATGTTAAACTAATTACAAAGTTAATAAACATTCATTCCAGAATTAGTGATCCTTTCTATTATAATCATTAGATGTTGCAATTTTACAAATCTTATACTAGAAAAAGGAATGACTACAACAAATGTATCCAAATTAATTTAAAACCATAATAGTTCTTTTTCTAATGTTTAGACAAAATTATTTCACGCTAACATCCCGCGAATGTTGAAACTGTTATGTTTTGCTAAAATACTGAAGGAACAGTAAAGTTGATGTGTTGCTAAAAAGTTTTAGGAAATTTACAAAAGCTGTCTTTGTATTAAATATAGTAGAGCTATCTAAATTAACATTCAGATATTCAGAATGTACAATGAATCAAAAACTCTTAAGTTCTCAACTTGTGACACTTGTGACACTTATAACATCTGTCAGATATGAATAAACATATTATTATAGTTTTGACTAATGCTACTTGAGAAAACTTACACAATGCTTCTAACACAGATGTATCAGATGCATTAATACTAGTAATTATTCTTCTGTGAAATGAAGTAATATCAGCCATTTATAATTGACCTGAATAATAAATAACTAAAATATGTGTTTATTATAATTATCCTATTCTTTTCTTGCACGTGGATGCAGTCCAGAGTGACAGAGGACGATAGCAATATTATATGATTTAAATACGATTAATTACTATCCTATATTAATATCAAAAATATTAACTAGCTTATACCTTGTGCAATGTAGCATGGTGCGGGTGTCACTGTTACGTAACGTTTCGTTTCTCTTTTGAGATTTGGTGCGATTTACAAATTATAATTTAGTATTTTAGTTATACCACATTCGTAATGTATAATAACTGTAGTAAATTAAAATAAAACCAACAACAATGTTCTAGGCTACAAATAACCTCTAATATAAACGAATATTAAGCAAAGTTTTATGCGTATAACATAACGCATTAGTGAGGGGATGTACTGCTACGATAGATAGTCGATGTTTTTTTTATAATAAAAAAGTATTTGGAGCTTAAATAGTTCAATTTTTATTATTAAAGAGCTTTTATATTAATGAAACAACATAACATATATAGGGTAGGATTGCTGAAAAGGTTGCTTAGAAAAAATATATTTTATTCATATCAGAGTCGTCGCTAGCGCTCGTACTGACAGCATCACACGGGTAAACAAAATGTATGAGCTGATGCGCTATACAGTAAAAATGTTGTCACGAAAAGAAAATCATTAGCCTTATTTTGATTATTTTATATCAGTAAAGATAAGTTCATACACGGAATTACTCTGCACAACGGAATAACACATCAATTTGTATAACAATATTAAAGAGAACTAGATTTAAGCTCTGGGTGTCGTAAGCGAAAAAAATTTTATGCATAACGTCAATCAAAATTTTATGTATAGTTAATTACAAGTACCTCATTATCATTCAAGATTAAATTTATCATACGTAACAAAATTCTTTTCTTCCAACAGCAAACATTTTTAGGTGGTTACCATCACAATAGTGATTGTGTATTATAAATACTTCTAACCGTCTATTCGGTAGAAAAATATGTCCCAAAAAAAAGAAACAAATTATAAATTCACATTGTACTCGATATAATAAGAGTTATATAGAAAATTAGTAAGAAACAAGAAGATTGCCTGTAAATAGCTAGGTACCAATAACATATTGGTCCTTGCAAAGAAAATATAAGCTGAGTTGTTATTTAAAAGTCTTTTCATGTTTCATAAATATATTTGCATTTAAATTGTTCCAGGCAAAACTTTTGTAAATATTTTATGTAAAATAATATATTTATTACAGCAATCATGCAAGTGGCTTTTTAAATTGATCTTTTAAGAAAATAATTCATGAACCATTATGTCACATTAGGTTATATATAAATATGTTGACATATGGCAGCTAGGTTCGAGGCTCATTTCTTTAAACTGACATCTGGAGCTATGCGAACTCAATCATCAACCCAAATAATTCACTTTGTGTTTTACTGAAAGAGATAAAAGTATAACGCAAATATAGCGCCTCTCTTCTCGTGTAGATACCGCGGCATGTGCGCGCAAGTTGTGCTGAAACGTGTAGCCGGAGTAATTCAGTGCTCAAAGCATATCGTATCTGCGTCTCCTTTAGACAGAGCAAGTGCAGCAGCGATGTCTCAAGGTGGATAAGTGAGAGATTAGAGTACAAACTTCAAATATTACAGAGGAGAACTAAAATTGAGAAAGAATGCAACCGCGAAATTAACTTGTTCTTTTTCTTTCTTTGACATGAATAAAAAATAAGTGGGACGATATGGGATGGGTTAAAGGAGACGTTGCGTTTTAAATTAACCGGTGAAATTATTATTGTAACGCCTCCAAGCGCACTCTGTGATAGCTGTGATGCCTGAGCCCCCAAACATCGCTACAATGTTATAATTAGACGCAATCATATTTAATTCATGCTGTAAATTCCGTCTTCATTTTATAACTAATATACTTACAATCTGAGGTTTTATAAAAGCAAATATATTTAAACACTAATGAAATTTCAAAATGAAAGGCAACGTTTTCAGCACTCCTCAAATAGTCTCTCTTCAGTAAAGTACTCAGCTCACACTGCAAAGGCGGACCTGCAGAAGCAGTTCCTAAGAACTTTAATTTATTAAATGACCAATCTCACGTTTTCTAAGAACCCTTTCAATTTTCTTTATGTTAGAGGAAAATGAACATGCGGGAACCTGTTGATGTCAGAATAAGTTATTTTATACTAAAATCTTTAGCAGTAATGAATACGTAACGCGTTAGTTTTATAAACTTGGGTCAAATTTTATTTCCAAAAAGTATGTATGTTGATATATATAGTAAAAAATATATATATCTTTGAAGTAGTTCTTGTGTACTCATAATTAATAATAAACATGTTAATATAAAAGAAGTGTTGTTAATGATTATTAGGTTTATGGTTGGATGTAATTGAGTTAGTTATATAAATTAATATGTTACATATAATAAAAGATCTCAAACAAATATCCATTATTTTAAAATATAAGCCTTTTCTGATTGCATGTCAATAGTTGGAAACTTTGTTCATTATTATTGTTTTCATTTATATGTTGAGTTTTATTCGTCTTGTTAATGACAAAACGTCACAGTGTACAAAGTTTTCATTTTTCACAAAACTAAACATGTGTGATCTGAGATTTTATGAGATGTAATAGAATTTAAACCATAAAACTATTGAATGATGGTTTGAATTTATATGACATGGAAGTTTGAACGCTACAAATGATTTATGATAAAGCTACTACAAAATTATAAGACGACATTTAAAACGAGCATTGAATGTTTATTTAGATAATTTTGTTTTGATTTGTTTCTAGAACAAAAAAATATTTAAATTGTTTAAAATGGTTGAGAAATGGCTTCTACAAGCGAGGCAAGGAGTTTATATGCAGTTAAATAGTTCTCTACTCTTACAGAAGGCAGTTCAACTTACTTTTATTAAAGCTTTTTAAAACAATTATCTTTAGAGGTTACGAAATTTAGATAATATACTTTATTAATATATTTTCAAAAAAGAAATCAATAACTTAATAAAATTATTAACTTTTTTTTGTGTTGGTTTCTTATATATACATATCTCTCTCTTTAATATCTTCTTATACGTAATATATTAACTTACAAAGGGTGTAAAAAGTAATGCAAGATTTGATTAAATAGAAAACGCAGGTTTAAGTCTTTTGATTGTTATTTTTTATTGTAAATGTATTTGTAAAGTAAGGATATAGTTACTTACGAAATTATACATTGGGCTAATGGCCGCCACTGTCTTCAAAGCATATTGGCACTAGTTTTACGAAATGTTCCATGACTATTCTGCATAAATGTGTCTGAATTTCGTTGTTGCAGCGCTGCATCTCCTCTTTAAAAAGACGGAAGGTCGAGCTTGTTGACATACTTGTAGATCTGTGATCTCAAATAATCCCATAAAAAGAAATCTAAATAACTGTGTTATATTAAAGTTTTGTGGTATTATTATAATTTTTTTTTATAATTTCCTTATTCATCAGAATTTAACAGTTTTAAAACAAGAAGTAATTTTATCTATGATGAAATTGTTTAATGTTTATGATAGATATAATTAATTATTTTATCTAGTTAATAGGATATAATAACACTTGAGTTTTAATCTAAATGTGAGCATGTTTTGAATGTTTCTAATATAAAGTCCCTTTTCAGTAGAGATACAAATAACATGTAGTTTCGTTAACTCGTAAAGTTTATGGATATGAATATTTGTTATCTGTCATAACTAGACATTCTGGTGACAAAAGTTTCGTAAAAGATTAAAAGACTTGAAGTACACACGGTACAAATTATCAGTACAGATATATATATATATAAATATATATATATATATATATATATATATATATATATATATATTTTAATTTATTATATATATGACACACTTATCAGTTTGCGACGTTTTGTTAACAATTTTTCAATAGCAATAACATAGTTCACTAAAAAATAGTGTGTACTTTAAGCACAGTGTATTGTGAATAATTAAAAAAATATATATAAAACAATTGTGACAGAGGTATTACATTACTTTTATAACTAATGTTTTGAACTATCTAAATGCTAAAACGAAATAAAAATAATAATGACAATAATGAAACAATACATGTTGAGAAGTTAACAGTTATGTTTAAAAAAAACAGTAAAATCAAAGAAAACAACAATAAAGAAAATAATAATAATAACAAATTTTACATACGTAGTATTATTATATGTAACTTCATATACTATATTATGACAAAATTACGTTGATAGATATTAAATTGTTCATTTGTAATATGGTTTACATATTACGTACTTGCTTGGTGATATCTCTAAGAAATTGTATTTACAACGAAGATAAGGCGCTTTGTTTGAACTCCAACTCTAAAACTCTTAGCACATAGAACATCTATGTAGGAACGAAAAGAACTTAGAAACAAACAACTAAGAAACAAACGAGATATCAAAGTGTAAAAGTAGTGTTGGTCAGAATCCAATGCTATCGAACTGTGAAAAGGAAATCCGTTACCAAAGATAATGCAAGGATAATGTTAAATATATTATCTTACAAAAGAATATAGGTTTTTAATTCGAGTAAATAAATAGTAATAATACAAGCTTACTTAATTGACTTAATGCTAAATACAAATCTTTTCTGTTTATAAAGTTGCATGGAGTTTAACTCAGCTCACCCCCTGCGGGTCATCGATTAGGTATTATAGCATTTATCTTAGTATATATAGATTTACTTACAGTATTAGATTCGAGGCCTTAAAACTAATTCTAAAAGTAATATTACTGCAATCTTAATTTCATATTTCGTACCACAATATATTGTTTTACTCAAATTTCTAACATTGACTTTCTTTTTGGTGTGTTACTAATTGATTGCTCTTCTTTAATAAAGTAACAAGTCTCGAAAAATCTGCAAAATATTGCAATTTATTTTGCAATTTATTTAATAAAATATAACCTTTTTAAAATGTTATATTTAAAAAAGGTTATGTTCGGCCATCAGATTTAGAACAAAACAGATATTTATTCAAATATATTTGTCCGGGCGTGGACCGCGTCTGAGATATTGAGTCTGAGAGAAAAGACAAGTATTGGTGTCCCCTTACAAGATAGTGTATATTTGTTTTATCAGTTTGCTTTTAAAATGAGAATTTTTTTTTACCTGAGATGTCCTGAGATATGTTGTGATAGCTTTATACATTGTATCATTTTAATCACAAGATCTAATTGTTGTTCATTTAAAGTGAAAAACCTTCACTCACTCATCTCGAAAACTATTGAGCCAATAAAAATGAAATTTTGCAGGAAGGTACATTGCACCTAGGAGACATTCGGTAAGAATGGATTTTTAGAAATTCCATTCATAAAGGTTCGTCTTTGTATGAAACTTCGTCAATTTTAATGTTGAACACATGAAATTTTAGATTTAAATTTGTGATTACTAAAAAAAAAAATAAGAAAATAGAACCTCTATTTCAAATTTATATGAAATGTGAATTTTTGTTTTTGAATTGGGCAAGCCGTCAATAGATGGCGCTAGCAATCATTTTAAGTGTCGGTAGTGGTATGTCGTTCGCATTTAATCACCCCATGTAGTAATTGTTATATCAAAATTAAACAAAAAATGTACGAAGTATGTAAAAAATAAGCACGCGGTCGAAGTCGTGGGGAAAAGCTAGTTATTAATATTAGATGATTTTCAAAACATGTCAATAAAGTTTGAACTAATAATAATCATTTTATTTTCTTTCCAATAATGAACAAGGCATTGCAAAATATGTGTTATTTATTATAACAGTATTAAATTACATTTCTATTATATGTTAAACACAACTTAAAAATTATTTAGTTTATATTTTTAATTAGTATTTTAATATTAAAGAGATCACATCAGTCACTTAAGCATTTCAAATTAATTGTGAAAAGTGGCGTCCTAAAACCCCTATCTCTTAGAAGTAGACTAGATTACTTTATATAAATTAAAATAAATAAATTCTAAGTAACACAAATTACTTGGATTTAACAAAGCTTTATAAATTCTTTTAACCAGACACTGACCTTTAATAAAAGAAAGGGTATTTACGAAACAAGAATATTATTGTATTATATATATATAAATAACTCGTCAATAAGTTATCAGAACGACTAAAAGAGTCCTACAAGACACCAAAAATAGTGAAATAGTTAATGAAAACATAATATGTATATGTATATGTATATGTATATGTATATGTATATGTATATGTATATGTATATGTATATGTATATGTATATGTATATGTATATGTATATGTATATGTATATGTATATGTATATGTATATGTATATGTATATGTATATGTATATGTATATGTATATGTATATGTATATGTATATGTATATGTATATGTAGTTTTTTTGGTGTCTTTTATATATTTGTAAAAACTTAGTAAAAATATATATTCTAATTTGTCATCTTTATCATTAGATTGAATAGAACACAAAACATTACAATAATTATCAAGTTTATAAAAAATTATAATAAATATATATTAATACCTAACTTCATTATAAGATTTAAAAAAACTTATTACTTAAGCAAAAACCCCTTCCAATAATCCCAGACTTATTTTTCAGTCACAGCTCGTTGAAATTGATGAAGTTCAATTTATACTCACGTATCATATAACGTTTCTTAAAAGCGGATTCTGAAGGCGACCAAATATGAGAAGCTAATATTGATGTGTTAGTGTTTTTTGCGACACAAGAAGAAATAAGATCTTTATTATGTTGTAATAATTGGTGTGTAAATATGAAGAGAGTTTTATCTATATAATATTATTATATAATATTGTATTTTGTGCAGCTGCAGATGAATGTTTACATGCAAAGTGATCTGTCCGTGTCATTCCTCGCTTGTCGCACTGCGTTGTGTGCAGTGTTTGAGCATTTGTATAAAATAAATAGTGCTTTACTGAAATGCCTTATATTTGTTCAATTTATTTTTCATTTTAGTAATATTGTTCAGTTAATTAATATTTTGCATGGTATCAAAAATATCACTTAATCCAAATTCTTTTTCCTGAAAGGAAATTTAAGAATCTTCATTTAACATGAATGAATTAGAAGTTTACCATTGAAGCTGCAGCATTTAAGAGTTGAGAAGATTGAAAACCAATAGTTTAGAAAGTTTTATTTGTTATGAAAACTACAAGTAAATAAACCTTTGAAACCTCAGTTGAAATAGGATATTCCTAAGCAAATTACCAAAATTAATATTGAGTTTAATCTCAGATTGATAATCGATATTGAATTTAGTCGAAACAACTTTAAATTATTGGTTATCTTTCAAATTAATATAGTTAGTAAATGTTTTAAAGATTTACTGTTATTGGTATGTAAATTGTTCTATAGTTAATATAGTATTCAAGAATCATACCATCTTTTGTTTCTATAAAAAATCATTTTACTTCGCTTTCATTATGCAATAATTTCAAAATATACTATAATTTATACCAAATTATTATATGATTTTATACCAAAGCATATCTTTGATTACATTAAACTTAGTAATGTTATTGTCATGACATTTTGTTATATCAATTATTTTACTATATATTTGTCTATTAAAAATATAACAGTCCTAACTGAGTGATTTGAACACTCACTACATTTACTGCTGAAGTCGAGCTCGAAATTATAACTGCACTTACTGTTACGAGATTAGTACAGTTTTTAGATTAAAATGCGTTTCTCTATTCGATATAAAATTAAAAGTAAAATATTCATAATTACTAAACATTTTTTGATAATAAATATATATTGCATTTTTTTAATTTAAAATCAACTTTATATATAATTTGTAAAATAAGTTTTTGCCATTTCATAATTCTGAAAATTAATCAAATTGTATACTACAGATACTTTTTAATTGAGTGCCTCAAATATTTTTATACAATATTTCAATTTTCCAAAATAAATAATATTTATCTCAGGATAATAAAAAGATATTATTTTTTAGTTTATGAATGTTATAATTATTACACTTTGTAATTTTACAAAGCCTTCACTAGAAAGCGTAGTCACAGAAAATGTAAATTCAAATTAATTTACACCTTAAGTCCTTAACTCGAAGGTTTATTTTTTAATGTTTATGTAATGTTATTTCACGCTCACATCACACGAATGTTAAATTGTATTTGTTTTCTCTGGAACAATAGTACCGTGAAGTTTGATGTATTGATAAAAGCTGTATGAAACTGTACTCAACTAAAATAGCACTTCTATTGAATATTCGTTATTAAATATTGGAGTTTTAGAAATTAAGATTCAGATATACAGAATATGAATAAACATATTATAATAACATTTTTATGAAGTAATGTCAGTCTGAAAAATAAATAACTATTTAGAATATCTGTTCATTATAATGTTATTACCTTCGCCTCACATGAGGAGGCAGTCCAGCGAGACTCGGGACGATAAAATATTATATGACTTTGCTAAGTTTAATTGTTATAGGTAACAAGTAAACATTAATATCTAAAATACTAGCTATCTTAAGTGTTATTTGGTTATTCGATATTTTTCAAAAGCAATCTAGAATTTAATTTTACAAAGAAATTATTAATTTGGATTGTAAATAATACCGGTTTGTTATAAAATAATTAACAAATCATTTTATTGCAACTATCTTTTAAATGTAAAACTTACCTTCAAACGGAGACTTTATTAAAATAATTATAAATGTTTTTATAGATATATTAACATCATACTATTTAGTATATATCTCATAAAATTCATGTATAAGAAAAAATGGATTAAACACAAAGACACATAGAAAGTGAAAGCGCTGGCATTATTTATGTTGAAATATTTGTTTTATATTTTAGAAACTTACAATTGTCAAAATAATTCAATTCTTGTTGCAAAAACATTGTCGCCAGAGGTCCCTTTGAATGTTCTCAATTTAGTTTGAGAATAAATTTATCTGATTTTCTCCGTTCGAAAATAGCTTTATTAAAGTAAGTTATTCGCAATTGATGAATATAATCTGAGTCGAACTAGTCTTATTTACATTGATTGAGGTTTTGTCATGAAATTTTCATTTTAATGTCTAAATAATATATTAAGTCATAGTAAAATGTTTTAATATAGATACTTAAATATATAACATATATGTGCTTAATATGTTTTTGCCTCAAAATTCTTATAAAAACAATTCAATATTTGTTTGATATAAAAATAATGTTTGATTAAGAATTTAATTTATGTTTCTAATAATATTTAATTAGTGAAAAAGGCAAATACTGTTTTTAAATATATTTGGTTTGTTATTTAGATGTAAATGTGTTACTTATTGAATTGATTATCAAGTATATATTATAAATAAGAAAAGTACTTGTGATATAACGATAAAAAAACTAATTATAATAATAATAACAATAATTCTGTATTCTTGTTAGTGTTTCTGGTAATAATAATCTTAGACCTGTTGGTGGTTAGTTACACTGACTCTGAGCAAATGGCAGTGAGTTCTTATCGCTAATACAAATATAAATATAATAACTTCTAGTAGTAAAAAATATTATATTTAAAAAACTAGATCATTAATGGAAATTGAATAATAGTAATGAAACCAAGATTACCAAAATTTCGATTAAATAATAAGTCCATCGGAACTCCTTTCAAGTTAATTAACTTAAGGAAACAAGTCTGAGAATTGATTACCAGTTTCAATAACCAGAACTGATAATTGAATTATTATTGAAGATGATTTTTGATGAGATATGAGTAAAAACAATTTGGCTTTGTTGAAACTAAACTTATTAGCTAATGTTTGAAAATAATATTACATTCAGCGTTTAATTTATATCTAAAATAAAAATATATTATTATAAATATTATTAATTTTTTCAGTGAATAATTTATAGATTTTTATATACTAAGTAAACATTAATAAAATATATAAAGTATTTATTTTCGAGGTAGCCAATTTTTGTCTGCGAAGGTTTTTCTAAAAAACAAATATTTTAATTAAAAACTATATTTATTCTACAAGTATTCAGCAAAGCTACATTAAAAAGACCAATCTTAATATTAATTTAAATGTACTTATTTAGACCACCCAAAGGGTGTGTCGCTTTTTTGTTCTAAGACTATTGTTTGACAGCTACAATGCTTTACCAACTCAGAGGTCTGGGACGACGCGTTAAGTCCATTACCGACAAAACAATATGTTATTTGGTCGTTTGTTAACCAATCGCATAAAATAAAACTTCCATTAATATCTCCTAATGCAATTTAAAAAAACACAGTAATTACCCAAGGAACATGATGTGGTGAGAGACCTCGGTTTAATGTTGGATTCGCAATTGCTGTTCTCAAAACATATTGAACAAATTATTAATAAGGACTCTCGTAGTCTTGGTTTTGTAATGAGAACTTGCGAACCTTTTAGAAATAGCAAAAGTTTAAAAATTGTATATTACGCTTATGTCCGTAGTATTTTGGAGTACTGTAGTCCGATCTGGTCACCTCAGTATACTGTTTATGTTGTGAGGCTGGAAAGTTTACAACAGAGGTTTGTTAAATTCTTAAACTTTAAATCTAGGAAACGTCATGATTCCTATTCTGTAGACTGTAAGCATTATAACCTCCTTTCCCTTGAAAATAGACGTAAAATGTTGGATATGCTTCTACTGTTTGATATGTTCAGTCGATACTCCTACACATACATTAGTATTATAAAACAAACAATCAACACACACACTAATATCAATCACAAACTGAACAAATGTGATAACTAGTGATTGAGCTAAATTACAGAGGAATCAGACACGTGTTCAATTACATCAGATATTTGATTATACTGGAAGTGAAATTCATATTTTGGCTAACATTTAGCAATAATTTTTACATGTGACATTTAAATGTATAAATAAACTGTGTAAAGTTTTAAAAGCTGGTGTTGCTTTTGATATATCGGTTTATTTTTTAATTAAAACACCATATTATATATGATATCATAATCTCGTGAAGGTATTTTTCAGTATTTTTATTAAAAGTAAACACCAGAAGTTGTTCCCAAAAAAAAAAGTACGAGTAGTTTAAAGTTTGAATGGTCATTAAAAATGTTTGAAACGTTGGCATTGATAGAAGCTGCTTTCTTGCAAATATAAAATTAATAACCATTTAATAATATTCTTTCGGATTCAGGATATATTTAACTTGTTCTAATTGAGTTGATTGGCAATTGGCACCAGAGTACGTGATAAGGTTAGATATTTTTAAAAGTAAGAATATAGTAAATGGTATATGTAGAAAAGTAATGAAATATAAATAAGATCTCTATCAGATACAAATCCGTGTGTTCTCAGAATGCAGTTCAACACGTAATTAGTACGCTTGTAATTAAGTTGTATTGATATGTTGTGTATTCTGTTTAGGAGATGGTCGTGTTTCTGCGCTTTTATTATTTGGTCTGTTTTTATGCAAATTAATATATTTATTAATCATTTATTATTAATTAACTAGTTTTATTTTTTTATTCCTATGTATGTCGATGTATAGTTTATAAAATATGTTTTTTTAAATTTCAATTTAAAGATAGAAATGTAAATTTAAATAAGATATACAAATAATAATCTTCATTGAGATTAGAAAGTGTGTTTTATTGGTATCGGACACCATTATTTTAAAATAGTAAAATTATAAATTGAATAGTTAACAATAATATTTTAGAATTAATAACTATTTATTTATGTTATAATTATTAGACGTACAATTCTATAGAACCTCTACAGCAGCAGGATCGAAGGTCATTCAGTCATTCAAATTAATTTAAACCTTAATTTTTGAAATGGAAGTTCTTTTTTCCAATGTTTCTTTATTCTCATGTTTTTATAAAACTATTTAACGCTCACATCACGTGAAATCTCCAATTGTTATTTGTTTTTGTTGGAGTAACGACAACTCCGTATAGTCAAATATTTACTATAAAGTTGTAGGAAAATAATAATCCTCGCTCGTGAACACAGATATATACCAAGAATGATTCGCGAGGCTATTGAAATTAAAAAACATCCTAATTTTAATAGAGAACATGGTTGGAATCTATCGAACACCTGAGATCCTATCATGAAAAATATTAAATCCCACGTCCGTGAACACACTGCCAAGCCCATAGACACAGTTAGTGCGTTTTGTGTGCATCCTGAGCTCTATGCCCGTAAACTCAGGAACAGTTGGAGGTAGGTGACAAATAAACTGACTGACTGAGACACCATCATCGCGTCTTACCGCGAATACGTTTGCTGCAAAGCATTCGAAACTTCGGGTTAAAAATAAAAAGTAATAATAAACGCGAGTTATATCCGTAAAATAGTTTTATTGAAATGTGTAGTACTCGTGTTAATCTTAGAAAACATTAGAAAAAAATAAGTCTATTTACCATGACACTGGTCATTTGTTCGTTTACTTCATAAAATAAATACAGGAGAGGAACAGAATTTATAAATAACGTAATATTATATTTAGTAGAAGAAATAAAATAAAATAATGTTGTGTGTTCTATCTTCATTTTGTCTATCTACCGGAACTCGACAATTTAAAATACGAAATGACCGGAGTTTTTTATGAAAGAAAATATTTTAACCTTAATTGAATTTTCAAATGAAAGGAAGCGTTTTCAGCACTCAACAAATAGTCTCTCTTCAGTGAAGTACTCGGTTCATATTGAAGAGGCAAACCCATGAATGTAGTTCTTAAGTTCTAAGGTTATTAAATAAATTACATTTTACGTTTTATAAAAATTCTTTTAAAATTGTTTATATGATAAAGTTTGAGATTATTTTGAGACACCTGCATTTTGCATTTGACTACAGTTTGTCTATCTGTCTGTCTGTCTGTCTGTTCAGCATGATTGTAATCTATGATGTTACACGCTTAACCAATAAAAAACTAGTCACACTGAATTTGTAGACTCTTAGTTTGTCATTTTTATAAATCATTGATCCTTGCAGGGAGTTCCATAATTTTGACATCTTCACCGTGAAAGTGGAAGGAAATTGTATTGAATGTGAATCGATGTTTTCCTGCAAAGCTTCTGATGATGGGAAGGAGTTGGGGGAATCAGGTTGTGTAGCTCAGTTGCACACTCTCCAAAATGTATCCGATAAAAGACCGACAAAATAGCAACCTTGCGGCGATGTTATCAAAATCTTTATTGAAAGTAAGTTGTTTTTCAAAACATTTTTTCATTGTCAAAGCTCTATATCGGAAAGATATTGCCTCAGAACTGAGAAGAGCTGGCGAAAGAAACGCAGTGGGCTTGATTTTTATATGTATAGTCATACTCAACCTTATTAATATAATAAGCTTAACTTATATTTATACAACGAAATAGACATAATTACATTATATTTATTTCGGATATATTTTTGATTATTTTCATTTATTACTAAGTTCCAAGTTTTATGATTTCATTATAAAAATATTTGAAATGCTTAGTAAGCTTTGATGAGCATTTCTAGGAACTGGATAAAAAGTTTATCTGCAGTTAAGTAGCTCTCGACTCTTATAGAAGAGGCAGGTCTACTTACATTTATGAAAGCTTTCTTTTATCTTTTCTTTTCGCTTAAACTCTTAAATTTATACGGAATTGTAAATATATCCCAATGTTTAAAATATTAGTAAAGAAAAAAGGATTTCGGACAAAATATTTACCTATAAAGTGAAACGGTTAAGCAAACAACAATATTTTGAACATTTTAATATTATTATTAATATTCTAATCATGGTTTTACCATTTAGTTAATTATATTTATTCGATAAAAATTAGGCAGGTCAATAGAAAATATTACCAAAAAAACAATTTTGAATTTACAAACTTTGCCGTTAATTTGGCGACAATTCTTGGAATTCTGAATTCTGAATTGTGAACCTGTTAACCTCAACCGATTGAGCTAAAATTTGGAATTCATCTTTTGATATTGAACAAAAGATGAATTCTATACACCTGTGGTAATATATTTAATAAATTCAAAATGGCCGCCGCAACTAGATGGCAAATTAGTTATCGAACATCGCAATAGAGGTCATATATGTTATGTATATGTCATGGATGCCAATATTGTTTTAGTTAAAGTTCGTCAGTCAGTCAGTGATTACTTAGTAGCAGGTCAGAAGCAGTGACGTCAGCTGATTTGTAATGGCGGCATGTGAACAGAGTCGTCGTTTTAAGTGTGAATACGTCGTTACTTACTATTTAAGATGTGGATCTGGGCTATTCTCTGATAACGATTTACTTATTATGTTTAGTAAGTGTGCGATAGACATGAAATTATGGTCCTCTCGAGCGAAGACTTAGAGTGTCGATATTATTGTTTTTCTATATGGAAGACGTGGGCCCGTGTATCACCGAGAGTAAATGATGACGACCTTATCGCTCCGCTATCGCTATCTCTAACATATTATTTATATATTCATATAGATTTGTAAGTATGAAGAAGAGAAATTTAAATACTATTTAATTTATGATTGGAAGTATACAAATTCTGGTTATTGTATTTTCAAAATTTAATAAATTACTTATCCGTAGGTATTGACCTACATTTGTATATACTACTAAAATATAAGGTAAGAAAGTGCAACAGTTTATTAGGTCGTAGTCCAACACAATTGAAAAAGTTTATTTATGTGTTAATCTTTGTCTATTTTGTCCCATGAAATTTTTACTAATAATAATACGGCCCTATTACGTCTCATAGAAATTGTAAATAAGACAACTCCAATTTGATGGGTTACATATATTGCAGAATTTATTTTAGAATATACAGATTTTACAAAGTCTTCAAGAACTTGCTAAAACTTCATACTAATATTTTTGTTCAGCTTGGAATCCAACTTTAGACCTGTCAATTCATAAAAGCAAGAATTACTGTTACTATACCAGACAGACAGAAATAAATGACATATTGTTATTTGTTGTTTGTATAATAAATACTTACACTTATAATTATACTTGCTTGTAACGGTTTGCATACTAAATACCTACTCCATTTCACTAAATTCGGTTTAGAAAATTAATATTTATTTTATTACTTTGTATACAAATCAAATCCTTGTATAATATTCTGATTCAGAATGAAAAGGTCAAATAAATACAAACAGGGCTTATGTTACTTATCTCTAGCTTTCTCTTAAAACAGTGGCATTTACTTTTAAAGTCGTGAGATACGTTGGTATAGCGTTTCATAAGATATATTATTTTAGAATGAGATATAATGGTGGTCCATTAAAATCAAACTATAAATTTTCGTTGTAATGAAGTCATGAATGAAGTATATTTAAAATAATGCATAAATGTTCATTAAATATAATTAATATCAAATAATTATTAGTTTTGCTTTTGTATTTTAAATTCTTATTTTTATATCTAGAAAATCATATTACTTAAAATGATTAAGGATGATAAATTGATCATGTTAAGTTTCGTATTTAGAAATCAATTAATGGTATGAATCCCAATCATGCATCTGATCTTATGTCTTTGGTGTCAATATATATAAATTTCTCTATCCTTTTATTTATAAGCTCATAGTAAAGTCTTGCTTCGCTGTTTTTCACGCACTCCATCTCATATATAGTTCGTTCACCATCTCTTGTTACTATCCACGTTTAAACTTAAGACTAATATTATCGTATTCCCTCTACATGGTATGGTGTAAAAAATAACAAACGATTACTTTTCATTCGACGGTATTTGATTTTATAAGCGATAGTAAGTAACTGGAGCTTGTGTTATTTAAATGTTTGTAAAGACATAAAAAAACGCTATATCTTGGAAGTAAAAACATATATTATTTTAATTAATAATTCAAGTTACTTCAATTTAAGAAATTTTGGATTTTTGTTATCTTTACCTGATTTTGAGTATTTCAAAAAAATAAAAGGTGTTATACTAAACAAGAGTTATTAGATTGTACATTAATAAATTACTAACATGTTTATAAATGTTATTATATTAAATTAATAGACAGAGTAAGATTAAAAAAAAAAATCAATAGTCTTTCAAAGACTGGCCACTACGATATGGATTTAGGAGCCGGAATTCCAATCCCTGCAAGTAAAACAGATATTCTTACTTTTATTTCTCTTTTATTATGGTTAAAACCATGGTGATACCAAAAGCATATGATGTCCGTGCTTTTAGCAATGTTGTTAAATATTTATTCAACCAGCCTTACACAAACCTGAATCGTCACGTCAAACTAATTATAGCTAAGTAAAACAATATTTTAATTTTATTGTATTGTTAATAGAATATTAATAAAAGCGAGTATATTCCAGTTTGTTAATTTTATTAGACATTGAAATTCCAAGTGTCGAAATAATTAAATTCTTGTAGCAGTTTTGGCGGCAGGTGGTCCCTTTGACTATTCTAAATTTGTTTTGTGATTAAACTTATTGATTTTGTGTACTCGAAAATAGCTTTGTTAAAGAAAATCTTTAAATCAAAATTGAACACTATAATATATATGATTGTCTATCTGTCTGTCATCAAAAATTAATCGAATTACAATACTAGATATACATTTGTTAATGTTTACTATGTCTCTATTACTTATAAGATAAAAAGGTGATCCTAAAGAATCGTAATTATATGAAATGATAAGTAAATTGCATTATGTCTCTCCGGATTAATTTTCCGGTTATAATCTATTCATTAATTCTTTAACATATATCAGAGACGAATAAACATCTTGATATTAAAATTATTGATACTCAGTTATTAAAAAGATTGTAACATATTTATGATTTAATAAATTATAACTTGGGAAACTATAATATGAAAATGGATAGAGTATGTCACACGGTTGTTACAATAACTTCACATTCCAGAAATATTATGATAACAAGCTCTTTTGACGTTTGATCAAGAACTACATAATCTAACACACATTCTAATACTCACTCACACTAATATAATAATTAAATAAGATTATAATAATTTCAATTCTTATCAGGTATATGCTTTAAATTGGTAAAATTTTGCATTAAGACTACAGATGAGATTAAGATAACTTTAAACATGTATGTTACTTTATTGCAACAGACAAAAGGACAGTATGTTTAATAACAAATGCTTTAAAAGAGTTCATGTCTTTCTAAGACTTTATTACAGTATCTAGCTTTAGCGAAGGATTTACTGCTTACAGTCGGTCGGAGCATTGCAGTGGATTTGGTGGATTCTATCCAGCCATTTGTCCAGGGTACTAAGTAAAATTATTTTTAGTAAAATGTTTTACTCGATAACTTATTTTACAAGTATCCTATTTTATTCAAATAGAATAAGGAAGGATATAGTTTTTTTTTTTTTGGATTGTTTAATTATTTACATTAGTAAAGCTACAATTCAAAACATGTTTGTTCTGAACTCTTAAACTAATTGCGAGCTTTCTTACGAGACCTGCTGAGGAAACGAAACAATTCCATTTTACTTAGGCCTCGTGTACACTGTGTTTATACTTACATATGGTACAGTATTAGGAGTTTATATACAGATCTAGATATATTTGTACAATAACAATGAAACTGCTTTGGAGTATTTTAAATGTTAACTATGTTTCAAGAATGTAACATGCTTTTATAGGATTACATTTTAATATGTATCTTTTATTCTAGTGTTGAATACTTTTAACAATCAATTGTTTTTTCCTGTTAATATTTTTGTCTTACTCATTTTATAGGGTTTTTGTAGAGTAATTTCACCTTACCAAATCATTAGTGCATATACATCTGGGCGAATGCCCTTTATTATCAGAATCAGCCATATTTTAAATAAATTGTCACGTGGATAGGAACAAAAGAATCACCAAAGTCATAATCAAAATTTATTTAATTCACAAATTATCTCCCTTACAGAAATTAACTAAAATCTATTTACTAGTAATTAGAGTATTACATAACCAATCACTTTTAATTAGTTTTGAAACAATAAGGCACAAGATTACTCGGAGCAAAAGTGATTCGTCGCAAATGTGGTGCGCTCGCCGTTGACGTTTTAAAAAAGTGTCATTCAACATGGCCGCGCTGACCATCGACACGACGCTCCGCCAGACTGACAGTTGTCAAATTTCGTTCCGACGTATCTCTCAATAAATGGCGCTAGCAATGCGCCGTCATACATATATATATGTAACAATACGATAATATAAGTATCATAAAAATTTCATCTTGTGTCATTCATTCATAGAGCTCTGCATAACAGAAACAGAACACCCAGGTTCGTAAAAAAACTACAAAACTCTTAGAGAATAATTGAGTTACATATCGAACTTAACACCTTTAATTTCACAGTAAAGGTACTATTGCACTAAAAGCCTGCTTCAATAATATACATTGAAAAATGTATATCATTGAAGAGCTGTTAAAATCAGAGGTGACTGAACAAACCTATCTAACTAATGAAATGATACACTCCTACAATTAAAACGACCTGATACCATTCTCTTATTGTATTGTGACATTTTTATAATTAATACACATTTCAAATATGAATATATTAAAAAAATAAGATATACACAAATAGGAAAATGTTATTTTACTAATGAATAATTTAATAAAAACGTGCATATTATTTTATTAATATAATGGCATACATTAGCAAGTATCACAATTATTTAAGTTGCGCACAATATGGTAGATATTCGGGTAAAGTTCAATATTACGGACGCGTTAGAGGTCAATGCTCCTTGAGAATACATGGGCTAGTGTTATTTCCTTCATCTCATAGATAATTAATATTGAATTCACTGTTATTTTAGTATTTTCACTCTTCTTTTTAACTGGCTTTCATAAAGCGAATTTACGCGACCGCACGGGTGTCCATATATATGTATATGTATACTAATAGTCATACTGTGGCATGTAATTAAAACTCATAACTGAATCTTATTTACTGATTTTTTAGTATTACTGTAGTTTTAAAATCTTGTTATCTATTTAATAAGATAATAAATTTTGAGTCTGTTTAACTATTTGGATAATTATGAAAATAATAACTTTCTTTATATTAGTAAAAATGTTACCATTAGGTTGATTATAAAATAGCGTATTTATGTATTTTAAATAAAATATTTATTGAAGGAAAATTAAATATTTGACAATTAAATCAGTTTTCTTAACTTTAATTGCTTGATACAAATCTACCTGCTTGATAAATCTAACTCCTGTTCTCGTTCACGAGTTATGTAAAAGTTCTTACAGGAAAAACGTAAAAATACGTATTACGTATTGTAAATTATTGTGAAAGTACAAATAAAATAGTATTTATTGAAAAAGATAAGTAATATCTCAGTGTCTTTGAAATTGTGAATATTATTTTTGATTGAAACAGCACTGAGCTCATGAATGTGTAACGAACTATAGGAGAAGAAAACTAACAAGATTTTAGAGGTAGCGCTGCTTTATTTTATATTTCATATCTTTAGAATCATTTCATGAAAAATATATCTTAAGATATTATACCTGAGAACATGTTTTATTTATTTTATATAATACTTAAAAAGCAATGGTAATAAGATATGATAGATCTTTATGTAACACTTTTCTTCTGAACACTAAAGTAGGTTTATACAAAATAGTAAGTTGGATTTATGTGCCTTTAAATATAACATTAGAAATTAAATTTTTTGAAAGCAATATTTAAAATTAAATTTCAACTCTTTTAAATAACATATGGTATTTGGCAAGGCTGTAATATACTTTGTATCATCCAGTGCACTTGCGTTGGTTGGTTGGCGATGTAAGTTAACAAGAACGAATATGAAATAAATAATATTATATATTATTTATAAAAATATATAATATTATTTATTTATTATATATTTTTATAAATAATATATAATATTATTTATTTTATTAAAAAAAAATTAATATGTTATAAAAATTTACCTATTTTTATAATATATAATAGTATTTTTTTATTGTAATCTCTGAATTTCACGCGCTTTCAGAGGCTCATATAAATACGAGTTTCAGTTATGACTGTGTTTCATAAGATTTAATGTACCGGTTGTTTTAACAATATACCTATTAAATAATTTTTATAATATATAATAATATTTTTTTTATTGTAATCTCTGAATTTCACGCGCTCTCAGAGGCTCATAAATATGAGTTTCAGTTACGACATCGATGACTGTGTTTCATAAGTCGTTACGTATCTAAATAACAATATATTTCATATTGCATTGTAATGAGTTTTATATTTTATATGAAATATTTGTAGTTTATGGTTCTTATAAAAGTAATTCGATTGTTTTTATTTACAGTTATATTAAAAATCATGATTTAGAAATCTCATGAGAAAATGTTAAACAAATGAGAGATATATGAAAGTTAAGGATGTTTTTAAATTAATAACTCATTGCTATAAATAAAATGCGAAGTATTTATTAATATGATATCAAATTATTTCTATGTACATTTTAATTAGTATGTCTCCAAACGAATATTCTATTCATGTATTCAAAACATCTTCGTGTGCGAGAACTCATAATGTCGCCTTATTAAAAACTAGTAAATAATGTAGTAAAACTAGAAGTAACCTGACATTAAAGACAATATTTAGATCCACTATGAAGCAGAATTATAACATATTGTACTTATATAGTGGTCTATAACAGCTTAAAGCCAATATATTGTTCATATTTGGTTTTAGATCTTATACAAAAACTTTCCAGCGTTAAATGTACGTAATGTTCTTACCCAAGAGAAAATAAATTCAAAGTACACAAAATAAATTCTATTACGTAGCTTTATAAAATATTATTTAAATTAAGGTTTTCTCTCAACAACACCGGATATTCCATTGTTTAAGCATCTTTGTTTAAAGTCGTGTCTCAAAGCAAGAGCTTATGATCATTCATTTACTCTCGCTGTAAATAATTAAATTGTTTTCTAGAATTACATTTTGCCCAAATAGGAAAATAACTGCATTTTTGTTTTTTTTAGAAGACATACTTTTAAGTAGAGATTTTAAATATTCATAGCGTTAGGTATCACTTTTGTAAACTTGGACCATATACGTCGCATAGGATAAAAGTTTTTTATTACAATGTTCCCATATAACATATGATGTATAAGCCAATTACTAAGTTATAAATACTTTTAAATCTGTTTAGAAATATTGCCGAGTATGT
Source organism: Mechanitis mazaeus (assembly GCA_959347395.1). Classification (NCBI taxonomy): domain Eukaryota; kingdom Metazoa; phylum Arthropoda; class Insecta; order Lepidoptera; family Nymphalidae; genus Mechanitis; species Mechanitis mazaeus. The sequence goes on from OY365754.1 coordinate 10,831,438, forward strand.
AAAAAACTTTCAAACATTCATTCGTATAAAAAAATTTTTCTCATATGTAGTAGTAGTACGATGATGTTAGTTTTATTAAAGATAAATATGTAATACGTGTTTAGTATTTATTTAGGGTGTGAGTTATTTGACATGCTGATTGATGTCACTGTGACGGTTTGTTTGTACGTCATTTTAAAATGTAAATGTACTTTTTTCTCTTTCTTTAATTGGTGTACAATAAAAGGCATATTACTATTATTATTATTATTATTATTTTAATGTTAAACATTACATAAATTCTTATATAAATAAGGACTTATGTAATGGCTAAGAACTACAACTTATTTAAAATCCTTCGACTATTTAACTCCTCTTTTATCGCTTTAATTATATATATTAATATTTCTCGTCAGAATAATAAACAAATATTGTAATTCATTACAATAATTTGTAATTTATCTTATTTAAAAATACATAATAATATAATGAGTTTTATTCATGTTACTTCTCTCACGATGCTGATCCGTCCTCGCTTATCTAAATAACTTCCATTGTCAGATTTTCAGGTTTTTTGAATATGCTTTAAAAGCTGGTATTACGGGATAAAGCGGTCTTATCTAGCCGGAAGGTGTAGTCGGAAGACATAAACGAGCTTTTACAGATGACATACTGTTCTGTGTGAATAGGATTATTATATTTGAATAAATATTCACTTTTAACAAAGATAGCCTATTAATTACTAATCTGTATGTTCATATTTTATGTTTGATTATTTTTTACTTTAAATAAACACATAGTATATGATATGAAAGTACATTATTAATTATATTCTTTCTAACATGGATATACATAATATGGTTTAAAAATTATTTATTAATATTAATGTACATTCATATGTTTCATAAAATTTAGCGAATGTATAAACTGCAGATAGAAAATAATTATAATATTTTTATTTAAATTGGGTCACATCAATATCAAATCTCATTAATATCAAGTAATATCAAGATATACAAATGAATTTTCGACAAAGTTTGGTTTGATAACATGTTGTTAGAGCGACGGGGTTATTAATTGCAGAGTTATCAAGTGGACTTATACCTGACGAATAATTCTCATTGTAAATTTATTTAAAAATAACTCTTAATATTGAGAGTTTCAAAATTTTTTTAAAACAGTAAAAGCTATTTAGATCGATGAGGGCAATTTGAAGTCATGTACAAAATACAATGCATAATTATAAATATATATCAATACATGCCTTTCTGCAAAAGGCTTAAAAATAGTAAAAAATTAAGATTTGGTTTGAATATACATTGAATAATAATTATATCTGAAGTCTGAAGTATAATAGCCTGGCCTAGACTAGACTATAGTGTCACACTAGTACATACAATACTATCACAGTAACACTAATACTGAAAGGTTAACAGACTTACATGTTACGTAAGCATAGCCAAGGGGAAATCGTTATAATAAGAATTAACTTAGTTTCACACGACTAAATGCTGACGTCAAGCTTCGGTGTAAGCTGAAGACGACGTCGCTCGCCTGAAGACGACACCGCACGCCTTGCGTTCTCACCATCGATGGGAATCGAAGAGAAGACTACATTCAGTCATGGGTCAATAGCTGATTTACAAGTACTCGTCTTTGGTAATAATTAGTTGTAACTTAGTTTGAAATATATTTTAAGAAATATATTGATTTTTGTTGTATCCTTCGCTGCCACCAAATTTAATTAACACACTAACAATGAAACTAGTGTATTGATTTTACATAGACTCTGATTATGTGCTGCGTTGCTGATTCAGCTTTATTTTACCCATTGTTACTATAGGTTTATTATAATAAAGGAATATCATTTTGTTTGCTATACCTTACACAATTTAACAATTATTCTACACTTATTTCATGAAATAGTGTCCAGAACAAAGAAAATTGAATAGAGAAATGACACAAAAACTTTGTTGAGATTTTCTCTTGTTATTAATTTTTATTTAAATTTTTTATGAAGCAACGTTTTCCTTTCGCCCCTGTGGAAGATTGTTTAGTCTTGGCCACGCGGTTGCGAGAGCGAACTGATTGTGGGGGGAACGGAAACTTTGAACAAGCCAGAAAACCCCAGGTTCCAAAGTTTCAAGTCCTCTAGAACTGAAAATGAAGAAACAGTAAGGTGAGCTACTGCTTGCATATAAGACAATCGAGGTTGAAGTATTAAATATTTGTTAAGATTAGGCGTTATTTAACAGATGCGTTTACTGTTCGGTGCATTTTGTCATTTGACACGTCTATTGTTGTCAGTAGAAGTGAGGAGCGAGAAGGGAAAGTTGAGGAGAAAAACTTAACATAAATAATATTTTAAACAGCTTATTAATAGGATTTCTTTGGTTGACTTATTAATTTTCTTAGAAAATGTATAAATCAATTAGGCCATTATGAGTTCCAACAACAAAGTATAGACTTAAAGTGGTCTATATCTTTTGGATGTGTCCAATGTCCATTAGTATATACTAGTCCATTAGTACCCTAATTAAAAATGTAGAAATTTTTCATCTAACTCAACTAAATAATAAAAAGTAAAGAAATAAAAACTATATATATTATATAATACTTACAATTTATTTATTACAATATTTAAATTTGTTTTGTTCACGATTACGAACACAAATTAAATGTATGATTTCAAAACGAAATAAAATTACAGCTTAAAGAAGTCAATTTAAATTATTTTCAACGTTAAGTTACGACTCACGTCATAAATATAACAAGTTTCATTTTAAAGCGCATCTTCGCTCGCTGCATACTGATATGTCTTCTCGCACACATGTGAGAATTATAAGCGTTGAAATTATATTTTAGTTATTACTCTCATAAAAGTGTAGAGTCAGTTTCTAAAAGTATTATTTAAAAGCAAATATATATAAATTATTATTATAAGTAAACCTTACTTTAGTATGTAAAAAAGGTATTACATAGTGAAAAATCATCTTGTAATACAGTGCTTATTATTATTAAATAGATAAAATACGTTTTCGTATGTAATGTAAGACGAAAAGAAGATTTTATGAAATGATTGTAAAAATATAGAAAAGCAGAGCTACTTCTATAATCATAAAGTTTTCTTCTCGTAAAGTTCTTAACTCATTCATGACTTATGCAACTCCATGCTGTTCCAATCAAACATAAAATTCTCAATTTCAAATACAATGTGATTTTCATTTAAAGATATTTTATTTTCACTATATTCAACAAATGGTAGGTTTTTTAAGGTTTTTTCGTAAAAATAGATGTATATTCTATAAAAATCCTAGAATATTAGTTGAAAATTGTTTTCTTATAAATAAGCGACTTCAATTTCAGTTAAATCAAAATCAAACTAGCTTAATATTCTTTTATAAACATATAACAATCTCTATATAAACTCGTAATACTCTATACATCTCTATATATCTCTGTATAACTCCTAATACTCTACCATGTGTAAGTATAAACACAGTCTACACGAGGCCTAAGTAATATGGAATTGTTTCATTTTCTCAACACGTCTCGTAAGAAAGCTCGCAATTAGTTTAAGAGTTCAGAACAAACATGTTTTGAATTGTAGTATGAAGGTATTTTTAAACATTATATCTTTCCTTATTCTATCTTAATGAATTAGGATATTTATAAAATAAGTTATCGAATAAAACCTCTTTAAGAACAGTGGAAATGATCCTTCAAATAACTTCTTTCTTCAGATATGTATATATATTTATAATTTTGTTTTTCAATCAATAAAAAGAACGTTACTGGTAACCTGACATCATCATCCCGTCTTACCGCGTACACGTTTGATGCAAAGCATTCGGATATAATTAAAAAAATGTAAAAATGTCGGATAAAATTAAAAAAATGTAAAAATAAACGCAAGTTATATCCTTAAAATAGTTTTATTGAAATGTGTAGTACTTGCATAAATCTTAGAAAATATTAACTACAATATTTATTATAAAAAGAGCATTTGTTGTGTGCGAATTAGAAGATAAAAGTCTTGAAACACAATAACCTGTACCAATAGCTGGATGAAATCTCTGTATCCACTGCATTGCTACGACTCACTATAAGCTGTAAATCCTCCGCTAAAGCTATCTAGTGTTATTGGATTTCATTTAAAAATGAAAATATAGTATTATTTAAAAATACATTTAAACCATTTATTATTAAACATATTATGCTTTTGTCTGTTTTAATATAATATATAAGTGTATTTATTTGTATAAAAGATTTACTCTAACTAAGCAATTTTCAGGAAGAATAAGTCAAATGAAATTATTCACAAAACATTTCAGAATAGTCAAAAGGAACCTGCGGCAATGACTTTGCTTCAAGAATTCTATTATTTTGACAATTGGAATTTAATTTTTTTATAAAATAAACAGACTGGAATATACTGGCTTTTAATAATATTCTATTAAAATAAAATAAAATAAAATCAAAATATTGTTTTACTTAGTATTGTTTTAGATTTTCACAAGTACACATTTGAAATAAAAGTATTTTTTACGGATTAAACTCGCGTATAATTTGGTTACATTTTAATTTGAACACGAGGTTTCGAATACTTTGCAGTAATCATGTTCACGGGTAGACGATGTGTAAGTGTCTGTCAGTAAGTCAGTTAATTAGTCATCTAAATCATTAAAATCATTAAAATGTAACCAAGTTATATTGTTTTACTTATTTATTTACTATGACGTGACGGTTCAGGTTTGAATAAAGATGGTTGAATTAAAATTTGAAAACATTGGCAACAGATGTATTTGTCCTTAGATAGAGGAAGGTATTCTGTATATTTTTATCTATATATTAACTCCGTAAACAAAGATTACTATATGTATTACGTCATCAACATACATAACATATATTGTACAAATTATCAGGAGGCAGGTTGTGTTCTTCAAAGCTTGAAGACAATTAGAAAGGTATTACTTTTAGAGAGCCATTTTAAATTTGAACTATTTATCACTTAGCCATGGAGAATATAAAATTGTTAAATATAGAAAATACATATAACAGAAATAATAAAAATGAGGAAGCGACTGAAGCAGTCTCTTGTTTTATTATTTTCATAGCAATATATATTTTTAATTTTATATGATTATTATATATATTTACTAGTTAGCAAAATGCTAGTGTTTAAGACTATTAATAATTTTTCCCTCATAACTTCTAGGGAAAAGTTAGTCTCGTCGTGAGTTTTTTAGATTCTATATAAAATACCGCGTTGATTGATATATAGAATTTTTTGATATGATACATTTTTTTTATTCCCCAAATAATATAACTATATAGAATTTATTATATTAAGTAATGACAGTCTCACAAACTTCAGTCACAGATGTGCAAGTAACTTCCTTCCTCTGCAGACACAAATACAGGTGATATTGTTATATAAAATATTATAACTTAGAAGCACCATATTATATAATTATTTATATTATAATGACTCATTAAAATAAAAGTAAACATTAAGTTCCTTCAATTTTATTAAATAGTTTTAATCATTATAACATAGTATAGTAAACTATTACAATACACACAGGACAGACACTTACATCTCGTCTACCCGTGAACACGATTGCTGCAAAGCATTCGAAACTTCGGGTTAAAAAAAAATTTAACCAAATTATACGCGAGTTTTAATCCGTAAAAAATAGCTTTATTTGAAATGTGTACTCGTGAAAATCTAAGAAAATACTATATTACTATATATTATAGTAGTTTTAGTATACTATCATAAAATAGTAATAAAAAATATACTACATAGAATAGTATTATATTAGACAACAAAACACAGAAAATACCAACTCGGCAAGTTTACAAGCGATCAGAATTAACAATTTACTTACTGTTCAATATTCACTGAAAGCCGCGAGTGACAGTGAGGTGTCTGATCTACTCAAAGTAAAGACCTGATTTTGACAAAGTTACTTTAAGACTGAATAAAATATCAAAATATAAATTTGAAGTCAGACCTTGTATTAATCTTTCTGATTGGTAGATGTCGTTATTTTTATCAGGCATTGACAATTTTGGATGATTCTTATGACTTTGGCTGAGTTAAATTTTCTCTCTTTTCTTTCGAATTTCAATTCTGTCGATTCCGACACACCAGTAATTTTATATGTATATTTTATAATAGCTTATATATATATATTCGTAATCTATATAAATAAAACTGATAAATTGTTTGTGTGTTCGTTGTACTTGACTTATTGCACCGATCGAGTTGCAACTTTGGACAGAAATATATCAAATACCGACGGATATTTGTGGATGTGATTGAATGATTCCCACCGAAACCTCCTTCTTCAGCCACGTTTCTATAACTGATAATGAGGTAGTTATAGTAAAATAAGCTAGTTAGTGTTTTTGATATTAATATACATAGTAATTAGACGTAGTAATTTCGTATAATATAGTTTTATGTCCCTCTGTCTCACTGGAATGCGTCCACCTGTGAGAAGGCAGTAAAATTATAATGAATGGATATTTAACAGTAATTTTGTTTTCAGTACGAGACATTGTTCAAGAAGCATTGTGTCAGTTCTCTCAAGTATCATTTATCAAAACTATAATAATATGTTTATTCATATCTGACAGATGTTACTAATGTCACAAGTGTCACAAGTTGAGAACTTAAAAGTTTGTGACACATTGTATATTCTGAATAATGTATATCTTCATGTTAATTGCAGGCTCTGCTTTATTTAATATAAAAGCTTATTTTGTGGAATACGAATAATACTACTTCGTAGTTCATCAAACTTTTTTATTACGAAAGTATAACAATTTAAACGTTAAAAATGACTATTTGAAATGATATAATAATCCTATTCACACAGAACAGTATGTCATCTGTAAAAGCCCGTTTATGTCTTCCGACTACACCTTCCGGCTAGATAAGACCGCTTTATCCCGTAATACCAGCTTTTAAAGCATGTTCAAAAAACCTGAAAATCTGACAATGGAAGCTATTTAGATAGGCGAGGACGGCTCAGCATCCTGAATAAAATAAAAAAAAACTGATTATATTATTATGTATTTTTAAATAAGATAAATTACAAAATATTGTAATTAATAACAATATTTGTTTATTAATCTGGCTAGAAGTATTATTATATATAATAGAAGTAACAAAAAAAAAAAGATGTTAAATAGTCTGAGGATTTTAAATTAATATTTATTAACCATAATATAAGTCCACATATTATTAGTATACTGTCACAGTGAAATCAATCAACAATTGATTAAATTTAAACAAAAACTTAACATATATTATATCTTTAATAAAACAAACATCATCGTACTATTACTACATATGAGAAAAAATATTTTTGTACGAATGAATGTTTCAAAACTTTCTACCTGCTCTTACTCGCCAATACTACTAAACAGATTTAGATGAAACTTTATAGTAATATGCATATAAATAAGATGTTATATGGGAACATTATAATAAAAAAAGAACGCTATGCGACGTTTATGGTCAAAGTTTTAAAAAGATATGAAAGATATTTTAAATATTTAAGAAAGATATATGCAGTCATTCTATTATTCTGGCAAATGTAATTTTAAATAAGAAGTGAATTATTTATACAGTGAATTGTAAATGAATGATCATAAGCTCTTGCTTTGAGTTTCATCAGCGAATCGCTGAACGCTGTTTAAAAGAGACACGACTTTAAACAAAGATGCTTAAACAATGGAACATCCGGTGTTGTTGAGAGAAAAACTTAATTTAAATAATATTTTATAAAGCTAATAGAATTTCTTTTGTGTACTTTGAATTTATTTTCTCTTGGGTAAGAACATTACGTACATTTATTGCTGGAAATAAAATTGTAGAATGTCTAAAACCAAATATGAACAATATATTGGCTTTAAGCTATTATAGACCACTATATAAGTACAATATGTTATAATTCTGCTTCATAGTGGATCTAAATATTGTCTTCAATGTCAGGTTACTTCTAGTTTTACTACATTATTTACTAGTTTTTAATAAGGCGACATTATGAGTTCCCGCACACGATGATGTTTTGAATACATGAATAGAATATTCGTTTGGAGACATACTAATTAAAATGTTCATAGAAATAATTTTAGGCGTATTAAATTAAAGTTTCAAAACTTTCATATATCTTTCATTTTTCCATCATATTTAATAGTTCTATAAATAAAAAATGTATATAATTATTTTTATTAGAACCTTAAAATACGAATATACAATATAAACTTCAAAACTCTTAATATGAAATATGAATAAGAGCTTTGAATTTTGCAATTGCAACAATACTTTTTTTTTATTATAAAAAGTAAAGTCATTGCCATAAAAAGATAAAAATATTATAAAAAGTACAGCGAATTCAGTTTCAGAGTAAAGATATTATTAGTCTAAATATATGTTATTTTAATTTTAAAGCGCATCTTCGCTCGCTGCATACTGATGCGTCTTCTCGCACACAGTGACGTGTAAAAGACAATGTGAGAATTAATAATTTTTATATAAATTAAATTGAATTAAATAAGGATTGAACTTATGCTTTTGTTATATCATTCATGAAAGTATAAAGTCACTTTCATAAATGTAATATTTAAAAGTAGATAGAACCAATTATTATTTTGTATAAACCTACTTTAGTGTTCAGAAGAAAAGTGTACATGAAGATCTATAATATCTTATTAACATTGCTTTTTAAATATTATATAAAATAGATAAAAGCACGTTCTCAGGTATAATATCTTAAGACATATTTTTCATGAAATAATTCTAAAGATATGAAATATAAAATAAAGCAGAGCTACCTCTAAAATCTTTTTAGTTTTCTTCTCCTATAGTTCGTTACACATTCATGAGCTCAGTGCTGTTTCAATCAAAAATAATGTTCACAATTTCAAAGACACTGCGATATCTCTTGTCTTTTTCAATAAATACTATTTTATTTGTTCTTTCACAATATTCTACAAATTCAAAGTATTTTAAGCTTTTTACTAGTACTCTGTACTGCACGCGTATATATGTATATGTATAGGTCTGACCCATATCTAAACGAGGATAGTTGGAGAGCCGGCTACGCAAATTAAATAAAAAATAAATCCTACAACAATTATCTGTAAGTTGACGGAAATAACATCAGCACATATATTCTCAAAGAGTATCGACCTCTGGCGGGCGACTCGTCCTAAATATTGAACTTTATCTAAATATCTAGCATATATATATATATATTTTTTTTTTTTTTTTTTTTTTTTTTTTTCCGTTGGAAAAACCCGTTACGGGTACCCCGTCGGCCCAGGGGGGTGACGGCCGGGGGGTTATGTGGGACTACCCGGCAGCATAGAGGATGCTGCCATTTTTAAGGCTACCCACTAAAAAAAACCAACGGTTGCCCTCTTTGCCGTAATGGGACGTCACGGGATCGCGTTAGCACACACCGTGACGCCCCGGCGAGACCCCCCGAATGAGGGTGCCCCGAGCAACGTAGAGCACCCTCCCATCGCAGGCCTATGTTAGGTAAGAGGGGTCACCCTCCCCCCTCACCAGGCCTACAACTGGGGAAGGAAGCGGCGGGCGTATTCCCGCCTCCTTCTACCCAGTCTTCCCCGACGGAGCGGGTCAGCGGACGAGGCTGACTCCCTGACCCGCTCCGCGGCCTCCTTTGCGGCGATGACTTGCTCGCAGAAGGAGGCCATTGCGACCCAGCACCTCTCGCTGCTGACCATCGCGCTGATAACGCGCGGCAGCGAGAGGTCCCTGCCAAAAATATCTAGCATATTGCGCCAACCCTAAATAATTAGAATATTTGAAGGGGGACGATATTACATCAGCAATTAGTATATAATGTATTACAGTTAAAGATAGTTTAAGATAAATTATGGAATGCGGCTATCTTCGTGTTTCCGAAGATGACCGACACATCTAGACAGTATAATGATATAGAGTTGAACTTACCAAATAATTTTAAACATTATGTTTTGTATATATCTATATTAAGTATATTGCTTCTACAACAGAAACCTGTTTAATAATCAAACTTAAACAAAAACTAAAAGATCAAGAACAATATTTTTAATATATGGGAGGGATTACCAAGATATTATTACAAGAATTGAAAAAAATATATAGTAATATAATAATTATTATTATTTATTAGCAATTACTTCTTACTGCAAAGGGTATATTTTATTATATATATAACAAATCGCGTTATATTAACTACTACTACAAGTTAAAATAAAATGTTATGTATTAAAATATATGCACGTATTTACATGATTCATTGGTTAAGTAATTTTTTATTAAGGAATCTGTGAAATGTGTTTTTTATGATATAATACATTACAATAAACGCCACAAAACAAGAGAAACTTTGAACGATTTCAAGCAGTTTCACATTGTAGGAGCGTGTTTAAAATCTCTAATTTTATTAAGTCGGCAGGTTAGTGTAGTAGTTAGAGATCCTTACTGAATAATCTAATGTTAGATTCTCTATTATATATGCCATTTATTCTCTGGAAGATGCACAGGCTGTTTTTCCGTAACGATAATCATATATATAAATATCTACCTTTGTATATATATATATATATATATATATATATATATATATATATAATATATATTTAAAATATATATTTTGACGCCTTCACTTCTAGTTCACCTCGCTTCGCTCAATATGCTAACACATACCGAGATTTTGCGTCGTAGCGAGTCAATATTGGGATCTGGTTCCAGCTCCTAGTTGTTTTTTGTACACTAACTATTTGGTGAGATGAAAATAACGTAAAAGATAATTTCACTAAATCATAAATAAATATTACAAAGTATTCAAAACATTGTATTAAAAGATACAGATAAAAATATAAAAGAATGTAATGTTTTTGAAAAGTAGTTTCATTTAAAATACTTCAAAACAATTTCAATGTTATTGTAAATATATGTAGGCCTGTATATAAACTCTTAATACTACAAATATGTTAGTATAAACACAGTGTGCTTGAGGCCTAAGTAAACTGGACTTGTTTCATTTTCTCAACACGTCTCGTAAGAAAGCTCGCAATTAGTTAAGAGTTCAGAACAAACATATTTTGAATTGTTGCTTTAGTAATGTCAAGAATGAAATAATTATGCAATACTATATCCTTTCTATCTATATTAATAAAATAGTCGCCCTTCAATGTAATATTAATAGTAATAAATACAAGTTTTGGAATTTTAAGTATGAGCGGTTGGAGGAAGGTTGAATTGTTACTTATTTTCAATATTTTTTGAGAAAAATATATTATATTAATTATATCAAAGTTTGTTAAATAATAAGTAACAAAAGCTTTATATTGGTTATTTTTATTATCCTTATAAAATATTTTATAACGAGCAGCTGAACTTTAAGACATTTGCCGTAAACCAACAAAATAAATAATTTTATGAACGATAAAAAAAACAGACTTAAAATCATGTTGTAGTTAAATAAAAGCAGATCGTTGTACTATAATAGATTCACTGCAATAACCCATTTATAATATAAAAGAAGTGAACGTCTAGTCGAAGAGAATTCTATATATTATATTCACAGATATCATAAGACATATTATATGGAGTTTTTTATTCTAGTCTACAGAAATCAAATATATATTGCAAATGATTTATATACTATAATATTTTATTTTTGACTCTATCACTGAATATAAAGGAATACATGTTTCTCCATGTTACCAAAAACCATATGAACGTCATTAGATTATGATAACAAGCACATAAATATTTAATAAGAAATATTCAAAAAACCATCAGTCTGTCAACCAGTGAGTTTGTTTGTGCAGAAGATTGTGAAGCTGTGAGCAGAGATATTTAATAAATTACTATTAAATTTGTACCTAAATTAAGTCTGGGACATTCTATGATGACTTATTGAGTCGTCCTCATCTGATGTATCAACTTTACTTTTTTGACAATTATTTAAATACTTTACAATAGTACAGATTATCTAGATACTTCTATCGACAGCACTGTAACCAGAAACGCACTGAACCAAGAAAAGCGAAAACAAAAAAAAAAAATATGGTAAAACTAGCTCTTGTTCGTGGTTCCTTTCATGGACGAAAGATTTTATTTATTATTTAGACAATTAAAAGCAGTTGCTTAATGTTAAATAACTTTTCTTATGAACCTGCTTGTCATAATCAAAAAGAATATTTCAAATTCATCCAGTACTATCTGAGATTAGCACATTCAATCAAACAAACTAACTCTTCAGCTTTATAGTATTATTAAAGATGAAATCAAGAAATCTATTTTAAATAAGACATAAATATCGTAATACTTTTAGTTTTGCAAAAACAAATTTTAAAGGTAACGTCTTGTAATTTAATTTGTAATACCCAATTATTAAATTTTTTAATCAGAGGTAATAGTTCTGAAAATTGTATACATTTTATTGTTCTTATTAGCGTCATGGCTTCATGTAAATATTTACCTCATTTTTTTTAGGTTTTGTTTTATTTATTTAGTTATTTGTTGGCACAAACATGCAAAGGTAAGCATAATGCCGCAGGCATTCTCTGCCAGCAAGCCCATGAGTTAAACAGTAAAAAAAAATGTGAGGGTGCAAAGAGAATACAAAAAAAAAACAAAACAAAATAACAATAATAAAAAATTAAAAAAATAACAAAATAGTATAAAAAACGACAATAGAGATACATAAAATATTAAGAGATATTAATAGTAAAAAAATTGAAAATATAAAAAAAAAAACATAATGTTATTGTTACTCAAAAAGCAGAAAATATAATATTTTAGTTTTATATTATTCGAAAATATGTCTTTATATCTTTTGCTGTTGCATGAACTATTTATTTTACATTGAAGGATATATAGCAGAAAATTTCATGGAAGTACAAACTAGGTCTATACAAAATATCCAATGATATACCGAATGATATATATAGAAAACCTAAGCCTATAGTCTTGCAGTCGATTCCCACAATTAACAATACATTAATATAACAATATTAATCTTTAATTCTCGTTCGAATTCTCCTTATATTTTGTGTCTTATTATAATGTAAATATATGCTGATACTTAATATATAAAAAAATAATTGCTTTATAGTTATTTCAAGAAGTGTTAGTTTGAAAATTAACTTAATAAAAAACTCACAAATTACTTAAAACTAACTTAAAACTGACTTATTACTTTAAAAATACCAACTTCCTATAAAAAGGGCAATTTTCGAAACATGTACAAATAGCTGGATGGAATCTCGGTATCTTCTGTAATGTTACGACCGACTGTAAGCAGGAAATCCTACGGTAAAGCTATTTATAAATAAAAATGATATTGGATTTTGTATAGATTTATAAATAAAGTCATACTTAAAAAAACATGAACTCTCTTAAATCATGTTATTAAACATACTGTGCTTTTGTATGTTGCAAAAAACTACCATACACATATCAAATAAAACTATTTTTGCGGATTAAAACTCGCGTATAATTTGGTTACATTGGTACTACGACAGACACTTACATCTCGTCTGCCCGTGAACACGATTACTGCAAAGTATTCGAAACGTCGTATTCAAATCAAAAATGTAACCAAATTATACGCGAGTTTTAATCCGTAAAAATAGTTTTATTTGAAATGTGTACTCGTGAAAATCTAAGAAAATACTATACCATATATATATGTTTGAAGTTATCATCCATGGTGTTTATACAAAATATCACCATTGTATGTAAAGCACATATCTGAGTCAGGTAATATAGAGTGTTAATTATTATTATCGTTAAATATTACGAGAGAGTGTGCACAAACCAATTTCCCAAATTAAGTATTGGTATGTAATGGTTAAAAAGTATATTTTTTAGTATGATACTTTCACCATCCAAAAAAATACAAAATAAATAAACATAACAGATTAATAAACAGTACAAAATTTTATCGATTTTATACAGATAACTTTTCAGAATGGAGGCTGCAAGTAGAATTAACTTACACGCAAGTATTATACGCTATTACAGAGTAGGATTGATATATATGGACTAGACTGTTACCGATTTTAGACAAAGCTCTGGTTTTTTATTGATCGAAGAGGATTTTTTATTATATAATATATACTACTGATGACATAGTGTATTAAAATGATGAAAAATTACAATTATATTATAACCCATTATGTATAATAACAAACTTTATAATTTTTATATCCAGCTTACGCTGTTGGTATATTTTCTCAAGCTTTAGCCTTTAAATCTTTTAAGTTATTATAAACTTAACTTATAAGCTGTATAAAGCTCCAAAAATACAAAGAAGAAGTAAGAAGAATACATCTTATAGAAATACTCAACAAACAAAGTGTATCTTCCTTCAGTATAACTTTTATAAACATATTTATGTTATATATATTATAGATTGCTTGGTTTTGAATATATCTATGCTCATTTATAGTTTTTATAAAACATTTACTCTCATCATTATCAATAATTTTATGAATATGAACAAGCTGAATTTTATGAATATTTTATGAATATGAAGCGTAATAGAATGTTATCTTAATAATGTTATGAAATTGATATCGTAATGTGATTTTTGATATCAATTATTTCTAACATTATATAATTATTCTGTTATTTTAGACATTTTGTAGTCATGAGGTTCTTTTAAGTATTCTATATTTAATAATATAGAGATAAAAATATCCTTGATATATAGATGACCTTACGACCTCCGGAATACCGTCTCCGCCGCTCTAACAACTGAGCTACCATCTCATTAGCCATCTTGAAAAATTATATTTTTAATCCGATTCATCTTTTCTGATTCGTAAGGAAAAGATCTTTTAGGTTTTAAAACCACTAAGTAATGTAACAGTCTTTAACATAATAAGTATATTTATTTGAAGAAATTGATGTTTTTTTTTTTTAAATTTTTTTTTGAGTTTAAGCATCCTTGTGATATACATTTCTTTTCATTTCATTTTATTTATTTAATTTCGTTGTTATTTTATAATTTTACATTATACTTAATAAATAAGTAACGACTTTTATAAAAAAAGTAGTTAAGACATATAAAAAATAAATAAAGAGCACCTTACACCTCTTAAGACTTTAACATTTTTAGATGGTATAATAAATAAATTATAAATAATATATACTAAGAAATATTATATTAATTAATATGAATAATTATATAATTGTAGTTGGAATAATTCTAAATAACCTCCGTTTATTTGAAATAAGATATTTTCGTATGAAAATCCCAACGAGGATTATTAAAAGGTATATAGTTCAGATTATACTACAATTGTGTATAAAAAGATTTACTTTAACAAAACAATTTTCAGGCAGAATAAGGTCAATAAGTTTAACAATAAAACAAATTCAGAATAGTCAAAGGGACCACCTGCGGCAATGACTGATTCAAGAATTTAATTATTTTGATAATTGGAATTTAAATTTCTAATAAAATTAACAAACTGGAATATATACTAGCTTTTATTAGTATTCTATTAAAAAAGCAATACAACCAATATTATTTATATTACTTAGATACTAGAAAAATTATTGTTTGGACGTAACAGTGTCCGTTTGAGGAAGAATACTTAAGAAAGAATACAATACATTTCACAGTACTTTCATGAGTATCTAAGAATATTTCTTTACTTATTAAGTGATGATGTAATCGTCATCACCTAATAACAAACTTTAAAATGATATGATAATAAATTCATTTCGTATTAACAATCTATCTGAAACTTGTTGTACTGTGGTCCAATTTTAACGTTATGTTTTATACAAATTGAATAGAGATAAGCTCTATACTATTCGACGATTAAATATAAATAATACGTATTCGTTTTAAAGATTAATGGCCTTATATACAGAAATAACAAAACTTAATTTTTTTATATATTTACCTCAGGGCTGAAAGGTTTACTGAATAAAAATAGCTGAAATATATATATAATTGAGAATTATCGTATTTTAAATATTTTTGTGCTCAGTCAAAATTGTTTATTATTTATTTATTACGATATGATTAATAATTTGTATATACATGAAAGCGTGATATTAATTTTATCTACTCTGGTGTGTTTAAATTTGTTTTATTAACTTTCCGCCTCTATAGTGGAAAATAAAGAGTCGGTGTAAGCTGTCTACTGTTAAAGAGAATTATATTTGAATGCCCGAGATATATTTGATGAAAATTATAAATTGTTATGGTTTGAATTAGAAGATTTAGATTTTATTAAACATGTTATGAATTATGCTTATTATTTTAAGGTTTTCGATTCTAGTAAATTTGCTAGTTTTTTCATTTCTATTACATCATTAGACCAGTAATCAAGTAATTGTGTAAATGATTTAGTTTAGTTGAAAATAAAGGAATACATTACTTCAGACACCAGAGCAAATATAATACTAATGAACAATAATTTACCTACTGTCTATTATTCACTAAAAGCCAGTAACATTTAGGTGTCTTATTTACTCAAAGTAAAGACCAAAGAATGAAAAATTTCTTGAATACACATTGTTATTCTATCACATCTTGTATTATTTTATTATATATAATCAAATTTAGTTTAATTAAAAATAAATTTAAATTTAAATGTGGTACTTTTTAATTTTCAAAGCTTGTGAAATACCATGTCTGAATAACCAAAAATGTACACTAATACTAATTTCTTCTCAGTGACTTCTTACCTGATAGAATATCACCACATGCTTCTAAGCTTTACAATAAGACTATGTTGGGTAGTTTGATGTAAACCTATAATAGTAAAGAAATAGAAACCTTTTTAACCTACACTTATTAGAAACATGGATTCTAAGTTCTGTCACAGTTTTCAACAAATTTTAAAATCATGCTATTGAATTAATTTTAAATTAATTGATTGAATCAATTAATATTAAATCTGTTTATTTAGAAGTAAAATCTTTGTTGGCATGAAAATTAACTGTGTACAATATTTGTTTGATATTATATGCCTATGTTTTCCAATGTATTATTAAATAAATAAATTAGTATTATTATTATGGTTTGTATCATGTCGTTTTTATTTTTTCTCCAATAGACAAAGCAAGTGTCAAAAAATTTGGTCCATATATGCTAAAAATAGTTTAGTTCTTAAAGTTATTTATTTTATGATTATTTATAAACATGTTATTAATATCTATGATAATTTGTACCGTGTGTACTTCAAGCCGTTTAATCTTTTAGAAACCTTTTGTCACCAGAATGTTTAGTTATGACAGATAAATATTCATATCCATAACCTTTACGAGTTAACGAAACTTCATGTTATTTGTATCTCTACTGAAAAGGGACTTTATATTAGAAACACTTCAAACACTTAAAGCTTACAGATTCATGTTTAGATTAAAAGTGTTAAAATACCCTTATCATTATCAACATTGAGTTCGTATTATTTGTTATTGATCAAGATTGCTAACATTAAATATTATATTATATATTCAGAGATTGTTCTTTTTAAACTATTGTAGTAATGTTAGATAATTTAATAAATATAAAAAATATCAACCCAAAAAAAATTTAATTATATTATACTTAAAGTCATTTTGTGTTGTTGTTATCTTTATTATAATTTGTTTGATGTCTTACTATTATCTATCATTTTAAGATAATCATTTGGTATCCATCTTTTTTTTCGTTATTTTTTTATTGTGTTTATGAGTTTGTAATTTTTATAAATTGTGTTTTACTCACAACTCTAAATATTCTACCTTTTCAACGTTTAAGACTTTATTAGTATCTGCAAAATGTTAGTTAAAGTATATATATCAATACCGTCATAATCAAATATTTAAAATTACTGGACATGTGTAATTATTCCTTTGTTATTGAGCTGCATTGTTGTAAATCGCATTTGTTCACTTTGTGTACGTTTGTATTCGTTGATTGTTTGTTTATTATCCAAATGTAACAGTATCAGCTGGATCACTCGGTACGTGATTGTGTTCCATTTTTTGTTCATCGATTTTAAATACAATCTATAGAGTTATATTTATGCAAGTGATGTTTGAACATCATGTCTTGTTTTTATGGGATGAGCAAGCAAGCAAATTAAATTAAATCATTTTTGTACTTAAGAGAAAACAGTTTTTTTTTCTCGTAATATTTTTAAATACTAATTTTAATATTACTCATAGAGGGGTCATAATGTTAATAATCTAATTCACACACAACGCACCACTTACCAGCAGATGGACCGTCAAATTTATTACATCACAAGTAATGTGTGATTATATTATAATATAAATCACATCATGAT
This sequence comes from Mechanitis mazaeus, assembly GCA_959347395.1. Classification (NCBI taxonomy): domain Eukaryota; kingdom Metazoa; phylum Arthropoda; class Insecta; order Lepidoptera; family Nymphalidae; genus Mechanitis; species Mechanitis mazaeus. The sequence continues at coordinate 10,849,759 of OY365754.1, forward strand.
AAATCACAATCGACAAACATTATTTTGTTTGTCGATTGTGCCATAAGGTATAAGAACCTACGACCTTTATGGCTCTGATCTGAGTAACTAACCACAAACTCACAGGCTTAAAATTTATTAATTGAATGTGAAGACCAGAAACTGGAATAGAATAATGAATTTGTATTGTTTCTGACATCGAAAGTATTTTTGCTATTTTACTCGAACTCGTATAATATAGAGAATTCTCTATTTTATTAATATTTTCTCGGTAACCTTTTAAATCATTATTATCATCATTTCAGCTGGGAGTCGTCAACTGCTGGACATAGCCGGTTCTGGGCCACCCTCATCCATTGAAATCCGCCGATCCTCACCAGGTCGTTGGTCCATCTCGTGGGGGCCTACCTATGTTGCGTCTCTGGGTTCGTGATCGACACTACAGAACTTTTCCGCCCCAAGAGCCATCAATTCTACAAGCTATGTGCCATACCCACTGGTACTTTAGTTTTTTGCCAATTTTTAAAAAAAATTGAATCATTTATAAAATATATACTAGTATATATATATATATATATATATATATATATATATATATATATATATATATATATATATAATCCATCTATTATAAGATCGATAAAACTATTTTATGGATATAACTCGTCTTACCGGAAACACGTTTACTGCAAAGCACTCGAAACTTCGGGTTTAGATTAAAAAATGTAAAAATAAACGCGAGTTATACCCGTAAAATAGTTTTATTGAAAAGTGTAGTACTCGTGTAAATGTTAGAATTCATTATATGTTAGAATTCATTATATGTTAGAAATGTGTAGTTCCATCCAATTATAAATTGCCTTTGAAAGTAACAGTAATTATTATTCGAATAAAATTTAAAAATTATAATTATAGACATGAAAACATATAATCATATAATACAATTTATAATTTGGCTTTTTTTCATAACTTAATTTTAATATAAAAACAGTAATTAAGTAACAAAATAACAAAATTGTTATTTGTTAAATAATAATTATAAAGACAAGAAATATATTAGGTACATATATATTTAATTTAATTTCATTTTCATTTAATTTTCAAGCTTTAAAACATTTTTACTATAAAATAATATCTTACTTAGTGAAATAAGATGAAAGGTTCGTGTTAAAAGTCCAATAGAGTTAATTAAAAGGCCAGTTAGGGTCAGATTGTACTCATCGATTGTGAATTGAAAGATTTACTTTAACAAAGCAATTTTCGGAACAAGTAAGATAAGTTTATTCAAAAAATAAATTTTAAGTATTTTAAAGGAATCCTGTGACATTGGTATTGCTACAATAATTCAATGATTTTGAAAATCATTATCAGAGTCTGAGAAAAAATAAATGATATATGTTTCTCTTGAATGTCGAGATTCCGTCATGGCCTTATGAATAAAAACTCCGAATGGGTTCAAAACTCATCCAAATTCCGATAGTATTTATTCTGTAATTATAGCTGGTTATTTCATAGTTAACGAGATTATATTTATTTCTGTTTTTCAGCACCTTGAGGTCCTTGAAAAATCGTTGTAATAAATAAATATTTAATAATAATGTAAGGCAAATGGATACGTTGTCATTATATATATTTAAAATAGTCTTTTTTCACTGATTACAATGAGGACCATAACCAGGACTAAATTCATATAAAATCATATAAACAAAAAATGTGTCAAACAAAATATTTAAAACAGATGATGAATATTTTTTTTCTATGATTGTTGTGGAATGCTGTAAACGTATATGAGAGAACCAAACTACTTGCAATTTGAATCGCTTAAAAGGAACTTTGTATTGGAAACACTCCAAAACACTTTGAGCTCACCGATGTAAATATATCGATTAAAATTAATTTTTCACGAGAGAATGTATTATGTAATAGTTAAGTTTTACAAACATTGAATAATATAATAGATATCTTGTAAAAGAAACATAATCGGTCATTATAAAAAAAATATTTTAACCTTGTCTATTTATTATTTATCTTTGAACACTGAGAAATTACATATGAATTTGTTTGTCTACTATAAACATCATATCAAATGATGGCAATTAAGATTCTTATTTGTTATATACATATAATATTTATTAAATTTATAAAATGTGTAATATTAGTAATAATAGTACCAAAAGACAGACTTTTTTTGGGTTACTGGTGTTTCTAAGGATTTCAGTTTAAATAAACCGCAGAAGTAGTCGAATATTAATTTTCTTTCCCCTAAAATAAATATGAAGAGTTCTTAGAAAACGTGAAAATGCATTCATTTAATAAAATAAATTAAAGTTCTTAGGAACTACTTCTACAGATCCGCCTCTTCAGTGTGAGCTGAGTTCCTTACTAAAGAGAGACTATTTGTTGAGTGCTGAAGACTTTTCCTGTCATTTTGAAATTTCATTAGGTTTATAGTATTTGCTCTCATTAAAACCTCAGATTTTAAGTATTTAATAAATAAAATAAATAATACACAACAATAATTTTATTAGAAATAAAACTATTTTTTACATATTAAAACTCGCATATAATTTTGTAACATTTTAATTTTAACCCGACGTTTGAAATGCTTTGCAACAATCGTATTCATGGACACTGACATCTCATCTACCAGTAAAAATTAAAATGTAACCAAATTATACGCGAGTTTTAATCCGTAAAAAAAGTTTTATTTCAAATGTGTACTCGTGAAAATCTAAGAAAATAATTTAATTACATTACTACTAATATAATATTACTAATTTCATATTTTGTATTTATTTTATGAGATAAACGAGCAAAGGATCAGTCTTATGGAAAATAAACATGGCTTTCCATAGTGTTTCTTCAATAATACGTTTTTTTTTGCTCGAAAGAAGATCACAATTAGATTTCTCATTTAAGAAACAATATCCATGTATGATAAAATTCTTCTCACATACAACGGAAACTTTAAAGCTTTCTCTATTATTTGTTATTTTTGACATGATTTAAAGTAATTGAAAAATTATTTTATTGTAGGATGATTCAATGTCATGAAATGGCATCCAGTTACATTACTAAATATATTTAAATTCTAAACAATCTCTAACTGCTTTGTTACTCGAGCAAAGCGCTTCTTAAGTTCTAGCGATGTGGAAATGTGTCAAAGGTTTCATGGTTCTGTGTGTCTGTAAATTGGAAGAGGTATAGGAAACTAGGTCTCGTGGACATTGACAACAATAATAGGATAAATATAAAAACATCAGGATAGAAAGCTGGATGGAAAGGACAGACGTGTCTGATAGTAATCCAGTTGAGTTTTATACGGTATTCAGTAACATGATCGAATTTCCTAAGGTTAAATATGAAACGTATAATTTGGCTTCGCATTAGCAAGCGCATCAGTATATTTAAAAGATTCTCAGGTATGTCTAAAATAAAAAAATAGTTGCTAACTAAGATCTTGGTCTCTCCTGGTAAAAAAATGCATCTACACTTTTTTAGTTTGATCTATAATTGAGCGAAGAAGTCTTTAAAGTACAGAGTTGTTGATATAAGAAATTTGTTGCGAGGAGATATTTATTATTCATTATTTATTATTATTATTTATTTATTTATGCATCAGAAACTTTTAAAACACTTTATAAAATAATAATTTTGTACATAGGATAACTTATCTATATCAAGAGATCTCTTCCAGTTACCCATTACAGTGAAAGTAAATAAGTATACAAGAGCCGAAGGTGGGTACATAAAAAAAAAACATTTAACTAATCAACACTAACAGATAAAAGTATACTATAATATTGTCTATAAATATACATAAAAAAAACTAAACATATAATAAATAGATAGATAATATATACACATAACATATATACAATAAATATATCTAAATATATAAAATGCACATATAGAAATAATTGCGGAAACCGGATTGAAAAGGGTTAATTAGGTTATGGGTGTTTAGGAAGTACGTGAGTTGTTGGAAAACAACACTTTCGAGGAGTTTTGATAGAATGGGCAAAATAGATATGGGACAAAAGTGTGATAGAGATGATGGATTATTACATTTGCGTATGGGAACAACATGAGCCTTTTTCCAAATTGTGGGAAGGAATTCCTTTCCCACAATTTGGAAAAAGATTTCTCTCTTACTTCCAATTGGAAGTAAGAGAGAATTTCAAAATATAAGTGATCACTTCCAATACATGATCAAGGATTGGTAGCAGCATATCACGACTAATGTCATCATTACCTATGGCTTTTGTTGTAAAGGATAGGATCCTCTTCTTAAGATCACACTCCGTGAACTTCCGATTGCAACCGAGTTGGGGATTCAAGTCTAATTTGCAAAAAATATCTGATCTTTCAATGTCTGATAATGTAAAAGGTGGTGTAGACAAATATTTATTTAGTGAATTTATATCAGTAAAATGATGAAGTACGTCCGAGAGCTTCCACACGCCCAATGTTTTAAAGAATATTCACATTTGAGATGGAATTGAATTATTAATTGAGGAGTGTATATAGCGGCGCTTGGCATCCCTACACATCCTGCTATAGAGATTGCGCAATTTCTTATAAGTAAATAGATGTTATCTTAATTAAATAAAATCCAACGATTATAAAGTTTTTATCAAATGATAATAATATTAAGTAGCTGTTAATATTGGTTTAGGTATATTTAACTGTAAAAGAACGTGACGAAAATCCAAATTGATGATGGCTGCCAATAAATTTTTTTTTTTTATTATTTATGTTACATAACATTTTTTAATTAATATATATGATAATTATGTTACAATAATTATATATATATTAATTAAAAAATGTCATGTAATAAAAACTACCAACCGACATTTTCTAGAAGCGACAGACAATAAACATTATATGTGTCAGTGAAGAAAAGGTGACGCAAGGTTGGCCGAAGATGTTCCAAATGTTATCAGTTTTGGTTTTATGGAACTAGTGATTAATTGCGTATTCTGTATATTTGAATGTCTATTGCAAAATCTCTGCTATGTTTAATACAAAGGCTGCATTTGTTGAAAACGAATTCCTACAACTTTTTAGCAACATATTAGACTACACGGAGTTGTCGTTACTCCAACAAACATAAATAACAATTGAAACTGTTCATGTGATGAGAGCGAGAGCGTGAAATAGTTTTATAAAAACATGGGAAAAATACCTTCCACTCAAAAAGATAAGGGTTAAATTAATTTGAATGACTGAATGACCTTCGACACTGCTGCTTTTCAGTAAAGGTTCTATAGAATTGTACGTCTAATAACTATAATATTATTAAATACATATTTTAAAAAATAATATTTATTTGCTATTTTTTATTGAATAGTTCACAAATTTATCATTAACCATTAAATTCATAATGTTATTAATTTTAAATAATGGTTTCTGAAACTCAATTAAAAAAATATAATTTACATTTCTACTGTCTTTTCATTGTCAAATAATTAAATGAATATAATATTTTATGAATAATTTTAATACTAACGAAGTAAATCCGTACTCAAACTGTAGTTCAACACATAACTGGTACGCTTATAGTTGAGTTTTATTAATAGGTTTGTCCTATGTAGGAGATACTCGTGTTTCTGTGCTTTCATAAATTGGGCTATTAAATAAATTGAAAAAAATACTAATCTGTTAGTGGACTCTCAAAGACTTAGTGGACTGGGTCTAACTAAAAAAGTGGAGTGCTGTAATGTATTTTATTCTTATTCGTATATGCAACATTATACAATATATAAAGCTTACTTAGGGTGCTAATACTGCATTGTAAAAAAGCTGTTAGTTATGTAATTGTAATGTATAGTTTTCAACTCACCATATTTTAGGAACAAATTGTGCTAATGGATAGTGTATGGTAATGTAATGGCTGAATTTAGTTTAGAAACGTTCCACATTTTAAAATTTGAATACAAGACCTGTGAAATGTGTTTTTGGTTCAATTTATCTAATATTTTAATACTTTCTATTTAAATAAATTCCACCAGGTTGCGAAATAATCATTTAAGAAAATGATGAAGAAGATTTTTAGACAACCCTATAAGACTATGGGACTTTGATGAACAAGCCATATTTTGTGGTTCTAAATATTATTTCCGAAGTAAAACCTTTATATTATGTAAATTGTAAATTTATATTCATTTAAGCTTTCACGGTTTAGAAAATTAAAAAAAATAGCAAGTAAATAATATTGTCTCTGAAACCTCAATTGAAATAGGATATACCAAAGTAAATTATCGAAACAAGTTTGAAATTGATAACCATCGATAGCTAAAGTAATAATTGAATTAATATTAAGTTTAATCTGAGATTGATTATCGATATTGAATTTAATCGAAATAACTTTAACTTGTAGGACATATTTCAAACTAAACTCGTTCGCAAAATTTTTCAAACGCGTACTGTGGTTGCTGTGTAAATTGTTCTGCAATTAAGAAAATTAATAATTTATTTCCTAATTATTTACACTTGTATATTTATATTAATCGTAATAAACTTATAGCCATGATTCATCAAATCTTCAAGTCTTTCTTAAATAATTTTATATTCTCTTAATTTGTTTTATAAATGAATTTCAGGATACTTGTCTGTAAGAAATCAATGAGTCTTACTGTCTTATCGTTTGCAAACTTACCGAAAAAATAAAAGTATTAGCTAAGTAGGTATATTTACAATTTTATTTTAATATTTCATTATTAATAAATATAAAAAACAACCAAATAAAAAAGATTTAAAAAAACATCAGCCTAAGTATATTATAAATAAATAACTATAGTTTTTATTTAGTCAATAAACATGAAATTAAACACAATCACGTCCCGAGGGGTTCAGCTGATACTGTTATTGTAACACGCACATATATATTATAAAACAAACAATCAACACACAAACACCAATATCAATCACACACTGAACAAATGCGATAACTAGTAATTGAGCGAAATTACAAAGTAAGCAGACACGTGTTCAATTACATCAAATAATTATGACGTAATTGACATCTCTCTAATATACTGTTTACTATTTCTTTTTCTGTAACATAATAGAATTATAACACTTTAAATCTTCGCAATCTTCGCTCTAAAAAGGTAATTCCGGAAGGTATATTCCGGCCGAGCAGGTCTCTCTCGGGAAAACGTCGACGAGTGCCGAAAGAAACTTGTGTTTTCTATAGAGACCTCCCTGGGGATGATCTCAGAATGGGGTGAACTGAACCTCGTTCAGTTTAATCCCCAAAAGACACAGGTTTGCGCGTTTACCACCAACCCCAACCCCATTTGTCGTATCGCCGCTCTTCGAGAGCACACCCCTTGCCACCTCGCCAAGTATCAGAATACTGGGACTTGACATTTCGAGCGACTGTCTGTTTCGTGGTCATTTGGAGAGCAAGGTCAAGTTGGCCTCGATGAAATTGGGTGTGATCAATAGAGCGAGGCAGTATTTCAATGCTGGCCAAAGACTTGCGCTCTATAAGGCGCAGGTCTGGCCACATATGGAGTACTGTTCTCATCTCTGGTCCGGATCACCCCAATATCAGCTTCTACCTCTTGACCACGTATAACGGAGAGCCGTACGGATTGTCGGAGACCCAGTGCTCTGTGAATGGCTGGACTCTTTGGCATTGCGTAGAGACGTGGCTTCCTTATGCGTCTCCTATCGCATTTATAACGGGGAGTGTTCCAAAGAGCTTTGATCTGATGCCTGCCACCGAATTTCATCACCGCACAGCACGTAACCGCCTTCATTATCATCCTTACCACCTGGATGCTTGGCGTTCTTCTACTGTGCGGTTTGCAAGTACCTTTCTTCCACGTGCCACAAAGATGTGGAATGAGCTTCCTTCGGCGGTGCTTCCAGATTGATACCCTACCTTCAAAAAAGGCGTTTACTCCTTCCACCAAGGCCGGCAACGCTCTTTTGAGTCTTCAGATGTTGCAAGACTTCATGGGCGGCGATGATCACATTTGATCAGTGACCCGCATGCTCGTTTGCCCTCCTTTCACACAAAAAAAAGCCACTCGCAAAGTTATGGGGACTCCTTTACAGTTAAAGCTGCAATTTTATGGAACGCCCTACTTCAGGATATTCGACAGTCTGAGTCAATACACGTTTTCAAAGTTCGTATAGAAAACCACTATTTAAAGCTATAATTTTATTACTAAATTATTTATGTACTCTTCCTACTGTATCTATATCTATACTGTATATTTTTTTTATAATATTTTTTTTTATAATTTTTCTCTGTATTTATGGTATGTATATTGTCCATATTGTCCTCAATTAGTGTTCTTGTCAGAATATATATATATATATATATATATATATATATATATATATATATATATATATATATATATATATATATATATAGATTTATGTATACGTACTTACTTAAATAGTTTGTTAGTGTGTGACTAATTTGTGTTTCTCTGGGGTTATAAAAAGTTTTTTCTCTAAAAATAACTTTTCAAGGATTCGCAGACTATTGTGAAAATTATTATATTTTGCTAAGAATTAATATTACAGACCAAAACTTTGATATCGATGCAAGTAGTTTTGCAAATATATATTTAATTTATATTTTAATAACTAAATAAATAAATAAAATTATTATGTCGCTCTTTTTATATAGCAAGTAATTGTCTACTTAATAATATTAAGAGTCACAACTGAGTGACTTAAACAATCACAACTGCACAGTTTTTATATTAAAATGCGTTTTTTTATTCTATATATATGCAATTAAGAATAAAATATTCGCAATTACTAACAATTTATTCATAATAAATATATATTGCATTTTATTATTTAAAAGCAACTTATAATTTGTAATGAATGTGTTTTAATTATAAAATATTTAAATAAGTTTTTGCCATTTAATAATTCTGAAAATTGATCAAATTGTATAACCAACATAAATTTAATTAAAAATCCTCTTCAATGAGAGTGGAGGGAGCACTTTACTACAGATACCTTTTTAATGGAGTGCCTCAAATATTTTCATACAATATTATATTTAAATGATATAAAATAAATAAGGGTTATCTTAGGATAATAAAAATAATTATTTCTTAGTTTATTAATGTTATAATTATTACACTTTGTAATTTTACAAAGCCTTTACTAGAAAGCGTAGTCACAGAAAATGTAAATTCAAATTAATTTACACCTTAGGTCTTTAACTCGAAGGTTTATTTTTTAATGTTTATGTAATGTTATTTCACGCTCACATCACACGAATGTTAAATTGTATTTGTTTTCTCTGAAACAATAGTAACGTGAAGTTTGATGTATTGATAAAAACTGTATGAAACTGAACTCAACTAAAACATGACTTCTATTGAATATTCGTTATTAAATATTTGAGTTTTAGAAATTAAGATTCAGATATACAGAATATGAATAAATTTATTATAATAATACTTGCAATTAAGTAATGTCAGCCACATATAATTGAATCTCGTGATCTGAATAATAAGTAACTCTTTAAAATATACATTCATTATTATTTTATTACCTTCTCCTCACACGAGGACGCAATCCAGTGCGACATGAGACGATAAAATGTTATATGACTTTCGAGTTAGGCAATTAGAATGAATTTAAATTATTTGCGTTTAAATTCTATCTTACTGATAAAAAAGTAATAATTACTCATCTTTGGCATGTTTGTTACTTAATACTAACACACACATAGACTGCAACCATGTCGGGAACATCTATTTTCATATACCTCTTGCAATGTACAGACACAGACAGTTACATCCTGTGACATGTTTCAACACGACTTATATTTAAATTTAAATTTAAAGAAATATTTCACTTAGTTACCAAATCCTTTAAATAGATGCAGAATATTTAGAACTGAAATATTTTGGGTCATAAAACTACACACTACTTGCCTTTGCATTATGTTATAAACTTATGCCGTAAAAGTATTATTTATTTAAGATAATCACAACTTTGCTTAATCAACAAATTACTTGCACTATCGCTACAATTAATATTTATCATCAATCTGGTGCTTTGCTCATTTACTGTAAAAATTAATAAAAGAGATTGAAAGAACTAATTAAAAATTAATTAAATAAATTTTCGTTATGTTTTATTTATTTAAAATAAATATAATTAACGTAATGTTGTATATTTCGTCTTCATTTATTAACTACGTACTTTAGATCTGAGGTTTTCATAAAAGCAAATGTTTTTAACTTTAATGAAATTTGAAAATGAAAGGAAACGTTTTCAGCACTCAACAAATAGTCTGTCTTCAGTAAAGTACTTGGCTCATACTGAAGAGGCAGACCTGTAGAAGTAGTTTCTAAGAACTTTAATTAATTTCATAAAATACATTAATTTTTTACGTTTTTTAAGTCCTCTTTCAAAATTATTTACGATAAATTATTTACGATTTAAAAGAAATAATTTTCTAATATTTTAAAAGAGAAAAAATCCAACGTGATACTATTTGTAAATTGAATTAATCTTTATTATATTTAAATTTATTTAGAAAAAAAAGGTTGCTAGCAATTTTAATTTAATTTTAATCAAACAGTTTAGTTTTAATCTTAATTTTAGTATTGATGTTTTTGAAGTGTTCAAAGTGTTTCAAATATATAGATTCGTTCCCTCGTAAAGTTCATGGAGATGAATATTGATTGTAAGTTTTTATACAAATAAAATTCACTAATATACTGTTAATTATTAGATACAACATTAATCTTTTATATTAAATACTTTGTTAAAATAAATCCAAGGTATTGTAAAATCCGCAATACTTTTAGTTATAAAACTAAGATCAGTATGCAAGAACAAAACGAATAAGAGTATTTTCGCTCGAAGACAGAATACTAATAAGTAATTATAATAGAATGTTCTTTTTACTTTTACAATCTGCCAGCTGAAGTCGGTTCGACCCATATTGTTTATTGGTTCAGATTTAAAAAGCTGACAAGTAACTCATTTGTTTATACCTTACTAAAAATGTGTGTAATTCTAACTCTACGGAATGTACTTCAATTTAGATTCCCTTAAAATGTTAAGTTGAATTTTTTTTTTTTGTAAAATAAAACGGACTTATCTTTTTTTGAAGGTTTATTTAGAACTTAATATTTTTTTTTACTATTTCAAGGGACTTTGAACTGGAGTATATATTTAAATTAAACTCCATGTACCCATGCATTCTAGAAGCTTAGGGTCTTGACAGACCAACAGGCAAATAGAATGGAAAAATCCTTGCAGGTACGTCCTACAAAATCAATTATAACTATTTTTTACTCAAACTTTAATTTAAGTAATCATCCATAATCTAATAATTTAGTTACATACAACTAAAAAACAAACAAGATATCAAAGTGTACAACAGTGCTGGTCGGAATCCAAGCCTATCGGACTGTGAAAAGGAAATCCTTTACCAAAGATAATGAAGGAATAATGTTAAATAGATTTCTTACAATAGAATACGGTTTCTAATCCAATTGAATAAATAGTCAAAATATTAGCGTCTTCATATGCCATTTCTAAATGATAAAGACCTCCTTTGTGGTTACCAAAATATTAAGAGATCACATCAGTTTAAATTATTTAGCTTGATAGATTTATCATTTTAAGTTCGTAATAAACTTCTTATCTTTTAGAAGTAAAATTACTACATTCATCTATCTCAAATAACCCGGCACCCGCTTGGTGAATCAATGGAATACTAAAAAGCTTCGTTTCAAAAAACATTCGAAGTGACAGAAATTACTTGAACTTGAGAAATTTTTGGTTTTGATATCCTTTTCCGAACTTTATGTAAAAGTTAAGGATGTTATTGTTTGAAATAAAGGTATTATTATAGTAACATCTATTTATAAATACTTAACCCGCTATTAAGCTATATAATACGTCGGCTTGGAGTGTAAGTCTTTTCAATCCATTTTTACCGGTTAATACGTTTTTCATATTTTTAGAACGAAAACATAAAAATACACAACCTAAAATAAAATCCTCTTTTCTGTTTTATGACAATTTTATTTATAATTGATTAAAATGCATGTTGAGTAAAGCTGCCATATCCATTACTTAAAAAGGTCGCTGCTAAATCCTTTTGAAGCGCCATTTTGAATTATATTTCGGTGGTAAACATGCTTCAAATACATAATTACATGTTAGTATTACTAGTGTTAATTTATGTTTTTAAAATTTTTATAATGTGAAGTAATGTTTTTTTTTGTGTTTTTACATACTTTTTTTTTACATACTTTTTTGGTTTGGTGATCAATTTAGCATGTTTGTTTTGTTTTTATGATGACCTATTCTGTAGACGCAAATGCTCATGGAAGTATATTAGCACCGGGCAGAAGCCACTACCTAGAGATGAAGACATTAGGCGGTGGAAATCAAAGCTGTAGATCCTAAAGTTATACAGGGACTTGGACTCCCCTGCTATCGATCCGGCCACTCACATTTGGTGAAAGTGCTCATGAGGCATGGTTGCTTCGGGAAGAACTTGCACGAGATCGCACGAACCCCTTAGCTCAATGATCGTCAATAAGAAGAGCTGGATAGCAATAGCCCCATTGGCGTGCAAGTAAGTGCCGCGAAGGATCCTGAGAAGCTGGTTAGGGAGCTTCTATCGCTAAACCCACTTCGTAAGGTCAGGATGGTGAGGAGGAAGCGGAGTAAGCCTATCGCTTCTTTGCCCAGCTGTAGTGCCGTGGCCACCTGAAAATGAACTACGTCGTGAGGGTACTCCTTTGCTCAGAGCACCCTCACATAGGAGTTCCCGTAGGGCATCACGGTGAACCCTAAAGCGATTCCGTGACGTCCTACTCAGGAGATAAAGGCAATCAACCAATACATTAAACTAAATTTACTAATTTGACGATAGCAGGTTTATACTCTGAACCAACGATATATAATATTATACTCTTATAGAACTCTTTTTAAAGCAGGTGGTTTTGATCATTGAAATATGATAACACGTTTATAGACCATTTAAAAATAAGTAACTCATAAACTTAAAGCATTTAACAGCATATCAAGTCTGTTTCATCATGTGTCTTTGGTTTTCCATATCACAAAGTAAAATATAAAATACTTATCTGAACTTTAATAACATTTAAAATTTAAAATATTACCTTCATCGTTAAATTATATATTAAATACAAAGTGTTTTCTTTTTACTAAATTAAGATTTAAATTAATAAAAGGTAATTCAATTGCAACTTGTCCTAGATAACTTACTGATCACTGCCATATGACTTTAGAATTAAGATTCTTATGACTTTCATTAAATTATTATTTTTAGTTAGTAAACACGGTAATACCAATTGCTATACATCCAATATAAATACTGATCACACACACACACACACACTGCATGAATTATATTTTTTTCTCAAAACATACTTGGAAATGAACCACTATCCACATTTTAACGTATTTCTTCGAAATAAATTTCTATACTGACAAAATAAATACAAACAGCGGCTGGAAAAACTTGTATAAAAATTGTAGCTAGGGAGATAATTGAGCAAAAGATTTAGTTCAATTTTGAACTTGTTGCAAATCAAGCTGTTTCAATGTTAGATCGTTTGAGGTTTATTGAAAAAAAAACAAACCCTTTTATAAATAAAAATATATGATTGTTCTATGTTCGTCATTAATTTTTAAAAGTATGATTTCATCAATTGAAGAAAATTAGTGTGCTTTATTAAGTGGCACACGGAATTCAAGAAGCATGAGAAAACTTTTTATCACCAAAATCAAAGGAAAAATATGTTAAAATATGAAAATTTTAAATTTTACTTCATTTTATTTTCCGCGCATTATTTGAAAAAAGGAAATTTATATAGCATAACCACGTTAAAAGAAATGCACTTGTTAATAATAAGATACATTACTTTTGGGTCAAGTATCATAGACGAATTTGAATATTATTTTAGTGACAAATAACACAAATCATCACACAGTTTTTTATATTTTTGGATAAAATTCAACTTGACATAAAAAATCTCTTTATAGCTTCGTTTAATTTTCAATCAAGGTCAATCACCATATATTTTTTAATTAATGCAACCGAATAAAATTAGAGATTATTTATTTGTTTTCAAAATTATTTATTTGTTTTTAAAATAACAAATAAATAATTATGTGACAAAACAAAAAGAGTGTTCTAAAAATATTTGTTTAATTGATAATATCCACGTCATACACACCATCGTTCCGGGACAACGTATTTGGTATATTTGTTAACTTCCTGGTTTAAATAATGTAAGTATAACAGATTTATTATTATATTTCTAATTTATAAAAAGATGTTTAAATGATATTACCGAAAGGATTTTATAAAATAAGAATTACAAAAATAACGAATTATTGTTATTTTTGTAAATATAACTAATGATAGTTAATGCGCTGAGTCATTACGGCTTATTTGCGTATAAAAATAGAACTAACAATTCCAAATACCACTAGTAATGCATGCGAGTTACGCGAAAAGACGAATAAATAAAATAAAAAAAATAATAAAATAATAAATAATTCGAAAAAGTTGTCACAATAAGATTGAACTAAATGTAGCATCATTAAGCCCCTGCTAGCGACGGGGTAACCCAAAGTGGCCTGAAGACGCCGCCGAGGGGTCCGGGAAGAGTTTTCTTTTCTGCCTGAGCGTTCGAGTTAAATGGAATCCTATAGAAGGGAGATATGGTTCGGAACGCGAAGAGCACCGCATTTGCGGCGGTGTCCGGATACTCTCTGCGGATCTAGGAAGTTCTGAATAGGTTGAAAATTTATCGGTCAAATTCCAATAGTATTTACGTGAGCACAGCCTGAAAAATATACATATGTAAGATTAATCATGGATCATAAAAGTTTAAACTTAAAAATAAATAAATATTTGTGAACTAAATAATATTAACAAAATAGAAAATAAATAAAACGTTAAAACATAATTATATTGCCATTTCAGTAAGGCACTATTTATTTTAAATACACTTTGCACACAACGCAGTGCTTCAAGCGATCATTTTGCATGTAAACATTCATCTGCAGCTGCATAAAATACAATAGTATGTATTTAATATAATATTATATAGATTAAACTATCTTCATATATTAACATATGACTTATTAGAACATAATTATGGTTTTATTTAGGGAATCATTTCTTTTTCTATTCAGTGAACATATTTATATTTGATATTCTATTTTTTGACCAAAAATAAATTGTATCATATTACAGATGTACAATTACCAAATTGTATGCTTTCTACCCATTTGTTTGATCTTGCATCACACTGAAATTACTAAAAGTTTTCTGTTGAAATGTGTAGAGCAGTTGGATTGCTTTGCAACAAACGTATTCGTGGTAAGACGAGATATAACTAGACTGACAGATGTTAGTGAGTCAGTTGATTTGACATCTACCTCAAACGGTTTCTACTGGTTTACAGGCATACAGTTCAGAATACACACAAAACATACTAATCGTCTCTATGTATAATCTGATGATATACATACTATCCTATCCTTGTAATATTCAAATATATATTTATTAAGTTATTTATATTTCGTATTTATGCATTGTTATACATATATTTAAGTATGTTTATGTTATATATTTATGTATATTTATGTTATATATTTATATATATTTATGTTATGTATGTTTATTGTTTAGTGTGTATGTAAATCAAATCACATGTAGTATATGTAAAAACTAGTATGTAATTATTTCATAATATATATATATTTCATAATAATGGGTTGCCTGGAAGAGATCACTATAAGTGATAAGGCCGCATTTTGTGCCAAAAGTTTTATTTTTTTTCCTTTTTTGTTTTATCATCTGTTTTTTTTTAAATGTATTTTTGTGTGTAATTAAGTATATAAATAAATACATAAATATACTATAGATTTTTAAGAGATTAGCGTTGTTGTTATTACATACATCATTGTTTTTAGTATTTTCAAGTCTTTTAGTTGCAATATAGGATTTTTTAACGTATTACATAATAAAACTAATAATATGTTTACAGTGTAACCCGGATCTTCACTTGTAACAACAAAAAAAACTATATTAATGTAAATATCATATTTTTGTTAATATACTATATATTTTACATATTATAAAGGTTTTACTTTGGAAATAATATTTAGAACCACAAAATATGGTTTATTCATCAAAGTCCCATAGTCTTATAGGGTTGTCTAAAAAATCTTCTTCATCATTTTCTGAAATGAATATTTCGCAACCTGGTGGAATTGATTTAACTACAAAGTATTAAAATATGAAATAGATTGAACCAAAAACAAATTTCGCAGGTCTTGTATTCAAATTTTAAAATTTGGAATGTTTCTAAACTAAATTCATTTTAACATTACCATACACTACCCATTAGCACAAGTTGTCCCCAAAATATAGAGAGTTGAAAACTATACATTACAATTACATAACTAACAACCTTTTTACAATGCAGTATTAGCACCCTTTTTTTTTCCGTTGGAAAAATCCGTTACGGGTACCCCGTCGGCCCAGCGGGGTGACGGCCGGGGGGTGATGTGGGGCTACCCGGCAGCATAGAGGATGCTGCCATTTTTAAGGCTACCGACTAAAAAACCAACGGTTGCTCTCTGCGTTAGTGGGACGCCACGGGATCGCGTTAGCACACACCATGACGCCCCGGCAAAGCAGTATTAACACCCTAAGTAAGCTTTATACATTGCTTAATTTAACATATACGAATAAGAATAAAATACATTACAGCACATTCTGATTTTAAAAGTGTAATATACCTATATAATATCAGACTTCATGGGAATAAATATATACTGGGTACTTAGGATTATTTCACCAATATTTTAAAATGGCCGTAAAAAAAAAAACATAAAAAAAGACAAAGACAATATTAATTTATTCTCACGCTAGATTTAGAATATATATTTATATTATATATAGTTACATACAATTACATTTAACTTTAATTCTACTAAACATCATGATCTAACATATAGAAGGAGGGACCTTCTTATGACTTATTTAATTAAAGTATTAATTTTGTAAAGGACATAAAAACCTATTATTATTAAAATCTAGTCTACATTACTTCTATTATATATGTATAATAATCGTTTACTCATATATGCTTGGAAATTAGAATAATAATTAAACAAATTTTTTCAATTAATATGTTTTTGCTTCACGTGTATGAATATATTTTTATTTTTAATAAAAGTAATTAAAAATGATGTATATTGTACATCTTAATTATATTATCATTATATATTTTATCATCGTATATTTCAGAAGCTAGTAACTATTTCGTGACATCATGTTATTATAAATATCAAATGAAAGTATAAAAGTAACATTAATAATAAGATAATATTAAACTACATTTTTATGAGTGATTTCAAAGTATTTATGTTTTAATAAACAAATCAATAATAATATTCTCATTTTGTTAGAAAAATTTAGCACTCCTGTTACTTGTAATATGATATAACGAATGAATTATGTACTCTCTGTTTGAGCGACATTGAAATGAGAACTTCACAATTGAGTTTGATAACGTTGAAAAACATTGAGAACTTTGTTTTTCTGTAATAAGCAGACGTGTGAACTTCATACATACACATCTTGACTTACAAAAAATTATAACTATATTTAGTTCTACAATCCGCTAAAAACAAGTATGTATTCTATATAAAAATATAATTTTATAAAAAATATTTAGTTTCCTTACTTTAAAATTGTTATAGCATTTCTTCTATTGATATATATGATTAGTTTTTAATTTATGTTAGGAACAATTTTATACGTTTTATTCGCAGTTCAAAGTTATGTCGGACAATGTTCAAGTCGGGGACCTATAGGTTTAATGACCCCACTATTCCTTGGGTGAAAATACGTCACACCGGAGCGGCTCACTTCTATCTCACTGCCTTTGAGCGACAGATCGTAATTACGATAGGATACCTCTTGTAAGTGACGTGAAAGGAATGGAAAATACACTTTTTAATGACCTCGTTTAGGAATTATGAGGGTCTTTTGAAAGATCTGCTCAGGACATTTGTTTTTTCTCAATTCTGAAGCTGTGTCCGATTTTCTTGCTCCAATTTATTGCATAGGGATTTTGTTAATAAAACGATAATTTACAGCGAATATTTTTTTAATATATAACCAAATAATTACTCTTTATTTAATAGTAAATATGAAATTAAAACATATTTTAAATAAGCTTAACATAGCTGTATATATGTTTAAAAATAATTTCAAACATTGTAACACATTCTGTAACATGTCAGATGTTGTTAAAGCTTTAAACTTTAAAGTAATATAGGAACTAAAATTTCCGTGACGTAGTTTCTTGAAGATTGTTTTGACTTTGTTCAATGCTTATATTATGCAAAGATACTGGATAATCTTACTTATCTGAGGGAACGTGCAGCCGCAGCTCCCTCGCCAATATCTCGACTTGATTTAAAAACATCGTGCCCCCGCATTCATAACTTATACAAGTTTATAATAAATGATTTTATCTTACACAATTTACATAATTGTATTATTATTTTAAAAACTTTTTTATAATATATTAGTAAAAATGCATTTCAGGATAGTAATAAATAATAAATCTATTAAAACCAATTTTCGAGATCTAAAATCATATACTATATATATATGAATTTTTTTAGCAGGCTGTAAAATATGTGAAAACATTAATTAATTTTGCAAATTATATGTCATTTAATATGCACATAAAAGAGTTGTTTGAAAGAGTTACTCACAACAACAACACTTAAAAACTGTTCTCGACGTGAGCCCATGTGACATACTTACACACATGGAGGCATATGAGACCCTCCCTCATTAATACAGAAATGAAAAATGTTTGTTTAATAATATTCTGTAGGAAAGAAATAAAAGAAAAGTTACAATTATATTTATTAAAAAATATTTTTCTTTGTCATAAAAGGAAGCGAATATCATGTTTTCTCTTCACAAATAGAGTATTTATAATAAGAATCAGTTCTTTTCTGGTTTTTATGTGAGTCCAGCAAATATTATAAAAACCAGTAAAATATTTAATATAAAATATAATCATGTTTATAATTGGGTACAAAAAGGTTCATATCGGTTTTAAATTTCTTCATATTTTTATTCTGAATTATAATAGTAACAATTGGTAGTGGGTGAGAGCCCCACATTAACTTACTGGTTAGGAATGTTGTATTATTATATATTTTTTTAATATGTATTCTGTTACTACTTTCACTAAAACCAATAAAACAACTCATAGAAGCAAATACATTATATTTCATAACTTAAATATTTAATGATAAATTTTACTCTATTTTTTTTTTTAAAAACAACAAAAAAAATGTTTATTTTCCAATTATGATCACATGTTATGTCGAAAATGCTATATTAGCAAAAAAGTTAAGACTAAATAGTATCATATTTTTCTTCATTATCATAGTTATAAAAATATGCTACATATTTATTTTATATCTCAAGGAACGGAGGAAAGACATAATTGAATTACGATACGGTTTAAATTATAAAACGACGTAAAAATGTGATTAAACTGATTCCAAGTTTAAGTTGATAAATAAAATTAATAACTTTAAATTTAAAACTTCAAAATTTAAAATTCAAAATAACTTAAGCACTAATTTGATCATGGCATTTAAAATAAAAGAAAAAAAAATGACTTTAAAAAATATATCACATGACAGATATAGAGATCAGAACTCATATTTACTACGACTAGAACAATATCCTTAGCGAATGTTATTTATTACCTATAATTGATTTTAAGTCCAATATGTTATTAAAACTGACTTTGTAATCAACAACCTATTTAATAAAGCAAATAACTGCAAGGTCTGTCTTTAAATTATCCTATTTAACCAGAAATACAACAGTCATTTCATAACAATACCTAAATCCAAACATATCGACAACTAAACTATATCTGGAGGCTACGTCTAAGTTTAATAGCATAAATGGCAGTTCTAAGTACACTCGAGGCGATCGGAAATCAGAATATGTTCCTCAAAATAGAAACATCGGACAGATATCTGCATTGTATTGCAGTTTAATGGTCTATCCGGTAAAGTAGCAAGTAAGTAGATGTGGAATGAGCTTCCTTCGGCGGTGTTTCCAGATAGATACGACATGGGTACCTTCAAAAAAGGCGTCTATTCATATCTCCAAGGCCGGCAACGCTCTTGTGAGTCTTCGGATGTTGCAAGAGTTCATGGGCGGCGGTGATCACATTTTATCAGTGACCCGCATGCTCGTTTGCCCTCCTTTTCCACAAAAAAAAAAAAAAAAGAAAAAAAGTAGCATGAGTGATAACTTCATGACGTTTTGATCCCAAACTTTAGGATATTTTTTTTTTTAATTCAACGTTAATCAGAAAGTCATCGGAAACTTTGAGAAAAGTCGAATCTGGTAAATCTACAACTTAAGGACAAGGGCAGACTTATGCTAAAATCAGTCAGTTTTAATTTTTCTTTCGTTTCATTAGAAAGGTGGAAAGATGAAAGGAACCAAAATGTCATAACAATTATAACAATTATAATAATACATGAAGAACATAAACCTCATATGTATGTACGTACGTTTTTTTTTCCACATGTCACTTAAAGTTTCGCCTGAGTTGTCAACGCAACATTCTAGCTCGAGTACACCACTTGTGCATATTCGACTTGGATTCAGCTTTGCTTTAAAACTTATTTGAGTAACAGCTAAGTGAGCTAGTAACAAAAACAAACAAATATATAGCTTTAATTTTGTTATATAGTACATTCAGTATATTGTTATATATATATATATATAACGATATAATCGTTGAAACATTACCCACTTGAAATAAAATAGATAATAATAAAACAGTGGCGGCTTTTAGACAAAGACTCAATTCTCTTGGAGACTATCATTTTATTTAATATAATGAATATTGTACAAAGTAAGCTTGAAAGATGTTGGCGTTAACAACGAACGATTGATTAATAGAAGACTTCTAAAGGATTCTGCTGGGCCTTTATCATTAGATTCCAAAATGTTTATTAAATAACTAATAAATTATTTTAATATTAACCGTAAAGCCGTTTTTGTAAAGGTTTGAGCTTAAAGAGCTTAATTTTGACAGTTCAAAAGATGCACATGACGCACGACAAAGCTTTTTAAAATTTGACATTACCTTACGAGAATGCTAATCCACGAACATTTCACTGATTTTTCGTAAAGCTGGTACGCTATGTGCTCGGCTGGTCATAGCAAATAAGAGCCCAGTTCTATAGTATATTACTTTAAGGTACTATTGCTGGTATACACATGATACGCGAGTAAAGGTCCCAGTTGTCAAGATTTTTTACGAGCTCTTCAATAATACCAGTAAATTAATATGAAACTATAATGAATTATACATCCAAATAATCCTCAGAATATATTATATCTATTAGTAAAACTTTACAAAAAACCATTTGATAGTGTTAGAGTTTGTCATCGAGTTCATACAGATAGACAGACACAGTTAAGGGACTTAATTTTTTTCTATTTTTATTATATATAGATACAGAATTAATATTTTTGTTTATATGTAGATTAATTGTTCTCAATCATCTATATATATAAGATTGTTCTTGTCTGTGTGATTTTTGTTTTCATAATATTATTTTTTTTAAATTACTTTTAAATAAACGAGAAAATCACTTCAATGTTCAGCTTCAATATACTTGAAAATACATTACGTAATTTTTGATGTTCTATGAAGGTTGTAGCACATTATATCATACTTTTACGAGTCGATACTGTGATAGGGAATAGATAGTTTTACTATATTTGTTATTGAAAAATATAAAAAGCCAATACTTAATAGGTTTTGAAAAGGGTGGTTTGGAATTTCATAGTTTTGAGGATAGAAAATTGTTAAGAACGGTAAAATGGCATTCATATTTATAATTACAATATTAATTATTGTGATTCACATATAATAAAAATAATAATAATAATCAACTGTGTCAAATTGGTAAAATCGATTTAAAATAATTTGACATGTACTAATTAATAGGATTTAAAAAATAAGTAATATTAGTTAAATCAACCTTTGTAAATAATTTGCGTCAATAAAATATTTTAAATGTATTAATATAGCGCTGATTTCTGAGTGCTCAAAATTCATATGCAAATTGATTTAACTGCCTTTTGGTCAGCCCTCGTTTTGTCAAAATCAATTACATATATAGTAAAAAGAATAACTTCTTGTGTCTTCTTATGTATAATCCATCCTGCAATAAGTGGTTTTCTGAGGAACTAAATGTCAATGGCGTACTATGCCTTAAAGGACCCTGTAACAATATTTTATGAGGGGCCAAAGTAACAGTAAGGATATTCTGCAAAACATATTAATATTATAAGTGAATGCAAAAAATTACTTGAGGCATTAGGATTGAATTAATTTATTTAATCCATATTTAAAGATGATTTTAGTATGTAAAACATTACTATCTCTATATTTATCACGATTATTTTGTGAAGTCTATATATATATCCTTACATGATAAAATATAATATTAACAAGAATTATTATTAACGCTGACGAAAATCAGCCTAACGAACAAGTCAAGTTTCATAGACATTTCTCAATCATATTATCCATTAAATGCCCTCAAACAAAATCTGTAAAATTGTTAACAATATATACAATAAAACATACTATCAATTATTTTTCGATTTCAACAAGGTATATTCAAAGAGTACCACGCAAGTTCACAAAGGAGATCTTCCCACCTAAATTATTTTCGGCCGACCTAGGAATGGTATTCAGGAATGGAATGAACGAATATTTGACTGAATATATAAGAAAACCTGGCACACCTACGCTTCGCAGACATTTTAATCTTATATTCTGAAAGATCGAGAATTTTAAAAATAATGTAATGTAATAGTTATGAAAAGTGATAAAGCAGGTTCGTCGATGATAACATAATTAACATCAAACTTTTCAGAAACAGAGAATTTAAAAGTAAATAAATTATAAATAGAATACATACACGAATATATAAAAATAGCAACTTTATCTACTGCAGAGTGCATGCAGAACAGAACAGAACAGAACAGAACAGCACTGGAAAGAAATCAATAAATAAACAGAGTTAAGAAGAATATGAGATGGGAGGACGACATAAGGAGAATAGTGTCAAGTTCAGGTTGGGACTCCCTCAGAAAAAAGGATAGAGCAAAAAAGAAATCTTTAAAGGAGGTTTTTGTTGGAAGACCAGCTCTAGTTTATAGATATTTGACAATAATATTTTATTTCAAATGTATCTATATATTAAGAACAACAATAAAGGCTTTATTATTATCTTTACAGTTATTATTTTATTTATCTATAAATAACTTAAGAGATGTCTTTTCATGATTTAATTGCAAATATTTTAATTTTACCATTTTTATTTAAATATAAAACAAGTACAAATATACAATGTAAATTATTAAAGTCATAATATTGTTCTATAAACTATTTGAACATTTCAGCTAGCTTAAAATCTGAGGAAAACTGCAAACATTATCTCACATCCGGAACAGACAGTCAACGATCCTGTAACTGTTATATTTATATGAGCCTCTAAAACAGCGATTACAATAAATTATTTTATATGGTTACACTATATTTTATTAAACACAACTATAATAATATTTAATTAATTAAAAATAATTTATTGCGTGAATATTTACGTTTAACATTTTTATTTATTGATATCTTTTCAGCTTTGTCCATATCAGTGGTCACTTGTGTACGTCAATTCAAAGAGTCAGGAGGGTTGATACCATACTTATCGAAATAAGCCCTTTTGGGCTCTCTTCAAATTTTGAGTTTAGGCTACAAGGATCCAAACGGGTCCTGGTCTGAGAAGAACCACGCAACCAACTCAGTCGGGATTTTTTTTTATTATCACTGTTTCGCAAACGTCAAAACATTGACCAATTTTTACAAACAAGTAGAATCTTCGCAATCAATTCAATATGCCCAAAGTTTTTAATCAATAAATATTGCAATTTGTCTTGCAAGAGAACCAGTTATCGCATGCACCTATTCACGAATATAACGCAGGGTCAGCCATATGCTATAATTATTTAGAAGTTCGTTCACGTTACTTCATGGCCCCAACCTTATGTTTCACAAGACGCTTACAAAGTTTATTTTAGTTTGTAGTCATACATTAATGAAGATAGCACAGCAATTTCTATGTAAATTCCTTTTTAGTTTAGTTGTTAAAGTAAATATAAAAAGATCGCATAAAAAATCTATACAAATTAATAGTTTTATTCTATTGACACGGTTTTTTGCAATTTTCATTGTTTATAAAGAAAATTACATATAGACAGTTTCTTTAACCAAAATAGTTAATTATCCAGAACATGCAATGATTAAAAATAATTTTTAAAGTCCAGTTAAATAAAACCAATGTGATATATGTGTTATTTATTATAACAATAGTGATAGTATTTTCTTAGATTTTCACGATTACACATTTCAAATAAAACTATTTTTACGGATTAAAACTCGCGTATAATTTGGTTACATTTTTGATTTTATCCCGACGTTTCGAATACTTTGCAGTAATCATCATTAATCATCGATGATTAATTAACTGACTTTCTGACAGCCACTTACATCTCGTCTACCCGTGAACACGATTACTGCAAAGTATTCGAAACGTCGGGTTAAAATCAAAATGTAACCAAATTATACGCGAGTTTTAATCCGTAAAAATAGTTTTATTTGAAACAATAGTGATGTTCAATTCAAACAATAATGTTTGAACTTTTCATTTAGTTTGTAACAAACGAATGCATTAGTAAGGAAGTTATTTTAGGAATGCTCAGTAACAACCGCTTCGTTAGACTTTATGGCTATAGTCAGAGCGCAATGACATTGCGAGCTCTTGCTCTTTATTTCAGTTTAACCACAAGCAACTAGAAATAACAAGTTAAATTTTACCCTTTTCTTTATAATAATAAGTATTTATTTCTACAAGTTTAATTAGTTCTACATATTAACTCTTAAAATTATGAACTTATAAAATGAAACTACAACAAGATTCTTTAAATTAGTATAATAATCTAATAGATATATTTATGTAGAATAAAATTTAATTTTAATATTAAATATAATTATCCGGTTGTATTCACGTAATTATTATTGGAATTTGCATCGGCAAATCTTTATTCATGAGTTCTGAACATGGCGAAATCACGGCGTGAACATATATTTCATTCTGAAAGAAATTACGTCATTTAATTGTTGTTTCAGAAGTAAAAATGCCATACTATGTTTACTTAGATATATATTGCAATATCAAAATTTATTGAAATATCAATAGAAAATGAAATATCAAATAAAAGACGAATAGAATAAACACTCAAAAATTTGAATTGTATTTTTTATCTTGAACAGATAATTCATTTTTTTTAACGTCCCAAAAACAACTGTAAATTGCATGTTTAACTGTACATACAATAAGAGAAGTGCTGGTATTAAACTGTATTAAAACCTTGGACATTTACTGATTAATACCATATTTTGATAAATTTGATTTTGATAACTGGATTTGTGTAAAAATATCGATTATAAAAATGTCCCTCAATACAGTCAATCTATAAAAAACCATAATCCTATATACATATCTTATAAAGGAAATGTCTATATAAAAGTAAGGTGTTTTATTAATTTATAAATAAATAAATTATTTTGTAATTTTATTATATTATATATTTTTATTACTTTATATCCTACTTATATTAAAATACTATTGTATTTTTGGATGTTTGCATATTAAAAACGAATAAGTATCAGATACAAGAATTTACGTATCATATATTATAATCAAGAAAATTACAATTTTATACCAAAATCGGAGGTCTTTTGAGAAACAACAGTAAATAACAGAATAATATGTGCTTACAAAATTTTTGATTTTTATCACATACAGCAGTACATTTTCATATATATCTATAAATTGTTAATTATGATTTAATTTGGGTATATTATTAATTATAAATGATTTTGAATATGTACGTGAAGTTTTAATACAAACGACCTGTTAGTGCCATAGCAGTGTCGCATTGCGTTATGTGCACTCGCTGTTGCCAGATTTAACTAATGTCCATTTTGCTAAAACAACTAATATTAATTTATGTTCGCTATTAATTTAATAAACAATATAAATGTGTCATATCAATATGATACATTAATAAAAAATAATAATGTTCTGTGGTTTAAAAAGATGAATTGCCATCAATATCAAAGTATAAGTTTCACTTATTTAATTGTTACGTAGTAGATTATAATACGATTATAAACAAAAGATATGAAAAGTATAAAAATATTCAATAATAAATAAACGGTAATGGATGCGAGTACAATGTACCCGCACCCATTACTAATGAAAGAATAGAAAGTTAATGTAATGACATTAACTTTCTGGTTAAGAAAAATGTTATATTATTTTCATTACTATTATTAATAACATACCTCTATCATTACTTGCAGTAGTCATTAAAAAACTTTTTAAAGATATGGCATATTTTATTACAATTTTTTTTCAAACCCTTAAAAAGCAAAAAACAAAGTACTAGATATATTTTGTCCAAATGATAATTATTCAATAAATTCGCATTGATTGGTAACACAACCTTACCGATAGCAATTAATTTTAAAAAATCACGTTTACGCAGTTTTTAGTTTTTTAAACGAAAATGTCACTGGGTCGATTTCGCTGGTAAACTTATCAACTCAAAATTATATGAATACGCATCGATTGCTACTATAACCAAGTCTATTGCATCAACTGGACGTGACAAAATGCTTACATACACACATGCATACACACACACATATTCATGTTTATAAAAAGTGTCTATAATATCTAAGGATACATCAAAGCGTTCAAATGTTACAAAAGTTTTGACGTGATGATTATAACTTCATCACCTGACAATTAAAAATTATTAATAATGCTGAACGAAAAAATGATCCAAAGTATTGAATTATGGTCGAAATACTTAAATAAGTCAATAATATATATATCAGTGTTTGTATAATGGTTAACAAAAAAAAAAATATAAGAAAAATTATGGGCATAATTATAATGGTTACTAAGAATACATTTCATATTAACTTTAAACTTGTTTTGAAAAAAATAATAATAAGATTTTTAACATACGAAACAATATCTTTATTTTGAAATAAAGTCCTTTAACATAATTATCAAAAGATACATAATTATTTCAAAATATGAAGGAAATTGTATTTCGATATCACTGTCATTGAACTTCCTCAATTATCTAAAATATCAATATATGAGATTGTGGCATAAATAATTGGAATGCCAATAGCTTACTCCAAATTCAAACTGTATGAAACAGAGTATGGCCGACCGCGTTTTTCGAATATTAAGAATTTTCTGTCATTTGATATCTTTATTGTTTTATATTATGAAATATTAGGTAAAGAGATAAAATATCCAAATTATCTGATAATATATATTATTTTGTATTAGCTTTCTTTATCTAAAAATATTAATAAAAATTTCTTGGGAATTTTGAAAAACTTATTCCTGTTGAAAGACATAGAAAATGTTTTTACATGCCAGTAACAAAATATAGTAATAAAATAATAATAAAAACCATCTCGCAATAACTACAGATAAATGTTTGTTATTACCAAATTTCTAGTGTTTATAGGTATTTAAAATATAAGATAGAATGCGATAAGGAATCAATCATTCATAATAAAAAATAATTTGTTTCGTTAGAGGTAAAAATAATCTAAATATACATAGCAACAAAATAAAAACAAAAAAAGTTGTCCTGGACCCATTGCAGGCTTAATTTTATTGTGAAGGGAATATTTTTTTTAAAGAAAAGTTTTAAATTGCTAATCGTAAAAGACTACTACAAAAATTGGTTCTTGAAAACAATAAAAGCATCTTACTATATATATGAAATATAAATACATTTTCACTTGTGGTGTAGAAAAGAAAAAAAACTATTACAACTGTATTATTTTTAAATATGAAATGGAGATTATATATATTTTATATTATAATGTAGCCAAAATATTTGAAGTACTCTGTACTTATTTGAAAATCATTTACCAATATTGCAAAGCTTTGATTGAAAATTGCTTTGTGTAATTAACCATCTCAAACCACAGTTAATAATGACAAACTGGGCTATTTTAATTAGTTTCATTGAGCTTTTGACACGAAAATTACATTTTAGAACAGTAACATCCAAGAAAATTATTTGTAATTTCATTGTAATAAATAATATTTTATAATTTTGATGGTATAAATTATAGTTTAAACAAATTTTTATCTTATGACTACTAATTTGTTATTTAACTGTAGAAAACCTATTCTAAGGATTAAGTTAAGTTTAAAAAGAAATAATAATACTATATTATAATAATTTTGGTGTCGACTAGACATTCCCTTATTACAAATATTTCGATATATAAAATATTAATCCTTTGAATGCAAAGAACAACAACAAGAAACATTAAAAGTAATAAATGATCAATAATAATAATGATCAAAAAATCAAAAATGCTAAAAATCCTAATCGCTTCAGAGCGATTTCTTCCAGGCAACCAGTTAGTTTGGAAAGAAAGTATATATGAGATGTGGGTGTGTACATAAAAACATAGATAGAAAGAAGATAGTGTATTATGTGTTATAGTAATGTACTGCATATAGTACGTAACAGAGTATGTAATAAACATGTTCTTTGCTTCTGCATTAAAAATAATATTTATTGTATATTTTGTAAATGTTACAAAAAAAAATATATATTTTTTTATGAAATTATATAGCAGTTAATTCACATATTCAAAAAAAAAATACCTCTTTTAAAGAATTAATTATTTTTAGGATTCTTGCATACAATTATACAATTTTAGTAAAAATACTGAAAGCCAATACTTTAAATTTCATTTTATTAAAAAGAAATTAGTCCTTTGATCTGTAATTTTTTTTTTTTATCGTCACTTTTTATTTTGTGACGTTTGTGACTTTAATTTTTTATAACAAAACAAAAATTTTACATTTTTTAATTTTTTTTTTTTATGTCTGTTATAAATGTCGTAATCAACTTTTAGTGTCATAGTCTTCTTTTATTAAATAATCACATCTGTGCTTGTATCCAGGTCAGGAAGGAAGTAACGCGCGTATACACTGAGGGGTATCCAGCTGCACAGCTGTCGCCAAAACCAAAAGAAACTATCCCAACCTACAAAATAATATATTTTCGATAACAATGACAGTAGGTAATGATATTAAAAAAAACATAAATGGCTTACCAATGTACGTTTATTTTTCCACATGACTGTCAAAGGTCCTCCTGAGTCGCCATCACAAGTTCCCACCTTAGTTGCTCCACTTGTGCACAGGTGACTGGAATCTAGCTTAATTTCAAAACTTTGTTGACACACTGCATTCGTAAGAATATCCAGGTTAACATGCTGCAGAGTAGTTGAAGGTGGAAAAGAGTTTTGTGCTGAAATATTAGTTAACATTTTTTATCAAATTAATATAAAAAATATACTCTGTATATAATTTTGATTTTTTTTTTCATTTTATAACATTTTATTATAATATAATGTTAGTTTAATTTATATCTTACAGTCTTTTGTTTTTCCGTATCCGGTGGCAATGGCTTTCAAACCTGCAAAAGTCTCGCGAACGTCTGCAGCTGTTGGTAGTGGTACAGCTTGAATATTACCTGTTTAACAAAGATTTTTTAATTTAATAATGTATTATTATATTTATTTATTTACTCAAAAAGTTACTTGTTGAACTGAGCCAAGCGAAGCTCTTACTGGTCAAAAATGTAATTCGTTACTAATGCTACTCCCCCTAGAGGAATAATGGTAGGATGTCGAAAATTGGGCGAATGGTCGAGGATAGTAACTTATAGGTCCTGAAGTTTTTTGGTGATATTTGTGATTGTAGTTTTTTATTAAATGGTCAAAGTGTGTCTCATAGAGTTACATGTGGAACGTTTTGAAATCGCATGCGAGTTCTTATTAGGCTTAAGATTATAGCCATTATTTACTCTGCTAATTTTATAAGTATGCGAAAATTATGCAGCAACAATGCTTCGCTCAGAGTTCCACCCGTCATGTACGTTGTCGGACCTAGTATAAACAGAGACCAAATTATGATATGATATGATCCTTTTTTTTTCTATAAGAAAACAGTTTATATACACAAAATATATATTATAATTAAATTGTTACATTATATATATTAATTCGGCTGTACTAACGTTAATAAAAGCGAAATATGTGGCAGTCTATTGACGATTGTGTCATGCTTTGAACTTATGAGTAAGGGCCTAGAATAGTCGGTAAAATTTCGATATTATTAATGTGTGTGTGATGTGTGAGGGAATTTTAATATAATTATTATATTACTTACTATTAAATTTTATAGCTGGAAACTTCACGACTGCAATATCATTAATTATAGCATTAGGGTTCCATTTCGGGTGAACCGTGACGTCACTTGTCTTGATCCGGGTGCCCCCGGAGAATACAGTGAGGGTACCAAGAACAACTGTGAATTCGCGGGCTTGGCTCTGGCCATCGTACCAGCAGTGAGCGGCGGTGAGTACCCTCTTGGTGGAAACCAATGAACCTCCGCAAAGCGAGGTTTTACCGGATGTTAGCGTTGTGATAATGCCAGCCTACATGAATGAATGTTAAATATGACTAAATTAAATAAAAACAAATAAACTAAATTAATTTTATTAAAATTTGATTTTACTAAATCCTATTATGAAATAAACGAAAAAGTGATGTTAAAACTCTAACCTTAAAATTTTGTGTTACCTTAAGTCATGGCGAGAATTTTTTAGCAAAAAATTGGTAAAAAAAAATGTTGATAAAAAAGAATTATCAAATAATAATATTAAGTGAGAGTCGCATTGATTTGCTAAAAAGTGGGCGTAAATAATTTACATTTATTAATTAATTTATACCCATTCACTTATCTATATTGGATAGGATATGTCGTGTTAATCACGTTTTTATTTATAATTCTAATAGATACTATCCTTTACTGAGTACTGATAAGCTAATATGTGATGTATGTGATTTATATATATTTAATTTAGTTAATTTACCAGAAACTCTAAAAGAATTAAGTTAATGTCACCTTTAAAATAATAGGTTTTGTAAAATGTTTATAATAATATACATTTTTTAATCGATATATATATTACAATGTCTGATTAACTGACTTATTGACACTTACATCTCGTCTACCCGTGAACTTTTGAACATGATTGCTGCAAAGCATTCGAAACATAAAATTAAAATGTAATCAAAATTATATTCGTGTTAAATCCGTTTAAATAGTTTTATTTCGAATGTGTATTTGTGAAAATCTAAGAAAATATTTTATTACAATTATTTCGACAGGTTTATTTGGAATACATTTTCGATTTCTTGCAAAATTATTTAAAAAAAGCGAGTTTGAGACTCTCTAGATCTTCTTTTACTTTCTCAAAATTACTGTACATCCGCTATTTAATATATCCTTAAATAAAAGCCTAAGTCGAAAAAATATCATAACAAATATACACGGTCTAAACTTTTCCTTCATAGTTATATATTAATTTAAAATATACCTGAAAAGGGTAATTTGATATCGCTGGCACAGCAGTTCCTCCAATAATTCTTGGACTAATTCCAAATTCCAGCAGCCTTCGCGCCTTTGGTATACCAATAGCTTCATGGTATCCGCTAAAACCTTGCACTAAAACATGTAGTTGTAAGAGACACAGAAGTACCGAGAACATTTCTGTAACACTGAATATTCCGTAATTGCATTATATTTATTGCGATTAATTGTTTTATATTGTGAAATATTGAGTATATAGATAAGATACTCATCTTATCTCTAGCTCGATATTATTGTTCTTTTGCTATTTCTGAACTTAAGGTATAATAAAATATTTTTATATTCACATACTTTTTAATTTTAAAGTTTATGTAATGAAAAAATATTTTTATATTATAAATTATATTAGTAATATGTATGAATAATTTAACATGATAAAAGCCACCATCTGGTATCAATATTAGCTTCGAACCAATTTTTATATATTTGCTTAAGAAAACAATAAACGATGATTTTCAGGCAGATGAATTGCAAATCTACATAAAATACAAAAGTGTTGCTAAACAAAGAATCAGCAAATCTTTTTTTTATAAATATTTTTGAAGAAACTAAAGAAACTAAAGTTCAGAGTCACTTATTGACTCTAAACTGTATGAATAAAAAATTACAATTATTAAAATTATCGGTAAAGCAAAGAAATAAGTAATTTGAAATTGACTTCCAATTTTTAAATAGATAAAAAAAAATTTTCAATACAATTGTATTCTACCAAAAGCATTTGATTTGGTGAGCTTTTATTTTTTCTTCAAAATAATGTAAATGTATTATAATTTTATATATTATTTTATGACTTAAAAATTAGCATATAATATTTTTTTTTAAATATCATTAAGATTAATTTAGCTTTATAGATGGAATAATAAAAGATACTTCAATAATACTTATTAAGTTTGTCTATTATGTTTAAATTTTTACCGAAAGGTATATTAAAAATAATATTATACATATGTCTGGATGCTGATGGTTCTGATGCCATTGGTCTTAAATTGATCGCAGCCATGACTGTCTAAATTATCCGTGATATATATCTACATATGTTTTAACATTTCCTGCAAATCAGGTGCAAATTATATCTTCAAGACCTAACCTTTTTTTTTATTAGCACATACGATATTAATTCTAATCTTGCTATCATTAAAGCTTATCCATAATAATATTACTTATTATTCATTATGAGCTATGTGATAGCAATTCTGCTATAAAATAGTTGTAATTAGGCGACAAATCGAAAGATTGCTTTGATCAGTCATTGTATTCTAAGATGAATTGCATTATAATTAGATATATCGATGAATTATGTTTTAATATTTCAAATAAAACTATTTTTACAGATTAAAACTCGCGTAAAATTTGGTTACATTTTTGATAATACTGACAGAAAGTCAGTTAATACTGACAGAAAGTCAGTTAATACTGACTGAAAGTCAGTTAATATTAACTGACTTTCTGACAGACACAATCTCGTCTACCCGTGAACACGATTACTGCAAAGTATTCGAAACGTCAGGTTAAAATCAAAAATGTAACCAAATTATACGTGATTTTTAATCTGTAAAAATAGTTTTATTTGAAATGTGTATTCGTGTAAATCTAAGAAAATACCATATGTTTTAATATTTTTTTTCTAATATCATAACATACTTATTTTAAATAAGAATAATTGAAGAATTTTTATATTTTATTTATAATGTTGGAATTGACTGTTTAATACACACACACACGTATGAGTATACGCACGGGTATGATTGAAAAAAAATAAAAAGAAACATATAACGGGTTAATAAAACATTATTATTATTATATGCATTTTAAAGAATAGGCTTTTTTATAATAAAAATTAACCACAAAAAATTATGGAACAATTTTTATTTTGATTCATTTTAATATTTTTTTTAATAAAGGTTTTATTAATTTTCTTGTAAATTTAAATAAGTAAATACTGCAAAACTCGCAGACTGGCAACATTGGCGCTAGTGGTGCGCATAATTTATTACGGTAGTTTTGGATACGTGGGACTGACCGGACTGAGAGAGTGTTGGAGTGATCTGAATTATTTCAGAACGAGGTATTTTGGGTGACAAGAGCGGACAGCGATAGAACAGTTTTAAAAAAGTGCACTGATCTTTGATAGAATAAAGTTTATAACAAAGGGGAAGAATAAATAAGTGAAAGAAATATCTGGTGTGTTATTTCTGAGATACCTTAAATTCCATAATTACTTTTACTAAACTCATAAACAAGACTTACAGCGATACAAGAGTTACCATATTTCATAACTTTAACAATTACTATCAAATCAATAATTCTAAATGACAACGGCATTGTCGCTCTGTTATCGCTATTTCTGACAAATATGTAATTCAAATAAACATTCCGGTAAAAAAAATATTTTGTTTTGGTTTTGTACTGGAACAAACTAAGGTTTTCAATTGAAGAATAAATATCTATTTGGAAGTTTGTCAAAATGAAAATAAATATAAAGGGATACCAATCAAGTTCTAAGGAAATGTTAATGTCTTTAGTAAATATAAAACTTAATAATTAAAAGTAATAATGTGTAAAATATGATACAATACTAGAATAATATATATTGAAGGGTGGGTAACTATATCGAAAACTTATAAATAAAAGGGACTTGGGAGGTAGATGACAAATTAATTGATTCTCTGACAGACATCAACGTCTCGTCTTACCGCGAACACGGTTGCTGCAAAGCATTCGACGACATTTCGAATGCTTTGCAGCAACCGTGTTATAATTAAAAATGTAAAAAATATGCAGGTTATATCCGTAAAATAGTTTTAATAAAAAAATATATGTATTTATTTGTAATTTTCACATTAATATATATAAAATATTTTTTTACATTTATTTATATTAAAAAAAACAGTTGATTCAAACTTGTAATAATAATGTTAGTGACATTTGTAACGTAAGACTTAGTGTATAATTAATTTCATTACGTTCACTCTTTTGAATTTTCTAAGATAATTTTTGCAGTTATTAGACAGTACTACTATTATTATTTGCCAAAAAACATCGAGACAACTTCTTTTGTGCGAACTATATCATAAATCCTACATTACTTTAAAATAACCCACTCTTTATTTAAAGAACGCCAATAAAGAGTAACGAGTGATATGTCTTCTGGTTTATGGTTCTAGACATTGTTTCACGTTCACAATCTTTAGAACAAAGACCATTGAAGGCTTTATGAAATAAAGTATAGTAGTTTATAAGACAATGCATTCAATGATTGTAAGTGTACAAATGTTATCCTGTTGGTTGGACAGGTATTGTTCAGTGCCAGTTATTTAACCTGTTAACAAGACAATACCCAACATATAATTAGACTCTCTCTCTTCTCGATAGAATTCTCGACAGAATTCTATTCTTCGGAACATAAATATATAAAATAGAATTAGAAAGTATTCCGGCAATTTCTGATAATAATAACGCGAGTACAGCCGGATAATTATATAATAAAATAGAATTAATTATATAAATAAAATTCTGTAACATGTATATTTAGCTAGTTACGATTGCTGACATAAAATTCTTATTTGTCATATATGAAAGTAAAATTTAAAATGTTATAATAAAAAAAACATATATTATTGTTACTGACTTAAAAATTTAAATATAAAGCCAAGTAAATAATAAAATCAAAAGCTGTCTTTTTTTTCAATATTTATTAGGAAATTAAAAACTATATATTTCTTTAAATCTTTTTTTTCAAATAGTGTATTTAACGTGTATATATATTTGCGAGTTGAATATTTATAAATGGTTGTTTCTTATATTGCTAATATAAATATTAAGTAATATTTTAATAATAATATATAGCATTTTAACCTGATTGTATTCATGTACTCCGTAATTACTCGCTAGTTATTAACTCATTTGTGGTTTATATTTTTAAGAATAAACTACTTGATAGGTTTTAAAATATTTAAATATACTAAAACGGAATACTTATAATAACATGAATAAAAGGAAACCATTAAAATATACAAAATATACAAAAAATGTGAGATTAAACTTTGAGGGTTAATATATGAAAATAACTCATGAAATAACAAAAAATAACTCATTAAATATATTAATAACTTAGCTTTTTTCATATTTTATATTATTAGACTCACGAAGTTTAATTTATTTATAAGGATTAGAATGAGAGATAAATGTATAAATTCAAATTACATTACATTAAGTACAACTCAATATTAAGTATAAGTAGTCATTATAAATGCTTTTTAAATGTGTATGTGTGGGTGTGTGTGTACACGTTTTTTTGGCTCCATTTTCTCCTAATTTTGCAATTGACGTAACACATATTCACGTAACTGACAGCCTATCAGCGGATAACGATTGTTACAAAATTAACGCCGTAATCGAAGTGTTTGTGGAACCAATCAATTGTTATTCACTTAGAACGGATTAGTTTTATAGTAAAATCGTCTTAATTTTTTTACAATCTGAATACCGCGATTAATAAAAAACAAATTTCCCTTTTTGATATTTTAAGTTTTGGATGTGTTTAACTCAGAAAAAAGAGATCACAATTAAAAAAATTGTCGTAGCTTTTTTGTTATTTAGGAAATTTATAAAATTAATAGTATCAAATTAAATGTAAAATGTGTATGGTTATTAAATATAATATATCTGTATTATGTTCTAATGAGTAAGTTCAATTAGACATAAGACTTTGTAAAAACAATAATAATTATATGATATTTTTAGGAAGTTAATATGATTGGTCTCTCCCCATTACTGCTTTTTAATCATTAATTGTGTTTTTAATTTAAATAAATAATTAACTACAGAGACTTTTTCAATGTTTTAATTTTATCTGAAGACTTTCAAATTAATAAGTATTAAATGGGACAAAACAATTAACAAAGCTTTGTTCTTTCGTTACGACTCTATCGGCTTCTAATTATAACATCAATGGAACTCGCAATTTGGGTTTTTAGGCTTCTAAATAAACTTCAGTAGTCTTTGAAGAGTGTTGAATAAATGTAACAATAATTTAAAAAAAGCAGGTATTTTCTTACTCAGTAAAATTTTAGAGCAAAACTATTCAACTATATTTGTTAACTATATTTTGATTAGAATAAAATTTCGAAGGTTTATGTTGAAAACTTATGTATGTATTTAATTTGTTAATTATAATTAATTTAATTCGTTTTCAACTAATATAATTTATATTAATTTGAAAATATATTATCTAAGCAACATCAAAATATGTTTGTAATAAAGTAACATTAAAAAATGCATATTATTTAAAAAGATGTTATATTTTGACAAATAATATTTTTCTTTGTATGTAAATTTTCGTGATCCAAGATCCCTATTTAATCTACACTACATTCCCCCTCCTGCTTTCATTACCGTCAGGGTGCGCACAGCGAGTTCACGCCGTGAATTCTCTATGCTGAGAGCCCATAAATAAGGAGTACGAATGGGTTCGAAACTTATCGGGCAAATCCCGATAGTAGTTACGTAAGCGGAAAATTTAAATAATGTTATATTTGTCGGAAATAGATGGCGCTGCTGTGTCAAATTCAATCGAAATCAAGAATGTCATTTAACTCTTAATATCTAATTAGTATTTAATTTGACCAGTTAGTACGTGATTTCACTTTTAAAATGAAATTGAATAGAGTAAGTGAAATCGTCGGTCATTTTGATTGGCTAAAGATAGTCAATTTGCCTGGACATAATCTCGAACGTTCGGACCGATTAGAGGCAGTTAATTTCTGAATTTTGTGGTGATAGCACGTTCCTCGAGAACTGTAACCGCTGTAATATTGTGAAAGTGTTTTTATTACTACCAACCCTATAGCTAAAATTAAAAATGAACAAAGAAGAAGAAAATCACATGAAGTCACGTTCGGCCACCCATGAAGCGAATGAATGAAGAATATTATAATGTTTGTTTCTGTTTACTTGTTCTATAAACATTAAATAAGTTGTCGACGAAAAAATGAACTCCAGTAAAATTGTTTGTATTCAAAACTTAAAAAAGGAATTACTCGTCAAAATAAAAATTTCTATTGAAATGTTTGTTTCAAATTACAAATCTAAATAAATTATTTATTCAAATTCAAACGAAGTTTTTTTTATTCAGTCTTGTGTAAAAAAAAAGCTAATATATATCAGTTTTAAATATACAACATAATGAACTGTTTTAGTTTCTCTGTCTAATCATTACCTTTACTGGCTGCTATTTGGCTGGCTGACATATTTTATAAAAAACCAGAAAATTATTAGATTGATACAATATGTAAGAGATGACGATGATTGAAATATAATGAACTTCATCAAGCAAGTTAACGAGCAATGCAGTCGGATCATTTGGGCACTTTGGCTTAGACTTATATGAGTTTTATAATTGTAGTAAATTTCAGTGTTCATAAGAGTCCATATTATTAATACACGGTCACGTCGTTATAAGTGGAAGTTCTTTAATTGATTTATTTTGTAGGAGGTTTGGAGTATTCAATAAAAAGTTTTGTTTTCAAGAACTTATTATTTACATTATAATTTGATTTAAAACTTTGCTACCGAGCTTGAAATATCCGTCTGTCAAATAATCCAGTTATCAAAATGTCTGTCAAGTTTTCAGTGGTCTTTTGTCTCAAACATAATTAAATTTTTAGTAAAAGCACACACAATTAAACGTTTTGGATTATTGTTCAATTACAATCATTAGAGGAATTGTAAATATATTGAATGCATTGTAAGAATGAATTGGTTTCTAGGAGTCTTAAAAGTAATATAGCTGTCGTTATCAGACTAGATATTGTTACGCCCATATCTCTATTTGACTAGTCCGAATTATTTGTATTTCAATTACAACTTGGTGGGCAA
The DNA here is from genome assembly GCA_959347395.1 of Mechanitis mazaeus. NCBI lineage: Eukaryota > Metazoa > Arthropoda > Insecta > Lepidoptera > Nymphalidae > Mechanitis > Mechanitis mazaeus. Next base: position 10,888,393 of record OY365754.1, read on the forward strand.
ATTCGTGATTATATAAAACGTGACTCAAATGCGATATTGATCTAAAGAATCAACTCGCCCAAAAAACATGTTTAGCTTTTATTGTGTATGTGTAGTACCACATGTTCCAGTATTTCTGCTTAAGCTGAAATTATTTTTATGCGTTAGTTCACCATTAATATTAAAAGAATATAAAAAAAAAAATTGTAAAGTCAAAGAATCGAATATAAATAATTAAAATAATTCTTACTTGTAGAGAATATTTTGCATTTTGCAGATGTCTTAATAAATAATTATTTATAGTGACGTTATTGTGTTTCGTAATTTTTGAAACATATAATAATTATGATGATGATTCTCTTGCTTCTAACTTTAAAACAAAAAAAACTTTAAATAAAATTCTAAAATAATTGTCATCATTGTAATCAAATTTAAGTCGAAGTTTGATTGTATTTTTAAAAATTCCTAAACATAATTTTTTATATATTTTTAAATTCAATGTAATTCAAATAGATAAATAAAAAAATAATTAACACTACTATTATATATAATTATACGGCTGTACTCACTAGTAATTACGTGAGTACAACCGGATAATTATATATAATAATTTTCATGAATCATGTTATTATAGTTATAATATTTAGGGAAAACTAAAAAATATTTAGAGGTGTTTATTTAAATTATTAGTATTTCAAATAATAACAAAAGCTAAAACCTTTTATTGTATTTTAATTTTATGAATGTCGATTTGATTAAAAACAGATAATAAGTACGTACCCTGATATCAATCACACAATGATTAACGAAAATGTAATTATAGTCCAATCTATCAAGTCATTTCGCAGTACAGACGTAAAACTACTCAGTCTTATCGAGATCAATTCGTAACGAGATATTGTCCAGACTAAAAGAAATAAAAGTTGTCGTACTTAAGAATATTGATATCAAATTACAATATTACTGAAACTTTTTATACACTATTTCACAACTATCCATTTTATTTTTAATAACACTGAAGTTGAAAATTTGTATTTCACGACATCTTGAATTCCTAAATGAATTTCATAATAATAAACTATGCATCTGATATACATCTAGGTGTTTACTTTTACCATTGTATAAACTGATGGGCTATCTTTTATACAATATGTCGTATTCGCTATGATATCACCTCGTATACTACTGAATTGCATTAAATTATCAGAATATTTGGTTAAAACTGATAAAAATACTATCTAAAACTATAAAACTAGATTTAAAATGTTTTCTTAACGTTATCATTTTTCCGTATGGTTTTAGAAACATTGTCTTAACGCATGTTCATTTGCTGTTAAGCTTTGTAGTGCGGTACTAAAGAGGCTATATATTACTGCAATATCAATATAATGATAATGGTTATCAGATGCATATATTATATTTCAGAAATTGGAGGGCTCAAAAAAATATTATGAAATGTATTATACTAGAACTAAATTGTGACTTGCTGCGCTCGCAAAATCTCGGTATGTATTATTATATACAGCGAAGCAAGGTGCAAACGGCACCGAAGTTGCATTTACAAAACGTCGACACATTCTGTCCTCAACGATTTTTAATTTTCATTTTAAAGCTAAATTTTCGCCCGGAAAATTTTTCCCCATTGAAGTCTAAGCGATTTTAGTTTTTCCGTGATTAAACCGTAAATATTTGAAAAAAACTTTAAACTACTACCAGACTGATGTCTATCAGTGCGCAAAATTTTGAAATTTTCGGATATACGGTTTTTGATTGATGCTTGCACAAAAGGATGCAGAAAAGTCTCTCATAGAGAGCTTCGCTCAATTAGTGTAGAATCAGAAAAATAAATATAATATTTATTGCCCTACTCTTAATAAAACTGTTTATTATTCTCCCGTTGTTCAACGTCGCAAACCATGTGGGCGAATAAATGCATTTCGTATGCAGGGAGAATAAAATATAAGAAAGATATCTAACATGTTTTATGAGATGGCAGTTTTATGGTCGTGTGAATTACCATACTGTATATTTATTTTTAATCATTGTTCTGTATGAAATAAAGATTTATTTTCTTTTTAAATATAAATATATGAAAACTTTCGTGATGCATGATAACTTTTATATATATTTTGTTCACGCCGCGATTCTGCCATGCCCCGGACCCATAAATATGGTCCCTCAATGGGTTCAAAATTAGTCGGGCAAATTCCGATAGTAATTACTTGAGAACAGCCTGATAATTATATTTAATATTAAATTATACATATATTAAAATTGATTTCATAAATTTAAGTTTAAATGTATATCACAACTTTAAAAATATTACACAAAATGTAATGTTTTTAATTTTCATTCATAAACATGACAGTATTATAAAATTATACCATATTTGTATTACTTTTATCAAACAAACTAAATGAAGAAATAATCATATTGAAAAAGGCATTACATCCCCAATTATGAGAGTATGAAATAGAATTTAGTAGATTTTGGAACAGAATGAAGGCGTGTCGTTTTCATCCGTTGGAGCCAGGAAATTTATTAAAAGATGAGTTTACTCTTTCAAAAATAATTGCTTTTATATTTTGCATGTTAATCGTAATTAGGTATATGTTATTTGTATTTTTGCTGTATGAGGTGTACATTCTTAAATTTAAGCAGATAAGAAAGTGTTGGATATAGAAAGGCAAGCGCTAGGACCTCCACGCAGAACTTCTAGACATAGCCCACCAGGATTACTTCCTATCTGTTTTGGTCAATATAATAACTGCAAATAGTAGGCAGTAATACCAAAACCTAAACTACTATATTTTCCATCAATCTTATCTTCTCTAAATCTTCTTCTACACTTAAGTTTCTCTAAACACCCTTGACCACTGACTAACTTATTTTATTTATTTTTTGGTAATCAAAACACATATAATTTCATATTGTGCTAAACTCTGTTTTAGTGGCTCACATAAATATCACAGTTACAAGATCGTTGACTGTCTGCTCCGGATGTGAGAAAATGTTTGCAGTTTTTGTTACATTTTAAACCAGCGGTAGCGGCAAATGTTGAAATGCTCTTAAAATTTCATAGTGTCATTTTATGGGATATGTATTTTTAGTTCTTTCGTTTTATTTTCCTGTATAGTTTTATAGTATATAAGTATATATATTATAAAAACCATTTCAGAATGTTTTAGATACTTCGATGTTGACATAATAAATTATTTTATAAAAGCTTTTACAGACGTTCTTGCGAATGAAAATCTATTATACTTTCCACTAGCTACTGCATTTTACAATATTTCTGAATAGGTAGTATTATAAACAAAATTAATTTATAATAGATTTCGTAGACTAGCTTTTTAGATGTGAACAATATCTGAAAAAATAAATTGAGATAAAGTAATAAAATTATCTTTAAAATCATTTATTTAAAGCTGTATTATAAAGTAAAAATGGGCTTAAAAATACAATTACAATCATTATATTTTTTTAATAATTATATTGGATTATTTTTAAACTTAATCTAATTAATGTTTCAAGTTACAGTTAATAGAAGAGTTTAGTTCTTTAATTTTTTCTGTATTCTCTTGAATTGGTCCAAATCATATGATTTATTTATTTTAAGATATTTTAAATTATAATATACATATATGGGCTGTATTCTTAAAAGTCTAATCTATTTGTCGTAAACAACGGCCTCCTATTGCGACTTGAAATTGCTATAATTGCAAAAAAGTTTTCAATTAAATTATTATCTATTCTTGATGATATTACAGTTTAAATGAGTTCTTCGATTTACCAATTAACATGGTTCCATTGTATAGAAATTACATCGCTTTCAAGAAGATTCCTTTTACTGAAACGTAAATTATAAAGTTTCAGGGACCGTAAAGGTAATTAGACCTCATTGTTTAGTTCAAGTTTCATCAATTATAAATTATTGAATATCAAGGAATCCAAAGAGGTAGCATTTCAAGCTGATTCATACTTCGATGGGCTACCTTTAAAATTTAGAGTGGAATAAATAAATTACGTATCTATTACGAATAACATTAATTATTTATATACTTATTTATATAGTACTTGAATTATTGTGGCCTAAAAATATTTATAATAATTTATTCAAAATATTAACATTTAGAAACAAATTTACAAATAACTTGAGATTTTATATACAGTGTACTCTAAACATATTGTGTAGAATTATACTATATTATATTTTATAAATTGTTGACAGCTGTATAGCCGTCATTTTCAACCAGGTCATTATCTTATTTGATCAAGATATGACATAAGTATCTCAAGTAATTATGAAGAAACTAATTATGAAAGATACAAATATAAAATCTAAATCTATTTCAAAATTACATTATTTACATTACAGCAATATAAGAATACATAAAAAAAAACAATTGAAAGGACAAGAAATAGCTAATAGAACTGTGACATCTAAAACGGTAAACCACTCACCTCTTTCTGTAACACAAGGTCAAGAGCTGGTTTTTCACTGAAATAGTAAAGATATAATAATTTTCACCGCACGGCATGGCACCGATGGATTTTTTCTAAATATAATCAGAATTTTGCTTATTAATAACTCCTCATAAATATCAATTATATTGTGTGTGATAAGATTGCACTTTATACTGATAATATTATAACAAAGAAAAAACCCCGTAATCAATAAATATTACCCAGAACTGTGTTCTTTGGAAAAGGGACTTCCTGAAAGTTTATCATATCATAAATTGACAAGTATTGTATTGGACGACAGCCGATTAAATAATATGTACACAAATATTTTAATCACTTTTTTGTCTGTATTTTTTAATTATTGGGATATTTTGAAAATCTATATGAAATTTAAATTGATATTCAAAATTATAATTAGATTTATCATTTCAACCGAAATTAATAACCGATCTAAAATCCGTTATTATTATCAACATTAATATACAATTAAATGATATTGTGACTGCCAGGTAGGTTATATTTCTATAAGCCATGGTATTGTCTTACTAGATTATGCTCTGGAGGTTACGAGCAGATGAAGAATCTATTTTTAACTTAAAATTTCTGCTGAATATGACATGGATTCCCTGGAGTCCTTTAAAATTTTTCATAAACTAAAAATATACGTTTCTCACTGTATATTTTAGAAAATATAATGTATTTCTGGAAATATCTACAAATATTTAATTTGAAAACTGACTTTATATAAACATTAGATATAATGAGAAAATAAAATACTTAAATTAATTATAGAATAATTAATTAATTATTAAAAAAAACTTTTTGAGTGATAGAATTGGTTATTACATTAAATCACCAAGTTCTTTAATTGAAGTAATTGAGAAAAAATGACTTATGTTAAATGCCTTCTCACATCCAAAGCCTGTTATAATACTAAAGAGTATTTTCAAGAAAGACAGGTCTTGCATACAGGTCTTGCATAATACAAGTGTTCACAATTCTGAACTTGTTGCTTATTGTAATCTTTTGGCAGGTCTATTGGCATAAGTAAATTCTAATGTATAATATAATTACTGTATAATAAAATGTGTGGTGTTAAAATTATTTGACACCTTGTAAGAAGAGATATGGTATTCTAGTCTTACTTTCGGTATCGCGCTTCATTTGAATTCTAACTTGTTCTCACAAATCAATTAAAAATGTGACTCCAATATTTAATATTTTATTGTAAATGTTTCAAAAAATTAAATGAACATCTATTGAGTTTCTTCCCAGTTCTTTTACATGAACTTGCAATTAGAGTATGACATTTTATAAGCCTTTGCCTATCTAAATAATACTTTGACTTTGAATTTGAAATCTAATTCCATTATTCATCTTAATAACTGAATAATCTTTATATTAAAATACTTCTATTTTTTATATAAATAAAATTTCATAATCAGAAAACCAGAGTAATTCAGATTTCAACAAAAGGGTTTGATATGGATATAATTTAAACAATTGAAAAATTTTTAATATTCATACATTACAAGAAGCGGTACCTAATATTTATTTTATATAGATGCAAATGAAATTTCAAAACGAATTTAATCAAGTTAATACACAGAGAAATGTAAATGAGTAGTCATAAACTCTTTGCTTGCTTTGAGTCTCAGACCGAAGAACTCCGCTTGAAAAAACACCACGGCTGTTAACAAAGATGCTTAGACAATGGAACATCCGGTGATGCTAATAATAAATAACATTTTGATTTGATCTTTTCAATTAATTTGTACTTGGATCAAGACACAGCTTTGTTATGACCTTTTTCTTGTTATACATATTGTTATATAATATTGAAATATCATTTTTTACGAATATATTGTTTATGATACTATGTAACACTGTGATAATGCAAGAATATGAAATTTTTACTTTTATTTTAGTATCCAAAATTAGTTCATCTGAATGTAAAGTTTGGCTTAAAAATATTTTTTATATCTCTTAGAAGATCTTACACTTTAAGAATTACAAAACAATCGAAATTTCCATTGTTACGTACCTCCCCACTCCTCCATAGACATAGCGTGAGAAAGGCGTCGCCACAAATTAAAATAATTAAATCGAGGAATATTAAACGCTGTGATATTAATACTGAAGAGCATTTCGACATTCATCGCTAGTTGCTAACATTTTCACATCCAGAAAATATAGTTAACGATCTTTTAACTATTTTACATAAGTGTCTAAAACGTTTAATTCAGCGACATTAATATTTTCATTATATCTAAAAATATGATAAATTTAATTCCTATAAAATAGGTCTTAGAAATATTTAAATATGTCTATATAAAATGTTTTGAAATTTTTTTATGAAAATGTAACTTCTATATTTCTGGCAAACTTGACAAAAATATTTAATTCGTTTTTTAATTTTTTATGGGAAACTGATTTCTTGTATATAATTTAATATTAAGTTAAAACATAAAATAAATAGAAATTACAAGATACTATGAATTAGAACCGCCTCAGAGACGCAGAGACTAAATGGGGAGATGTACAATTACGTATCATCAGTACATTTACAATCAAATTGTTGAAATACCAACGTCTGTTACATTGTTTATTTTAAAATAATTGTGGAACCTGTTTCATTAGGCATTAATTTATTCACAATCTCTACATCTTTATGTATTTAAGCCTAGATTTATTTTTATCAATTTTTGTGTTTTAAAACCAAACTCCTGTTACATAGTACCTAAATGCGAATTATTAATTTAATACAACTAAAAATAAATAAATAATTCCCTTTTTTTTGCACTAACGTTATGGCCATATATCATTTTTCTTTTTATTTTAATAAGAAACATTTTATTAATACACAATTTTTAATAACAAACTAAATATGAATAATACAGGAAATTTTATTACAATATTTTAAAAGTTCGCTCGCTGCGTACAGAATACGCTTCCTCGTCCACAAATAACAATGTTAGAATAATAAGATGATAGTAAAATTACATACTATTTTATATGACAACAATGTAGATAAGGAAAAGGAATAGTTCTCTGTTTACAGTACACATAATTTTGCGGTTCTTTAATAATCATAAGGAAATATGTTCATACATATTAATAACAATATTTGTAAATTCTGCAATGGGATTATGAATAATGGTAACGTTTAATAATATTGAATATATTTTTCTAATTGTATATAATATGTATATGCTAAACGAGCTCAGGGGTAATGGGAGGGAGCTCTAGGGAATGAACGCTAAATAATACACATTCACGCGATTTTACGTCACTTTAAACTATTTAAACCATCTTTGTCATTATTATTTGAAAGATAAATGTATTATTTAGTGTTATTATTAGATTTATTTATTGTTTTGCTTTTTTTATGTACTTTAACTTTGTAACTTTTATTATTATTATTTTTTATGTTTTATTAGTATGATCCACTGTAGTTTATTCTATTTTACTGAACTTTTCTTTTGTAAACACTTTGGTAGGCAGCACTTGTAGTTGTAAGGGGGAGCTGAATAGCAGCTATAAAGCTGAGTTCACTCCTTTTTACTACATTTTTTGTTCAATTATTTTCAAAAATATCAGTTTTTTTTTTGTACTTGGTTAGTGGGTAATGATAGATTAGAATAGAAAAAACGAGAAAAAGGTATGAAGAAAAGAAGAAAATAAAAAAATACAAAATAAAGGAAACTAATAAACAAAATTGTGCCAAAGAAGAAATTGGTATTTTTTTATTTATGAAAGAAATATTTCTTTCTTGCATGTTAAGTACATATTGTTTAGATTAATATTTATTTTTAATAACTAACCCTAAAGTATTTTTGTCCAAAAATTCCTAAAACTGTCACACGCACAAAAATGGTGTAACAAAAGATAAAAAAGAATCATATATTTTATTAAAATAATTAGAGTATAAAAAAAAGCCATGACGAAATGAAGGACCTGAAGATAAATTTGTTCTTATCTTTAATTAAATAATTTTCTTAGTGTTTATTATTCCATTACTGCTTTTAGTATGACAAATTCACCAGTATTTTGTCACCAGTCTTGGAGACAGTTTCCTAGAAGTCTAACTTCAATCCTTGCTAATTGTAATCCAGTAACCTAACTATACAATTGAAACACTAGCAGCGATGGAGTGCTCTAAATTATTGAGTTGTTTTAATTAACTATTTATGTTAAATTGTTATTTAGCTATTTTACATTTTTTTTAATAAAACTCAATTTGTTAAATGCCACCAAAACTGTATGTTTTACTAGACCGCCTTTTCTCCTCTACTATTATATCTCGTAGGGGGTCCAAAAAAATAAAATGTTGCAAAACCGAGGTATACTAGTTCAACGGATTGGTTTTACTTTTTGAATCATAAAATTATTTCCGTGTTTTTTTAAAATTAATATATCAATTAAAAGTGTAATAAACTGAACAAATATTAAACAAAGCTTTCTATTTTCGTTTCTATTAGCTTTTAATTATATTATCAAGGGAAATCACAACATGGGGTCTCAGAGGATTCTAAAAACATTATTAGGTTTATAAAATATTGACATTTAGTAATAAATAATCTTATTCTACTCTGGTTCACTTTTGGTATAACCAAAATGATTATAAAATCTATAATTTTTGCAACCTACAAATTTTGAAAATGTCAATTTAATAATTAATCTAAAATATAACTTCATTGCTTTCAAACTATTAATGCACTTGATATACATATATTTATAATGTCAAAACAATCCAACGGTTTGCTTTGGTAAAAAATGTATATTTTATAATTAAGGACATCGCTTATTTATTTAACTGTTGTAATAGGTAAACTGTAAATGCTGGAGGTAGTACACATGACAATAGAAAATATATTTCTCAAGAAAATATCTTCTCAACTCTTGTAGTAATTGCGAGACTTCTTATGACCATTACAAAGTAAACAAACTAATTCCAGTTTACTTAGGCCTCGAGTTTTTTTAATTTAGATAGTGCGTTTATACGATACGTACTTTTTTATCAAATAGGTATCACTTTTATCTTTATTAGATGTATATTATATTGAATTCGATATGACGGTTTTTTTTTATATATGAAACATTTTGAATAAATATAATAAAACTTTTTCCCTCATATCTACTACTATTAACTGGCATAAATATTTAACTTAGAGAAAAATATTTCAAAACACAAATTTTAACTACATTATATGTATTGCATCAAAAACGATTTTGATATAAAATTTACAAATTATTCAATATTTACGTTGTTATTTCGCATTTCAATTAAAACTTCGCCACCCCAACCTCAATGACGTCAGTCCATCAAATAACTCAGTTATGAAAATATCTGGTATTCAAAGTATCTTTATTATTACATTTCTGATATTAACACAAACATATTAAATGTTTCATTTCTCAAATTCAATAAAAAATTGCTTCAACAATGGCGCATTGTTTAGTAAATGTATATTTCTTTCTAAACGTAGTCCTTTTTAAAATAATGTTGAAGAAACTTGAAATGCTAAGTATACTCAGAGCATTAGAACTAATTGCAATGTCTTGACTTTCTCACGACACAAGTAGTACTTATGAATATCCTACAGGTACTGAAAATTCGAGGACTTTATATAAAAACTTAATCTTGAATGAACTATATATTTAAAGAATTATGCTACTTCTTTAAAACATTTTCAACTAAATAAATGTCTTGTCCAGTGAGGTATTAAAATGGTTTCACAAAAAAAAATATAATAATTTATTTAAACAACAACAAATTCAAATGTAATAATAATATCCTGAAGAGTATTAAACATTTGTAATAATAGACGTTCAAAGAAAAAAAATATTCAAAGAATAAAATGAACCAAAAAATATTTTTATTCGTTTATAAAAAATTAAAAAGATGACAAAGGTGATATCGCAGTGTCCTTAAAATTAATAATATTATTTTTGATTCGAACAGCACTGAGCTGCGTCTCATGAATTAATAACGAACTTTCGTATACTATAACTCCAGAGATTTAAGATGTTACTTGGCTTTATTTATATTTTCAGATTATTTTATTAAAAAATCTATTTTAAGGTATTTATTATTGAATATTGAGAAATGATAATGAATTCTGAGGATTCTAATACATCTAATCTATTAATTTATTCTAAGTAATAAAGTGGTAATATTATTTAATCCATCCATTATTATTTAATACTTGATAAGAATTGAGTTATTATTTAATTTATTAATATTAAATATCTTAATAACAATTTAACATAAATAGTTAATAAAACAATTGAATTATATAAAACTCTCCATCGTTGCTAGTTTCAATTATATAATTAGGTTACTAGATTACAATTAGCAAGGATTGAAGTGAGACTTCTAGGAAACTGTCTCCAAGACTGTGCTAACTAAACTATTGGTGAATTTGTCATACTAAAAGCAGTCATTAAATAATATACAATAACACAATTATGTAATTGAGCGAAGCGAGCGGAGCGATCGAAGCTCTGTACGAGAGATTTTTCTGCATCCTTTGTGCAAGCATCAATCATAAACGGTATATCCGCAAATTTCTTTATTGTGCACAGTGATAGACGTCAGTCTGGTGATGGTTATAAAAAAAATGTTCACATATTCGATGTCGTTGAGGAATAATCATAGAAAAACTAAAATTCTATAGACTTCAATGGGAAAAAAAATCCGCGAAAATTTAGTTTTACAATGAAAAAATATATTATAATAAAATTAATAAATAAATATATAAAAAAAATATATGAGGACAGAATGCGTCAACGTTTTGTAAATGCACCTTCGGTGCTGTTTGCACCTCTCTTCGCTCAATATGCTTGTACATAGCGAGATTTTGCGAGCGCAGCGAGTTAAGATTGAGGTCTGGTTCGCGCTCCTAGTTAAAGATATGAAGAAATTTATATCCAGGTCCTTCATTTCTAAACTCTAAAGAGCGGACTCGAGGGCTAAGTAAACATGAATTAGTTGGTTTACATTGTTAGGTGTTGTTATATCTACCCTTTTGTGAATATTTCACTAAAAATACTTTAAATGATATCGGGATATTTTAAACAAACAAATATTTATTAAAAACACAAAAAAATAGTCACCTTTTTCAACACTAGCAAAGAAAATTAAATTAAAATATATTACTATAAATTATAAATATATACTAAATATATTATAAATATATACTAAACATGACACAAAGAAATATTTCTTACGTAAATAAAAAAATATTAATTTTTTCTTCGGCTCAATTTTATTTATTACAGCTTCCTTTATTTCTATTTTTTACAGTTTCAAGGCAATGAAGGATTTTTGTATATTAATTATTAAAATTATATTTTGACATAATTTTTAACTTGGAAACATTGAACTCATGTTATTATCATTAGAATATAGTAAAGAAGACTAGAGTAGAGTAAGATTAATAAAAGTCAATATTTTATAAACCTAATAACGTTGACAGAAGCCTCTGAGACCCAAGTTGTGATTTCCCTTGATAATTTAATTAAGAGCTGGTAGGAGTCGTAATGGAAATAGAAAGCTTTGTTACATTTCTGTTCATTACACTTTTCATTGATGCATGAATATAAAAAAAACACGGAAATAAAATGATGATTTAAAAGGTAAACAATCTGCTTTAAATAATATATCTCGGCTTTGGGACATACAACATTTTATAAATTTTTCATTACCAGACATAATGCTTAAAATTGGGAATGTAGAATAATTTTTAAACAAAGAATAAAATACACTTCATTATTATAGTATTATTATATAATTCCTATAATTATGCTTATAATGGGAAGCAATGGCTAGTGATAAATGGTGTGTGCTTTAATTAGTAAAAGGTATCTGTGTATATTATTAACTCTATTTCTATTGTCTATTGTTGATTATTATATGTAATAAATGAAAACAAATCATATATTACAAACAACAATATTTGGATAATGTGACCTCATAACTATTCGATCCAATTTCATTTCAACCACATTATTGGTAAGAAATTTTTATTGGTATTATTATTTTGTATCATTCTGTTATAATATTTCAGTTCTATGCCACATTAGTATAAAGTTATTAATTTTTTGATATATTAAAATATAATTTTTAAATATAATAAAATAATTATCCCATTTAAAATACTAAATTAAAATATTATTTCATTTTTCATTAATTTATTTTAAAAAAGTAAAAAAAATTAAATGTAAAGAAGGAAAATAATTAGGTATATCAACAAAGTAAAAGATGTGATCAGATAAAAATGATTTAATAATCCTATTAACACCTAACAACTTGTCGCCGGTTAAACCTCACTTGAACCTTCCCACTTCATCTTCCGGCTAGATAAGAATCCTTTATACCGTAATGTCAGCTTCGAATAAAATTTACAAAAAAAAAACAAGAAAATAATCTGACCATAATAGAAGCCATTTAGACAGCCGAGAACTTTTTTAAATTCTGTATGATATAGAATAAATGAAGACAAAGGTTTAATATGCAATTAATAATTTGTTATTCAAACCTATATCTATTTATTTGGAAAAAACAAATCGCGTTTTTGATTAATAAATGTTATCCATTAAGAGTTGTTTTATAAATTTTGAAATAAAATAAAAATTATACAAAATGCTTTATAAGAATATCCTGTGATAGTAAAATTTTATACAACAATGTTATATTTGTTTGAGACTGTTTTCTCGTGTAGATAATTCGTATTAAGTTATTAATTGCCTTTGCATGTTTAGTGCAAATAAATAAATAAATAAACAAACTTTTAATTTAATAAATAAACAAAATATTTATGAAAACTCTAAACTAAATAATGTATGTAATATTCGTATCTTGATCCCTAAATGTTTTAACTTTCGTGTTTTGCTTTTACTTTCTTTGTCAAGACGGCAAAACTTTAAAACTCTCTGCAGAAGTGTTTCCTTATAATTACAATCTAGAGGTGTTCAAATTCAGAGTAAATAGGTTTCTACTAGATAACCGTGCACCATTGTAGACTTCAGCCATCAGGCAGACTGAATTTAATTTCAGTTTGCCTCCCAGTCGTAAACCTATTTAGAAGTAAAAAAAAGGTTTAAATATTTATACATAATAGGATATACCTATGTTTTATATACACGAAAATTCTAAAAATAATTTAATCAAGCAAGTCTGTAAGAATTAGTCATAACCTTTTGCTTTAAGTCTACTATGAAAGAATGTCCCTAAAAAACAACATGGCTGTTAACAAAGACAATGGAACATGCGGTGATGCTGAGAACAAAAATAAAATGAGGCTCATTACATAACCCGATATAATTAAATAATTCTTTATTCTCTTATATTTGTTTGCACTTCGATTAGGAAAAATATTTCATTTTTTGTTACGATTATTTTCATGTTTTACAAATTTTAATGCTGGCTTAAAATTATCTTATCCAAGTAGGTCGTCTATATACTTAAATCAGAGGTATGTCAAACTGTAGCTTGAAATATTTTTGTACCTTTTATGAACTATAGATAACTAAAAGTTTTGTAAGAGTTATGTATATTTTATTACTTTTATTTAACTGGCACAGATTAGTTTCCTTGAAGGAAGTTTACGTTTTTTCTTTTCAGAATAAAACAAGATCTTGTAATTTAAATTTTTCATAACTATTGATTTATTCATTTCAAGGGATCGTACTATGATGAATAAGTCTTATATTGTTTGAAGTGACAAAAACAACAAATACCTAGGAGTAGTTTAAAATATTAAACACTAAGGTGTCAAATTCCAGCATTTCAACCTTTATGACGGACTTTATTCAATTACAACAAAAATTGCAAACAATGGATAATGTCATGAGTTGCATCAAACACTGTTCAAGATGAGCGTTTGAAAACAGTGTTTAGATCAACGAAGTCTTTAGATTTATTTATAGCCAATGCTTATTGCAATTTAGATCTAATTTAAAACAAAGATTCTGAATAACAAGCTAGATATTACATGAAAAAATGCAAGATATTTTATTATAATATTTTAAAGGAGTATCTTCACTTTATGCGCACAGAATACGCTTTCTCGTCCACAAATAACAATGTTAGCATAATAATAAGAAAAGAAAATTACAAACTATTTTATATGACAACAATGTAAATAACAACAACGAATAATTTCATGTTTACTATATATACACAAGCTTTTATTTAATAATCATTACGAAGAAAATGTACTTATAAGTTCTATAGGATTATTAATAATTGTATTGTTTAATAATATTGAATATTTTAACTTTTTAATAAAAGAACAAGCACAATATTATTACATCTAATTAATATTCGTTTATGGCTTACTCTTTAAGATATATTAGATATTTAAAAATTTTTAAAAATAAAAATATTAAATATTAAAATGTGAACTATATACTTGAATCAGCATTTCTTAACTCAGGATTATTAATTTAAGATTTAAGTCTTATGGTTAAATAAATAAATAAATATTATTGTTATTGTATTTGCCGTGGGCTATGACTTTGCTCGAGGTGCAATCAAAATATTATTAAGACTTAACTAACTGAAAGTATAACTGTCAAAGTAAATCGTGAAACTGACGAAAGAAAAAAAAATGGCTTAACTAAGGATCATCTCAAAGAAATATGTCGTAAAAATGTATCATAAACTTTATTAAAATAATTTGAGTATATGTAAAATTAATGATAAAATGAAGAACCTGGAGAAAAAATTGTTGATAGCTTTAATTAAAGAAGTGTTTCATTATTTATTATTTAATTACTGCTTCTAGTGTGATAAATAACCCAATCGTTTAGTATGAAGAACTACGGAGACAGTTTGGTAGATGTCTCACTTCAATCTGTGCTAATTGTAATCTAGTAAAATAATTTTATAATTTAAACACAAACAGAGATGGAGCGCTTTAAATTATTCAGTTGTTTTAATTAACTTTTTATATTAAATTTCTATTTTAATTAAACTCAGTGTGCACTGATTCTAAGATAAGCCTTGAGATCAATTTCCTTTTATATCATCGACTTTAAAGCGATTTTTAGCAGTTATTTTGATTCCTTTGAGTGAAAAGTAACTTTATATTAATGTCGATTTCGATAAGAAAATGTACACGTATGCCAAAATATTTGTTTTAATTTCTGTTTTAGTACTTCGTTATCGTTAAATAAAAATTTTTATGTTATAAAACTATGTGTTATGATTCAATAATAATGGATTAGATATGAATTAAATTCATATTGAACAAGTAAATAATAATGGATGAATAATATTATTACTTTATTATATATACTTTATCTCAGTATTCATAATAATTTATCAATAGTCAATAATAAATATCTTAATGTAGATATTTTTAAGAAATAATCTCAAGGGTACCAACAAAGTAATATTTAAAATCTCTGGAGTTATCGTAAACGAAAGTTCGTTATTAATTCATGAGACGCAGCTCAGTGCTGTTCGAATCAAAAATAATATTATTAATTTCAAGGACACTGCGATATCACGTTTGTTATCTTTTTTAATTTGTTAAAAACGAACGTAAATATTTTTGATTTCTTTTTATTCTTGGAATCAGTTTTTCTTCGAATGCCTTTTTATTACTCAAAATGTTTAATAATCTGCGTGATATAACAATTATATTTCAGTTTTTTGTCATTTAAATACATTATTTTCTTTAAAACTGTTTTAAAGCGTCATTGGACTTTTAGTTAGCTGGAAGTAATGTTTGGAAATGTCTCAAAGAAGTAACATTATTCTTAAAATTCTCATATTTTCAGTACATTTATGATATTCATAAGTAATGCATGACTCGAGAGAAAGTCAAGACATATTGCAATTAGTTCAAATGCTCTGAGTATACTTAACATTTCAAGTTTCTTCTACTTTATTTCTTATTTAAAAATCGTGATATAAGTATGTATGTGTTAAGTATATTTATATTTTCATTCCATTTCCTTTCAATTTGAGAAATGAAAAAAAAAAAATTTTGATTTATCTTTGTATACATGTCAAAAATGTATAATAAAGATATATTGAATGTCAGATATTTTCATAACTAAGTTATTTGATAGACGGACGTCATTGAGGTTCTGGTGATGGTTAAAATTTGTATGTTTCTATTTGTGTGTCAATTAGTACATATGACGAGAAGAAGGCCTAATAAAGTGTACATTCTTGCTGGCGGGTTAAAATATTCCCGTGCACAGAAAAAAACTCTAAAATTAATGACATACATGTTTAATATTAAATACTAATTTTATTATAAAAATTCTTATATTATTTATTATTTCTCTAATTTTTAAATAATATTCTCTACTAACTATTTCCTAACTATTTCAGTAAAGCAGATGAAGACGCAAATAACAGCTCCAACCTGCTATCAGAGTTTGTCTCTGCTTGACCTGAGAAAAAAATTAATATGTTATATACATTTTCAGAACGTTAAAATTGTAGCTCAAATACATTTTTATGATTTCATTTTCATTTTCACTTTATAAATTTTAAATGCTTCAAAAATATATAATCGTATAATTGAAATCATTATAGTTTACATCTAATAAAAAGAAATCAGATAAAAACCTTTTTACGCACCTGCGCATCGAATAATTTTGTGAATAAACCTTCGTTAGTAGCTACGCACTATTCAAACTCTAAAGAGAGTGCTCGAGGCCTAAGTAAACTAGAATTAGTTGGTTTACTTTGTAAGGGTCATAAGAAGTCTTGCAATTACTACAAGAGGTCAGAAGGTATCTTGAGAAATATACCTTTATAATTGTTGTAAACAACCTACAGTTTTCTATTACATTGATTGAAACAAATAAGACGTTAGAAAGCAGAGCCTTTATTATATAGTATATATTATATTAAGTTCGATACTTTTGAAATTTTAATAATACATATATCAAGTGCATTAATAGTTAGAAGCCAACTAGAGTTTTTTAGATTTATTATTAGAATGTCATGTTTACATATCTCTTAGGATTGAACTTTTGAACACTTGCAAAGATTGGCTGTATTTATAATCACTGTAGACTATAGTAGAGGAGAAGAATATTATTTATTATTAAATATGAATATTTTATAAACCTAATAAAGTTTTCAGAAACCTCTGAGACCCCAAGTTGTAATTTCCATTGATAATTTAATTAAAAGCTGGTAGACACGAAAATTGATAGCTTTGTTAATTTTTTGTTCAATTTAATACAGTTTTAATTTATGTATTAATTTAAAAATGAAATCACGAGAATAAGTGTACGATAGTATTTAAAAATGTCTTGGTTTTGCAACATGCAAGATTTTATATATTTTTCATTATATATTCAAATTAGCTTATTCTATTCTTATTTCATTGACTTCGTTTAAAATAACGACTTTTGCTTTAGATAAATTAGGATATTAAGAAATAATGTACCAAATAGGTCATTTGTTTTTCGTACTAAATATATAAATGGTCAAACTGTTTGAAAGTCAATGTAAACCAACTGTTAATTGGAAACACTACAAAAACTGTGATCGTAGCGATGCCAACGTTCTTTCATGTTTCCATAAAAACTGAAGTTTTCTGTTTATCTTTCATATAAAAGACTGTATTTTGTGAAGTAAATTAAATTTATTTATATTAATTAAGCCGGTTTACGCCAAACGGTGAATTCGTTAATAAAAATTTTATAATATATGTAACAAATTACCAATTCTGGAATAGTTATACGATATGTTGACGTATCAAATTATATAAATTGGAATTGATTTATTTATTAGACAACTTTAATTGAGCCTTTTAAGATTCACATACAATAATATATAATCTCTGAGTCTCAGTTTGAATTATCTCATTTACAATTAAATTAACATAATATGGTAATAAAAGTTTTTTTTTATTTCTAACATTTTTTATCCATATCATTCAGATAAAAAAAATTTATATCTATAATATATTCTTTTAACATAAGTGTAAAATTTCATTTCCTAGTTCATTTTTCCTTGTCTTTATATATAAAATCCCTTTTGGCTCAAGTCATTCCTCAGCGAGTAAAGATGCTCTGGTAAAGTATAAGAAAGATCTCGTATTCATATCGTGTGTCTTATATAGTGCAATATGATATAGAAAATAAAACCAATTGTGGTGCTGTCTCTTATATTCGTTAAAATACTGTCTTTTCGTGACTTATTATACTATATATAGAAATCGATATAGAAAATGTATTATTTATATTTGAATGAGTATGTCTGTTTTTATTGATAAATATCCTTAAAAATCTTATAACTCCACTTAATGAATATAAATATGTATTAAAGGCAAACAGGTTTCAAATTCCTCTATACAACCACAGTAGTTCAGAGAACTCATTTACATTTTAAATTAATCGAGAATCGAGAATAATTGCATTTGTGAATCCACTTTATGCAATTAAATTCTATAATTATACTTATAATGGGACGCGATCGCTAGTGACAAATAGATTGGACTTTAAACAGTAAAAGGTCTCTGTTTATTACTTACTCTATTTGTATTGTCAGTAGTTGATTATAATATGTAATAAATGAAAACAAATGATATATCAAAAACAACAATACTTGGATAATGTGACCTCATCAAAATTTCGTCGACCCAATTTCATTTCAACCACAGTATTGGGAAGGAGCGAAAATGTTATTGGAATTGCTATTTCTATAGTTATGTTATATTTCAGTTCAATGTGACAGTAGTATAAAAAATATTAATTTTTGTATCAAATTAAATTTAAATATTTTAAGATTCACTCATTACTCCATAAATAATAAATTGAAATAAATATAGATAATTAAACATTATTATTGCGATTTTCAATAACTTCATCAAAGATAAAATTAAAGACAGAAAAAAATAAGGCTAAATAATAAAAGTAATATGACTTTATAATTCTATTAATAATAACAATAATATAATATAAAATAATAATTCACGAGTACATATTTGAAATAAAACTATTTTTACGGATTAAAACTCGCGTATAATTTGGTTACATTTTGTTTTTTTTTTGAGGGTATGTCGCTGGTTAAGCCTCGCTTGAACCTTCCGACTTCACCTTCCGGTACTAGATAAGACCCTTTTATGCCGTAATGTCAGCTTTGAATAAAAATTTCCAAAAAAGAAGAAAATAATCTGACCATAATAGAAGCCATTTAGATAGCTGAGAGTTCTTTACATCCTGTTTATGAAGAATGTTTATAGACAATAAATTTATCAGATTTTGAAGTAGCGGTAGTCGCAAATTTGCTGCTTGCAATTATAATGCAATTATTAATATTTATATTATATTTAGTGTGTTATTCATTTAGGTGCTAACTTGCTGTTTACCGAAGTAGAAGGACCCCTTGAAAAAAATGAAGAGATAAGCTACTTACACTTTTGATATTCTTCTAATTTTCGATTTTTAGGTCAGCACTAGAACATTTTATATATTAGCAAAACGGTGTAAGATTTTGCTAATATATAAAATTTATTGATTGATAAAATTTAAGCAATTTAAACATGATCTTAAATATTACAAAATATTTTAATGAAATACACAGAGCAATGAAAATTGGTACATATATTTATATATTAGCTAAACAGTGTAGGATTCCAAATTGATAAATATTAAACAATTTAAAAATGACCTAATATTACAAAAATATTTTAATCAAATATACAGAGCAATGAAAAGTGGTCATAAACTTTTACTTAGAGTTCCAGACTAAAAAATATCATTTGAAAAACGACACAGCTGTTAAGAAGATGCTTAGACAATGGAACATCCGCTGATGCTAATAACAAAATAAAATGAAAGGGTTGTTTTATAAAACGATGTAATAAATTAGGCTTTGTTCTCTTTAATTCATTTGCACTTGAATTAGGACACAGATTTAATTTATTGTTACGATTTATTTTATAGTTATACAAAAAACTTTAATGTTGATTCAAAATTGTCTCAGATTTTCTTTGAGCTGTTGCTTTTATAAGAAAATCAAATATTAAAACATAGGAATTTCAAAATGGTTTATTTGTCTCTTCATTTCAAAAGATTAAACATGACCAAATACAAATATTAGTAATTATGATCTGCTTAGATAAATTTGTCTAAAATATAATTCATATATTTGAAAAGTAAAAATTCAAGATAATAAAAATTAGTTTTTAAAAATTAATATGTTTTCTTCAGCTCCCTGGCTTTAAATCATACAAATCATTTCAGTTAAACGTTCTATTGCAATTCTATAAAATGTTATGACTTGTAATAAATTATGATGAGCGGAAATTTCCATAAAAATCATAATTTTTTGACTGCAAATAAGGCACCATTAATAAAATTTATTAAAACTAGGCATTTATAATACATTCAACTATGACTATGAATATTAAATTGAATAGAAACGAGAATTGGCTACAACTTTTATTGTTCCCACTAAAATATTATGAAAAAAAACTTTCATTTTATGAGGAATTGATTTCTTGCCATAAAACTCTCAAATCTCGATTTCTCGATTTTAGACAGAAATAAAATCAGAACAGACTAAAATCAAAAGCTTTCAGATCAGTGAAATAAGACTTCTACTTTATTCTGCCATCAACCATTACGGATTGCAAAAAAAACTCACTCTATTTCCACATAGTCAATAATGTTGATTTTTGTCACGTAAACTAAAAAGTGGTGGCCAAAACTGAGAACCATCTGGCTACGTCAGTATTTATGGATATAGGTTCCTAGCAAGAGTATCAGAGACACAACATACGCAGACAATGATATGATAAGTCCTGTGCTATGATCAGGCAAATACCAAAATATTTGTACCATTTTTAATAACGTGCTAGATATGATATGAGTAAAATGCAATATATTTTGTTGTAATACTTTAAAAGAACATCGCTTCTCTTCGCTTTCTGCATTCAGAATACGCTTCCCCGTCCACAGATAACAAGATAAGATGATAGTAAAATTACATACTATTTTATATGATAACAATGTAAATGAGGAAAAGAATAGTTCCATGTTTATTACTGTAGACAGATTTGTAAATAACAAGGATAAATATATACTTGCGGTTTTAAAAAATATCTTTTTAATATAATTATTGGTTTTTATAGTAATGTTAAATGAAAGGACAAGAATATAATATTTTCTTTATTAAATATTCAATGTTTATTTTTCGAGATACTATAAGTCTTTTAAAACAAATAGAATGGAGATAATATTCGCAACTTCATCTATTCATAATGTTTTCTAAGATTTACACAAGTACTACACATTTCAATAAAAATATTTTACGTTTAATCATTTAATTTGTCACCTACCTCCAAGATTGACAGACACCAACATCTCGCTTTGCCGCGAACACGTTTGCTGCAAAGCACTCGAAACGTCGGGTTTAAATTAAAAAATGTAATAAAAACGCGACTTATATCCGTAAAATAGTTTCATTCTTTTTTTCAATTAGATTATTATTGTTGTTAAAGCAGCGATTATCTATGACATTGCAAGTTTTGTATCTGTCATTAAAATACTGTCAGTACTATTTTAATACAGATTTTTCATTAATACGGACCGTTTAAGCTAATTCAGTTGTTACAGCTAACTATTAATGAAAATTGTTAATAATATGTTTTACTTTTAGTTTAATAAAATATAGTGCGAACGTTCTCTAAGAGGACAAGCCTTGTGATTAATTTGCTTACGGAACATCGCCTTTTAAACGATTTTCATTCGTTATATTGATTCCTTTGAGTAACAAGTACCATTATATTAATGTTCGTCGATTCCAAAACGGAGAGGGTTTTCAAACTATTCGTTTCAAATTGTGCTTTAGCAGTTTCTACACTCTGAGCTTTCTATTATATAATCCTTAAATAAAAATACGATTTTAAACATAAATTATGTATTACAACTAAAATGTTAGTAAATTATGCATTTAGATTCAATAATATTTTTAATACATAAATAATCCTGATAATTCATAAATATTTTTTTACAAGAATGTTCATAGTTAATAATAATAATAGCTATTTGAAAGTGTATATTTTTATGAAATTATCTCAAAGATACGAACATAGCAAAGTAGTCTAAAATCTTTTGAGCTTCCTGTCGATAAAAGTTCGTGATTTCTTAGTGAACCGCATCTTGCTGCTGTTCCAATCATAAATAATTCTCCCAATTTCAAAGACACTGTGATATCTCATTTGTTATCTTTTTGTCTTTTGTTAAAAATTTAAGTAAAAACATTGACATTATATTTTAAGGCGGCATTGGTAGTTTTATTTTGGTTAGGTAGAGACAGAATCATATACAGTGAAAGTGGTTGAGTATATGTATTTTAAAGGGGCCCCTTAAATCACCTGGGTCGCAAGTACCAAGCAATGTTTTGTACTCAAACCTATGGAATGCTAACAGGCTTCGTCCATTTATTGCTCTTTTTATCCTTGGAACCATTTCCTTGTTTATCGCATTTTTGTTATTATGATGTCTAAAAACCTTCACGATACAACATTTAAAGTTTGGTTTGTTATTGTTCAAATGTTTTATTTGATTCGTTTTCAATTTGAAACAGCTACGAAGCCCACTAGTCATTTAGTTATATGTTTGAAAATATTCGAAGTTCGTAAAATATTCTCAAAATACACAGTTATTTTAACATTAAACTACAAAAACATTCCACATATTTTCAGTACATTTGTGATATTCATAAGTACTGCATGACTCGTGAGCAAGTCAAGACATATTGCAATTAGTTCAAATGCTCTGAGTATACTTAGCATTTCAAGTTTCCTCTGCTTTATTTCTTATTTAAAAATCGTGATAAAAGTACTTCTTTTTGAAATATATATGTCTAAAGTATATTTTTCATTCCATTTCCTTTCAATTTGAGAAATGAAACAAAATATTTAATTGTGATTTATCTTTGTATAAATGTTAGAAATATAATATTAAAGATATTTTGAATGGCAGATATTTTCATAACTGAGTTATTTGATAGACGGACGTCATTGAGGTTCTGGTGGCGAAGTTTTAATTGAAGTGGAAATAACAACGTAAATATCATATTGTACATTTTATATCAAAAGCAGCTTGATAGAATACGAATAATCTAGTTAAAATATTGTAATATTGTTTTTTCGTAAAACGTTTTTTATGTCAATTTATACTATATTCTAGAAGAAATCTAGCAAATGTATTCTGGATGGCTCTTTAAAGTTCATAAGACTATATTTAGCAAGTTGAAGTAATCATACTATTGCTGAATATATTTGAACAACTATTTGTTTCAAACCCAGTACAAAAGTTTAAACTCTAAAATAGACTGTTATTTACAGCAATTTCATCTGAATGTTTAATTCAATTTACAAGCTATAAATAATTTAACCACAATATAACGGAGTCTCCAACCTATATTTGTGTAATCTATGTGTTTTATACTTTTAGAATACTTCATAATTTAAACAGTGTCTTATTGAAATCATCTTGATTGACAACTTATAAAAATAATACTTATCAGATAAAAATGTAGTGATTGAATTAAATTGGAAAATTAAATTTTGTTAGTAACACAACTTAAAACAGTATGTTCGAGGCCTGAATAATAAGAATTAGTTTGTTTACTTTGTAAGGGCCATAAGACAACTCACAATTACTTCAAGAGTTCAAAACATAGGTACTTAAGAAATATTTACAGTTTGTTTCATTAAGAACAACTTAAACAAATAGCTTGTAAGAAATAACGTCTTTGTTTTTTTATAAAAATATATTTTTTAACAAATCGGTTGTAACTTTTGAAATTATGAATAATAAAGTATACGTAAAGTGAAAGTTGGAAGACAATGAACAACTTTTTTTTATTTTAATTATTATATTCATTTATGATTGCTATTTGTTAACTGGAATTAATTTTTAATCATGAAACTAATATGATGGGGCTCGCATCTCACCCCTTATTTTATATTAATTTAATATTTTCACTTATTTAATATTTTCACATAATTATAAAATTGTAAAGTTAGGAACTGATTTTAAAATTACCGTACACTACACTTAGGTAGAATAGAGTGGTTTAGGATTATTTGTTAATAAATGTCAAGATTTTATAAAATGTAATAAAGTTTTTTGAAGCCTCTGCGACCCCAAGCTGTGATTTTCTTTTCATAATTTAATTAAAAGCCGGTAGAATTCTAACAAAAATAAAAAGCATTGTTAATTTTTTCTTGAACTTATTATACTTTTAATTGATGTATCTATTACAAAATTATGAAAAGAAAGTTATGATATTATTTAAAACTTTAATAATAAGTAATATAATATAAGTTGTTGCAAAAAGCTTTTTTCATGTACAATGCTTGAAATTTTGAATATTATTCAGTGAATTTAATTGACTTCAGTAGTATTCTACTATAGTATTTATTAGGTAATTAGTTTTTATACAGCCTGATTACTTTAGTAAATGAATGCATCCCGCGAGTCATATCCTGGTTTGAGAGAAAGTATGAGCAGACGGGACCAGAGAAGATCGGCATGTCATATTATATCTTTTAAAATATTTACTTGGTTTCGTTTATAATTACAACTATTGCTTTAGAAATATAAAAATATTAGGAACATTGTATCAAAAAACGGTCATTCATTTCTCATTTTAACTTTAGAAATGGACAAAACTACGTGAAATTCAATGTAAAACAAGTTTTAATTGGAAACACTCCAAAAACTTCGAGCAATCCGATGCCAACGTTTCGACCATGTTTCGATAAAAACTGAAGTGTCCTATTTACCTTTGTTACGAAAGGCTATGCTTTGTTATGTAAATTATATTACTTATTTTAATTAAATGCGGTTTTACTCCAAACAGTGCAATGAATAATAAAAATATTTAGATGTATTTTAAATGTGCAAATATTTTCATATTATGCGCATATTTTTAAAAATATTTTATTGTATACATAAGTATATGTCTTTATTAATGGATACAGTTATTTTACTCGCTTCAAAAAAACAATGTTTAATTGGGGATATAATTAAAAAAAAATGTTTTTCTTAATCAACAAAAATTCCGCAGAAATTTATTCACGTAATAATTTTAATTATCTTTTATAATTTGTTGTGTAGAACATGTTTTTTAAACGTGATAATCTAGGAGTGTAATTTTAAGTTATAACTTTGGATTTTTGTATACAATATAAACCTATTTGTTACTGAAATAAAATTATTGTAAATTAAGCGACGTATTAAAAAATTTAGGTCTTATTTGATTTCTTTATAATTTTTTTATTTTTTCTCATATCACATACAATCTACGACAGGACAAAAAAGAAAAACAAAACTGACCACATATTTTTCAAGGTCCTTGTATATATTTATTTGTAATATTTATGGAAACTTCGCTTGACTTATTACTTTCATTCGTTGCCAATGTCTCATTTAAAATTCAATTAATATAAAATATTAAACATTTTTACTATGTAGATACTTATTTATTGTAATAATGTTGATCAATAACATGGAAGAAAAATATATTTTAAAATCAAAGAACTTTTATTCATACTAAATTTATTCATGTACTTATTTGTAAAACTCTATTGCCTCAAAGCATTCCGCATGCAGCGAGCGTAGTTGCGGTGGAAAGTATAAGAAAATATCTTGTATTCATATCATGTGTATTATAAAATGCAACATGATATACGATATAAAACCAATTATGGTTCTTTCTGTTATGTTCAACTTAAGATTGTTCTTTATTTTGTTACAACAGTAGAAATAAAATTCGATTTATTATAATAAAGTTTTTGTATTCGAGTTTGAGAGTCGCTTTTAATATACCAGTCCTCATAATAAAGTTTTTTGCAGTTATAATATAATGAATGTATGTTAATATACTTACATAATCTATCGTTTGTTAAATTATTAGATATGTAAATTTGCCTCTTACTATTTTAGTTTAGTGATCAGATCTAGAAAAAAAAACGAACCAGAATAGATAGATCATTTAAATTTATCAATTCAAAATCTAGTATTCGTATTTCCACACTAATGAGTCTTAATTATTAAATAACAAGTAATAGTTTTATTTATTTTATTTACAAATAATCGTAGTTTTTAACGGAATTATTATATGAAGTAAGAAAGATGCATTCTAAGAGGAAAGCAAAACACTGTAATTTCTTAGGTTTTGTGGCTTATAATAATAATAAACTGTGATAAAGCGTTAATTCCGAATAGTTTTCCACAATACGAGCCTTATTCAAACTTAATCTATTATAATAAAATGGATTCTATAAAGAAAGTACAGAGTAACTTCAACTGACTGACTGACTTTGTTAATCGTGGATTATTAAATATATATCTATACCTAAACTTTTAATATTGGATTCATTACCATACACGGCTTCAAATTTGAACTTAATGTTATAAAAACTTACTATCTGATTGTATCTTTTTCTTTATTATATCCTAAATATATTTTCTTTATTATATCCTATATCCTTTTGTTGCTTATCAGGTATTGTTATTTATTGTACAATCTTTTGTCTGTATAAACTTTATGAAATTCCAAATAAAACTATTTTTACGGATTAAAACTCGCGTATAATTTGGTTACATTTTTGATTTTAACCCGACGTTTCGATTACTTTGCAGTACCTTGATGAATTTCCGTCGAACACAAAGCTGAACTCGGTATAAGCGAACTAATCTTTTGGAAATGCTTCACCAACTATTTCCAGTTTCCAAGTAAGTTGTCGAATCACACAACGACGTGGTTTATGCTAAACAGTTTTATTATCAGTAACATAGATTTGAGTGTTGAAAATCAACCTTAAGTGCATCTAATTTGGAAAGCGGTTGTGTCAATGTAAGGGATATTCAATGATTTTACTATCGTACGTGACATATTAAGAACGACTTGGAGAATAATGTAAGGCAAAATATACGTTTATATATTCATTTAACATTTTACTTTATCATATGTGATCAATACCATTAATCTATCGCTAATGGTTAAAAAATGGCGTTGTAGCTAAAAGTTAATGTTTTGTAACACAAAATTAGGTTTCTTTGAGTAGCATCAAAGTAATCAAGTAAAGTAGTACTTATCAGCGTTAGGTAAATATATTTTTAAGCATGGATAATTATACGTTTAAATTAATTAATTAAATATATAGAGCTTTTTAAGTCTTTCTTTAAAAAACAAATAAAGAAAAAATAACCATGTGTTTTAATACCAACATATTTTTTCTTTCATACTAGTCAAAGGTTCTCGAGAGTCCCCATTACGTATCCAGTTTTTAAGGTTTCCTCTCACATACTTTCCACAAGAAATTCGACTGTTACTTTACGGTAAAACTTTCTTGCCATATCACATTCTTGAGAATCTTCAGGTTATGTTGTTATATAAGGAAAAATACTCTGACCTGAAATTTTAATTAATATTTACCTTGTCTTTGTCACAAGTCTAATGAAAATTCTATAGCCCACTGAACAAAATAGTAATACTAAAGTAGCTAAGCTTTCATAGCACCCTTATTACTTTGATGCTTATAACCTTGTGTTTGTCAGAAAATTGTAATCAAAATTTTGGAATCGAAATTCTCAATATCAAATTGTCCCATAATTCTGCTTAAATTTCATAACAGTAAAAGTGACAGTTATTTTACTGGTCTACAATTATTTTAAAATATCTTTTATTAAAGAATTATAATAATTTACCAATATTACTTCACTATAATTTACACTTACAGTAGCCGTTTTTCCCGAACCCTGTCGTAAGAAGATCTGGCAGGTCTGTGCAATGTGTGATGTCACTGGTAACAATATTGCTTGAATCTTGTCTAATGTAAAAATAAAGATTTATAAAATCATTATTTCTGTAATTTATTTATCAGTAATATTACAATATACATCTTAATCATTTTGTTCATTAGATAACTTATCTTTATCAAAATATCTCTTCCAGTTACCAATAACAGTGAAAAATCAACAATCAGAAACATTAGGCGTTTATATTTTTATAAAACGAAATGAGTAATAAATACTAGCTAAGGTTAGGAATTGCAATATCGTGTATAAAAAAATAAACATATAACGATAACTGCGGTACCACTTTGGCTATGATTCAAGTTATTCAAAAAATAGGACATTTTAATATTATTTTTATACTACCTACATATTAGAACCAATTTTACAAAATGTTTTTTCTATATAACTATAACAAGTGTTGCTTAAATTTTTGTTTTTTGTTATCATGATTTGAAAATCTTGGTAATTTTTTTTTCTTTTTTTACTTCTGGATTGGAACGTCAATATTTTAAATTTCCTAAATTTGGCATGAAATAAAAAATAAAATTTTAAAATATTATCTGGTTACAGTGGCTGTCGAAAACAAAGTAGTGATTTTAATCGCAGATTAAGCTTTGATGTAACATAATTTTTTTTTTTAAGTTTATCTTCTATTTACTTGAGTGAATACTATTTTTGTCAATCGGATTTTTTTTTTCATAAATCGGAAAATTAAGAGAAATATTTTTTTTCTGTTTTTATTTTGCTATTACGACTAAAGTTTCTTTATCCCCTGAAGACCAATCTATGCAAAAATAACAATACCGTGGCGAAATCTTCTTCACGTTTACAAGTACTATTTCAAAGTTATAGAACTTCTGATATCAGTGTTTGTTTTGGCAGTGAAGGTATATAATTTTATCGATGCCGCCTCTTAGTTGTAATAATTTATTAAACAAAATTTAGTATTGCAAAAACAGTTATTTTTTTAAAGATATTGTGGTAATTTATACAGAATTACAATATGGCGCTCAACAATTCACCCTGACCGATGGTGATTCAGTTTCAGGGCCCAACCTTAATGAGTTTTCGCAAAATCTTAATTCAATTTGTAAAAACTTACGCCCGTCTTGAAAATACAAAATGATTTTTCAAAATTTATAATAAAAACGTTTAAATGGAAACCATATTATTATTTTTATGTTACGTTGGGTGCAGAAGGATTACATGGTCTCTTCCGAAATAATCTGCTCGTAATGGCGTGAAAATCATCAAATTGTGGATGAATCAAATCTATCAAATTAATCAAATATAGCTCTAATTTGTTGTGCATTTGTTTTTATGACAGGACAATATCATAACATTTTTGTCTCTTAATTTGATAGACAAAAGTTAGAATTAAACTCCTAACTAAAAACGAGCTCCATAACTTGAAACAACTAACACATAACAACTTTATCTGTTTGGAAGAATTCCAAACTTCAAACAAGGATGTTCATCAATTAAACTTTAGGGCAGCGTATCCTTTTTTGTGAGGTCAAAATTACAGGTCAAATCTTTATTTTTTTTATTAAAAGAGCAATTTCGTTTTTCAAGACATTTTACTGGGTAAAATAGTAATTGCAGTTTAGAAAGAACAATGTTTACAAAAAATTTATTAATTCTTAAAAATATTCTCTAAAACTAGGAGAGCGAACCAGACCTCAATTTTGATTAGCTGCGCTCGCAAAATCTCTATATGTGTTCGCATATTCAACGAAGCGAGGTGCAAACAGCATCGAAGTGGCATTTAAAAAACATCTACGTATTCTGTCCTCAACGATTTTTCACGAAAAAAAAAAACGAAAAAGAAATTTACAAAAAAGACAAAAAATTCCAATAACTGTTAAAAAAATCGGCACGCGTATGTCATTATAAAGCTAAATTTTCTCGCGAAAATTTTATCAACGAATTTATCAACAACATCGAATATTAAAAAAAAAAATTAAAATACCACCAGACTGATGTCTACCAGTGTCCAAAATTTAAATATTTTTGGATATACCGTTTTTGATTGATGGTTGCACAAAGAATTCAGACAAGTCTGTCATAGAGAACTTCGCTCAATAAATACGCTGAAGAAAAAATATAAATATCTAATTAAATGTACAAAATTTATTACTCTTTAATGTTAAATATATGGTTAATATTTATAATAATTAAATTAAAAAAAACTTATACAAAATGTATGAAATGTAATAAATTTGTCATATCAAATATTAGTTTGATAAAACTTTCTTCATATCTAATAGATAAATAAATCTTCTTGAGAAATTCCGTTGCCTATAACATTGTAATGCTTTGAACGGTTGGAAAATTATTACTCAATGTTAAATTTAGAATTCTATGTTTGAGTCTTTGTACTTCAATAGCTTCAACTTAACAAAGCTGGTTCATTTTACAAAACAGGAGAGTTTGCTTCAATTACTTACACTGAATTGTACACAGATTGTTGTGAGTTTTCAAAAGATTGTTTTTATGCTTAGATAAACTGAATATTCACTCCGGAACTTAATAAAAAATCTGCAGACGTATAATAAAAATTGTTTTAACGCTATAAAGTTAAAACAATACAGTAAATATAATATTTTGTTAATAACGCGATTTGGAGGTTTATCAAAAGAAATTACTTTTAGTATCAACTCGTACTTCAATTAAAGTCGTTATATTATTTATTTTTAAGAATTTTACTTTCAATACATTAAATAAGATCAAATAAGCTCAAATTATTATTTAGTATATATGAAAGTGCTTTAATATATGAAAACGATATTTCCATATATTTGAATATTACATAAGATTTATACCTAGTAATTTATATTTTGTTTAAACAATTAACATTGGTCAGAAGTAAAGCATTGTTAGGTTTTCTACAAAGAATAATTAATATATAGAAAATAGATGCTTCGTAGAGATTTTGAGCTATTGGCTGAAATCGCACCGTTAATGTTTATAATTCACTTATATAACTATTTCTATATATTTTTTATATAAGTGATATTTCTTGTGATAACTATTAGTATCTTACTTAATAATATTGTTTGATTGATCTTGCTTATAAAAATATGGTCGTTTTATTTTAAATACGCATTTTTGAATACAAATAGTGTTTTTTTGGGTTAAGATAGATAAAGTTTGCATTTTAGACTTTTAATCAAAAGTTTTTTTGTGAATGTAGTTGTAATGTTATTTTATATGATTAAAACAACCAACGTTGATTTTTTAAAAGATTTCTAAAATGTGAAAGTTAAACAGTTTTTTATGACATAAAATCTTTATTGTAATGGTAGCCTGATTGTTTTTATAGGTTTTTTTAATAAAAAGTTTACATACTTTTGAATTTTTTAGAAAAAACTTTAAGATCGAAAGATATCTGTGTAATCTTTCATCTCTTTATAGCAAAGTAAGTCTTAAGATTATAAAATTTACACAATTTAAATACTGATTTTGTATTCAAGACATCTTAATCTCTAATACTTGTTAGAAAATATTTTAAGAATATGATAAACTCTTGGATATAATCAGTAATTTTGAACTTATTTGCTGCTTAACGCATTTCGATATTTCCTGCTTACCGAATCTTCAATAGAAGTATCTAATAATAATAATTAAAATAAAAATATTCTTTATTACACACTGCGTAGGTAAAGAAAAATTTAAATAAATATTTTACGTACTCAAAAGGCGGCCTTATTGCATGGTAGAGATTTTTTCCATACAACCTTAACATTTATATGTCATAATTTTCGAATAAAGTTAACATTCAAACACTTTTGATTACATTATAACTATTGTAAATTAAATTAATTAAATTAACTATACAAGAGACGTTATTTAATAATAAATTAATGATAACATATTAAAAATATATATTAAGTTATCCAGAAGCTTCTGTTGCCCCAAGCTGTTACTTCCTTTGATGTTTTAATTAAAATCCGAATAAAGTCTATTGAATTGAAAATGAAAATTCAAAGCTTATTTAGAACTTGTTTATTACTTATTTGAAACTTCTTGTTCATTTTATGCTATTTCTTTTACGAATTTCTGAGACGAAAAATAATGGCATTTGCTTGTAAAAAAATACATTTAAATAAATTATTGTAAAAAATAAACATTACATACATTTTTTAAGTACACGATTTGACTAATGAGTAAGCGAAATGTATTTTAATAAAATAATTACAATATATGGTTTAACAAAATTTTTAAATAAAATTATAGGTATTTTATAAGTAGGCTATAATTTTATCGGGTAGATCAGTTACGATATTTTTTTTATTTGCATGTAATTATATTATTTTTAGATGTTTAAGTTAATCATATTATAAATTATAGTTAGTATAATTAGTTGTTAAGTTGTTGTAATGTACAATACTAGAGTGTGAACTCCTTAAAAGTGACAACATTTTTAAAAAATAATTTGCGTTAAGAAAATTTTGTGTATATACACACAGACATAAATAAAACGTAGTTAACAGAAATAATAAAAAAAAGAAGAAAATTTCAGGTACCTTATTTCTATATCTGTTCTTAAATTCTGAGAGTAGACGTAAGTACTTTTAATAGTTAATTTGTAACTAACTTTTAATTGAAACCACTCGAGAAATTTATGTCTCACGGATGCCGAAGTTTTAGAATATATTTCTGTTACGATTAAAATTCAAGTGTTTTTTACTCAATAATTTTGTGACAGACGATAGTTTTGTAGATTAAACTTGCCACTTCATGTAAGTACACTCTTAAAAATCGTGTAAAAACTACACAGGTCAAACTGCAGCTCATTTTGTCTGTGCCTTTCCTATCAGGTTCTTGGCCAATACTTATCGACAAGTAATTGTTCAAAAATAAAATACAAACATTGACATAAAACACAGATTTAACAATGATTTAACAAAAAATAAAAATACTGAAATCAAAGCAAAAAAAACTAAAACAAATAACCAAGTTATCCCAGAAAGATTTGAGAGTCGGCTTCATTTTATTGTGTAACTTTTTTGGAATGAAATTGATCTTATTTAAGAGCGGTCTATTAATACTTCTTTTAGTCTCACAAATATTTTTTAAAAAATATTCTTGTTTGTCAGTATTATATTGTCATTTTGATAATATTTAAAAAAATATGATATTTAGATATTTATACAATAGATTTATGAAATATTTTCACTATTTTTTTAGAATTTCATAAAAAAACCAACATAACTCGCAACAGCTTAGTTTTATTTCACGTATTAGGCTAATTAAATTAATATTTTGACGTGAATTAGCAACTGCATTTTAAGATGGAGATCTTCCCGTTATGATAGTTCTAAATAACTTGAAAGCGTTAAGTTAAGCTGCTAGTTATTAAGTTGTTAAAATGTGTTCTTGTCAAATATATGCATGATATAAATAAGAGTACATTAAAATCGTCCAATATATTAGAAACTTGCATCTTGTTATTTTTATGATTGTTACATTTTCTTACTTGTAATTATCACAAGAACAAAAATTATTACATTATATGATTCCAAATAATTGAAATAAAATGCTGAAATAATCAAAACAATAAATGATATCAATATTACAGAAGTTTGATTCGGTTTTGAACTTGTGTATTTCAATTTTAACAAACCCTTTCATTTGTTTGTTTGTTTTGAAAACCGTTTCATATTCATTTATATTAATCGAAAACAGTCAAGGTTCACAAATGAGACTACAAATTCGATTTAAAAGTAATTTAAACCGTTATAAAATAATTAGTTTTGTGTTTTTTCTTCAGATATGCGATAAAGAATTTATCCTTTCACGCTTTCAGCGTTGCGAAATTTAAAACATTGTGCTAAAATAACTTATAAATATATTCGTCTATTTATTAACATTCATGAAATAAAATACAATATTTAATATTTATTTCTTTTCGGGATATACGAAGTTTACAGTATATTAAACAAAACTTTTAATGGTAGAAAAATTTGTAATCATTGAGATAGTAATAAAATATTATTATATTATGTGCTTATTGAAGTAATGTGATAAATTTTATGAATAAATATATTCATTAATTATAATTATTAAAAATAAGTTTATAATAAATCATTTAATCATAGACAAAGCTTCCACCTTATCGGTCCTGATAAGATCCAGCAATTGAAACGCAACGGACTTGTTCATTTAAAAAAAAATCTTAAAGATTAACATGGCAGCAAAGTTCTGAGTTCCATTATTAATTATGATCTAAATATTCGAACACATTATAATACTCATGACGTTAATTAGAATTTCAAATTGTAATCAAGTGACAGTATTGTGACTAGAGCAGAATTGCCTTTTAGCGAAATACCTTGCTATATACATTGTACCCTACACTAGCGATTTACATTCACTTACGATACACCATGCCGTGTCTATAAATATAAAATATATGGAACATTCAAGAACAAAGCCACTGATATGTCGCTATTGTTTTATGTCGGTACGTTATGATGTATGTACAATAGCATAACATATCAATAGACAGTACCAACCGCTTCATTCATAATATAGTAAGTGATGACAGAAATAGCAAGCTACTATTTATTTTCTGATTGGAATAATGTTGCAGTGTCTTTTGTTTAATTTTTTTTAAAATATATATATATGTCCTAAACATATAAAAATGAAGCTATTAACCATTGAGCACATATAAATAATCAAGTGAATTCGGATTGCGATTATTTATAACACTGGCAAACGAAAAAAAAAAAAAGTTCTGATCTACCTACAGGTAAGTTTTTTAAAGTCCTAAAAACGTATTTGAAGTTAGAATTTACCCATCACCCTTTACATCTTGCTCCAGCTACCCCAGCCACCTTCAGACGGCGAATATTTTAAATTAAACAAAGCAGCTCTTAGATAAAGCAGCTTCTATTGTGCTTTTGTTTAATGTTTTAAATAAAATAAATAGAATTGAAATAAAAATTTAAAACTTACTTTAATTAACTTTGTTATTTACATTTTTATTAATTTTTTGAACCTACGTATTTTTCATCGATTTGATTGCAATGACTATAGTTGTTCGCAAAAAAAAAAAACTATTTTTAACATTTGCGTAACAGTGATTACAATAAAATATATCCGGCTGAGTTTGTTGTGTGGTTGATCG
This sequence comes from Mechanitis mazaeus, assembly GCA_959347395.1. Taxonomy (NCBI): domain Eukaryota; kingdom Metazoa; phylum Arthropoda; class Insecta; order Lepidoptera; family Nymphalidae; genus Mechanitis; species Mechanitis mazaeus. Next base: position 10,923,782 of record OY365754.1, read on the forward strand.
CAAACCAGAGCATGTTTTGAACCCTCGTAGCCGTAACATTTAAATTGTCCAGAAGGCTTTATTTCGATAAGTATAGCATAAAGATAGGCCCACTAGATTCTTCAAATTGAGATACACAACTGATTCCTGATATTGATTCAAAGTGGAAAAAATATAAATAAATAAATAAAAGCACTTAAAAAAATTTATATAAAGCTATTTAGTAACCGCTAAATTCATGGTATTTGCATTATAAAATTTTGCAAAATTTATAATGTGCAAAAATTATATTATATACAGACATAATGTTAGTACATGCTCTCATTAACGATAACGTTAAATGTAAAGTAATAAAATAATTACAGTATATGGTTAACTAATTATTAAGTAAAATTGTGGGTAGATATCAGGTAGTTTAATTATATCCGGTAACAGACATCCATCTCTGACTTCAAACTCTGATTGGACGAAAAAACGCGTAAAATGTATCTTTCCCATAAAATAACTTTTAATTGGAACCACTTGAAAAACTTCGGTCTCAACGAAGCCAAAGTTTCGATCATGTTTCAATTAAAAATCAACTGTTTTATTTACCTTTGTTACAAATTATTCTGTTACGAAGTTAAAATTTTACTATTCCATTACACTATTTTTGAAATGATACAAAATAATTTAGCTTTGCTTTTCAAAAATCACAAAAAAAATATATGAATTGAAGAAATATGAAGTACAAAGGATATATTTGCGTGTTATGTAGAATCAAATAAGATAAATCTTTTTACGTATGTTTATTATGTGTATGTGTTTTAAAATTACTAAAAAGTAAGAAATATAATTTAACCAAGAGACTTACGAACAATCCAAACTTTAAAATAGTAAAAATACGGAAACCAAAAGGTAAAAGCTATATTAAGCCGACTTATGATGACTGAGATGAGTTCAGATGAAAAAAAAATATTTTTTCTTAGCAAGCTTTTAAGCAATCTTACCCCATTTTGATGTTCTGTTGTTTCATTAATAAATTTATAAGCTCTTTAAAAATAAAAAAATAACTATTTACGCACAATATAGTTTTTATTATAAAAAAAACATCGACTCTCATTTCGTAGCAGTACATCAATAAATTCATCTAGGCGTTATGTTATACGCATAACATTTTGCTGAATTTTTCTTTATATTATAATTTATTTGTAGACTAAAACATTCTGGTTGGACTTAATTTAATTTACTACAGTTATTATACATTACGAATGTAGTAAAACTAAAATACTAAAATATAATTTGTAAATCGCGTCAAGTCTCAAGAGAGAAACGAAACGTTAATGACAGTGTCACCCGCACCATCCTGCAGCGCACATACTATAAATGTCTAAATAAAATTATTAAAAATAGGTTCATGATTGTTTTTATTAAATGTATATTTTTTATTTTTTATCAATTTACCAAGCGGTATTTTTTTTTCTTATGTCGGTATTACTGCGGTCTTGTTTGGTACTCTTTCGTGAGGAGTTCCTTTAAATGAATTTAGACTTTAAGATATACCACATTTTTCTAATTGTCCATTATTAATTATTTCTGTATTTATCACTGTCTGATAAAAACTAACAATATTTATTATATTTAATTTAATAAGCACACATATCAAAATGCAGTTCACTACCTCAAGGAATACAAAAGAGTCTATTATTATTATCTGAACAATTATTATTCAATTATATTGTAAACTTTGTAAACCCTAAAATATATAAATATAGAATATTTATTTTATTTACTGAAAGTTATTATTTTTTACGTCACGTCACGTTATTATATAAAATATGAAGGCGTGAAACACTAATTCCTTTAATTTACATATTTTCGAATAATAAAACACGAAACCAATTATTTTGAAACGGTTTAAATTACTTGGAAATAGCGTTTGTAAACTCATTTCGAGCGGCGATCTCTTTGTGGAAGTTGATTGGTTTCGATTAATATAAATGAACATAAAACAATAATGCATGTGCACTTTTAACGGGATAAAATTTGTTGAAAAAAAATATTTTTTTATCATACACATATAAAAAAAATACGACAAAATTTCCTACAAAATTATAATTTTTATATTTGGTATGGTATATCATTAATATGTACACATCACATATAATTTAATCAATTACTGTTTTCCAGCTATATGTACTATATCTTCTGCCCAAATATTGCCTCGAAAATCTATGTGCGATGCAACCGCCTTTTGCATTTACTAGTATATTTATCTCTTTTATTCGTAAATTTTTTTGTACCCTACTGTTTAAAACTATTGTTATTATTAAATTTATTATGGAACTTAGCAATAAAAATTATTATTATTGTTATTGTATTTAAATTTATTTATTTATAACTTACGTCGGAAAAATGTTCCACTGGGACAAGTCACAAATAGAAATAATGGACACAGAGTATGTAAGTCTAATTTCTCAATAGACTGAATAGCAGTTTGATGTAGTAACTTAATTCTAGATTTCTATTATATTAATAGTTTGTATTTGTATCCGCAATTTCGTAATTAAACCGAAATTATGATTATAAACATTTATTATAATAGGAAAGGGACAAAAAGAAAAACATTGGATAAGCTTATCTCTAATAAGAGATCTCTTTAGGGTTTTAGGGTTTTATCTGTTTAAAATTTCTTAAACTTACATATTGATTAACTCTTAATAACTTATTATTTAAGTTAAAAAGTAAATACGTTTAGCTCAAGTTTTATTTATTTTCTAAGACAACTTTTGTATTTTTTATTTTTTTTTAGTATTCTGAAACTATATAGATAGAACATTGAAATTCGGCTTGGTATTATTTGTAAAAATTTTCAACCCGCTATTAAGCGAAAAACCCGACTTAAATACTACGAATATTTAAATACTAATCAATAACATACAGTTTAAATTATTGAAATCCAAAAAACCTGAAAGTTATTTGAAACATATTTTTTAAACATTTTATTAAAAGTTATTTAAGAACCATAACGTTTGGTTTACGAAAAATATCCTTAAATATTCTCTAAATAAGGGCTTTTTCATTTAGAAATATTATTTAAAACAATCCAGGAACACAATACTTATATTATTTTCCATGCATGATGTTCCATTCCGCAATGTACAATGGAATAAGATATTGGTTCTCCTGGATTTTTGTATAGGAAGAAATACAGATAAACTCAAAATTTCGTCAAAATGCCTCACTATATCTGCAATTACACGACCACAATGCTATAAAAAAAGCAAGTTGTCATACTTAATATCAAATAGAACTTATAATTATCATGTATGTATGTTATTATTGAGCACTCATAATATTTTATGAGTGCTCAATAATAACTTTTTAAACCGTTGAAGTATAGTTGAAAATTTTTATCATATTTCAGAATTAGTGTTAAAAAAAATCATTCATTATTTTCAGATCTAGATTGTTAACTCAAGTGTCAGAAATAAATAACTTATATAATTTTAACCATTTCTTTAGGTAAACAAAGTGTATGTATATGTGTGAGTACTTTACATACGCCAAAGCATACACACAACGTTTAAACACAATATAAAACGCGTAGGCATTTTTTTATTATTTTGAACCCTTATAAATACGAGTGTTGTTGGATTGTCACAAACTAAAAATGTTTCTTTATTAATTTATATACAACTGTTTAAATTAGTCCTTTTAAAATGACAGATAAAAACTCGAATGCTTAAATATTTTGAAATTTTGTAAATGATATTAATAATTATTTAATAATAATTTAAAACAAACTAACAAATTCAATTGATGGTTTATTGTATTTAAATTACTCTAGTTTATTATAATTTCCAATTTAAAACTCGATCAAACTTCTGTTATATTGATTTAATTTATTGTTTTAGATGTTTCTGTAATATATTTTAATTTTTTAATAACATATAACGTCATTTATTTCTGTTTTTGTGTTATGTTATTATAAATTGGAAAGTGCTACAAAAAAGTTGCGAGATAGGACATTAACTTCCTGGTTAAGAAAAATATTACATTATTATGTTTTTTTTTTCTTTATTTATAACTAAAATTTCCCTAAAGTTATTAAAATAACTTATTTCAGATACAGCCAATTTTTAAAATTTATAAATTTAACAATAACTTTGATACTATTTATTCTTAAAAAGTTCTTGAAAAACAAAAAAATACTAAATATTTTTTTCCAATCCAGATCATTTTTATTGACATTAGTGATTGGTACAACAATAGCCCTGATGGTTTAATTAGTTTAATTGGTTTATTATAAATCGCGAATCAACGGTTTCGTTTTAAAAAAAATAATAAAGAACCGCATAATCAATTTAGTTGAAAAACTAATCAGCTCTAAGTGGCGAATGCGACCGCTACCAAAACGAAGTCAATTGCATAATCAGGTCGTAAAAAAATTACGCGAAAAAAATGCTAACATACGTATATACAAAAACACATATAAACATGTTCTTAAAAGTTTCTGGTATATTTCAAAAATCCGATTACGAAAATAATCCCAACTGCATTAAAATGGAAGTAAAAAATGAAAGCAAAATGTATAAAAAAAACGTATCATACGAAAGGGATTTTTCTCAATAAAGAATTTCATGCTTTTAGTTAAACTTAAATATATGATTACAAATTTACCTTCTGTCATTTTAAAGCAATATACACATTTTATTTAACATAAATTGCATGTTATTTTTTTGTCATTTAAAAATATTTACTTTTCTTTGTAAATTTTATATGTCCGTTGTTTTTCTTTTGTTCTTTAATAGAATTTATAATAACATTTTAACAATAGTTTTGGTGGGATTCCAAAGCAATGAAACTGTGAAACGGAAATCTTTTATAGAATCTGGATACACTATCTAACTAATTGGCTCCTATTCCTTTCTACTGTGAAACTTCCTGGGTTACACATATCGATTTCTCACTGCTCGGCCAATTTTTTTTATTTATATTAAGTTTTTCAAAGAAAAGTTGGTATAAGATCTGTCAAAATCAGCTGCGAATAAGTTGCGAAAATCTTTTCGAATCACAGATAGTTGAAGAAATTCAGAAAATGTCTTGAATAACTGCATTTGTTTTTAAATGTAAGGTTTCAGAATATTACTACTTAATATTAAATGATTTCATATCAAGTCATTTGTCAATCAATAGAAATATAGATTTAATAAAATTAGAAAAGAATTCCTATTCTCGCAAAAGTTATAAAATATCTTGGGACCTGGTCTTAAAGAAGTCATTTTCAGTCAGTTTCATCATCTCTATAAATACTATTTAATCGTAATTATATCCTATATAAAATCATATTAAAATGTATTTTATTTATTTAATTTGTATAATATAAACAATTTGTAGTCTTAAAGTATTAATACGCTTCATGAAAATCATAAGAAGCAAGTATAAGTCACTTAAAAACTATTGAGTTTGATTTCAGGTAAACAAAACGTTTACACTGCTTTAGTTCATCCTAAGTTTAGTCCTTTGAGGTTGGTCGATTTAACTTCAACAAACTCAAAGTTCTACTAACGCTTCTAAAAGTACTATTTCCAAGTAGAACTTATGGTATGAATGTTTGTTTTAGTAGTATAGGTATACTGAGGTCTAAAAGAGGCTTATTTGTAATTGTTTATTACTCAAAGTTTTATATTGCAATTACACTTATTTTAGATATTACGCTAAGTTATACAGAGTTACAAGATGGCGCAGTACTAATTACCCTGACCTTTGGTAATTAGGTCTCAACCGACCTTAATGATTTATTGCATAATTATAATTAATTCAGTCTGTGAAACTTATGACAAACTTGTATACACCAATGACTAACATTAATACGGCTCTACTCGTTTATTTTAGTTACTTTCATTCTATTTTGTCTTGTGGTATTTTATTATCAGCAGTGTTGCTGAAATTAAATCAATATTTATTTTACAAAAAGAGTTGTGTGGGTTATTTATAACTTAAAAGCTAGAGATTCCCTGAGAGATGTTTTTAAAGAAATTGGTATTCTTACAGTCGCTTTTCAATACATATTTAATAACATATTATTTATTTGCCAAAAATAAAAAATACTGACAGACACACGATAAATACAACATATAAGAATAAAATAGTATTAACTAAATTTCGTCAACAAAAAGATAAAAAATCCTTCATAGGGTTAAGTATATTCATATATCATAAGATTCCACAAAAATCTAAAATTAAAAGTATATTATTAAATAAACCTTACTACAGCATTCAAGAGTCGATCAAAATGTGTGGAACTTAGATTGTTGAGTCGTTTGCAGGGTTGTTATTATAATGTATAAGCCAAACATTGTTAAATTGTATTTAAAAAGAAAAACTGTTGAGTTTCTGGCCAGTTCTTTTCAGTAGATCAGAATTCCGAGCTGGTGGTAGCTTACTTACGAACTTATCACACATAAACTTTTATACTTTGGTAATTTACAATTTAAAAATGCCTATTTGAATAAAGATATTTTGTATTAGAATTTTTAATTTGAATTCGAATGCCAGATATCACTTTTAGATGGTTTTCCAAGTATATTAGAAACATATTTGTTTTTGTAATTTTGGTTACAACACTTTAAAAATAAATATAGTGGTCGTGGGCCTTCTGATCAATAAACCTGATACTACTATATATTATGATTTAAAAGTACAAAAAGTCTACCCTCTGGAAAAAAGGAAGAAATAGAAAGGAAAGAAATAAAAAAAAATAAAGTGACAGTTGAAATTGTACAAGTAATGAGATGCCTGAATTCTATTTATTTTACATTTCGTCAATCTCAAAGCACATTTTATTTAACAAATTTTATGTGCCGATGGCCATTATTTAGTTTTAAAATAGACCTGACATTTTATGGATATTTATATTATTCAAATAACCTAAAATAGTCTAATATACTAATGATTTCAGAGAACATGCAGTTTTTACGAATACAATACTATTTATAAAGTATATATTTATGGTCAATTTTATGAAAATAATAAAAGGAAGTGATTATATACTAAATTATTTTAATGAACTTTTTATTAAATATTTCAAAAATATACTTTTATTTAAAATTATGTAATAGCTAAGATTTTATCTTTGCCTCATTTAGGAAGTATAATTTATGACTTAACATTTTAATTTTTTCGGTTCTTGTTAAAACCATCGATACCCGCAGGTAATATTGAAAAACCTTCCTAAAAGAGAAGAAAAGCTTATTAAAGACGGAAATAATTATAATGCGGAAGAATTCTAGGTACCTAGAAATAAAAAAAAAAAGAATCATATTATACAAATCTGATGTTAAAGCTAAACCATGAAACAACAAAACCAATTTTAGATGAGGTATTATAAAAATGTATATATGTATGTATATTTTTACTATTATTTAAGCGTATAAAATTTAACGCTAATTTGTGTTAGTAATTGTCTTGATTTGAATTGTCATGGGGCTTTAAGGGGAATTCCAAATGTTAAGTGGGTAAAAATTCAGTTCGAATATTGTTCCTCACTAACAACTAAAAAACAGTTCAAATTTGTTATGATAATTATTTAGAATGGGTATGATTTGAAACACGAAGAAACACAAATAAGCAACGATAGCAAATCGAATTCATTGCCTAAGTTACTAATATATATAAGCATAAATTTATAAAGTTATAGGCGATAATGTTTTCTAAGACTTACACAAGTAGAGTTTAATAAAACTATTTTACGGATATAACTCGCATTTATTATTACATTTTTAAATTTAACCCGACGTTTAGAATGCTTTTGCAGCAAACGTTCGCTGTAAGACGAGATGATGATGTCAGACACCTTGTATGAATATTTTTCTATTTTTGATACTGGACCTCCAACAATAATTCTTGGTGTATATAATTACTTTAATAATTATACCCATTAAGTTACGCTTTGAGATAACCACTTTAAAAAAACACTGAATAACCGAATAGACCGTACGCACTTAAACACTAATGGATCTCGTATAAGCGAAGCGAAGCTCTTTACTACCCAAATTTTCAACTCCTTGTTACCCTACTCTTCCTTCAATTTACGAGCTACAAGCAAGAAATTTTGCACACATGCGCATAATGAGCAAAACACGGTCTGGATTGAAAATCAGCCGAATCGTAATTTTAGTTTTGGAGATAATTGATAAAATATGTCCCATATAGTTAACATATAGAACGTTTTTGTTTCGCGCGCGCTGCGTCGCGAGGCTAACCCCGCTTGCGTGGACCCAGTATAATATTTGTATTATGTCGTTAACTGTTAAAGGAAATTTTATCATCTAGTTACTTAAAATATACTACTATTATATATAACCACAAAAAAGGGAAAATAGTTTAAAATTCTACTTTCGTTTGGGTATTTGTAAACATATTCTCGTTTTCAATATTTATGTAAAAGGTCTCTAACACGATAAGTTCGAAAATTAATAGATTCAAATTTATTTGAGCTACGTTGTGGAAACTTTCTGTTTACGCAAAGTCAGCTTTAAGTCGGTTTAACACCTTATATTGATTCCTCCGATTCCCGATGTTACCATGATTTAGTGTTCAGTAAATTGTTTTAGGAAAAACTTTCTATACTATATCTTCTCTATTTTCATGAAATTTTTTTTTATAAATACCTTTAAATGGAAGAATCAAAAGTTGAATCATAGTATAATTGTACTCTTTGTATATATTCATAAAAATTCAAATAAAAGAATATAAATTTCAAATTACTATTAAATATTACTTGTAGTTGTTAAAATCTGAAAATAAAATTATAAATGGTCGTTCCTTAGTGAATAGTTGTAATAAAATCCTTTATTTAAAGTATTTTTTTAAGTCTTTCTCAATATCATTGTAGGAAGGTATAAAAAAATATTATTTCTTATATATGACAGACAACACTAATACATAGTTCATATACCATAATATTATCCTAAAATTTTGTGAGTTGTATTTGAAAGTTCATTATCATTCATGACCTGGGCCGCATGGCTACAATCAAAATAATATACTCAATATCAAAGGCCTATGCAATTTGTAGTGCAAAATTTGCAAATGAAATCTAATCAATATCATTGCAAGCATAAATCTGTTGGAATGCCATATTATCTGGGGCTATATTCCGAAGGTTTATTTTTAGGAAAGAAGAGTGAAGACTTCAAAATGTCAAATATTTTTTATCGATATAATAAAACTTAAAGGCTAGTGAGACATAAAAAAAACTATTTAAGTTTATACCTTATTCAGTACTCATTGCATATTAAGTAAATTGTATTTTTATTTCTTGGGTTTAAGACGACGATTAAGATTAATAACGTAGCGGTACTAGCCTTTGAATTTACTTCTCAGTAATAATTCTATGTGTAGTAAAGTAAGAAAAAGGTTAGCTGAACTAGCTATCCTCATATTACTAGTTGGAATGCAGAAACTTTGTCTGGCAGAAAACGAGAGCTTTCTAGAAAAGAGACAAATACATTTTGTAAGTTTTGTAAGAACTGAAGGAGTAGAAGAGCACAAAAGCGTTACAAACTGTAAAAATGGAGGCCATGGGAGAAAAATTTAAATTACATACATATGTAGAATTTACATAGATGGAATAGGCTTACACCAGGAATCGGCTTTAAGCCCTTTGCTATTTTTCTGGGACAGCCATGTGCTGATGAAAAAATAAAAAAAAATTGGAAAAAAAAATTGCTTATATAGAGTTTGAAAAGACAGCATCTGAAATAAATTTCAGTTAAAAAAATATGGACTTCTCTCGCCGTGGCCCCTAAAATAAATCTTTATATAAATCACTAAAAATGATGTTGAAATTTCAAAATAATTATTATTATAATGAGTTAGGGTAAATTACCATTTGACAAATTCTGTTAAACAAGATGTCGTTATTCTAAGTAACATTTCCGTTTAATAAACACTTTGAAATTTCATAAACGTTATTAATTACTTATTAAAAACGTTTTCGATTTACGTTTTTTATTATAAGTAATTGAAATGCAAAACAAAGAAACAAATTCAATTATTTCCGTTATTGAAATTGAAATACGAAAGTTTAGTATAATTTATAATTGAAAACTGAATTAAACTCCTATAATATGATATAATTGAAATTGATGGTTTCAGTTTTTATTTCCAATACAACAATTTGATAATTTCGTGTTGTTTTGCAATTAGAAAGCTGACATAAAAAAAATAATAATTACACAATAATCAATAATATGTTCCAAATATCGCAGATTAAATAAAATATATGATTTCAAATTTGTTTCTATAACTTTAAGAAAACCTAACATATTTTTTTTTTCCGCAACAAAAAATATTGTTCAAATTTTTTTCTTTAATAATGTTAAATATTTAATATAAAAATAGTTTTAGTCTAATTTCAACGCCATGAAACTGTGAATAGGATATCCTTATCAAAGCTGGATGCAATTACTAAATAATAGGCTCGTATTCATTTATAATGTGAAAATGTTATATGAGTTATATGTAACGAATGTAATTCAGCTCATCTCAGATTGCAAACTTTACATCAATTTCTTAAAAAAGGTCTCGGCAGATAATTTGCCAACATCAGCTTGAGTAAAAGTTTGCGAAACTTCAACAGAAGTGTTCGATTCTCTCTTTAAAAAGTTTTAGTTATAGTCTTGAGTCTATATTTATTTGTTTGTAAATCTAAAGTTTCATATTATTATGAATTGATTTCATGTCCAAGTGTAAAAGAGAGAAAAATGGTGGAAAAATAACTTAAAAAAATATATCATAATAATATAGAATCGAAATTGATTCTATTATAAATTAGAAAAGAGTGAAGTATTAAAGCCATTAGTGATAATTGTATGTACGCTTCATAAAAATCATGAGCAACAAGTTTACGTCATTTTGAAACTAGTAAGTTTTATTTCAAGTAAATAAAACATTTTGATGGCTATAGTTCATCTTAAGTTTATTCATTTGAGTATATTCAGGTTAACTATCACAAGCTTCGTTCAAAACTTCTGCTAACTCTACTAAAAGTACTATTTTAATGTTGAATGTTTGTTTTGGCAATGGAGGTATACCGTTTCATCGTGGCTCACCATTTTATTGTAATTGTTTATAACTCAAAGTTAACTATTGCTATTGCAGTTAATTTTATAGGGACATTATAAGGTATACAGAGTTATAATATGTTGCTGTACTAATCACACTGACCGCTGGTAATTAGGCGTTGAGAGCCAAACTTGATGATTTATTGCATAATCATAATTTATTTGATCTGGGAAAACTTTAAAAAAATATTATACAAAATGTTTTTCTCAAATATTTAAATAAAAACGTTTTAATTGACGTCATGTTATAATTTTGTTGCAGATATGTTTAAGGTTAACCGTTATACCAGATGGTAAACCCATTTCGTCGTCATAGTAAACTGAAGGCAATCCTGCAAGGAAATTACCCCGAAGATACAGAACCGAAATCCGAAAATCGAAAATCCGAACCCGTTTGCCTCGTTGAAGGAAGCTGGGTGGAGTAATGGAGTGATGTTGGATATGAAATTTACCAAATAAAAAAAAAACATCAAAATTAATCAAATACAGCTTTTATTACTTCTGCATTCAATTTTATGACATAATGACATTCTTCTGATATATTAAGGAAAAGTTATAAATAAACTACCAACTAAATAACGAGTCCTGTACTTTAATACAACTTGCACAGAACAACTATATCCACGTGCTAAATGTTTTAAACTACGAAAGGGGATATTTATCAATTAAGCTATAATAAGGGAGTGTATCTTTTTTTTTGCGAGGTCTTAACTATGTACTTAATATTATGACTTTAGACCGGATTTTTTAACATAAAACAGAAGAAATTAGATCTTTAAATATTTTTATGGCATATAAAAAATTCAACCTTAATCAGAGATTAATTAATATTAATTCACTTTACGAATAAAAATATTCATATAAAAACATATTTAAAAAAAAAATACTTAAAAAATATTAAGTAATAGAAAATAGATTATAGTAGAAGAAGATAATAATAGAACAGAATTATTCCGTAGTTATTTGTTTTTAAATGTAATGTAAGTTTTTTTTTTATTATAATAGACAAAAAAATATATTTATTATATTTTTTACTTTCTTATAATATGCATTAGTTTCTTATTATATCAGTGCACGTACTTACAATGCTCATAACGTTATAATACTTACTGCTTTACAACTACAACTCAATATTAAATGTAGTATTCTTTGGTTGATTCTCTGTACTGAAATATCTAGCTACTCATTACAATCATAGATTAATTTGTAAGAAACATTATTATGTGCTCCAATAACTTACTTTTGAACGAGATATTATAAGAATTTTTGATAAGATGGATTTTCAATTAATTTAGTTAAACTGAATAAAGTTTAAGAAAATACAGTAGTATAAGTTTTGTTTAACGATTTAATTTACAGATCATTGGATCTGTAAGCCTCCAATTTGATTTCAAATTGTACAATTATACAATTGGAAATCAAATTGTTTGTTAGTATCAACTCACACTTAATTAATCGTCGTGATATTATTAATCATAAAATAAATGTAATGTTATGTTATATTATTGAATCAGCCAGTTTTGATTGGTCTGGTTACTTACTAGACTGAAAGTTTTTTAGAGTGTAGCGCTTCAACCCTTTTATTTGTAAAACTTTTATGGTTATGCTAGCCCGATTATTTTTATTGTAATAAATTACTTAAAAAAATAAATAATAAGTTTTATTTATTTAGAAATTGAATGTTTCTATCAAAACTTTTAACTTGTGAGTATTATATCATCCAAGCCAGCCCTTACATTTTAAAATTGTTATCATGTATTAAATATTTTGAACAGACCGTATTGTATTAGTTTCTATATTTTATTTAAACTTACAATATATCGTACTATGCTGTGTCTATAAATATCAATTGTATGTAATATGGAAGAACAAAGCCACTGTTGATATATCCTGATGTATGTACAATAGCTTTACATATCAATAGACAGTAACAGCCCCTTTGTACATAATATAGCAAGTAAGTGATTACTTAAAATCCAAATAGGAAAATAGTGTTTTTAGTTAAATATTTTTTTTATAATAAATATTTTTTTTCTAAAACTAACAAAAAATAAGCTTTTTACCCTTTAACATATATAATTAATTAAGAGAGTCCGTCTTTGATTGCGGATGTTATATACCCTATACTAATGTTCTGTTGTTACTTTAGGAATGTTCTAATTAGGCCAGTCGTAAAAAACTATTAAGTAAAGAATTATCTATTAGGGGTTATCAATAGGTTATGTGCCTAATATGTCAAGTATTCGAAAAGTTCATTTAAGAAATATAAATTAAATATGTGAATTAATCAATAGTTTTTAACTTATATTCAACTTTACGGCCTTTTATAGTTAATTCGGACTAAATCTCACATCACCATTTTTGTCTTCGACCTCAATTTTCAAATCGAATAAATAAAAATATACTTTTAATTAAAATATAATTGTTATTTATTAATAAAATAATAACAAGATTTTACAAATAAGATCTAAAATAATAATATATTAATAACACCTTAAAAGAAACAACTTTGTTACCCAAGGCTACTACTTTCTTTGATGTTTTAATTAAAGTCAAATCAATTCTATTGAACTGAAAAGAAAATACAAAGATTATTTAGAAGTTATTTTTTAATTTTATTCTCTTCACTCTAAGTTTAAAAATGATCTTAACATCAAAATAAATGATTTTAAAACAAGTGGTAATAGGTGCGAGCCCCATCACTTTAAATTCCTGGTTAAGGAAAATGTTTATGTTATGTTATATACTTTATTTTTTTTAATAATTACTATCTGTCTGTGTCTGTCCTGTTAGCCTCACAGCTCTAACAGGTCGGGGTGATCTTAAATTGACTTCCTTTAACTTTTTCCTTACCGTCTGATCCGTAATTACACCAGTGGCCGTCATCAGTGTATTTTGCAGATCGCTGGCAGTAACAGTGAGGTTACGTTAAGTAAAGTTGATGATGTAGCGATCTTGGGCAATAGTTGTTTTTCTTTTGCGACCCTGCCCAGCCCTTCTGGAGTATTCTCCTGTCTTTTGAAATCGTTTCCAGAGTCTACAGATAACAGAAGATTCAACTCCGAGGTCATTTCCTACATACCGCATAGTATGGCCCACTTCAAGCAATGCGACGGCTCGGAAGACTTAAATTTCAGTCAAATATCGCATGATGTCCGAAATTTACAATAATTTCCTTCACTGCCTTTAAACAAAATACTCTAACAAAAGTCATAAATGAGTTTTTTGTGATTGAAAACTTAGGAAAATGCTATGGCGTCACTTTGTATTTGCGTCTATGTAGACTTTTAACAACCTTACTACGAACCGCAAGACAAAATAACGATTTTCTTTTGTTTTTCTTTTTTTAAATTGTTTATCTAAATTTTATAATGGCCAGTTGTAATTAAAACCTCATGCAAAAAGTTTAGTACTATTACAAATCTTGTTCCCCTAATTGTTTTGAGCAGTATATAATGTAATAATATATAAAATAAATACATTACATACATATTTAAATCCTCTACATTACCGAAAGATAACGAACGAATTAAACGAATTGTTGAACGAATTAAACAAATAGAAATAATGATAATATAAGATTAACCAATTATTAAATAAAATTATGAGCGGTTTAAAAGTCGATATGTCAGTTAACTGATATCCATATTTGTTTTAGAACTTCGAAAGTATAGGAAACTACATGCAATAGGCAACTTTGCTAGAAAATAACTTTTAATTGGAACAACCTGAAAAGCTTCGGTCTCATCCAAGCCAAAGTTTTGATCATGTTTCCATTAAAACTCTAGTGTTCTATTTACCTTTGTTGCAGACGACTGTATTTTGTAGATGAAATTTACTTTTCCATGTAATTACTCATTTAGAAAATGAATCAAAATGATTTAGTTCTAAATCTGCGTTGTTTCTGAAATGTGTTTTGACAATCTACACTTAGAAGAAATACCAGTTTCAAAGAATATATTTTTGTCAAATTAAAGTAGTCTTATAAATAATTAATAAGTCTTTTAGCCTTCATTTCTTTAAACGTATAAAAAATTGTACTTTTTTTTGAAGCTCAATATTTAGATGAATGAATATGTAAGTTAATTTCTGTATGTCATCTTAAATTTTTACTGTCTTGACATTTCAATTAACGACTTATTTGAAATATAAAAATTATGAAAACAAGAGATTAAAATTATTTTAAATTTTGACAAACATCATCTTACCAAACCTTGAATAGCAGGTAGATGAAAAAAACAGTACAATAAAAACCTATGACAATTTTGAACAGACTTATGATAACATTTTTTTTCTTCGTTTGTTAAGGAATTCTCAACATTTATTATATTTAATTCAGTAAAAAGATTGTGTTTATGAGCACCTAAATTCTTTATCTAAAGGATTACAAGTATTTCATATATTGTTCAAGATGATTGTTATTTAATTATTCTAAAATTAAAAATTAAAAATAGTGTATTTTATTTGTCCCAAAAAATGGAAGTTTATTTTTTTTTGTTCAACTTTAAAATTGACAAAACTATGTAAAATTCAATTAGAAACACTCCAAAAACTTCGAGCCCACCTATGGCAATTCATGGAACATGTGTGAAAACAAAATGACGTATTCTATTTATTTTTGATATTGATATGTTAAGTAAATTATAATATAAACGCAGTTGTACTTCGAACGAATGTACTAATGTATTTTGAATATACAAATATTTACATTCATTCAATACATAAAAGTAAAACAGTATATACTTCGATGAAATCTTGAAACATTGCTTTCAATATAAGCTTTTTCAACCGCTTCAGGTGTCAAAAAAACTTATTAATTCCATATATTTTTTAACTTTAGACACATAAATGTGTAAGTTCATTTTGAAAGCTATCTTTTAGAAGTCTTGTCCCATTGTTTTGGGTATATTTGTTTTCATTTGTTTTCTATTTCAGCTGTTATCATCTGTAATATAATATGTATGAATGTTCGCCTGGTGATGTTTTAGCGTACAGATCAGATCCAGACAAATAATTAATTGAACCGAATTTGATGGCTGAGATAATACAAGTTCATTAATTCAAAAGCCAGCAATAACATTGCTACACTTCGAAGTTGTAATTGTTAATAAATACATCTATGTGTCTTAGTTGAATAATATTATTATCTTATTTTATTTCTAGAGAAACGAGTTGTTTAAACCCATTTACCTAATTAATATAGAAGGGTACATTCTTAGAAGAAAGCAAAACATTGTAATTTCTTAAGTTTTGTGGCTTATAACAATAAACTGTAATAAAGCGTTAACTCCCAATTGTCGTAAACAATCCGAGCCTTAACTAAAATATCTATAAAAAACTTTTTTTATAAATAAAATATAGAGTAACTCCAACTTCTTATTGGTCTAATAAATCGTTGGCCATCAAAATATATTTATTGAAAAAAATTAAAAACAATTTTACTTCATATTTCACAAACATAATTATTCAGCTTTTATATTTATTTAATTGCTCAGATCCTCAATTTCATTATTATATCCTTTTGTTGCATATCAGGTATTGCTATTTATTGTTCAATCTTTTGTCTGTATAAACTTTATGAAATTCCGTCGAACACAAAGCTGAACTCGGTATAAGCGAACTAATCTTTTGGAAATGCTTCACCAACTATTTCCAGTTTCAAAGTAAATTGTCGAAGCACATAACGACATTGTTTATGCTAAATAGTATCATAATCAGTACCTTATAAATTTCACTACAGAGAATCTAGTTTAAATAAAAATTAAAATTAACGTGGCTTTGAATATAATAATAAACAAAATGCATGGATTATTTAAATTAATTAGTTTAATAAAGGAGGGTGTAACATCTATACCAATTTAATTATGTGATATTTATGAAATATTCTGCTATTACATTTTATTTTATAACAAAAATAAATCATTTTAATAGCAATTATATGTGTTATATAATGTTGTACTAGTAAGTATTCACGTAGGGTTATAAATCTTTCTAAATACGTCTTTTTATGTTTTGATTTATCATTATCATTTATAATTTAATCTAAAAGTAACATTTATGTTTATTAAGAGCGATCTTGTTGTAAGAGTGGTCATGTGGATTACATAAGTATTCCACATGAAAATATTTCGCAAAACAGCTAGCTCAAACTACGAGCGTATTATTTTAAGATAAGTGTTATAAGCTTAAATATATAAATGTTGAACTCACTCGATGCTATGCGAGAATCGGTCGCACAAGGTTGTGTTACAGTGGTTCCGCAAAGTTTGTGGATTACAATTGTATAACACGCATATTTTTTCTGTTATTGATTTTACATTTAAAGTTGATTGTAACATTTATTTATATTTTACATCTACTTGATGTTAAGTGTTACAGAAAGGAACATTTTTATAAATATATTTTTTTGACAACATCTGATCGTTGAAGATCGTTCAAGTTTGGAAAGACTATGAAGAAAAGCAGAAATAAGCTGAAGAACTACCGGGTTTGATAATTCAGAATCAAAAAACGATAAGAAACCTCGCCACCGCCGCCGCTTTTTAATTTACTTTTTTTCATACTATTATGAAATTCAATTTAATTATGCGACATCTCGGTATTGAAAATTTCGGTTCGAAAATTTACATAACAATTTTCTGGCCGGCACAAGGTTGTAAGCATAAATATAATAAGGTTGCTATGAAAGCTTAGCTACTTTAGTATTTCTATTTTGCTCAGTGGACTATAGAAATTTCATGAGATTTCATAAAGATTACACTTTGATTATATTGAAAAAGCCAGACAAAATTGAAATTAGAATTTCAGCTCTCTGAACAGAGTACTTTCCCTTCTTCAACAACAATTGTTTCTAAGAACATAATTGCCTCATTTATAACATTAAAAGTAACAGAGAAAAAAACAAAATTAAAACCAGTGCAAAAAAAAAGAAATACACAGACATAAATTAAGCCTTTTGTAAATAAGAGAATACTACTTTTTAATACTCGCCCGAGCTGCTTTGGCTTTGTTTTAAGTCCTTAAATCTTGCTAGAAGAGCATTGGATGTCAATTGTATATCGGGAATATTTTTGATATTGTTAAGCTCCGCAGTCGACAATATGGTGTGGCATTTTCTATCCGGATCAACTACAATAACAAATCAGTTCTCTGTCCAGAACTCAGCTATTATACAGCGCTGTCTTCCGGCCATAAATGTATCATGCCTTGTCAGAAACCTGGTCAAAAATACAGTGACTCCTGTTTACTGTTTTCTAAGTTATTTTACTTTTTAGATGCACAGCACTTTTAATTTAGTTTTGATCCTTAAGACACACGATAAATACATGATTTTTTTATTTATAAAATCAAAAAGTTTTTATCAAGAGTATTTTTATATAGTATATATTTTTTGTTGTTGTTTATTATACAGGATATATAATATACCATAACAGGATTCATATACCATAATATTATACAAAAACTCTGTGTGTTGTCTTTGAAAGTTCGTTATGCATTCATGAGCTGGGCCGCATGGCTACAATCAAAGTAATATACTCAATATCAGAGATCTTGGAAGATTGTGGTGCAAATGTGAAAGAGAAAACCAATGAATGTCTTTCCAAGCATATATTCTTTTGGAACGCCAACTATTTACTAGTGTTATTTACCAAAGGTATATTTTGGTTATAGAAAAGGAAGATTTTAGAGTGAGCCTTACTATTTTTTAGGATTAAAAAAAGTTTTCTTTATGTTTATCTGAAATAATTGTTTTATAATTATTTTTTTAAGCTTCGTAAGGCCTTAAAATAAATATATTGTATTTTATTTAATGAAAGTTAATAAAAAGACGCTCAAATGTTTTCGAATTTTATTATGATTTTTTAAATTTTGATACTGTAAAGGCTTGAAACACTAAATTCTTTAATTGAAACCAATCTGGTGAAAAAAAATGAAACCAATTAATTTAAAACGGTTTAAATTACTTGGAATCGTGATTGTAGACTCATTGCGAGCGGCGATCTCACTTGACGTAGGACGCTGCTGGTTTTCGATGAATATAAATGAACAGAAAACGGTTCATAAAACAAACAAATTTAATGAAATTGTTTAATAAAATTTAGTTAATTAAATTTATAATTGAAAAGTAAATCAAACTTTGGTAATATTAATATAATTTATTGTTTTAATGGTTTCAGTATTTAATTTCATTTATTTTATGGAACACATATAATATCATTTATTTCGGTATTTGTGTTCTGTTATTGTCAATTCAGACTTGTGAGTATAATAAAAATAACAAATAAATTGTTAAATTTGTTGAACTATTCCTATAACTTTTTTTTGTACAATAATTATATTTATGGAGAAAGAATACATTGCAATCAATTTTACATTGACAAAATCATATAAATTATTTACATCATTATCAAAAGCATTTTTTTTTAATATTCAAATTGCTTCAAATATTTCGGATTTAATGAAATATGATTTTAAATTTACTTATGTAATTTCAGAAAATATATTTCATATAAACCTTAAGATACTCGAGAATATGTGTTATGTCAAGATAATCTTTTAGTAACATTGATTTTCAGTCATTTTTGCATAAGTGAAAATCATAGGATTGGGACTTTCGATTATGATTCAGGAGGACGTTTGTTATTTTATAAATATAACTTATATATTTCTATGATAATCAAATTTTACCTTTAGTACAGCATAGCGAAGAGGCGTTATGATAACATTTTACAACCGCCAGTTAATACTTATAAATATATCCTTCTTTGAAATTGCTTATAAAATACTTGTATGTAATATAACAGAATATTATTAATTTACTATAAAAATAGATAAAATGCATAAGCAGTTCTCGCATGCGCTTCGCTGACGGCGCGATGTGTTGAACCTCTGGTTTAGTAGGTAACTTTAAAAAAGGAAGCTTACTGTGTTGCGTACCCCATTATTGCCCCGTCTTTCCTATGGGAATGGACGTGTATCCATAAATCCTTAAAAACCTATAAAATTATAGATAAATAGACAAGCAATTGATTAATTAAATTATTTAAATAGCTTAAAATTTAATTTTTATTACATTATCATAAAATGTAAATAGAATATACATAATTATCTGTCTGTACTCACCTCAATACTATTGCAGTTTGACAGACTAGTTTCGAACACATTTCGGGCCCTTATGCATGGCGCAATGGCGGCTTGAACTGAATATTATGGAAATAGAGAAAAAAAAATGTATAGTTATGAGAATATGAAAAGAAAATATTTTAGGAATTATTATTAGTACACATAGATAGATAGATTATACATAAACTATGTTGGTTAACTTTATTTTAAATAATTACTAATAATCATTATTATTATATATAATATTATACAAATAATCTTGATTGATTGAGATCAGAGACTAGAAGAGTATAGAATATACATGTTCATATAACTAGTTAAAATTATATCATTTAATATCATAAATAAATATAAATATGTTAAAATAAATTAATAAATTCCAAAAATATTTCATCCATTCAATTCAGAACATATATTTCCTATAAACACCTAAAATAAATGTGGAAAATAAGTTTAACAAAATAATTACTTTGCTATCATTTAAACTGGACTTCCACCAATGACTCTAAATAGTTTCTGAACTCTCATAATAAGTATAGGTATACCGATTACTTGTCAACAGATATCATGAAGCATTAAGCACTTAAAGGAGTATATAATTATAAGAAACACAGAATCACTAAATACACCGCGCGTTTCAGGGCGAATGGATCCCGAACAAGGTGGTGTTTGTCTTAAAACAATCGAGGATGGAGAAGATATCTGTATTGTGTTGTCAACTGTTAAATTAAATTTAATAACTTAGTCACTTTGAAAATACTTCTATTGTCAATAGTGTATTTGTCTACAAATTAAAGTTTAAATATTTAATATAAAAGGTCTCTAACACCATAAGTCGAGATTAATAGATCCACATTTATTTGAGCAACGTTGTGGAAACATTTTCTGTTTACGCAAAGTCAGCTTTAAGTCGGTTTAACCCGTTATATTGATTCCTTCAATTCCCGATGTTACCATGATTTAGTGATCAGTAAATTGCTCTAGGAAAAACTTTTGATACTATGTCTTGGTTAGTTTTATGCAAGTTGTTTATAATGTTAATCATATACATTTTTTTTTATAAATGGTATTAAACGGAATATGTTTTTTTGTTTCAAATTTCTATGAAATATAGATGAAGTCAGTTCATAAAAAAAATATTCTTTTGTTCAAGATATTATAATACATAGTTTATATATTATAAGATTATCCAAAAACTTTCGAGTTGTCTTTGGAAGTGCATTCATGAGCTGGGCCGGATGGCTACAATCAAAATAATATACTCAATATCAAAGACCTCAGAATATTGTAGTACAAAATTCGCCAACGAAAACCAATAAATGTGATTTTAAGTATAGATTCTGTTCGAACGCCATCTATTTACTGGTGCTATTTTCTAAAGGTTCATTTTTGCGAAAGATGAGTGAATCGTTCAGAAAAGTGTATCAAGTAACCTATTTTGATGTAGTAAAAATCTCAGGCAATACCCTTGTAAAGGTAGTGTCGGTGACGTTCACACACAAAATAACTCATGGTGCTCTTCCGTATACCCTGAAAGTGTCTTCAGTACCTTAAGAACACCTTATCCATATCTTATTCCCTGATATCTATTTCTTGTTTATAAATATAAGAGTGTATTTGTAATTTTTTATCTTAACAATTAAGATTATTGTAGCATTGAATAAATATTTTATTTTACGCCCCAGTTAGGGATCCCTAAATAGAAAGGGTTGATAGACACACACATGTTAATAGACATAGTCATAGGATAGTTTTACACAAAACTGTTTCCTATATTTCGAACGGCTATTGATTTCATTGAAAGCGTTAAATTCCTTAAACGCCCTTAAATCTGTTTATAGTATATAACAAATTTAATAAAACCGATAAAAGAGCACGAAATATTTATTAATTCTCAAAAGAATGTGCTCAATGACCAAAGTGATTTTTATATTTCATTGAATTCAAATAATGAACCATTTTTATTTACTTTTCCAATATATCTCCGGAATTTAATACAAAAGGCAAATTGAAAATTTGCCAGACATTTTTCTAAAGGAGTTATGTGATAGATGTAAATTATTTTTTTATCTGTAATATGGTTTAAACAATAAGGACTTAATTCAAACATTTCTCTTTAAATGGGATTAAACAAAATAAGTTAAATTTAGAACACGGTGGTAAGATTAAAACAGTATCTTCAACATAGTATTCAAGTGCCACGGATAAGATTCCTAGAAAAAAAATTACAATAAATATATGGGTGGGGATTAGACGAAAACAGTGACACCAAGAAAATATGTCCTTGGTGTAAAAATTGGTGGTTCTTCCTCTTTGTTTTTCGCTTAGTTGCAGCTTGCCAATATATTTTTAATCAAAAGGCATTCGGACGTAGGCATTCGAACCTAACTAGACGTATTGCGATTTCCGTCGGAATACGGCAACCACCTACCTCCAAAAATTATGCAATTCTGTCTGCTAAATTAGAGGACTAGGCACCATACTCGTTTCGCTAGCTATACCCCGGGCTACCGCCAGTAAATATGATTGTAATGTTTGAAAGCAAAAAAATCAGATCAAGGCAGTTGATTACGAAGTTAGCGCTTGATCCGTTAGATGGCGCTAATTACAATTTAATTAGGTCATTTTTATAGAATAGAGATATATATTTTGCATATTTAACATCCAATTTTATTCAATGTTTCGGATGAAATGAAATGTTTTTAATTTTAAGGAAAATATTTCATGTTCTCTTAATATATAATTCTCTTCCTCATCGGATTTTTTTTATTTGGCTTCACAAATTTTATTGTTGTCTCCGTTATTTGTCTTTTTTTCTTTTATAGAGTTAAAAATAAATTTTAACAATAGTGTTGGTTTAGTTCCAACGCCATGAAACTATGAATAGAAAGTCCTTTATCTCAGCTGAATATACTTACTAAATTGCTCTCATTCGTTTATTTTGGGAAACTTATAGGGTTACGTATCAATTTGTTACAGCTGAGTTCAGCTTGTTATCTTTGTATCTTGTTCTTGGAAGAGATCTTAACAGATAGTGTACATAATCGAGATCTTGTTAAGAGAGATACAATTACTGCCATGTAAAACTAAAATTATTGCTCTGTATATAAAGTTACGGATTATTATTAATTAGTAAGAAATAATTTCCTAAATCCACCAAATAACTAAAGAAAACAAAAATGGTAGACAAAAAAGGTCTTAAAGTAGTTTGATTAATTTTATATATAACATTAAATCATAATTGAAATTAACGTATTTATGCAATTTATACAATAAATAAAAATTCATAATAATACGACAGTAAAATTAATATAATTTTATTTGACACAGAAAGTTTTTAAGATTTTAGTTGCATGCCTTACAAAAACCATAAGAAGGAAGTATATGTCCCTTTATAACTGTTAAATTTGATTTCAGTTAAACAAAACATTTAGACGGCTTTAGTTCACCTAAAGTTTTGTCCTTTGAGGTTATTCAGGTTAACTATAACTTAGTTCAAAGTTCTAGCTAACTCTTCTAAAAGTACTATTTCCAAGTTGTTATGCTATGAATGTTTGTTTTAGAAGTGTAAGTATACCGAGGTTTCATCGAGGCTCGCCTATTAGTTATAATTGTTTATTACTCAAAGTTCAGTATTGCAGTTGTTTTCATAGTGATATTACAGTAAGTTATACAGATTTACAATATGGCGCTATACTAATCACCCTGACCTCTGGTAATTAAGTCTCAAGGCCCTTCCTGATGATTTATCTCATAATTACAATAAATTCAATCTGTGCAAGCTTATAAAAGACTTTAATACTGAAAATGGTTTTTTAAATTTATAATAACGTTTTGATGGAAACCATATTATTGTTTAAAAGGCTGTGGGTTTTTTCTGGATAGTTTATGAAAGTTTTTAACCATAGGCATTCAGTATATCGGTACGTATATTATTATATAAGCAAAATTATTCTCTTTATTTTATAGTTAAAACATACAACACCGACTCTATAAAATAGAACTTTTTAAATTTTTTTATGTTTAATTAAGAAAACCGCATTCTGAAGTAACAGAATGTTTCTCTCTTTCTCGTATATAGTCGTCTTTTTCTCGTGTATAGCATAGGGTAGTATTTTGTACTCTATTCTTATTTAAACTATCTAAATGAAACAAAGACAGACAGAAAGAACTTATAAAAAACTAAAAGCCAAGATGACCACTAACTTACTAACTACCAAAAATAGCGTTAAATTTAAAACAATTAAATGAAAGTTAAAAAATATATATTGATATTTACCATACAAAGCTTTTAAAATCTGCTTAAAAACTTATTTTTATCGTGGTTCATAGTTGTAATATCAGATGGATATATATTCTTAATATTATAAAGAGGTAGATTGCAAATATTTATGTAAGATTCATTCTCATTTACACACCTTATAATTACAATTTATGGATGTAAATAAGCATTTTCTGTTTAGGCAACATTTTTAATATTTTCTTCGAATATCGATAGTTTAAACATTTATTGAAATTATTCAAAAAAAATATTATTTTATAAATTTTCATTGCATTAGAAAGGCAAAAATAAAACTTATTACTTAATTTAATTTATAGGTATCTTTTTAAAAATTCATTTGAAATAAATTAAGTTTATTAAATAGAATATTTGAGAGAATTATCAAAATATTTTAGTATCAAATAGATATATTTTATTATTAAGGTATAAATGGAACATAAAATTTATTCATTTATAAATAGTACCGGTTTTGGTTTTAGTGTTGTATTCGTAAATAAAAGATGTAGACTGTCTGTTCTCTGATATCAATAGACTATTTGCGGTTAATATCTAATGTAGCCACAACGAAATGTCTGGTCTATTTTGAAATTAAATATCTGACATTCTCAAACGAAATGTGCTTTGAGATTCATAGAGAAATGTAAAATAAATAGCCGTCAGGCGTTTCGTTACTTTCAAAATTTCAACTGTCACTTTCATATTTTTTTTTCTTTCCTTCATATTAAAGCATGACGTCTTTATAAATATATGGACTGTGATACAGTTTGTACTCTTTATTTATTAATAATAAATATTAATATATACATTTATCGGGTTTGTCGGCCAAAAGGCTCACGATAACTCTATTTATTTATTAGGAGCTTCTTAACACCAGAATATTAAGCCAAATATTATATATCTAACATATTAGCGATATTATTTAAAAGTATATCTGGTATTAAACTGTCGGGTCCAGATGAGGCGTATTTATATGTTCTAAAGGTTTCTCCCGAGACCTTCTGTTTAAGGTCTTCAACTCTTATAGTGAGATTTTTTATAAGCCTGATACCGAGAGTCCCAAATAATTTCTTGACTACTAAGGAGTTGACAAAAAAAAAAAGAACAGAAACTTCTATCCTTAAGAGTTAATCGTAAATTTAAACATTGTTAAAGTAAAAATTTAATACTTAAGACGAATATATATTTATAAACTCACAATCAAAAACGGTCTCACGGATCAATTATATATAGTTGTTTTTTACAGTTTTAGAATATTTTAATAGAAGAATAAGAGTTTGTAATATAAATTTATTTATGATTAAACTTTAGTTTAATAAAGATCCTTAGATCCTGCAATAATATTCTAACAAAGGGTAATTGATGCGAGCCCCGTCACATTAACTTCCTTGTTAAGAAAAAAGTTATGTTATTTAAGTTTTTTTTTCTTTATATACAACTGCACTTTTTTAATACATTCCATTGTGTCTTAACTTTACTTGCTAAAGTAATTAATGGCAGATATTGCAAGTTTCATAAATGGACAATAAATTTAATATTATTTATTTCTAACTTAACCAGTCCTCGATTGTTACTACAACCACCCCAATTAGTTTTTATAATTAATACGCCGTTAAGGATTTTTTAAAAGCTAAAAAACCACATGGTTAGTTACGTGAATATGTATCCATTGTACGAATGTATGTACAATTCGTAAATAGGTCGCGAAAATGAAGCCAGAAAAAGGTTTTTATATATACATACATACAAGTGCTTATAATGTTACGACATCTCAATATGTACAAAAAATCCGATTTCGAATATCGGAGTGATTTTAATAACTCTCTAATCAGGGAGTTATTAAATGGTTACTTGCCATTTATCTCAACCCTTACTATATTACGAACGAAACGTTACTGTGTATTGATATGTAACGCTATTGTACATACAACATGACGTACTGACATAACAACAGCGAAATATCAGTGGCTTTGTTCTTGAATGTTCTGTTCATTTAATATTTATAGACACGGCATGGTACGATATATCGTATGTGTATGTCAACATAAAACAAATTATCACAGCTAACTCTATGGTTCTAGGAAACAAAAAATATATATTTTAAGTTTTTTGTATATATCATTACCGTAAAGATTTTATAAATAATAGGGTCGCAGTGTTGGGTCCCACTTTAAAACTCTGAAAAATCGTCAAGCAATTAAAATTACATCAGTACTACAGTGACAAAAATACTTATAAATAAAATTCAACAACGAAATAATTTTAGAGCAGGCAAAGTACTGTCTGTGTAATCAAAAAAAACGAAAAAAAAAATTCAAAATCCTTTTTTAAAAGTATTGTTAAATCATATTTAAAATAAAATTGTGATATCTCAAGCAAACAAGAATATTGTTACGTAATGTATTATTAATTCTAACAAGAAATATTCACTTATAAGTATCAGTTAAATACAAGTCTGTTAATTATTTTTATTCTACATATTATTTATTCTTTATACAGATTATTGGAATGCTCTATTCGTCTTAGGATTATAAGAAGTTAAAACAAAACATACATCATCATGAATCTTATGGAGTATTATTATATATTGAAATATCGGTTCTGGAATATATTAAAGCACTTAAATAAATATTGGATTATCCGTGATAAAGGTTGTTTAGGCAAAAATCTTAATAAATTTATTATTAATTACTAGGAAAATAACGTGCGATTTCATACTAACAACAATTTTTTTTCATACATTTATTTAATGAACCATAAGCCTTTGTTAGGTTGCTAACAAAGAATTAGGTATGTTTGAAACAAGTTATCTTTTCTTTGCATAACCTTTGTGAAGTTTCAGTGAACATTCAATTTAAATAACTATAAAGGAAGTAATTTTTTGAAAGTACCTAATAAAAATATGTATCCAGTTTAAAAGTATGTTATTGGAACAAATTCTCTTGCTTTTGCAAAATGAGCCAGCATTGCTATGAGTAAGTTCAAGCTATTGAAGTGCAGAGAATCAACCATAGGATCACGCTACATTTAACATTGAGTAATAGTTGTGTAATCATAAGTATTATAACGTTATGGGCAACGATAATGTGCACTATCGTAATATAATATATAAATAAATAGTACTTTTATATATAGTGATATAAGTTGTATTGTAACTCATTTATTTTTATAATATATTTTTGTCTGTTTTGTTTGAAGAACAATAAATTTGCTTAATATTTAAAAGAAATAACTTTGTTATTATCTTGTATATCATTTGTTTTGTGTTATTATTAAATTAACTGTTTACAATTATTTTTTTCTATCGTGGAACACAATTAAAGTTGAATTTTTCGAATACTAAAACATTTGTTTAAAAATCAAGATTTTTTCTGTTTTATTTTTTAAATATCAAAGCTCAACAGTGAGTTTAGACCTCACAAAAGAAGGATACGCTCCCCTAAAGCTTAATTGATGTATATCCCCATTTGTAGTTTGGAATTCTTCCAAATAGATATAGTTCTTCTGTGTTAGTTGTTTCAAGTTATGGGGCTCGTTATTTAGTTGGGATTTTATTTATAACTTTTGTTTAACAAATTAAAACAAAAAATGAAGATATGTTTATAATAATAATCATATTAACTTTGATGAAATCCAATGCAGAAACACTGACAGCTGTAATTGATTAATTTGATGGTTTTTTTCTTTCTTTGGCTTTGGGTTCGGTTCCTTTTTAATGATCGAAGTCAGAGTAGGTGAGTAGGGTCAGGACTCACTAACTCTGATAGCGAATTATTATTGACTTGGTGAACAGAAATTTTGACATTAAAAGGTGGCCAAATGAGGGTATGTGTCACCTGATGGAAAGTGATCAATTCCACTCATTGTTTTTTGCATTATCAGAAGATGCAAAAGACCGTTCTGTTAGTGTGAGGCAGGGGAGCGCTCTCGCTTTTTAATTAGCTAGCTAACGGCACTCCGTGCGAGCCCTCATTGGGTAGATGGTTATTAATACAGCTCGTAGGGACAACGCGAATGTATGCGTAAGTGATGCTTGTGTGTGATCCAGTCTGGTTTAATACGTGACTTTAAAAGTGGCAGCTTACAATATGGAGTCTAATGTAATGGATCTTTCCTTCTCTAAGGAGTGGGACAAATTGGAGAATAAAATTTTTCCCATTTTGAAACCTTCCCTTGAGAGGTATCAATGAAAGAGACAAGTTACAATTGATAGAATAGTTTTGGAAGCGAGTCTATAGTTTTTCCTGAACTTCAGTTTACATAGCTTTAGATGTATATCTGTGTTCTTTTACGCTTAACAAATTTATGAATAAACATCTGACACGCGGCAATCGAGCTTGCCGCTATGAAAAACTCCTAATCGGCAAATTATAACTCGCAAATTAATTAACAAACAAAAGAAAATAATAATAATAATAATAATAATTAAATTAATTAATTAATTAATTAATTTTTAAATTTTAAAAAATTTAAAAATTCGAAATTTTTTTTCCATTTTTCGGTAACTTCGGCGGCCGATCTGACCACCTTCCCGTTGGACAATCAACATAATTTTGAAAAGTGAATCTTACATTTAGATGCTGATTCCAAATATATCTTTAGTTTTTCAAAATTCTAAAAATAAAATTCGACAGACACACAGACACTCATACAGACAGACAGATCGGAAGGAAAAACTGAGTTTTTCGAAAAGATTTCAGGGGTCGTAAAGTATAAAAAAATATTTTTTGAAAACGGTACACTAATCCTTTACTTATCATATGGCAATAACTCAAACTGTTACTTAAGCGTTAATTTTAAATTCGACCCTCTGTAATACTATATTTTTTTATGGTATACCTCTATTAATATATATATTACAAATGTTTACTTTAAGATTTTTCCTTGAACTTGTACTTTTAAACAATTCCACTTGGCCTATCAATTCCCTTTAGTGTCGAAATATACCTTTTTGGCTACATTGGGAAATATCTGTTTACTAAAGACTGAAGACCAGAGTGACATACCATTAGAATTAAGTTAGTCCATAATTTTAATTTCATCACGATATCTCACATTTAGTGTTCCAAAAAAGAAAGGTAAAATAGGGTCAAGAAAAAATTAACAATTCTTTATGTCGCGTCCAAGAAAATTTATTATGTTGTTAACATAATTTCTGCCACAAATTACAACAAAAAACGCCTAAAGCTAAGGCTCGTCAGACTTTGTCACTGAGCTTATAATCAATCACTTCAAGGTTGACTACGAAGTCTGGCAACGAAATGAACATGTAATTTTGTGATCACCGTTTACGCATGTGTTCTTGTATACTTTTTCATCATATTTTTCTATATAATACCAGATATCATAATATATGTAGATATTTCCTAAAACGTTTACAACTTAAATAATTTTTTCTAGATCGCATGATTTTTTAACTCCAAATTGAGCTTTTCAAATTATATACGAATTAACTTCTATGATTATGCTAAGAGGCAGTCATAATCAAAATTACATTTTATAGAAACACTAAGTTTATATTAATAATACTAGTAACAGTGTTCTACTTCTTTTTGTTTCCTTTAATGATATATCTGGTAGTAAGCGCTCGATGTCACACCGACATGATATATAGGTTCATTGGTTCCGGCCACAAAAACTTGCTAAATGTGGCTTTTTCTTTTCATGTTATAGTAATTTTGTGGAGGCAGGGGAAAACATTTAGAGCTGAGGAGATGATTTTAGTTTTAAAAACTCAATGTCTTTCTATTTTATATGGAGATTTTTCAAAATTTATATTTAACAGGATTATGAAAGTAATATCAAAATTTTAATCTAAAGACACTGGTCTAAAAGTATAACATTTAAGCTTTAAAATTCTTGGCATATAACACATTATACGATATGTCTATGAAAAATCCCAAAACATCCTAAAAGTTATTTAATATCATGCAGTTTTACTTTATGGACCTTTTATCCATTGGAAATTGTCATACATTAATTCATGTGCCCGAAGCGGCAGCTGAATGACAATAAACCTTGCCATTTGGCATCTTCCCATGACAATCGCACAATGAATCTACATTTTGTGACCTTGGGGAGATATAAAATATATATATTATATAATAAAATTGTATTGTTTTTATTCTGGCTATACCATTTTTAACAATGAAATTTAATAGTTTTACGTAAATAGAAAACTGTAATGAGAAGATACGAAAGAAGTTTATGTTACAGTAACACAATAAAAAACATATTTTTAAAATTAAAATAATAATAATTGCCAACAATTTTTTAATTTACAGAGTAATTTGAAGACAAAAAATATATTTTACTCGTCCTTGCTCACCACAGGGGGTGTATAAATTATATGTAACGCTTGTATAGTTTAAATTTTATTCGCCTTAACTAATTTAATACTGTTTCCGCGCCAACTAAAATGCTTATTGTATTATATCAACTATAAGTGTAAGTTACATACGAGTTTCCATTTCTCAGTAATTGGATTAATCTAGTCTATCTTATCAACTTAACACTAAGGGGCTATATATTAGAAATATATATTAGAAATACTAATAGAGTATTAAAAAGTTATTAATTATTCTAGAAGGAATGTAGGAAATTATGAATGTTTAAACCTTATTTGCAATTAAACTGTAATATTTAAGATGTAATCTAAAATCTCTAGTTAAGATAAAATAAATTATTTCCTTACAAATATCCCGAGATTTATAAATGCTATGTACCTAACAATTCCCATAAATCTTAGGGTCATGAATGTAAGAGGGTATTTTATGCAATATTTTTTGTATATTTCAGTCCTATTTGGCACAGATGTCTTTTATGGCCGGCTTTTTACTTATATTGTATTATTGATACAACTTTATGGGTTTTAGTTAGGATTTTATATGCTAACTTAGCTCATCATAAACTTGACATATTTATTTGACATCAAATGTATTTAAAATTTTAATTTAAACTCATTACAGAATGAACCAGCAAATTTTATTTATTTTATAAAAGTTTATACAAAAAAATTTGATGATTCTTTTTCTGAAGAAGAAGAAAAAGAAGAAAAAGTTCACTTCTTTATGTAGAAGTTAAGGTAAATGTATAATCTTGAAATTTATGGACAGCGTAGGTCTCATACCTTGAAAACGCTGAGATATAAATTTTCAGACACATTTTAATATCCGTTAGTAAATAAATGTTCTTTTATTTATATTTTAAATTTATTATATGTTAATAGTTTCACGTTTTGTGGTGAATCTTGTGGTGAAAGCGTATACCAATGTATACGTTTTTACCCGTTAAAGATATGTATATAATAATAACATATGTATATGATAAGTACAAACAAGTACAGCCTTCCAATTAATTAATTTACAAATTCAATTTAAACCCGCAACAAGTGTAATAAAAGGACGATTCGCAAAATAAAATAAATGCGCATTTAATATTAACGAGTAATTCCCGGATACGAGCCGACCTTGTTTAGTTATCCCTCGGGTTTTATAAAATGAAATTAACAATACAAGTAATATGTTTTCCTAGATATATTTATTTTAACATCGATTTATGAAATAGTATATTTTGTCTGTGTATTAAAAGGGAATATCCACCATAAAATAAAATAACTAGTTATCAGCCACGACTTTGCCCATATGATGTACACTACGCGCATTATATTATTTTTTCTAGTTTTTTAAATTACAATTACTACACAGAGTAATTTAATGCGAAGAAAGAACCACTATGAACATTTAAAATTTTTGCTAGCGCCATCTATTGACAACATAAAAGAATAACCACACATTCCATTTAAATTGGCAAACCCTTTTTTCTTTTTTTTCGTTGGAAGATCCCGTTACGGGTGCCCCGTCGGCCCATGGGGGTGACGGCCGGGCGGTGATGTGGGACTACCCGGCAGCATAGAGGATGCTGCCATTTTTAACGCTACCCACTAAAAAACCAACGGTTGCCCTACCTATTGGCAACCCCTATTTCGTTCTCATAAAAATGCAATTTTCAAATTCCCATTTTTATTCCCGTTTTCATTTTTTACTAACCTTATTCACATCTAAAATTAAATGTGCCCAATATTAAAAATGACGAAGTTTCATACAAACTTGCAACCCCTATTTCATCATTTTATGAATAGAATTTCTAAAAAAAAATTCTAAGCGGACGTTCTTTAATAACATTCTTTCCTGTTAAATTTCATTTTTATTGGCTTGATATATTACAATATTATTATATTACAACAATTGTATCTTATAAAAAATATAAAACAATATATGTATTATGAAGTATATATTATACTTAAGTTATTTATATTATATAAATTATAATATATATATATATATATATAAAATTTTTACGATAACTTTGTTTTCAATTTTGTGGAGTATTTGTTTTTGAAACTATCATAGTTTTTAGAGTTCATGGTGGCCCTGATATTTACTTATAATTTATATATACTTAATAAAAGATAAAATATCCTATGTATTAATAAATAAACCAAATACTAGATTTACATATCGGATCGTGCAATTCTCATTATCATATGTAAAGTTCTTTGGTGCCCATTTTCATATTAATATAGAGACTAGAAGAGCTCATTTTATTTACCTTTAATTTCCATTTCTAACTTTGGAAATACCAGGGACAAGCCAAACTTCCGTTTATGTGTTTTACTAATTTCCTTAAGCCTTTTCTGTATTTAATATAATAATATTAACACAATATAAATCTAAAAATAGATTAATTTATCATTAATAACCATGTGGGAAATATAGTTAGTAAATTTTTTATACAAATATTTAGATTATTAAAATTTGTGCTTTGGGAGAACTAGAGTAGAACCTTCCTAATTCATAACCTAGGTATGAGACTTTCTACATCCATTTTACAACACCACGAGAGGCTGGTAACCGGTCCTAACACTTTTACCAAATCTTTTCCAATATGTTATTTTACCACAAGTTGCCAAAGATTTAAGATTTAAGGCGAGTAACCGTTGTTACTTGAAAGAAAAGAATTAGAAATATAAAATGTCTGATCTTGTAACTATATGCTTTGGTTTAGGAATTATCTCAGCAGTCGCTGTATAGCCTCGTTAAGAATTCATGAAGATTTGTTGACTTATTCGGCTATTCTATTGAATATTTTTTTCCTTTGTAAATTTACTATTATATTGTATTGACAGTCAATAATTAATTTTATTTGTGCAGCAAATTACAGATTTGATTTTTATTTGGGATGAATAAATGTTTATTTTTTGTGATGAAAGGTAACGGAATTTATCGGAATTTGTCCAATTTTGTACTTATCAGGGGCCTTATTCATAAGCTTAAAGCGTTCTAGAACCGTATCGCAAATTAATCGTAGCAGCTGATCAATGAGGTTTAAGTAAGCTCAAGCGGGTTCATATCACGTTCTCTATACTCGTATATATCGTATTTTATACAATAAATATTTTACCTGGCTAATATAATTTCTTGGAAAAAGTATAATTGCAATTGCCTTAATTTTCGTTAGTAAATACTGAATGTATTATGGCGATCATACGACTTTGACCTTTATAAGGTTTTGATGTTAGTATATGGACATTAGATAGTATAAATCAGGTAGTAGTAATGGTCGAGAAAGCCAGTATACTTGATGGAAAAATGTTACTCCAAGAATATATTAGTTTTTTTTAATATGTTGAGTATCAAAGATAAGCTTGAATGGAGTTTTTTATTACGTGTACATTTTCGATAAAAAAATATATTTTATACAATATTCATATTGTTTTATTTAAAACACATGAGTTTTATTACATTTGACAACTGACCACTAATTAACACGCTAATGAGCACAATAATTAAACGGACAGCATTCCACAAAACCGCTAAAAGTTAAATAACGTTAATGCCTTTTGCCTTTTGAAACAATATATTATATACCTAATATTGTAGCAATACACGCGACACATGACCCGTACGTGACTCGAGAGGGTAATACCGGTTCTAGTAATTACTGGGCCGTTTAAACTTGTGCTAATTGCTTATTGACACTTACTAATATTGTTGATAAGGGGTAATAAGCATGTTACAGAAGTCTATATTTAGAAGTGAGTAAGCGTTAATAATTGCTTATTTAAATATGGTTAAATCTGTAAATAGAATAATAGTATAAAACGAAGAGTTATACGTGTATAGAATAAAACACAAACACAAAAAATCATAAAATTATTATCTAATTTTCACTAAAAATAGTACAAGTAAAAATGTTTATAATAGATACTGTGTGATATAAGATCCAAGAAAATAGGATTTCAAGCCATCTGATTATAACATTAATTAAAAATATAAGGACATCTTGTTATAAATTTTATAAATTTTATATTACAAAATAGTATTTTTAAAGCAGTGTACACTTACCCTAATCTTGTTTATAATAAGGTTATATTAGAGGTGACATGTGGTATTTATGGAAAATCATTATTGATTGTAATTTGCAATTTGTATTCAATTATATCTTCACGCTTATTGTATTGGATAATTAATTATCTAAAGTATAGTACTAAATAATAGAGAATGGTAAATTGAATTAGTTGGTACTTGATTATAGTGAATTATCTATTATTACCCAGCTTATAGAGTCAAATTAGGATCTGGTTGAAATCCAATAGTTAATACGATACATTGTTCTATTCTTTAGTTTATAGTTTTAGATAAGGTGTTTCTTTTTATTAATTAAGCCTCTAAACAATTATAAACTAAGAAAACTCAAATTTACTGTTTTGTTAAAGTCTTAAATTAAATGTTTTCTTAAAAAACTTAGTGTAATAATAATTTTAAAAGCTACCATTAGCTCCATTATATTCAGTATTATCATAAATTTGAAAACTAGATTAAGACACTAAAAATATTGATATTGTAACAAAAATCACACTTTATCATCATCATTCAGCCGGAAATCGTCCATTACAAAAAAAAACACACACACATATATGCACACGCGCACACACATACACGTATAACATAATCTGAAGTAGTCTGTATGTTAATGGTCATTTTATTAATTCTTTATGTTATTGAGTTGTTGATAGAGTGACGTGAGTAAGTCGCGTGTACAGCCGACCATTAAATAAGGACAAATCCTTGGAATATGTCTAATGTTAGTGAACTATCGTTTTTCTTTTTATTCTCGTTCATAAAAAGGCGGAAGAAACTTAGTTCCTTCCTTTTTCCTCGCAGCTTTTATTTTCTTTGCGTGAATACGAACTTAAGGGTTGATGACTTATCATGACACATAAAACTATAGTTCTAAAAAGATATTTACATGATAATATAACTCTAATAAAATATAAATAGTAATCTTGAAATTTGTTGAAAAACCTAAAGAACATTATATAGTAAAACAGTTTTTTATTTATCAAGTGAACATTATTAACGAACATTCTAATATTCTTAACATTTAATTAAAAAACGTAATTTTAAAATTATTAGCCAATCGAATTTTTTCTTAACATATAAAAATAAATAGATTATAAAAATAAAATTGAGTTTTAACATAATTATATGTAAAATAAAATAACAATAACTCATTAATATTTCACTTTGAACTTACCAACAATGTTTCCAAAATGTCAAATCCTATTACCTAGTCCTGATTAAGGCTTTGTACCCTCAGGGTGCATTTGTGAGGCGCTACGTGATATGAATTTATATGAAACCTACGTCATGTTCTGACGTGGACTGATATGATTATGGTCTCAGACGCTACGTAATTCGGTTAAGGTTTAAAAGGATAGGTAGCGACCCCTATTGCCTTATTCAAACGAGTTAGTCATTCCGGACGACATTATATATATTTATAAGATATTAAACATGCTCTTTTTAACTAAATAATAATTGTATTAACAGTTTTTATTTATTTATTTTCTTATTTACTAATTTAATATTTATTTTGTTGTAAATAATATTTTGTTTTTTTTTTTTGATTTGTTTATATATTTTTTTGAGGGCCGCTAAATAAATTAAAACTATGCGATGTCCGTCCATCTGTCCGTCTGGTAGGCAATACGATTTTCTCAAAAATTACCCGACCGATTTTGACCTTGTTAGCTTTGTGAAATAGTAATTACTGATTTAGTTTCAAAACCCCCCGAAACGAAATATAGCATTGACAGCACTCACACTGCGAGCGATAAATCAAAGAATGTATTCGGAGGGAATAAAATAATACCAGTGAAAAAAAAAAAGTAAAGTTCAAGATAAAATGAAAATAATAAACATATAAATAATAGCAGCTTAAACTCACTTATTCACCTGTTACTTGTGACGAGCCCTGCTCGCTAATATCATAATAACGTTAAAATCATAGTATCGTAGTATCGTAAAAATATATTTTTTAAATATTTAACTAGAATATTATTATATTTAATACAAAAAGCGGAAATAAAGGAGCCTCAAATTTAACTAAAAAATTAATAAAAAGTTTAAAAAAAACAGACTCGTACATTTTGTAATTTGATAAATAAACTATTACAGCAATAAAAAGATTGTTTTTCTCTCGGAAACTGTTTGATCGGTCCAGTTTCGATATCCATTTAAATAAAATATATTCCGCAATCAGAGGCGTGCTGTGATTGAACTATTTATGATTTTTTATATTTTTATGCACGTTCCGAATGCCATTTGATATGTATCAAATATTCTACGTAAAATAGTTCTATTTGCTTTGATATTAAATATTGAAAGTATTTTATAAACAAAATATTTCTATAAGCAAAGATTATAGATGGTAAAAGGTCTCAATATTTTTTACGTACATACCCGCAAAATATTCAACAATTCTTGTGCAGTTTTTCTTATAAGTTTATACTTGAATATTATTTTACTTTGTTCTCCTTATTTATCTTGTCTTAAGAATAGCATACTCACATCACTCTTCTGGTTTTATTAAAGTTAGCCAATTTCAAATTTCTCATACATAAAGCTTTAACGAAAAGACCGCTTCCTTAAATCAAGATATAAATTTTATATTTTCACTCCGTACTAAAATTTTTATATATATGTATATTTACTTTAAAATATGTAAGAAAATATATGTTTTTATTCATTTTGTCTGTATACGTGTGTGTGTGTGTGTGTGTGTGTGTGTGTGTGTGTGTGTGTGTGTGTGTGTGTGTGTGTATACGTGTGTCTCTGTGTGGTTTTAATAAAACATAAAAACTAAATATAGTGCAAGTTTTTCTCTAAATTAAAATGTCTTGAACATTATGATACTTCCGGTAAGGATTGCTCCAAGTTTTCCCATTTAGACGGCGGCTATTGCTTCAAGGATAGGAACTTTTATCTGTAGATTATTCAGTTGAACTCTTTACGAGTATAATGTTAACCTTTTCAGTGTTTTACTTGAGACAATTTGTAATAAAAGTCCTTTATAACGTAATAATAATAAAATATATATTTAACAGCTTATTAAGATTGGTTCTTACTAGAATTCCATTGTCTTTAATAATATGCAAAATTGACTTACCTCTATATAATATTAACAGTATCTAAAACGACTTACCTGTATGAATTTAGGAACAATAAATCCTTCATGGGTCGTTTGCTGGACTATTATATATTTAGCAACGTGTGGCGAATAAATAAGCTACAAATAGGCCACGTTTATCTCATATTATGGCTAACACATCCGCCAGGTAATGACGACCTGTAATGGTCCATTTCAACTTAGTGGGGGTTTACGGTTGGCTAGATATTTTAAGTAAATATGATCACATTATTATTATACTTATATATGAACAATTTTGGTTCTTATTCATTTATTATTTTTTATAAATATTTGTTTTTTCGTGATATATTATATTCTGTATACAATATATATTTTACAATTAATTTAAATTTAAATAAGCCTAAACCAAAATTTTTTTTGATCATTCATTAAAGATGTTCCATTTTTTTAATGGTGTTCTATTATATAAAGATTTTTAAGAAATTTTGAAAGAAATCTTTTCGTTCTGACAAAACGCTTGGATATACTTAATGATTGTACTATTATATATACTAATTTACTATAATCTTAATATATAATAAACTATATATTCTAGGATAACATAATAAATAATAAAAATAATATAGTACAATATTTCTTTGATAAGAATGGCTCGAAACCCATTAAACTTTACATATAAATCATATAAAAACTTACATTGAAATAGCTTTTCCCTGTTTAAAACATTCATACAAAATAAATTGTTTTCGCTTACATAAAATGCATAACATTTTAGCCCAAATTCTTTCCTTTTACATAATGGTATACTTTTCTTGCTGAAAGCCTAACGGGCACATTATTTGTATTTGCACCACTGCCAAATGCTTTCACAATAAAGAAATATTACTTAAGGAAGTTGCCTTCACCTAAAATAAGTCATTTTTATCGACCCAAGTCCTAATGGCCTCAACGTCCAGTAATATCTCCACAGCCCTATTTAGGAGTCCTCAAGTAAACATACGATTTAATACAAAAATAATTTATTTAAAATATTTGCAGAAAAATAAAAAATAACTAATGGTTTATAAAAAAGCTTATAATATTTTGTTTTTGTAATTATTTTCCAAAATCGCTTCGTATTCCAGTCGTTTATTCGTATTTAAGTCGTTGTCAAAAAAAAGACAATAATAATAACACACATATTTTTTAAAATTGGTTGTTTACATTCTGTTAAAACAAAGGTAGCATTACACACTTATTGTAATATTCAGTGGAACTCAGTTCAGTTTAATAAAAAAAAAACTGACAATAATTTTATATTTACTGTCGGCGAACTTTTATTTTTATTTATTTATATTGAATATTTTTAACAAATCCTTAAAATAAATTCTACTAAATACTTATCACCTTTCTAAACAGATAAATAGAATATAATTAATTTTAGATTATATAAAATGAATCGTATAATTATTAATTTTCATTGAAAATAATATATATGTTTTAATTGATTTCGTTCAACAATCGTAAGCCTCAATATTTCCGTATCTATAGCACGTAACTACACAAAGTTTCGTCACTTCAATTTAAGGCAATAGCCTCACTTAACCTTTGTATGGTGTGAACTTCCTTTGAGAACGGAAATTGATCCCTGGTACGAGTGTACTCCGAACGCCTACATACGTTTTACATAACTGACATGTGAGGCCATAGATTTTGCGTTAAAAAGATAGTAAAAAAGTGTACAACAATAACTTACATTATAACATATGTTTGAAAAATATCAATATTTCTATTAATTACTTGTCAAAAATAAAAGATAACTTGACATAAATTAAAAACTAAATTTAATTAGCTTGTCCTAAAAAACCATTATCATATTTGATAATATTCTCAAGTAAGATAATGGCAAGGAATAATTACATTTTTATATATATTTTTCTTGTTAAATAATAATAATTTAATTAAGCCGGATTCCCTATTTATAAGCCAATATTTTCGGAAATGAAAATATGGAGTTAAATAACAATGCTAAGCGCTAAAACATACACTTACATTTTTTTAGGATATTTTTTTATGTACTGAAATTTATATTAAAATAAATTTTTGCCCAAACACTACTTACAGTGAAAATTTACTGTTTTGAAAACAAAAAAAAGAAATTTATTTTAAATAAATATAATTTATTTAATTATATAACATTGATTTAATGTTTGAATACTACGCACTCAATGGACCGCATTGACGCGTGATAAGCCATTGGTCTCGCATGATTGAACTACAGTTCCTCACTGACAGGCATCGAGTAAGGATGAACACAGAATGCACTAATTATATTGTTAGTTCGGTCGGTAAAATCTGGTTGATTATATAAATTTCTCAGGCCAATGCTTTTGTAAGGTAAGTATACAATCTAAATAATTTAAAATAAGGAGATTAAAAAGAAGAATAAGTTAAATCAGTAAAGGGGTTATGAGTTAACTATGGACAGAACGAGAAACCATCAATCAACGCGACATCTTAAAAGACTAAGGTTTTTCTTTACTTTCAAGCTTATTGCTACCGAATATATTTTTATACCTTAGTGACTAATAGAAAGATAGAAAAAGAATAAAGCATAGAACGGCATTTTAGAAGAATTTCAGGTCACTAGATGATGGAGATAGTATTATAAAAGGTGTAGTTCCATAATGGAATTCTGTAACAGGAAACTTTTTAAAATGCGTTAGAGATACACATTAAAAATGGGTGATAGAAGAATCAATGGAACAACGTTCAATTTAACAAGTTCCGTTTATAAGTAAAGTAGATCCAAACTTTATGTTAAGAATTCATTGTGATAATAATACATAAAAAAGTAAATCAAGACCTAACTGCATAGCATAAAATAGGAAGGCTGTATTATGAATGAAACTAAAATGTATTTTGCGTGAAAATGGTGATATACTTGTGTATTCATGTGTATCATAATATGCTATGTGTGTTAAGTGTGTTAAAATATATATCTTTTTTAGGCTGTTTCTTTTTTCAATGGTTTTAATTAAACAAGTTATTTCATTTAACGGATACTAAAGCACGAATATCCATATGGTCCATTGCTGTTGAAGAAATTAGATTATCTGCTTGCATAGGCTCGGACGCCCAAGCTGCAAATGTATTGGCGTCTACGTTACTTTGCTCGAACTCTTTCATACATTTACGTTTCCGACGGTTACGATTCGTTTTTCGTACAATGTTTTATAAGTATCACTATATTGCTCTTGATTGGTTTGATCTTGAATTACAGAGATCGTTCAATATAATAAATAATTTGATTTCTTAGCTACTTGATAACTAAGGTATAATTAAATTTTGGATATTAATGATAGACATGAAGCTTTAACATTGAACTTTTATCACCGATTTTATTATTATCAGATTTTTGGATACTATGACAAAAAACTTACAGACGCATTCAAGTACATTATTTATAACCAATGTGCAACAAAAAACAACTGATGCTATAAAGTGTGTTTACTTATAAATAATGGTTCGCCTTTGGAAATATTTTCAATTTATACGTCTGTACTTACCAACAAAAATATAATAACATAAATAATATAACATTGGTTATTTTTATAAATATTCTAGCATTAAAATATGATTATGTAGTAAATTTGCTTCAAAACGTAAGTAATATTTTCGTATGTAACAATCTGACGGCTTGAATGATCCATTTACAATCTCTTTTTTTTATAATTATCTGTAAGAGTACTACCAAAAAAATTTATTGCACGCGACTTTGTCTATTTGTATTAATTTTAAATAATTATGGATTTCTTATGAGAAATTAATAATTATTTAAAATGAATACAAATGTTTTAATTTTTTATGGTTGTTTTCGTAAATATTGCATTATTATCGAAGTGTATCGCTTTTGATACGTTGATCTCTTAAATATTTTATATCCAAGTTGTGTCTCA
Organism: Mechanitis mazaeus; assembly: GCA_959347395.1. Lineage (NCBI taxonomy): Eukaryota > Metazoa > Arthropoda > Insecta > Lepidoptera > Nymphalidae > Mechanitis > Mechanitis mazaeus. The sequence goes on from OY365754.1 coordinate 10,965,706, forward strand.
TTAATTTTTGTTGAGTACTTTTAATGTGCTGCATATTCATACAAAAACTTTAAAAGAAGTTAGTTGGATTGAGTTTGACCCCTAACATTATTTGAAATATATATTTCATTGAAAAATATATTTTATTAATTGTGTATCACAGTATGGTTATATTTTTTTTAATTAATTTCAAGTATTTTATAACTATCTAAATTCGAGTTCTAGAAATGAAAAGAAATACACTTCAAAACAACGAAATAATTTTCTTTTTGACATATTAAAATATAATTAAAATGCATAATAAATTTATATCGAAAACATATTTTTATGAATATATCTGATGAAAAAGAAATATTTTGTATAAACTTTACACAAAATTTTGTCTCGTCACTTCATTTCAACAAAATGTCACTTGTATCGCGTGAACTTTCTTTGTCAATGTTCATCGGAAATTGAGACGTTGCTGCTAGTGAAGTCGATCTTCCGGAACTTATACCGGAACCGTTTCTATTCCGTATTTATAAGTTTGGTATATTTATAGTGTACGGTTTAGAAGAATTTTATATTTAAAAACATCTGACACGCGGCAATCGAGCTTGCCGCTATGAAAAACTCCTAATCGGCAAATTATAATTCGAATTTTTTTTTTCCATTTTTCGGTAACTTCGGCGGCCGATCTAACCACCTTCCCGTTGGACAATCAACATTATTTTGAAAAGTGAATCTTACATTTAGATGCTGATTCCAAATATATCTTTAGTTTTTCAAAATTCGAAAGATAAAATTCGACACACACACAGACACACAGACACACATACAGACAGACAGATCGGAAGGAAAAACGGAGTTTTTCGAAAATACAGTACAGAAATAGAATAATATATAACAATAATGCTATTGCAATTGATAAAGTTCTTCCTTATTTTTATAGCAACTCTTAATTTGCTATTTTGATGGCCGATAAGTGTAGTTGTTGGTAGCCATGTTGGTTGGTAGCCAAAGGTAGTGGTTTCGATTCCCACATGGAAAAGTTATTCGCTGGATCCACAGATTGATGTTTCGAGTCTGGCTCATGTTTGTGTATTTTTGTGATTTCTTTGTTTGTTTTGATACCCTCTGCGAAAAAGATTATATCTCTAGTGCAGAAGGTATTTTTTTTATATAGATATTTAGCATTTTTTTATAAAGTGAAAGTTCTAAGTATATTATTAGCAAAATATTATAATATTATCTTACATTTTATTACAAGGCTTGTTAGGAAAAGTGTTTTCAGGGCAATATTAAACCTTTATGTGTGGTTACATCATGAATTACTTGCTCATCATGAATTAATTACTTTTAATTAACTTCAAATATATTTTTATTAGGTTAATATTAAATAAATATTATAAAAGTATTTAGAAAAAATATATTATTGCCATAGGAAAAATGTACCAAAAAATTTATCGTATATTTGTGTAAAATATTAGAAAATCCATTATTTTAACAATTTGCCCATATAAATGCTAAGGTCGCACTAAAATTGCTCGGTGAGGCTGGAAACCAAACTTGGACACGTTTTATAGATTTTTATAATCGGTCAACGCTGGAGCAATTCCAAGCAAACTGCCTTATCGTTTGCCTCATGGTAGATAAAATTGTAAAATTGAGTAATTCTTTAAGGAATGTTAATTTTTTATCTTTTCAAATATAAAATTTATTTAAATTATAATTACCAATTTCATAATAATAATTTAAATATTTATTTTAGTCATATTTCAGTTCTTGTTTTATCTTTTAACATACATGATAAGTTTATAAGCGTGTCGAAATAATAATGAATAAAACGATTAGTATTATGAAAAAAATTACTTTCTATATTGAATAACGTTTTCAATCGTCTCATATGACTTAGACCAAAAGCTTATTCAACGCTTTTTCCTGCCAAGAGGGTGAAAACTTTTGCCAGGGTTCCTCTTTGAGGTTGTTTTATTTTGTTTCCCGTATTTTGATGCGATTTGAATTTAATTTTAGTACTGTCTTTATTATCTTTTCATGTTAATTCGGCAAATTTGTGACCCATATTTTGTGAAAACGAAATTATATATAATTTAAAATATCTTCTAAGATTTTAAAGAAATTCTTTGTATAAAAGGAAAACGCTAAACTTGGTATATATTTGCATCTTCGAGGCCGTAAATAATATTATGTTGTATTATTCGTATCAACACATTTTAACTTAATCTTATACAACTCAGAGAAATATTTGTAAAGATTTTTATATTCACGACTAAAATCGAGTCTTAACATCTCATATTAATCTTTGAAACTTAATTTATACTAAAATTACGAAGACAGCGTTTTCCCTCAGCTCGTTAGTGTCTATCCTTGGCTTGATTAATTATCTCATCAAGCAGAAACACGTTAGTCAGTACCTCTTAATTCTATTGCTTACAACTTACAACGTAACTATGTTAACGAGATATGATTATAAAGTTTTGAGATATTTCTATTAAGTTAAATAGATTAAGGGATTAATTGCACAGTTTTTAAGTATGAAACTTTTTATTTCTTAAAAACTGTACAATTGATTTGTAAATATGTTTCTATAGATATAACAAGGTGGATATATCTTTAAAACTCTCTAACGTTTATTCTAGATTTCGTTAATTCATTCCTTAATGTGGGTTTGATGAAATCTGTAAACTCGAGAGATGAGAGTTTAAGCGTAACTAGTTTGTTTCCGCCGCTCAGCTTCCGTAGCTATTCAGGTCGGAATTCCTTTACTTTATTCAAAGCTTAAAGTTATAAGAAGTTGTAGCAAAAAGTTTCATATTAAGGTTTTCCTTTCCATCCTTTTGGAATATTCCAGAAATTTTAAGTTTCTGTTTTCAGGTTAAATATTATTTGTCAGTTACAAAGGTTTTTAATACTATTCAATACTTTATACAAGATAAATGTTTTACATTTTTTTTGTGTTTTATCTAGTACTTCTATTTCACTACAAAAATAAAATCAAATTCAATGTATATATCTATGAAAGTATTTACGTGTTTGAGATAATACAATACATATTTACAGTCGAAAATTTCAAATAAAAGCTTAAATAAGTCCAGGTGCTTCATATCAGTCGGCAGCATTACAAAAGTAAAAATTTAGATATTTTAAAAAAAAATTGAAAATCTATCAACAAAAAATATAGTATTATAAAATTTTGTTTTTCATAAAGTAATTTAATTATATTGAAAAGTTGCTATTTTTTCATTATAAATTAATTAATTAATTGTTCTGTACTACTATTACAAAACATTCTTACAATTTAACATTCTTACACTTGATATTATTGTACTAAATCTGATAATATATTCCCATAATCTGATGTAATCCTACGAGAAACAAACGTTGAAAGCGACATAGATCTAAGCCAGACTAACAGCAATGTTACTGCGACACTAAATTAGGTCAAGCTGTATTTAGCTTCTTATATCATATTTTTATTCTTCTAGTATACAATAAAAAGTAAATTAGTTAGGATTTTTGTATGAAACCTTAGAGATGAAGTATCCATTCAAAAAATACAATAACATTTAGATTGTTAAATTGTAGTTGTTTTAGTAAAAAAACCAGGTAGCTCAGTTAGCAGCGCGACGGGGTAGTGTCTCAAACGTCTAAGGTTTAAGTCCTACCCGTGTTTATAAATTTGAAATTATGTATTTTTATTAAAAAAAAATAATAATAAATAATATGCAATAAATAAGAAATTAAAAGTAAACTAGATATAAAAAATAATAACAATCGACTATACTTGTTTAAAATAAAAAAAAATACGTAAAAAATAGAAATAATTTAAAAGCGCTATCAAAGCCTTGACTGGCTGCACGTCGTAATTCAATTAAAAAGGTTAACATAGAATTTCAAAGCATATGTTTTTTTTATTGAACAATCTCCATGACACCGAAATATTAAGACTAATATTAATTGTACACGTTTTGAGTTTCCTAAATTTAGTTTTTCTGGAAATGTACCTAATAAATACAAAATTAAAAAAATATGAATACGGATGGGTCTTCGACCTCTGGTATATTATACCAGTCATTTTAAAAACTATCTGAATACTTTTTAAGATAAAGTACTTAATATCTAACTAATCGTTGAATTAAAAACATATCAAAACATTTGAAAGTCAGAATCTAGTTGCTCTATTTTAGAGAGGGAAATACATTATGAAAAAGATTTGGCTTGAAAATCGAAGGATACCCTGTTGTATTAATTTATAAATTTGTATTAAATGAAGGTAGGCAACTACATTTGGCCTTATTGTGAATAAGTCAACAACAAATTATAACTAGGAGCGCTAACCAGAGCTCAATGATGGCTCGCTGTTTTTGCAAAAACTCGCAATGTGTTAGCATATTCAGTGAAGAGAGGTGCAAACAGAACCGAACTTGCATTTACAAAACGACGACGTATTCTGTACTCAACTTTTTTTCAAGATGAGACACAAAATTACATTTTTGTTTTTTTTTATTTTTTTTTAATCTTTTACCAGACTGATGTCTATCAGGATGCAAAACATTAAAGTAAAATTGTGATAATGTATTTTAAAAGGACAAAATACTGGAAGAAGTAGTTATGTATGGATATTAGATATTACTTTTACAAATTATTTTTATATATAAAATATAAAGATTTTCTTGTCTTATATATTTTAAATATAACTGTATGTTAAATATAGCTGTGCCCGTGGGTCTGTCCGTGGGATTCGGTATGTGTCAGTAAGCGATTAATTCAATATTAATTTCTGTCCCCTCTCCCTGGAGACATAGAATAGTAGGTGTCGGTTATCATCCTTAATTGTACCTATCCAAATCATGTAAATGGCAAATATGAATAAGTATAAATGAAAAGTAATATTATAGGAAAGGAGAAAAGATATCGAAAATCTTTATTTACTTTTTCTTTTACTTATGTTCACGTCTAAATATGTACATATAATATATATTAATTATATACATACATATAATTTACATTCATTACATACATATTTTTATGTACACAACATTGACGACACTTACAATTTAGCGATGTTTTTATAAAAAGTGACGCAACGGAAGATTTTTTGACAGCCTTTAGGCTATTGGCAGCCACTAGGCTAACCCCCTTTTAGAGGATTAATTTTTATACCGTAAAACCTGGCCGAGAATTATCTCACCAAGTTTTTTAAAATTTAGTAGTTTTCAAAAAAATCTGTTCAGGCATTTTCACGTGCTGCGCGTTAAATAAAATAATCAGACAAACAGACAAAAATTCTAAAAACTTATGGAACGTTGTATGTAATGGTTTCTCAGTATCCCATTCAAATTTTTTTCAATATCTTCAATGTACAAACTCTCGAGCCTCTGTAGCTTATTTATATGTATAGATATAAAGTTTCTGTAATAAATTGCCACCTGTAAAATATAAAGTTACAAGAACTTTATATATTACAGGTGACAAATTTTTTATACATCTTATTTTATTTATGAAACTTACATAGGTCTTACTAAGAATCATATAGTTTTCTTCTGTGCACGATGTCTGTGTCACTGAAGCAAGTTATAATTGTAAATCAAACGAACTTAGCTGAAGTGAAGTTCGACTTTAATTATATGAGCAGCTTCATTCGACGCGATTTATCCTAACATAGTGTAGTGACGCTTGGGGACGCCACTACACTATATTAGCATAAATCGCGTCGAATGAAGCTGTGAAGTATAATATATATTAAAATAATAAAGTAGCCAGCAATAGACTAACTAAGTTTTTGTTTGATGACGCGATTAATCAAACAAGAATAGATACTAACGATCAGTGTGAAAACGCTGGCTTCATCATGTTGAGTCATGACAAGTTTCAAAGGCTATATTTATATTATAATATTAAGCGATAATCTAATTTGATCGAACTCTCGATTCATATATATTTAAAGAAATTATTATTGAAAAGACATGCTGATTTTAAAAGTCATCTTTTGCAATACATAAATTATAAAAGCACGTTTTAAGACTACACCGTACGTTACATAAATAATATAACTGTCACAATAATAAAATTATGACAGTATTAACATAGTAATTAGAGATATATAAATGTCTAAATTAACATTTGAAACCAAAAACTGTTCATACACAGCTATAGTATGAATGGCATGTGTGAATCTAGTGGCACTGTTGTGAATACAATTTTTCAGTTTCACACTTTGTTGCGTTTATAAAACGCGATTAACTTTAGAGCGTGTCATTTTACTTGTCATTTGCAAGGAATCTTTTAGAATATTACTCAGTAAGCTTGTATGATATTAACAATATTTCCTAAAGTGAAAGTGTTCCAGAAGCAGCTCTTAAGAAAACATATGTCCACATGGCCTGTAAGGCTCGAACTATGGACTAATGGGAAAATATGGGTTAAGTAATTTTACTTCATTATCCTAGGTTAGTAAAATGCTGGTGGCCAAAGCAAAAAAGGAGATTTTGCTTTCGCCAGCGAAGATAAGTGTGTATATCAAGTATTTTATGATTTGATACCTGAAGGGGCAATTTCGAAGATGATACTTGCATGCTGAAGTGAAATTTGACATTAAAATAAAATAGTAAGTGTTCACAGATTTTATTAGGACACAAGAAATAGGCAGCTATTATTTATATTATTTCAGGTTCTATCTCTATTAAAAACCACCGATGCGTTTTAGCTTTGAATCAAAGAAATTTACTAATTTATAAAATGCCAAGTGCGTTTAGTTTAGTGTCAAACTATTTTAATCGAGTTATTTTTTAAGTGATTTTCACTTAAAAAATAGCTCGAGCAATTTGATATTTTTTAGTGTATTTATTTTAATCTTCGTACTACTCGTTTTTAAGTGCAGTGTGGCATAAAAATATTCAAAACTTGTAATTTGAAAAATTGTTGCATTTTATGACGTAGGAAACATAATACCCACTTTATTTAATGTTAGATTAGAAATTTACAGATAATTTATATTTGAAAACTTTTAATTACCTTTTGAAAAGAAAATGTTTTAAAATAGAATGTGTAACAGTACTCACTACAATAGTGAAGTTGTAGTTAATTAATTACCATCTAGAAAAGTTTTTATATTGTAAAAAGTTACATTATGATAATAATAACCATATATTAAAATATTTTTAAAGCGAAGTACCGGAGACTACGTTTTCAGCAGTAAATTTAATTATTATCAAAATTTATATTCCATTGTTTTTGACTTAAATTACGATGTAATAAAACTTTCCAGACAGTATTTCTGAATGCATTAAGAGAATTAAATTATTATGATTTTTGTCATGGCTGTGTTTCAGACAATGACAAATTTATGTTTTTGTTTTATCTAAACGAATATAATAAAACTGTAGTGTTTGTTCGTCTGAGAACTCTTAAATTATCAGTCAGATTAAAGGATTTTTATTTATTTTATGAAAATTCTTAACGATTTTAGAATTATTTTTAAAAGAAAAAAGACAATATTACAGACATATGACAATAGTTCACGGCAATGATTTCGTGACTTCCGTTTTCTTTCGAGAGAGCAATAATTTATCAGAGTATTACGATGTACAGTTGGCACTTCATTGGTTAATTACTGGTATGCGATTGTGTTTTGAACGACGTGTTACGTAACGGGAATGGCAAAGTATTAGGTTATAATTATTATAAGCTTAATTATATACTGTAAATACGATTATTATTCTTCGAAACTAAATCAGGTCTAAGCTTCCTCTAATATAAAAAAAATAATTAAATGTAACATTCAATGCCATTTCGAGATTATAAAGAAAAATATATAGTTCCTATATTAAACTATGTAGTTTAATATATACTTTGTTATGATTAAGAACACAATATCATAAGAAGTTGGACAGAGTGGTTTTGGTAAGTATACATAGCCTGTTATTTCTTCTAGATGTATGGACGTGATCACTTCTCTGACAGGAAACTGACGGATTGTTTGGCTTAGTTTTAAGTGTGTTCTATAAAGATAAGATTGTAGTTCTGTACAGTATGGAAGCGAAGTGTAACAGTATCGATGTTTTTTGAGTGAAACACTTCAATGTGGGCCCTGTACCATCAAGTATAAATTGTGACGGCCTTATCGCTCCCCCGTCGCCAGCGCCGTCATATAGGTATATACAACAAAATAAATAATGCTTAAAATAATATTTATGAGATTATTATGGGCTTGGGAATTCTCACTTTTATAATAATCAGAATACACTAACTGTATTCTTAAGTTGATTTAATTTTCTTAACCTTATCCTATAATTATACTAAATTTCTGGTGCTCAGAGTTCTTAAAACAAGTTAATTTAATTCATAGTCAGTAGCTTTAAAAATAAAAAACTGCTTCACAATAATCCTTTAAGCTAATCTTTTGTCACTTGAAATTCTCTTAAGAGCACTTTTGCTTGCTGTATTTTTATAATATTATGACAACATATTTAAATATAACTTGAATATTCCAACACAAAGTTAAAGTAAAATTGAATAAATTTAGATAACATCTATTATAATAAATATATTATAATAAACTTTACTCGTTGCTTTTTATACATTTACAGTTCTTGCTATGTTTTTTCTGTAAATTCAGGATATAAAAAACAAAAGAAATGGAAAAAAAAAATATCTTTAATATGTTTGATGTCATAATCGTGCTTAAATATCTGATAAATTATTTTGTTTTAGTGTAATGTTACACAATATTCCTAGATGAAAGCAATGTTCAAAGGTGAGCTATTTGCGTCATAAAACCTTCCTACGTAAATTTACCTCCTTATTCAAGCCACGTAATGCGTCTTTGATGTAACCTCTAAACTTGACGCGTGAGAATTCATAAATATAGCAAAATTAATGTCAATAAAGATTGAATAAGTTTTATGGATTAAAATGTTTCAAAGAATTTCATGGGTCAAGAAATTTCTACATTTAGTCTGATTGTTTTAAACGAAAAGTCAGTAATGTTTTTTTAAGTGTTATCTAGATTTCTTTAGGGTGGCTACTTCCAAAATAGTTTCTTAATTCTCACCCTTCATATAAGAATGTTGCGAGAAAAAGAGTGGTTTTTCACAAACTTTACTAAGTTTGCATATTTTATCCTGCGTCATCTGTATTATGCAAGTATCACCTTTGCCTAACACCGTAAAGGTATCCTTGCATCTGCAAAGACACACAAGTTTCCAAGAAAGCATCATCGTCGACGAACGCAAAATGCCTTTTTTTTGCTTAGACCAACAAAGTTTTATCGGCCTAGAATGATAGAGTAAAATTATTTCACCAACATTTCCTTATTCTATAGTCTGAGCATTACAGAGATAGACATTCCTGTTCCATTTTTACAGATAGATCGTAGTATTTGTCCGTGCATTATCTCATTCCTAAACTGTAGGAGTAAATTGTGATGCATATCAAAGACGAACATAAATATGAATAATAACCAAATGTTATATTTATTTAATAAATTTTTAAAATGAGTTCATCATTACTTAGTTTTGACCCATTTGTTCTAACGTTTTACATACAACCTTTGTACTAATTATCGTTGTATGAACATTTAATTTTTCATTAATAATATTTAATAATAAATAATAAATTTAAATTTACTTTGTTATGGTAAAATGCTCTGCAGTTTTTGCATAACTTCAAATTGTAAATCCTCATTCAATACTTTATTAATGTGAATTTTATTTTACATTAAATGACAAGAGAATGATTTTGTCTTATATTATTCGAAAATATTGTTAATATCGTATAAACTTAATGAGTAATATTTCTAATAATCGTAAAAGAAAGTCTTCATGGATGGTACGGTAATAAATTTTCGTTTATCATCATTCTCAAACGCGTAAAACGACGATTTATATACCGAGTATTCGGAATCTTTATGATTCTCATAAATTAAGTATAGAAGGTCTTAGTGGTAAGGTTAAAGAAAAAAAAATTTGGCAAACTATTAAGGTGAAGAATTATTTCACTTTTTTATCTAAAGCTTCCTAAAACTTCATAGGCTCATCGGGCTTAGTGTATATATCTTAAAAGATCAAAGACAAGATTCATAGTTCAACAGTTATGCAGTTACATCTCTTTAGATTATTTTGAAGATGATGCGTTGATGAAATATATTTTATTTTTCGACCACTTTCTGTACTGTGCGGTACGACAACTATCTGTACTGTATAAAGTTAGAATATACATAGGTACAAGTAGTACCATATATACCTTACAACTGATTTATAAAAGAATGGCCAGCTCTTTTTTAACTAATAAATTGTTTGGGAATTCAATTAAACTCTTCTCTCGTTTTAGATTAGCGCTAAATATCATAATATTAATATATTATTTGAATTAAAATGTATCTCATTTGTATAAATTTTATTTATTATGTATAAGCTAAACATACAAATCATGATGGGAGAAAGTTTACTGTTTTACGAGAAGTTGCAGTAAAATCCGTAAACATAATAGACTGAATGTAAACCGGTTTGTGAAGTAAAAAGAAGGTAGACGGTTAAAAATGTGACGTCACTATTTCGTTATATCACCTGCCTTTATAGTAATGACTTGAAATTTTTTTAACAACAAGTGCTGGACTGAGTAATTAATTATACTTCTGATTACAACTTCAGTAATTTTATAAGTGATTGATAATAATTTAAACATTTTAACCTAATATTTTTTTCGAGTTTATGCCGACAGGTTAAATTAATTAAATTTATACTTGTTCGTTAGAATTTTAATTTCTGAAGTAACTGTGGTCGATTATTTATATTTAGTACTTAAATTTTAATCTCTTATAAATTTTATATCATTATTATATTATTTCCTATTTTTAAAACGATTAAAAAAAAGAGGAGATTCTCAATTCGACTATTTCTTTTTTTTTTGGTTTTGCATTAACTTTTGACTTGTTACACCGCTTTTAATGATTCTTTTTTTTTTTTGAAAGTTTGTGCTTATGCAGTCCAATTTGAATTTGATGAAGATATAATTAATAGTTTGGAGAAAGATAAAGGAACTCTGCAAAAAATTACAGCACAGCGTTTATTTATTGTGTGTTCACATCACGCCGGCACAATAGGAATCACTAAAAAAGAAGAAATAAAAATCTTGAATAATTAAAGTCGCCTCGAAAAAGAATAAAATCATTTCATTTGGGAAACTCTTTAGGAAGTTTCTTTAATTGAGTTGACCAAAGGCAGCTTACTTCTTAAACAGTTTTCCTAATCAAATTGTGTTCTTCTTTTTAAAGGTGGTTTTCTTTTTATTAAAAGTTTCTTATTTAATTACCTTTAGATTTACAAAGCTACCTGGTCTTTTTATTACAACAACTAGCATTTAACATACAATATGTTATTTTCTGAATGGTTGTGACATCTATAATTTCGTATCAAAATCTTAACTAATGTTCGTTATATTGTATTCTAGAAGAACACAAATTTAATATAAAGAGCCAAATACAGCTTGACCTGATTTAGTGCCGCAGTAGCTTTGCTGTTAGTCTGGCTTAGATCTATGTCGCACATGAATATGTGTATATATCATCAGATTTAGTGTTAATATCAAGTGTTCGCAGTAAATTGTTAGAATTATTTGTTACAATAACAATTGTACAGAATAATTAATTTATAATTTACTTAAAACTTATCATTATAAATAAATTACTTTTTAAGAAAACTTGAATTAATTATATATTCTGTCCATAAGTTTATAATATTTTACTGAAAGACTAATCCGTATATAAATTAGTGATTGTTTTTTTTTTCTGTCGCCTAATATTAAACACACTAAATACTATTTTAAATTTCCGACACTAATTTATTGAATAATATTGTATTGTAATAAATATGCAAATATATTGTAACACTCATTTCAATGCTGAAGCATGCATTTAGATTAGCTCTTTACAATGTTTGTTACAATAGAAGTTATATAACATAGTCTAATCTTTAAATATCTGGTAGAATCTCATATTTAGAAGTTTACACTTTTATAATTCAATTGTGAAAATTTCAGAGCTACAAACTCTAGTTTCAAAGCACTCAATATTTTGCCAAAAAAGTTATCCATTATTTAATAAAATGAAATTTTTACCATTTCATAACGGTTTAATTACTAAAATTTTACAATTAAATAGTGATTTTAATACATTTTGAAAGTTTTTATTTTGTATAGTTGAACTTTGAGGTTGATATCCAATGCCGCTGTTGCCAAGGTCAATGAATCACAAAGGGCAGTCATGATTTTGTGTCGGTTGAGAGACTTAATTACAATGTTGATTAAATTCTTCATTTAGAAAATTACACTTAAGCATTAAGCTTGTTTCTGTACAGATTATGTCATTGCATAAGTAATGATATTTGTTTCATACATTAAAGAACATAAAATAAATCTTTAATAAATATAAAAGCTCACGACAAATACACTGCAATAAATAGCTAACGTCTCATGTATAATCCTTAAACAACATTATTCTCATTAATTTTATACAAACTCCTGGCCTCCATATTAAGAGTACGTAATGCTGGAATATTCATGTTACTGAGCTAAGCTGTAAAGTAGTTGGTTCGCAATGTGAGTTATATAGCAATAAAAATGTATTACCAACATCACTAATCTTCAGTAACTGTTCTAGTGTCTGATTTTCTAACATCTCAAAATTTTCAATGTTAACTACATTAAATGTTACCGCACTGCTAATAAATCTTACTTATACACTCTCCATATCTACGACGAGGATACAACCTTAGAGATAGCAGCATTAGATCTTGCCCAGGATAATTTTTCTGTCTATATTTTTGCTTAATCTCTATAACATATTAAAGCAATATATATTCTTTATGTAAATGGGTTAACAAAGGGCAGATTCGTTATTATCTAATCTTTGACCTTGACAAAAGAATAAACATTACACAAAGCATATATGTAATCTTGTGTGGAATAACGCGGTCATATTACTATGTAACGATGATGTCGGACACATCCGGTGCCGCAAAAGGATACCTTGTATAAGAGGCCTGGATTGGATCTTGCTAAGCTCTTTAGTGTCGATTACAGGCGTAGAATTGCTAGCCTCTCAGTGTTCTATAGGATACATTTTTAAATGTGAACTGGAATTACACAATTTAATTCCCCTAGTACTCTTCCATCATTGAACCTTCTGACACACGATTAGTATCCATCCATTATTTCTTATAAAGCACAACTGGGCTGGAACAACTTGCTGGTTTGGTGTACCCATCCGAATATAATGTGGGTATTTTCAAGGCGAAAGTGAATAGGCTCTTACGAAGTTAGTGTGATTTACCATCTACGATTACATTATCACTAAACATCACGTGGTATGTAGTCAAGCATAAACTTCTGTCGTAAAAAAAAAAAACAAAAAAAAAAAAAAATCAAAAAAAAGTAAAAAGAAATACGTCACGTTGCACCACAACCACGGAATTGGACGAAGCCAAATAGAAATTAAGTTAAATTTGATACTTGAAATCTGTTTTCTTTTTATTTAAAGAACAACCGAACCTTAAATTCCTATCACTTTTAGTACGATCTGGGAACCTAAACAAATATTCAAGTTTAATTGAACCATGCTAATTAATTATATAATAAAGATATTGGTGTTAAGCTGACTTCCATGACAGGATATATAAATTGCATTTTAAAAATCTTTCTTAATAATAATTTTAACAATATAATGTAGGCAAAAATATTTGAATAAATATTATCTTTAAGAATTATATATGTTGCAGTTTATTGTGACTTATTAATTGAAATCGATGCCTTAAACATAAAATTCTTTGACATATAAATTATATCCAAATTTAAGATTAATTGTGGACCTTTAGTTGTACACAAAATTTCGGCACTTTTTATTTTTAATTAATATTATTATAACAACAAAGATAAAATAATTTCTCTCGTTATATTTAGAGCTTTGATTTAATAATATTGTAAAGAATAAAAACTTTAAGACAGAATACACAAATTTATTACCACAAAACTATTTTTAACTTTCAGTAAAAGAATGAGAAAAAAGAGCGGTCAGTGCTTGTTGTAATGAGCAATCTTGTAATAAAATTGTAGCGTCCCGAGCGATCAGCTTTAAGACTTAATTACAAATTTTTCCTCAGAAAAATCCCTTTTGTAGATTTTTAAATCAAGTAACTTACTATTTACTAATAAAAATTTCAAATCTAAAACATATTTTTTTATAAATAAATAGCCCTAATAATGTATATAAAACAAAAAAAATACCGAAAATAAGAAATTATTTCCGTTAAATTTTGTCGTTTTTCAATTTAAATTAATAAATAATAATAATATTAATTCTATGTAAGACATTTGATTCAAGATAATTAGTTTATTGATTGTAATGAAATTCAGAGATGTCAAAAAATGACTAGCAGATAATAAACTGAACGCCAACAAACTTGAAGTTTCCATAAAAACTTAAAAAGCCTGTCAAATTAATTTACATTCTGTAAAAGTTCGACCCTCGCATAAAATAGACTAAGTTATTTAACTGTGTAAAATAGACTTTATAAAATAGACTAAGTTATTCTCTCTCTTGAGACTATTATTTATTAGAGTTTATTGTGTTATTTATTAGAAAAGTACTTAAAATTCTTATCTGTTTGGTTTAAAAATAATAAGAATTAGCTACAACTATAAACTTCAATTTCAGTTTGTATGAGATGTTTTAGTTAAGTTAAGTAATGATAAATGAAGTTCTATCATTTAATTATATTTAAAATTTCAGTCGGCTTTTGTCAATAAGTAATAAGGATAAATAAGTCAAAGAAAACTATAATAATATCGTATAAGTCTGGAAGAATTTGCGGCAAAGGCAAAGCTCGCAAGAAGCGCATTCGATCGTTATGTCTTTGCCAGCTTCCGAGTACTTTGAAAACTTATCTTCGACGAAAAAATTAAAAAACACTCTTTTACTTTTTACAAACTAAACTTTTTTATAATAATCATATAGATTAAAGTCTTATCAAGCAAACAATCGAGAGTGGTGAGGTAAAAAAGATTTTATTTCTTCTAGAAATTTTATAAAATGTTTTATTAATATGTTTTACCACGACGTCAACAAACTATGTAAAGTCAAACTGATTTTAAAATATTGTAATACTAGATATTATACGGTGTTATATAAAAATAGCTAATAAAATAAAATTAATTTTACTGTGATCAATAAGTTCTTGTCTATCATAGAGTCGGTCTACTTTTTGTAAATTAATTGTAAGATGTTCACATCATACCATAGATTTATTTATTTTTTAATATTACAAAAAAATCAAAGGCTAACATGTAAATATTTCTTACGGTATCATTGTTGCATTTTTTTTGCATTATTTTAAAAATGAAAATCTAAACAAACTTCCAAACTAGAAAAATTAATTGCAACTTTCATTCATGTTTATTTAGCCTCTCTTTTGCCTTGGCTCCTACTTTTTAAAATGTATCTTGGGAATATAGTGTCTTCAGTTGTAATTTTAAACAGGTCATTGAGCCAACGGGACTATTTCTAACGTTATTGAAAGGATTTATTAGTATTACCTAGCTGTGCAAGAATTCCCTTCAGTAGACATGTTACGAAGGTAAACGTAGATGGATATGGGGCCAGGGTAGCCGGAATTCGTTCAGAACTCTCATATGACAGAATTAAGTGGAAATAAGAAACGTTGGAAACCCCACCTCATTTTCACGAACTGAGTTTAAATTTACTTGAGTAATATTGTTGCAAAACAAATAACTAAATATATTAGTTATGAGTACTAAACACCAAAGAAATAACAAGTATATTACCCTGGTCTCCTTACTTTACGTCCCGACTGACCATTCGCAAGTACAACTTCATAAAAGTTTATTATGCAATAGAAGCACAGTTGTAATAATAAAAACTTCTGTGTATCCTTTGTTTCTAGACTCCCGAGGGTGTATTTTTTCAGACGTTGACATTTCGCTTTGAATGAATAGTTAAAACCCTTTTTGGGTGCATTAAAACACAATATTTGAAGCAATATGATAAGTCTTAAGTGGCTGCAAAAGGTGAGGGGTAATACGTTGCACGCCTTAAAAATTTGAAAATGTATAGGGTTCTATGTTGAATAATACTGTTAGAAGGCCAAAGGAAATTCCAACTTTGTCACTGATAAAACCCAGCTACAATAGCAATCTTCAAATTAAGAATTGCGTTGCTGTTCGAACTATGGAGAAATCCGTTTACAAAAATCTTTGCGGTGACTGCAGGCGGTCGGGGATGTTGTAAGAAAGTTTGAAATGAGATAATTTATTTATAACTTACAATTTATTAGAAATTAGAATATAGTATCTTCAACTATAAAAAACAATGGGAGATTTTATAAAAATATCAACACAATATATTTTCAAAAGATTTTTGAAAAGTATTTAAAATACGCTAAGCGAAATATAAATTTATTCCTTCTACAATATCGTATCAAAATAGTATTTTTTTAAAACTTCCTTTGCTTATGTGTTTAAATTTCACACAATATGCGACTAATCGATATTTTTTTAGTTGCATAATTTTTCCTTGATAAAAATTGGTGTAAACTATTTACTCTAGATTTTACGGTATCCAACAGTGAAAATAATATAACACTACTAAAAACAATATTCAAGTAACGTATAAGTATAAAGACAAACAGATAATCAGAAATATAAAAAAAAAACAAATATTATTATTACAGTATGTTTTCGTACATATAAATTAACTACATGTGTGGATTCCATGAAACGTAAACTTATCTAAATAAAATATCTTTCTTAAATAATGTTATAACTAAATTATTTCTTGTTATACAACTTCTACGATCAACGCTTTTAATTTATAAATAATTTATTTTATTTTCCCACGGCAAGTTCCAAGGACAATAAGTAGGAACTTATTGTCTTTGGAACTTGGATTTGATTCTATGTACTAAATAAAGTTAGCTAACTTTTTATTCAGTTGCTGTTGTGGAGGCGCTGTTTTTCCGAAAACAATGATTTTTTTAATTTACATTCTCATTATATATTTTAATATTTTAAAATTTATATTAAGTTTATTGAATTATTCTTATATTTAAAAGGTATAATATAATAAAGTAAATAATATTCAGGTTATTTTTTAAACTTTTTATAAGTAAATAGTAGTGTTTAGTTCTTGAACCATAAAACATATAATGCTATAAATAGCATTATATGTTTTATGGTTCGTTTCTAGGTCATTTAATAATGATTAGATAATATACACTAATATCTTTTCCTGAACGTAAAAAAAATATTAAATTCTTGGTAAACTATAGAAAATTAAATTCAATTTCATTTGGTTTTAATTTTGGTATTTTTTTAAATATGTTTATTTAATTATTTATCTCTAGACGCTTGAAATTTCCTTCAGATATAATTTTATTTTGTATTTGAAAACATAAGTTAGTTTGTAATATTCTCTTAGTATATTTAGAGTTCAGCTGTATCTGTATAAATAAAGTTAGATAACATATATTTTAATATGATGGATATGATAAGTTGAAAATATTTAGAGAAAAAGTATATTTACCACTTAATATATTAGATTAAATAATCATGCGTAAATGTATATCTCATAATCATATCGTTTTAATTTATCTCACACAATATTTATAAATGAATGCAATGTATCTTCATAGATATTCAAAGCTGAGTTATTGGAGTCATAAAACCTACGCAAATTTTCCTTCTTATTCAAGCCACGTATTGTGACTTAAAAGAACTTGATGCGTTAAAATTTATAAACACGGTAACTTTAATGTTATAAACATTTGTTGACAATATTAGTTTTTTAAAAAGAAAGACTAAAAGTTTAATTTTTATTTGGTATCTAGTATATTCTCGTTGTTCTTTTGGTGGATGGATTATGCAAAACAACACAGAGCAGTCGTTCTATTTACACTAAATAGGCAAGCTGAACAAAATGTATCCTAAAAATATGATCACATTGTATTAAGTCTGCACATAATTTATTGACCATTACAAGTTTTATCTTCGAGTCTACTAATTCCCTTATGGTATTCAAGACAAAAAAAACTTATGGATTTTACCACACTCGATATACACATAGTCACATTAAGTGTTAATAAGCCAGCGAAAGCGGAATCCCTTTTTTGGCTTAAACTATCAGAATTCGGTCCCTTAGAATAAAAAGAATAGAGTCACATAAATAAATTCATACTTCCTAATTCTAATTTCCAATTTACTGAAGAAGCCTTGCCTTTTGTACGTTTTCTTAGGAGCTTTGTACGCCACACTTTTACAGACGCATCGTAGTAGACATTGTCCTTCCTCGTCACGAAAATAATATTTATATTTAAAACTATTAAAAGATAATGTAATTAACGTACTATATATTGTATTTAAAAAAGATGTGATCGGTAAAAATTTTAATAAATTCTTATTTAATTTTGCAATTTAATAAATCTTGATTAAACTCTGAACTGTAAATCATCAATATATCAACAAAGATTATTTTGATTTGTCGGCGTTTTCGGAATTACAGTTATGAAAACTTTTAGGCATTCATCATGACTTAAACCTCAGACACGTTTGTTTTAAATATTAACATATAATATTTTACATATTTATTTTTATCAGCAATTGTTTTTTTTTAGTTATAGGAATTTTATATCTCATTTGCCAATTTATGACTTTAGTAACTTTTACCTAAATAGTGACTTCAAATCGTTTTTTTCGTCCACATACAAAATTAAATAAGTACTAATATACTACTTTTTATGATCATTTTAAATTAATTAGTATAATTGTTATTTTTTAAGATTTTTCATTATTATATGTTACAACATAGGCATAGGTTTTTGTGGTCTGAGTAGATATTTTAATAAGCTAAACCAAAATGAATTAACTAACTTTAAAGATACATAAAATACAAATTACTGTAAGGTTCGACCTGCGTAAAACTTAATATTGCGTTAAGTATTAAATGTAATATGAAAATATTTCACATCTTTCCCTCGTGAAATCAAAAACTAAACTAATACCTAGTCTCTTAAGGTTCTAATTATATAATTAATATGTATAGTATAGTAATTAATACGTATAGTTTATTAAAAGAATTATACAGTACATCTGACTTTAGTTCACTGCGTTTATCCCTCTCACTTCTTAAACCCCCTTCTTTTAGTAATATACGCGGACTTATATCACCAGAGCCATAAAAAAGTTTGAAAATATATTTGATTTAACTTGTTTATAATCACAAGGAAGTAGAAGTTAAAAGACAAATAATGTACTATTTAAAAATATCCTTTATTATATAAACTTAAGAAGTATAATTACTAATTATTATATAAAAGTCTTCATGGAAGGTACGGAAGGTGATAAATTTTCGTTTATAGTCTTCATTATACACGTAAAACGGTGATTTATATACCAAGGATTCTGAATCTTTATGATTCTTCATAAAATAAGTATCTTAGTGGTGAAGGGTACAAAAAAAAATTGTGGCAAAATATAAAATTATTCCTCTTCAATAAAACTTCAAAAATCTATGACGGTCCTAGTACATATAACCTAACAGATCAAATACACGACAGTTACGAAATTAATAATCTAGATTGATATAACATATCTTACTGTTTGATTCTTTGTTTTATTTTTACATATATACTATATATATGTACGAAACTATCAGTACCGTATAATTTTATGAACAAAATGTTACTTCATTTTATATAATTTTTAATTATTAATAAATACAGAATTTTAGTCTACGCTTAGCGATCATCACTTTTATCATGTTATAATATAAATGTCATCTTTGAAACTTAATATAAGGATACTGAAACGATGAAGCCAGCATTTTCCCACAGATCGTTAGTCTCTATCCTTGGCTTGATTAATTGCCACATCAAGCAGAAACACGGTTAGTTAGTGGCTGTCTATTTTATTGTTTAAATCTTATAATAAAATATACGTCAGATAGAAAATATAAAGTTTTTGATGTTTATATAAAATAGATCAAGTAATTAAATAAATTCTATATATTTAAATTTATTTTTCACTAAAACCAAAACATGATTTCATTAAAATGTACATAATTATTTATTAGAAAATAGATCCTTTTACATGATTAGTTTTACGACATGCGTTTTACTAAAACATAATTTAATTGACATAGTGCATAGTAGTTTTATGCAAATAATAAACTTTATTAAAGTTGTCCTGAATTTTTTTGCATTTTATATTTTCTAGGTTATTTGTATTTTGTAGGGAATTGTTTTGCATTTTATTTATTTTTTATTTTATAGGTTATACCCATGATTTTAACATTTAACAAAAACAATATCTTAATACCGTATTTTAAAAAGACTTTCAAGCTATAAATAATTTTATTTTTTTTCAACTAATATTAATACGATAAACTTTTATAACTAATTATTAATTAAAAATGTTTCGAATACTGGTTTTCTCTTATTTCGGTAGATATTGTGAATAAGAAATATATAATATTATATTCTCATTCCTTTCCCAAGTACTATAAAAACCATTATATAATATATTTGTTACTGTTATTTATTAAATCATGTTTAAGATACTATTTTTATTAACTTAATACTAATACAATAGCTAATATGACAAAAAAGGTGAACGGGTTAAAAAGTCTCGAAATCTCTGAGTCTCTAAAATTATTCTATTTGGGTTTTTGTAATGCATGTGTTAGATTAATGGGGCTCTACTAATAAAGAAAAAAAAATTAAATAATACTGTGATTATTTAAACTATTCTGCACTACTAAGTAAATATCGCTACATTATTATAAAGAAAAGACACGAAACAAAAATTACGCAGTATTTATATTTAATAAATGAAGAATATTGTTTATTAGAAAAACACAATATGAACATTAATATCAATTTAATTAATAATAATTATTAATTTACTAAAATACCCACAAAAGATGTAATAGAAAAATATTACACAAAATGTATAAATAAAATAACTTAACTTGCCACCTCCACCTCCAGTACGAACCAATGCCTCAATAATGGCTATAAGCCTTATTTATAACAATTTTTAAAAGCGACAGCAGCGCTGTGATCAACTGAAGTTTAATCATATTCATAACTTTAAAACATAGTAAACTGTATTTAATTATAAACTATTTTACAGTATGATTCTTAATTCTTAAATGTAGTTGTAACAATATATTAATGGTATTTCCTTCTTATTAATAAAGTATGTAAAGACAAGAATTTAATATGATAACAATAGCTTATGACAATTTATCGAATCAACAACTTTTATCACTTTAATGTCATATCAGTAATAAAAATAAAACATTGTTCCTTAGTAATGCTAAATTCCCAAAATTATAATATATTACACTTTTATTGTGTCAACGAAATGAAATAGAGGTCTAATTGAGTTTTGTATGACCTATATATTAAATTATTGTACCATAATTCAATATGTAGGTAGCCCATAGTATAATAATATAATACATGCGTGTATGCTATTACATATAATTAACCAGCTTATATATTATTATATTCCATATATCCAGCTACCATATAATTACTCATGTTAATACTATCAGAATTTGACGGACTAATTCCGCGCGATTCCGTTAGGCTCAAAGCTTGTAAATAAGAACTACGTGTGGGTTTGAAATTAGTTAGATTAATCTTGATTGTATTAACATATATTCGAACAATCGCTATACTGCTGAATGAAAGTAAATACGATACTTTACAACTGCCCCAGTTTATTATAGTATTAAAACGTTAAATAAAGAAATCTCTTTGTTTGTCATAAAAATGTAATTAATGGCTGTAAAAGTGTCAGCTGACGTCCATTTATAGATAAACGTTTTTTCAGATATTTCGACATTTTAAAATCCAATAATATAAATTCGTTTTATCGTTTTCCATGTTTAAGTAAAAACACAAATCGTGTGGGCAGAAAGTTCGAAAAAAAACCATAAAATCCTTAACCGAAATTATTTGGATGCGTACTGGGTATTATTATAAGGCTTTATTAAAATTGTAAATAATTTTTATTATATTTTTTTATGAACAACGCATTGCGGCTTTTACGATTCTCAACCCGCATTGTAAATTAATGTAATTAATTTATAAAGTCGATATTAAGTTACTACAAAAAATAATATATATTAGACATTATATTATGCATATGTTATGAAAAAAAAATAATTTAATTTTTTTCAGATATTTAACTTTGAGGTAATGCAACTGACATAAATACTATTTTTCTGTCTTTTAGAATAAAGTTATCGACACTATGTACGATCTGGATTCTAGATATAGTTACGACCACCAGTCAATACATAATTGAAAACGTAAAGTATGTTCAATTCAAATTTGAACATCAAATTTGAATATTACAAATTAAAATTGATAATAAATCAATAAAATAAAAAAAACAAACTCAATGTATTTCTGTTACTGGCTCTTTTCAGAACTAAGACATATATCTTTTGAGTCATTGCCCGTCATGGTAAATCTAACATTCTATGTACCTTGAAACTACTACTACTAACTACTTTTTATTACATAATGTTATATTTTACAGAGACCAGAAAAATATGAATATAATTTAAAGAGCTAAATATAGCTTGACCTGGCTTAGTGTCTAACTATCATTGCTCTTAATCTAGTTTAGATCTATGTCGTACTAATCACTTGTAGCTTGTAGAATCAAATCAGATTACGTGTATATATTATCAGGTTTACTATATATTAGGTTTAGTATTTTCAATTAATGAGTAAAATAGTTTAATGTGGTTGGTGCATAATATAATATTTATAGTTTTAACTATAATGGTGGGAGTTATATATAAATAATATACTTATGTATAAAGTTTATACATTTAAAACTTAAATTAACGTCGGGTATACTATGGTATACCATGGTATACTATGGTATACTATAATATTAAAGTTTTGGTATATGGTATGCCATATACCAAAACTTTAATATACATTATAATATAAGCAAAACTCGTTAATGTGGTTTTTGTTTCCTGAAGGTACACTTGCTACAGACAAAATATAATAAATAAAGATTTTCAAAGAGTGGTGAAATTAATGCAATAATTATATTATTATAAAAAAACATAAAATAAAGTAGACATGGAAGACAACTAAATGTTCTTAGTGTTCTTTTATGCTTAATTTGTCTTTTTCTTATTCTCGAACGATACCTAATCACGTTACTTAATCGTTAAGTAGAGAGTTATTAGAGAACTATTTCTTTACATAAAAATATATAAACAAACAGTAATCAGACCCCTGTTTTGGAGATGACATTATAATAGCAAATCAAGACCTATCTTTTGTCCCGACTTTTGGAAGATGTATGTGTCTCTATTAATATTTTTTAATATATATTTTTTTAATAATAAAATGAGTTCTCGGTCGCAGAAAAAAATAGGCACAACTGACTATATATATATATATATATATATATATATATATATATATATATATATATCAACATAGTATAAAATTGATTTTTGAATCTTTTCCTATCGTAAAACGTAAATTTACGGTAGGAAAATATTTTTTGGAGTAAATAGTAATTAGCTCTTTTTTATTACACAAATATTTGTGAATAGATAAATCATATAAATGAAGTAGGAAATCAGTTCGACGCCAATCCAATTTAAACAAAAGATCTGCCAATTTGTCATGGCTAAATAACTTTTGTAGGAAAAAATACTTCTTGTTCGATCTTTGATAGCATAACTTGAAATTGATAAGGTCTCTCCACTTTATTAAGGTCTATTCACTCAGTAATAAAAGTATATAGAATTACTCTTGTATAAAAATCCAAAGTTGTGTGAAAATATTATTGCAATTCATTTATTGTTTGGAGTTTTGTGGACTTAACATTAAGGCAGATGTAGATAAAAAAATGTGTTTTCTACTACTTCAATAAATTTCCAATCTTTGTTTCTTATATTATAAAATATATTTAGTATTACAAGATAAATAGCAGTGTAGGAAATTGAGGTTGATATCAAATATCTCTGTTGCCTTGGGCAATGAATCACAAAGGGCAGTCAGGACGCTGTGTCGGCTGACAGACTCAACTAAATTGACAATTGACTTCTCCATTTAGAAAATTACACATTGTTCATGGCTAGCTGGTTTCGTACGTTGGTACGTATTTTTGATAAAGAGTTTAGAAGACAGAAAATATGTCTTTAGTATAAATTTTAGGATTATGAAATAAACAATAATAAACAGATAACGCCTCACATGTAATAACATAACATAACATAACATTTAATTTATAAAATGGTTAAAAATCTACGGTCACACAAAACTATTATATTGCTGAGTTAAAATTGAGCCTCTAAAATGCTTATGTAAATACAAACTCCAAACCTACGTTTTATCCTTTACAAAACATTTTTTTGAAATTATTTGACCCGATAAAGGTGTTTGTAGGTTCATTCTGGTAATGTGCCCTGACCCTTTTGCTGTTTTTTTTATTATGTTAATAAAACCATTTTTTTTGTTGCCTTCTACTACTACTACTATTCTTGCAGAAAATTATTTCTTTTTTAAAGTATCGTCAACGGTGACGTGAGTATGTGTATGCTATAGTTAAAATTAACGTCGCATCGCGATACACAGTCATTTGATTCAAAAACATTGGATTAAATATATTTAGTATAAGTTAGTTTTGCATAAAGGTGTGTAATTACAAATGAAAGGGAAACTTGTATAGAAGTTCATTTTTAAAACATGAAGCCTGACTTCTTATCAAACTGCCTTTTTTTTGTTCGTTGGAAAAATTCATAACGAATACCCCGTTGGCCAAGAAGGTAATGGGCGTGGAGTTATGTGGGACTACCCGGCAGCATAGAGCCCGATGACATTTTTAAGGTTACCCTCTAAAAAGCCACCCTTCCTGATCGCCCTAGTGGGATGTCACGGGATCGCATTAACACTCACCGTGGCTCAAACAAACTAACTGTACGAGGAGGCAACTTGCAAAAGCTTATAAAATTGTACACTTCTTTTCTGGATTAATTTTATATTACAAAATTGAACATCCTAATAAAATTAAGATCTACTATCTTTTAAAAATATAACTGCAATTAAAAAGAAAAGAAATTAATCATAACATTTTCATTTTCTTTTATAGCCAAAATTTTAGTATTAATTTTTTAAATAAAAGAAAAAATATTATAATTATAAGCAATAAAACTATTCTTTACTCTAAGAAAATAAGTAAAAGGCGAATAAAAAAAAGCGCGGTTGGCGCTTGCTCTAACAAGCAATCTTGTAATGAAATTGTTGCGTCCCGAGCGGTCAGCTTCAAGACTTAATTACGTATTTCTCCTAGCAAAATGCTTTTCTTCGTCAGTGTTGAATACAATTTTTGTTTAATCTTATAATAATATATTTTATACTTTAATTCTGATACATCATATATTATATATGAATATCATATATTATAATGAAGATTACTTACAGATTATTATTTTCTTAAAAACTGTTGGGATAATAATTAAGAATTACTTTGTTTGTGTATCTTCCTATTTGTACTTATTATAAAATATTTTATAAAATAATTTAATTTAATTTTTAAAAGATTCAAATGAGTCAATCTGTTCACAGATTTTACTGAATTTAAAAAAGAACAAGATCTAGACAATAAAGGGAACGCCAACCAGATAGAGAGACTAGATAGAGAGAGAGAATTACTTTTCATAAAATTCTAAGTGGTCTGTCAAATTAATTTGCATTCTATAGAGGCTAGGCTGACCCTCGCATTAATCGCTCTAAGTTAAATTACTGTATCTAGTATCTCTCTGGAGACAATTACTTCTTAGATTTTATAATATAATTTATTAGAAGATTAAATTGAGTTAAAAGAAAAAGACTTAAAATGGGTCATTTTAATAATAAATAATTACAATTATATATAGATTAGTCTGGACGTAAAAATTTATTCCTATAATTTGTGTCAGTTTATATAGTAATATAATAAAATAAAAAATATATGAAATCCCTTATTGGCTTTAATAGTCTTTTGAGGCCAGTTATTTATAAAAATACTATTCTTTTTATTGTCCCGTGACGTCCCATTACGTCGAAGATGGCAACCGTTGGTTTTTTAGTGGGTAGCCTTTAAAATGGCAGAATTCTCTATGCTGCCGGGTAGTTCCACATCACCCCCCGGACGTCCCCCCCCTGGGCCGACGGGGTACCCGTAACGGGTTTTTCCAACGGAAAAAAAAGGACTAGACAACGGCCAGTGCACGACATTTGGATAGATCCACTTTATAACCCGGCCCTGAGTCTGGATTTAGAAAGCGTCATATAAACATATATATGAAAACTCTAACGCCTTTTGACTTAATACTGTTTTATGACTTAAACATTTATAAAGAGCCGGAACTCTTTAAAATTAAGTACTGAACATTTTTAATTGTCAAATTCATAGTAGTTATAACAATTTCTGAAAAAAGCATTACATACACTTATAATTATAAACTTCTGATGCATTGATAACAATAAAAAAATGCTGATGAAATATTTTATTTTAGTAATAATTATAGAAATAAATAAGACTGTTGGAAACGCAAATAAAATTTCTAAAACCAATTATAAAGGTAAATACATGGATACTATTCGTCATCAAACAAAGACCATTCAAAACCTATATAAATGAATACATGCAAAATATATGTAAGCTATGGATGCATACTAAAAAATATATATCTAAAAATAAATATTTTCTCAACTGTTATGTTGTTATAATAAGCATAAATATTAATATTATCTGTAAATAATTCTTCCTTGTTTTTTATTAATATCTTATATATTAATGCAGGAAGCGATTTCGTTGGCACACTGTAGCTCGAGAACCACTAAAGGGAAAAATATCGTTGATGGCTCAAATCAAAGGTCTCATTATGCTACACTGCTGAAAAATAGTGACAACTCTCAAATCTCATTAGCCTAATTGCAGTAATTAGTCAAAAAATTAATTTTTCCCATAGACTTTGCATGGGGAAATTTTGCGCGCGCTTTCAAATTTTATGTATTATCTATTGTGACTAGCTGGTCTTAGCATACTAGTTATTTATAAGTGTTACATATAATCCTAGAGCTTATTTATAAGAATGTTTCTTACGACATTCATTTCTGCATAATTTTTGATTAGATCTTTGTTACAATTAAAAGTCTCGATATATTGGATTGCAATGATTCTTATTGTCAAAATAAAAAAGTACCTTCACGAAATTTCTGAAACTTTTAAATGCTGGTTAATTTTTTTATACTATCTAAGGTAACACATTTAACTAAATTTCTAAGTAATTATATACATTCTAATATAGTTTTATGTGGAAAGGTTAAATTATTGTATTATTAATGACACAAGTGACGGACAACCTCTAGCAGTTCTAGTACATTGATGTGTGAGACACAAAAAATAGACGTAAGAAAGGATACTAACCGTGTGTTTGTTACATTCGATCATGGAAGCGGACTGGGGTAATAAAATTGTGTAATTTATGTGTAAGCTCACAAACACGTATAACTTTGAATGGCTGGTCTTGTAAGCGTGTTTTTCAAAGTATGGGGGTTGTCATCAAGCAATTTTGCATCGCCATTCAACCGCTTTACTGACCTCTCAATGGAGTCCAGAGCTACAACATGATATTTTGCGTCACCGGCCAACATGTGGTGGTAATTCTCGTCATAAAAGATAAAATTACTAAAAATCTTCGAATACAATTACATTTACAAACAAGTATACCGATAAATAGTCATTATGAAAAGGTTTTTTAGTTTTGTAATAAAATTTACTTAATTATCGGAACCATACGTTCCGGTTTCCGCCAGATGTTTGTCGATTTAACTGGTTCCACACTATTGAGTCTCGATATCCAGTTAAAAAATACGAGCTCTCTTGTAAATACGAAACTAAGAAAATCTCTCGTGCAATTTGAATAGTATTGTAGTAATTGATATTTCCTGAAAGACAATTTTATAACTACAAAAATAATATTTTATAAAGTAACACCTAATGTTAACTAAAGCAGAAGTTAATAAAACTGAGGGAGCATCGGTCCAATGGGTCCGCAAAGTTTGTGGATTACAATAGTATGACCAAGACAAATTATTTAAGTAGTTTGAACTCTTTTTTTTTATTAGTTGTTTGTAGGTTAATTAATTTATTTTTTATTTTTATCTCTTTGATATCAATTATGCGCTAAAGTAAATAGAATCTAAAAATATATTTGCTTAGAAAACAATGAATAATGGTTGGTTAGATCGAAATGGGACTGGCTAAAGCTGACGAGGAAAGTAAATATATCGAGGATCATTTGAGTTCAAATGCTGAAGAAGACCATGTTACAAAGCAGTAACAAAATATCAAAACCAGATGCAGAACTGCTAGGTTCAGAAAATAGTTCAGAATCAAATAGCAATGAGCCACCTCATGGGGTTCGTGGGCTAACATTTTTTACACCTTAGAATAGTAGAACAGTCCGATAACTATAATATTTTTCTTTATTACTCCTAGTAGCAAAGGAATAGCACTTTAAAATACTATAAGAGCAGACTATCTACGGAAACAAGGTGTGTCGACGTAAATGTCGACGTAAATGTTCGGCTTGTGGAAAATTGGGCAACAGTTAATATATTTGGAAAATTATTTTTGGTATGAATCAGTAAAAATTTTCCAAATCAAGACTTTCTTGACCTTAGTTATATAGAAAATGCGGCAAGGACAGCAGAGACATCAATTCATTCCTTGGGTCGCTGCTATGACTGCGGAACAAGCCTTATGAAAAAAAAAAAACACTCGAAAACTATGTAACACAAACAAAAAATATTAGTTGCAAACATTTAGCTATGATCTCTCTAACTCGTATAGAAAATATAAATTACATAACTATTACAGCTATCTATTTTTGTGATCTCGATTTTGTGACCACATTATTTATTATTTTGTTTTTGATTAATATACTAAACAAAGATGATACTGTTATTTTTTTTAATAAACAGTACCTTGATTATTTACAAAAAATAAAACAAGATTTAAAAAAATAAAATAAGTTTTTTATTTTTTTATTTCAAGCTACTTGTGGCATACAGATGTGCTCCACGGGACCATTCTGGTAAATCTTTAATACGCGACCTACGTACGGTTAAGTTCTCAATGAATACAGATTTATGTTGAAAATTTAAATGTATTTTACCGTTTAATTTACAAGCGCCCTCACTGATTGAAAATAAAAATTTAAAACCTCGATAAGCTTCTTAATAAAGCTGAAACTGTAAATTTATAGACTTCTATTCATCGAAAAATTCAAATGCCTACATTTAAAAAGTATACCATCGATAGTGCGAATTAAAAAATATTGTGTCTGCAAGTAAAATAGTTTTAACAATTCTTAAGATCTTGAGAAAAGATAAAAAAAATATTATATAAGGACATATAATATTAAAATTATACTACATTCATTGATACAGAGGAAGTTCAACAAAGCTAGTTTATATTCAAAACACAGTGTTATGATTTTATTTAGATTATATAGGTCTTGAAATTTAAAGTGTTGAATATGTGACTCGTTTCCAAGAAACCCTTTGTTTGATTTTATAGAGTACTCTAGGCAATGTGTTTATTTATTCATCGGTTGCATTTTTGTTTCACTGAGTTTCTAATCATAAGCATTCTATGAAGTTTCACTTCAATAAAAAAAACTCTTACGTATACTTTTGTTTTTTGACTTGTAATTTTTCAAAAGTCTACATTAAACTAACCAGAAAAATCTATTTTTTTTGTAATATCTTTGCATTTTGAAGTTTCCTAACTAAAAACGAACTAAAAATAAAAAGAAAAGATTATAATTTTTTTTCGAAATACCTCAATTTAAATACCTAAACATATATACGATGCTTATTAAAAAAAATACCTTAATATTCGTCGCAATTTTATTTTAGTAGTAATATTTCAAACAATTTATTGTTATTTACTTATTTTCAATATATCATCAACAAATATAACAAATCGCTAAAAGTCATCGCTGACATCCATTGGTAATCTCACTTTTTGAACATTTTAAAATATAATATCATAAATTCATTTTAAACGTTTTAAATGTTTAAGCCAAAACATAAATCACACAAAAATGTAAATAGAATATTTGTGTGTTTGTCCAAAAGTTTTAATAAAATCTGTACCTAAATATTATCGGATGGGAAATGAGAATTTTTAAAAATTGCATGAATTACACTCTTATTATTTCTTTTTATTGAAGCACTTGGTGATATACGTAATTTCTCGTTTCCTTATAAAAATCGAGAATAAATAAAGCAGATGGTTTATCGACACGCGAACTGACTGTTGGAAAATATGCGTTTTCTGGATTCAAATCATAAACACCCAAGTATTGGCCTTGTGATTTGTTAATCGTCATTTCAAATGCAAGAGAAATTCGAAAATCGCAATTCCTTTGAACGCAAATTGCACATCGATTAAGAACATCGGAATTCTCTGAATAAAAGCTTTCTCGTTCAAAAATTTCCCTATGAATGGCGCTGTGTGAACCACATTAATAATCATTTTTTTAATCTTGTTATTAATGTAATCGATGCAATATGCATCCTATGCATAGTTTTGGTTGATTTAGATTTCGAAACACGGTGAGTAACAAGTTACTTCAGTTCTAAATTGACTGATGGTGATATCCCTATATCACCATCAGTCAATTACAATCACCAACATAAAAGGAAAATATATATGTATAAAGAGTTGAAAGCTTTTATGTCAGATTTTATTATACTTGTAACGGTTCTTCAGCAACACTATTAAATTTATAGACAGACAAAACCACCATATATATAAAATGAGTATTTTAATTTATAATTTTTCAAAAACTGTTTGCCTTCGTTGCCTAGCTTCTAAGCTTGACAACAATATAGAAAACTTTCACTCACACCGTATTTAGTTTTTAAACAATTTTTATCTTTTTTGTATTAGGAATACTGTACGCTATATCTAAATGCTAAGTTACCAGGCGAGCCTTCTATAATAGAATAATAATAAATAATATATTTGATTATTTATTTGTGAAGTGATCTTTCATACTAAACATGAAAATTTTTTGGCATAATTTTAATATATAAGTTATCTTTACAATATATCATTTGAATAAAATGGTCCTTGAAAAAAATATCCTATACTGATATTTAATTTTAATTAAAAAGAGATGGTTTTCATATCTTTTAATAATAAAATATCTCAAATCTGTCGAATGGTACTTCTGAGATTAAACGATGCGTAACACTACGCATTATATTATGACTTTATTGAAATTATTCTTTATTGTGTATTATATGCTTTTGATTCTTATATCTTAAGAATAATATTTTATTATTATTTAAATATAATATTTCTTTTCTTCTTATATACTAAATAATTTATAATATATATGAACACATCAACAACACCTTTTAACTTAAAACTGTTTTATGACTTCAATGTTTATGAAGAACTCGGAACTCTTTAAAATTAAGTAGCGAGCATTCTTCACTGTAAAATTTTTAGCGGGTTTAACTTTGGCCACTGAGAAAAAGTTATTTACATTTAAAATTATCAACTTCTTATACAGCGGGGACGATGTTGCATCAAATAAATCATATCGTATTAAAATTAGTAAACGTAATGATAGGATATATGAAACCTTAGTTTGTGCAACTTATTATTCTGTGACTATTAATTATAATTTTATATATTAAGTTTACTCTTGATTCAAACTTTTGACGAGTGACTTTGTTAGTTACTATTATATATAAATTTTAACTTGAGAATTTGTACATGTTCGAATTTGCCGATTGTGATTGTATCAATTTTCATACATTCTCCTATAAAATAATCTTTCCTTCAACGCATCTCTTGTTACTGTATTAATTTGCATTTATTATTATCAAAAGCATTCTTATTGTAAAGAATCCCAAAAATCTATTTTCATGATTTTTAGGATTCTTTAAAAAAAGAATAGCAAACTCTACCCACTTGTCATATCTATAAGGGAGAAAAAGTTACAAAACTAGAGAATGTTAGATTGTTGACACAAAATGCAACATGTATTTTGGTTCTCATATTTATATATGAACGGCAATTTTAATAAAGTGCTTGTATTTTCTTATACCTTGAGGTTTAGTTTTTATTCCGATAAACGGAATTTCATTTTTTTTTCATAAAATGCCTCGACAAGAATATTTGAGTACAATCTCAAGCAAAAGTACCAATAAATAGTCATTGCTAAAAGGCTTGGTAGTTTTGTAAATAAAATGTTCTTCGATAGCGGAGCCATATGTTCTAGTTCCCGCCAGATGTTTGTCGTTTTAAGTCGTTCCACACTATTGAGTCTCGATATCCAGTTAACAAATACGAATTCTCTTGTAAATACGAAACTAGGAATTTCCACTTTTCAAAAATATCCAATATATAAATAGATGCTTACCAAGGCCCATATGATATGAATAGAATCTTGTAAGAATATGTGAAAAATTTGTAGAAACAACAATTGTAAAAACAGATTATTATATAAAAATTACATATATATATATAACACTATATAAAATAAAATGGTCAATAGGGATACAGATTACTTCCATATGTAATACGTATTTGATTGAAATACGTATTTGTTAATTTATTTGTTTACATATGTTAATGAAATAAATATTTTAATATACCAACAATTATATTAATTATAAAACAATTATAGGGACTAATTATGGCATTTATTTGATTGGGGAAGCAAGTGAGATAGCTAGATATACAATACTATTTGGTATTAGTAAAATAAATAGCACACGATCAACAAATATTATGTTTAAATATTGTGGTGTTTGATTATAATAAAAAAAAAATTTCAACTGGGCTCTTACACTTTTACTGCTCGGTAATAGACTGCCATTTTGTCTTTTACAATATACCCACTTGTTTTACAATCTACCTACATCGTAATATACTACAAATATATTTAAATATTTTTATGTATTTTTTATTTACCATTCAAGTTTGGAACTGAATCCTATAAGCATTCATTTTGTTTTCATATTTTTTAAATCAAATATCATTTGAAATCTTAAAAATCGTCAATGAATTTTGATAAACGGTAATTTGAATAAAACAATACAGTTGAACGTTGTGAGTAATAAAGTGAAATGTATTTTTAATTTTACATTAATTCAAATATTTTTGGTTAACAAAACCTGTTAGCCTTTTTTTTAGCTACTAAAGAAATACAGATATAGGAGGATACAGCTTTGGGATAATTTATATTCAGATAATTAAACACTTTCTTTGTCAGCAATAATGATGGTAAGAAACACATAAGTAATAAATATCTCATCTCTTTTTCCACATTTTTCCTTCCCCTTAACAATATTAATATTATACTAGTATGCTAAGACCAGTTAGTCACAATAGATAATACAAAAAATTTGAAAGCGCGCGCAAAATTTCCCCATGCAAAGTCAATGGGAAAAAATAATTTTTTGACTAATTACTGCAATTAGGCTAATGAGATTTGAGAGTTGTCACTATTTTTCAGCAGTGTAGCATAATGAGACCTTTGATTTGAGCCATCAACGATATTTTTCCCTTTAGTGGTTCTCGAGCTACAGTGTGTCAACGAAATCGCTTCCTGCATTAATATATAAGATGTTTATTCTTGGTCTGAAGGTATAAATAATATTTATTATGTACTTCCGTTCCTATTCCCATAAGTAATCCAATAGTAACATATGATTTGAAAAATAAATAATTAATTTAGTTAGCTTAAATTAAAACGTTTGATAAGTTTGTTGTTAAGCATTTTTCGATACATAATTTATTTTTTGTAATAATAATGAACTTAATTTTTTTAATCTTCAAAAATATTGGTTTATCGTGATATATTAATGTCATATTCATTCAATTTGATTTCGTTCAATTAGCTTAAATATAAAACTGAATCTACAAACTAAGTTGAGGGTCCTGGCGATGTGCCAAAGATAATGTAATTATTTTGATATCGGGTTAAATCTTTTATACCAGTGAAAGTTTTTTTTTGGCAACAGAACTGCCCTCTTTGTCGTCCTGAAACTGCGGACGGACAAATAATATAGACGAAAGCCGTTTGTCACTACCCCAATTTATCTAAAGAATCTACTAATTTGCTATTATTTCCTAACTTTACTGTTGTACGAATACTGTTTTCCTTTGTTTTGTTAGGTTATTTGTAACATATGTTATTCATGAACATGACATATGTTTTGAATACAGTCTTGTAAAAAAATGTGACACAAAATCTGTTTTTCTATGTGTGTGACGTCTTCATCATAATCAGAGCATTCTCGATAAATATCGTTGCTTTTTTGTTATATTTTTGTTGATAAATTATAATACTTTATCACAATTTCAATGTTTTACTAATAATTAAGTATAATTAAGTTAGTAATGTTAAAAATCTATTTCTAAAATCTGCTTCTACATTTTGAAATTTAGACTACTGTTCACGGTATTTTCAACTAAAATACCTACCAAAAACTAGTGCATTTAGAGAAATATTCGCTTTTGTTGATTGGGCCACGGTACTCAACAGTGTGGAATGGCTTAAAACTACAAAATATATCTAGTGGAAACAAGAACATACAGCTCTGTAGTCAAAGTGCTTTAAACTTGCAAAAAGTGTTAATATTATTAACGTTGTTTAAATTGCTGTGTATTTATACATTGAGTATTATTGTTATTGCTCTTAGGTTTGTTTTATTTTATCAAAAAAACAATTTTAAAATTGGTTTACACTCAAAACCGTTTGATACTTAGAACGTGTACAGTATAGCAATTAATATATTATAAAGCATTTCGTTGTACAGAGTAGAAGGCGGAAATTAAAATCACATATTGCTGGGAGCAATATTTTACAAAGGCTTTAACGTTATGGCGCTAATGTCACCCGACCCAGCCTTAACTTCATTGCTAATTGAGTTGCTTTCTCCATTCAGTAAATTAGAATTGGTCCATATCCAATGAACCCCCCTTTCATAAAATGTATGCACTAAAATAACGATATATAGAGTGTATAGTTCAATTTCGATATTAAGAAGAGGATGGTCACAGATAAAACAAAAGTTATGTATACCAGTAAATAATATGACCACATTAAAGAGTAATAATTATGATAAGTATAGTTCAGAAAGTTTTTGATTAAATATAGAGAAAGTTTTTGATTAATATCGACAAAATAAATAAGCGTTAACTGCACCTTTACGCTACCATCCCAAACTTAAAAATGGAAAAAAGTTTTATTTTTAAACCTAATAATTATTTTGAATTCAACTTAAAAGAATTTAGCATTAATTTTAACTCGTATAATATTTAAAAAATCTATTCATTTAAAATAAAAAGAGCTCATCGGGAAAAAAGCGGTCTTTGAAACTGTAACAAGTACCGGAGCAATTGTAATAAGATTAAAGCGGCTGGCGAACCTCTACAAGACTCGATTATAAACTTTGAGTATACTGATTAAATGAAAATTTCAATGGTTAAAAATTTAATTTTATAAGCTTTTATTTAATTTTGTAAACTATATTTAAATATATTTAAGATATCTTCTTTTAAAATACTTCATAACTTCAATGTTCATTAACGATTGTGAAAAATAAAAACAATGTAAATAATAATAAATTACATAATATTCTCAGTATACGTAAATCATTTTCTGCACAAAGATACACAATTTACTTGGAGATAGGGATGCAAATAAAAAAGCTTTATCATCGGGATTAAGAGGCGGTCAGAAGAGTAAAAGTAAATTGAGGATAGAAACTATGACCAGCAATCTTGTAATGAAATGAGTTTGTGCTTCCAGCAATATAAGTATCTTATTTTAGAGGGCAAGCTTCATTTGGAATAATTCACATCAACGTCAGAATCAGGGGTTATCATTTCCTTTTTATAATGTTTATTTTAGTGTCATCATATTTCATGTCATTTTTTAGTTTATAAGTACATGTTACAACTCACGCACCTTTTTGTATTTGGGTAAATCTTGTGCTAGATAAAGGTTTTTCGTTAACATTAAAGACGGTCTGGTCTCGTCTCTACATCAAAAGTTGATGAACAGATAAATATACTAGAAAAAAGCCGTTTGTCGTCCTTATTTATCCACATAATCTCTAATTTTCTAAGTGATTAACTAACTAATTACTATTGGTCTAAATGAAAAAAGTTTATCACTTGGGAAAAAAAATTGCATTTGTATTTAGAAGAAACAAATTGTTATATTGTGCTTTAGAGTTCTGCATTATCTTGGATTCAAGTAATAAATCTTTATCTTATATAAATATAACTTAATAATTATCATATTAAGAAACAGAAAAATATTCGATTAGTCTTTTTAAATGTATGAGACTTTAATTAATATAGATGTCAAAATTTCAAGTCAAAATTGGAATGATGGTGTTTTTAATATTAAAGTTATATTTTTTTGGAGTTTAACGTTATTCTCGAACCGAGAACGATAGAACTTAATACTCTATATCACCACTGGCTCGCCCGAGCAATGTTTCACAAAAGCTTCTAAATCGTCACGAGGCTAATCTCGGCCGACAGTTTCAACTGCATCGCCGAATTGAGTGGCTTTCTCCATTTACTAAATAAGGGTTAGAACACAGGTGAAATTTTGCAATAAATTTTAAAGAACAAGTTTCTTGAATGATTTGTCCACAAATCACTGATAAAGTAGAAAAGATACATAAAAGATTTATATATAAAGTAATAATAACATTCATATTATAACTTAAGTAAATGCAATTTATTTTATTTTATTAATAAAACAATATTATTGAATAATTTTACCGATCTGATTTTTTAAAAGAAAGACTACTTTTTACAAAACTCTTCATGCTTTTATGCCTATAAGACAGCAGGCACAGTTAATTAAAGTCATGGCTTAAACAGAGCTTCTATTCCCGTTATCCATTGGAAATACTTCGTTATCCAACAACGGCTGATAGCTGGAGCAGCTCTTTATGTAGAGATAAGTTCATGCTATGTATAAGTTTACTTTTTTTATGTAGCTAACTATGGTGCATTAAATTAATTATTATACTAATAAAAGCTTAGTGTGTAAGAGACCTAATCTAATACACCAGAAGCGCGATTACGCTGGTAGTAGCTAGCACCAATCTAGCCTGTGCTAAGTGTAGCCTCTATGTAAGAATTTATTAGATCCATCGTATTCCTGCTTTAATCTATGAAAGTGCACATAAATGATATATTTAACATGAATTGCCTTCAATTGTTAGTAATGAATTAATAGTTTACAGTTTTGTAATAGAATTGATATTTTTTTATCCATTTTAAAATTTGATATAAATTCTTATTATCTGTACGACTAACAAATTAAGATGATCGTAAATAGTCAATTTAAAAATACTCGTAATTATGTAGGCATTATTTTCTTTAGTACAGTAAATATTTTTTAAGGAAACAAATTAGCTTTGATAAGAATTAGTAATGAGTAATTATTGAAATATATTGTTTTTATATCTATATAACAACTTATAATATTTACCTTGTGTTCTATAAATAAATCATTGTTTTTTCTATTTGTCCCAGGTATAATTTCATTTTATGAATATCAAAACACAATTAATTATATTAATATTTAAATAAGTGTTGAATATATAAAGTCAATAAGTTGAAAAACATTTTAAAAGTACACAATAATTTACAACATAGGATTATATCCTATAAAAAGCCTATCAAAATGTGCGGTCAGAGGAACGGAATGAAATTGCGAATATAAACTATGAAAAGCAACCTTATAATAAAATGACTGAGACGTAGCGAGCCTCAAGAAATATAAGGCCTTTTTAAGAAATCCTGTTATGTCAGCAGCGAGATGCTGACTTCCTGTATTTTATTTTATATTTTAATAAAGAAAAGTCTTCTGTTTAAAAATAATATATAATTTATTATTAGAACCAATAACTTTAATAATGTTATTTTTTGAGATCATTTTATAAAATAACTTTTTGATTAAATAATAATATTTTGCAAATCTTTCAATGAATCTATGATGTAAATTATGTTCAATAGAAATATATAAACTTTTTATTACACCCCTGCACTTTTATACTAGGAGCGCGAATCAGGCCCCAATTTTGACTCGCTGCGCTAGTAAAATCTCGGTGTGTAGCATATTAAGCGAAGCGAGGTACAAGCAGCACCGAAGTGGCATTTAAAAAACGACGCATTCTGTACCCTACTATTTTATTATTCCACTTAAACTATTTTATGGATATAACTCGCGTTTATTTTAATTTTTTTTTATTTAACCAAAGAATTTATCCCATTTAAGTCCATGGCATTTTAGTTTTTCCGTGATTGTTACTCAACGACATCGAATATTTTAATTTTTTTTTATAACCATCAACAGTTTTGGAAATTTTCTTATACACCGTTTTGATTGATG
This sequence comes from Mechanitis mazaeus, assembly GCA_959347395.1. NCBI lineage: Eukaryota > Metazoa > Arthropoda > Insecta > Lepidoptera > Nymphalidae > Mechanitis > Mechanitis mazaeus. Next base: position 11,004,242 of record OY365754.1, read on the forward strand.
CTCGCACAAAGGATGCACAAAAGTCTCTCAGAGAGAGCATCACTCAATAAAAGTTCTTTATCTCTTAGTTTTTACAATATTGGTTAACATTTATTGAATTTCTGTTATATCTTTTAAGATAAAGAGCCTTAAATATATAATTTACTATTAGAAGTTTAAATATAATTTAAACTTACTTTATATTACAAATGACATCCAAGATTTTATTTAAATTTTAATAAGAAATCACGCATAATTATTATGTACCTAATTTAGAGTGGTCTTCCATTGTATAGAATCCTAAGTAGTCTGTCAAATTACGTTAGAAGCCTTCATAAAGGCGGTTGACACGAAATTAGATTATATTATTCTTTGAAACTGTTAATGTGGATTTGAGATTCGGCTCTTATAAACCTAACACTGCCATAAATCTGTCTGCTGATATGAAAAATATTTTCTTTCTGTAGCTGTAACTGAATTTTACTGATAAATGTAAGCCAAAGTCAAAAGCTAAAAGCTAAAACCTTACGTTATTTATTACTATTAAAATTCCTTGAAATTCGAATTTCTCAAAATTAATCTTTATGAAAAAAACCAGACAATACCTTTGAAGTTTTAAAATTTGAGAATTAGTCATTCAGTGAAGTATACACTCGTAATGTATAGTTAAATTAATTTGTATAAGTTGTATAATATTCTGTTTAAGGCTTTACAAAACTTTATTTTTAATTGCTTTGAAACGATTTAATTATAATTAAAGAAAACTTTTAGTAACAAATGAAGAAATATAAGTAACAATCATCGAAGTTTTGTTTTCTTTTATATAATCTATGTTCGTTCAAAATTTTTCAATTACAATTAACCTCTCAACCTTGAATAGAAAATAATTTAATAACAAACTACCAGCAATCTTAAAATTACTTTATTAAATTTGATATACTGTAACAGATCTTTTAGAAATATAATATTATCTAAATACACAGAGCCTATATATTATTGTATTATTTATAACAACTATGGAGAAATTTTTTAAAAACCGAATAGAAACATATTTTATTTGGCGTTTTTTTTGTCAAAATATTCACTTTTGGTACGTAAAAAATTTTTCTTAGGCACGAAATTGAGCCGATCTGGTGGACCCATTTCAATAAATGAGTTCAATAAACTGCTTGAATAAAGTTTTTACAAGGCAGCTGTCAACTTTTATGTAACCTCGTAAGATCTTCAACATTATCTTTAACTTAGTTCGTTTTGTATTCCGTCTGTCCAAAAAAAAGTTATTTAATTATAAATTATATTAAAATTTTTGATTGTCTTGTAATATACGCGGAGAAAAATTTTATATGAGAAATAATAATATCGAACTCTTATACTAACAAACTTTGGAAAAGATCTTTTAAGTACTCGTTTGTCGCAGGTTAATGATATATTTCTTAATTATTAAAACTAAAAACCCTCCGATATTTTAAGTTCTTCTACAAATATTTATTTTCTGAAAAAAGGGGAGTTCACTACTGCTATTACTATTACCACCGCTCCCGCTACCGCTCCCGCTACCACTCCCGCTACCGCTGTCGCTACTACTACTACTACTGTTAATATAATATAAATTTAACCATAATTCGGGTTTAGGTTAATTTATTACTTACGATCCTGTTTCAGATATTGAAGGAAGCTTATTAATATCTTTGTGCGTAATATATTTGCTTTTATATTAACCACATAGAACTATTTTTATAGCCATGGCTTTTAAGTAAAAAAATATGCACCAAAATCGTTTTATGTCCTTCGGAGATGTCAGAAGCAGATGCACAGATTCAGAAATATACATTTTAAGCTTATAAAACACTTGGGAGTAAAAAGCAATACATAATATACAAAATACCCCTGTATTTTATTTAATATGAAAACAATAATTATGATGACATATTGGCACAGACGATAATATTATTTTATTTTGTTTTATGATGGACGTAATCACACGGATAAGTAATGTTTTAAAAATTATGAAAAATTCGTGAAATGATCTTGGATTAACTAATTAAAAAAATACATATCAAATTATCTTCCTTGTAGATACTACACTAATACGCTTTGTAAATAATTTTTGTATAATGTAAAAGTTAAATATATAATGTATATTATTCTATAGGTAAAATAAAGTTATATATACAAAATCTCAATGATAAATAATTTCTTAATTTATAGTAAATAATCTTTTAATTATTTCTTAAATGATGTATAACATTTTTTAATTTATAACAAAAATAACTATTTATCAATACATATTAAGAAAATAATTACAACATTTTCTATCCTATTCCTAGGAAGCTATCTCCTTTTATACTCTTTGTTAGCCAAGACTGTTTTGTACATACCAATCTAGGGAAGAGCAAAATAAATAAAGTTTAATTTCGTTTTTAAGCTATTCTCTTTTTTTGAAAAATCTTACCAAAACATTTCTAGGTTAAAGTGAATTTAAAGACAAATGATACTGAGTTTACAGGAAAAGTTTCTTTATTTTATGTTTTTTCGTTCTTCAAATACAATTACCATAAAAAATTGTTTCTAAACAGTATTATTATATCTTCCATCATAATATTGACAGTGACTGACTAAGCTTCACAATCAATTTAATATGATTGACAGTGGAAACACGTGGAAATAACATGTTATAAACTAAATTGTTTGCTCAATGCTGTTATTCAGGGCGTAAAAACAAATTTACAATTAATAAAACCTTATATCTGTTGATGTTTTTAGTACATACAATATCCGAACAAACTCATTTAATGTAAAGGGGGTAAGAAAATATTTGTCTTTTTAGTAAGGAAACACCAACACGCAAATGTATTAGATTACGCGTTGTATATGATATGTTATTAATTTGTGCCAAAGGCAGCCCTTACACCTTGGCTGTTACTTTCAAGATTGTATTTTTGGAATACATTGACCGACTTTAGTTCTTAAAGATAGAGATTTCTTCAAACCTCAACTTCAAAGGACCGACAGACTACTTCACACCGGGACAAATTCTAACATACAAATAATAAAATATCTGGTCGCGTATGAGGTACTGCTATAATATATTGACTGGTTCCGCAAAATTTCATCTAGTAGCTTTAAACTCCATTGTCAATAGACTCATTGGTAACCCTGAATTGGTTTATGCCAATCCACACGTAACTTCTATTACGTTTTAAAGAAATATAGAATGAAAAATTTATCCTTGTCATATTTAGTTACTTCCTTTGTTTATTCTGTATACGTGACATTGTAACTTTTATTCAAGAATAAATGTTGCTATATCAGATTAAATATTAACATGGGGTCAAAGAGAATTTTGTTTAGTTTTTCCATAAAATGTCCGTTTCCTGTTTTCCCTATTTCTATTATTTGAAAATTCAATAGAATTTTTATGTAGGGACCATATACCTTCTGTGTTGTAAAAAAAATTATCATGAGTCATCCTTGATAATATTGAATACTTCAGAATAAAAGGTAAAAATTAGCATCGTTGACGTTATATTTTGCAATTTGTATCGTTTTACTCAGGCATATATATATATATATATATATATATATATATATATATATATAAATATATAAATATCAACCGCTTCAACTTCCCTATCATTCTATATATAAATAATGATAGGGAAGTTGAAGCGGTTTTGTTGGTTTTAATTTATTTTTAAATTTTTTTTGAGGAAACTAACATTTTTTTCAATTAAACCTGATATAATAAGTTATTACCACACCTACATCTCGTTGTTTCCTTAACACGATGACTGCAAAGCAATCGGAAATTCGGGTCAAAGCTACAGTTAAAAGTTTCTTCAACATAAGCGAGTTGAAGTACTTTCAAATTATACTTAGAAAAGCATTCGCATTAAATATACACCTAAAATATAAATAAAAAGACCTTTCTTAATAGAACTTTATTTAGTTAAAACTAAATAAATTATTTGCATTTGCCACGTCGCTGTTAGACCCGGGTCTAACAGCAACGTGGAAAATGTTGCTTCGTCTACCAATCCATCCTACTGTTGTTGTTCCTGTGATTGAATGTTTGCTGTTTCTGTGTACGCGACCGACTCAATATTAATCTCCGCCGTCCGACAACTACGACGCGCTCCAAGGCCAGTGGTGATTTACTTGGATTCCCAGGCATTACCAGCTGATGAACGACCGCACGACCCTACCTCTAGTTAAATGAATTATTATTGTTCATTAACTTTTAGTTTATTCCTTAGTTACTGGATAAGAACACAAAGAAGTATAACATAATAAACTTATATGTGTTTTATATAACAACAAAGCTAATTAACAAATTTAACACATCGAACCCACAAATGAGGTTTGTGAATATGTTAATCCCCAATGGATTTGAGTGAATTTATGTTTATTGTTCGTTCAGTTCGCATCAAGTTATGACAATTGTAATTAATGTGTTGTATAGGTCCAACATTGTTAAAATTTAATCTTTGAAAAAAAAAAGTAAGACAAATCATTATGCTTATACATGTTATATAAAAAATGCTTTTATCAAAATAAACTATTGCGATTGTTTTTAAGAAGAACAAAGTATTTATTTATATATTCATATACACTTTATATTTTCCATTTAATTTAATATTCTTTATGCCTCGGTATATTCTTAAGCTTTTCATTCAGCCACAAAACTTCTTTGGTGGCCTTCAAAACATTTTGCAACACAAAAGTAATCGACATCATCAATCATCCCTTGTACCTGCGGTACTTCGATACCGCATAACATTTTTAAAAAACTCACGGCCATTGTAATAACATTTCAAAGGCTTTATATGCTGACATTGAATTTTACGATCCTTAGTATTTTGAGGGTGTAATGACCAAGTATACTGGTATTGATATTATATCCTTTGTATTTTGTCCTGTATGATATGACAAAAAGGTTGTATTTTTGTGATCATGGACAAATAATACCAACCAAAAAGTTTTATTGTGTTCTATTTCTGAAAAAGTATATAAAAAAGCATAGGTTGTTATAATTTACAAAAACTTGTAATATAAATATGAAAAATCTCTAAAACTGCACATTTTTCTTTTTATTTATTATTTCCAATTTTTAATACCAAATAATTTTGTAATATATAATAAAAACAAATTATTTTTTTTTTATTTCTTATTCCTTATCGTAACGACATTCCAATGATCTTTTCATTGTGATTTATGATCACTACCAATATTATTTAAAATTATCCCATACAATTATTATAACTGTGTGATTCTGCAACAATCAATTAAGTTTTGTGAAAAATTAATATTAAGACGTTTAAAATATTAAATTTTAAACATTTGTTTCACCCTGTCATCTGATAAAGGCCTACGTCGTGCACTTTTGCTCTGAACATCCTCATGCAAGTCGATGATAATGCTGAGTGCGAAAGCGACTGCGGGGCGTTCCACTCAGGAGATGGAGGCAACTGTTGGTTTTTTTAGTGGGTAGCCTTAAAAATAACCACGTCGCCCGGATAGTCTTACATGACCAGTCGGCCATCATGTTCTTTGTCGGAGAGTATTCGCATAAGTTAATTCCAATGGAAAAAAGCTTACATTTTTATAACTTTTAATATCACGAATCAAAAATTAAAAGTAAATATTTCTAGCGTGAGTGTAAAAGTAATCTTATATAAATATGTTGTTTTTCATCTAAATACCTATTTTATAATTTTTAAAACTTATTCTTAAATCAAAATATAAATAATAACTTTTATATTTATATATTTTTTTTATAATAAAGTTAAAGAAGTTAAAGAAGAAGAAGTTAAAGAAGTAATAATAAAGATAGACATCAGTCTGGTGGTGGTTTTGAAACAAAAACTTTTCAAAAACAAAATACAAAAAATATAATAATGTGTCTCATCTTGAAAAATAGTTGAACACAGAATGCGTCGACGTCTTCTAATGCAACATCGGTGTTCTTTGCACCTCGCTTCGCTTAATATGCTAGCACTGATCTCGTTCGCGTTAATAGTTAATGTTATTAATTGAGTTGATGTTAAAATAGAAATCACAGTTTAAGGATGAAAATCAAAATACAATTCAGTCGAGTTATATCTGTTAATAAAAAGTTAACATTTTTAGAATATATACTATACTTTTAATATTACCTGAGTATAAGTTACAAATACATTTCATATGTCTATTACAGTCAAGGCTCAGTTTCTTTAAAATTTCTCGAAGCTAATTTCGAAAGTTCGTAATTTTGTGCTAAGAATTATTTTGAATTTATTGCACCGACACTTGCTTTACCTCGTAAATTTCCTTCCCTAGAGTGTAACGAAAATTTTTACGGTACCATTAACCTAGTGAAGGGAGATTTATTTCTTACGCCTAAGAAACTGGATTTCCTTAAATTATATACTGTCGCATAAGTATTTTTGACTTTGGAATTACCACTAGCTTAGTGAGATATTTTTTCATGAAATGTTTGAATGTGGACAGAATGAAATAAGGTATTTGAAGAATAAAATATTCGTAACCAATATTATTTCAAAAATTAGATTCTTTTTGCTCCCTTAACGGGAGACGGAGTTCTTAGTTTTTATTGAGAAGAAAAAAACCTTTTTTTCATTAATAATTGTCTATAATTTTTGTTTTTTTATGTGCAATAAAAAATAATAATTACATCATTTATATTTACCATCGGGTGAGGGTGAGTACAGGTATTGTGTACTGCGGCTAACCTGTAGGCGAGCGAACGCCCCTGGGGGCACCAGGTGGAGAACTGGGCCGCAGCGTACTGGCACCGCATTGAGACCTGAGCCAGGAACGGCGTGCTTCTTCAGCGTGTCCCGAGATGCATCTTCAACGTTGGATACATCGGTGCCAGGGGACCCTGACGTTCCACCTTGAGCAGATGATCTCGGGGCATGGCTGCATCGGCTAATATCTATACAAAGTGGCAAGGACGGAGACGAACCCTTGCCGGTCTGCTGACTGACTTTATCGTTGTTGTGGTTAAAAAAGGGTCTTTCTGTCTAGTATCCCAGATATTTGATAGTGCAATCGTTTGGGTCACCATGGCCTCTTAGTATCAGCCATGAGTAGTAGTCATTTCCGAGAAGGACGTCGCGGAGTGGATTAGGGAGCTTGCGTCTACCTCTAATCCAACCTGTCGTGGAAAACTAGGTATGGAAAGAAGGTACGGATGCGTGACTATGCCCGCATCTTCCTTACGTAGTCTGCAGTGCTTCGGTGGGAGAGGGGGGTGCCCTCTCAAACTTTCTTTAAGCCTGCGTCGTGAGAGAGCCTTAATTGGCTCGGGGCACCCACATATAGGGAGAACCCTCATATAGGGAGAGCTTCAGCTGGCGCGTTTCCTCTAAAACTGTCAATAAAATAAAATTAATTTTATTACTGTTTTTAATATCTGACTGAGTTGTTTTAATTTATCCTTTTCAATAATAATAACAGTAATAATTAAGATTAAAATTTCGTACATGGTGTGACATTTAACGAAACCAATTCACAAAACACGACATAAGTTAGGCCTTGATCTTACAATATTACAAACTGTAAGTTGTGAAAGTCCCATCAATTTACCTCCCTCATTAAGAAAGGTGTGAAAAATTGTTTTTTTTTGCAATAATATATTTATCTTTTATTAGCTAGATAGAAAGTCCAGAGCATACATTCTTTTTACTATATAGTAGGATATATAGGATGGTATATGTAGGATAGTATAATATTAAAATTATTCAAATCTATTATTGAAACTATTAATTACAAAATTTATTTATAACAAAATTATTAGTTCTAATCTATCATCTAATAAATTTCAGGTGAATTTTAATTTTCTTTTGTTTTCTTGAGCATTAGGAGAATTCAATAACAGACGAGTTTCATTATTCTTGTTTACTTGAAATACAATTGTTCTATCATATGGAATGTTATTATTATGAATTTGATATATGGACAAATAATAAAATATAGACAGTTATATTTCGTTTATCAGTATTGTTGTATTTTATTGTATAACCAACTAGCTGTCTTTATTGACTTTGCCTGCCTACCTTCTCCTCTATTTCATACTTAAATTATTATCAATATGTCCCGATCTATAATGTATAAATAATGTACAAATCCATACATATACTTCAGTATTTTTTATTAATACCCTAGCTAATTGTTGTGTTTTGGTATAAAAATAAATTATTTTGGAAGAAAAGTATCGTAATTTTTGCACTCAACATAACCTTTAATAAAAAACAAATAACTTTAATGTATTATGCCTTAACCCAATTTTTCAATGAAAACGAATAAAGTGAAAAGTGATGAAAAGCACCCCACACTTTCAATTAGATAATTGTAATTTATAACCGGTTTTTATTTAAATTCATCCAGAAGTTTGATTTTTTATCAATAATTTTTTTTTGCAGTAGTTTTATTGTGAAATGCAAATAATAACTTTTATAACCTTTGTTTTGAATGCTATTTTATTTACTGAACACGTAATTTTTTGTTTTATTCTGTTCTTTAATGTTTTTTTTTTACCATTGACAAAAGCATTTTCAATTAAAAATGTCATTTATATAAACACAAAACTATGTATTAAAATACTCATTTAATTTTTATAAGTTCAATTATTTTGTTTTCATTTTTATAACTGGAACATTACCATTTTTAATCAAGAGTCCGTTCATAAATTTAATTTACACTTTCTTGAGCCACAATATTCCTCTGTCGCATTTGTCACCAAGAAATTGTTTATATAAAGCTGTTTTGAGGTCTGAAAGTGATTTACAGTGTAATTATAGCCCAAACTTTATTTAATAAAAGCTGCTACTGGAAGTGAGCTAACTTTGATTGCATCTCTTTGAAATTTTGTACAGAACGAAATAACTGTAATGCTCTTTTTTTGTTGGAAGTGGATTTACAAAAGAAACTAATTATGAATAATTTATTGTATAATTAAATTATTTTTTTTCATAAAAAATTATAAAATATGATTGTTTATTCAAAAAAGTTGAAGTCAAATATCAGCTTTGAAATTTTTATTGAAAAAAATCTCAGCATATTCAAATAAATAAATAAAAAACCAATAATAAAATATCAAGTATTGTTAATAATAGTGTCAATAATGCTGTTATTATTATGTTATATAAAGTCATCAAAATAAATTTAAATAAAGAAAGATTTTTCATTAAAAAAGACCGCGTAAAACATCAAAGATCGTAATTAAAACATGCAATATTCCAACTCGCAGAAAGTTGTCATCGCAACGTTAAAATGTCATGAACAAAATTGTAAAAAAATATAAAAAAACATGAGGTCTTTCATTATAATTGCTATAAGTTTAATAATTTAAATTTCAAAGTTATGAATATTTTTTTTCAAAATACTGACTGGCGTCTTTATATGTTCCAGCATTTTTAAAATTTGTCATTTTGTCTGTGCAGCTGATTTGTAAATTTCATTTTTGATTTTGATTTAATTTGAAGTCTTGAAATCAAATCCATGGACAATAATTTCTTTAAAACAAGATATTCAATTTAATTTACTGCAACACTGATATTGTTTAAAATATTTTATTTTCATTTTCATTTATTATAATTACGATTTCTAAATACAAAAGTGAATTTCTCTTATTTTTTTAATATTTCTTTTTGTCTTTTATTAATTTCAATATTACATATGCCAATCTATTAATGGAGTAATTTTTAAATCATTAAACCATATCGCAATATAAAAGTAATCGATATCTGTTATACCTTTCAGGCGGGATATATCAATGCCGCAAATGATTTTAAGAGTCCACGAAAAATGTATACATTTTTGTAATGAAAATGTTTTTGATAACAATTAATATTTATTAATATTAAATTAATAATATTATTGGCTCTGAATACACATTTTGCACTAAATATTTGGTTATTTGTCTGTTAGTATTAGGTTCAGAAATGGTTAATATATATTTACATAATATAAATAGATTTTATGAAAATTTATTTTGTGCCTCAAAAAAATTAAAATTCACAAAATATTTGTTTGTAAATTATCTTATGTCGTCATCACGATTCACCCATTGGCTACTGTAATAAAAATGAAAATTTTCAATCTGTAGTGATTTATCATGGCTACATACAATGAAAACCATATATCTAATCACGCAAGCCTTACAAAGAACTTCAAAATTATTAAACAACTATCAATTGCTGTTGCAATTTATTGTGCATTTAGGAAAAATTAAATCTAAAATCTAAATCTAAAAATTTTAATCAAAATCCTTCAAATTTATTTTATATTGTTATAAAGAAAGGTATGTAGGACGAAATTATCTGTTGTATTTATTCCCTTAAATCGCAAGAGTATGTTTGGCTTCATCATGCTTGCAGTGGCGACTGACGAAATGTTGCATGGACGAAGCAGAATTTCAAATTACCTGAATGACTTGACGGTAAGTTCTCCAACCGGTCAAGACTCTAGAAGTATAGAGTATACTTCTAGAGCATTGATTGGTAACACCATCAGGGGCAACGATGTATTTTACCATATGGTCAGAAAAACGTTCGGTCAATTGGCAATCAGTAGTTGTAGTTGTGACATAAAATCTGGAGAATTGTTCTTTTGTACAAATCTATTTAATTGTAATACTTACAAAGCTGTTACATCTATTAAAAATGCTAAATTTTGAAATTCTGTTATATCAATAAAGTACATCTGTAGACAAAAGCGTGATATGAAACTTTTCACTCAAATTAAAGATGAAGGAAATATCTAAGTAAAAGGCATGTTATTTTATCAGCAGCTACGAGAAATTTTTGCAACGACATGACTCTTTATATCCAACACCATGACAACAAACATTAACAATGAGACAGTGATATAAAAGAAGATTTGCAATAAGTAGTAGGTGAAATGAAGTTTAGCCTGGTTTGAATTTGAATAGGGATATATATTAAGTGTTGTATGAACCATCCTTCATCCTGGCAACCGATAATAAATAATTACAATAATTACAAAAAATACGTCGGCAACTAGTGAAGACCTACACGGGTCTTCAAAGATCACATCAACTTCCTGCTCCCGCTCGCCCGCATCACTGTTCCGGTATACTCAGCAATCAGTTGCACGCTGTTCACGAAGCGATCCCGCGATGCTTAGGGCGCGGTCTGCCATACCCTTTTGTATAACACTGCTTATTCTCTAATCACAAAATGAGTCAATCCTTTTGGAGTTTTTGCAGGTTCTTCAAATGAAACAATAACTGCATAGTTTCTGAAAATTTAAAATAGTACAAATAAGTTTTCTTTACTGAAAGATGCCTATTAGTATTGTTTAAGCTTTTGTGCTTTCATCTGCTAAACCTCTTATGTCGATGAATCTATATGCGATTTCCTAAAGTATCAACTTTTAGGAATTACTTCCACTTAACTAATATGCTATAAATAATTACATCAAAGAAGCTTTTAATAATAAATATCATGTTGTACGCATCATTTGAATATATGGGTATAGTTTTTGTGGGGCAAAGATTCATCAATCTTTATTATGGTTATTTCATGCGAAAATACCAACTTCCAGAAACATTGAAGAAAGAAAGAAAAATGAGTGTTGTTACTTTCAGAGGGAATCGAAAATGTTCCTTATTTTCTAAGTTAGTAAGAGTTATATTTGTATATAAAAAGAAAAATCATCGACGCCTACTTATATTACTTAAGCAATGCAAGGTAAATATACTGGTATTCAAAATGTACATAAAATACAATCGTTTTTTTAAGACTACCAGTATTATTTTCGTAACAGAGGGCCTTGTCATTAAACGAAAAAAATCCTTAATTGAGGAAAATTCTCTTCGTAATTCAGTATCATAATTGGTATTGAATTTTTAAATCTCATTTTCGTCCAAGAATGTTTAATAATTTATAAAATCCTTTTGATCTTTCAAGATATTATGACAATATCTTTTTTGTTAATGAGAAACTCTCGTTAGCATTTATCCCTTTTAAGTTTTTTATTATGTTCTCATTATTGATTAAAATTTTTGTAGTAAAGTATTATATTCATAATTTTTTGTAAAATTATTTTTAAGCAAAATAAAAATATATTTTCATTATAAACACCAGAAACCAGAAAGCAGTGATGTAATATGTATAATACATATTCTGGTTTCTATTACTGATTGTAAGACCGTTATGTTTTCATGTTATATATATGTTTATGTATATTTAAATAAAAAATGACTGAAATTGCTTATGATACACATTCCGAATTTCTAATGCGAGTACTTCAATCTAGAAACTGGCGGTCGTCCAGTCGAAGCTCCGGCAAACTTCCCGAATAGCAAACTTTAAGAAACTCTTCAAGTTTCCCGAATAGTTTGCGAAGTCTCGCATCTGTCTGTATTACAACTTTCCGTCTACCGCCACAGAATACTGTAATTTGTTGAAGGATGGACATATTTAGCCAGTTTTTAAAAGTTCTATATAAGATGTCGTATATATTTTTGTTGTGAAAGTAGACAGCAGTAATTAATGTAAAATTAATCCTATGGTCGGCAAGATATGTTTAGTAAGTTATTATAATTTATGCATTTAGCAAGTAATTTTTAAATTATGATATGTTGTTTTATGTTAAGGCACATTTCTAAACATATGGGCTTATAGAAAATAAAGTCGTATGTGTATAATACCATCAGATGTCAAATATAAGCGTTTTAATATTAATGAAATTGTAAAAATATATATGAATAATTTATTATTACTGACTACTTAATAAGTATCATAATTTTATATGTCGTAAAACTTTATTTGTTACCTTTTATACTTTAACGTTAAACTTGACCTTTACAAAATAATAAGTAATGAACTGTTTGTTTCGAAAGGATACTTATAGGATTAACACATATGTAGGCTATTTATATATTGATAAAACATTTTCTTCTTTTTCCATAGTGAAATAGAATACAGATCAAATGCATGACTATTTATTCTATATTAAAATACATAATAAAAAGATCACAATGTGATAGAGTATGTCTAGTTTTATTAAATATAATTATCCAGCTGTATTCACGTTATTATTATCGAAATTTGCCCGACTAGTTTCTTCGTTACATCGGCAAGTAACGAAGACCTACACGTGGCCTCCGGAGTCGACACTGCATCCTTCTCCCCGTCCGCACCATCTTCAAGGAGCGCCCAGCGAACAGCTGCACGCAGTTCACGCCGCGATTCCATGCTCAAAGCGATAATATAATTAGTACCTCGAATGGATTCGAAACTAGTCAAGCCAATTACAATAATAATAATAACGTGAGTACAGCCGGATAAATATATTTAAAGGTAATAATGGATGACGAAAGTTTGCATACAAAAATGTCTAGTTTTAACCTTAAAAAGTATATAAACTTTTTATGGCTATGGTTTAAGAAATAAAAACTGTTACACGTTATAAACAAAAGATTTTATTTATTAATCAACCATAGTGTTTTCTTCAATTTTAATAATATAAAACTATAACAAAGTATGTAATTATGATAAAAGCTCTAATTAACTTATAATTGAATACCTAGTTGAAAGTTCCAATTTATTGAAGGAAGTAGAAGGTAGAAGACCAAAGCGATAAACAGAGAGTACGTGGTAAGCGAGGCAAATAATCGGCTCCGTAGAGACAGGCGCTATCTGATGAGAGAGGTATGCCCAGAACGTGTGCACTTACTTGGATAAAAGCTTGCGGCTATGGAACTGGCGTATGATCATTTACCCAAAGTTTATTACCCTTATTAAATTATTTATGTTATATATTTAATTGAATATTGATTAATATTGATATCGAATAATATTGATATTAAATATATTAATGGTATATTGTTAGCTTAATAAAACTATGTCTTCATCTGTAATTGATTGTAAATACATATAATTTTTTTTATTTGGACGTGAAATGTAAGCCATAAGCCTTCGAAGTGCCAAAAAAATATCTCATGGCCGCACAATGTAGTCGACTGTATCTAATTGACGGGAACTTTGTCAGCCGGTAATAACAGCGAACACTATAATACTCCTAGAATTGGCAAACCAGCTATTGAACCAATACTATTGTTTAATGGTATTTTGAAACTTGGTATCGAAAAAGATTGACTTATAAATAACATTATTTGATATAAAATAATATGGTTAAAGCTGTATAATTTTATTTATTTAATTGTACAACGAAATAAGGTTTAGAGTGTGATTGGTTAGTTTGTTTAAAATAATTTAGAAAATAATTTAAAAATTTTAAATTCAAAATAAATGTTAACTAAAATGAATAGTAAGTATTATTTACATTATATTATTTGTTTATATAAGTTGAGCTTTCTGTGCTGTCAAGATTATAATAAACATGTTCCCATAAACTTGATAAGTTCACTTAAACTTAAACATTTGAAACACAAGTTTTGCTCATCCAGATTGCCAAACTATATTGAGTAAATATAATCTGTACTGTTTCAATATTCAAATATTATTATCAATTTTGTAAATATATTATAATACATTTTTGATATAAAAATAAGATAAAATGTACGGGATTTTTGATAGAGAATACTTTAAGGCTATTTTGAGGTCTAGAAGTAATATGCAGACCTAATAAGACCAAGTTATTTTAATAATCTGAACTAAGTTGAGCTGAGTCAGCCAATTATGATTTTATATCTAAATCCTTTAGGAGGCTAGTATCCATTATGTTTCATGATGAATCATAATTTACTTTTACTATTTCAGTTTATTAAGAAACCGCTTTTAATCAAAAAAGCGATTTACAAAATGAATCAACAACATCTAATACTTCAGATAAATGTTAATGTCATTATAAAAAATATATATTGTACGTTGTGGCTCCATATATAATTAATTGATTTAATAAAATCGATTATTAACTTAACAATCATCTTCATATCGATATCATCAAATAATTTATTAATCCTTATAGGAAAAATGAATCCTATAAGGATGTGAAACTGATTAATACAAAGATAATATTCAGAATAGTTTTTACAAAAGGAATATAAAAATAAATTACAGAACTTTATATATTCAATTAAATATTAATTATTACAATAGTAATTATTAATGATATTAAGACATATTAAATCTATTGTTAAATTTGCTAAACAAGTTTCTAAGCAATAGTTTTAAAAATCTTCGAAAGATATTCGTTGTTTTTAGTTTAATATTTAACCTTGTGTTATAATATTTAACAACAAAAAATTGTGCTAAATATTAAGCTTTGTTTTAGAATATTCAACAACAAAAAAAAATGTGCTAAATTTATAAGAATTAAATTTTTTTTAGATAGCAATGCAATACAATGATTGATTTTTAGTATTTGTAACAAAACCTCTTGCTGTACGTGACCTAACCTTATATATCGCAGTGATCGTCAGCTTTTATTTCTTTACATTCAATACAATTTCCAACAATACATGTTTTTTATATGCTCATAAGAATTTATACATATGTTCTCTTAGAGACAGTACAGTTTGAATGCGGTAAGTAAATATATTTAAGTTATTTTCTTTTTTAAACATTCTCAGATTTAAAGTAAATTTTATACTAAAATAATTTAAAATGTGTGATTTATTATTTATAAAATAAAACAATAATAATATAATATGTGTGTTTTTGTGACAATAATAATTCACATGGTTTATTTTGAAAAACAAGAAATAGTGTCTGCAAGATTGTATTAGTTGGAAATTCTCAGGAATGGGTCTTTTAAATTTTCAAAGTGGTGTCAACTTAAAAATTCTATTAAATTCTTACATAATCCGGACGGATGCGATGTTTTAGGTTGTATATACTTTGTTTTGAACTCATTAATTTACGAGTACGTATATATAGTGCATAATATGCGTACTTGTAAATTATTGTTACATAAAAAGTTTAATTAAAGAATCCCTAAAATAACCCATTCACTCAAATGGCTTTCCAAGAATATACCTTCAATTATTAATATCAAAATTAAAAAACATTTTCATTTTTATTTATAGATAAGACATTGGTTGATGGCATAACAAATTGTCTAAACCCTTACGTAATGAATACTGAGGTTTTGATTTACAATTATTTTTATATAAATTCAGTAATTATTTACTTATTACTTTGTTTTGAATTATAATAATATATAATACATGAAAATTGATTTAAGTTTAAAAAAAAAGATTTAATTAAACTGACTTTTACATGTACATATTTCAAACACTTATTTTTGTAAACATATTTTAAAGAATGTTGTAGACGATTATAATCAAATTAATAACACGTTGTGGAAGTTTGGATATAATAGTATATAATTTAAAAAATTGGGAAAGACTATTCAGGAAGACATCTAGGAATAGGACATAAAGGAATCAACTTAACACGTTACTAAGATAACAATGGAACTCAAAACTAAATTAAATATTCTAACCTTACTATCATGTGAACATGAAGAGACCTACTTCAGCAATCTATTTTGTAGTATAAGAAATCAACATCATCAATCGCTATTTATTAGGTGCAAAATATTTTCAGGAGCTGATACACCAAAATATCTTGGCCCTCAGGGTTATACAAAACTAGATACTTTCAGGCCCTTAAAGAACAAAAATGTTGGCGGCGACAGCCGTGGTTGGAGCGTGTTCTGAATACGAAAGTAGACTTTCTTATATTTTTGTATACTAGTAAGGCTATGTGATATTGGTAAGTAATTGAAAATTAACCTATTGTAAAACCACAATAATGTTATATTATATTATATATTGTTTTATTATAAAATTGCTTATTATTTTTAAACAATTGTTTTATTTTATTATTTCTGTATTATTATGGTAATAATTATAAGAATTACTATTATAGAAAACAGAACTTTATAGTAAAAACTTTCAATCATTGTAGGTATGGAAGAAGCGTTTTTTATGTTCCCTGTAAAGAGTTATAAGATTAATAATATTTAAAATATGAATTATAAAATACAAAAATAAAATAAATGTCTATGTAGAAGTATTATTTAATTAGTTTCAATTAATATTAATTGTTGTAACATTAATAATTGATTGTAAACAATTAGTTATTTGATTACACGTCGATGAAATATGAATATTATTTAATAGTGATGTGAAGGGAATAATAATAATATGTTTGTATAATATATAGCTATAACATATAATATAATATGTTATAGCTTTTCAATTAATGATAATTAATTTTATGAATGCAAAGTTATATGTGTGATTAATTATAACAGTTTAAATAATTTATAGTATTTAAAATTTTAATTGGAATATAAAATTTGAATACAGATATACAGAGACTTCTTATCATAACTATATGTTATGATTTGGGGCTTAACGGTTTTAGGCTATATCTAAATCTTTATCTAAATCTAAGTAGTCTTATTTAATGTAAGTATTGTTGAGACATATCTGTTAAGTATAAAATATTATATCAAATTATATCTAATAACAGTTTTTTTTTTCAATAATTAGTTTTCTAATTATTCATTGGTTGTACTTATAATATAACATATAGTCCATGTTTGTTGTATATTGGTTTAGATTATATTCAAAGCTACGTGAATACACGTCGATTGGAACCAAAACGAACTTATTTGCATAATCAGGTCGCCATGAAATGGAGGCAAAAACACCTACATACATACATATGTATTAATACACACACATATTTTTGCAAAAAGGTTTCGAGAATAACACAGTACACGTCAAACCTAAAAATATTACAAAAATTCGATTTTGAAAATCGGAGTGAATACAATAACTTTCTTAATCAGGAAGTTAATATGTATTTAATTTCCACCATTTTCGAAAATGGATATATAAAAAAAAATTGTATGTAAGTTTATACTTAATTTAAATATGTAATGTTATAGACTGGTGACCTGGACCAGCCGAGTCTGAAGGATGAGGGCGGTCGAATACCGGTCCCTGTGGCGCTCGATGGGGGAGACCTATAAGCAGCAGTGGACAATACCCGGCTGAATGATGATTGATGATGAAATAAGTTATTTATGATTATTATGCTCACTTATTCACGCATGGTTTTATCTATCTTACTTTCATGGATTTAGGGAAAGGCTTTACAACGCGTATACAAAAAACAACAAATATATATGTTTTTGTTACTACAGATATAACCCTCAAATATACCATAATTATTATTCATGGCAATGAATTTTACATATAATTTACTACTAAATGACATTTAGGAAAACTTAAACTTAGTGAGATAAATGATCGGCTCCTTAGAGACAGGCGCCATCCGATAAGTGAGGTATGCGCAGGACGTGTGCACTTACTTGGATAATAGCTTTGGGCAATGAAACAGGCGGTGTTTGAGTAAGTATTAATAAGGTATTTATTATAAAATTATGTGATTTATCAAAACAGTTATGTAACTGTATGTAGTAAGTTGATTACTATTGATTAAAACTGTTATTATTCTAATTTAATTATGTTGGATATAAATTACAATTAATACGAAATTCAATTATTATTCAAAGATATAGAAAAAAAACCATATCACACAAAAATGCAAACAAAAACCAACAAAAAACGAGAATTAAAAATAAGAAACATGTATACATGCTAGCCCATAACTCTATTTACTGTTTAAATAATATTTCGTGGCCGCAATCGAAGTCTACTGAAACTAATTACTGAGAATATTGACAGCCGGTAATAACAGCCAACACTATGATATGCTGGGAGTTGAGGAATCTGTTGTTGCATCTAAACAACATGATGCCATTTTGAACCGGATATTATAGGTTGACTGACTTGTTATTAGCGATCACTTTGTAGTTGAACTTTATAACGGCAGTAAATTAAATTGTAAAAAGATAGATAAAAGAAGCCATTATAATTAATTTACAAATATTTATGAAAATAACATTTTACTTTCGTAACCACCTCATTAATAAATAAAGCAATATAGAATTTCTTAAAATGTATAAAATACATTAAATAAATTGTTGTACATTAAATTTAATGGAAGTATTGATTTTAGATTTTAATTTCAAATTCACTTTAATATTTCCTTCCTTTTATACTGTTCAGTTCGTATATCAGCAAATGACTTTTATAAATATGTTTCGTACCCTTAAATCATTTTTAAACACAAAAGTAATCGACATCATCAATCATGTACCTGTGATACATTGATACGATAAACATATTTAAAAAGCTTTGGGCGATCAATACATTGTATTATGAAACCTTCCGAGAACAGCATTGAATTTTGCAACCCTCAACGTTTTGGGGCATAAAGGACCTAATATGTTGGCATCGTAAGCCGCAGGCGGGGCATGTGTGGAATACCAAATGAGATGTGCTTTCGTCATATCACTGTATTCCTGGTGAAACCGCCTGGTGTTGTGTATAATTGACGATTAAGCGAGAGAGAATCTGTTTGTATTTGCCCTTTATGTTGTACGAGTAGGTACTTTTTTGTAAATATATTTTTTATCAAATCAAATCAAAGCTCTTTATTTGAACAACACAACTGATAACCGTACATACAAAAAAAAAAGGAACTTAATATAAACACATTTATATCGAACAGGAAAAGAATATAAACAAAAAACAGTAAAATGGACTGAACTTAAAAATAATAATAATAATAATAAAATGATAAAGTTTGTTCTTATTTTATACATATATATTATAATAATGTTGTCCAAATTGGTGGACCACTCAGCTTATGTTGAGAATAGTAAATATTCTCAACGCTGGTATTCTGTGGTTGCCATTCATTGAGCGACGTCGCACTTTTCAAACATTTAATTTTGACCGATTAAAAAACATCACAAAATCTTAAAACATGTATTTAGTAACAATTTTTAAACACTGACACACTACAAATACAAGAAATAATTATAGTCAATAGAAAGGAACAAAAAAAAAAAAAAAAGAATCAAAAAATAAATATACCAGCTTACAAAATGCCATTATATACTTAATATATGTAGCGAGCGACACGTACATAAGTAAAATATATATAGTAGATTATTATAAATGTATATAATATACTAAGTAACAACATCCAGCATGCATGTCCCACTTCCAACAATCATATATACTTATATATTTATATATTTATGATTAAACACAAACAGCACATATACCATAAAAAAATAAAAAATAATAATAAATAAATAAAAGATATAAAAGACAATATATAGTTGGTTTAGGTATTATTTTGTAGCTGTAAACTCAAAAGATAAGATTTATATTTAAATTTAAAAGTGTTTTTTAATCTTACGTTATGTAAAGGGGGAGGGAGGTTGTTCCAGCACTTAGTCGCCGCATATTTAAAGCTACCACGAAATGCTGCTGTATTGAATAGAGGCATACTCAACATATACGAAGAAGCTCTAGTACAGTGAGTTGGACGGTCTTCACCGACCCATCTTAGTTTGTGGTACAAATAAGGAGGCATTTTGTATCTAATTACCCCAAACAAAAGTGTAGCAAAGTGTAAATGTCTACGATAGTCCATTTTCAGAATCTTGGCATTATTTAGAAAAGGTGTAACATGAGACCGAGAAGGAATATTAAAACAGTATCTTGCGCAGGCATTTTGGACCCTCTGTATGTGGCGCTTAGTGCGTGCTAAAAGTCTTGGACCTATAACAACGTCAGCGTAATTGAGCTTTGAAAGAATTAAGGCCTCACATAGTTGGACATGCACTTTTATATTTAAATATTTATTTTATTCTTACTATTATATCATTGCAATTTTCATTTTTAAAAAATGTCTACAATCAAAATTAAGCTTAAGCTACACAAAATATATTTTTTTAAGCGAAGCTATGAATTTTGGTATATATAGAAATAAGATCTTTGAACAAAAATTATATATACTATGAATTTTTACGATTTAAAAAGTTTCTGTTTGCGTAAACTTGTTTAATATAAATAAATATTAGAAATATCCCAATATTTTAACAATATGAAGCAGTAATAATATATATTCATAAAACCAAATATACAATAAAAATACAGAACAATTATAAGTTCAATCAAAGGAAACAATGTCATCAATACGAGCGTATTCTGAATGAGAGAAACATAACAAACTAATTGAAGAGCTGCGAACAATATACCTACTTTCATACCACATTTTATTATTATACCAGTTATTATAAGAGTAATACAATAGTGATCTAGTTCTAAATATTCATAGTTTTGTATATCATCCCTTATGATCGTCTGGAACATTGCAGCAGGGTTGCAGGTTCAATTAGACATTAAATGTAATAGACATGATAAAGACTTATAATTGTTGAGATTTGAATAGTAAAATGAATATAGTATTTTTTTAGATTTTCACGAGTACACATTTGAAATAAAACTATTTTTACGGATTAAAACTCACGTATATAACGCGTATATATTTGGTGACATTTTTATTTTAACCCGACGTTTCGAATGCTTTGCAGGACTCGTGTTCACGGGTAGGCGAGATGTAAATTTATATAACCTAATCAATAAAAGAAATATGATAAGTTAGAATTCGCTTCTTTTCTATGATTAAAAAGGAGCTCCTTCTAGAAGTGGGCCATGAATGCGTTTTTCAATTATATTATTTATTTGTTTATTACACATAAACTTTATTTCTAATAAAAGTGCTTCAATTTTAAAACTGGCGGTCGTCCAATGGAGGCGCTGCCAAAGTTTCCGAAAATTTGTAACAACTTTTCAAGTTTCCTGAATAGTTTACCAACTCCCCCATCCGTCTGTATTACAGCTTTAAATCTATTTTTATATAACAATATTATTTAACAGTTTAATTATAGGTGTTTTAAGATTTTGAGCTTTTAACTAATATTTTTCTTAAATGTGCTTATTATTAGTTTATTTTATCTTAAATATATATATTTCTATTAACTACCATTTCTTGCTGAGATTCAAATCATGAAAAGATTTTATAATTTTATATATAACATCTCATTATTTATTTAAAATTCAGAATAATATCGTTACATTCTCAAGTCAAGTGATTTCATCCAGTGAACTAGAAAACAACATATAAAAATGAATTTGTACGCTATATCGTAAAAGGTTATTTGATATTCAGCTAACTTCTGACTATGCGGATTGCATATGAATAGACAATTTAATAAATTGAGCTCCAAACTAACGGTTTTAAGAATTCATTCGAAACGTATAAATTTCAAATGATAAAGCGCTGAAAGGGTATGTATTATATATTAATAATGGTGATATATATATTTAGAATACATAATTTTTTTTATAAATTTCATCTTTTTCAAAATATTATTAGTCTCTTGACAAAATTAAATTATAATATATATATTTTTTTGATCGTGCTATGCCTGAATTGTCCATTAAATTGTTTTTGAACAATATTACTCTACATTCTTTAAAATTTAATTTTTGTTTTTAATTAATATAACATAAGGACTTAGTAATTAATTATGTAATACTGTTGTTTAAGTTAATTTTATTGTTTTATTCAAAAACAATTTTAGTTTTTATTCTGTTTTTATTTTTACAGGTACCGATGATAGTACAAATTAGTATTTTGTATTTATGAATATTGATCAGTACTTAAAATGATGTTTAAAAAGACTCGTTACAGGTAAATTATCAATAATAATAACTAAAGTTAGATATAACATACCTACAGATTTGATCTTTTGTTTATGTCGCGAAACAATTTTCTAAATAATTCTACCTATTATTTTATTGTTCAAATGATAAACAAAATATTTTATTAGAAAATACTGTATTGAAATGAGCAATACAAATTATATTTAGTTTTAAAATATTGCAACTACATAAGTATGAGAGTATCGAGATTGGACAAAGTTAACTTTGAAACTCACAAAGGTCGCTGTTTCGATAAAAGCATTCATTAATGTAATGTTAGAAAGTTTTTCCATCAAAATATTACCTAAATTTATTCTTTACATAAGGACTAAAGAAATTTTGTTTATGAGATTCGGAATACCGAAATACTTAAACAGTTTTATACACAGATACTTTGACCTAGCTCATTTAAATTTAATAAAATATGTATATTTAAATATTATATCGTATTAATTTGTATTTTTTTAGTAGGGACATTGAGAATCCTAGTAGGTAGATACTCGTTTATGTTTTCTAAGAAACCTACAATATGTACACCTTATTTTACATGAAATAATTAAATAAATTGATGTACATTCTTACACATTTATAAAATAAATTAGAAATTTATTCATTCTAAGAAATAAAATAGGCCACTCAAATATTGTAAATTAACGGTTCAGATTACATGAAAGTAATTTTCCTTCGACTCAATTTCTTTGTCTGCCAATTACAATATCAGGAATGAAGTATTTATAGCAAAACCTTTTCGACGGACCAATTAACCTACAGTAAATCGCAAAAGATTTAAAGAAACCAGATGTCTTTTAAGTTGTAATGAACTCGAGCGATCTTTTTATATCTAGGGATACGACTAACTAGTTAATGAATCTGAGTTACAAAGGTATGGCAGCCTGTTCCTGAGAAAAAAATAGAAAAATTGTCCGTAATTTCTCAAAAGTCTTAATCCGAATGTTAGATTATGTTCTCACAGTTTGTGGTTTGTCATTATTTTTATAACTAAAAGAGACGGTACATTTACAACAAAATCGGTTTTTATATATATGAAGACAAATTTTAATTTGTAATGATATTAATACGATATGCAAATAACTAACATAGAATAGTAGGTTTTATAAGAGTAAATATTAAATTCCATTTTGAGGTACGGTATGCCTTAAAAATAAAGAAAGTGTGCCAAAAATTTAGACGAGTTTTAGTATAAAAATTTGAGTATACCTGCAATTTACAAAATTAACTGATCTATTAAGTACAGTTATGAAATATGATTAAATGATATAAACTATCATCGCAATAACTTTTATTTTATATATATTTAAGGAGACAAAGGAAGGTAATAAAATAAAATACTTCGAACTAAGTGTTTTTATATTTTATATCTATCTTTAGTCTACTAACGTTTGCTACTCGTGATTTACAATAAGTTAATTATCTTATAGGATCCTATTGCCACATAGAATTTCGATGAATTAATAAAATTTGTTTAACGTTAAACTACGTTCTTTTCAATAAAATTCCGTTTGCATCGTTTCAGAAAATGTTAAATACGTTCTTTTAACTAAAACCAAGACCTTTTGAAACATTATTTTAATAATACCTCATAAGAAACAAATCTTATAATTTTATTTTGATTACATATGAATTAAGTTTCAAAATAAAATGAGTAATCTACTGACGATAGAAGGAATTAATTTATCAAATTCACTAGTGACAAGATGCACCAGTTGGCAGAGAATCGTCCGTCCGTTTTCATGTTTGGTATTGATAGATTAGTATATAAAATCTAGGAATTTTTATAGTTTTGTCTGTTTCTAGAACTTCTATTTTTTTAAGAGTATCTTATAATATTTAATATGATAAAGAATATTCTGGTATTTGTGATTTTAACGAAGTGGAATAGAATAAAGGCTTTTAAAAAGAAATACTTGACAAGCTTTCTGAACAATAGGATAAAAGATCAAGTCGTGAGGTTCATTGTTTTAAGGGAAACTTTATTTGCTTTTAAGAGAGTTTAAATAAAACATTTTTCAAAACTATGAGGCGGCATTTACTCTTGAGAAGAATTTATTATTATTTAAAATTATTTTCTAATCCTTTTACAATTTTAAATTGTATTTTATAAAAATATATAATAATTTATTAATTATCGCCTTCATTAGATCAATTATAGAATATCTAATAATAACCATAAGTCTCCCCCTCGAATAAAACCCGAGGTAAACGCTGTAGTACAATTCTCATACAAAGACTATTGAAAATGATTTCTGTTCGAGCCATGTCTCCTCTTATCTATTTAATACTGCAACTTTATCTTGCAAATCCTTCGGGTTAGACGGTGCCCTTAGTTCACCTTGATATATTTTCATTTGTGATTTGATCCCATATAAAAAAATCAAGCAAATACGAGACTTGGTAATTGTTTGTAAGGCCTATAGCTAGAGAGAATGGCTTAGTTCATAATTGATAACACAAATTGGTCGACTTCAGGTGCTTCAGTTTTACGGACATGAAGATTTCTTTCAGTTTCCCAAGACCGAAGCTCTGTGGTCTTGAGGACGTGGATCCGTTAGAAAAGTCTATTGAAATCATCAAGCATTGCACTTATGTTAACAAGGATTCTCCATCGACTAGGATAATTTTTTTTGAAAGCGTTAAAAAATTATAACGTAAATTTCTAAAATTTAACATATTGTTATACTATTCAATTCAAACAACATTTGAAATCTTACTTTTGTGAGTGTATTTCAACAAAGAATTTGTTTCTTAAAATCAACTTGAATACCTTTTATAAAAGATCTTTGGAAATCTCAAGAAAGTTCACTGATAATTACTATCGAACTCACCTTAAATTCAATTTAGGACAGCTATTACCTTTCCATTCAAATTGTCTATTTGAACTAAATTGGAGCTGACAAATCTATTAATCGCTTTCAAATCTCAGTTCCAAATAAATGTCTGATTCAATTTGAAGACAATTTATATCTAGAATTACAAAGTTATTTTTAAGAAAATGTTTTACAAATTGTGTTACTTTTAATTTATTAATATATTTGAAGTTATTAAATGAGAACTTATTTGAGCCAAATATAAAAAGGTCTGATAAAATGGCAAGTTTTAAAAATGCATGATTTTGAAAGTTTTCATTTAATGGTTTAGGTCAATCGAAATTCACGCCATTAACATGTAAAAAGGTAAAATTCAAACCTATAATATATTATCTATTGAGAGATCGCTATGACATTTACTTAATTTACTTGTAATTAAAAGTGTAACAAGTCATTGAGTTTAATAGCATTGTCAAAAAAAAAACCAAAAAAGTTATAGTTAGAAGTAATTTTAAAAAGACTATCTCAAAAGTAGCTCGCTAAATGATTTTATTGTAGTTTGTCTTTATTACAAGTAATAATTTCGAATATCAGTGATTATGAAATTGTAGCATATAAATAATATCATTAAATAAATTATATTCTGGTCAAGAGAAATTATTCTTCCAATATCTCCTTTTATTAAATCAAATTGGTGACCCAATACAATTATTTATAGTCTTTCCGAGATCTAAACAGTCCTGATAAAGTCATGAGTCACGACAAAGCGTCGCCACAGAATGATTCAAATTCATACGTGAGTTATATGTGGGACATTCGCCAAATGTGCTCTTCAAATAATATTGTACACTTCAAATAATATACAAGACATATTTTCCATATAGAACATATTTTCTTACAACGATATACAGTTCCTAATATCTACTGAAATACAGAAAAGCGAAACTAAATATAAATGCGGTTAATATTTTATTAAATTCTTGTAAATTGTATCATTATTTTTTTATTTATGATGATATTAAATTATATAGATTAATATAAAATTATCGACTATACTCACGAAATTGCCAGACTACATAGTTTCTAATCCTTTCGGGGTCCATATTCATGAGTTCTGAGCATGGCGAAATCGCGATTGTGCCCTGCTTGAAGGTAAACCACTTCAACCAGTTCGAATTGAGTACAGTCGTATAATTATATATAATAATAATCATGGAACAACAAAATTTAAATAATTAAAATATATATTATATTAGTTATAAGTTTCAATAGCAGCAATCTTATTTAAGCTCAACCGATAGGGCTGAAATTTGGAATTCACTGCTTGTCCACAGATAACGTTATTATATATTACAATCAATATTGTTATCAGTCCAAAATGGCCGCCGCAACAAGATTGCGGCTTACATACATTTGTACAACCCACACAAATAAACATGGGTATCAAATGAAAGGGCTTTAAGAGTGGAATATAATAAACCATGAAAAAAATGTGTACCAAGACAGACACTAACACAAAATGGCGTTAAGGTTCATATGTTTCGATAAAAGCTGTCTGTTCTGTAAAATGCAAATTAAGAATAATAAAGAAACAAATACATTGCATAGAGTACTAAACACTATTCATAAAATCAATCAAGATTTCTTGAGAAACTTGTTCTGATAAAATCTTGAGTTACTCAATATACAAAATTACGAAGAACTTATATAATTTCAGTTTAAATTTAACTACTTGTATTTAAATATAAAGCAACCTGTGTCAACCCTATCCAGTGACGGAGTATTTTTTAAGGTTTAATTTTTGAATTTTAGTCATAATATAAAAATCATGAATTTTACAATTATCTTAATGTCCTAGTTTCATATACTTATATCTTTCTCTGTAGGCTTTTTTTCTGAAGTTTTATTTCTGTCTTGTTTGTACATACAACTCTTCACATTTTTTAAATAACTTTTTAAATGAAAAAAATATTTTGCTTAATTCCTACTCACTACCATGAAATAATTTCATCATACTTCGGTTCTTCATTTTATATACGTATTTCTTGTCATTTGTTTTTTTAGATTTCCAGACAATTTTTTTTATAAACAAAATTTTTCCCCCGATTCCATCCTCATAGACTATAAAAGGGCAATAAACAATCAGAATATTAACTCAAAACTACTCTTAGAAGGAATATTATATTCCCTTAGATCGAATTACTTTTCTTATTATTTCTTTAAATACCCTCTTCTTATATTTTTTAAAATGTTAATAGTTATGGATGTTAAATAGCCGGTAACCTCTCTTAAAAATTGAGATATTCACTGCGAAAAAATATTTATTAAGTTCAAATGTCTTAGTATCAAATAGCTTTTGAATTACTTGATAAGAAAAACTCCAATAAAATAATGGTTTTATGAGTTTATATACGTTTTGTTGCCAGCGATGCATTTGTGTATAACTATTGTTCAGAATTGGGAATTGGGAAACCGCTAGCGATGAAGCTTACATACTCTTTTGTTTAGATGTGACGAGGAAATTTAAAAAAAAAGGGAGTTAAATTTGAAAAATAAGAATGATTATGGTAGATTATAAGAATTCTTAAATAGATTTTTAATTTACATAATCTTTTGATCACTAACAGTATTAAAGTAAAACTCGACTGAAAAATACCGATTCACGGTGGCAGATTCAGAGTCAAAATATATTGTGAGGGAAATGAAACTTTGGAACTCTCTACCTTTGTCGGTATTTATGGAGTACACTGTAGTCAAACGCAAACCTCATATTAACATATCCTATCATAAAAAATACAAAATTATTAAGACCCTTTAACACTATAGATTATTTCATAAATATCAATTACCCACATCGATTACATTGTATTGTATTATGTTGTTAACATATGACCAACTATTTCTTTGTCTCTTTTTTGGTATTTAATATTACTGTATCTTTTACTTTTGATTTTTCAAGAGAAAAATGTATAGATCGTTTGTGTAGCTCTTAGTTTAAGGTTAATTCGTTTTTTTTTAATGTTTATTTATTGATAATTACTTCTTGGTATATTTAATATTTGTTGCAAATGTTGTTATATCCAAAGTAAAAAAAAATTAAAGCCTTTTCACGTAGAGAATAAGTAATACTTTGAAATAGTTTCAAACAAAACTAAATAATACTATGCAGTTATTTTAAATATAGAAATATTTAAACCACTTTAGCAAAAATAAAAGCAGGAGACCTGGTGTAATATTATTACCGCTATTATCAACCAAACATGCAAAGTTCATGGTAGAAGCGAAGTTGTATATCAATGATTTAATACTGAAAATATGTATAAAAGTTGTACGCGTGGAAAGTACTGGTAGTTTCGCAATAAGTTCGAAGGTGGCATTTCAATTTTAACTTGAACAAACTTAACTTATTATATATAATTATTATTTATTAACATTGTCGTATTATAATTTTCATTTATATATTTATAACCTTTAATAAAATGTTTCAATTATAGATAATAAATATTCTTTTCCTTTTTATTTGAGAGGCGTTTTGTTAATTCCGTTACATGTATTTTATACGACTTTTTGGCCATAATTTATGTATAATTATTTTAATGCATTGTAATTACTCAACACATTCAATTTCGTCATAAACAAAATAAATTATTATATAAAAATAGAGCTATTATATCATTTCAATTATTATCTCTAATATTATTAATTAAACTTAGATTTTAATTGCAATCATAGTCAATATTATACTTAAATAGTGCGTATAAAAGATGCTATCTTTATATTTAAGATATTTATTATCTTTAACATGCAAGCTCAATCATGCATTTAAAAAACTTTGACATGATGAACTAGAACTATGAAAAGCTCAAGCATGCATTTAAAAAAACTATGACCAATAGAAACCCTTAATATTTATGTAAATGTCAGTCATTTACAAAAGAGATAGACGAGCAATAATCCATTGACACCCTCTCGACTTTATCGCAATCATAAAATGACAATGGATATTCCGCCATAATCTTATATTTTATTGCAATGTCTGCGAATATATTAAGATTCAATGATTGTTTTGATAACACGGAATTTTTATACAGTTAAGATTTGTCTTTTACAAGTAGTTTAAGGAACAAAGAAAAGTCTTTTATAGTTGTACGATAGACGTGG
Organism: Mechanitis mazaeus; assembly: GCA_959347395.1. NCBI lineage: Eukaryota > Metazoa > Arthropoda > Insecta > Lepidoptera > Nymphalidae > Mechanitis > Mechanitis mazaeus. The sequence continues at coordinate 11,033,849 of OY365754.1, forward strand.
TGTTTTATCATTAAAAATAAAGAAGCGGTAATATAATAGAATTTGTATTCTCAAATCCGGGAAAAATTAAATAGGTTTTTCAAATAACACAGTAATGTTATACATACTAAATAATTTACTTATTTTGTTCTTTCGTTTCATTTCTGTCTCCTATAAAATAAGCTACGGTATGATACTGCCTTAACGAATTAAGACTAATTGACAGAGATATCTAAAACGCAGTATAGTATATATGTTTTTATAATATAAAAAATAACTCTTTGCATAATAAAATAATTATTCAAAAGATACCACAAACGAAATAAATGTTATTAAAATCGATTATAAACATTTTAGTCCCGCTGTTGGAACGTCAAATTTTCATGTATATATATTGTGTTAATATACTTTTAAATAACCCAAATTCTATTTGAAAAAAAAAAAAGATTTCAACAAAATATACTAAACTGTTAAAACGTTTAAAAAATAAAAACATCATTTTTCACATATAAAATATTCATATTATAGGATCGGAAACTTTCTTTATAAATTTAGTAGATAAGAATAGACTAAAATATTAAAGAATAAGGACTCATACCACAACTTCTAAAATGAAAATACGAATGTACGTGAATTAATAAAAGCACTCTCAAATCTATCATAAATTCTTTCAGAGGTGTAACATTCGAGTTACTCTGTTTAATTAAATTTTTTTCATACTCAAACATGGATTTAAAATTTCTATTTCTTTGTATAAAAGTTCTAAAATCATGAAACATTTAAAGTTATGAAAAATAAGAGATCACCTTTCCAGAGGGAAAGTGAAACTTTAAATAATTAGAGGGCAGGCTTTGAAGCCTATAAAGTGTTTATTAAATGGTGAAGACTTTTTTTTAATTTTATAGATTGAAAGCGTAGTGTAGCAAACCATCATTCGTCACAATTAAGAAAATATATATATAAAATTATTTTTATTTTTTTTCTTAATATTATCTTTTTTATTGATAGTAAGATAAGGTATAAAAATAATTACATCTTATTATTAATTTAGTCAATTGTAGATACTATGCTATATGTTTAACTTAATTCAGGATTAGATGCATATCCTACGATCATTTTAACAGGATTATGTTTTGAAAAGAAAGATAAAAATCGTACAATGTGATTCTAATAAAAAAAAAACAAATTATACAATCCAAATAATTTAATGAAGTACTTAAAAATTGGCCATCTTTAAAAAAGACTTCTAAATGTGTATGAAGTCATAATGATTGATACACAGTATTAGGGCTTCAATTTGATTTATATCATTCAATCTTTAAGTAATAACATTATTATTATTATTAATTCATACTTCCTGATCTTGGGACTTTTATTTATCATTTAATTATAGTTACCTTAATTAATAAATAAAGAACTATGTCATAACAATTAAAACGTTCCTTAAGATAAAACAATACAACGCTTTAACTAAAAGCCATCATTTTTAAAATCCAATTGAGTATTGGGACACTAAATCGTGTTTAAGTATCGAGACCAGGTGCAAAGATTTAACCGGCTTTTATTAGAAATTACGGTTCATTGGGCTTCCGAAAACAGCTCTTTAAATAGTTCTACGAATATTGGATATTTGAAAGCCTATAAAATCAGAGAAGTATGAGTTTTTTCTATAATACCGTTTTGTTGTAACATATGCTTACAAACCAATGCCAAATAATATTTTTGCAATATTAATGAATTAAAGATTTTTAGCTTCTACATTAATACATTCTAAGCTGAATTATATATAGTTAAAACTTCTAGTTTCAACTACATTCTGCTCGCGGTTTCAGCCGCACTGTTATACGGATTTATATATAACAGCACGCTGTGTTGATAGAAAATACCCCGTGTCCTATCTATATATAAAAATGTATCCTAAAAAAGTGACTAATTTACGCCGAAGCTTCAGCTTAAACTTACGTTTATTATAAGTTTTATTTTCATACACTGGTAAATAAACAAACAGAAGTTACATTAATGTACATTTCATCGCAATGGGCGTGACAGTGTAGATATTAAAAACAATCGTTGGTGAATGCGGTGGTGGTTCAATTCAAACACAGCCACGATCACCCGCCCGAATTTGATCTATCCGTGTTCAAAGTGTCTGCTCGATCAGGGCACCAGTACACTGCTGATTACAATCAGGCATAGAGAATAATTAAATAAATTAAATAATTTTCTCCCTATACGTTAAAGAATAAATATGAAACAAATTATTTTTAAAAGGTTTTTAGGTAAGACAATAAACCGATATTTTACAAAATAAAACAATCTGTTAACATGAAGTACTATTCATAGTTTGTTGAGAGTTTTCTGTAGATAAAATACTCGGAATTCTAACAACATTTGAACTTTATATTGAAAGATACACGCCGAAGCAACGATAAGTATATAATATTTCCAAAAAGTGTTTTGTAATAACTTTTAAACCTTTTTTTCATAAATAAGAGAAAATGTTGGATAAAAAAATAAAAGTTGACCTAAATTGTTTATTGTCTAGTATGCCAAGCCCACAAATTATTATATAAATTATAAATACGTATGTAATATAAAAGGGATATATTATTTATGACTGAACCAGATAAACCCGTTATTTGCATTTTGCTAGATCAGTTATTCAGGTTGTGTAAACTTTTTAAAATAATATTTTTCATTATCTAATAAAAATAAATGGTTTTGATATATAAATGATAAACTGTTTTAATCATTTATATATGGATCAATAAAATTATAACAATAATGAAATAAGATAACTTATTGACTTTTTACTGTTGACATTGATATGAATTTTTAATTAAAAGAAAATGTTTATCATTGGATATTTCTTTTTTTGCCTATTTGCTCAATTTCTCTGTGGTTATAAAATGCACTTAGTTTTAACAAATACAGCCAGCAAGGCATTCCTGGAATTTTTCCATTGCAACGTATTCCGAGACTCGAACGACATCTATGACTTTTTTTTCTTCGATGCAATGAGATTCGTTATAATAAATTTATAAAGTATATTAATCAATATAATAGACAGTGGTGCTAACAAAAAAAAATGTTTTTTATTAATTATGTTTAAGTTAATATACAAAAGCAAATAATCTTATGTAAGCCTTTTGAATTATTCATAGTTATAATGCTAATAAAAATTTTGTCAAAACAATCAGTCTCTTACAAACTTACTTTATTTGTCTTAGTAAACCAATGTCTTAGTAATTGAAACGAATACGTTTTAATACATATATAAATTTCACGAAATAAAAACATCAGGAAAAACATGAATTAATAAATAAGCATAAAATCTGTCATATACTCTTTTAGACTTATAACATTTGAGTTACTCTCTTTAATTAAAATTTATTCACATTCAAACTGTTTCAAACTAAACTTGGTTATATTTCTAGTTTTGACATGCATTACATGTTTTCATAGATAATTTAAATAATGTCTGTTCAAAGAAATTATGGATTTTATTTAGCAGCTTAAAGTCGTTGGATGAGAAGTGCGAAATATGAGATGCTTATTCTGGGTTTTACTACTGAGGGCTCACAAAGATGTATGGATGAAGACTACGTGTCATTGACACAGTAAAAATGGATATTGGCAACTGAATCATAAAGCTATTAAACCAGCAATGGATTTGTTCTAATTTATTTAATGGTTTTGATAACACATAATATTGAGAAATGAAATAATCCATTTGTAATATTTTAATTTATTCAACAACAATTCGAATACGTTTGACGCCACCTTTTTATACTAAATTATACTTGAGAGTATGTTTTAGAGATATATTGAAAAAACTTTACCGTGACCAAATAAGTCAAATGATTGTATGTTATTTTATAAATTATTTGTTTTATCTGAACATAAACTTAAAAAAAAACTTTACAATTAGAAAGGGTGAATTCATTGAAAAATACACAATATAATGTTCGCTTGTATATTAGTCAACATTTAATTTAATCTGCTTTTTAAGTCTCCCTTTAACGGGTTAAGTTAGGAAGGGAAAATATTGCGTTTGAAAAATTATGGCATTGCGTAATATAAATTAATAGCACGATATTAATGTAATGTGAAATATTAGAAATAAAAAAAAATAGTAATGCATATAAATTTCTACATTCAAGTTTGTTATTTTTATATATAGTATGATATGGATATACAATACTTCAATTCAGATCAGTTTTACCAATATAACCACATCGCTCAAGATAAATATCACTCAATCTGAAAGCGGCAATCGGGAATGAATGAAGATAATAAAAGTAGTTTCCGAATACCTTCATGAATTATTGAGTGACAGCGCGGTATAAATCAAACAGCGCTGATACGCATGTGTTAATGTTTAATATTGGAAATCACTTTAATAAATTGGATTATACTATTTATAGTGGGAACTGTTTGTAATAAATTATTATTTAACATCGAAAATAATACCTTTATTATTATATATCGGTTTTTATTGATTCCTTGTATTGTACTGTAATGTCAGTGAAGGTAAATGTTGTTTTTAAGTGTTTTAATGTTTAATTTAAATGTCCTTTTTTATTAACCTCCAATTTGTTAGAGGTCAATTGAGAATTGGTGAAGTAAATTGTGTCTAAGTATTGCGGCCAGGTGCAAAGATTTAGCCGGATTTTATTAGAAATTATGATCCATTAGGCTGTAAATAAACAGTATTTTAATTAACTCTACATATTGCAGATACTTTTTAACTGATCTATTAAAAAACCTTTATAAAATAAATATATATATTTTATAGATAAACTAAATTCTGATCGTCAATACTCATTGCAATACAGTGTATATACAAATGCATTGTAGATTGTAAAGGTATATAGGATTTTGTAAAAGTATTCAAATTACTGAAAGACGTTTGTTTTAACACTTTTTGTGAATGATAAACACTATGCATCAGTAGAATAAACCTCCATTATGATATTCGGATATAAATGTATAACCACTCTAATATATTATATTTTGATAAATTCCTAACTTCCACCCGCGAGTTTACCCTCATTGTGGGTTGGCCAAAACTACTCACCAAAGAGCAAGTCGCAACTCCCATTCCCTCCGTTTTATACCACGCCGACATATAACGGACACTTAATGAGACTCCTTCCACTTCAATCTTACTGAGAGAAATTTGAATTTACAATTTTTTTTTGTGCAAGGCAAAGTTTATCTGCAATAATTACTAAAAACGATGAGTTAATATTTTTTATGAGAATTTAATAATACTCTAAAATGTGTATTTTAAAAAAAATATCAAATTTCATTCGGACAAATTTCATTATTTTGTACGTATTTCCTTCCACATGAATTATTATTAAATTATAATGTCAGGGAATTTTATGTACAATTAGTTTGAGAAACCTGTCCTACGGTACATTCTTCCTGTAACTTCAATATTTTAGTTCGAGAACGCCGATATTGCTCTTACAAAGCCGCATCATTTCTGATTTATCTGAAACTTACCGTTATATCAACGATAATTACATAAAATATTTATTAATTTATTATATTATGTAAAAAGTTTTATCAAAATCCATTCAGTAGATTTTGCGTAAAGGAAGTAAAAACATACAAAAACATATAGGTATATGTTTTTACATAAAATTTAGGTAATTGTACATAAAATTTAGGTAAATTTAACTCATTACAAACCTTTTGTTTGCTTTATTTCTAAGACAATAAATTATTATCAAGAAATTGGAAGTAGATTAAAATAATAAATTGAAATAGTTTCTACTAAAGTTTGTTGATTTTAAGCGGTTTTGAATAGTTTGAAACAAGTTTTATGTTGATGAAATGCTTGGTTTCCTTACAGTTTTCAAAATTTATCTTAACAGATATCATCCTTGGCAATTGTATAACGATAAATGTGTGGTATTTATAAATTTTTATGTTTTGGTTACAGACGAATAATTTAATAGTAAGACAAAGAGTTGTATACTGCTGTTAAATACGCGTTTCAAATTTACGGCTTTAATAAGCGACGGTTGTTATAATGAAAGACATCGGCCAGGTCTTGTTTTCCTCAAAATATTTTACGGTAAAATTCAATGATTAAATATTTTTTAACTATGTTTATTTAATCTCGGATTACAAAGGATATTTACGTTTTTATTAAAAATTACATAGATTAGAAATGTAGAATTATAAGTATTATTAGACTTCACATTGTTAAATATTTTTTTAAAATCATTTAAATGTCCCGCTTATTTAAAATTCCATAAAAACTAGAAGCTGAAACTTTCAGCATTTAGAGAAAAGTTACTGAGTCCCTAAAGTCAAATTAAAGAAAAGTCAACAGAAAAAGGAACTAGAACTCTTTCATCGGGCGGGTTCAGGACTTACTTTCTCTCTCGGTTCTTACTTTATCGAGATTGTGAATAAATAATAATTTCGAGTATATATGAACCGCACTGCATATTCAACTTCGAAACACACACACTTAGCCATTATTATTTATTTAAGACCAGCTGTGGGTACAGCCAGAATAATAAATACCTAACAATCTTTAAATGAAAGATTAAATTTCATTTTCTCTTTTATCTATATCATTAATTTTATGAATTGTCAGAATAATTTCACATCAATCACCTGCGATTGACATTTTTTCGCTTAGAACGAACGATTGGCAAACGCGTCAAAAGAAAATACTTTACCAAAACTTTATTTAAATGTTAATTGATTAAAAAAAATTGTCTGACAAATCAAGAGTTAATTTAAATGTAAGTTTTTCTTATTGTAAAATCAAGAATGATAATAAATTAAAAAAATATTTCAAGTTAATTTAAAGTTTTTTTTTTTGCCAGTATGTTTACCAACATTTTTTAACATGTTTGGGAGTTTTCTGTAGGATGCAGTTTAGACCACAAAAGTATTTTTCCCGAGGTATAGAAAATAACTTGTAAACATACATCCAATATAATAAACAGTTTTTTTTATCAAAGCGAAGCTACTGCACCAGTTATAAATAAGTGTTTATCAAGATATTATTACCCTCCCTATTTATAGTGTAATTATATCTTAAAGCAAATTTTATTTAATATGTTTTTGCAGAAATAATTTTCTATTAAGTGGTCTTTTTTGTTAGTAAAAACTTTGGCATTGATCCTATTATTGCATTCCTGACAAAAAGTTATACTTTTCTTGAAAGTTATTGTTATATAACTTTTCATAATTTGCAGGTCGTTGAAAAATACAAACTAAAAGCAAAAACTTTCCAAAAAGCAATAAACTTTCTAAATGACCGGTTAGTAATTCTTTTTTCCAGTACATAATTAGAAGGTTTCAGTAAGGTCCGTCTAAGTGTCAAAAATCTAAGTGATTTCGATCAGAGACCACCAACTTGAAAAATATAAAACATATTGTGCCTTAACTCTAAATAATTAAGGTAGATTTTCGAACCCCCCACAAAATCAAGCGTTCTCACAAAGTCAACGTCTTCTTTGTTTACTTCAATTAGTAGGAAGATGCCTAAAACACGCGATCGTAACGATAAGTGGTGCTTGAGACTAATAGCCAACTCGATGATTAGTTCAAGACTCAGTCGAAATTGCATTACAAATGCTTTCTTAATTTCTAGACTCAAATAGGGAAATAATTTAATTTGTTAATAGTAATTACATACAATGGTATAAATTTCTTCATTTATTTTTTTTCATTCAAATTGAACCAACATTTTAAATTAACAGTTCCAAATGCTCTCGTTATCGAAGATAATGTATCATTTTGATATTTTATCCGATATCAATTTCACGAATGGGAAGTGTTTGATAATAAATGTTTCCTAACCGATGAGACATCGATCGAGTCTTGTAGAATACAAATGATTCTGACTAGGGTTATACAATTTGAAAATATTTTTTAGGATAACGAGATTCAAAACAATGATCCAATATATTATTTAACATGATTATAATGATCTGTTTTACGTAATAATATATGAGCAAATAAGAAACTTTTTTTAATCATGAAATATTTCTAATTACATTTATTTTATACAACTAATCTTTTAGTCTTAGATTTTATAAATAATAATAATTATAGAATTTATTTTTTTGGCCAACGTTGCTTAAATATTGATATGTCACAAAAGAATATGTAAAGATATTATACTCTATTGCAAAGTATATTTCAGTCTGCAGTCAGTCAAAGAATACGTCTGGATAAATTCTAGCTTTATAATATAAAAAAATAGATATTTCCTTCCTTATAATGTTTAAAGTTGCAGAAAACTTCAAAGAATATACAAACAACCGCAAGCTTTTCGAATCTACGCTGTAACATTATTAAGTTCTTATCTTATAAAATATTCAAGCAAGTAATAAAAGTAATATAAGTTAAGGAAATAAGGAAATACAAGTAATTGTGTTTCTATTGATTGGATTTGGGATCATTACTTTTTCATTACATATAAAAATAATGATAGATCGAACATGTAGAATTTAGCTTTGTTAAACTGTTTGTCCAAGAAAATTTTTTACTTTTAATTCTGTAAAAAAACTTATTTAAAAAAAAACTGAATAATTTGGGCCATAACTACGGTACAAAAAAGTTATGTGTTTATAAGTAAGTTATGTGTATGTAAGTTGGTATTTAGCACTCCGGAATCTTTTCCTAATTTTAAAGAAAAAAGAGATGGTGGGGAAATAATTATTATAAAAGGATAGTAAAAGATGGTTAATATTTCTTTAAAATGAGCTATGGTTAAAAAGGAGATTTTGGGCTAATGAAGTAACAATTTTATATGACTAAATACACTACAATACACTTCTTAAAGTAATGAAATGCATAGCATCTGCTTGCATTAAAATATAAATTTTAAAAAACCAAAGTGCTAAATATTTCAATTCAAGTAGGAGAATATTATGCAAAATCTGTAACCAATAACTTGAAAATGCTGCTCATGCTTTTTAATCAAAGAGACAACGCTCCATATCCGAGCTATCTTTGCGTTATTTTCAACTAGATTTTCCATTTCATTAAGACGAACATTTTTTTGTTTTGAAATTTTTGATCCAACAATCATGGAAAATAATTATAATTAATTAATGATAATAATTTATTTACAACTTTATTGTGACTATAATGACAGTGAATTATCAATCTTAAGTAATATTTGATTTTAATATAAAAGAGAAACTCTGTAATAACAACGATAATCGTGTTCAGCTCAGTGACATTTTGTTTATATATTTTCTATAGTCATAAACATAAATATCTAACTGATAACAACTTTGATGTCTATTTGTATTTGCCCAATTAGAACGTTACGAATAACGCAATTATTTGAAAAATTCCATGCAAGCGAGGCAGAATCGTTTGCGGAGGATTCCGTACAAATTTGTAACTTAAAAATAGTTCTGGTATTGAATCGCAATCCTTCTTCTGAAACTCAGCTACTATTTTAACTGCGAATGTTTATATATATATATATATTTTACTCTTTACCGTTTGCAATATATAATAAACAAACATTATTTGAAATATACTCATTAAACCCTTTGATATGATTTTTCATTTTAACTAGTACCTTCAATATTAAATTTCGACTACCCATTTGACTTTTTTTTATACTTTACAAATAAATAAAAATTGCAAAGATTTAAAATTATTCCTGAAACTTGCATTGCAATGTTAGTCTCCATCTCATAATTGTAAGACAACGGACAAAACTCTATTAAATTATAATTAAACAATTTCAAGTGATATTGTCGTGTAAATATTGAAAATTAATAAATACTTTGTAATTGTTTGAAAGAGTTTTTTGCAACTTAAACAGTCCTACCCTTTTTGTTGATCCATTGATCATCATTTTTGATCCATTGATGATAATTTTTTTTTGATCCGTTAATTTTTAAATTTTTATATTCTCACCCATTTGTCATTAATATATTTCGAATATTAAATTTCTCATATATTTATGAAATGTTTCAAAATTTACTCAATCTAACATAATTTATCCAATAAAACATAAAACCAAAAATAGATAACAGAAGTAATCGTCCAAAGATTTATAATAGATATATATTTACACTTGTTTGGTTTACTTATTACAGTTCAATGACATCCGTTTTATATTATCTTAAGGCTATAACATGGCTTTCTTTGATAAACCTATAATAACAATCATGTAAGAACAATATGATTATCTAATGGAGATATATTATCATTATATAGATATATAGTTTACTTAGAAAAACTTACTTCATAAGAAATATTAAGGTCCATTTATCATTTTAATACTTTACACTCTTTTTATCTTATTAAAGAAATTAAAATTACTGGACAATAAAGATCTTCCATTTGGTTATTATGTTTACTTCTGGTTATTTTCTCGGTTGTCACGATGTCACTTTGTAGTATAAAAATTCTCAATTAAAAAAATATGCTGCTTTGTTTAATACTTACAGCTTGACAGATAACTTAGCCTAAGCTACAGATATTATAACACAATCACCATACTTAATGGTTTTTTACAATCAACATTCGTAGGAAACCGCTGTACAAGTGAAAGTGAAATAAAAAAATCCTTTCTTGACTCAAATTTAAAAATCTATTCTCACTTCGTCTATCTAAAGACTCGATGTGTCCGTATGTGTCAACCCTTATCTTTGGCCCTCTTCCAATTCACTATTCCGGACAATAGTCATATATAAATTACGATTCAGAATGCATCGCTGGCAATGATGTCATCTATGTAAGTCATAAAAAAATATTACTGCGTAAACCAATATTTTTATGAAAATATATAAAAGAGATATTCAATTGCCTTCTGGGATGTTAACTCATGGTGGATAAGATATTGAATTATTTTCTAAGTATCATAAGGTTATATGAATAAGCAATGAAATGGAATAAGAATAAAAAAAATATTTTGTAAGTCAATTAAATGTTCATCATTTAATGAGATCACTTAACAACTCATCAGCTTATGGCTTGATAGATCGTATACTAAATCACAATCACTTAGGTAGAAAGTGAATTAAATTGTAAAGAATTATTTATTTTGTTAATCTTGAAGCTATCCAAGGAGATCGGGTTAACCTGTTCTCGGAGTGTTAAAATCGTCATTGTTTATTATACTTTATATATTTCTCTAAATTTATTTAATATTCTTCTCATTTATAGATATAAAATTTAGTTATTGATAAAATGTTTTATATCCGACGGGTTACACAAGGCCATAACGAATATCTGAAGTAACGAAGCAGAATACAAATGAACTGATGTCATAGTAAATTTCCCCATAAAATGTTTTACTACCGCTGTGCCACTGCGGAATTAAGACGATGGCAGATACGAATTATTTATAAAGAATATTCTGATTTAAGGATAAATAAAAAAGAAATGTCTCATTTTTATTCATGGACAAAACGCAAATAAGAGTGGACAACATACAAACAGAAAAAAATTACTCCTCTTTGAGATTCCATATCCAAGAAAACATAAACAGAATACGATTTTTATCCAGAATTATTATCCTATAAGTTAGCCTGTCCATAAGTCCATAATTCCCTTATAATTAAACTATTCATAATCTAAATTTTTATAAATTTTGTAACATATATCTTATATCATTAAAACAATAACTCCAATAAATAAAAAAAAAAAATTTTTTCGAAATCAAAAACAAGCGGTTTGTCTAGATTTCTTTAGATTTTCAATGTCTTCAACAAGGCAAGATTCGATAGCCTTATAGGTAAATTTTCCTTTTATAGCTTGCCCTCTGTTTTCTGTATGTGGACATTAGACCTTCTGAGGTATTGATTGAAGGCTTCTCATCTGATCGATTGACTATTAATGGAGGTGTCCTTCAAGGGTTAATGCTCTTCAAAAAGACCATGATACAGCGCATGAACCTGTTCAGGCACTCCAAATGGGGTAATACCAACCTAATTAGATTTAATGAAACCAAAACACAGGTAGTACAATATCCTGTCATAAAGAGACACTTCGATCTGTCCCCTATTTTCCGTATGGTACCCGAAACATTCGCAACCAACCAATGGTGTCACCCTAATCTGACCTCTCCATTTCAAATCCTACTTTGATTCTAAAGCTCAATTGCCGAAAAGCTTGGTAATCTCTTTTAGATTCCTCAGTACGTCAAACTGTAAGTTTAGCGTTCTTTGTGTAAAGTACAAATTTCTTTTAGGATAGACCTTCTAAATACCAACTAGAGAAGATAATATCGATTATGAGACTAGCTAAGAGAATTGTAGATCAAACCCCCTTTATTAATTCAAAACTGCAGAGATGAATCACCGCCGCAAGGTGGCCATTTTGTCAGTCTTTTGTCGGATACATTTCGGAGAGGTTGCAATGAAATTACACAACTTGATTCCTGCGTCACCAAACAGCGAAAAATTTGGCTTCAAAATACCGTTTCACGGTCGTAGTTCCGAAAATTGCGTACAAAACGTATGGATTTTATTGTAAGAACAGTAAAACTTTGGAACTCTCTACCTGGGTCGCTATTTTCTAAGCACTTTAATCTAGAAGTCGTGAAATCTAGAGTAAATAGGCTGTTTCTAGGGAAACGTGCCACATTCTAGAGCATAGTCATGTTTAACATCAGGTAGGTTCTCAAACTTTCACAAAAGAAATCTGTAAAAAGTTTTACAATTTCAAAAATTTTAATATTAAAAGTCTATTTATTTTGCAATACTTTAAGCGAGCCCTAGTAAAAGTTTCCGCTTAAGCATTAAAAAACTTAACTCAATTTCATTTTCATTTCAGCTTTTGTGGTCGACGAAAACAAAATCAATAATTATTTAAGTAATAATAAAAAAGAGAGGTGTAAAATTCACACACGGCCGAATGGATCTCGAGCACTATAGCCTACTGGAAAAAAACAGAGAAATATGGAGTGTTAAAATAGTTATAACGTTTATTTTTACTTTGACCAAGGTTAAAAATATTTTAAAAATATTTCAAACAATTATATATTATAAAGGGGCTTATGACGTACAAAAACAGAATACAAAAAAAAAAACTTTATACAAACCACGACAACTTGACCTTTACAGAGTAGATGCAGTTAAAAATATATTTTAACATTTATGTGTGTGTGTACAGTTAAAACTATGAATATCTTATTCCAAAGTAAGCTCGTATTTAGAATGAGATATTTTATTTATTTATTTATTATATATATGACACAATTAACAGTTTGCAACGAATTTTGATAACAATTTTTAATAGCAATAACATAGTTTAGGCCGCTCACCATATCATTAAGAATAGAAATGTGTTGTGAATAATTAACAAAAAAAAAATTATAAAAACAATTGTGACATTGATACTGTTTCGAAAGTTATAGGTCGGTTATGATTTTAAATAAAACTTTAGTTAAATTACTCGTCACTGGATAGGGTTGGCAAAGGGCTCGCCGGGGCGTCGCGGTGTGTGCTGACGCGATCCCGTGACGTCTCATTACGGCGCAGAGGGAACCGTTGGTTTTTTAGTGGGTAGCCTTAAAAATGGCAGCATCCTCTATGCTGCCGGGTAGTCCCACATCACCTACCGGCCGTGACCCCCATGGGCCGACGGGGTACCCGTAACAGGTTTTTCCAACGGGAAAAAAAAAAAGGGTTAACAAAGGTTGCCGTATATATTTTAGAGCACGGTAGTAATAATTATATCAAAAAGGTAGTATGAATAAGTTTTTATTTATTGAATCTCTGACTTGTGTCTGATTTTATTGATAGTACTCTTGGCAATATATTTTTTTCTGCTGTTCGTATTTTCATTTCATCGAGTTTCAATTCACAACCATTATACAGAAGTTTTCTTTCAAAGTACGAGAAAATATTAACAAAAACATCACAAGAATAAACCTGAAAAAATACAATTCAATCTTAATACTTTAGAATGGTAAAGTCTTGACTTTTGTCCAATGCATAGATGCAAGCGGAAGAATTTTATTGAAAGTATTTTTTTTTCGGAAATATTGTAAATAAATATATGAAAAATAATTATCAACAAGGGCGAAACTCGAACTATGCCTTAGGTTCAAGTTTCGCAGAATGCCTTCAGTATTTGATAAAAATTTATTACTTTATTTTGTTTTTAATTAGCTTTTTGTCAATTTAATAATATTTTTTTGAATTAATTCTTCAAAATTTCTAATAAACTATTTAATAATACAAACATAAAAATATTTATAAACAGTCACAAAAACATCATATGTCATTTCCCTTTTATTGTAATATACAAGCTATGTATCTATTTACGTAAATACATTTTTATGTGGTGAAGACATTGCTTCCATTCCATTGAATACAAAATAAATTGTTTACTAAGCCCCTTTTATTATTGTATTATTACAATATTATAGATTTCGTCCTAGAAAAAGGTGTTATTGCTATTTGTATATATTGAAAAATACTTTTAAAATAATTATATTAGTCTTTCATGTACTGTAGCTTCATCGTTTTTTATGCCAGTATTATATTATGGGACTATGGCCTACATATTAAATTACTATATAATTTAAAATGTAGGTCATACAAAAATCAATAAGACAACTATTTAATTTCGTTGACACAATAAATGTGTAATATATTATAATTATTATTATTGGGAATTTAGCATTGTTTAGAACGTTTTATTATTATTACTGATACAACATTAAAGTGATAAAAGTTGTTGATTTGATAAATTGTCATAAGCTATTGTTGTCATATTAAGTTCTTGTACATACTTTATTAATAAGAAGTAAATAACATTTATATATGGTTACAACTACATTTAAGAATTAAGAATCATACTGTAAAATAGTTCATAATTAAATACAGTTTACTATATTTAAAAGTTATGAATATGATAAAACTTTAGTTGATCAAAGCGCTGCTGTCGCTTTAAAAATTGTTATAAATCTTATGTCCATTGTTCGTACTGGAGATGGAGATGGTAAGTTAAGTTATTTTATTTATACATTTTGTGTAATATGTTTCTGTTATATATTTGGGTATTTTAGTACATTAGTAATTATTAATTAAATCGATATTAATGTTTATATTGCATTTTTATAAATAACGATATTAAATATAAATAATACGTAATCTTTGTCTCGTGTCTTTCCTTTATAATAATTTAGCGATTTTTACTTAGTAGTGCAAAATAGTTTAAATATTCACTGTATTATTTAATATATTTTTTTATTTTTTTATTAGTATTAATCTAACACCAGCAATGAATTGTAAAAATATTATACTAAGCAATAAGAATCAATTAAAATAATATGTAATGAAAAAAAAAGATAAAGGGTAGGTTAGATGATTGTAAAAAAAACACGCAATATAATAACAATACTATATCTAAGCATATTTGAGTTTAGTTTAAATTTTTTAGTATATATTTCAGAATCTAGTTAACGTATTATTAACAATAGGATAGTTTGTTTAGAATATTGTAAATTCAAAGAAGCTTTCGTGTTATTTAGATTATTATAAAGGTAACGTAATTAGTTCAGTGTGTAACCAATACTTTACTACGGTGGGTGACGAAGACCTGCTCGGAAACTTCAAAGATAATGTGTCATAATGTGTTTTTTACTGTTTAGCATTTTGAGTTCTAAAGAACATTGAAACGTTGTCAGTCAATGCATGATTACATTTATTCCTGATGATTAGTATTAACTGCACTTCAATAATTGCAGTAAACAATGAAAGTATCTGTGACATACATCTTTCCTGTAAACATCTGTTAAAAGTTCATAATGGTTTTTAAATAGTTCACATCTTAAAAGTTTAGTCTAAAATAAAAACATTGAAAGTTTTCACCAAAGTTTGGAGAGTTTCTTAGTTTTACTTTAAAGCCTCGAGTAACATTGGAAAGTTTTAGAATCACGACAGGCGATCTCTTGTTTCTTGTAATTATTGGATGTTGAAATCTTAAACTTTATATAAACTTAAAATGTTATCTCAAAGTTTAATTAAACAGTTTAAAAAAATCAGATTTTTAATCAGAACAATAGAATAGCCATAATAATAATAAAAAAAAATTAAAAAAAAATGTAAAAATATGTTACATAGTATAAGTAGCATCGAATTCAAACCTTTGTGAAATCTGAAGTCTATACTCGGTTCAAAACCTGATAGATTATCAGACTTAAACTTTTTACATTAATAAATGAACTAACATACAAAGACTTAGTCAAAAGTTCCATATTTGTGAGATTAAAGAAGTTATTAAAACGAATAATATAAAGTTTCAGGATATTTTAATTCTTTCTATTAGAATTATCAAGCCATCGAAATTCTTAGTCTTATTGGCTTTAACAAATCATATAGGATTACTTTTTTTTAGTACAATCAATGTTAATGCATGACTACATTGCACTTGATGGACTGTAAAAATGTAGTTACAGGCGCATTAACTTTATAAAAGCCTATCTACTATCGTCTTGAAGACATCCGGACAGAAGACACAGAGTATAAATTTATAGAACTTTGAACAAAAGAGATGATACGAAATATATGATTGTGTTATTGAATTTAGCATACTAAATAATTATTGTCTTTTAGAACAGCTCGGGTTGGAAATAATTATTTAGGAGATATGCCCAGATATTAATAAATTTTACAACAAAAAATTTTAATCTTTATGTCTTATAAGATAAAAAATAATAATACAAGTTTATGAATCTATATTTTCAATATAAGAATAATTTGTGGTGTTTTTTCCCAGTGGAAATTAGTTTAATCCAAGCGCTTACAATCTTCGTTTCTGTTATTTTTATATTTTACAGTAATAAGGCTTGATTATTACTGTAAAACATGAATATTTTTTCTATGATTTAAAATGTTTAACTGATATTTTTTAATAAAATTATATCCATCATTGGGTAGATCAGCATAGTTGGCCTAATTTAAGTCTATATACAAATATAATATTATACATTTGAACTAAATAAAGAAAGAAATGTTAATAAATACAAGCAGACCAATTTGTTCAATACATAAAAATCATTATAATTAATTATAATTAATTTTATATATTTATCAACAAAATAATTAACTGAAACTCATGTTTATTTTTATTTTGAAAATGATGATTGGTAATTCTTTGATTGCTGATAGTTTCTTTCTAAAGAACCGTGAACTTGTCTTTATATTTATTTACAGGCTGTACTATATTTGCTCAGCAAATATAATATTCTATGTATAACAAATTGAAATCATAGAATAAATTTGCTTTTGGTTAAACAAATTTATGCAAGATCTAGACTACATAAGAGATTTAGTCTGAATTTTCTTAATCCTATTTACTTATTTTTTGTAGTCTTATGTATTAATTTAAACATTTATTGGTTTGTTCAATCTATTAGTAATAATTATCAATTCTCATCCAGGTTGTTCGCAACCTCCATTGTGTGTTTCACCTTCCATCTCTGGCGCTCTTCCAATTACCCATTCACAATTCACAATAGTCATATATAAATTATGATTCCAAATGCATTGTTGGGAACGATGTTATCTATGTAAAACAAAAATAATTAATTCATGAATCTATTCGTTATTTTAGGTAGCACTAGCATTTTCAATTCATAATTGCAAAACGCTCACAAAAAGTTTTTTCGAATTTATGTAACGAAATAGATAAAACATGTGTCACGTTTGAATAAATCTGTTTTATGCGGCTATATTTTACTTTTTTTATTTTTAAAGCTGACGTTTCTATTATTTTTATCAATCGTATGTGCAGGAGAACAAATTTTTAAATATCTGTGGGCAAACATTAATATATGTGTTATAAATATACTATATTATATACATTAATATGTAGGTCTTTTTTAAGTGAACGATAGTGTTATGTATCGTTTATTTAAGAATATAGTTAGTTACTAATTAGGTAAATAAATTATGAATTGTAATTAACATAAAAAAATGAACTCTTTAGTAAGAACACTTAAGTAATTTAATGACTATAAATATTACTACTACGAACAGAAATAAAATTATCTTTGCCCAGGAATCTTCTTGGGTTAAACATACGTTCGAATATTACCGTATTATCCCAGGCGTGACTTGCGTGTAGCTGATCTTTGGTCGTGGACGGGAGATGGGTTTAGTGTTCTTGACCTTTAAAGTATAGTATAGTTATCATAAATCACGAAACGTTTCCAAAGTTTCGAAATTTTCGGTTCATAGATAATAATATATTTGAATAGTTTTTTTATCTCTAATCTTTGAAACTGAGAGTAAAATTTCTTTCTAAAATGATATTGCATTTTATCGTCCATTTCTTGAGAAAATATATTTCAATATTTTCTCTTAAACATATTAAAAAAAATTAAACATATATTTAAATTTATAATATATTAATATATAAATTTTGTGAAAGGAATGATTGAATAGATTTAAAAAATATATATAATATAACATTTTCGTGAAGCTTGCTACGATATCCATCGGTGTAATAAATAGTACTTAACGTTTATTATATTCTATGTAAGATCTCAAATCATAAATTTTAAAAATAGTGTCATTTAATTATTTTTAAATCCAAATAAAGTACTTCTTTTAAACAAAGAACTTAAAAACATTGCTCTTTTCCTCTCATTGTTCTCTGATCTTTACTTTTTATTCACTTTATAATTTCTTTGTTATGATTGCATTGCACTCCGCCCTATAGTTATTTTAGTGACTAAATGTTAAGTGTGTATTAAATCACAGAGGATTTTAATTAATATAGTTGTTTATTTGTTAAGATCGGACAAGAACATATTTATAAAATGGATAATTAAAATTATAATTTGTATTCACTTAAGAAATTATACTTTATAATGGTGCAGGTTTCACGAGTTTAATTGTTTTTACGTTTAACAAAACAAAACAAGTCAAGGTTACGTTTTGTTTGATTTTATATAACCCAACTAATAAGGCCAAGATATAAATCAAATCCCTCGATGCTCGTCAATCCTACATATCCTATCTTCTTTGCTATACCATATTTCACATATTGCCACAACTTTTTTAGTCAATATATTTTCTCATAATAATCTACGAGTATACTAACACGTCTCCTTTCATCTCTTATATACCTCAGTATTACGTAACTACACCTTGACTAATAATTATTTGTTTGTCGTTTTACTAGCAAAACTTTCTGATTCATATGACATTGTATATAATAATATCTTTTTATCTTTTTTTTAATAAGAATACGACTTCTATATTAAAATATCAAAAAGCCCTAAAACACCTAAACCATTTCTTTTAAATAATCAGTTTGAGTGTAATTACTAATATAAATTGAAACGTTTAATATAGTTGATCTTTCTGTGACCTTCGAAAAATTTGTAGGTTTTTAATATCTTTTCAAAATTTTAAGAGCTTTTCGTATAATTGCTGAAAGTTTAAGTCTTCATGACAGTGGATCTGTGGTTCTAGTTATTTTTATTTTCTTTGCAATTAGCTTTGTTAGTTCTTTCTTGTTATTATAGTAATAGCAAAAAAAAAATTAGAAAAATCGCATAAATATTTTTAGTACTTGTTAATTTTGTTTTTATTAAACAGAAAAATGGATATATTTGATTATATTTCTTAACAAACGACAATGGGTGCCAGACCCAACATATTAAAAAAATGTCATTAAATTATCATTCCATTATTACATTCTCTGAATTCCTTAAAACAATTATTTTACATATTACTGTATAGACAGCATATTTTATAACATATAAATTTAACAATAATTACTATTTGGTTTTATATTTTCTTAAAAAAACACAAAACTAGGAAATATGTTTTTTTTTTCCTATTATAAACACTTTGTCTGTCATTTACACGCCTCCATTGGAGCTACAACCACCCCAATTGCACAATTAATGTTTTAGAAATCTTGAATACGGGGTGTTAATTAAAAAAAGAAATAAAATAATTTGGTCGATTTCCCAGAAAATCAATTCAGTTCTATGTCACATAAAAACTCTTTGATTGGTATCACAAATACCCCTTTTACGCATTTAAAAAACGCGAATACGCTATTTTTTAACAAAAACTAAAAAAACGTTAGATTATTCCGCTGAAAAACTAATAGCTAATCAGCTCTAACACCTGTATTTTAAAACGACACTATGGAAACTTATAGTAAATCAAGTTCTATATATTTATTCGTCGTTCTCTATATTTATTGTACACGATTTACGATAATTGTGTTTCTGTTATAAACATTTTGCTGCTTGAAAGTATTAAAATATTTGAGTAATATAATCAAAATAAAAAATATTTAACTAAAGACCTTTTTAATATACTGTATTTACCAAGAGTTTCTTTATCCCAAATCTTTTTTAAGGCCCCTAAAGGAATAGTCTCTTTTTGCTAATCTTAGTTTTTGCTTATCTTACTGGTCTTGGGTCTGTAACAGTAAATATAAGAAAAAAAAATATAGCAATATAGACGTTTAGTGACTAACTGATATAAGATTAACAAATGCCTAAATATAATACCATATTACAAAGTAAAATACCTTCACTTTTCACAATGGTCAGTACTAAGTTTGTGTGTTACATCCGCTATATTGAAATATTCTTTTAATGAAACCAAATTAAATAAACAGATAAATAAATAACAATATTATAGAATCTTAGGAATTTGGTTATTGATCTCACAATATTTAATAATAAAAAAACTATATCAGAAGGTTTTTTATTTCTGGATTCAAATTTTTTAAAGATAATTTATGTTATTTTGTAGTAAATATTAGGTACAAAGTATTTCGTCAATATTTAACACTGTAAAAATAACTATTTTACTTTATAAATGGACAAATTGTGACTACAATATTTTCCAATGAGACTAAAGGGAGTCTTGGGATGATTCTTTTTTTCTGAGAGTTCTAATATTCTTCCAAGACCTTTTTAACTGTAGGCTACTTCTTTGTGACAAGCTTATTTATGTGTGAGATTGTATATTTTTTGCATGAGGGCGCTTATCTTCATCAGGTCCAAGCTTAGTTACTGTCAGGTTGCTTTCGGAGTTAGTAAAAGACACCTTATTCGTTCTAAGACTAAATACTATGCGCTAGGTGAATAAATATTGTTACAATTTTTTTGTTAGAATAGAACAGACACATAGTTACTTGCCATTGTTTTGACTTGTATGCACTGAATTTAATATGGTAGTCATATTAACAAATCGCTAAAATACCAAAGTACAAACTGTCATGTCATGAATATAAAAAAAAAGGCCAAAACACAGCCGTGTAGTTAGTGACGATTAAACAACCTATCACAGTGTGGAGTTAATTACTCCGAATCTACATGCATGCAAAATTTTGCTTAAGTATTATTTATAAATTTTAAGGCTGATCTTAAAGAATACATTAAGAAATTTATCACTTTGCATGCTTTCCTCAGCCAAGTAATGTTCGTGAATACGGGTATAAGTTACGTGAATCTGCTATCTATCTATTGATATCAAAACGAAGTCAGTTGCATAATCAGGTCGCGAGAAAACACACACATAACAATACATATATATATTTTTAAAAATGTCTAGAATCACTAACTGAACCCCAAAAAATCCGATTTAAAAAAACGGAAAGTTTATATTAAAAAAAAATCAAATAGCTAAAAAGTATTTATTTTATTTAGGAATTTATTGGGATAAATATATATACAGTTATACAACTTAATTCTTAAACATTTGACCAAAAATACTCATATTTTAAATTATGTGTAAACGTTTTAATCCTATTCACTGGTAAAGAGGAAAACGAAGATAATATCATTGAGAAAATTTGCCACAGTCATTTTATGATTGCAATAAACTCGAGAGGGTGACAAATGATAATTTCTGATCGATCTTCCTAATTCGCTGACGTCGTCATAAAAATTGGACAATGAAGTTCACAACATTTCATGAGTAAATGGCATCAAACTTTATTTTTGCTAATTCTTCAAGCGCCGAGTGTATCTACTTTTTCGAATTGAATGAATATTTAAAAAAGTCATATGTAAATATATATAATTATACGACGTTTAAATATATGTAAAATACAATACAAAATCAGTCTCAATTTATTAATGGTCCTATATTAAATAATGTATCATACAATATCACAGTTCACTATAAATAACGAAAACATTTTTGAGCTAACGGAATTTTGAGCTCCGCTGTAAAGGTACTACGGTAGCGAGTCTTGCGGAAGCCGCATATATTGCCTTACAAGAGCACGTAATAAACAGACACGGCATCCTACCTTTTATGTTTTATAAATAATCATTATTTCTTTCTTCTTTTTCTATTTTATTAGGAGTAAGTTGTAAGTTAGATGATGAAAAATCAGACTAATCATGGTAAATAATTGACACACAAAATATCAGATCTTTTTTATGATTAATAATTTGTCAATAAAATTAAATATCTTTTTCAATAAAAAATACATGAAAGTGCTAAACTAACACAACAGGATAATAGTTGTAGCTAAAACATTAAATTTTCTACCAGTTTGATATACATATACCCTTTCCAACTTCCTGTGGTTACGTTGGTTAGGTAATGACGTCACTTCCGGCTAGTATTGCCCGCAATTTGCTTTAATAAATCAAGTTGCAAAACGGTGAACTTTAATTTATGACATCATTGTTTTGGATTAGAATGGCTTGAGTCTTTAAAATTATGTTTATACAAAAAGTAATTTTTATTTAATCAATTTAATTCTTATTTCACTATTTAGTACAGTAGAAGACTATTTCTTAATTTAACGGTTGTTCTTTTCCCACTATTAAGCTATTCTCTCTCTAGCATTAGTGGAACAAATATGTAACTAGCCCCAGTATTCTCATGTTACGGAGAATCGCTGAATATAGATTCTAGTCTTTGTTTAACATTGAGGAGTTACCGGTTAAATGAATTTGTGTGCCACAAAAAACATAACTCACCATAATTTTATATATTCTTAGTGGATAGGAATTAATGTTATTATTTTTAAATTTATTCTTTTTAACACCCTTTTAATTTATAGTTAATGATAACAATTTATGTTTAAAAGCTAATCTCTAGCTGTTTTTAAAAAACTAAAATGGCATAATTGTGATTAGCTCTTTCTATGTGTGAATTTAGTTCAAAATAATTTATTTAAAAAATTGATTATTCATAATGCTTGATTGATAAAAATCCTTATGACTTACCTAAAAACTTTACATACACATTTTTGATTGAAATATTTTTCCAATTTCTTTACGATATGGTTTAAATTGTAACACACACACATCGTCCAATCTAGTGACATAGTTATAAAGAGCCGCGAACAAATTCCCGGCTCTTGGTACAGCGGCGTTTTTATGGCGTGTCGGAAATAAAGCCAGGAGGCACTTCCGACCAATGATATTTTGCGTGGTACAAGATAATGTAAAATGGTATTTTAAGGGCATATAAAACTAATATTTTTTTTCTCGTTTTTGGTATATAAATTACCAAAAATGATATTGAGAGATTATTATTTATCTATCTTACTTAACATTACAGAAATTCACGAGAATTTGTAAAACATGTAAATTCTAGTAAACTGGTCAAAATTGATGATGTTTTATTAAAAAACTTATTATATTGTCAAGGCATTAGTAAGGTTACAATTTATAAACTATGATTATTTTTCAACCATATGAGTTATAACAGTAAAAATCTCATAACTTGAGCCTTTACAGA
The DNA here is from genome assembly GCA_959347395.1 of Mechanitis mazaeus. Classification (NCBI taxonomy): domain Eukaryota; kingdom Metazoa; phylum Arthropoda; class Insecta; order Lepidoptera; family Nymphalidae; genus Mechanitis; species Mechanitis mazaeus. Next base: position 11,057,536 of record OY365754.1, read on the forward strand.
GTTGGAATCGAAATCGGATATTTCCAAACCTATGCCAAAATACATGATTTTGGATAGAAATCTTAGTTTGAATCTATTTCTCAGAAACTTACAACCATACATATTGTACAGTTTAGTAGTATTTTGTTTGGGAAAACTTAGTACTATTTATTTTCTTGTCTTTAATAACAGTGAGCTTATATATGTATAAATATAAAAGTAATATACAATAAAACAAATCTTGGCCAAGATTTTGAAATAAAATGAAAATTGAATGAACCAATGCAAACGTCCTCAGGCAAGTGACTATATGGGACGCCCTATTTATACCGACTGCTTTATACTTAAGGTCAGAACAAAGTTTAAAAAAGAGGTTACGGAAGCGAGATTTTTTGGCAGAATGGAAAGTGAAACGTTGAATAAAATAGGCCAAAAGCTACAAGGCAATGTCAAAATCAGTCGCCAACAAGAATTGCATAACAACATTCGAAATAAAGGTGCTTCCAAACTGTTCTTCCAAGTAAGTGACTGATTAATAAATGTATGTTGAAATATCTTTTATTTTAACACTAGCAAAAATTGAGCGGTATTCTTTAAAAAAAATATAATATATTTTCTAACGAACTATGTAAATTTATAAGTTAATTAGCAAGAAGATTCTTGCTGATTTCTTGTGAATTTATCTGGAAATATATAATGTAAATAAAGTTATAGTATTTGAGATATCTACTAAATCTACTAACAAATAAATATCTCGTATTGGGAGGATACTACAATAATTTCATTAACAATTAATTGTTAGGAATAAAATTATTTTTATCACGAATAAAACCGTTATGTTTTTCTCCTTGTCTGAGTCAATTCAATCTTCATAAATTACAAGCTATCATCTTCCTTGAATTATACAATTCATTTCTAACTTCACTGGATCCCTTATCTTTTAGTTGTAATTTATTTGAGAACAAAAAGTATATTGCCTTAAGCGTATCCCTAAAACTCAGAAGAAATGTGTAACAAAGTATAATTGAATCCAATTTTTTAAAAAGTCACCCTAACACTTTAGTCTAGAGTTTACGATAACCCTAAAATCTGTAAGAAGTGTGTCAAGAAAGAATTTGGCGCATAGCAGATATTTGGCAGAAGAAAGGATCAACTGTATGTTATAATGAAAATACATTTGGATCAGTGCCTAATTTTATTAGCAAAAAGGCTTTCACGCTCGAATGTGTACAGTTGACAACAATTCGTACGATGGCGTCTAAAAGCGATACACACCCTCTTTGTACATACTATTTAAAGGTACGTTTAGTTAAAGGCTGTAGCGTATACGAATATCGGAATTTTATCTAATCGTAAATATTTTAGAAATGTTATTAATTAATAATATTTAATGATTTTATAAGTCTTGAAATTTAGTATATGACTAGTCAGAGTAAAGTATATATTTTTGTATTTCTACAGTAAAAATAGATTTTCTTTAATTATCGCCATTGCAATCATTGAATTATTATTTCTTTGTTTATTTTTTTTATAACATTGAAGTTTTATTTTATTTATATCATTACATGCGTGTGTTTTTTTTATTTTGTAACTTAATATTATTACAATAGAGTTACAGATACAGATACCTTTAAATTTATTTTTATCTTCAAAAAGGTCGTATATAACTTGATTTCTTTATCGCTTAAACTCAACTAAACCTTTATTTGTATCCACATCCTAAACCCGGGTTATTACACAATATTCTGCGTAATAAGGCTATACAGGCTACAAATCAGCAACTCGCAAAAACTAGTAAGTAATAGATTTATAAGTTTAGATTTAACAACGATGTTATGAGGTATTATAATTAAAGGAGTAATCGAAAATATATTTAAGATATGTATGCATGTTTAACAGTGAGTTTGTATTAGAATAATTAGAATAATTAAATGATATTAAATTATACTATCTCTTCAATAATAAATAAAAATTCTAAGGTTACAGATATTAACATTCTTTCAAACTTTCATCCCCTTTATAAAATCTTTAGAATGAAACTCGCCAAATATATTGTAGTGATATAGTACTTAAATAAAAAAATCAACTTCAGTGTGCTATTTTTTTTTTGTCACGATTAGGGAGGGATATTTTAATTTTATATTAATAAATAAAAATATACAACTATAACGAAAATTTAAAAACATGTATAAGTATATAAATATAATTAAAAGCTTCCACACAGTGCAGAATAAACGTTTAAAACCAAATCATTTTATTTATTATTCAACATTCGATCTACCAACAAACGTAGGAAAATAACGAATTCTAAATGAGTTCATTTTAATTCCACAGTGTCCTCTTTAGAGAGAGTTTCATACTACCAGCGAACTGCCACAGAAAAAAAAAGCAGTAGCTCAATCGATATATGTTATATATATATATAACGTCACAGACGGTACACTAGTAATGAAAAAGATGTCATAAACATTATAATTCTTATTAATAACCATTAATATTTATAATAGACGTTTAATTAATATTAGACAATAAGTCTAATATGTTAATTAGTTACTGCGGGCAATTGTGAATAAATCTCATAAAATGTGCAAATTGTTGATCAATCGTTTTTTTTTTCGTTTTTTGTTGACTCCTCATGGCAGGTCCCGCCAATGATATGAAGAAGGCTTTAAAAATAAGTATATAAATCACATTTCTTTGCGCTTGGGATACAAATGGGGTAATCCCACACCCTTATCATACTTCCACGATTAATCACAAAGTTTTTTACATATACATATTCTTATGTATAATAATGTACGGTACTTGAACGTTGTTTGAATATTTTTTGTGTATTTAATAATCTTTTAATTGTTTTATTCTTTTTTTGTATTAATCCAACAATTTTGTTTTGCATAAACACTCAAAAATTTTGTTCTTTTTGGCAATACAACATATATTAAATAAATTTTTAGTATTGAAGTTAAAATCTTTCGTATTTAAAGATATCCAGAAACCTAAAAAATATATCGTTAGGTCTAATTCTCAGTCTCAAGAATATAGAACATTTTAGATTGAACTTTTGAGATAGGAAAAGATATCAAACCTGTCGCTGCCAAAATCTGAATATCTTTCAATACTAGCCTTGTATTATATTTTATTAATGCTAGTATGGAATTATTTAAAAATTGTACACTTATGTTAATCTGTTATACAAAACTCAAATTTTTTTGAGATTTTGAATATCCTAAAAATATTAAAAACACTATTTAATATAATAATACTTGGTTCATTTTATTCTTTAATTCCTAATTAGCAAAGTTAAGACAGCAGCTTTATAAGATTGTGAAATTGCAATGTCTATAATAACGTGATAATTGTCTTAGGGAATTAATTAATCTATCCAGATGGATTAGTAAGATGGCGTTAACTGTCCATGAAATTAGAATGACATTATCTTCTTGTGTCAACTTATCTTCGGACCTTGACCCTTTTCTGAATAAATCTTTAATGGCTTTCACCGAGAACTTAATTACTAGCAAGTTTTATAGATTAATTATTAAATTCTGCAATGAACATATATTAATTATTTTTGGTTTTATTCTATAAAATCTTCATGATTTATAAGTTTTATTTATTTTAAGATTTTTTATAGATTTGCTTACGTATTTTTATATGTTTTTCACTGTATACATAGCAATATACAAAAAAAAATAAAGTAGTAGTAGTGTTGTTACTCGATTATTTTTTTAAAACTGAAACCGTAACGCTATGGTTAAATTTTATACATATAAATTATTATAAGTATAATATTTGAAAATCTTAAATCGTGAGGATACTTCAAAATGCACAGTTGGCCACAATTTTGAAATACTAAAACACAATTGCTATGAAATTGGAAGTGTCAGCTGATGTACAACTAGGGTTGTCTATTTAGAAAAAAGTTTTCAATGAAAAAAATTAAAACATGACATGTAATTCCATATTTGAATATAAAAAGATGTGAAAAAAAATAAACATGCCATGTCTAATTTAATAAAAAAAGTATAATTATTATAAATTCAGTCTTAATACTATCATATTTATTTTAATATTAATATGAAATTATAGATCATTGTTTATAAACGACATAAATGTTACACCCCTGACTGCGAAAGTAAGCCTTACTCAGCATACAGCCTTTTCGTGAAATATTCACATTAGAAGCCTCTGAGCTAAAAGCTGGAATAACCGTAGCCAAGGTATTTCGGTATAATATTATACCTTACAGTAAATGTAATGACAGATGCTACAGTTTACAAATAACAAAATGAAATTATGTGACGCAAGACCTCAAAGTATTTTGTTGTGTATTTTAATTTTGGTTGAAGTTTTACACAAACGCATATATATAAAATAATACTCTTGTCTCAAGTGCATTGTTCAAAATGTTATTATTTCACACTGGAGTTGTATAGAAAATAAAAATCGTATTTCTTCATGGTCCCAAGTGAAAGATATTGTATCTATAGTTGTTATATTATCTATAGTTGTTATATTGGAAAAAAACTTTTTGGGATTGGTGTTTTCCCCAAAACGAAAGTAGTTTGAACATGAATACTCTACCATAATTAATCATTATCTACATAACTTATTACTGAAGTTTAAAAGTATCTCAAAAAACACCTTTAGTTCAAATAATTAAACTTACACCATTCAATATTTTATTATTTCTAAATATAGCAATTGCGATAATATTCAAAAAATTTAGCAACAAATGAAATTTTTAGTTTTTAGTTATGAAACTTACAATTTTAGTTAAGAAAATAAATCATTTAATGAAATTTAACATAAAGAGTAAAAGAAGTAAACTAAAAAGTTTGTAAAGGATAAGAATATCTATTATTTAAAGGTTTGAATTAGTTACCAGATCTAGATGAGCAGTTTACAAGTTTACATTGCCGCTACGACCTTACAACATATTAAATTTTGAAATGAAAATGAAAATACTAATGAAATATATTATTTTTAAAGATAAGTAAAAAATGAAAGTTGAAATACTAATTTCATTAAAACTCAAGATATTCATGGATAAAACTAAAAATTATAACATTGACTTACAATATAAATTAAAACCAATGACAATGTTTTAATTTAAATGACATGTTATTGAAAACAAATTAAAAATTAATAACAACAAAAAATATACAAGTAAAAAATTATATTATTATTTATAGTGTACATACCCAATTAAAAATAATAGAAAAGTCAGAAATATGTTTTAAATAATATAAAATCGTTGTAATTAATATTAAAATTATAATGTAAATAAAGTTGTCAGAATACATTTTTCTATTTTATCGAAACATATATATAGAACTATTGAAACTGAAATATAGAAGTAGGTAAGATATAAAACTAAAAGCTCGCTTGAACATATGTACTCACTTAAAATGTTACGGTCCGACCATGATGTGTACTCTAGGCCGAAGATAGGAAACTCTGGTCTGCTCAAAGTGTAAAAGGAATCATAAACTAAATATATAATTCAAAAGAGCAGTTTCTGCAAAATAAAAGTTCTAGCGCAGAATGGAAACAGTTAGGGAAGACTTTATTGTCTCTTCTTCATTACAATTAATTTAAAACAAGAAATGATTATTATTTTTATGTTATGGTGTATTATTAATCAGAAATATGATTTTGTGCAAACATATTTTATGCATTTGAAAAACCCGTTACGGGTACCCCGTCGGTCCAGGGGGGTGACGGCCGGGGGGTTATGTGGGACTACCCGGCAGCATAGAGGATGCTGCCATTTTTAAGGCTACCCACTAAAAAACCAACGGTTGCCCTCTTCGCCGTGATGGGACGTCACGGGATCGCGTTAGCAGACACCGTGACGCCCCGGCGAGACCCCCCGAATGAGGGTGCCCCGAGCAGAATCTTATTGTCTTAACTTAACTAGATGTAATAAAATATTTAGAATTTGTAACATTTTTCCTCAATAAATAAAAAGCCATCACAAAAATAAAACAGGGCCGTTAGGGTTACAGCGTCCATATTCAGAAACTTTGAATATAAATTCCGGAAAGTATTAATAAATCTATTTTACTTTTCTCCCCTTTGTAATACGATTTTTAAGGAAAGTCGAAAGGAGGCACTAACGAACTTGTAGCAGTTTTAATTTATAATGGGTTAATTTAATAGAAAATTTTGAGACACTTACTAATTATATTAAAACTTAGTTCTACTAATTGAAAAAAAAGAATCGAATAACTTTAACTTTTTTTATTTCTGTTGTTAATAAAATGTTTTTATTATATTTGTAGTATCATAATACTGAAATCGTTATTTATTATTGCATACAATTGTAATAATTGTACAATTAATAGAAAGTTTTGGCTTTTATTAGAGTTGGACTGATCTTGAGTTTGGACTTGCGCGTTCTACATAAACCCGTAGCAGTCAGTCGTGCTACGTCGAGCGCTACGCACGCTACGTCCCTATATCAATGCTACGGAAAGTCTACGATCGAACTTTGTCAAATCATAACTGAATGAGTGATTATAAAAGTGAATTCATTGTGTATAAATTCTAGGTGTTGTGTAAAAATGTGGACGTGTTTTGTAAAATACCATGTTCAGCTTTCGTTGTAATTTACACCAATCGGCGATGACCTTTCCATTTTACAGGTTAGTTGTGTAATTTTAATTAGGATTCAGTATTTTGTTGTTTATTCTTTGAACCCAAAAGTATACCTTATAATGTGAACAGGATTTAGTAGCTGAATTAATGGCAGTGTTATTAAATAAAATATGATAATGGCATAAAAATTGTAATCGTCTAAAGCATTATATTAAAAATATGAAACTTCTATCGTATTCATATTTCTAGATTGAGACTTAAACTGATTTCATGAAGATAAGTTTGTTGGTATATTAAAGTTTTATAAAGTTTTTGTAAAATTTTACTTTGAAATTTTTATTTTTTAATATACTATTTTTATATTTAAAAGTACTTAAAACAAATTTCTTTGTTTTTTTTTTATTGAATTTTTAGTTGTGGGCACCAAGTAGTTTTTAATAAAATTAATATTATGGTACTTATTTTCCTGCAGGAAATAGTCGCTTAACAGATATTCCGAATTGGTTTTGTTCTGTAAGAATAATACCCATGCATGAAAAAGGTTTTGCATGAAAAATTATGAGTACCTTTTATGTAGGAATGTGTTCAGAAGATATTTTTTGTTATACCATGGTAAAATTAGTAGCACAATAAAGCGAATATTATTAATTTGATAAAAACATAATAAAATATTTTTCTTTATTCTTAGTGTTTTTTTATTATTAGTGTTCAATAAGGTTTTAATTTTTTAAAGGTTGTTTTTTTATTTAAAACTATAAAATATATTATAATATGCTATATATTTTTTTACTTAATATATTTACGGCTAAAAAAATATTGAGGAATAGTTTTTTAATTATCTAAAAATATTAAGCCCTATCTGTGCTTTATAAATTAAAATAATGTAACGAAATTTCATTGCATCACACCGATTAATTATATTGCATACAATGGGTTTTATATGTTCAAGGCAAAAGGACTATTCTGTAAAAGTAATTAATAGAAGTGGAAAAAAAGTATACCAGTCATTAAAATTAAATTAAATATTATTAGAATTAAATTAAATATTATTAAATATATTTTAAAAATTATCTTGCAAAAAGTTAAAAGTCAAAAATATTTCTATAAAATAAAACACCTTTTACATCCAATAAAAACTACTTTTAATATAAATTCCTTTTATTATACCTTCAAAGAAGAGCTTACAATAAAATTCTCGTCTTTTAAATTCTAATAAGAGTTGTGTTTCAAAGGTGTGAGAACCAATTCTTTATAAAAATCCTAGTAGCCTTTAGCTTTTTAAGAGACGTTAAGGGTTTTTTTATGGCTCATTATATTTATAAATCAGTCGATAGTTTAAATTAGCATTTTAAATAATTATAGAAAGTTGTATAAAAATATAATATAATATTCATTTATCTAAATACCTTTCATATAAATTTAATTTACATTACGAAATGTATTGCAAAATTACTCTCTTTTCATATTTAAGGAGTTCTTTGACTAATATTGTTTTATGATACAGCATGAAATCTCATATTTTAATGTGGTTATGATACGAATGGAATAATTTTATATAATAATAATTATTTCTGCTTTGTTCATTATATTATTTTTATTTTGTCACTTTATACCACGCAGAGACCCCCTTTAATCAAACTGTATAAATGTTATAGTGAAAAAGCTATTTTGAGGTAATTTTTTGGCAGGTCTTCGCAAGCACTTTTAATAATTTTATATTCTAGCTTAGGGTTACTTTTGCTTGTCGCACTTGCTCCTAGGTCTTCGCAATTTTTAATTTTTTTCAAGTATTTCTAACGAATTTTATTTTTCTTAAATCACAATATTACTTAGTATAACTTTTCATATTAAGTGAGTGAGTTTCTTACGAACTCACAAGTTTGGCAAGATATTATGTGTATTTGTTTACATTATAAAATATAAATGGAAATAATAAAATGTAAATAAAAAAAAAAAAAATTATATATTATAATCTTGATTAATAAATTGCTTTAATCGCGTTTTGATGATTTAATGATCTTAGGCAATCTTATAGAAAAATATATAAACTCATTGCTTACAATAAACGAAAACAAAAACGCAATTACCATTGGAACCACTATAACTGAGAATGTCCTTTGAAAATAGCTTTTGGCATTGGTCGCAAATTGTCATAATACTATACAACAGAAATGACATTGAATCCTTGGTTTTATCAGCTAATCCCGATTCTTATATTAGAAATGGTTTCTAATTTTTAATATTTCATCTTACTTATATTATAATTAATCATTTATTTTATTTTAATGATAATGAAATTTCTGAACTTATTATGTGTTACTAAAAAAAGATCGTTATAGTATATATATATATATCATTATAGTACCTTTTGTGCCTTTCCCCTATGTGTAGATCCAGGCCGATTTAAACAACATAACCCAAATGAAACAGAGTTATAGGAAGTCTCCCGGTACATCTCAATCACTTTTATATGTGTTTTACTATTTGGGATACTTTTGAGCACCGTGTGGGTGGTTTCGGGACGTTCCCAACGGAGGGCATAGCTATCCACCCTACATGAATACTACTGTGGGGTTTCGATCAATCAGTCACAAATAATAAATAATCTTGACAATTGGAATAAGTTTTTTTTATATATATTATATTATTCTATATAAAAATTTACAAAATATTAATAAAATTTCAAAATTAAAAAAAAAAATTTAGTAAACGCTAAGTTTCTAGTAAGTAATTATAATTAAAAATACCTACATTTTTAAACAGACATTTATAATATGATTCTAAATCATAGCTTAAATTCTTTTCATTTCGTATTTATCACGCCATGTGGTTAAGCCATTATACAAGTAATATACATACTAAGCACTATGAGCATTATTTAAATCAGACGTGCTTGAAACATGTCGTTAGAATCCCTAAGCAGTGTTACTGACTTATTTGCAAGTAGATAACCATTTGTGTTGATTTCATTTACAAAACTATTATGTATTTCAAATATAGCATGTTATTTCAAAAATATAAAAAGCATATATATATATTTTTGCTATTTATAATCGCAATTCCTTAATAATATTACAATAAGTCCTATAGATCGATTAACTTATAATACAGACTTGAAATTAGAACTGACACACTTTTAAAAGAACATTTACGTTTAATAAAAAATATAACACGTTAAAGAAAATACCTAGAATTCTGGAGTTATACATATCGTTATTTAACTATAACAAATATTTTATATAAGAAAAAATAATTTTACAAGGGCGATATTTCAAAAAATATTTAAATATATGATGGATTATGATAAACGTTAAGCTAGTTAACTTCGTTATCAATTTACTCCAATATCGTTATACTAAAATGTTTCAAATTTGTCTCATATATATTTGCAGCTTCAAGCTATCGATCACTGGTTACGTAACACTGATCATTGAAGGCCAATAAATATCACTGAAATTGATTTAAGTCCGTGCCTGCATTTATTTACGTTTATTGCTCTACATAACGAAATTCTAACTTTTATGTTGTATCACTAAAATATTTATAATATCGAATGTATGAAACAAAATATACGTGATATATAATTAAAAAATCATATTATAACATTTGTTTGAGTAAAAAAGTTACAAAGTATATCCCATTTAAAGGCTAACTTATCATGCTATAAGAGGGTTGTTGCTCACTTATATGTAAAAATAAGCTTAATTAAAAAAAAGGACAAAAAAACAATAATAATAATAATTAAAAAAATACAGAGAAACATATATATTTATTTAAAATGAGACGTCTCATAAACAATGGCGTTATAGAACTTAACTTTATTCCCTAACAAGATAGGAACAGCGGAGGCATAAAACAATTATGAGACGCAGAAATTTGTGCGTGTTTATATTATAAAGTTTTAAGTGTTTTACTTTACGAGTTGACAAACATCACTTTTGGAACGTACTTCAATTCATGTGTTATATATATATGATTTATAATACTTATACCCTAACTTTAAATACAGTGTTGTTTAAAGTTTAAACACCTCCTCTGTTGCCTGAAATTTACCTTCCAAACTATTTTGACATAAATGTTTTTAATCAATTTACTAAGACCAACGAAAATTCACATATTAAGAACAAATTAATGATCTAATTCAGTGCAATAAATTTAAAGTATAAGGATTTGGAAATTATACAATTAAACGACTTAAAATATCTGTTATAATATTTTTCTTCATTTTGTTACTAAAAGCTGATATATCATTTTTCATATTCCTTACTTGAGAAGTGTTGGGTTTCATCTCCTATTTCACCCTTGCGGGTACTTTTTTAAGATAAAAAGGTATCCAATGTCCCAAGATAAAAACTAAACTAGATAAATATGCTGAATACATTTGCTTCTTAACAGTTTAACTTGATAATGGAAGGCAAAGAGATATAACTTAGTGTAATTTTATATCAAATAAATTATTATATATGCTAATAGTACTATTTTTAAATGATACATTAAATTTCAAGTAACATATAAAAACAAAAACAAATATTAAATGATAACTTATCAATTATATTAACGACAACACATTTTCGTATTTTGTGTTGCCCATTATTGAATCCCAACGGCTCTTTAAAATTTAGAAACGTCCTAATCCTTCGTTAGTAAATAGAAAATTAATTTATTTCATTAAAAATATTTAGAGATTGAATTTATCAGTTAATTCATTTTTTTTTCTATATTTGATTATTTTAACAACACGGTGGTTTTCAAAATATTCTACAATTATTATTGTCAAATAACATATACGATACAATACGATATTCTTTATTATACCTAAAATAACAAAGAGAAATGAAAACATAAATTTGAAATAATAACTCACGTTTATAAAAAATTCTTAAGTGTTTTTTAAAGTAAATAGTAAATTCATACTATTTTATACTTGTATATATGTATTCACATTATTAAGCATTTACTTAAAATAAATAAAGTAATTTATGCCTCCAAATTAGATCAACATATATAGAAAATAATATAAATCTTATGAAATATAAAAATAAGCAAATGAAAACATTCATTAACCATTACAAATATTTTAAAATGTCTATAAGATAGCAGATATATTCAATTTGTTATATATATAACTTGGATTTAGAATCTATTTTAACAATATATAAAGTGAGGTAATGTTTATTCTCATGCTATTTTTATATGTTATATATATAAAACGTGAGAATGAAATAAATATATATCGGCTGCTCATGGAAATAGAACTTGGGAAGGTCATCTTCAACATGGCCTTCTAAAAAGGCTAAAATTAGTCTGCAGTTCCAACTTATTTTGGCGAGTCACCAGATAAATAATTATGAATTTGTATCTATTAGAAATAATTTATAGAAATGAAGTAGCAGTTAATCTGTCATTGAATAATTTTTTTTTTAAAACATATGATCGTATATTTCTTTTTAAGTTTTATGAATGACTTATTTTCCTGTCGAAAATTTTTGGTAAATCTACTTTAAATTAATGTGATTACAGTGTTATTGAGTTGGTAAAAAAAGGAACAATAACCAGTTAGAGACAATAATAAACAAATATTAAAACATATCATCAGTGAAAAGCAAACATTAAAAATAACTATAATATTTATTAACTCATTTTAAAACAAACATTACTTTGTTGTTGCTTCGTTTACCGCAATTCGTAGTATAATCGTCAGTTTGCATTTAAATTAAATTATTTTAATAGTTGGTTTGTCCAACTCTTCAATTCTAAGGCTGACCACTTTCTACTTTCATTGGACTCTCATTACATTAACGTCTCAGTAGGGTTAAGTTTACTATGCGCAACCCTTAACTTTGATACTACAGAATTTGCTAAGCATATACAAGTTAGTAACTTAAGCATAATTGTGTTATAACTTGAGTGTTAGTTAATGATTTCGGGGGTGCTGTATTTACTTGGTAAATATGAAGAATGTTTGGCTAAACAATAAAAAGATTACTTGTATATGTTAACTTGAATTAGGGACGGTGTGTGTAATGTTCTAAAATTTGTAACCTCATGATATATGCCCTCCTATTTTGTTCGAGAATAATATACATTATCATTTTATGTAAATTTTATAACATTTATATTGCATTCTAGGAAGTTTTTCGTACAATTCCAGTATTTCAACAAACAATAGCTAAAAGTATACATTGTAAGTTATAAGCTTTGTAGGTTGTTTAAAGTTTACTTCACAACATTTACCTTTTACATATAACTATCCAGTACGAATTGTATCTAAAGCATTGAGGAAGTTCTGAGACCACCTCGTTAAAGTAATGCGTGGACTGAATCGCCAAATGTTTGCTGTAACCGCTTTGGGCTTGACGGCAATTAAGTTCAGTTGAAGGTGTTTAATTGCAATTCCGTGCACATATAGCTTCATTTAATGATATAAATACTGCAGTTATTTTGAATTATATTATACGAATATAATATTAAGTTTTTTTAAATTTTACGTACTATTGTTTCTCAGGAGAAGATTAGGGAAACATAGAGAAAATGGCTAATCAATGAAGTCAAGATAGTCAAGACAGCTAGACAATGCTGCTTTAATAATATGAAATTAAACAAACTTAATCAGATTTGGAGATAAACGCTTCTACATATATACATATGTGTGTGTAACAAAGATCTATCTCTTTATGGCTTTCGATTACAAATGCACACAAATCGGTTTATCCTTTTATGCCACAAAAAGGTACACAAATACACATACACACAGATATACAGCTTAAGCTTATAACATCCCCGGGTAACAATTACTTAAATTATATGGAAAATATAATTTAAATCTGTGCTTTGAGAGTGAGAGCAAAACGTGAACCGAATAGCCTATTTAGTTCCAGGCGCGTGGCTCGGTAGGCAATTTAGTTTAGTTAAGGTTGCCTAACTGCAATTGGCTACATATTTGGCACGGCTCAGAATTAAACATTTATCGTTTTTATTATAATGAAAATTAGATAGAAGGTAATATTGTTATTTAATTATTTGAAAAGATGTGAGCGGTGATTTTAAAAAAGATCAAAGATTTGCATTTAACATTGAAAGACATTACGGCCCTCTAAAAATGGAGTGACTTTTAATTTCTAAAAAAAAAAATTTATGAAAGAAATTAAGTATCATCTGATCATTTGTTTCATTATTACATTGTAATGGTATACAATGCAATGAATATTAATTTATATTTCTATAAATTTATAAGTTATAAAAGAACCAAAAAAAAAAAAGAAACGTTCTAGATAAAAAAGGGACATATTTTTACATTTACAAGAATTAAAGGAGCTTTCCGATTACTTTATATCTCGCATCTGAAGGCATAAAACTAAAACTTAAGAGAAGAATATCGGCTATCGGGGCTCAAGTTGTCTGATTGCTTGAAGGACTGATATGCTCTGTAAAAAATAAATACAGTTTCCACGATTTTAGGAATATAAGATATGTATATAGAAAGTGTAATTATAAATTAAAATAATTTGATTGAAAGTCTTTATAAATGTTAGCCATAGAATAAAGAATTTCAAATTCAATAATACTAGGGAGTGTTATCATCTTGAGAAAGAGGATTGTATATAAAGTTGGGTATAGACACTATAGCTCAGTTTGATAGCGACTTTATCCCTTAGGTCACAGGTTGCTTGCCCGTTCAGCTAAACTTTTGCTCATATTTTGTAAACCCTTTGAACGTAATTAATTTTATAAATAATGTAGCTATTTTAGTATAATTTATTTTAAGGTCTTTTATATAACGTATATAATTATGTCAGAGTTAGTAAGTTATATAACTGATTAATATTTAGGCACTGTCAGATAACTTAAATTTATGTCTAGGAACTTGAAATTCTTGGAAAACCTAATAAGCTTTTGAACGAAAACTTTAGAACATTACTGGCTTTTACGCTTAGGCTCCCTTTCTCAGGACAAACTTAAGTCTGGGTAGCTCTTAAGGGATGAGACTAACATTTCAAACAGGTTCTTTAAATTAATAATAATCAATTTAAAACTATGTGAAAAAACAGACATTTCGTTAAATTTAAAATGATCACATGTCATGCATATTATTTACACTTACATTTATGCAAATATATATATTTTTTCGTAACAATTCATTAGTAAAAATATTACGCTACCACCACAGTAATAATAATTATGAAAAAACATGTAAACCAACAACACCATTAATAACAAAATCGTAAGTTGGCAGCATTGATTAAAGTGTGTATTTGGCATTTGAACGAATCATTGTTGGCCCTTAAGGGATCGTTAGGCAATATTCCTAATAGATATTAAATAATTTTGAGGTATTTATGTTGCAAGAAAATAACGAAAATGGGTCGAGTTAAATCTATCTACAAGGTAATTTCAATAATACTCTTGGGTTGTATTCATTATGAAAATAGAAAACAATACCGTAAGTGCCCTTATTGTCAATTGATACGACGTTTTTAATCTTATTACTAAAATAATATTTCAGAATATAGGTAATTGTGTCAACTAAAAATTTATAATTAAATCTGAATGTTATTATATCACAATTAAAATTAAATTTTATGAAGGCTTTTAAGTATTCTCTTTTTAATTAAAAACTACCGAATATTGTTTTTATTATAGAATATGATTATTTTTAAAACAATTTTAAGGTATACAGATTGTTTATTCGAAAATGTACCACGTGTGAAAATGAAAAAAATACTATGAAACAAATTATAATACTAATAATATCTAATATCAATACTAAATATCCTATTGAAATCAAATCATTTGTTTGAAAAATGTTTATAAGTTTTTTAAAGAAAATAAATTTGAACAAACTATGAAATTATAAATCATTGTACATATTTCAAACCAAGATTTTTTTATAAAATACACATTTTATAAATGGGTAACTTCAATCTCTTCTAAAACGAAATACTCGTATGTAAACTTATTTCCCTTAGACAATTTCTTTTAACAAAATACTTTTCCAATACCCGGTATTACAAATAAGCCTCCACGTAAACTAATTCAGACATTGTGGCCACATGGCTTATCTAGCCAGTGGCTTGCTTGAACTTATATTTATACTTATACAGTGGGCATAGTTTTCTTTAAATTTCTTTTGTTGGGTAAACTAACAAATGTTTTCAATATGTTTTTCTAAAATAAAAAAGGTTTACATCGATAAATTATATTTATAATATTTATCATGTATTTTGTTCTATACTTGATACTGCCTTATTGTCATATTTTTTTGTTTTACTGTTTTTTTTCTCTTTAGTTTAGTCAACCTAAAGACAAAAAATAACAGTAAAACTAAAAATGCAAACAATGCTTTATAGTACTAAGTATGTCTATTGTACTTTTTTGTCAAATAAAGATTTAATAACTAAATAATAGTAATAAATAAATAATAAAACAGTACAATTTCCTAGTATGTATATATTTTTTTCTTCGTACCGAAACTTTTATTTAAAGTTATTATCTTAAATTTTAAATATGTCATACATTTTAAAGAGCTTCAATCAAACTATAAATATAAGAACATTTCAAGAATTACGCTTTAATGTTTGTAAACCTGTATGTGTATCTCATCTTATCAATAGACTTTATCTTATTAATAGGGCTCAAAAATGATTATTTATTAGAGAGTAATAAAAATGTACTACAATAAAATTGTATAAACATTGAACAAAAATATTTTATTTTCTCAATAAATAATCTTAGTTTCCTTGCAGTTAAGATTTTGGCAAGAACACAACATTTTATTTATCATTCTTATGTACCAATATTTTATAATAATATTGCTTTACCATTTCCATTTACCATTTCGATTTCTCTAAACCATTTACCATTTCGATTTCTCTAAACATTAATAAAAGTTTAGCCAGTTTATAAATTAGCAAAATAAACATATTACACATTATTTTTATTTTAGATAACAATGTTTGTTTAAACATATTTTTAAATAATAAATATCTCATCTGAAAAATAAATAGTTAACACACTCATTTAAAAAAAATTATTAAAAGCATATGTGTTTATTTTTAAATTTAAACAGAATAATTGGTAATTTACTTTTGGTTTCGACTAAATATATATTAGAGTAATTTATTTCAATGGAATTGAGATAAAATACTGAAGGAGTTAAATATGATATTTATAACAAAATTCGAAATAAGTCTCATATAGTTATCAAAAACAATTTATTTGTGGGTAGATGTATGTGTGTGTTCGCTATATATACATATTCGTACAACAGCAATCTAACTTTCTGCTTTATACCGTTGAATTATATATTAAAAACGAGTCTACCTTATCGATCTATCTCGAACGTTCACATCTTTTTGTAGGCGATACCTCGTGTAAGGCTTGCAATACACTTGATTCAAAGGGCAACCGACCGATAAGGACATATAGTTTTGACGGCCATCTTTTTTGGTTAAGTGCATTTTGTTATGTAAAGGGGCCTTCCTTATGTCTAATAAGATAGATCATATTTTTTTTGTGATACTAGTGATAAAATAAGGCATCATTAAATTTTATTTATAATTGTATTACGAACATATCGTATAAAAAACGGTATTATTTTATGTGTCTCGATTATTGTGCAAAAAAGAACATCAACTTGATATAACAAAGAACAGAGAATAAGCCAGCACTAGGCCACTAATACCTTACAGTTTTAATAAAATAAAAAATAAGTTATATAAAATACAATTTAAAGATATTGGAATTATTAATATAGTTTGCATCAAGCTGACATGCTTGACCTGTTTTATAGTCAAGGCCTCATTTTAAAAATTATTATTTTATGACTTGTTTGAAATAAATTGCAAAAACAATAAGTATGAAATTGTTTTATCGAATAGGTTTTTTATTGTACAAAGTAAATCTACTCATTTATGTTACTTTAAATTATGTTTATGAAATTATGTATATATACATATATATTTTTTATTATAAACTTCTATTTTTTGTTATTTTAAAGCAGTAGATACTATATTTTAGCTGTTAAGCTGTTTTAATTGTTCTATATATAAATGTGATTTGTATTTTATTTCGAATATCTAAAATTAATCAAGTTTCAAATAAAAAAATGTAAGCTGATTACTGATTGTACGATGTAAGCGGATTATTTAATATTAATCCGATTTAAAATTTTATAATATTCTGGTCAATAATTTCAATATTTACAAACGATAATGGATATACCTATGTTACAGAGCCATTAATCAGAATAATTTTCGTCATTATGCAGACTGACAAACTGGAATAATTGATGGATTCTATCCCATTATTTAATTTTCAAATTAATAATTGAGTTCAAAATTATGCACAATTCATAAACACATAATTATTCAAACTATAAATTTAATTAGTGCGTTTATTTATATTGAGTATTATTTATGAAAGGTACTTAATTGTGTTAAACCATAATTATCTATACTTACTATATTTATCCCATTTAACTAAATATTCCGCATTATTTTGTTTTTCTGACAGTGGATCTGTTTAAAAAAAAAGTAAAAAGAAAAATAAAATTAAAAAAAATTCCCTTTCAGTTCAGCGTTAGATTTTAGAGCAATAATGCAAATGGGTTAATAAAGATGGAAAATTAATTATAATAATGGAAAATACTCTTAAACATATGTCTATATGTATATAGGTATTTTCTTAAGACTGCTCGGGGCACCTTCATGGGGGGGGGGGTCTCGCCGGGGCGTCACGGTGTGTGCTAACGCGATCCCGTAATGTCCCATTATGGCGCAGAGGGCAACCGTTGGTTTTTTTTGTGGGTAGCCTTAAAAATGGCATCATCCTCTATTCCGCCGGGTAGTCCCACATCACCCCCCGGCCGTCACCCTCTTGGGCTGAAGGGGCACCCGTTATGGGTTTTTCCAACGGAAAAAAAAAGTTATTTTCTTAAGATAAAGTAATTATTTCAAAACCTTACGTGACTAGTCACAAACAATAATTACATTACTCAACTCAATTTCTTATCGTTCACCAAAAGTTTCCAAGTCACAGCTTGATGAATAAGCAAAAAGGTTAGAACTTGTCTATTCATTCCACTTTTTGACTCTTGATTCTATTCTAGTCTTCATGCTTTAATTTACTACGTCAAGGCTTTGAATAAATACTTAACTTACATATCTGAATATTAATATGTTCGTGAATTTTCTATGAATAATAATATACGGGTATATGTTATTATATAATTTTGTATTACTATCTCAGTTCATTTTCAATTGGTATAAAGTAATATTTGAACCATAAGGACATATGGCAACCAATTTCAATCATTTTGTAATGATTATTAATTGTATAATTTTATAGCCTAATTGATAAATTACAGCTAAGCTTAAAAGTTTCCTTATCTATTTATTATAAAGATTATACTGACATTAATAAAATTATTACCTTGAAAAAAGCTTAAGGTTTAATTCAAATATATAACAATTTAATCATTTGGTTGGGTTTATATTAAATAATATTATTGAAACATTTTAAATGTATTGTATTCTAAACCATGATAGGCGCCGTTACCGATAGATAATCCACGACGGTAGGCCTTGTAATATTATCTGTATCCTGTCCCTTCATATAAGCTGTAAATGATGTGTGGTTATATGTCTATATTTAGCCTTTATCGTATTAAGGACTGTTAGAGTTTAAAATGAAAAAAATAATACAATTAAATATTTATGGTAATTCAAACGTGTATGAGACATTTGTTTTAATATATATATTTTTTAATAGCCGTTTTTTGAGAAGAATGACATTAAAAAATAAATGTTTTAATTTATTTCTGCAATTAAAGGTCTTAAGAGGCAGTTGGACACCGCAACAGACAAACAGCAAAATAAAAGTTTTGTACGGAACCCTAAAAAGTATGCTGTAATTTATTCTAATAATAAATTCAATTGCATTGGTAAATTGTAACACTAATTGATTGAATACTTTCAGATACTACCATTATGCCAGAGAACGATCAAATCAAATTAATTTATACGATTTATATCAAAAACATTTTATTAAACAAATATATTACTAGCCTAAAATAATTAAAATGATTTAATTATTTCCGTAACCAATAATTAAATATTCATGCAGCATAGAGACTTTTATAAAGCAAAATATAATTGAATTTTTATTGTTTATATTTTCCAAAAGGCTAATAGCCTTTTATTTTATCCCTTGCTAAGCTTTTTGACATGTAAAATCAATCTTAAAGGCCCCAAAATAGATACGACGCAGACATAAGTTCAATTTAGATATTGGCGATTACATATATTACCATTTGATGTCGTTAGTTGAAACTATTTCTAACATAATGGGAATTCCTTTAGATTGGAGATAAGTTGAAGTTTTTGAATCTTGTATTTATATATTTTTTTACTATTTTCTAACTATAAAAAAATTCAATCTCTGACTGCACTCGATATTTAACTCCACTGATTTATAAAATAAATATATATTTTCGAAAAACTCAGTTTTCCCTTCCGATCTGTCTGTCTGTATGTGTGTCTGTGTGTCTGTCGAATTTTATTATTCGAATTTTGAAAAACTAAAGATATATTTGGAATCAGCATCTAAATGTAAGATTCACTTTTCAAAATTATGTTGATTGTCCAACGGGAAGGTGGTCAGATCGGCCGCCGAAATTACCGAAAAATGGAAAAAAATATATAAAATTAAATATATAATATATAATAATTAATTAATTTAATTATTTTTTTTTTTTTCTTTTGTTTGTTAATTAATTTGCGAGTTATAATTTGCCGATTAGGAGTTTTTCATAGCGGCAAGCTCGATAGCCGCGTGTCAGATGTTTTTAGATGTTACTTTTTTTTATTAATATTTGATTATTTCAAATTGAAACATTATTATTTTTTTAATAAGAGTAATCTTTATATGAATATTCTTTGTCACTTAATAACACAATGAATATATGAACAACCATATTTTAGAAATAAGTGTGTCTCAATCTTTACAAAACGATAAATTCGTCAATAAATGAAAGGTTACATCTTGAGCTTCTGTAATTTGTGGCAACCGCTATCTGATTTAGTTTGGGTCAGATAAGACCCATTTTTTTCGAATACATATATATTTTTCTGATAATAAATTCTTATATAATAAAAAATAGTTCATTATTTAAGAAATCATTTCGACCTAGGTATTAAAGAAAATCCTTTTTACTAAAACTATTATGTAAATATCTCTTTTTTTTAACCCACGTTTTCAATGATTTATACAATTTCAATTAATATTAAAATTTTAACATAAAAAAATTTCACATAAAATTATTTTATGTAAAATTTGTACTGAGATAGTTGACGTTGTATTAATTTTAATCATAATTCAATATGTGTAAACAAGAAAGATTTTAGAAATTTTGATAAAGTAAGTAAAAAAATCCACACCTCTGTTTGTTATGTTTAAGTTTATCTGTTGGTAGCATGTATAGGGTTTTCACTAAATGGTAATACTTCTGAGGAAGGTCTGACAATGGTTTGAGTGCATAATTAAATATTATTTTATGTATAGTGATTGAAATACAACGATTGGTTGAAAAGTTCGCAAAAAAATACATTACTAAGCTACACCTTGTGAAGTTACAGCTGGTAGCTAGCTAGATATACAATACGATAAATACTATACATAATATGAATTGTATGCTACATGTGAGATTTATATCTAGATCCATTTTGGTAGATATGCAATGGAATGTAAATGTAGATTTCATTGGTATTCGACTTAAATAAATATTCATATGTAAGTCTGAATACCAGATTTGAAATTGTATTTACCATGTAGTAGTGCAAGTTAAGTTCTCATAAAAAAATATTGAAAACTCTTAGTATATCATATATGTATTTATTTTCTTAAAATTAATTTATGGTGTACATTAAACTGTAACAGAATTATATTTGATAATTGCTTTTATCTTTGATAATAATTGGTAATAATAAATTATAGAGTTAAGTTTTGAGATAGGTAAAGTAGTTAAATGTTGTTTAAAAATATATTTTAATAACATAATATATAAAGAAAAACTCTAAAAGCTCTCATACTATATATAATAGAATGTCTATTAATGATTAGGTTTTTCATTATTTACATAAAAGTTATTCTCTCGTAATGTTTGATGGTTTATTAAAATAAGAATAATAACCTTATCTCTTTAGAAAATAACTGAAAAATGGTGTATGTTTACAGAGAAAAAGCAAAACAATCATTTGCGATTATTCTTGAAACTACTTATTGTTTCGTTCACAGATGAGCGAACTTTGCACAATGGCATACGCAATTACAACTCTGTAGGCTTCCGCCGTTATACCTGTGTGGTGTGCCATTACTATATAATATTTTGCGTGTCAAGTGACAAGAGATAAAAAAATTAAAAAAATAATCAAAGCAATTTACTTTGAAAAAACCGTGTATATACTTGTAATTTATATTTAATTGCAAGACAGTAAAAAGAAAAAAATATATAAAAAATACGCAGTAAAAAATAAAATCATGGAATCCCTAAAAGTCATAATCTTCTACATAAATAAAAAGTATTATCTTCTAACTAAACTAGTTCAGATTTAGATTCGTTTAATGAAAGCAATGCAACTACCAAAGCTAGTCATATAAAAAAAACTATGATCTTTTAAAATAATAACAAGAATAAAAAAAAAATATCCGAAATCTTATTCTGATAAGACTATATTTTTAAAAAGGAAGTGTTTACAAGGAAACAAAATGTGTACAATTGTAAGGTAATTTATTATAAGTTATCAAACCGCAAGTTAACATAAACGAAACCATTTAACATTTTATATATTTTTTCGTTTTTGTATAAATAATGAATAAGTTATTTGGTTATTTTATATCAGTTATATTACATTCACACCAATTATAGTAAGTTACGTGAAAATAATTAATAAATTAATTGTAATGATCGTATTATCTTTAATTAACATTTTTAGATGTTTTTCAATTATATTGTTTCATATAATAAATATTTTTTTATCGGGGAAACAAGCTTTTTTTTTATCGACAACCGCTGTCATATCATCACTTATACCAGCCATTTCCGCTCCCATTTGCTTATCTGCCTGAGTTTGCAAGCGCTACATTGAATGGCATTCGAGTATCATATGTCACCATTGCGACTTCATTACATTTCGCAGTGTGAATGTAAAACGTGATGTTTTGTTTGATGTCTAAACGTGTAGCGGACAGCACTTGAGCTTTGTTTGAGATCTTACAGCTATGGTTTAAAATTCTGTTATAAAGGGAATGCTTTGTGTAAGTGTTTTGGAGTTGTTTAAAGAGTGCTTTTGCTTGCTTAAGTACAGTTATTTTGGCAAAGTAGTGTATATAATAAGATTTTATTATTATTACGTGATTATAAAATTTTATTGTAGTGTAACAACATTGTAACTTCAATTTTCAATCAGATAGATGCATTTCATTAATATGATTAAAACTGACAACAAAATTTTTAGTATTTTTTAATTTTATTTTTCACTACAAAAATATTTTATTATTACCCGTTTCGTATCTCGTTTGTTCGAGACCTTTTATAAGTGGGTGATCTGTCAGAGCAGGTATAATGTATGGCATTGATGGTTATAAATGCTAGGATTTCGGGTAATGGCTGTCCATTTTTTGGAATAGTTGTACTGCTGAGATTTTATTCCTGCAGTGAGCTCGGCTTGTTAGATATTTGTAACTAATGTGTCTCATAAATTTTATTTTAATGAATAATTATCAAATATATTGATTATATTACAAATATTTAGAAAATATATCAAATAGTATATCATGTTTTTTCTCATATCTACTCGTACTATCTGAAATCAGGTATCATCAAATTCAATTATTTTATTGTATACTAGCTGTGACCGTGAAGTCGTTCGTATTGATTTAATGCGTGTAAAAGTTGACAAAATATAAAATTATATTTTTATATTATATATTTTTTATTGTATAATTATAGTAAATACACACACATTACAGATTTCCAATTACTTATTGTAAATACAATAGGCGGTCTTATCGCCTAAAGGCGATTTCTTCCAGACAACCTCAATGATAGGAACTAATTATTTATATTAACGTAGGTGGGCTAAATATATAAAAATTATGAACGTATATGTCTAATATTTATATTTACACACTAATACGTAAACGTAGTACACATATAAATATATAACATACATATTAATAAATAAACTAAACAATATAAATATAAATGAATATTATTATAAGAGTTAACAGGTATATATCACACTTTACACTTAAATATATAATAGAACACGATATCAGTTATTAATTCGTCTCAATTCTCATCTGATAAATAAAAGTCTTTGACAGATATCTTAAATATTGCCAAAGATTTTGACTTGCGAATGTGGAGAGGTAGCGCGATCCAAAATTTTGTTGCACGGACTGTGAAGGAGTGGTTATAAAATTTAGAGTTATGGAGTGGCAATCGTATAATAAGATGTTAAAAATAGTTTTATTTGTATTGACAGTTTTAATTGTATATTTTTTAAATATGTTGAATTTTCACAAATTAATATTATATATATTAATACTTTTAATCGTTAAGCGCTTTGGTTACTTATCACTAACCTAGTCCATAGTAATTTCTCACCAATAGCAAATATTATAAGTTTTAGAATTTCAAGTTATATATGGAAAGCGATGTCTAAATCATTTTCTTATAAAGTATATTTAAATATTTATAAATAAAAGTTTATCCTGCAGTAAAACTTACCTTAAATGTTGATCAGGAAATTCAGATACGACAATAACAAATTTCATCAAAATGCATTGCATAGGTTTTGTGGTGTTCGTTCACAAACATATATATAAACAGACACACAGACAATATGTTCATAAATTTGTGATTTAGTACCTATAAAGATTACTCATTAAAACCCCATTAAAAATGTTAAAATATTCAATGTACAGAAACAGGTTATATACAGTTTTATCATATGTATAGATGACACCCAAATTTGAATGACTTTTAGAATATTTGTCAAAAAGGTTCCAAATAAAATATTTAATCAACTGTATATTTACTCAGCTTTTTCAGAGAGCACCTAATCGAGTGTGAATGATTTCATATCACGTAAATGGAAACAGAGAATATAAATCTGAGTATTTTCATAATAAATAACATTTATTTAAAAAAAACGTTAGTCATTTTTGTTTGAGATTTAAATATCAAAAAAAGTAAAGCATATTCGTTTTAGGATCGTTTATTACATGAATAACTTTTTATTTTATTTAACAGTAAGATTGAATTCGTAATATGTGTGTGACATTCTCAGATTATCTCCGGCTCAGAAATTGTAGTTTAGGAAATATAACGTTTTTAAAGTATTTTGGGCTTCAAAGCGTATTTCTTATTAGATGTCAACTGTTACTATATTATACCGTTTCAGATTTTTTTTTTGTAAATATTATTAGAAACAATAGAAATGAATTTATACTTATATACTTTTACTATATACTTTTACTTTTTAAATCAACTTAAAGAAAACTTAAAGCCCTTTATTTTCTCCAAAAAATGCTGTATTAAAATACAAATAAAAATATTACACTCATATATTCTTTTTAATTATATAGTTTTTTTAGTAGAATTTGATTTAAAATACCAATAACGTTATGAGAAACAACATGTGACACAGTATAGCGTGTTATTATAGTATTGATTTCTCATAAATAAATATGTCTTATGAATGCGTGACAAAACATTTTAGACTATGGCATGCGATTTGTGAGTTCTTTTTTAATGGCATCATTTTTGGGACTATTGAAATGACTAACAAACATGTCATGTTCTTAAATGTTTGCGAAAACTATAAAATTACCTTACTATGTTGATAGTCATTTAGAAGTATGTACTTTTATTTCATGTATTATCTAGTGTACTAGAAAATACTAGGCCATTGATAGTATCAAAAATATATACAAATATTTATCATATATCTTATATGATAAGTTTACTATTAATGTTTCTTCCATTCAGTTTTACCTCAAAGTACTTTTATCAGTGCGTACGTTATGTCTGTCGTAACAGTGTGTACCTTGCACGGTATTTGTAGATATTAAATCAGCCGATTCGGATCGCAGAAAAAGACAATTCTTTTCTGTGGCCCCGTTATTTTCGGTTTTATTTTCTTTTTTTATATCAGTCTATTATAGTAGATCAAATAAAATGGATGTGTTCTTGACTTTCGTTCTCAATGTTTATTGTACTTAAAATATAAACACTATTAAAAAAATGATAACAAATGTCAATAATAAGTTCAGTTTTTAGTCCTCTCATGATGATGAATTTGTAAATATTATTTCAAAATTCATTCACAATTCATTTCTAATTTTATTATCTTTATTTTCGTATTTTTGTATATTCTATTTCGTTGGTTATTTAATATTTTAAAATTTTACTTTACCTGTTATAGAATATATTTTGTTTATATATTGAAGTACTTTGTAGATTTTGTGTTTTATACACATCACATTTTTAATAATTTACTCAAGTTTAAATGTTTTTTTTTTTAAACAAACTACTAGTTTTTATATTATATTTTTAAACTTAAAAGCCAAGTCTTCGAAATAAGTGTGCTTACGAAGGATTAATATTAAAAGCCGCCAGTAGTTCTCAAATTTAGCTTCTACTCTCATATTTTAATCTTCATTCTAGCCTTTTCCCATCTGCACTAAAAGTTTCTATCATGCTTTGAAATTTTGGCATGAAATATTCTAAATAGACTTATATACTTTGAAAATTGTAAAATTATTCAGTAGCAGACTTTAACTTGCGTATATTGTTGAGGAACTTGAACATATAAGATATATATCTTCACTAATCTGCCAGAAAGATCAGAATGCACACAGAACAAATTAATAACAGATTGAGATCTCACAGTTCCGTCATACAAATATGTTGTACTATCACGTTGGTATTTTGTTTTGGTTTTGTTTAAACACCGTTGCTAAAAATATTAAAATATCGTGATGAAAATAAAAGTAACCAAATTGATATAAATTAAATTATTTATAAGTAATTTTATTAAAATGTACACCTCTTACAAACATTTTTAAAAACAACATTGATATTTCTCACCGGTCAGTAAGTAAGTAACAGTGCCAAATCTGATTTGCCAAGTTTCCATGGTGCCAAAATTGAGTGCCAATAGAACCGCGTTGGAATCAAATTCAACTGACGTGGAAGGTAGAGCATCTTCAAGATATATTGTGTTTTGTTATTTGGAGAAAAATCACTTTTTGGTTATGACAGTAGAGTACCGTCCATGGCATATATTTTTACTATTATATATCTTATTACTAGGAAAGGTATTATTAAAATAAGTTACTAGCCTTTAAAACCATAACGTAGGATAAAATAGCTATTAAAACGCAACATATTATAGACGTTTTAACGAGATGATTAAAGTTTTGTTATCAGTTAAATGACTGTTTGTCCAATGGGTTATATCTAATGGATTTATGAAGTTATTATCAATGATTAACGACCCTTATAAATATGTTATATTAATAATGGATTTAGTTTAGCACTATATTTCAAATCAGATTATAGTATTTGTAAAATAATATTTATGATCTTGATATATAGTATAATAATTTATTTTGTGTTAATATTTAAGAAACAAACCAAACTTATTGTTATATTATTTATAATCGATGTTATGTAAGTGAAAAGCAAAGAAAGCAAAAAAGTAAAAAAGTAATAATAAATATTGTTATAACTTTTTTTATTATTTCTATTACTTTTTTATTGGTAAATAAAAATAAATTAGATTATTGTTATGTTAAAAGTTTTTTTTGTTATATTAAAATCTATTTTTATAATTATTTAAGATTTTTAATTGATTAGTATTATTGATGAAATCATAGCTTTTGCCAACGGCGTCACCCGTGTTATGTATTTGCCTTAGAGATATTAGGAACTTGCATGAAGGAGATTAGGATACAGAGAGTAGGTAGAAGAGATTTTGCTTTGATATGTTTGGTATTGTTGAGTAAAATTGCAATGCAAGTCAAAGCGTAATTTCAGATTGTGTACAAGCGCTTTGTATCTTGAAGCTAAGATAACAATCTGAGATCTAATTTCTCTTAAATGAGTCATTTACTTAGTTCGTATACTTCATTAGAGTTTAGGATTTGTGGAACTTGAAATCACGTTGAATATACTAACAGTTTTTTAATTAAAATTATATAACTTTATTAAAATAATAATAATAAAATATTTTAATATAAATATGAAGCTTTTCGAAAATATTTAAATATTTTTACTAAATAAATCTTGAGCTTGGTTTTAAAATCAATTATAAAAAATCAAAAATTCTTTCTTAATTTTGATATATCTAATATCACTTATGTTATATGGCAATTGTCTGCAATATATTTCAAAAATATTATTTTAATTTAATTAATATTATTCCATAATTACATAGATGTTAAACAAAAAATAAACACAGTTAAAAATGTCTTATGGCTTATAAATATATTAACTCGACATCAAATAACATCTTTTAAAAGATGATAACATTAATGTAAAATGGGAGTTTATTAAAGTCACCTGACGCAATAAAAATCAATTTACCATTCGGAAAACAAAACGTATCAAAAATAATTTCCCACGAGAATTCCACTGAAATTAATCATCCGTGAGGTGGGAATCGTTAATACATGACACCAGGGCTTTAAAAATAAATGTCAATGTCGAAGCTATTGTATCAAATAAGGTCAGGTAGAAACAATATAAATAAACTTTACTTGCAATATATTAATTAATAATGTAAAATGCATATGGTATCATATAGTGTATATACTAAAATAATAACTCAATACGTGAACTTATAAAATTAGGAAGCCTAAATTTTTTACAAAGTTTTTCTTTAAATGCAATTGTAACTTTATTTTTAGGGAAACAATATATGACAGGTATTTTTTTTTATAATATATAATTATTTATTTCATTTCTACTTTGAATTAATACCAGTGATTTTAGAAAATATTTTTCAAATAATAATGAACAGACCTACATTTTAAAAACTTATGGCTTCTATACTATAATTATTATATGTATTACTATTACTGTTCTTCAAAATAAATGACATATTCAGTCTTGTTTCGATCTTATAATACTTGTACCTTCTTCCTAATAAAAATATTAATATCCAGTATAACATATTTTCTGTTTTCTCATTTTCACACCTTTGATCGTTACTGTGAAAGGGACTAAACAGAAAATAACTTCTACTAGGTATAAATATTTTATGACTGTAATAATAGTTTATTTTATTTACAATTTTATTTATAACAACACAATATTAATAAATTATCTGTCATGACAATGACCGCGGTGAGTCAAGATTTTCACTTATTACTACTGACTTAGAAATCCATGACCGTAGGAAAAAAGGATGAAATTTTATTACGTCAAGGTCGCCAATAATATTTTTGGCAACTTTATAAAAGTTGTCTTTTGAGGCTTAAATCGACGGAACTTGACCTTTAGATAAATATTCAATTTTGTGATGACTCAAATATATTCCTATATACATTTATTAAATAA
Organism: Mechanitis mazaeus; assembly: GCA_959347395.1. Classification (NCBI taxonomy): domain Eukaryota; kingdom Metazoa; phylum Arthropoda; class Insecta; order Lepidoptera; family Nymphalidae; genus Mechanitis; species Mechanitis mazaeus. The sequence continues at coordinate 11,086,745 of OY365754.1, forward strand.
TTATATTAAATGTAATTGAATTGTTAATTAATAGTTAAGTATTATTACTTAATCTTATTAATAAGTAAGAAATCAAGTACAAAATTTTGTTCACAGAGCGAATTCATCTGATATTTGAAATATCCAATAAAACAAAAACGCTGTAAAAATATCAACTATTAAAAAAATTACATTATGCTTAAGAAAACATTATGAGTAGGTAATATATTCGAATAAAACCCCAAAATATAAGTACTGTGTGTATGTATATATATGCATATTGTATATTAGTTGTATGACAAAAGGACACATGGGATCTTTAAGACTCCATCATAACTTTGTATTCGTATAACTTTCTAATTATTCACAGTGTTACAAAATTTTATTTCATAAAGAGCACCAAACTTAAAGTTACTGAGGCTTTAAGTCGTAGAAAATACTCGGATGCGTCTAATTCTAAAATATGTCACATGGTCAAAATATATTTACTATATAATTTTAATACCTGAGAATATTTTCATAACTGTATATTATATAATATATATTTTCGTTAGCACATAAGGTATAATGTACATCATCCATCAAAATATGTGTCCAAAGAAGTAAATAAGACGTGACTATACATTTGGGAAACACCTCAAAAGACTTAAAGAAATTTTTATTCAAAATTCGTGTCTTATCTGCCATCTTTTCTAATTCAGAGTTGGTGTGACGAGGCATGATCTGGGGAATTTAATAATTTGTTCAGCGAATGTGACACGTATGAAATATGGTTAATTTTTTGTTCATTTTGATAAAGTTTTAATACTGGATGTAATGATTTTAAAACAGATTTATTTATTTATTTTTCATTTATGTATACAGAATATATATGATTTAAATAATTTTAACATAATTTGTACAAATGCAAGCTTATTTCATATATATCTTCCAATATCATTAGTATGTCACAAAAACTTTCGAACAGCCCTATGAAAGAGGAATTAAAAAAAAAGAATATCTCAAAATTCAATATATAAAATAATATTTAAAAATGTAAATTAAAGTAATAAATAGAAAACGTACAAATTAGAATACGTCTAAATTAATATATTTAAATATAAAATCACATATTTGTTTGCATATATATGTAAGTTAATATGGACCCATAGCAACTCGTTTTTTTTTTGTCATGGATATAGTTACGTATGATATAACATATTGAACTCTACAGACCCAGAATAGGAAACTCGCAGAAATGATGATAATAATGTTTGTTTCATATATTATTAGTTTTTTTTAAGGAAAAGAGTACGTTATACATGTACGAAAGCAATTACATTTAAATTCTTGTAACAGCGAAAATAAAATGGATGACAAAGATAATACATTCTGTATCCACGATCTAAATCTCAGTAACTGCAAGAACATTTATCTCTACGAAGTGGATTTTAAAATGTTTCGCGTCCCTGGTTCCAAGATGGCCGAACTTGTCGGGAACATGCGCTCTTCTCATTTATATCTTTATAGATAATGACAGTTCCAAAGCCCGCATCTTTCAGATATTTTTCAAGAGATATTCCTATTATCTTCACCTTCTTGACGAGAATTTGCGCGATCAAAGGATTTACTTTAAAAATCAAGATTTATTGTTACTTCGGTTAGAGAATCATAAATAAAGAAAACTCGATTACTTCAAGTAATTTTCTTGAGAATATACGATTCTTTATTTCCATGCAATTTTGATAAATCATTTGATTTTTATGTTACAATAATATTACATTAATTTTCTTGAATATCTTATTTATACAATAATGATAACCACCTGACATTAAATTTACATATTTTATAACTTTAAGATAACTTTTTTATATTTAGTATATTCAAAAACATCACTTAAAAAACCGGTTTAGCATAAACACTCCCTTGATATTTTCCTCAAAACTTTGTCGGATTCATCATATTCAGAATCAGAAAACCCGAATAGATAAGGAGGTATATCCAAAATATTCTCGACTGCAAGTCTCTATGAATAGCAAATATGACTAAGATGATCAGAATTTTAAATCCACTTACATATGGTTATCCCGTTGGGAAGGCGGAATCTTGTTCTCGGTCTTAGGACTTTTGTGTCATTGCGCTGAATATCTAATGATGTTTTGGTACAATTATTTGTTTGTTTTATTTGTGTATTATATAAATTAAAAATTTACGATGTGCTTATTTTAAGTACGACAGCTTTAACGACTCAGTAAAGTAAGAAAGTCATTATTAGAATAATTATATGTAACATATAAAACAAAGGATAATTAAAACATATTTTGAACTTTTATCAAACTTCTACTAAAATTATAATACTAACAAAAATTGGACAAGAAAGTTCTACGCCTCAAAACTTACTTTCCAAAATGTGATTTTGAAAATTATACCTACAAGTGATTTAGATTAATATTCTTTAGTTTTAAATATTAAGTTTTGATTTTATTTAACAAGAATAACCCTACCGTAAAGAAAACATTATATGCAAACCTCTTAGATATTCTTTTTTGAAAAATCTCGTAATACAATGTATTCAGTGGTTTTAAGCTCAGTTAATTGAGGCGTCGATCAGTCAACGCGTGATCGTTAATCAACCGTTAACTCTCATGTTGTAGATCAAATAAAACGATGCCCAATTATTTAATGTCATGAACCGATCGTTGGGTACAGTATTTATTACTTCTGAAGATTATAAATAAGTGGTGTTTAAAAGTGTTAATAAGGTAAAGTAGAATGTTTAATTAAATATATTCTTAAAAAAAAATGAAAAATTAATCGAATTAATCAGGATCAGAACCTGCGAGTTTTCGATTGTAATTGTCGAATCATATTCAAAATACACATGAATATCATTTCTGAGCATAAGATTATGTCAGGATTTGACTTCATAAGCCATTATACAATATTACCCATGTTACAGAACATTAATGTAATCCTGTCATGAAAAAGTGTATAAGAGAATATTTTTGATGATATAAAATAAACCATAAAAACGGTAACATTTTGCACGAAACGAAAACAATTACAAAGGGATCATGTGAGGCATAGAGTAATCCTGTATTATTTTTATTTTCTTTCATCTTCAATATTTTTCATCTTTTTAAAAATATATTTCATACGTAACGATCCTAACGAAATATATGTATAAAAGATCCCTCTTCCATTCTCTTTATATTCTGAAACTAAGCTACTAAATAGTATAAATAAAAAGATTTTTCTTATTTCTTCGTGTTAAAATTTAATTATACATATCTTTTAAATGTAATTTATTATTAAAAGATTATATCAAAATTTAGATTTATAAAAAGTTTAATCGGGTCTGAAGGATAATTTATTAATAACAACTACCCAACTATAATAATAACGTCTAAGGAAGTGTCCGAACTTAAACCTCCCATTTTAACCTAATGGACGGCTCAATAGCCGTCCAATACGTGACTCTAATGGATAAACATTTTTGTTCAATACCTATCTATATATATTATATATTATATATTTGTATTTATTTGAGTAGAAATAAAATCTAAAAAATTAAAACCTTCTTATAGTTATATTATTAAGAATATTTGCATTTTAAATTAGTCTCTTAACCAAAAAACTTCGGAATCCAATTAAACTGTCTAGATCAGAAAGTCTTACGTCTAACCTAATTTAATTATAGGAAGGTTAATTTTTAATTTGGTATGCCCAGCAATGTCTATACTGGAGGTCAAATAAATTATATCTAACTTTTGCGTTTTACTTAAATAATGAATTAGCAATTGTAAGAACTGTCTTTTAAGTTTGAAGTTGAGTTCTTACCTTAATTTTAATTATTTATTTTCTTTGATAATAGATAGTAGTAAAGAAACTTGAGATTATTAATAAACATTTATCAGATTATACAAAACCAATTATAAAAATTTTATTATATTGAGTATACAAATACTTTTTATTTAGATTTTTTCCTAATGACTTAAATATCCAATCCTTAGTTTTACATCCGGTAAATGGGTGTTTGCGCATTACAACTAATGAAAATGTGGTGTTGTTTTTTTAAACGTTGAATTCTTATTTTTTTTTAAAACATACGCAGTATTTTTCGTAATATAACGAATTGTACGTACTTGTTAATGTCGAATGTATTTAAAAGATTCAATGTGTGTGGGTAAACTATTTAGGAATTCTGTCAGTGTAAGCAACCCTTCCTTTAAATATTCAAGGTCATGTATTAAAATATACATTTGTGAAATATACAGAAAATAGATGTGTTAAATCATAATTATGAAATTGTAAAGGTAATATGCAAATTCAGTTTAGTATTTTAGACATGTAACCACTTTTCCGGAACTTTCAATTAGTAGAAAGTATATACAGAGAGTGCTTCGAAGAGTGAAATTTTAACTAACTTTCTTAACATTGAAATGTTAACATAGGTTGGAAAAGAGCTCCAATTTTTAATGATGTCTAACATATATATATATATATATATATATATATATATATATATATATATATATATATATATATATTTAGTTAATAATGGAACTGCTCCACCTTCTCACCAGAACCACGGGTTGACTGGCAGAGAATAGCACCAGGCATTAAGTCCGCCCCTGGTAATTCTTTCTTTTTAGGATTTAAAAATAAGTTTAAATAAATAAATGTGAGGAATCCAAATCTGTTCATAATTAGTCAGGATAATTCCAATAAATTAAGATTAGTAAAGCAATGCAAATGTCAGCAAAATTAAAAGCTTTATAATTGCATATAAAAGAATAATAAAAATCAATTAAACACATTTCAACCAAAAATACTTTTTATTCAATGACAGTGAATGTTCAGTTGAAGGTGATATTTTTAATAAATTACTACTTGTATCAGTAAAAATAAAAATGGAAATGATACGCTTTAGAGTGGTACAAATGGACCAATTTTTACTTGAATTTGATAAAAATAACTTACTTTAAACTTTTGTAAGCTATTGTAAAAATATAAAAGCGGCCTCTTTGATAAGCGGTGTTAGGTAATTTATAAAAGCAAGAATTTTATATTTAACTTTTTAAGAGTAAAATAAATATTTCTGTTTACTTTGAGGACATACGAAACAAAGATTAGACCTACAGAAAAGTTACGAGTATTATCCTGTTAAAGGAATAAGAGTTTTTTCCAAGACAAAGTAAACTTCACTTTTTATGTTACTGCTAAGCAATTCAATTCCCGGCACCCGAAGTGTTCAGTTTCTTTTAGCGAATAAAAATATATCTAAGATAGAAAGCATTCTTTAAAACTAAGATTCTAATTATACTTTTGTTTTAAAGTGAATGCAGTAGTTAGACGCTTTCAATTACCAATACACTTTAAATTTATCTTATAAAATAGCTTAAAATAATGTACAATTATACAAATAAAATTATTACTTAACACTTTTTATATATCATCTGTATATTGTTTAAATAAAAACTCGTATATTATATATCATTTTCTAATAAAATATCATAACCAATAATAACAGGAAAATAATTTCACAATCAGGGTAATTATATGAAGGATAAGAGGGCGATTCATATTCCAACCTCAAGTGCCTTTTCTGTGCCACTCATCTCGAGCCCTTTCACGGAGGAGACAATACCCTATTTCGATAGAAGGATTGATATTAATCTTGCGGAGGTCTATTGAAAGCTACCAATAGGTTTATTGGTACCCTAAGTGTTGGTATTCTTTTATCGCGTTTAATCACAGCAATTTCGCCAAAGGTATCCCTGGTCGAAACCCTATTGACAAAATATAAGTAATAATATTTCTTTCATGGATAAGTAAACACAAATAAGACAAAAAGTCTTTCACAAAACATAGTAATTACTTTATTTAAACCTACTTCCAACTACGAATAGTTTAGCTTGGTCTTATTGGAATTTATGTTTGTTCAACTAGTGCAAAAACACTTTGTAAGAAAAAGTATTTAATAAAGTTCAAATTTAGCCTTATAACTTTATTTCAAGAAACTCGAAAACTCCAGAAACTCGAAAACTCCAGAAACACTTTGTTATATATATTGCATAAAAGTTATACTTTAAGATTAGCGGATTACAAATTTATTGCGTTTTCTTATCTTTATAGCTTTAATGTGTTATTTTAAACTCATTTATATGTTAGTGTGAATAATGTTGTTGGTAATACTTTTTCTTTAGTTCATGACACAATAGTTATTAAATGAAATATTTAGAAATAACTAGAGATTTATACAAATATCCAAGTTTTTCAACTACTTACATAAGTAAGCAGTTAGTAATAGTTAGTTTAGCATTTATACATAGTTAGTTTAGTATTATTGCTAAAAGGATGTTTATAAAAAGTATTAGAAAGATTGAGAACCCTATTCGGAAATTATCACCTATTTCAAGAATATAAAAAGTTTTAGAAGATGTGTTAGAAACACATCTTCTAAAACTTCATCAATGGGTACTAAAATAATAAAAGTAATGTTCATAATGAAACTTGCAAGTATCAAATTTGTTATAATAAAACTATTTCATAATATATATTGTACTTTGAAGCTTACATAAAACCTGTTATTGAAGCTGTACAAATTAAATGGAGAACATAGTCTCTTAAGTAATTCAATTTTCGAACATCGGCACTGTCTATGAAACCTCTTTTTTAGGAATAGTATTTTTCGACGGATCATTTAGCGACCTTATATTTTTTTAACATCATAGTAAGAGATCTAGCTATATGGACTTTTTGTAAATTGAACATAATGTAGAATTAGAAGAATCTAATTTATGCAGAAAATATTTACAATATATGTATTTTTTAGGCCTAATGAAAAAAATATGTGTATACTATTTTTTGTCCGCAGATTTGCGTGCTTAGATTTCGATATTCTAGTTAACATATTTTCATTTTACTGTATTATTTATTTATTTAGTTTTTACTGATTTATAGCGATCTCGTTAAAAATATATTTTAGTCAGATTCCAGAAAAACATAAAAAATATACACATAATCCTTTACCATTAATTATATTGTTTATTTTGGTGAAAACTGTACAATAATTTGTTAAGTATTTTTAAATTTTGTTTGCGTTAATAATTGATTAAATTTAGAATTGATTAAATTTAGTTTGTGTTATAATTTGATCTTCGTTTTTATAATACATATAAAGTAAATCTAATTTTTAACTAATATTAATTTAACATTACATTTACATCTACCTCATTATATAATTATTATGAATCAGCTGTAATATCTATAGACTAAGTACAAAAAAATCTTTTTCTAAATCCTATTTTTCCACCTTAACCATAATATTCCTTTGTGCTTATGATGTTTAGAATCCGTTTATATTCCCTAATGAGCGTTGCCTTTACTGAACAATATTTCCGTTGGCATAGGCTATTCAAAGCGTAATATGCTTTCATTCGGGTTACGTAACATTCCAATGAAAAACTGTCTTTTGCTCTCGATTTAAAATTCCAGCAACGTTGGTTATATTTAGTTTTTATTTGCAATTTCTTTTAATTGTCAAATTCTAAACCATATCTAACTATTTACATGTAAAAATCTAATCGTGTTATGTAATAATGTTTCTTGTTTAATATATAAAATTATTTATAAATGTTAAATCTTTTATTATATTTATAATAAGATAATGTATCTATTACATATAGCTTAAATATTATAAAAAAGCTATTACGAGAAATTCTTCTCGACTTATCTATTATCACTTAAAATTTATAAAAATTAAAATACTCTTTAAATTTTATTACTAATTGACCCGTGTTCATAACGTGTTTTTTTTTGGTTTTTAAGAAAATGTACTTAAAAAATAATAAAGATATTTAATTTCATTTCTTAACATCTTCATTATGCAAGAACTGTAAAATAAATATTTTATATTTATTTTTATAACTTTTAAGTTTCTGTATAATTGCAGCGTCAACTCCAGGAAACGCATTTTGCAAGAATTTACATTTTAGCATTTTTGCTATTTAGCTTTGTATTCTCTATTATCACACTATTTAAAATGGTTATTTTTAACAAATATTATTTTCTTTGTATAGGGATTAAAAATCGCAGATATAAATAATATTACATAAGCTAGGAGTAATTGTATTCATAATGTGGTTATATTAATTAAAACTTATTGTTGTATTTATTTTTATATCACATATAAAACTGTTTTTATTTTATTATATATAATATATCGTATTATCGTATTATTTTCATAAAATAAAAAATCTTATAGAAATAATCTCTGAGCCGTGGGTGGCAGGTTTTACATCCAGACTTGAAACAGTCTTTGTGGATTATACAAACAACTATCCTGTGTAAAAATAGAACCCACGACCGCAATCATTAACCACTAAACCATTTACACGTCAATTGGTCATGTTAAAACTGTTTATGTTCGAGTCCTTTGTGTGAAGTTCTTAGAAATATCTTTAAAACTTTCATCTTATATTTAATTTATAATAATCTCATGGCCGAGAGTATTAAGTAATAGCATACAATGGAGATCAGGAGACAACTTCAGAATTTGAGTATTTCTATGAGGCTGCTAATTCTTCTCTACACCGAGATCCCTATTGATCTTTTATCAGGACGGAATGTTCTCGTACTAAAAGACTAATCAAGCTAGATGAGAAGTGTCAGGTTAGGCAAGCTACAAGAGAAGCTGATTTTGAGGGAGCAAACTTCCTGTTCCTTGTATTCTTTGTTTATTCTATCCTATTTTATCGCACAAATATTTCAATAACTCTAAAAATTAAAAACATCGAGAAACAATGTTCGAAATCTTCAGCTTACAGTGAAAAGGTATCGAGTACCCTTGAATTTATCCGTTTTAATTCATAAACTACATCCAAGTGTTACGGCACTTTCACTTTAAAATGGCTTTACCAGCGATAAAAGTTTGAATGTCAAGGTTCTTTTATGTATTTAAATATTCTTTTAGTTACAATCTTATTTTTACTATATAAAAAACGTATTTATTAAAACTTAAAACGATGAACAATTTTATTTGAAAATTTATTAAAATATAAGAAACATAAACTGGCTTTCAAATTTAACTATGGTTGAAAAGTTACTTCTGATTATAAGTTCAAACAACGAAATTATAAAACTATTAATCACAGGATGTGGTCAAAATAACTTATATTTTCTTACTACTTCATCTGTTGTGTATAAAAATTTAAAGTGGGTTTTATTTTTGTTCTACTTATAAAATCTGCGTTTTGGACTGTTTAGTAAAATATTACTTTTGGTAACATTTAATATTTTCTTCTTCTCGTATTATTTATGAGCAATGTAGATTAGGTAGAAAACATTTCAAATTTTAAACTAGTAAAGTTCCATGAAAAAGCATTAAGACTAACTGAGCTCATTAAAAAAGTCAACTTGTTAAAGAGTTTATTAATTTTTAGTTAAGAAATGTTTGAGGTTTAATATTCTCTTATATTAATTTTAACGATGATATTCTATTTTTTATAATAGAAAGATAACTTTTATATAGTTAAAAGTATAATATAAAAATATATAAATATTTGTCGAAACTGTCTTTGAAGTATTCTTTCTTTGTTATTTGTATAATATTGATGAAATTCATTAATAAAATTATTATTATCCCCCCGCTTTTTTTTTGTAATATCTTAAAACTTTTTAAGTAGTATGCGTGTGTGTGTGTGAGTATAAATGTAATCATACAAAAAGTATGATACAGTTACATTTTCTCGCAAACTTATTATGCAATCAAATTCGCTTTGTATACGCAAATCAAGAATTACTTCATAAACGCTTACCTTAACAAGTATACTATTTACATGAAGCTAAAATAAATTTTCATTTACAATCCTGTCATAGCCTCGAATATGGTAAACTAAATTGAGCCTAGTGAAGGTGGAAAAATAGGAGAGGAGTCCGTGGTAACGGATTTTGAAATATTATTTACTTCAATATTATTTCATAAGGATATTAAAAAATAAACCTATACAAAAATAAACTTTTTTTTTTGTTATCTCTTTATTTTATTGATATTTTTGTCAATAATATCCTGGGTGTGTGTTAATCATTCATTTCTTTTTTTCTCATAAACTAATTAATCAATTCGTTGAGTTATGGCGTCGGTATATAGGTATTGAGGCAAAAAATATATATTGTCTATTTTTCCTAATCAGTAAATTCGTGTCAAGGACCTCGACCCCATTCTGACTTTTTATTATCATTTTAATTGTTTTACTTCTTTTGTTATAAACATAATATCTACCATTTTGTGTTATGGCCCACTGTTGTTTTGGTTCCGTTGTTACCCGTGTTCGCAATGTCCTATTCAGTAAGATTATTGGTGTCTTCTGAAGAAAAGAAAATCAAAAGATATAAAACAGTAGCAGTATGCAAATAAAAAGTCGCGGAACGCAAAGGTTTAAAACAATGTTAGTTAAATATTTTTCAATGTAAAAATAAAATACATATATTTTAGAAATTTCTTTTATTTTATTCATAATTCACATAATCATAATATGAAATCCAAAATATCGAGTCCAAGAGTCCAATATTTAATATTTTAGTTCTTTTTTTTAAATTCTAGATTATAAAAAGAAGTAATTTTTATATTTTATATTCTATATAAATAAAAAATCAATTGTTTTTCAAAAAATATTTCAATAGTTTTTCTATTTTTTTTTACCCCTGAACTCCATTTTAAATATGAGCATTTCATCCCAGATTAAAATTAAGGCCTCGGGAGAACTTTCATTTATTTAAGATGTAATTTTTGTTAATAGAATAACAAAAATGTGAAAGAAGAATTTTCCACAATGCGGGGTGAACATTTTTCTTGAAAAATTTCACTTGCTTATAATTTTTAAAAGCTATATTTCATATAAATTGTATATTATATATCAGTTATCCTAAGGTCCCTTTCGTTTTTTACTTAACCAAATATAATTTACATTGGTAACACTGCGTTTGCATATATTCTTTTGGTTAATAGGGTTTATCATTTTTATATATATTATCTGCCTTACTAACGATTTACGTTTCAGGTGTGAAAGTGAAAAAATATAGATTATGTTTTAGTAGGTTAAAAATATTTTTATTAGTAGGGGGTACATGTTTACTTATAAGCCATCATGTACCATGAATTATAAAAGGTACGTGAGAAACGATGTTTTTATCATCTTTCTGTAGTTGGCTTTCTCTGAGCTACCTAAATGGGAATTGCAGTACTTTTATGTTTGTATTTAAAAAATCTTTTTAGAATTAAGACAGAATTTAAAACATCTCCTGAATGATTAAATGTCTTGAGGGAATTAAAGAGACCACGTTTTGGTTCAAGTGAAAAGCGAATGTTTTATTTTACGCTTTTACAAATGGACTTTTAGCTCACATAGACATGTACATATCAGTCTAAAACAAAATGTTTAACAGCTTTAAATAAACTGTAATATAAGTTAATTTGATGGTTCCAAGTGTAGTTATTATTAGAAATAATTATATTGTTTCTAATACATGTTAGAATATAACAAATACCTTTGTAGATTGCATTATCCAATTTACATAAGAATATAAAACCTATTTTTATTACAGTATTTTACTTTTAACATTTTTCATAGAACTAACATTAAATATTCTATATATAGAATATTTATACCTTGTATACAAGGTTAAAGACTCAATAAGTGATTTAAATTAAAAATAACGAACAGTTTCTTTACAAATTATTGAAGAAATAAGGTTAAATAAAAAGGCAAAATCTGATTACGTTTATCATACGAAAATGTTCAATAAGCAACTACAAGAGATTAATTAAATAATTATAGTAAAGTATTAATTAAATTATACATTACATTCTTATTATTTATGTACAATAAATCGCTTAAAACTTGCAAATAATTCGTAAACGGTAAGAGAACAAAGACGTGATCTCAGTTAAACGAGCGGCAATTAGAAATGTAATCTGTGATTGTGTACAGATAACCATCACGAACCGTGACACGATTTGGGGGAAGGAATATTTGCATAAATACAAAATTAATTCTCCGCCGAGCAGGTAATGTCAAAATAAAGGAACACAGGTTGTTTTGTTTTGGTTTTAATCTGTTTTGTCATTGGATTACGTTCGCAAAAAATGCAATTAACATCTTTAATTTATATTCATAATCATTTGAATAATAATTGTGCATTTTGTAACTTAAATTTTTTTATTTAGCTAGACATTAAAAATTATAGATAAATTTGATTTAAAACAATTATGGTGTTAATTTTTCTAAATTTAAATAAAAACAAAATATAAAAATAATACATTTTTGTCTATATTTATTAAAATACGTATATCCATTGTTCCAGATTATGAAGCCTCGAGCCGAGCTAAGCCTCGTTCAGGCGCTATGTGGAGTGTGGGCGTGGTCCTTTTCACTCAGATAGCCGTTTGTCAATTTACAACAGGTAACCAGACATTTACATAATTATATTATATAATAATTGCAGTAGACGACTTTAAACTCACAAATTTACGAAACTTTAATCATAAAAATGTAAAATATTATAATTTTACATTTTTCGTAAGTTTTGTAAGTTAAGTATATATGTTTAAAAAAAAATTATTTGCAATATTTATTGAATTTTTAGAATTTTTCTCTATCCATTTTAAATTTATATTTTCAAGGTATAGTAGACTATAATTATAAAATAACCTTTTTGGTTTAATATTTCCTAGATGTAATGCTTGAATCATTTGAATCCATAATTATATTAAGAATCACATTATTTTAATGTCATTTTCATAAAAAGCTTTATATTTTTTACGGTCAAACACCCAAAGTAATACAAAAAAAAAATATACAAAAAAAATATTCTGTAATTTTAATTACTTCATATAAATATTTAAATAATTTCTTCCTAGAAATATCATCTTCGACAACAGAAGAAGACCAAACAGTAACTCCATTCTACGCTCTCAGCACCGGCATCGTACCGGCACCTGTGATGCTCCGCCTGGGAAACTCTACGATTGACAGCACTAAGTCATTCAAAGTACCCCAACCTTCACAGGAACCAGACACAGCGACTTTAACAGTTTCAACAAATGTCGTAAACATGGTCCCACATGTTGTGTCAGTCAAAAATACATATTTTGATCATGATAGAAAATACGGTCCAACTTTCGAAGATTCCAATGAAAATATAACCAAAATAACGATACAACTAGGTGAAGACGCGCATTTGAATTGCAGGATTAGTCTTCTGCAAGATAAGACGGTGAGTTTAAAAGCATTCATAGTAAAGCACTTTAGAATTCAGGGAAGACCATTGAAGTCGTTAGAAATTTCTAAATTACTGGGTATCGTGGCAAGTATCTGGTCTAAATTGCTAAATGGAGGAAGTTTCCAAAGAGGTGCAATTTTAAATCTCTATATATAAGAAGCAAAGTAAGACCTTTTGGAATAATTTAAAATTGTGTGCGGTCCCACCTTCTTTCAGAATATGAATATAAAGTAGGTACAAAGACTTTGCTCCCGAAGAAATGGCTCTTTCATAAAGTTGAAAAAGCGTGAATATCCTAATTTTTAAAACACGAAGTGTCGTTTTATACAAAGGTAATTTCAAAATGATTTCATCCGAAGTTTACCTTGCTATCTCACCTTAGAAAATATAGGAAAACTGTATAAGAGCTACTAAGTAGTACTTGCACGCGAACACAAGAATTCAACTTACACTTGACCGTTTTCTTTTGTTTCCACAACAACACTACAAAGCTCTCTGTCTATTTATAAAACAACACTAATTTGGTGTTGATGATTCTCCATTAATATCTTTTTGTTAAATATTTCAATTGTTAGTAATTAAAGTAAAAATATTTATTTTTTATCAGTTAATTAAAATTTTGAACATTTTTTTTAAGACGTCCTACATTTTAATTAATATTGAAAGGAAATAAGCCTAGAGACAGCTGTACTCTGATTTATAGCTTATTAAGTTCGCAAAGGCTATTGAGATTATTTCTGTCTTCTTTTGGGTGTTATTAATGATCTTAATATTGCGCTTTCAAATTTCTATATCCGTTAAATTAAAATTTGGATCAGGATTTATGGTTCTAATACTAAATAAATTTTTAATAAATATTTCAATAAATTTGATAAATTTATTGGAACTTTATCATAATTTATCTTTGATACACAAACATGCGTTTGTCTGTGGGAGTGTGGGAAAAAATATAAAATCTTGGGAGTGATAGTAATAATAATATCAATTTTAGATTGATCACACAGAGACACAATATGTTAAAGAAATTTTATGTTGTTGATATAGATGAACACCAAAGATAAACAGTTTGCTAAATTAGTTTATAAGAAATCAGAACTGACTTTTTATGACACACAAACATACAAGTAGTAACAAATAAATAGATTTTTTTTTTAAATGTGTAGGAGTTCTGATGACAGCTTAAAACGTTAAGATATTATAAAAAATTAGAATAAAGACATTAACTACAGGAAGTTAATATTAATAAAATCAAGCACCTTTATGAGCCCTTCTTGCTTTTATGTTAAATATATTTGTTATATTTTTCATTTTTCTTTTGTGACTTAAAAAAATGCTTAAAAACGGGGTTTTAGTAGGTGTTAAAAAAACTATGTTAGTGAGTCCTTTTGCAAGGTTGAGCGAACTTTTATTAATTTTTTACCAAATATTTTTTTATCTAAACTTAATAACATTAATTTTCCTAGTCAATATGTAAATAAGACTTGGTTAATATTGTTCTATCAAAACTTTGCTATTAGGCCTGCTATTTTTGTCCTTTATGGCCATCTTTGTGTTAACTCTTAGACATAGAGAGGTCGCCCGAAAAATCTGCCTATGGCGTCGTTTTCGCTGTCGTTACACAGAAGGTTCTCTGTATGACGCGACATTGCTGCGACAGCAAGGGCAACACCGTCGTGCAGTTGCATCTAACTCCTAATGTTTATTATATAACAGCTCCATTGTTGGGCTGTAGTCTTTATCTTCTCTTTGATCACCATTCATATTAATTTAAACACTCATTAATCAATTTAAGAATCACTTTAATGAATTTTACAGATACAGAAAAACATTTTCAAAATTGCCCCTCTTAATTTTTTGTCACAGCATCTTCACTTATATTTCACTTTAGTTTCTACTCCTAGTTTTATTTTCACACATAAATTCCTCCAGAATTCCGTTGTACTAGACGCTGTATTTAACAATGCCCGAAGCACATTGAATTTAGTCCTTATATACGCTTAAGGCAGCTAGCCATGACAGTACAGCCGACCGCATTATCAGTAATGATGGTAGTCATAAAATAATTAATCCAGGGTAGGTGGTATTACTGCTGACATATAACAGCACTGAAAGGAAATCCTTAAGCTTCGTTTACATTTAAGATTCGCGACCGTTCACCTGATAACCACCATAACCCTTTTTTAAATAAAGCTGTTTTTTGTTCTTGAGTATTTACTAAGATTTTTTGGTATAAGGTAGTTTCAGTCTTGACTATTTTAAATCGACGTAATTTGCTAAAGAATACCATCGTTTCTTGATGGAGTAGAGGGACAAATCTTTTCTAAGGCATAAGCAACATCTAAAGAATTTCGAGGCGTCCATACTCCTTACTGTCAGACGATTTTTAGGGTGAGAAGACAATAACTCATCTCGAATAGATTTTGTTGACATAGTTTTTATTTTTATATGGTCGAAAATATAACTTTTATTGTAATAAAAAAAATGAAACAATAAGGATTTTTTCTCATATATCGAATGTGTCTGAATATATTTGATTCATAAAACACCATTATTTATAAAACCATTATGAGCATTGTCTCACTGGGTTAAGTAACATTTCGATGATCAACCTGAATAATACCAACCTCCGAAAAGAGCCTAAGGGCTTGTTGTTTTGAAACCTTTGAGATAATTAACAAAATTGTTACGATCGTTGTACAAAATTGGTAGACGAAACTCATGAGACCAGTTATTACAAAGGATTCCGTGAATTTATTTCTACTATGTTCATCAAGATAGAAAAAATATGTTATTAAGAGATACAATATTGTTTCCTTTTTACAACAAACCCAATAATTCCATTCATAATTTATTAGAGCTAAAAAAAAATTCAATGTTGAAGTAATATCAATTAGTTAATGATATCATTTTGTTTATTAAAGAATATATATTAAACTTTGATAAAAATGAAGATAATCTTACTTCAATTTAATTTAGTAAATGTAATACAATTTGAAAAAATAACCCCAATATTGAAAGCGGGCAATTACGTTTGAACAAAGGAACTGAATCATCATCATTATTGTGATGTCTTTCTCTAATATCGTAATATTTTATGTCAGAAATTTAAGTTCCTATTTTATGACTCGCTTAAGTTATAATATGTTATAATGTTTTCTCATCAATATCTATTGAATAATTTTCTAAATATTGATTTTCTAGATTTACATTTTATTGAACCAATCTAGAAAAAGGTTATAATACTTATATTTTAGTTAAGAATTTACAAATTAAAATATATAAGTAAGTCCCCCTATCGTTTGTAAATTTCCTTTGTCAAATTCGAAGTTCCAGCAGTACCATCGAACCGCCAGGAAAAGCTGGAGTTATCGCGCTACCAGAATCTACACGTGATGAATTCTTAAATAGTGACGCAAATAAGTTTCAAATAAGTTTGCTTTCTTTTCGGCGATGTTAGCCTCTGACCCATCAGATTTCTGTAGTGTGGGTAGCGAGGGGTAGAACAAGTTTACTTCGACCGCTTTTGGTAGGGACTGAATTATTTAAATACTTTAGAAAAGCAATCCAATTGTTTCTAGTTACTAAATGAAAATAATTACTGACTAGATAAATATTTTTAACTCTTTCAATGATCGTGACTTAATCATAATCATGACCTGAATATTAAATGATAATTAAGGTAGTTATAAAAAATCTATTACGTATTACGTCAATGAATTGACGTTATTATTAAGATAGATTAAATATCTTAATATTAACGTCATAATTCAACTTAATATCAAGTAACGCGCAGGAATCAAAGCCTCTATCTCCTTGGCATATATTTCAATAAAGTCAGCATTAATGTAAATTTCAAATGTTATTTTAATGTACTTTCTATTTAATCTCAATATTTTCTTCAAACAACGTAATCATTAGCAAAACACAATCGTTTGTTCACTTTATTTTAGTTTTTAGAAGTATGTTTATGGGACAGGTGTCACATCAGCAGACAATTCATCTGATGTTAAGCGGTGCCGTCACCTTTAGATATATATGTAAATATATAAATGTTAATATTTTGCTATATAGAAAAGAAATAAGACGTGTTAATGTTTGTTGTTCTGATAGGTACAATCTTAATGTTAAATATACATTTAATATCGTAGGATAGTAGTTAAAATATATCTTTGCATTTTAATTAGGTATCCTGGGTTCGACGAAAGGGTAAAGATGATATACCAGAACTTCTGACCGTTGGAGCAGTAACTTACGCAGCTGATAACAGAGTGTCGGTTGGTAAACGGTACCCAGGAAATTGGAGACTGTTGATCAGGGAAGTGAAGCCAGATGATGAGGGAGTTTATGAATGTCAAATATCAACACATCCGCCTAGAGTTAGCAGGATGTATTTACATGTCAATAGTAAGTAAAAGATTTGGTATAAGTTTTTTGGTACGTAAAATAACAAAAAAAAATTTTAATGAAAAAGATTCTTTATCTTAAAAATCATTGTCATTACTCAATTATTTAAAAATATAGAATGAACAGTTTATCAAAGCGAACAGCAATATGGTAGCTCAATTAGTAAAGCTACAAGACGGTCGTGGGTTTGAAATCATCTCGTATCGAAAATTTTTTTTTCATTAAAGAATAATAATACTAAGCTTATCTAACAAAATGTTTCCCCAGAGGTCGCCGTTTCAAATCGTAATTGTATTTTTAAGTTTTATTTTAAATTTATTTTAAAAAAATATTTCACATTTTTCTTTATAAATTAATATTTCTAAACATGTCTAAATATATTTCAAATTCTCATTCTAATTTTAATAGTAGCAATGATGAATGAATATGCTTATTTTAAAAACATTCAAATCTATTTCAATAAAATTTAAATGTACGATATTTATTTACATTTTAAAAAATACCTCTGAATTAAAAAAAAAGAAAAAAAACCGTTAATACAAACAAACATCACAAATGTTTTCACAGCTTTACCCTTTATTCTGTGATGATTGAAAAGCATTTTCAGTATGTTAGGTATTTTAATTTAATTTTATATGTGTTTTTCAATTTTAATAAAATGGATATTATCATTTCTAGATGAATTATTTTATTACAGAAATCAAAATAAAATTTAAAATTCTATCTATGTGTGAAAAAACTTCCTATAATTTTAATTTTATTTTATGAATGTATAAACTAAGAGATTTTTTTTGTAATAATATTAATGTCAAGACTAAGAATATACAAAAGTGGAATCCTTCCTACTTTAGGTTTTTCATTTGAATTAGTTATGATTTTAAATATAAAGAATAATTAGTGATTAAACGTAAGTTATTGTATCTTAGCACCACAAGTTTGGGTGGTAGATGAAGCCGGTGGTCCTCTCCAGGAGAAGTACTACGAAGCGGAATCAACTTTAGCACTCATGTGTCGGGCCAGATATGTTGAAACTCCGTCTGTTCTCACTTGGCTACATGAGGGCAGAGCTCTCAATGCTGACACTACCAGAGGTGGAATTAGGTGAGGTTTTTTCGTTTTCTTTTATTGTTTCTATTCTTGTCCTTTTTGACTTTTCTAGCTTCGTAGGGAAAGAAAGTTTTCTATTTTTTATATATTTTTTAAAGGAAATCTGAAGTTTATGATTGAATTAATTCTTAAATATATTTTTTTATTTAAATCATTTTATATGTCTCTTACTTTGATTGATTTGACTACTTAGTCTATAAAGCTAAATACATTATTTCTTAATACATTAGATCTTTTCTTTTATGTGACAAATTCGTTTATGAGAATTACTTTAACATAAATTATATAATTAATAATACACTGCTGTATACACAAATCAAATTGTAATGAAATATATATTATATAATAAAAATATGTCAAATGAAGACTTAATATTTCTAATAAGCTCAACAAGTAAATAAATTAACTTAAGATTCAATAGACAAAATAAATTAGCACTTTTCGAAATATTTCTGTAAACATACTCATGAGAAGTTTTAAAAAGTCAATCTATTCCTTCATCTATGTATGAATGTATGTATGTATGTATAAACAAATGGATGACACGTAAATACTAGTAAAAACAAACCAAGACACATTATCATCTCACCCCTTTTCACTTCGCTTTGATGCGCTACATCTTTTTGTAGGTCGTCTAACATTAATGTGTTCATAAATATATGATCTTTATATTACTTGATAACTTCGCAAGTTAGCCAAAAAGGCAAATGTTGTAATAACTTGAGATATCCCGGAGCGTAAATTAGGTCATTATTTATTTAAATTAATTTTTGATTGCGAAGGTTGAAGTTAAAGAAAATATAATTACAGCTTTGTTTTTTCTGTTCCTTTCTATGATAATAAAAATGTATTTTTTGGAAATACTAAATTTCTTTACGAATGATTATTATATTTTGTATTTGATATTAGTTTTTACTGATTTGATTTCCTCATAAAGATTTATTAATTATCTTAATAACATAGTAACTAGGACATCATAAAATATTATAATCATATTAAAAACTATATTCATATTATGTGAATACTATCTATTTAATGATAAGTCAGTTATCTACCTACAATCGCTATATATCTAAACTATCATTATATATACAAACAATATTCTAAAATGTAGGGATTCTTAAATCAGTTTTAAACCGTATATAACCGACAATATGATAAGAACTAAATATGATGAATCTTTTCAGTGTAAAAACTGAGCAAGTTCCGGGAGGAGCGGACAGTGTGCTTCGTCTGGCTCGTGTGAACAGCAGTGACGCGGGCAACTACACGTGCGCTGTGAGAGGAGCTCGCCCACACACTGTAGCTGTGCATGTACTTAATGGTAATGAATTAAGTTATACATTATTTTTTATTTCTATAAATCTTATCAACAATTTTGTCAAATCTTTACTTTTTTTTTTTTTTATTAATTGAATAATATAACACTTATAATGGAGTAAATATACCATAAAGGTTTCAATTCAATTTACTGCCAATTGATTGCCAAATGAACAGAATAGACTTGAATTAATTCAGAAGTTATCTAATATATTATCAAAGTTGTTTCAATCCAGTAGAACTTTCATAATTGAATTAAAGTGTTCCATATGTGTGAACGTGATAGCTTAGTGTTAATAACTTTGACGTAACTTTTGCTTAGTTGAATTTAATTCAGTCTTGAAACAACCGTTATGGTTATATTAAGTAATTAGTTGACTGTATTAACTTAATTTGTGTAATTCATAAAAATAAAAACATTTTTTAAAGTTAAAACGTACTTAGCTATATCCAGCTTATTTAATTTTAAACTAAACATAAAATGAAAAAATCTTTGAAGGTGAAGAAGAGATGCTATCAATTTCTTTCGTAAATCTAAACCAATCGACTTTTATATCATTATTTCAAATTTTAATTCCAGTTGTGGCTTCTTGGCATCAATGTTAATCCACTGCAATATTATATATTACTATTTTTATTATATACTAGATTTATTAACGTACCAACTGATACGTATATGATGATTTTTTTTTTACATATAACTGACACAACACAGAGATGTTATCCCTAGTCTTTTTAGTCTTAAATATATTTGTTAGGTTTTATTTATGATTTTCGACAGAATTCTATATAAGAAGTTTTATATAATAATAATAATAGTGGCTTTTGCCCCCGACCACGTCTGAGTGGACTGCAGAAAAGATTAACGACAAGTTCTTATTTAAAAAGGAAAATATATTTATCCAAAAATTTTATTAGGTTCTTTAGGTATTTTTTTTCTTTATTAGTGGGATATATTTTTAAATTAAAGTTATGAAGTTGAAATACGTTTAAAGTATACCTTTTAACTGTACAAAGTTAAAATATCTTAGCCTTTTATTTAAATTAGATGTTAAAAATATTTAAATATAAAGTATATTGTAATCCCATCTTCGACTGAGTACAAATCCTGAACGTCAATGACTTTTGAAGCTTATTACATTAGTCTTCAAAGAATTTCCAATTCATATTTTTAATACCTTTATAATTAATTACATGATGCCGTAATTTGTGTAGCCACAAACAACGCTATAATGAGCAAATTATTCTGAATCCATCGTTGAAATAACAAATTCCAGAAAGGAATGCTACCATGAAAGTTATCAGGTATTTGGAAATAAATTTCCGTTTTATCAAGAATGTAATGGTACATGTATATAAGGTGTTTATTTTTAAAACAAAATAAAAATGTGTTGAATAATTTATGTTTTGGAATTTATTTTTTTATTCAATACCGTTTTCTTCTGAAGTTGACATTGCGTGGAAACCTGTCTAGTGCATGAATAACCACAATTTCCAAAAATAAAACAATTAAATTTTTGTGATATTTTGATTGAAAAATAAGAAACAATAATTTCAAGATATATGAACGTAATAAATATTATATAAGTTATGAAAGAATAAGTTTATTTCAATACTTACCTATTATAACAATCTGTTCTACCAGTCTTATCATACTTTGAACCCTAATTTGGTTTTTTACTAATTTTTAAACAAAAGAATTACTGTATTTTCGTAGGAAGAGAAAATTCAAATGATTATTTTAAAAGTCGTCGCATTTAGAATTATATACGAAAAAGGTCTGTATTACGGCTGGTATCATACATAAAATAATATTCGCCAAGTACTTGACGCATATAAAAACTGATAAATTACAGCAATTTTTCTACAAATGGAATCCGTAAGCTGCACCGCTATTAGCGTTATGATGTCATGAAACTCATGCGGGGGTTCTTTCCGAGATGTCACATGTCAATTCTGTAATGAGATTTTTATTGCAAACATATGCGATCTTACGCAATATACCGAGCCTTATATTTTATAGATAAAATATATTCTTTATCATAATTTTCAGATAAAATAAACATTGAATAAAATTGCAAAACAGAATCAATGTTTCATAATTTAAATTCTGAATACACTTCAGGTTGTTAAATAGAAAACTTTTTATTTCTAAAGCCAATACTTAAATCCCCCTAAATATTTATAGATATTTACTCCATTGAATCACAAGTGGCTTATTATCTATAAAAAGGTTCATCGTTGCCTTTCATTACGTTAAAGCTTTCCAGTCAAGAGCTAACAGGGTTAATGAAGTGTAATTTAAGTCTGTAAAGCCGTTTATATTTTAAATAGCTATTGCCTTTATTTACTTTTTGATAACACTAATAATTTAATATTTTTCATAAGAAATAAACCTATTTTTACGGAATAAAACTGTCTGTCGACATACACTTACATCTCGTCTACCCATGAACACGATTGCTGGAAGTATTCGAAACGCAGGGTTGAAATTAAAATGTAACCAAATTATACGCGAGTTTTAATAAGTAAAAATAGTTTTCTTTCAAATGTGTACTCGTGAAAAGTTAAGAAAATACTATTGTTCATATAATTTTTAGCCTTAAATTATAATAGGATTATATAATACTATGTAACTAGACAATACTATTAAAATCAGATAGTTTTATATTGTTTATGTTTTAGTAAAGAGAAATATTTGTAATGTATAATATTCAAGTATTAAAACGATTTTTAGTTAACAAGTAAGAAATTCATTTTAAAAATTGTATGTGACTAATACCATTCCATTTGTTCCAGAAGAAAGTCTCGCAGAGCTGCACGCTGGCAGTTCATCGGTCCACCCGTCGCTGCAGACTGTTACTTTTTCCATTATGACTCTACTAGTTCAATCAACGTTTCTAACTACTCAAATATCATATGCAACATTAGCTCGTAGTTTTAGATTCCAGGAAAAATCAATTGAACACTATCCCGTTATCCTGTTACCAACGTGATGTGATGTATATAACTTATTTTAAAAAGACATTTATTATACATAGTTATTCGAAAAATAAATTTCATTATATACTCGTACTGTTTTATTTAATGAGTAGTTTCGTCCGTGATTTCGTTCAGGACTTATTAATTACAAATATTATGTATTTATGCAAAAAAGTAAAAGATTAAACACTAACACGCCAACATAAAAAAGGTAATGCCATTATTTAGCTTTCAGTGCAGACCACAAAGCTTGAAGTTTTCCATTATGTGGAGAACTTTTAAAGGACTTTTTAGAAAATATTAACATTTCATAAGTAATTTATATATTCTAGTAACCTTTACTAATGTAAACATTAATATGTTACAAGGTATTTTTTGTTGCATGTTTATAAAGAAACAATGTATTAATTTATCACCAGGCACATTTAACTTTTTTTACATTTTTTATTTTTTAAATTATCTTTAGTAAAGTTTTTTTTAAGTATACGATTACGAACATTAGGTTATAATATTTTACTTCATACATTCATAGAAAGAAAAACACTGGAAATCAGCTCTTTATAGACTAGGAGTCTCACTATTTTATCACGACAATATATCAATACATGAATAAATAACTATATCAACAAAAAAATAGACAATAATCTATTACATTAACGTGATGACGTTTTTTTGATCATAGCCAAATTTGTAAAGCATTACATAACAAATTGTAATTTCCGTTTCAGGCGTCTTGCACTTGTGCAAATTTGCAAACAAATAGACGTTAAGTTTGTGAGTATGAAATGCATATGAAGTACGTCTCACTTTGATTTATGAAAGGCTTTTACACCTTTGTGTAAACGTTATTCACAGAAAGCTTTGTAAGGATAATGATATCTTGAATTTCAAAACTGTAAAATGAATATTCATAAAATTAGTAATAAATATTATATGCATAAAAGTTTATAAATTTTTATGGTAACTCAATCCTTTAATAGTAATTAATAGGTTTTATTAAAAATTTGGACACAGATATACTGTGAAGTCTTAATACATAATCATCTGGTATCACAAAAAAACTGTAAGGTTAAAGTGAGAGAAACGATGAACAAGAATTAATATATATAACTAATTGGTATCACCGTCAAACTATGCTATAATTATATGTCACTCGATTAGTATGTTGAACCTTTGAACAGGACAGGAATATTATTTATTATACAGCTGACCTAACATTAAATTTAATATAAATACACTGGTACCCACTTTTTTTTTCTATTATTTATTCAATAAATGGCATAAAGTTTTTTTGATTATAGTTCATAAAATCGTGTATAAAAAAAATATAGAACTTTTAAAGCAGATCAAATGATAGGAAATATAAGTTTATAAAAATGATTTTCCCAGAGTCACAGCAGCCACCAGCTAGGAAAGATATACCTCAGTCCTGAGAAGAGCCGGCGACAGAACCGCGGGGTTGCTCTTTAAAAAAAAAAAGAAATGAAAATGTAATGAAATTAAATGAAATAAAAGAATTACAATCTGTTATCATCATTAAATATATTGACAGCTAAAGCCTTATTCTCAAGATACATTATTATTTAATGTAATATCTGTTAGTATTAAAATGTTCTTTTAATTTTTTTCTAGGAAAAAGTTGTAAAAATGTATATAGACTCATAAAATATTACTTACTTTATTTAGTCGGGTAACAAAGAAGGTAAGTTTATGTTGGTTCCTTCTATTAAAATTACGTCTATCACTATTCTTAATAAATATATAATAATCTTCTTGGACGTGTTTTAGGTTTTCAAATATATTTATATTGACTGGTGGCCGTGAGTATATTCATTTATTTAAACCTAGCACATATAATCTCTGGGGCCCAGACGTTAGATGGCACGAATGGCTCTTATCTGTAAGATAAAAAAAGTTTTTATATGAGCTGCAATGCAACAGAGTAAAGTACCATACTTTGGTAGTAGCTTAATCCATTGGAGATTTATGTATATTAAAAATTTATGTATAAAAAAATATATCGTCTTATATTGATTTTTATAGATTATATATACTTGTTTAAACCGAAACAAATGTACGTAGTAAATTTCTAATTAAAATAAAATGTGTTTCAAACAACACGTTGCAACATTTTGAATAAGACATTAACCTACACTTTATCAGCAAGACAGATTTAATTAATTCTTGGTTCAAGTAATGTAACTCGTAATGCCACTCCATTTTCATAGATTTAAACCAAAGTAGCGAGAAAATAATAAGGTTTTAGTTTAAACCTCTAATACTACATAGATATCTAATAATTAATGGAAATTAATGGAAATACGAACTTTGACGTGCCATGTAGGTATATAGAGAATACGTATTACATCGGATGAATCTTCGCTGCTTCTGCTTGATGACGATAATAATGAAGATTAAGGTGGTGGTGGTGGTTTCATAGTGCTCCTTAAAAAATTAATTAATATTCTATGCCGTCGTTCGAAGAATATGTTGTTGAATTTTGATGAGGTATCAAATGTCGGCTATTAAAGTGACCTTAATATAATTTCGACGTGTGCATAATTAATTCTTGCTTATGAGAAAAATCGTTGATGATAAAATATTAAACAAATAATTATTATGATGACTACTTCAATTTTTATTTATTGTTTGAAATACCTAATGTGTAGCTGTAAAAATATATTAATATTTTCATAATTTAGATATTAATTATAGTACATTACTACAGCGGGCAGCAAAAGGTACACACGTGATTCCATCAAAGACTAGTAGATGCCAAGGCTCAGTAAGTACTTTTCTTAAACAATGCGTGGAAATTAAAACTAAGTAAGATTAAAAATGTTTAAAGTATTACGTATATTTTTCTTTCTATTTTGGTGGCAACTAGTTTTCTGTTAGTGTTTATATTAGTATTATACTTATATAGATCTCCTATTTAAAATACTTGTACACTTTACAATTTTAGAGTATATCTTATAATCACATTTGCTTATAAGAAAATAATGATAATTTCATTGGTATCATGAGTAAGAAGGCGTATTTGCATTGAATTGAGAGAATACAATATTTTCGCTTCAACAATCGCCTTTGATGTTTGGAAAATACGTAGAAATGTAATTTGAGCATAGCCTCCTATCAGAATACCCATTTTATTTATTTTTGAATTTGCAGATGGTAATCTTTGAAACAATACACCCAATTTCAATAAATTGTTTTACCAATATATAGAATGAAAGGGAAGAACACCAACAACATGAACATGGACTAAATTATTCCGTCAAAGGATTTTGGTTGAATTTAGTTTTGACTACAGTTATTTGAAATAGTTTTGTGTAACACATAGTTATGTAAATATGTATATGATTGATAACGAAAATATACAATTTTTTTAAGAGTTACATAAAAATATTTTAATTTAAGTATATATTTTTATGTATTTTATTTCAAACATTCCTAAAATAAAGAATATAATCGGAACTGAGAATAGTTCTAGTAATCTGAGTAAACATTGAAATCACGTATTGGCTAGATGTTTGCTGATTGTTGAAGTCGGATGAGAATTGCTCTGTGTTTGCTCAAAGTAATTAATGTTTGATGTATGTTTATTTACGTGGAGGAAGTTCTAGATTTACATTAGGTAATGTAGAATAACACTATCTTGTGTTCACAAAAAATATATTATTATTTGTTTTATAGAACAGACAGACAGATTTAAAAACTAAAGATATAGAAATACAATTTAATGAACAATATACATATAAAAAATGATATAACAATAACTCCAATTTTGTACACACTGTAATTTGTTAAAACATATGACCCAGAAATCTTAATGACTTCCTTTTGTATATTTTTCTATATAAATCTAAATTATCAAGTTTATTTATATGTGAACAAAACCGATATGTTAAATTCATTTCAATATCATGAGAAAGAGTAACAATAAATAGCGAGGAATCACATCACAAAGAATCACATAGAAGCAATTGAATGAACAAGCTTCAACACGTTCATTGTTCACTGTGAAAACTTAGTGATATAAATCCAGATTTCTTTTTGAATCAAATTTCAATAAAATATTTATTATTTAGTAAAAACGATTGAGTGCTATTCACACACCACAAAAGTGAAACTTCAGAAAAAGTGATCAACTAGAGAAAAATATGAAGGTAGAGTAATAGTAGATAAAACAATTTTTATATTTTAACCAACCACAGAATCTTATTTATATTTTAAAGTAAATTGAACATAACTTATTAACTATAGAGAATCAAACTCACTATCTGGAATAGTCTTCAAAAGGTCAAGTACAAATCAATTTAACACATATCGATTTATTTTCTACATTATCTAATGTCTATATCTAATTTTATTCTGAAATATAGTTTTAAAACTCTTCATGTTGTTTCTTTTAATTCAAAAATGTTACCGAAATAATTAGAACCACCTTTACAATTTATTAATTTATATGAAAT
The DNA here is from genome assembly GCA_959347395.1 of Mechanitis mazaeus. Lineage (NCBI taxonomy): Eukaryota > Metazoa > Arthropoda > Insecta > Lepidoptera > Nymphalidae > Mechanitis > Mechanitis mazaeus. The sequence goes on from OY365754.1 coordinate 11,114,275, forward strand.
TTAATTTAAAAGCTAATTAGCAATTACATCCAACCGGCTTTAGACCAAAAGCACTTGCCGGATTTTTTAGAACCAGAACTCTTAAAAATGGCATATAATTGGTAATTTAAAAAAAAAAATAAATATTACCAACTTCGATTTAATAAAACTAATTATTTTAAAATTCCTAAAACCGCTTCTAAAATCAGCTGTCCTCTACATATAAGCTGTTAGTCTATCGGTAACATTGTTATAGGTTTATTAACTTTTTTTTTTTAATATTTATGAAAGAGCTGAGTCGCATTGCGACAATCTAATTGTACTAGTTGGTATAACATTTAAGCATTTTTTGATAGAGGTTGAGCTAATATAATATTACACATTCCTGCATCAGACAATATTTTTTTAAAGTATATTAGTTAATGAATTCATTTCTTTTTTATAAGGGCTTACTTAATACTATATTGTTAAGACTTAAATGGAGCCTTATAATTCACATTTCACGAACTATAACAAGTAATGTTTAATATAACTACTCAACAAATTGCAGCAAAATTAATTGGGAAAACTTTAATTTAGTAGCGTATGTAAAAGTTACACAGTCGTGCATAACTAAACCCGGCCAAGTCTATTATTACTATGAAGTAAAATTTTTGAAACACTAGGTAAGTTGTAGGAAAGAGCAAATAATATAAATAAAATGGAGAACTTTCTTTTACAAAATTATTCCAAATTTATTATATAGATATATTAATTTGGATGTCGAGCTAAATCGTCAAAGAAACGTTTGATGATTTTTATATCATTATACATAGAAATAATTTGAAGAAAGCTAGCTCCAAATGTATTAATGTAATGTTTAGCAAACATAAATCATGTATGACGGATACATAGTAAATGTTTACTAAACTTAATATCTTTGAGGATCATTGTAGTCGGTTAAGACTATATTTGTATAAAGTAATTAATGTTGAATTATGTTTGTATATCTTAAGTAATTTACCACAAGTCATAGTATTGTTGTTATACAAACAAAATACGTAAAAATATTAAATAGATAATGTCATCATTTTAAGTATATATTGCTGTTACATCCGGTGCAAAAAATACTAATTGTATAACCGCATTATAACTACAGTGAATTGATTGATTGTAGTTTCATATATTTCTACTTTGTTGTGATTGTCTTTAAACTATTTATAAATGTTCCGCGCCGGTCCATTCCACATGGCTCTCCACAGGGCAACGCCAGTGGTAGTAAGTTAGTTGCACTATTTATTTATTGTATTATTATTGTATTAATTTTTAATTATTGTATTTTTTTGTATGTTAGGTTAAAAATATGATTGTTATTTAAATCGCTTTGTTTGTTTGTAACTTAATGAATAATTATCAGTTCACTTATATAAAGCAATCATGCATAAAAATGGCATAAACGTTTTTCTTAATCTACGACAAATAAAAATATATAGTTTAACAATAAAAGCACAAAAGCAATTTCATGACAAAGGGCCGCGTGCAAAGGTTCGCTTAGAAATTATAAGAATGGAGTTTAGTTTAGCACATTCCTTTTAAAATTATTTCTGCCGACGCTGCTGTAAAATACTAATGTTAAATATAAGAATTTTTGCAAATATAATTAAAGAAAAATTATTTACAATACAAACAAATGTATAACTTAAAAAAATATAAGAAGTTTGATATAAATAAATTTATGAACATTTACAATTATTTAAATCATTTATAAAATGTAAGTAAGCAACTTAAAATGATAAAATATTTTTTTTAATCTAGTCTAAATAGATTAATTAATATCAGTTTGTTTCTCATACAATCGACAGAGAGATGATAAAATATTTAATTAATTTTAAGATTTTCTATACGCATGAATTACTCATTTATCTGTTTGGATATAAATAGAGTATTGCAAAATTGCGTGCAGGTATATCATAATTGAAAAGTAGATGCTATGGAATTCGTTTTAACAGTAGATAATAATCATTTTTTTACTTATTACGAATTAATTTTTAAGTTCACGGTAAATTAAAGGTTTTTTTCGTTATTCTGTTATCATAACAATTATCGTTTTCCATTGTGATACATTTAAAAATGATAAAAAAGTCACACATTTACATACAGAAGATAGTAACAAAATGTCAATTGGAATATACCTGAATCAGATAGATACGAAAAAGGAAGGATTGTAGCGTGCAATATTGTGCAGCAAATGGTATTGAGTCTACAGAAACTGGGACGTGCTGTCGAGTCGCATAAACTCCAGGCCATATTTTGTAAAAGTTGATCTTATGTGTTTTGCCATGAGAAGCATACAAAGCAATATTTGAGTTGAGAATTCATGTTCCGTTTTGATAAAATTTGTTTCTTTCAAATCTAGAAATTTGTTGAAAATAAACTTTAATATATATTAGTTCTTTTTCAATTTAAGCTATTTTTTTCTTTTATTAATAGATTCTACAAATACATTATTTATATTTACTAAAATTATTAGTTAAAGATGTATAACAAAATCTTAATAAAAAAGTTTTATAATACCACTACAATTTTAGTTTTGCGACAAAATGGCGCATATAAATGCTCGACCACAGAAGCATACAAATGAAGTTTACTCTGGCACATTCCCTTTATACCCTAACTGCGGAAACACACGAACTAGACTTGTTAACGTTGTCCAATTCAAACAAAATTCAATATATTGAGAGCTGGAACATGCAATAAAGGGGCATATAGGGAAAAATATTGATGAGTTTTTACTTATAAATATAAAAGCGACTCTAATGTATTAACATTATTACTATATACAAAAATAATTTTTATAAACAAAAATAAAATTATAATTAACTTAAAAGAGGAAAATGATAAATATTTATATAAATCTTAACCTTATAAAGAAAGACTTAAAACTATATGTATATTATTAAATTGACTGTAGACATTTTTTCTTTTTTTTTCTATATAATGTAACTAACTACCAATTTTTCTTGTTTGAACATAATCTTTTAAATTTTTACTCCTTTCTATGATTACTATTGTATATAATTGTCAGGCTGTCAAGTAAATACTGTCGGAATTTTGCTCGACTAGTTTCAAACCAATTAGGTATTCTTATTCATGAGTTATAAGCATGGCGGAACTACAGAGTAAAATGCGTGCAGCAGCTTTCTTTGTGCCTTCGAAAATGATGCGGGTGGAGGAAAGGACGTTGTGTCGTCTTCGCAGATCTTCGTAACACGCCGTCCGAATTTGGTACACACTGCACTTACTGTGTTATTTTTTTATTTTTCGAATAGTTGAACATGAAGAAGATTAATTTTAAAAGTTTAAGGAACTTTTCGTGGTACTTAAAACTTTTCCCTACCTAATACGGACACTTTGTCGAAACGTAGGTAATGGACAGTTCCCGATTCTAAGCCGCGTTTTATTATTGCCGAGCCATTCTTGTTCATATCTTTAGTACTACGTAGGTATATGTTCCGCAATTCTTATATTGACGTTACCGCTCCCTTACGTAAAACTAACAACAATCACAAGCAATCATGTTACACTCAGGATGTTTTATCTTTAGGTGACCGGAAAATTAGGCGTATATTGCAGTGCGAACTAAAGATAATTTTAATATTTTAATTGCGTGGTAAAAAGGCTCCTATGTTATCAGTCACCCCTTTGATATATTGTAGGTAAAGAGGTGAAAGCGTTTGACGTATGATGTATGGAGTGGAGTTTTTCTATTTATTATTATGCATATAGGTTCACATTAATATTATGCTCTATGTATTAACGTACGAGTTAATCCTGCTAGCAGGATTACCTCGTAGGTGCTTACCTAGGTAAGCCGGATAGTTCTATGGCTGGGTATGTATATAGTAATGGTAAAGTCACGTGTACCTCAGTTATTAAAAGGCCTTCAGACGTTCTTTTTATTATTACATCTAAGTAGGATAAGCTACTATTGTATTCTTTTCTATCATTAATTTTACCTATCATTAATGTTTATTGTCGTAATGTTTGTCGTAAGATAAAACTATAAGCTGGGACTGAGTTTTTGAGATATTTTATTTATTATATCAATAATCTCATCTATCAGGTTGTTAATAAGGATTTATTAAAATTAAAAAAAAAATGATTTAACATATTGTTCATTAAAATTTACAAATTAAATTGTAAGTTAAGGCTGACTTTTTACAAATGAAATTGTAGGTTACACTTTCATAATCATTATGACGTCATCAAAATATCATGGAACATTTCACGGGATTCAGTGCAAGCTGTCACATATTTTTTATAACAACCGTTTTGTAAAGTGGAAATCAATATCAGACTGGGTGATCGATTTTTAACTTTTTGCCAGTGTCGACTTGAAATATTACAAGTCTTTTATGCACATGACTACCTGTGACATAAATCTGTGTTTTTTTAAATATATAATACTTCATAGTGCACTCATTATAAGCCATCCATTATCTCAGGTTTTTATTGTAAATATGGAACTTCAGGTATTGATTATGCAACCGTTTCTATGTTTGAAAATTCCGCTTTTGTTATGTAAACTAAAAAAACCAATTTATGGAATAAAAATAGAATTGAAATACAAATATTACGAGAGTTTCCAGAACGTATCGTAGTGTTTTGGACAAAACGTATTATTAAATTTTTTATTATATTATGATATTTAGCACCAGCGAATACTATTAAAAAAAAAAGTTTAATAGTATCCTGTATAATGTTTTTACAATACAAGATTAAAATACTCTTGATATTGTATACCCATTCATAAATTCGTAATATTAAAATAAGATATTTAAAGATATGTACCATAGGGAACGAAAATGCAGATTGGAAACCGATAAAATGAAATATTACGCTTATCTTGTCTCCATTTCGAAAATCTAAGATATGTCAAGAACATTCCACTTTGATTTGTGAATACTCTCACACTGCTCGTTATGGTTATTACAGATATATATAACAGATGTTCTTATGGTTAGAATATTATATGTCTAAACCTCATGAAAACAATATCCTTGTTTAGTTTTATATATAAAAATGTGTTAATTTGAAAACAAATTTTTTGAAGTAAGCGAAACAATATTAAAATATATATGTAAGCAACTAATAAAAAGGTGCGGCCATTAAAATCAAAATATTATAAAATATATTTTAAAAAAACAAAGCCTATATCATGATTAGGTGCAGCGTAGATCTATATATACACTCCTCGAACTAGTTTTCAAATAGACTAAAAATGTAAAACTGATTGGCACACTCCTCATGGAATAGCGGATTAGCTGGATCTAGTCATCGGTTTATTGGCGTATTCCTAAGTTTGGACCTAGGAGGTAGGTGATAAATACACTGACTGACAGACAGACACCATCGTCTTGTCTAACCGCGCACACGTTTGCTGCAAAGCATTCGAAACGTTTAAATTAAAAAAATATAATAATAAACAAATGTACTCGTTTTATAAAAATATTTTTCATGATAGTGATATTAAACAAACGGGGAAAAAATTATAAAGTAAACATTTGTATTTTAAAAAATTCGTAACAATCTAGTTAAAAAGATAATTATCAAATATACAACAGATTTTTTTTGCAATCAGGCTTTAACAAGTTGATTAACGCCGCATTGACAAAACTTGGAGTCAGCAAATACTTTCGGTCGAGCGAAATATAAAATAAAAATTGGAACAACTGACCTATAATTCCCAGTGGAAATTATAAAATTAGTACACGGAACTTTTATCGCAAAGAAATATATTCTTTTGAGATTAAAAAGGAAAAGATAAAAATGTTAAGAAACTTGATATAAAAATATTAAGTGGATGTACAATTAACATTATTTAAAAGATCAATATTTTATAACATTACTTGGCTAGAAAATAGAATATTTCATATGAAATTGAATTAATGAATGAATGTTTGTAGATCGTAGTAGATTCATCTAATTATGAGATAAATATCTTATTATAGAAAAATTTTGTTATGTAGAAACACATACCTCTTAATATTTTAATAAACACAATCCCTAATTTAAAATTACGAGCCACACAAAAATAGACACAAATGAATTAAAACAAGAGCACATTTTGAGCCTTTTTTTAATTAAACGGCATAAATTAAAATTAGAAGTTGTTTTAGTGGCCAACCTTCAACCCTCAATTACTGAGAGGGACAGCTGGCGTTTTATTATATTGTTATTAGCCGTCGAGTTATTAGTCATATAATATAACTATAATAAAATATATATAAATATAACTATAATAAAAAGAGTCTTAAATATTATAAAAATATAAAGTATTTTTAATAATTAAAACTATAGTAGCAAAAAAACTTTATTAAAAAGATTATTTAGTATTGAACAGAGTTGTAATATATGTTTATCATTTGGTTCGGAAATTACAAACTGACAAATGATTTTAAGACTTTTTGTAAAGTTTATTGGCAGTTCATGAATGCAAAAAAATAGAACTATGGAAATTTTGAATTAAACATTTTATAAATCCAATGCACACGTTCAGATAGAACAGGTAGATATCCACACGTGAAGTGTAGCGGGATTACGATGAGTACAGGTCTTGTTTGCTGCTGACAATATGCAATTATGCCCTCCCCAAAAAAATGAAGGTGCCCCGAGTAAATGAAATTGCTCGGAGAGGAATTTTCCGTTTTCTATAGAGTACTCCTGGTGTAAATTACTTTGAAGAACCCCTTACTACCTCACAACCTCACGCCAGTCGTCAGTGGCATGATGCCGTTTTTGAAACGTACGTAAAAACTAATCAAAGTAAAACTAGAAAACTTTATTTGACACTTGTCTATACAACTTGACTATGCGTGAAGATGCCAAATTATATAATTTGTTACGCTAGTAAAGTAATAGTCTACACGATTGTCCTCGTTGGTTGAACTGTAATTAAAACGATAGTCGTAATTATAATGTAACTAAACAATATGAAAAATTATATTAAACAAGCATGTTATACTTAAAAATAATTAATATTTAGACGTTACAGCTAAATACATATATTATCCCGTAAAATTTATAATTTATATAGGTCTTTCTGGTAAAATAAAAAGTTAATCCTGCGAATATGAAATAGGGGGGAAAGAAATAGGGGGGAAAGATTGTATGAGATTTTTATAGTCAGCGCTACGAAAGTTACTGCTGATAAGAATTATATAATAATTTTTGACATAATCATCATAATAATAGATAAATAAAAGAAACTTATTTTTCATGTTTTACAAAAGGGTGGATATCTTATTGATATTTTTAAGAAAAGCTATATAATTCACTATCGATACATTAATCAATCAATCGTTCAAAAATATAGGCAATAATTAAAAAACCTTGTATATTTATAGCGCAAGACGATTTTTGTCATAGTAACTAAAAAAAATTAAAAAATTAAAAATAGTTATAGTCTCGTCTTTCATATATATGCAGAAAAAATAAGAGAACAAAAAAATAAATAAATACTGGTATCATTTTGGCTCCAAATATAAATCAGTGACTTGCAGTTTACAAAATGACATTAAACAAAAACAAAATCTGTAATAGGTTTCGAAATCCCTAAAAATATATGTTGAATAAACGCCAACGTTTGCGGGCGACCCACTAGTTATTTATAAAAGAATAAATATTTATATATATTTAAACATTTTTATTATATTTTTATTTCTTTTTTATATTTTAGGGGTCTTGTTAATACAGGCTTTATGCAAAGCCACTGTTACATCAGACCATGATTGGATCCATTTTTATGACTTGTACGCTAGCATACATTACATCCGGCCTTAGGAAGCATTCACATTTACAAAAACCGTACGTGACATTTATTTAAAATCGCAGAAAAAAATTGTTCATACAATTCACAATATTAAAACGTTAATTACAGTCATTCATTCATTACCGATAAAGCATTATTGTTTCAAAATGTCGACCGCTCCCTTACAAACACGATAACTTCACAAGGAGTGAATACGTTGCATGCTTTTAGATATAAAAGCTCCCTTATTCTGCGACGCCACACTGTCTACTTAACGTTTCCACGGCTCTTGGCGAATTCACATATATTGTCAATCCTCTACTGAATCACATTTTGTTTATGTTATATGGTACAAAAAAATAGGTATTAAATATCTATATTTATAATTCTTTCAAGTCTAACTCTGTATATCTTAAAACCTTAATTTATATTGAAAATAAAAACAAAGGGTTAGCAACATTATAAAAGTCAATCAATCAATAATAACTACCTACTTTTGTTATAATAGTCTCACTAGTTTAAACAAAAATACGTAATCGCTTTTAAAGAATGAACCAAAATTCCCAAGGTTCAGCAATTTTCAGCAGCTGAGACATATTATCAAAGTTTAAAGTACTGCTCTTGTAAATGACATTGTGTTTTAATATATATTAAGCTAAAATTGAGAATATAACGCTGAAGGCATGTATTGTTATAGAATGAACGCCTTCTAAAACTTTTTGGGTTTACTTTGAACATTATCAGCAAAAATTCTATCACATTTCTATGTATTTATTAAGTACTCACTTGTTTTTATTTGAATTATATATATAGTCAAACTCACGACTAAAAATCTTTAAAAACTCCTTTTTTACATATTTACATATTTTATTCCATATTAAAGCAATGAAAATTTTATTTCAGTGAAGCTTGTTTATAAATATTTTTTTTTACTTGAAATTATTTATATGTTGGTATCAATACCAAAGAAGCAAATAATTATTTCGTATTTCAAAAATGTAAATTAACATTTGAATCTTAAAGATTACTAATTATTATGATGGCTGACCCGTTTGTTATACTCATGGACAGGTGCTACTTGCGGTGACTTGTTATCTTGAAGGCTGAATTGCAATATCAAATTATTAAAATATTAAGTCAGTTATAACATTATTGTAGTATGGCTAACATATTGAATTATGATAATTTAATATGTAGGTCATACAAAACTCATTAATTCTGTTGACACAACAAATGTCAAATTATATTAAATATTAAATATTAAAGTGATAAAAGTAGTTTGTTTTGATAAGTTGTCATACGTTATTCTTATATTACTGAATTTTGAAAAATTCAGTAATATAAGAATATTTAAAAGTTACGAATGTGACAAACTTTCAGTAGTGATCGTAGCCTCGCTTTAAAAAAGTGTTATAATTTTGGCTTTTAACCATGAGAGGATTGTTTGTACTGGAGTTGGAGATGGCAAGTTAAGTTTTCTTTATACTTAAATTTCTTGGAGTTTTTTGTTGTTATATCTTTTATGAGTATTTTAATGTTTCAGTAATTATTAATTAAATTGATATTTAAATTCATAATTGTTTTTATATTAAACAATTTTTTCCCCTTATTAAATATAAATAGTAAATAATCTTCTTTGTTTTGTGTCTTTCATTTAGTGGTATTTACTTGGTAGTGCAAAATAGCTTAAATTATGTCTTATTATTAAATATTGTTAGTTTTCTTTATTTTGTAGAACCATTTCAATCCAACATCAGAAGTGGGATCCTGTCCTCCTTTGGAAGTTATAATATTATTTTAGTTCGTGTGACCTGAGCGCGGAATCATGTTACAGAAATATCGAGAGCCTATTAAAAGAACTCGAATGGAACAACATTGCAACCGTCCCCAAAACTAGTTAGGCTTTTAAAGGGTCTGTAATATGATAGTTCGAATCGTGGGACCACACAACCACATTCACATGAAGGTAGATCAGAGGAAAATATGGATACGAAATTGCCGGCCTTGTATCCGGAAAAAAGCATCTTTCAAAAAAGCTTTAGACATCAGTTCTATATGCTTCTGAATCGGCGGATTCCTACTGTGAATACGTTAAAAAAAAAGTTTATTGTGAAATATTAAAATTAACTTCACTAAATTCCGATTAATTGAGTTGGTTTGTAAAAATACATTAAAATTAAAATACTGACATTAATTTAAGAATAGCTTCTTTTCATAGCAAAGTCAAAACCACCTCTGAGCTAATAGTTTCATTCAATTCATATACTAGGTCCGTCACTTTGCACGACGGGTGGAGCTGAGTGAAGCTTTGTTGCTCAATGAGTACTCTAAAGTTGTTCCACATGTTAGCTCTACTGGTATACACTAACATTTAATAAAAAGCTACACTCACATATGTCTCTAAAACTTAAGGACCTAAGTCACTGTACTCGACAACTCTGCCAGTTTTCGACATCTCACTGTTAATCGTCTAAGAGGAATAGCATTAGAAACGAAACACACTTTTGACCAGTAAGATCTTCGCTTCGCTTAGCTCAATTAACATCGAAAAACAGCCATTAGAGCAATGCGGTAGGGATATAACAGCTTCTTCTTTTCACCTGTGTTTTAATGTAGATATACGGTCGAACGATTTTTAAGTGATTTTGTTGTGACAAAAAATATAACTTCTTAAACATTTATGCATCATCTACAATAAAATTAACAGATCCAGTGCTGCATAAATTACTTTTTGCCCATTATCTGTATATATGTAAATAACTTGTCTATAATTTGAATATATATCTAACACTCGCTCTCATAGATAGTTATACTTTAAAACGATTAATTCCAATAAATAACAAACGAATTTGTAAGTAAATAATTGTAATTATACTTTCCGTTCATATATTATATTGATGCCGCTAAATAGTCCTAGAAAATATATAAACCAATTAGAAGAAACATACAATTTTTGTATATTTACTACATGTTTTAACATTCTCGCCAGCGTTGGGTTGTTCAAATGAATTCTTGTATGGAAATAATAAAATATTTGAAGCTGACTTTGGGATCTGATATTATGCTCAATTGGGTCATTTTTCAATGCAAATGGTATAACATTGCACTAATGGAATAATATCTTACAGACTCTCACTATGTAGCTTATATAATATAGGCATAGTGCTATATCACAATGACTTCAGTAATGAGTTATATGTATCATCTTAATATATAATACGATATAATAAAACTATTTATGTAAAAAAGCATAAATACCAGGATTGTACAAATTTTTAATTACTTTGTCAATATATAGATTTATCTTTTCAAAAACAAATTGCTGTTTTACTTGGTATGAGGGGACTAAAGCATTGACATCTTTCCTGTTTTTTTTTATTATATTAGATTATACTGTACTGTACTGTACTGTACTATCAAATAATATAAATGATAATATAATGTATTTTTAATACAACTTCTTGCCATAATTTTTTTGTATACAGAAACTATATACAGAATGTAAAATTCAACATTTTTGAGATTAAATAAATAAGCAAAATAAAAACTTAATGAATATTAAAAATGTGTTAGAATATTTTTTTGTTATCGAAAACTAAATCATGTTGATACAAAAGAGTAACAGATTTCAAAACAATTGGCTTCTATAAATCGTAAAAACGTTTTTTCATCATACCTAGTTTTCATTTTATACAGAAATGAAGTACAGATTTACAGCTTCTATAGAAAGTTTATTTTATTGGAGGGTACTTGAATAAATTTTAACTTTTATAATTATAATAAGATACTTATTATCCAATGAAAACAATAAATATTCTTTCTATTTTCTAAGTTATAAAGTCCTTAAACAGAAAAGTTAAAGTACAATAACTACAATACTTATTACAGTACAATAGTACAATTAACTAGTTAACTTTAATGTTGAATAGAAGTTTAGAGTTTAAGTTTATTTTATAATGTCATGATTTAATATTTGCACTGTAAAATACTTTGAGAAATAAAATACTTCAAGGATATTAAGATACTGCAACTAAGTGAAAAATATATCTATAAATTAAAAACTACCATAGGTGTTAACATCAATGGGTGTTTCGATCTACAAACTGCTATTGAAGATAGTGATAATTCACTGACTCCGTATTTTTTTTTATTATTCATTTTTATTTATTTATTTATGAACTAAGTGAAATATAAATTACATTAGGAAAGAAAAAAAAGAATACATTGGATAAGCTTATCTGTAATAAAAGATCTCTACCAGCTACCCATGAGTGTGACAAAGATGATTTCAAAGATGATTTATTAATGTTTTTTTTTTAATATACCACTGCATATATAAAGTATATAGTATATTTTATTATTAATTAGTCATAACTAAATGCATACTCAGTGCATGGTGTTCCATCACGAGCTTATAATTGAGTTCATCATAGTATGCAAATCGTCTGGAGCATTCAGTATGAAATAGATTGTGTAAGCGTACTAAATATGGAACATAGGAAGCTCATTATTAATTTCGTTACAAGCGAGTTAATAACGATGGTAATAATAAAATTTTATTTCACAATCATATAGTATTATATACTCATTTAATTTTACAAAAATGTATTACTTAGATCGAAATAAATTTTGCTAAGTACTATGGCCTCCTACTAAAAAAGAAATTTAAGAGAAGGTATATTTAATTTACAATAGATACGTAAATTAAATATACCTTCTCTTAAATTTATTTTTTTTTTGTTTAGTATAGTTATATAAAACAAAGATAGAAAATTTGAGGTAAAAAAATCTAAAATAATCAAACGAAACGAATATTAAAACTTGGAGTTAAAATTGAAATAATTTTGTTTACTTTCGATAAAATTTGTTTAAATTCGGTTTTGCTTAATAATCCCCAAATAAATTGTGTCAATGAAAATAATACAAATATAAAGATATTTATTTCATTATTAGAAATTGTTTATACATAATTTAGTTGCCGTCATTTATCACTTTGTTTAAGCCACCAAAGCTTTTGGTGTAAACTCTTTTTCCTAGAAAGATGCCTTACGAGTATTATAATTTGAGTTTAAAAATTATGAATTATATACACCCACCCGAGTTTTACTCTAGAAGTAATAAGATGAATGAGTTAATAATTTATTTATTTACACTAACAATTTTGTAGAACATAACAACATATTTGTGCGCTAGAACATTTTTTATGCATAGTAATGCATAAATAGACTTTAATTTTATTTATCAAAATATATCTATTTTAACTCGGACATAAACCACTATGAAACCCCATTTCTCGTATGACCACTATCCCCGATTATTCTTTTAAATACTTGGCTAGGTATCAGGAGTTAAGGGCCTGGTTGATTCTGTTTTTAAGCTGAATGGTCAGCTGGAAAGTTAATTTATGCATCGAAGATTCTTAATTTGTTAATAAGTAAATATGTTAAAAATATGTTATTTTATGTTGTTATTTTTCGAATATTATGACTTTATTGAAATTATAGCATAAATATCATTTCTTTATTAACTAAGCTTTCTTTTCAAAACTAAAATGTACGCTCTGTTCGAAGCCAGCTGTTCCAAAATTTTGACATTGACATTGTTACTAAATTTTAAATGATTATATTATATGACCTACCTACTACACTTCTTCAAGAATACCATGGACCGATTTATAGAAACACCGAGAAGCCAAAAGATAATTTCTTTATTTTATTCCTTACTTATAGATGAAAACAAGAAAAAAAATATGAAATAAATATCATACAATTTTGTAATTTATTTAAAAAATAATAAAAAATGTTTGATATTTTCATTCTTTTTTTACTGAATGTGATTATGGAATTATTAGTTTTTATGATTAAATTTCAATAGAAAAAACTTAAATGTTGACCATTTTTACTTAATTATTACATATCTTAAGCTATTATCTAACACATAATATGAGAAGTAACTTTGTTAGAGTTAATCAAAACTTGTTCAAATAGATCACAAGTTTAGCTTACTTTGATAACTTCTGAATAACCGACTAAATAAATCGCCGAACACGTTTTTGAACTAATACTAATACTAAATAAACGTAAGTTTATTTTGTAAGTTTATCATAAAGTTGTCGTAAGTATTGGAAGTAGAAAGTGTGCCAATTGCTCGTTCACATATGAGAAATTATGAGATTTTAGTATCCTGGCGCTCCGCAAAAGGAGACTCAAATAATCAAACCCGCTTTCAAATGGGAGAGTATAGACATATTATAATAGACTAAAATAAACTTAATATTATCAATAGAAATTAATTGTTCTAAATAGAAGTCTCTATACAGTATTAAATAAAAGGCAATGTGGGACATTTTATACAAAATACTGAACGACTTTTGTAATAACTCAAAATTTTCAGAGCGTTTTCAAAATACAACGATAAATTAACTTTGGTAATCACGGCGGTAATCTTCAAAGCCGATTAATTTAATATGTAATATATTACACGCAATGTTCTGGTTTGTAATCAATTGATATCCGACATTATGCTTAATGACAGCGATTTGTGTAATTCTGATGTAACTGTGGTATATATTTTTATATGTTATAACATACGATTCAAATACATTTTGAAATGTGTTATACATTTAAGCCTAAAGCCTATTAAGCCTATTTAAGTCTAAGTCAAGATATTTAAAACCATAACTGTTTTCATGTAACATATTGCAACACAAAATTCAATTTGTCTGAATCTTAATATTTTAAAGACGACGTGACGTGACGACGACAGACGTGTGAGAAGCGCAGGCGATACATATTGTAACACAATTGAATACGAGTTGTAAGGTCAGCTACATATGTGTACTTAACAGTTTTTTACAAAATTATTGTATGTTGGTGGGATCTAAGAGTCTGAACTGCTAATTAGAGAACAAACAAAGAGGTCAGTGCGTTACAGAGTCTCTTAAAACAATATGTTTCTTGCTTCTAAAGAAAAACAACCAAATTGGATTTTTAATTTTTTTTTATCATAATATTTTGATCAAAAAATACTTGAAAATTAAATTTATAAATTAAAAAAAGGATCGCTGTAAATAGAATTGATATAAAAATAAATTGTCTATGAAATTATTTATAATATATAATTCGATTCTAAAATAACTTTGAAATAATACCATCATTTATTATTTATATCTCAATTCCAATCAATTAACATCACGAATAGCCTCGTGTCTGCTAGATTTATTTTGGAAAGTACATCCCATCCGTTTTCCTTTAATGTATTACATAATGTATTATATAAAAACTTTTATTAATCGAGAGTTTCATCGATCACCACACCACCATTCATGTTCTTTCTTAAAAAAAAATAACATTTTTAAATAAATATAAAATGTAAAAAAACGACAAACATTAACTCAATGCAAAAAAAAAATCATTTGTATCCAAACAGTGGAAAACTAAAGCTTCTATTTATAAAGTAGAAAAATACGTTCTGAATATTTTAGCTTTATAAAAATTTCCAATTTTATAGGCGATATCAGAAAATCAAAACAAAACTGAACTAAAATAAATTGTGAGGAATAATATGTCTAAGTTTATAAATAAACAACATGAAAATTTTAGTTTTTTTGCATTGAAATGAAATTTCGTTTTTTTATATATTTATTAGTCTTTGGAGTTATGTAAAGTTAAGAAATAATTAATAATAAAGTAATATTTGTGTTGATCACTTCTCAGTGAAAATAGTTAAAAAAAAATATTTTTCCTTGCTTAAGAGGTTTGTGTCAAGATTGTTTTGACACATACATACTGTGGAGCCAACCATTGACCGGATGCTTTAATAATTTAATTGGCGGTGACTTATTAAAAATATTGATATATCTATACCAACCTTTTTGAAAGATGGTTACAAAAACATGAATGAAAAACTATTTTAATATTTAAGTCGTGTGGTTAAATTAAATAAGTATATTAAATTACAAGATATGGGTCATGAGACGCAGAGCGTCTATAGTAGTTATGAGATCTAAATCAAATAACATGAGTGTATAAAAATAATTTTATACGGATATTAATATTTCGGTTATCCATTTAACTAATAAATTAAAAGAAATCTTTCTTTAGATGATTTATCTAAATGGAAATGAAAAATGGCGACGCAACATTTATGAAAAACAGTATTCTCTATGACAAGGGTCAATAATGCGTTACACAGCAATTTCTTATAACAGACTGAATCGTCCTGTCTTTATGCCAAATAGCAGATAAAGATTTATACTGTCGTTTATTAAATATTCATGTCTTTGTTATTAAATGAAGTTTAAATCTTTACTGTTAAATACAAATAATCTAATAATCTAGTATAAAAAAACAAAGTCTAGTACAAGCTGTTTATAATTAAAGATTCTAATATAATCTATTTAATATACCTACTAACGAGAAAGTGATTAAGTTGAATGACAAACTGATGGTCGTATTACCGATTCGTGATATATAGAAATTATTCATGTTTAGTGACCTGAATATGTATTATCTGTCGTAATGGACTATGTACTAATCTACTAGTGATTCCTCAGATTTTTGAGAGGCATAAAAACAAAATGACGAAATTATATAATCTGGCCATTAGTTGATAGCACAGGTTTTTACTGAAGTCGATATTTTTTAAATGTATGGATATTACATTGAATACAAAAAATAAATAACACATTTGTTTTTAAAACCATCTACGCTTTTTATAATTGTTTTAATGTTGAACGTTTGCATTTCTATGCTGTACTGTGCTATATTAAAAATTGTGTCACACAGATTATACAGATTAAGTATGTTGCTTTCCATATCCTTTGTTCTTAGTCCTTACTGTATTTCTATCTAATATAGTATAAAATAAATAAATAGTATTTTCTCAATTAAAGTTTTAATTACTATATTAAATTTATATATACATTTTTCAAAGTATACAACAAGCTCACTCGAACTATAAATTATTCAGGTTTCTCTTAGTAGCTAATGTTACGGAGATTAACGTTAATCCGATTTTATATTTTTAAAGTCTTAAATAAATATAGTGGCTGCAGTTTTAGATTTATTTTGCACTGTAATTAAGTTTCAAACACAATTTACATATAAATATTATTAGAACTAACTTTAATGCAAGCAAACTACAATTTTAGTTTTAAATAGGAAGATAAACTCCTAATAGGTATAGATATTGATTTAAATGGTGTAAATGACTTTATAGTTTTAATGATGATATTACAATTTAATCTAAGAGGCTCTTTTAATAACCGCTATATAAATATGGTATTACAAAGGGTTGACTTACATTATTATAAATTCTGTGAAACTTCTATCCTCCATAGTAAAGGCCTAAAGTATGATATTATCTTACAATTAGAGAATATTTTACATAATGGAATTTAAAAAATGTATAAAAACACAACTTTTTTATTTTATAGTTTAAAAATGTAAACTATTAGAGTAATATTAAATTTATATTATTATAAGTCTATTTTGCATAAATTATTATCCGCCATTCGTCATTTCTGAGATATGTAAGATATAATAACTATAAAATTATAAGGAATATAAAAATATAGCAGAGGAAATAATATCAAATAATTAATTTAACAATCTTCTGTTGACTATAAAATTTTTGATTTCGAAAAGAAAAATAATAATTGTTATTAAATTAATACTAATTAACTAATTATTAATGATAACATAGTCGTATAATCAGAACCCTTTTCCTTTTCGCTGCACCCTCAACTGCTCTGGGATACAAGGCATTTACTATTTACTGTAACTCGATGATATTTTATTTATATATCATATAAAAAACAGTACATAAGCTAACAACTGTATTTTTGAAAAAGTCATTTATGACTGCTAAAATAAAAGTGACGAAAAATAACTTTAAAAGAGAATTCAGAATACAAGAAGTTAAATTAAAATGAAACAAATTTAAAAAGTAAAATCTTGTTTAATAAATGAAATAAGCATACAGTAAAGAATGCTACATTATATCTCAATGACAATATATGATTTACAAACTATACAATTTTCCACCCTCAATACGTAGGCCTGTTTCTTTCCACCATGGTTTCATACAGCTAGAGAAAGAAGCGGATGGTGTTAAATGCGTTTATTTCCAGAGTAAACCGATGTCGCTCCCAAACTCTCTTCAAGATATACCTGGACAAATCCCATTCTCGCAGAAGGAGGAGACCATTGTGATCCAGCACCTGTCGATGTCGATCACCTCATTACAAGCAACACAATACAAATATGAGGAACTATTTTCTACCCATTATCTCTATTATAAGAGGTGGTAAAGTTAAATAACAATAATTAGTATTTAATAGATAAATATACAACTTTATAAACTTCTATATTTTACTTATTGCTTCATATTTAGAACTTAAAAAATATACCTCTATATTAAATTTATTTATAAATACATCAATTTATTTACTACTTCTTTCAATATAAGATTTTTTAAATACATTATATAAAAATATTATTAATAGAAATAGTTTTTTTCTTAAGACCTGAGATCAACATTGAAAATCTTCATTTTAAATTAAATGATATTTAGCGTTTAAAATATTATGTATTTTTATAAGTAATACTCGCCTAAAAACCTATCTAACGTTTCTATAATCATATCTATCCCCGCAACCTTACCGAAGTGGAAAGATGGTATAAAATGTTTTAAAATGTAGTATCTATAATCTTGTTCTACCCTTATTAGTATAATGGACTGTTTTCGATTGAAAGAAGAATCAATTGTATTTTGCAGAACGAAAAGGTCATATCGGAGTGGTTTTTTAATATTTCAGATGTGTAAGAGCTGGTTTTCAGTATAAAGGTGCAATCATGAAACTTGCGTCAAAACTCTATTAGTTAGTGCTATAAGATGATATCTCTTATATTAATGATTATAGTTTTATCTGTTATATTCTATAGAATTCTAGAGATAATAAATAAATTCTTAATTATGGCAAACTAGTTCTATATTTCAGTTCATTTTATAGGCCTATAGTCTTATGTATAATTTATAATAATAATGTTAGATAATATAATAAAAAAAACCTAAAGCATATTTTAAAAAATATTGTTATGTCCCATTATCAATTGCTACCATAAAAACAATAACTCCTTTTAGAATTAGATTTAGTGTTGTTATTAATTTATTAATTTTATATAAAATCGCTAAAAAGAGGGATTTTTTAAGGTTTTTTGGCTATAGATATTTATTGCAAGACAGCAAACTTTATAACAATATGATTTTACGGTGTCGATAAGAGTGCTCTTATAACCAACACTAGAATTGGCACATTGAAGAATGAATAGTTCATACGAAGCGCAAAGCCGCCCGCTCCCTTACCCCTTGTTTCTCAGAACTCGCGCTATAATTATACTTGTGAAGAAAAAAGCCAAAAAGCTTCGACCGCATAGCCGCTGGCTTACAATTAATTTGGCTTTCTCTTTAGGTCATAAAAATACAATACCACATTTATGTACTCCCACTTATAATTATTTTATATGGTATTTTTCAAGAAGCAATTCCTGATACTAGTTTTATTCACGAATGTTATATAATATTATATATTCTATAACCAATTATTAGATCAATAGCTATACGAGACAAATGGAACGTGACCTATAAGATAGGGACCTATAAGATAGGGAGGGATAGGGTCGGTATCTAAAAGCTTCAAATTCTATGTCGATAAATTTTTCAATCCACGATTTGTATAAATTAATATATACATTAATACAACACTAAACACATATCCCGATAATAAAAGTATTTTATATAATTATACATATTCCCTATACATTATTATAAATGTAATAAAGAAAAATATTATTTATTAACCACTTGAACTGAGTTTTAATCCTGAGCATGTATAATAAAACTTTTACAAATATAAAACAAAATTTAACTGAAACAGTTTACAGAAACTTAACAAAATTTTAGTCAATACTTGACCAAGTGGTATAGCATTTAAACTCGTATATAAACTGTAGTTTAGTTTATAACTAACACTAACGCCAGTTTAACTCTCATTATTACATATTTTCTACTTCACGGGAACTAGTTTGAAAAGATCAAAAAACAACAGTCCATAAGTTGGAAGATTTAGACATTTGTATTGTGTGGAAATGCGAAACATGTATATGCATTTATATGGTAGTAGAATTACTATTAGTAGTCAAGGCACTGCATGCAATTAATTGTCAACTGGTAAGTATCTGTTTTTGTTTGACTTTTAAAACGTTGTAATTCTTGATAGCTTATTATATTTAGCATGATATGAGATTTTAAATTTTACCACAAAAACACTAATATAAAAGAACAAAGGGCGGTCTCATTGATAAAGAAAGTCTCCTCCAGGCAATATTTGGGGAGAGGTATGGACTTAAGTACTGTAATAATTATTACAAATATACCTTCAGGTCAAATAATTAACAAAATAAACGTTGTTTGAACATAATAGTATTAATGATGAGTGTTTCTGAATCCACTTGAGTTTAAAAAGAAAAAAATATTATATTTTCAGATACCGAATATAAATCAAAAGCAAAAGTAATATAATTCATTATATTAATTAAAAATCTCTTCATTTATAGTTATAGTTCTGCGTAGTGAAGAATTGATAGGACAATAATTTGCATATTTAATATTTTTAAACGTACTATAAAGAATTTATAAAGAATAAATAAATTGGCGTATCGTAAACATAACGTAACAAAATAATCTTAATATTAGTTGTATATGTTGTACATTAATTTGCTCTTGTTATCAATATCCCAGCAGCCAGCAAATTACTAAACCAATTGACGTATTTATAGACCGAGTGAAGCTTGATAGATTTTATCAGAGAAGAGGACTTAGACTCACTCGAGTGTATTGACACCTTCATGTGAAAGATCAGTATAACATTTAAACAGATTTTAAATCTTATTCTTGTTGTAATACAATAATCAAATTTATTCTTTTATCGCTACGCAAATAATTATAATCAGACTGAGTATAATTATTCTAAATAATATTAACTTTTTAGTAATAAAAAATATTTGGTATAATTTTATAGTCATTTTCATTACAATAAAAAGAAACTTTGAAGTGAGCCTTTAACTTATTGTCAGAAGACGAGATGATGCCACAGAGTAATCACAACTAAATACGGCTATAACACGAAACACGGACTCTTATACATTTATATATTCATAATAAATTTAAGCGTTTATAATAAAATAAATTAAATTTAAACTGACTAAAAGTTTCTCTTATATTTGCGAAAATAGCGCGCGACAATGACAGCGAAATCCATTTTACATACAAATGTTATCTAGTGTACGTTACGCTTTCAACTGCACTTATTTATAACATAAAATTTCGTTTTTAATTATACGGATAGAGAGTTTTGCATTATTATTATTTTGTAAAATGTTTAAGTGTTTCTAAATAGATATTGAGAAACAGACACATACATTTTAATACATTTATTATAATCCAAAGTTTTCTTAAAATATTATTTTAATTTTAATTTATTTAGAATTAATACATCTTTGTTCAAATACAGTACCTAACATTTTTTACAAGTGTAAATAAAGACAAATTTATGTTCAAAAATGTTAAAAAGTAATTTTCACTCAAAGGTCGTATCTTCGCCATATATTTCCTCAAAGTACATCCTGAATTTTTAAAAGGAAGTAAACGTAAGTTAAATTCCCATGAAAAGATATCCGGAAAAATTGCTGCGTATTTTTTAACTTTGCGACGGTTTTTTTCGTTCGGTGATTTTGTTAGCACGCTAAGTATTAGAGCTTGGAAGATAAAGATTTTTATAAAAAACGTGTATAATGGAGGATCATATTTTGTTCTTAAATGGCAATGACTAAGATAAAATATAATAATATTGTTACGAAATTCCCTTATAAATTAATATATTGTTTGTTGTTATGAATAAAAATAAAGAGCTTATGTTATGTTTATACGTTATAAAATAGTTATTATATTCAGAATATTATCACATGAATACCTTTCAATAAACTATCGGAAGACATTTTTTGAGTACTTTTATCTCTCCTTGGTCGGAGTCCACATTATGGTTTCTTACCAGTTTTTTTATAGAAATATTACATTTCAAATGACCTTCGTTTCACTGTATTGAAATTATCAGAAAATAGTGAGTTGACATTAAATTCTTTTGAAACATTATAATTAAAGTATTTATTAAACAGTCAGGAAGCCTTTGAGTATAATATATAAATCATATAATTCTGCCTATAATAAGTCAGTAAGATAAGCCGATTCTTCGGTCTCCATTATTGCTGACCTTTTGCATTTCAAAGGGCCTTGTACTGCCTCGACATTTTCTACAATATGTAAAATATTTTCTACGATATGAGATCTCAATTTCACAATATTACTCACCAACCAAAGTGAATGGAGGTCAATAGTAAAATTAAATTTACAAATCTATGCAAATATTAATGAGGCTTTCCGCGTCATAAAAATTTTTAACTTCAGCGTACATTAATTTGCTGATCACTTCATTCCCAAATTTTTAAATAAATCACTTTGATAATTATAAAAATTACTGTAAAAAAGTAAAGAATTATTTTTTGCACTTGTAATAAATCATTGTATAAAAACACCTAGTTCATTAATTTATATTGAATATTAAACTTTCTTATAGATTGAGACACGTTTTACGAGAAATGGTTTGCATTCATAGAACTATCATGTTCGATTTATAAGAGTAACACATTGTAGGAAAATGCGCATTTGAATTCAAAACATCTCGCAAACTATGCAGAATATGATTAGATTTGTAGCGAGATTCACACTTGGAATTTATTTTCATGTATATATTATATATTTTTAAACGTCAATTAAACTTTTAAAAAAAACTTGTGATTTCTTTTTTCTTTTAATTTATTACGTCTTATTTTTTACTATTTCATTTTTTTATTTAATTTTCCTTCATTTTAATGAGATATATTAGATAAGATAGTCTAAATATTGTCTAAAATAAAGTAAGAATATAAAGGTTTCTGAGGTCCTTATCTGTAATTTACCAAATTATTTGTCTTTCTCATCTGACTGTATTATCATACAAATATGCATATGTATAAAATTTTTAATTTAATTCAACTATTCAGTTTACAATTATTTTGTAAAATATTTGTAAAACCTGTTTTTATACTTATTCTCATAAAGAATATTTTAGTTTTAAAATGAAAAACATTTTGACTGTGTTATTAAAAAAAGACATGTAAAAGAATTTCAAAATTATGTTAAAACAGAGATTTTAACTAACACGTAAACACAAATATTACCTCTTTATATTAGTTTATATATATATAATATATAAATAAATATTGTAAATGGAACACTTTAATTACTGACGAATGCAAGAAATTTAACTAAGGGATTTGTAGCAAATAGCGTATATATCTGAAATACTTGAACAGTGAACTGTCATGTTCCTCGCTAGCGACAAACTGCAGTGCATTACTTGTAAGATTCTTGAAGCAATTATTCACTCAGAGATATCCTGAAGGCTTAAAATGAAACTTGTTAATTATAATGATAAAAAGATACAAGTTTGATATAAAGTTACATTTAAAAAAGTTAAAAAATAATTATATATATATCATCTATATGAAACTACCTTACTAAAATTTTAATAGAGAAGATGGTTGGAATCTATCGAACACCTGGGATCCTATCATGAAAAATATTAAATCCCATGTCCGTGAACAGACTGCCAAGCCCATAGACACAGTTAGTGCGTTTTGTGTGCATCCTGAACTCTTTGTCCGTAAACTTAGGAACCGTTGGAGGTAGGTGACAAATAAACTGACTGATTGACAGACACCATCATCTCGTTATACTGCGAACACGTTTGCTGCAAAGCATCCGACACGTGAGATTAAATATAAAAATGTAATAATAAACGCGAGTTATATCCGAAAAATAGTTTTATTGAAATGTGTAGTACTCGTGTAAATCTTAGAATACATTAAAATTGAGGAGTTGATCCTTCGGTTTTTTTTATTTAAATTGTGTTTTAAATTTGGGGTTCGTACATAGAAAGTAATAAAATAAATGTTCTGATAATATAAAACAATAATGAAATAATATTAAATAAAAATTTATAAATATAATACAATTTGTATCCTCGATAATATAACATTTCAACGATCACCGATCACCTTTTTAAAAAACTCAATTACATTTTGTCTCACCACCCAATTAAAAAGCTCCTCCAAATTTCTTAGGAAAAGATTTGTATAAAAATTCCCAAATATTTTTCCTAATTGTCAAGTGATTGGTTAATATTGTATTTATCTCGCGATTATGATATTTCTTTTTGTTTTATCGTATTTTATAATTAAATAGTCAAGGAGGCTTAGAATTTTATATGAAAAAAAAATAGCTTAATTTTTACATTAAGTATGAATGATTCTCGCTTTCATGAAATTCATTTTCAAGAGAAGAGTGACCTCTGGGAGTCCTTTTCTGTTGTTTTGCAGGTTTAGCTATATGTGATTATTCGCTTTGATGAATTTAGCTTTGTATATACAAAGACTTTAAATATTTATTAAGGATATGTCATGAATTAGGCTAGGATTTTATTTGTTTAAAATTGTTAGAATTTGTTCGCTGAAACCGCTGAATGAATGGTAATAAATTCTAATACAGAGACAAAACATTAATGGGGATGGCAGTTTGTATAAGCAAATCACCAGTTTTCCATTGTAGGACATATAAAATATATATATATATTATCTATAGTTGTATATAAATATATTTTTTTGATCTATAGTTGGTTGTGCACATGTTCAATTTATCGAATTTGCTGGCTAGTTTTAAACTCGAGATATTAGTAATTGTGGATCACGAAAGTATTAATATTTGATCTTAATTATAAATAAAAACAAATAATCATTTCACCATTGATAATAAATAAAATTCTTCGACTATTATATTACTAAAGGGAAAATAGTTTGTGGGTCAAAATGGTGTCACTGTCTAACAAATATAATCTTTTAAGAAGAAAACTTTGTCTTTTAATAAGAAAACCTTATGTCCTTATTATAATTTTATTATTATGAATGTAGTAATAATAGTAGGTATAGAAAAAAAAATATATAAAAAAGGTTAAATTTTTTACAAATAGCTGTGAATAAATCTTAATATACAGATATTGAAATATTCATAATATTCCATTTTTACACACTTCCTCTTTTACTGAATAATAAAGTATAACTATTGGTAATTCATATAACTTCACAATTCTAATAAAGTGAAGACAAAATATCCCGCTAACACTTATAAAGTGCTGGCAAGGTTTACGAGACATCTCAATGAGACAAGAGATTAATGAACGTCTGATTACACGAGCCTGAACATTACTGACTGGATTTATAATGTAGTGAAAATTATTACTGGAATTAAGATTTGCTGTTAAATGATTATTGAGATGATCGGTTTAATAATTAATAAAAAAATAAAGCAATTAAACACACGACTATGGCTCCAACCACTAGTTAATAGTATAAAATATTTTTGTATGTAAGCATTCGTGATCCATGGTTATTATTAAATATAATTGTCCGGCTTAACTTATATAAATACTATCGGAATTTGACCGACTAGTTTCGAACCTATTCGAAGTTTTAATTCATAAGCTCTAAGCATCGCGTCTCGCGGCGTGAACTGAGTAAACGAACTCAGTTCAAGCCGCTATTCCAAAAAATTTTTGGGTATACATGTATTTGTTTATTTGTATGTCTGTATAATAGCTTCAAAGCAGATGAATCAACTTTAGTATGTTATTTTAAACCCACTCTTTGATTTTCCTCCAAAATATAAAACTCATTGGATATGTTGATAGTTTGATATTATTCTTATGATATTAACACGACTTTATTTTTGCTGCACCTCTCCATTAAAAAAAAAAACAGTGATTTAGAAATTTTATTTATCTTGAAACTAAACTAATTCTTGTTAGTATTTTATAATGATACATTTAAATTTTATTAAAACCTCAAACATAGAGAGACTTCCAAGGGATGATCTTTTTATAATTATTTTATGAGTTTCCAAAAGATATAAAATTATTAGAAACAATTATATAATGATAAACATTTTACATTTTGAAATTAAATATCTGTCAAAATGTCTGAAATACGTAAAATATTCATTGGTTGCTTAGCTTATTATTCACTTATGCAAAGGGCTAAAGTGTAAACAAAATTTGAATTTCTTTTTCCAGAATTTCCCAGAATATTTGATTTAACATATAACTTATGTTTATTATATTGAAAGCAGATAAGAATCTGCTAGATTATAGATTTTATATTTTTGTGCACAAAAATATAAAATCTCTATATTACAAAACTACCTTTGTTAATCGTACAAATATGTTTTTACAAACGAATACAAAATAAACACAAGAAAACATAAGACACACATTTATTTTGACAATAAGAAATTATATTTACAAACTATCAATCAAATTAAATCAAATTTAGCGTTACGAAAATGAATTACGAAGCAATACCGAGATTTTGTCATAACGCATGGTATATTTGCGTTTTTTTGGGGTCTATTGGGTCACGGAAAAATTGTTCTAATCCACGAATCAATTATTCGTAAGATAGTAACAATAAGATAGGAACAATAGCAATAGGAACCAACCTTGGAATAAGGAGTCCGGATCATTACACGGACAAAACGTTTAGTCAAAGATAATGCCAAGAATGGCTGAAGTCTGATAATATTTGTTAGGATACCTAGATATATACATATAGAGAGGTAGATATTATGTCTGTTTACATATAATATTAAAAAATAAATATTCTATATTGCAGATTGTAAAAAGGTGTTACATTTATTTATTAAAACTATACCCGCAAAGAAAAACATACTACTCACTTCAAGAAGATTTTAGATTGTAATTAATAAAATATATTTTTTTAATTATGTTCATTTGTCTTATTCCTATAGTATCTTATGTAATAATATAAATATGACGATGATGAATATATTTATCTCACGACTAACAATTAAACTTTAAAAGATTATATTGTGGACAATCCACAACCTAAAAAAAAATTCTTATAATTTTACATTATAATATATAATATATTAATATTGTTTATATAATATATAAATATTTTCCAATTTCGTAGTTGAGTTTCTTCAAAACATCTTCAAGGTTGGCTTTCGTTCAAGCTTAACAGAACTTAATTATATTTTTTTGAATGTTTGCAGCGCTCTCTAGAAACGTTAGAATAAGTGAGTTACGCTCTTCTTCCTTGCAAGTACAGATAATTTCTCCCAGACATATTATAACCGTTTTATACAACAAAAAGAAAATCAACAAAGGAAAAAGTATCTACTTTAACTAGATATCTTATTTTACGGTTTCATATATAATATACTTGTTAGCATTACTTCCATATTAATATGAACGTGTAATTTATTATAATAATATCTTAATTATTATAAAATAATTGCTCTACGAATTAAAATTTGAATAAATTGTTCGCTGTCATTAATCTGATACTATAATTATATTGTAACTATAAAAGCTTTTATTACATATTGCACAATTATAATAATCGCAACAGTAATTGAGTTTGCTTGTACTCAAAAGTAATTTGTTTTTAATTAGTTTTGCTGAAATATATTTAAAACTCTCGTGACCATGATTGTCCAAAGCTGACTACAATCATGAGAAGGTTTGGTTGTAGATTTTATATTATTAAAATGTATATATATCTTATAAGTTTTGATAATAATTACATTGTTTTATCATGTTTTTAACATAAATTGCCATGGATGGTATTTTACATATTTATTTATTTTTCAACAAAAAGAAATAATATTTAAAAACTTGCAAATAAAAAAAAACTTGTGTTTCAAAAAAGTAGTGCACATAATGAATCATAAAGCAACACCAAGCTGTTACTTACTGTAAGTTCAATTTGAATGAGATTTCTTTATTGCTGTACTAACACTTTGTTCTTTTGGAGTTTACTGTTTTAATAAACTACCCCAAAATATCACATATCACACTAATATCACAAGTATTACGCACTCTTTAGAAACGGGAGTGAGAGGTATAACGTCAAAATCTTTCTATAACTCAATTAAAGGTCTTTAGCTCTCTAGAACTTTCAATTAGTTTATTTCTAGAATGTTCAAAGCTGATATCAGTAGGTTTGTTTCAATTTAGTTAGATATCCATGGAATGCTATGAAGCTTTGTCTCTGTGTCTATAAAATATTTGCACAAATATATAGAACGGAAAATCCTTTGGTTTTTTACCGCAATATTCTGAATAAAGAAGTATCTGAACTCTTATAATATTTATGAAGATAAAACTTAATAGTAATTAAAAATACTTATAGAAGAAAGAAGGTGTTAAAGGCTTAAGAGTATAAAGTGAAGATAAGATACTATGCATGTATGTATAATAAAAAAGTACTATGCCTTATCAATAAGTTCTTTTTACAAATTTTGAATAAAATAAAATATAAATTAAAATAATATATATTAAAATTCGGGTTTCATTTTTTATAAACGTTCGAATGAACGTTATAAAAAAATAACAAGAAAAAAGCATAGTTCATTCATCAATTTCAACGTTTCGACTCATCGCGTCGATTGCAAAAACGGACAAAACTTGCAGCATGAGCTTTTATATTGATCAGATTTCAGTAAACTAAAAAGCTAAACCAGTGATCACTTTTGTATGTTAAATGGAAGTGACAGTAGAGCCTATTTTGACCATATAACCTTTTTTTACCACCATACTTATCGAAATATCCCCTTCTGTTTAGACAACAGCTGCAAGGGTTCCAAATGCGCTCAGACCTGAGAAGAACCACACAACAAACTTAACTGAGTATTTTTTACTTGTGATTCCTATTTCACAAACGTCAAAATATTTAATAAACAACCTGCAAACAACTAGAAACATCGCAATATGTCCGACGTGCAGTCCCAATATTGGTCGTAAAACTAATATTTGAAACTTGGCCTCCAAAACAAGCAGTCGACGCGAGCAGCACCCGTACACGAGTTTGTACTCGTGGTTGTAAATCTGAAAAGAATAGAATAGAAAGAATCTAATATTAATCAATTAGATATCATAGACAAACCAATGATGGAAAATCAGAATTAAGTTCATTTTCTATGAATGAGCACAAATGTTTATTTTAGGAACTGCTACTCAGATTTGAAACAGAAATGCTATTGATTGCTTGAATGATTGAATGTGTGGATATCTTGATCTAATAAATAAAGTGTTTAAACTATATTATAATAAATTAAATACCAAAGAAAACTAACTTGATAGTGATAGTAGATCAGTATTGTAAAAACTTTCAAAACGATAGTTTCTAATAACTTATTTGTATTATCCTATTCTTGTTAGCTATAAATATCTAACTAAATTTTATGTGATAGTTGTGACTACAATCCTCCGTTCTAAGTTAATATATTTTGATTTCAATTATTTCAGATACAAAAGTACAGAAGAGTCTTGATTATTTTGTCGCACAGGTATTTTATTTTATAATAAAATACTCGCGTACGAGTCCATTTACATCAGGAGGAGAACAAACTCTAACTGGTATTACATGAATTAAAGGTTTTCAATAACTTGTATGCTCAACAGAATAATGAAACAGATGCTTATGAGAAGGTACTATTAAAGGTGTTAAAAAGTAAAAATAAATTAAAGTGTCATCTATCAAAGCTGCATGTAAAATATAATAATATGAAGGAGTGTAATAAGCTACAACCAATAGAATATACCATACCCTGGAGCTGGTACCGTGACATGAACACCAACAAATCTTCAAGTTGGAGAAAGCTGCTTACGTGGTGTAATTAAACACTCACAGTTCGTTCGAAGAGTTAGTTGCTAGCAACGCTCCTCAATTGGTTACTGCTGCTGCTGAAAGTCTCTGCGATATAATATTTATTTTCAATTAACTACACATTGCTAATACAGATTCTAAATTTTAGCCATAAAAAATTTGAAAAACACACAAAAATAGTACATATATTAGAAAACTCCAAAAAAAACTCACAAGAACAAATATTTTAAAAAACACTGTATTAAAAAAAAATAGTTTTTCAAAAAAACTTATTAACTTTAAACTTAAACTAACTTTGTTTAAACACATATTAATGACAAATCGTTACTATAAAAACAATCTTGGTAAACATTTTTAGAAAAAAAAACAACAATTTATTTTAAAATGTTGTAAGATGTAAACAATATTACGCACAAAGTGGATGACACTATAAAATTGCTCTTATTAAAATAAATCCAATTAAGCAAAATGATTTAAAAGGACGTAAATTAACTCTTTCAGCAAAACGAGTCGACACCCCAATTCCCTTTAGCACACCACCTACAGTGAAAGGAAATTAGGCTCATTTTAATCCTAATAAAAAAGTTTATAATACATTATTTGGGCAGGAACTTTATTTTTTACAGACTATAAAAGACAATGTTTCGTGTCCACTTGGGATAAGAATAATATATAACTCATCTATTTTTCAAACTGTTTTAAATGTTTTACTAAAATATTGGGTTATTGGGTATTATATAATTGAGAGTTTGAATATTGAATATATTACAGTAATACTTTATGAAAACAATATGTAACAATATTTAATATATTTAGAAGCGTAAAAGAAATAATTTAATTTATTTATACATTAAAATACTACATTAGAAGTACTATGATCTAGCAAATGGTTAGCTAGTGAATTCTAATGAATTAATATTTTACAATTTTCTTTTTACAGATTTCACATAAATAAATATTCATAATTAAATAACACTTTTAAAATAAGTATAACACTTAATTAAAGTTACAGTTTTATAAAATCCTTGATTTAAATTTAAAACCCTATCCACAATATTCGAACAGAAATATATTAAAATACTAAAATAATATTTCCATAAAATATAAGACAAACATAAGAGATACTAGATTAATAAATGATAAATTTATTTCAGTTGGGTGAGACGTATGCATTAAAATAACCATATGCATTTAAATTAATCATTATTAATAGTTGATTCCTTAAATAAAACCTAATGCTATTTTGATTCAATTATAATATTTTACAAATAATTCAGAACATACTTATTTCAAAAATAAGACAATAGTTCAAAAAGTATACTTTTTACCAAATTTTAAAGAAATTTCGGTTACAATATAGATCTTTCCAGCGCAGAACACATTATATTTTTGTTGTGTTTTTAATTTTTTATCAACGTGACGCTTCACAGAGCTCGACTAGTTTTTCGTTATTCGAATATGCTTTATTAAAAAATGATTTTATAAAATCTCCCAACATCAAACAAATAAAAAAACTATAAAAAGTAAAATTTACCTCCATTACATTTTCGTTCTGTTTCAATATATTTTTAATAAATATTTTTATAGCATAAATAAAAGTCTTTATCTAATCTGTACCCAAGTTCTAAAATAAAACCGTTTTAATATTTTACTACCGGGAATTAACAGATCACGAAATAGGTATAACATATCCCTTAATTGTCTGATGTTTCGTCCAGGTTGCACCGGCCGTGGTCACAGGCTGACTGATAATAAAATAATAATACTTTACGCAACCGATAGTTTAAAAGTTAGAACGAAATCGTTTTTAAGCGACTTTCAGATGGCGTCTTAATAGTGTGAAGAATGGGAAAATATATTGCAATCGGGTTTACGTATGGATTTAAGACCTATAGTTGAAATTGGTATAAGAGGATATTTTATTACCGGATGATGGGCGAGTAAAAAGGTATAAAAGAGCTCACAAAAGTTAAATAAAAAAATTGTGTTATTCACGATACACAAAATAATAAGGTAAACGAATTTAATAATGGCACAAGATAATACGTAAATAAGTGTGTGGTGTGCAATAAAGGTTTGAGGATAGCAGGCAACACGGGCTCAGTGGTGAATGGTGAATACTGACTGGCGAGTGGCGCAGGGATCAGAGCGAACTGCGTTGTAGTCCTTTGTCTGTTGCAAAAACAAAAAAATTGTGGCAGTGGTAAATTATTCCAATTCGAATTTGTGTAATATAAAAAAAAATATTAAAATATATATTATATTTGTATATACTAAGTGAAAAATAACATAAATCTTGTGAGTCTTCGGATGTTTGCAAGAATTCATGGGCGGTGGTGATCACATTTGATCAGTGACCCGCATGCTAATTTGCCCTCCTATTACATAAAAAAAATAGTTTTTAATTAGGTGTAAAAAATATTTTTTTATACAATATTTATTTATATTTTATAACCTAACATTTATAGCGGGTTTATAAAGAAGGTTTAACGTAGGTATAAAATTAAAATTTAACCAAAATTATGTGGGAGATAAAACCGTGAAATATACTTTTATTTTAAAGCGAAGATATTTATAATTGAACTGGATTTCATTGAATGAATTAGAAGCATAGTAAAATAGTTTGTCCGCAAATAAACTACTTGACATATTTTCCGGCCATTTGTCGATATGAATCATTTATAAATAAAATTGTTGTGTCTCTTTGTACTTCCAAATATCAAAGTGATAAACGTTTTTTTAATAAGAGTATTATTTTACAACATAACAACATAGCGTGCCGGTATATTTAAGATGTGATGTCTTTCCGTATTGAGGACGTTCTTCGGAAACAATTATTAGCATTAAATAGTTGTATAATTCTTAATTCTAAAACAATATCACCAAATTCATAATCTAGAGTATATGTATCAAATATGAGTGAGGTATCTTTAAAATGAACTAGAAAAACAACAATTTTGTATTACAATTTTTTTTTTAATAATATTCTGATTTACCTGAAAAAAACCTAATGTTACGTAAAGTTGTAGAATTGACACTTTTTCAAAGCGTCATGTCTTATATTTTTATAAATACGACAGTGACATGTTCAATAACCTTGTAACATAAAATTGATTTAAAGATTTAATATAATAACCATTTTAATTGAATGTTCTTATATATTATATTTATTTTTGATATCAAGACATAAATAACCTTTTTTAAGAATACAGTCTGTATTTCTGTTCGTCTGAGGTAAATCTCTTAACAGCTGATCTTAAAAGAATTATTGCAATGCATAGTACTGCATCACTCCCCTGATGAATCTGCCTGTCACGTTGTCTTCGTTATCGATGAAGTAAACTCAGCTGTCAACAATAAATCTTCCTCCTGGTTTTTATTATGATAATGGAGCCGAAAGATAGTCTTTGTACTTCATGTACATAATTCGCAACCCTTCACCTGGTCCATAACCCTCGTTACACAAAGTCGTCTTTATATATATAATCTATATATTATAGTCTTTGTAAATATCAGGTTGATTATTATATTTTACCCGACATTAATTTAATTTTACTTTAAATTTATGTCTGGTAATATGATAGGTTCTGATACTCAAAAAAATATATATATTGTTATTTAACTTATTAGGTTTATTCAGTATTACGGTATTAAAATATATTAGTTTTGGTTAGATGAATAAGTTTCTCCATTCTCACGACATATTTTAGTTACCACGATGACAAAATAAAATAACATGAAAAAATTGTATTTGAAAAAAAACAAAATTGTAATTTTAAAGGCTAATACAAAGAAAAAAAAATTAAACTTGCATGCATTAAAAAACTTGCTTGCATTATTTAAAAACAATAGAAAAAACTCATTTCAATTAAGGACAGAACTTTGTCAAGATCTTAACGTTAATACAATTAATTAAGGAATATACAACATGTATATATATATATATATATATATATATATATATATATATATATATATATATATATATATATATATATATTATTTTACCTATAAGTATCAAAGAGCGCTTTTTGAATATAGTAATAATAAAATTGAAAAATATTTTTCAAATATTTATATACAAAATACCTTAATATAAAGACACAAATATAAATTTCTAAATAATAAAAGACACGTCATGTGAGCACCTCATATTATAATAGTCTTGTTCATTTCAAACTTTATAAATCAGAAACACCATTACGCATGCAGCAGTATGTAATTTAAACTTTTATCACAAACTTGCTAAATCAATACTCTTCGTATTATTATAATATGAAGTTGGTTGTTGCATTTGGAGGATGAAATTATGGAAAAGCTTAATTTTTTCATAAATTTACTTAACTTTTGCTAACTATTACAATGTAAAAACAGCGAGACTTTAATAACTATATTATTCGCCATCACAACAAAGACTGCCGCCTTCTATATAAAGCCCCAGTTAGTTATATCCAAATAACAATTCCTCAATTGACTATTAGAATAACATTATGACAAATTTACCGGAAGTCAAAACAAAGTCATTTAAACATGAAAGCTTAAACATTATCCAATTTTAATAACAACAAATACATTTTTAATAATTATACTTAATATTTATAAAATAGTAAAATATATTATTTAAACGAGTTAACTATGTGTTTATAAGTAACATTTACTTTCTTAACTATTTCAACATATGTTTTATAAAACCCATACATGATATTTATTAAATATTTTTATTTAATATTTGGTTTTATCACTTCGTAACTTTTTTTTTGATGTTTTAGTACAAAATAGGGTTACGTCAAAGTGTACTATTCTCTAACGTATGTCATTTTTTTGGCGATTTTAATCCGCTGTGTGTTGGATTTTTAAATTTTTTATGACGAACGTATCGCTTTGCATGGCTCTTTGTTTATTTTAAAAGGCTTGATTTTAGTTTCAACAAGGACAATTTTTAGAATTTTTGTGGTGATATTGTAGTGACGAACGAATTTTGTATTTTAAAAATAATATATAAAATACTAGGCTTTGTTAACGACGGCCTTTTAAGTGTAAATTTTGTCTCTGGGGAACACCTTTTTGAATGAATTTCTCTTATCTATTTTCTAT
Source organism: Mechanitis mazaeus (assembly GCA_959347395.1). NCBI lineage: Eukaryota > Metazoa > Arthropoda > Insecta > Lepidoptera > Nymphalidae > Mechanitis > Mechanitis mazaeus. The sequence continues at coordinate 11,149,036 of OY365754.1, forward strand.
ACACTTTGGCACTCTCTGTGCAAAATTTATTAATAATTGATTGATAGTTTAGGAGTAAAAGCATAATAAACAAACATAAATTTGAACATACCATATTAGTAAGGATAAATTAATGAATAAATTAAATTGAAATATCCGATTAAAAATCAGCAAAATATTCAATCACATAAAATTAAGTAATTTTGTATTCGAGTAATTAAAATAATATCTTTGAGAAAATGTAAGAAAATCAAGTGTGCGTGATTGTGATTCATAAAACAAAGCTTTCGAGCAAATATTTCTTTTAAATGCAAATAACCTTAGAACGCTAATTATTTAAAAAAAAAATAAAGTTATTAGATAAAATAATAGTTAGTTAAACCATAATATAATAGAACGAAATTGTTTAATAGAATCACGATACTATGTGAAGCAAGGTCAGATTCATACTCTCATTTTTCGCGTTAATACGTTATATTCTATATAATAAAATATATATTATAAATAGCTTGCGTTGTTAACGGTTAACTCTTAGGTTTGTAGTGAAAATTAGATAGCACTTTTTGAGTCTTCTAGTTAATGTAATCCGTGAGAACTGTGTCGTAACGCGCTTTTATGAGTTTATTGAGCTTGGTTTGTTTGGACTGGTGTCTAATTAGTAAAAACGCTCAAAGGCTATTTATTTGTTAATTAACAGGGAGAAATAATAGATAAAAAAGAATAAAAAAATTAGATTATAAAAAGCATTATTATTATTAATGATTCGAATAATATAAATAGTAAGTGTTTCATACTCGTAACTCAAATATATATTTTTTTAAATGTACATGCATCCAATAAGTTTTATAAATATTTTGCTTAAGTTTTAGTTTTAATGTTTTTAATTTAAAATAATTTGATTAATAATTCTAATTTCATATTTTTTATGAGAATGTTTGACGTTGAACTAGTTATTAAACTTTATCTATTAGCGATAAATTAAATAAAAGTTTTGTTTGGCTCAGCAATAACTTTACATAGTTGAAATAGCTGTTATCAAAATAGGAACGGATCTAAATACTTTGAAACCGGAGAACTTTAAGTCAACAATCTACATATACGTAAGTTTTATATTTATTATCATACAAGTCTCATTTATTTTATTATATATTAATAAAACAAAAACAACTGTGTGCTTTTTAATAACCTAAAGATGTTTTGAAGTTGTTGGATTTCACTTATGTTTTCAATTCGGTGGATTACAAAATTTACTGTTGAGTTTGCTTGAGTCTATTAACATATCTCAATCTAAAGATACTTTCGATGATTATGCTTCATTTATGAGTGACATTTATTGATTACGCTGATGCAATGTTGACATATCTAACGAACAACTAAATAAACTTGAAAGAATATAAATTATGGACATCAGATTAGGTTTACGAAAATTAGACTATCTATGACAAAATCGCATTCAGCTCAAGTGGTTACTTATTCGACTTTGCTAGAATCTATTACTTTTGTACTGTATTGTTTAGTGATTCTAATTATTTTTGTTTAAAACGTCTATTTCTTTTCATGAATTATGAGACTAGAGTTGTAAAGTCATCTCGAAGTGTTATACCTAAAATTCCGTCATTTTTAAAACACACAATACCATATTTTATAAAAATCAAATTGTTGTTACAGTTCTTCTATCTCTTCTAGCTGGATTGCTAAGGTCTTAAAACTGACGGCGATTTAATGAATATTTTGCACCGCCTTTTTCATTTCACTTATCTTATTTCATTCTTAAATCATATCTTATTTAATTACTCGAATAAGTTTTTTTGGAAGAAATTGCTGCTTTGCAATAAGGCAGTCTTGTAGTTTGTGTAATTGTAAATTATTGTGTGTTGTGTAGTAAATGTATTATGCATGAAAGACGATTTCTAATATTAATTGTTCATATGCATAAAAAAACACCTATGACAAAACGCTCACGCATTCCTGTACGACCTATTTTTGTAACATACTCAACATTTGCAAAGCTAATAAAACCGAGCGTACAAACTTTTGTTAATATAACTGTTTCATAGTACACTGTTTAGTAATTGTACTCCTCGTTGTTAGCTAGATGTTTAATTACACTCATTTAAGTTTCCACATCGGGTAACCCTTACTTTTACAAACACCGTTTTGTTTTTATTTTTGGTTCACTAATAACTTCAGAATTGAGTTTCATAGTCATTTATTTTAGCGGTATATACATTTTAAAGTAAAACTAAAACTCTTTTTGTTATTATGAATTTTCAGTAATATAGTTATAAAATAGAAAAAGGAAATAATTATAAGTATATAAAAATAAAGGACACATTTTATATAACTTTACTAAGAACTAGGATTTAACTAAAACATTTGTGTGCCATAACAGTTTGTTGATAAATATAAATTGTATTTTGCTAATGATATTGTTGAAACATAGCTTTGACAGTGGGATAAGAGTTTTTTTTATATGATGGTCGGTTGGCCTTGTGGCCTGGTTGCTTTGGCTGCTGAGCCAAATTTCGTGCATTCGATTAAAATACAAAAAAGTTATTTGTGTGATACACAGATCGCTATTTCCGAATGTTGATTTTAATGTTTGATAAACCTCTGTGATGACGAGATTATTCCTCAAATGCTGGTAAGCTCATTAATAAATCATAAACTTGATTCCTTTTAAAATTCCTTCTAAAGTTCTTGTAATATATTTTATTGTTTCAAACTTCTTGTCTAATAATTTAACTTTAACTGCTAATAATTCATAACTTTGTTTGAATTTTTAGGGTTCAAACTAGTTTTTAGTTAATATATTGCTATTAATTTTCATGTTGTGTTTTGCTATATTTATTTGAAAATAAACCACATTATAAATTATTTTGCAATAAAATATATTTATTGTCAGAATTTCAAACCGGTTTGGTTATAATTACACTAAAACTTGAATTATCTTACTGATATAGTTATAAATAACAGTTTTCTAAAGGCGTCCTCGTATAAATGAAAACGCATGTAACAGCTGCTTCTAAAAATATTTTCATTTCTTATTCTTTAACACTTAAGTAGGTTAATAATAATAATATGTTTTCAGTTGTGTTTATTAAAATTATAAATAAACGGTTACATTAGTACACAGCTTTAAATATATTTAGTATGTTGAAAAAAAAGTTCAAAAAATTCATTTTACCACAATGTTGAAAACTGTCAGTAAACATTATCATAACAGTGGTAGCTAAATTGTGATTCATGGCAATTTATTATGAATGCGGTTATTGAAAGGACAGAACTGGCGCTTTGACTTGCCAAGTGCTTTTAAAGTAGGTGGTATTATGAGTAGTTAGCTAAGTTGAACGGATGTTGGTTGATTCAAACATTGCTTAGGTACCTCGAAGTATATAAATAATTTGTTATGTTCTATATTATAAATGAGTTTTAATATTGGTTAATATGTTACATCATTATTTATAAACATAGCTTACATAAACTATTATAATATAAATATAAAATAAAACTATTTTCAAAAGAAAGTACTTGTTACGTAGAATATTTATAAATATTGATTGACCCTAGAACATATTTATATATATATATATATATATATATATATATATATAAATATGTTCTAGGTTCATATTTAACATATTTATATATATATGTATATATATATATAAATATGTTAAATATATATTGATTTAAATTGTCCAACCCTGTTTATCAAGTTGACGGGAAATGTAAGTGCAACATCTGACATCATGCCCCAGATCTCGCTACATTTCTAATTACAGAACTACAAATGGAGTCGTTGTTTCTACTGTCAAGTTTCAAAATATTCAGATATATTAGTACAAAACAGAACTTCCCAAACTTAATTTAAATCAATAATTTCAATTATCAAAACAGAGGTTTTATCTGTGTTTTTTGTTCGAATATATTAAGGACGATCACATGTTCACACTTATATTCCAGCCAGAATCAAGTGATAAAATTTTTTTATTTAGTAATCATATTTGCAATGTATTTTTCGTTATAATAAAATATATAACTACAAATCAATACAATGTAATAGAGATATATCTATAAATATATAAATTTTGTGAATTAATGAATAAGAATTAGTTTGTTATTAATTATTTTACAAATACTTTAAAGTTATTTATGTATAAGAAAAATATCCATTTAATTACAATATATTACTAAATTTAATATTATAATTTAATATTTTAACCGAAACATATGAAACAAAGTTTGGCCCATAAGATGAGATGTCTAATAACGTCCATACTTTTAGTCATCGTAATTTTGATTACTATTTATATTAAAATTTTGTTTCCTTAAAAAAACATAAAAAATTATTTTGAAATATTTATAAAAAATGATTTTGAAATTGAAATACCGTTAGTATGTTTGAATGCGTTTGTAAAATTACTTCTATTCAGTAGATCTTGTATGTGAAAACCTTTTTATCATTCGTTTCAAATGGTCCTTCGAGTCTCTTTCAATTGATATTCCAGTATTGATTTATGGACACTTACAATTGTGTTCGTTCATTTGAGAGCATATTTTTATATGCTTATGGTAAAACGCTTTCAGCTCTTATATTCATAATGGGTTCGATTAACATAACTATCATTTCTGTTATTAAAAATAAAGTTTTAATAGTTTAATTTTTTTAACAATCTCTTACCCACGATTTAATTCGTAGCAGACGCCTTTCCTAATATACGTATGCAGGAAAAACTATTTAAAAACAAAGGGATTGAATTTAAAAGCATATAACCTACATTCATCCTACAATATCCTAAAATATAATAAACTGATTTTAATGTTATTGTGTACAGTTAATAAAATATAAATTTTAGTAATAAAATAAAATGAATAAACCACATTTGTAGATTCAATTTACACATAGAATAAGATAAAATAATTTACATCTGTATATTAAGAAAAAGTTCAAGATTGAGTTGACGAAGTAATAGTGACAGTGACAATGTTAAAGGTTTTATTTTCATTGTTTATGTTGATTGAATTTTGTGGTTAATTGAATATATATATTGGTTTATATATATTCAATAAACCACAAAATATAATATTGGATTAGCTTTTTGTAATTGCCAAATGCAATATTTATTTTCTTATTACCACTTTTACAACCACACTATAACCAGTGAGAGTAACAAAAAGCCGAAGTTTGTTTATTCAATGAAATATTTATAAGGACTACTCCACATAGAACACAGAAAGTTAGTCCCAGTTTAAATGCATTAGAATTTTATAATTAATGACGTAATGTCTATAAAAATGTTTTATAAATGTTACTTAAACTATGTTAAAGACTATCAATAATACCACCATAACTTTATCACTACCAAATATTTAAAATATATAATGAATTTTTTTAACGTTAGATATTTTTTTCATATCAAGAATTAGTAGAAAATAAATTAAAGGAATATATAATTAATATGTATTTTTCCTAAAACAAAAATAAAAGAACTAATGGATAGAAATGAAATAATGCTGAAAGGGGTGTTATGTACGGTCAGTGGTAGATATCATAGATTTTCTTCTATCACATACTTCGGTTTTCTATGATACTGAAAATACACAATAGTTTCATAATGGTGTTATGTATGAGTCTTTCTGATCCACTCACACGATTTTTTGTAATGGCATCTGATTTTTCATACGCCGCGTCCATATTCTTTTTTCACATTTTCCTTGGTATAGACATCAAGATTTTATGGGCAATATATAAGCCTCGAGATAAAAAAATATATAATAAATCTTGATGAAGTATTGTAGTGAAAGTATACGTTACGTTATATATAGGAATTATATTTATGTAACTTAATGTTATATGTAATACAAAATAATGTATGCTATTTGACAACATTTGTTATTTAAATAAGTGCTAAAATTATTAAAGAATGAAGTTTTATAGTAGGAGCTGCTGTGAGCTCAACAACCAGTGTCGTGGGACTTAATATATTTAATATATCACAAAGTACATAATTATTATGGATATTATATTTTTTCCTTTTTAATGTACGTTAGGAATATATTATAAAATATTAAAAAAAATTTCATTAAAATGTATATAATTTACTTATGATAAAATTACATTAATTATTAAAATTACAAGCATAAATTACTGATTTAAAGGTTCGGTAGTCATTATTATTTTATGAAATGAAATTTGTTTCAAATATTCATTTTGTTTATGTAAAAAGATGAGAATCAGAACTAAATAAACAAGAAGTAATGTAACTTGAATATTTGTTTATATGATAAGGGATTCTGACAAGAATTCGGGTTGTATCTGTTTATGTAAAGAAATACTAAATTCAAACAAAAATAGTAGAATGTAGTATTTATTTTTGAACATATTTGTTTTAATCTTATATATTAATGCAGGAAGCGATTTCGTTGGCACACTGTAGCTCGAGAACCACTAAAGGGAAAAATATCGTTGATGGCTCAAATCAAAGGTCTCATTATGCTACACTGCTGAAAAATAGTGACAACTCTCAAATCTCATTAGCCTAATTGCAGTAATTAGTCAAAAAATTAATTTTTCCCATAGACTTTGCATGGAGAAATTTTGCGCGCGCTTTCAAATTTTTTGTATTATCTATTGTGACTAGCTGGTCTTAGCATACTAGTGTAAATGATTCTAGATATTATATTTTAATGATTTAATATTCGTCTTAATATTATCGAGATAAGACGTTGTAATCGCGCTTATTTTTCAGTGTCATCGCCTAATTACTCTCATTTAATCCTCACAAAGCCTATTAAACCACGAAAATTAAGAATTCAGAAGATATTTACTCGACGAACGAAATTTCAGTTCAGGGAGTAAAATATTTAATGTATCTAGCTAATTTACTCTTAAAAGAATACAATGAATGAAGTTTACATTTTTAAATTTGCAATTTATTATTAAATAAGTAATTTTTGAAATTAAATAAGTACATAATTGGCTTTCCAGCAACTAGTGTACTAAGATTTTTAAAATGTATTTTGGTTATACATACAAATTTCGTTAAAGTAATTACTGTAGTACAATTTTTGTGTTCCATGATTACTGTTATTTTTAGCTTCTTGGCTGTACTCATGTTAATTATATGTCGGAGAAGAGTCAAATGTGTCCATTATTGAGCTGAGCGAAGCAAAGCTCTTTACTACTCAAATTTTAAACTCTTTGTTACTCTTCTCCACCTTCAATTTCCGAGCTACACGCACACATGCAAAACTCAATTTAGCAAAACTCGGTCTGGATTGAAAATCAGCCAAATCGTAATTGTAGTTTTCGAGATAATTGATAAAATGTGTCCCATATAGTTAACATATAGAACGTTGTTGTTTCGCGCGCGCGACCATTCCTACTACACTACTTCAGAAGCGTCTCACGTGCTTTCACCTCAGTCGTCTGTGAGACGTAAATTAATTATAAATTTGCGCAAACCAAGTATTGACATCAAATCATAATTTTTATCCATAAATAAATGTCAATATTTATCTCTAGATATTGATATGCTCGATTGCTTCGCGAGGCTAACCCCGCTTGCGTTGACCTAATTAATAAACTCTTCAAGTCTCCTCTGTACCTCAAAGCTTTCTTACCAACAATGGCCTCTATCATTGAATTATTAATAAAAAAGAGGAAAAAAAAATATGACATAGCAAATAGTGCAAAGACTCACTTTCAGTTCCATTAATATTTATAACCATTCTTTAGAACACTAAAATTAACAATGTTTTACTAAGTAAAATGCAACTGCATGACAGCGCAGTCGTAGCAGTGTCGTGTCATACGAAGTGCTGTGTTTACTTACCGACAATGAAGATGACGCGATAGGAAGATTCATCAGGCGAGCGGTGAAGGCAACTTAATGTTTATTAGATATTTTATATTTCTTAAAAACAATACTCAATGTTTGCAGTGAACAAAATTAAGTAAAATTTCTAAAAATAATATATTGTTTTCTTAATTATTTGCTATAAATTATAAACAATTGTTGAACAACTTTTATTAGTAATTGATTAAAAAAATTTGCAGTAGAATATTAGTTTAAATAAAATAAATATGTATTTGCAATTGTAAGTTATGTCTTCTAACCCTAAAATAAATATTTCGTATTATATTATTTTCTTAAGCTTAACGATCTCTGAAAGGGAAAGCTTTTTAGCGGCAAGGCCGCCTTTTTGTTAGCAGACTATTATGTGTTGTTTAATCATTGCATCTCTTTATTTTATGTTTGTTGGTGTGCAATAAATAATATATATTATTAGTAACTACTTCTTAATTGTGAAAACCGACTTATATTTTACAAGATCTATCACACTTGTTCAATCTTGCTTAGTTACTTTGATGCAATAGTTCATCTATGTAAATTTGTTAAATATGTAATCGGCTTTTTTTAAAATGAATAACTTGTAATAAGAATTCTTACAATAACAAAAAGTGTTTTGTCGTTTTTGTGGTATTACTATCGTGTTTGTTAAATTATTATAAAATCTTTATGTTGTTTTAGATAAGTATAGAATAAGTAAATTTAACGCCTTTTTCCTTAAATTAACCGATTTAGAGTAAATATTTTTAGCCTTATTCTCTTAAACCTAGATTTATTTTAGTTCATTTGCTTCATTAGTTAATGGAAAGCTTGTTTCTGAACTGTATATTTTTAAATCAACCAGAATTGTTAAACACAGTAACAAATCACATTACTGCACAGCAGAACAATAACTATAAAAATAAAAGTTATAAATATTGATTGAATAACATTAAAGTGAAAAGGATTTTTGTTATTATAAAATATATTTATTCGACTATTTGCAAGTTGCAAGTTAATAAACATTAATTTATTTTCATAAGAGTATCGGTGAATTTTGTTTTGTTGTTCTAAGTTTGTAAACCCTACGTGAAATAATTACTTCTCCCTATTTTCCCCCAAGTCTACAAGATATTATATTATAATTATTCTTATAATTACTCGCAAAATTCAATTTACTAGCAAAATGGGGAAAACTCTTGTGAATCTTATTATTGCCTGAGTCTTGCCTGAATCTAATTATTGTTGTACTTTTTCGCACACTATGTTTTCTCTACGAATAATAAACGATAAGACGATCTACTTACTACTTTATGAGGATTTATAATTTTTTCTCAAACCCCGTTTAAATGCATCTAGCAAGATTACTTAGTGAGGTCACTATCGAAAAATCATCTGAATATATACCAATGATTTTTGATAGTATCATTCTCTTTTATTTTGAATCGGTATCGATTATCTTTTTCTTATTAATTATCTCACTGGATTTATAGAAAACTGTCTATTGTCACCCAAAAAAATATGCAATAGTCGCGTATATAACATCAAGACCGTTGTCGCAAGCTACGACAACAACACTGATGACATTGAATGCTTAGTGTCGTATGTGCAAAATACGTACGATACATTTAAGAAGTTTAAAATTTATGTACAAAATCTTGTAAATAGATTTTTAACTGCTTATTGTGAGATTTTGAATGTTGAAATGCAATTATGGTATTACCTCTTTCCTCCTTCTCTTTCCCTGATGAGAATTAATTGAGAGGGAAGGGAATAAAGATGGTACGGATCATTCAACTCGTAATTGGGTTTATTACTCTTAATATTGAAAGTATAGAAATGCTTTAAGTGAAGTATTCTTCAAATCAATTTAGCTCCTATGGTTTGTCGCGATTGAGTATATTTTAGCATTCAATTAACGACGACAGTCATATTACTCAAGTTGAGAACTTGACAAATATACGTGTATGTCAGGATATAAGTCAAGAACTTGGCAAGTAACAACCTTACGTCACGATAGAATTTATTTATATGATACAAGTCTATAGACTTATTATATGTATATTATAAGTGTATAGACTTATTATTTGTATATTTTAAAAGATAAATAAACTTGAATAAACATTTTTATAGAAATGATATTTTGTAAATTGATGATTAAGTAAATTAGTTAGAATTTTCAAAAGAAGACTAATAGATGACACCTCTGTTTCGATAAAGACTAAAGATATCATATGAAACTTCAAAAGGTGCGGTAACTTAATTGAAAGATCTATCCGACCTGATGGACAATAACTTAAAAGTTGTAGCTTCTATTCTTACTAAATGACTTTATACATAAATATCCTTGTAAAATAAACGGAATTCCGGAGAGGCTTATAAAACGTTTTTTTTTTTAATATTTAGCAATATAATATCTAGTATGAATTATATGTCTTAAGTGGTGAAGGATTTTTATTAAAGTGACATGGAAATTAATACCTGGACGTACCAAAACAAATCAGATTTTTTCAAAAAAGGATTGACATTTGAGACAGATATTCTGTTTTTTTTTTGTAATCTGTTAGAAGTCGATACCCAGCAAACATGAACAAACAAAAAAAAGGTAACCAGTGCAGAGCAATTAAATGTATATAATTATCGAAGTTTAAACATCTAGACTATGTTTAGTTTAGTCCATCTTCGTCAATAATTTCCAGGAGTAGCTGTGTTTATAATAAGTTATTCTTTTCACTTCACTAGTTCACTTGTTAATTAATTTCTTCATAAATAGCGATATAATAAAAACATTTTGCATATTATATATATTATTTTGGTCTTTTACAATGTTCTGAAGCAAAATAAATATTAGTGAAAAAATTGCGATATGATAAATAAAATTTTTATGTGTCAAATCAACAATCGAAATAAAATATTTGTTAATAGAGAAAGAACTAGAACTTTTTTAACGGATTTAACTCGCGTATAATCGTAATCGTAATCGTATTCACGGATAACAAGAAGTCTTTCATTAAGTGAGGTCTGACGATGCGGCCTTAGACGTGAAACTTTATATTATTTATCAGTGGGTCTTATTAGATAGACTCTTACCATCTTCTCCATTAAAATTAGGATATTTTTTAATTGAAAAATCATCGCATTTTGTGTATTTTTTAATTTAAAGAGGCACATTTTAAAATATATATTTGAACTTTAATAAATGCATCATTTTAAAATAAGATTTTGAATTATTACAGTTTTGATAAAAAAAAATAGCTTTAATACTAGTAAAAGAAACTATACAAATATTATATCGAATATACAGAATACTTTTATAATTGCATGGCAAAATATTAGGGCTCGTTTATTTATAAATACTATATACAATATAAATACCATAAATAATATAAATGTCATAAATTACTTTGTGGAAGTTTGGAGTTCGTAGCGTGTAGCACGTATGTAGACCATATTAACTCGAAAGTTTTGATAGAGCATGCATGTAGTGAATAACATAAACGTTATTCGAATACTGTTGTTTATTTTTTATTTGTTATAACAGACTGCCAACAGCATTTATAAAATTACTAAACAATATTAGTTCGATAATATATGAGACAATCGTATTACACGTATATATTCTTAAACAATTACTTAAACGACGAGAAAAATAAAATAAAATAAGTTAATACAAGTGCTTAAATAAAGATCAAGGTCACTCAACAAACTTTAGTTATATTTTTATTGAATGCTCTTAAAGACGGCTCATTATCACTGGCTAAGGTTTTTTGCTTCTTTATTGTAGGGACTTGCGCTTTCATGGTACGAAAGGGTGGTCTTTTTATAATTGATTCTGTTACGTCTTACATAACGTATAAGTTGAATTTAAACAAAATTACGTCTTTGGATTATGGTTTGCATATTAAAATATTTGATTGGATCTTAATCTTAAAACGTAAAGCAAATTATTTAATTAGTTTTTTGTATTTTATCATGTCTGTGAAATGCGGGTTGTATGTCGGTGATTAAACGATTTGCTGAATTTGCTGCGTACATAGTTATTGTAAAATAGTTTTGTAATGAGTTTGTTTTTAAAATATTTGCCATTTATTTTTGATGAGACCATGCATACAAAATACGTGTTTGATTTCTTTTCTAGAAATATTATAAGTTTTTTGCTTGTTTTAGCATCAATTTTATGTGGAACCTGTTTATTTATTTTTATTTCTTTGACACCAAAATTTTAATCTGTATATTTATATATATCGTCTTGCTATAAAACTTTGTTGTAACTATTAACAGTTCTTAAGAATTTAATACATTTTTAATAGTTTTATTATATTTTTCTTATTTGCAAAAGTTTAATTTTAGAGTTTGCCAAATTTTAAAAATATTATTCATGAAAATATTTTAAAAAATGTCCCTTAATTCGATGCTTGTTGTATTCCGAAAAAGACTAAATCTCTTTCAGTTTTTATACACGCAACACTCACACCATATATTTTTTTTTTATTTTTCCACAGATTTTGAATTGAATTGATAATTCAATGGTTAATTTTGTCAATTGCTTTTGAAAAGACAGTATATATTGCGTCGATTTATTTGTCTAGTATAAGGGAAATGTTGTCTAAGAAAATTGTATGAATAAACCTTTTATCATAAAGCCTTGCATGCTTATATTTGCCAAAGTTGGCTACGACTTTCTTGTAAAGGAATTGACGAACCAGCTTTTCAAACACTATCAAACGTAGAATAATGATAGGACGATAGGTTAATACAAGCTCTTTATTTTCGTATTCGTTTTCTTTTTACATTTTAGAACAAATAGAACTTGAAGAATTCTAAAGACAAATATGAGGGAAAAGTTAACGACTGAAAATAATTGCTAATAAAAAAGTCGGAACCAGAACCTGCCGCCGTGTTTAGTCCAGCTTGTATAGTATTATTTTTCTGCTGTTGACATCAATATATTAGTCCCCGCTCGAGAAAAAGGAATTAACATCAACTTCATTAAATTTATTGTAATTATTATCGTCTGAGATATTGTTATTATTATGGTAGAGTTCCGTACCTCAAAAGGAAAAAATGGAACCCGTATAGGATCACTTTTTGTCCGTCCGTCCGTCCATCTGTCAAGATTCTTTTTCTCAAGATCGCGTGGATGTATTAATCTCAACTTTATGTCAAATACTCAAGTTTACTGTCCTTTAAAGCTATACAAAAATCAACCTTCTAAGCTAACACAATCAAGAGATACAGCCTTTTATACCGCAAATTTCCGTAATTGTTGAAATTCGCAAGGTAATCAAAACCTATACAGTACTTCCCGTGAACTCAGAATTTTGAAATTTGGAATGAAGTTACGTCTTACAGCACAGATAAAAGAAAAAAATGTGGATACCATAAATTTTTAGTGACATCATATAATAAAAATATTTTAATTAATTTTAAGGTTACTACCTCTTTTTAATTACTAAACTGTTTAATACTTTTAAGCTGTAACATAATCAAACTTCTACGCCAATGAAATCAAAAGAAACAGCAATTTACACACACATTTTCAACAAAGAAAACTAAATAGGGTATATGTTCGATTTAATTTTATTACAATAGGGCGTACTCTATTGTAATAAAATTATTTCCATATTATTGTATTCCACGTACTCTCCTCATATCAAACACCGGAGTTTAATGATCCGAGAAGTTGATATTCTCTCACCTGGACATATGTTACTCATTTAATGGTAGATACCACTAATATGTTTATAAATTAAATGTAAATAGATCGTTTTTATTTTTAATTTAATACTGTAACGTATGAAAGTAAAAAATGCTTTTTATGTACATTTTTTTACTTTTAATTGTAATTTATAAATTACATAAGTATGAAAACTTGCAAAAAAAGCTTTAGTCTCACAAAATTTAATTTTTTATTTACTTATTTTTTTCTTTTCTACTTTGAATCAATAATAGTGATCACTTTTAAACGTCAAAATGAAAGAAGAGCCTATTTTGATACCATACTTTTTTACTTTTTTATGTAAAAGGAGGAAAAACGAGCGTGCGGGTTGTGACCCGCATGCTCGTTCATCACATCTGACATCGATCCTCACATCTGACCTGTGATGATCACCGCTGGCCACGTATTTTTGCAACATCCGAAGACACACAAGAGCGTTGCCAGTTTTGGAGATAAGAGTATACGCCCTTTTTTGAAGGTATCCATGTCGTATCGATCTGGAAACCCGCCGAAGGAAGTTCATTCCACATCGTAGTAGTATGTGTAAGAAAAGTCCTCGAAACTCGCTCAGTAGATCATCGCCAACTCAACTAGCTCTTCGGAAATAGCTCTTTGGAACACTCCCCGTTGTAAATGCGATGAAAGACGTACAAAGATGCCACGTCTCTACGCAAAGCTAAAGAGTCCAGCTCTATGAACGCTAGAGCTCCCGACGTTTCGAACGGCTCTCCGTTGTACGCGGTCAAAAAGCAGAAGCTGATATTGAGGTGATCCGGTTCAGAGATGAGAACAGTACTTCATATGTGGTCAGACCTGCGCCTTATAAAACGCAAGTATTATAGTCTGACACATGTGATAGATAAACATAAATCGGAGGTTCTGTTAATATAGAAAGTCCTTAAACATTTAACAATATCTATAAAAAGAATCGTTTGATAGATTTTTCAATGTATCTATGGTGGGCATGCTTCTTTATTATATGATGAATAGAAAGATGATTACAAATGGCGTTGCGGACTTTGCTTTTACCACATTCACACTTTATAATATCGTTGTTTTAATTTTATTCGTTGAATTAGTAACATGGTTTCTGATACACATATTTTATTTAATAATCTAGTGATAACGATGATAATAACTAAATTTTACCTTCATTCAAGTTGTATTAATAAATATCCCTATTTGCAGCACATAAGTCGTTGAAGTTTTCGAAAATTGATTTCTCAGACCGAAATTTAAATTTAATGACAACTTTATTATTATATACATGTGTTGGCGATATTGTGATTTCTCAATTTAAATAATAATGTAATAATAAAACAATAAGGCAACTTCTCAATAGATCAGTATATAGAAACGTGAACGGACACCCAGAGGTCGCAGGTTCAAGTCCTGATCGTGTTTACAAATCTTAACTCTAAATGTACGATAAAATAAATTCATAAAACTACACAACTTAATAAATATTTGACCTACTTTTTGTGCTTATTTAGTACTATTTTAATAATAAAATTAATTTGTTTTATAATTTTAATTAAAATAAAATTTAAAAAAATACAGCAGAGAAATTACTGTGCCTAACGAAACGTACAATGTTTTTCACAAATGAGAGCTCTTGGTTAAATTAAACTTTAAAGCGTATTTTAACTATATTTTATTAGATTTTCTAAAATATGACAGATTCGAAAATTGCATCAACATAAGATAAGCTTAAGGTTCCGTGAAATGTGGACGATTGCCCGGATAAGCTTCGTATTATAATAAAACTATAACTAAATATAGTTATGTGAATATTAAATAGAACTATTTAGATTCTTAAACAAAAATATTATATACTATATATGAATTAAAAGCTATAACTAATTAAAACAATTTACAACAATATATCATTATCTAATTTTAATAAATTAAAAATTATTTTTATTTTGTAATGAATCGAAAGTCAAAAAAATAAAAATTATTTAACCTTTCGTGATCTGTACTCGCCTTATTACTTGAAAATTTGCCCGACCAGTTAGACTAATATGCATGAGCTCTGAGTATGGCGGAATCTAACCATACTCATAGCTCATGAATAGAAGACCCCAAATAGTTTCGAAACTAGTACAGCCAGATAGTTATATATAGTAAATAAAAAATAGTTAAATAAACAAAATTGAATCTAGATCACAGAAAATTGTATATTATTTTTACTGAGATATTTTGTAATAAGCATTAATACTCCACCTCTCCAAAAGACGTGATAATTCACTTTAATTTAATGGCTTGCATGGCAGCTCGTGTTTAGAGAATAAGGAAAATAAAAACTGTAGCTTATAAATTACTTCCTTTCCATTAACAAAACCATTTAGCAACTTTTTATCTGTCGAGATAAAAAGTCGTGATGTCTTAATGATGTGTAATTCCCTTAACTTGTTGATAGAATACATTTATATTTAAGTCCCCAATAAAGATTAAAATTTATATAATAATATATATTCAAATAATTTCTTTATACTTCATTTTATATAAAATAATAAATAGTTTTAATGAATTTATATTACAACCTTTTTGAATCTTTTTTAAAAGTTTATGCAATATGCTAATGGAAATATTTATTTTAAAAAAATATATTTATTATTTACTAACAAAATACAGTAGTAACTATTTGCTGTACTGGCTGTCTGATTTAAAGTTGTTAAAAATATACTTGATACGGTAAAAATATGTTGTATCATAGGAAATGATTAATCCATAATATTTTAGTATTTTTAAACTATATTTATAACAAAAACTGAGTAAATAATTAAACTTTTTTGATAAATGTATCATTATCGGAAATTGATCAAATTATTTTACGTGTTTACTTAAAAAATAACGTATCAGTGGTTTTTCATTGAAAATATAAATGGATCTAATATTCTGATTATCCAACTCATTAATATTGTATGTTGATAAATTTTCGACATCAAAGATAAATAAAGAAAAATGATTGAAAAAAAATATTAAAGAAATATTCATTCTATATTTGGAAAACTTTAAACGATTGTCTATATAATTCTATTTACAATAACATCATTTCCACGTATTAAATATAATTTGTTATAAAGTTATTTATTTAAGAGAAGTCTTTCTCTAATTATAAAAACCCAAAATACAATTTCAAATTAAGTTCATAACAAATCTTCTCTATTCATTAAAATATTAATTTCTCAATATTACTATACGTAGTCCAATCTGAATGATAGTTTGAATAACGACTAAGTTTCAAACAAATTTGATTTATTTACTTACATGATACCCAAAGTTTATTCTAAATTTACTAGATTTCGAAATTGTTCGAGCTTGTAAAACAGTTAAGCTATTTCGGGAAAACTTTTGAGAAGCATCAATTTTATAGAAGGAAGCAACAAGTATGTGAAAATCTACTAGTATATTCTAGAAAAGTTATAATTTATATAAGCTTTTATTTGTAAGCTGGCACATATACTTTTGCAACCAAATGTATTCGTGATATAAATACCAACAAAACGTCCGCTTCTAACCGCTCGTCTTTTTATATACATTAACAAAAAAAAAAGCCAAGATCATATTAAAGAGAAAAAGCTTTTCAAATCTTACACAGTTGTGTTATACAAGTATTAGAAGAAGATATTAATGAACAGTATAGTATAATTATAGTTTAAAAAATATATATATTTTTGTATTATACTTCTATATTTACTATTTTTGTTCAAGTAAACATACTATTTTTCACGAAAATTTTATATGTATTTAGAATATAAAAACAATGCGGATATCATCTTAACATTCTTACACACTTAAACCTATTCTATTTCATTCCAAAAGTGGAGGAAATCCCACCAACATGCATTTCAAATGAGGGTTGGAGTCAAGTTGGGACCTGAACCCATAAATACAATGGTTCTACTGGTTGAAATAACGGATTGTTGATGTATTTATTAAAAATAAAGATTACATACAATAAGTTTAATTATGGAACAAATATATTTGGCAAAGTTTGTATTATTTTATATTAAGGAAATAATAAGAGGTTTATAAAAGACTTATTTTTCTACAGATTTGTAATTTTTGCAATCTGTACATTTTATTATGTATGTACTTTGAAGGAATTTCTTTTCTTTTACATAATCATCAAGATTCTAAAAGCAGCACTTAATATAAGTAAACTAAAAAGTTTTTTTAGTAGATACATTTGTTTTGACATATTACTACCAAGTCTCCATATTGCATATAATATCATCGTATTATATTTATTATTATATTATATATTTTGTTTAAGAATACTTCTAGATCTAATATCTCTAACATTTTTACTGTATACGAGATTTGGTTTAGGAAATGGCGCCAAGGTTCAATTGCGTTATCAATTTGTTACCAACCACTTGTAAATTACCCTAAATTTATAACCTCACCTACAAGTCATATGCATAGGTGAATATTGTATATTAAAATTCTTATATTCTTGTCTGTTTTTAATGTCTTTAAAATATTTTAATTTAATTTATTTTTTTTATTTATTAGGACGACAAACAGTTATATAGAACACATACATAGGAATAATAAAAATATGCATAAACCATTAAAACTGTTATTTAATCATAAATATAATATCAGTAAAGTTATTATAATGCACGAAATATATTTTTATGTAAACTTTACTTACTCATGTGACATTAAATCCTATTCCGAGATTTTATTTCCTAAATAATAGCATTTAAACCATCCCAAATATTAAGAAGCTTAAAACTTCCATCCTTTCTCTTGACATAGGGATTCACAGAAATTAAGCCAAAAGGGTTATTGTCACAAATTATATTTTATAATAATAAAGAACTCTTATTCAACTCTATTTAAATCTTATTTATTTTATTTTATTTATATAAATCAATGATTAAAAATAATGTTCATATTTGTCGTTTGATCTAGAATCAATTCAAATAAATGACCCAGACTAATGTATTAATTTTTTTCTAAAATTGTATTTTTATTCAAATGAGTGAACCTAGAAGATTTTACTGAACAATACAAAACTGCGTTGTCATTTATGTCAACGTTCACAAAATATGTTGAACATTCAGTGAAAAGAAGTTGGGTTTGTAAAAAGAGGGTATGTCACGTACTCTAAAGTATTCTTGAGATGTATGAGTATATACTAATGATTAAAATAATGTTCTTTGGACTTACATACGAGAACTTATTTACGCAAGTTACGCAAGTGGGACATACGTCCTATAATATTCATTACATTGCAAAACAACTTAATATTAATGAGATTTAAATTCTATTAATTAGTATATATCTATGCTATATTAGTCGAAACTTGTTAAAACCTAAGCTATTCGTTTAAGAGAACTGCCATAAATAAACCTGTTTCTAATCCTTGTTAGAATTAAAAATATAATATAATTTATTTGATATCATATATGGTTTTTGTAGTGGGAATTTAAGAGTTTAGCATATGAAAGAAGGTAGTTTCTTTGTTTTACACAAGGAAAGTTCTATGACATTTCTCTGATCCGTATTAAGTTACCTTGTTAACTTGTTCATGTCTATGGGCCAGTTTACCATTAAGAACCAGACTTTTCTATTAAGAGTCGATTTTCAAGTCACCAGAGAACTCTTGACTTCAAAATTACGGTTTTATTTAGACAATTTACAGAAAAATATACTATCAAAGTGTTCGTGTGTATAAATAAAACAAAAATATAAAAGTGACACATTGTTGTAAATTTAATATTTTTATCTTCAATTTTTGATAACATTAACACAAACAAAACATTAAAGCGATACCGCTCGTTCATGTTCCTAAAGCGAGGACGTTGCAAATATTTGAGCTATTTAGCAAATTTGCCCTCACCGTTGTTTTATTTTGACTTAAAGTTGTTGCATTTGCAGATAAATTAGAATCGTTATAAAAGTTCGTAGCTCATTGAAACTTTACGTTTTACTTAAACAACCAAAAATAAATTAATTTACAAATTTTACTAAAAAAGCATTAAACTTTTCATTTGACTTCTATTACTTTTTTTATTACTATTATGTTTAAAAAAATCATTATATAAAAAAATAAATAAATATAGTTTAAAAACCCCGCCTTGGCTATTTTTAGTTCTCAATATGATAAAATTGTTTATTGGTCTAAAAAAAATAAATTTTGCTATTTTGTATAATCATCTTTATTTTTTGTAGTCTTATGTTTTCTTAGTTTATTTTTAATAATGTAATATGTATTGCTATGTGACTTTACTCAATTTAATTTATTCAATTCATCTTAGTATAATTTAATTCAATTTAATTGTATGGTTCTATTATTTTAATATTAAGATTTTATTTTTTATTTTTTTTTGTCTTGTTATTTTAAGTGTCATTTTGTTTTTGTTTGTGAATTGTTATGGAATGTATGATCTGGCAATAAAGAATTATTATTAATATTTTTAACCAAAATATAACATTTATTAATACGTCAAAATTATTTACTTTATTAATTCAGTATGACTTAGTAATATACAATTCATTAACTATAATTATTTCTGCTAGTATCGGTAATTCGCAACTAGTAGAAATGATTCACTCCAATTTTCACTTCGCTGGCGACAGTACGTTAGCCTGTAATCTGATACAGACACAGGGCAGACTGACAATAAGAAATTATCGTGGTATCACCTTGTCGACCCTTATCATTAAGACATTGTCTTTAACGATTTGTGGGGACTTTAGTAATTATGTAGACTAGCATTCTGCACACATATATAATATATTAATTACATTGAAGTAAAAATAAAAAATGTTTTATTGAAAAAAAGTTAAAAAAAAAACATTTTTCCATAATATAAGCCAAGATCGGTTTGGAAAAGCGGACGACAGAAATTCTTTAGGCTTGTCCTTTTGTTTTCAGTGTAAAACCTAAAGACTATTAAGATTTTTTGTAATGGTGAAATATTCTGGCAGCAAAGACCTCATTCTCAGTGTACATCATGTTATAAATGTTCAAATACATAATAATATCCATATCGCAAATAAAGTTTCTTTTCCTCATTTTTAAAATTTAATGCATTTTGGACTTTTTAAAAATATTATATATTCACCTATTAAAAATTTACTCATTTTTCTAAGTCGAGTAACAAGCAAATTAATTGTTGTTGTTAGTTTAATTTGTTCCTTGTATTAAAATTATATACATCTATTTTCAAATTTGTATTGATTGGTGGCTGTGAATGTTATTTTTTTAAAGCAAATAATTTTTGGGGCAAAGTAAACTATCACAAGAGAAATCGCACCCAATTTGAGGTAACAAAATCCAGATGTTTAAAAACAGGTTATTTCCAGCAACCCAATAAATTATTTTAGACAGCGTATTGCTCAGGTCGTCATACATTACTGATACACTTATTTTTTTTACTTATCTCTTAGGTGGCGTGTATCAAATAAAATATTTACAAATATTTAATTGCATTCCAATAAACAAAATAAAATAAACAATAAAATTGTATAAAAGTGATTTATATTTTGACTCCAGTATAACTGCAGTTATTAATTCAGTAAGATGTAGGAGGCACGTCAGAATTACACTAGAATTCAGTTAATAATGGATAGAATACCTCGTAAATAACAGCATTTAGTATTGACATTGCTTACGAGACCCATATTACTTACTCAGCGGCAAATATTTGTCCAACAGAGTTACAATTTATGCTTTACTTTACTCTAAACGACACATTAATTATTAAACTCTAAAATCTTACGACAAAAAACATTATTCGGAGTGTATAAAAGTATTTAATCAATATTGGTTTTTAATGTAAAATTGAAATTATCAAGAATTGTAACTGTTTCAATATCATCACGTGGGCATAGTTAATTAAAATTAACGATGTATCAACAAGTATACTCTTATATTACCATTCTGTCCATGTTATTTTACCTACCAATACATTTAAAGTTAATAAATAAAATTGTTTTCAGCAATACCTTTTTATGTGTTGGTTTATAAAGCATATTTTTAGTTACGTTTAAAACTATCTCAATAGATCGCACCCTCATGTTGCACCCGAAATTACGTCATTGCTGGACTGTTTATGCAACAAATATTTATCTACGATATCTTTCAATTATCCTATTACAAAAAGCTAATCACGTGTATTCTTTATTAAAATATTTGTAAATACAACAAGAAAAACAAGTATTTTGTATTATTAAATAATTATTAATTTAAATTTTTGTTATGGCAGTTAAAATATATAAATTTAAATTTAAAATAAATTTAAATACGAAAATCAAAATAAAAGAATATTATATATATATATATATATTCTATATAATATATAGTAATAGTAGATACCAATATACTACAATATATTCAGTGAAAGTAACAAGTTTAACCTTAAAATAAATCAAATAAAAATATTAAGTATATATTATTCGGAATAATTATTTGGTTGCGGTCAAGTAAATACTATCGGAATTTGTCCGATGAGTATCGAATCTATACGGGGTTCTTACTTATGAGCACTGAGCATGGCGATATGCATATTCTTGGATCACGAAAGCCTAATCATATAATATGAAAAAGGCATTGTCTTAATGGTCTTATTTGTTTTTTTTTTTTCATTAAAATAATTAAAATAATTACATGATCAAGCAAAGCTCGACATTATGACTAAATTAAGCCTGCGTATAGAATTATTAATGTTTGATATTCTGAAAGCGTTCACAATTTTATATGGAATTAAAATACGTATATACTTAAACGTAATAAGTAGAAGATATGAGAAATTAAGCAGACAACTGATTTAATATTTAGTCTGTTAATCTACAAGTTCTTAACAACTTTAGCGAACATTGGTTCTTGTTACAAAAGTTATATGTAATTACATATTCGTTCAGACTTATAACTTGTTTTGTGGATTAATATTTTAGTTACATATACGTATGAAAGCATAGCTAAGACGAAATTTAAAGAACTTTTTAAATATGACCGAAATTAAAAATCAATTTTTTAATATTATTGCTTTCTTTTACCTTTTGTATTTTATAGTTATTATGTAAAACTCTAATAGATGATTGTTGTGTTTATGTAAAAGATATAACTGTCTTATGAATACAAGTTATATGACAGCTGTCAATCTATAAAATTTATAACAAAAGGAACAGTGAAAGGGCTTCATATAATCTGTACCACGACGTACTTGGTGCAACAGTGATCTAGTTAATCTGCTGGTATTAAAGACGTTGCAAAATAGGTAAAAATTAAAAAATTCTAAATTTGTCCATACTGGCAATAAACAATTAATATCATTGGAATGATAACACAGAAGTAAGATCGAGTTCGATCCTTAATTATGTTTACAGTTGCTCTTTTTTAGGTTTATATTTAATAACTAAATATCTTAAAAATGTTAATGTCAAGGTTTACTATATGGTTAAAGTAGTCAAAATGTTAACATCTTTGCTTATAAATAATAACTAAAAGTATGGAACTAATGTATAGTATGTGTAGTATGTATAGTGCAAGCTATATTTTCAATTCATTAAGTATCGCTTACAAGAGTATTATAAAGTTCTCAGTAATGTTCAGTAATGTTTTGTAACAAATATTTCCGTATGTCTCAAAACTTCAAAGTAAGAACAATGGCTCCATTTGCAGCGATCTGTAATCAGAAACGAAGCTGGATCTGGGGCATGATGTCAGCTGTGTACACTCGTGTTTCTTGTAATTTCAAGACTACTAATGATAAGCATATTTTTTTATGTTATTAATGAAACAATGTCTGGTTTAATACCAACAGTGAACTATTTATTTTTTTAAGTAAAACTAGGTCTTCACAAATGCAAAAAACATATCGTTAACCTTTGTTTTTATATCGTAATTATTTCGAGTTTCGAATACAATTGTTACCCGCTGTTTTTATTGTTTCATATTGTGCATGTTACAACAACTAATTGCATAATATTTATTTATAATAAAAAATATTAAATCGAAAATAGTTTTGATTTCTTTTAATTACATTTAAATTTTATCTTAATATTATATATGTAATATTGTCACTTTTAAAACGATTGTTGTATTTAATTTATTTTTTCGATTATAATTATTTTATTTTAATTCACTTCTTATAAACCTAATCAGTATTATATATTAAAAATATAAACAACAAAAATTCGACGAATGGTACTCTTTTGTGTTGTAATTATTACAAAATTTAAATTTGATAATAATTGTTAATAACCCCACAAATCTTTTCATGTGGTGGTAACAAACTACTAAATTTATCTTACGAATTATCTACAGATTGTTTTTTATCGGGTATACATATATACGTATACCTGTATATATCATTTTATTAAAGTTCTCAAATATGAAACAACTAGACTTGTATTGAATAGAGTAACATTTCGTCTTATTTGCAATCAACCAAGGCCTCGCCTGTTATATTGGATCTAACCGTCAGTTCGAACCAATTGATTTGAATTCTTTATTGGAATTCTATATTAAGTAGTTGAAATTTTTATGTGATGGAAATGAAATGAAATAAAACTTGAAGTATGACAATACAAGCAGATTATAAACTTGAGATCTATTGAAATCATCAACTTATTTACTCAGGTGCATGCAAATAAAATATTTGATATCATAATTTAATATCACCGATATACAAACAAGCGTCCTGTGATAAGATACTTGTGTTTGTTTTTGATCCGACGTGTTACAAGGGTTCGCACTTCACCGGTGACATTGATGTTCGTATGATGAATACTAATATTGGACCACGACCACAGAAGAGAAATATCGTCAAATAATTGCATATCTAAGAAAGAGTTTAAATGAAATGCAATTGAGTAGCAAATAATGAGTTCACTAATTTTGTACTTTTTAAGTAATTATAAAATTATTTTAAAAAGTGAAGAATATGTCAAAATACTGAAAAAAAATTATTCAAGTGCCATGTTTTGAGCTTGAAAAGCAGTTCATGAACTATTAACTAATAATCCTGACCTATTTATATTTTTCACTTTTTAAAATATTTATATATCTTTGTTAGTTGGTTATACATTCTGTTTTTTTTAAATATATATATTGTTTCAATTCTAAGCGTATATTTTAGGGTTTACATTACTATATTATATTATTTCTTAAGATCGCTTGGAAGTTGACTAGAAAAGATTCCTTTTTTGGCATTAATCTGGATTTTGGCATTATACATACGATTATCACATAAATTATATGAAATACAGTGTTAATGTTCCAAATTTATTATCACTCATCAAAATATATTAATATTTTTAACATTTACAAATATATTTAATTGTTATAAATCTTAATCAAGGCTTATTTTTAAGTTATTCTTTACAAAACTCATTACATTTTACTAATCAATTATGGCAAAACGAGAATGGAGCAGTACTGCACATTTATATCAGTGAGTTCCGTAAGGGGCCAATGGAATTTCAAACACTTTCTTTACCCGGATCTTATCTTACATATTATAGATGATTATTAATTTTTTTAATAATATTAAAATCTAAGGGCCCTTTGATTACTTCTTACTTTATTTGCACGTATTTTATCGTTTTTATTACCATTCTCTCTCTTCTGCCACTTTTACAAATATCTAATGATTTATGCAGATCATATCTATCCCAAAAAATTTGCTATTCACTGTATCTCATTATAAACCTATTTAAAAAAAAAACAAACAAAATATAATACCAGATGGAAAACAATTCTACACCTATGTAATAAAAATTCTAGAATTAGAACTAGAAAAATAGCTTTTAAAAATAGGTAATTATCTAGGTGACTCATTGAGCCCATTGTAGTTTTGCTTAGCTCTGTATCCAATTTCTCACTTATTAAATGTATGTAAAGTTAACCAACTTTATAGTCTAAAAAACAAAAACAGTACTACATCTCTGTCGCACATAATTTACATAGACGATATAAAATTCTATGCTACATCCCAAAACGAGATAAAACACTAATAAATAGTACAACTAAACTTAGATCAGATGTCAACATGCAATTTGAACTAGACAAATGCCGCATCATTCATATCATAAAAGAGTCAGTACAGAACGGGGACTTTTTAACTGACAAGGGAGAAACTATGTCATCGAGGGAGTCTGCAGAACTTTATAACTACTTAGGATAAAAAAAGAATCAACAAGCAAAAGCAATAAATCATATGAAAATTAAAGAAAATAGATCTCAGATTTAAAAAATAGGCGTACGTCGATGTCGGCAATGTGTGAACACACAATAGATAAGCCCAACCACTTTCTCCGCTTTTATAAACCAAAGATCCTCGCTCGTGAACACAGATATATACCAAGAATGATTCGCGAAGCTATTGAAATTAAAAAACATCCTAATTTTAATAGAGAAGATGGTTGGAATCTATCGAACATCTGGGATCCTATCATGAAAAATATTAAATCCCATGTCCGTGAACAGACTGCCAAGCCCATAGACATAGTTAGTGCGTTTTGTGTGCATCCTGAACTCTATGCCCGTAAACTCAAAAACAGTTGGAGGTAGGTGACAAATAGACTGACTGACTGACAGACACCATCATCTCGTCTTACCGCGAACACGTTTGCTGCAAAGCATTCGAAACGTCTGGTTAAATTTAAAAATGTAGTAATAAACGCGATTTATATCCGTAAAATAGTTTTATTGAAATGTGTAGTACTCGTGTAAATCTTAGAAAACATTAAATTAAAGAAATATTGCACAAAGATTACAAAAGTAGAACTAATAGAATATGAAAAAAAAACCCACAAGAAAATCAGGAAAAAAATTGTAGTTAATGCTATTAATACGTTTGTGATTCTTATCTCATTTGGAATAATTAAAGGGACAAATACTGACATCAACAACTGATATCAAATAAAAATAAGAGCGACACTTACCAAACATGATCATTACTTCCATAATACAGCAATAGAAAATCTAATAGTTACAAGGAAAAACTGAGGTAGAGGACTAATTGACATTGATAATCTTAAGCCCTTATAAATAGACAATTAAAAACATTTATTTCTACATAAAGCATTGCACAGTGATATATATGAATGACAATCATATTTACCAAACAGAGTCGCAAGGCCTTACATTACATCCCACAGAAACACCCTCACAACAAAATACATATTATATAAAGATTACTAAATGGAAACAAGGATCAATACACGGCAGACATCTGCATGACTTAAAATAATCGAATATAGATTTATAGATAAATATACAGAAGCATCCCATAAATGGCTAACTAGTTAAGAAAAAAAATATTCGAATATGGAGTGTGGAGAAAGTTTAATCCCTATAATATTATCTGCCACTAGGATCATTCCAACACATTGACACACTAGTTTGAAGTTATTCAATATCGTTAAGTTACTCGCACAAAACTTATAATAACCTGCAGAAGATAGTTTTAATGTATATATGCCGGATGTCTAGAAAGTTTTCTACAAGTAAGCAAAGAGGAAGAATGTCACTCATCAAACTCCAACATGGTATTTGCTTGGAATTGCTCCTAAGCAGGTGTGTAATAAAAATGACTTCGTAATAATAATAATAAAATTTCAGTTATTCATCATAAATTCCTATTATTTTGCATGCAATTATATATTTTTTTATATATTTTATATATTATAATTTTCGATTCTTAAATTTAAACACCTATTTCAAATTATCTACATAATCAAGGGTTGACTGGTGAAAAATGCCAATAGTAATTAATCTCGCCCTTTCAAGTCTAGTTTATAGGTTTTTGTTATTAAAGTTTTAAATAAATAAACGGTGTTACAGCAAAACTAAATACCGATATTGATTCGGTCAGTTCTGGAGTAAATTGTTTGAGTTGTTTATAAACAATAGTAAGTCACAAGTCTATATATTTTTCTACCGAAATCTCAAAATGCTTTAAGTGAATGCATTAAGTATTCTTCAAATAAATATAACTACTGTTAATAACAAAATTAAGTTTACATTGTCATTAAAATCACAACAGTCTTATTTCCCATGTATATATATGAATATCGTAATATAAGTCAAGAACTTTGCCTCGAACATACTATTACTTACAGACTTATTGTAAATTGTTTTTTCTGCTCAGTTGATGTAAAGATTTTATGTAAGTTAAATTATCAAAGTTATGTTTAATTACATAGACTGTAGAAGACAAAGGCAGTCTTGTGTTGACCTCTTCCAGTGGCTGAATGCTGAAATGCTGAGAAAACAGCCTCAGTTCAGTTTAGTTCACCTCTGTTAATATTTTCCTTTATAATTATTTATTATATTCGCGACACTAATTCACTTGTAAATTAATATCTTTGTAACATAATAATAATACATAAATATTGTATTTTATAAGAAGTTTTAAACAAAGCTTTTAATTTAAAAATATTACTTTTAAATGTAAGCAGTTCTGATTTAAAAATAAATTTGATAAAAAACTTTTGTTTCTGATGAACTTTATTTATTTTGGGAAACCACAAAAAAAATATCATAATTGGAAAAGTACAATAATCACTTAAAGTTTTTTCTACAATTAATATTTGCAAGATACAATTTTTTTATCGTTATGCTGTGTATTCATTTTCAAATTCCTATTGGAAATTATGAATTTCTTGTTCAAACCAAACATCTTTCATATCAACTAAAAGTATTTTCCATTTCCAAGTTTCTCTATGCTGCGTTCATCAACTTGCTAAAGCTAGAATTTGCATGGTATTTAATGCTGAATTATCCAGTAGTATGTTATTCAATTAGAGCTTTTGTAACTAGCAAGTTACAGTCTCTTTTGGTATTCTATTTTTAATTGGAATATTTGCACCAGTTAAAATTACATGATTCAGATGTGGCACGAGCAATTCTTCTACATATGCTTTTCTTAGTAATATAGTAACTACATCGAATTAATATTTGTAAAAACATTTGAGCAATCATGGCACTTTTCAATTGTTATATAATATTATATCAGGTTTACACTTATGGTAAACGAAAATAGAATAAAATACCAATTTATTTGAAGTTGAAAGAATTAAATGCGGTAAAATTGTTTTAGGGAAAGGAAAATAATGTGCCTCATATTAAAATGAAAATACGATGCTTAGACTCTTAAAACACTTGAAGTCATCTTTTTTGTTAACAAACTGTTCACTTCATTAAAAATCAGATAGTTTTTTATATTAAGCAACTTAATGATTTTATCACACTTATTTTAATAACGTTTTTAATTTTTACGAGTTGACCAATATTGCTTTTATTATTTTTTTCTTGAGACAATATTTACAAAGAAAAGTGGCAATCGAGTACAGAGAAATATATATTTTTTAAATTAGGATATTTAGAAAGCACCAAACAACAATGGTTTTGAATGTTGTATTTTTTTAACGTTGTTATTAAAGATAAAACAAGTTATTACTGAATTTACTTACATGCAATAATAAGAAATGTACAAAAATATATCAAAACTCTTATTGTATAATATTTTATTACTAGCCGTGCTCGAAACGTCATTCGTGTACAGTATTGAGTTAACGCCGGTAAAAAGTTAACAAAATAGTTTTTGTTTGTATAATTGACTGCTTTTTTGTTTTTTTAGTGTGTTGAATTTCTACCAATTAAAAGGCGAGAGCTTGTACTAATTTCAATTAATTTCCAAATCAACTCTACAAAAATCACTAAAAAAATTCAAAAAAAAAGTAAAAATTATTTAGTTCCATATATAAAACTAAATAGAATTCTTATTGACCTTTACTCCCTTTTTTTAACAGTAGAACTCATATTTTTTTAAACCATTAGAATAACACAGGATTTTTTTACAAACTGCTTAACATTCCATTCCTATGGGAAAATTTTGCGTGGGCACCGACGCCACACGAAAATTTATAGGTATTAAATAAGCGTTTTAGTTATTTACGAGTAGCGTAGTCTATAGTAATTTCTCACCGAGAGCAAATATGTAAAGTAATATTCTAAATATTTACAATTTTAATTTGAAAATTTAGTTAATCTGCATATATTTTATAAGTAATTGTAATTCGAATGGTTTTAAATTTGTTTAAACAGAACCAGGTGTAATCGGTGGAACCAGATTACCTGAAAATTCTTAAATAGTCTAGATATAGGTGAGGAGCAGCATATTAAAATCTGGAGAATAATTGGTTTTGGATGAAATAAACAAACATTTCTCTATTTACGCTCTACTTTATTACTTAACTAAATATGGATTATTTAGCAAATTTGGTTATTTTCCATTCATTTTTCATTTCCTATTATTGAATCTTTCCTTTTTGAAAATCAATCAGGGAAATGCTACTACATTCGTGAAGTAAAGTATACAAATATCTAAAGTTTAAATAAATAAATCTCGATTATTTTTCAATCTCACATTATATTCAACAAAACAATTTTTTGCCTTTAAACCACAATTAATTTTAAAATGTAACACATTTGTTATGGACCGCAATGCTAAATTAAACTTTCACGTATCCTCCTCACATCAAACAGATTAATGATCCGGGAAGATTATATTCTACCAACTTAACATACGAGTGAGTAACTTATGTTAAGGTGAATATCATGAATATATTAATAATATCATTTATATATACAAATATAGAATTTAATTGTAAAAATACTTCAACTCTCCAACAGAAGTGATTATATATGTCAATTTAATGTCTAATGTGGAAGCACAGGAGTCATTACGACTCATGTGCTTATGTGTAGAGAAAAATCAAAATAACAACCTTAGCATATAAATAACTTCCTTTCCATAAACAAAACGATTTAGCAACTTTTTATCTGTTGAGATAAAACTCTCGTGATCTCTCAATAATGTTTCATTTCTTCTACTTGTTGATAGAAAACTTAACATTTGTTATCTGAATAGGACTCATATTTTTAATTTCCTGGTTAAGGAAGTTTTTGTGATCATCCATGTTTTCAAATTGGATTTTTTATAATACAAACAATAAATTGTTTTTTTAAATAACCAACAATCGGTATTTAGATTATTTTTTTTTTGTCGTTATTACATTTATGTTTTTAGTCGTTTCCAGAATTACTCAGAAATCCTCAAATCGTAAAGATTTTACAAAAAAATATGATTGCGAAAATCCAGATCATTACAATAAATTTCGCAATCAGGAAGTTAATAATAAAATAATAAATCTTCCTTGAGAAATATGTCATAATTGCAAATTGATTGAATTATTTTATTGAGTATACATAAGAATAGGATATTATATTATATTTGTTCATTAAAAAACTCTTCAATATTGTATTTTCATTAGTTTCCGACAATCATCATTAGAAATAAAGAAATAATAAATGTAATAATATTAAGGAAATATTCATTCTTTGTAAAATATAAGGTTTATTAAGTCATAAAAATGAATTCCATGTATCATTTTAAATTTACTTTTTAATAGATTTATTCAGTTTAAGGCTAATTTTACTGTAACTTCTAAAATAGATTATTATTAGGAAAGCACAAATTTATTTCAAATTTAGCAGATATTGAAATTATTTGATATGGTCTAACAGTTAATCAGAATTAAGAAATGTTTTAAAAGCATCATGTTTACAATTTTGTAAAAAGAAGCAACAACAAGCAAGTAAAAAGGAAGCAACAAGTATTTGAAAAGCTGTTTGTATATTTCATTTAAGTTAATATATTAAATAATAAACGAATGTATCTTATCGAAATACAAGAAACATAAAAGAATCCTAATAAAAGTAATAAATTAGTATAATAAGTAATAATAAATAATAAGTAATAGTATAAATTAGTAAAAAAGTAATAAAAGTAATAAAATAGTAACTAATAAATAAAATAAATTATTGCACAATTACAAAATGGCAATTAAGATTGCTTGTTCATTTACTTTGTTTTTCAAAGAATCGCTGTAATATTTACTTTATTTCTCTTCTGAGGTCAATAATTTACAAATTCCAATTACAAATTTAAAGTTTCCTCGTGTAGTGAAAAATCTTTTTACATAACTCTGAACTAAAAGTATTTTCCATTTCCAAGTTTTCTTTACGCTGCGTTAATCAACTTGCTAAAGCTAGAAATTGCAAGGTTTTTTATGGTGGATAACACAGAGCATGTTATTCAATTAAAACCTATTTAAATAGTTAGAGCAAGTTTAATAGTTTGATAGCAAGGTATAACATCTTTTGGTATTAATGCCTTCTAATTTGCAAATTTGTAACAGTTTATGTTACACGACTCACATATAAAAAGAGCTAGGCATCTCAATTTTATTTTATCAGTAATTCTGTAATTATATCGTTTTAAAATCACGTAAAAACATTTTAGATATTAAAACAAAAACAAACATATAAATTTAAACCTACATTTATGGATTGAACATTGATAAATTTTGAATTATTATATCTTTTATGAAAAAACACTGAATTAGCTTTTATAATAGTAATAGGAACTATTGTCAGACATAGTATAATTTTATTTAAAAAATTCAATAAATTGAAACTTTTATATAAATGTTATGTACTTCTTAGAGTTTTAGAATGTGTTGCATATAGCATGTATGTTTTGGGTATACATGTGTGTATCGTATAGCATGTGTGTAGAGACAGCATTTAAGCTCGAAAGTTTTGATAGAGCACGTATGTAAACGTTATTCGAATACTTTTGAATGTGAGATTTTGGGTTTAGACTTTCTGAATGACTTTCTCAAAATCTCTATATTATTTTGTAAACTGTAGAATACTATCAGTTTAACTGTAACTTGCGTCCGCCTTTGCTCTTTCGGGGTTCTAACTACTTTACTAAAAGGTCTGCGTGAGGTAATACTATAAATTAGCTGGAAGTGCAAACACCCTGGGGTTTTCTAGCTTTATTTTTTAATTTTTTAAATATCTCTATTTCCAAAAGTCTGCAACCGATTTCCACTAAACAATTAAGAAGACCGTCTCTTCGTTACCCGTTCTCAAAAAAAAAAAAATTACTTCATATTGTTAGAAATACATTTATAGATGTATCTATTATCCTTACTGTAATCATTCCAATAATAATAATTATTAAAGTATAAAAACTTGTGTAGTAAATACAGACAAACACTTCAAATTAGAGCATATTTAGGAAATCTGTCAATTTACTCAATATAT
Organism: Mechanitis mazaeus; assembly: GCA_959347395.1. Taxonomy (NCBI): domain Eukaryota; kingdom Metazoa; phylum Arthropoda; class Insecta; order Lepidoptera; family Nymphalidae; genus Mechanitis; species Mechanitis mazaeus. The sequence continues at coordinate 11,181,719 of OY365754.1, forward strand.
TCAATCTCTGTGATACAATCAACACTTTTAATTATAAAATGTAGCGCCTTTGTCATAAACCGGAATGCGTAATTACGCTTCCACGTATCCTTCTCACATCAAACACCGGAGATTAATGATCCGAGAAGATTATATTCTCTCAGCTCGACATATGTTACTCATTTTATGGTAGACACCACTAATATGTTTATAAATTTGATGCAAATTACTTTATTTTTTTAATTTGGAGTGCTTTATTATTTATGTCAATTTTTTGAATATATTTTACACTTTTCATGTTTCTTGGCACTAAATAACTTTATACCCATTACAGTCTCTTTGAACTATCATTTTCTTTATTATTAAATTGCAGCAATTTCAAGACTATTATAAAACTGAAATTATTATTATCTATAAAAATTTAAAACTTTTTTTAAACAATTTTATGACTTTAAAACATATTTAGAAGATTCATAGCTGTCGAACCACTTTTGTCGAACCATGTCGAACATTAACATAATTTATTTATTGATGTTATGTTATAACGCTGAAAGGCTTTATCTCTTTATTTTTTATTTGAGATAAAATTCTTTTATAACTTTTCTATATATTTTTTAATTACCAAAAATTATGATTAATAAGTGGGTGATGTTGTAGATTATTTATGAGTGGATGACAAAACTAGCTATTAAATTATATTACTGAATATATGGACACAAAAGATAATATTTTTAAGATTTATAAATTTTAAACTCGGAACAAAGGCGCTCCCAACTAAAAACAGTAAGCCTTGAAAATTCATTCTTAAATAATAGTTTAAAATATGTGTATAATATATTTATTAAAACAATTTTAGCTGGCCACATTATAAATAATACTTAAGAATCCAATGCATTTGCTTAGAGCAGCATTCGTCTTTAGGAAAATATTTTAATGAGCACAATATTTAAATCAGCATCTCTTTGTAGCCATTAATATGTAGAACATTTGCCGACTAAAAGCCAACAGTGATTTACTGTGCAGATATTCCAAAACCTTTCGCATTCTTCTGCTTTATGCTACACAACTTTGCTCTATGACGTATTAGGCAACAATAATAAACATTTTATACAATTTTTTTTTTATTTATCATTATACTCCTTATGTGAGCCATATATTATTTATATTACCAAATACCGTTTGTATAAAAATTTATAATATTTATCTGCATCACATGCTTTGCCGGGAACTTGCTTTTTTGCTTTCAAAGTATATGGAATTCCAATGATATAATTGAAAGCAGTATGAGCCAGTGCTCATTAGATGACGGTCTATGAGTTGCTTCGGGTTCACGTTAGCCATTTTTATTTTACGATGCTGTGGGTGTCAGCTACGGCGTAATTAAGGCGAGTGGGTGGGTACCTTATCATAAAGATTCTTCTGATTTTAACGAAGAGCTATAGCTCTGTATTCCCTTATGGGAGCTGTATACAGCTCCCATAAGGGAATAGGCCCTGTGGTAGGCTTTATAAGAGTTTGTTGCTAGCATTGAGGTCACTCTTTTGTCATCCTGCTTATTTCGGAGGCTTAATTCTGAGGCTCGCCGTTGGTAACCTTCAGATCACCTCTGTTGCGATACAGGAATCTTACTTTACTGACGATCGAAGAGGACCTGGTGAAGAACCTCTGTGTTGGTCACAACAGTATAGTATTCTGTAGCCATAAAATATATTAAGATTTCTTTTATTCTCTTAATAAATCTTTCATAAATTTATTATCATCATTAACTATAATAATCACAGAAATAAGAGAGCTCATTATATTAATTATTAACGTAACAGGCGAAAGCATGTCAAGTGCTGGAGACAGGAAAACAGTTTTCTCGTGGATTTACTTTTAATTAGAACATCGCTTCTCATCAAATATAACTAATGAGACATAAAATACTTAGACAGTTTTTTTCATAATATTTGTTATAAACAAAACATTCTAGTTTTTTCTTGGATTAAAGTTTTATTTTATAATATAAATGAATGTCCAGATGTATTCACGTAAATACTTTTCGAATTGGCCCGGATAATGAACTGCTCGTGACGTGATTGAGTTCGAAAGTAGTCATGCAAATTGCGGTAGCATTTACGTGAGTACAGTCGAATAATTATATATAAAGTAACCAAGAATATTTTAATATAATTTTAAAGATGAAATGAATTATAACAAGTCATTTATTATAATCTTTTAAATCTTTTAAACATTTTAGTTCGACATCTTTTCCTAAGAAGAATAAAATATAATGATCGTAACTAAGACCAGATTTTAGCTTAGTTTCTTTATAAGTACTTTTTGAGAAATATTAAAAACAAATATTTGATGATTACGACCTACAAATTTATGTTCCCTAAAATAATTCTCTAAATTCTAAACAAGACTACCTCAACGGATCAAGTTTGTGGTCTCTCGCCATCAACCACAATATCACAAGAAACATCGCTATAGTAAATTATCCTGATTTATGAATTCAACTTAGACCTTATTTTTTGTTTACATTACAGATTTTGAAGCTGTATTTGTGTTATTTTAATAAAAATAACTATTTGGTTTTTTTTAAATTTCCATATTTTAACAAAATCTGTTGCAACAAAAAGGAACTAGAAAACACTTTAAGAAAAAAAAACACTTGTTTAAAAAATTAAACATGTGTTTTAACTAATTTTAAAATAACTAACATTATTTTATAATTTAGTAAAAATTTTGTAAGCGTTTTTTAAGTTCATTATATGTAAATCATCGAAGATTTATCTATAATATATGTATTACATAAAACATCTCCTAATCCACTCCTATACTTTTTTATCACAAATATAATAATAGTTCCTATTACATAGTTCTTTGACTTGTTTCTAAAGTTGTAAATCATTTGCACAGATGTCAAAGACAGGTAATAACTTATAGAATATAGGAGATACAACAATCCGTCGATTTACACTAGATATTATAGTTATATTAATTGCAATTCTCCTACACTTCATTGTCGAGGATTTTTGTGGAATATTTTATATATATTTAAATTAATGAAGTTATAAAGAAACTTTAAGATATTTTTAATTAGTATTCTCAATTTATTTTTAGGTTCAGTAACATTTGAAACAAATATTACTATTGTACTCGCCTGAATCCGGCTAAATCTTTAAATTCGTCAGCTTCTTAGCATTAATTGGATAGTTTCACTTGTTTATATTTACTTTTATTTTCAAATAAACAAGAAATATATTTAATCTTCTAGAATTATTATGGTATATTTTACAAAAATAGTAAAGCTGTGTTTATACCTTGTATATACTGTTATACTGTTAAATATTTAATTCTAATTTATTTTTAAATTTTAATTTTAACTCGACGTTTCGAATGCTTTGCAGCAATCGTATTCACGGGTAAACGAGATGTAAGTGTCTGTCAATAAGTTAGTTTGTACGCTAGTTTAATCCATAAAACATAGTTTTATTTCAAAAGTGCACTCGTGAAATTCTAATAAAAAACTATTTTGTAGTTTCAAATAAAAAAAAAAAATTTTTTTAATTTATTTCATTTCATTTTATTTCATATTGTAGATGAAAATTACACAAGAAATCTTCCATATTTTACGTAACTTAAAGCAGATCAAAACTCGATAAAATTTTGAAAAGTATTACATTCGCAAAATGAAAGAAAATAAAATACAGTAATTTATAGTATTTCACAAAGAGCCCTGATTTGTGAAAAACATTTTAACTTACTGCTTTTTTTAAATTTAAGTGAAGTATGAAGTAATCTCTTGAAATAAAATACCATACAAGTACAATAAATGGGCCAAATAAAATAAGTGTAGTTTTATTAATTTAATTTGTAATAAATTCAAATTTTTCCGTTACGTTTTTTACACTGACCTATTGAGCCTTAATAAAATTAGTAACACATTAAATAAACGATTATATTACCGTCTTTAATAAATAGAATGAATATTAAAATTCATATTAAAATTTTGCAATATCTTAAAATGGCTAAAATGTTTATACAAAATTGTATGTATAGTTTATTCTTCTCATTGGTTCAAAAAGAGTAAAGTGCGGGTGGGTTTAATATGATTAATAATTTGTAAACTGAAATTATAATAGTCAAAAAGGCATATTTCTAGGAACGGGAGTTTACACCAAAAGCTGTTGGTAGCTTAAGGAGATAAAGTGATAAATGACGGAACCTAAATTATGTATAAACCATTACTAATAATGAAATAAATATCTTTATATTTGTATTATTTTCATTGACACAATTTATTTATGGCTTATTAAGCAAAACCGAATTTAAACAAATTTTATCGAAAGTAAACAAAAACATTTCAATTTTAACTCCAAGATTTATTATTCGTTTTGTTTGATTATTTTAGAATTTTTTGCCTCAAATTTTCTATCTTTATTTAAATAACTGTACTAAACAAAAAAAAGAAATTTAAGAGAAGGTATATTTAATTTACAATAGATACGTATTAGTAGGAGGCCATAGTACTTAGCAAAATTTATTTCGATCTAAGTAATACATTTTTGTGAAATTAAATGAGTATATAATACTGTATGATTGTGAAAAAAAATTTTATTATTACCATCGTTATTAACTCGCTTGTAACGAAATTAATAATAAACTTCCTATGTTCCATATTTAATACGCTTACACAATCTATTTCATACTCAATGCTTCGGAAGATTTGCATATTATGATGGACTTAATTATAAGCTCGAATAAGGAGATGAAATATCATGCACTGAGTATGCATTTAGGTGTAACTAATTAATAATAATATATACTATATATTTTATTTATACAGTTATACATTAAATGAATTCAATACGAAGAAAAATGGAGTCGGAAGTCACTGATTTTTTTTCCATTTTCCATAGCAGTATGTAGATCAAAATACACATTGGTGTTAACACCTGTATCAGTTTTTTAATTTATAGATATATTTTTCACTTAGTTGTAGTATCTTAATATTCTTGACGTATTTTATTTCTCAACGTATTTTGTGCCAATAACGGTGTCATGACATTATAAAATAAACTTACACTCTGAACTTCCAATCAGCATTAAAGTCGTTAACTAATATATTGTGGAATTTAAAAACTTTTTTGTATTATAGTAGTTTAGTATTATGTATTAGAAAGTATTGTGTACGTAAGACATTACTGTTTAATGACTTTATAATATATAAAATAGAAAGAATATCTATTGTTTTAGTTGGGTATAAAGAGGTATTTTATTATAATTATAAAAGTTAAAATATACTCAACTACCCTCCAATAAAATAATCTTTCTATAAATGCGTATGTCTATATTTCATTTTTATATAAACTTAACTAAATATTTCCTTATTAAGTTTTAAGGAAATATTAATCGTACATACTTATACTTTCTGTAGTAGTTAAAATATATAAAAGTGTATTTTTATTTGGATTAGATAATTAAATCTCAAAGGGAAGTAATTTATTTCTAATATTTTTATTCTTTAAAACGGAAAAGATGTGCTTGTTTTATAAATATTATAAAAGCAATCTTATGTCCACCCGTCCTTTTGGTTGAAGTATTTGATGAGAAAATAATACCGCTATAGTTTTGATTACACATCCGTCAAAATATTAATATAAGAGTAACCTTTTTATTCTTTTGTAATAACTACTTATTGGTAATAACATTTAAATAATGTTAATCTTGATAACATATATAAAATTGTTCTTACAAAGAGTAAGGCACATATAATATACTATAATATAATAAACCTTAGAGAAATCATGAAAGATGTCAATGTTTTAGACCCCTTATACCAATTAAAAAAAGAGCAATTTATTTTTAAAAAGGTAAAAAGATAAATATCTTTATATATATGAATATATAAATATTAATATAGTGATTTAAAATATTTACAGTCTTGGTACTTATTTTTACATAAATAGTTTTACAAGATAACAGGTCCAACCATAAGCAGAACCTGTCCTCGAGTATAACAAAGGCATACATTATTACAGTTAGTAATCTTTAAGATTTACATTTTAATTTAAATGTTTGAAATATCAAAATAATTATTTACTTATTTGGTTAAAGTTATGTCTGCCTATTTGCCTTATTTGTTGGTATAAATATTTTCAAGCAAAAAAAATATTCAAAAAAAAATATTCATAAACAAGCTTCACTAAAATAAAATTTCCATTCTTTTAATATGGGAAAAAAATATATACATATATAAAAAAGCGTTAGAAAAAAACATAAAAAATTACTCGTGTAAACCTCGGCAGTGTCGTAACACATATTTTTTATTAAGTAGGTTGCAGTTCTATATTTAAGTTCTTTTTTAAAGTAATGAAAAATATAAATACAGTTTGATATTGATATGAAGTTCATAATTTTTTATATTATTTAAAAGCTTGTTGAGGGTAAATTATTGTGATCCTAACTTGTTTGCTTATCTATTGTGCATATATCAATACAATAGGCAGGGGGATAAAAACGAACTTTAGTGTAAATACTTAATAGAACTGTACCAACTATGATGTTTAAAATAACCTTACACGAGTACAGGCAATATTGATGGTGTTTTAAAGATTTTTAGTCGGAAATATGACTATATTATGTATAATTCAATTAAAAAAAAAGTGAGTACTCAATAGATTTTGTTAGTCCATAAAATGTGATCGAATTTTGCTGATATTGTTCAAAGTAATCCCAAAAAGTTTTAGAAGGCGTTCATTCTACAACAATACATGCCTTCAGCGTTATATTCTCAATTTTAGCTTAATATATATTAAAACACAATGTCATTTACAAGAGCAGTACTTTAAAACTTTGATAATATGTCTCAGCTGCTGAAAATTGCTGAACCCTTAGAATTTTGATTCATTCTTTAAAAGCGATTACGTATTTTTTTAAAACTAATAAGACTATAATAATAAAAGTAAGTAGTTATTACTGACCGTTTACTTTTATAATGATGTTGACTTGTTGTGTTTTTATATATAAATTAAGGTCTTAAGATATACAAAGTAAGACTTGAAAAAATAATAAATATATTTTATACCTATCTTTTTGTACCATATGAAATAAACATAAAATATGATAAATAAATTAATTCTTAAATTAAATATTACAGGCTTAAATTTGTATGTATGCATGTGTGTGTGTGTGTGTGTGTATGTGTGTGTGTATGTGTGTGTATGTGTGTGTATGTGTGTGTATCTGTGTGTATGTGTGTGTATGTGTGTGTGTATGTGTGTGTATGTGTGTGTATGTGTGTGTATCTGTGTGTATGTGTGTGTATGTGTGTGTGTGTATGTGTGTGTATGAATGAATGTAATTTACGTTTTAAACTTGTGAATTGTATCAACAAATTTGTTCTGTTTTTAAATAAATGTCACGTACCGTTTTTGTAAATGTGAATTCTAACTAAAGTGGGATCTAAAGTATGCTAACGTTCAATTCATAAAAATGGATCCAATCATGGTCTGATGTCTGTGGCTTTGCATAGAAACTATTAACAACCCCTTTTCTTACTGTATATAATGAAAAATTTAAAATATATATAAATGTTTATAAATAACGAATGGATCGCCCGCAAACCTTGGCGTTTATTCAACTGATATTTCCGGGATTTCGAAACCTATGACAGGTTTTGTTTTGGTTTCATTTCATTTTGTCAACTGCAAGTCACTCATTTATATTTAAAAAAATTATAAAAGCTTCTTATTTGTCGGTTTTGTTCTCTTTATTTTTCTGCACATATATGGCTGAAGCTATGAAAAATGGGACTATAACATTTTTTTATGTGCAGCTTTAGTCTCATAGTCACTGTGACAAAAATCGTCTTACGCTGTAAATATATAATATTTGCTAATTATTGCCTATATTTTTGTAAGATTAATTGATTAATGTAATGCCTGTGAGTTATATAATATTTTTCGTAAGATATAATTGATATAAATGTACTATTTCAATTATATGTTATTTATATCAATAAGATATAATTGAAATAGTACATCCCCCTTTTTGAAAAACATGGAAAATATGTTTCTATTTTTTAACTATTATTGTGATGATGTTTTTAAAATTATTATATAATTATTATATATTATCTTAGTAGTAACTTTCATAGTGCTGAAAAAAATATCTGGTAGTTTCATACAATCTCTCAACCTCATTAATTAATATTAGGTTTAATATTAAATTAATCAATATAACATGTTTGTGTAATATAACTTTTCATATATGATTTTTTTAATTACAGTTCATTCGACGAGGACAATCGTGTAGAATATTACTTTACTAGCGTAACAATTTATGTTATACCGGCATTTTCACGAATTCTATGTAGTTGTAAAATAAAATTTACTAGTTTTACTTTGATAAGTTTTTACGTACGATCCGGCGAAAGAATCTGACTACGTCTTCTGACTATAAATGTATGAAAAGGCAATTGAAAGCCAAAAAAATAGTAGTTATCTCAAAGACATGTCTAAAGTACTGATTTGAGCGGCGTCGTATCACTAAAGACTGGCGTAAAGTAGGGGCCCAGTGCCAGTTTATTTCGTATAGATAAGTATCGAGCACTGATATCCCCATGAATCTTTAACATGAATAGGTTGGGGGTTCTAAGCTCACCCTCCCTTTTTTAGGAGGCCAAAGAATTGCATATTGCTAAGGGAAAAGGGGATCTGTACTCGTGTGAACCCCGCTATATTTCACGTGTGGATTGCTGACAGTTTTATCTGAATATGGGTATTGGATTTATGAAATGTGAAATTCTACGTGAAAGTTAAGTATTATCTTTATACTTTTAAAATTGTTAAAATTCTTTTTATTATAGTTGTATATGAATAATAATTCGACCGCTAATAACAATATTATAAAACGCCATCTGTCCCTCTCTGAAATTGAGGGTTTGCCACTGAAACAACTTCTCATTTTAATTTTTTGCCGTTTAATTAAAAAAAAGGCTGAATAAATGCCGTTTAATTGAAAAAATAAATAAGGGTGAAATGTGCTCTTGTTTTAATTAATTTGTGTCTATTTTTGTATAGATCGTAATTTTAAATTAGGGATTGTGTTTATTAACATTTTAAAACGTATGTACTTCTACATATTTTTTTTCTGTAATAAGTTATTTACTTCTGTAATAAGTTATTTATTTAATAATAGGATGAATCTAATACTATCTAAAACATTCAGTAATTCAATTTCATATAAAATTTTATATTTTCTAGCCAAGTAATGATATAAAATACTGATCTTTTAAATTATGTTAATTGTACATCCACTAAAAATTTCTTAAATAACAGGTTTCCTAAAATCTTCACCTTTTTTCTATTTAATCTCAAAAAATGTATTTCTTTGCGATAAAAGTTCCGTGATTACTAATTTTATAATTTCCACTGGGATTTATAGGTCTGTTGCTCCAATTTATTTTTTATATTTCGCTCGACCGAAAGTATTTGCCGACTCAGAGTTTTGTCAATGCGGCGTTAATCAGCTTGTTAAAGCCTGATTTCAAAGTATTTTCGGCTGTAATAATTCTATAACTATCTTTTTAACTAGCTATTTTTAACATTTTTTTTTAATATAAAGATGTTCACTTAATTTTTTTTTTATCATGTAAAACAATTTTTATAAAACGAGTACGTGTGTTTTAAACACAAGGATACGCCTTCTTCGTCATCTTTATAATAAAAATAAAAATTATTTTACAAATATTTTACAAATGCTAACTGCTGCCGTTTTTTTACTTTGATTTTTGCTTTTTCAGGCGTTAAAAAGTTTACCTTGTATCAATTAATTCGCAATTTTTCGAAACAAAATATTTCCGATGAAATATTTTGAGCGCTTTACCAAATATTGACATCAATGACAATATATTGAAATATTTTAATTACGAAGGGGAAAAATGCTTTAATTAGTTAATATATCAATAACAAACAATATCTGCCTACATGTTATACGGACTGCGAAAAAGTTTTTAGTTGAATCATGTATAATTTCATCCAACTATTAATTCAATTTTCTTTCAACACTTTTAAAGATACAATTAGTTAATAAAATGATGTTCTCAAATAATATAATCGAAATACGATTCAAATCTGTTTACAAATTAATTAATTATAATATCATGCGCGTTAATAGACGTATAACAAAGGTCCAGGTGAATTTGTATCTAAGCATATTTTTATAATAAGTACCCAACTGTACTAATGTAAATACTATCGGAATTTGACCGACTAGTTTCAAACCCATTTGGTCCTTATTTATGAGCTCTGTACATGGCAGAAACGCAGCGAACTGTTAATGAAAGTTCACGAAGAAAAAAATTAAGTTTACAAAAATCTGAGATAATGGAAGGCTTATAATGAATGCGTAGTTAAAAACAAAGTTTTTCTAATAGATATTCACGTGCATAAAAGACTTGTAATATTTCAAGTCGACACTGCAAAAAGTTAAATATCGATCACCCAGTCTGATATTGATTTTCACTTTACAAAACGGTTGTTACAAAAAATATGTAACAGCTTGCAGTGAATTCCGTGAAATGTTCCATGATATTGGACGTCATAATGATAATGAAAGTGTACAGAATGAAATGAAAGTGTACAGAAGTTTGACACAATTATAATATTAAAACTATCTTTAGTTCGCACTGCAAAACATACGCACATTTTGACGGTCACCTAAAGATAAGACGTCTGGAGTGTAACATGATTGCTAGTAATTGTGGTCAGTGTTACGTAAGGGAGCCGTAACGTCAATATAAGAGTTGCGGAATATATACGTAGTACTAAACATTTGAACAAAAATTGCTCGGCAATCACTAAGCACGGCTTAGAATCAGAAACGCCCCATTACATACATTCCGACAAAGCGTCCCGTATTAGGAAGGGAAAAGTTTTAAGTACTGCGAAAAAAAACCTTAAACTTTGAAAATTTCTAAAACTATTCGAAAAATTACACAATTTTTATCAAATACATTAAGACGGCGAGTTACGAAGACCTGCGAATACACTAAGTTATTATATAGAAAAAAAATGAAAAAATATTTACATTCAAGTTAATAATATGCATATAGTTTTAAGTCGTCCTTGATAAGGTTAAGTTTTATAAGGATAAAGCGACATATATATATATATATATATATATATATGTCAAAAAAGAAGACTTAAATAAAGTGACAAGTGTTTTTATTTTTGTAGTAGTTAATTATTAACATTAATGTCACTTATATTTAAAAGTAAATACTCATCAATATTTTTCGATATATGCCCCTTTATTTCATGTTCCAGCTCTCAATATATTGAATTTTGTTTGAAATAGACAACGTTAACAAGTCTTGTTCGTGTGTTTCCGCAGTTAGGGTATAAAGGGAATGTGCCAGAGTAAACTTCATTTGTATGCTTCTGTGGTCGAGCATTTATATGCGCCATTTTGTCGCAAAACTAAAATTGTAATGGTATTATAAAACTTTTTTATTAAGATTTTATTATACATTTTTAACTGGTTATTTCAGTAAATATACTGCTCAAAACAATTAAAGGAACAAAACTTTGAATGTTTGTAACTCTCGAAATATTTGTAAGGTAAAACTAATTCAAAAACCTATTTTAATTGTTATTAATCGCAAAAAAAAAATTAATGAAAAAGCAATATTGATATATTTTTTTTATAAAAGTTCAAATTTAGTTAGTTTGGGCGAAAGACGAGGCGGTGTGTATATTAAGCGCAGTTAAGAAAGTGACCTTATTGTTAAAATTTTGGCCTCTAAACAGGTAGACGACCATCGCAACGCGTCAGACGGCATCTTGATTCATCCGTAAATAGCACTGGTTTCCAGTGACGCGATTGCCAATTAACGTGGTTTTGGGAGAACTCTAAACGAGCTTTTCTGTGCTGTGCCCTGTTAGCCTCACAGCTCTAACAAGTCGGCGTGATCTTAAATTGACTTCCCTTGACCTATTCCTTACCGTCTGATCCGAAATTGCGACACCAGTGGCCGTCATCAGTGTATTTTGCAGATCTCTTGCAGTAACAGTGCGTTTACGTAAAGTACAGTTGATGATGTAGCGATCTTGAGCAGTAATTGTTTTTCTTTTGCGACCCTGTCCAGCCCTTCAGGAGTATTCTCCTGTCTCTTTAAATCGTTTCCAGAGTCTACAGACAACAGAAGGCGCGACTCCGAGGTCATATCCTACATACCGCATAGTCTGGCCCACTTCAAGCACAGCGACGGCTCAGAAGACTTCAATTTCAGTCAAATATCGCATGATCTCTAAAATTTACAATAATTTCTCTCACTACTTATAAACAATATACTCGAACAAAACTCATAAATGAGATTTTTGTGATTGAATACTTAGGAAAATGCTATGGCGTCACTTTGTATTTTCGTCTATGTAGACTTTTAACAACCATACTAAGAATCGCAAAACAAGATAACGATTTTCTTTTGTTTTTCTTTTTTTTAATTGTTTATCTACAATCTATAATGGCCGGTTGTAATTAGAGCCTCATGCAAAAAGTTTAGTACTATTACAAACAATTTAGTATTATTGTTCCCCTGATTGTTTTGAGAAGTATATAAATAACGTCTTTGTTAAATCTATTAATAATAGAAAAACATGACTTAAATTGAAAAAGAACTAATAAATATAAAAGTTCAAAATCAACTCAAATATTGCTTTGTATGCCTCTCATGGCAGAACACATAAGATCAACTTTTACAAATTATTGCCTGGAGTTTATGCGACTCGACAGCACGTCCCAGTTTCTCTAGACTTAATACCATTTGCTGCACAATATTGCACGCTACAATCCTTCCTTTTCGTATATATCTGATTCAGTTATATTCTAATTGACATTTTGTAACTATCGTTGGTATAAATATGTAATAAAAATATTTTTGACATTTTTATATGTATTGCAATGCAAAAGTCGTAATGATAACAGAATAAGGAAATAATGTACTATAATTTACCTTGATCTTAAAAAATAAGTGCTCAAATTGCTAATTAGTATAAAAATAACCATTGATTATAATATAAAGTTCGCATTCGTTAAAAACTTGGTAAATTTGAAATAACAACGAAATGATTCTGATATATTTCTTCACAACATCCTCTATCTTCCAGCGAGTCCCATGGTGGTTTAACCATTCCGGAGATTGGCCCTTACAAGCAGAGAGAGAAGAAAGTAATTAAAATTATGTTAGAAGGAACATATTGCTATGTATTATTACTTAACAAATTTGATTAATTAGAATATTATTTAGTATCTTTAAAAATTTATCGTGTGTAGGATTTTAAATTGTAATTTTAAAAATGAAGCGTATTAAAATAGTAATTTTTAAATCTGTAGTATCTTTTAAAGTTCTTATTTAATTCGTATGGTCTAAAGGAAAAAAAATAAATGTTTATTGAATGGCAAAGCTAACAATATACAAAATACCGAAATGTTTTGAATTGAATATTTTAATATAAAAGTAGTTATTAAGTCTTAACCGTAAGAGATGGCCATGCTTTTGCAGATACAACATTCTTTTACATATCTTCAGTGTATGTAGTAAAAATCCTAGAAGGTGATATTTTTACGCGACGTAGACAAAAATAGTTATATTTCAGTCAATTTACATATAACTGTAAAGTACTATTTAGCTAAAACTATCCTCAACAACTTTTACTATGTTCTAGTAAATAAACATTCGTTCAGTAGATTTTGAAAACATCGATCACATATAGACGGACAGTTTTGGGGACTGTTTCATTACATCTATAGATAATTAAGAAAATAATGGTAAATAGTGTATGAAAGTTTTGATTATTAATTTTAGATTTTTACAGGAAACAAACAACTAAAACAATAATATACGGCATGTTTTAAAATTTTTATTTTTCTCGTACCGCACCAAAGCAAAAATAATATTAATGTTTTTAATCATATTTATACAAAAATTTGTTAAGATTTTTTTTATAATAAATTAGCTCGCAGCAAAATAAAATTTTTTAATTATACATTAAATTAGCATTTACATCGTCTTTCCAGAGATCAAAGAAAATGTAGAGGTAAAAGAAATAGAAATCACTAGTATTACAAATATACAACAAACAAACATGCTGTTGGTTTTTAAACTATTGAGCTACTATTCTTAGTTAACCTAAAAGTAAATAAAATCGCTAATAAAGTCGCCGCTGAAACCGCGAGTCAGGTAGGGTTTTATAAATTCATTAAAATACAAAGATTAATGTAACAAATATTTTAAGAAATTACGCTCACTGAAACCTCATAATTTAAATAAAATGTGGGTCTAATTAAGTACAGTAAGAATTCGTATTTCGAAGATTACATAACTTTTACATCTGAAGACCTCTCCTAACTTCTTTTATTCTTGAAAATGCAGACTCATTATTTTTTCTTTTGAGCTCAGTAAACTGACTAACTAGCTAGACTTTGCAAATAAAATGTTTTTCTACTTTAACGAAATTAAATTTAGCGTTTTGGATAAAAAAAAATCCTGAATAATAATTGCAATAGATTATAAGCAAGTTTTAGCATGAAATTCGCTGATTCCCAAATTCCTTATAGAAAGTATTATATATATTATTTCGTGATTCCGTAAACGCTTTAAAAATATAATTATATGTGTAAACTTTTGTGATCCAGGATTACTATTAAATATAATTATCCGGCTATTCTCACGTTATTGCTAATGGAATTTGTCCAACTAGTTACCAACCCATTCGCGGTCCTTATTCATGAGCTTTGATCATGGCAAAATCAAAGCGTGAACTGACTGGGTGAGAAACTAGTTGGGCAAATTCCTATAGTAACAACGTGGGTAGAGTCGGTTAATTATATTTAAGAAAATTATGTAATTATAAAGTTATAATCTTTTAATTGTTAATTTGCAACATAAAATAAAATTAAAATACTAATTTGATAGATATTTATTTTACCTTAAATAATTCTTTTCCAACCAGCCTCAGCCAGTTGGAGTATATATTTATTCTGCATAAGGTGACGAGAATATTTCTCTTTATTTACACCGGCTTTGCAATAGCTTTTAAAATGTATAACTTAATTTATATTAAAATTTAAAACTTAAATATTCGTACATATGTAGTAGTCTTTGACTTTCAAAGTCAAAGTTCATTTAGTGTTGAAAAAATCAAATAAAAGTGAATTTGTTGTAAGCCACAAAACATAGTCAAATAATTTGGTATTACAACTCCCTAAGGAGAAATTTTGAAAAGCAATTCTATTTTATGAAATAATTACTAAACCTTCTCATTATTTACATTTAGTGGTCAGTAGAGTGTACTTAATAATAACAATTTAGTTGTTATGTACCAATTAAATGACGGTAGATTTAAAAATGTTTCATTGGTTGTATATTTCATATTTAAAGCCGGTAAATGACGGAAATTGTATTTAACACATGATGAATGCAATTGAGATGCAAAATTAATATTAATAATTCTACGTAATTTTGTTACTAAAGTATTTGTTAAATAGAAAATTATAATCTATTAGTAGCAAACCATCTATGATTAATTCTTAACTCGGGTTGTAAATTATTTTTATTTATTAAGATCTTTCTAGATCGCGTACGTAGTTTTCATTCTCTTTTATTCGCGCTCATTAAATGCAAGAATTGTTTCATGTCCTCAGTATACGCTTCTTCCTGTCTATATAAGCTTAAATATATTATTTTTGTATTTATATAAATTATGATGACATAATTTTTATTTTATTTTATAGGTACTTGTCTGTTAACGCCACTGCAGCTAATAGTGCTATAAAATGCGTATTTTTTTAGCAAACATTTTTTATATGCATATTTTGGATTTGCCAAAAACAGAACAAAATGCAATTTTTTTTTATTAAACCGAGATTTTTTTTTATGAAAACCCAGAGAAAACTAATTCAACCATTTTTGACAATTATCTTGTCAGATAAACAGAAAACCCAAAAAATTTATACACGGCCATTGGTCATGCAATTGCTATGAAAACGAGTTACCATTGCAACGAACGCCATGTTGTTTGCTGATATTTAACCCCATTTTTTGGTTAGGTTAGATTTAATATTTTTTTTTAAGTAAACTATTTTGGTCCTAAAAAAGAAAAATTGTGTATTGTTCTGTTTATTTACAAATCCCAAATACGCATTTTCGTAGCACTAACAGCATATTTTTTTACTGCGGTGGAGTTAACAGACAAGTACTTAACGTTATTCGATGCATTTATGTTTTACTATTAGTCTGACTTATTTCAAGAGCTTGTTTCATTGGTTTCTTTTTTTTCTACAGGTTATATGTGAAGTACGCGATGACGTAACATATTACATGACGTGACGTACTCATGACATGATATACATATACATATATTGAATTATCTTGTCCTATTTTTATAATAGACACTTTTAATATTAGGACCTAGGCTTGATTCTATAAATTATTATTATAAATAATGTTTTTTTAATAATAATGTTTTAATAATAAACAGTAATTATAGATAACATTGTTTGTGTTTCATTTAATTTAATTTTTATGTAAGCTTTGTGATGCTTTTTGTGTTCAGATATTAAATAATTGTATTGAATTTGCCGAGAAATTTAATTTAAAAAGGCGTTTAAGTTATTGTAACTTTTTTTACTTAAAATCAAATGGATGAAGACTTATTATAGGATTCAACTTTTGTAGACATGTAATTCAATTGAATAAATATATAATGACTGACGAAATATGCCATACTTTATAATAATACAAAGTTTTCATACACACACGCACACATATATACTCTAAAGAGAACAACTGTTGACCATAACACGTAATTGAACTGAAATTTACATACAAACTTTCATGTTGCCAAAATTCGAGTGAGATAAGAAGAAACAAACTAAGAAATAAACATGTAAGATATAGTTTAAAAGTGGCATTAGATACAAAAGGGCCATCTTATCTTACGGCCGTAAAGCGGAAGGATGAAAAGTATATAGAGGAGAGTAGATAAAAGTTGTATGAATAATAGTATCTAAAGAAACAAGTCTCTCCTGACATCTTTTATCTTTATCACCACTTACAGCTTGTGCTGTAGCATATGGTGCGGGTGACGTTCAGTAAGTTTTGTTTCTCTTCTGACAGTAGACGCGATTTACAAATTAGGTCTTAGTATTTTCATTGAACCTCGTTTAACAATAATAAAGAGAACTAGATTTATGCTGCAAGTATCGTAAGCCAAAAAAATGGAATGGACGTTATGGACGTTAGGTATTCCATTTTTTTTTCTAATCATGTGGTACTGACAGACGTAACCCGCACCATGCTACATTGCATAAACTAAATTCTGAGGTTTTATTTACTTACATTCTCGGTTCAACTTCATTTAAATAGGATAAAAATAAATAAATAAATATATGGTTATGAACAACGATATCAAAAAATGTAATAGTAATCAATATTTTACACTAACAATGATCAAGATTATATTTTAATCGAATAAATATTTATAAATTCAATATTAAAAATTATTAGGATTATATTCTTGGAAACTTAAGAACTAATATTTTGTAGTAATAATTAAGAATACGATACTTTAAAAAAAAACTCATGAAAAATAATATTTTTTGTCTTAGGAAGATATTTAAAAAAATAAAGCAGCTTCCCGGTTCGTACTAACAATTTTTTGTAATAATTGATTTCGTATTATAATTTCAGTCAAGATTTCAAATTGTTCATTTTATTTTTTAATTTCAAATAAACTAAATAAACTGGAAGCACCTTAAAAAATAATTTACTGTTGTACAATTTGGTGTTACAAATTCATAGATTACTCCAACATTACCAGAAATTAAGAAAAATACTATTACAATTAATCAAGAAAATATGATTCAAATATGTTAATATAAAAATAAATACAAATTTGGTCTAGTTATTATTTTATTTTATTTTTATATCAGTCGTCAAAAGTGTGCCGGTAGTCGTAAATTTGATCCTTACAATGAAAAATAAATAAAATATTTTTTTTTTAGGGTTATTACCAAAAAGCATACATACTTTATTAATATTACCAAAAAGCATTTACCATACTTTATATTCAATTGTTCCAAAAAATAAAAAAATTGTAATGATTTTATTAATAAATTTTATAAAATAGAAAATAAATTGTTATGAGAATATTCCGAAGACAAATTGAAGTGGCTTTTACAAGCTGTACTTAATTGAACCAACATGCTACCAACACTGTCTAGCAGCTGCTATTTGACAAGCTCTTTGTAAGATAAAGTAACTAAAGATTCTCCCTTTATATCACAGCAAAATAATAATAATATTAGGATTCCTCTATTTCATGAGGAAAGAAAAAACTAAACAAAAAAGGAAAACGGCCTTCAAAAAGGAGAAAATTATTTGATAAGGGAAATTGTATAGGATGTATGTGCCGTTGGTTTAGATCAATTAAAAGAACTGACATCAATTTATAATAGACAAGAAAAGTACGAACTTGCAAATAAAAATAGAATCATCAAAATCCCCCACCTCAGCCCAAAATTATAGTCCTCGGAAAAAAAAATAGTTCTCGGAACAGAACAGAACCTCTTCTTTTGTTTTAAGTCAATTAAAATGCTAAAAATTATTTTTAAATCTGTGTCAATTTAAAATGATTTCTGGCAATTTATTTCAATATAACAAAGTACCAGACCGCATATTTACAATGCAACTATACTGAACTGAAAGATGACTGGGAATGATCTTTAAAAACATCAGTTTCTCCTGTGTGCGTTTTTTTAATTTTATACCTTTTGTTTGTAAGTTTTCACAGTACTCAAACAAATATACTTATAAAAGTGTCGTGTATACTTTAGTTCCGAAGTAATGTTCATAACACTCATTTGCGACGAAACCGCGCACAATTTATAAGGAACAAAATTATTTAAAATAATATAAACTTAGTAATATTTACATTTAAGCTGTTGACGAAAAACTATGATTATAAACACATTATTCGAAAAATTAAGCAAATTTTTAATCATCTTTTTGATGTTATAAAATATTTAACCAAGTTACACTATTTGAATCGTGGTTTCGGTTAATAAAACTAATTAAAAAATACATACATATTGTAAGCTGTAGTTTAAAAAAAAAATATTAAAAAATTTAATATCTTTTATTTAAAATGCAAGTAAAATGTAAAATAATATGTCAGCCAATACCAATTTAATAAAATTATATTATTGTGAATAAAACACAAACTTAAATTCTAAAAATAGTAATATAATGTATTATCTCTTAAAGGATCTAATCAAAATAAAACAAGATTTTAAAAGAAGATTTTTTTAAATTGAATTAGTGTGAATATGTTTAGAAATATCTCAGATACTTATCAATTTTTTTATTTATATTATATTATTTTCATGTATTTTTCAATTTAAATCAATACTATCAAGGAGTCTATTTTGACCTTAAATAAGATTTTCTGAAAAGACACTCTAACTTAAAATTAAACTTACGAGAGTACCCCAATTGTGTTCAGGTCTGAAGAGAATCACACAAAAAACTCATCCGGGCATTTTTTTTTATTACGATTACTGTTTAACAAACGTAAAAATATGGTAAATAATTTTCGAATAACTGGAATTTTCGCAATCAATTCGATATAATGATTTAAGTTAAATAATATTGAAAACTCAGACAGCAAGACAATTAGTTACCACAAGCAGTACCTGTTCACAAGCGTAATGCAAGAGTCAGCCATCAACCCCCTCGCCATATTTGAGGGAGTAGGGCTACCCGACCCGTAAAAACACCTATAATCTATTATATATTAAAAAATTAAAAAAAGAAAGACTAAATTCATACATGCATAATAATTATATTCCTTGTTATATTCTAGTTAAGTTTAAATTTAAATTGAAGAAGTATTAAGATGTCTAGAGACATTTCAAATCACTTGTTTATTATTATTGAATGGTATAAACAAAATAATAGGATCCCAAGTAGAGTAAGCGGGTGTTAGAGCTGAACGACCTGTATGCCTAGTGTGAGTTTTTAACGAACTTGGTCGCGTTAACGTCAACGTCCATTTGTATAAAATAAAGGCAACGCGAAGAGGCTCCTCATTTATATTTCATACCATAAGAAAGTCATAAAATTATCAAATAAACATATTTTAAATCGTTTTTCAAGGAATCCTAAATTTTTAGCATCTTTTCTCTGATATACCTGGTATATAATACGTGCGTGAAAATGTTACGTGGCATCTTCGACATTTTTCTGTAACCATCTCAGGTAACAAAGTTCGCTTGAATTGACCGGTAAAGAGTTTTGTTTACACTCAGCTATACACAATTATCGATCTAGAATTGAAGATTTAAATCAAAATTACAAAACTGACGACTCTCGACGAGTCAATTTTCGCTAAAGTTTCATACAATTTTTCAGGTTTTTTTCATTCTTCGATCTATTTGAGAGTTATAATAGTTTATGGTTCAAATTTTGTGAGTTATATTTTTATTGTATCTACAATAATTTTCTTTAGGTTTATACCAAATTAAATTATTTGGTATAAACCTTAAAAGCAAATTAAATTATTTTATACCAGAGCTTTGACCTACGTATCAGTATTATAATTTATATTTAACGAACCTAAAACATATATACTCCAAATGCTCTTTGAGGATAAAAACTAAACATTTTACATACACACGCACACATATTTAAAAAATATTTTAACGAAAAACATGAAAAAATTTATATAAAAAATAAACATATCAAAAGATATATTTGAAGAATAATGGGAAAAATATTTCAAGTGTTGTTAAGGCTAATAAGATTACTCATTGTCTTATTTTCGATAAAAAACATCGTTTCTAATCCAATATAATTAGCGAGAAACAAAACACGTTGTACGTCGGTTTACTGAAACAAAAAGATCTAATGAAAAGAACCTTTTGTTAGTAGATAATACAGAATGGTTGTTTTAAATTATACTGAATACTGCTACGGTTCCGTTCGTGACTAAAAATAATTTATTATAACTAATTTAGTTTTTAGGTATAAATGAATATATGAACAGGCAAATAAACAAGCTGACAAATAGTCTGAAAAATATTGTCCGTTGTTGCTATATGAAATGTGTTAAAACGATAGTAACAAACTACTAACGATTTAAACTATTTAGGTATATAATTTATTATTTTTATAAAAGTCAATGCATAAATGTAATAATCAATAAGCACCACAAATATGTTTCGTAGAAAATAACAAATGGAACAAGGTTCTCATTATCAAAGAGGAAGTCTCTCAATGTTTTATTTCTAATAACATCATTTTTATCTAAACATATTAAAATAATTAGGGGTTGTTTGTAATAAAATAATAAACACGAGTTTGGTCTCTCAAGTGCTATAGTTATTTGAAGTAATTTCAGAGAAAATAAAGACAAACCTTTTTAAAATTTATGCTTTTCTTCTTACTATTTTTTAAATAAAACATTGGAACAAATTAAAGTTTTCTTAAGGAAAATATAAAAACTTTTATAAATCACACAAAAATCTATTTTGCATTGATGTGTCTTATAGTTATAGTTCTATATAATTATATCCGACTATAACCTCGTAAATACTAGCGGAATTTTCCCTTCCACATTCGAACTTATTCCGAAGTCTTTATTAATAGGATCGGAGCATGACGGAATCACGGCGTGAATTTCGATGGGACTTAAGTGATTGCAAACGGTTTATTCTAGTGATAAAAAAATAAACTTGTTTATTTCTCAAAAAAAACTAACATGATATGAAAGTTAATACTATCACAGATAACTTTGTTTCAGTTTTTAGTTCCTATTTGAGGTATTATTGAGCTTCTAATCCATTGCTTTGTTATTAGATAGTTTAATATAGAGGAATACGACGTATAATAATGTGTTTCATACTAATCAAGAACTAGTTTCAAACTTTGATATTACTCAAGTAAATTCAAACACAGTTGCAAGATTTGAATATTTCTACACATAGCAGCGTCGGGACGATGCGCTACGAACGTGTCGCTGCATTAACTACGCTGCCTATTATATTGTTACTCTGCAGTGCGCTATGATCCTGACACTTGAGAGCTTGTCATAATATGTCAGAGATTATAATATAATGTTATGTTAACATCACTTAAATCCTGTATAATATATCAATAATATATTTAAATAATTATTTATTCCGCTGTATATTATAAATTTGTATTTTTATTTTTTATATGTAGAATAATTTAAATTTAGATTTAAATGTGTAAAAGTTTTCATTTTATTGTTTTATTCTTCAAGTCCGTCCGATGCACTTTTAGTTTTAAATAACAATCAAGTTTTAAATAAATAAATATATAAAATGTATGAGTATATAAAATTATCTCTTTAGTGGGTGATTCGTAAATATTATGTCTTATTTATCCCTTGGTTATACAGGGATAAAGATTTATCGATCTAATTATTCCTTTAAGTTTGAAATTAATAAATATCACTAGGTTTACTTGAAATACATAATGAATTTTATTTAAAAATCACATAAATGACATGTTTAAAAATAGATTATATTAATGTTTTCTAAGATTTATACGAGTACTACACATTTCAATAAAACTATTTTACGGATAAAACTCGCGTTTACTATTACATTTTTAAATTTAACCCGACGTTTCGAATGCTTTGCAGCAAACGTGTTCGCGGTAAAACGAGATTATGGTGACACCATAATAAACATAATAAATAATAAACGCGAGTTTTATCCGTAAAATAGTTTTATTGAAATAGATTATATTAACGATATATATCATTACAAGCTGTTAATTTAGTAAATCTATTATATAAAACTAGTATGAAAGCTTTAAATTCAGGAATAAAAAAATATTAGGAAAAATAGAAAGTTGCATCATCTTGTGACAGCGCAGTAGAACTTCATGAATTGAAAAGTATCCTTAGAAAAAAAGAAATGAAATAAGATTGCCTTTTTAAATATTTCGGAGTGGAGGAACGGCGATCGTGGCGAAACGCTCGGGTGGACTCGTCGACTGTCGGATGTAATCGGCAACTCTAATCTACAAATATCAATCTAATCGACAAATATATTTAGTTGGTTAGCCATATAGACCATCCAGATACCCCATACAGAAACCTCCTATTAATATATTAAATATAACCGCTGGAAACTGAACCAGACATTACTAGAATTAATTTACTCCTACTTAAAATATAATGAAATAATTGTCGAATAATCAATTTGCTCCGCAACTGGACTGACAAAATGGTTTTAAATCTATTTTACAATAAATGAATTCTATTAAAGTAAATTGAATCTAATTCAGTTAATTAAATTGTTTTTAAATAAATTAACTTGTTTTCGGTGAAATCTCATTTTATTATGGAAAACTATTTAATAGATACTTTTGTAACATCAATCAGAATTGGAAGAATCATTTAGAAACATGACTGTACTATTCATCCATTCATACAAAAAATAAATGCAATAATGTATAAAATATATGAATAATCATAACATATGGGGTTCCATAGTCATTTCAATAATAGTCATTATTACATATAATTATCCGGCTGAAATCACCCCAATTGTATCGGAATTTAGCTGAAGAGACTATTTATAAGCCCGGAGCCTCAAGGAGACGTGGCAGTTTCGCCGTGCTAGATACAAAAGGAGTCGGGAAAATTCCGATAGTTCTTACGTAAGTACAGACGGGTAAATCTAAATAAAATAATGAAATGTAAAAATATATATCTGAAAGTATAAAATATAATTACACCTATGAGAATATTAATTGTTCGTACTCATCTGGTATCTAAATCCGTTATCAGGGAAGATATGCCTCATACTAATAATAAAAACCTGCGTGGGTGTCATGTCACTAACCCTTGTCATAGAGAACTCTTTGTCCTTCATTTTGTAACGTTATTTGTCTTATTACTCGCATGAATCAGCGAAAAAGATTCATTATATTGTGGGTTATTTAAATATTACATTGATACTGATCATATTTAAATAATTATATATAGATGTCTAATTATGTTGAAAAATTGTAATAGATAACATTAAATTCCTCTTATTAAACCTACCTTTATGATGATGTCATATATGTCTAAACACTATTTTTAGTAACATGTTATAGTATTGCTTAGAAAATTAACTTATTTATATATCTATAACTTATTATGTCTCGCATACTCGCGAAATACTGTGAAGATACTGATAAGATAATATGTTAGTCGAATAATTTTTTTTATTTGCGAGGCTAAATAATACCAATTCTTTTTCCTGAAAGCTTATATTTTTTTATCGTAACATTCTTATATAATATAGACTTTGTCAAAAATATCACATATCAATAAATTAATTTCATTTAAATTATTATAAATAAATACTATTACGAACGCAATACAAGAAATATGATACACTGAAGCTGTAGGGAATCGATTTGTCAAAGAAGTGAATGTCATCTGTGAATAAAAAGAATAATATTACTCAGAGGTAAATATTTGTTTGACTTTGATACAGATGTTCATACACAAGCATGTCGGTACATCTATTTGAACATCAAGAAAACTTTCATATGAAAATTTTCATATGAAAATTTTCCATGGATATAAAATGTCTTTGGTTATATTAAATTCTTTGTGTAAGTTTTTGCAGCATTAGAATAATTAGATTTTGGGAACAAAATACAATTACAATAAAATTATATCTTTTGAACTTTGTAACAACATATCAACATGTTTTAAAAAAGTGGGAAGCTTTAAGGCTTCTAACACAAAAAAAAAACTATCAAAAGGTCAGGCAATACGTATATTTGTATAAAGATCGTGGATCGTTTCAAAATGGATATCGAAAAATTACATCATTTCCCTTCTTTAAGCATAGCTTTTGCAATATACTACGCTCTCTCGTATAACAAAGACACAAATATAACGAAACACATATTAAATTTATGATTTATATGTCTTCAATATTTATATTTATTTAATCAGTTACATATTTTCAGACAAAAACCCATAATTAAAAGTAACAAAAAAAGTAATCATTTTTGTACGTTTTTTTTTTTTAATTTCTATAGTTTGTCGGTTTAATTTGGTTCGTATGCAATTAGTGATACAGCCGACAGAAAATAGAAAAATAAAGACAATGAGCAAACAAATTCATTTGAAACTATTTTTAAATATAACAGAATAAAAGGAAGTCTTAACGATGCTAGTATTGTTAGTATTGTATGGTACGTACAAAGCGACATATCATAATTAATGCAACTACTGATGAATTGAATACAGTGACCATTTATACTGCATAAATAACGTATATATGAAGAATATCTATGATATTTTTTATTCATCTTAAAATTCTGAGTATATATATAGATTATTAAGAAAACTTTACGTCAACATATATATGGTGTGTTTAAGTCATATTTTTAGTATCATACAGTACATATTCGTAATAGACATGTATAGGTTAAAACATATTATATATATTTACAATTGTTTTTATTAATTCAATTATAAGTATAAAGTATCTTTATTAGGTAACTACCTCTAAATTGATATTTTTTTTTGATAAGAGTGTGTAAAGAATAGATTATTGATAAGAATATGTATCAAAAGACGGTACACCGACAGATGTTAAAGGGACCAATTGATTATACAATTGATTGAATATTGATTACTAATTATGTAACGTGGCTAAATAAAATGCTTGTCTTTTAATGACTTATAAAGAGTTCACAACTAATTTATTTATTTAAGACAAGTTTCTCTATTGTATTACTAAATTTATTATTTAATATTAAAGTTAATAAGAATATTATAATTTTAAATATGTCATTCATCTAAAGTAATTCTTTGAGTTATATCAAATGTCAATATTATATTCCAAAGTAAAACAATTTATTTATTTTTTGTACTGTAGCTATATGTGGTGTATCGCAAGTTGTAAGTAATAAAAAGTTATAATAGGTGTATTGCTCTTATATTATTTAACTATTAAATAGTCATTACATGCTCTCAACTTTTTATTTATACAAGAAACTTAAAAGTTTCTACTCACGTCTTTAGTCAGAATGTTCTTATTTGCTTGATATATTTAGTAAGCTATGTACATTCTTTCTAGACTCGTCGAAACTGATAAAAGAAGTTGCAACTATTTTTATACAAAAAGACAAGAGGAAACGTATTAAAGTATTTATTTATAATGTTTATATTTCTATCATATCAACATAATATAAACTTTATTAAATGTCACAACATGAATACATTTTAATCAGTTCAATTCATTCTGAATCTTATTAATATTTTTCATTTTATGAATTCAATACAAGATATATAATTGATTTGTCACAGAAGTGAATGTCATCTGTGAATAACAAGAAGAATATTACTGTGAAGTAAATATTTGTTTAACTTTGATACAGTTGTTCATACAAAGGAATATTGTCTATCCGGATCCAGTTATACACACATAAATATGTGGTCTTAGGGTTTATTAAATTGTTTGTGTAAGTTGTTGTTTTATATAGCGTTAGAATATTTTTTCTATGGTGTTGAGAATAACATAAAAATATAATAACTTAGTGGACAATATTTTTAATAATTTTATTCTTAAAATTATGCTTGAATTATTTAAACTAAACTATTAATTGATTGTAAGGACACTTATAAAAATTTAGGTTTTTACAATTTTTTTTAAAAAAGTATGGTTACTGACATGTATTTTTATATAATGTATTTCTTAATAAAATTACAAGAGCGAAACTTTAATTATATACATAATTAGACTTAACTTTAGTGCCTGTTATAAACTTGATAGAATGCCTTTTAGTAATGTTAAATTAACATCTTATAAGTGATTAATGATTGATTACACTTGCACGTGTTCTAATTAATTATTAAGTGATAATTGAGGAGTAAATGAATGTGGTTAAACTGATGATTGTGGTAGTGATGTTGCTAAATAATTATTTACATAATGTACGCTTGAAAATTATAATCGATTATCCAAAATGATCGATAATTTTTCATCAGATTGTGAGAAATTCAATGTTGAAAGTTCAATTTGAATTGAAGTCTCGTTACAAATATTGAAATATATCATTACAAATATAACAAAGTATTTATCACTGTCATCATCATTTGTTACATAATTTACATTGGAACAAATAACATCTATTCATTTTTAAAGATTCTCTATAAACAGATTTTGATTTAAATAAATTATCATTGATAAATTCTTGTAAAACTATATTGAAGTATTTACTAGTGTACTAGTTATTTTGGGTATTTAGATAAACTAAATAGCATTAGCTAATTACTATTGACATGATATTAATAATTACTCAATATGGATTTAGTCTTCCAAATTAGTGAATTAGTGAATACTATTAGCAAATAATATATGAAATATAATATTGAGAAATTAATGTCACTTCTTTACAAAAATAGACAAGTTTTTAATTCGTAAAGAAGTAAATTTAAGTGTTTTTATATTAGATAAAGTACAACACAGCACTGTAACAATTTTAGTGCCTTGATAACAAAATAATTAAATTATTTTATTTTTTTTATCAAATTATAAAAATATAATATTATAATATAGATATAAGAGAGAGAGTGAACTTATTAAGAATAGGTTTAAAATTTATATTATTTTTGTAATTAACATGGTTATTACTTCGACTTAATGGAAGTATATCGATAAACTTCTAATGTATGTATAAATGGCCATTTACAATAAAAGAATGATAAAATATATATAATTATGAAAAAATTTCATTGAAATTTAACAAACAGAATTGCTGTCCTCTGCTATATCTTGGAATTAAATCACAAGTTAGTATTTTGTAAGGTTGTCAACAAGTCAGTCGATATCTTATTTTTTTAACTATTTTATAAAGAACTTATATAAACCATAAGAACATTATTTCTTTTATAACTACCATAAATAAAGAATTATCTTTTACAAGCTGGAAGCAATAATAACAGTAACTGTTTATAAATTTAATAGAGCTTCCAAAACTTTTTCCTATAAAATACTGCATGAATATAGTGTGAAGTATATTATTAAAAGCAATATTAAAATGAAATTATAAAATCATTAGCCTCGAGAGTTACCGAGAAGACGCCACTAACACTGTATTGTGCATTGTGGACGCCATTTTATACGAAAGGATTTAATATTGTACCAATTTATAAAATGGTTTGCAATATATAGTCATCAATGAGTAATAAAATTAAAACGAAATAGCGATTAAAATAGAATGAGATACACATTAGATATGCAATTCCTTAAAAACAATAAGATTCCTTTATGATAACATAAATTGGATAATATTACTGTAATTAAAAATATCACTTAATTAATATAGTATTAAGTTTTAAATATTTTTTTTTATTCTTCTAAAAGCTTAAATGATTTCAAGAAATATTTAAATGTTCCGATATCTTGTTTTTTATTTTTTCCTCAAGCGTAATATTTTTGATTTCTTATCTTATTTAGAGTTTGTAGTTCGTGTAAAGAAAATGTTTTATTAACTCATACAAATGCCATACTTCTCACACACACATACACACATTCACCCGTAATTCAAGACAGCGAAGATTATTTTACGACAGTAGCTTATAGGGGTTAGTAATGACAGCAATGTAAAGTGTGGAGCTTCCATCATACTTTACTACCCCAGTATAATACCTCACTACTGCATCTAATACCTTCATAAGAAGGTTATATATTCTTAAATATTTACCACGCTTAAGACCATGGCATTGAGCAAAAGATAGAACTAGTGTAGGACAAGCTTATTAATTGTAAACCTTTTAAAAATAAACAAAATAAAAAAAAAACACTTTCAAAATATAAGTAAAAGTCAAAATTAAATAGTAACTGGAAAATAAGTTGTAAATTTTTGAAAATGTTAATATTTGGTGCAGTAAATTACTCGTCAAAATTAAATCTAATAAATTATGAACGTTTATTAGTTTCTGACGTCCAAAAATTATATTATTATTATATTTTATTTTGTAGGAAAATAATTTTCATTATTCTAGTTGTTTTATTTACTTACTACAATCTAAAATATAGTATAAATATCTTGGTCTATCGATGACTTTGGAAAACCTTACTAATGTCAATAAAAAGTCTGAACAAGTGAAGATAACCCAGGACTGCTTCAGCAGCAGTGAAAGGCATTGATCAAAGGTTTAATTATAGTTTATATATTTAAATACTTTACACAGTTAACACTATACAATGAATTGTTCATTAGTAGTCAAAAGGGTCCTGATGTAATTACTCTAACACTACACTACACTGTGCACAAAACTATCATCTGACTACAGTATATCTAACTAAGTACGGTATTCCCATTTGTGTTACAGAAAAAGGTAGCAAAATATATATAAATATTAACTAAATTATGTTTGGTGAATTAAAAACAAATAAATAGATTAGCTTTTATTATTATTGAATAATTTAAAGTTTAAAAAAGACTGTATTTTTTATATTTCAATTAATAATTTTTGTTATGTTTAAAAAATAAGTTATATATTTTTTATCACTAAGAATATTTTCTTTTCACGGTAGTTATAGAAAGAAAACCTTTTTTATCATACGTTCTGAGTGGTCCTTGTATTGAACGAAAATGTTCAATAAAATTTAAGTGTTGAGTGACGTTCAAAAAAGAGTTCTTTTTTCTGAGAGGAGAGAAATTTTTATATATAGAAGTGGAATATTTTTTCTAAATCTACCAAAAAAGTCTTTTTTTATCAATCTTATAACATTCTAATTTTAAGAACGATATTTATAACGGATTGCAAATGATCTACTATCTAATTTACTCTCCGTATAAAAAAATATTGCTGAAGTTTGTACAATCTAATTATCACTTTTGGCTTGTAAGCTCATTGCTTACTGCAGCAGCTTTTACAAATCGAACAGATTCATAACTGTTAGCTCAGCTAACGCTGTTCATTTCGGCGGATTGATTTATTTCATGTTTACTTACAATGTTAATTTGTAACTGTTTTATTAAATTTTCTAAAAGTTTAACTAACTATATAACTAACATCTGAATAATTGTGATACTTGAAATTTTAAAAAGGCAATTTTGAAAAATTTAACTTACCATTTTAAGCGGAGTTCTAATCTAGCTAGTTATATATAACTAATGTTCAAAATAGGGTCTATTTTATACTGTACGGTGTCGGTTAGGCGAGGCCACGCAGGTATATAAAGTATCGTATCATTTTCAACTCAAAGATGAGTACAGCAATACTCCTCTGCATAGTTAGGTGCTCCATGAGAGTCACTGATTGCTTGAAAAACAAATAGTCAAACATCCAGGAGTAAGTTTCAAAATAAGCTTACCTTTTTTTCCTTCTATTGGTGTAGTTAGAAGTTATTAATAGAGGGACTTTTATAACAAGCTTCCTTTATGCTCTCATTTGTAAATGGAGAAAAGGTCTCTCGGAAAAAAGTTGACGCTTTATAAAACTTACGTACGCTCTGTGACGTCATATGCGAGTGTTTATGACTTTGCATATAATAATCTGAATTCCTTTGAAACTGAATATTTCAAAGAGCTCTTCCAACAGCTATTTCGAAAAGCAGTGAAATATTTTATCAAACTGGTTGTAAAAGCAACTTGGTTAGAGTATTTAATGCAGATCATTTTTATGATTAAACTTTAAAATTATACTTTGACAATCTATTATAAAATTTGTAAACTTTCGTCATTCATGATTAAAATTATTTATTATTATCCGGCTCTGCTCACTTATTTACTATAGGAGTTTCCCCGACTAGTTTCGAACCCATTTACGCCGCGATGCCGACATGCTCAGAGCTCATGAATAAGGACCCCGAATGGGTTCGAAAATAGTCTATCAAAATCCGATAGTAATTACGTCAGTATAGCTGAATGGCTGTTTATATTATTATAATATAATTACTGTTACATAGGATATGAATATAATATTCATTTACGGTCATAATTTGTAAACTTCTTGCAGTGCCTTTTTACGGTTTAATGTTGTATGATCTCAGTTAAAAGCTTGCTGAGCTTGTACTGGGTCACGCAAAATGACGGTCCTTAGGGTTTTCTTAACTTTCTTTTTTAACTTCTACACACTCCTTTATCAGTAACGTAACTTAAATTATTTAGTATTAATGAGATATTTTAAATAGGAAGATAGGCCGAACCTTTCAGATACCTGATTATTTTTATATATGTTTCAAAGCTCATTATATTGAACAATTCATTTTAAGGCATTTTTCCAAAATCAATCAGATAATCAATTATATATTTACAATTGCTTTGTTGCTGTGTTATGAAAAGAACTCACTGTTCACTATGATTTCTTATAAAATAAAGCTTTGAAAGCTTTATTTTATAAGAAAGAAAGAAAGCTTTTGAAGCTTTGAAATATACGCACTTTATTCTTGAATACACTTACTAATTAAATGTATTCACTTTGTAAATTGTTATAATAACTAAAGCAAAAACAACTACATGTATTTCAAGACATTTATGAGAAGTAATTAATAAGTTTTTTAAGATAGCGAAATATTTCTAAATGAATATACATCTCTTTACAAATCAATACATGACTGATGCCAGGATTGCATATATATTTTAAAATTATCTTTTGAAGTAGAGGATGCACATTCAGAGATTTATGTGAAGATCGGAATTCTATCCGATCTTTACATAAATCTCTGTCAACTCTTTGAATTAAATATCTTGGAATAGATCAAGAATGTGATATTCTTACTTTAAAGTAGTGTATTGGACACTTTATACTTTACGATTTGAAAATGTACGTATGATGAAGTCTGTATATAATAAAACAAAATATTAAACATTTAGTACAGTAATATCTTGTCTCCTATCTCTTATATATATATATATATATATATTTATACAGGAGGAGGAATATATATTTTAATAGTTCATATCAACTATCAACATCAACAACAAATATCAACTTTAATAGTTCTCTGACTTTCTGAATCCGTTTCTCTTCGTGAAATTCTTCTTTAATGTTCGGTGATACTGTCACTTGATATTTTCAGCACACTCATCGCGTTTACAGTGAAGATCTGCATGTAGGATTTTGAGAAACGAAATTTGAATTTGCCACTTTTGGGAACGTAAAAGCTTGTTTGTATTCCATGTGTAAAACTACCCTCCAAATCCGTTTACCCGTTTCCATTAGACAGGAGTTAGTGAATTTTGACCAAACTCCCCCGGTACGGGGCTATCAATAGCCCGCGGGTGGGGGCCCTGCGACGTTCCGCAAGGAGTTCCACGGGCCCTCCTACTTCCTGTTGTAGGTTTTAGTGGATATTTCCTCGGTGGAGTCCCACATACCCCAGGCTGCGCTCCCGGGCGCGCCGGGAATGCGTAGATGCATTTCCTGACAAAAAAAAAAGAGTTAGTGAATTGTAGTTGTATTCGGGTCGATATTCGACTGTATAGTTTGTTAAAATTCATTTATTGCAAATTTTGTCTCAATAACAAATACTCGTAATAATTAGGATTAAATATCTTTTAGATTATAACAATTATTTTTGTTTGTTTTTTATATTTAGGCAAAATAAGAATATTAAATAAACATAAAGCAAATGATATTATGTATTTTTTTATATTTTTATTTAATTTAGATATAATACTTTTCACACTGTCTCACAAAGACTAATAGGAAGACAGAAACCTGTCAACGAGATGAAATGAAAGCAAAAAAGTTAGCAAGGAAATACAAAAACTTTTTCTAACTGACATTTATAAGAGTTTTTTAGGAAATTTATTGAGGCGCTTCTGGTTTCTTACTTTCATCCCGCCTTTGTTTTACAAAAAACTAGTTATCTTTAATAACGCTTCTACCTTAGTTAATAAATTTACATTGAAGTTTGGTCTTTATATTACATACCAACAGCTTATCCACTACGATAAGATAGATTTTAAAATATTATTAATCATTATATTCAATAATATGAACAGATTTGTCAAACTAACTTTAAATAAATAAATAAATAAAAAGTTAAACTAACTAGTAAACATTTATATTAAATTTATATAAATGTAACTTAAATTACATTTGTTGTATCTATAAATCATCAGACTTGATATATTATATTTTTTTTTTTAGTTCTAAGCCCTAGGCTATAATTGAATAAAATATTTAAATAAAAATTATTATGCAATTATATAAAACGAGACTATACTTATATATTAAAAACAATAAAACAAAAAACGTTCTACAAAAACCGAGATTTCTTAATCATATGTATAATGAGTAACAAATAGTATATAATGGCGGTCTGGTTTTTGTCCAATTAAAATAATCTTAACACAAATGCAAGTAATTCATACATTTGAAAACAAAACCTTCAATATGTCAAATATAGATTTGTGTAGCAATCCACCTGTGACTTTTATTACTTTTAGTAGCATTGCCATGAGTGATGACAACAGTAATTATACTAAAAATAATATTGTACACCACCTTATATCATATACTAATAAGTAAACCTTTCAATTTCAACAAACTTTTAAAAATTCTGCACATATTGCCTCACTGCAATTTCAACACTCCCGCGTTCTTGTTAAGCATTATCAGTTTGAAAAAAGAGTACATTATATCTTTCCCATTATTCTGTGTTTAAAGTTAGAATCTTTTAATTATAGATTTAGGAGTGGCATGATTAATTATTCTTGGTTTCTTTTGTACCACGCTCAACTTGATTTCTAATTGTTTCTAATATACCAATTACAAATGTGACTCAATAGTAATACTATAAAGATTCTAAATTAACTAGTAAGTTCAAGTAGTATACATGAATTTTCTTATAATTCTTTTCCACGGAAATATATATATTTTTTAATCTCAAACAAACCACTTAGATCTTTTTGGTGATAGCCTAAGTTCATCTCTCAACTTCGGACTCTACATTGAGTTTAAAGCCCAATTAGCTGAAAACTCTCGAAGGTGCGTCGGTACTTCAAGCCGGAACAGTTGCTCACTCTATATAAAGCAGTAGTTTGGTCCTGCACAATTGGCACATTTTTGAAATGGATCAGCAAATTGTTGGAATCAATTGAGACACGAGCTGAGAGGCTCGTATGTGATACCACCTCTGCTTAGGCAAAACTCCAAAGTCTACAATATCGCCATAAGGTGGTTTATCGGTCTTTTATCACTTTCATTTTGGATAGTGTACAACTGAAATATGCAACCTCAGATCCTTTCCATCACAGAAAAACCAGACACTCATGAATGAATTCGATTTTCGATTGAAGTTCCAAAGTCCCGGAGAAAACGTTTTGCTTCTACTTTTTTGTCAAAAAATGAGAAACTTTCAAATTCTCTGTCGGGGTCGTTGTTTTCTGCATAAAAACAAGTCTTCAAATTTAGAGTAAATAGGTCTAATGTAAGCGTGAAACATCGCAGACTACAGTCATGCTTAGCATCAGGCAGGCCTTATTCAAACGCAAACTTATTTGAAGGTAAAAAAAAAAAAAAAATATTTAGGTGAATAAATTAGAAATATTCAGCAACCATACATTTAAAACTCTCTCTTACCACTCGACAGTTTAGGATAATAAAAGTTCTATACACAAATATTGGCGTATTTTTGGAAATTCATTAAAAACATCATCGAATACTACCAAAACCCACAACTCTGATGCTTGACATATTTCTAGTATTATATTGAATAAATGGGTACTTAAGTGTTGTTTGAGTACTATAGAGCTATCAAAGCATTATTGGCTCTAAAATGCACTTTATCAATATTCCTAAATATAAAGTATTGACGTGAATTTTCGTCATAAAAACAAAACGATTTGGGATGTTTTTACTTGGAGTTATACGTGGAATACTAATTATTATATTATGTTGATAAAATTGTACATACTTGTGAACTGATGACAACCTTTTGAAAAAAAATAATAAATTAGGTATTTAAATTTTACAAGCACAAGTAAAGAAAGAATTTTAAAACTCAAACATATTATTTGTAAATATTAAAACACATGCAATAAAGATTAATAAAAATCTGATACTTATTTTTGAGTGACTCTTTAATTTGATCGCTGTAATACTTATTTGCATTTATGTTCATTTAATTTTCCAATTAGATTTTAAAAACATATAAGAAGTAGTATAAATACTTCTTTATTTAAATATATTTGTACTTCATTTGCACACATAAAAATTCAGTTCTAATGACGCGGACGTTAAAATATTTATGTTTATATTACAAATAATGTTCCTACATTGCGTATAACTATTTAACTAAGTTAATGATTTACACTGAATGAAAATATTTATATTTTACAGAACTATAGCGAGATATAATTTGCCTTAGTATTTCTATTTAACATCTAAATCTTTATACTAAATTAGTATATAAATATATGGGTTGATTTTAATGATTCTTAAAATACTTTACAGCCTTCAAAGCTTTATCAGTTCTTATAAGTTATTATTCAAAAAGTAATTAACTTTTAATTGTTTATAGTTTTATTGTTTGGAAATTATTGGTCTATAATTTATTCAGTACTAGATTTCACCCGCAGCTTTGCTCGCGTAGCTTTCAGTAACCGTGAGATTTTTGGGCATTATAAAAAGTGAGTTATTATTCAGCGAAGCTCTCTATGAGAGACGTTTCTGCATTCTTTGTGCAAGCATAAATCAAAAACGGTATATCTGATAATTTCCAAATTTTGCACACTGATAGAAATGTGGAAGTGGTTTAAAAAACATTTTTTCAAATATTCGAGGTTTTTGACAAATAATCACGAAACAACTAAGATCCCATAGAATTTAATCGAAAATTTTTACTCGCTAAAATATAGCTTGCAAAAATATATAGTTGACACTGAGAATGCTTCGAGGTTTTGTATTTGCAACTTGGGTGCTGTTTGCACCTCGCTTCGCTTAATATGCTAATATATACGAAGATTTTGCGGGCACAGCGAGTCAAAATTGAGATCTTGTTTATTGTTATTATTATTATTGGCCGCCCAAAGAGTCGCCCTCATTAAGTCAAAAATCGTTAGTATCCAGTTCAACGGCGTATATTTGAAACAATGTTGGAACTACTTTGGCACCATTTGCACACAGAAACAAAAGTGTAGCTTTTCCCATCCTACTATTATATGTAGTAAAGATATATGAAATAACAAATGTAAATAAAATATATCTTCACTAAATCTAGAGTCAGATATATATTGATCGACTGTACAACAATTTACAATTTTGCAATCTGTCACAAAGACAGGGCAGGTCAAAATAACAATAAGAAATTACCGTATCATATTGTTGACCCTTCTCACATAAAATTCTTTGTTTGTCATTAATTTTATTTTTTGTCATTTTGTCATATCCGCTCTCATGAATCAGCAAAAAAAAAAATCATAATTTGTTCGCATAGTATTTTCTTAGATTTTCACGATTACACATTTGAAATAAATTTATTTTTTACGGATTAAACTCGCGTATAATTTGGTTACATTTTAATTTTAACTCGACGTTTAGAATACTTTAGAGAATGCTTTGAGATGTAAGTCTACATCTCGTCTAACTGTGAAAACGATTGCTGCAAAGCATTCGAAACGTCGGGTTAAAATTAAAATGTTACAAAATTACACGCGAGTTTAATGCGCAAAAAAATAGTTTTATATCATAATATGGGTTTAGTGATTTTTAACTACTGATACAAATATAATCTTAGTATTATTTTATGAACGGGAATAACGTGCACCGACCGTGGTCACAGGCTGACTGGCTTCTGGTTACCTCTTTAAGTACTTCACTGTCATATGCTACTTTAGTTCTTTCCTTCTTGTCTTTAAAATACCTGTAACATAAGAATTCAAATCATATAAGTCATTTTAACGTATTGTATGTATATTTTATATGCAGAGAGAAAGATCAGATGACATATTTAATAATACAAAACAAAATGAATCATAAAACTCGAGGTATAATTACATTTAATATTTAACAGCAATTCCTTGAAAATTCAAGACAACGTATTTTTAGGTATCACTTTGAATTAAAAATGGTGGTTCATCAAATTTCCTTAAAGACTTAGTTATATCTTCATATTAAAATAATTTATGGTGCTTTTATATCGTTACAGAGAGATTACCCTAAGTTTGAATAATAAATAAGTTATGATTTTTTAATAGAGAGCAGTCCGAAATGTTAGTTCAAATTGTTCTTCAGAAAGGTTTTTAAAGTCTACGCTTTCATAATTTTATATGATGCCAAATATTATGTACTCTCAACAAACTTGCAGATGTGTTTAAAATCTTTGAATATACACATTAAACAAAACATTTTTTTATTATAATATTTGGTCTAGTAATTAGAGAATTAATTTAAAACAACAACAGTTTCTTTTTTTAGGGACAATTCGGAAAATTGTTCCAGGGATTAATTAAGAGATAATAATACCGACCACACCAAAATAACTCAAATTAATTGGTACCTGAATAAGAGAGTATAAATAAAGCTACATTTTTAACAACCACGTTTTTTATAAATACTTTGACTATTTAAAGCACAGACGTAGCTGGATGCTAGAGCACAATTTTTGGGTTCTCCGTGTGGATGCTGGGCCCATCGCGTTGCAGGGAGAAGAATGTAAGGGAGCGAGAGTGTTTTGGATTTGCGACCTAGGTGTAAGTTTAAAGGTCCTCTTTAAAAGGTCGACTCATTTTGTTCTCAACAATTTTTCAAGAAATATAAAAAATATATAAAAAGAAAAAAAATTCAAAAAGCTGTTAAAAAACTTCAGCACGCACATGTCATTGGAAAGCTAAATTTCCGCGCGTTACATTTTTCAAAAACCACCAAATTTTTAAAGAAACCACCACCAGAAGATGTCTTACAGTGCTCAAAATGTGTAAATTTTCGGTTATAACGTTTTTGATCGATGCTTGCACAAAGAATGCAGAAAATTCTCTCATAGCGAGCTTCGTTCAATAACAAATCAAATGGCAAAAAATCAATAATTTTCATTAATTCTAAATACATCTACCTGATTTCATTGATTAGTCTACACAGACTGCCCTTAAAAAATAAACAATAAAATTACAATTACAGATAGAAACTCAGTTTATTTTGTAGTATTTCATTTCGGTATTTGCAAACAATCAACGTGAAACTGACCACAATTGAATCATTCGCTGCTCAAGTATCGTTATCTCATTCATTTGGACTCGTAACCTAATTTTAACATTCATTGGTATTCCTTACTATTGAATTACGTTGTTGCAACGAACTGGAAAGTAATAAAATCTGTATTTATTTTTAAGTAGTTATTTTAAAAATTATAATATTTTTGGTATTTAAGAAAATATATTCACTTTTCAAAAAGTCTCTAGAAGTCCACACGAAGCGTTTTAAATATTTAAAATTTCTAAAAAAGAAAGCCAAATATAAAAGTTTTAAAACTCGATATAGAGATAAATAATATATTTGCTTTTAAACTACTTTTATTGTGGTACT
The DNA here is from genome assembly GCA_959347395.1 of Mechanitis mazaeus. Taxonomy (NCBI): domain Eukaryota; kingdom Metazoa; phylum Arthropoda; class Insecta; order Lepidoptera; family Nymphalidae; genus Mechanitis; species Mechanitis mazaeus. The sequence continues at coordinate 11,220,277 of OY365754.1, forward strand.
TAAAACTAATTTGCTCAAATGATAACAGTGAACAATATAATAAATCTTAAAACCCCTGAACTAAAAAATAATCATATTTTTTTTATTTCAATGATAGTTAAAAACTATTTCGGTTTCTGTTTTTCTATTAAAAAGAGAATTTTCTATAATGGAGAGTATTGACTCGGGCAGTATTAACCAATTTCATAAAAAACCTACAGTAATCATGCGCAAACAACGACAAAAACAAAAGCATAATAAGAAATCATATGTTACAAATTGTATAAGATAAAAAAAACACAAAATGCATTATATATAAGCATAAAGAATAACGAGATATGTAAAAACAGTTGCATCTATTATAATATTAATATCACTTTCATAACTAATTACTATAATTTTATGAGAAACATTTAATAGGTTAAAATACCTGGTGATGTACAACTAAAATGTTTAGAGTTTTCGATTATGTTCTTCTCTTTAGTATTTCTGGGGTGTTTATTCATTTCAATAAAACTATGTTTCGGATATAATTCGCGTTTATTATTAACATGTTTGCTGCAAAAACGTCGGGTTAAATATAAAAATGTAATAATAAACGCGAGTTTTATCCGAAAAATAGTTTTATTGAAATGTGTAGTACTTGTGTAAATCTTAGAAAACATTTTATTTATTCATTTCAGGTTTTGATATTTTTATGTCTGTCATGTCAACGAGACTACAAAAAACGCCTATACTTGTCATATTAAAAAAAACTCGCCCAGTTTTTATTTACTTCTATCTCACGTTGAGACACTGAATGAAACCATCTGATCTCTAAAGTAAAATTTATGTAAATATTTCACAGTAGCATAATTTTGTGTGCAGTTTATAGAGGACTCTTGAATTCCAAACAGACTCGGTTACCATATTCACATTTTAACATTGAAATAAGAAGAAACTTCGTGAAAAAGTAATAAGGTTCATTGAACTTTAATATATCAGCAATTTATGTTACTTGAAACTAAAACTAAAAACTGGGTTGAAATGTTAGAAGTGCAAGGTGTTAGAGTTGTATTTGAGTACATATTTCTAAATTTCAGGCTACAATATTTAATATAACGGCTACATAATTAAATCCAATACTTTCTTAAGAATTTAAAATAATTTTCATATTATGAATTTAATTAAATTTGTTTCGTTAAGTGCGGAATGCAAAGTAACGGTATTGTTTTAGGCTGGATGTCAAATTATCAACACCATAAAAACCTTTAATTTTTAAATGTTGTATAATATTACGATATTTATATAACTGTTGTCAATTATATATTTAAGCAAAACCAATATAAGCAAAGAGAACTTGTCCTTAGTAGAACGCTTGTTATATTTCTACGTTGTTAAGCTATTTTAAAGGCTCAATTACAATTATAATTTGATTTAAACATAAAAATTATATATTACATAAACAGACAGGAATATTTTATGTAGATATAACGCTCTTATTATGACACTTTGTCGTTATATAAAGAGGATGATATCAAGAGATATTATCACACTATATAACTTAGTTTTTCATTGTTTTTGTAACTCTTTTCTCTATTTTACAGATTATATAATAAAGAACTTATTTTATACTGTAGTGTGATTAATATTATATATTTAATACTACTATTGTTCTTGCGTAATAAAAATATTAACTTAGTGTAACTTGGCTCGCTATAATATAGCAATTATTTAATTGTAATTATAGATTTATAAATCTTATAGAAATTACTAAGTATTTTTCATCCTTGAATTTTATATTTGCTAGTTAATATTTGATAAATATTTCCAAAAAAATATTAAATATCTTTTGTTATCAAATAATTCTTATCGTTAATCTTTCCGTTTTAAAATCTAAGTATATAACTATTATATATGAATATATAATAGTTAATCTTTCCGTTTTAAAATCTAAGTATATAACTATTATATATGAATATATAATAGTTATATACTGAAAAACATATAAATTAAAATATAATAGACATTTCCGTTTGTCAAAAGAATTTGAATATTTAATAAAAGGACGAATATTTATTATACTTTCGATGAATTGAAAAAATATATTTTAAACTATGAATTAGAAGCGTTATATCATATTTCATCATTAATCGCAAAAGTGGAAAATCAATACACACTTGATTAGGAATTGTGTAGTCAAGAGCTAATAGAAGCTGCTCTTTATCATAAAAAAGATTTATTTAAAATTTCTTTAAATAATAATACACTGCAAAGAATTGATGAGTTTGCTAAAGACGCTATACTACCATTATATAATAAGTTAAACACTGCCAAATTTTCTATTAGACATGATGAATCATCTTTAATAAACACCTTATTAATATTAGATATTATTTTCAACATTTTGGAAACCCTCACAAAGACAAAGTATTTACGTTAAATATTGATTTAATATTGTGATGATTGTTAATGGTACTTGTAGAACGCTTAGTTCATGAGAAACAAATAATTAATAAAATAAATTTTAAAGTGTATTCACAATATTTGATTCCTTCCAAAATTAAAATAACACTGTATGAAAGCTTTTGTTGTCATCAGATATTAATACAGTTTTTAAACGTACACAAAAACGTATTAATATATTTTAACAAAAACTTAGAGCAAATGTACGTTTATTTCTTGTTTATTCAAAGAAAATTATAGTCTATATTATAAATAATAAATAGATTTTCTTTTTTTCTTAAAGCAGTATAAAGCAAGAAATATAGAATATTTAAATGATGCGGATTTTTGTGAACTATAAGAGAATTCATGTCAAGGAGTTTTGGAACTTGCGACCGTATGAGAAGCTACGAAACATTATTATTATTTTGAGAAAAAATGCAAATAATTTTATAAAAGAAACAGTTTTACTACTAACTTTTTATTCCTCTTATGGATTGTTAGAGTATAAAGAAAAGAAGCAGTAGAACAGTCTTTCTATCAAAATTTATTTTTATTAGGAAGTCGTGAAAATATCTATATATCTATATATTTTTATCTTTTTAGTATCTCTGTATATCTAATTACAAATAATATCAAATACTTAATTATGTAACTTATTGAAGCTGTAAATAGTTTTTAAGTGAATGAATAAAAAACGATATTATTAATTTATTTACTTGAACAGGCATTCGTAAGTACATTTTCGTATTAAGTAAGTACACTTAAAAACTTTAAATATATGGTATTGTTTAAATCTGGAAAAAGTTTATTTTTTAAATTAAACTAAACCCAGTAGAAGTCATTTTCCGTTTTGTTACTTTTTCACTATCGATTTATGTTAAAGGTGTGAAAATAGTGATGTAGTAACCTATAAAAAATTTTATCTGAAAGGGGAATATTTTTAATTATTTAATAATTGTTAAAAGATACACTGAACATGAAACAAACACATTCTCTGTAATATGCTATATCAGATTTGAAAACGTATTTCTATAGTTTAAATATTATGATACTTCTGATTAAGGCAGTTATTGATATCACCTTGATTTTGATAATTGTATTCTTTAGTGTTTTTGTGTGTGTGTACAAACAATTAGCTTTTTTTTAAATTATGATATTTTTTTTTAAAATAGAGATAAAAATATCAATACGAAATATTGATGTCATCAAAATTCTGAAAATATGTAGACATTGAGTTTTTTGACACCTATATTCAATTACTATTAAAATTTCTTCCAACTATTGTTCTTGTAATCTTAGACTGTAACCAAATGCATCGTCATCACTCTAATATTTTGTATTTTAAATATCTCGTTCTGAGGATATTAAGATAATATATATTTCATAGAATTTATATGTTGTCTAAGTAATTAAGTAAGAGTTTTGCTCCTTTATCCCAAATTTCAAGGATAATAATTTATTTAATGATCAGAAAAGGGCAAGGAAAATTAACGAGTATTTTTTGTAAACGTATTAAGAAGGACAAAAGGGTTTGTTACAAATTGACCGCTTTGATCCCTTTTCTTAGTATATGAAAACCGATTTTATCGATTTATCTGTACTCCAATTATACAATAATAAGTAATCTGTTGTTTCAACGAAAATATTAGTATTCGTAGTCAAATTTCTTAGCTCAAAAATCTTTATATCATTCAAATATTATATTCATAGAATATACTCAATTTTACATAAATTATGATTTTGAAATACCAATGTACAATTTTTTATTTATTTTGTTATTTATTTATTTATTTATTTATTTATTTATCATACATCGTAATAATAAAAATATGCACAAACCATTAAAATCTGCACCTATTAATAAAAACACAGATCGTAGGACAATAAAAGATATCCAAAAATAGTTGTAATTTTTTAACATATCAAAATTGGTAAATATTTAAAATGTTTAAGAATATTCATAATCAAGATGAAATTTACTGAAAACTTGACTTGACATTTGTTTTAATATAGAAAGTAAAATTAATTATGAAAAAAGAAATGATAACACAAAACTAAAGAGTAACATTAAAAATTATATATTTATTAATAACACTAACACACGGTAGTAGGTAAAGCAAATCTTTAAACTAGATTTATTTATTCGGAAATGAGACTTTTTTCTTGTATAAGACAAATCATAAAAACTGTGTGGAGCTATAATATTTTGTTAACATAAGAATGAAGACAAATTTCTCAATAGTTATCGGTAGCTAGGGACCTCCAATTCTGAATACAAACAAGAGTAGCCTGTAATTAATGAAAGAGAGAAATTGAAAAGTAAAGAAGGTCATACAAACAAATATATTGTTATATACGAGAGAAGACGTCACAGACAGAAATAGAATAAAGAGTCTTCAATTTATCAGGTGAGTGCGGCTAAATGGATGTATCTGTTTGATAAGGGTGAGGACAGAAGAGGGTTTTAATACGGTTATATAGAACAAGACAAGTGAGATTGGAAAAGAAGGTTCCACCACAAACATGACCACATTATTAAGTAATATTGTTTAATTCTTATATTATTATTATAATATTATAATCAGGTCCACATGTAATATTGCTAAGAATTAAGTCTAAATATATCAGTTAACTAAAAAGGATAAACTATATAAATAGTAACCTATGTATAAAGAAAACAAAAAAATGTTCATATAAGTAAATTAAATAATAAAAATGTAAGTCATAGTAAATTAATGCATGACTTGTGAATTGCTTAATATGAGTCAAAATATGTATTAAGAAAAGTTAATATTTCCTTTACTAATGGTGTTTCACTTTTAATTTGGAATATTAAAAGAATTTTGTATTCATTTGAAGTTTACAGACTTAAGTATATATTTATAGGGTGATAATACGTTCTGTTGTAAAAAGTACATTTGTATTGTCCATTCAAAATCCAATCTCTTTATTGAAAATTCTCAAGACACTGATTATATCACGCAAATTTAAAATTTTTCTAATAAAATCTTTTGAATTTGTGTAGGTATGTAATAAAATCATATAGTTACTCCATAGCCTGGTATATTTTCTTGTCTTATATAATTACATTTGATATATCTTATTGTTATTTTTATTTACTTTTTTTTCTGTCATATACTTTGTAATCAAACACTTTTAAATGTAGTGATAGATTTGTTCGTCATGTCGCTATTAGTCTTAAAAGTTAGTAATATCTCGTCCTTATCATTTAACTTTTCAAGGCGTCGGAGTCAGTATTACAACTCGATTTGTAAGTTTAAATTGTTTCTTCGTTCACATGTTGATTATTATCATCTTATTGAAATGTTTGGAATAAATTATGTTACTTTTATTTTGTGTGTGTTTATAAATGTAAAACAATTTTATAATTTTACAATTTTAACACAAATATTATAAATTATTTTATATAGGATCAAATGAATTATTTGTTACAGGAATAATAATGTGTATCTGAAATATAATTATAATGTTTTAAATTATTTATAAACATGTTAAGCATAAATTAATGTAGACTGAAAATTAAACGAATTTTAGAAAGAAGACTCCCAGATTCGAATAATGATGATTACATATATGAGAAGCTGGTAGACATACTATTACTTAATTGATACAACAACAGAGCCGTATCTAGGAGTCGTGACTTAGAATCCTGACCGCATCAATCAATATAATTCAATATTTATACAATACTTACGTATTATTTACATAAAATTTGAATATTATAGAAAGTTTGTAGGAAATACTTTAGTATTGTTAGTATTATTGTATTCAATACTTGTATGTGTAACTTGATATTCCAAGTAGTTCAAACTACATAAAGTTTATAGTATAGAACTTAGCGCTTCATTCAATTTATAGTTCTCTTGTAGGACTTAAGTTCATAGAACATTGGCTTTGTTACAAAAGACACATGAGTAACTCATACATAATGTGCATTACAATTATTTTACTTGTTAAGATTTGTAGTAGTAGAAGTTTTAATGAGTAGATCTTTCACATGATCTATAAGGCTAATGGATTGTAAGAGTATTAGTGGAAGGCCTAATATTCTATACTCCTTCGATACCACAATGGCGAGCTATGTCGAATAGAAAGTAAACGTACTGATGAACTGCAAATAGGCTCTTCTAAGAACAAATTCTGGTGTATTTCATTTATAGCTTTATCTCAATTCACCGCAATATGTAATTGCAAAATTAGATAAGAAAAGACAAGAGATTAAATTGCTTACATTTCTTGTTTTATCATTAATTCATAATCCTAAGCTATTATTATATAAACTATTTCTTCAAATATATTAGAGAGTGATGAAATATTTTAGTTTAATCTCAAATCGACAAAAGGGACACTTCACTTGACTAACTTTTGAAAATATCTATTCAATGTCTGTAGTCAACCGTGAGCGTTTCAGATAGACACTCCATCTGATGCTCTTTTATATTATAAGATATATTTATGTTAACATTTTTAAAGAATTAACTCATTTTATTAGTCAAAATATTTGGATATAATACATTGTGTTGACTGCTGGTGGCGTACAAGCTGGAGGTTTTGGTTGAGCTTTTTTAAATACGAATACTTAGAATGAAAGGGATCCTTACTCTTGCTTCCTTAAAAACGTCTAGTATCTGTCGCTTCGATCCTTATTCAATCATATACTTTCCTAGGAAAAAAAAATAGTCCCTTTCAAATTGTAGATTGTATTTGTGCAAAATTGTGAAATAAACGTAACTAATAGTTTTTGCTTCAATTCACAAATCCTTTAAATTTTATGTTAATGCGACAGAAGTCCAAAAACAATATTCAAAGAATAAAATTTCACAATATTATTGATATCATTTAAAAGTTACTATCGAAACTATTTTAAACATTTGGTTGGTAGCATATTAGTGTGGACATTTTGTATTCTAATTACAAAACATCAAACCAACAAGCTCTTTGTGGGTCCATAGTTATAGCAAAGCATAGCTAAAATTGAATATACATCTTAGTACTAGAAAACCTGATATTCCTCTGAAGTTTGAGCATATCGTGTTTGATACAATTTGGTTCAAAGTTTTGTTATTATACAAATTGAATAACAGCTATACATGCTCAATCACGTTTTTTAATATACGATGGGTGTAATTAATTTCAGTAAAATAAAGTATACCCTTTTAATTTATTTTACGAGCTCGTGGTTTGTTTTTATTCTAGAGAATTTGAGGATTACTTTTGTACACACGTGATGTTAATAACTACTAAATTATGACTCGTCTGATATTTCTTTACGGAATGAGTTTTATTTCTGTGAGGTTTTATTATTTCTGAGAAAACTACGGAGAGTGAATGAAAAATGAGTTTTTGAGAAATTGGATAAATTATTTAAATGTGCTTCTGATTAATCTTCTTACTCAAATTATTTAAGCATAGTATATAGAGAATAAAGAAATATAATTTGAAACCTTATTCCTTCCAGGTACTTTGTATACTAGTTATTATATAATATTAATTCAAGGAAAATCGTGAAAGAGCATACGTATAATCAGCATATTAAATTATAGGCCACATTGTTTAAATATGTTTAATGATGTAGTAGAAGAAGTAGCTGTTGTGACTTCACTTTAGTTCTTACATAACGCTTGACGATTCTGTAAAGATTCTGTATCGAATTCTGTTTCTGTATCGATTAAAGATTATGTATCGATAGTAACAAATATTAATTCAGTTTTTTTTTTAATTTTAATTTGTATTCATTTTATACATAACAAAACAAAAAAGAGACAAAACTGTATTAAACAACGTTATGCACATATTTTTGTTCATTAACGAGTGTTATTGCAGTTCTTTTAATGTTACAGAAACATGTGATACTGTAGAAGCAGGCTATAAAATTAAATCATAACAGAAGTGTCTATGTAAAACTTCAAATATTTTTCGTTGAAGGCATTAGATAATATTTTATTTCCAAAATGAGTTCTTAAAATTATTTACTCGTGTTTGTATGAATAAAGCGGTAACCCGCAGACACGATGCACGTCAGAGTGAACTAATTGAAATCCGCGTTGTGTCACTCCATCTTAATCTGCTAGATTGAGTGTTTGTAATTTTGGCACCAAACAAGAAATTAGAGGCATGGTTAGATTGTAAATATCAATCTCAATATACAGTGTATATCCAACTGAAGTTTTTTAGTATCTATATTATCCACACTCAATACTATTCGTTATTTTATCAACAACACTAAATATATATTAAAAAAGAGGAAAATACATATGATGAATATATGTAAAATAGTAGACAATATATATCTATATTAATACAAATACTTAAAATTGTAATAATTTACAATGCTTCAAATTTCAGATGTCATTGTCGCTCTCGTTTAAATGTAATTTATTACAATCACAATAACTTTTCAAACTTATAATCATTGTTATATAAATCATCAAGGTAACAATTTTTTTATAATAAATTATTTATATTATTAACAAACACTCTTATCTTCACACCACTCTACTGTTGTTGTGTGGGCAACAGGATGGCCTGTTGCCCACACAAAAACATTTATAATTGACAACACTGAACAAAACCATTTTAAATAAATAAATGATAGATTTTAAAGTTGGCAACACTAAATTAAGTCTATATCAATTATTATGGTCACAATAGGCACTCAACCAGCCTGTGTAATATCATCTTATATATATCATTGTACCTCATTTTATAACAGAAATATCATATATATATATGCATATGAAAAAATAGGTTTATAGTTTTATATATCTGTAACTTTTATTCCTTGCAGTTTTGGCATATGTTGTAGTTTAAGATGTTATAGAAAACTCATATGTTGTAGTTTAAGCCCTAATATACTACAACATATGTTTTTTAAATGGAAGTTCTTATAATATTCAAAGGAATTAATACCACAATTTGTTTGTAATTTAAATTCTGTTAAGAGCTATCTTTCCGTCTAGACCGTTAAGAATTAACGGGGGGTTTACTAGTTTCATATATAGATAATATGAAATACCTCAATAAGCCGCGAAGAGTAATTAAATAACAGATAGAAGAACATAATAGAAAACTGCCTAAGTATGTGTCAAAGGCTTAACATTAGTTACGTCACTTCCCTCATGTCATTTTACTTGCCTGGTTACTTTGAACTACACTCATAAGAGATTTAATATCAATTTACTAAACGTGTATTATGTTGTATTTTATTAGCAAACATTATATAAGCAGTTGTGTCTGTCTAATTTGAAAGTCGTTCTATTTAATACGAAAGCCAAACGTACGGCCTCTTTGTTGATATAGTTAATTATGTGCCCACCATCTTTCTTAGCCTTGAGGCTTGAGCTTCAGCTGTACAATTGGTTCGCTTTTTTAAGAACCTTGAAAATGTTTTTTGTTATGAATTAATCAATAAAAGAAGACAGAATGTTAAGAACAGTATACGCTACTCTTCATAGAGAGATATTATTACTTAGCTGATAATTCATAGTTATTTGCAATAAATACAATTCGCGTTACTAAAAATTGTTTTACTTACTACAATTTCGGAAATTGTTTTTCAATCTAATTTCAATCGATAATGGAAGTACCATTTACATTTTTTTAGTATCAATTAAGATCATTTCGACAGATTGAAACAAGCGGTAATTGGTGCGGGTTAATTAACACCCCGGTAATGAAAAATATTATATATATTTTAATTTGTTTATTTATTTATTTATTTACTTAGTAACTTTCCGATTAAGGAAGTAATTGTAATTACCCCGATTTTCGAATACGTTTTTTTATCAATTTTAACTTTTTAGGTGTTCAGAATACCTAAAACGTAAAAATGATAAAAAAATATTTATGTAATTCTAGATCTTTTTTAAAATCATGTATGTCTGTGTACGTGGTTATGCGTGTAAGTGTATATGGCTATGTGTGCGTGTGTTTGTCAATTTGTGTATGTTTTACGGCTCAGCTTCGTCTCATGATGAAAGACGGAGAGGTTCTCGTTCACATCTCAATGAGAAAATTGTGAAAAACAAGCTTATTCTTCGTTTTATTATATATATATTTATTTTTTATTGCATATAAAATGTACACACATACAATTATAACTATCTATACATTAAATTAAAATGAGTGCATAAATGTTCGAAAATTTCCTAATTTAACTTTCTGTGTTGTGGGTTTTCGATGTAAGATTTCAGAGCTCATTCATAAATAATGATATTTTAAGAAATTGAATTGAACTATATCGATATTTATTATCCTTCAATAAAAGCCAAGAGGAAATAACATTTTTATCCTTTTTTTATTTATAAGGATATCGAAACCAACATCATAAATCAGTTTATCTGAAACATTTGTTCCAATCTTTAGAAAACTAGGTTTCAGAAAATATTAATAAAAATTCATTTTAGCTATAATATTAACACTTACAATTCAATATAAACTTAACAACTAATTAAATATAATATTATAAATTCTTATTAATTTATGAAATAAAAATAAATATGACCTTTTATTCAAAAACGTATACTAAAATATAAAAAGTAGACAAATATAACAAACATCATAACAAGTACATATGAAATAGAAATTCAGAAAAAGGTTTATTATATAAACATTTAAATATATTTGTTTATGTATAATTCATTATTTTTAATTTTATTATCAAATGAAATACGTCAACGATCAAACATTTTACATTATATAGATTCCTGTTATAATATATAATCACTATATATAAAAATGTCAGGTAATGTTTTTAGCAATACAGAAATAGTAAAGAAATAGTTAATAATAATCCAGACTAAGAACATTTCTATTTAAAATATAAAAAATATACATATTTTTTACTTTCAAATATTGTATTTCTTATCTTTATTATTTGACAACAAAAACTGCTTATCTTAATTTAATAAATAATGGATATCATAAAGACGTTTTAAGAAATATTAGAAGAATATTATACCAGACAATTCCTATCAAATGACGTCACTTAAAGAGATATTCTCTCAAGTAAAATTCACATCTTGTTAAATGTTGTGAAGCTAAATCATCCAAAGCTTAGACGCTCTCTGCTCCTTTATACAATTTAAAACGAGTTTGTGAAATTCACAGTTAAATTTGGAAATGCGTTAACGACTTATTATCTTAATTAAATATTTTTTTAATTTAAAAAGGTACCAAAATAAAATAATAAATGTTTAATATTATTTATTATTTCGTATAAATTTTCTAGATTTCATTTAATTTAAAAAAATTAAAATACGTGTATATAATTCGTTAATTTCATCAAAGCCTCATATGGATTCAACCTTCTTCAGTCGCCTTCAACTTTTTGAAAAGTCATTTTAGGCTATAGGCAAGTCTTCCGAATAATATAAATTAAGGAACACCTTCTACGCTGGTTCCTGATTACCTCAAAAAATATGAGAAGGGAAAAGGGTTCCTTATAATAAAACCGAGGAGTCTCAATTATATCTATTTTTAGTGACACATATTTTTCTGATACGAACTGCTAGTCTGATATGTATATTCTTAGACTCCAAGAGACGGATAATAGTATAAGAGTATGCGGACTGATCTTTAAACGATACGAGATATCGTTATATTTTAAGTGTATTATGGTATAAGGATTTAAGTTGGATTTTGATCATAAAAAACCTATAAAAATATCACATTTGGAACAGATCTAAATAAATATTTTTTGTAACAAGACATGAAAAGTATATTAAGGTAAAAGTATATTAGAATAACCATTTTTCCTCTCGAAATGATATTTTCCCATTCGTTAGGATTAAAAGCTCCATTTGGTATTTTTTTTGTCTTTCTATATTTAAATATTGGTTCCGTTAAAAATAGCTCTTTTTAACTACTACGTATTTTTGTAGCACATCGCTATACAAAAGGAGTGGGTGCGCTAGTTGTATGAAAGTGTCCCTGTATACTTTGCGCTCCTTATTACATCTTTACTATCCAAGGCGCTACGACACTCATGTCGAGTTGGAGACTCTTGAGAGCTTGTTATAATTTTTCAGAGATATTATTATGTTAAACTTATATTTTGAATAATGAATTTAGTAAATATTATTTTGTTCTCTTTATGCTAAAGTTAACAAGAATCCTAGGTTTTATAGAGAACATATTAAAGACAAGAACATACCTGTGAAATATGAGTTTTGATATGAATCTCTAGCATGAAGAAGACGAATGTAGTAAAAAATTGATATGTAAGAAGTAGCTCATAAGTGCACCAGTGATAAAAAGTCTTTTCTATGAATGTGGAGGGTTAAAAGAGAATAGGGCGATAGAAGAAAAAATGTAATAGATAGATAAATAAACAATTTAATGTCATAGAAGCAAATTTGCAGTAACATGATAAAGAGCGAGGAGGAAATTTACATATGATGACGATGATATAAATAAATAATATACTCATTGAATGTAAGCTCAATGAGTATATGTAATCCAGCATTACTATAAAATATAAATATCTAGCTATACTCACATAATTTTTATCGAAATTTGTCGACTAGTTTTGAACCCATTTGGGGTTCTTATTCATGAGCTCTAGGCATGGCGGAAGAAGACCTGCACAAGACCTCCGAAGATGACATTGCATCCTCCCCTCCGCCCGCAACACTGTTAAGGCGAGCCCAGCGAGCAGCTGCATGCAGTTCACGATTCCATCGTGCTCAGAGCTCATGATTAAAGACCACGATATTTAATAGTATATTCAGTAATTCATTGATATATTAAAAAATATTTCGTATCGATAACTTAATTGCCCTTGACTACCTTTAATCTAAATGTTTATCGGTCGGACCTAAATTCAAGATATTTTAATGGCCAAGATTCCTTTTTGAGCTTGAATTTATTAAATAGCAATGGGAGATTTGTGTAAATAATTAATTTTAGTGGAATGGCACAAATTTTATTATTGTTGAATTCGAAATCACATTTTATAAAACAATGTGAATCGACATTTAAATTTATATCGTTATTGTCGTTTTATAAAGTTTGTTGTTTTGAAGAGCTGTGTTTGTTTGAGAAGCTATCCAAACCAATCTATCCAAAGGTATTAATAATTATAGTATATAAGCTGTTATCGCGACCTTGATCCGAGTAGAGTAGTGTACGAGTAGAGCAGCTGCTGTTTTCAAAAGACAAACTAATAGTTTCTGGACCGAGGTGATATTTGATTTAATTTCCGCAACCGATTTTCGCTACTGGATTGCACTCCCATAACCGGTCCCTATTACCTAGACTGGTGAAGCTCGTTATGGGCAGTGTTGTCGGTATTTTCAAAAGAGCGAATTTTGACTCCAATACTTGTTTACCTGCATTTTTTAAAAAATAAAAAATCAGGAGAGAAATATCCAGACTAAGATATTAGTATCTTATATATAAAAGATAGTATAAGAAATAAATAGAAGCTTCTGCCTTAGAAAGATAGGAATTAGTTTTGTTTCCTTACAAGAAAGAAAATTTTAGACAATAAAATTCTTCTATTTGTTAATCGAACGAACTCGGATGTACACTGGCACCCCTAGAAAGATGTCACATTATTATCTGACTTTTTAATATTATGAACTATTTATCAGAAAAGAAGAATTATTAGTAATAGTAAATACTACGGCTACAGTATTGAGTAAACACACACACAAAAATACATTTACATAAATTTAATTTTATAAGTAAATTTTATTAAGAATACAATACATAAATACGAGACACTTTAGCAGTAGATAAGGATTTATTTTCTAAAGGAGTGAATGTCATCTGTGAATAACACGAAGAATATTAATCAGCGGCAAATGTTTGTTTGACTTTGATAAAATATCTTCATACGCTTTTGTATCAGTATGTGGCAAGAAAGTTCCATATTAAAATATGTTTTCACCTTATCTATATGTTATCATTTGTGTTGTTACATTATTTTTATATGTTGTTAATTTATATAGCATTAGATGCTTATTAAATTTATGATACAAATAGAATTACAAAACGTTTAACGTTCCCAATTATTTCATTATTTTCCTTATGCTTATTTTTTTTTACAAAATTTAAAAAAAATACTATTTAGAAACAAGTACTAGGTAGTTTCTTAGAATAACCTCGTTATAATAATATTTTTATAATAATTCTTATAAAATTGTACATATTAAAGCTTAAAAATCCTATTAATATATATCTTACTTACATATATGTTGAATATAAATAATCTCTTGATGTTCTAAATCTAATTCCACATTTGCAATATTACATTGTCTAGAAATTATTTCGTATAATAAGTAGGTAAAGTAGATTCTGATAAAAATCTTAATTAGACGCTAAATGAGCTTAGCTCTTTCTTAGTAAATAGCTATAAGAACTGAAGTAACATAACATTTAAAGAAGAATTATATTACTATTCTTTGTTACATTTAAGCAAGAGTATGTTTATTTAAAAAGAATACCTACAAATATAATACAACCTACAATATGAAAATAGAACACGATGAAGAAATAATTTCGGAATTACATTTAAACTTGACGACGAAAATATTATAAGGTAATACTTAATTTATATAATCAATATATGTTGCAATATTGACATAAATATTATAATTTACTATTAAAAAACAGTAAAATGTTGATCTTAAGATGTTAAATAATATCACTAAATATATAAATATTAGCTTTTGGCAAAGACTTCATCTGTTCGCTCTCCCTTTATGCGGACCTAAATATTAAAAATCAGGTTAAATGTTTAGAATTGTATTTTCAAAGTTTCATTACAATTATTAAAATAAACCATATTTAAAAGTTTTTCCGTACAATTAAGATGATTATTCAATGTTTTATGTATGGTGATGGAAGTAATAAGCAAATATCACATTGAATTTATTAAAATAAATAAATTTTGACGTGAGCACAACAAATGTAAACAAACGTTTTTTTTTTGCTAAAATTATGACCTAATTTTTTTTTAATATTAAAAATTTTTATAAGGCACTCAATTCAATACAAAGTCGGTTTTCTTTTTCCTTATATATTTTATAAAATTCATTAAAATTAGATTTCTTAATTTATCATATAATAATTATGGAATAAAGCAAATATTTACAAAAATTATTATTGTTTAATCTTACAACATTGCTTTTACTTCCAATAAAAATGGACAAAGTCATGGAAAGTCAGAAAATTCTGTGAGTAAAGTTGATCGTATGTTTAAATAAAATTATTGTTATGTGTACGACAGATGTCTTAGACAGAGATGGAAAAAGAATCTTCAATTTTTCGGTGACTGCGGCTAAATTAATGTATTTGTTTCAGAAGGGTGAGGAATAAGGATGTAATATATCCTTAATGTATGTGAACGAGGCAAATTTTAATAAGTTTAAAGAATTTGTCAAATAATTATAATATTGTACAACAACAAAAAAAGATGCTGTCTTTTATAAGAAGAGAACACAAGTAATTGAGTATTTGAGTAATAAATAAAAATTAATCAACGAAAAGATATAACCAGTCGCCACTATATTTCATTTAAGATATATAGTAGTACTTATTATCTAGTTATTATCCCAGTATATAAAATGTTTAAAGCTCTTATCCTTTTTTTATATTCAAAATGTATCTATAATATGTAAGATATTTTAGGTATCCTTTGTTAAAGTCTGTCTAAAATTTGTCCCGCGACTTTTTCTACACAATATCCCTTACAGTTACTACCCTCGTAGTCCGTAGGTTTATACTGTTTTATTGATATCTACAGCGAGTAAGCTATTTATATTCTTTGTAGACTTTACAAAAGCACTAAAAGAACATGAAAGTATTTTTACACAATAAGATATATCGTCACATACAAAACGGGGTTTTTCATAAAAAGTTATTATTATGGATTCATTATTAGAACGTCTGTGAACAGTCTCGTATAAAATCTTAGTGCTGATTCTCTCGGATAGTCAAAGCCATTTAAATTAAAACTCATTTTTCAATACTAAAAAACCCTGGTTCTATTAAATATAAATATGTGAGTAACCAAGTAACTAAGAATCGTGACAGATAATGTTTCTTCCTAATCCTCTTTAGTTTATAAAATAAGATATCATTAGGGGACGCTTATTTGTTTGCAATGAAATATACTCCTTATTAATTTACAACAAAGTTCAAAATTAGATAAACCAATTGCAATTCCAATATAGACTAAAGGATCAAGTGTACAAAATTTTAATTGTTATCGCTTTTTCAAACATTTTTTCTTCTTACAAGGCTTTACTTTTAACATTTGTGTTGAAAGTGATATAAATATTTTCTTACCTTTGTTTATTTTAAATTTAAAAAAATTACGTTATTAAATTGTATTGTGACTTTCTTAAATGTTCTTTTTAATTTTTAAAACAAAGAAAATTTTAAAATGTCCTCTGTCTAGTAAAAAATGGTTATTATATTTGTTCAAAGGAACAAAGGTTTCTTTCTCCACGGAGACGTGGTACATATTAGGATTATTAGTTAAACGACTTATCGAACCCTGAATCATAATACTGCCTAAATTGTGTCGTCGGTTATCTTCGGAAACACGAATTTAGTCGATGTCTATTATGTACTTTGAACTGTACTAAGTATTTAAATGGTCGATAATAATATTTGACAATGTTAAGCTTATTTAAATAATAATAGACTTTAATGTTCATCGACATTGACAGGACTTGAATCTGCAGCCTATTTGAAAGCGTCCTGTCGCTTTGTCAATTAAACTAAAGTGCTGCTACCAGTCTCCATCAGTCTATTTATATAATTAATGAACTTTGTCTATAAACTGTTTTATTTATTTCGATCAATAAATACACTTCGACTTTATATTAAAAGTGATAATTCAATAACAACTTATTAGCTTTAAGTACTTGTTCTGGGTATTGTTAAATTAATTTTGGCAGTTCTTATATTAAATTTATATTCGTTATTTCAAAGAAAACATAACAAGTTTACGGTTTATAATATGTTTTTGACGACTCTTGATCTGACAAACACTTGAACTTAATATCTATTGAAATGTCGTTCATTACTTGTAGAAAGAGTATTACAATGAATATAATATCAAATTTTACTTAATTAATGTATCCCTGTTATATTAAAATGAATTCAATACAATATTTAAAGTAGATGGATTTTCTTTACTATTATATTTATTAAGGATTCCAAAACGAAAAGGGTTGTAAGTCTAACGTGTAATATGTGTATATGTGTGTGTATCTGTCGCACCATAGCCCTCAAACATATGAACTGATTTTAGTGTACAGTGCGTATTTTAGTGTATTTCTTTAATATTAAGCTTATCTGTCGTTATAGTTTTTAATTGTCTGGTTACAATAAAAGCAGTAGTATCTTAAATAGTTATAGGGAAAACCATTTAAGGAAAGGTCCTTAAACTTGGAAAAGGTGTTGCTTGTGGTGACTGTTTGTCTTGCAGGCCGAGTTTGCAATATTTATTTTAGTAAAAACATTGGAACTTCACGTAGAAAATACCCAGCTGAGTATGTTGTGTGGTTCTTCACAGACCAGGGCGCGTATGATACACTTGTAGCCTCAGTTTTAAATTTAGTTTCTCAACGGGGTTCATTTCAATACTTATTGAAATAGATCATTGTGTCACTTTCATTTGACAAACATCTCTGATATTTATTAAAGATGGAAAAAAAAATAAAAAAAAAATAAAGCGAATGCTTTTGTTTGATTTTAACCCAATAATTTTATGATATTATTGTGTGTTCTCATCATATTGCGATATTAAATAATTTCAATTCTATATCGAAAATATTTTATTATAAATTTATTATGTGTAAAAGTACATTTTACACATCCGTATTCAAAGACAATTAAGATAATTTTAATACTATATCTTCTGGTGAAAAGCGCTGAGGGCGATGTGAAGTGTTGAGGTTTCATGATTCTTCGTTGTAAGCGCCATTTTCTAATAGAATGTATATCTATACTAGTATGATACTCTAGTATGTCATCCAATATCATCCTACAAACTAATATTATTAAAATATTATCGTTTATATTTGAATTTCTGTTTTATTTTTTGTAGGATAAAATAATACTGGATAGAAGTTATATCTTTTTACGTTAAAATACATAATTTGTATTGAAAGTTGAGCGATGTCTCTCCGAAATATCTTGTAACATGTTGATCAAGGGTACAGTTTCAGTTCAAATGTATATTTTAATACTCAGCATACGCTCTCATAAAGTTTATTTACTGATTTTATAGTTATATATAAATACTTGCTATTATTACCAATAAAATTTGGAAATTTATAAATGATTTTTGTTTACATTCCTAAAAAATCTTAATTGTAAGAAATAACAGTAAAATAATTTAGTGTCATGTTAATATTATAACAAAAAGAGAGACATTTAAATGTTAATATAATATGTCATAACAATTTTTATACATTTTGTAATATTTCCATATATATGTCATGGGTAACAATATTGTTTCAATTTAAGTTCCTCATTTGCAAAGTTAGCACTTGACCTACTGGTCAAAAGCAGTGACGTCAGCTGATTTGTAATGGCGGCATGTAAACAGAGTCGTCTTTGTAAGTGTATATAGGTAGGTTTACGGTCACTTTTTCTGGAGGCGCGGACTTGGTCATTGTGTTTGTGCGGCTTGGTTGGTGAATGGCGTAGTTTTTGAGAATATGGTAAAAGGTAAGATTGTGGCTATGTACAATATGAAAACGTAGTTTAATTGTGCCGATGTCTTTATTATTACACACGGACGAGGTGGGCCTCGTACCACCAAGTCTAAATGTTGAAAGCCTTATCGCTCTAAAAGATTTCTATATCTGTGAAAAAACTAAGTCTTAATAAATAAGTAAATATCAATATGTTACAAAATGTAACTTGGATTTCAACTTTTAATGTTGAAAGTGCCATATCTACTTAAACTTTAACTAAATTTACGAACATGTATTTAGTACATAAAGTTAAAATAAGTTATTAATAAAATAAACTTATATTAATAAGTATAAGTTTAAGTAGATATAAAGTTGAATATCTCACTTTACTAGCTAAATTATAATAATAAAATAAATATATAGCTTTTATAATTATATTGAGATAGTAAAAGAAAAGTTAAAAAAAATATTATTTTCACTAGTTATATAGAGAAAACTGTTTTTATTCTTTTAAGCCAAACCAAGCCAAGTAATTACTCTCTACTATCCAACTCCCTTCTGTATAGAACCTAAAAAAATATGTTGTTGTTTACCGATTGCATTGACCGTGTAAGGACAAATACTTTCAAATATGATTCTTGGTAAGAATAATCTGAATAACTGAAAAACTGACAGCCAAAAATGTACAAAAAAATGGCAAAAATAAATAAATGGATTGGTTCAATATTCATATATAGTATGTCGAACACCACCACCTAACTCTTCAACACTTCCCAGATAACTTACAAAAACAAATTGTAAAATGTAAAATTTATGGAAAGCTGGCAAGCTTGAATTTCATTTAATCGATAGACGAAATGTTTTGGCACTTACAAAAGATTTTTTTGAAACTTTTGTGAGCTGACACTCTTATCTTTGAATGATAATCCAATCTTTTTGCCTTTAATTCGACTATTCAATTATTCTAGAAAATTTAAAAAAATCTGAGAAACAACATTTCCGTGCAATAAAACCTGAAAGCCTCCACTCACATATTATCTCGTCCGCTTCGTTCAATTTTCCTGATACGAACTACCACTAAGCTAAGTACATCCTAAGACTCCACGAGACGGTTAAGAGAACATGCAGATTATTTAGATGTTACGACAAATCGTAATATTATTAGGAGTATAATATGTAAGATTTAAAAATGCCTTATAAAAATTAAAAACAAAGGCCTATTGAAGTACCATATTGAGGATTTTTAATGGCCATAAGCATCTTTGTATATACTAAAATATATAAAAAGTTTACTCTTAAAAAGCAATATTGTTTGTCAGAATAAACACTGAAAATAAAACATGTTTGTTTATCTTTTACAATTAAGTCCATTAAAACCTAGTGTAGTAAACGAGATATGTCTAGTGCAAGCTTTACAACCAAATAGTGAAGTCGTACTTTGTTGTAAAGCTTGACATCTTTAAAATATATGGTCCTTTACGTCTTCAAAAGATACTTGTATATAATACAAAATATATATTACTTTACGTGTTATTTATTTATAAAAATGTACATTACAGTGTGTGTGTAATATTTGTATAATGCATAATGATTATTTTTAGTATGATGTGGATATTATGTATTTAAAAAGAATCTTTTACCACTTTTTAATATCACCTGTTACATAACTGAAGGATTTTGTTTGAGTATTGAAGAAATGTGAGATAAACTCTATTGAAAACCAATATAAAATAAACCTTGATTATGTAGACATTGTTACCAATTGTATAAAAGAAAATTACCAATATAGTTTTTCTCGTTCATGGCACTTAAACAACATGATGCAACGTTTATATACAGTTTTGTTGCCATATATGAACTTATGAAATCTTTTGTCTTCAAATTTAGCATATAACTTAGTATATTTTTAAACAGCAATATACATGAGAAAGAAATCTCGAATTATGTCATATTATTTTTATACAATAGATTCTTTTTTCTTATTGTAAAATTATAAAATTAACCGTAAATTTTTGTGTGTGTGTGTGTGTGTGTGTGTGTGCGTACAATTTGACGAAGTTACAATAATGGTGATTTTGTTAATAAGTATTTTAAAGCAGTAATAAATAAACGTATATTCAACATAATCTGTCTTATTATAATATGGATTTTTCTACAATTTAACATAAACCATTTATTCGCAATAGCTTCTATACAGATACTATCTATCAATAAAGGTACTTAATACGTCTCAGTTTCCTACGTCGGGGTTTAATTCCTTTAATGACAAGAATATATTAAAGCTATACAATAAACATTGCTCTATTTATAGCTATTATTCTTTCTTATACAAGGCATTAAAATCTTGTTTAAAGTATCTATTTATTTGTTTTTTTTATTTATTATAAAGATACAAAAGATATAACATTCTATATTAATTTAAACCTTATTACATATATTATTAATAGACTATTTTAAGTGAGTATGTAAGTTGTTTGATATTATTCGCAAAAAAAGTAAAACTACCCTCCGCAATAGTCGTAACTGTATAATAGTCGGATAGTATTATATATATAGTATCTAGTCATCATGACTATCAAACTCTTGAACTTCCAAGAGACTTACTTAAGTAAATGGACAGAGATTTATAGGATTCAAGTGCAATGTGCATTGATTCTGCTTCTTCTACTTCAAAGGATTTAAAGATTTATATGCAATTCTTGTATCAGTTAAATGTGGATGTATAAATATATTTTGATCATTACGACATGGGTACCTTCAAAAAAGGCGTTTATTCCTACCTCCAAGGCCCGCAACGCTCTTGCGAGTCTTCGGATGTTGCAAGAGTTCAAGGGCGGCGGTGATCACATTTTATCAGTGACCCGCATTCTCGTTTGCCTCCTTTTCCATAAAAAAAAAATATGTCAAAAAAATGCATTAAGTTTTATATTTATATTATGTTATTTTTTATTGAGATACTTATTTTTTTAAGTATCAGGAGTAAAAAAAATTATAATGCATTTGAATTAACTCAACTTATAAGAACGTATACTAATATTGTACCTTATTGTGCTACATCATACACTAAACATATAGATATTTGATTTCAGGCAGTGTTTTTAAAACCTTTAGGACCTTGATAGAAGTTCTTAGTAATAGAAAAGTAAGCAATATCAAAAAAAATATTTGTATTTTCTTTACATGTTTTTTCAAATTAATAGAAAAAAGTGTTTGTTTATACACAGACAGTATTGTAAGCATATGTAATTAAAAAGTATATGTGAACTAATGTGAACTAATCAATAAGATACGCTACAAAAATCAATACTCAAAATACTAACCAACGAATTATGAGCCTTAAAAGAAACAGAAGTTAATTTGGAGTTAATAATTGTGGAAGAACCATCGCAGTAAAACTAAACTTAACAGAACTCGGGGTTCAGCCTTATTTGATCAAGCACTTTCAACTTATGTCCGTCTTGAGTAATCATTGTTTATAAACTTTGTTCACAGGCGATTCAGAGTCAACAACCTCAGTTTTATAACGTTTTCTAACAATAACAATAAAAAAAATCTATACCAATGTAAGTGTCACTGTAAATTATCTAATTTTTGTTTTCATAGAGTAATCTCCTTTTATTTTATCAAATTTTTAATTAATTTCATTAATTGAACAGAGATTCAAAATAAACAAACCAAGCTTACGTTAAGTGTTTAATTCTAAGCTTGTGTTCAGACCTATGGTTATCCTAGTAATTTTATAGTATGTAAATTAATAAATATATATTATCGTATGCAGTTAGGTACAAAACTGATTATATTTAATATCTAGGAATGTCTATATACAAAAAGTGATAACTGATTTTTTCAAGTTATTTTCATCTCTGACTTTACATCAGTATTTATTATATTGTATACAAAACGAGCTAGAATATGTAATTATATCCCGTTTTATTTAAGTTATTATTTGCCGTAATATTTTAGAAAATGCTCCAGGTAAAATAATCCTGAATTATAAAATAATACATTTCAGAAAAATGTATATTTCTATCGCTAGTTTGGGATATCATGATAATATTTTAGGATTTTATTGTAAAAAGTTTAAAAAAGTATTTCAAATAATATTTGAAGATATTCGATATTAGACTAAGAACTATTAAAATTAAAAGATTTAAAGTTTAAAGGAGCAGTAATTAATAAAACATCTCAGACATTGTTTAAATTACAATGATTCATATTGAAAATTAAATTAATTTCTCTTTAATATTGTATATATGAAATTCAAATTAAATCACATTGTCTTTGAAATTTATTAAACATAAATTTAGATTATATAACCAATTAATCACCATTAATTGATTGTCTTTGAGTAAATAAAACTAGAGGACATATTGAAGGAGAAGTAACGCAAATATCATAAAGATTAACTGAAGTGGTTAGATACGAGTAGTTGTCTATAGAGTTCCTCTCAAGCGGCAAATAGAAGTTAGATTACTTTTAAGATTAATTGAAGCACTTTTTCCACTTGTTTGTTTAAAAAAAATATATAATAGAGTTATGGTAATTACGCAGTTTGATAATTATTCACAAAAATACGGAGCTTATAATGTTGTAAGTAATTTAAACTTTATCAGATTTAAAATATTTACCTCATACAGAATACTTTATGAAACCTTTTTTTCGTATTAATTTTAAAACATTTGCTGGGGTATATACAAAGTTTGATTGCAAACATAATAATACAAATTACATATTTAATAATATACATAATAACTCTTAATTGAGCAAACAGACTTAATTCTGTTTTGTTATTCTAAGAATATATATATATATATATATTTTAATTGACTTACTGTTTTGTGAATATAACAAGGACTTCTTTATTCGAACAATTTAAGTGGAGTAATCTCACACGCAGTCCTTTCACAGAATACATTTGGAAAATGCTTTTTAAAATGTAAAACATACTCGTTATACTCTTTCAAAGGCTCAGTTAAAAGCTCTTGTAAATGTAAGTATAAAAAAAATGTTGGTAGTAATAATTATTATCACATGTTGTATGACAAGAAAATCTGTTTAAAATAATATTAAAGTAAATAATAAGCATAATTCTGAGAAAGCTGTTATGTAATTATAATAATTTAAAAATATTCAGCTGTTATAATAATAAATAATAAAAAAAGTAATTATTGTAAATATTACAAAACAAGTAATAGCAAAAGCCAAGATTATAATAAAAACGAGGTTGGACTTTGATAATTTGAAGACTGGACCCTTGTTCTTTTACAGGACCGAAATGTGTTGGGCCTTTTTTTAGGAAATTATGTACTCAACGACTTCCTCACTTAGTCTGAGGCTTATAAGGTTCAGTTTATTACATTTCCTTTAGAATCATGTTACCATTTTCCTTAACATATAATGTTATAAAACGATTTTCTCTTCCCTTTACTTAATCTCTATAATATACTTAATAAAGTAGAAGTTTTGAAAAAAATAACTTTTATCATTAAACTTAGTGATATGACAGCGACCGCTTCATAATGACGGTGTGATTTTCTTTAACTACTCGGAAACCCCGTAGTTTACTTATTCAAGGTACGATATTTGAAAAAGTCATCAAAAATCAGTTAACTGAGTGTTTATCGTGTTAATAAATGTCAATCATTTATTGCATAGTAAATCATATCATCAAATACTGATTACACTGTCATTTAACACAGCGCTACCTTTGTAGAGGATATTAATATTCGGCTTAGCTCTGCTTAGTTACTTAGTTAAATGGCTCTTTGACCCTAACTTAACTTTTATAGGTATCAAGACAAGACGTGGAATCTTTTTTGGTTTCCGTCAAAATCGGAAAATGTACATTTTATTCTACTTTACGTAATAGAGGAATATTTCAATTTATAAAGTCTATCAAAAAAGTCTAAAAGTAGGTCTAAAAAATTTAATGTTAATAATTTAAATAAATGTTCTAGAATATATTATTTATTTGTACGCATTTTGTGAACATTGAGAAAATTTCAAGGACACTTGGTACTGTCTAATGTACATGTTATGGTATAATGTAATCTTGATAGTATGTCTTATAATAACTTTTTAATGCTGATTAATGATTATCATTTCATTTGCACATGTTCAAATTAATAATTGTTCAAAATATAATTAATCAAAGATCAGTATATAAATTAAAAACGAATATTTGATTATTAAACATCAAATGTTGTACTTTACAATATCATTTTTTATGAATAAAAAAATTACCCGAAATTATTTTCTACTATACTAGAAAACAGTACATTTAATCTAAAATTAACATTATCCTACTTTAATTTTTTGATTGATTTTTTTTTATATTTCACGAAACACTGTGTAAAATTTATTTTACTATGTATATGTAAGTTGACGATGAAGGTAAATAATATTTTATATCTCGGAATTTTTTGTACATTTGTGTAATTTAATTTGTTTAAAGTTTGTGTTAAAATCGACACAATTTGGAAAAAAAACAATGAGAAATAAACATTTGTAACTACAGTTAAATAAAATACCAAAAAAAAAAAAATTTTATATCTTAACTTTGTAAGTAGCATTGAAGGTATCTCTTATATTTATTATCTTTACTATTTTATATATTCCTTTTTAAAGTAAATTTAAAATTTTATTCACGACATTTTCTATAGAATAAATCTCAAAGTTTCTACTCACGTCTTTCGTGGGCTTATTTCGATTCTGTTGATATCTACAGCCAGTAAGCTCTGTGTACTCGGATGTAGTATGTACATTGAAAGGTTTTTATACCATACGATAAGTCGATAACTATTGGCTATATCGTGACTATGACGTGTTTAACATAGGGTTTGTCTAATTCTTTTTAATCTTTTTTATTTAACATTGAAAGGATTATTTATTTTTAACATTGGTATTAAAAGAGATGTTATTTCTCTTTTACTTTGTAGTTTTAAGATCAATCAATCAAAAATGCGCCTTTCTTCAATAATATTCTGTTTCTAATATTTTGTGAAACTTCTTTACAGAGTAACTAAGTATCTGTACCCCGCGAATTCATTTGCTTGGTTGGTTGGGCGGGAACTTATCGAAACCTGAAGAACGTTATATGTACTTATATAAAAAACGGAATAATTTAAAAAATAAATATACATTTGTAACTATTTACATATAAACTGCTATTAAACAGTTAGAGGGGAATTGATACACCCCATTTTAATATTTTAATTCTAATAATGAAATTTCTAATTAAATCTGTCTTCATATATTTTTTCGTGACTAAAATATAGGAAAATGAATAACGAAGTAAAACTATAGAAACGTTAATGCTTTTATAACTGGTATGTATAACGAATTCTCACCCACAAGCTCGAATCTATAATAAAAGAAACAGTTTATAAATTTAATAGAGCTTCCGATGGTTTTTCGTATCAAATATTATCATGAATATAGTGTGAAGTATATTTTTAAAAGCAATATTAAAATCAAATTATAAAATCATTAGCCTCCAGTTACCCGAGGTGACGCAACTGATACTGCATTGTGCATTGTGGACGACATTTAATACGTAATGATTTAATATTATACCAATTTATAAAATGGTTTGCAATTGTAGTAGGAAACTATAGTTATGTTTAGTCGCATTAGTTTCATTGACATTTATTTAACATACAATTATACTTTCTTAGCTAAAAAGATTTTAAAAAAGATAAAAAATTATAAATTCCTAAAAGTTACTACCTGGACAACGCCATATTAAACCCATTTCATATAAAATAAAAGTATCAGAAAGTCACAATATTTAGCCGTCAAACCAAACACTATTTCAATCAGAAAAAAAAACTTCTACGTTCAATAACAAACCAACATGTCAAAGTAGTAAATTTTCAGTAACAGATAATTTCGCGGACAATAAAATAGATTAAAGTTTTTTAAAATAACATAAATTAAAATTAAATAAGTCAATAAACATTAAGAAAATTAACCTGGTAATAGATTAGAAACTATGGATAAAAATAGTTATAGTTTTGTCACAGGTAAGGCACTTGTTAGATCTTATACAGTTACAGAATAATCTCAACTGTATTCTATCTATCTAGAGATTAAGTGTTTGTTGTTACAAAAATATATTGAGAGATGGCGTTGATTGTTTTATTAATCGTGTGTCATTAGTTAGTGCCAACTTGACTTTGCTGAACTCTGCTAAAAGCTGCAATTATCAATGAATTTGTTTGTCATTTGTAACTGTTTTATTGTTATTGGTATAATGGCTTCATAACATATCTAAATTAGATATTTCTAATGACAGATGCATGTACTAGAATCAGAAGAAGAATGTATTAGTAAAGTCCAATAAGCCATCATATTTCCTATTAAACTTCATTCAATTAATCAATCAATCCGTCAATTGTTATATTATTTTTCCATTCCCATAAATTCTGTGCTGCAAAGTAATCTGCAGTTGATTTGTAATATGCCTAAAGTAGGTCGCTTTTCACATTTTTGCTTTTGATATTAATATAAAAACAAAAATATAATTTAGTTTTCAATATATAACATAATTTAAGTTTTATATACTCGAGGGTAAATTTTATCATATTTTCAAAATTTCATCTAAAATATTGATAAAATAAAACACTAAAAACTAAACCTGTCTATAATTTGACAACGAACGGCGTGGCTTCGTTTTTCATTACGATTTTATTTCTTTTGAAATATTGATGGACAGTTGTGTTGAATTTAAATATTGTGTTATTTTTATAACATTACATTTTTGTTGAATGTTATATAATAGTACTTATTCACATGACACATAAGTCTAATAATGAATAAAAACGAGTGTAAAGTGATGTCACCAGAACATTTTTAAATATGTAAATGACATTATGTTTAGGCAGACAGAGCACCAAATATAGCCCTTTTGATGGGCAGTCAAAATTGCTACTTTTTAAGTTCTTTTTTATAAAAAACAGTTAACATAGGTGCATATTGTATTGCTAATGGTAATTGTCGATAGCTTTTTAAATAATCTGAAGAAGTTATAAAATCAGCCCAACAGTAATATAAAAAAGGGTTGGACTTATGACAACTACCTAACGTCACGTCTAAACTGGCGTCTTTTAATTTATGATCTTCAAAACCCTTATGTCAAAGTTCGATACAAGTATCATAAAATCATTGAATTTGTCGCTTAGGTTAGTGTATTCTTCAACGACAAAACATTTAGTTATAGGGTATAAGGTACTATTAGATACAGATTTTATGACCGTGTTATCACGAAAAGGTATTAGAAGATACGTGAAGAGTTTAGTCTCTCAGTAGTAATAGAAAAAAAAGGTATAAAAACCACCAAACGATTTATGGAGTGTCTTTAAAATAGGCTCGTGTAAAGAAATAAAACAAAAGCGGCAAGGTAATAAGCATCATGGCCCCATGGCATGCTAAGAAGCATCGTCTCAAAGTAATGGTATAACATACATATAACAATAAAAAAAAAAACATATGTAATTTTTCCACATAGTTGTTGATTAAATTTAAAAATAAACCAAACAGCTATTAAATTGAAAGTCTCTGCATCTACACTTCGTTTATATTCATACGTTTTTGACTAAACAGATTCATGTAAGTAACTTAAGTCACTCTTCAACTGACATGTAAATATACGATGCTATTCACAAAGCTTCTGTTTACATCAGCCGATGATTGGATCCTTCTTTATGAGGGCGCCGCTGACATAAATTATGCAGATCCATTATTTCTCTATGCTGACACTGTCTCCTTAAGATGTTCGATACTCTTCTCATATATTCATGCATATAAAGACTTCATAGCATTAAGTTTAATATTGTATGTAATCTAGTAGAAAGCATATTAGTTTAAGATATTTATAAATTAGTAAAAATAAATTATTAAAAGAGACCATTGATTTGACATAAATCAATTTAGAAGATTAATTGAAATTATAGTTATAAAGTAATCAAAATCGGTTTAACCGTTTTGCAGGTACATTGCCACACGTCGATTGATAGATATACATGTTTTTCTTATAAAACTTTATCAAGTAGTGAAATTAAAATAATTCTTAATGTTTAACATTATACTCGTTTTATTATATAAATTTTAATCAGATAGATTAACATATTTTTAAAACTCTGTAACTCCATAGTTACAATCTACAAAGATTGTTTGTGGGTTTTGCTTATATTTATTCTATAGACAATAGATGCAATTTTAATATCTCATTTAATACGAAGCACCAAAATTAAATTAGTAAGTTTTGTGTAAACAGAATTTACAAGGACATAAAACTATTTTATATTATATTTAAACTATTTTTCTGGAGGGTACCGGCTTTCATGAAGCCGGAGAATCCCTCCCCGAGCAAAATCGGGGAAACCACTCTCCGATTTTGCTCGGGCAGCCCGTCGTATCTGGGGCGGGCAAAGTATCGCATTTTGTGTTTATTCCTATCTCCAAGGCCGGCAACGCTCTTGTGAGTCTTCGGATGTTGCAAGAGTTCATGGGCGGCGGTGATCACATATTATCAGTGACCCGCATGCTCGTTTGCCCTCCTTTTCCATAAAAAAAAAATAAAAAAAAAAAAATAATAATAATAATAATAGCATACTTTATTGTACACCCGGATCATACAAAAATATAAGCATTAAAAACAGAAATAACAAAATGGTACAAATTTGGCGATAACAGCGTTATTGTAATAAAACGTACACCAAAGTATGACAAATATTTAGTTTGGAGCATTTGGCTGTTATAAAGTTTGTACCGTGCAATTCTATATGATCTTTGTGGCTACGGATATGTTTTCCTGTACACGTGTTGTTAGACCCAGTGTTATATCATTTACAATAAAAAGCTAAATGTCGTGAAATACATTTGTACCGGTTTTGTAGATATGCAAAAGTCTAATAATATGTATCGTAATATATTAGGTTTGTATGTTTGTTATCTGACTCCCTTGTCAATTTTATGATTCTTTTGAACTTTTTCTAGATAATTTTTCATTAAAATAATATATTTTTTATGGATTTAACTCGCGTATAATTTGATTACCTTTTAATTTTAACCCTACGTTTCGAATGTTTTGCAGCAATCGTGTTCACGTGTAGACGAGTTGTAAGTATAAGATAGTAAGTCAGTTAATTAGTCATCTACCTCCAACGGTTCCTCTGTTTGCGGGCATAGAGTTCCAGATGTAGACAAAATGCACTAACGATATCTTGAGGTTTGACAGTGCGGTCAAAGACATGAGACTTTTCATTATTTATGAGTGGGTTCCAGGTGTTAGATAGACTCCAACCATCTTCTCTATTGAAATTTGGATATTTTTAAATATCAATAGCCTCGTGAATCAGTCTTGGTATGTAGCGGGGTTCCCTAGCGAGGATTTGTGGTGTATTAAATCTAATATAATGGTTGGGATTGTCTATGGTATGTTCACACATTGCAGATTGCAATGTACTATTTTGATGTATTCTTGATATCTAATATGTGTTCCTTAACTCTTGTATCGATGCTTCTCTTCGTTTCACCAATGAAAGAAAAACCACAATCAAGTTTATATACCCCGGCACGGTAGATCTTTTTTCTATTTCTCTTTTTTGGTTTTGTTCATTTTGTGGTCCCTACAACCAAAAATATTAGTTGTGTCTTGTTTGTGATGCTTATATCTTTGAATAACCCTTTAAAGAGACATTTGAAGTACATATTTGCAATTAAAACAGATAAATTAGGAAAATACTTGAAGCTGGAACTTTCAAAGCTTAAGAAGCAGTAATTAGTAAAACAGCTCTTGAACCTTGTTTAAATATAAATTAATTTTACTAATTGACTTAATTTTGTTAAAAAAACTTATTTTAACAGTTTTATTATTAAGTGCAGTAAAGAGAGAAAATATAAAAAATATAATTAATTTAACTTAATTTTAATTAATTAGTTCTTAAGCATAGCAGATAGTTTTTAAATAATTCAAAATTTTATAAGGGATATATATATATAGTTAATTTCTTAAGAAAAAGACTTACTCTATTCACAGAATATGTCTTACTTTTACCTTTTACCAAAACTTTAAATATTTCCAAAATGCTCTGATTCTCCGAAAATTTTTGCTTTTAAATTACAATAATAGCCTAATTTCTCGAATACACAAGATTAATATAAATTTGAAGGTTAAAAGCTCTAAAGCAAAATGATCAGTAACCGATGTTGTTGATGTGTTTAGTAGAGATTTTAATGAAATTAAATATTTATTCTGTATACTTTAATTAAAATTTTAAATTTAAGTATGAAATAACGCGTTTTGACAGCGATAATGTATTGTTTTATTAATTATTTTAGAGATAGTATATTAAAGCGTCTATATTCTGTAATATGAAATACTTTTTGGATTTGTCGAAATTATTTTATATTTTATTTTCGTTTTACCTTAATAAATAAGAGGAGTGATTGAATGACTTTAAAACTAGGCTAACGTCTGCCCTTCAAATGTACTGACAACGAAATGGACTAGTACTAGAACGAACTGACAAGAAGATAGGAGATTTATACATGAGGTACATTTGCTCACCGTAGAAAACGTAACTATAAAGGCAGTTTTCGAGACAGGACTGTATTTCTCTATCTGAATAACATAATATATAGTCAAATAGAAATCATTTAAACCTTACTAATATAACAACAACAGACCAGACCCACAATTTCCAATATTAAAGCAAAATTAATTAAAAAGAAGAAAATTATAATTAATTTGCATTACAGGATAATTTTGGTTAGTTTATTTTGTTATATGTGAAGTAAGAAAAAGCTCGTACCGCTAGAATATTATTTAGTAATATTAGCAGGGTGTACATTTAAATATTTTATTAAAATACGTCAATTATTTAAGTCATGATTTGAATTCATAAAGTTTAATCACCCTAACGTATTTGTTTTGTTTTTACAAGTTATTGTAATTTTGGTTCCCAAGTAATATCTCGGTCAAAATCAAGAATCAAATCAGTCAAATCAAATCAATATTTACAGTAAGTGAAGCTCTAAAAGTTATTTGTAAAATTGCAGTAGTAAATTCTATATTTTTTCAAAACATTAAGGTGGCAAATTACAAAGATCTGCACGAGACCATCGAAAATTAATTCTGGCATCAATGTCATTGTGACCGTCACATTGTAACAACAAAAAGAGGCTTAGTAAATAAAGAAATGGACCAGTGATTTGGAACGATTACCAAACCCGGTAATCGAAGATTGAAGATTAATGAATGAAAACTATGCACAGTTACTATTCACAGAGATGTTGAAACGATTAATCAACCGTGAATTAGACAACGGAAATAAAATAATAGAAAATTATTAAATAAGATATGCTATATCTTTCACTTTTGTAAATGTAACATAAATGTCCTACGTAACTTTTTCAGTTTAACATTTTATCAGTCAGTAAGCTATCATCTACGATTACGCTCCCTATCTATCGCTTACGCTTCAGCTATCGCTACTACTTTCATTTACGCCTACGCTTTAGATGCCGCTGCAGTTTCCGCTTCCATTTTTGCTGCCGCTACTGCTACAGCTTTTGAAATTGCTACCGCTACAGCCTTCAGTATCACTACCACTTTTGCGTCCGCTCAGGCTACAGTTTGCATTACTTTTACATTGATTACTTTTACTGTTTACATTCTTCAGCCACAATCTTTTTATACTCACGATCATCTCAAGAGAGGGTTACTTCCAATCTGTAACATTTTTTCGTATAGCTACCATATTGTTACATAACCGGTTATTCTAGAGGAAAATGATAAGTTACATTCTATAAACACGATTAAAAAGCATCCAATAATAAATCTTTAATGTTATACGATAAGGTAAGGAATCATAGAACTCGAAAGGTCAAGTTCTTTAATTTTCTATGAAGCCTTTCAATTCCCGTAACTTTAAAGTAAAGAGCAAAGAAAATACATTTAGAATATAATTTTTAAACAATCCTTTATAATTCTTTCTTTGACTCCTGTGTTTTTTTTTTGATTATTGAACCTATTTAATAAGAAATAAGATAGAAATGAAATAAGTGAACTGATGCATTTTGATTTTCAAATAAACTTATAATATTATATAACATTAGCGATACAACCTTTTACTCGCTGAATACTTTTATTAGGAACTGTTTTTATAATTCATAATTTGTTATTTTCATATGCATCTTAAAAATATAACAATATAATTGAAAAAGAAGTTAACAAAAAAAACCTATTTGAAAAAAGTTCTATGACTTAAGTTATCTGTTATTTTCTTCCTCTGATTCAATTATCTTCATTCACCAGTCAAATTAAAAAGAAACATTGATTATACATGATTTTTTAATAGTTGTACAAGTTATTTCTCAGTTTATAAGTTATCTAGTATTCATTAACATTATTAATTAAGAAGTTCTTCACTTAGTCTACGAGGCAGGTATTAACGTCTTATTTGATTAATTGTCTACTAATTCGTAATCTGTCAGAAAGACAAGGCTGGTAAAGCTAACAATAAGATAATTGCCATATCATGTTGTTGACCCTTCTCCAAAAGCACACGTTGATTGTCACAAACTTGCAATGTCATTTGTTTTATGAATAAACGTAAAAGTCATTCATTATCAGGAAAAAATCAGTCACTCGGTCATTTTTAATAATGACATTTTAAGGATACTCTAAAATAATCAGTATAATGTAATTTTTATTCACTTTTCTTATTTGATTTACCTACTAAGGTCATGCTGTGTCATATACATATTAAGGTCACCGTAACGTTCGTATAATAAAATCTTATATACATATGTATATTATATGTTAACCTTAATTTTATTTTAGTATAGAGCATAGTTTTGTTAGATTTTTGATGGTGTTTTTAAATATCATATTATTTCATTTTAAAATATAACAATTCTTAGTTTTTGGAATTCAGCGTTAAACAACTTCGTTCCAATAAATATATATCTTAATTCTTATTTAATTGATTGTGCCTCCATTTATTGTAAAGACTTATTTATTGCAAAGAGAGGCAAAAACTTTGTCCTCAGTCTTAATTCCTAAACCATCTAATATAACTTAAAGTATACCCAAATAATTTTTATTGTTAATCTGTTTAATTCACTTTTTGTGCATCATTCATAGCATGTATAGCATCTGATGGCTGGCACAATAATATATAATAATAGGTAATTCTTCCGAAATCCTATTCGCTGACTTTATTTAGTACGCAAATAAACAAGTAGATTAACATTCTGAAATCTATTGTGTTATTCTGAGTGCTATGACATGTCATGTTAATGTGTAGTTCATGAATTAAATATATATCAAGCATTATATGCATAAAATAATAAATATATCAAATAATTAATTAATTAAATATATTATAATCATAATAGAAAAACGAACTAAATTAAAATTGTAATCATCTAAATTTTATTTTAAATCTCTCATAAGAGAAAGACTACGGTTAAGAATTTTATTTGACAGTCATAAATGCTCGCTTTGACCAGACTTGCGTAATATTTAATTTTACGTTATATATTAATTATATTAGAGATATTAGAGTTTAATAATAACATTACTTTTATTATTTAGAGAATAAATATTATATGACTGCT
Organism: Mechanitis mazaeus; assembly: GCA_959347395.1. Taxonomy (NCBI): domain Eukaryota; kingdom Metazoa; phylum Arthropoda; class Insecta; order Lepidoptera; family Nymphalidae; genus Mechanitis; species Mechanitis mazaeus. The sequence goes on from OY365754.1 coordinate 11,254,992, forward strand.
ATATTATACTATTTTTTAATATATTTCAATAAGTTTAAGCACAGTTAAAAATTTTACATAATAATATGCTAATCGATCGTTGTTGGGTTTTTACTTCTCTTTACCGTCACACCGTTTTTCTTCGTGTCTTAAATATCCTCAAGATACAGTTATTTTTAAACTAGCATATATTCGTATTTTTTACCGACTCTGCCTTAAGATTATATAGTCACGATGGTATAATTATTGAAAACTCAAATTATGTACAATTAATAATGCTAATAATTAAATTCTTAATCTATTAATTATAAAAGAAATCTTAATCTAATCAGGTCGTAAGGTAACGATTTAAAAATATAGGGGCGTCAAGTTTATTCTTAGTTATATATAATATAGACCAAAGTGGGCTGTACAATGTAGATGCGGTACTCGTAAAGGTAATTTTACCACCTAGGTCTCATAAACTAGCAAGTTACTACCCATACAACATCTATTTTACAAGCACCTCAAAACAAAATCAGCCTTCCATTGTAAGAGCAGGTTATATTCATAATTGAATATTACAGTTTGATTTAATTTAAAGATCTTAATTTTTTTTACTTTAAATAAAGACAGTGATAAATATATAATAATCGAGTTGCCCCAAGTTTTATTTACCTAATATATCGAATAGGTTTACATTTAATGTTCAACGATAATTCCTAGAAAGTTCATGTCACCCTTTTTTAGAATTTATATAAGATAACCGAGTTATGGGGGTTTAATAACCTTGTTAAAATAAAAGACTTCGATTTTTTTAAAACCAGAAACATTTGATAGCCGTTTCGAATGTCACAGAAAGATTACTAGTTTTTTTTTTATATATGGCTTTCCGTTTTAGGAACAAAGGATTGATATGGATTAGAGTTTTCAAAGAGAGCCATCGAACTATGTGTAAAATGTATCCTCGTGAATCCCTTTGAAAGGTTTTCAAAGACTTTAATATACTTCCGCTTATATTTCTTTATACTTTGGAAAAGGCTTGGTACATTCGAAAAACTTAAACATGAAAAATTCTGTAAAAGCAGTTTGACGATAAAAACATTAGCTGATAAAAAAATTATATTGCGTCTTATTTTTCATCATGGTAAAAAGTTCTTCTTGGAATGAATGCGCTAATTAGCGCAGTTCTAGTGTAAATTGTTAAACCAAAAAGACACAGATTTTCATAAATTTACCGTGTCTGTGCCGGGCTCATTAAAAGAAGAAGTCAGTTGCAGAGATAGAAGTGCAAATAGTGCCCGGGACTTATGACATAGGTAAAGGTTTAAGAGGTGCTTTTTAAAAACGCATAGGCATCCTCTTCTGATGATGATGGTTCTAGAAAGATCTTTAAGATTATAGAGATTTCAATGTTATACCTCTCGTTTAAATCTTATCCTGGTCACTTCGTTGGTTAGTTAGTAATATTTATATATCTTAACTGTTTATGGAACAGGGATTAGTAAGCTCTACAAGTTTTAAGCGCTTTTAACTTTCTACAGTACAAGAAAATAATCCAGTCTAGAGGACAAAACACCTATATAGTTTTTTCTAGATAGTTTTTCATACGTGTCCAGCAAGACAGTCAAACAAAAAAGAAATTAAATAAAAGATAATTATGAATTTGACAGCCAATTATTTATGTGGTAAGTGATTGTTAGTCTTAACTGCTGACACAAAGATCGTGGTTTCGATTACCACACTAGGCAGTTGTTTTGTTACAAGAAGGTACTTAGAAAATATATTATATTTATATAACCAATTTAAATAATATCTATTTTTACATTTTGTAAAATGCGGGTATATCGACAAAATAAAATTATTGACATCATTACAATACGTTTGTATAATGATGCAAGAAATACTTGAAAAAAGTAGGAAAAGAAAATTGAGATATCGTTTGAAAAATAGATCTTCAAATGGTTAAAAATAGAAGTTTTAGATAAAAAAAGAGGATTTTATAGCTTGTGGGTTACAAAAAACTACCACCAAGAGCTCATTTAGACGTGGTTAAATTACTATAGATATCACCATACTACAAGCAGAGTTGAGGGATATTAAGTCTAGATAATTTGTATCAAGCAGATCTTAACGAGAAACTTGATATTGACTACCTATTTTGTTTACTTCGTCTACTTCACGGTTATATATATACAAATCTAATATTATTTTAAAAATAAAATCTAATATTAATTTAAATTTGGAGTCTTTTATTGTTGCATCGGGCTGAAAAACGGTAATTAGCATAATTAGGCTCTAACATTATTTGGAAAATTCCAAAAGTGACACAATGAGTTCAGTAAATACCCAATACATTACGAGGGTGAGTAAAAATGACCATCATGAGACCGCCGAAGGCAATGTGTCCACTTCCCTCGTGCAACAACGTGGCGGTGCATCCAGACTGCTTCTAAACACATTTTCCGAATGGGTTCGAAACCAATCAGATAAATTCCGATAGAATTTTTTGATGGCGTACGTGATTTTAGCTGGATTATTATACATAATGTGTAATTATACATTAACATTGTATTAAATTTATATTTATAGTACTTGATGACACTACAGTCTGGAAATTAGAAAGTAAAAGAAATTATAAATATGCTTCAAGCATGTACGAACAGTATAGATAAAAATAATTATTTTAAATATTTAAATACTAATTAATAAATTAAAGTAATCTGCATATTGATATCCCAAAAATTTTAAACAATACAACTTCAGTGCTCCAATAAGAACCGAAATTTTAAAACAATAGAATGCGAGACAATAGTACATTTTCTAAATTTTTTTCAAATTGTTGAATTAAAAGTTTTTTTAGGTTTTTTTGTAAGTAAATTTTATTTCCTGAGAAAAACATTGTGATCGAAATTCATATAATACCATTTCAAATGAGAACCCCGAATGAGTTCGATACTGGTCGGGTAAACTTCGATAGTAATTACGTGAGTACAGCTAAAAATTATATATAAAAATGCCGTTTAAATATTATATACGATTAAAAAATAAGAAATAATACAATATCAAAAATTAAAGGCAAAGTGATCCTTTTCATTTTAAATATACATTAATTATACTGATAAAATGTCATACTCCAGTAATACGGTTCAAAAGGATAGTTCCATGGAGAGTTAAAGGCAAGAAAGTCCATTAATATTCTAAATTTATTTACAAAATTATAATTCATCACTGTATTTGTGTTTTATAAAATTATTAAGTGAAATTCTAATATTTAATCTTTACAATAAACACTTGTAGCCAGAAGAGAATTGCCTCTCAAAATAATATTCTCTCATATCTTTATCTCTCAAAATAAAATCTCCGCTATCTTTATTCTGATGAAAATCTTAAAAATGATTACGACTATTTTAATTGAAGATAATTTATTTTACATTTTCCACTACTTATATAATATAGTAATAATTCGTAAAAAGGAACTTGTTCCGTACATAGCCAGGGCTATAAATTTACAGTTTCAGCTTTACTGAGAACCTTGTCGAGGTTTTGATTTATTTTATTTTTTATCTTGTGAGGTGAACGGCTGTAGATTATAAGGTAGAATACGTTTTATTTCTTATAATAAATCTGTGTTCATGAGAGAGTTAATGACGGTAGGTTTACATCTTTTGATAAAAATAAATATAATATTATATTATTATTCTTATATTATTTTATAATACATTCGTATTCGTACATTGGAATGTAAGTATTTAATTTTTTATTTATTTAAAACGATAATAGTAACTGTCGTTTAACTAATGTTAGTGATGTTACATTTACAGGATAAATCATAACTTTCTTAAAAGTACCATCTAATATATATGCACATGAAAAAGTAGGTTTATAGGTTTATATATCTGTAACTTTTATTACTTGCAGTTTAAAGAAAACTCCTATGTTGTAGTTTAAGCCCACACACATACATACTACAACATATGTCTTTTAAATGGAATTTCTTATAATTTACCACAATTTGTTTGTAAGGTAATTAATTTAAATTCTGTTAAGAGCTATCTTTCCGTCTAGACCGTTAAGAAATAACTGGGGGTTTACTAGTAAAAATATAGGGAAGTGGATGAAAATTCATTTTAGAATTGTAAATGTTTCTTAATAATATACGTTAACAGAAAAAGTAACCTTTTCGTGTAAGTAGTTGTAAAAATAACTTATCACTGTTACCCTACACAGAGAGCAGTGTACTGGTTATAGGTTATGTATGCTTAACTTGTGCTAAGTTCATAAACAATATCATTGAAGTTGAAGCTTGCGATGAAGTTTAATTCAGTAGCAAATATTCGAGTTAAACTAGTTTGTATATGGAACAAAATGTATAATAAATTGCATTTCCATTGATATATCAATACAATTATGTTATTTAGTTGTCTGTATTTAGTTTCAGATAAGTCATAAGTCATGTTCTCATATGAAATAGTTACTGAGAGTGATAAATTATTGTAAGTACTGTCGGAGTACTTTGTGTACTGTATTAATATTTTTTTTAAACACCCGGAACACAGAAATTATTTTTTTTCACTATTTTTTGTGATTTGATTGAAAGTGATTTTATATACACCATGAAATATACTAAACTCTGTACTAAAATACCCGTATAATAAGAGAAGAAATCAAGAGAAAAAAGATGAAATAACAAACTTATATATTAAAACTTTACTAATATTAAATATCATATATTATCCCCTTATTTATTTTAACATTACCATTCTTTCGTAATACTAGCCTAGAAGTTAAGATTGATTGGAGCAGCTGATTTAATCAAGCCTTAAATTGTAGTTTGAACTAGCAAAGTATTAAAAGTGTGGTTGTGGCAGAACGTTCTTGTTGCTCGTTCTCGTTGCTCGGCGGAAATGAGTAAGACCGCTTTGATCTCACTTAACAAGCTTTCAGAGTTGATTAAGAAAATAAGTTTCTGAGGTACGATCTACATTATTGTAAAAAATACTATGAAAGTTTAGTGTCCCACTATACATTTTTTATTAAAACAAGCATGCTCTAATATTGTAATATGTAAAGTCTATGTTTTTATTACTTGTTATTTTATGACCTGAGATTGATGGCACTAATATTTTCTTTTGTCTTTCCAAAGTTAAATGATCCTAAGCGCTGATTAAAAAATTCTGGTAGAATATTTAGTACCACTGAAGATTGTTGTTTTGAGTTTGAGTTTCATTTGTTAATTCATATTGTAAATGTATATTATATACATTACATATTGTCTAATTTATATATGTTAAAGAAATATTCAAATAACAACGCAACCAAAAACAACCTTTATATGGTTATTATTTACTTGAAATTAATTAGTTAAAGATATTATTTGCTTTTTTATATTTTTAATAATATTTAGCAATTTAAATCAGCCAAGTAAAATAATGTTAATAAAAATATTTTACGAATATAAATTGCGTTTAGTTTTAGTCAGTCAATGACTGACAGACAGACAGACACCATCATCTCGTCTTACCACGAACACGTTTCCTGCAAAGCATTCGAAACGTCGGGTTAAATTGTTAATTAATGTTAATTAAGAAAAAATATTAAGGCTATCCAACTATAAATCAACAGTTAAATTTACTGAGACGTTATGAAATTGCTTCAGGACTCAAGGCCGAAAATGTGTTTTTGCTGACACCCGAAAATGTCGCATAAGACTCAGGTGAAGTGCCAGAGTCATTAAATACAATGTTCTCAACAAAAAAGGTGCAGCACGTTCTTGCTCTTTAAACGAACAAGACTCCAGCTATTACATTATCTAAGTCCAATCTTTCCTTCATAAGAGTTCTAAGTAATATTACTGTTTTTTCTTTAATTTAATCATTACATTTAAAAAATATATATAAAGTGTTCTTGGACATAAAGTTATATCTACCAGATATTAAACAATAACAGTTTACTATCCACTAAAAGACTACTGGTTTTAAGTTTTCAATAGCACTAAATCTTATTTTCATTCACTACCATTGTAGATTTATGGGGGTAAATTGGCTTATGGGAATGAATTGATTACAATAATAACCCGTCAATATTTTTATAATAGTATTTTGAACACATAATAGTATTTGAAGTCTTCAATTGTCAAATTTATATAAGTATTATGATGAAATGTATTTTAAAACCGAGACGGAATCGAAAAGTAGCGGTTTCAAGACTGGCTTTTGTTAATGAATTTTATATCTTATGTTTATATAAAACTGAAATTAAGTTCTCAGGAAATGTGAAATATAAATTTTCAAACACCATTTACGAAACGAACTTGAATTATTTAAATACAATGGTCCTTTTAATGTACACAAAACAATGTACGAATGAAAAAGAAATATATACCGGAATGTAAATTTACAGAACAACGAACGACAGGAAGAACGGAAAAATTTTACTAGCGACAACAATATAAATTTATATTTATTTTTTTATTATATAAAACTGTATATAGATATTCATCGTAAGAATATAACGTAAATATGTATATTCATCATTGTTACATATCATTCTCATATATAGAAATGTAAATTCTTGAGAGTAATAAAACTAGACTAAATTCGTATTGAATCTATTCTTATTTAAAAATCAGGGAGCTACATGAGTAAGAATAATTTTTAAAAAAATAAAAATAAATGATATAAATACCAAAAAATATTTGCAATAAAGTCCACATTAAATCAAAATTAAATGATTTAACTACATATGTTTTGTTTAAGGATTTCCCGAGGATACTTCAATATTTGATCTAATGATCTAGGTGTTAAGTTTCGTTGAGTAATATTGTAACCAATAAGCAATGAGTGTTCTGAAGTACAGTGATTGTAGTTTAAAACTTTTGTGGTGTTTGTATTATAGCCGCTATATACTTGGCGAGGTAAGGTTCATAGTTCTGACTAAGTCCTTATTGTTATTATGGTATAACGATAAGCAAACTGCGATTACATCTTTGTTTATTTGTATTAAACGCATTCCTTTGCAACGAAACTTTAAAAAGCCCTGTAAGTAATCCAGACCCAAGCAAAAGTTTCTTAACTATTACAATGACATTACAACGTATTTCAACATAAAATATCAAGTCTAACAAGACTTAGGAGACATTCAATGGTTTAATATTTTTTTTGTGAAATAAAATGAGGCAAAAGGCAAGATAATCTTAATAAATTCTATTGTCAGCTAAGCGCATTCGACACGGGTGACTTGTTGGAACTTATATTAAAAAAGATACAATGGGGATCAAAAATATTATTCAGAAAATATATTTTACTTTTTATTTCTTATAATGGAATTAAAAGCTGAACAAGGCTTAAACGGCTGTGAGACGAATTGTATCAACCTTTAAATGTTGTTATGTGGTCATTTTGCTCGACATAGATAATGTAGGATTAAAGTTTTATTAAAATATATATTGTAAGTTATATAACATTTACGTAAAGTTGCATTTTTGTTTATGAACTTCCTGATGGTAAAAATTATTATAATCACCTCGATTTTCGAAATTTCTTTTCTTGTCATATAATATCTTAACGTTTTAAGATGTACTGAGTAATTCGAGAAATTTTTAAAAAAGATGAATTATGTGTGTGTGTGTGTGTGTGTGTATGTGTATAGGCGATTTTTACGACAAAATTTTTTTCGCGACATGATTATGCAATATCGTTTGTTATGATTCCAAATAAGTTTCCTTTAGATTGACAAAGCGGTTTTTAAAAAAATACTGAAAACTGACTATTTGATATCTAAAGAACTTACTCGATGGATGCTTTTTTAAGAAACTTAGAACTGATTTTTTTTTATCGAAATAGCCTAATCGTATAATAAAAAAAAAACTGAATATCGCATATTTGGCGATTTATAAAAAAAGTCGCTTGTTTGGAATGGTTGTAATACGCTGGGTGTTGATGTCAGTAAAAAGTTATCACAATGGGAAAAAAATATGTTTTTTTTGTACGAAAAATAAATTTATTTTAAATTTTTAAAGTGATACAATTTTTTACATCCGTAAAAAGTTGCTTTAATGACTTTAGTGCAAGTAATCATTAACTATATTTAACTAAAAAAATATAAAATAATATAAAATTTTTCTTAACCTGGAATTTAATTAGAATGGACTCGCATCTATTACTTCCTATTATCTTAAGAGATTATGTTAAAATTATATTTTAACGCTCCATAACGAATTGGTTGTGTATTTACCAAAACTCTAGTACATTTTGTAATCAAACGGCGACCGTACGTTCAACCAAAGAAATGCTCCATTTAATCCTAAATCGACTTAAATTTGCAAAACAGAGGAACACTATTTAACTACTTCAGTTAAATTAAATCTTTCTGTTTTTTGCTTTACTTACTTTTGCCTTTAGTTTGATTTTCACGCTCTTTTGTTGGTGCTTGATTAGTCGTTAATTTTCTTTAGATTTTTCCTCAAACAAACTTTTTAATAGTGATTGATTTATCGTTAATTTTAAATTTATTTTTATTAAATTTAAAAATGAATGTGAACTTACCTAAAAATAAATGTCAAACCATGCATTTGTTTGTTGTTGTTGTTTGTTTTAAACAGGCAGTTAATGTAATTGTTCTCACACTCATTACTACTTGTATATAGTATAAATAAGACTAACATGGCTAAGAATTTTTAAGCCAATTTTAAAAGTTGCAAAACTTCGGGAAGTTCCGGAGAACTTAAGTTTAATAACGAAAGAACTTCCAGAAACTCAAGTTCTGTTAAAAAATCACGAACTAAAAATTTTCCATGTCTCCAATTTAAGAGATCTAATCGACACATTACATATCATGTATCAAATGAACGAAAATGACTCCTAACTCTTTAGTAGTAAGGATGAAAATGAAAGTTACGCAACCTTCAGTGCACGTATAAACATTGGTTCGAATATTTTTTTTCCGAAGCTCGTTTACATTCCATCGTTGTGTGATGTCAGCTGAAACAAAAAAACAATTATTATAAGTAAATTGAGTTTGTGTTTAATCAATATAAAAGAGTATCGTTGAATTGAATCTAAAGTTTGATATATGTTTCATTGTTTGTTTGTTCATAAATAATGAAATAAGTACACGGGTTACGGTATACACAGATGCAAAACATTTACCTTGTATGGCTATAAAAAAATATATAAAAGACAAACTGAATTTCTTTCCCCAGCTCTTCTCAGGTCTGAGGCAATATCTTTACGAGCTGATGGTAGCTTTGACAATGAAAAAATCTTTAGTAAAAAACTGACTATCAATAAAGATTTTGATTTTTATCTTTGGCTTATTTACTTGTGGGAATGTTTAATGAATGAATTATTGAACAATCTTCTTTATTATCATTTTAAAAAGAATTCTTAAAACTAATATCTATAACTGATCGCTGTCTGTACATAGAAGATATTTGGAAGAAAGCATTACTGATTATTTTTGATAACGAGTTTGTACTCGTTATCAAAAATAAACCAAAGATAAAACCTAAACCAAAGATTAAACCTAAACCAAGGATTTTTAGATTTTTTTGTTTGTTTGTCTTATCTGCATGTCTATTTGTCTGTATGTCTGTTATCCGATTTGAATATGATTTATGTAGAACTTTATTATAAACAAAACACGTATAGCTGTATCGAAACTTATAACTAGTTAGAGTTACAATTGAAAACCAGATTTAAAAAAAATTGGCGATGGAATTAAATATCGATTTACCATTAATTTAGGTTAAAGTTATTTGTAAAAATGAAATTTTGCGTGTCTGTACTTCTCCTAACTCGTGTAGATAAGCGCTGTGGAAGTATGATATATGGTTTATACCCTTGGGATACTATCTCTGATCTTGTTAAAGTTCCATCTCGTGAGGCAGAAAACAAATTAAAAATTAATAGTATATCTATGAGAAGAATTGGGAAAAGAAGTCAGAATCAGAATATGTAATAATAGGTTTTATTGTTTTTGAAAGGAAAATGTATAAAAACACCGAAAAAATTATATGTACATAATTCGAATTATATATAACTTTATGTTAGGATGATTTTACTTATAATTAAGTCTTTGACAATTTATTATCTTAAGCACCGTTCTTAAATTATTATTATAATACACAGTAAAATTTATATAAATGGAACATCAATTTAGATTGAGGAATAGAAGGGGGCTTAACTATTTAGCAGATAAAAAAATATATTTTTTATAAGTATAAGAATAAATATAAAACAAGTAACAATTAATTTAATAAAGAATACAAATTTGTGGTAACATTATAGAACTTGCATCGGTTCATGTTTCTGTTTCACCAACGAGCAAAGTTTATAAACAATAGAAACTCAAGAGAAATGAGTTGAAACTGGTCGATCTAACTCAGCTCAACAACGAGCTCTGATAAGTTTTAGTTTAACTGCTGCCATTAGTTTCATTTATTAAAATTACAAAATTATTTAACTACAGAAGAGTAAAGTTTCTTTGAAACTGAGCCACCGTATCGCTACTGGCATCGATGAATATAGCATCCTTTATATCGTTTTTAGTCTTTTATCGAGATATACTGAAATTTATTAGGTTTCTTTCGAAAATTCTCACCAATGTTACTAACTTTTACTAACTTTTCAGTTTAGAAAAACATGTAAATGATGAAACGACCTAAATTAATGTGTAAAATGGTCTTTAAGCTTTAATATATATAGCCATAGTAAATTATTAATTTTTTAATAAATTAAGAATGAAAAAACATCAATATAAGCAAGGTTCAAACCCGCGACCTCTGGGAAACTGCTCCGTTGCTCTACTAATTGAGCTACCGCATCGCTACGAACTTTTTCTAAATTTGGCATTATAATTATGGCCGTCTTTTATGTGAACGTTATTTCTATTAAGTTTCTTTAAAAATCATAACTAATCTTCCACTGTATATTTAATTAAAAAATAATTATTTAAAAGGCATACATATAGTTTATTATAAATTACTAATTTATTCATATTAAATCTTTCAACTCGTTAAGGCACGGTAATTAACTTTGCAAGGACGATGCTGGGATAAGAATCAATCTGTTCTAAGTTCTTATGAAAGTTTTGATTTATTAGAAAACTTAATAATTGATTTGTATATCATTAATTTCTTATTTGGTCAAATAGATTATTTCTAACGGAAGATGAGTTTTTTGTGATATATAAATTTTTAATTTTGTTGATAAATTGATTCATACGTTATTTATTGTAAAGATTGTGTAATATAACTATTTTTGAATCCGATTGGAGTCCTTATTCAGAATCTCGGCGCATGGTTAAAATCGTGGCGTGAACTTTTAAGTCGCAAAAAATATACCATTAAACACATATCATGTTTAACAATAATAAATATGTTAAATCTCTTATTAGATGAGTATTCAAAGAATAACATATGGCATCGTATTTCTTAAATGATTGAACTGATTTTATTTACTTTGTGACAACTTTATGGACTCAACTTAATATCTTTAATACCTGTAAATTTATCATTATTATATCAAAGCTCTCTTGTGATACATTTTTACGTAAATCATATATATCTTGGGGTAATACGCTTTTATAAACAATGCTATTGACTTTGTGAATACATGAATATATCGCTAAAGCGTCGAGTATCTTAAGACGACTGTGGCGACGTATAGTAAGAATGGATCTACATAATTTATGAGTACGACGCGCTCATAAAGAAGGATCCAATCATCGGCTGATGTAAGCTGAGGCTTTGTGTATTGCTTCGTATATTTACATGTCAGTGAATGAGTGGCTTATGTTACGAACATGATTCTGTTTAGTCAAAAAGGAAGTATAGCGACTTGCAACTTAATGGATGAGTAAATTATTTTTAATTTTTCAACAAATACACATATTCAAGCAAGTAAAAATAAAATAAAATTATATATATAGAATAGATAGAAAAACAACTTATAGTGTCGCTTGCGACATAACGAGGATTAACTATTTGAAACATTATTATAATAACTATTAAGGAAAAATTTAAAATTTAATAAGAACAACGAGTAAAAAATATACATAGACTAATAAAGACTTGATTCGAAATTATTTTAAAAAACCATTACATTTAGATAATTATCAATAAAAGGACTAGCAAACAAATGCACTGATAATTTTCACTGTCTGATTTAGTCACATAATTAAGCTAAGTTAACCTAAGTTAAGCTAAGGACACATAATTAATGAAACAATCAACGTAGTCTCTCAACCTTGCTTTGTAACCACAAACACCGGATCTCTATATAATGAAAATTCAAACCTAAGAACTGGGACAACCCTTTAATTGTACAAAATCTAACAAGCACATCAGTGATAAAACTAAATAAGATTAATAATATTTTTATCTGTTACATTTTAATTTTGCATCTGTCATTTTTATATAAATATTAGCTCTGGTTTCTTTATGTTTGCTTTTAGTTAAATATTTTTGTTACATTAAAGGGAGTGAAGTGTTTGAAAGAACCGAATTTCTTTCTGTATTGAGACAAGTAACAACAACAATTAACAAATACAATTATCGAAACTCTCCATTCGTGTGGTATTAGTAAAATGTATTGATATGTACTGTAAAACGTCCCCAGATTTTGTTTGAAAACGATCTGGTCATTAACGTAATATTCGTACGAAGCAGACCATCAAAGTCATGAAGGCAAGAATTTAAAGAAGTCTTGTAAGGGAGCAAAAGATCTGGTTTCGAGATATCAACATAGCACCTAGATCTATGTCGCATTTTTTAAAAGATGACTAAGGACTTCAAAGTCTATAAGCGACGTATTACATATTATTTACAAATGTATATGGTGGTAAAATCAAAATAAATTCTGAAGCGATACGTAATGCGACGTCACCAAAAAATTTCATTTAACGGTGAACATTTTTACTACTGAGTTATATTTAACAAACAGAATGGACGCTCCTAGCTCTGTAGAAGTTTTGAAATTAGTTAACAAAGTACAACATGGATATTAATTGACTAGTGTGATGGTTTGTTGGATCGTTAGCTATCGAGGGCTGCCTGAGCCATATTTTTGTGATAACGGTGTCAATACATAAGTGTATTAAGATAGGATTCTTGAGAAGGTGCTTGAACCTTTTAATAACACCATGTCCAATTACCTAGGCTAGAGACTCAACACTCAACTCAGAAGACTCAACACTGGGTCATTAAGCTTCATAAACCCAAGTGTGGATGGAAAACGTATCAGATTTCACCAGAGTCTTGTCGTAATCTAGTTCCGATCTCTGTGATTATGAACTATAGTTAATTTTTAAGATTATAGCATGATCTAAACGTCATTATAATTTGGAATCCATATAACTAACTATCCATAGAAATAGCGATAAAGAATTTTCCCATGAAGCGAGAGCATGTTTCTATTGATAACTGGTTTCAACGTTTAAAGGACTTCTAAAACCACTGGAGATAATTTTATATGAATTACATATAGGAATATTTTTTTTACGCAATCGAAATATTTTTATTTTCTTGTAATAATATTTAAAGCAAGAATAGGTATAAAATATGCTGAGCTTTATTTTTCTTACTGATATTAAGATATTCAAATTATTCAACTTTCGAACAATCTATTTTACTTTCAAATACTATTTGTTGTCCGCGAAGTTATCTGAGATTGAAAGTTTTTGCTACTTGAGAAGAAAAACTTGAATGTTGGTTTATTTGTTTTATTTATAAGTGCAAATATAAATTCTATAGTCTTTGTAAAATCTGTGATTGAATTATTTTATTTGTTGTAACATCTAGGTATTTTATATATTCAATTATTTAATAACAAGTTATAACTTCACCTAATATGTATGTCTGATAATTATAATTTATGATATCTCATATAATAAATTCACAAGAAATTCAGTCACATGCAAGTTTTTTTTGCAGTAATAAAAAAATAAAACTCTGGGAAGTTAATTATGTCTTATATTATTTGACGAAGGTTTTAATTTCTAAACTTCATATAGACTAATTTCAAATTTGAATTATCTATAGTTTTATTAAATTCAAATAACACGTAACAAAGATTCAGTATATTATCGATACCAATCACGTTATTATAATTCTGGAATTGTATTTGTTTGTTAAATCCACAAAATGAAACATAGTAATTCAACAAAGAGTACCAGAGTCCATATGGTGAAATGACGAGGGAAGCTGTGAACTGGTTTATTTACAAAGCCATTAAGTAATATAACAAGGTATAGAAAAAATATAATCAAAAAAAATATTATAGAAAAACGAAATATAATAATAACTATCTAAATATATACAAGTTTACACAAAGAATAACCGTATAACTGAAAAAAGAGGTTAAGGTTAATTTATAATGAAGAAAAAGAAAAAGTAATATCCAATAAATTGGAGATATTTAATATTCCCATATTCCCATATTAAATATCTCGTAGGTATTATAATTCTATTATAAAATTTTCACTAAACACAACCTAAAGGTTTATAAAAGAATTAGGAAATGATCTTTTTTGATATTTCATATTTTATTTTTATATACAAATTTCCTTTCTGAAGTGAAGTACATTAGTAATGAGATTATATTATGTTCCTTAATGCTTTCTTGGATTTTCATTTAATAATCTAAAAATATATTTTACAAAGACTTCTATAGACGAACATACAACAAACACGAAGAAGTATAGGTTACGCTTCATAGGCTTGTGGCGATTTACATGCCTTTTTTTTCCGTTGGAAAAACACGTTACGGGTACCCCGTCGGCCCAGGTCATGTGGGACTACCCGGCAGCATAGAGGATGCTGCCATTTTTAAGGCTACCCACTAAAAAACCAACTAATGGGACGTCACGGGATGGCGTTAGCACACACCGTTACGGCCCTTTGAGAAGCGATTTACATGCCTAAAATAGGTCCTACCCTTCATAAAGGGGTAGGACTTATTAGGCCTTAGGGGTTTGACTGAAGATTATTTCGTGTGGATAAATTTAAAAGGGACACCTAAAGGGCAAAATTATATATAAGGTACAAATATAATATTCATTTACGAATCCCACCTCGAATATAAGACATATTATATTCGTTTTGTATAGTTTGCTATATGTTTATGCTATAAGCTAGCCTGAGCTCATATTGTGTTACGGAAATTAGCAATCGTTATGTAATTAACACTTCTTATTCAGGAACGCAAATATTTTTTTTCCTACAACAAAATGTTTTAAATAAGAAGATAAAGAACATATCTGATTATTTTAAACTTTTTAAAATTATATAATAAATTTTAACTTTAATTCACTTGAATTAAATAAATGTGGAAATGAATAGCATTAGCTCAATTTTCATAACTCTTGATTTGGGAAAGTTGCTCCAGTAAGCAATTGCCTTTTGATTAGTCAATAAAGCTTCATTGGCTAATTAAAAGTTCGTTTCGGTTGTCGGCACTTTATTGTTTAAATGCCGACAAATGAAAATTAACCAACAAAATGCAGTCAATATTTCATTGGTATATTTTTGTTACAAATGAAGTATGCTTGACTGTGACTTGCGAATTAAACATTAAGCTGTTTTAATTACATTAGTACATAATCCCATTAGTTCTTCAACTACAAAATATAATAAAATAAGTAACATGGAATTACAACATCTATTAAATAATATTTCAAAATTGCCATTTAATTTTTGGCCCAATAACCTACTTTTTCATGTAAATATAATATTTAAGTAAAATCCTAAAAAGTAATAATCGTTCACAAGTATTTTAAAATATTAAAATTTAAAAAATCTTGTAATATCAAGGGATAGATTTAATTTTCCGTATGAGTACTTTCTTTCACATCCTCCAACCACACTTTGCAAAAAGGTACTTTGCGATTTGCAAACATTTACAGATCATTAGGCACACAACATTGGAATGATAATATCATTAATAAAATAACAATTAGTAATAGGTAAAGCATATAATATTGTGTTTTGGAATATTATCCTTATTCTTTTATTTTACATTTATACATAAGTATATTTTTCGATATTTTTATATTAACTACGCATTGAGTAAAGAAGTCCGTTGTGATATATATATATATATATATATACATATATATTTATATATATTTCTTTGTATATAAAAAGGAAGTGTTACCATTCCAAAGCTACTATTACTCAAGCCTAAATGATAGGACATATAGAAAAATGTAGGTCAGGTCGTCAATAAGACAGTGCCGTGGTATCATATTGTGACCCTTGTCATAGAGAACACTTTGCTTGTCATCTATTTTGTAAGGTCATCTGTCTTGTTCATTATTATGTAATTTTTTGTGATATGATTGTTTTATTGGTACTAGACTGTTACTGGAGTATTATGTTAACTTTGTTATTTATAATCTGACTTTTTTAAGCAATACTTTTGTAAGCAATATTGTGTCTTTATTTACTACTTTAAAAAAATATTGGTGTATATAAGATAATTAATTTATTTTTATTTTCTAATAATTTAATATTTATTTCTTTTGTAGAGAAAATATATATTATCATGATTATAATGACTAAACTATTTCTGATACTTTAATCCACGAGATTGTATGTGTTTGCAACATTTTGTATAACACCGTACCGTACCTACTGGGAATACCGTACTTAGTTAGATATACTGATATTTGATAGCTTTGTGCACAATGTAGTGATAGAAACAGAGTAATTAATTCAGGACCATTTTGACTACTAATGGACAATACATTGTATAGTGTATACTGTGTAAAGTATTTAAATATATAACCATATTAACTTAACTATAATTAAACCTTTGATCAAAGCGTTTCTGTGCAAATATTGAAGGGAGTTCTCTCAACCTAATTACAAATTAAGTAATCCTTTAATTAGAAAGCATCTTGTGAAATCTGCATTCATAATACAACAGTATTGTTTATGTTAATCTGAGCTAATTAAATCAACACTTATTTATACACATTTTATATTAAGAATGGTTATTTTTTTCAGCTATCGATAAATGATTTTTTATAGTAGGAAATCTTAGAACTGTTAAGTATTTAGAAAACAAAATTATATTTAACTGTTCCAGTTAAAGTTTGATATCTATTTTAAACAAAATCTTTTAATCTAACAAGGATTTAGATCCTTGATACCGATATAATGATTGAGCTGAGTTAAGCGAAGCTTTTTACTACCTTTTACTAAATTTTCTACTCTTTGTTACCCTATTCCTCCTTCAATTTACGAGCTACAGGCACAAAATTTCGCACACATGCGCATAATATGCAAAACTCGTTCTGTATTGAAAATCTGCCGAATCTTAAGAGTAGTTTTCGAGATAATTGATAAAATGTGTCCCATAGAGTTAACATATTCTCGTAATAAAAAAGAAGAGTTCAGCAATTATAGATTTGCTCAAAACAAGTATTGACATCAAAGCATAATTTTTATCCATAAATATATATCCATATTTAACTTTACACATTGATGCGCTCGACTGCGTGGACCTAGTAAGTTTTTGCTTCTAGTTATTAAAAGTACAAACTGACATATTATGAAAATATATTGTATAAAATTATTGAAAATACAAAGACCCTATTTTAATTCTTTTTCACTTTAATAGATTCATTTCTATTTATAAGTTTTATCTATTATAATAACCTTTAATATTAACTCATAGAGAGTTAAGGACCATTATATAAAAATACAGTTTAATGCTCTTTTCATCACCCAAGTTACAAACATTAAAAGCCTATTTACAGACGGAAATTTACGGCCTTTTTAATATTACTTACACTGACACATATTAATGTAAGGTTTGGTCTGTATAATACAACCTGTCTGTATTAAAATACAACCTACAATTTATAAACAAAGAATGGAGTGAATAATAATTAGGTTGCCCGATATTGTATTTTCGTTCCTCATAGATATTAAAATGTCCTTAAAAAAATGATAATTGACTAAGGAAGCTATTGTGATCACCCCAGTTTTTAAAATCGGTTTTTATACCTTTATGTTTTCATATGTTCTGAGTTGTCCTACAAAATTTTACATTTGAAAAGAAATGTGTGTGTGGGAGTGTGTATTTTTGTATGTGTGTAGGTGTGTGTATACATACACACCTACACACATACAAAAACACACACTCTGTGTGGGCCTCTTTTCTCGCAATATGATTATGCAATTAACTTCGTTTTGCTATCGATCGATTCGTATTCACGTAATTCAGACTTGATTGGTTACCCAGCGAAATTGACTAAGCGGTTTTTAACCCACTACCGATTCTTTATTTTGCTAATTATACAAATATTGCGCTAAATTTAAGATTTATATATTTAAAACACAAAACAGTTACGAAAAAAAAATACACTTATATGTAGAAATATTTAAAAAAAACAGGAAAAAACTAAGTATCTAAACATAGTAAAAGTGAATAAAAAACAAATAAAATATATCCTAATAAAATCATTTTTCAAAATGGTACTCAAAAACGGTATGCAGTTCAGCATCAAGTTGGGTTGCGACACCCAGTGCTGATTTTCAATGGTACCGTTATGGTTGCTGTGACGGGTGACGATTACGATTTCTTGTATGTCGAAAAAAACTCAAAAACTTAATACTAAAAGAATATAAGGAATATTTTTTAAACCATTCAATCCAAAAAACAATGTTAAATTTAATATATACTTAAATATCGTTCATTACTTTCTCGAAGATGTATGACATAATACCAAAAGCTTTGTAATATGACTTAAACTTATGAAAATTAACTACAATTTTAAAAAGATTTAGAAATTCTTTATTATGTTTAAAATTTTAGATAATATGTGTTTTAATTATTTTTCTTTAAATAATTATTATATTCATAGTATATTCTTGATATTACTGTGTTATAAAATGTATTAGTTATATTAATTTCTGATATAATATATCTCTCAAAAATTTAAAAGAGACATTAATAAACTAACTTTTGAAGAAGTATTTTAAATTTCTGTATCAAGAGTAAGTATTTTTGATACTTATTGAAATGTTCTTTCTAAAACTAAAAGAAAACTTGAAAATTATTTTGAATTCATTATTAAAAAAAAAAAGAAATATGTCAAAATAATGACAATTTTTATTTCTTATTTTTAAATTACATTTTACCTTTTAAAGGTTCGAGGTTTTATGAATTAATTTCAATGAATTTAGGCATCAAAATATGATCATATTTTATATTCAGAATATGAAATACTTTCCATGAACATTATATGACGTAATTCCCGAATTAAAATGTTTTATTAATAATTAACAAAAGCTTCTAGTGGAAAGCACTGAGGGCTTTGTAAAGTGTGGCGGTTCTATCATACTTTGCTATAAGCGTTGTCTTCTATTAGAATTTATTTCTACAGCAATATGATACCCTAGTACCTGATCCAACACATAAAAATTAATATTCATCCTAATAGTTAAAAATTTAAATTTTATATTTCTTTTTATCTTTAGAAATCATTCACTTTCAAATCAAATTAAGTAATTTGAGTGAGCCTGACATATTTTGAAAGCTGACCATCATGACTTTCGAACATGTCTTTATACAGACAAATACTATTACTTTTTACAGACAAGACACATACAAAAATACACACTCCCACACACACATTTCTTTTCAAATGTAAAATTTTGTAGGACTACTCAGAACATATGAAAACATAAAGGTATAAAAACCGATTTTAAAAACTGGGGTGATCACAATAGCTTCCTTAGTCAATTATCATTTTTTTAAGGACATTTTAATATCTATGAGGAACGAAAATACAATATCGGGCAACCTAATTATTATTCACTCCATTCTTTGTTTATAAATTGTAGGTTGTATTTTAATACAGACAGGTTGTATTATACAGACCAAACCTTACATTAATATGTGTCAGTGTAAGTAATATTAAAAAGGCCGTAAATTTCCGTCTGTAAATAGGCTTTTAATGTTTGTAACTTGGGTGATGAAAAGACCATTAAACTGTATTTTTATATAATGGTCCTTAACTCTCTATGAGTTAATATTAAAGGTTATTATAATAGATAAAACTTATAAATAGAAATGAATCTATTAAAGTGAAAAAGAATTAAAATAGAGCCTTTGTATTTTCAATAATTTTATACAATATATTTTCATAATATGTCAGTTTGTACTTTTAATAACTAGAAGCAAAAACTTACTAGGTCCACGCAGTCGAGCGCGTCTATGTGTAAAGTTAAATATGGATATTTATTTATTAATAAAAATTATGATTTGATGTCAATACTTGTTTTGAGCAAATCTATAATTGCTAAACTCTTCTTTTTTATTACGATAATATGTTAACTCTATGGGACACATTTTATCAATTATCTCGAAAACTACCCTTAAGATTCGGCAGATTTTCAATCCAGAACGAGTTTTGCACATTATGCGCATGTGTGCGAAATTTCGTGCCTGTAGCTCGTAAATTGAAGGAGGAATAGGGTAACAAAGAGTTGAAAATTTAGTAAAAGGTAGTAAAAAGCTTCGCTTCGCTCAGCTCAATCATTATATCGGTATCAAGGATCTAAATCCTTGTTAGATTAAAAGATTTTGTTTAAAGTAAACTATTATCTAATCTGGATCACACTTTACTTTTTTTTTTTTTTTCTAAAACCATATTATTATTTTTTGTCACATTTGAGATTCTCAAAAATAAAATAGTTCTAAAAAGTAAAACTGTCTAATAAATGTAATTTACAACCAATACGCGACAATAACAAATATAATAACGAAATAACTATAAATTCGTACTACAATTGCAAACCATTTTATAAACTGGTACAATATTAAATCATTTCGTATTAAATGTCGTCCACAATGCACAATGCAGCGTCAGTTGCGTCACCTCGGTAACTCTGGAGGGTAATGATTTTATAATTTAATTTTAATTTTGCTTTTAAGAATATACTTCACACACTATTCATGATAGCATTTTGTACGAAAAAGCTGTAGAAGCTCTATTAAATTTATAAACTGTTTCTTTTATTATAGCTTCGAGCTTGTGGATGAGGATTCTTTATACTTGGTAGTTATAAAAGAATTAACGTTTCTATAGTTTTACATCATCATTAGTTAAGAAAACCTTATTTACTTTATTGGCTACCTTAGAGGAGACTAACATGTAATTTACTCTCAAATAATACAAGAAGATAGGTTTGATACGAAATTAGTGACAAAATATTGACTACTCAAAAAAAGTGTATCAATTCCACATCGACTTTTAAATAGCTTTTTATAATCAGGTTACAAATAATTCTTTATATTTGAATTCCGTTGATATAATTATCCAAATTTGTTGCATATAAGATGTATTCAAATTTACAAATAATAAGAGTGTTTTGTTATTTGTCATATAGTGTTCTCTTTGTCATCAGTTTTGCTATGCCATTAATCTCATCTCAATATATATATTAATGATATCTGAAATATTGCTACGATATTACTATTAATTATTCATTAATAATCCGTCTCATAACTTTTGCAAAAATAGCTTATTTTCTACATGTATCATATAACTGTATAAAAATAGTATCACATTTATGTAGAAAAACGTTAGAAGGAACTAGTTTTTACAAGATGGCACTCATCCTGACTCTTGAGAACACTGAGACAGCTCTAAACTCATTTCAAATTACTTATGAGCTAAAACTAAAATATTAAAAAAAATTAAAATAAAGTGCTATTTAACAAAGTACAGTTTTTATAACAATACATATATAGTACAGTAAGTAAATAAAAAGTTTAGGAATATATATAACTACTATTGGAAAATAATAACAATATAAGAGAGAGAACTTTAATGGCCTGCTATATATATATCATATTAAGTGTATCAAAATGTCTGAGAAAAACCAATTTAGTTTGTTGTTATATTTCTCTCATTTGATCTTCTATGTAGTTATATTTACATCAATGTATCAATCCATGTAAATGTTAATATTTAATGTAAGCAATATCTCGCCACATCTGCTGAAGTACTATTGACATCTTCAATATAGACTGTGTGAATTAAATTACTATTTGCTATTCCTTTTTTTTTTTTTTTTTTTTTTTTTTTTTTCCGTTGGAAAAACCCGTTACGGGTACCCCGTCGGCCCAGGGGGGTGACGGCCGGGGGGTTATGTGGGACTACCCGGCAGCATAGAGGATGCTGCCATTTTTAAGGCTACCCACTACCAACGGTTGCCCTCTTTGCCGTAATGGGACGTCACGGGATCGCGTTAGCACACACCGTGACGCCCCGGCGAGACCGCCCGAAAGAGGGTGCCCCGAGCAACTATTTGCTATTCCTAGAGTAACGAAAACTAAATTAACAAAATTAATTCTATTTTTATAAAAATATCTATTTAATAGAAATAACGCCTTTTGGTTGTACATTTCCTTTAGTTAGTAATTATAATAACATTATTTATGTAAAGTGTAATAAAACAATGTAGGCTTAAATTTACATTATATCATATTATATAAGTTATTATTTTCTTAGATCTCCACGAGTATACATTTGAAATAGACAATTTTTACGGATTTAACTCGCGTATAATTTTGGTTAAATTTTAATTTCAACTCAACGTTTCGAATGCTTTGCAGCAATCGTGTCACGGGTAGACTAAATATAAGTGTCGGTCAGTAAGTCGGTTACTTAGTTATGTACCCCCAACGGTTCCTTAGTCTAGTCTTGAGATCTACCCGAGTACGAGTGAATTTATTGAAAGATATCTGATAGAGATTATATCAAATCTAAATTCAGTTGTTATATTGATTCCAGAGCTAGAGCAGCTGAAAAAAAGCTCTGCTTTTTTGAAATGGTCCAAGAGTACATCACACCGACACACCGAGACATCTTGCTCCGAGACATCTTGCATCTCTGGACTCTATTGAAAGTTAGTCAAGCAAAGAAGGTAACTAGCTACCGTAATTGGGTGAGTTTAAGCTCCGTAGCCTCGAATACAGGCGTAGAGTTAGTCGGCGAAGCAATTACATAATTTAATTCCTCCATCCCCCTTCCACCATTGGACGTTTCGACATACAGCAAATCTCCATTCGCACGTTGTGGACATCCTTCCTGTCCAAACCAAGAGATTAGCTTTGCTTCGTCTTTTTTTTATTCGTATAGCATATATAACTTTAAAGCGATTATATTGTGGGTATCTTCAAAGCGAGAATAAATAGGTTTTTACGATGTTTGTGTGATTTACTACGACATTAATACTTACAAATGTAATCAGGCATTAATATCGATTGTATTAAAGAAATATGATCTTGCCGTTACGTACACAAAAATGTAATATATTTCTTGTACGTTAACACTTCCTTTATTTATTGTTATTGAAATGAGAATATATCATAATTTATCAAAAATATTTATTAATTTTATAACCAAATATGAATATTATTTAATAACTTGAAAAGTAAAGGAATCTTTAATTTATCATAAAATTAGATTCGATGGATAAATTTCAACCCAAAGATTCTCAAGGGATTTAATGAATTATGTTGAAATAAACCATGAATGATACAATGGTATTAATTCACATATTAAAATAGATACTAACATGTAATATATATTCTTATATGATGTAATATATAGGGCAAGAGAAGCTGTCTAGTGTCACCGACGCGATGTCAAGGTCATGGAGCCATGAATTATTATGATATAATAGGTAACCAGTTTATGCTGAGACACGTTCTTGATGCTAGGATACCTGCCCCTTTTGTGTGTAGAGTGAAGCTCGCAACTTTAATTTTATTTTTCGCACAAATAACCAATTCATAAAACCACTTCTTGCGTTTAAAAACTATTTTAAGAAAATTTCAGCTTCTACCCTACATCTACAATTTCTTGTCCTGATATCGCGTCATTAAGGTAATATTGATTCAAAACTTTTTTGTCCTGTGGAATGTTTCCTAATCTAATAAATGATTGCAAAGTATTATCACTTTTACAATCTTTTGATATTTCAGATCCTTCTAAGTACTAACCGTTATCCGTAATACTTTCAATTAGTAATCGTAAGAGGAATTGCTACCAAATGTTAACTATTTATTGTGAAGTAAATAATTTCAAAGAAAATAGTTAACATAAGCAGTTTGGTTTTCAAGAGGTTCCTCTACTCTACCAGACACAAAAAGGTAAATTATTCTATTATGAGGCAATAAAGTATAGAAAACCTTCAAATATTATCTTTCACCAGCAAAATTATTAAGGAACGTTTATATGTTAATGAATACTATCCGAGTAATAAGAGGAATACGCGCTAATTATAAAACGGTAGCTGTAATGTCTCTTTTATTATAAATACTACTTAGTTTTTAAGTTCTTTAAAATAAAATAATAAAAGAAAAACCTGCTGACTTTTATTGCGAGCTCTTTTTGGGTCACAAATTTAAATTTGCATCAGTGAAATCAAAACTTCTTCTAAAGTAAGTATATTTTAGAGATTTAATAAAAGGAAAAGTTATCGATTTATAAGATTCTATTTTAAGGATAATTGCGACGACATTCTAAAGAAAATTTAATAAACTAAACCTTATAAGCGCTATTTTAAGTGGGTTTTTGATTACAAAATTTTCTTAATACAAAAGCAGCAGCATATTTTGTTTCTGTAAAAAACAAGGGTCCAGTCCTCAGATTATTAAGGTTTAAGTTTTTTTCATAAGAATCTTGGCTAGTATAGGTTTTTTCTTTAAAATGATAATTAAGAGGTTTGCTCGTGTCATCACTTTTTGATTTAAAATAGAAGTTACGCTTATAGAAAATATAAAGATAATTATTTTAACCACAACCCTTTTTAAAACCTTTTCGAATAAGAGCTTTTATTTGAATTATAATAAAGCCATTGTAAAAATAGAAAGAGTATGTTATACTTTTAATAAAGCATTTTCGAAACGTAGTCTGTGAAAGGACTGCGTGTGAGGCAACTCCACTTGAATTATTTGAATATAAAGGTTATTGTTATATTCACAAAACAATGTGTAAATTGAACAAAAATATAGCCAAATATATTCATAGAATTACAAACGGGATAAGGTCTGTCTGAATAAATTTTACTAGCTAGTACAATATTTGTAAAATGTGTTCGGTATTAGTTGGCTAAATAAATATTTTCATAGCTAATAAGATTAATGCGAGGTGCGATTACTGGCTGTTAAAAAGTTTTTAGACATGTTATGCCCGTTGTATACATGGCGAGATTTCATAGCTCTTAGGCAATATCAATAACATTACGGTAGATATTCATAAATAAATTATATATATTGTTTATATCTAATGCATTGCACCGTTCCTATGTTCTTTATAAAACTTTGATTCCTCTTTTTACATGAATCAAATATTTTGTCAGTTAAGGTTTAAAAGACGTTCAATAATTTATATTCTTTATTTTTTTGAACTGATTGTGAAAGAGTCAAGATGTTTATCGAATTCTGTAAGTCTCAGACCTCTACTATATTTTGTAATAGAAATAAATAAATAAAAAAAATATTAATTAATCTTAAACGTAATTTAACTTTTATTTCCGCTTGTGAAGAACTCTAAAGACACATTTAAAACTTACAATAAAAAGAGCAGTAACTATTATTTTTTACACCATATTAACATTACAAAACAGGTATATAATGAAATAAAAAATATTTTATTTGTAGAAGAAGGCAAGAAAAAGAGATTTGTATAAATTATTACTTTTCAACAAGTTCTAAAACTTGTTTCACTAATTATTGCTTTTTTTGAACTTTAATTCTAATAAATTATCCGAGTTAAAATAATGAATGCTTTATAATCTTTAAAAAATTTACTTTTAATCAGAATATTAAATATTGATAATTTGTCCTTTTATATTTTTTTTATTTAAGACAATTTAAATGTATAAACAAAATAAAAAATCTGCTTTATAACCCATTCATCAGCACCATTCTGTTTCCTAAAGTTACAGACTTCTAACAATATTAATAGAACTAAGAGACAAAGACAAAATTGATAAAAAGGGTCGACAGACCTCTTGTTGTTTTGCGAACGAGTTAGAATTAGGCTGAGAACTCACTTTTACCAGGTCAGTATTATTTTACAGAAATTTGAATAAGCAATTAGCTTCATGAACATAATAAAACAAAACAATTATCATAATAAAAAACTATTATATAGTTTATATGCAAAACGATAACTGGCTCGATTTGTAAATAAATATTATACAAAACACTTAAACCGTATCTACAAATAATTTATTTAGTATTTATACTAAAATTAAACACAGTATATCTGTACACGTCCTAACTCGTGTAGGCAACCGCTGTGGAACTCTGACGTATGGTATACACCCACGGGATGCTATCTGTGATCTTGGTAAACTTTCGTGCCGTGTCGCAGAGACAAATTGAAGAATAATATAATCTTTTCAAGAAGAATTAGGAAATCAATGAAGTGAACAGATTTATGATGAATCTTATAATATGAAAGATTTTAATGAAAGTTATGGAATCAATATTTGCGAAAACATAATTTTATATAATATAATTTCAACTAAAAATAACTAGTAAGTGTTTAGAAATTCATAGTATTATTATAATCCCTTCCTTGAATATATTTTTTTTGTAACAACTTGTTTTAAAATATATGTATATAAAGCCAAAGATGAAAATAGCTTAATAAATCGAAATAGTCAAATTTTGGATTAAAATTCAGATTTTTCTAAATTAAAAATATTTAGTATCTTAAGTAAATACAATAATATACAAATGTTTAAATAAGATAAAGTGAATGATACACCGCTGAGCACAAACTTAGCATATTTTTTTTATTTTCAAACTCTGTTTAATAAGCGATAGAACGGAAAGTTCAAAATTAAAAACACAACACTATAAACCCAAAAATAAAAACATTGTACAGTATTGAAGTTTTTACTTATTGGTATTGTCAGAAAATGTTATAAATACTGCGGTTATCGATTCTGAACCACTGGTAAATAAAGTTTATAAACAGCAATCACTCAGAAGTTGAAAGTGTTCGATCAAACTCCGTTTGACCTCGAGTTTTGATAAGTTGAGTTTTACTGCAGCGGCTCTAGTTACAAAGTTATTTGCTAAATTATGCAAATATCTACAAAAAAGTATTTACATCCTAATGGTTTTTGAAATTCGTCACGGCTCTTTTCCATTACTAACAACTTGAACTTAAGTTGATATTAAAATTGTTATATATTTATAATATATAAATATTTCATATTGTTTATAGTATACTAGCTAAAAGATAGCGTAAGCTCGTATTGTGTTACGGAAATTGGCAGTTTTCATGTAATTCACACTCCTTTTTGTGAAACGTATTGATTTTTTTTCCATCAGTACTATGTTTTAAACAAAACGATAAGAGAAAAATTTATGATAATTTATGCATATTTTAAAAGCGTGTTAAATTGAATATTTTCATTTAATTATACAGATATTTTATAACTTGGACAAAATATTCATATTTTATCGATAAAATTCTAAATCTAGAAATACCCCTAGACGTTATTTGAAGAAAGCACTTCTTAAAGTTATTGAATTACTCCTGCTATCTACAAAGTTTACTAAGAGAATAATATACATTTAGTTTATCTTTCAAATACGTTACATGTTACATCTTACAAAACATATTTCATTTTGAGACATACATTTACACATCCACACGTATCTGACACCAGAATTGCATATAAATCTTTAAATTATCCTTCGCAATAGAGTATGCAGATTTAATATCAATATACACTGCACTTGGGTCCTATAAATCTCTGTCACTGAATGAAATAACTTGAAAGATAAAAAGTTCTATATTCTAACCTTATAGTACTGTTTTAAACATACTTTTTTATTTGAATATATTCCATATATATTAACACTGGGCTTTATTATTTGTTTATTTAAATATTTCCAAGATGCGGTAAAGGTGAAAAAGTGATGGTTTTCTGAAAAACAAATGAAGGTCATTTAAAAATTGTGTTAGTTATTAAAACTAATGATATGACTTAAACGTTTTACCTTCATTTATTACTTTGTAACAGATTAATGAAACAAGAATAAGTAAAAGATACATTATAATATGTAAAACAATACTTATTTTTAGATTTGAATGAATATACACATTTACATTTAAATATAAACGTATATAATTAATATACAACATGAGATATTTTGGACACTTCAGAGACACTAATGGGTAGACATCAAACTGCCAACAAGATGAATTGGAAGCAGAAAGGTAAGCAAGGAAATACGAAAGTACTTTATCTAACTGACATTTATATGTTGCTAGCTTTTAGTATCTCGCTCCTGATTCCTTACTTAACATCTATTTTTAAGTCAAATTAATTAATTTTAAGATTAAGTTTATTTCCAGTTTTATAGAAATTTGATTAATTGTCTGTTTTATTTTATGCACTGAATCTGTTTTGTACACTGATTTTGTGACTTCATTTGAAGATTAACAATGGTATAGATAAAATATAATATATCAAGTAAATAAAATTGTAATGGTTTGATGAATTGAATCACAAAAACTTAATCATTCATTAGTCAAAATAATATTATAAAACAGAAAATTAGTTAAAATTGAGAAATATTCGTTGTACACTTTAATATATTATTGTTATTCAAATTAAAATCAAACCTCAGCTTTGGAAAGATAAACGGTACTGTGTAAAATCTATTACGAATGAATGGTTTTGTTCAATTGAAGCAAAACACATCTTATATTAAAAAAACTTAACCGATACATTTGGGTATTTAAAATAAATTTGCTATATCAACATATTAAAGCTCATTAACACATATTAAATTATATTATTCTTTTAATTTGTTAATATATTTTTTTTAATATAAATTCAGATAAAAATAAACCTATTTCTAGTTTTATATTTATCTTAAGTATGCAAGAAAAAAATAAAGTTAAAAACAGTGTTATTACAACAACATTAAACATTCATTTATATTTAAAAACCACGAGCATGTACCAACTTTTTCTACCTTTGGAGTTAAGATGACTCTTACAAAACAAGTTTCTTTTAATTATTTTGATATTTCTCTTAGTTTTAAATACTTAGGTTCTTAATTTCTAATTCCTAAGTTTATGTTTTAAAAAATAGCAAATCAAAAAAATGGTAAGAGAATACGCTACATCTCTTAATTCTGATGTATTTGAATAGCTTTTATATTGAAATATGATAATTATTGAAATATAGTCTAGTATAAATACACCATAATTTATAAACATTATTAAAATTATCTTTTACATTTCTACTCTAGTCGATTACAAATATTTCTTGAAAAGATCAAATGTACACAAGACGATATAGTTTTATTTAATTTAAAGGACGCATCAAAAAAGTCTATTGACTTGGAAATTTCATATATATATTAAAACAATTTTTAATAATGAATAAATTCGTATGAAGTTGGTTTATTTCAACCAATTTCAATATTATATTAAATCTTATAAATTATTAAAAAGTTCCACATCGTATAGTATATATGTATAATATAATATTAAAGGATTATATTTGTATTTTATGTATAAATTTATTTTGAATGTATTTTTATGTTATAAAATACAAACAAAAACAATTTGTATTACTGAACAGCTTCAGCTCAGCAATTATAACCGCTTTATTTGGCAAAACTGCTGCAGCAAGCAATGGACTTTTAATTAGCCAATAAAGGGCTACGAATGAAAACTAAACAATTTCATACAGTTGATATTCAGTTTATGTTTTTGTGCTACAAATAAGTATGCTTCTCTAATGTAATTAAAAGATGTTTTTATTTAGCTAGTATTATAAGTTTAAACATCTTTCGTGGATTTATTTAGATAAAACAAAAATACCACTGTCTGCCACCTACACTTTAAAAAGGATTTTATTTTAAACAAGACGAAACTCAATTTCTAATTTTTCCAAAAAATAATTTAGAAAATATGAATAAAAATCATTAGTCTGTGTGCGTGCGTGCGTGTGTGTGTGTGTCTGTATGTTTGTTTGCGAGTGTTTGTATGGGTGCGTGTGCGTGTTGCGTGTGCGGGTGAGTGTGCATGTGCGTACGTTTTAGTATTGATTTATTTTTAAGAAAGTGTTATAAATTATCCATTACTTAAACATTGAACTAGCATTATTGAGAATCTTCTATCTCTAAGTTCGCAATCTACATTTTGTGTTTAAAGTAGTTGATACGACTTAGGTTATTTACATAAAGAACGACGTTTTCAAAAGAAAATTTTATATTTAACCAACATAGGAGCAACTAGGTCTTATTCCCTAAACTGTTATTAATAACTTGCTTGAGATATTCGGAATAGTTTATTTATATATCCCTATTTTATGATTATTAATGATGTGAGAAGGGATGCTTGTAAAAAAGGGTATATTAACTGTTTTTTTAGAAGTTATTGGGCAGTAAAGTAATTGTAATGAAGCGTACAAGAAGTGCTACACACTAGTGAAATAAGGTAGTGTTTATGAAAGTACATGTGTTTAATTCTACTCGACGCTGCCTAATACAATCGAATGTGTGTGCTTACTAATGCGTGTTCGTGTATATGAAAACTGATTAGTTTTGTCAACGAGATTACACATATGCGATTTTAAAGAACTCACTGTGCGAGGGAGTTGTTTATGGTACCCATCGACGCGAGTTAATGTCAGTGAAAAGTCAAAATCAAAAATGAAAAAAAAATGGTTGATTTTTGCTTTTTAAAATAAATGGTAAAACGTTATTTGTTTCCTATTATCTAATAACCAAAAGGTGGTGAAAATGGATTTCATAAAAAAAAAATAAAAGAAATATACCCTTTTTCTTAACCAGGAAGTTAATGTAAATATCAGGAAAATTGAATGAAGCAGTTTTATTGCAAGAAATTAGTTGTTTTTCAGATTTGTTTTAGGTAAGCCATGAGGTGGGAGCTTATAATGTCCATTACTTTTTCCAAGAATAGTGGTATCATTGTTATAGACCTATATATATAGTTTACAACACGAATGAATAATATATATATATATAACTCTATAAGTAATTATGTAAATAGTTTTAATATCTCAATTTACTTATATTTTCTACCATTAATAATACCAGTAAAATATTTTTTAATCTTAATTTATTAAAAAATATTTTACTGTATGTATTATAATATTTTTTTATTTAGGGATAATTAAAAAACATGTTTATATACATTTACACAAAAATTTGTAATTACTATCACAGTTTGTATATAACTGGTTGTAAAAGAAACGCTTATATCAAAAATGAAACTTTCTTTTTATATAGAGAAATATTTCTTTTCAATTACGAAAACTTTTTTTACGATTTTGCCTGAGTGGTACTTCGGGTTTCGTCCAATTAAACCTAAGTGTAGAGGAATATTAACAAAACAGTTTTTCATCTAAGAGCATATTTTTAACCTGTTTATAATAAAAAAAAACACATAATATGTAGATACATAATTCACAATAAGTAAATTGGCAAACTGGGAATAGAAACATCAATTGTTAACTTTACATTCTTATCGTTTTCAAAATCTAAATAATGTCCAATCCTTAATTAATAACAATATTTCAAAACATATAATATATTATTCAAAGTAGTTACACAACAGCACATTGTTTTAAACAATTCTTATTTTAATAAAAATTATAATTCTGTTGTACAATGATAAATCATAGAACACACCTTGTCTCTAAAAATGCTTATATTGGAAAACAATTTCGTACGTCTAACGGTCGTATAAAAGCGAATAATATGAGTAGGTTAAAACTCACGACTTGAATAAATAAATTTTTACCATAGTAATTATAAATACTATAAAATGTATTTATAACTTCTGTAAGTACTATACATATTAATGATAATTGTACTTTAAATTTGGTAGCATATTATTTTATTCAGTTATTAATATCTCATTTCATATATCGCTAATTTAATATCTGACCGTTTTTATTATATTAAAATGTATGATAAAACCACAAACAATTAATAGTTACATAGCTATACGAATATTTTATTCTGAGTGGCACTGGAAATTAAAGTTATGAAATAAAATACATATAATGTTTTAACATCACGTGGAAAAAATTTGACTCATAGGTATTAGAGTTTAAAATCTTGAGTCTAGAGTTTTATAAGAATAACATGTGAATATACGTGTGATCTGAATTTCAAGGGTTAAGCTGAATTTGTGTACTTTTTGATAATTTTATTATATTGTTGAAATAGTAAATACGATTCTTCTAAATATATGTTTGTATAACATTTTTAATTCAATTATACGTCTTAAACTTATATGCTTAATTTTCTATATAATAGAGCACATAAATATTTTAGTTGATACTATTGTATCTCTATGTGCATGAATATATCAAAGAACGAGTATCTTAAGAAGATAGCGGTGGTACTGAGTAATCATCGATATGCATATATGCATATGCATGCATGCATATCAGCGACGTACTTATAGAGAAGGTTCCAATCATCGGCTCGTGTCTATAATGTCTAATAGAAAATAGGATCGTATATGTATATGTCAGTGGTTAATAGGCTAATGTTAAGGACATGATTTTATTAGTCAAAATCTAATAATACACAGAAAGTATAGATAAACGCGTTGCTAGTTTCAATTTAGTGGTTTTTAGTTGTTGAATGAATTATTATTAAATGTCGTTAAAAATGTAAATTGAAAATACATATAGAATATGAGCTATCACTTTACTTTATTCACAATGAAGAAATGTATAGTTGTCTACATAATAATAGGATATACTCTTATAATAATATATATTTGTAGACCACAGGATACAATGTACAATCTTAGTGTTTAGTAATGAATTATTAGTTTGTTTATTAAAGGTACAAGAAGCTATATAAAGATGGAGTTATTATATATATTTTTAACAGCAAGTTAGTACTCAACGAGTTTCATAAAACACAAATTATTTTATAATAATAGAATTGTGCACTTTTAGACTTGTTTTAGCTTAGTTTGCGACACGACGAGAGTTTTCTATTTTAGGAATTTAATATATGTAATAACCAATACTATTTTGTTATAAAAGATATAGTTAGTAATTTCATTATACACTCAATATTATCATTCGTTACAGACAGTAGATGTATGTGTCTGTAAAATGTAAGGTCATAAAATAATAAAATATTTATATATAACACAAATTTTGTACATCAATACTTTAAAAGAAATAAAAATTGTGTTACATGAAAATTTTCAAAAGTGAAGTAATTTAATTAAACTGAATTTTTGTTTTTTTTGCAAAGACAAATATAACTTAATTTATACATATATTTTCAATTAAATTAAAATTGTGTTATTAAATGACAACAAACGTATTAAAATTAATATTATTATTGTAATATTTATCATTACTTTAGGTATATTACAAATCAATTGCTGAAATAATTACTTTTCTGAGCAGTATGTCCGGGAACGGTAATTAATATAGCCAGTGAAACATTGATTGATTGATTGATCGATGTTTGATAGCTGTTAGAAAGAAGAAAGCTTGGAATATTGGACTTTACTGGTACATACATCTTAATCTTGATATTGTTTACATCAGCTTTAAATTTATTTTTAATGCTGCTCCTTTAGAATTATCTTATTTAGTATTTAAAAAAAACTATATTTGAATCATTAGCAATAAAACAAAAATCAAACAAATTCATTGATAAATATAGCTTTAGGCACATTATATATGTACTGAAGCATAGTTAAACTAAGTTGAGTTAGAAAAAAGTTTATGAATTCGGATTACAAAAGATCCATAATGGTTAGTAAAAAAATAAAATTAAGACTTAATAACAAGTGTTAGTACTTAATAACTAAAAGTGACCTCGTAATGTCACACAAGTGCTCGACTAGCGGACAGTCCCCACTATCGGCGATGACACTCAAGACATTTAAGGAGAAATAATTAATGAAACAATCAACGTCATCTCTCAATCTATCTTTATAACCACAAACACCGAATCTCTAGATAGTCAAAATTCAACAGTCCTACAATACAGTTGAGATAAATTTAAAATTCTATAAAATCGAACAAGTTCCTTATACAATATAAATAAGACTAAAAAAAGGCTGTAATATATGAATATCTACAGTTGTATCTAATATACAAGAAAAAAAACGTGAATTTTTATTTGTTTGTTTATCTTTTTATAATCTCTAACTGAATGAATGAATGATACTCCTTTGACCAGATATTATAACTTTTTAATGCTTTCATACTTTTATTTACAGATAATAACTTCACATAATTTGTTATTCCAATGAAAGTCTTTTATAATTATGTACTTAATTTAATTCAACAAAAATTCTGTGACGTCACTGTTTGCTTTGTGTTCATTCGAAAATAATATATTTGAAACATAACCATGGCGTAGTTAGATGAAAAAAACAATATAATTGTAGTATATTATATATTTTAAAAGTACATTAAAAATTTCATAGGTATGTTTCTATTTTAAATTTTCACTAAACCGTTTTTATTTTAGGAATGAGATTCTTGATGTTCACATTTTATTTTAAATAAAAAATACCCTGACAAAGTCGCTCAACTTATAATATAAATACTGAGATTATATTATGTTTATTAATGTTTAATTCATTTAATATACTAAAGATATATTTTACAGAGCATTCTAGACATACAAACACAAAACCAAAACAAACAAATATATTTACTCAACTTAGGCTTGTGGCGACTTACATTAAAATAAAAACCACCAATTAAAAAGAAGAGCCTTAGAGGTTTTAAAGTCTTTATTATCCAAAATAACTTATTATATTATTATATTAATGTATTATTTTGTATGGTTAAACTTGACAACATTTTATATAATTATTTTTGAATAGGATATAATTTCATTTACAACCACAATTTGTAAATGACTTCTATAACTTAGTATTTTCGTAGATTTTCACGTGTACACATTTGAAATGAAACTATGTTTAACGGATTTAACTCGCGTATGATTTTGGTTACATTTTAATGTTAAAACAATCGTGTTCACGGGTAGATGAGATGTAAGTGTCTGTCAGTAAGTCAGTTAATTAGTCATCTGTTCTATAACTTCTTACATTCACTTTGTATGTTTTGATGTTGTCTAATGACAGGTAAAAGATAGCGTGAGCTCGTATGATGTTACGGAAATTGGCAGTCGTCATGTAATTCACACTCCTTTTTACGAAAGGCAACGTGAATTTTTGTGTCTCTTAGAAAATTGTTTTAAATGATGATAAGTGAAACATTTTTGATACCTTTTGTTACTTTAAAAACCATGTTACCTTGAAATTGCTTAAAGAAAATATTGTTTAATATTTTTATAAAGAATATAAAAGGTAATAAATTATCTTTTAACATTTGGCTTCAGCCTTTTTTTGTGTGTTTTGAATAGAACACATTATTTACTATTATTTGATCTGAAATTGATCTTAACATAAATCTCTTTCAAATTATTGAACTAAATATCATGGAATACATAAAATATATAATATTCTTACTTTATATTAGTATTTTGCACACGTGATAATTTTCGACAATATTAGTGTATAAGTGATGAATCTGTAAATAAAAAAACAAAATATTAAATATTTTAACAGTAGTATCATCAGGCCAAAAAAGGCATAAGGGACTTTTAAATTCTTAACTTTTTTTTGTGCATTTGAATAGTAGACTTAAAAGTTTCATTGGTTTTTCTGTTTGTGTTAAAAGGATCACAAAAAAAAAATTATATATTTTACATAGAATATTCAAAATATACAATAACTGACTATTGATATTACATGCTTTTTTTTTCTAAAAATTATTTAATATCGTAAAGAAAACTAAGGTTTCAATATTTTTGAAATTTCCTCAGAATGACAAGTTAGATATAAATCTAGCAACAAGATTAATTGATATCAAAAAGGTAAAAAGGAAAAACGAAAGTACTTTGTGTAACTGCCGTTTATACGAGTATTTTTGTGGATTTATTGAGACGCTTCTGGTTTCTTACTTTCATCCCTCATTTGTTTTAACTGCAACAAGTTAGCTTTAGTAATAAAGAACTTGCATTAAACCAAGAAGAAGATAAGAAATTGAAGTTGGATTTTATCTTTATTTTACCAACAACATATCCATTACTAAGATAGATTTTAAGAAATTATTAATCATTATATTTTTAGATAATATGTATAGATTTGTTAGATGATCAACTCAACATTATTATTACATAACATATAAGTGATATGTTAATAAGTTAGGAAAATTAGTTTTTTCGTATCTTATCTTGAGTTCCTACATAAAAAAACTGAATTTGTGGTTAATTAAACTATCGAATCTTTTTGTATTACATTTATAAATAATACACTCTGAAATACACTCTGAAATAAACGACAAATTTAGAGTTTCCTTCATTGTTCTATCGGTTTTCATATGGCGTATAGTAAATATATAGTATTTAACATTCGCCTTATTTTCTCCATAATTTAATAAGTAAATAGACAAAACTGTATTTCTTGCTTGCTAACATTTAAGATTCAAATTTTCAATTTGCCAAATATTACTATCCAGAGGTTTTATTACAACTACATCGTGTTATTAGAGAAATGCGATAAGCGATGAAAATTGAAAATTTGCTGAAAATAGTAGTGCGTACTACTGAACAAGTAGAACTTTAATCTTAACATGAAAATATATATTAAAGTTTTTTTTTATAATAAACGATCTAATTGTTAATCAAAAAAGTTCTTCCTAATTTTCTAGTCACTCAAATCTTATCGCAACCATTCAAAGGAGTTATAATCCTGTACAAATTAGAAGCAAGGATAACATATTTTGAAAAATCTTATAGAATTTCTTAAATAAAATAGAATATCTATAATTTCATAGAAATACTCTTTTATTAAACTACGAACTAAATTCTTTAACATCAATGTATAAACACATGTGGTTACTTGGTTTATTATCTTTGGTTTGTTAACAGAAAGTCATGGAAAAGAAAATTCAGAGCACAAAGTTATGTTTTCTTTTATTTCATTTACATTATTTTAATGGTATCAGCGATAACTCTAAGCTTATAAATTTTATTAGCTATAACAAAAAAAATATATAACATTATTAAAACAACTCTCTGCTGGAATAACACTATTTTTACGGATTAAACCTCGCGTATAATTTGGTTACATTTTAATTTTAACCCTACGTTTCGAAAACTTTGCAGCAATCATGTTCACGGATAGACGAGATGTAAGTGTCTGTGATTAAAATGTAACCAAATTATACGCGAGTTTTAATCCGTAAAAATAGTTTTATTTCAAATGTGTACTCCTGAAAATCTAAGAAAATACTAACTCCCAGCTGCTTTAAAACCACTAATATCCTTGACTTAACACATAATATAAATGTAGTTTTAGCAACAATCTTAGACATTTCGAGACTGCGACTTCATTTGTGTATAATATTTATTGCAGCTATAGCGGACTCTCATAACAGTTGTGTAATTTTTGGAATTATCTTACAATATCTACACTATTGTTTATGATTATCCGTCTGTACTCACGTGGTTAATATCGGAATTTGCCCGACTAGTTTCTAATTTTATATTATAGTGAACATGGTTCACGAAAGTACAGTATTATTTAATATTATATTTAACATTAGAATTATTTAACATTAATAAAAATGAGCTTGATGTTCTGTAGA
Source organism: Mechanitis mazaeus (assembly GCA_959347395.1). Lineage (NCBI taxonomy): Eukaryota > Metazoa > Arthropoda > Insecta > Lepidoptera > Nymphalidae > Mechanitis > Mechanitis mazaeus. The sequence continues at coordinate 11,292,700 of OY365754.1, forward strand.
ATAATGAAGTAAATTTGACATAATATATTGCATATTTACTGTATAAATCAAAGAATTTTTTTTATTGACAGAAGAAAATGTATGTTTGAAGGAAAAAATAAATCTGCTATGATTACCGAAAAAAAAAAATTTATTCAGCCTCAGAATGTTTTAATTAAAAATAATTTGATAATATAAATAAATAATCCTGCATTGCTACAAAGTTTATTATTTCTTTCAGTTACTTTTTTTACTGCATCAAAGGTTTTATTGCTCGTAACCACGATTTTTATTGTTTGTATTTTTGTGAGCTTCCGTTGTACTTCACAATGAAAGTAATTTCAACTCAACATTCAAACATATTGAAGTTGTATTTTTATTATGGTATTTTGTTCAAAATGTATAAAAATCTTAATAAACTTATATAATCATATTTATTCACTTTAGTTATAAACAAACTCTTTATATGAAACTTTCATATACACGAATTAAGTACCTTTACTAATTAATATCCATTGATTGATATTTTATTTAGGTTTCTTCATTTTGTTTCTTTTCTGTAGGTATAAGTCACGCTTGCTGTAGTTCAAAACGCATACGAACATCTGATTTACCGTACATAATACACCCAAAGAAACACACCGGTGTGTGACAGCGCAATGTTAATGACTAAAAATTACGAATCGATCGTTTGTGGGCCGTAGTCTTGTTACACTGACGATAAATTTCGTAAATAAGTGGAATAATTTTATCATTGTAAATACCAAGCACTGTTGCCAATATTTTTCCACTTCTATAATAAGAGTAATCTATTTCATTTCAAATCATATAAATAACACTTACATCTTGTCTACCCGTGAACACGATTACTGCAAAGCATTCGAAACGTTCTTTAAAATAAAAAGGAACAAAAATTATACGCGAGTTAAGTCCGTAAAAAATAGTTTTATTTCATATGTGTACTGCTGAAAATCTAAGAAAATACCATATAAATAAGTCACTATTGTTAGCATCGGCATATGCACCGTATGCGACCTGTGATGCATATGTAATTCTGAACATCCCACCGACTCACAAAATAGGAAACTGTACTGCACAAAATACTTAACTGCACAAACTTAAGCCATATTTGTGATATATCACAACCTAGCTGCAATATCAAAATATGTATTTTTGTAACAATATTTTGGTAATAATAGGACTCAATAAATCTAACGGATTTTGATCTCAAATATTTGTATTAGAGTTATCACAGACAATATTTTGCGCTTTGCCGTGTTCTATTAACATTTATTAAATAGCATGTCAAAATGAAAACAATCGGATTTATTGTGCTAACCGAAGTATTTTAATTAGAATATTTCATCTTCATAATTAAATTTATATTATCGTCACTTGATAAATTTTTAAAATTTAATGTAAATATCCATTTCTTGGTTTATTTTATAATGGAAATTAATTTATTTTTATTGTTATGATCTCATAAAAAGTCGTCGACGTAAAAATATTTCTTAATAAAACGCGAAACCTCAGAAACTGCATTCCTTACCTTATCGTTTCAAATATCTACAACTTCAAATCGGAACTAACACGGGGCCCTTAGTTGCAGTATTTAATTTATAAATTCCTATATTTTTATCGCTCGTCTCACGATGACCTAAAGAGTTATGTTTTTATTGCAGTTACAAGGACGGCTTCGACAATCACTAACCAAATAACCGGAATGAAAATAGTTTCATCAACTATGTATTGTTAAGACTTGTTTTAAATGATACGCAGTACTTGCAACACCATCCTTAGTGTCCGACAACTTTTAAAAGAATCGCCCCTACTTACGATTACTTACAATTTATTTTATACTGTCCACCGCTACAACATTTAGGCGAGGGTACATTACAATATCAATTAATAAATGACGGCTACCTTCATATTATAAGAATATCCAATAATTAATAAAATAATAAACCACATATTAATCATTTTTCTCAATTAAATTATAATAAACAAATATTAGTAACAATATGTTTTGTATGAATTTAAGGTTATCATGTACGCTGAAGTTTTAAAACTTGTGTATAAGAATACAATGATATCCAAAAAATATTATGCGATTTTTGGTGCGTGATATTTTTATAATAGTTTTGAATTACAATTGATTATTACTATAAATCATTAGATGGTAAAATGTACCTTCTCACCGCTCCCAACTCCTTGCGATGTCAATGTTTAGCCTAGAAACTATTAAATAAATAATAAATAATTGTATCCCAACTTAAACCTGGTCCTCTAAGAAAATTTAGTTCGAGTATGTTTTTTAATACTGCGTTATTAAGATTTTGATTTAAACTCAGCGATTCCCTATTGATGGTTGTCAAAAGTAAACAATGGCTATATATTAATACTCTATTGTTATTATAATTATTAATTAATAGTTTGCGGGCTATATAGTAATTTTTTTGCTCAAAGTTCAACTTTATTTATAATAAGTTTGAGAGTGCCTTCAAATGACGATTTTAAATAGTGAAATTTGTAAATTTCAGAGATTTTATTATACGTGTGTGCTAAAATAATAAATGTAGCTCAATATTCCAGCCAATGATTCTAATTATTGTCAAAGACAGCGATAAAATCGTCGGTAATTTTACACTTTGAAATGTACGGATGTTATTAAGTGTAACTGTAAGTGATCTGTCTCTCTTTTTCACATTTATCATGAACTCGATCTCTGCTAACAAACCATAATAATTTCCAACTAACCAGCAAACCTTAATACTATCCAAACGTTTCTTGTACTACTAATTGTTTTACCAACTGAGACTCTGAAATTATAAATAGATTTAATATTGAATTTTGTTTTTAAAAAGTTGTATTTAATAATTGCTTGTAATAATTAGATGTTAAATATAAAGAAGTGTTCGCTGCAACTTTTAGCACAGTATAAAAAGAAAAAAAAATTAAGGTCCAACGAATTTTCGCGATGTTTCTTTCTACTGTTGACATACCTTTCCTGTGATTGGTATACAATTTGAGATTTTACAGCATTCAAAATTCGAACAAGCTCTTATAACAACATATTAATTGTAACTAATTTATACATTTATACAGTAAATACTTTACGTTTTTTATTATATAACAATTTTATTTCTTCAATTTAATTGAATATAAAAAAAAACTATTGAAATGAACAGCTTTAAGTGAACGTTAATAACTCTTAATTTGGAAAAGCTTCTGCAGAAAGCAATGGGCTATTAATTAGTCAATAACGCTTTACAAAATGCCAACAAGCGAAAATGAACCAACGAAATGTAGTCGATATTTCGTTGGAATACTTACGATACAAATGAAGTATGCTTGACTCTGATTTACGTATTAAATATAATGTGTTTTATATTAGATCAATAATATCATAAAATTATAATAAAAATAACAATCTATTCTTTTTATTTTTTTACCCCATAACTCGCTTCTTTAAATTAAATATTCAAGCAGAAACATGAAAATAAAAAGAAGTTTATTAGTATTTTTAATATATCAAGGCATAGACTTGAACGCTTTCACTCATAGTTTCCAACCAAATTATGTACAGAACATTGTAATTTGCAAAACATTTTCAGATCATTAGGCACACAACTCACAAATGTTAATTAATTAATCAACAGTTAGTAATTAGTAAACCATGTAAAATTATTGTTTAGATTATCTTCATTATTTATTATATTATTGTTTTCATTTTAATAACTATAAAGTGCGTTATAAAAAACTGCATTATATTTTCTAATAGCTCAGTCGACAGAATGATATAGCCATCAATGTTAAAAATGGTTAAGATGAGAAGTGATAATAATAAAATATAAAAATATAGGAACGTTAATATTCCAAAGTTACTATAGTTTAAGCCTAAATGATATAGGACAAATAAAACTGTAGGTCAGGTTGCCAATAAAACAGTGCCGTGGTAACATATTGTGACCCTTGTCATAGAGAACACTTTGTTTGTCATCTACTTTGTAAGATCATTTGTCTTTTTTGTTCGCATGAGTCAGCATAAGAGTATTTTTTTGTGATATTTAATTGACATTTGATTGTCACTGAAGTATTCATTAAATATATCATTTATAATTTCACTTTCTTCAATAATGTGTATTATTAGTAATATAGTTACATATTGTAGAAACTCTTCTAATATTTAAGTGATATTTTTTTTTAAAACGTAGGAGTTGCTTACTATTCTCTCTATTTATCTAATTCTGTTGTGTTTCTTATTTGTTTATTTTTTAGGCAATTACTTTTGACGCCTTTAATTTATTATTTAAGAATAAAGCTTTATTCTTACTTTACTAATATTTTTAGCACTTTATTCTTACTTGTATCATTGTAACATATGTTATACTTATCTTACTTATTAACTATATATCTATTTATAATATTCTACGTGTTGGCATGTCTACATGACACTTATCCGTAAATATATGTGTCAAGAATGTCTTGGCTTTGAATTTCAGAATAGTGCTGAATGTATTCTCCGAATTTGATAAAAAATTCTACATCAAGGCGGTTTCCACTTAAAATCAATCGAATCAAATTAATTGAATCAAATTGGTAGTCGTAATCGGGGCCCCCTCGATCTTAAAGCATCTTTGTTTGCTAACTGGTCGGCGCTCTCATTTCCTTTCATGGCCACCTTAATCCAGAACAGCTTGACAAGTTTGTTCTGCAGGAAGCATGATCTTGTATTTTTCATACTTTATACTGTGAGAGGATGGACACAATTGAGATTTATAACTGTGGAAAACACAATTGACACAATTGAGATTTATAACTGTGGAAACTGTAGAAAGTCGCTGCAAATGCTTATGTACCTATGAGAACAGGACTTCTGCCTGATAATTACTTTGATAAAAATGTAAAGGATTCAAAAAAAAATAAAAAAAATAAAAAATAAATAACATTATTGTATTATGATGAGGCTTGAAACTTTACCGTTTGTTAAATCATTTTAAATCAACCTGTTAGTCTGGCCATGGCTGCTGAACCATAAATTGTAGGTTCGATTGCCACAGGAGATAAATCTTTGTATTACTACAGATTATTGTTCCGAGTCTCTGCGTACTTAATATAAAATTCTGATGAGTTATCTCTAATATCCCAAAGATAATGTTAATATGAAGTCTCAAATCTAAAAATGAATAAGTACTTCGGTTAAAATTCATTTTTATTAATCTATAATTGTTGTAGGTTATTGAAAAATATGCTATTAATTAACGTCATTAAAAGAAAACAATTTAAAAAAATGTCTTTATAAATAACAACAACAATATTTAAATAAGGAAAATATATTGGATATAAAAGTTGCAAATTATGTAAAACAAGTTTTTTTAAATATTAAAAACCCATGTTATATAAGAAACTATACAATAAAGTATTTTTTGTTTAGATTTAAATTTATAGCAACATATGCTCGAGATATTATGAATCAATTACTGAATTAATTACTACGTACTTTGCCATTTTAATTATAATCAGAGTTTTAATTAAAATTAATAAGGCAATTACGCATTCATTGCTTGATTGATCGAAAATCTACATTTATTATATATAAATGAGAGCTATACTAGAATCACTATTGTCACCGTTTCTTTTTTATTGATTATTAACGCAACGTTTATTGAAAATACATATTTGTTTATTTTACAAGGCCAATATAAATAGTATAAATTTGATAAAGAGTTAATAAAATATTTTTTTCCATTACCCTTCGCTGTTAAATCTGATTGGGAAGCAAGACAAATGTTTATTTGTTTACTCTTTCAACGTAAGTATTCGTAATATGAATATTTACGGCTTCACATAAATATAATTCACAAGAGTTTGATGCAATCAGTAAATGTCTTTTAAAATGTCTTTCATTAACTTTGTATGGTTTGATGTTTTCTCCTAACAGCTGTAAGCGAACGTGATTTGTTGATATGCTTGTATTATGTTACGGAAATTGGCAGACATCATGTAATTCGCACTCTTTTGAGAATCGTAACTGATTTTTTTTCCTATCATCAAGATGTCTTAAACGAGAAGATAAATGGAACATTTTGTGATCATTTGTTTGTGTTGTTTTTAAAAGCCTGTTATTTTGAATAATTCTTTAATAAGATATTTTGAATAATCTTGCAAAGAAAATAACTTGTAATAAATTATTTATTTATATTTGAAGTTATTAATGTATTGTGAACAAAAAGTCGCAATTTTAACTTCTTTGAAGATTGATTTTTTTTATTTTTAGTAATTTATTTGTAAATGTGACTCATTAATGTCAAATTATTATTAATTTTTTCCTTTTAGCGGAAAATGGATCTTTATTTTCATATATATTATTCAAAATATAATAAATAATATTATAACTGAAATATTATATATAACAAGCTCTCGAGTGTCTCCGACGCAACGTAAGTGTCTTAGCGCCATGAATTGTTCCGATGTAATAGGGAGCGCAATTGAAACAGCGGCACGTTCCATACCCGCTTCTTTTGTATCGCGACGTACTACACAGATACGTACTAAATATCTGACAATTGTGAATGAATTTGCTCTAGAAATAAAAAAAAAACGAACAAATGTTTTGAATAAGACAAATTAATATCCATTAATGTAACTGACATCATATTCCAACAATATTAACAACTTAATATAGAAGTGTAAACTATAAGTAGAAGAGTCGTCTGAAGTAATTGCGAATATATCATTTATTACTCAATATATTAGTGTGTGACAAAACTCTAATGCGTCTGTTTTCTTTTGGCTGAACATTTTAACTAGGGGCACAACCAGACCCTCAATTTCGATTCGCTGCGCTCGCAAAATCTCGGGTACCGCTTACATATTGAGCGAAGCGAGCAGTGGAAGAAGAAATCATTTATTGAAGCGCTCTTTAACACTAATGTAGAGGCGGTCATCGAGAAATATTCAATTTAAATAGTTTTTCGATCTTGTTATTTTCACGCGAAATATTTTTAACATTGCAGCTTAAGGGGATTTTTTATACAATCATTATTCCTCAACGCCAAAGAATTTTTAAATTTTTAACGGGCGGTGTTAAAAAACTGGAAAAAAAGAAAAATAGGTATGGTAATAGTAACCTTAATATACTTTTTATGTATTGTTACAAAAATGTTGATATCGATCAGTCCAAAATGCAATATTTTTATAGACTTATGTTTTTAATCTTCAAAATTAAGCTTTAAAAATTTTTCATATATTTTAGACTATTCCGTGTACTCTTTTGCGACTTATCATAGTAGAAGTTCATATGAGAATCTGTTAGTAAAACTAGATATATAAGTGGAGGCTTATTGCTTTCCTTGTAAACAGTATGTGTTTTCTCAGATGTTTTCAAATATATAAGTAGTTCTAGTTTAAGTTACATACATGTAATATAACACATATATTAAAAAAGAATCGGGATGCTCGTAACCGTAATCTGTGGAGAAAATATTTCCCTATTTATATTGTTTAAAATAATTTTTGACTTATTTGCAAAGTATTAATGGAGTTAATGATGACACTGTTAATGGAGTTATTTATTAGCCGATAAGCTGTTATTTCTTTAGTAGTTAATATCGCGAAGTTATTAGTTTGACCTGATAAATATATTTTTAATAAAAGTCAAATTGTTTCACAAACGTTTTTAAAGTTTCAAAATAAATAAAATCTAGAAAGTTTATAAGTAACAGTAAATATAATTAATAATGTCGTATCTCGTTAATATATTTCCAAATTTAATTCTGAATTCCACAAACTTTCTGATAACTGAATGATTTAGCTTCACAACAATTCAATAAGATGTGAATTTTGCTTGAGAGAATATCTCGTTTGTGACGTCATGTGACAGGAATTGCCTGATATAATGTCCTAATATTTCTTAAAATGTTTTTATGATATCCATTAAATATCAATTTAGGATAAGTGGTTTTTGTTGTCAATAATATGGATAAGAAATACAATATTTGAAAGTTAAAAAGTTTTCTATCTATTTTGAACATCATTTTTCTGTCTTGATAAATTGACTATTTCTGTATTACTAAAATCCGTATAAAATTTTATGAAAATTACTTTATCGCTCCTATTTTATCAAACTAAATACTTTATATTATATAATGTATATTATTATAAGCAATTTACTGAAAAAAAAAATATTTTCTTTATTTTTAATTATACTAGGAAATTAATATATTCTTTTTTTCTTATACTTGGGCGCTTTAAAACCATTTTCAAAATAGCAGAGTACACCAAGTCTTGTAATAGTTGTCTGTAAATCAAACGAACTATTCCATGATTAGGACCTTAAACAAAGCAGTCAGGGTTGCCAGCTACTGAACCAATAGGTCGCTAACAAATATATAAGGATTACTTTTTTTATCAAAGGCGGCAATGGGATTACGTATACTTTTTACTCTGTCCTCGCTACACAGAGATACACATTCCACGTTAACACTGTGAACGTAATATTTATTTTTAACAATCGATTATTTTGGCAAACTCTATGACTTTGTTTTTATAATTTCATATCTGTATTATGTATGTATCAAAATCAAACATTACTGATAACAAAGACCAGTTATATACGTAGTGGTTTGAATCATTTAATATTAACAAAGTTTCACTGTTTTGTATTTGCTTTTGGGGATATTGTTTAATTGTTGTTATATTTATACTACAATTTGTATAGTTCCCTTAGTTATTCAATTTATTCAACATTTTGTACCAGTTGCAAAATTTCTGATTTGAATAACTAAATGAAATTTCTATTTAAAATTGATCCAGATTATTCGGATATACTTTCAATACAATCGATTATAAACTAAGCCACGGGTGAAGCAAAATTGACTTTACAATTCTATACTTTTTTTTACAAATTCTAAATTGTATTTTAAAAACTTCAACATACATACATACATACATACATTTCAAGCTACTATTTTCTTACAAAATTATAAACGTTTTACTTTAGTCTATATATAATAGAGTCTACATGATATAATCCTTTTTTCGAATGTGGCTATTATAAGCAACAATAGTTTCTAAATCGGTCTGGTAATCCTTCCGTCTGCTTTGTCAAAAAATAGGAAGAAAGGTAAAAATATACTAAGGCTTTCTTTGATAGTAAACCTCAAAACATTTTATGGATAATATTCTTTAACAGGATCTTTTTATAAGTAACCATGGCATTAATCCATATGCTTTAGATCAGTCGTTCAAATGTAATATCATATTCTTTCCTAAAATATCACAACCGAAATTATCTTATTATTCAGAAATGTGTCTTCTCCGTACAAGATTTAATGAATGAATAAATATTTATTTATAAAATATATATTTTTTATTTTGTGATCACGAATTTTAGTTTCAAGAGTTCCTTAATAAATTTGATAGAACACAAACTCCGTTTATATAACGCTTGTTTATATAACACTACAAAATGCTAAAGAGATTCTGTAAACGATGTCTTCATCATCTCAACCAATTTCCGCTATTGTTTGCATTATCCTTTATGATAACAGCACTTTGATGACGCGACGTTTTGTCCTGTCCATTAGACTGATATTAAAATAAAATTTAAAGTTTATAAAAATGAAAGCATGTAAAATATTTATTTTATTCAAATTATTTCCGTAAATTAGTAACCTTTCTTCTAAAATTAATTAATATAGCCTTATCCATAGTTTTTTAAATTGAAATCTGAAGGAGTAAGGCAGACAATATCTCTAGCAGACACTAATACGAATTGTAAATAATTATAATATATTAAACAAATTTCAAAAAATTTATTTTAAATTATTATTATCAAAGCAAAAAAATGATAAAATAATTACAAATCCGAATGCCGATCGTGGTTTGTTGTACATTCGTCTTTTTTTCTTTCACAAAGAGTTCACCGATTCATTTTGATGCGTTTTGAGACGACCGGCACTTGAAGATACTCATATTTTTGGCAAAAACTTAAATGCTTTTGAGGTCAATTCTATTTGCTTTTTTTTGTTATTGTTATATTTTTAATCTATACGTTTTTGGATAAAATTATTTATTTTTATTTAAAATTATTTATTTTTTACTTTATAAGGATTTTGAAAATAATTTCCTACTTAATTAGTTTTTCAGTTTCCTTATTACTGAAATATTTATTTTGTTATGATCTATAAAGTGTAAACTTACCGCTAACACAAATGGTGCTTAAAATGCTATATTATATTTTTGGGTAAAGTAAAATAATAAATACCGGTTCAGTTTATTTCGATTTATTTCTTATAAATGATAACTGTGAAATCTTATATCGAAGACCTCTAACATAAAAAAATAAATTATGTCATATTTTTTTGCACATTTATGGATTCATTTATCATTGTGCTTTATACAAAGCGAGCAACTGTCTTGATCATTCTCGATAGAATACCAGAGCGTTTATTGTAAACAGAGAATAATTTAACTGACAGAATAATGGAAAATAATAATAAAAAGTCAGCATTTAAAAGAGAAAATTCAATTAAAATAATTTACGTTCAGATTAACTAATTTTAATTTCCATATCATGACAATAAAACTACAAAATAACATAAGTTTTCTAAGAAAATAACAAAAATTATACTTCAAATAGTATCGCTGAAATGAATTTCTCTCGTGTGTAGATTTAGATCGATTGCCTCAAATAACGTATTAATGCAATTTTAGCGAACTTCAAATCAGATGATGCACAAACACTATCTCGTGTAGAATAACGTTTATTAGATTTTGATTTTTTCTGGATAGCTTCATTCTTTACATAAATACCTATAAGTATAAAATTGTTATATTATCTCTATTATTATAAAATTAATATACATTAAATTATTCGTGGTGGAATTCTAGTAGTAACAAAAATACCTATTACATTACTTTAAAGTACATTGCATCAGTAAAACTTTAAAAAGTATATTTTTTATAATAAAAATCAATGATTTCCTTAAAACATTTATTTCCATTATATTGTATTTTTTAAAGCTTTATCAAATATCCTATTCTATTAAGATTCTCCATCTATTGATAAAAGTTTTATAATTAAGTATTGTTTGAATTTTTCTATTTTAATATAGTTTAAGGTCATTCGTTGTCTGCTTGGGGCACCCTCATTCGGGGGGTTTCGCCGGGACGTCACGGTGTGTGCTAACGCGATCCCGTGACGTCCCATTACAGCGAAGAGAGCAACCGTTGTTTTTTTAGTGGGTAGTCTTAAAAATGGCAGCATCCTCTAAGCTGCCGGGTAGTCCCACGTCACCCCCCGGCCGGTCACCCTCCTGGGCCGTCGGGGTACCCGTAACGGGTTTTTCCAACGGTAAAAAAAATAAATAAAAGATCATTCGTTGCTAGATCGTTCAATCTGAACAAATGTTTATTAATAGACCAGACCATAAACAGTTTTAATAGTTTTCATGGAATATTAAATAAATAAAGTTATTTACAGTAATTAAAGTTTTCCTTTGAAGTAAAGAATAGAGAAAAACTAAAATGGAGAGAAAAAGGTTCTTTCAGTTATCTAATTCGTAATATAGAAAAATGGATTAAAGTGTTAATTAATAATTAAATAATTATATTACAACTTCAATAATTTTGTTTTATAGTTTATAAAACGACATTACTTACTAGGTGATATTTGTTGGGGGGAGGGTGACCCCCCTTACCTAACATAGGCCTACGATGAGAGGGTGCTCTACGTTGCTCGGGGCACCCTCATTTGGGGGGTCTCGCCGGGGCGTCACGGTGTGTGCTAACGCGATCCCGTGACGTCCCATTACGGCGAAGAGGGCAACCGTTGGTTTTTTAGTGGGTAGCCTTAAAAATGGCAGCATCCTCTATGCTGCCGGGTAGTCCCACATCACCCCCCGGCCGTCACCCCCATGGGCCGACGGAGTACCCGTAACGGGTTTTTCCAACGGAAAAAAAAAAAAAAAAAAGAAAAAAAAAAGGTGATATTTGTTACATTATAATAATACTATCAAAGAACCATGAGCTAAATTCAGCTTTATCTATTCATCTTTCAAATTCGCATTAAATTAAACAAGATTTTATAAGAAAGATATTTAAGACTTCGTAAACGGAGTCGAGCAATTAGAAATTGCAAAAACATTCAAACTTTTCTCAATTGATTCCGTACCCTTCTCCGGCTTTCAACACACGGACGACCTTCAATAAACGTTTTTACTATAGATTTTCTATCAAAGTCAAATATTATTTACTACTAATATTAAATATTAATTTCAGTACAAAAAACTAAAACTATGCGTAGATTTGAACTAAACAAACTAATATTTAATAGAAAAACATTGATTTAGTTAACAAGAAAATTTAACTAAAGCAATTTGAGCAGATATATTAAAATTTCTATAGAATGTAGTATATTCTTTTGGTAACATAAAAAATCAATATTGATTCATTTCAAACAAAAATAATTTCAAGGTTCTTAAGAAAGCAAAATGAATTATACAGTTGAAGCCTCAAGCTAAGAAAGATGGTGGCCACATAATTAACTATATAAACAAGGAGGCCTTACGTTTAGTCTTTGTATTAAATTGAACGGGTTTCAACCCTTCAGATAATTAAAATTTGACTTTCCTTCATTCATTCTGTAAAAGTAAAAGTATTTTGTTTTAAGAGGATTTAATTTTTTGGTTTACTATAAATATAATTTGATATAAACGAAAATAAAATAAAATTAATTATATATATGATAAAATTATAATAAAAAAATATATATTACAAAAATGTTGTAAGTCAAGTCAAATAGTGTATAATTGTAGCGAAAAAATTTTAATTATTAAAAATGTGAAAAAAATCAGTCATTCTTTAGTAAAATGATGTAGGCTATTTCTCGTCTCGAAAACAAATTTGAAGTGAGCGATTCACTTGAACTCTAACAAGGGATCAAAAGAATTGGTTGAAGTTTATTTTTATCTCTTGAGCATTTAATACAAATTCTAAAAGTAATTCAGAATAAGTATTACTTTAGTTTAATACTAACACAATATTACACACTGTTTAGAAAGCAGCAATTTGTTTTTAAATACAAATTGCACAGAAAATATAAAATAACGTTTCAATATTTTGCCTTTGTAAATCTTAAGAAAATAATCGGATGTGCAAGCTAGGAAAGTCTAGTGTGAGATAAAAACAACAATTAATATCTTATTGGTTTCTTTTAAGAGACTACAAAACCATCATGTCTCTTATAATTATAACCTATGTATTATAATGTTAACTATTATGATGTTGATTGAGTAAGAAGTGTGTATTTTAATTTTAGATTATATTTATTAAACGTATTGTTTTCATAAATTAAATATATTTTTAGTAAAGCACTTTTTTATGAAGCGGGTTTCAGTTTTTAAATAATATACACGAAAGCCTGAAGTAGCGAAAAGTTATCAAGTATGTGTTAGATTGTAAAAATTTGGTTAAACAAAAAGGATTATTAATTCGTAGTTCAGAAACTAAGTACAACAACAGTAGAATTAACTTTAAATCTCTGTCGGAGATTTGCGCATATACAGTCCATGCAAGTTGTGACTTTTCACCTCATAACTTCCATCCAAAGGCAGCGAGGAGGTCAAAGTTTCTAAAATATAATCCTCTACTCCATAGTATTAAACCTACTAAGGTTCAACCCTGAACTATGCACCGTCTCGAAGTTATCGTGTACAAGGACGGAAGGACGGACAGAAGGACATCCTAGACAAAGTTATAAAGTAGCTTTAGTTACTTAGTAAAGTACATTATATGAACACGAAATATTCAAGATTATACGAATTAAATTTAAATTAGTAGTATTATATCTTTTGAAACATATATTAAAGGTAAAGTATTTTTTTTTACAAAAGAATATGTGTATGCAATTGATATATGTAAAACAAATAATTCATATGCAACGGCTATAATTTGAATATCTAATATATGTGCACATGAAAAAGTAGGTTTATAGGTTTATATATCTGTAACTTTTATTCCTTGCAGTTTTGGCATATGTTGTAGTTTAAGATGTTATAGAAAACTCCTATGTTGTAGTTTAAGCCCTAATATACTGGAACATATGTCTTTTAAATGGAATTTCTTATAATTTACCACAATTTGTTTGCAAGGTAATTAATTTAAATTCTGTTAAGAGCTATCTTTCCGTCTAGACCTTTAAGAATTAACGGGGGGTTTACTATAATTAAATATTGAAAAAAATTGCCATATTATAGTTCCTACTCGTAAAACTGTACAATTTTTTACAATTTGTTTTTAAACTTTTGTGATCCATAATTACTACAAGTAAAATGGCTTATACGTTATAGCGTAAAATAAATTTGAATCTGAGATCAAAATTTCATACATTAATTGTTAGGTTTGATACTTTTTCAAAAAAAAATGAGGCAGGTTATGGCAAAGATACTTTGTTGTAAATAAAGAGTTGAATTTAATTAAAGATTTAAGTAGAATATTTTATTAGAAATCTATTAGTGTTAATAAAAATTAAAAAAAAACATTATTTTACAACATATTACTAAGCAGAAAAGTATTTATTTAGTAAAGGGTTTATTTTATGACAAAAAATTCAACTTAAAAAAAAATATTATAATTATATTAATATGCATACGACTTTCCTTGTAGTTAATAGTTGATAGGACTATAAATTTTATAACAACAACTTAAACTTTCATTGTGATGAACTAAAAATATAGATCTTATTAATGTTTTCTAAGATTTACACGAGTACTACACATTTCAATAAAACTATAGGTAAGACGAGATGATGGTGGTAGACACCATCATCTCGTCTTACCGCGAACAAGTTTGCTGCAAAGCATTCGAAACGTCGGGTTAAATATAAAAAATGTAATAATAAATGCGAATTATATCCGAAAAATAGTTTTATTGAAAGGTCTTATTAAGTTTTAGTCTTAAATACATGAGTTACTTATCAGTCAGACATTTCATTATTTATGTAATATGTGCTAATAACATACAAAATAAGTAAATAAAATAGTTGACTTGAAAGTAAAGAACGTCATGACTTACTAAAGTCATGAGTTTAGTTCAAAGTAACTAGGAACAAGTAACTTAAATGAGGTAGAGAAAGTAAGTGAAGCGACGCAAATAACGTTAAGGCTTTTTCACACGCTTAGGTAGATTTGTATTGTGATACTCTGTCGGCTAATGGATGTTTGATTACTTTTTTATATATTTCTTATAATTCATATTACCTTAATATTGAACATTTCTATTATAAAATAATGTACCTTTTATACATATTAGTGGCGAGTCTATTTTTAGCAACATTATTTATAGAGCTTTAATTTAGTGTTGCAAAAGAGTTTGCAAAAAATTATACATTTTTAGAGAAAAATTTATATATTTTTTATTTAAAATCAACTATTTCAAATTTGGTTAGTATATCTTGATCGGTGTAGGAGGAGATAGAGGACAAAATTTTATCTATCTATATTGATCTTGAATTTGAGTTTAAATTAATTGTTCAAGGAAGATTATTTTAGTATAATTTTTTAGAAAAGTTTTTTTAAAACAGACGATAGCAACTGTTGTTTAGACCACTAAGTGTTTAATCATGTTCATAATCGGAATTCAATAGATGGCATATTTATTTAAGCGAGTAAGTTATTTCAATAAATTTTCAGTCTGTTAACAAAGTTGAAGGTGCTCAAATAATGTGCCCATCATGGATTTACTGTACAATATTTTGTACTTGTTTTTATATGTGTACTTAAACACTTGAAAGTCATAATTAAGATATAATTATATATATATATATATATATATATATATATATATATATATATATATATATATATATATATATATATAATTATATATAACTCCCGTGATTCATTATTATTAATATATATAATTATCGAGCAGTATTCACGTAATTGCATTTGCAGTTTGCTCGACTAGTTTCGAACCCATTTGGTCTCCTTATTCATGAGCTCTGAGCATAGCGAAATCACGGCGTGAACGTGATATTTATATATATTGTGTGAAATTTATTTTAACAAACAACTTTTAAAATGAATAATGATCATCTGTTAAATATAAATTATTTTCAAAAAAAAACATAGCATTTGACCATCTACTTTTTATTTATATCACAAAAAGAAAATTAATTAAAATAAAACATGAATTCACTCAAAAGATATTTACTGTATTCTGGTTTTTAACCCAACAGGACTACAGTTAATTTCTATTTCAGTAATTAATTTACATTAAAGCATTGTATTATACGAATATTCGTATAATTTTAGATTTCTGTAAAATGCCCGCGGCTACATTGGATTTTAGATTCCAACTTTAAAGGCTAATTCGTTGGCGTATCTATATTTAAAAAGAGCAATAATTATATTTTTTACTTCTAGTTACTAGAATATACTCATAAGATTCGCCAAATCCGAATTGAATTTATCGTTTAATATATTTGCAATCAATGCTTAAACCCCATTCAAATATCTTGCAGATGGCAAAGTTTTCTCCAACATACTCGACATATATTTTGCCTATGAACTATTCCAATATATAGCTACATTATTGCAAAGTTTAATTATCTATACGAGTACGTTTCCATCCAGGTATCAACACAAACTTCCGCATCGTACAATAAACTAATAGAATTTATGAATAAAACCACCAATGCTACTGCTTAAACCTGATTTCCCATAGCGGCGTCACCAGATTAAGCGCAGGAATTCGCCGTTTCTATTTAGTCTGGTATGAGTTGACCACCCGAATACTATTTTGGGGGAGGAGTATTGATGTTAACTAATCTCTCACGAAGGGCAACTCAGTCCTTAAAAGATAATTAAAATAAAAGAAAATTTAATATCTAAAGAAAAACTTTCGACTTCGTTTTTAAAACTTGTACTTGCAATGTAAATATGATGACTGAAAATAACTTTTTATATGGAAACTATAAAATAAAAAAAAAACCTAAAATAACTTTTTCATCAATTTGTTATTCTTAATATCCAAATCATTAGCGTTAAATAAGCAGCGCAATAATGTTAAGAGTTTATTTATTTCATTTCGATTTATCTTCTGACCAACTCCATCAATTAACACGCCGTAAAAGGAATACTTTTTCTCCATGCAATGATCATTTTGATTAAACTATTTGTTTGTATTTATGTTATTTGATAGTTGTATTGTTTTGATCTTTAAGCGTTTCTTTTCTTACAATTTAAGTATCTTCGCTAGTTTTTTAGGGTAGCTCGTATCTTTAATGTTTAATTACCAATAATTCTGGGAAAATATATAAAATCGGAGAACATACAAAGAACGTCCGTTTTGAATAAACAAAGTTATTATTATAGTAACTATAGATGCCAAAAAGTGTTTAAAATATACATTTTTGGTCTTCCAAGGTGGTTACGCAAAATAAATTGAATAAATTGTACTTCAACAATGTCATTATTAACAGAAATAATTTCGGATGTCCTCAGTCCAAGAACCGGTACTTCATCGAATGGTATAAAATTACCTGTTTTTTAATGTCTATGAGAGTTAAATATATTTTTTTTTACAATTTGCCTACAAAAACAAAAAAGTCATACCTAAAAATTACCAAATTGAAATTTAAATAACGTAATGTTGGTTTAAATTTTTAATTTGTGGGGAATAAAAACGGCGGATATTTTTTTACTTTGTAATAAAAAATATAAATAATATTATTTTTGGACTTTTATTCTTTTATTGGATTAAAAATAACATATAATTTATTCCAAACATTTAAATTACAAGATAATAATAAACATGTGAACAATTTAAACTTCCGAATCGAGTTAAAACATTCACTCCGATGCTTTTAAAAGTGAAATGATAACGACGAAATCTTACAAACTCTGAAGACTAAATTTGGCACATTACGAATTGAAGACATGACACGACAGAAAAAGAAATTGAAGTAAAGTGAATAAAAGCAAGATATAGTATTCATCCATTTATACAACATGTAAATTATATAAGACAAGAAAATATACCAGGCTGTGGAATAGCTATTTGATTTTATTATATCAGTTTAATTTAATAGAAAAAATTTAAATCTTTAACTTAATTTTTAACTTTTAAAAGTTAATTTAATGCTTTAGTAAGAATAGTAGTCTATTCCATGAAGATCTGAGTACCACAGTGTATTGCATTTATATATTGTAAAGTTGTGTTAATTTATTGTTAATCTTTTTACATTTACATTTTAAACTAATTGAAGAATTGAACAGAAATACCTAATTAAGTGGTCATGTTTGTGGTGGAACCTTCTTTTCTAATCTCACTTGTCTTGTTCTATATAACCGTATTAAAACCCTCTTCTGTCCTCACCCTTATCAAACAGATACATCCATTTAGCCGCAGTCACCTGATAAATTGAAGACTCTTTATTCTATTTCTGTCTGTGACGTCTTCTCTCGTACATTAAGACAATATATTTGTTTATACGAACTTCTTTACTTTTCCAACTTCGTTCTTTCATTTACTACAGGCTACTCAAGTTTGTATTCGGAAGTGGAGGTAGCTTGGGATAACGAGAATTATTGAGTATTTTGTCTTCATTCTTACGTTATCAAAATATAGCTTCGCTCATTGTATGTCATTTTCCGCGTAAACGAATAAAAAAATAACTCCTAACGAAATCTTTAAAAATAACTACTGATTACTACTACTACTTGGCTTACTATCGTAAGTATCGTGTGTAAATTTTATAGTTATAGGTTACATTATTCATACATAAATAGATTCATATTTTTATATTCTTGTATCATAATTGTATATAATATTCTTAAATTTATTGCATTACTAAAAGAAAAACTATAAATAAACAAAAAATTTTTGGAAAACTTTAAATTTTTTAGATCCTAAAAATAATTATTTGAAAAGGTATATCGTAACTTAATGTTAATACAAAACAAAACTGAATACTTTACCAAATTGTAACAAAAAATATTAAAAGTAAAACTAAAAAAAAATATTAAACTAAAACACTTTTTTTATTAATTTTATAATAAGTGGAAAAAACTTTTTGGTTTTTTTATATTTTTTTTATAATAAATAATATTGTAATTTAGGTGACCTTTATAGTTCTTTGATCATTTCGATTTGCAAGATGAGTTACAAAGTGATTATAAAATTATGTGATAATGTACCTATTTCCGTATTTGTGTTTTGACATTTATATTTTAACTGAATCAATTCATATTACAAATAGTCTCGTAAAGCTCTTAAATGACCTTAGTACTTAGAATTAATTTACTTGTTGACTTTTTGCTAGATTTCACTGAAATATATGTTTATCTTAACTGTTTCGTAAACAAACTAACAGCTTTCAAAAGTACAAACTAAAAAGAAACTTCCCTTCATGTGTTGAAGAAATCTTGAAAATTTTGCAATATTGTATTTGTTTGTGTATTTTATTTTTATAAAAATGTTTTAATACTGTTTGCTTGTGTTGGTTTTATATACTGTGCAAAGGGATCAAAGCGGTCAATTTGTAACACAACCTTTTGTCCTTCTTATTAACTTTACAAAATATAAAATATCTCCTTAATATTCTTTGCCCTTTTCTGATCATTATATAAATTATTAACCGTGAAATTTGGGACGAAGGACCAATAACTTCAGCATGAGCTTTATAAGCCTTATATAATAATTTGGATTTAATTTATTAAAAGTTTAAAGAAAAACATAAAATGTAATTACTTAAGTTGTTATTGTTTTATTGTTTACAATACAATCGAACAAAGGGTCTTTTCATAAGATCTTTGTACTTAATATTACAAACGTACAACGTGTTTTGTTTCTCGCTAATAATATTAGATCAGAAACGATGTTTATATCGAAAGAAAGACAATAAGAGAACATTGTCACTATGATTCAACACTCTATAGAAAATACATTTTTTGTTGAGTTTCGGTTAAGCTTTTATAACATGTCAATGAGTCGTCTGTTGACCCAAATTATAAGTCATCTAACATCAACACTTAAAATTTATACAAATTATTTTACTAAAATTCTTATAAAAATGGAGTGCAAAGAGTAAAACTGGCTAGCACTAGCTTTCACTTTGTCAAAACCGATAGACTATAATTACTGCTAGGAAGAGGTTCAAAGTAAAAGCATTTTTTCATCTCTGTACACTAAAATGCAGCAAATAAATAGTCATATATATGCTTTATGATCAGATAGGCAAAATTATACTTGGGTTCAAATATTAAAGTTCATTTGTTAGTAGTATAGCAGTAGTATATCATACCATTATAATCAAAAAGTATAACATACTCGTTTAAGAACCTTAAAAAATAACTTACTTAAACGGGAAACTAATAACTTCTTTAATGCTTTAAATAGAAGAAATATTGTTATCGGTAGCAAGTAGTATAGTAGGAATAGTTACAGTTGAATCACATACGTTGTTTTCAATTATACATTTAATGTAGACAAAGAGAAATATATGTATGTATATGCCTATATTTGTATTGTTCTCTCTTTTTCTACATACGTATAACAAAAAGATTCAATAAACGCAATGGTAAACTGGATCAGAATTTTGTTAGTCATTAAGTTGTGAATTTAGAAACAATAAAGTTAATAAATAAATTCATTAACGAAAGGATATTGGTAACTTGTCTTGAACGTGCTTATAAAACAGCGGCTTCTAGAGTTATTACGTAGTTCATTGATTTATGGTATTCATATAGTGATTCGAACTCGTGACTACATTATTAATATATACAACCCACTCCAATTTGTGTTTTCTTTTAGCTTCGTTAAACATGTATTTAAGAATATGCCTTTATTTATAATTTAGATTCCGATATAATTGTAATTAGTATTATTGATGTTTTCAATGCCTTTCTGTAAATGGAATGAGTAACTTATTCGTATTTATGCAAAAAAAATGTTTTTAACACCTCTTCTATTTTCTCCAAGAAGATGACATTTATTTATTGTGCAGTTGTCATATTTCTGAAACTACATGCCTGAATTTTTTAGTTATTGAAAAACCTAATAGATGCTAATTATAAAATATTTTTTTGCGTTATATTTTTACTGAGAATTATAGTTATATAATACTGGTCTTTGTCGAGTCCTTCCTTTTCATACATTAAACATTTTGTATACAAGCTATAGGCCTGTATTATATATTTAGAGTAACCTTCACAACGTCATTAATTTCTAAGCAAACCAAATTAGTCTCACTGACACACAAACTTACAAATATATTAAGCTGATTCATAAGAGTGGAAAAGAAAAAACGCCGTTCTAACGTTAAATTAATAATGTCCAAAGAATTTTATGTGAGAAGGGTCAACAATATTATACGGTTATATCTTATTGTTAGCTTGACCTGCCTTGTCTTTTTGACAGATTACGAATTAAGAGACAGTTAATCAATAGAATATATTTACCTGGTACAGTGAATTGACTAAGTGAAGATCTTTTTAATATATATTTTTATTTTACTTCATATATACTGTCTAAATTATGTAATATATCTAATTATCTTTGAAGTTAACTAATATACGCTTATCAAGTTCTAAAAAGCTCGAATGTTTCAACAGGCCTCATTATAAGGAATTAAAAAGGTAGCAGATACTAATATAATTTAAAATAAAGATCTAGATGTTAAATAGAAATACTAAACTAAATTACATAAATATTTTGTAAAATAAGTCTTTTTATATTTATAATATATGCACTAATTACGTCGGTTACAACCGGAGGATCCAAAAAAATACAAATTTATTAACTTAAAATTTAATACTTATATTTGATCCCTGCTCAAAGTTGGAGACAAGAATGAATAAAATGAATTAATAATTAAAGGAATACAGAAAGTGTAACAAACAAGGGTTTCAGATTTACATTCTGGGATTTTAACATGATACAATGCACCTGTGCTTAATCAGCGTTTCCACGGTTCGTGAGAATATAGTAAATGCTAATTTAACAATTTTATTATTAATAAGTATATAAGAAATATCTAATAAATGATTACATAGTCTATGGTAATATAACACACTATTACGTTATACAAAATATAAATATTTTCATTCGGTAGTTGGTACTCACAAATCATTTTATTAATTAACTAACTGTTGGTTAAATAATTATACATAATGTATGAACATTATTTGTGTTTAATGACCTGAAAATGTTTTGTTTGCTAATGAAATAGATAGTATAGAATTTCTTAAGCTTTTCACGGAACATAAAGAACTTAAAAGCTGTCTTAAGTATTGGAACCTTTTGCACCAACGATATGTTTTAAGTTAGATAAGTCTTACTTTGTTTATATTTATTTTATTTTGAACTTCCGATAATATGTAATTATATCATTATATATTATCGGAAGTTTTATCATCAATAAAATATGTACAATTATATGAACTTAAAATACTAGGATTATTTTCTATATTGGTATTTGTTATCTAACTGACATACAAGTAAAAACATCGTTCCGTTTTCTATGATGAAAATTGACATTAGAACTTCTTATTTAGAATTATTTATAGTATTTTTAGAAACAATAAAGCTTCAAAAGATCTATGATACTGGAATTTAACAGCCATTAATTGAATATTTATGAATACTTGAAATACGAGTATATCAAGTACGGAGTCGATGGTATTGGTACTATTCCATTATGCTTCCAATGTATTTCACAAAATTCAGCCAATTTGTGTATAGAAATTCCATTGTCCTGAACTGTGGAATGCTAAGAGAGAGTTTTATATGTATGATTGCTGAATATTTATCATTTATTTACCTTTAATATTATTTACAAAATATTTTAATATACATCACCTTTTTTAAAACGTTTAAGAAGCACTGTGTATGTTAAAAGTTTTTATTAGGCTTCGAATTGAACTAATCTCATTTTATTATAGCTGGTGTGCTGAAGGGAATACGGGAGTGACAATACCTTTTTTTATGTTGGTCCTTTTCATAGTTTTTGGGCTTAAAACTGTATATGTTACTAAAACGTATATAATTCTAATATGACAACATTTGTTTTTTAATTACACAAACATATATAAACATTTTAAAACACATACACTGTTTTCGTCGTTGTTTTTGTGTTGGCACGTTTTTGTGGGAGTTTTTAGGTGTGTTATGAAACAATAGCATCGCATAATTCTTATCTTGGATTTTATTTTGTTCGCTATAAAAATACAAAAGGTTTTGCTTTGAAAAAATATTGAATAGCATCCGCATACATAGAACCATGTTAATCTTTAGAGGGGCGTTACTTCACTGCAATGCGATAAGAGAATTTAGCGTTTTCGGGATAAATTGAAAATGAAATTTGTTTAAGCATTTTAAATTATGATGAAAATATAAAAAAAATTGTCTACACCACTATTTATAAGATTTGTTTTTCAAAATCTTTGTACCGTATCTTTTACATATATTTATCATGCAACAATACTATAATAATAATTAAACTTAATAGGTTAAACCTTAACATATTTCTTTCTGTTGTGTTCTGTGTTTCCGTAGAAATTTTTTTTAGAAAAACATGAAAACAAATGCAATGCAAATGCTATTCCTTACTTATCCATTGTAAAATGGGAATAGATAAAAACTTTTTTTTTAATTCACCCTGAAATATTTATCATAATTGCTAAAACAAAACTCTGAAGTCGTAACATTTTAACAAATTGGCAAGTTTGTAATTTTTTATGGGATAAATAACTTAGGGTCTGCAACAGAGCAACGCAACCTGTTCTTTTCCATTACCAAACAACCAAAAACTTGGAAGGAAAACATTAATTCATAAAATAAATAATATAAAATGAAATATCTTTATGTTTCCATACATTATTCGTGTCTCCTACCTCCTTCCGACTTATAGCAATATACCATCTAAGATCACATATAATTTATATAACAAAAATAGAAATGTTACCAATTGCCTAATAATATATATATTTTTTAATATCTTAGGGTCTTTTTTATTTTACATTAAAATTAGATATTATTTCGTCTATCTCATGACGTGTTTTAAGAACAAGAAAAAATTCCAACGTGTTTTAAATATCTTAACATTTTATATGAATAGGATTAAAGAATTTGAAAATAAAATTTATTACCAAAACTATCCTGCATATTATTATCCCAAAAATGTTAAACAATACCACTTCTGTGATGGAATGAGAAAGCCTTTACCAATGAGTAACAAATTTACAATTCAATGAATTATTTTTCAAAGAAAATATTCTTGAATTGATGATTTGATTTGCTAAGCTTTTTAAATATTTTTTACACAACCTAGAATTTTTTTTTACACAACCGAGTTTGTCGAATGTTGACAACGTTATATTTGATATATATCAAGGTTAAGATATTTAATTAAAAAGGGTCCAAGGAGAGGAAATGAAAAGAATCTCCATGGACACTATTTTAACTTAATTATAATTTACATTCTTTACAGTATTTACTTTCTAGTCACAATTGTAATTGTATATATGAGAAGCAATTATAAATATAGTAAAGCACGTTTCAACAAGAAGATTATAATAACTAATTTGCGAATCTCATAATTCTATAATTAGAAGATTGTAATTCTAAACATTGGAAAATAATGTCTTATATATAATATATTCTATTTTCTAACAGTGTAGCAACATGAGCAGAATTGTTAGCAAGTTGTTGGTTATTGTATATTTATAAAACGAAAATATAGCAAATTTGCCTTCATTCCAGATATTAGGAAACGTTGCAAAATTTTTATTATTTGAAACACAAAACCTGAAACTTAAAGAATTGACAATATAAGTATACATGAACTATAATTACGCCCAATTATACAATAAACAAATAAAACGACAATTGAAAAATACCAACGTCGTCTAAATGCGACAGTTAAAGTTTAAATTTAATATAAAATCATTTTTTTTATTTACAGGGTAATTTATTTTAACCACGAAAAGGAAAATTATTATTCCAATCCAATTATACTTATCTGTAAGATCGTTAATCGTCCCTTGTTGTTACATAGCCGGAGCGTACGGCCGCATCCTTTATTTGGGCATTTGAATTTTTCGGTACATAGCCACGGCTATAAATTTACACTTTCAGCTTTACCGAGAACCTTATCGAGGTTTGGACCTCTTTTATTTTTTATCTTGTGAGGTCGACGGCTGTAGATTAAACGGTAGAATACATTTTATTTCTTATAATAAATTATTTTCATTGCTTACTTTATAGGTTAATAAATTAATATTTTCTTTTGGTGTTATAAAACATACGAATATAAGTACATTTAAATGTATCGGGTATTATGATTTTTATATTATCTGCTGAAATATCTATATTGTTTATTTTAATATTTGGTAAGACGTCTTTTATAAAAGCAAATATTTTTTTTTATTAATGTATTCTATATTTCTTTTGTAAAATTTTTATAGTTAATAAATTTAACACACAAAATAATTCTATCAATTCTACTATTAAGTTTTTTGGAACAAAAATAATAATTACTTTAAATATTAAATGTATGTATTATTTGTATGTCTTTTTTAAATATCACCATATATTTGTAGCAGTTGCCAATATATGATATATCCGTGTTTATTATGATCTCTACCCAGGATGTTTGTTTGTTTGTACCCCAGGATGTTTATATTTACAATGGAGTCCTATTAGCTAACAACAAATAAAAACTATTTGAAAACGAAAAGGTTAAACATTAATATAGATTTTATTAAAATATTTAATAATGTTAGTTTAAAATCTTACATTTTATTTTTATTTTAACATTATTTTCAGCATCATACTTACAGTGTAGTTTGAATACATGACTACTATCATTAATTGTATTTTCGTTTATTCATTTTTCAAATATATTTAAACACACATCCTAACTTCAAAGTTAAAAAAACTAAGACGAAAGTATACTTTGGGATCCTGTGTCTGATCTTGTTATATATGTTTAATCTCAAGGGGAGAAGACAAACTTCTGAATAACATGATTTTCGCAAGGCATATGTATATAACAATAAGAAATCACAAGTGAAAAACTGTTCTCAAGGCTTATATATACGAACCCTCAGAAGAAATCTGGTTTTAAAATAATACCTAATAGAAAAATCTTTTGGTTTTATTATCAATGAAAATATCTCCATATATTTTTTTTAATATTTTGCATTGTGGTAATTATCCGTAATTTGATTAAATATAGAACTATCAGACTACTTAAATAAATAGAAAAATTCTAAAGAAGAGTTAAGAATACACAGCAGTATAATAGTATACAACGATTCTTACTTTGTCAAAAATACCTTTTTATTTTAAATTCGTTATGTATTTTTAGCAAAAAGAAATATACTTATATGTTAATATGTAATTGTATGAAACTCTTACTTTAAGAAATATAACTGTAATAAGTCTTTGAAATATAATATGTTTTAACATTATTATTGCTAGAATAAATTTAAAAAATAAAAAGATAGAAAAAAACATAATTCATTCACTTGATCATTAGTTCTGAAATAATTTTACGAACATGTAAACCTCTTTTTATCATATCTGGTATGAAAATTGTGCCGACGTCCCAATCTCTGATAGTTCTAGTCAGGCTTCTCGTTCGATATATATTTTCTTATCTATAAACTTATAATATTTCTAATATATTTTCTTATATCAAACGCTTACTTTGTATGTATACAAATAACCTACAATTGTTACTTTATATAGAGAGCAGTGTATCAGATATGAATAACCCGATTCTAGGTTCGTGAACAATATAAACGTTGCGCAACACGATCAGACTACACACTGAGACAAGTTTGCGTGGCAGTTTAATTCAGTAGCAGATATTCGAGTTGAACAAGTTTATATATTGTACAAAATTTGTAGTAAATTGTATATTTGTTATACCAAAACTTTGTACTACATATTATAAATGTTACTAAATCGAACAAAATCGTTTAATGTGAAAATTTAAATATTTTAAAGAGTTACGACAATTCCAAAATCTAATACTAAAAAGAGAAACTTTGTTGATATTAAATGCTTCTAGTAATTCTATACTTATATTTTTAGTGCAATAAAAAAATATTATGCAATTGAAATATTTTTTTAAAATAATTAACACATCACAGACGTGTCGCCCGTGCACTTTGTCTTAAATATAGTCGTTAGAATTAATTTTTTAATTAAGACAGAAATAAATGACAAAAGAGGAGTTAGTAGGAATATTAAAAACTATATTAGAGAGCTCTAGCAGTTATTACATTTATCCAATTTATTTTTCTCTATTTTTCTAACTAAATTTATATATCAAACTTATTATAATTAATGTTTTCTACAAAAACACAACAAAGATATGCTATTTTTAATTTCTTGACCCAACATCAAGAAGATTTCAACGTGGGCCAGTTCCTGTCTTTTATGGCCATCTTGGTGTTATACTGAAAAACTGGTGTTTCCTTCATCGCACCTGATGAATATTCCTGTAGTGTCATCTTTGCTGCTGGTGAAATAAACACAACTCCCCGTTGATGTTGTATGACGTTAAACTGCTACGACTGCATGAAGAACGCTATCGTGCAGTTGCATTCCATTACTCTTTGTGTTTTTTACAATCAACGAAAAAAGTGAGTCCTTGAGTTTCATGTACAGTAAGAGTCTACCTTATCCATAACCATCGTTAGACAATGTTGTCTTTTCAGTTGAAAAAATATTCGTATTAGTATATTAATATCAAGTCAACTGAAATGACCTAAAAATTATAATAAAATTAAAAATGATTAGATTAGATTTGAGCAAAATAGACGAAAAGTTATAAATTAATAACAAAAAATCCATTCTGGCCAAACTTTTTAAGAGTATAACTAAAGCTAAAAATCATAAAACGCGTAACGTAATCTATCATCCCATTATTCACAATACTAGTTCATGAAAGCAACAGTTAAATTAATAAAGATTTAAACAGTCTTTGCGCAGCAGAAGTTAGTAAGAACGCTTTGACACCACTTAAGCCTTGTAAGTTGATTTCGAAAGCGAATTTAATTCCAATTTACAATGCGTTTGCTCATTTATGTGTATTATGTTGCTCTTACAGAGCATTATTTCTATTATTAAAATGAAAGTTATTTATAAAAAAAAAACTTATGTTTATGAAAAACAAAAAAATAATAATTAGATTCTTATTGTAGGAAGTAAAGAGTAAAGGCAGACAAATGGTGACATCTTAAATTTAAAAAAGGATAGTATAGTATATTATCAATACGCAGAATGAAAAGTTGTTGAACTTCTTCAAAAATAAAATTTTAATAGTAATTAAGGAATTAATTTATTGGTTAATATCTCCAATGATAAGTGACCCTAGCTCCTCACCCAAAAATAATCATAAAATAAAGATTTATAATATATAAAGTCATGTATAAATTGATATAATTAAAAGTTGAAATTGATCTTAATATTATTTGAGCCAATTTTTAAGTTTTTTCGCAGTGTTTCAAATTTTACAAAAAGAAGTATGTTATACTATATATTATAGAGGTATATTATACTTCCATACATTATTTTTAAAAGTTCATAGTGTAACCTTTTTTTTCAAGTTTTGAGTTTATTGTTCACATTATTAAATGTTATTGTTTTGCTCGGGGCACCCTCATTCGGGGGGTCTCGCCGGGGCGTCACGGTGTGTGCTAACGCGATCCCGTGACGTCCCATTACGGCGAAGAGGGCAACCGTTGGTTTTTTAGTGGGTAGCCTTAAAAATGGCAGCATCCTCTATGCTGCCGGGTAGTCCCACATAACCCCCCGGCCGTCACCCTCTGGGCCGACGGGGTACCCGTAACGGGTTTTTCCAACGGAAAAAAAAAAAAAAAAAAAAAAAAAAAAAAAAATGTTATTGTTTTTGCTAACTTAAGAGAATACATTCACCATACACTTAATAAATAAGCAAATTTAAATAATTTTATACTTAATTTTAAGATATATAAAACATATATAGAAAAAATACATGTTCTTAATAAAATGAATATCTATTACTCAGAGATATTTTTTTTTAAAACGCCGGAAACATATTTCTCACTTGAAACTGAATATTTTTTATTTATTATTGTTCTTGATGAATAACTTTGTTCTCGGTATTTAGTAAATTGTTTTATATAAATCGTTCTCTAAGGAATTAAAAGGGGTGAGCGAGGTTCATGCGGGTGTGAGACGAGACTTATGACTTAACAAGGTGTTCGGTGATCGTTGACCCTGGAATGTTATCTTATATCATGTGAGGATAATTATTTTATATTACTTTATCGTTTCAGAGTTGATTTTGACTTGAGATTGGAGATTGAAAATCAAATAAAATTTATATATATGGATTAAAGTAGTTTTTATGGTAAATTAATATGTGGTTAAGGATTTTTAAAAAATATTAAATGCCCTATAATTATTTAAAATTTAATATTATTACATTATTTTAACATATCAGAAAAAAAATTTAAAAAATAACATAATATAGTATGCCTATATTATGTTATTTTTTTTTTTTTTTTTTTTAGAAAATATACTTTTTAATAATACTTTTATGAAACTTTAGTTAACATTTTTCTATAATATTGTTCTTACATTCCATCAATAATAAAATCACAATATACAGTATGAAGTGATCGAACACCGGCTTGCAGAGAAAAATGGCGAAAAATAAAACCGCCAAGAAGATGAATTGCTAAGAAAATAATGACGTAGAAAGGACGAAAATAATACTTTAACTAGTCTTAGAGTTTAGGTTGATATCATTCAAAGTTTTATATTTTGCAGATATAAAAATGTTAAAATAAAATATATGTTTATATTATACTAATAAATGAATAACATGTTCAAAAAAATCCATGTGCAGATTTATCTGACAACTTAAAATATATATTGTCAGTTTATTTCAGAGTTACATAGTTGACATAATATAACATGATATTCTACTTTTTTCACACGTATTTCATTTATATATTTTTAAAACATAGGTACTTATGATAAATTGTTGGGCAATCTATAACCTTCTGAATAACTTAATTAATTAAATAGAATTTGATTTCTTTTTAAATTGTGTGCAATGATAAAAATAGGGCATACAAATGAAAATTTGTTTTTAGTGGTTACGTTGGTAGCTTTATATAAGCTTCAAAAGCTGAATGAAGGATTACCTTCATTAATATAATTATTAAATTATATATTATAAATATAATTATTAAATTATATTTATTTAAAATATTGACTTAGTCTGATTAATGAAAGGAAAGATTTACTTACCACATTCATATGTTAAAATGTTTAATCCGTTTGAAAGCATTTTATTTTTATGCTCTCGATAGACAACTACATACAAAGTTTCTTAGGTTCTTTTCATAAGTTATAAAAAGAGTATCTTCATTGTGGTCCAGTTTTCAATGTGTCCAAGATAAAAGCGTGTGAACGTTATATGGTGTTAAAAGTAAAATAATATATGAAATGTTATTTTTTTAAGAAAAAGACTGATGCAACCTTCGAATTCATGTAAATATTGGGTTTATTATTTTATTTTTCACCGCGGCTTGTTGACATTTCCTTTGTAATGTTCACATACGAAAGTCAACAAGTTAGCGACAAGAGTTGAATTTATAAGAGTTTAAACCAACATATTATTTTAATTCATTATTAAGGAATACAGAAATCGGTAAATTTGTTCCGGAAGTACTTTTTGCAATTGATTGTGCTTATAACTAAATCAAAATCATTATATTTGTCAAATTAAAAGAGAGTAGTCGGTTTAAAAATATTGCTAAAGTCAGCATCGCTGATGTCTATTTGTTTGTTTTCATTATCTTGAACAATAATAATAATAAAATCTGAGTTTACGCACTTTTTATTGTTTGATAAATCTATACGTCAGAAAAAGGTAATACGGACCAAGAATTTTAGTGAGTTTATCGTTGGCTCCAGCAATAACTTGTCAATATGGGATAAATTCACAAACTGGCCTTGTTATATTCGTAGGATTGCCTCGCCGCCATAATAATAACTTGAAGTTATTATTTATTTATTTATTTAATCTTTATTGGCTAAGAAAAAGGCACAATGGGCAGACTTAACAAAGCTATCTAAATCATAATAAAATGAGGTAAGGTTTATTAAAAAATGCAGTACTGAATAAAGTAATGGATTGATAAAAATTTAAGCATTGTAACTTACAATTTAATTTTTTAACAAAACAATAATTTTAAAACAATACGAATTATTAACTTGAATATCGACTTTATGCCAATATGTATAAATTTTATTTTATATGATAATTCAGTTATATATTTTTTAATGAATTGAAACAAAAAAAATAGTGGAACATAACTATGTGATCAAAACATTAATTAACATAAATAGTGGAATTTTCAATATATAAATAATAATAATATCACTGAAATAATGTTAGAGGTTCATGTCGGTTTGTTATTAAAACAGAAAAAAAAAAATTCAAGTAAATTAAAAGTTCTCATACAGAATAACCTATTTTTTTTCCGTTGGAAAAACCCATTACGGCTACCCCGTCGGCCCAGGGGGGTGACCGCCGGGAGGTGATGTGGGACTACCCGGCAGCATAGAGGATGCTGCCATTTTTAAGGCTACCCACAAAAAAACCAACGGTTGCCTTCTACGCCCTAATGGGACGTCACGGGATTGTGTTAGCACACACCGTAACGCCCCGGCGAGACCCCCCGAATGAGGGTGCCCCGAACTACGTAGAACATCCTCTCATCGTAGGCCTATGTTAGGTAAGAGGTCACCCTCTCCCCTCACCAGGCCTACAACTGGGAAAGGAAGCGGCGGGCATATTCCCGCCTCCTTCTGCCCAGTCTCCCTCTACGGAGCGGGTCAGCGGACGAGGCTGACTCCCTGTCCCGCTCCGAGGGACATACAAAATAACCTAGGTAACATAATTGATTTATGATTATTATATTATATTGTTAAAAATGGTCTATATATTCTAAAACCTTAATATCAGCTGGAAAACTGACAAATGACTGACTGTCAGAGAATACTCTATAGCATTATGTTGACACATTATATCATTTATTTCTTGATCCAATAAGGTTAAAATAATAATGTTTTTGACAGGATAAATAATACTCTTCTCTCTTTGTTTGTTTCCTTATTAGAACTTGGGTCTCTCGGATTCCACAAACAAGAGATATTTAGTGAGAGGCACTTAAATACACACAAACGGATCTGGCTTAAAAGCTTGTCTTCAATTGAATTGCACTATATATTGGCAATATTTTCCAAACTTCTAAAAATGTTTATTTTATAAAAGTGTACTGTGCAACTTAAGAAAAATGAGGTTTAGAATATTTTGATTGGATGTTGTCAAATATTACATGAAGAATAAAAATCATAGCCTTTTTCAAACATGACAATGATTTTGACACCAACTTCGAGATAAATGGCTATTTACTTTTTAAATTGACCAAATACATGCAAAGAACGGAAAAACTTGTATTAAAATCAATATCTGTAGTATTTTGGCTAAATATATGGCTATGTAAACTCATATGCATCGTGTAATTTAAAAATGGAACTATCTTTTACTTTGAAACATGGTACCTCCATGTTTCAAAGTTTATTTAAAAAAGATTTTATTACAATTTTTAACTTACTTGTAAATAAAGCTGTTTATTGCTCAAACGTCTCAGGTTAATTGAAAAATGAAACAACTAAACACTTCGGCGCGTGAAAGCTTATTAATGTTCGTTATTTGTCAAGGATTTTGAGAAGTAATTGTCGTATAATGTTGTATAATGTTCAGTTAATTGAGTAAAGTTACTTTATTAAAAATGTTGAACTATTTCAGTTCGCTGACGTCGCCTGTGTAGTGACATATGGGGATAATTCACACGATTCACGAAATATTAATTTAGTCCATGATATTTGATTTGTCTTTAATGTTAGTAAAACTAAATTGATATGTATTAACTTTTGAACTTTCGCGTTACATCATATTATTTTATGAACGGGAATTAACGCGTGAAGTTACTTAGAGGCATCTAGGCAGATAACAATGGATTGCATATTTAATATATTAATTTATTGCCTTTATTATAAAATATATTACATTAATTTTCATTAAGTACTTCATTAAGATCATTGTAGATTACGGTAATAACCAAGTTAGTTGAAAGTGTTTCGGAAACGATCTGTTTCGGAGATAATAATCATTTAAAAGTTTTTAAATTTCTGTAAGTTTTAAATTATTTATGACAGTTCGGTGTAAGATATCTTATATTGCATTAAAATTTTATTTAAGATAAGGATCAGTTATTAATACAAATTATTGTCTTCAACATACATTTTTTTTTTAAAGAATGTTAAATTATTATTTTAGAATATTTTGTTTGTAATTTAATATTTGAGGAAGAGGAAAAAAGAAAAGATTATTGAGATATTTTATAAGTTGTATTTTAAATTTAACTTTGTATGAAGGAAATTAAGATAAGATTGAAGATTTTTCTTGCAATTTATACAGATACACATAATTTTAAATACTTTTTACACAAAAAAAATAAATAGAACTGTTGTTTACAACGACGACAATAGAACAGTACAACAGAACTATTATTCCTATTCATAATATTGATATTATAAGAATTATATTCATAGATATACATTGTTACAAAGAATGTTTATGAATATTTTATTCTGATTTTAACAAATTGGTTCCTTTTGGAACTTTTATTATTAAAGCTGATATTCTTATATGCGATTTCGAAAATAAATTTTATATTTATTTTGAATACAGAAATAAATAAAAAATAAATTAAAAAGGATTGGATTTTGAGGTACTTTTTTGGAATACATACGTTAAAAATTTCGAAGTGGCTTGAGTAAGAAGTAAGTAAAATACGTATGTAATCTTTATATATTTCAGCAATTAAATATCTTAACAACTTTCGTTTGTAATTAATAAATTACTCTATGACTATGTATAATTTTTTTGTATTCTGGATAATATTATAATATAAATATTTAATATTAATTCAGAATAGGATATAAAAT
This sequence comes from Mechanitis mazaeus, assembly GCA_959347395.1. Lineage (NCBI taxonomy): Eukaryota > Metazoa > Arthropoda > Insecta > Lepidoptera > Nymphalidae > Mechanitis > Mechanitis mazaeus. The sequence continues at coordinate 11,326,768 of OY365754.1, forward strand.
AATTCGGATGTTCTAAAATAAAATATTTCTTTGTATTTTTTTTAGCTACCCGCATACAGCAAATCGATTTGATGTAATGTACAAAATACGAGTACCTATATACTTATAGGTAATATAGTTCTAGACTGTATTATATTTTATAATAACATTATTTGCAACAACTCTGGCAAAGTAAATTCATTAACAAGTTAAGAATTGTTGTTTTCAGTCATTGAGACAGTATTCATGAATCTTTGTTGTACGCTGATGAGTTGTGAAACAGTTATTTGTTCCAGTTTCTTACTTTACGAACAACTCACTAATAATGATTATTTACTTATTTTAGTTTACTTTTAATCGTTTCTTATTTTTCTTTTTTTTTTCTTTTAAAAAGGTACCAGAATAAATTTTAGTTTCCTTAAATTAATAATTAAATAGTGTAATGTTTTAACGGACTTCATTCAAGATTTCATATTGTGATATCCATGCATGCTTTGTATGCATTTTTGCTGTAATATTTGAATAATATTAGGTACAAATAAATAAGATGCCAATTTGTAATAATTATAGTCCCAATGACTAAGTGTTCTATATACTTAGTGGGTAAAAAGATTATGAAATTGCGGCCTAAAATATCATGATTCCTTCTGGGTTCAAGTCTGTTTGATAATTTTTAATAAGAACTGGAAAATATTAAACAAACTAAGTTCAAAGATGTAATCAGATAAGTATTTAGTCGGTTGATCAAATGAAATAATTTGAAAGTATACATGAAATTGTTTTAAAAAGTTACTGAAAAATTTTTTATTAATTCCTTCTGAATTAAGTAAACAAAAAAAACGAATTAATTTAAAAATTAGAATGTTCAGTACATAATGCCTAATATTTTCTCAACAAATAAATAATATGTTTTCTATTCATATAACTTCTTTTAATAATATTATATATAATATATTATATTCCTAAAAAAAACAACAGTGTAAGTTTACAAAAAGAATCGATTTCAAATAATAATTATTTATCTCATTTTCTATAAATTAACTTCTAGTAAATATACAACATTCTTTTAAAAGATTATTTAAAATCAGATCAGTGAATTAAAAAACCCTAAATAAGCAATTTAGTCTCTCAGGATTCTTTAATTGCTGTAATGAATGATATAATATAATAGCGGTAACAGATAGCAAATGCAGCGACTTCAACGTCTCGCCTCGTTGGATACAAAAAGTAAAAAGTTTAAAAGTTATCGCTGTAAAATGGTATGAATTGAGATCATAAAAATTAATGATGAAATTTTAATAACTTGACACTTATAGAATAACGAATGTATAAGTCTGAATTATATCAAAAATTGTAGTATTTTTGTTTGAACACATTTTTATAATTTGTAGGATTAATGATATTTGCTTTTAAGTGCCTCTTCGTGTGAGAGAGTCATATACGATGATGATTATGAAATGATGATTTAAGGCAATAAAATTTAATTGATTAAAATAATTTTTAAATGCTTTAGACTTAAATACAAGTTTAAGTCTTTAAGATTTAGAATACACGTATTAAATCATTTTTGCTAATTACTTTCAAGTTCCTTTAGTTAATAACTCTTATGAAAGAACTTGACTTAATAAATGTAAAGTTGTGAGTCTCTTTGATATAAATTAATGTCAAGATGACTTCATTTCTCATATAATGAAATTATCTATTGTATGTTATAAATGTATGAGTTGTTAATTAAATAAAGTTTTCAATAAATAAATGTGTACCCATGTTTCTTTTTTGAAATTGAAAAAATAAATAAAAAACAATATTTTGTTTATGATTTATTTTTAATTTTTTGAGTCTTCAATTATTATTTTTAGTATGATTGAGGTGTCATAAAATAAATAAATTCTTGTAAAAAATAGAGCGTTTAAAAATGCTTGTAAATGAATGTTGAAAATTATCTAAAAATATTTAATAAAATAAAATAATTGAAATAAGATATATAAAATTATGTAAACACATAATAGAACAATGCCTAATGTTTAGTTTTACTACATAGTTACGTTATTATACATAACAAACATATAAATAAAGAAATAAATGTTATATACAAAAGATGTCAATACTTCTCATATATAAGTTGTGTTGTTTAAGGCTAACGAATACTAATAACTTTAACGTGAGTATAGTCGGAGTGTCACATGTAATATCGTTACGACCACCGCTTTGTTTTGTTTTTAGTAATAATCGTATTATTATAAAAAAATATATATTTACAAGTCTTGTCTCCAATTATTATGTAACTAAATTTCAAATACTTTACATAATAATATACATAATATCTTTAGAAAATGTAACAGTTTATACCTATGTTTAAAATCGTATATTGTCTCTCTAGCAGTTTATGTAAATGTCATCTGGTCTAAGGATAATTGCCTACTAACACTTAAAAAGTACTTTCCAAGTTTACGAGTCACCGCAATCAGACAAGAAATATATATTTAACATATTACACGACTCCTTTAAGTACCATGTGATTATTTTTATTTCAATTATCTTTACCTATCTTTTTATTTGTTCTATAAACTTACGTAGTAGCTGCCTCCTAAAATCTAAAATATTTGAAATTGACCAATCCTTTTATTATTAATTACTTAACCAACGTATTAAGAATAACTTTGATTCTGTGAAATTTTGAAAACAATTTGAATATTAATATTGACAATATCTACTAAAGGAAAACCAAATATCTTTTAAAATTCAACAAATAGTGAAACGCATTAAAAAATAATATCGAGGAACCTTCAGTTTGTTCAAAGTGTGAAAATCAATGAGCTTGCAAAAATTAACAAGCGACATAAAATGTCTTCATTGACAGGAACGAGCAAAAAATTACATTACAAATAATTTATACTTTATGGAAACTGCAAAATTTATCTTGAATTTGATATGGTTATCCAAAAAATATAAGGAATTTGTGTATGTCAAACTAAAATTTATATATATTATAGAAGTAACATATACATTTGCAAAAAGAAAATTTTCATATATATAAAATTGTGATAACACAAGGGTTTTATGGTAATTTTTATGAACATAATGTTGCGCTTATCAAAATCGTAACTATTATTCCAAATTTATAAAAGTCGAGAGGTAAGACCCTTGAGGTGTTTGATATCCAAAGTCCTAATTTATTAGTTAATTGAATTAACATTAAATAAGCAAAAATAGGAAAACACTTAAAAATTAGTGTCTCGAATATAATGTCTAATAAGGTTGTTAATAAAGAATAATAGTATCTAATAAAGCAAAACTCAAATCCCCTGTTGTATTATTAACCAAATATACCTAGGATTATCGCATCATTGGGAGGTCTTACCAGGAACCTCTTCGTCTGCCTGTCGACTATCAATCATGGCCGGAGTCATGGCACTGGAACTGGCATGGGGAGCGTTACGGGCCGGTGCTCTCTGGGTAATGTTAAATGTGTTCCTTCCAATTCTTATTGACTATTATCCGCGCGGCTATGAAAGGTTTATACCCGAATCATGACTGACAACATCTAGAGATAATCCGATGGCTAGCGTGGGTTTCGGCCACATTTTTCCGACATTAGTCTATGGAAAGTTGAGTTGCGAGGTTTTTTTCAGAACAGCATGTTTTTTCTTCTAGGGCCAAGGCTGGGAATGGTTCTGGGTGTAAGAAGTTTTGGGTGAGTGTGAGGCCCGGGCCCTTTTCCCGACGAGTATCTCATAGCGTCCTTTACTTTACAAGTTTTGTCTTGCTACATTTCCCCGTATGTAGAATTTTCGAAAGTTTATGTATTTCAAAAAAGTACTGGTCAACTTCCTAAATTATACAAGCAAGGTCTCACCAATATCAAGATTCACAACAAACCTTATAAATAAATGTTTTACTTAACAAGTATTGTCTTGCTACATTGCCCTGTATGTAAATTTTCGAATATGTATTTTAAAAAGTAGATAATTTCCTAAATTATGCATGCAAGGTCTCATCAATATCTTGATATTGACTCACAACAAAGCTTATAAATGAAGGATGATATAATACATAATTATTGTAATATTATTAGAAAACTAAGTACCGCTTGTTTATCAACAAGAACTAATATTTGAAAACTGTCATCATAACCAAACCCAATGTCAAAAGAATAAGTGTAAGTCACATTTCCGTCCTTCGTTTATATCTGCACTAATAAATACAAAGTTACAAGTATTTCATCCTTGTGATTTACTATTTATACTACAGGTATTTTTCTTACATCGATCGATTAAATAATTCTTAAGATATAAAGTCATGACTTCATTATTCAAGATTATAAAACACGTATTAATATCCATAGTATTAGTTATATTCACTAGATATTTACACTGAAGATAATAATAACGTTAATTATTTTAGACTCCATTTATAATGAATTATTTTACACAAGAGCTTTGACCTACATACACGCATTAGCTTCATAAATTATATTTAACGAGCTTCAAAACATTTATACTGAAACTCACTTTAGGCACAAATTTGGAGTATGTTCTACATATTGGTAAATTATTAATTTAAGAGAACTTAATATGTTTACTTTGTACAGTAGGTAATTAAGTTTGAAACTTTTACCAACAAGACCAAGTGTGAAATCTTAACAAGTTAAATCTTAAGAACCTTAATCTTAAACTTTAAACAGTTTTATATAGAATTTAAAATAGTTTAAGTAGAGAGAACTAACAAAGTAATAAACGTGTTAAGATCTTAAAATATATATGAAAATTATAAAAGCAATACATTCCAACTGTTGTTTATAATCTAATTGTATTCCTTCTGGAAGTAAAGAACATTATTAATCCAATATAAGTAGTCAGAAACAGAACACTTTATACGTCTTTTGTCTTAAACAAACAAGATCTGATGACCCTTTGTTGTTAATCGAATAACAGATTTACTATACAACGTGACAAACAAAGTATGTTTAAGCAGAACAACTGTCTAAAAGCAACTTCACTACAAAAATTAAATTTTTAAAAATATCTTACATTTTTAAACTCGTCTCAAAAGTGTTGTGCCATTTTATGCTATAAAGTTTTCTTCCGTCTCAATAAAAAGGTTTAATATGATGAGAGTATTAGTTTCCTCATACTCTCATCTCATTTCTAACAAACAGACAAAACAACAATTTTAAACAATACATTAGATTATAAATTAGGACAATATGATTATAATAAATATATATTTTTACCTAGCTTTCGTGTTATACTCTGTTAATTAAAATATGGACAAGATGTGTCCATCTGCCAGAAATCATCTATCCATCAAATAATTTGCAGTCGGTTAAAAATGTCAATTTCTTCCACTCTTGTATAGGTCTTGTCTATTCACGGTTGTCTATTCACGTTATAGGGAATGATATGTACTAGATGACAATAATTCAGTATTACTGAAATTTTGTCATTTATCTCAAAAATCGGTTTGATTTTATTTCGGTTCATTGTAATTTTTTTTGTTCTCCTTATAATACTTTTAACTCAAGCCTGTTTTTATTAAACTCTCTTATTTCATGGCATTATTATTATTATAGCAGATATTGCGTAACTTAAAATTCCTTTACCAAATAACTCAGTTTTTATTTAAACGTATCAATGGATGCGAATCTCACCACATAAAACTCCTGGTTTTTCTTAGCAAAATCCATTCTATTATGAACTTTCAGATTAAAGAAGTTATTGTTAAATCTCCGATTTTCAAAATATTTTTTTATCTTTATTATGAAAAAATATATATTATATTATTTATTAATATTTATTTCATAAACATGTAAATACTTCATGGATTATCATTAACATAAATGATCTCAAAAATTCAGAAAAAATTAACGTAATATTTCAAATTTTTGTACATCTTATAAGAAAGACAAAAGGCTTATGTTACAAATTGACCGCTTTGTTCCTTGTGAATATTATATAAAAAATTCACAAAGAAACATATTTATTGTAGGTACTATTTTATGGAAGAATATTTAAATAACACAAGTTAGGAGTTAATTATTCAAAAATAATCATATTGGTTTTTGTTTAAGCCCAAAAATTACTTCTGAGTTTTTTATAAATCTAAACAATTTACTTTCAGTAAGTTTCATGTATAATTCAAGGTGTTTTTTTTTGTGATGTTTGCAAGTTTGTCGATATACCATTATCACCTGTTTGTACCAACTTTTTAGTTTTAAAAATGCTTGAGTCAGACAAATAGTTTAGTAAACTAGAGTTCAGAACTTATGAATTAATATTAAAGAAAAGCATACTTGTTTCATAATATGTTATAATGTGATATAAATAATGTAAAATGTCTGTTTTTAAGTTTGTTATGTTCTTATATTAGAATATCCTATTAATAATAAATACATAATACTGTTCTATTTCCATGTATTACAGAAATGCTGATTAATTAAAAATCGACTTATTTATTTATTTCAATTTACTAATATATAGTATCATGTATTAAATCAATATTAAAAGAAATGTTGTGGAATAATTTTTTCACAAAGTGTTTGTAAAATAGCAGTTGTTAATATACCTGCAATATATTTTTTTAAGCTAATAACCGCTTGTAAATTGTACTCCTGTAATGACAATAATTTCCGTTTATTTAAAAATAAAGCATGCAATGTTGTGTATAATTAAGATTAAATATATATTTCATTGGTTTAATTTTACCGTCATCGGTCATCGGACATCGGTGGACGTAACGATAGTTTCAAGTATCATCTTAATTGCTTTCGTTGCCTCATAGACACCTCAATACAAATGATTGTTGTAGGTAAATTAAACAAAGCATTAACAAAGCATAAATAAGAAATGTAGTTAAATGTATCAAAATAAACATTTCAATTTTCGAAATCTTGACCATTTCCTTTATACACTGATGATCCCCGGGCTGAATATTTTGCCATGCAAGCCATACTGCTATGCTAGCTGGTTAATCCTACGGAGATGTGATCAGACCAGCGTTAGGGAAGTCCACATTCCTCATTTTCCCCGATGAACCTTGAGTCTGGGCTCCGCAAAATAGAACTCTATTACCTTGGGCTTTATCCCTTGGCTTTAACTCTTGCCCGGTGCCGAAACACTTCGTCGAGCACCTCCGTTTATAGGTCTCAAAAGGATCGCTCGCTATGTAGAATACGGAAAGATAATCCCTAATCACTTTCATCTCGAGGACCCTTTTCATCCTTCTCAGAAATGTATTTGAGACCTTGGTTACTTGGTTGGTAGTAGTTACTTTTACATAAATGTTATACAACATTAAAGAACAGATTAGAATGAACTTACTAGTTTTTTTGCAGTAAAACAAATTTCGTTTGACGATTTTAGTTAAAAGCGATAGAAAGTGTCTTTGAGACTTTTAAAAGGAACCCCGGTACAAATCATCCTGATTTTTGTCAGTGATTTTAAAGACTTAAATTTACTTCCCAAAAACTGAGAATTGAGAGAATTTTTTTATTTGTATTGTTGCAGTTCTGAACAATTAGAATACCTTTTCAGTATAGAAATGTTTCTTGAATCTGTTATCCTCCATATGATCAACCCGTTTACATCGAAAAGAAATTAATTTATATTTAATATCAATACATTAGATTTATAAAGTGCTACATTTCCACGTCTCCACACTCTAGTTTGACGATTCGAAGGGGTAGGGCCAAGAAGAAAATTTGACAAGAAACTTCATTCACCTATTTTGAGAGTATTAACAATTAAATAAAAACCAAAATAAACTTGTGAAAATTATTTGAAATCTAGGTAAGGTACAAAAAAAATATTAGATAACTAAACATGGCAACAACACATCACGCATTCTACAATAAAGAGCAAGTCCTTAAAATGTGATACTCAAATTTAAATTTGGTGGGCCGGTAATAAATTTAGGCAATTTATGGTAGAAACTATTTTTATTCAAACATCTTAACTTTTTAGGACATACATTATAATTTATATGATATAGAGGGTAAGTACTGGAGTTTCTTCGAAACCAGCTTAAAGGGAATTACAAAGACATATGACTATATTTAGAGAAAAGCTTTAAGCAAATGAGTCATTAAAATATAATAATAAATAATTTAGTCGATTATATAATAATTAAACTATTAAACTACAATAGTTATAGTACAAACTATATATTAAACAATTGCCCTCATGATAAATATAACATAATCGTTATTATTGATTCCATTCCTAAAGGCGATTGATGATTGTACGTCATTCCGCTTTGTTACCTGATACGGATCAGAACTTGTAAGATGAAAATCTAACGCAGATAGAATAAAGAATATTCAAATTTTCAAGTGACTAAGGCTTTAATGAAAGTATCTGTTTGATAAAAGAGAGAATAGAATATTTTTTTAAATACAAGTACACATCACAAGGCGATGAATTAAATAATTTAGTCACACATTTAATATGAATATGTGTGTCTTTTATACAACTCTGCGGGTTGCATTTTTTTAAATGTAGGAAACATAAAAGAAATAGGTTTACAAATAATCATTTTATCTATTTCTTTATATAACACAACAGAATAAAAATACAATAAAAATAATATAGAGTACAATAAAAAGCTTCTCGTTAAATGTGAAAGAATTAAAATGGCACGTTTTTGTAATTACGAAATGAACAAGTTACATTCTTATCCTTTTATGTTATCGGTTATATATTAATTTTCTCCATGAATTTGTAAAAATATATTCAACTAATTGTCATAAAATATATAATAATAGTGTTATTTTTAATTTCTGTTATAAATTCATTATTTATGTTTTATGTAATAGATTTACGTTAATAATTTTCCTAATAGGTAAAAATTTTCAAATATAGAGATAGAATTCGCCGTCACATTGCTTCTAAGTTTTGTAAAATCTTTTTATTTAACTTTTAAAAGCATGGACGTGAATATTTAACTTAATTCTGTATTATTTTTCTTCTTCTTCATTTCGATCATTTTTCAACAAATATTATACTACAACTATAATTTCTAATTTATGCTCATATTTGATTATATTTCTTTCTGCACTCAGTAAGAATATGACTTGCAAGAAATTATTTCTATAAAACTAAAAATAAAAATAAAAATGGTTTGGGATTTTTTTACTTCCTGAAGTTGCAGCAATTGCCACGAATTGTGAAATCTCTATTTAATATCTTTACGTTTTGAGGTGTCAGGACACCTACGAATTACGCGAAATAGCTTGTAGTTATAAAAATATTTCGCGTTATGCCTGATAGCATTTACTGCTAGTGTGTACATGTCATAAAATATTTTACAAAAATGGTCGAACTACAACTAGAGGATAACTAGCTTACTACCTAGTTAGGTAACTAGCTGTTAACTAGTAAGTTAACTAGCTGTCTAACTACTCATAACTACGATCACATAAAAGGTAGCTGACAGAAGAAAATATATTTGTAATTAGGTTTTGTTCGAAAATATTGATATGTTCCTAGAATGGTTAAAAAGGTTATGTTAGTTAATCGTTCATAACCGAAATATCTGAAAACTAAGATAATAAACTAAAAAAATTACTGAAGATCTAAACTCTTAGTAATGTGATAATAAAGTTTAATAGAACTGAATATTTCCCTAATCATTTTAAGTACTAATTATCCTATTTCACTTTTTTCTATTAAAACCGACCGGATAAAACTGAGATTTTAATGAAGAGTTTATAAGACTCAGACCAGTAAAAAATATAGAGGTAACTTCAGACACTTACATTAGGAGGAAAAATATAAATTTAATCTTCATTTATTATTTACAAGGCCATCTTTGGAGTTTTAGTTGAAACAATCTATAATTGAAGACATTATTTTTTATTCTTTCTTTTGCTCGTTCAGATAACAAAGTAAAAAAAAAATCATAAGACAATATTTTAACTATCTATAACATATTTTAGAGTTCCGATTGAGATATAGTTGTCATAACATACATTATATAAATATGCCTAAAATGAATAGAAGTATTAGTAACAATTTATATAAAATTTAGAGACCGGTGGTCAAAAAGGTTAAAAAAACAATGACAGAACAAAAACTTGTATTTAGTTAAATAAAGTTTTATTTTACTAAAATATATAATTTTTTACGTAACAAAATATTATGGTGCACTTATTTATATAAAGTAAACGAGACTATTAATAACTTGCTGCCATTGAACGGCTCCGCACGCCTGAATTACAGAAATGTGTTCAGGACACATTTGGAATATAAGTTTATGGCTACCAGTGGCCCCGGGTAAGAAAAAATATTATTGCTACTATATTAAATGAAATATTATTTTCAAATCCTAGGTAGTTCTTGGACTATTGTACATTAATATATATTATATACTATTGAGTTAAAAATATATATATATAAATAATATAGATCTGGAATTTATCGCTGTCGGAACAACTAAAAATTATTTTAATATTATTTTGTTTTTCTTTTATTTTATTTTTTCTAATTAATTAATAAATTCGCTAATATTTATATTGACTTAACAAAATAAAACGATGTTTAAAAATCTCCGAATAAATTTGGCAACTATCATTTAAAATTTCGTATCTGTTTTATTTAAATTGGTAATAAAAAAAAAACTTTCGTTCATTACAAAAAATCGTCGTATAATGGTTTTTGTTTATTAAAAATTTAATTAAAATAATTGCTTACATATAACTTGAGCAAACTATATAACTACAGTCTATAAATTTGTAATGACTTAAAGTTCATACAAAGCTAAAATGGTAAATTCCGGAATTTATACTAGCCAATTTAAGTGATGCTCTTAACTAGCTAGCTTTGTATGACAAAATAGGATTCACTTTATGCTGGTCACAATCGGTTAGGAGAGACCACGAGGGTATATATAGAGAGCGCCGCGCAGATTATACTGAGTGAGTAACTTTGGTTAGAAGTTTATCTTTTATCCCTCACATTATGATAGCAGTTAAAAACAAAGCGACTTTCATACTCGACTGCCTTTATCTTCTTATGTGTAGAAAAAAAGGTTCCTTAGAAAGGTGTAAAATGAAATCTTAAAAAATGTTGGCGTATTACAAAACTTGCATATGCTGTGTAACGCCATGTTCAAGTGTCGCCTTGTATATTATAATCTGTATAATAAGCCTTGTATATTATACAACCTTCTGTAGGTTATTCTGAATAAATTCGTGGGTGTTGAAACGGTGTTGAAACGGAAACGGTCGTATTATTTGTATACTAAGATATTTGTAGATACTAAGTCAATATTAATATTTTACATTTAATATATACATATAACATGACATTCAGTTTTTCCGTTCTGACTTTAAACCAATGAAATACGAGGCTTATAATAACTAAATAGGAAACCAAATAAAAAGAATTATACTAAAACCATTGCGACAGAGTTCTAAACGCATTGGCATTAAATATAAAACTAAAAGATTTTAGTATATTACTTGACACTAGATCGGATTTAACAAAGTTATCTTTATTAAGTACACAACACAATAAGCCAACAAGCTGTGCCTCGCGTTATGGAACGAAATAAAACATACTCGTAGCTTGTATATTACTGATAATGAAGAACAAACACATACAAAGATCCGACTACAGTGTCTTATATATGATATGGGTGGATGAATAGATCGACAAATATAATAGCAATTAATCTCTGCCACTTATTTTACTATACAGTTTTGTTATTTTTAAGACTTTTACTATTTAATCTATATGCAACTTAAATCTTTTGTTTAACAATTCGTTAGTTTACCTGAATACAAATTACTTGAGAACGAATTCAGAGGCAAATCCAAAAATAAACAAAGTCTTTAGTTTTATCATTTTAGATTGTCCTACTTTAGTTTCAAAGTAACATTATATAAATTACAATATTAAAGTTTGTAAACGATTTTCTGTTCTGAATATAACCCGGAAAAAAACAAAAGAATATACACGAATTCTTTAACTCAGCCTCATATTCCGATTCGTCCTATTTTCTTGATATCAAATGTAACTTATATGAGAATTTTCATACTAGACTCTGTAAGACTCATAACAGATATATCTTGCAAGACATTTTATACGAACGCTAAGTTATGAAGTCGTAAAATGTATAGACATTGTTTGGTAAAATGGTTCACATATAAATTTCTTTCAAATTTCTTAATTTAAACCTAAATTTATGTATTTTATTAAGAACTAAAACTAAAATATTATACGAATTGTAACCATAATTTTTATTTAGAGTATCGATACTTCAAAGATATTCTTTCTGTTTGAATATATTAGGAAAAAATTACGCTTAGTGCTACGGTCACAAAGAGATAAAAGCAAACTGTATGTCCAGAGTGAATCCAGGATTCGTTTTAATTGCGGTAAGTATTATGTACATTAAACTCCTCGCCGAAAGGGGAACGGCTAATTACAACATAGCATTCGTTTTATCCAAAGAAAAGTTTCTAGTACCGCGTAAAGTGCTTGAAGCTAATGAAGTTAACTGTTTGCGAATTTCAATAGGGTTGAGGGTTATTATCGGTCTTGAAATCGGTAATAATTACTATTAAAAAAAAATTCGGAACCTTTCAAGAAACACCGTTAGTTCAGTGTGTACTTAATTCCTTACTATAGCGAGTAATCAAAACTTGCACAGGACCTCCAAAAACGAGACTATATTCTTCACATTAGTAATTTTTAATGGCGAAAGTCTTAATATAATTTTTTATATTATAGAAACGGTATTTCTACTGTTGTTTTCTCGACTACCTCCATTTCATTTATAACAGAAGCCTGCAGTCTACTATGTTTATATTAAAAGTTATAATATGAACCTCAAATTAAATGCTTCAAGTAGTAGGTGTCATTTGGCATTCATATATTACTTTAATATTACTCCTAGGGTAGAGTAATATAAAGTTATGTTAGTATTCTTCAATAACTTATAAATTATTACATTTATTACTAAGAAACTGTATTCATTCTTACCAATTAAAAATCTCAGCACGAGAAACATGCCAACTATGATATTTTTTAACAATATTAAAATGAAATTATAAAATCATTAGCCTCGAGAGTTAGCGAGGTGACGCAACTGACACTGCATTGTGCATTTTAGATGTCGTTAAATACAGAGAGCTTTAACATTAGTAATATAAAACGGTTATAAATAAAATTGTACTATTTTATTCTTTAAATTTACTTCAGACTTTGATATTTATATCGACATATATGAAAATCCCCTTACTATAAGTCACCTGCATATTCTAATAAGAGAATTATAATTTCAATTATTCAAAAATGTTTTTTCAAACCCACCGTTTCTATGCAAATTTTTTATTTATATAAGAGAGAATGAAAAAACCATTTTCATTTTCGTTTGTTTCATGCCTACTTACCTAAACCTGTTAAATTACAAAACACATTTCACCATTAGTCAAGCACAATTTGCATAAAAAGATACACCTTTTTTACGTTAATGTAACGAGTCAGATTTTAATTGATGTTATTTTTCTGGTCTGACGTGCTGACGTCCTACGTGAGACATGCTAACGACTTTAGGAGAAGGGTCTGAATAAGGGTGTTGAAGCGACTTTTCAAAGCTCATCAAATATTACGAGAGAAAATGATATTGTCCTTGTCAGGCTTCTCGCTATATTAGTTTATTTAGTTCATAAATTTACTGCACTCTACTGTACTAGTAAAAGATTCAATGACTTGTGTCTCAACAATTACGTCGATAAGTCTGTCTGTCTTCAATGACTATAAATAAAAACTTATAAATAGCCTTACATACACAAGCCAGAGTTACATACACAATTATATTATTAAGTTATATAGAATATTTTTACGGTGAATGAAAAAAACTTTTATTTGTAAAAAATACTATTAATTTTTACCATTGACGTTTTTTAAAAGAATTTATAATGCTTAAGAATATGTGGTAATATATAAATTAGGTTTATTTTTTAAATTCATATTATACTTTTGTAACCCATAAAGTAGAAATTTCATCATCACTATGTTAAGCATATTCCTACTCCACTTTGCTACCAATAGCTATTAGCAAAAAGCACCTGTGTTGAGGGCGTTCTGAAGTGTGGGGGTTTTATCATAAATTATAAAACTGTGTCAATTGGACTAAAAGAACTTAATATCCATATTCATATCTAAAATATAGTTTCTGTACTACAATAATTATATATTTTAATTTAAAAATTTTATTCTATATTTGAATTAAATTAATAATATGCATTAATGTAAATTATTTCACAAAACAGACTTTGAAACTTTTTGAGCGGATGATTTTGATACAAACATTATTTACATCGTCAATAATGCAATAAATGATGATTGTACCAAGAGTACAATTATTTGTATGTTTTAGGCGAATTCATGTTTGAATTTCATTACTTGTGTTTATTAATTATAAATAATTCACTAGTCAAAATTATTTAACATTTAAATTTATTATTATTGCCTACAATTTAGATAATGACTTATTTTTAATTCACGATCAGTATTCATTAAAAATATAGTATATATTTATAAATAACATGTTAAATATATATATTTATAACATGTAAGTTACTCATGTGGTAAATTTAGCATTCTGTATAGATTTGTCTATAACAGGACAATTCGATATCAATTAAGCTTCTTTTGAAAATCCTAACCAATTTTCCAATCAAAAATCCATTATAAAATGTTTACTTCAGATATGTTTATTTAAATTGTTAACTATGCATATATACAATAAGTCTATAGTGATATATACATAAATACCTTCGTTCCTCCTGGATTGTTTTTTGACTTATAAATATATGAAATACACATATTATACTTATATTTTTTTGCGCGGCGTGCCGTTATATCTGCAAAAGAAATTAATGTTAATAATATTAATTCAATTTAAAAAATATAAAAACAATTTTTTTTATATCACAATTCTTCTTCTCTGTCGACATGTTCAAATTCAGAGGCAGTCCCTCTAGTGTTATATATTTTTTATTACTCTTTATTTTCTGCATACCTTCGACTCTTTAAAAAAAAATCATAACCGATTTTTTAAGATTTTTTCATAATCTTTGAGACAAAAATTGGGTTTTGCTATTAATATATATAAGACTTATTTTGATATTATTTTAAGCAATATATTTTACCATTGCATATTCTCGTATGCAATTAGTTATTATACCTTCACAATGTGTGTGCAAGTATCTGACGATATTTCTCTTCTGTGGTCGTGGTCCAATATTAGTATTCATCATACGAACATCAATGTCACCGGTGAAGTGCGAACCCTTGTAACCCGTCGGATCAAAAACAAACACCGGTACCTTATCACGGGACAGTTGTTTGTATATCGGTGATATTAAATTATGATATCAAATATTTTATTTGCATGCACCTGAGTAAATAATTTGATGACTTCAATAAGTCGCAAGTTTATAATCTGCTTGTATTGTCATACTTCAAGTTTTATACCATTTAATTTCATTCACATAAAAATTTAAAGTACTTAATTCAATAAAGAATTCAGCAAATTCAAATTAAATGTTTCGAACTGACGGTTGCATCCAATATAACAGTCGAGGCCCTGATTCATTGCAAATAAAACGAATTATTATTCTATTCGATACAGGGTAGTTTGTTTCATATTTGAGAACTTATATATATATATACAGAAAAATACCGTTTTAAATAACAAGTTTCTATCGGATCAGAGAATCCGTTGGTTTAATTTATTGGTTTGTTACTATCATGACCCGATTTCGTGTTTTATATAGCACTCTAGGATCTGAGTCATTATCAATTATCAAATTTAACTTTTATAAAAATTATTATACAAAGCGTACCATTCGTCGAATTTTTGTTGTTTATATTTTGAATATATATTACTTATTATGTATATAAGAAGTGAATTAAAATAAACAAACTATAATATAACAAATAAATTAAATACAAATATCCTTTTAAAAATTACAATATTAGATAGCGTACATTTAGATAAAATTTAAATATATTTTAAAGAAATCAAACATATTTTCGATTTCATATTTTGTATAACATACACAATTTGAAAAACCAATAACTACGGGTAACAATTGCATTCGAAACTCCAAATAATTACGATATGAAAACAAAAGTTAACGATATGTTTTTTTGCATTTGTGAAGACCTAGTTTTACTTAAAAAAATAAATAGTTCACTGCTGGTATTAAAACAGATTGTTTCATTAATAACATCAAAAAATATGCTAATCATTAGTAGACTTAAAATTACAAGAAACACCAGTGTACACAGCTGACATCATGCCCCAGATCCAGCTTCGTTTCTGATTACAGATCGCTGCAAATGGAGCCATTGTTCTTACTTTGAAGTTTTGAGACATACGGAAATATTTGTTACAAAACATTATTGAACATCACTGTGAACTTTATAATACTCTTGTAAGCGATACTTAATGAATTGAAAACATAACTTCCACTGCGGATACATTAGTTTCATACTTTTAGTTATTATTTATTTTGGATCAGAAATAAAATAATTGACCGGATAAGCAAAGATCTTAACATTTTAACTACTTTAACTATCTACTATTTTAAGCTTGACATCAAAATATTTAAAATATTTAATTATTCAATATAAATATTAAAAATAGGAGAAACTGTCAACATTATTATGAATCGACCTCGATCTTATTTCTGTGCTATTATTCCAATCTGTTACTAATGTTACTATATCATTAAACGTATTGACAAATTCAGCATACTAATATTTTTGTCTATTTTGGAACGTCTTTAATACCTGTAGATTTACTAGATCACCGTTGCACCAACATCACATCGTGCAGGTTATATCAAGCCCTTCAACTGTTCGTTCTGTTATATATCTTACAGATTGACTGCTGCCACATGGCTTGTATACATAAAACAGTGTTTTGTAACTTTTACACAAATACAATTATCTATTAAAGTTTTATAAACTAACTATAACATATACGTTGCGCAGGAAAAAAAAATTAAAATGTTAAAAAAAGAGAAAAAAATAATATTAATTCACTAAACAAGTAAAAATATAAGTAAATTTATAAAAATAACAAGCCCAAACTTAAATATCTAAAAAGAAAAAAAAACATAACAGTAAGTTGCATGTTATATGAATAAGCTAAACACAACATTAAAGTATTCCACTGTGTCTACCAGTGACTACCAGTTTTTATGCCTCGTTTCCGCCATGCTCAGAGCTCATAAATAAGGACCTCGTTTGGGTTGGATACTAGTCTGTCGGTATATATATATAATTGTGCGAAGCTCTCTATGACAGACTTTCGTGCATCCTTTGTGAAAGCATCAATCAAAAACGATTTATTCTACCACTATCAAATTTTGAATTTTGCACACTGATTGATATACATCAGTCTGGTGGAAGTTCTAAAAAAAAATTTTTTTTTTTAGATAAAAAGAAACAAAAAATGTATAATATTGAAAATTATTTGAGGACAGAATGTGTCGATGTTTTGTAAATGCAACTTCGGGGCTGTTTGCACCTGGCTTCGCTCAATATGCTTACCAAATTTTGCGAGCGCAGCGAGTCAAAATTGAGGTCTGGTACGTGCTCCCAGTTTATCCTAGCTCGTAATCTTTCTGAAGAATACATGTGATCTGCTTTTTTCTTATATGATTAATGAAAGATATCGCAGGTATAAATTTATTGTAACAACGGTCCCTCAACGACGCAATGTCGGGTGCAACGTGAAGGTGACATCTATTGAAATAGTTTAAAACCACCAAAAATATGCTTTTTAAATAAACAGCTAAAGAGACATTGCTGAAAAAAATGTTCATTTATTAACTTTAAATATATTGGTCGGCAAAATAACATGGAAAGAATGATAATATACGAGTATACTTATTGGTATATCTAGTTTTTTCTTAGGTTTTCACGAGTACACCATTTGAAATAAAACTATTTTTTACGGATTAAAACTCGCGTATATTGTGGTTACATTTTAATTTTAACCCGAGATTTCGTATGCTTTATGATGTAGACAAAAACTAACTGTATCTTGAGATCTGCCAGTGCGGTCACAGACGTGAGACTTTACAGTATTTATGAGTGGGTCCCAGGTGTCAGAAAGGCTCCAACCACATTCTCTATTAAAATTAGGATATTTTTTAATTTCAATAGCCTCGCAAATCATTCTTGGTATGTAACGGGATTCTCTAGCGAGGATATGAGGTTTATCAAATCTAATATAATGGTTGGGCTTGTCTATGGTATGTTCACACACTGCAGACTTCGATGTACGCCTATTCTTGATATCCAATTGTTGGTACATCGTTAATTTTAATTAACTATGCAGACGTATGATATTGAACCAATTACAATTCTTAATAACTTCCATTTTATATTAAAAATCAGTATTTATTAAATACTTTTATACTCTTCGAATAATATTTTTTGTCGTAAGATTTTAGAATGAAATAATTAATTTGTAGTTTGGAGTAAAGAAAAGCTTAAATTGTAACTCTGTCAGACAAATATTTGCCGCTGAGTAATATGGGTCTCGTAAGCAATGTCAATACTAAATACTGTTATTTACGAGGTGTTCTCTCCATTATTAACTAAATCCTAGTGTAATTCTGACATGCCTCCTACATCTTACTGAATTAATAACTGCAGTTATTCTGGAGTCGAAATATAAATCACTTTTATACAATTTTATTGTTTATTTTATGTTGTTTATTTGAATGCAATTATATCTGTTTTAAATATTTATAAATATTCTATTTGAATGCCTCGGCCACCTAAGAGATAAGTTAATTCGTTATAAGAAAAGTAAAGTTAACCTCTTTATTTCCTCTCTGTCTAATAAAATTCAGTCATATTTCTTTCCAAACCGGTTGTAGTTTATCCTATGGAAAGATATTTTTTTAAAACCAATTTTCAATAAACATTTTTTATTTGCATTTTTATATAATAGAATATCATATATGTATGCAGGATGATTGTCAACATCATTACAAATGTCCTTACAAATCGTTTAAGACAATGTCTTAATGATAAGGGTCGACAATGTGATACCTACAATAATTTCTTATTGTCAGTCTGCCCTGTGTCTATCTCTGTCAGATTACAGGCTAACGTACTGTCGCCAGCGAAGTGAAAATTGGAGCATCATTTCTGCTAATTGCAAATTGCCATTACTAGCAGAACTAAATATATTTAAAAAGTTGTTTGATACTGTCATTGGACTTAGCAATAAATGACTTATTAAATATAGTAATTAAATTAATAAAGTAAATAATTTTGGTGTATTAATAAACGTAATATTTTGGATGCAAAAGAACGAAAGATGCAAAAACAAGAATATAAGATTGTACTAAAAATAATTATTATTTTAAAAACTATAAAATTTATCTTTCTAGAACAATTAAACAATCTAAACGTATTGATAACTAAACATAGCCTAACTAGGATTTAAAATGAAATATATATTTAACATTTTTAAGTAAATTTTTTTTTGGTAGTATAAGTTTTAGTAAGCGTAAAGTTTCAATGAGCGACGAACTTTTAAAACGATTTTAATTTACATGCTTATGTCGAGACTTTAAGTCAAAATAAAACAACGGTGACGGCAAATTTGCTAAACAGCTTAATTATTTGCAATGTCCTGGCTTTAGAAACATGAACGAGCGGTATCGCTTTAATGTTTTGTTTGTGTTAATGTTATCCAAATTTTAAGATAAAAATATTAAACATAAAAGATGCGACACTTTTCCTCGCATATTTTATTAATATTTAAATATCAAACGAATATTTGATACTATATTTTTCAGTAATTTGTCAATTTTAATAAAATGTAATTTCGTAGTCAAGATTTCTCTGGTGATTTTAAAATTACTCTTAGTGTAAACGTATAATTTTTAAGGTTAAAGTAACCCAAAGATATCATAGAGAAGAAACAACTTAATATGGATCAAAGAGGATTATCATAGAACTTTAATTGTGTAACACAAAGGAAATATCTTCTTTTATATACTATGAAACAAATAAATTATATTATATTTTTAATTTAACAAGGTCTATGTTTATTAATGGCAGTTATCTTAAATGAATCGCTTAAGTTTTAACAAGTTTCTATTAAGATAACATAGGTATATATTAATTTGTAGAATTTAAGTCTCATTAGTATGTCGTATATAATATGTTACAAAACAATTTTCCTAAATAGGTTCTTGTATGTAAGTGTAAATAATATTATTTTAACCATTAGTATTTATTTTTTCATCTCAAGAATACTTTACGATACGTGACATGCCCTCTTTTTACAAACCCGGAATCTTTTCACTGATTGTTTAACATATTCTATGATCGTTGACATAAGTGAGAAAACTTAGTTTTTTTTATGGTTCAGTAGACATTATAATACATTCTCCTAGATACACTAATTTAAATAAAGTTGTTGTATAAGGCAGTACAAATTTTAGAATAAATTAATAATATTTGTCTGGCTCGCCTATTTGATATTTGATTTGGACTATATTAAACAGTTACCATGCATATTATTTTTTAACAGTTATTTTATATAGATAAAATAAAATAATTTAATTTAAATAAAGTTAAATAAGAGTTCTTTTTTATTATAAAATATAATTTGTGACAATAACCCTTTTGGCTTGATTTCTCTTAATTCCTGTATCAAGAGAAAGGATGGAAGTTATAATCTTCTTAATATTTAGGATGGTTTAAATGCCATTATTTAGGAAATTAAATCTCGGAATAGGATTTAACGTCTCATGAGTCAGTAAGGTTTACATACAAATCTATTTCGTATATTATAATAACTTTACTGTTATTATAATTATTATTTTAAAGACATTAAAAACAAACAAGAATATAAGAATTTTAATATACAATATTCACCTTTCATATGAGTTGTAGGTGAGGTTATAAATTTAGGGTAATTTACAACTGGTTGATAACAAAAAGGGGGTGCCTCCAAACTGATAAGGCAAATTAAGCAATATAATTCATAGCATCATTCCCTAAACCAAACCTCATTCAGAATAAAAATATAAGATATTAAATCTGGAAATATTTTTTTGAGAAATAAAAAACATTAAATTGATCATATAATGTGATAAATAAATTATAATGTGACAAAAATAAATAATATACTAATAACTAGGATACGATGCAATATCGATGCTATAGGTATAAGACATAAAGAGTTGGTTGTAATATACTAAAACAAATTCATATACTTAAAATACTTATCAGTTTTATATATGTTCCATTATCATACTTATTGCATATAATCAAAATTTTTAAAAATTACATCATCATTTCTTATTTCTATCAGTTGAACCATTGTACTTTTTTATGGGTCCAGCAACCAACTTGACTCCAACCCTCTTTGGGGATGTGTGTTGGTGGGATATCCTCCACCTTTGGAACGTAATAGAAGTGGCTTAAGTTTGTAAGAATTTTAAGGTGTGCAAGTTTACAAATAAAAACCTATATAAATTATAACTTATCTAAAATATACTAACAGATTTTCACATACTTGTTGCTTCCTTTCATAAACTTGTAAACTGGACGCTTCTTAAAAGTTTTCTCGAAATAGCTTAACTGTTTTACAAGCTCGAACAATTTCGAAATTTAGTAAATTTTAAAATAAAGTTTAGGTAATGTAAGTAAATAATTCAAATTTGTTTGAGACTTATATATTTTTCATAATAATATTGAGAGATTAGTATTTCAGTTAATAGAGAAATTAGTATTTAGGTAATAGATATTTATGATAAATTTTATTCGAAATTCTATTTTGGGTTTTAATAATTAGTGTAAAATATCCCTTAAATAGTATTTACTTTATTTATAATAAAGTATATTTAAGTTTATACGTGAAAATGATATTTTTGTAAATAACATTATATAGACAATCGGTTAAGGTTTTACAAATATAGAATATTTCCTTAATATTTTTTCCAATAACTATTTCTTTATTTATGTTTGATTTCATTTGATCAACATACTTTGTCACATATTTTGGAGAGGTGGAGTGTTAATGCTTATTACAAAATATCTCAGTAAAAATAATATAAAATCAACTGTGGTCTAGATTTAATGGTGGGTATATAAAATTATAATTTTGTTTATATAATTAATTTTTAGTTATTAATTTAAGACAAATTCCGATAATAAAAACGTAAGTACAGATCACGAAAGGTTATATATTTTTTTTATTTTGGTACATTACGAAATAAATATATTTTTTAATTTATTCGAATAAGAAAATGGTATATTGTTGTAAATTGTTTTAGTTATCTCTTAATTTATATAGAGTACTATCTATCTGTTCAAGAACTAGAGTACATTTAGTTCTTGTTTTAGAATACGAGGCTTATCTGGACAATCATTCTCATTTTACGGAACCAAAACCTTTATTAAAAATTGATACAATTTTAGATGTCAAATTTTGGAAAATCTAATTAAATATAGTTAAAATACGCTTTAAAGTTTAATTTAATAAAGAGCTCTCATTTGTGAAAACAGTACGTTTCGTTAGTCACAGTAATTTCTCTACTGTTTATTTTTATTTTAGTAATTCAAATTATAAAACAAATTAATGTTATAATAAATATAATACTAAATAAATACAAAAAGTAGGTCATATACTTATTAAGTTTTGTAGTTTTATAAATTTATTTTAACGTCAAATTAGAGTTAACATTTGTAAACACGATCAGGACTTGAACGTGCGACCTCTGGGTGTCTGTTCACGTTTCTAAATACTGTTCTATTGAGAAGTTACCTTATTGTTTTTATCATTCTATATAATATTATAAACAATGAGTAGTAATTTTTCTTTCTTTATTATTTAAATTGAGAAATCACAATAACACATGTAACGCTAACACATGTATATAAAAATAATATAATATTAAAGACATTAAATTTCGGTCTAACTAATTAATTTTCGGAAACTTCAAAGACTTATGTGCTGCAAATAGGGTATGTATTAATACAACTTGAATGTTGGTAAAAGTTTGTAAACAAAATTGTATGTATTTTATTGTATGTAATAGGATCCTTATGATGAATATTAACATATATGTATATGTATTTATTTACATATGTATTATTAGTATTTAGAAATAACTTTAATTTAGTTTAATTTTAAATTTAGGTTATGTTCAAATTTTCCATTTTATTGTTTTTATCGCCTAATTGTTGTTTTTTTATTTTCTTCTTCTGTATGGGTTGACTGGTACAGAATACTCTATAGCATAAAGTCCGCCTGTTGTACTTTTATTTTATGGTACAATAAATATTTAAATAAATAAATAAATATTTAATATGAATACACAGTACAATTCATTCTCGACTATTTGTATACTATGATGAACCAAATTATTATATCAAGCATAGAGAGGGAATATCAGGCATAGAGTATACACTTATGCATTTATCTATACAATTTAATTAAAAAATAGAAATATCTATTTCACTGAATACCTAAAAATATCCCTTATTTAGATAAAAGCTGTCACTGAATTATCGAAATCATTATCAGCGTAAAGCTATTTGATATATTTTATAATTTAATATTGTTAATAAATTTAGAATTTAAATGTAATTTCAATTCAACTATCGTTTAATGATTGGGCGACCCAGGAATTTATAAAAGCAGACCTCTACAGTGAAGGTAATTTAATCGAAGCGACTCTTTTTCTTAACATTGTAGACTAAATTACAAATTATTAAATAAAATATGTACACAACACAGGACATTATACATCAGACACCTTTAATAATTCAATGAAAAAAAATTAAAACAACTTAGAATATTATAAAATAAAATGTGAATCTGGTAAAAACAAAGACCGCAACGTCAATTTTAATTATCTTGTAATTAATCATTTAATAAATTCACATAAGAAAGTTACCTCAGCTTTTGAAAATTATTTTTAAAAAATTCCAGCTTCTACTACTTCATGTTGAATTTTTGTACCTGCTATCCCAGAATCATTACTCAAAAAAGTGTAAAAGAATGTAATAATTAGTTTTAAATTTAAAAAATTTCAGTCCATTGATATTGTTAAATGTTTTAGGATTTTCAATATTAAGAGTACCTCCGACTTTAAGGGACAACCTAAAAAGACCAATCATCATTAACTAAAATATTTGAAAGTTTATCAAGCAAGCTCAATCACTTACACTATCATTTTAAAGTAACAATTTTTTTTATAACAAACAGTTCGGTTTTCAGGATCCAATCTTACCAGTGCACGGGTGCTCTGCTTACGGTGACTTGTTGTTACGCCAGTCAAATTTGCCATATTGATTTTAAGAGATATATTGAGAATTAACGTCGTATTGATTGCTGGGGTTCTAGTTTACCAACAATTTTTTAGTAAATATTATTGTTTGTGAAACAGTGATCACAATAAAAATACCCGACTGAGTTTGTTGTGTGGTTTTCTCAGACCAAGATCGCATTTGGAACTCTAGTCGTAGCTTTAGCATTAAGTTGGAGAGTGTCTCAACAAAAGGGCTTATTTCGATTCGAAGTATTGTATCAAAATGGGCTCTTTTTCATTTTGACTTACAAAAGTGACCACTGTTATTGATTCAACTGGAAAAGAAATAAATAAATAAAAAATAAAATTTTGTGGGACGAAAGCTTTTTTGCAAATTTTCACACCTAGGCAAGATGTAAGTATCAATTAAAACTAAAAAAAAAACACCCATAAAAAGCATTTTTTATTTAACATTACTATACAACATCCATACGTTACACAGTAATATCCTTGATTATGATATTAAAAATAAAGATGTTCTATTTACTTTAAATTTATAAACATATTAGTGGTGTCTACCATAAAATGAGTAACATATGTCGAGCTGAGAGAATATAATCTTCTCGGATCATTAATCTCCGGTGTTTGATGTGACGAGAACACGTGGAAGCGTAATTGCAAATTCCGGTTCATAACAAAGGCGTTACATTTTATAATTAAAACATTTCACTGTGTTACAGAGATCTAACGTGTTGAACAAAATGTGAGATCGTAAAAAATACTTTTGGATTTTAAAAATCGTTTGGATCGTAGAAATACTATTGGATTAAGCGCCATAATATTTAGTCCACCTACGTTAATACAGATAATTATTTCCTATCATTGAGGTTGCCTGAAAGAAATCGCCTTTAGGCGATAAGACCGCCTTTTGTATTTACAATCAGTAATTGCAAATCTATAATGTGTGTGTATTTTCTATGGTTATGCAATAAAGAATATATAATATAATAATAATATGAAGATCGAATCAAATATTTTTTATATGCAAATTATTTCAATAGAGAAGATGGTTGAAGCCTATCTAATACCTAAGACCCACTGATAAATAATGTAAAGTCTGACGTCTAAGGCCGCATAGTCAGACCTCAAGATACTGTTAGTGCGTTTTGTGTACATCCGGAACTTTCGAGGTAGATGACTAATTAACTGGCTTACTGAAAGACACATCTTGTTTATCTGTGAATACGATTGCTGCACAGCATTCCAAACTTCGTCTTTAAAATTAAAATGTAACGAAATTTATACGCAAGTTAAATCCGTACAAAATAGTTTTAGCATATTAAGCGATATTTTATTTTGATTGTTGATTTGACCCCAAAAAAATATTATAGTCATATGAGATTTTTTTTTTCACAATATTGTTAAAGATCAAAATAATTTATATAGTATGCAAAATATTTTATTATATAATTACTTATGAAGAAATTAATTAACAAGAAAACTAGTGAAGTGCACAGAATAAGTTATTATAAACACAGCTACTCCCGGAGAATATTGACGAAGATGAACTAAACTAAACATAGTCTAGATGTTTAAACTTCGATAATTAATCTCATATAAATCTTTATATATAAAAGCGTTAGGAAATTGTAACACAAATATTTCCCTATATACATTTTATTGCTCTGCACTGATTAACATTTTTTTTGTTCATGTTTTTTCGGTTTCAGCTTTTAACAGGTTACACAAAAAAAACAGAATATCCGTCTCATATATCAATACTTTATTGAACAAATCTCATTTTTTTTAGTACGTACATACAAGTATTAACTTCCATGTCACTTTATCAACATTATTTTTTATTTATGACAATGGTATCAAAACGCTTAAGATAAATAGTTCATATTTGTCTAAACTGTATTGTTACACATAAACCCTTTATATGCCTACTAAGAATACCACTTGTTAAAAGGTTATATATATAATGCAAAGTCTTTTGGCAAGAGCAGAACTGGAACCTACAAAGTAAAGATTATTGTCCGTCAGGTCGTTTAGATCTAACAATTAAACTATCGCACCTCTACAAATTTTAACGAACTTATAATTTTATATAATCTTTAGACTTTATTGGGAGGGAATCAATATCTTCTTTAGACTTCTTTAGAAAATCGTAACTGTTTTACTTAACCAAAATGTTATTTCTATGAAAATGTTTAGTGAAGTTTATTTATCTTTTATAATATACACATAATAAGGATTATAATATTCATATAATAAGTCTATAGACTTGTATCATATAAATAAATTCTATCGTGACGTAAGGTTGCTACTTGCCAAGTTCTTGACTTATATCCTGACATTCACGTATATTTGTCAAGTTCTCAACTTGAGTAATATAAATATCGTCGTTAATTGAATGCTAAAACATACTCAATCGCGACAAACCATAGGAGCTAAATTGATTTGAAGAATACTTCACTTAAAGCATTTCTATGCTTTGAATATTGAGAGTAATAAACCCAATTAGGAGTTGAATGTTCCGTACCAGTCATTTTGTAAAACTTGTTTCAAGTATATTCAATGAAATAACTGAAGCTTGTATGATAAAAACTTTGTACGGATGAAGTTTAAAGACTTTACGTGTTTAACCCAATAAATCCAGAAGTGGACATACCTATTTAATTTGAAGAATTACTTATTTAATAATAAATGATATTTTAAAAATGTAAACTTCATTCATTGTATTCTTTTAAGAGTAAATTAGCTAGAATCATTAAATATTTTACTCCCTGAACTGAGATTTCGTTCGTCGAGTAAATATCTTCTGAATTCTTAATATTCGTGGTTTAATAGACTTTGTGAGGATTAAATGAGAGTAATAAAACGATGACACTGAAAAATCAAAGCGTTAACAACTTCTTATCTCGATATTATTAAGACAGATATTAAATCATTAAATCATAATATCCAAAAAATATATATATTAAATCTGTATTATAAAATTTTCGTTTTTATTTAGTATTGCTTTACATTAACATATACTCGCATTCTTGTCCAATTCCACATGATTATATGAAATAAATAGTCATTTTTTATTAAGTCTTTTCTGTCTTTCTGCTTAGACTTAAGTCTAATACCAAAAACTATGGATAACATAAACAAATTTTAGTTCAATATTAATACTCTTTACACATCAGTATGATTTATAAAAATAAAATAAATTATATACATGATATAAAACACTGTTTAATGAAATGTTTTTATCATACTTTCTCCTAAGTTCATTAAAAGAGTTAAAACATGATTATAATATCAATAATAATTATAATCCTTGTGTTATATTAAATATATTTAGTCACACAACACTGGTTGTTGACGTCACAGCAGCTCCTACTATAAAACTTAATTCTTTCATTTCATTTTAGCACTTACTTAAATAACATATGTTGACAAATATCATACATTGTTTTGTATTACATATAACATTAAGTTAGATAAATATACTTCCTATATAGAACGTATATAATTTCAGTACAATACTTCATCAAGATTTATTATATATTTTATCTTGAGGCATAAGCCTATATATAAATATAATATTGCCCATAAAATCTTGATGTTTATAACAAGGAAAATGTGGAAAAAAGGACCTGGACGCGGCGTATGAAAAATCGGATGCCATTACAAAAAAATCGTGTAAATGGATCAGAAAGACTCATACATAACACCATTATGAAACTATTGTGTATTTTCAGTGTCATAGAAAACCGAAGTATGTGATAGAAGAATATCTATAATATCTACCACTGACCGTACATCACACCCCTTTTAGCAATATTTCCTTTCTACCCATTTGTTCTTTTATTTTTGTTTGAGTAATAATTTATATAAGTTGCACATTCTTTTATTTATTATCTATTAATATTTATTTATTTTGCAGGTTAAGAAATAAAATATATTTTTACTATTTAACTTATAAAGACATTTCAATATATAGTATAGTGATGAAGTTATCGTATTATATCAGATCGATTAAGAAACATTTTTAATATATTTATTTGGATATAACGTTATTTATTCGAAAATAGTCTTATATTATTTTAACTTATTTATTTAAACTAGGAATAATTTTTCATGTATGTATGTGTATGTAAAGTAGCTATAAAAAATATTTTATTTAATAAATAAACTTCACCTTTCTACTCCTATTGGTTATATTTTGTTCGTACATGTGGTAATAAGGAAATAAATATTTACATGATCCTAAAAAAACTAAATATTCAAATGTTTGTTACATAATTATAGTAACATTTATATAAAATACAATATAAACACCAAGATATATATTCATTGAACCACAAAATTCAATCAACAAAGGCATTGAAAGTTTAACCTTTAAACATTGTCACTATTACTTCGTCAACTCAATCTTAAACTTTTTCCTAATAAACAGATGTAAATTAATTTTCTTATTCTATGTGTAAATTGAATCTACAGATGTCGTTTATTCATTTTAGGTTAATACTAAAATTTATATTTTAAAAACTGTACAAAATAATATTAAAAACAGTTCATAGTCTTTGAGGATATTGTATGATGAATGTAGGTCGCCGGGGCGTCACGGTGTGTGTTAACGCGATCCCGTGACGTCCCATTACGGCGCTGAGGGCAACCGTTGGTTTTTTAGTGGGTAGCCTTAAAAATGACAGCATCCTCTATGCTGCCGTACAGTCTCACATCACCCCCCGGCCGTCACCCCCCTGGGCCGATGGGGTACCCGTAACGGGTTTTTCCAATGGAAAAAAAAGAGAAGGATGAATGTAGGTTATCTCTTTTTAAATTTAATCCTATGGTTTTTTAATAGTTTTTCCCATGTAGCCCATGCGAATAAAAACGTGGGAAAAAAAATCTTAAAACATTAAAACTATTAAAACTTTCTTTCTAATAACAGAAAGGGTCCTCATGTTAATCAAACCCATTATGAATAGAAGATCTGAAAGCGTTTTACCATAACCATATAAAAATATGCTCTCACATGAACGAACACAATTGTAAGTGTCCATAAATCATTACTGGAATATTTATTGAAAGAGACTCGAAGAACCATTTGAAACGAGTGATAAAAAAGTTTTTCACATACAAGATTTACTAAATAGAAATAGTTTTACAAACGCTTTCAAGTATTTACGGTTTTTCTATTATAATTAATAAAATATTAAAACTTACAACAAATAACTTTACACAATAAAAAAAAATCTTTATTTAAATAGAATAAATTATATACTTAAAATCGCTAAATGAATTGACTTTATTATATATCTCGTCTTATTGCCTAAACTTTTTTTGATATGTTTAGGTTAAAATTATAAATTATCTCTCCCAATTATAAAAGTATATGTTATCATATTTACTTTATATGTAATTTATATCTATATGTATGTATATATTTATTTATTTATATTTGTATATATACGTATTTATATGTCTGTAGTACCTATTTCTGCCTTGTCACACTGATGGGTAGCTGGTAGAGATCTCTTATTAGAGATAAGCTTATCCAATGTTTTTCTTTTTGTCTCTTTCCTATTATAATTTATATTTCACATGGTACATAAATAAATAAATAAAATTCTAATATTAAATTTAGTTATATATTGTAATTAACTGAAATATTTTTTTTAAAAAGAATTCGTTTTTTTTTTAATTATAAATAACATACTTATTCGATTACTTACAAAATTTAATGTAAATATTTGTAAGTATATCTCTATTATATGTATGTTTAGATTTGTAATTGTATTTAATTGTATTAAGAGGAATACATTGCAAATTTTACTAATAAAAAAATATTTTATTAGTTCTTTCTGGCTAGATATTTGTCAATACGTGATCATCCTTAGCACATTTAAACCAAAAAAGAGAGATAAAATCTCTGTTTTGATAATTGAAGTTAGTGAACTAAATGAAACTTGGGAAATTCTATTTTGTACATTTTATATATTTTTATATTATATTTCTGAATGGTTTGAATCTTGACAGTAGAAACAACGAATCCATTTGCAGTTCTGTAATTAGAAATGTAGCGAGATCTGGGGCATGATGTCAGATGTTGCACTTACATTTCCTGTCAACTTGATAAACAGGTTTGGACAATTTAAATCTATATATATATATATATATATATATATATATATATATATATATTGTTCTAGAGTCAAAGAATCTTTAGAAATATTCTACGTAACAAGTACTTTCTTTTGAAAATAGTTTTATTTTATATTCATATTATAATAGTTTATGTAAGCTATGTGTATAAATTATTATGTAACATATTAACCAATATTAAAACTTTGTCATTTATCTTCTATAATATAAATACTTCAAGGTACCTAAGCAATGTTTGAATCAACCAACATCCGTTCAACTTACCTAACTACTCGTAATACCACCTACTTTAAAAGCACTTGGCAAGTCAAAGCGCCAGTTCAGCCCTTTCAATAACCGCATTCATAATAAATTGCCATGAATCACAATTTAGCTACCACTGTTATGATAATGTATAATATTGACTAACAGTTTTCAAATGTATTCTTGAAATAATTTATAATTCGGCTTATTTCCAAATAAATATAGCAAAAAACTAAAGATTTTTGTTGACAGCATGAAGCATAGAAATCAAAGTCCTTTAATTGACTAAAATTGAAATTCAAAATCAGTTAGAATTCAAAAAATTTCATACTTAGATATATCTTAAAAGGACTTCATTCCTTTTGTAGATACTTAGATAGGTATATCTTAAAATTCGCCGAGGCATCACGGTATGTGCTAACGCGATCCTGTGACGTCCCATTACGACGCAGAGGGCAACCGTTGATTTTTTAGTCACCCCCCTGGTCCGACGGTGTACCCGTAACGGGTTTTTCCAACGGAAAAAAAAGATATATCTTAAAAGGAATCAAGTTTATACCTTATTAATGAGCTTACTGTCATTTGAGATATAATCTCTTGGTAACAGGGGGTTTAATAAACATTAAAAACAACTTTCTAAAACAGCAATCGGTGGATCACATAAGCAACTGTTTTGTGTGAGAATCACCAATCACCAACCACCAACCACCAACTTAGACTCTACAGGCAAAACAACCACTGCGCCAACCGACCATCATATTAAATAACTCATTGCCCACTGTCAAGGCTGTAATTTGACAGTATCATTATAAAAAAAATCTAATTTTATTTATCAACAAACTTTTATCACAATATTGTTTTCAAAAATCCTAGTTTTTCAGTAAAGTATTATACGATGCGGTTTGTTTATGTATATTTATAAGGATATAAGGATACATATATTTTATACTTATATTACCGAACCGAAAATTCATAATAACAAACTGTGTTTTAGTTTTACTTTATATTGTACATACAGCCAAAATAAATGATTATGAAATTCTATTCTCAAATTCTAAACTAAACTTCTATATAAGTAGATAGTTGACTAAAATGTCTCCCGTTTCAAAGTATTTCGATCCGTTCCTATTTTGATATCAGCCATTCCAACTATGTATACTTAGTGCTGAGCTAAACAAATTTTTATTTAATTTATCGCTGTTAGATAAAGTTTAATAACTAGCTCAAAGCCAAAAATTCTTAAATAAAAATACGAAATTGTAATTTAAAATAAAATTATATTCAATTAAAAACATTAAAACCAATATTTAAGCAAAATATTTATAAAACTTTTCAGATGCATGTACATTTAAAAAACATGGTTATACTATAGTTGAGTTACGAGTATGATACATTTACTATTTACAATAACATAAAATCATTAATAATAATAATGTTTATTTATATTATTAAATCTAACTTTTTTTTACAATTTTATAACTACAATTTTTTCCTGTTAGTTAACAAATAAATAGCTTTTGAGCGTTTTTACTAATTACCCGTCCAAACAAACCAAGCTCAATAATCTCATAAAAATATGCCAAGAGCGCGTTACGACACAGTTCTCACGGATTACATTAACTAGAGGACTGAAAAAGTGCTATCTAATTTTCACTACAAATCTGAGAGATAACCGTTAATAACGCAAGCTATTTATAATATATATTTTATTATATAGAATATAACAAATCTAGCTTTGCTTCACATAGTATCGTGATTCTATTAAACAATTTCGTTCTATTATATTATGGTTTAACTTGCTATTATTTTAAATTTATATTTCTGTGATAATTAGCGTTTCTAAAGTTCATCGTATTTTAAAAGAAATATTTGCTCGAAAGCTTTGTTTAATGAATCACAATCATGCAAACTTGATTTTCTTACATTTTGTTATTGATATTATTTTACTCAATACTAAATTACTTAATTTTATGTGATTGAATATTTTGGCTAATAAAATAAACATATAATTGTTTTTTTATCCTTTCAATGAAAGAAATATTATAGTCATGATAATTTATTCTTACTAATAACTTGTGTTTGTTTATTATTCTCTCTCTCCTTAACTATCAATCGATTATTAATAAATTTTGCACAGACAGTGTCAATGTGTATAGAAAATAGATAGAAATTCATAAAACAAGATGTTTCCGAGAGACAAAATTTACATTTAAAAGGCCGTCGTTAACAAAGCCTAGTATTTTATATATTATTTTTAAAAAACAAAATTCGTTCGTCACTACAATATCACCACAAAAATTCTAAAAGTCGTCGTTGTTGAAACTAAAATCAAGCCTTTTAAAATAAACAAAGAGCCATGCAAAGCGATACGTTCGTCATAAAAAATTTAAAAATACCACACAGTTGATAAAAATCGCCAATAAAAATGACAAACGTTAGAGAATACAACACTTTGACGTAACTTTATTTTGAACTAAAACATCAAAAAAAAAAATTACGAAATAATAAAACCAAATATTAAATAAAAACATTTAATTAATATCATGTATGGGTTTTATAAAACATATGTTGAAATAGTTAAGAAAGTAAATGTTACTTATAAACACATAGTTTATATTGTTATCTCGTTTAAATAATATATTTTACTATTTTATAAATATTAAGTATAATTACAAAAAATGTATTTCTTGTTATTAAAAATAAGATATGAATCCCACTAAATGTATTTATTTTGTAATATTGTATAAAATTAATCAATTATTATTATTTTACATATTTGAAAACCATATTAATGTTTATTGAAATTTTGTATAATGTTTAAGCTTTCATGTTTTAATAACTTTGTTTTGATTTCCATAGTGTTATTCTAACAGTCAATTCAGTACTTGTTATTTGGAAATAATTTACTGGGGGTTGATATAAAAGGCGGCAGACTTTTTTATGGTGGCGAATAAGAAAGTTATTGTAATATTGTAATAGTTAGCAATAGTAAAAGTAATAAGTAATAAACGAAAAAAGTGTCTTTTAATTTAATAGTGTAAAGTTTTCAATATTAAATATGTTTATGGATGAATAACTAGGGATTTAATTTTAGGAAAAAAAAAAATATAAAAAAAAAAAAAAAGAACTTTTGAATAATTTCATCCTCCAAATGCAACAACCAACTTCATATTATAATAATACGAAGAGTATTGATTTAGCAAGTTTGTGATAAAAGTTTAAATAACATACTGCTGCATGCGTAATGGTGGTGACTGACAAAGT
This sequence comes from Mechanitis mazaeus, assembly GCA_959347395.1. Taxonomy (NCBI): domain Eukaryota; kingdom Metazoa; phylum Arthropoda; class Insecta; order Lepidoptera; family Nymphalidae; genus Mechanitis; species Mechanitis mazaeus. The sequence continues at coordinate 11,360,729 of OY365754.1, forward strand.
TTGAAATGAACAAGATTATTATAATATGAGGTGCTTACACAACGTGTCTTTTATTATTTAGAAATTTATATTTGTGTGAAGGTATTTTATCTATATAACATTTTAAAACTCTTTGTCACTTTTATTACTTTTATATTCTAAAGTCCTCTTTTATAAGTTATTTATGTAGTAAACACCTAGATGATTATTTTAAAAGTCTACTACTAAGTAGAGTTATATATACACATGTTTTATATGTATAAATATATATACCTTATTTTTAATTTTTATTAATGCAAAGTTTAGTATAATAGAAATGTTATTAAAGATATTGATAATTCTGTCTTTAAGTGACATAAATGTCGTCTATTGTTTTTAAATAACATGAAAGTTTTATTATTTGTTTTTTGTGCTTTTGAATGACTCACAACTGCCACAATTTTCGTTATATTCGCAACTGAGGACTCGAACAAAGGAATGAAATGCAGTTCGCTCTGATCCCCCCGCCACTCGCCAGTCAGTATACACCATTCACCACTAAGCCAGTGTTGCCTGCTATCCTCACACCTTTGTTACTTCTATTTACGTATTATCTTGGGCCATTATGAAATTTTTTTACTCTTTATTTTTCTAGTATATTATTCCTGACTTTTTTGTTGTGAGGACTTATTATTTTGTGTACCGTAAATAAAGAGAATTATTTTATTAAACTTTTGTGAGTTTTTTTTACCACTTTAATGCACCATCCTCTAATACAACTCTCAACTATAGGTCTCAATTACATACGTTACTCCGATTGCAATGAGATGTTATAAAACAATGAAATATTTTTTTTTGTAATCGATTGTTGATTGTAATATTGCAAATAAAAAGGATGTATTTTATTGGTGATACTTCGTATAAAGGATGATTTTTATTAGATGTGGGATTTTGTAAAACTGTTTTTTTAAAAAGCGTATTCAAATAACGAAAAATTATTCGAGCTCTGTGAAACGTCACGTTCATAGAATTAAAAGCACAACAAAAATAAAATGCGTCCGGCGCTAGAAAGATTAAGATTTGATGAAAAGTATTTCTTGTGTTATTGTTTTATAATGTACTATTCTTTTTAATTAATATATTTTGAATAATTGGTAAAATATTATATATGAAACAAAATAATATCAGGTTTTATTTAAAGAATAAATTATTAATAACAAATAATTTAAATGCACAAGTTATGTACCTTTCACCCAAATGAAATAAATTTATCGTTTATTAATCTAGTATTTCTAATGTTTGTCTCATATTTTATAGAAATATATTAGTATTTTAATATATCGCTGTTAGAAAACCCAAATCAATAATTTTATAAAACTATAGCTTAAATTAAGTGTTTTATTTTAAAATTATTGAATAATTCTGAATAGTTATTTAAGCTAAACCTCTTTCAATATTTAATTTATAACAAGAGAGAATCATAAAATATTTATTAATTATAATACACTCCATACCATTTGCTAGCTCATAGTACTTCTTATGTAGTATTTTAATGTATAAATAAATTAAACTATTTCTTTTACGCTTGTAAATATATTAAATATTATTACATATTTTTTTTCAAAAAGTATTACTGTAATATATTCAATATTCAAACTCTCAATTGTTATAAAATACCCAATAACCCAATATTTTAGTAAAACATTTAAAACACTTTCAAAAATAGATGAGGTATATATTATTCTTATCCCAAGTGGACACGAAACATTGTCTTTTATAGTCTGTAAAAAATAAAGTTCCTGCCCAAATAATGTATTATAAACTTTTTTATTAGGATTAAAATGAGACTAATTTCCTTTCACTGTAGGTGGTGTGCTAAAGGGAATTGGGGTGTCGACTCGTTTTGCTGAAAGAGTTAATTTGCGTCCTTTTGAATCATTTTGCTTAATTGGATTTATTTTAATAAGAGCAATTTTATAGTGTCCACTTCAGTGCGTTATATTGTTTACATCTTACATTTTAAAATAACTGAGAATTGTAGTTACAAGTATCAAATTAAATTTAATTAGATAGTTGTAGCTAACAAGGATAGGATATAGGATATACACAATTATTAAAATTATCGTCTTGAAAATTTAAAAATTTTACAATACTGATCAACTATCACTATCAAGTTAATTATCATAAAATAATTTAAACACTTTATTTATTAGATGAAGATATCCACACATTCAATCATTCAAGCAATCAATAGCATTTGTTTCAAATCTGAGTAGCAGTTCCTAAAATAAACATTTGTGCTCATTCATAGAAAATGAACTTAATTTTGATTTTCATTATACCGACAGTCATTGGTAACTATGATATATAATCGATTAATATTTGTTACCATTAAATAAAATATTAAAAAAATATGTTTTACGAACATTAAGACTTAATAAGAAAATATACGATAACTTAATATGACGTAGATAATTAATAAAATATTTAATGTTTGTTTTTAATTCCTTTCAGATTTGAAATCCTCTTGAACGGGTGCTGTTTGCGGTGACTGGTTGTTTTGGAAGCCCAGTTTGCGATATTAGTTTTACTAGAAACATTGGGACTTCACGTCGGATATATTGCGCTGTTTCTAGTTGTTTGAATATTGTTTATTAAATATTTTGAGGTTTGTTTAGGAATCAAAAGTTAAAAAGTTAAGTTTAAGTTTGTTGTGTGGTTTTTTTCAGACCAGGGCGCGCTTTGCATCTCGTGATGTCCCATTACGGTGCTGTGGGCAACCGTTGGTTTTTTAGTGGGTAGCCTTAAAAATGGCAACATCCTCTATGCTGCCGGGTAGTCCCACATCACCCCCCGGCCGTCATCCCCATGGGCCGACGGGGTAACGTAACGGGTTTTTCCAACGGAGAAAAAAACAAAAAAGGGCGCGCTTGGAACCCTCGTAGCCTTAGCTTTAAGTTAAATAGCCTTGACTTTAGATTGTCTCAACAGAAGTGGTTATTGTGGTGGTAAAAAAAGGTTCTATGGTCAAAATAGGCCAGGCTTCTTCTATTAAACGTACAAAAGTGATCACTGGTATTGATTGAAAGTGGAAAAGAAATAAATAAATTGAAGCTTCTTCGTTTTCTAAAATCTTTTCAATATAAAAGCTCATGCTGCAAGTTTTGTCCATTTTTGCAATCGACGCGATGAGTTGAAACTTGGTGAATGCACTATGCTTTTTTCTTGTTCCTTTTTTATAACGTTCATTTGGATGTTTTGGACATATTTAAACTTTTAATATATTTTATTTTAATTTTAATTTTATTTTATTCCAACTTTGTAAAAAAATCTTATTGATAAGGCATAGTACTTTTTTATTATACATGCATAGTATCTTATCTTCAATTTACATTCTTAAGGCTTCAATACATTATTTCTTCTATAAGTATTTCGAATCATTATTTAGTTTTATCTTCATAAATATAATAAAAAATCACATACTTCTTTTTTCACGATATTGTCATAAAAACAAAGGATTTTCCGTTCTAAATATTTATGCAAATATTTTATAGACCACAGAGACAAAGGTTCATCAGTATTCCATGGATATCTAACTAAATTGAAACTAATCTACTAATATCAGCTTTGAAGTACATTCTAGAAATAAACTAATTGAAAGTTCTAGAGAGCCTAAGATCTTTAATTAAGTTATAGAAAGATTTTGATGTTATACCCCTCACTCCCGCTTCTAAAAAGTGCATAATTACTATATATATTCCTAGTCAAATCTTAATACTTGTAATATTTGTGATATGTGATATTTGGGATAGTTTATTAAAACAGTAAGCTCCAAAATAACTAAGTTGTAGTACAGCAATAAAAAAATCTCATTCATAACTTTACTAACAGCCCTTCATATAATAAACACAAATTTAACTTACAGTAAGTAACAGCTTTGTATTGCTTTATGATTCATTCTATTACTTTTACCAAACACAAAATTTTTTAATTTGCAAGTTTTATAAATATCATTTCTTCTTGTTCAAAAATAAATAAATATGTAAAATACCATGGCATAAATGGCAATTTATGTTAAAAACATGTTAAAACAATCTAATTGTTGTCAGACTTATAAGATATATATACATTTTAATAATATAAATCCTATAAACGAACCTTCCCATGATTGTAGTCAGCTTTGAACAATCATGGTCACGTGAGTTTTTAAATATATTTCAGCAAAACTAATTAAAAACAAATTACTTTTGAGTACAAGCAAACTCAATTACTGCAGCGATTATTATAACTGTGCAATATGTAATAAAAACTTTTATAGTTGAGATATAATTATTGTATCAGATTAATGACAGCGAACAATTTATTCAAATTTGAATTCGTAGAACAATTATTTTATAATAATTAAGATATTATTATAATAAATTACACGGTCATATTAATATTGAAGTAATGCTAACAAGTATATTATATATGAAACCGTAAAATAAGATATCTAGTTAAAGTAGATACATGTCCATTTGTTGATTTTCTTTTTGTTGTTTTAAAACGATAATAATATGTCTGGGAGAAATTATCTATATTTGCAAGGAAGAAGAGCGTAACTCACTTATTCTAACGTTTCTGGAGAGCGTTAGAAACATTCAAAAAAATATAATTATGTTCTTTTAAACTAGACCGGAAGATGTTTAAAGATGTTTATGAGAAATTCAATTAGAAACAAGGGATAATATTTATATAAATTTTTCATGTAAACATTTAATAACTTTTTTGTAGTTATAATATAAACTTTATAAGTTTAATTGTTAGTCGTGAAATAAATATATTCATCATCATCATATTTATTATTACGTAAGATACTATAGGAATAAAACAAATGAATATAATAAAAAAACTATATTTTATTTATTATAATCGTCTCAAAATCGACTTAATTTGAGTAGTATATGTTTATAAGAAATAAATGTAACTACAAAGTATATTTATTTTGTAATATCATATGTTGAAAGATATAGCATAATGTTTATCTGTACCTGTATATAGGTATCTTAAAAAACATTATTAGACTTCAGCCATACTTGGAATTACCTTAGACTAAACGTTTTGTCCGTGTATTGACCCAGACTCCTATATCCTAGGTCGTAGGTTCTATTTCAAAAAGGAACAATTGTTCTAATCCACAAATTATTATTCCGGGTCTACATATAAATATACAAATATCATCCCAAAAATATATAAATTTACCTTGCGATTCGGCAAACGCTCGGTAATGCTTCGTAATTCATTCTGTTCAGTACTTTTTCGTCACGCTAAGTGTGATTTGATTTGATGTTTTTAAGTCATTTCTTATTGTTCCCAAATAAATGTGTATCTTATTTGTCTCTATGTTAATTCTGTATTGCTTTTAGTATAATAGATATAAGTTATATGTAAATTCTATTTTCTTGGAATTTTGTCACATATTTTAACTTTCTTTTGCGTAATATTTGCCTTAAGAAATTCAAATTTTGTTTACAGTATAGCCCTTTGAACAAGTGAATAATAAGCTAAGCAAGCTATGAATATTTTAGGTATTTCAGAAAATTTTGACAGATATTGAACTTAAAAATGTAAAATGTTTATTATTATATAACTGTTACTGAAAATTTTAAAACTTTTGGGATCTGCACAGATATTGTAAAAAGATTATCCTTTGGACGTCTTTTTCTATGTTTGAGGTTTTAATAAATACACAATTCCTTTTTTCCAATACAGAGGTGGAATTCAAATAAGTCGATTTAATATAATAAGAAATTCAATAAATTTTACTAATTTTCAGTTTTATTAGCTTTAATAGTGTCATTAATAACTTTCAATATATCCAATGTATTTTATATTTGGAGACAATTTAGAGTGTGTTCAAAATAACATACTAAAGTCGGTTCATCTGTTTGGAAAGTACTGTACAGGGAGACACACAAATACGAAAATACACGAATTCGCAGATAATTAAACTTATAACGTGCCTGGTTTATAAGCAATTAATAAAAAAATCAGAAATATTTTTTTAATTTATCTCGACCTTTGCAGGTCAGGTAATTATTTAATTATAAAGTGTGACATGGAAATGACACGACAGATTCAATAAAATATAGGAATAACCTTATGATTGAATAACATCAATAGAGAATATTATATCCTATTCACTAGTGGTTGGAGCCATAGTCGTGTGTTTAATTGTTTTATTTTATTATTTATTATAAAACTGATCGTCTCAATAATCATTTAACATCAAATCTTAATTCCAGTAATAATTTTCACTACATAATAAATCCAGTCAGTAATGTACAGGCTCGTGTAATCAGACGTTCATTAATCTCTTGTCTCATTGAGATGTCTCGTAAACCTTGCCAGCACTTAGAAGTGTTAGCGGGATATTTTGTCTTCACTTTATTAGAATTGTGAAGTTATATGAATTACCAATAGTTATACTTTATTGTTCAGTAAAAGAGGAAGTGTGTAAAAATGGTATATTATGAATATTTCATTATCTATACTTTAAGTTTTTTTTTTAACTAAGCTACATTTTAACAAACACATTTTAACCTTTTTTATAATTAATTTCTTAAAACGAGAATCGTTCGTACTTAATGTAAAAATTAAATGAATTTTTTATTCATAATGTTCTAAGGCTCTTTAAATATCGAATTATAAAATATGATGTAAAAATAAATATTGTAAAAGCAAGATAAACAGAATTTTAACCAATTTAGTAATCACTTAATAGGACACTGCAAAATATTAAGAAAATTTTATACAAATCTTTCCTAAGAAATTTGAAGGAGCTTTTCAAGTGGGTCGTGAGACAAATCGTAAAATGTATGCCTTAAAATGGTGATAAGAGATTGTTGAAATTTTTTTTATTTAATATTATTGTATTATTGTTTTATAATTTCAGAATATTTATTTGATACGTACGTAGCAAACAATTAAAAAAACAACGTAATACAAATAAATAGATGAATCAATTTTATTTTATAAAATTTAGTTTCTATTTACTTTAATATTGTATATTCCATCAATAATAAAATCACAGTAGCCGAAGTGATCGAACACCAGCTTGCAGAAAGAAATGAGGAAAAATAAAACGGCAGTGATGAATTGATAAGAAAAGAATAGTAAGAAGAAAAGGAAGGAAATATAATACTTCTATATAATGTAATCGTTCAATGGTTTAAAAAAAATTATATCGAATTGTTTTTTATCTATAACACTATGAAATTGCTAAGAAAACAGACACAGATACAGTAAAAATACTAAAAAAAAATATTATTTATAAAAGGGTTCTATAGACATTGCATTAACAAAGCCTCTGTCAGATACAATAAAAATATACTTTTAATAAATATAACGATATGTCGTAATAAAACTTTATCAATAAAATTAACGGAATATCCCTTTATCTTAATGAAGTCATTACGTACAATATCTTTAAATATGTTTTCATATATTCTTTGTAATATAGAATAAATCTTAAATAAGCCTAATTGCAAATTGTATATATTAAAATTGATATCAGTCATTATATTATAGCTTTTTTGTAACGTAACTTTATATCAAACTTGTATATTTTTATCATTCTAATTAACAAGTTTCAGTTTAAGGCTTGAGGATCTTTCTGAGTGAATAATTGCTTCAAGACTCTAACAAGTAATGGAACTGCAGTTTGTCGCTAGCGTGGAACATGACAGTTAACTGTCCAAGTATTTCTGGAATACACGCTATTTGCTACAACTGCCTTTCTCTTAGTTTAAACTTCTTCTATTTGTCATTATTTAAAGTGTTACATTTACAATATTTATATATGTGGATATATATGTAAAATAATATGATACAGATGTAATATTTGTGTTTGAATGTTAGTTAAAATCTCTGGTTGTATTAACATAATTTTGAAATTCTTTTACGGTTACATATCTAATTTAATACCTCAATCAAAATATTATTTATTAAACTAAAATATTCTTTATAAGACTAAGTATGGATACAGGTTCTACATATAATTTAAAAAATTATTATAAAACGAATAGTTGAATTAAATTGAAAATTTCATATATGTGCATTTTTGCATGATGATAGACAAGAAAGACAAATAAGTTGGTAAATTAGAGGTGAGGGGCCCAGAAATATTTATGTGAACGTGTTATATTAAAGGGAGGGAGTCACAGTTACAGTTAGCACAGGAAGTTTGATATACAGTTCTAAAGTTATATTATTTTTTGATTGAATGGAAACTATTTTATATAAAGAATTTTGTTGATTATAATCTTCAAAATTAGGCGATAATTTTTTTATATAACAAAATCTTTTATACAAATTAACAAAGTAAAACAAATGTAAGAACATTAAGTATCTAAAAAAATTATGGTAAAAAATATAATAATAAATTAAAAAAGGAAAGAAATCACAAGGTCTTCTTAAAGTTTTATCGACGTTTAAAAATATATAATATATACATGAAAATAAATTCCAAGTGTGAATCTCGCTACAAATCTAATCATATTCTGCATAGTATGCGAGATCTTGAATTCAAATGCGCATTTTGCTACAATGTGTTTGTTACTCTTACAAATCGAACATGATAGTTCTATGAATGCAAACCATTTCTCGTAAAACGTGTCTCAATGTATAAGAAAGTTTAATATTCCATATAAATTAATCAATGAACTATGTGTTTCATACAATGATTTATTAATAATGATCAAAATAATTCTTTACTACAGTAATTATCAAAGTGATAATTGAATTATCAAATTGATTAAAAAAAATTGACTATGATCAGCATATTAATGTATGCTGAAGTTGAAAACTTATATGAGGCGCAAAACTTCATTAATATTTTGTATAGCATTGTAAATTTAATATTACTACTGACCGCCATTTACTTTGGTTGGTGAGTAATATTGTCAAATTGAGATCTTATATCGTTTACATATTGTAGAAAATGTCGAGGCAAGGTTCTTTCAAATGCAAAAGATCAACAATAATGAAGACCAAAGAATCGGTTAAGATAAAGTAACATATTATACGTAAAATTATATTCTTTATATATTTTACTCCTAAACTTCCTTACGATTTAATAAATGTTTAAATTAATCATATTTCAAAAGAATTTGATTTCAACTCACTTTTTTCTGATAATTTCAATACAGTGATGGTAATTGAAAATGTAATATGTCACTAACAAACCGGTAAGAAACCGTAATGTCAACTCTGACCAAAGGGACATAAAAGTACTCACAAAATGTCTTCCTATAGTTTATATAGAGTGAATTTAAGTGATAATATTCTGTATATAATAAATATTTTTTTCTATAACGGCCAGAAGCTGTTTATTTGCACGGAAGATATTTTTATTCATAATATATAACAAGAAACAATATATAATAAGTGAATTTCGTAACAATATTATTATATTTTATCTCAATCATTGCCATTTAAGAACAAAATATGATCCTCCATTATACACGTTTTTTATAAAAATCTTTATCTTCAAAGCTCCTAATACTTAGCGTGCTAACAAAATTACCGAACGAAAATAACCGTCGCAAAGTTAAAAAATACGCAGCAATTTTTCCGGATATCTTTTTATGGGAATTTAACTTACGTTTACTTCCTTTTAAAATTTCAGGATGTACTTTGAGGAAATATATGGCGAAGATACGACCTTTGAGTGAAAATTACTTTTTAACATTTTTGAACATAAATTTGTCTTTATTTACACTTGTATAAAATGTTAGGTACTGTATTTGAACAAAGATGTGTCAATTGTAAATAAATTAAAATTAAAATAATGTTTTAAGAAAACTTTGGATTATAATAAATGTTTTAAAATGTATGTGTCTGTTTCTCAATAACTATCTAAAAACAGTTAAACATTTTACAAAATAATAATAATGCAACACTCTCTATCAGTATAATTAAAAACGAAATTTTATGTTATAAATAAGTGCAGTTGAAAGCGTAACGTACACTAGATAACATTTGTATGTAAAATGAATTTGGCAGTCATTGTCAATATAAGAGAAACTTTTAGTCAGGTTAAATTTAATTTATTTTATTATAAACGTTTAAATTTATTATGAATATATAAATGTATAAGAGTTCGCGTTTCGTGTTATAGCCGTATTTAGTTGTGATTACTCTGTAGCATCATCTCGTCTTCTGACAATAAGTTAAAGGCTCACTTCAAAGTTTCTTTTTATTGTAATGAAAATGACTATAAAATTATACCAATCTGATTATAATTATTTGCGTAGCGATAAAAGAATAAATTTGATTATTGCATTGCAACAAGAATAAGATTTAAAATCTGTTTAAATGTTATACTGATCTTTCACATGAAGGTGTCAATACACTCGAGTGACTCTAAGTCCTCTTTTCTGATAAAATCTGTCAAGCTTCACTCGGTCTATAAATACGTCAATTGGTTTAGTAATTTGCTGGCTGCTGGCATATTGATAACTAGTGCATATACAAGTATATGTAGATCCATTATTTTGTTACGTTATGTTTACGATACGCCAATTTATTTATTCTTTATAAATTCTTTATATTACGTTTAAAAATATTAAATATGCAAATTATTGTCCTATCAATTCTTGACTACGCAGAACTATAACTATAAGTGAAGAGATTTTTAATTAATATAATGAATTACATTACTTTTGTTTTTGATTTATATTTGGTATCTGAAAATATAATATATTTTCTTTTTAAACTCAAGTGGATTCAGAAACACTCATCATTAATACTATTATATTCAAACAACGTTTATTTTGTTAATTATTTGACCTGAAGGTATATTTGCAATAATTGTTACAGTACTTAAGTCCATACCTCTCCCCAAATATTGCCTGGAGGAGACTTTCTTTATCAATGAGACCGCCCTTTGTTCTTTTATATTAGTGTTTTTGTGGTAAAATTTAAAATCTCATATCATTCTAAATATAATAAGCTATCAAGAATTACAACGTTTTAAAAGTCAAAACAAAAACAGATACTTACCAGTTGACAATTAATTCTATGCAGTGCCTTGACTACTAATAGTAATTCTACTACCATATAAATGCATATACATGTTTCGCATTTCCACACAATACAAATGTCTAAATCTTCTAACTTTGGGACTGTTGTTTTTTGATCTTTTGAAACTAGTTTTCCGTGAAGTAGAAAATATCTAATAATGAGAGTTAAACTGGCGTTAGTGTTAGTTATAAACTAAACTACAGTTTATATACGAGTTTAAATGCTGTACCAATTGGTCAAGTATTTACTAAAATTTTGTTAAGTTTCTGTAAACTGTTTCAGTTAAATTTTGTTTTATATTTGTAAAAGTTTTATTATACATGCTCAGGTTTAAAAATCAGTTCAAGTGGTTTATAAAAAAATAGTGTTGTTTATTACATTTATAATAATGTGTAGGGAATATGTATAGTTATATAAAATACTTTTATTATCGCGATGTTTTTAGTGTTGTATTAACGTATATATTAATTTATATATATACGTGGATTGAAAAATTTATCGACATAGGATTTGAAGTTTTGAGATACCGACCCGTCCCTATCTTATAGGTCACTTTCCATTTGTCTAGTATAGCCATTGATCTAATAATTGGTTATAGAATATATAATATTATATAACATTCGTGTATAAAACTAGTATTAGGAATTGCTTCTTGAAAAAAGACCATATAAAAAAATTATAAGTAAGTGAACATAAATGTGGTATTGTATTTTCATGACCTAAAGAGAAAGCTAAATTATTTGTAAGCCAGCGGCTATGCGGTCGAAGCTTTTTGGCATTTTTCTTCACAAGTATAATTATAGCGCGAGTTCTGAGAAAGAAGGGGTAGGGGAGCGGGCGGCCTTGCGCTTCGTATGAACTCACTCACTTTCTTCAATCTGCCAATCCTAGTGTTATTTTAAAGAGCACTCTTACCGATTACATCGTTACAAATATCGATAAAACAAAAACGTAACTTTTAGTAAATTTTCTCTCATTTTAACCATTTCATATAAAATTAATAACAATACTAAATCAATAAAAGTAACTGTTTTTATGGTGGTAAATAATAATGGTACATAACAATATTTTTTTTATTATTAATAATAAAATATGGTTTGTTTATTTACTTAATACATTATACTTTATATTATGATAGATCATTATTATTATAAATTATACATCTGACTATATTAATATAAAATGAACTGGAATATAGAACTATGAGAAGAATATAATAATATAACTATTATTTACTCATTTTCTGTAGATTATAACAGTCAAAATGTAATAATTAACATAAGAGATAACATCTTATAACATTAATTAAGAGAGTTTTGACGCAAGTTAACTTCTTGCACCTTTTTCTGTAAACAAGCTCTGACACATCTGAAGTATCAAAAAACGACTACGATGTAACCTTTTCGTGCTGCCAAATAAAATTGAATCTTCTTTCAACGGAAAACAGTCCATTATACTAATAAGGTGAGTCAAGATTATATATACTACATTTTAAACCATTTTATATCATCTTTACACTTCGGTAAGGTCGCAGGGAGAGATATGATTATAGAAACGTTAGATAGGTTTTTAGGCAAGTATTATTTATAATAACGCATAATATTTTAAACGTTAAATATAGTTTTTCGTGTATTTGAATATAAAGATTTTCAATAATCTCATGTTTTAAGAAAAAAAAATTCTATTAATAATATTCTATATTGTAAAATGTAATAAATAAATGTATTTATATATAAATACTATTTTAAATTTACTAAGTAGATTTTACAAGTTTTAAAGACGCACTAATTAGTACAATATCCAAATTTATAAAGTAGTATACTTATCCATAAAACAAAAATTATTGTTATTAAACTTTATCTTTTTATAATAAAGATAATGGGGAGAAAATAGTTCCTCACATTTGTATTGTATTGCTTGCAACAAGCTAATATTAATATAATAACAAAAATGTCTGCAATAATTATATGACATCTAATAATGATTTTCTTTATATCTTTTTTCTTTCGAAATCAAAACTTTTATGATCAACACAAGTTTGTTAAATTAATTATTTGATGTTATGTCCTGTGCTATATTTTTATATTCCTTATAATTTTATAGTTATAATACACATATTTCAGAAATGACGAATGGCGGATATAGCTTAGATTTATTCTTGTATTTTTTTATTTTTTTTGATTTTGATTCTTCTTTTTATACAAAATAGACTTATTATAATATAAATTTTATATTACTCTAATAGTTTACATTTTAAAACTATAAAATAAAAAAGATGTGTTTTTATACATTTTTTAAATTTCATTATGTAAAATATTCTCTAATTGTAAGATAATATCACACTTTAGACCTTTACTATGGAGGATAGAAGTTTCACAGAGTTTATAATAATGTAAGTCAACCCTTTGTAATACCATATTTATATAGCGGTTAGTAAAAGAGCCTCTTAGATTAAATTGTAATATCATCATTAAAACTATAAAGTCATTTACATCATTTAAATCAATGTCTATACCTATTAGGAGTTTATCTTTCTAGTTAAATCTAAAATTGTAGTTTGCTTGCATTAAAGTTAGTTCTAATAATCTTTATATGTAAATTGTGTTTGAAACTTATTTATAGTGCAAAATAAATCTAAAACTCCGGCCAATATATTTATTTAAGACTTTAAAAATAGAAAATCGGATTAACGTTAATCTCTGTAATTTTAGCTACTAAGATTAACCTGAATAACTTGTACTAAATGTATATATAAAGTTAATATAGTAATTAAAACTTTAATTTATAAAATACTACTTTTTATATATTTATTTTATACTATATGAGATAGAAGTACAGAAAGGTCCAAAAAAATAGGACCAACATATTTAATCTTTATTATCTGTATAAAAAAAAAAATATTCAAAATTATAACACAAATATGATAATAAATAATAGCATAGAAATGCAAACTAGCAACATTAGGACATAGATGACTTTAAAACAATTGTGTTATTTATTTTTTGTACAGATTACAACAACAGATTACAACGTAATAATCATATACTTAAAAAATATGGACTTCACTAAAATCCTGTGCTATCAACTAATCACCAGATTTTATAATTCATCATTTAGCTTCTTAAGCCTCTCAAAAATCTAGCCATTACTAGTAAATATTATCTAGTCCATTACGACACATAAAACATTTTCAGGTCATTAAACATGAATAACATACATACATCGTGAATAGGTATTACGACCATCATTTAACTTAATCACTTTCTGTTTAATAATAATTATAAAACAAATTATATTAGTTTCTTTAATTATAGACATCTTGTCATCGAAGACTAGACGTTTGAATTTATCGTTCAAGTGTTATTCAAAGTAAAGTTTTAAAGTTAATTTTATAACAAAGAGATGAATATTTAATAAAGACAGTATAAATCTTTATCTGTTATCTGTCATAAAGACAGGACGATACAGTCTGTTATAAGAAATTGCTGTGTAACATATTGACCCTTGTCATAGAGAATACTGTTTTTCATAAATGTTACGTCGACATTTTTCATTTCCAATTACATAAATCATCTAAAGAAAGATTTCTTGTAATATATTAGTTAAATGGATAACCGAAATATTAATATCAGTAGAAAATTATTTGTATACACTCATGTTGTTTGATTTAGCTGAGATAACTATTACAGGCGTTCTGCGTCTCATTACATATATTAAAATTTAACCACACGATTCAAATATTAAAATAGTTTTTTATTAATGGTCTTGTAAACATCTTATCAAAAAGGTTGGTATAGATATATTATATTTTTAATAAGTCACAGCCAATTAAATTTTTAAAGCATCCGGTCAATGAATGGCGCGATATGTGCGAAGACAATCTTTACATAAACCTCTTGAGCTAGGATTTTTTTTTTACACTATGACTTAGACGAGTTCAACACAAATATTATTATACGATTTCATTATTTTTTAACTTTGCGTTACTCCAAAGACATATATAATATATAAGTATAGAAAAACATCGAAAATTCATTTCAATTAAAAAACTAAAATTTTCTGTTCTTATTTAAACTTAGATATTTTATTCGGACAAATTTAGCTGCAGTTGCCTTTAAAATTGGAAATTTTAATTCATCTAAAATATTCAGAAGGTATTTTTCTATTATATAAATAGAAGCTTTATTTTTCCGCTGTTACAAAACAAACGATATCTTTTTTTCTATGTATTTGAGTTAACGTTCGTCGTTTTTTTTTTACATTTTATATTTATTTAAAATTGTTTTAATTTTTTTGGTTAAAAGAACATGAATGGTGGTGTGGTCATCGATAAAACTCTCGATTAGGAAAAGTTTTTCTGTAATTTATTATGGAATAGGTTAACGGAAAACGAATGGGATTTACTTTCCAATCAAGATAAATCTGGCAGACAAGAGGCTATTGGTGATGTCCATTGATTTAAATTGAGATATAGATAATAAATGATGGTATTATTTCAAACTTACTTTAATCGAATTAGTGGATATAATATAAATAACTTCATTGGCAATATGTTTTATAAATATAGTCATCCTTATTTTAATTTATAAATTAAAGCTTGAATTTATGATCAAAATGTTATGATACAGAGAATTAAAATATCAAATTGGCTTTCTTTTCTTTAGACGCTCTGACCTTTTTAATTGTTCTCTAATTAGCAGTTCAGACTCTGAGATCGCACAAACATAGAATAAATTTGTAATAGACTGTTAAGTACACAGATGTAACTGACCTTCAAACTCGTATTCAATTGTGTTACGTCGTCACGTCACGTCGTCTTTAAAATATTAAGATTCAGACAAATTGAATTTCGTGTTACAATAAGTTACATGAAAACAGTTATGGTTTTAAATAACTTGACTTAGGCTTAAATAGGCTTGATAGGCTTCAGGCTTAAATGAATATCACATTTCAAAACGGACTTGACTCGTATGTTATAACATATACAAATATATAGCACAGTTACATCAGAATTACACAAATTGCTGTCATTAAGCATAATGTCGGATATCAATTGATTACAAACCAGAACATTGCGTGTAATATATTACATATTAAATTAATCGGCTTTGAAAATTACCGCCGTGATTACCAAAGTTAATTTAACGTTGTATTTTGAAAACGGTCTGCTTCTGAGATAAGAATCAATTTGCTCTGAAAATTTTGAGTTATTACAAAAGTCGTTCAGTATTTTGTATAAAATGTCCCATATTGCCTTTTATTTAATACTGTATAGACACTTCTATTTAGAACAATTAATATCTATTGATAATGTTAAGTTTATTTTAGTCAATTATAATATTTCTACAGTCCCCCATTTGAAAGCGGGTTTGATTATTTGAGTCTCCTTTTGTACAGCGCCAGGTTACTAAAATCTCATAATTTCCCATATGTGAATGATCAATTGGCACACTTTCTATTTCCAATACTTACGACAACTTTATGATAAACTTACAAAAAAAAACTCACGTTCATTTAGTATTAGTATTAGTTCAAAAACGTGTTCGGCGATCTATTTAGTCGGTTATTCAGAAGTTATCAAAGTAAGCTAAACTTATGATCTATTTGAACAAGTTTTGATTAACTCTAGCAAAGTTACTTCACATATTATGTGAAATAATTGAGTTGTTTAAGTTGTTAAGTTTTTTCTCTTGAAATTTAGTGATTATAAAATGATAAATAAATACAGTCATTTCATATTTCATAGCTGGTTAATAATTATTTTAAGAAACCAAAATTTTTTTATGATTTTGAAATGAAATATAAAATAGAATGATATTTATTTAATTAATTTTATTGCTTTCACATATAGGTAGGTCATATTTATTGCAATCATTGAAAATGTAATAACCATGTCAAGGTTAAAATTGTCGAACAGCTGGCTTCGAACAGAGCGTACTTTTACACGTATATATTAAAAATAGTTGAGCTCAGTTAATCAAGAAATAAGGTATTTATGGTATAATTTCAACAAAATCATAATATATATATAAAATAAACTTATATAACATATTTTAAACAGATTACTCTACTAACAAAATAAGAATCTTCGATGCATAATTTTCATCTGCAGCTGACGGTAAAATGTAAAACATCAGAATCAACCAGGCCCTAACCTCCTAATACCTGGCAAGCTATTTAAAGTAGTCAGGAATAGTGGTCATCAGAGAAATGGGGTTTTATAGTGGTTAATGTCCGGATTACAGTTTACAAACTTTAAATTTTAGTTTTGCGTGAATACTTTTAGGTCGCTTAAATTCAGTCTTCCCTGCTATAGAAAAGTCTCAGGAAGAGACAAATTTCTTTCATTATTGAAACATGTTTTTATTGCAATATCAAAAAACATTACTTTTGTCACTTGGAAGAAAATCAAAACAGAAAATTTTATACTTAAATTTATAATTAAAAATAAATATAGTTTGATAATTTAAATTGAATCTAAAGTAATGCATAAAAAAAGTATTGTTCTGCAAATATTTTTTTTTGTTCTAGAACTGGACTCAGAATCAGTTCTAGAAACAAAAATCATTATTGTTAATTAAATCATTTTTCTTTATATCATGAATAAAAGAAATTCATATTGAATCGTAAGTAACATTGTGTAATGGTACAAGTAATGTTAAATTTTCACCGCATTACAAAAAACGGCAATCTTCTCAAGGTTCTCAGGAAAGTAAAATAAATTGAACCGCTGAAGCCCCAGGTTAAGAAAGATGGTAGCCACCTAATTACCTAAATAAACAAGAAGGTCGTACAGCCGTGAAGCCTTTGTAATAATAAGGAATTGTGATCAGCCCTCCAGATAGTGAAACTCTAAACACAGGGTATTTGATGTTTAATTTTATATAATCGAGAAAAAATAATTTTATGTTGAAATTTTTAAAATATCAGTGTTAATTTGTTCCTCATTATTTTTATACTTAAAGTAACAACAAAAATAAAGTACAATTTATAAAATAAATATGGTATTTTATAATAAAAACAATATCTATATTATTATAAGTCATGGTTGGACTTTAATGCTAAGAGTAATGTTCTCGGAATAATATAATAATGCATGCATGCATGAAACTAAAATTATTTGTGTAGGCTTTTTTAATTTTAATTAAATTTTACTATTTATAGATACGTACCCAGAAAAAAAAAAGAAATAAAATAACCAGTTGTCTCTGTTTCTGAGTTGTTTGTTTCAGGAACTCATGAGGCATGCAATTAAAATTACCTACACAATGCTTAAAGTTTAATAATATAATTGCTTCAAGACTCTAACAAGTAATGGAACTGCAGTTTGTCGCTAGCGAAGAACATGACAGTTAACTGTCCAAGTATTTCTGGAATACACGCTATTTGCTACAACTGCCTTTCTCTTAGTTTAAACTTCTTCTATTTGTCATTATTTAACGTGTTATGTAAAATAATATGATAAAGAAGTAATATTTGTGTTTGAATGTTAGTTAAAATCTCTGGTTGTATTAACATAATTTTGAAATTCTTTTACTGTTACATATCTAATTTAATACCTCAATCAAAATATTATTTATTAAACTAAAATATTCTTTACAGGTTTTACATATACTTTAAAAAATAATTATAACGAATAGTTGAATTAAATTGAAAATTTAATATATGTGTATATTTGTATGATCATAGACGAGAAAGAAAAATAAGCTGGTAAATTAGAGGTGAGGGGCCCAGAAATATTTATGTAAACGTGTTATATTATAGGGAGGGAGTCACAGCTACAGTTAGCACAGGAAGTTTGATATACAGTTCTAAAGTTATATTATTTTTTGATTGAATGGAAACTATGTTATATAAAGAATTTTTTTGATTATAATCTTCAAAATTAGGCGAAATTTTATATAACAAAATCTTTTATACAAATTAACAAAGTAAAACAAATGTAAGAACATTAAGTATCTAAAAAAATTTATGGTAAAAAAAAATAAGTTAATAAAGAAAAGGAATCACAAGGTTTTTTTTAAAGTTTAATTGACGTTTCAAAATATATAATATATACATGAAAATAAATTCCAAGTTTGAATCTCGCTACAAATCTATTATACAATGATATTCTGCATAGTTTGCGAGATGTTTTGAATTCAAATGCGCATTTTCCTACAACTGTGTTACTCTTATAAATCGAACATGATAGTTCTATGAATGCAAACCATTTCTCGTAAAACCTGTCTCAATCTAGAAGAAAGTTTAATATTCCATATAAATTAATCAATGAACTATGTGTTTCATACAATGATTTATTAATAATGATAAAAATAATTATTTACTACAGTAATTATCAAAGTGATTTTATCAAAGAGATAATTGATATATCAAATTGATTAAAAAAATTTGGCTATGATCAGCAAATTAATGTATGCTGAAATTGAAAACTTATATGAGGCACAAAACTTCATTAATATTTTGCATAGCATTGTAAATTTAATATTACTATTTACCGCCATTCCGTCTCTTTACTTTGGTTGGTCAGTAATATTGTCAAATTGAGATCTTATATCGTTTACATATAGTAGAAAATGTCGAGGCAGTACAAGGCTCTTTCAAATGCAAAAGATCAACAATAATGAAGATCAAAGAATCGGTTAAGATAAAGTAGCATATTATACGTAAAATTATATTATTTATATATTTTACTCCGAAACTTCCTGACGATTTAATAAATGTTTAAATTAATCATATTTCAAAAGAATTTAATGTCAACTCACTTTTTTCTGATAATTTCAATACAGTGAAGGTAATTTAAAATGTAATATGTCACTAAAAAACCAGTAAGAAACCGTAATGTGGACTCTGACCAAAGAGACATAAAAATACTCACAAAATGTCTTCCTATAGTTTATTTAGAGTGAATTTAAGTGATAATATTCTGTATATAATAAATATTTTTTTCTATAACGGCCAGAAGCTCTTTATTTGCACGGAAGATATTTTTATTCATAATATATAACAAGAAACAATATGTAATAAGTGAATTTCGTAACAATATTATTATATTTTATCTCAATCATTGCCATTTAAGAACAAAATATGATCACATTATACACGTTTTTTATAAAAATCTTTATCTTCCAAGCTCTAATACTTAGCGTGCTAACAAAATTACCGAACGAAAATAACCGTCGCAAAGTTAAAAAATACGCAGCAATTTTTCCGGATATCTTTTTATGGGAATTTAACTTACGTTTACTTCCTTTTAAAATTTCAGGATGTACTTTGAGGAAATATATGGCGAAGATACGACCTTTGAGTGAAAATTACTTTTTAACATTTTTGAACATAAATTTGTTTTTATTTACACTTGTAAAAAATGTTAGGTACTGTATTTGAACAAAGATGTGTCAATTGTAAATAAATTAAAATTAAAATAATGTTTTAAGAAAACTTTGGATTATAATAAATGTATTAAAATGTATGTGTCTGTTTCTCAATATCTATTTAGAAACACTTAAACATTTTACAAAATAATAATAATGCAAAACTCTCTATCAGTATAATTAAAAACGAAATTTTATGTTATAAATAAGTGCAGTTGAAAGCGTAACGTACACTAGATAACATTTGTATGTAAAATGGATTTCGCAGTCATTGTCGCGCGCTATTTTCGCAAATATAAGAGAAACTTTTAGTCAGTTTAAATTTAATTTATTTTATTATAAACGTTTAAATTTATTATGAATATATAAATGTATAATAGTTCGTGTTTCGTGTTATAGCCGTATTTAGTTGTGATTACTCTGTAGCATCATCTCGTCTTCTGACAATAAGTCAAAGGCTCACTTCAAAGTTTCTTTTTGTTTTAATGAAAATGACTATAAAATTATACCAAATGTTTTTTATTACTAAAAAGTTAACATTATTTAGAATAATTATTCTCAGTCTGATTATAATTACTTGCGTAGCGATAAAAGCATGAATTTGATTATTGCATTGCAACAAGAATAAGATTTAAAATCAGTATAAATGTTATACTGATCTTTCACATGAAGGTGTCAATACACTCGAGTGAATCTAAGTCTTCTTCTCTGATAAAATCTATCAAGCTTCACTCGGTCTATAAATACGTCAATTGGTTTAGTAATTTGCTGGCTGCTGGGATATTGATAACTAGTGCAAAATAAATTTACAACATATACAAGTATATGTATTTCCATTATTTTGTGTCGTTATGTTTACGATACGCCAATTTATTAACTCTTTATAAATTCTTTATATAACGTTTAAAAATATTAAATATTGAAATGATGGTCCTATCAATTCTTGATTACGCAGATATACAACATTAAGTGAAGAGATTTTTAATTAATATAATGAATTACATTATTTTTGTTTTTTATTTATATATTGTATCTGAAAATATAATATTTTTTTCTTTTTAAACTCAAGTGAATTTAGAAACACCCATCATTAATACTATTCTGTTTAAATAACTTTTTTTTTATTACATAACATGAACATATGTTTATAATAACTGTTTCAGAACTTAAGTCTCTTCTTTCCAAATACTGCCTGGAGGAGACTCTTTATCAATAAGACTTTGTATTTTTTTATGTGTTTTTTTGTAGTCAAATTTAAAATCTC
Organism: Mechanitis mazaeus; assembly: GCA_959347395.1. NCBI lineage: Eukaryota > Metazoa > Arthropoda > Insecta > Lepidoptera > Nymphalidae > Mechanitis > Mechanitis mazaeus. The sequence goes on from OY365754.1 coordinate 11,382,389, forward strand.
ATATGCTATAAAATAATAAGCTATCAAGAATTATAAAGTTAGAAAAGTCAAAACAAAAACAGATACTTACCAGTTGACAATTAATTCCATGCAGTGCCTTGACTACTAATAGTAATTCTACTACCATATAAATGCATATAAATGTTTCGCATTTCCACACAATACAAATGTCTAAATCTTCCAACTTATGGACTGTTGTTTTTTGATCTTTTCAAACTAGTTCCCGTGAAGTAGAAAACATCTAATAATGAGAGTTAAACTGGCGTTAGTGTTAGTTATAAACTAAACTACAGTTTATATACGAGTTCAAATGCTATACCACTTGGTCAAGTATTGACTAAAATTTTTTTAAGTTTCTGTAAACTGTTTCAGTTAAATTTCGTTTGATATTTGTAAATGTTTTATTGTACATGCTCAGGGTTAAAACTTAGTTCAAGTAGTTTATAAAAAATGTTGTTTATTACAATTATAATAATGTGTAGATAATATGTATAATTATATAAAATACTTTTATTATCGGGATATGTGTTTAGTGTTGTATTAATGTATATATTAATTTATATATATACGTGGATTGAAAAATTTATCGACATAGGATTTGAAGCTTTGAGATACCGACCCGACCCTATCTTAAAGGTCACTCCATTTGTCTAGTATAGCTATTGATCTAATAATCGGTTATAGAATATATAACATTATATAAATTTCGTGTATAAAACTAGTATTAGGAATTGCTTCTTGAAAAAAGACCAAATAAAAAAATTATAAGTGAGTGAACATAAATGTGGTATTGTATTTTTATGACCTAAAGAGAAAGCTAAATTAATTGTAAGCCAGCGGCTATGCGGTCGAAGCTTTTTGGCATTTTTTTTCACAAGTATAATTATAGCGCGAGTTCTGAGAAACAAGGGGTAGGGGAGCGGGCGGCCTTGCGCTTCGTATGAACTCACTCACTTTCTTCAATCTGTCAATCCTAGTGTTATTTTAAAGAGCACTCTTTTTACATCGATTACATCGTTACAAATATCGATAGTACAAAAACGTAACTTTTAGTAAATTGTCTCTCATTTTAACCATTTCATATAAAATTAATAACAATACTAAATCAATAAAAGTAACTGTTTTATGGTTGTAATTAATAATGGTACATAACAATATTTTTTTTGTTATTAATAATAAAATATGATTTGTTTATTTACTTAATACATTATACTTTATATTATGATAGATCATTATTATTATAAATTATACATCAAACTATATGCCTATAAAATGAACTGGAATATAGAACTATGACAAGAATATAATAATATAACTATTATTTACTCATTTTCTGTAGATTATAACAGTCAAAATGTAATAATTAACATAAGAGATAACATCTTATAACATTAATTAAGACAGTTTTGACGCAAGTTAACTTCTGGCACCTTTTTCTGGAAACAAGCTCTTAAACATCTGAAGTATTAAAAAACGACTACGATGTAACCTTTTCGTTCTGCCAAATAAAATTGAATCTTCTTTCAACGGAAAACAGTCCATTATACTAATAAGGTGAGTCAAGATTATATATACTACATTTTAAACCATTTTATATCATCTTTACACTTCGGTAAGGTCGCGGGGAGAGATATGATTATAGAAACGTTAGATAGGTTTTTAGGCAAGTATTATTTATAATAACGCATAATATTTTAAACGTTTAATATAGTTTTTCGTGTATTTGAATATAAAGATTTTCAATAATCTCATGTTTTAAGAAAAAAAAATTCTATTAATAATATTCTATATTGTAAAATGTAATAAATAAATGTATTTATATATAAATACTATTTTAAATTTGCTAAGTAGATTTTACAAGTTTTAAAGACGCACTAATTAGTACAATATCCAAATTTATAAAGTAGTATACTTATCCATAAAACAAAAATTACTGTTATTAAACTTTATCACCTATTATAATAAAGATAATGGGGAGAAAATAGTATTGCAAGCAATATAATACAAGTGTGAGGTAAATTGGTAATAGTATTAATATAATAACAAAAATGTCTGCACAAATTATATGACATCTAATAATGATTTTCTTTATTTCTTTTTTCTTTCGAAATCAAAACTTTTATGATCAACACAAGTTTGTTAAATTAATTATTTGATGTTATGTCCTGTGCTATATATTTATATTCCTTATAATTTTATAGTTATAATACAAATATCTCAGAAATGACGAATGGCGGATATAGCTTGGTTTTATTCTTGTATTTTTTTATTTTACGCATGCCGTGAACAGTACCGGTAGATTTTGATTGATCATATACATTTTATATTACTCTAATAATTTACATTTTTAAACTATAAAATAATAAAATGATGTTTATTTTATATATTTTTTAAATTCCATTATGTAAAACATTCTCTAATTGTAAGATAATATCACACTTTAGACCTTTACTATGGAGGATAGAAGTTTCACAGAGTTTATAATAATGTAAGTCAACCCTTTGTAATACCATATTTATATAGCGGTTAGTAAAAGAGCCTCTTAGATTAATAGTGATACTATCATTAAAACTATAAAGTCATTTACATCATATAATCAATGTCTATACCTATTAGGAGTTTATCTTTCTAGTTAAATCTAAAATTGTAGTTTGCTTGCATTAAAGTTAGTTCTAATAATCTTTATATGTAAATTGTGTTTGAAACTTAATTATAGTGCAAAATAAATCTAAAACTACGGCCACTGTTTATTTAAGACTTTAAAAATAGAAAATCGGATTAACGTTAATCTCTATAACATTCGCTACTAAGAGAAACCTGAATAATTTATAGTTCGAGTAAGCTTGTTGTATACTTTGAAAAATGTATATATAAAGTTAATATAGCAATTAAAACTTTTATTTATAAAATACTATTTATTTTTTTTATACTATATGAGATAGAAGTACAGAAAGGACCAAAAAAATAGGACCAACATATTTAATCTTTATTATCTTTTTTTTTTTTTTTTTTTTTTCCGTTGGAAAAACCCGTTACGGGTACCCCGTCGGCCCATGGGGGTGACGGCCGGGGGGTGATGTGGGACTACTCGACAGCATAGAGGATGCTGCCATTTTTAAGGCTACCCACTAAAAAACCAACGGTTGCCCTCTGCGCCGTAATGGGACGTCACGGGATCGCGTTAGCACACACCGTGACGCCCCGGCGAGACCCCCCAAGTGAGGGTGCCCCGAGCAACGTAGAGCACCCTCTCATCGTAGGCCTATGTTAGGTAAGGGGGGTCACCCTCCCCCCTCACCAGGCCTACCTATCTTTATTATCTGTGTAACAAAAATTTTATTCAAAATTATAATAACACAAATATGATAATAATAATAACATAGAAATGCAAACTAGCAACATTAGGACTTAGATGGCTTTAAAACAATTGTATAATTATTTTTTCTACAAACCGATTGCAACGTAATAATCATATATTTAAAAAATATGGACTCCATTAAAATCCTGTGCTATCAACTAATCACCAGATTTTATAATTCATCATTTAGCTTCTTAAGCCTCTCAAAAATCTAGCCATTACAAGTAAATATTATCTAGTCCATAACGACACATAAAACATTTTCAGGTCATTAAACATGAATAACATACATACATCGTGAATAGGTATTACGACCATCATTTAACTTAATCACTTTCTGTTTAATAATAATTATAAAACAAATTATATTAGTTTCTTTAATTATAGACATCTTGTCATCGAAGACTAGACGTTTGAATTTATCGTTCAAGTGTTATTCAAAGTAAAGTTTTAAAGTTAATTTTATAACAAAGAGATGAATATTTAATAAAGACAGTATAAATCTTTATCTGTTATCTGTCATAAAGACAGGACGATACAGTCTGTTATAAGAAATTGCTGTGTAACATATTGACCCTTGTCATAGAGAATACTGTTTTTCATAAATGTTACGTCGACATTTTTCATTTCCAATTACATAAATCATCTAAAGAAAGATTTCTTGTAATATATTAGTTAAATGGATAACCGAAATATTAATATCAGTAGAAAATTATTTGTATACACTCATGTTGTTTGATTTAGCTGAGATAACTATTACAGGCGTTCTGCGTCTCATTACATATATTAAAATTTAACCACACGATTCAAATATTAAAATAGTTTTTTATTAATGGTCTTGTAAACATCTTATCAAAAAGGTTGGTATAGATATATTATATTTTTAATAAGTCACAGCCAATTAAATTTTTAAAGCATCCGGTCAATGAATGGCGCGATATGTGCGAAGACAATCTTTACATAAACCTCTTGAGCTAGGATTTTTTTTTTACACTATGACTTAGACGAGTTCAACACAAATATTATTATACGATTTCATTATTTTTTAACTTTGCGTTACTCCAAAGACATATATAATATATAAGTATAGAAAAACATCGAAAATTCATTTCAATTAAAAAACTAAAATTTTCTGTTCTTATTTAAACTTAGATATTTTATTCGGACAAATTTAGCTGCAGTTGCCTTTAAAATTGGAAATTTTAATTCATCTAAAATATTCAGAAGGTATTTTTCTATTATATAAATAGAAGCTTTATTTTTCCGCTGTTACAAAACAAACGATATCTTTTTTTCTATGTATTTGAGTTAACGTTCGTCGTTTTTTTTTTACATTTTATATTTATTTAAAATTGTTTTAATTTTTTTGGTTAAAAGAACATGAATGGTGGTGTGGTCATCGATAAAACTCTCGATTAGGAAAAGTTTTTCTGTAATTTATTATGGAATAGGTTAACGGAAAACGAATGGGATTTACTTTCCAATCAAGATAAATCTGGCAGACAAGAGGCTATTGGTGATGTCCATTGATTTAAATTGAGATATAGATAATAAATGATGGTATTATTTCAAACTTACTTTAATCGAATTAGTGGATATAATATAAATAACTTCATTGGCAATATGTTTTATAAATATAGTCATCCTTATTTTAATTTATAAATTAAAGCTTGAATTTATGATCAAAATGTTATGATACAGAGAATTAAAATATCAAATTGGCTTTCTTTTCTTTAGACGCTCTGACCTTTTTAATTGTTCTCTAATTAGCAGTTCAGACTCTGAGATCGCACAAACATAGAATAAATTTGTAATAGACTGTTAAGTACACAGATGTAACTGACCTTCAAACTCGTATTCAATTGTGTTACGTCGTCACGTCACGTCGTCTTTAAAATATTAAGATTCAGACAAATTGAATTTCGTGTTACAATAAGTTACATGAAAACAGTTATGGTTTTAAATAACTTGACTTAGGCTTAAATAGGCTTGATAGGCTTCAGGCTTAAATGAATATCACATTTCAAAACGGACTTGACTCGTATGTTATAACATATACAAATATATAGCACAGTTACATCAGAATTACACAAATTGCTGTCATTAAGCATAATGTCGGATATCAATTGATTACAAACCAGAACATTGCGTGTAATATATTACATATTAAATTAATCGGCTTTGAAAATTACCGCCGTGATTACCAAAGTTAATTTAACGTTGTATTTTGAAAACGGTCTGCTTCTGAGATAAGAATCAATTTGCTCTGAAAATTTTGAGTTATTACAAAAGTCGTTCAGTATTTTGTATAAAATGTCCCATATTGCCTTTTATTTAATACTGTATAGACACTTCTATTTAGAACAATTAATATCTATTGATAATGTTAAGTTTATTTTAGTCAATTATAATATTTCTACAGTCCCCCATTTGAAAGCGGGTTTGATTATTTGAGTCTCCTTTTGTACAGCGCCAGGTTACTAAAATCTCATAATTTCCCATATGTGAATGATCAATTGGCACACTTTCTATTTCCAATACTTACGACAACTTTATGATAAACTTACAAAAAAAAACTCACGTTCATTTAGTATTAGTATTAGTTCAAAAACGTGTTCGGCGATCTATTTAGTCGGTTATTCAGAAGTTATCAAAGTAAGCTAAACTTATGATCTATTTGAACAAGTTTTGATTAACTCTAGCAAAGTTACTTCACATATTATGTGAAATAATTGAGTTGTTTAAGTTGTTAAGTTTTTTCTCTTGAAATTTAGTGATTATAAAATGATAAATAAATACAGTCATTTCATATTTCATAGCTGGTTAATAATTATTTTAAGAAACCAAAATTTGTAAAGAGTCTTGAAGCAATTTTTCCGGATATCTTTTTATGGGAATTTAACTTACGTTTACTTCCTTTTAAAATTTCAGGATGTACTTTGAGGAAATATATGGCGAAGATACGACCTTTGAGTGAAAATTACTTTTTAACATTTTTGAACATAAATTTGTTTTTATTTACACTTGTAAAAAATGTTAGGTACTGTATTTGAACAAAGATGTGTCAATTGTAAATAAATTAAAATTAAAATAATGTTTTAAGAAAACTTTGGATTATAATAAATGTATTAAAATGTATGTGTCTGTTTCTCAATATCTATTTAGAAACACTTAAACATTTTACAAAATAATAATAATGCAAAACTCTCTATCAGTATAATTAAAAACGAAATTTTATGTTATAAATAAGTGCAGTTGAAAGCGTAACGTACACTAGATAACATTTGTATGTAAAATGGATTTCGCAGTCATTGTCGCGCGCTATTTTCGCAAATATAAGAGAAACTTTTAGTCAGTTTAAATTTAATTTATTTTATTATAAACGTTTAAATTTATTATGAATATATAAATGTATAATAGTTCGTGTTTCGTGTTATAGCCGTATTTAGTTGTGATTACTCTGTAGCATCATCTCGTCTTCTGACAATAAGTCAAAGGCTCACTTCAAAGTTTCTTTTTGTTTTAATGAAAATGACTATAAAATTATACCAAATGTTTTTTATTACTAAAAAGTTAACATTATTTAGAATAATTATTCTCAGTCTGATTATAATTACTTGCGTAGCGATAAAAGCATGAATTTGATTATTGCATTGCAACAAGAATAAGATTTAAAATCAGTATAAATGTTATACTGATCTTTCACATGAAGGTGTCAATACACTCGAGTGAATCTAAGTCTTCTTCTCTGATAAAATCTATCAAGCTTCACTCGGTCTATAAATACGTCAATTGGTTTAGTAATTTGCTGGCTGCTGGGATATTGATAACTAGTGCAAAATAAATTTACAACATATACAAGTATATGTATTTCCATTATTTTGTGTCGTTATGTTTACGATACGCCAATTTATTAACTCTTTATAAATTCTTTATATAACGTTTAAAAATATTAAATATTGAAATGATGGTCCTATCAATTCTTGATTACGCAGATATACAACATTAAGTGAAGAGATTTTTAATTAATATAATGAATTACATTATTTTTGTTTTTTATTTATATATTGTATCTGAAAATATAATATTTTTTTCTTTTTAAACTCAAGTGAATTTAGAAACACCCATCATTAATACTATTCTGTTTAAATAACTTTTTTTTTATTACATAACATGAACATATGTTTATAATAACTGTTTCAGAACTTAAGTCTCTTCTTTCCAAATACTGCCTGGAGGAGACTCTTTATCAATAAGACTTTGTATTTTTTTATGTGTTTTTTTGTAGTCAAATTTAAAATCTCATATGCTATAAAATAATAAGCTATCAAGAATTATAAAGTTAGAAAAGTCAAAACAAAAACAGATACTTACCAGTTGACAATTAATTCCATGCAGTGCCTTGACTACTAATAGTAATTCTACTACCATATAAATGCATATAAATGTTTCGCATTTCCACACAATACAAATGTCTAAATCTTCCAACTTATGGACTGTTGTTTTTTGATCTTTTCAAACTAGTTCCCGTGAAGTAGAAAACATCTAATAATGAGAGTTAAACTGGCGTTAGTGTTAGTTATAAACTAAACTACAGTTTATATACGAGTTCAAATGCTATACCACTTGGTCAAGTATTGACTAAAATTTTTTTAAGTTTCTGTAAACTGTTTCAGTTAAATTTCGTTTGATATTTGTAAATGTTTTATTGTACATGCTCAGGGTTAAAACTTAGTTCAAGTAGTTTATAAAAAATGTTGTTTATTACAATTATAATAATGTGTAGATAATATGTATAATTATATAAAATACTTTTATTATCGGGATATGTGTTTAGTGTTGTATTAATGTATATATTAATTTATATATATACGTGGATTGAAAAATTTATCGACATAGGATTTGAAGCTTTGAGATACCGACCCGACCCTATCTTAAAGGTCACTCCATTTGTCTAGTATAGCTATTGATCTAATAATCGGTTATAGAATATATAACATTATATAAATTTCGTGTATAAAACTAGTATTAGGAATTGCTTCTTGAAAAAAGACCAAATAAAAAAATTATAAGTGAGTGAACATAAATGTGGTATTGTATTTTTATGACCTAAAGAGAAAGCTAAATTAATTGTAAGCCAGCGGCTATGCGGTCGAAGCTTTTTGGCATTTTTTTTCACAAGTATAATTATAGCGCGAGTTCTGAGAAACAAGGGGTAGGGGAGCGGGCGGCCTTGCGCTTCGTATGAACTCACTCACTTTCTTCAATCTGTCAATCCTAGTGTTATTTTAAAGAGCACTCTTTTTACATCGATTACATCGTTACAAATATCGATAGTACAAAAACGTAACTTTTAGTAAATTGTCTCTCATTTTAACCATTTCATATAAAATTAATAACAATACTAAATCAATAAAAGTAACTGTTTTATGGTTGTAATTAATAATGGTACATAACAATATTTTTTTTGTTATTAATAATAAAATATGATTTGTTTATTTACTTAATACATTATACTTTATATTATGATAGATCATTATTATTATAAATTATACATCAAACTATATGCCTATAAAATGAACTGGAATATAGAACTATGACAAGAATATAATAATATAACTATTATTTACTCATTTTCTGTAGATTATAACAGTCAAAATGTAATAATTAACATAAGAGATAACATCTTATAACATTAATTAAGACAGTTTTGACGCAAGTTAACTTCTGGCACCTTTTTCTGGAAACAAGCTCTTAAACATCTGAAGTATTAAAAAACGACTACGATGTAACCTTTTCGTTCTGCCAAATAAAATTGAATCTTCTTTCAACGGAAAACAGTCCATTATACTAATAAGGTGAGTCAAGATTATATATACTACATTTTAAACCATTTTATATCATCTTTACACTTCGGTAAGGTCGCGGGGAGAGATATGATTATAGAAACGTTAGATAGGTTTTTAGGCAAGTATTATTTATAATAACGCATAATATTTTAAACGTTTAATATAGTTTTTCGTGTATTTGAATATAAAGATTTTCAATAATCTCATGTTTTAAGAAAAAAAAATTCTATTAATAATATTCTATATTGTAAAATGTAATAAATAAATGTATTTATATATAAATACTATTTTAAATTTGCTAAGTAGATTTTACAAGTTTTAAAGACGCACTAATTAGTACAATATCCAAATTTATAAAGTAGTATACTTATCCATAAAACAAAAATTACTGTTATTAAACTTTATCACCTATTATAATAAAGATAATGGGGAGAAAATAGTATTGCAAGCAATATAATACAAGTGTGAGGTAAATTGGTAATAGTATTAATATAATAACAAAAATGTCTGCACAAATTATATGACATCTAATAATGATTTTCTTTATTTCTTTTTTCTTTCGAAATCAAAACTTTTATGATCAACACAAGTTTGTTAAATTAATTATTTGATGTTATGTCCTGTGCTATATATTTATATTCCTTATAATTTTATAGTTATAATACAAATATCTCAGAAATGACGAATGGCGGATATAGCTTGGTTTTATTCTTGTATTTTTTTATTTTACGCATGCCGTGAACAGTACCGGTAGATTTTGATTGATCATATACATTTTATATTACTCTAATAATTTACATTTTTAAACTATAAAATAATAAAATGATGTTTATTTTATATATTTTTTAAATTCCATTATGTAAAACATTCTCTAATTGTAAGATAATATCACACTTTAGACCTTTACTATGGAGGATAGAAGTTTCACAGAGTTTATAATAATGTAAGTCAACCCTTTGTAATACCATATTTATATAGCGGTTAGTAAAAGAGCCTCTTAGATTAATAGTGATACTATCATTAAAACTATAAAGTCATTTACATCATATAATCAATGTCTATACCTATTAGGAGTTTATCTTTCTAGTTAAATCTAAAATTGTAGTTTGCTTGCATTAAAGTTAGTTCTAATAATCTTTATATGTAAATTGTGTTTGAAACTTAATTATAGTGCAAAATAAATCTAAAACTACGGCCACTGTTTATTTAAGACTTTAAAAATAGAAAATCGGATTAACGTTAATCTCTATAACATTCGCTACTAAGAGAAACCTGAATAATTTATAGTTCGAGTAAGCTTGTTGTATACTTTGAAAAATGTATATATAAAGTTAATATAGCAATTAAAACTTTTATTTATAAAATACTATTTATTTTTTTTATACTATATGAGATAGAAGTACAGAAAGGACCAAAAAAATAGGACCAACATATTTAATCTTTATTATCTTTTTTTTTTTTTTTTTTTTTTCCGTTGGAAAAACCCGTTACGGGTACCCCGTCGGCCCATGGGGGTGACGGCCGGGGGGTGATGTGGGACTACTCGACAGCATAGAGGATGCTGCCATTTTTAAGGCTACCCACTAAAAAACCAACGGTTGCCCTCTGCGCCGTAATGGGACGTCACGGGATCGCGTTAGCACACACCGTGACGCCCCGGCGAGACCCCCCAAGTGAGGGTGCCCCGAGCAACGTAGAGCACCCTCTCATCGTAGGCCTATGTTAGGTAAGGGGGGTCACCCTCCCCCCTCACCAGGCCTACCTATCTTTATTATCTGTGTAACAAAAATTTTATTCAAAATTATAATAACACAAATATGATAATAATAATAACATAGAAATGCAAACTAGCAACATTAGGACTTAGATGGCTTTAAAACAATTGTATAATTATTTTTTCTACAAACCGATTGCAACGTAATAATCATATATTTAAAAAATATGGACTCCATTAAAATCCTGTGCTATCAACTAATCACCAGATTTTATAATTCATCATTTAGCTTCTTAAGCCTCTCAAAAATCTAGCCATTACAAGTAAATATTATCTAGTCCATAACGACACATAAAACATTTTCAGGTCATTAAACATGAATAACATACATACATCGTGAATAGGTATTACGACCATCATTTAACTTAATCACTTTCTGTTTAATAATAATTATAAAACAAATTATATTAGTTTCTTTAATTATAGACATCTTGTCATCGAAGACTAGACGTTTGAATTTATCGTTCAAGTGTTATTCAAAGTAAAGTTTTAAAGTTAATTTTATAACAAAGAGATGAATATTTAATAAAGACAGTATAAATCTTTATCTGTTATCTGTCATAAAGACAGGACGATACAGTCTGTTATAAGAAATTGCTGTGTAACATATTGACCCTTGTCATAGAGAATACTGTTTTTCATAAATGTTACGTCGACATTTTTCATTTCCAATTACATAAATCATCTATAGAAAGATTTCTTGTAATATATTAGTTAAATGGATAACCGAAATATTAATATCAGTAGAAAATTATTTGTATACACTCATGTTGTTTGATTTAGCTGAGATAACTATTACAGGCGTTCTGCGTCTCATTACATATATTAAAATTTAACCACACGATTCAAATATTAAAATAGTTTTTTATTAATGGTCTTGTAAACATCTTATCAAAAAGGTTGGTATAGATATATTATATTTTTAATAAGTCACAGCCAATTAAATTTTTAAAGCATCCGGTCAATGAATGGCGCGATATGTGCGAAGACAATCTTTACATAAACCTCTTGAGCTAGGATTTTTTTTTTACACTATGACTTAGACGAGTTCAACACAAATATTATTATACGATTTCATTATTTTTTAACTTTGCGTTACTCCAAAGACATATATAATATATAAGTATAGAAAAACATCGAAAATTCATTTCAATTAAAAAACTAAAATTTTCTGTTCTTATTTAAACTTAGATATTTTATTCGGACAAATTTAGCTGCAGTTGCCTTTAAAATTGGAAATTTTAATTCATCTAAAATATTCAGAAGGTATTTTTCTATTATATAAATAGAAGCTTTATTTTTCCGCTGTTACAAAACAAACGATATCTTTTTTTCTATGTATTTGAGTTAACGTTCGTCGTTTTTTTTTTACATTTTATATTTATTTAAAATTGTTTTAATTTTTTTGGTTAAAAGAACATGAATGGTGGTGTGGTCATCGATAAAACTCTCGATTAGGAAAAGTTTTTCTGTAATTTATTATGGAATAGGTTAACGGAAAACGAATGGGATTTACTTTCCAATCAAGATAAATCTGGCAGACAAGAGGCTATTGGTGATGTCCATTGATTTAAATTGAGATATAGATAATAAATGATGGTATTATTTCAAACTTACTTTAATCGAATTAGTGGATATAATATAAATAACTTCATTGGCAATATGTTTTATAAATATAGTCATCCTTATTTTAATTTATAAATTAAAGCTTGAATTTATGATCAAAATGTTATGATACAGAGAATTAAAATATCAAATTGGCTTTCTTTTCTTTAGACGCTCTGACCTTTTTAATTGTTCTCTAATTAGCAGTTCAGACTCTGAGATCGCACAAACATAGAATAAATTTGTAATAGACTGTTAAGTACACAGATGTAACTGACCTTCAAACTCGTATTCAATTGTGTTACGTCGTCACGTCACGTCGTCTTTAAAATATTAAGATTCAGACAAATTGAATTTCGTGTTACAATAAGTTACATGAAAACAGTTATGGTTTTAAATAACTTGACTTAGGCTTAAATAGGCTTGATAGGCTTCAGGCTTAAATGAATATCACATTTCAAAACGGACTTGACTCGTATGTTATAACATATACAAATATATAGCACAGTTACATCAGAATTACACAAATTGCTGTCATTAAGCATAATGTCGGATATCAATTGATTACAAACCAGAACATTGCGTGTAATATATTACATATTAAATTAATCGGCTTTGAAAATTACCGCCGTGATTACCAAAGTTAATTTAACGTTGTATTTTGAAAACGGTCTGCTTCTGAGATAAGAATCAATTTGCTCTGAAAATTTTGAGTTATTACAAAAGTCGTTCAGTATTTTGTATAAAATGTCCCATATTGCCTTTTATTTAATACTGTATAGACACTTCTATTTAGAACAATTAATATCTATTGATAATGTTAAGTTTATTTTAGTCAATTATAATATTTCTACAGTCCCCCATTTGAAAGCGGGTTTGATTATTTGAGTCTCCTTTTGTACAGCGCCAGGTTACTAAAATCTCATAATTTCCCATATGTGAATGATCAATTGGCACACTTTCTATTTCCAATACTTACGACAACTTTATGATAAACTTACAAAAAAAAACTCACGTTCATTTAGTATTAGTATTAGTTCAAAAACGTGTTCGGCGATCTATTTAGTCGGTTATTCAGAAGTTATCAAAGTAAGCTAAACTTATGATCTATTTGAACAAGTTTTGATTAACTCTAGCAAAGTTACTTCACATATTATGTGAAATAATTGAGTTGTTTAAGTTGTTAAGTTTTTTCTCTTGAAATTTAGTGATTATAAAATGATAAATAAATACAGTCATTTCATATTTCATAGCTGGTTAATAATTATTTTAAGAAACCAAAATTTTTTTATGATTTTGAAATGAAATATAAAATAGAATGATATTTATTTAATTAATTTTATTGCTTTCACATATAGGTAGGTCATATTTATTGCAATCATTGAAAATGTAATAACCATGTCAAGGTTAAAATTGTCGAACAGCTGGCTTCGAACAGAGCGTACTTTTACACGTATATATTAAAAATAGTTGAGCTCAGTTAATCAAGAAATAAGGTATTTATGGTATAATTTCAACAAAATCATAATATATATATAAAATAAACTTATATAACATATTTTAAACAGATTACTCTACTAACAAAATAAGAATCTTCGATGCATAATTTTCATCTGCAGCTGACGGTAAAATGTAAAACATCAGAATCAACCAGGCCCTAACCTCCTAATACCTGGCAAGCTATTTAAAGTAGTCAGGAATAGTGGTCATCAGAGAAATGGGGTTTTATAGTGGTTAATGTCCGGATTACAGTTTACAAACTTTAAATTTTAGTTTTGCGTGAATACTTTTAGGTCGCTTAAATTCAGTCTTCCCTGCTATAGAAAAGTCTCAGGAAGAGACAAATTTCTTTCATTATTGAAACATGTTTTTATTGCAATATCAAAAAACATTACTTTTGTCACTTGGAAGAAAATCAAAACAGAAAATTTTATACTTAAATTTATAATTAAAAATAAATATAGTTTGATAATTTAAATTGAATCTAAAGTAATGCATAAAAAAAGTATTGTTCTGCAAATATTTTTTTTTGTTCTAGAACTGGACTCAGAATCAGTTCTAGAAACAAAAATCATTATTGTTAATTAAATCATTTTTCTTTATATCATGAATAAAAGAAATTCATATTGAATCGTAAGTAACATTGTGTAATGGTACAAGTAATGTTAAATTTTCACCGCATTACAAAAAACGGCAATCTTCTCAAGGTTCTCAGGAAAGTAAAATAAATTGAACCGCTGAAGCCCCAGGTTAAGAAAGATGGTAGCCACCTAATTACCTAAATAAACAAGAAGGTCGTACAGCCGTGAAGCCTTTGTAATAATAAGGAATTGTGATCAGCCCTCCAGATAGTGAAACTCTAAACACAGGGTATTTGATGTTTAATTTTATATAATCGAGAAAAAATAATTTTATGTTGAAATTTTTAAAATATCAGTGTTAATTTGTTCCTCATTATTTTTATACTTAAAGTAACAACAAAAATAAAGTACAATTTATAAAATAAATATGGTATTTTATAATAAAAACAATATCTATATTATTATAAGTCATGGTTGGACTTTAATGCTAAGAGTAATGTTCTCGGAATAATATAATAATGCATGCATGCATGAAACTAAAATTATTTTATTACATATAAGAGCAGCTAAGATCGTCTTAAAATTGATCTTTGGGACATTATTGATCTTATATATTTCAAAAGTTATGTTCATGTTCCAAAGAAAGTAAGTTATATAAGGTGACAAACTGAGGAAGTAACTGACGCAACTAACATTATTAAGGCTATACTTGGGTTGGTTTGAATCTATCAGCTAATGGCTGTTTGATTAGTTTTTAACTTATTGGAACAATTCATACCTTTATTAAAGTAAATTAATACGAACGAACGAATATATTATTGTGTTATTGGATGAAAATGTACTGTTTATTTTAAACAGAAAAAATTACAGGAAAGTATTACATATAACTTTCTGAAAATATAATAAAGGAATTTAAAGTAACTTATATAAAAATTTTTGATAATTTTGATGTCTTTCTTTACCGAGTTCACCAGCAGTTGTGCAATAACGTACATCGATTACTAGACAAAATTTTTATTTATTCCACATATAAGACTTGTCAATTATTTTTATTAGATACGAAAGAGTGCCTGAGAGTTGTGATTGAGGAGTAGTTAGTTTTAAAACGCTTTTTTAATTTTTAAAAGCGTGCAAGCGTTTTCGCGCATACTAGAATGTCGTCAAAACGCAATAATAAAAAAAAACAATTTCTACAATCGGGGTGTTTACGCTAACTTCCTTCAGGAAAAAAGAATGAATGGAGGTGCAAAATGTACCTACAAGATGATATTTATGAAGAAAGAATTTATGAGAAAGACACAAGAAAAAAAAATGGTTTGGCTGAATAACTATTTTTCGAAATTGCTTTACAAAATATAACATAACAATAAATGAAATACACAGTTAACGAACTATTATGACACAAAATACAATGAAGGACTTCTTTATATTTTTATCTTTCTCTGAAACCTTCAGCTCCTTTGAAGTGTGTAATTAAACCAGGCTTACGAAAGATAAGAGGTATCTGTCTTCATTGACAGAAACGACCCATAAATTACATCGCAAATGAACGATGTATCTTAAACTGTACTGAATGTCTTGAATTAAGATGGATTTAGACATGTATACGAATTGTAATGGAATTTAACTGTATCAAGCACATTAAGTGAATATGTAATTTAACTAGAAACACAATAATATAATTTTTATGAAGAAATAAAAATATTTTTATAAATTTAGGTTTATTTATGTATGGGATCGTCGAGTGCGGTCGACGGGTTAACTAAAAAAACATGGTGCTTTTTTACTTTTAGGTAATGAAATAGTTTCATGTAATATTATTTAATGTTGATGTAATGTATTATATATAATAAATTATTTAAAAGGTTTTATTTGTACAGAGTAATCGTATATACTGGTTCTTTTTATATTTAAAAAAAAAAAAGTATACTCTTATAAATCCATGTGCTTATAATAAATATTTTAAAGATTATATTATTTTGTAGTATTGTGGGTTGTACTAGTACATTTTTAGTCACTACAGTGTAAACTTGTGGTAATGAGAACAATATATTCATCTCATTATAGGCATATCAGGCCTATAATGAGATGAATATATTGTTCTAAATAATTCAATAACGAAAATCAGTGAAATCTTCTCGATTCTTCGAATATTCTTCCATAAACTACATACATCTGCAGGTTTAGAACCGATAAAATGTATTTAAATATATATAAATTATTATACTCATTAAATATTGTTGTATTTAGTTGTTACTTATATAAATTTATGGTTAAATAAATAATTTCAAAAATTCACCACTGAAATGCGATAAAAGCATTTACAAACGGAATTCATTTGCCAATTGTAAACATTTTTGAACATTTTATTTATAACTAAAGTATTAATCATTAGAGACATGAATAAATAATCTTATTTTATAACTTACAAGATAACAACATACGAAATAACTGGTGATGGAAAGCAAGGAAGAGACAGCATTCTCAGCTTTTCAATATTTAAAAGGTATTTATGTTATTTATTTTTATATATTATTTCTACATAATTATATATTATCGTTATAATGAAAAAAGAACTTATATGAGTTTATTTGCGTAATTGAGCAATATATATTATCAAAATCAGTACAATACTTATACTGACACAAGCCCATAAATCTAATAAACTCTTGTTTATTAAGTTAATTCTTATTAAATGCCATTGAAGATAATATTTACAAAATATTAAAAAAATAATTCTTTACTGCTATTGAAGATAATATTTACAAAATATAAAAAAAAAATGTTTATGAAGATAAAAAGACGCATTTAAGCAAAAATGTTATGTAAGCAAAATTATTTACGAATTCTTAATCTTTAATACGAGAGACGTTACTTAAGTCACGAGCACGGTCTTGGTTAATATTGACATCTTACGTCTTGGGATAGTGGGCGGTGTACTTAAGACGTCTTTACATATTGCTAGCAGTCGTAATCAAAAGACTCAGATAAAAAAGATATTTGAAATAAATCTATTTTTACGGATTAAACTCGCGTATAAATTTTGTTACATTTTAATTTTAACCCGACGTTTCGAATGCTTTGCAGCAATCGTGTTCACGGGTATACGAGATGTTTCTGTCAGTTAGTCAGTTAACCGTTCGACGTATATGACTAATTAATAATGATAATAAATGTAACCAAAATTATGTTCGAGTTTAATCCGTAAAAAAAAAGATTTCTTTCAAATGTGTACTCCTGAAAATCTAAGAAAAGAAAAAGATATAAATTGAATTCTTCTTTTATGGGTATCGGACAAATAACAATATGATAAACTACAATTTCACAACTGAATGTCGTTCTCTATCACTATGAGAATAATTAATGTTGTTACTTATTATACGTATATTGTTTAAATTACTAAATATTATTATCAGTTTACGATGACACCTCCAGAATTTATAAACTCTATTGTTTTCAGCAATATCATATACGAGGCAGGTGATAAAATTACTGTGGATTATTACGTTTTAAAATTAAAACTTGTGTTTTTAAAAAGAAAGTAAATCCTTTAATTATATATTATATTATATATAATTATTCCTATCATCTTCATTTCTGCCATAAGTTTTTAGGATGTCACAAAATGCAAGATAGCGAAGATAACCAAAGAAACCTTTCTATTGAACTACTTACTTTAAATGCTTTCTATCATTCAGTATTTTGAAAATATGTCAATGACATAAAGCTGACTTTTGTGACTTAACTGTAAGAATTCTCCCAAGAGTATTTGCCTGAGGGATAACAATGTAAAGCGACGTCTTTTGATTTTTGCAAACGTTTCTAGGAAAAATGTAATAAAAAGCACTCGGATATTTCAATCTTCAGGCAAATAAATAAATTATGAGTTCTCATAAACTTCTTAAACAAGCGTATGTATAGTAATAAATGTATAATAAGATGTAAATGTAACTAAACAAGTGTACTCCATCTCTTCAAAATAAAAATTCAGTTTGCATTTAGAAGTTGTCAAATTTATCCAAATTTTGTTTTTGTTAAGGAAAGTCAATTAATTTTTGAAAATGATGAAGCTATTTGGATTAAATGTTTTTGCAACTTGAAACTTGTACCTCATGAACAGGTCTAAATTCTGTTATAATTGTATGTTAATATCTATCTTTAATATGTTATTTATTAAAACATACCATTTTCTTAACGAATACTCATGAAGTACATCATGAAGTCAAATATGTAATTATCTAAACTGCAGGGAATAATAATAACTTTAAATGTATAATTTTGACCAGTGAATTGTTAATAAATAATAAACACAAGTAATGAAATTCAAACATGAATTCGCCTAGAGCATACAAACAAGAATACAGTCATCATTCATCGCATTATTGTCGATATAACTAATGTTTGTATCAACATCATCGGCTCAAAAAGTTTTAATTTAGTACTGTAAAATAATTTACATAAATTTGACTTTATTTTATTACTCTAACTAATTGAACTATATAGATACTATAGTATACGTATACAAAAACTATATTTTACAAATGGATATAGATATTAAAAGTGCTTTTAAGTCCAATTGACGCAGTTTTATAATTTATGATAAAACCTCCACACTTTGAAAAGTCAGTCGCGCCAATACCCTTACTCAGACTCTTCGCCTAAGGTCGTTAGTGTGTGTCGCGTAGAATGTCAGCACGTCAAACCAAAAAAATAACATCAATTAAAATCTGACTTGTTAAATTAACGAAAATTGATTTTTGAACAATTTAAATTACAAGTCTCTTATAAAAGTATACATTTGGCTTTGCTTTGCTTTGGCAGTAAGAGAATTGTAATATATGTCGATACAAATATCAAAGTCTGAAGTAAATTTAAGGAATAAAATAGTACAATTTTATTTATAACCGTTTTATGTTACTAATGTTAAAGCTCTCTGTATTTAACGACATCTAAAATGCACAATGCAGTGCCAGCTACGCCACCTCGGTAACCCTCGAGGCTAATGATTTTATAATTTCATTTTAATATAGTTAAAAAATATTATACTTGAAAAGTTTTTGGTGCTAAAATTTTTATTAGGTAAGTATTCATAATTATTTATTTCTGAGAATTTGACCACTACTTTCGATTTCAACGCTCAGAGCATGGTTTCGCCATGCTCTGAATGACACGACACGACACGACACGACACGACACGACACGACACGACACGACACGACACGACACGACACGACACGACACGACACGACACGACACGACACGACACGACACGACACGACACGACACGACACGACATGAAACGACACGACACGACAAGACAAGACAAGACAAGACAAGACAAGAAAAAAGCTAAAAGATTAAGGTGTTTAGCTTCTACTATAAATTGCCTAAATTTATTACCGGCCCAACGAATTTTTTATTTGAGTATCACATTGGAAGTACTTGCTCTATAACTAAAAATTTGTATTTTAATTGGTATGTCTAGTTTTCCTTTTATACCTTACTTTACCTCGTTTTCCTTTTATACCTTACTTTACACAAGTCAATTATGATTTTTATTTAATTGTAAATACTCTAAAAATACAAGAATGAAGTTTCTTGTCAGCTTTTCTTCTTTGAATCGTCGAAATAGTGCTTCGAACCAAGGAAATGTAGCTTCCACTTTTTAAGTCGAATGTATCGAAATAACAATTAAAACATTTTTTTTTCGATGTGAGTGTATTGGTCATATGGAGGGTAACAGAGTCAGAATTTTTATACCAAAAATGTTCTAATTGTTCAGAACTACAAAAATACAAGTAAAAAAATTCGCTCTATACTTAATTTTTGGGAAGTAATTTAAGTCTTTAAAATCGCTGACAAAAATTCAGGATTATTTGTACCGGAGTTCCTCTTAAAAGCCTCAAAGACACTTTCAATTGTGCTTAATTTATTTAGTTCATACTAATCTATTGTCTGATTTCTATATTGCCATAATAATTGCCTTTATTATCTATAATATAAATTATTTATGATAATAATATATATTATCTATAATATATATTATTATTATTAAAATTTATTATTTCCAAAAGTAACTACTGGAGAGGACACCACGGTCTCAAATATATTTCTGAGAAGGACACAAAGGCTCTTCGAGATGAAAGCGATTAAGAATTATCGTATCCTACATCCTACGTCTACCGAAGTCCGAAGTGTAAAACTAAGCCAACGAAATATATATTTAATACTAAATTTAGTCAACATTACATGCATGATTTGAAATTAAAGGAAATGAACATGTCATTACAGGAGTGACATTTACAAGCGGTTCTTAGTTAATACTTTAAACAAGGTATTTAGCAACCGCAAATTTACAAAACACGTTATGAAATATTGATTCCACAACATTCCTTTAAATATAAGTAAAACCATATACAGGAACTCATTATCTTTATATATATAAACCATGTTGTGTATATGTACATTACATACATTGTTGTATATGTATAAATTGTTGTTATAGTATGTTATATATACCTGACTGATGTGACTGACCGAATTTTAGGCAATTTTGAGGTATGTAATATCTATTTAATTCCCGCTGATAAAATAATAAATCATTAAATACAACTCGAAAGTTTAAAATTTATTTATTTTTCAAAATCTGTTAAACGATTTTGTATATGATACCACGTTTAAGATAAATAAATAAATAGATTTGAACTTATTTTTCTCATTTTCAGATTCTACGTGTGAATTTTAGTATCATCTAATCGGCAATTCTGTAATGTATGGCAATATAACAATATTATTTATTGTTATTTGCTTATTATTATATAAGAATCTAAAAACTTTAAAAAAAAACATTTTTAATTATTTATAATACACAATGTAACATACTTATGAAACAAGTGTGTAGCTCGTCATTAATATTAATATATAATTTCTGAAACTCAAGTTTACTAAACTGTTTATCACTGTCAACTCCACTCAACTGAAGTACTTTTAAAACTAAAAAGCTGGTACAAACTTCATAGCACAGGTGATAATGGTATATCGACAAAGTTGCAAAATAACATAGTAATACAATATTTTAACATTTATTTTTAAAATATAAAACACCTTGAATTATACAACAAACTTACTGGAAATAAATTGTTTATATTTGTAAAAAAGTCAGAAGTAATTTTAGGGTTTAAACAAAAACCAATATGATTATTTTTGAATAATTGACTCCTAACTTGTGTTATTTAAATATTCTTCCATATAATGGTACCTAAAATAAATATATGTTAATACTCTATGTGGTATTTTTTATATAATATTCACAAGGAACAAAGCGGTCAATTTGTAACAGAAGCCTTTGTCTTTCTTATAAGATGTACAAAAATATTAAATATTTTCGTTGCTTTTTTGAGATCATTTATTTAAATGACAATCCATGAAATATTAACGTGTTTATGAAATTCTAAATAAATAATATTATATTTTATTTTTAAAAGTATTGTTTACCTCAATTAGATGTATAACATCCAAAGGTTGAATGATACGAAGTTTTGAGCTAAATTATGTCATTTGATGTGTCAGATTTGAATTGTACCTTGTTACTTTTACGCTATTATTAATATAATATAAAATAGCATAAAGAGTAGTATAATTACTACTCTTTATGCCATTTAATTGGCGAATTACAATACTCTAATGATTCTGTCAGAATAGTTTATATTTTCACACATCCCAAACAAACTGACAAAATACGTAATGTGAAGTTTCAACAAATTCATTTAGATACATTTCTTGCTTTACATTTACAGGCTAAACTGTATCTGAGAGAAATCAAACGAAAATCAAGATATTAAAAAAAATTGGGAGAAAAAAAAATCCTTTAATCAAAAACTTAATAATGGTATAGATAAAAAAAATAAAAAATAATTTTAAGAAGAGCAACATACAAAATCGTTTTAAGGCAAAATTAAAAACATGACTTTTTCTTTCGTTCTTGAGCGTGTTATCCTTTTTTATGCACGAGAATAAATTATGTGCAAATTTAAAATATAGATTTTTAAAAAGGTCAGTAGCCTTACAGTTGTATGTATATCGGACTTATATCATGACCAAAACTATATTTTGGTCACTTATTAACTATTCATAATTTCAAAAAAAATTCATTATGAAAAATTCAAGTAAAAATACCGATATTATTATCTAGGTAATAAAACATGCAATAATGGAATTTTAATTTTAAAAACTAAAAATATATTTTTTAAAATCAATTAAAAAATAGAAGAAAAATATTACATTTTTCTACATCAAATAAAAGTAAACATTTTTAAAGATGGAATAAAAGTGTATAGCATGAAATTGCTCAACTCGTTTTAGGCGAGAAGTTTAGAAATGTAAGATATTTGTAAATATTTAATATTTGCACTGAAGTTCACTTTATACAGTGGTTCTACTTAAACATACTTTGTTGTATGTTTGTCACGTTCTTTGGAAAAGTCAATCTGTTATTCGATTGACAAAGACAACAAAGGGTTATCAGATCTTGTCAGTTTAAGACAATAAACATACATGTTCTGTTTCTGACTACTAACATTGCATAAGAAATGTTTTTTTTTTAGAAGGAAAACAGTTAGTTTATAATCAATCAATCAAAATAATCAATCAATCAAAATAACAGTTACTTTATAATCAATCAATCAATTCAAAATAATGTTTCGTATTAATGATAACAATATATATTTTAAGATCTTAACACGTTAATTACTTTATTATCTCTCTACTTGAACTATTTTAAATTGTATGTGAAACTGTTTAAAGTTTAAGATTAAGGTTCTTAACATTTAACTGGTTAAGATTTCACACTTGGTCTTGTTGGTAAAAGTTTCAAACTTAATTACCTACTGTACAAAGTAAATATATTAAGTTCTCTTAAATTAATAATTTACCAATATGTGGAACATACTCCAAATTTGTGCCTAAAGTGAGTTTCAGTATAAATGTTTTGAAGCTCGTTAAATATAATTTATGAAGCTAATGCGTGTATGTAGGTCAAAGCTCTTGTGTAAAATAATTCATTATAAATGGAGTCTAAAATAATTAACGTTATTATTATTTTCAGTGTATATATCTAGTGAATATAACTAATACTATGGATATTAATACGTGTTTTATAATCTTGAATAATGAAGTCATGACTTTAAGAATTATTTAATCAACCGATGTAAGAAAAATACCTGTAGTAAAATAGTAAAACAAGGATGAAATACTTGTAACATTGTGTTTATTAGTGCAGATATAAAGGAAGGACGGAAATATTACTGTTACATTTATTCTTTTGATTTTGGTTAGGATTATAGTTTTTCAAAGTTCTTGTTGATAAACAAGTGGTACTTAGTGTCCTGATTAAGTTACAATAATCATATATTATAATATCCTTCATTTATAAACTTTGTTGTGAGTCTTGATATTGATGAGACCTTGCATTAGGAAACATTACACATTAGGAAATTGACTTAATCGGTACTTTTTAAAAATATATATTCGAAAATTTACATACAGGGCAATATAGCAAGAAAAAACGTGTAGAAAAAACGTAAGTAAAGCACTCTTAGAGTACTAGATAACTGATGAACATGCATAAAATATTTTTATATTAATAATGCCAAAAAATATTAGAAAAACCAAATATTTTTCTAGTTAGAGCATCGAACCTTTCACAACAAGTACAATTATTAGAATTATGCGCTAATCAGTTGTAATCCAAAGAACAATGATAAGTCTAAATCGTATGACATTCTAAATGTACAAATATTTATTAAATGCTCAAAATATTAAAATATTTCAAAATGGCTATTGATACCCCTTAGGGTACGCTTACGGTAAGCTTAGGGTAAGCTTTCGTACTTAACAATGAAGGAAATACAAACACGCAAGAAAAGCGCAGCAATCTTTCCCACTGCTGCATTAAAACTCCATCCACAAAAGGGGATCCAACAAAGAATTAAAAAAATATTTTCTTGACGCCAATGAATTCAGTGAAATCGGGAACCATCAAGCCTAGACTAATCACAACCACTAATATTCTGTTCGACTCACTCGTCGAAAAAAGGGCCCAATCCCTAACTCTTCCAAGACCTCTGAACCACAGAATCACTCCTCAGTCCAATCTTCAAGTACAGAAGTACATGGGTCGCCCAGCCTTAGCCCCCAATAAAGAGTCTGTGATGTTCTAAAAAATCCACTTCCCATAGACGAATATCAAAGAAAAGTTGCTCACGCCTGCCTTAGCCAACGGAATATTCCAAGGACAGGCAGTCGTCAGCCATGATTCGGGTATAAACCTTTCATAGCCGCGCGGGCAATATCCAACAAGTATTAGAAGGAGCTAATTAACCGTTACCCAGAGACCACCGGCCCCTACCGTTCCCATATTAGTGAATGTCTCCGAATAAGATCGATAGCGAACAGGTATACGAGAAGGTTCCTGGTAAGACCTCCCAAATCCTAATTATATTTATTTCATCAATGCAACAGGGGATTAAAGCTTTGTTTACTACCCACTTTTAGACCTTATTAACAACCTTATCAATCATATTCAAGACATTATTTTTTAAGTATTGCGCTCAGCTTATTTAATGTAAACATTGACAAAGTACTTACATTTCTAAACTTCTCGCCTAAAACGAGTTGAGCAATTTCATGCTATATACTTTTATTCCGTCTTTAAAAATGTTTATTTAATTTTATGTAATTTAATGTAATGTAATGATGTAGTAAAGGCGTATAAGAATATTCTATTTTTTTAATGATGTTAAATAACTGTATGATAAAACAGGACTTTGAAAATCAAATGCCTCAAAAATCTAACCTCTTGACTTTATATAAATTTTAATATTAGTTACAATTTTGATAAGTTCTATTATATATTCACACAAATTACCCTTAATCCCTTGTATTGTCACAATTAAATATTTGTGAAAATTGTCGTTTTGAAAATGTAGACATCTTTAGTCTCTTTTTGTATTATGTTACTTCTATAATATATCAAAATTTCAGTATGACATACACAAATTCTTTGTATTTTGTGTAGAAATATATTAAATGAAGACATAGTATGTCGCTTGTTAATTTTTGCAAGCTGATTGATTTTCACAAATTGAACAAGCAGACGGTTCCTCGATATTATTTTTAATTGAGTTCCAGTATTTGATGAATTTTAAAAGATATTTGGTTTTCCTTTAGTAGATATTGTCAATATTAATATTCAAGTTGTTTTCTAAATTTCACCGAATCAAAGTTATTCTAAATACGTTGGTTAAGTAATTAAAAATAAAAGGATTGGTCTCATTTCAAACATTTTAGATTTTAGGAGGCAACTACTACGTAAAACTAATAAAAAGATGAGTAAAGATAATTAAAATATAAATAATCACATGGTATTTAAAGGACTCGTGTAATCTACTAATTATATATTTCTTGTCTGATTGAGGTGCCTCTAAAAGTTGGAAAGTACTTTTTAAGTGTTAGTAGGCAATTATCCTTAGACCAGATGACATTTACAAAAACTACTAGAGAGACAATATACGACTTTAGACATAAGTATAAACGGCTACATTTTTTAAAGATTTTATGTATATTATTATGTAAAGTATTTGAAATTTAGTTACATGATAATTGGAGACAAGACATATAAATATATATTTTTTCATAATAATCACGATTACTACTATAAAACAACGTAACGATATTATATATGACACTCCGACTATACTAACGTTAAAGTTATTAAAATTCGTTAACATTGATATCATTTGTATGTAAAATTTATTTCTTTATTTATATTGAGAACTCACACATATTTATACAAATAACTATACACTTATATGGTTGTTATGTATAATAATGTAACTATGTAGTGAAACTAAATATAAGGCATTGTTCTATTGAAACAAACTGTTAATAATAATGATGTGTATATGTCACATAATAATGTGTATACCCTTATAATTTTATATATCTTATTTTAATTATTTTATTTTATTAAATATTTTAAGATAATTTTCAACATTCATTTACAAGCATTTTCCAACAGTCTATTTTTTACAAGAATTTATTTATTTTAAGACACCACAATCATACTGAATATAATTATTGTAGACTCAAAAATTTAAAAAAAAATCAAAAACAAAATAAAGTTTTTTATTTATTTTTTTCGATTTCAAAAAAGAGACATTGGTTAATTACACATTTATTTAGTGGAAACTTTATTTAATTAACAACTCATACATTTATAACATACAATAGATAATTTAATTATATGAGAAATGAAGTCATCTTGACATTAATTTATATCAAAGAGACTCACAACTTTACATTAATTAACTCAAGTTCTTTCATAAGAGTCATTACCAAAGGAATTTGAAAGTAAGTAGCAAAAATGAGTAAAAATAAGTGTATTCTAGCAAAAATGATTTAATAAGTGTATTCTAAAATCCTCAAGGATTATACTTGTGACTAAACCGGAAGCATTTAAAATAATTTACATTGTATTCTCTTAAATCATCATTTCATAATTATCATCGTATATGACTCTCTCACAAGTTCCACAAGGATCCACAAGTATCTATTCTTGACCTTTTTTATTTTTACTTTATATTAATGATTTGCCCTTTTTCATAAAGGGCTTATGTGACATTGTGCTTTTTGCTGACGATACCTCGCTTATTTTTAAAGTCGGGCGTAATAGGACTAATTATGACGAAGTAAACAGCGCTCTGTCACGTGTTTTTCATTGGTTCGAAATAAATAATTTGGTCTTAAATACAAGGAAAACCAAATGCATGGAGTTTACGCTTCCCAATGTAAAAAGTCGGAATTGTAGCCTGCTCCTTAACAATGAAGTTTTGGAAATGACTGACTCAACGGTTTTCCTAGGTATAACTTTAGATAAAAAGCTCCAGTGGAACCCCCATCTCTCAACACTCGTAGGCAAACTCAGCTCCGCCGTCTATGCAATTAAAAAAATAAGACAATTAACGGATGTCAATACAGCTCGACTTGTTTATTTTAGTTACTTTCATTGTATTTTGTCTTACGGTATTTTGTTATAGGGCAGTGCTGCCGAAGTTAATTCTCTATTTATTTTACAAAAAAGAGCTGTGCGGGCTATTTATAACATAAAAGCTAGAGATTCCCTGAGAGATGTCTTTAAGAAATTGGTATTCTTACGGTCGTTTCTCAATACATATTTAATAACATTTTATTTGTACGTCACAATTTGGATACATAGTAAAAAACAGTGACAGAGACGCTATAAATACTTGAAATAAAAATAAACTTTCAACGCAGATATTTCGTCTGCAAAAAGATAAAAAATCCTTCATGGGCATGAGTGTTCGCATATATAATAAGCTTCCACAACATATCTAAGACCTTCCTTTACTTGCTTTTAAATCTAAAATTAAAAGTATACTTTTAAATAAAGCTTATTATAGCATACAAGAGTTCTTAGTTGATCGTATTTCGATCAAGTAAAAGTTTAGGTTGTGGAGCTATGGTTGTGGACTCATTATATTCTAATCTGTACGTCAAACATTGTTCACTTATTTTAAAAAGAGCAACGTTGAGTTTCTGGCCAGCTCTTCTCAACAGAACAGCATTCCGAGCTGGTGGTAGCTTAAGGACGGATTGACTATACTGACATTTTTATAATGTAATAATTGACGATTCAAAAGTGCGTGTAAATGCCCATTTGAATAAAGATATTTTGAATTTGAATTTGAATTTCACACGAAGAGGCGTGCGTGGCAAATACAGACTGTACATAATATCATATGTAGAAGTTTTTGTTAGTTAATGTCATGTCAGGCATAATTACTAAAATATTTGTAAAACTTAACTCTAAAACAGAACCTATTGGATAGAATTGGCACATTGTAAAACCAAAACAGAGAAGACAATTTATTAAATTATATCATATTTTAGGTACTTAAAAGCAAATATCATTAATCCTACAAATTATAAAAAAAAAATTAAACAAAAATACTACAATTTTTGCTATAATTCAGACTTATACATTCGTTATTCTAAAAGTGTAAAGTTATTAAAATTTCACCATTAATTTTTATGAACTCAATTCATACCATTTTACAGCGATAACTTTTAAACTTTTTACTTTTTGTATCCAACGAGGCGAGACGTTGAAGTCGCTGCATTCGCTATCTGTTACCGCTAGTATATTATATCATTCATTACAGCAATTAAAGAATCCTCAGAGACTACATTGCTTATTTAGGGTTTTTTAATTTACTGATTTGAGTTTAAATAATCTTTTAAAAGAATATTGTATATTTACTAGAAGTTAATTTATAGAAAATGAGGTTGTTTTTTTTTAGTTTTAGTAATATTATTAAATGAAATAATATTATTAGAAAATCTATGATTATTTATTTTAAATTATATAATACTTAATCGAATTTAAGATAAAGTAATATTAATTACTGTAAGTTTTTTAAATAAACTAGTTGATTTTATTTGGCACATAATTTAATAGATTAGCGGTGAAAGAAATATTTGAATTAGAAGACAATACAGAGCTCTAATCTTTTGGTAAAAAGATTTCGAAGTAAAAGTAAAAGTTATTCGTATACCGCAAGTTCAGTGCAATTAACTATTATAACAATTAGATGTTAATAATATAAAAAAAAAAAAAGTTTATTTACATATACAGATTTTACAGAAATAATTGAAATGAAAACAATTTTATGTGATCTCTGCATGACAAATCAAAAAAAAATGCGTGAAATAATTCATAATTAATTAATTCACACAGCGTATAAGTACAAGTACAATTAACATGCATTTATTTAGATTTAGGTTCAAAATACGCTATGGCATGTTTTTGCTTGTTAGAGAGAAGATACTTAAAACATATATTTTTGGTAAAGAGACGTCAAATGAGATACAAAATATATTGTTATTATTAAAGATATTTATTGCTCAAAGGATACTTTAATTAAATAATCTTGTTGGGAAGTATCAGACACTATTCACTTAACATTCTAATTTTTATATTAATTCGTTGTAATTGTTCACTGAACTCAGATGAAATTAATAAAATCCTTTACAGTAACTTTTTCAAACAGTTTTATGTATACTTTCAAATTGAACTATCTAACGTCCTTTGTACTACCATACGTGTATGTATATTTGTTCATAAGTATGGTTATTTTGAATTCCTAGCTTTACAGCTAGTAATCAAACACTGTTTCTACTTTAATTCACTTTATTACACTTTTCACAATTATGATCACCTTAACACAACTTAGTCTACCGACTATCACACTCACCAATAACGTCGTTCTTTAGCTGAGACACAATTTATATACCCTCGTATTTTTAGTCAAATCAGTGTCTTATATTTATTTTATTAAATTACTGTCTACACACAATCTTAACTTAGTCAAATCAGTATCTTATATTAATTAAATCAATTAACCATCTTCACATATTCTTTATTTTATTTCAATCAAATCGACAACTTATACCTTTAGTTTAAATATAACCAAGCTGACACTTTAATTTTAATAAATCAACATAAAAAATCTAACAGCTATATGTCAAAATATCACACTAGTCACATTAAAAAAGCAAATTCTGTCAATCTCAGAAAATACAATATTATTATAAATAATTATCGATTTTAGGCCGCAATCATGGCTACTCAAATTTGGAATCTATTTTTTCAAACATAAAGGCATTAATTGCATAACCTATTTACCCTTAAAAACCTTGAGGCAGTTTAACAAAGTTAAAAGAAGTCCACTGTAGAAAAGACTGTATTACTGTTACTATCATATTAAAAGAATTGTATCAAATATTTTCTTTCCAATTAAATTATAAAGGTATTCCTATTGATTAGGACTATAGCTTATAAACAATGCATGCATGGGTACCACAATCATGATATTTTTACTGAAGTCTGTTAGATATACATATAAAGTTTAATATGGCCACTATTTCGTAGAAACAAGTCTTGAAAAAATAAGTAATAAATAAATTAAAGAAATAAAGTAAGTAAATAATAATTATTAGTGAGTTGTTCGTAAAGTAAGAAACTAGAACAAATAATTGTTTCACAACTCATCAGCGTACAACAATGATTCATGAATACTGTTTTAATGACTATGAAAACAACAATTCTTAACTTTTTAATGAATTTACTTTACCAGAGTTGTTGCAAATAATGTTATTGTATTATTTATAGTTAATACAATTCTGTAATGTACCCGCGTTTTTTACATTACATCAAATTGATTTGTTGAATGCGGGTAGCTTAAACAAATAAATTTATATTATTAAATATTTGTATTATATTATTTAATAGAAGTCATAAATTACACACCAACAAATCGTTGTAAGTTAATTCTTTTCTATATAATTGTAAAACAAATATAACATATATTCTCGAAATCGCTTATAAGAATACCAGTTTTAATAATAAAAGTCCCAAGAGGAATCAATTTGTTAAAAACAGAATAAAATATTCATAAATATACTCTTTTGTAAAAATGGTTTACTATGAATATTATTCTTAAATTATGAATAGGAATAATAGTCTTATGTACTTTTTTACACAACATCTTCAATCTTATCTTAATTTCCTTTATACAAAGTTAAATTAAAAAAAAAACTTATACAAAATCTGAACTTTTTTTTTTCCTCTTGCTCAAATGTTAAATTACAAACAAGATGCCCTAACATTTAGTATTCCGTAAAAGTATGATATATGTTAAAGACGTAAACTCATATTAATCACTGAAGCTCTATCTTAAATTAGCTCTTAATGCAATATAAGATATCTTACACCCAACAGTCTTAAATAATTTAAAACTTTCAGAAATTTCAAAACTTTTAAATGATTATTATCTCCGAATCAGACCGTTTCCGAAACACTTTCAATGAACTTGGTTATTACCATAATCTACAATGATCTTAATGAAGTTCTTAATAACAATTAATTTAATAAGTATATAATATAATAAATGCAATAAATAACTAATGTATCTTTATACATTCAATCCATTGTTATCTGCCCGTTATTTTGCTTAATGAAAGCCTTTTTTGCATATGGTACACATTAAGCCCAAAAAGTGAGATAATAATTTTTTATTGGATATATTTTGTTTTTTAAACATTCTTAAAAATTAGAGCATCTTTTTGACAACCTTTGTGATAAATCAAAATTGCTGCAGTCACCAAACACATGCAAGAAAGGGCCAGATTAATCGATTATAAATCGTCATATTTATCGAATTTTAATAATGCCAAATAAATAGTTATGTACACGTATAAGATAAAAATGGAAAGATATTTTACTCTGAGACATGGTAACTTAGTAGATTATTTAACAAAGGTTTCACTTAAAATTCGACCTGCTTGCAAATTGAAGTCTGTGAAAAATTATTGTTGTTGATTATTCGAACTTAATTTTACTTACTTCTTTATTTCAACGCATTATTTAAAAAAGGTACTATACAAACCTTGGACGCAACTAAACGTTGTTAGACTAACGTATGTGTGCTTCGGCTTCGCCGCGCTTTTTATAAAACTGCTTATTCGCGATTGGCGAACCATCCCGATCGCGCTATTGTTTACTTAAACAACCAATAATTTGTTTTCAGTTTTCTCAAAAAAAAATAAAAACCTCTTGGTTGATTTCGTTGGAAAACTAATAAGCCCTAAGTTAAGTGAATATGCCTCGATTGATACCAAAACGAATTCAATTGTATAATCAGGTCAAGCGAAGACGAAGCCAAAAAAACGCATACATACAGGCACACACACATGCGGACTTATAAATACACGTTTTTAAAAGTGTTTAGAATCAATTAGGATACTTCAAAATGTAAAAATAATACAAACATTGAATTTTGAAATTTGGAGTGATTATAATAACTTAATGATTAGGGATCATAATTCTTAAATATGAGTATAAATATACGTATACAGATCAAATAAAACTATTGTTACGGATTAAAACTCGCGTATAATTTGGTTACATTTTTGATTTTAACCCGACGTTTGGAATACTTTGCAGTAATCGTGTTCACGGGTAGACGAGATGTAATTGTCTGTCAGAAAGTCAATTACATCTCGTCAATACGCATACAGAATTTAAAATTATCAATGTCTTTTATATTTTCTATATGTCTTTTATATTTTCTCCATAGCTTCAAAACCTTTAACTGTATAACTGTACTATTAAGATCTGTACAATAATAAGAGGATTTGAAATGGTACCCGACTTTTATCACAGCAAACTTTGCGAGAACAGCTTGTAGTTTATCAGATAGTGTTAAAGTGGGCTTTCTAGTTGAGCCTATTATCGACATAAAGATCCAAGTAGGTTTAGTCACTGACAACCTCTACGAACTCGCTACTACATCTATTGAACCTACTGTTGTGCAGATTAGTATGAGTCGTGCTCGTGTAAATAAATAGACTAAGTTCATATTGGGTTTTATATTGAGTACTAAAAATGAATATTAATTTAGTTTTACTAACATCAAAGACCACGTTAACATTTATAATTATCCCCATATGTCACTATACAAGTAACGTCAGCGAACTGAAATAGTTCACCATTTTTAATTATGTTACTTGATTAACTGAAAATTAATCAACATAACAATTATACGACAAATTATTCTCAAAATCCATGACAAATGACGACCATTAATAAGTTTTCACGCGCCGAAGTGTTTAAGTTGTTTCATTTTTCATTTAACCTCAAAGGACTGAGCAATAAATAACGTTATTTACCAGCAAGTTCAAAATTTTAATAAAACCTTTTTTAAATTATCTCCTTGGTTGCCATGTTTCAGAGTAAAAGGTCGTTCTATTTTTAAAATACACGACATAAATGAGTTTACATAGTAATATATTTGGCCGATAAAACACGACAAATATGAATTTTAATACAAATATTTTCCGATCTTTGCATGTATTTGGTTAATTTAAAAAGTAAATAGCCATTTATCTCGAAATCAAAATCATTTTCATGTTTGAAAAAGGCTATGATTTCTATTCTTCATGTAATATTTGACAACATCAAATCAAAATATTCTAAACCTCATTTTTCTTAAGTTGCACAATACACTTTTATAAGATAAACATTTTTAGAAGTTTGGAAAATATTGCCAATATATAGTGCAATTCAATTGAAGACAAGCTTTTAAGCCAGATACGTTTGTGTGTATTTAAGTGCCTCTCACTAAATATCTCTTGTTTGTGCAATCCGAGAGACCTAAGTTCTAATAAGGAAACAAACAAAGAGAGAAGAGTATTATTTATCCTGTCAAAAACATTATTATTTTAACCTTATTGGACCAAGAAATAAATGATATAATGTGTCAACATAATGCTATAGAGTATTCTCTGAGAGTCAGTCATTTGTCAGTTTTCCAGCTGAATCTTAAGGCTTTAGAATATATAGACCATTTTTAACAATATAATATAATAATCATAAATCAATTATGTTACCTGTTAGGTTATTCTGTATGTTATATAGTTACATGTTACTAGAGAGTACTTTTAATTTACTTGAAAAAAAATACTATTTTCATAACAAACCGACATGAACCTCTAACATTATTTTAGTGATATTTATACATTGAAAATTCCACTATTTATATTTTGATCACATATTTATGCTCCACTACTTTTTTATTTGTTTCAATTCATTTAAAAATATATAACTGAATTATCATAACAAATAAATAAATACATACTATTTAGAATAGTTAGTAGATAATTTGTGACATTATATATATATATATATATTGGAGAAAAGTCGAAAATCCGACACATTCAATTTATTTATAATGTGCTATATTTTAAAATAAGTGTGTTGTTTTGACTCTTTACATTGATTGTAATTCGTAACAAGTTCGTTTTTTTTTAAATTATTGTAATGTTAAAAATGAAACTATAAGTTACAATGCTTAAATTATTATCAATTCATTACTGCATTATTATTATTACATTAAATAATTCAATATTCAGTACAGCATTTTTAAAAAAAACTTTTTTTATCATTTTATTATGATGTAGATAGCTTTGTTAAGTCTGCCCATTGTGCCTCATTCTTAGACAATAAAGATTAAATAAATAAACAATAACTTCATGTTATTATAATGGTGGGGAGTTAATCCAACGAATATAACAAGGCGACTTTGTAAATTTATCCCATATTGACAAGTGATTGCTGAAGCCGACGGTCTACTCACATCGATGCTGACTTTAGCAATATTTTTAAACCGACTACTCTCTTCTAATTTGACAAATATAATAATTTGGATTTGATTATAAGCGTCACAATCAATCGCAAAAAATATTTGCGTAACCAATTTGTTATTTGAAATAAAATTATTTTTACAGATTAAACTCGCGTTAGTTATATTTTAATTTTAACCCAACGTTTCGAATGCTTTGCAGCAAACGAGTTCACGGGTAGACGAGATGTGTTGTGAATTTGTCATTTACCGTATCCCTTAACCATGAATTATAATAATTTAAATGTAAATGTTGGTTTAAACTTTTATAAATTCTTGCTAACTTGTTGACTTTGGTATGTGTACATTACAAAGGAAATGTCAACAAGCCGCGGCAAAAAATAAAATAATTAACCCAATATTTACGTAAACTCGACGGTTGTATCAGGGTTTTTCTTTAAAAAAAACCAGTATTTTACTTTTAATACTTAATATATAATGTTCTCATGTTTTTATCCAAGATAACATAGGAAACTAGACCACAATGAAGATACCGTCTTTATAACTTTTGAAGAGAACGTAAGAAACATTGTATGTATTTGTCTATCTGCCTAAAAATAAAACGCTTTTAAACTGATTAAATATTTTGACTTATGTACTAAAACTTAATGTGGTAGGTAAAATCTTTCCTTTCATTAATCAGACATTCAACTTTTGCCTTTATATAAAGTGAAATTGTATAGTTACCAACATAACCACCAAAAACTAATTTTCAAATGTCATTGCACACAATTAAAAAAAATTAAAATGGTATTAGTATCCCGTTGGTTATTTTGAAAATTATAGATTGGTCAATATTTTATCATCATGATCTATTACAATTTGCAACTGTAATAGGTTACGTATGAAAAAAATAGTATATAATCTTATGTTAACTTGCATTGTTATCTTTGGACTTAAATCCGAAATAAAATTATCATTATATTATTACTGTTATTTTCACATATTTAATTTTCTTTTAACATATAATATATTCAAATGACTGACACGTTAATCTGACAATATTAATTGTTTTACTTGTAACAAGAACACCCCTATTCATGCTTAAAGCTAGGTGTTAATGTAAATCTTTGAAATGTCAGACAACAACAGCTTGAGATAGCTTCTTAAATTGTCACTGTCACATAATTTACTAATCTTATAATAACATATACATACATTTTTCTTCAGCTATATAAAACCTCTGCCTACATATTGTTATCTTTAAATGTCATAACGGCTGTAATCACCGACAAAGTTACAAAAAACTTAAACACGGCTCCAAAATATTTATTTAGAAATAACTTTAATAAAGTAAAAAACGTTATTGCCTTGCAACGAAGTTACTATTTGCTTGGGTCACATTTTAGAAAACCAAAGATTTTATTATTGTTTACTGCGTCCATTGTTGGTATTTTTTGTGAGCACCTGTCGAACTTAAAGAGTTGATTTTACTACAAGGAAAGTAAGACCACAATTTCCATGTCTTTATAACGCTTGCATCGAACTTTTACAAAAGAGTTTGATTAATATCATAAATGTCCAAAAGGCCAATTTAGAACAATATATATTAAATAAAACTATCCGTCTGTAACCACTAAATTACTTTTGGAATTAGCCCGACTAGTTTCGAACCCATTCATGAGCTATGGTATAATCGCGGTGTGTCACGCTGTTCACGCCGTGATTGGTTGGATGGGCTCGAAACTAGTCGGACAAATTCCGATAGTAATTGCGTGGGTACAGTCGGATATTTACATTTCATAGTGATCATGGGTCACGAAAATTTGCATACAAAAAAGTGACAATATAATATAATTGTCATTTATCCAAGTTTTTTTTTATTACTAATAGATTTAGCAAGCAAATTACCTTAATAATTTCCTAATTTATCTTTTTCTCTTAAGTAGTGCGTGATAAATTATGCAATACTTTTACGATAAAAGGAAAAAACATTATCTCCAATTCTACATATTTAAAATATTTTTATACTTAAAGGGGAAGACTCATATCCATAGAGAAAAGTATGCAATTACAGTACCTTGTAATCTAACAGTAATCTTCCCCCTCGCCCCTCAGATCTGAAAGTTCAAGGACGAGTCAAAATACTGGCTCGCCGCTGGCAAAATAAAGCACCCTTGATGACGCTCTCAAAGCTTTTGAAGCTAATTGTCTTTGCAATTGCATATAACGCAATAGAAACCCCTTTTAGCCTTTTGAGTTCGAAGGTATCCAGAAGGGCATACATCAATAAATGTGGTATCAAATAACGCCCTCCTGCCTCTTCAAATTGACGTGCACTAGTAATGATATGGATTCATATGGAAAAGATATAAATAAAAAAAAACAACTTTTACCAATATAACGAACTAACTAACTATTCAAATTTCAAAAACATGTAATTAGTATTTTTGTACCTTGTTATTTAATAAAAATGATTAGTATAAAGTTGTTATATTTAAAAAAAAACTGACAATTTAAAAAATAAATGTATAAACATTTTCGTTTGACAAGTGTGATTAACTGTTTTATATTTCATGCTTTAAAAAAAAATAATTTATATTCAAAGGCTAAAATTTTTAATTCAATGAAATAATAATTAACCCATAAATACTTTGTGATCATTTTAAAGATAATATTGTAATAGTCGATTTATTTTATTTCATCAAACGATTTTTTATTTACCGATGTTCAACTATTACGTCTATTTAGCCGCAGTCAGTCATCTGTGAAATTGGGTATCTCTTTACTTAAAACGTTCTAACGACATCATTTAAACGATTAAATGGTATATTTTTAATGAAATATTAACCCTTTATCATTTTTCTTGTTTTCGCTTCTGAGAAAATCAAGTAAGAGAAAATTAAGTTCAATATTGAAATATAATCATAAAAAATATATTTAAAATTTTTAAAAAAGTGTTTTGATATTTGATCTGATAAATGTACATAATCATATAAAACTATTTATTTGAAATCAATATTTGTATTTAAAATATTTTTATATAAAACACTTTTTTATTATTTTTTTTTCCTAAAATATTCATTTAAGGTTTTCGTATTCAATAAAAATATAAATTATATTTTCCGTATTAATATTTAATTAATAAAATTTCTCTTTTTAATATTAAATTATTACATAATCATTATATATTTTAATCATCCATGCCATTAACAAAATTACAAGAAAATACAATTCCTAGAATGTTCTATTTTCCTAATTCATACTAAATTAAATATATACCGTATTTTAATAATAATAGCTAATAATAGCTAATAATAGCTCTTTAGCTAGATTAGATTACATTGTTAACTTTCTTGGTCTAAAACATAACAATCAATGGTATATTTAGTCAAACCTATTTTATGGAAAAGGAGGGCAAACGAGCATGCGGGTCACTGTTAAAATGTGATCACCGTCGCCCATGAACTCTTGCAACATCCGAAGACTCACAAGAGCGTTGCCGGCCTTGGAGATAGGAATAAACGCCTTTTTTGAAGGTGCCCATGTCGTATCGATCTGGAAACACCGCCGAAGGAAGCTCATTCCACATCTTTGTGACACGTGGAAGAAAGGTTCTTGCAAACCGCACAGTAGAAGAACGCCATGCATCCAGGTAGTAAGGATGGTAATGAAGGCGGTGACGTGCTGTGCGGTGATGAAATTCGGCGGCAGGCATCAGATTAAATAGCTCTTCGGAACACTCCCCGTTGTAAATGCGATAGAAGACGCACAAAGAAGCCACGTCTCTACGCAATGCCAAAGAGTCCAGCCGTTCACAGAGCACCGGGTCCCCGACGACTCGAACGGCTCTCCGTTGTACGCGGTCAAAAAGCAGAAGCTGATATTGGGGTGATCCGGACCAGAGATGAGAACAAAAACCTATCATTTCTGTCGGTCAACAAAAACTTCCTCGAACCGTTACAATTCAAGTCTATTTTGACCCGCACATGATAATAAGCAATCTAGATACAACTGAATTATTTAGGAAGTTATAGTTATTATATTGATATATTTATTAACATTAGTCTTAAATTTATATAAATATATATATATGTCTGTGTTCATTAAGAGAACATAAATAAAAAGATGACCCATACGATAGAAAATTTATATTTAGAAAATAACAAAATTAGCAAGTATGCTGTTAATTGATTGAGGAACTATCGGCAATTAGCGAGGGACTCGGGGATCATAGGTGATCTGGGTCCCCGTCGCTTGTGCAGACCCCACGGACATCCGTTGGCGCTGTTGTCCTAGCGTCAACAATTTTTTTTTTTTTTTTTTTTTTTTTTATGGAAAAGGAGGGCAAACGAGCATGCGGGTCACTGATAATATGTGATCACCGCCGCCCATGAACTCTTGCAACATCCGAAGACTCACAAGAGCGTTGCCGGCCTTGGAGATAGGAATAAACGCCTTTTTTGAAGGTACCCATGTCGTATCGATCTGGAAACACCGCCGAAGGAAGCTCATTCCACATCTTTGTGACACGTGGAAGAAAGGTTCTTGCAAACCGCACAGTTGAAGAACGCCATGCATCCAGGTGGTAAGGATGGTAATGAAGGCGGTGACGTGCTGTGCGGTGATGAAATTCGGCGGCAGGCATCAGATCAAATAGCTCTTCGGAACACTCCCCGTTGTAAATGCGATAGAAGACGCACAAGGAAGCCACGTCTCTACGCAATGCCAAAGAGTCCAGCCGTTCACAGAGCACCGGGTCCCCGACAATCCGTACGGCTCTCCGTTGTACGCGGTCAAAAGGTAGAAGCTGATATTGGGGTGATCCGGACCAGAGATGAGAACAGTACTCCATATGTGGCCGGACCTGCGCCTTATAGAGCGCAAGTCTTTGGCCAGCAGTGAAATACTGCCTCGCTCTATTGATCACACCCAATTTCATCGAGGCCAACTTGGCCTTGCTCTCCAAATGACCACGAAACCGACAGTCGCTCGAAATATCGAGTCCCAGTATTCTGATACTTGGCGAGGCGTCGAGGGGTGTGCTATCGAAGAGCGGCGACACGACAAATGGGGTTTTCTTAGTGGTAAACGCGCAAACCTGTGTCTTTAGGGGATTAAACTGAACGAGGTTCAGTTTACCCCATTCTGAGACCGTCCCCAGGGAGGTCTCTATAGAAGACACAAGTTTCTTTCGGCACTCGTCGACGTTTTCCCGAGAGAGACCTGCACGGCCGGAATATACCGCATCCCCAGTGCTGTCATCCGCATAACAATGTATGTTGGAAATATCCAACATATCATTGATGTGCAGGAGAAACAGGGTTGGGGATAGCACGCAGCCTTGGGGTACACCAGCGTTCACGGGCTTGGGGTCCGAGCAAAAACCGTCGAGAACGACCTGTATGCTCCGCCCAGTGAGGAAGCTGGTAATCCACTCGCATAAACTCTCGGGAAGCCCATAGGAAGGAAGCTTCGAAAGAAGCCCCTTATGCCATACACGATCGAAGGCTTTCGCCATATCCAGACTAACTGCCAGACCCTCTCCCTTGCTTTCAATAACCGCAGCCCAACGGTGTGTGAGATATAACAGAAGATCACCAGCCGATCGACCATGGCGAAAGCCATATTGCCGGTCATTGATCAACTGGTGATCCTCGAGGTACGCGAGGAGCTGACGGTTTATGATATTCTCCATTATTTTGGAGAGAAGAGAGGTGATGGCGATAGGTCTGTAGTTAGCCGGATCACCTTTTTTAGGGATCGGATGGACAAAGGCACACTTCCACGAGACCGGGACTACGCCTTTGAGATAGGAGTGCCGAAACAAACGCGTTAGCACTGGAGTCAACTCAGGGGCACACGTTCGTAGCACCAATGGGGAAGTACCATCCGGCCCGCTCGACTTATGAACATCCAAGGAAAGTAGAGAACGACGAATGGTTTTTTGCCGGAAAATTATTTCCGGCATTGAACTCTGACACCGCTGGATGGTAGGCGGTGTTTTTCCTTGGTCGTTCAAAGTCGAGTTTGAGGCAAAAAGAGTGCCCAAGAGATCGGCTTTCTCTTTTGCCGTATGGGCCAGAGAATCATTCCCCGTGTGCAATGGCGGTAGGGACGGCTGGCAAAAGTTACCCAGAGTGGCTTTAGAAAGCGCCCAGAACTTGCGCGTGCCTGGTGGATACCTTGCCAACTGATCCCCAATTTTGACGACATGCTTGAACTTTGCTCTAGCGATTTGCCGTTTGAAGAATCTGGAGGCACGATTATATTTCCTCTTCAGAACTCTTGAGTTCGGATCCCTTGTGACTATCGATTTAGCCCAAGCCCGGTACGCCTGCCGTTTGCCGGCTGCTGCAGCCCTGACAGACGCATCAAACCAAGGCCGCGATCTGCCACCAAGTGGTACCACAGAGCTTGGAACGAATAGTTCCATGCCCTGTAGTATCACATCAGCCACAGCCGCAGCGCAGTCACTGGGATCGTCGGAAGAGAAACAAATCGGCCCCCATGGGTAGGATGCAAAGAAAGACCGCATTCCATCCCAATCTGCTGACTTGTAGTGCCAAACGCCACGGGTCGCAGATGTTGTGCGAGCCGGACGTTGAAGTGGCACTACACTCCGCACCAGGCAATGATCGGAGGACCCAAGGGGGGCCTCAACAATAACCTGGTACTTTCCGGGATGTGTAGTCAGCAGAAGATCCAACAAAGAGGGCATGTGGCTGTCCACGTCTGGTAGACGGGTGTGCGTCTGAACCAACTGGGACAAACCATTTGCCAGAGCAAAGTTAAACACAGATCTCCCCGCGTAGTCAGTGGAACGCGACCCTAGCCACTCGGCATTGTGCGCGTTGAAGTCCCCGAGGACTATGACTTCAGCTGAGGGAGTCTGTGAAAGCAGTTCGTCAATCTTCGCCTGAACATGGCCAAAGAGTTGCTCCGTTTCTGCATCAACAATATTAGATGCTTCCTCTCACCAACAAAATGATTATAGCAGTGTTAAGGCTTTAAGTAATACCGTATTAATGAACCGAACATATAATGCTATTTGATACTGCAAGAGATATTAGTGTATTGCAGTTTATAAATTTGACTAGTTCCTATTTTAAAAGGTTTAGTTTTTTTTTAAAATATCAGTTTAAGACTTTACTTTTTATTTTTATAAAAAATGATATTTAATTTATTGTACCTCATGATATATATAAAAGCTAATAAATGCGAATATATTTGTTTATTGGTAACGGTTTCAAACTTGCAGATCTAAATTCTGTTATCATGAAATTTGTCATACAATTTGGTAAAATGACATAAGTATTTATCCCGAAAATAAATACTATTTATATAAAAATAAGTTTTAAACGCCAATAAAATAATTGAACATCGCGGGTGAAGCCTTTGGCTGTAACAAAGATAATTAATAAGACTGCTACCATAACCCCTAATTTCTCACGTAATATATGAACTTGGTAAGAAATAAGCCAAAGAATTTCAATCGCATAGCCATTTGCTAACAATTAATTTTGATTTGTATCTTGAGATAGTAATAATACCATTACGCATTTCTACACACTCGCAATAAGTAGTCTTTATATAAGAAAATTTCTAATAAAATTTGTAAGGTTCAAAATGTATTTTTATATAATAATATTATTTTTTATACTTAACCCATCTGCATTAAACTTGACTATTTTATTGTAGAATATTTCGACGCAAAATAACTGAGAAGAGCTAACGCCAGACACTTAGCAGTCTTATTACTGATTTCACAAAGAAGAAAATGTGAAAGTATAAAACACAGGCGGGATTAAATTTACTAACTACGTCATTAGATAGGTTTCATAATCTACAGTGATAACAAAAATAGATGTATATTCTAAGAATATAACTACGTAACTATATTATGAAATGAATAAAATTAAATGACAACTACAATAATAAACCAGCTTAATCTGAATGTGTTTTAAAACCTACCCGTGTTGATAATATTTTGCATTCTTTATTTGTTTTATAAAAAAATATTAAAATTAATATAATTTATAAAACCAACGACAAATACATATATAAAAGTGTAGTAAATAAGTGACGTTAAAAAAAAATCATTAATTTGATAATATTTATTATTTAATATTAACGCTCTATTACAAAATATTATAAACTTAAAGGATGAACACGTCTCATGTATATAATAAATCTTAACAATCAACAAATAAACTGAGACGGTTTACAGAAACTTGGAAAATTTTAGTTATAATTTGTCCAACTGGAACAGCAAATAAAGTTTTACAGAAACTTCAGTTTGTGCCTAGTTAAAACTACCGCCAATTACTTTACTTATTCCCATTTCAGCAAATATTGTTCGTAGACGTCACTGCGAATGATACAAAACTGATAAACGCTGTGCTCATAAAATCTTGTTGTTCAGATATTGATAAGTTTTGAATATTATTAGATAAGGTATATATCCTTTTTATTTTAAAATTATTACATTCTTTTGACAACCGAAACTTTTTGACAGATTTAAAATTCTCATGTTTTTTGTTTTTTAGTTGTTACACTAATAAAGTATTATTTTTTTTATTATTTTAATAAGATTCCTTATTTTAAACTTGTC
The DNA here is from genome assembly GCA_959347395.1 of Mechanitis mazaeus. Taxonomy (NCBI): domain Eukaryota; kingdom Metazoa; phylum Arthropoda; class Insecta; order Lepidoptera; family Nymphalidae; genus Mechanitis; species Mechanitis mazaeus. The sequence continues at coordinate 11,425,928 of OY365754.1, forward strand.
TCTTACGTTACGACATATACAAGATCTAAATAGATCAAAGAAAGTCCTAAGGGTACATACGGTTACGAGATCTAAAAGTTACAAGTTGTAGAAAGTTTCTGTGAGTGACAATGTGAGTGGTTTGCGATACATTTATAACTCCTCAGGACTAAAAATATTGGATTTCTGAAAGATTCAATAAATTTTTTTCGGTTACAATTCTACCAAGCCGATAGTATATCATATTCTAAATTTTAAAATACTATTATTGTTTTTATGAAAAATAGCCTTTCATTAAATTTAAAATTACCGTAGGTAAATTGAACATGAAAGTGGCCGCCGAATACGTAGAAGTGTGTTTCAACCTTTAAAATTTAAACTAAGTAAATTTAATTTTGTTACTTTTAAATATAACCGCCTGAGTAGCGCATTAGATGGGGTCCACGACAACACTGCGTAAATTTGTCCAATTAACAATCAATCGATGTCCTACGTGTTTAGTGGTCCTATGCCTGAAATTGACTATTAAGAAAGAAAAGGAGAATTTTGGATAATAATAGGTTACCCAAATACAAAAGTATTGTGAATCATTAAATAATGGCTACTCCAAATTCTTTACATTAATAATTATCTTTTATGTGCCTATTTCATAAAAATAATAAATATTCATAATAATTGGGTCAAGCACAAAAGGAATCATAATTCGTAGATCAAAAACTAACTGCAACAGCTGTAGAATTACTAGTAAAAGTCTGTCTGTAATTTGCACATTTGTACATATTCAGTGCATGCATGGCATACCTTTCATATCATAAATTCCATCAGAAAGCAGCTAGGGAGGCAATATTTTACGGATAATACTATAGTATAAAGGAAACTTATAAAATCTATTGAATCAGTACTTTTACAAAAAACTATAAGATATATTTTTTTCAATTGTGATCACTTTTTGCTGATTAGAGTGCATCGACTGTTACTACAAAAACCCCGATCGTACAACTAGTTTTATAGTGTTTTTTTTTATTTTATCAAAAAAAAAATAATAATAACTTGGTCGGTTTTTCGCTGGAAAGCTAATCATAGCTAAGCTCTAAGTTACTCGAATCGAGTTAATATTTATTGCATATAATCAAATCAATCAAAAAGTTATTTTGGTAAATTTCTTTGTTTCTGCACCAAAGAATCTTTAAATATATAATTTACATCTTGTGTAATTCTCTGCAAACAACCAATCTTTATAATTATGCCTACAGTAGAATCCTAATTAACGTAAATTTAATTTAAATTATTAAAATAGGTAATTAGATAGATATACTTGACTTAAAAAAACACAGCAATAAAATAAGTCGGACGATTTTTAGGCCTTGTAAAAATGTTTAGTTAAAGTATTAACTTATAAAAAAATATTAGATAATATTATGCAGCTTTCAATTATTATTAAAGATTTAATAAAAAATAAAAAAGGTTATCCATAAAACAGATCAAAGTGTGTATTATATTTATTACAATTGTCTTATATACTTCTGTATGATGACAACTTGACCACAAAAGGGCCAGATAATTTAATTTAATATATAGTTTATGTACAGCTTTTTTGAAAAAAAGTATTGAATTATCATTACTTAAATCTCATAGTTTAATTATGGTATACGTTAATTTAGCTGGTTTTTAAGCTTTTGTGTTTTATTTCAGAAAATGTCATTTTCGATTTAATAAATTTGACAATAAATTTCGAACAAGGTATAAATTTTATAATGAGAAACCTTAGAGTAAATTAAATCAAAGGTAAGGAGAAGTATATCAAATAACGTGTAGAATATATAAAACTTAAACAGTCCTCTATTGCGTTTCTCGCTAGAGGCAGACAGTTGTTATATTACTTGTAGGAGTCGTCGAAGCAGTAACTGACTCTGAGATCTTGAATGCATTAACGGTAGTAAAATATAGTTATAGACTAATAAAGGTTTGTTATAAGCTTGTGTTAATATGTCTAATATATATTTTAAATTGTCAGTTTAATCTGCACATAGTTTTTTGTGAATTTTTTATATGTTGTATCATTTATTAGTATTTATATTTTTTTTTATTTCAGGGCATATTTTATTTTATTAACATTGTTATAGCTGCAAAATATAAAACTTTGAATGACATAAACCTAAAATATAAAAGACTTGTTAAAAGTATTATTTTCCTCCGTGCTACGTCATTCTTTTCTTAGCAATTCATTTTCTTAGCGGTTTTATTTTTCGCCATTTTTCTCTGCAAGCTGGTGTTCGATCACTTCAGCTACTGTATATTGTGATTTTATTATTGATGGAATGTAAGTACAATATTTTAGAAAATATTAATAAAAATTTCATAAAAGTAATATTTAAGAGTATATTTTAGATCATAACCTAAAAAATTTCCTCAAAAATCATGATAAAGGCATACTATGTTATTTATTAGAAATTGTTTTTTCTTTATATAAGAAAATAATGTAATAATGTTAAAATTGATATTATTATCGGCCATTTAATATTTTTAAATAATCCTTAGCCATCTATAATTTCGTCACAACTTACTACTTACTACCTTAATTTTAATATGTGAATTATAATTGATTTTCTATTTATGAATTTTTTTTCAACCCTGAAACGATCAAGTAATCTAAAATAAATATCCTCACATGATATAAGATAAAGATATAAGATAACATTCCAGGGTCAACGATCACCGAACACCTTGTTAAGTTGTAAGTTTCGTCTCACACCCGCATGAACCTCGCTCACCCTTTTTTAATTCCTTAGAGGACGATTTATATAAAATTATTTACTAAATACCGAGAACAAAGTTATTTATTTACTAAATACCAAGAACAATAATAAATAAAAAACATCTGACACGCGGCAATCGAGCTTGCCGCTATGAAAAACTCCTAATCGGCTAATTATAACTCGCAAATTAATTAACAAACAAAAAAAAAAATTAAAATAATTTAATTAATTAATTTTTAAAATTAAAAAAATTTAAAAATTCGAATTTTTTTTTCATTTTTCGGTAACTTCGGCGGCCGATCTGACCACCTTCCCGTTGGACAATCAACATAATTTTGAAAAGTGAATCTTACATTTAGATGCTGATTACAAATATATCTTTAGTTTTTCAAAATTCGAAAAATAAAATTCGACAGACACACAGACACACATACAGACAGACAGATCGGAAGGAAAAACTGAGTTTTTCGAAAATATTCAGTTTTTAGTAGGATATATAGGTTTTCGGTGTTCTTACAGTATCATCTCTGGAAAATAGATATTAATTTTATAAAAGACATATTTTATACCTATTATATGAATCTTTAATTTTTTTTTATAACAATAATAGAATAATAATAGAATTTTAGAATAGTAAAATATTTGTGGCCTTTTTTTAAAATCGTATAATAGTTTGACGAAACTTTATCAAAATATATTTAGTAGTTTTCGACGCACAGACAAATTTAAAAACCCATTTTTGTTCTTATAAACAAATTTTATTTCAATATATAAGTATTCATTACCCATTTATGTAGATATAAAATATTTTATTACTATACATTTGAAATAACTGAAAATGTAAAAAAAACAAAGAATAAAAAAAATATCAACACGGGTAGGTGCTTCATATGTTAAGCACCTACCCGTGCTAATGTAAATACACTTAAGACTAGTGTTAATACACATATCAATAAAATAAAGCTAAATTCCTAAATCATTCAGTTGGATCTAGATTGCTTATAACAATAACGAAGTAAACAAATAAATATCTATAAATATATAAGTATCATACAGTATGCAGTGCGCCGAACGTCGTAGCTCGAGTAGAATGAGTCACGCTCGCTGTCCCGACTCCCGATATTACGCAACTAATTTGAGTTGTACAAAGCCTACAAGTATTAATTTAAATATGTCGTTTTATGTAAAGTTCTCAATTATTTATGTTAAAAATAATCAAGCCGATAATATGACATGTATAAGCCAATAAACATTAACGGTAAATACTGTTTCTAGCTCTCTAATATTTAAAGAAACACAACATATGAAACACTGATACAGGATTGTGAGTTAATGAATTAATATATTAAATTTTCACAGCCGGTAAATACATACATATAAACACCGATTAATTGTTTCAAGATGGTTTATATGTGGTCTGTGAGCCTGTAATATATTTACGAACACTAGGTTATGCTGCAAACGTGTAGGTTAATAATTAATATTTGGAAGTAGAAAAATAACTCCAAGCTTTACTGAAATATAAGAGTATCTGTATACACACTTTAGTAATAACGAATAAGAATGAAACTAGAATGATAAGAATGATGGTATATAGATAATGAATATTATTGAGATGAATTCTACCGAATGAAGTTGAATGTTATAGTGTATAATAAACTTCGATGAATGTGTTGGAATGAAAAATGAACGAATGAATCTCATTTTAAATATTAACTACCTACATATTTTAGAAAATAAATATTAATATTATACTATCGAAACTGTAATGAAATCATACCTTATATCTATTTAAGTATGATAAAGTTATTAAATAGATAAAATATGAGATTTAGTAAAAATATTGTTAAATACGTAATATTCATAAAAAATCGCAGCTATATATATATATTCGAATTTTAAATAAGACGCACAATGAAGCTATCGGGCACCTTCCCGGGTTTCAGCATCAAAAAAAAAAATCAGCCGAGATGGCCCGTCAGCGTCACTCTGGGTCAGAACACGAATTTAATAGTAGTTACGCAATTGGAAAACTATAGGTTCTAGATTAATTATACGCGTTGGCCTGAACAACAAGTACTTACAGTTAAAGCTCGTGGCTATCCAGACCAGGCCCCCGAAGATCTTCAATGTCTTATTTCTTCGCTTAGGGGATTGGTGGCACGTGGCGGTACTGCCAGTTCTCATATAACAGGATATCACTTTCATACACTACACATACACTACAGTTTTAAGTATTTTGCAACAGAAGATTAAATTTCTCGCGCGGCGTCGCGATCACCATTTTCGAATGAAGTCCACACCAAACACCAGAACCTGTATGCTCCTTTCGAGCCTTGCTATTGGTCAGACCACCAATGTAGCGCGTTATAAACAAATTAAGAATTCGTTTAGAAATTTAATAAAAATATAATTAGCGAATAGCGAACAGAAATAGAAAACTACTCATTTTAGAAAAACTCAGATTCTGTAAAATCTTTAATTGTGAACCATGAATATTATTTTTATAATTTCTATTGAAATAATAACAACTTTTGCGTATAAAGTTTAGTTTAACTGATGTCAATTATGATAAAAAATTAATTATTTAAGTTTATAGTTGTACAAAAGAAACATCACAGATGGCGCGTACTTGAATAGTAAATATTATATTAATTGTTTAAAATTTATTTTTAAATAAATTACAAAAAAATTATAACTTATTGAAACCAATCAGATTATTAATTATATTAAAATATTTTACAAAAGATGAATTATATAAATTGTTGTATAATGAAACAATGAACTGATATAAACATAGAAAGTTAATAATATATCAATAAATTTGTATAAGCATAGTATTAGTGTGATAGTGGTTACTTACATTATTTTGTTGAAAATCCGGACTTCTCATTGTTTATATAAACAAATTGTCTAGTTTATATCTATCCTTACAATAACCTAATTACTACGACTTTTTTTTAAGAACATATAACATTTCACTTCTGTAATAATGTAAATGTATTAGTTATATATTCTTATTTTTAATATCTGTCAAATTTAAAACATAAATTAATTAGTTATTTGTTGAAATCTTATTAAAAATATATAATTAATCTGTGACATTTCTAAATGTTTTAAGAATTGAATGTTGCCAGCTTTAGGATATTTGTAATTTCCTTAAAACGTAATGTTAAGAATATATATTATTTTGTATGTCATTACTTAATTGTAGAGTTTTTACTTAATTTATTAATTGTTTTTTTGATATCACACGAAATTAATATTATTTGATACAGTCTTTTGTTATTTAATTGATATTTTTCATATATATTTTTTTAACTTTTAATATTCAATTTTGCATTTATAATTTTTTTTTAACTTAATCTAAAAGGACTGTGCAGTGCAGTAAACTCTTGAGAGTTTTAGGACATCAAAAAATATTAAAACTAATGTATCAAAATATATGACTAAATAAATAAAAGAAATAAAAAAAAAATTATAACGTATCGTTATAAAATCAAATTTATATATTTGTTTGTTTTCAAGGAGACTCAGTCAGTTCATAAAATTATTGGAATATTTTTTTCTTTTGGTGGTTATTTCCAATTCACCTATATTTGGTTTGAAGTATTATGTGGATAGCAACACCAATTGCTTATTTGCATATTTTGATTTCATTGTTGTGACCTTGTTTTCCGAATATCATGATTATAATGAGACTTCGGTGTGTTTTTTATTTATTATTGTTCTTATTGTAACTTTTAAAGCGGTTAATCTTTTGTTTAATGGCAGGGCTTGTTAATTATTATGGAATAAATATTATCCCGGATATTTTTAGAATTTGTCGGAACAGTACTCAGTAAGTAATTTAATTCTTCACTATAAATTGGTTTTAAGGCTTCTAGGCTCTGTTTTAACATCGCAATATTTCAGTGTATGGCCGTCCTGTTTTGACGATTTAAGTCGACATAGACTCCCTGTTTGAACGTAATAAAATTTAACTTTATTTAGTCTTTTAGAACCAAATAAATTAAAATTAAATAATAATCTTTAAAAGAAAAGTCGATGAGTGTTCACCTGAAGTTACCCACAACTATTGTAAATTACAATATAAAGTTAAATTCATATTAACAATAAAATTCATTTTTATCTGTTACCACAATTTTCTTTAATTTAATAAATACTTTTTGATTACTAAAAAATAATTTTCCATTGCAGGTTACTAATAAGCACCATATCTGTTATTGTTTAGCATTATCAAATTACTGTTGGAGATCCCAGTGCTTGCATAGTGTGAATGCACTATTCTATGAATATATTTCATTCTCTGTATACAAATAATGAAAATGAATCATCCATAATATTATTAGGGAATGGATAATTTCAAAAAAGGTATGTAAATTAGCATTATAGCAAATTAGAGTATTTTTTTCCCTACCAGTACATATGTAGTAATAAAATTTAAAAACATTTAATTTATGATTAAAAATAAAGTTAATTAAGTTGAGTATTATACAATATAAGGTAGAATATATTTATATAAAATAACAATATATTTATGTCAGAACACAATATTATTAAATTGAGATTTATATAAAATTATATTATAGTTTTTAACATTCTAAATATTTCACATGTATTCAATATATATATCCCAAGTTGATAGCAGTGCTTAAGTACATTATTTTTTTTTATTATTACTAATTGGATAAAAATATTGAATTCATAATTATTATTTTTTTACAGGAATTTACTTTTACTTTTCTTTCACTCATGATGAGAATCATGTGGGAAAAGAATGGCCAGTTGTCAGACTTGATTGAACTTGTTGCCATGTTCAGAAAATTCAATCCGATTTATAATCAGCAAAATAACCTACACATTACATTATAATATAATTTGGTGATACCTTGTTTTAATTGTCTGAACAGATGATACATAACATTGGATAAAATTATTAATAGAATAAATATGGTTAAATTATAAAAGGAATAAATATGATTTTGAATTAAAATAATATTTTTTGATGCATTTAATCTTGATAGGGGTTTCCGATATGCCTTGCCCTTGCTAAGTAATTCTAGTTTTACATACACTTGAGGTTAAAATATTTACCAATTAGTTATGATTATAAGCTTTGTTGATTGAATGTCAATTGAAATGAAAAAAATGCAACACTTGTACAAAATATTATTTTAATACCGCTAGCAAATATTTAATGAGTGGTTTCAAACTGTTTGTAGATACATTTCATCATAAATTAGCTCTGTGAGACTGAAATCTACTATTAAATATGTACATATTTGTTTTAATTATAAACAAATATATACATGTATAAAAAACATTGTAATTAGGTAGATATGGAGCCGATTAAATATAAAGCTTAAAAACTAATATGTTTTTTATATACATAAAAAAACCAGTATGTTTGTAATATCAGTGATTTCTATTGCCTGTACATTTTCTTTGTTCTTTAAAAAGATGATTTAAATGCTAATTTAATGTATAAAAAAATAAAATACTTAGCCTTTATTTTCTGCAAGAAAATTAATTTTAAGAACATTTTAAACTTAATTAACTTAATTAATACTTGAATGAGAGAATAAAATCTATTCTTTTTTTTGGGTTTGGCGCTATTGTACGAGACAAATAAAAAAACGTGAAAACCATGGCGAATTTTATTGTTTTAATTGTTTCTGCTTGTAATAATTCTAAAATTAACTGCATAGACTATCTTGCAGTATTTCCTTTATTATCTATAGATATTATGAAACAAAGTTTCCCAATGCACAAGATGGTTAAGCCACATCAGGACCTCTCACTGGAAGATAGAAGATATTGTGAAGCAACACACAGGCTACTTTTTTATATTATAACTTCCGTAGGGTCGTGATTAATGCGGGAAAAACTTTGTGACACAGATTTTCAAACGGGCAAAAGCCACGGGCACATCTATTAATTTTATATATTTTTTTACTAAAACGCCAATGTACCTCCATCTTTTATCAATTATATATAATAGCTAGTGATATTATAAATTAAAGATATGCTACGTTAATACTGAGCGGTGATCAGAATCATTGCGATGTAATTGAAAAAACTTAGAAGGTTAAAATTTTTAACGAATGCGAATCGCGACAGATAATTCAGAAAGAGATAGATGTCCTTAGCATGTTACGCTTGAAGTGTACTTGTCACTGCGGTAATTGTTTTTGTCACGCTACAGTTGAAGTTATATCCTGTATCCTTTTCCGTTCATCGTGTTAATATTTGGCAAAAATAAAGTTATATTTATTGATATAAATAAATAATAGAACCTTAGATTTAATAATGATAGAGCTATTTGTTTTAATAAAATTAAAATTGATTTATTACGTTTCTAATATGTCATGATTTATAACATTTTAATTTTTAGAAAAAAAAAATTACAGCTCAAAAATGCCGTGGAGTCGAATAATGTATGTATATATTTCAAAGCCATTTTTAATGGTAAAAAAGAAATTCTATTCTTAACCAAAATAATTTTATCATATATTTTGTATCCCATCTTGTTTTAAGAACACGTTTTACCCTTCTTAATCTAAAAGAAAATGTATATGTAACGATAAACAATGACCATTAAACAGTTAATAATAATACTAATTAATAAATAAAATAAAAATATATTTAAAAAACAGTATAAAAGTTAAAATAAACAGTAAAAAGGTTATTATTTTTTAAGAAAATTCAATTTTTGTTGATTTTTATTGTCAGTATAACTCGGAAAATTGGTATAAGCAACTGAAGGATAAGATGGTACTGTATAAGTAACTGAAGGATAAGATGGAACGGCAACACAATTTGGTCACCTTATACAGGTGGCTTGGTTTTAGGTTTAGTGGTTTAGTTTTTTTAATAGATTATTAAAAAAAATATTCGACTTTCGGTTTCGACTTGCAAAATTTACAACGAATTGTTAGCTTTATTATTTTAAAAAACATCCATTTTTGGCTGTCACAGCAAAAATATAATTTTCCTGTTATCTCACATACAATATTGATATTAAATTATAGGTCAAACTATATAGAGTCAAATTATGTGTTTTAAAATATTTATATATGTTTGTGTAATTAAAAAATAAATGTTGTCATATTAGAATTATATACTTTTTAGTAATATATACAGTTTTAAGCCCAAAAACTATTAAAAAGACCAACATAAAAAAAGGTAAGGCCACTCCCGTATTCCCTTCAGCACACCAGCTATAATAAAATGAGATTAGTTCAATTCGAAGTGTAATAAAAACTTTCAACATACACAGTGCTTCTTAAACGTTTTAAAAAAGGCGATGTATATTAAAATATTTTGTAAATAATATTAAAGGTAAATAAATTATAAATATTCAGCAATCATACATATAAAACTCTCTTAGCACTCCACAGTTCAATGGAAGACAATGGAATTTCTATACACAAATTGGCTGAATTTTGTAAAATACATTGGAAGCATAATGGAATAGTACCAATACCATCGACTCCGTACTTTACATAGTCGTATTTCAAGTATTCATAAATATTCAATTAATAGTTCCAGTGTCATAGATCTTTTAAAACTTTATTGGTTCTAAAAACACTATAAATAATCCTAAATAAGAAGTTCTGATGTCAATTTTCATCATAGAAAACGGAACGATGTTTTTACTTGTATGTCAGTTAGATAACAAATACCAATATAGAAAATAATTCTAGTATTTTAAGTTCATAAAATTGTACATATTTTATTGATAATAAAACTTCCGATAATATATAATGATATAATTACATATTATCGGAAGTTCAAAATAAAATAAATATAAACAAAGTAAGACTTATCTAACTCAAAACATATCGTTGGTGCAAAAGGCTCCAATACTTAAGACTGCTTTTAAGTTCTTTATGTTCCGTGAAAAGCTTAAGAAATTCTATACTATCTATTTCATTAGCACACAAAACATTTTCAGGTCATTAAGCACAAATAATGTTCATACATTATGTATAATTATTTAACCAACAGTTAATTAATTAATAAAATGATTTGTGAGTATCAACTACCGAATGAAAATATTTATATTTTGTACAACGTAATAGTGCTCTGCATATATTATAAATATAAAAAGAAATAACTTATTTTGCAAAATATTTATGAAAGCTAAGTTAGTATTTCTATTTAATGTCTAGATCTTTATTTTAAATTATATAAATATTTTCGTTGATGTTAATCATTTGAGTTTTTTTAAAACTTAATAAGCGTATGTACTAAAATACGCTTACCAAGTTTTAAAAAATAATTAGACATTAATTTTGTTTTATAGTTCATTGTTTTGTAATTTATAATTAATTGGTTTATAATTTATCCATTATATGTGAAATGTTCATAAAATAATCTTATCCTAGTCAATTCACTATACCAGGTAAGTATATTCCATTGATTAACTGTCTCTTAATTCGCAATCTTTCACAAAGACAAGGCAGGTCAAGCTAACAATAAGATATTACCGTATCATATTGTTGACCCTTGTCATATAAAATACTTTCTTCATCATTAATTTTACGTTAAAACGACGTTTTCTCTTGTCTTCCTTACGAATCAGCAAAAAATATTTAAATTAACATGTCGTATTTAATAAGATTCGTTACTTTAATACATTAGTAGTAATACTAGGCTTAGAAATATGTACTCATTTTTTTCTTTTATTAGTAATAATAGTAGTAATAATAGTCGGAAGGCTATAAATCAGATGAAATAATGTAATCCATAATTTGATCTATTATTAAATTATTGAAATACGTCTATAATATGGAAATATAATAACGAAAATTTAACGATGACATGCCCATTAAGATTCCACTCAAGATTTTTCATGAATAAAGTGTGAAAACTATCAAATCAAAAAGAAAAATTTCATTCATTTTAAAAGTTCATAAAACAAGACTGCAGTTACTCGACTTCCATTTAATACTTAAGGAGGTTATATACACTTGTAAGTTTGTGTGTCAGTAAGGCTAATATCATTTGGTTAGAAATTAATGACGTTGTGAAGGTTACTCTAAATATATAATAGCGAGAAGCGTAGAGCTTGTATACAAAATGTTTAATGTACGAAAAGGAAGGAATTGACAAAGACCAGTGGAATATAACCAGTAATATATAATTATAATTCTGATTAAAAATATCACGTTTAACAAATAAAACATAAAAGATATTTAATTTATAGCCATGTATTAGGTTTTTCAATAAATAAAAAACTTCATTAGGCTTGTAGTTTCGAAAATATGACTTAAAATTCTTACTTGACAATTCGATCTCTTTGTTTTTAGGTAGGTACTTCTACATTCTTATTTAAACTTCGTTCCAAATTTCACGGTTAATAATTTATATAATGATTAGAAAAGGGCAAGAAATATGAACGAGATATTTAATATTTTTGTAAACGTGAGTACAAAAGGCTTGTGTTACAAATTGACCGCTTTGATCCCTTTACTTAGTATATAAAACATCACAGACAGACAACCAGTATTAGAATTTAATATTGCAAAATATTCGAGATGCCCCCGTCATGCGTGCAGAGAAGTTTGTTATTAGTTTGTACTTTTGAAAGCTTTTAGTTTGTTTACGAAACAGTTTTGTAAACCTATATTTCAGTGAAGAGTAGCAACAAATCAGAAAGTAAGTTAATTAAGTACTGGGGTTATTTTAAAGTGTATAACAGTATTTGTAATATTAATTGATTCAGTGATATATAAATGTTATAACATTAACACGGAAATAGATTATTACATTATATAATCGCCTTATGTTATTATAATCTTAATTGAGCTGATTAAAATACTACTAAGGTACTTTAGTACATTTTAATGTATATAATATTCTGTTTTACTAATGTTTTCTGAGATTTATACGAATACTACACATTTGAATATTCTACGAATATAACTGGCGTTTATTATTACGTTTTAATAACCCGACGATACGAATGCTTTGTAGCAAGCCGGTTCGCGGTAAGACGAGATGTTGGTGTGTGTTAGTCAGATAGACAAATTAACTGACTGACTGTATATATAAATAAACGCGAATTATGTCAAGAGGTTTATTCAAATTATGTATTACTTACTATGTTTTTATAAGATTTTTTTATTATTGCCAAAAAATATTATAAATTCAATAAAATGCGTATAATTGCTTTTAAAACTTTTTGTTACAATTTGGTAAAGTATTCAGTTTCGTTTTTTATTAACATTCGGTTAAATAAACTACCCTCTAAAATATTTTTTATTAGGATCTATATAATTTAAAGTTTTCCTAAGATTGTTTGTCTATTTGTCGTTTTTATTCAGTAATGCGATAACTGTTGTATTGATCAAACTAAAAGTCTAATTTAAAATATCTTAGTTCAAATATGAAATTGGTGTTTATAGCATCGTAACTGAACAACTATTATGACAGTTTTTTTTTTGTATTCTATATATCATAAGTCTTTTTTTTATTTCTTTTAATGTAATCATAATTTTAGAATATTATCAAAAATATCATGAGTAAAAAATAGTATTATATGCATGAATATATTTATGTATGTACTAGTTTAATATATAACAAACATAGTGTAATTACGGTAGTATGTAAGACACACAGTACCAGTGGATTTTTTGTTTATTCCGGTAGCAGACGTCAGTGTTTTTATTTCTTATATAAAAGAAATTATAAAAACTGAGTGCAGTTATATTATTTTGATAACTTAAGAATAAAGACAAATTTGTCAATAGTTCTCATTATCTCAAGCTACCTTCAGTTCTGAACACAAACAAGAGTAGCCTGTAAGTAGTAAAATGAAGAAAGAAGTTGAAAAATAAAGAAGGTCGTATAAACAAATATATTGCCTCAATGTACGAGAGAAGATGTCACAAACAGAAATAGAATAAAGAATCTTCAATTTGTCAGGTGAGTGCGGCTAAATGGATGTATCTGTTTGATAAGGGTGAGGACAAAAGAAAGCTTTAGTACGGTTATATAGAACAAGACTAGTGAGATTGGTATAAAAGGTTCCACCACAAACACGACTACCTTATTAAGTAATATTTGTTATGATTTGTTATTTATTAATGTTTATTTTGGCATAAAAAGTAACTGATTTGACTTTGACATGTTACAATCTGTTATTTATTAATGTTTACTTTGTCATAAAAGGGAACTGATTTGACTTTGTTAAGAATCAATTACATTCCTTTTTAATTATAATGTTGAAGTCGGTTACTGACTTGGATTTACTTGGAGTTGAGCGGCCATTCCGACCGGTCATGAGTTAAAATAATTAAATTATTAGTCTGAGCTATTGAAGTCAGAATAATATATAGCATATACGTATTTTATAAAAGTTGTAATCAAGAAGTGAATAAAAGGTGGAATAAATTGAAGGAGTTTTATTACATTTCAGAAGTGGGATTACCCACAAAAGGGGTACGTAGATAACAATTATTTTTATTATTATTATTATTTATTTTTTAATAATTAATTTTATTATCATAATTGTTTTTGAGTATTATAGCAATTTCAAGTTATAAATTTATATTCTCTAAAGAGGTATATAATTGGTTATCTTTATTAATATTCTTATAGAAATTAAATATAAAAGTTTCGATAATTCTTAAGTATGTATTCTGTTAGTTCTATAATAGTGTCTGAGGGTACTTCACAATATATATATAGCAGGTCTATTGATTGTTTGATCGGGGCTACTCTCCGATAGCGATTGATATACCTGTGTACAAATAGGATAAAAATTGTCAACGTTTTCTTAAATCTTTTTCCATCTTAAAACATATGTATATACACAAATATATATATTATCAAAAAAAAAAAAAAAAAACGTAATTATAAATATTAATCAATCGACGAAACTACTAGTAATAATATTAAGGAAACGTAACTAGTTGACGTCGCAGGTTTTACTTTTGCGTGGGTATGTGTCTCACATGATAATGCGCGACTCACTAGATATGCCATAGATAATTAAAAGCACATAATAGGTGACTCGCAGGTTTATAGCGTGGGTATGTGTCTCACAGGATATTGCGCGAGTCCCTAGTCTTTGAATAGTTTAGATGTAGGACGAATAAGGTGACTTCGTATGTTAATTGTGTGAGTATATTTCTCACATGATGTTGCACGAAGTCACTAGTTGCTCAATAGTTGGTTTAGCTCAAGTGAAGTGACTTCGTAGGTTTATTGCGTGAGTATCTTTCTCACATGGTGTTGCACGAAGTCACTAGTTGCTCAATAGTTGGTTTAGCTCAAACTAAGTGACTTCGTAAGTTTTTATTGCGTGAGTATGTTTCTAACTTGAAGTTGCACGAAGTCACTAGGTGTTAATTTGGTTAGTACGAACTATATGACTTCATAGGTTTATTGAGTGAGTATGTTTCTCACAAAATGTTGCCCGAAGTTATTAGTAGTCCGATATATTCTTATTAAAATCTATAGAATTTATTGTCTAATCAATTGGATATTTGAGAGTAGCTAACATGACGTATTAATAGCTAACATGATGATGTAATGAATTAATTACTGTTGATATAAAATGGGGTTTCAGATCTGATCAATACTAGACCAAAGGAATTGATTGTCAGTGAGTCGGTGTAATCATGAACTCGGATGACGAACCTGGAACTCCACCGATTTCACCATCGAAATCAAAATCGAAGTCAAAGCATCGACGCAATACTAAACGAAAAACTATAAATAGGAAAACGAAACGTCGAAGTTCACCTTCATCCAGTTCAAGTGATGAAGAAGTGCCAAGAAAATCACGTAAACGTAGAAGTGAACTATCTACTGAAGATATTTTACAGCTATTTAAACAGGTAACAAAAAAATCTCCAAATACTACTTGGAACAATAATAATCTCAATAATGTTATACCCGAGTTTGATCCGTCGAACAAAAATCAAACAATTGAAGGCTGGTTACGTAAAGTAAACGAATGTGCTGTTATATATGGGTGGGAAGAAAAACAGATAGTGCATTTTTCATTACAAAAGCTAGCCGGGTTAGCAAAACGATGGTTTGAAGCCTTACCCTCGGTAGTTTTTACATGGGACGCTTGGCAATCAAAACTCAGGAAGGCTTTTCCTAGTGAAGAAAACTATGGACGGCTTTTAGAAGAAATGTTAAGTAGAAACTCACGTAATGATGAAAGCTTTCGCGAATATTTTTATGACAAATTAGGTCTCCTAAATAGATGTGATATTAGCGGCAAAAAGGCTGTTGATTGTATAGTTTATGGCATAAGCGATCGTTCTGTTAGAAATGGAGCACAGGCACAGAATTGTAGCGAACCTGAAGATCTTATCAATTTTCTTGCGTCCCAAAAGGCTCAAATAGCATACAATACTAAACCGCGAGAGCGTATAATATACAAACCGGATCCTAGTCATGCGAGTAATTCTAATGTTGCTAGCAATAGTACTATTACGTGTTATAATTGTCGCGCAAGAGGTCATCCTTATTACAGGTGTACTAAGCCTATTGTTAGGTGCAAAAAGTGTAATAGAGTCGGTCATGATAACGACGGATGTAAATTAAATCCAATTGTAATAGCGAATACCAAATTTGATAATAATAATACTAACGAAAAGAAAACTTTAAAAATTTATGCTCATGACGTAGGTAAAACTAAAAATAATTTACAGAATGATAAAAATGCTAAATATTTTAAATTAGTAACATTAAATGACAGAACTTTTGAAGCTTTTATTGACTTTGGCAGCGAATGCACACTTCTTAGCAAGAATAATGCGGAATCACTTAATTTGATTAGAAATTTTGATAAGATTCCTATAGTTAAGGGTTTTGGACAATCAGCAGTTAAACCTCTTTATAAAACAAATGTTTCAGTTAAAATCGACGAAATTGAGGCCCACATTGAAGTATTAGTTGTAGATGATATTTATATGCCTACAGCGCTTATTATCGGACAGAACTTTACCGAATTGCCTTTTGTTACCGTTTTAAAAGATGTTTCTAATCTTACATTCTATAAAAGTCCTTGTTCGAATCTTAGCGAAATTTCAGAAAATATTCTAAGGTTATATGTTACGGATACGACAGAAATTTTAAGTACAAGTATCGTCCCTGTTCATACCGATTGTGAATTTGACGGAGATATCTTAATTAAGGGTTATAAAGCTCTACAGTTAGGTAAGGAATTTTGTTTGCTACAAGGTGCTTTTAGTTTATCAAATGGAAAAGGTGTAGTTATAATAACCAATATTTCTCCTTCTGTTTTAACCTTAAAGTCAAATGTTTTAATAGCTCGGGCCATTTCATTTGATGAGCAAAAGTCATTTAGTATTAATCGAATAGTTAAAGATTCATCTGTAGTTGTTCCACTCGATATAACAAAAATAATGATAGGACCTGAATTAAACGTTGATCAATTAGAAAGATTATATACATTGCTTCAAAATTATCGTGATTGTTTTGCTGAAAATTTAAATGAAATTGGTTGCGCAGCTAACGTAGAAATGAAGATCGATTTAATAGATAACAAACCAGTTGTATATCGTCCGTATCGGTTATCACATCACGAACGCGAAAAGGTTAGAGAAGCTATTAATGAATTACTTTTTAACGATGTTATTCAAGAATCTACTTCAGATTACGCTAGTCCAATCTTAATGGTTAAAAAGAAAACGGGAGAGGAGCGGTTATGTGTTGATTTTCGAGCCCTCAATAATAAAACAATTAAAGATCGGTTTCCCCTACCACTTATAGAAGATCAAATTTCTAATCTTAGCGGTAATTGTTTCTTTACGACTCTGGATCTCGCTTCCGGATATTATCAAATCCCTATGGCTAAAGAAAGTCAACATCTTACTGGGTTTGTTACACCCGATGGGCATTTTGAATTTTTTAAGAGAATGCCATTTGGTCTAGCAAATGCCCCAGCCGTATTTCAAAGAATGATTAATAGGATACTAGGTAATAGGCGATTCGAATATGCGCTAGCTTATTTAGATGATATCCTAATACCCTCAACAACTATAGATCAAATGTTTCATAGATTAGAGGACGTATTAATAACATTAAGACAAAATGGTTTGACTCTTAAATTATCCAAATGTCGCTTTTTTGATAGTTCTGTTAGCTATCTTGGGTATGAAATCTCTTCGCAGGGGATTCAACCAAGTAAAACCAAAACCTTAGCCGTTAGTAAATTCCCAAAACCTCGGAACGTTCATGAAGTCCGACAATTCCTCGGGTTAACAGGTTATTTTAGGAAATTCATTAAGGGTTATGGGGAAATAGCCCGTCCATTGACGTCGTTGCTTAGAAAGGATTGTATTTGGCAATGGTCTTGCATAGAGGATCAGGCTTTTTCAATATTAAAGGAACGGCTATCTAGTCGTCCTGTTTTAGCCCTTTATGATCCTACTCTCGAAACAGAACTCCATACGGATGCTAGTTCACTTGGCGTAGGGGGTATAATTATGCAATGGCAAAAGGACGTTCGGGTATTGAAACCGGTAGCATATTTTAGTAGGCAGACTACTCCCGATGAGAAGTATCTGCACTCATACGAGCTTGAAACGTTAGCGGTAGTATGTTCCCTAAAGAAATTTCGTGTTTATTTGCTTGGTATTTATTTTAAAGTTTACACAGATTGTGCTGCTCTCCGCACAACGCTTACGAAGAGAGATTTAATCCCACGTATTGCGAGGTGGTGGTTACAAATAAGTGAATTTACTTTTGACATTGAATATCGACCTGGTGTTCAAATGTCACATGTAGATGCTTTGAGCAGAAATAGTAGTTTGAGTATCGAATCAGATAGTAACAGCTCTGTAGGGGTATATAGTATAGTCAAAGATAATTGGCTTTTGTCTTTGCAATTAGCAGACCCTGAAATATCTCGAATATTCAAAATTCTTAAACCAGACGAAGACACAGAATGTAGGGATATTCGTAGAAACTATGTCATAAAAGATCATACCGTATATAAAAAAATTGATGATAGGTTGTGTTTAGTCGTGCCACGAAATGCTCGGTGGCAAATATGCCGAGCCAACCACGATGACATGGGTCATTTAGGATTTGCAAAAACCTATGAACGAATACAGCATTTATATTGGTTCCCAAAGCTAAAAAAATTTGTAAAAAAATACGTTGCAGCATGTCTAGAATGCGCTTATAATAAGGATACCGCTACCAAACAAAAGTCTGGTCATTTATATCCTATAGAAAAGGTACAAATACCATTTCATACAGTTCATATAGACCATCTTGGGCCTTTCGTTAAAAGTAAAGAGGGCAATTCTCATATTTTAACTATAGTTGACTCTTTCACAAAATACGTCTTTGTTAAAGCTATTAAAGATCTCAAAACCAAGAACACAGTTAGAGTTTTAGAAAAACTATTTTACGACTTTGGTGTTCCGGCTCGAATAGTGTCAGATAGAGGTACTAGCTTTACGTCGGCTGCATTTAAAACGTTTTGTAGTTCATTAGGTATTAAACATATTTTGAACTCTGTTGCTTGTCCAAGAGCCAATGGTCAAGTTGAGAGATACAACCAAACAGTCTTAAATTCGTTGTCGGCACAAAATTTCTCAGGCCATGAACGTGATTGGGATAAGTGTTTGGGTAAAATTCAATGGGGAATCAACAACACTATTAATGCCACCACACAAAAAACTGCGTCAGAAGCTTTATTTGGGACAAAACTACGCGATGCTTTATCAAACAAACTTAACACAAAAATAAATAATAATTTAGATTTACAAGAAATAAGAGAACAGATTAGTCAAAATATTCAAAAAGATCAAATGAAACAGAAAGAAAAATATGATACCAATCGTATTCCGGCAAAAAAAATATGAAGTTAATGATTTAGTCAAAATTTGTAGAAATAATTTTGATAACGATAAAAAAAGTACGAAACTTTTGTCCAAGTTTGTTGGTCCGTACAGGGTGACTGAAGTATTAGGTAACGATCGATATAGAATTTCAGATGTCCCAGGTTTTAATAAAAAAGGCAAACCTTATGAAACTGTTATTGCAGCGGATAGAATGAGATCCTGGATACATATAAAAGCTTTACAAGTGCATAGTTCAGATGAAAGTAGTTCTGACAAATATAACTCTGATTAGTAAAGCCTAGTAGTCAGTAAAGTTTAAAGTTTTGTAAATGGAATATAACTTTTTATTAGTATTATTATTATTAGTTAATTTTTTTTTTTTTCATGTAATACATTTAGAATATGATTGTACTAGTATATAGTTTATTAAAAGTTTATAATTTATATTTAAAGACAACAATTAACTGTAATATTTAAGTTAATAACATTTAATTATAATATAGTTACTTAAAATATTTTTCTATGAGCTTGATAATGTGTATTTTTTTTTTTTTTTTTGTGTGTGTGTGTGCCAGGAGGCAACACCAAGTCGGATGGCCGAATGTTATGATTTGTTATTTATTAATGTTTATTTTGGCATAAAAAGTAACTGATTTGACTTTGACATGTTACAATCTGTTATTTATTAATGTTTACTTTGTCATAAAAGGGAACTGATTTGACTTTGTTAAGAATCAATTACATTCCTTTTTAATTATAATGTTGAAGTCGGTTACTGACTTGGATTTACTTGGAGTTGAGCGGCCATTCCGACCGGTCATGAGTTAAAATAATTAAATTATTAGTCTGA
The DNA here is from genome assembly GCA_959347395.1 of Mechanitis mazaeus. Lineage (NCBI taxonomy): Eukaryota > Metazoa > Arthropoda > Insecta > Lepidoptera > Nymphalidae > Mechanitis > Mechanitis mazaeus. Next base: position 11,446,363 of record OY365754.1, read on the forward strand.
GCTATTGAAGTCAGAATAATATATAGCATATACGTATTTTATAAAAGTTGTAATCAAGAAGTGAATAAAAGGTGGAATAAATTGAAGGAGTTTTATTACATATTGTTTAATTCTTCAATGAGGTTCTAATGTAAATTTTAAAATAAATTGAACAATAAATTTAGACAACTAAATACAATATATTGTTGTTCTCAGATCCTTATGCAATAGTAATGAGAATGTTGACTAAATTAAATTATTAACTTATAAAGAGAACCACAGATGTTTATATAAGTGAACTAAATAATATAGCTAAGTCATTAGCAACGATTGACTTCTGACTCCTAATTTGAACGTAAATATTTGTATCACGAAAAGGTAACAATTACTTTTGTACTTGTTTAACTTTTGATTTGGGATTTTATAAGAATCTTGTATTCATCTAAAAGTTTTGAGACTTAAATATATATTTATAAGGTTTGTGTATACGTTGATGATACGTCGATGATACGTACACAAAAAGCAAAGTCCGAGCTCTTTATCAAAAATTATCATGACACTGATTTTTTTACTAACATTAAAATTTTTGCATTACACTATATCTCGGTTAAAACTGATGTAACACAATCAAATAGTTTTTCCAAGGCCTGGTATGTTTTCTTGTCTTATATTATTTAAATGTTATATATATGAGTAAAAATTATAAAAAAAACATTTTGAAAAATTAAAAATTAAAAAAAAATTGCTTTGACTGCTTTCAAACTGTGGAACGAGTTGCCAGAACATATCAGGAAGGCCCCATCTCGCGAGTCTTTCAAACTTCAAGTCGAGGTTTTTTATCTACAATAATAAAGTATATATTTGTATGTCACCTTTGTATATAATGTATATATGTTTATTTTATATTAAATATATTTTTTAAAAGTAACTTCACATTTATATAAATTATTATTATTATGGTTATGTATTATTTTATATATTTATCTATTTATTTATTTATTTTACTTTATTGTAAAACCAAAAAAGAAAGGATTACAAAGGGCGGACTTAATGCCTGGTGGCAGTCTCTGTCAGTCATCCCTTTTATTTAGTTTTAATATTCTTTAGTAGTTTTTTGTTTTTTTTTTTGCTCGCCTTTTGTGCATTATTTTTGTATTATGTGCAATAAAGAATTAAATAAATAAATAAATACCAATTGTTATTTTTATTCAATTTTCTTTAGATTCTTTTTCTCTCACATACTTTGTAATTTGCCAAATATTTATAAATATCGTGATAGAATTGTTCGTCACGTCGCTTTTAGTCTTCGGAGTTTGTACGATCTCGTCTTTATCATTTAACTTTTAAAATCATCGGAGTGAATGTTTTAACTCGATTCGGAAGTTTAAATTGTTTCTTCGTTCACATGTTATTATCTTGTAATTTAAATGTTTGGAATAAATTATATGTTACTTTTATTCTGATTGTATTTATGATTTTTTTATTATTTTATCTATACGAGTATATTCATTTGTGATATAAGTAAGCATATAAATTTCAAGTAATTATTACTGTGTATATATATATTCTTTATTGTACACCAATATAAAAAAAAATCATATTCAAGAAAAAACACAAAAATTAAAAAACACATAGGTATGTACAAGTGGCGGCCTTATCGCCTAAGGGCGATTTCTTCCAGGCAACCTTATCGAACGGACAGTATTTAATAAAAAAAACATAGAAGCAGGTGGTACAAAGTTATAATATAGTAATAGACATACATACAAATAGTAACACACTAATACATATAGATATACATATATACCTAATAAAATAAATAGAATCTAACAAACTAAACAATATTTTAAAATTATTAATTAATATATACATAGAAAATAAATAATAATAAAAAAGAAAAAAAAAAGATATAAACATTTCTATAAACCGATCTAAATATCTAAAGATAAATAATAATCCTTGACAGTTTTTTTAAATATATATAAAGATTTTGACTTGCGAATATAAAGGGGCAATTTATTCCATAACTTAATGACAGAAACTGTAAAGGAGTGTTTATAGAGTGTTGAGTTATGGACAGGTGTTTTAAGGGTGAGATATCGGGAAGGACGCAAGTCTGGGGGAGATCCCAGAAAATGAAATCTCTCTTTCAAGTATGAAGGTGAGTTTGGGTGAAATAACACACAGTACAAAAGAGAAAGAAAGCGTAAATCCCGGCGTCGGCGAATATTGAGCCACTTGAGTTGTTGACGAAAATGGGAAACGTGGTCATATTTACGTAAGCCAAATATGAACCTTATAGCAATATTTTGAAGTCGCTCAAGTTTATTTAAATAGTCCTCGGTCAAATTTGGGTAACTTGCATCGGCATAATCAAGAACGGAAAGAAAAAGAGATTGTGCTAACATAATTTTGGTAGGAATTGGAAGAAAATATCTGAGTCGCTTTAATGAGTGCATTGTCATAAATATTTTCTTACTCACCTCTTTAATATGGGCAGACCCAGATAATGTTTTATCTAAATGTATTCCAAGATCTTTGACCGTCTCACAATAAGGAATTGTTAATCCGTTATATAAGATCGGAGGAAGATTCCGCCAATCAATCCTCGAAATCATACCAGCGCTGCCAATGATAATAGCCTGCGACTTAAGGGGATTTATCTTTAAGCCAAATAAATGACTCCACCTGAGTATAGCAGCTAGGTCACTATTAATGGCGGCTATCGAATAGAAAATGTTTGCGAGGTTTGAATGGCGATATATTTGAATATCATCTGCATACATGTGATAGAGAGAAGAAATATCCTGAGTGATAGAGTTAATAAATAACGCGAATAATATTGGACAAATCACGCCACCCTGAGGTACCCCAGCGGAGAGTCTGGACCAAGATGAGAAGGAATTATCAGACTGTATAATTCGCTGTCTCCGACCGGTGAGGTAACTCCGAAACCAGTCTATCACAGATGGAGATATGTTAATGGAACGCATTAGACTCAATAAGATGTCATAATCTACAGTGTTAAACGCATTACTGAAATCTAATAGAATCAGTAATGTCACTTGTTTATTATCCATCGCAAGTCGAATGTCGTCGGTAATCTTAACAAGAGCTGAAGTGGTACTGTGACCTGGTCGAAATCCGGACTGAAAAGGACTTAGAAGGGAATTTTGATTGAGAAATGTGCTAATCTGTTCGAAAACTAATTTTTCAAGGATTTTGGAGAGGAAAGGTAAAATTGAGATAGGTCGAAAATCTTCGATAACGGATGGCTTGGCCTTCTTAGGTATAGGAACAATTTGGGCACTTTTCCAAGCATCCGGAAATTCACAAGTAGCAATGGAATGGTTAAGGATATGTTTTAATGTAGGAGCAATAATATCGAGGATAGGAATAATCATGTTGCGACTGATACAGTCAGCACCAACAGCATTCGACGGTATGGATAATGCGGTCCTCTTAACATCACATTCTGTGAAAGAACAAAATTTAAAAGGCAAAAAATCGGGAGCTGGGAGGCATGAGAGAGCTTTAAGAGTACGTTCTTTGTCAGCACTATCGATTAAATCAGAAGAAGAGAAGTGCTTGTTGAGGAGTTCAATATCGATGTTGATAGAAGATGTAGTAGTGGATTTGCCAACTCCAAGTGATTTAAGAAAGTTCCAAGTTTTTAATGTATTACCGTTTTCAACTGACTTGTGGATGTGGCGTCGATATGCATCTCTACACGATGTATTGCAGCGATTACGGGCTTTGTTGTAATTATTCCGGTTGGTGTCAGAATCCTTTAACTTGAATTTATATTTTGCACTATTTTTCTTTTTCATTAGAGTTTTCAAGCTATCTGTTAACCAAGGTGCTGGAAGATGTTTAATTTTAATAGGTCTGATAGGAGCATGCTTATCAAAGAGTTGTGTTACTAAGTGATTGAATATCTCAACTTTGCTATCAATTGATACAGATTCGTTAACAATAGACCAATCCACTAGACTTGCATCCTCAAAAAGACGTTTCCTATCAATTCCACCAAAATTACGCTGCAGAAGAACACGACGTTTGGATTTTGGAGGACGAATATTGTAAGAAAGAGATATAAGATCATGGTAAGAAAACGCATCAGCAGGATACTGACCGTATTTTAAAACAAAGTTTGGTGAAGAAACCATTATAAGGTCGAGGAGAGAAGGAGCACTACCAGGAAAAAAGTGCGTGGCGGTCAGAGGGAGAATATGCAAGTTACAACTATCGGTGACATTAAATAACTTATTAGTACGATGATTATTCTTATTTACACATGTATTAAAATCACCCATTATAATAGTGTGATTATAATAAGGTACATGTTTTTCCAACAATCTTTCAAACGTTGTAAAATAATTAAAGACAGAGGGAGGGCAATAACAAACTCCAAGAAGGATTTGGCTAGGAGAACTTCAATGAGCAGGTGCTCAGTCGCATCAAGAGAAGGTGGTTGAGTAGACGAGCTTATAATATTAAAAGGTAAGTGAGTACGCAAGTAGATCGCTACTCCTCCACCCCCCTTACCAATGCGATCATTACGAATGAGATGGAATCCTGGTAGTGCATAGGAGGTTGAGGGAAGACAAGGCTTAAGCCACGATTCAGAAATTAGGATAGCATGTATTTTAGGGGATTCAAACGAAGCAAGCATATCGGGGTAATGAGCCGGGATACTCTGTGCATTGATATGAATAACATTGAAAGTATTCAGAGAGTCTGAAAAGCATGAATTAAGAGTTACATTAAGTGGTTGGATGGTTGTACTGTGGACACTGTCACAAGATGAAAAAGATACAAACTCACTATTGCTATCGCTTTCGGCTGACAACATATTTCAATAATTATATAATTCAATATACTTAAATAAAAATGTATACAAATATATTTATAAATATAATATTTCTAATAATTATGTAATACAATATGTATAAACATATACAATAATAAATGTATGAATTTCTATACTAACCCACCAGCTTAAAATAAATAAAAAAAAAACAAAATACAAGTAAAATATTACAAGAATGTTCAAAATAAACAACAAAAATATAATTTAAAAAAAAAATCAGAAATGAAAAGTTTCATATTACATAAGTTCAACAATTGCTACATAATACTTTAAAAATAATAATAATAATAATAGGAAATATTACAAGCCTTTTATTGGACTACTATTATTATCAACAGGCTAAAAAGTCACTGACAGCTGTCACTTGTCCAGTTGTCAGAATGAAAGTTGTTACATTAATAACACAATTATAAGTAAATTAAATATACAACAAGTTATCAAATCAAGTAATATTAAGTTAATTATTAAGTTGAAGAAAGGATTACAATTACAATATTAAAAAAATCAAGTAGTATACAGCAAATATTAAGAATTAAACAGAAAATTACTTCTTAATAATCCTTTTAGTGCGAGTCATCTGTGATTGCTTGCTCCTCTCAGCCACAATGCCAGATGGGGCATGCGATCCTGCGATATCCCGAGATTCCGAAATCATGAAGATACTATCAAGCTCAGCTGTTGATGCTATTATGTGTTTTTTCCCTTCCGGACTTACAACAACAACGGATCCATTTCTTGTCCAGCATTTGGATATACCTAAGCGTTGTCTCGCAGCCATGAATGCGTCATGCCTAGGCTTCGTCAGAAATTCAGACAGTGTTATTCCTGTACTTTTAAGTTTAGATTTCGCAAACCAGACCTGACTTCTAAGAGACAAATTTTTAAACTTTACAAGTATTGCTCTTGGTTTGTCTGAAACAACTTTACCCAAACGATGACAGCGGCTAATATCTTCAGTTGAAATGTCAGGCATCTTAAGGTGGTTGTGAGTAATTTTAATAGCCGTAGAAACAACATCTTCTTTTTTGTCCTCTGGAATACCGTGCATGAGCAAGATTTTTCTGCGACCTCTCATTTCAAAACTATCCTGCTGACTGCACAATATCTGGACTTGCCGCTGAAGACCCTCAAGTGCTGACAGAACAAATCCTCTAAAAGCACTAAATTGTGCAGCAAGATGGGAGGTGGGACTTGTGGCTGGTATGGATGTGTTCAAGTTTTGCTGGAACTCAGTCATTCGTGTGTTGAAGTGTTCAGTGAGTTCCTGAATGGAGTCCTTGATAAATTCCATAGTGCAATTAAAAAGCAATCAAGCTATATAAACTGTCAAGTTAGTGGATTAAAACAGTACACTTGTAATTATTCTTTAAAGGAAGATAGCTGGCAGGTATAACTATTATTAAAACATTTATTAGATATACACAGAACAAATATTATGTATTTAATTAATTATTAAATTAAGAGCACAATAAAAACGTGTAACTTTTTTAACACCTCAGTGTATTAAAAATCATAGAGATGTAAAATATTATGTTACAAATTTAAGTCGTACAAACTTTATGGCTCATATTTATTCAATTTATTTGGTCAATATATAAATATCAAGTTCTTAACCCGGGCACTGCCGCTAGCAATATTAACTTTCCAAATAGTAGTTTAAATTAAATTATTCCAAACTGAGTAAAGTTTTTGTCCTGCAAGTAAATTTGGTGCTGACGTACTTTATTTTTAATCTTTATTATTATATTATAAAATAATATAATATTTTTATATTTTCAATAGCATGATTTAAAGAATTTAATTTAAAACTATCGATTTTTACTTGGAAAGGTTGCGCCAAATAAAAAGTAAAATAACTTTTGTTAAAAGTAAAAAATATCACACGTACTCGCAAATATCAAAAGTTTTAGCCAAACTGTAACATTCTCTAAACTGCAATTATTAAATTCATAAGTTACGGCTTTTGTGTTTTGAAAAAATAAAATATAATATATTCCTTTGAACTTAAACCTTTTTTGTGAATTAGATTCGTAATATTCTCTCAGGCAAATTTTGATATACGGGTACCGCGTCGGCTAAGAAGGTGAAGGCTGGGTGTGTGGGACTACCCGGCAGCATAGAAGATACTGCCATTTTTAAGGCTACCCTCTAAAAAGCCAACAGACTGGAAAGCCACGAATGAAAAAACTTAAGTATGTATGATTAAAAAAATAGAGAAAAATAGAATAACTAATACCTTATTTGATATATATAATTGATACTTCATTTCCAATGAAAATTATGCTTTAATATATTGTTTCTTATCAAAATTAATTTATTGTATTAAATATAAAACTATACTTAACATTACGTAGTAAATATAAATATTTTAAGAATTACGACGAAAAGAAAGTGAGGGATTGTTGCTACGTAGTGAGGTTCAGAAGAAGCATAGCAGCAGGGCGTATCGTATGAGTATATTCTAGTAACTAGAGGTAAAAATATAATTATTACTGTTTTTAAATATACAGTAGATACTCCTACAAATTAGCCTTTAAAGTCGGAAAGTTAACATTTTACAAATATTTGTATAATATGCTTTAATGTCAATTAATAACTGAAATATAAATTTACCCTATTTTCGTTTGTAACCCTTGGGTGAATTCATGTTTGATCTATATTAATTTTCTTTGTGTGCTCTAAATAAAAAGTAAATGATGAAATGCTGTGTTTCAATAAAACTATTTTACGGATATAACTCGAATGCTTTGCAGCAAACGTGTTCGCGATACGACAAGATGATGATGTCTGTCTGTCAGTCAGTTTATTTGTCACCTACCTCCTAGGGTTCCTGAGTCCAAACTTTTTTTTTTTTTTTTTTCCGTTGGAAAAACCCGTTACGGGTACCCCGTCGGCCCATGGGGGTGACGGCCGGGGGGTGATGTGGGACTACCCGGCAGCATAGAGGATGCTGCCATTTTTAAGGCTACCCACTAAAAAACCAACGGTTGCTCAAACCTGCCTGAGTCCAAACTTAGGAATACGCCAAAAAACCGATGACTATGTCCAGGTTATAAACAGCATTCGGGAGATATCCACTATTTCATGAAGAGCTATTTGCTGCAAAGCATTCGAAACGTCGGGTTAAATTAAAAAATGTAAAAATAAACGCGAGTTTTATCCGTAAAATAGTTTTATTGAAATGTGTAGTACTCGTGTAAATCTTAGAAAACATTAAATGCTGTGTTGTTTTTGAAAATAATTTATAATTAGCGGGTGTTTGAGATGAGTAGTTATTTTAAAAGTAGAAATAAATTTCACACTATATATTAAAATATCACGTTCACGTGATTCCTCCACGCACAGAGCTCATGAATAAGGACCCCGAATGGGTTCGAAACTAGTCGGGCAGATCCCGATATTAATTACGTGAGTACAGCCGGATAATTATATTAATATAAAAGATCAGCTCAGGATTCGTATTTTTCAAATAATAAAGACAAATTAAACACTTATTATTTATTATTCAAATACCCTATATTCGTCTTCACAATTCAGTGAGTTAACAATTAATGCCCGCTGACTGTGCAGCGTGTAATATTTATAACCACCGTCATCTACCCATTCCATAATTCATTTCATGGTAAATAATTATTTAACAATTGTATCAAAGTATCATAATCATATCAACATAATCAAATACTGTATTCTAATATTAAATACTATAAATCATACAATAATAATCACATATTAATTGACAATGACCTTACAAATAGTAGTGGATCACGAAAGTTATTTATATTAAAATATGTCTTAATTATAACATTCAAGTTTTTGAAGTACATATACAATCAACAATTACCAAATATTGTACAACTCCAAGACAGGTAGCACTTCATTTAAGAACCTAGCGAAATTACAGAAATTAGACGATTTTAGAAAAATGTAAAAAAAAACATATTTTGTTGAAATTCTGAATTATAAATAAATATATTAAACATTTGGTTGTTGGTATAGTGTATATGTGTATTCTGAATACAAAACATCAAACCTACAAGCTCTTTGTGCATCAACAGTCATAGCAAAGGAAAGCTACAATTTAATTTACATCTTGGAACAAGAAAACCTGATATTCCTTTGAGGTTTGAGAATATGCGTGTTTGACACAATTTGGTTGAAGGTTTTATTATTATACAAATTGAATAACGTATGCACATGTTCTATCACGTTATTTAATATGAGATTGTATTAAATTTGAGCTTACGGTGAGTTCATCGAATAATTGACAGCTAAAGCTCTAAAGCTTGTTAGTGGCCATAAAAATAGAATATACTTTTTAATTTATTTAGATTTTACAGAATTTGAGAATTTCTTTCTATAACACTTGATATTAATGATTATTTAATAATTAATAAAAAACATTATTTTATAAAGACAATTCGAAAAATGTTTTCAAAGTCCAGTAATTTAAATAATATTGTTAATTTTTAATAATTAATTTAAATAACTTTAAGTTATGTGACTTTGAATATAAAGTGTCTTTGGGCGTGATATAATTTTGTTGTTTTAATAAATTGTGTAAATTTTTAAACTTTAATAATAACGAATAGAGACGAGCAAATAAAAATATGGATAAAGGAGGCGAATAAAAGTAGCTAGACTATGAAAAAATGATTTTTTTAAAACTATTTTCAATAAACATTTTCATTTTCTTTCAATGCATGTAATAGTATACGACTTTTTTTTCTAAATGAAATGTATTAATTTTTTATTTGTATTTAAATGGATCGTAGATATACTATAATAAATAAAATTAAAGTTGTCTGTGCAAAATCTACCGTAAATAGTTAAACTCTTTAACAAATAAACCTTATACATGTCTAACTCCATCTTCATTCATGACAAGTCTCACTACATTTTAAGATACATCATTTGCGATGTAATTTATAGGTCGTTTCTATCAATGATGATATATAATGACTTTTATCTTTAGTAAGCCTGGTTTAATTACACACTTAAAATGAGATGGAGGTTGTGGATATATATTTGATTGATTACTATATATATATGTTTACTTTTTATTAAATACTTTAAAATGAAAACAATTTCTAAAAGGAATTTTGTAAACAAACAAATTTTCTCCTCGCACTGTTCACCTCTCTTCAATTAATTCAACTTATGAACGGCTTTATGCCTCGTCATATATTTCTTGGCGGAATCAGCTTTATTTCTGTGAGGCTTTATTATTTCTGAAAAAACTATTGAGATTGAGTGTTATATGATTTTGAGGAATTATTATTTATAATTCCTCAATTCAATATTTAAATATATGCTCATGTTTAATGTTCTCATGAAAGTTTTTTTTATTTAAATAATTTATTACTGATTCAAAGAAACTGATGAAAGACACGTATTCGTATTGCACATATTTTAAATTCTTTTAGAACCTTTTTAATATTATTGGTAAGAAAAGTGTTACGTCATATGTCAGCTGTGATCTGCCTTAAAATGAAATTGAAAGAAGTGCTAATGCTTCAGTATATTATAATTTAAAAAACATTTTTAATGAATAATGCGAAGCGAGTGACGAAGAGCTGCACTAGAATTTCGAAGATATTCATTATTCTCCCTTCCGAGCTCATGAATAAGGACCCAAAAATATTCGAAAGGATTCGAAAATATTCGGGCAAATTACGATAAAATTAACGTGAGTACAAACGGAAATATATGTCGAGGATAACAATATGGTTATATATATGGTTTTAATTAAAGTTCGTCAATTGAGAAGGTCAAAAGCAGTGACGTCAGTTAATTTGTAATGGCTGCATTACAGAGTCGTTTTTGTAAGTGTGTATAGACCGATGGACCCTGCTTCTGGAGGCGCGAATTAAGATTCTCTTAAGGTTTATAGTATAGAGATTTGAAGAACATGTCTTTTAATAAGTCGTATGATCCGGAGTATGGAGCTATAACAACACTTATTATTTGTTTATAGGTAACATCCATAATAAAATTGGGAAAGTCTCAGAAGTAAAACACAAACTTGTTTACAAAATTATAATCACTATAATATAAATGACCAAAATAGTTATGCTGTCATCAAAGACTACAATCTTCCAAACACCCTCCTCGCCAACTTAGATCATAATGTCTTTGTGCATTTCCCTCTAACTGCTGTCAAATAATCAATGTTGCCAACGCAAACATTTGTATTTGTTACCACCGAACTAAACCGTTTCAAATAAATAAATTAAAAAATTTTAGAGTTTACAACACTAAATTAAAGCTGTGTAAATTATGTTGGATAGGTTCGCCACTGAGTTATTTAATAGGCACAACAAGTTACAATAGAAATATTTAATATGTAGATAATATGAAATACTTCAGTAAGCCACGAAAAGTAATCAAACATCCATTAGCCGACAGAGCATCACAATAGAAAACTACCTAGGCGTGTGATAAAGACTTAAGGTTAGTAACGTCAATTCACTTACTTTATTACCTCATTTAAGTTATTTGCCTGGTTACTTTGAACTCTTGACTAGTAAGTGACGTCCTTTCAAGTCAAGTATTTTATTTACTTATTTTGTATGTTATCAACACATTAAACATAAGCCAACTTTTCCCGACTGCTTTCGAGCCCATTTGCGAAATCGCGAAGTCGACTGTTGCTTCTGGATTTCATGCATTCTTCGATGCTCCAAGCTCATGAAAAAGGACCTGAATACTGATCACACTAGTTTAAATACATTTTTAAACTAAATATTAATAAGAAAAAAATAAATAAAAATAATTTGCGTAAGTTGTCAAATTTAGTTCGTTTAAAATCTTGAATATTTCGTGTTCATATAATGTGCTTTACTAAGTAACTAAAGCTACTTTATAACTTTGTCTAGGATGTCGTTCTGTCCGTCCTTCCGTCCTTGTACACGATAACTTCGAGACGGTATATAGTTCAGGGCTGAACCTTAGTAGGTTTAATACAATGGAGTAGAGGATTATATTTTAGAAACTTTGACCTCGTCGCTGCCTTTGGATGGAAGTTATGAGCTGAAAAGTCACAACTTGCATGGACTGTATATGCGCAAATCTTTGACAGAGATTCACAGTTAATTCTACTGTTGTTGTACTTAGTTTTTGAACTACAAATTAATAATCCTTTTTGTTTAACCAAATTTTTACAATCTAACACATACTTGACAACTTTTCACTACTTCAGGCTTTAGCGACTGGTTTTTTTTAAATATATAATATAAAATCTGAAACCCGCTTCATAAAAAAGTGCTTAACTAAAAATATATTTAATTTATGACAAAAATACGTTTAATAAATATAATCTAAAATTAAAATACACACCTCCTCTATCTACTGAATCAACATCATAATAGGTAACATTATGATAGATAGGTTATAAGTATAAGAGACATGATGGTTTTGTAGTCTCTTAAAAGAAAACAATAAGATATTAATTGTTGTTTTTATTTCACACTAGACTTTCCTAGCGTCTCCACATCCGATTAACTCGATTAAGATTTACAAAGGTTAGAATATTGAAACTTTATTTTATATTTTCTGTGCATTTGCATTTAAAAACAACTTGTTGCTTTCCGACCTAATTACCTAAACGTGTGTAATATTGTGTTAGAATCCAACTAAAGTAATACTTATTCTAAATTAATTTTTCAACTTTTATTGAATGCTCATGAGATAAAAATAAACTTTAACCATTTTTTTTTATTCTCTGTTACAGAACGAGTGAATCGCTCACTTCATTTTTTTTTGGGACATTAAATAGCCTACACCATTCTACTTTTCTTAAACAACTTCTATGTTGTTTCATCATAATGGTCTAATGAAAGAATGACTGATTTTTTTTTTCACATTTTTAATAATTATAATTTTTTTATTATCATTGTTTTAATTAATTTTATTTTAAATATTTTCATTTATATCGAATGATATTTATAATAAACCAAAAAATTAAAGCCGAAAAAACAAAATACTTTTACTTTTTACAGAACCAATGAAGAGAAATTCGAATTTTAATTATCTGAAGGGTTGAAACCCGTTCAATTTAATACAAAGACTAAACGTAAGGCCTCCTTGTTTATATAGTTAATTATGTGCCCACCATCTTTCTTAGCGTGAGGCTTCAACTATATAATTTATTTCGCTTTCTTAAGAACCTTGAAATTATGTTTGTTTGAAATGAATCAATATTGATTTTGTATGTTACCAAAAGAATGTACTACTTTCTATAGAAATATATTACTTATCTACTAAAATTACTGGTTAAATTTGTAGTTGAAATTACTTGTAACATAAGCTCTTCACCACTGACAAATACATGTTTCGATTTACGTATAAAAAAAATTATTTTGTTTAAAATTTTATAATAAACAGCGATTAAGTAAGCTTAAACTTAAGTTCCTCTAGAAATTTATATGAAATTTTTAATAATTAAGGAATACGTTTAAATGTAGCTAGCGTTTAATAGAATCTTTACTAAATTATGTATTACTAAATAATTTTATAATAAAAATCAAAGAAATTAATGGTTTAAGTTAAACTCAAAGTTATTATTACTCGTTGTTGACTCTTAAAGATAAAACACGAAAATAAAAATGAAACTTACGTAAAAGTTACACAAATCTGTATATAATTATTTATTAAATTTTAACACTACATTATCTATGTCGGTTTCAATGACCACGTAACACTATTAAATATTGATACAATTCGTCTCACAGCCGCCTGGGCCTTGCTCAGCTTTTAATTCCATTATAAGAAATAAGAAAGTAAAATATATTTTCTGAATAATATTTTTGATCCCTATTGTATCTTTTTTAATATAAGATCCAACAAGTCACCCGTGTCGAATGCGCTTAGCTGACAATAGAATTTATTAAGATTATCTTGCCTTTTGCCTCACTTTATTGCACAAAAAATGTAATTACAAAGCTAAAAAAACCATTTGAAGTCATGTCAGATTGGACATTTTTATAAGTTATAAAATCATTGCAATAATTTAGAAACCTTTGCCATGGATTACATAAAATGTTCATGACGAACAAATTAACGGTGCAAAGTGATACAAATAAATAAATAATGATTTAATTGCAGTTTTTTAATGATATTGTACCATAATAACGACAGGAATTTGCCTCAGAACTATGAAGTAATTGAAGAAGCGTATAATGTTTTTTTTTTTTTTTTCGCAGAGAAATTCCTGTACGCATACCACACCACCGCGGGGGCGCTGACGTGGTTATGTGGAGTTCGCACCCAATAAAACTCTGCGGTGAACTGTCTCTGCCGCTTATAACACCGGAGGGTGCGGGAACGCTTCATGCGACATCCGCTGTCCCCGGTATGCCGCATGGCCTCCACAGGCCTCCACACGGGGGCGCTGATGTCGGGCGCCCAGTTCAGCTCCTTGGGCTGGGGCGCCGCACTGGTTCACACAGTACAGCGCCTCCTCACGGGTCTGCAAGCGATGACGGTGAACTCCCCCGAGTCCACTGCCCGCAGGCCCAATCAGGGCGGATGGCGGCGGGCAAAGGCCGTTCGCCGACGCCCTGATCTTCGGCGGCGGACGTCATCAGAGCGTATAACGTCTATTTACACATTTTACACATTTTTATCTTCATATCATATTTAAATGTCATATATGTAATATAAATATACATATCATGTGTAATATATTATTTTTAATTTATTTGTAGTATATTTTTATAAACTTCGTACATTGTTTTGTAAACACGAAGAGGACTTTGTATTAAAATAATTCAAGTATATTTCGTAAATGCTTTTAATACGTATAAAATACTCTTTATAGGTTTATGGCTTTTATTATTATACAGTTAAAAACTCTTGCTGTCAGTGTTAAAAAGAATCGTACTAATAAGTCTTCTACGAACATAACTTATGTCTTTTATATAAATATATAATTTAAAATTCATTAACACTTAAGCAATACTTAAAACTTTAGCTCGGTTTTGAAACACATTTTATCATAATTTACCTACTTGTGTATACCCCTGACCATTAATTGAAAACTTCAAAACACTATTCTGTATTTGTAATAAATTACACATATTGACCGGTTATTTATGTAAATTATACCCACCGATTCCTATTAGCAACAAAATTCACCCCCATAAATCAATAATGGGGTTAATGAAAATGGACTATTGTAAACCTAAAACCTAAAGTGAATAGTCAACTGTTTCTATTTTTACTATCTGGCAGATATGCCTTTGTATTTCTTATACCAGAAGAAAAAGTAACTTAACGTTAACGTTATTTAAAATGTAATGATGTTAAAGAAAAAACAATAGTATTACTTAGAACTTTAATGAAAGCGAGGTTGAACTCTGATAATGTAATAGCTGGAGTCTTGTTCTTTCACAAGGCAGGAACGTGCTTCTGCTTTTTATTGAGAACATTGTACTTAATGACTTTCGCTTCATCTATGTCCTATGCTGTTCAGCCTTATTACTTTTATTCAGTATCTCATCACGATTTTTTTTAAAATCAATCAGTCCTTTTCTCTAAAATCTATTCAAGTAAAAGTTTTAGTTTTATTATGATGATTTAGAAAAAAAAAAAAAAAATTTTTTGTTTTATATTAAACTGTATATTTTCAAATTTCATATTTTTGTAATGGATTATTTAGTTGATATATTTCCAGGTTTCAACAAAGTACCATTTAATAAAAAGGATTAAGAGTTATGTGATAACGTGGAATCTTAGTTCGGATAGTCGGTCCATATAAAGATTTCGTAGACGTAGTCTGTTAGAAGTCGGTTTCTTCTTCGTTATTAGTAGATGCGCGTTATGCGTTTGTGTGTTTAAAACAAACAATGGTATATTGGTGGAGCTACATTTTTAGTCATAGGCCATTAATAAGATACTAGCTAAAAGGTCATATTAGGTAAAGATTATTGGTAGTTGTTACATGCTCTAGCATTTTCAATAATTGATTTTATTGTTTGAACGTTGTGTGAAAAGCAGGGGTGACTTTATGATTTATGATAATTTAATTGGCATTTATGATAATTTCGTATTTATTGTCATGGTTACTAGTCAGGAGTGTTGTAATTAAAAATGGGCGTCGGGTTAGTCGAGCATGTAAAAAAAAAGGGGTTCAGTTGACTATTTTGTTACAGATGGGTTTGTTTGACATGTGTGCATGAGAATGACACGTGATGTTTGCCGAGACCCACAGTAATATTGATTTAATTAAAGTTCGTCAAATGATATAAATTCTAAAAGTATTTTATATTTTGTAGTAAAATATTTCGTTATATTAAAGATAGTATATATTATGTTACACATTATTCCATTCCAGCTTTCAACAAATGCGTGTCATTAGAATTATAAAAAAGCCACTGCGACTGCACTTCTAGACGCCCGATGGCGTTAAAGTTAAATCTTGTATTATTTAGTAGTTTTCTGAAATATGTCATTTAATCTTCATTTGGTTATTCATCATTAGATGGGATTGAAAGAGTGCCTTATATTTTGCTTAAGGCAGGCATTAAAATACGATCAAAATATCAAAAACGTGCTGTAGATCAAGAAATTTGGACTTCATGGATTCTACGACATGGAGCATGCACCGCCAACATATGACTACGGCCGAGGCAACCAGGTCAAAACGTCAGACTATTTGTCTGCAAAAGCATGTAATAGTTATTTTATAGGGCTATAATTTCTGTAAATTAAAGAAATAGTATAGTATAAAAAGCGATAGTTTAAAAACTAGTATTCAGACACCATATATCTAAAATTCTATCTTACTCAACACTTTAGGACAATGGAATATTTTATACACAAATGTTAGCAGAATTTTGTGGAATACAATAGAAGCATCATCGAATATTATCTCTACCATCAACTCCGATACTTGACATATTTCGAGTATTCATAAATATTGAATAAATGGATAATAAAGCTTTATTCAAGTACCACAGATCTTTCAAAGCTTTATTGGTTCTAAAACGTACTTTATTCATTTCTAAATACAAAATATTGACGTACATTTTCTTCATAGAAAATATAGTGACATAGGATGTCCAAACTTATATGTCGTATGGAGTATTAATAAGAAAATAAATTGAAGCTTTAATATATGACAGTGATGACTAAGAATGAATTATGTTTGAGACGTAATATGTTATTATTTATATAAGTATTGTTCCGTTTTTCATTTAATTATTACATACTTATTACTGATTGTACTTACTGAATATTTGTTAAAATAAATTGTTCGAGAATATTTTTACAATCCTCAAACATTTGCTGCTTCTACTATATCGTTCTAGTTTTTTAAATATTGATTATAAATATAAAATAGATTAAGTTTTGCACTTAGCTTTGTCAACAGATTTTTTATGTACTTGCTATACAATACAATAGAAGCATCTTCATATCGATCATACATTCGAAATGTCGGGTTAAAATTAAAAAGTAATCAAAATTGTAAGCGAGGAAAATCCGTAAAAAATATTTTTATATCAGTATAAATGTGCTGACTAAAGCGTGGAATAATGCAGACCGTTTTGAGACATTTATATAATTAAAGATGTAGTTTTATCTAAATGGACAATTATTTAGCACAAAGCCTTTAAAACGAATACTAGGTAACTTTATTAAATTACACCACTTCCAAGTCAAAAACGGGTACGTTCATTAATGTGGTCGATTGTACTAACATTTATTCAACATACGTAATTAAGTAAGTTTAATGTTCATTTAACATATTTTTCATTGTTTCAGGTTTCAACAAAGTACCATTTAATAAAAAGGATTAAAAAGGAGTAAAAAAAGATTAAGAAAATATGTCAACTGTACTACAGGAACGATTATTAATTGTAAAAAAAACACTTTACTTAATGTTATTAGATATTACATATAGAAACGAAAATGAAATATAGTATTTAAAGAAAATTAAACCATAATAAAAATAAATAATTAACGAAGACTTTCTTTACTTTCCTGCAAGGAATATAAAACATTTCTAGCAAATGTGAAGTTTTGTACACTATAAAAGACTTCACGTCAAGAAATTCTGGGACTTGAGACCGCATGAGATGCTATAAATAACTATATAACGAACAAGTTTTGGTCCAAAATGTAAAATAATTTTATTAAAAGAAAAGAGTTTTTTTTCGTTTTTTATTTTAAGAGTGTAAGAACATAAAGAAAACGTAACCATAGAATAGTCTTTCTGTCAAAATTCTTTTCATCAGGAAATCGTGAATTTATCTAGTTACACTCAATATCAAATACGTAATATCATTTCTGGACGCTGTACATAAACTTTTAGGCAAATGAGGAAAGTAAGCATAAGTACAGTAAGTGATGTAAATAACATAATAAACAAAAAAGTGTCATTCGTTATTAACATCTTATATATTAATAACATAAGCCGATTTTTGTCCTAACGGTAGCTGCACATAAAAAATCGGTTATGTTCTCATTTTGAAGATCTACAAAATAAATATTGTTACTCACGGGGTAAGAGACTTAGGTAAATTAAAGTAATAAAATTATCAATCTGTACATTCACTTTTATAGACGTAAAAATTTTTTTTTTTTTTTTTTTCCGTTGGAAAAACCCGTTACTGGTGCCCCGTCGGCCCAGGGGGGGTGACGGGCGGGGGTATTATTTTTATCCTTATTATTTGACTACAAAACCCACTTATCTCAAAATAATAAATAATTAGATATCATAAAAACATTTTAAGAAATATTAGAAGAATATTAAAAGAAATTTCCTATGAAATGAAGTAACGAGATATTCTCTCAAGTAAAATTCACATCTTGTTAAATGTTGTGAAGCTAAATCATCCAAAGCTTAGAAGCTCTCTGCTCCTTTATACAATTTAACTTGTGAAATTCAGAGGTTAATCCGGAAATGTCTTCGTCGTCGACGTCTTCCTTAATAAATATAAGATTTTAATATTAATATTTTAGTAATAAAATAGGGAAGTAGGAGCGCCACCCAGACCTCAATTTTGACTCGCTGCGCTCGCAAAATTTCGGTATGTGTTAGCATATTGAGCGAAGCGAGGTGCAAACAGCACCGAAGTGGCATTTACAAACCGTCGACGCATTCTGTCCTCAACTATTTTTCTAGATAAACAAAATAAAAATTCTAAAAACTGTAAAAAAGATTCGGCATGCGCATGTCATTTTAAACTTAAATTTTTGATGGAAAACTTTTTCCCATTGATGTCTATAAGATTTTAGTTTTTCCGTGATTAATCGTCAACGACATCGAATATTTGTTTTTTTTTTTACTACCACCAGACTCATGTCTATAAGTGTGCAAAAATTTTGAACTTTTATACCGTTTTTAATTGATGCTGGCACAAAGAATGTAAAAAAGTCTCTCACGGAGAGCTTCGCTCAATTAATGTTTGATGTTATTTTTCGTTCCTTATAATTTTTCTAGATTTTATTTATAATTACAACTAATAATAACAACTTTAGGACAACATTTCAATCCTCTTTTGCGAATATATTTAATAGATTAAACTAATAATTTTATTTACCTACTGGCAAATAGAGTAAAGTGCAAACAACTAAGTTCAAACTAAAGCAAGAAACTATGAATATCTTTAAATAAGTCAATAAAATTTTGTTTTATATACTTCTAAATTCTTAAAAGGTACTTTAAACAGAGTAGTAAGAACTGGAACCCAAAAAATTTCGACGAGGATTCTATACGGTATTATATTATGTGATAAACAAAAGGCCACGAGACTTTTTGACTGTGATACCTTTTTTGACATCAACAGATCTGGGTGATTACAGTAATTTCTTTAATCAGGAAGTTATTAGTACCTTGATAAAAAGTTAAAACCTATAAATACAATGACACAAATTTTTTAAGAGCTACCGTTAAATTATCAATTATGACGGGTTCATTACATTACATTGACAAACATACAAATACAATTGTTATCCTATCTATTAATTAATATTTGTTCTAGAGCATTCGAATTTTCCAATTAAAATTTTTCTATAATAGTCCTCGATATGAGATCACATTTATTAATAATTCAAGGAAATTGAACCACACTGAACTAAACCGGTATTTATTATTTTACTTTCCCAAAAAGCCAAGAGGAAATAACATTTTTATCCCTTTTTATTTATAGGGATATTGAAACCTATATTATTGTAAATAAATTTATCGTAAACATTTGTTCCAGTTTTTATAATACTGGGTAGTACAGAGTACTAGGAGCGCGAGCCAGAACTCGATTTTGAAAATTTTGAAAATTTTGATTTCATTTTAAAAATTTGTTATATTTACACATTTTAGACATTATAATATAGGAAAAATTGTATTTTGTGAAAAATTTCGGTTAAAAGAAGATTAAAGGTTATGCCTAAATGTACGTGTATAGGTCAGACCTTTAATGCAGGCTTTAATGCTACAATTGCATACATGCAGTAATAAAAACGTTAATTGGAATTTATTAGCTAAAGATACTTCAGATGACTCAGCTACTTGTGCTTCTTATAAAAAGTATTGACATATCGTTTTGATATCAATTACTAACTCTTTGGTTATATATAATGTGTCTTAAATTGTTAGAATATTATTGTAATATATTTCATACAAATAAAATATTAGTGAAACTTTGATATTACTCAAGCATTGTCATTTATAATTGGATACAAACACTACGTGTCTGCGTAGCACATTACTACACAAAAGAAGCAGGTGCGCTAGTTGCACGAACGTGTCGCTGTATAATCTCTGCTCCCTATTACATTATAATTGTCAATGACGGTACTACATTTACGTCTAGTCGGAAACACTCGATACACTGGTTATAATATGTCCGAGATTATTATATTGCACCTAGATATATTTTGAATAATATGTAGAAAGAAAGATTCGTATAATAATAATACGGCCTGGCCTCTTGTATTTAAAATTTATTTGAGATCAGTTAAATCTAATTTATTTTTTTATTATTTTATTAATAGAAATAAAATAAAAAAAACAAATAGATCGTATTACCCATTTATAACGAAATATTTTAGTCTTATCTTACACCGCGCTTAATTAATTAATGATTAGGTGACAAGAAATCTAAATTAAAACAATGAAACTAAACTTCATATGTAAAAAAAAATGTGTGTGATGGGAAGCAAAATTTTGATTAGAACTGAAAAATTAGAGAAAGGGAAGAAGTTTACGTAGTAGAAATTACTGTTCACTGGAGATGGAAAATGAACACATGGTGAATGGAGCACTGTGTACCTTGCTTGTGTAACACTCAAACAGTATCTAAAAAAGCAAACTTGTCTGTTCATGTGGTAAATAATAGTTCAATAAATAAAGAGGTAAGAAATCTTTACATTATACTGTTTTAGCTCTAACATTATATACACAACCTACTATACATTCATTTCAATACATTTAATTAAAGCATTTTTAAATTTGCATTAAATTTTTTTCCATTATTTTCATATCTCTACACCGGATCACCCAAATATTAGCTTCTACCATTTCACTGCTCCATTCATCCTCAACAGTGCGGTTCTCAAGGAATTTTCTCTGAATAACCACCAAACTATTTACGTAATGTATTTGTAATTAAGTAGTCTATATAGACATATATTTTAGTAATAATAAAAAAAACGAACAGCAAAAAAATATAACTAATCGACACTATAGTACATGTTAGATGGGTTATAGTAATAGTACCTTGTATAAAGATTCTATTCTCGTATTTCGGAGGTATATTACTGTTTTCTGGATATCGTGATCAAGTAAGCTATGTACAATCCTTCTAGACTTTACCAAAGCGGTAAAGGAACATGTAATTATTTTTTTTAGAATACGATACGAGGGATAGTACGATATCGAGGAATTTTTCATGGAATTTTTTTTATATTTTATTATGAGTGACTTATTATAACGTCTGTGTTTATAGAGGTCTCGAGTAAAGTCTTATTACGGGTTCTGTTGGATTGTTGAAGCCATTTAAATTAAAATTCATTAATCATGCAGTAAAATAAAAACACAAAGTATGAAATAAAAATATTTTAGAATCCGTGTCACTAAGAATCGTGATGACTAAAGTTCTTTCCTAATTCTCTTTAGTTAGTAAACAAGATATCATCAGGTCGCGCTTTATGTGTGCAAGGAATTATAGACCTTATTTAATGAAACGAAGAGTGGAAATTATAAATATAACAAAGCAAAAATGACATAGTTTAGAGTATAAAGTATTCAAAATTTAAATTATTATCAACTTTTGGAACTTCTTTCTTTCTTATAAGGTTTTACTTTTAACATTTGTGTTGAAGTTGATTTTCATATTTTTTACTTTTGCATATAACAAAATTTATTTTTGTTCCCTTACTCTCTTAAATATTCTCTCTCGTTTTTATAACCAAGAATATTAGAGTTAAGGATTTCGTTTTCATTCGTTCTTTGATGACGGTGCATACATTATTTTTTAAGGCACTTAGTTTCATAGGCAAGTGTCAGGCGTTGGCTACGACCTAGACAATTAACGGTTTATTCAGGTGCGAGTGACCAAAATAAAGTATAAAAACGCTACGTTGTTCGGTGTTTGTTTGTTTAAATCATTCGTTATATCTATCATTGAATATCTATATTGGTATGTTAACTATTTTCTATTCGGTTTGATTTCTAAATCTTGTCTTCTAATTTGTGATTGCTGTGCTTTCATACTGGAGTCTGGAATATACGTTGATTTCTACGGAAACTACAATCGTGTGTCCGTATATATATATATATATATCTATAGGCCCGTAAGAATGAATAACATGCTATCGCATTTTTGACGGAGTTTGTCAAAGATTTCGAAAAATTGGTTTTGTTTAAAGGCGATTTATGGAATTATGAAGACCTCGGGTTATTGATGACGACGAAAGACGAGACAATGAGATTGTGGAACTATTCGATTGGATCTAACTACTTCAACTAATATTTTTAATTAATATTTTAATAATAATTAACTAATTTTTGCCCGTTGGTTGTGAGGTATAACGTAAATTAAATTAGATAAAACGTAGGTATTTTTAAAAATATCTGGAAAAGGTGCCATATTTTTTTTTAATATTAGCAGTGCAGGTCTAATCGCCATTGATACGAGTTGCTGTCAAGAATTAAAATGTAAATAATTTTTCAGAATGTTGTAAGACAACTTAAATATCTATAGATGTCCTTAAAACATTACTCAACCATTTATTTACAGTAATGTTTTAAAGACATCTATAGAGGTTTTTGATCTGCTTTTTAATACTAATAAATTAAAAATATGCTCTTAGATGAAAAACTCTTTTGTGAATGTTCCTCTACACTTAAGTTTAATTGAACGAAAATTGAAGTACCATTCAACCAAATCGTAAAAAAAAAGTTTTTAACAAATTTTTAAATTTTTAATAATATACATCTATACAACTATTTATTGATTAAAACTCGCGTATAATTTGGTTACATTATAATTTTAACCCGACGTTTCGAATGCTTTGCAGCAATCGTTTTCACGGGTAGACGAGATGTAAGTGTCTACCCGTGAACACGATTGCTGCAATATATTATTGTTACAATGTATGCTATATGTTACAAATACTCAACAATCCTTACACGCAGAACTCAAAACCCGACACTGTTTATCAGGTTAAATTCTGCACGAATAAATTTTATTTAGTTCGAAAGAGCATGTAAGTTTACAGATCTTTCTTATCCATTCGTTCTCTCCAATGTGACAACTCAGATGAACCTAGCTATAGGTCTATAACAATGACAATCCTATTTTTACAAATAATAATGGACATTATAAGTTCCCACCTCTGGGCTTACCTAAAACAAATCTGAAAAACAACTTATTTCTTGCAATAAAACTTTAAAGCTCCCTCTCATGTTAACATGTTATCTCGTCCACTTCGTTTATTTTTCTTGATACGAACTACCTCTACTAAGTACATCCTAAGACTCCATGAGTCGGTTTAGTAGTTAATCTTAATTTTATTAGATTTTATATACGATTTAAACATGCCTTATAAAACTTAATAACAAAGACCTATAGAAGTACCACATTGAGGATCGTTCTTACGAATTGCAATTAACATCTTTATATTTTATTTAATTTTTAATTTTGATTTTAAATGTGGTCGAAAATATATAACTCGAGTCTCCTTATTTACTTTGTTATTAATACATTAAATTTATAATTTATTTAATAAAATTATTTCTATGAAAATTTGAAATTGATTTTTTTTTCTTTAAAATGAAAAATCATTTTCAAAGTGAAGGTGAAAAAAAGTGTTATTGTTGTTTCAATTAAATAAATTCTTCGAAGGTCCCAAAATTATAATAATATATACTATAGTTCAGCAGAAAACATCTTTTGAATCGGTTCATTATAGCAGCATAAACATTTGTAGTATAAATATACAAATGGAATATCCACTGTTTGTAGTTATTTAATTTCAATTTCAGCACTTCGTGGAACTTTATTGGCTAATTAAAAGTCCATTGCTTGCTGGAATAGTTCTGCCAAATAAAACAGTTATAATTACCGAGCTGAAGCTATTCAGTTGTACAAATTGTTGTCGAGTATATTTTATAATATAAAGAAATATATATAAATAAAACATGTATACATAAAATACTAAGATAATCTTTTTCTGTTTTTTTTTCAATCAATTTCTCACCAGATTGATAAAACTGTTCGTCATAACGTTACTAGATTTAATTCTAAATCATATATACTATACAAAGTGGAACTTTTAAATCATTTATAAGATTTAAAATAATAATGTTTGCAATAAATACTTCATACGAATTTATTCGTTATTAAGAATTGTTGTAATATATTTTTGAAATATCTAAGTCAATAGACTTTTGTCTGATGCGTCTTTTAAAATAAATAAAACAATATCGTCTTGTGTACATTTGACCTTTTCAGGAAATATTTGTAATCGATTAGAGTAGAAGTGTAAAAGATAATTTTAATAATATGTTTATAAATTATGGTGTATTTATACTATACTATACTTTAATAATTAGTATATTTCAATATAAAAGCTATTCAAATACATCACAATTAAGGGATGTCGCGTATTCTCTTACCATTGTTTCGTTTTTGCTATTTTTTAAAACATAAACTTAGGAATTAGAAATTAGGAACCTAAGTATTTAAAACTAAGAGAAATATAAAAATAATTAAAAGAAACTTGTTTTGTAAGAGTCATCTTAACTTCAAAGGTTGAAAAAGTGGGTACATACTCGTGGTTTTTAAATATAAATATATGTTTAATGTTGTTGTAATAATACTGTTTTTAACTATATTTTAAAAGTATTTCTTGCTTATATTTAAGATAATTATTAGGCTAGAATTAGGTTTAATAATAAAAAATTATTACTAAGGTAAAAGGAATAATATACTCGGCTATCAGTAGTATAATTTTTCATTTATTTATTAACGTGTAGAAGTAAAAAAAGTAGTTTACCTCAATTAAATGGATCCGATGAATACGATTTCACAAATTTGCATAATACTTTTGTTAATCGCATAAATAATATTAATGATACATAAATACATAAATACACCAAATTTATATTAAATGTCCATACGTTTCTATTAAGCTTTCTTTATATAAGAAGTGTTTTGCTACAATACAACATAAATCATTCATTCCTAAAAAATTCTGTACAGCTAAGTTCTATCAATGAAGGTAGATATAGATAGATATCAATAGACCTCTTATCCTTGCAAAGCCTTGCAAGGATAAGGTTTAACTTCAATTCGAGTTACCAGAGTATATTAACTGTACAACAAATATTTTTCCTATTTTTATGACTTATTTATTATAATATTTTGTTGACTAATGAATATGATTAAGTTTTTGTGACTCAATTCATCAAACCGTTACAATTTTATTTACTTGATATATTATATTTTATCTATACCATTATTAATCTTCAAAAGAAGTCACAGATTCAGTGCATAAAATAAGACTACAATTAATCAAATTTCTATAAAACTCGAAATAAACTTAATCTTAAAATTAATTAATTTGACATAAAAAGAGATGTTAAGGAAGGAGTCAGGAGCGAGATACTAAAAGCTAGCAACATATAAATGTCAGTTAGATAAAGTACTTTCGTATTTCCTTGCTTACCTTTCTGCTTCCAATTCATCTTGTTGGCAGTTTGATGTCTACCCATTAGTGTCTCTGAAGTGTCCAAAATATCTCATGTTGTATATTAATTATATACATTTATATGTAAATGTGCATTTTCATTCAAATCTAAAAAAAAGTATTGTTTTACATATTATAATGTATCATTTACTTATTCTTGTTTCATTAATCTGCTACAAAGTAATAAATTAAGGTAAATCGTTTATGTCATAGTTTTAATAACTAACAAAATTTTAAAATTACCATTTCAGAAAACCATCACTTTTTCACCTTTACCGCATCTTGGAAATATTTAAATAAACAAATAATAAAGCCCAGTGTTAATATATATCGAATATATTCAAATAAAAAAAGTATGTTTAATACAGTACTATAAGGTTAGGATATAGAACTCTTTATCTTTCAAGTTATTTCATTCAGTGACAGAGATTTATAGGACCCAAGTGCAGTGTATATTGATATTAAATCTGCATACTCTATTTCGAAGGATAATTTAAAGATTTATATGCAATTCTGGTGTCAGTTACGTGTGGATGTGTAAATGTATGTCTCAAAATGAAATACGTTTTGTAAGATGTAACATGTAACGTATTTGAAAGATAAACTAAATGTATATTATTTTCTTCGTAAACTTTTTAGATAGCAGGAGTAATTGCATAACTGTAAGAGTTGCTTTCTTCCAATAACGTCTAGAGGTATTTCTAAATTTAGAATTCTATATATATATTCTTTATTGTACACCAATAACAGTATAAATTTACAAAAAAAACAGAACAAAAAAAAAACACAGTACAATGGGCGGCCTTATCGCCTTAGGCGATTTCTTCCAGGCAACCATAATAAATAAGCAATAGACATACATGCAAATAATTACACCCTACTACGTATAAATATACATATATATATATATGTATATATATATATATATATATATATATATATGTATATATATATATATATATATATGTATATATATATATATATATATATAATAAACTAAACAATAACAAAAATTTAATATTTTATAAAATATCTGAATAATAAAATATCTGATATTATAAAATATCTGAATAATTAAATGAAAATATTGAATTTAACACGCTTTTAAAATATGCACAAATTATCAGAAATTTTTCTCTTATCTTTTTGTTTAAAACATAGTACTGATGGAAAAAAAATCAATACGTTTCACAAAAAGGAGTGTGAATTACATGACAACTGCCAATTTCCGTAACACAATACGAGCTCACGCTATCTTTTAGCTAGTATACCATAAACAATATGAAATATTTATATATTATAAATATATAACAATTTTAATATCAACTTAAGTTCAAGTTGTTAGTAATGGAAAAGAGCCGTGACGAATTTCAAAAACCATTAGGATGTAAATATTTTTTTGTAGATTTTTTTCATAATTTAGCAAATAATTTTGCATTTTGCATTAGAGCTGCTGCAGTTTAATTTAACTTATCAAAACTGGAGGTCAAACGGAGTTTGATCGGCTATTGCTGCTTATAAACTTTAATAAGAAATAACTTCTATACTAATCGAAATGTTACTGTACATTGTTTTTATTTTTGAAGAGCTTTTGTGTTTTTAACTTTTAAACTGTCTGTCCTTCTAATCAATAATTTAACGGGGCTTAAGAAAAGTTGGTGCTAAACTTGTGCGCAGCGTGTGACTATATTATTAACTTTATGCTACTTAAACATATTTAAATTATTGTATTCACTTAAGAGACTATAAATATTGACAATATCGATTTCTCTAAACTATTTTCATTTTTTGACTTTACATACAAATATTTTTAAAAAAGTTATTACAATACCAATTTATTCAAGGAAGGACTAAATTAATATTATAAATTTCTAAACTGTAACTAATTGTTTTAGTTTAAATTATATTATATAATATATATATATATATATATATATATATATATATATATATACATATATATATATATATATATATATATATATATATATATATATAAAACTTTGATAAATATATCTTTCATTCCCGCTTTGGTTAAAACTAGAAATATCTTTGTTTTAAAAGAAATATTTTGCTTTAAAAATGTTATTCGACTCCATAACTTTTCTTAAAACCTTTTATATTTTAAGATGAATAATATATGTAGATGTTCATTTCATTGATTTACTAATCCTTCTTGAAAAGATTCTATTATTCTTCAATTTGTCTCCGCGACATGGGACGGAAGTTTTCCAAGATCACAGATAGCATCCCGTGGGTGTATACCATACGTCAGGGTTCCACAGCGGTTGCCTACACGAGTTAGGACGTGTACAGATATACTGTATTTAATTTTAGTATCAATACTAAATAAATTATTTAAGTGTTTTGTATAATATTTATTTACAAATCGAGCCAGTTATCGTTTTGCATATAAACTATATAATAGTTTTTTATTATGATAACTGTTTTTGTTTATTATGTTCATGAAGCTTGAGCAATTGCTTATTCAAATTTGCGTAAAATAATACTGAGCTGGTAAAAGTGAGTTCTCAGCCTAATACTCGTTCGTAAGACAACAGAGTTCTGTTGACCTTTTTTATCAATTTTGTCCTTGTCTCTTGGTTTTATTAAGACTGTTAGAAGTCTATAGCTTTAAGAAAAGGGATTGTGTTAATTTATTTTTAGATTTAGAATACATTATCTTAAATTTGAAAACAGTCATTTTCTGATAAACGGTTACATTTTCTAGGATTATAAAGCATACGTTATATTGACTTAAATAATTTATTAGATTTAGAGTTACAAAGTAACTAGTAAAAAAGCTCTTAGAATTTGGTGATTTTAAATGATTTATACAAATTTCTTTCTCTTGCGTTGACAGTTTCTTAATATTTTTTATATACCTGTTTTGCAATGTTCTTCAAAATTCTTTTTTAATATTTAATTCTAAACTAACTACATTTTATTATTAAGGATAAATTTAGATTAATTAATAAACAAATATAACAAATTAATTACTTTTAATTGACCATGTTTAAGGAGAAAATAAAAGTAAAGGAAAAGAGAAATAACGAAAATAGCATGAAGAATTAACTGAAGTGGTAAAATCCTTAAAGTTCTTGTCCAGCGTAAAATAGAAGTTAGATTACATTTAAGATTAATTGTATTCTTTTACTCATTTATTTCAATTACAAAATTTGGTAGAGGTCTCAAAATTATAGAATTCGATAAACGTTTTGACTTTTGAATAATTTTATTTAAAAAAGCAGACCTTAAATTATTGAAAGTGTTGTAAACTTTAACAGACTTAAAATATCTGAGTCATGTGCAAAGAGGAGTAAAAGTTTCATTACAAACGTAGGAACGGTGTAACGCATTTTATATTAACAATTTTTCATTCCTCAGTAATATCTGGGTAAGAATCATCTGCATAGTCTAAAATTGGAAAAATTTGTGTATGCACTAACATTATTTTAGTTTTTAGAGGAAGAAATCTTTGTAAGCATTTTAGAGAATAAAATTGGAAATATTTAATATTTATTTATGAATATCTACCGTCATGTTAATCATATTGCTTAAGAACTATGAAATCTGTCTCTCGCCATGTATACAACGGGCATAACATGTCTACAAACTTTTTAACAGCCAGTAATCGCACCTCGCATTAACCTTATTAGCTACTAAAATATTTATTTAGCCAACTAATACCGAACACATTTTACAAATATTGTACTAGCTATTAAAATTTATTCAGACAGACCTTATCCCGTTTGTAATTCTATGAATATATTTGCTTATATTTTTGTTCAATTTACACATTGTTTTGTGAATATAACAAGGACCTTTATATTCAAATAATTCAAGTGGAGTTGCCTCACACGCAGTCCTTTCGCAGACTACAGTTTGAAAATGCTTTATAAAAAGTATATCATACTCTTTGTATTTTTACAATGGCTTTATTGTAATTCAGTTAAAAGCTCTTATTCGTAAACTTTTTAAAAAGGGTTGTGGTATTAATAATTATCTTTTTAATTTATATAAGCATAACTTCGGTTTTAAATAAATACATAATGAAAAATTTAAACACTGTATACAAAACATTTGTTACAGTATACTGAATATATTTGTTAAAATGTAGTTATGATATCAATGAAAAAATCAATAGTTCTAAACAAGCTTCTAATGAAGGCAAAGTAGGACTTTGATAATCTGAGAGCTGGATTCTTGTTTTCTTACAAGACCGCAAAATGCTGCTGCTATTTTATATAGGATATGATGTACTCAATAACTTCCCCACTTTAAAGGCGGCTTATAAATTTCACTTTATTACATTTCATTTACAATCTCGTCACGATTTTCCTTAAAATGAAATCGATTTGCTTTTTCTTTTATTAAATCTCTAAAATATACTTACTTCAGGAGAAGTTTTGATTACGTGACCCAAAAAGACCTTGAAACAAATTTTGAATAAATATTACATTAAGGACTTAGCGATATCAGAGAAGAAAATGTAGATGTAGTGCTAAAAGCTGAAATTTTCTTAAAATACTTTTTAAACGCAAGAAGTGGTTTTATGAATTGTTTATTTATGCCAAAAATAAAATTAAAGTTGCGAGCTTCACTCTACACACAAAAGGGGCAGGTATCCTGGAATCACGAACGTGTCTCAGCATAAAGTGGCTCCCTATTATATCATAATTATTCATGGCTCCATGACCTTGACATCGCGTCGTGACACTCGACATTTTATCATGACCTATATTCTGTATTATATAATAATATTTATTATATATCAGCATTTATTTCGATGTGACATAATGTTTATTACATTATTTTCCATGTTTTATTTCAACATATTTGATATCTTAATTATCCATTGACTACATTTGGGTTGAAATTGATTGATCGAACCTAATTTTAGGATAATTGAAAGATTCATTTGCGTTTCGAGTTATTAAACATTGTATGGACATTTGGTTATATAATGAATCAATATTATTAATAAACGTTGTTATAAAAAATATATAGAAATGTTAAGAAATGGAAAAAAAATATATTACAATTTTGTGTAAGTAACGGCAAGAGTATATTTCTTTAATACAATCGATGTTAATGCATGATTACATTTGTAATGTAGTCGAAAGTAAGTCATACTAAATTCGAAAAAGGAAAGTTGCTCTCGCTTTGAAGATACACACAATATAATCGGTTACAAGTTTTTTTCGCCATACGACTCAAAAAAAACTTTGCAAATGCTTTGGACGGTAAGGATGTCCACGTAAGGATGAAGATTTGTGGTATGTTGAAACATCCGATGATGGAAGGGTATGGAGAAATTAAATTGTGGTTGTCAATATTTTGACACTAGTTTCGCATTAAGTCTATTTGTTTGTTTGTTTGTTTCCTCTTAGGTTGCCAATAAATTTAATAGGTTTTTATTTTATTTATATAAAAAACTATTAATGATGTAAAACTAAAAGAACGTTACGTCGTTTATAACTACCATGTATAAAGAATTCTCTTCTACAATCTTAAAGCAATAATAAATGTAGCAGTTTATAAATTGAATAGAGCTTCCAAAGGTTTTTCGTATAAAATATTATCATGAATAGAGTGTGAAGTATATTTTTAAAAGCAATATTAAAATCAAATTATAAAATCATTAGCCTCCAGTTACCGAGGTGACGCAACTGATACTGCATTGTGCACTGCAGACGACATTTAATACGAAATTATTTAATATTGTACCAATTTATAAAATTGTTTGCAATTGTAGTACGAAACTATAGTAATTTCGTTATTCTATTTGTTATTTTACCGTATTGGTTGTAAATTACATTTATTAAACAAATATACTTTTTAAAACTATTTTTTGAGAATCGTGTGTGTGACAAAATAAATATATAAAATAATATGGCTTTCGAAGAAAAAAAATAAAAAAAGTAAAAAGAGTTCCAGGTTAAAATAGATTTTTTAAACAAAATTTTTAACTCTAACAAGGATCTAAGCACAAATCGATATCATTGTTATAAAACAAATGTTACTAAATTACTAACACTAACAGTTCTTAATTTATTATATATATCGGCGCATCAGTTGTCATAATAATATCTCAATCAAAGAAAATCACGTAGCGGAGGGTAATTAGAACCTTTTCTAGGGCTTTAAAAGCACGTGCAACTTACTCAACGATTCAGACGCCAGTCTGACATTGGACAGTACGTCACTCGTGTGTTTGCATAATAACACTCTGAATCGCTGCCCGGAGATTGGAAAGTATTTTCATACTATTACTTTTTTGTTACTTATTTTGCTATTTTTTGTTATTATATAAGTTTTGATTTATATCAATAATAAATTCCTTTTTTAAAAATAAATTTTCATTGAATATGAAATTTATTAAATTAAACTCACTTAGGTTATGTGTCGTACTTCACTTATTATTAAATTATTAATCTACTGATGTATCAGTGTCTTTTATGCTGAGTAAGATTAATTATAATATTAATTAAATTATAATATATTAAAACTACTGAGTCTTAAACCGTATAATGAAATGAATGCCAAATAATAATTAAATAAACAAATAGTTTAAACAAGTATTTAAACAATATGACAACATACTCTTTTTTAGCAAAACAAATTATCTTTTTAAAAAAATAACAACGACGACGACGACGAAATTATTGAAAATAAAAAGACCCTATTTTAACTACTTTATTAATTTATACGTAAATTAAATAATAATTAAATATAAATGAATGAACACCTTGAATGGATTTGAAAGTATCCGAGAAAATAACGTGAAAATGGCCGAATAATTATATTTATTAGTAAACAAGATAAACATACATTTTTGTAATCCCATTTAGTATATCCAGCAATAAAGTTATGCATAACACATTGAGTCTAAAATCAATCAAATGTATGTGTTTATTAAATCTAAGAGCTGGTGAAAGGGTTATCAAATCTCGAGTAATTTTGAATCAGATCTAAATAAATATTTGTACACAAAAATAATCTTAAACAATCCAATGTCTAAACATTTATACACCAAAATTATCTCAGACATCCAAATGTCTGTTAAATTGTCTTCATTTAAGATAAGTTTGGCTACAATTTCTCGTAAACCATTCAATCGCTTTAATTTCTAGAGTTAATTTCTATCAATGAACGCAGATAATGTTTCTTATCTTTGACAGGGTTTGATTTTACAGAGAATATCTTATATAAATTTAAAATTACTCATTAGTAATAGTAGGACATGTAACAAAATAATTCACATTAAGAATATAAAGCTTACTAATATTTTAAAATATATTGAACAAGCTAACTAACATAAAGATCAAAATTCATTGTCAATTTGCTATCTTCTACTGACATTAACAAAGTTGACTTATTCCAGTTAAAACAAATGAGGGATGAAGGTAAGAAACCAGAAGCGCCTCAATAAATCCACAAAAATACTCGTATAAACGGCATTTACACTACTTTCATTTTTCCTTTTTACCCTTTTGATTTCAATTAATCTTGTTGGCAGATTTATGTCTAACCATATAAGTCATTCTGAGGAAATGTCAGAAATATTACATTTAAATTAAAAGAAATCGATATTCTCTTAAATAATTGTAAAAAAAATAACTTAAAAGGACTTATCAGTGCATTGTTTGACCTGATACTCTATACTAAATGTATAGTATTTAATCGAAAATATATAATGTGTCATATATATATATATATATATATATATATATATATATATATATATATATATAAAGTAAGCACATCAGATATTTGATCTATTTCCAGATATTTAATTCAAAGAGTTGACAGAGATTTATGTTATGATCGAAGCTCGATATATATTTATGTTGAATCTGCATCCTCTACTTCAGAGGATAATTTTAATATTTATATGTAATCCTAGTATCAGTCACGTATGTAAAAAGATGTAAATGCATTTGTAAATATTATTATATATTTCACTATCATACTAAGTTATTTAGAAAAAGCAAGTCATTTGCATATAAATAATTTATTACCTATTATTACTTTTTAAAATTAAAGTTGAATAATTTGAATATCTTAATATAAGTAAGAAAAATACAGCTCTGCATATTTAATACCTATTCTTGCTTTAAATATTGTTACAAAGAAAACAATTTTTTTTTATTGCATAAAAAAAAAATCCTATTTGTAATTCATTAAAATTAAAATGATCTCCATGGGCTTTAGAAGTTCATTAAACGTTGAAACAAATTATAAATAGAAAGATGCTCTCTCTTCATGGGAATCACCCAGTTTATTTTATTATAACAATAATATTTTACACCGATTGGCGCAAAATTAAGAAAACACAGATGATATTAATGTATGAATGATATGATAAAAATATTATTAATCTTATTTAGTTTTATAAGACAAGGCACTTGTTGGATCTTATACAATAATAAGATTATCCTAATGTAATATAGAACTGAATTTTGATTATCTAGAGGTTCGGTGTTTGTGGTTTCAAAGGTAGATTGAGAGATTGATTAAACGTTGATTGTTTCATTAATTATGTGTCCTGAGCTTAACTTAGCTTAATTATGCGATTAGTTCTACAATTATCAGTACATTCATTTGTTTGTCCTTTCATTGATAATGCTCCAAACAGTGGTTTTTTTAAATATCAAAACTAGATATTTCTAGTGGGAGATCTATAAGAAATAAATTAAAAGCTGGTGTAATAACAGTTAATTATTTTTTTAAATAAATACAGACAATATTCTATTATAAATTTTAAAAAAATATATTGTCTATATTTGGTCTATTTTGACATGATTTAAAAGTTTCATCTAACACAAAGTTTGGGTAAAATAAAACATTAAAATCTTAACTTGTCTATAATTTCATGACGAAAGTATAATTAATATTTTTTACCCGTTGTTCAGTCTATGTTAAATATCAAATTTTTGACTCAATAGTTATTATCTGAATTAAAGAAGTAGTAAGAGCTCAATGTGCCACAAAACGCACTAATACAAGACTAATAGCTTAAAATACATATATGTTAAGAAATTTTTAAAATAATTTACTCATTTATATTCCAAGTCGCCATCCTTCCTCCATATTTGATTTTGACTAAACAGAATCATGTTCGTAACATAAGCCACTCATTCACTGACATGTAAATATACGAAGCAATACACAAAGCCTCAGCTTACATCAGCCGATGATTGGATCCTTCTTTATGAGCGCGTCGTACTCATAAATTATGTAGATCCATTCTTACTCTACGTCGCCACTGTCGCCTTAACATACTCGACGCTTTAGCGATATATTCATGTATTCACAACGTCAATAGCATTGTTTATAAAAGCATATTATCCCAAGACATATATGACTTGCGCAAAAATGTATTACAAGAAAGCTTTGATATAATAATGATAAATTTAGAGGACTGGTCTTCATAACATTGAGTCATAAAGGTTTACAATAGTTGTAAAAATCAATTTAATCATTTTAAAAGTACATATATTCATATATTCATAGATATTCAAGTCATTCTTTGAATACTCCTAAAACTCCTATTTTAAATTAGCGACCTAAAAACCATCCTTGTTAAAATAGGCATAAGTTGAAGCCACGTGGGCGAGCGCAGGCAGTTGAAGTCCTCGCCGGGGCGTCGCGGTGTGTGCTAACACGATCCCGTGACGTCCCATTACGGCGCAGAGGGCAACCGTTGGTTTTTTAGTGGGTAGCCTTAAAAATGGCAGCATCCTCTATGCTGCCGGGTAGTCCCACATCACCCCCCGGCCGTCACCCCCATGGGCCGACGGGGTACCCATAACGGGTTTTTCCAACGGAAAAAAAAAAACAAAAAGGCAGTTGAAGGTGCGGTGCAAGGTAAGTGCTCAATCTCTATTCCCTACTTAACAACGGTGTAGGAGGATATAGAGGACAAAATTTTATTGAGTAAAACAACTTCGCTTTGCTCAGCCCAATAATTGTTTTTGTTAAACATTATTTTTTAACCCTGCTCTCAGATCGTCAATAAAGACGTCGAAAATAGTATATATTTATTCAAATCTTTATATAAAATAAAATTAATCAATATAAAATTAATCAACAAAATTTAAATTTTATAAATCGCATAAAACTAATTTTACTTTTAAAAGAATATTTTAATGCTATTAAGTGTGAAATGATATGCAAATAATAATCAAGTCTTCTAATAAATCAAAACTTAATAATAACTTGGAACAGATTGATTCTGATCTCAGAATCGTCCTTGCAACGTTAATTACCGCGCCTTAACGAGATGAAACATTAAAGATGAATAAATTAGTAGTTTATAATAAACTATAAATAATAATTATTTTTTAATTAAATATATAATTAAAGATTACTTAAGATTTTTGAAAAAAACTTAATTGATGTTAACTTCGCCCCAATAAAGACGTATATATATATATATATATATATATATATATATATATTTAATGCTCTAAATTCATTGAAGTATATAGCGGTACGATAGCTCAATTAGTAGAGCAAGGGAGCAGTTTCACAGAGATCATGGGTTCGAATCATGCTCGTATCGATGTTTTATCATTC
This sequence comes from Mechanitis mazaeus, assembly GCA_959347395.1. Classification (NCBI taxonomy): domain Eukaryota; kingdom Metazoa; phylum Arthropoda; class Insecta; order Lepidoptera; family Nymphalidae; genus Mechanitis; species Mechanitis mazaeus. The sequence goes on from OY365754.1 coordinate 11,482,991, forward strand.
TTTTTTTGTATTTGAAAAAAAATTACTTGTTATATATAAAGCTTAAAGACAATTTCATACATTAATTTAGGTTGTGGCATCTTTTGCATGTTATTCTAAACTGCAAAGTTAGAAATATTAGTAAGAATTTTCGAAAGAACCTAATAAAAAATACTATAGAAGATATAGAAAAGCTAAATTTATCAAAGCCAGTAGCAATATGGTAGCTCAGTTTCAAAGAAACTCCAGTCTCCTGCAGTTAAATAATTTAGTAATTGTAATAAATGAAACTAATGTCAACAGTTTAACTAAAACATATCAGAACTCGTCGTTGAGCTGAGTTAGATCGACCAGTTTCAACTCATTTCTCTTGAGTTTCTATTGTTTATAAACTTCGCACGTTGGTGATATAGTACTATTAACCGACACATATTCTACAACATAACTAAAAGTTTTATTCTTAATTAAAAATTATAGTTACATGGTAATTTTATAATGTATATTTTTTATCTGAGATTTTATATATTCTTATACTTGTCAGTAATATATATTTTTTATCTGAAATATCAAATTAAGATTCCACTAACGAAAAAGAAAAGTATAGGTTTTACTTCATATTATTATAATAAATTAAAAACGGTGGTAAAGATGACAAATTCTCAAATAATAATTAAAGGTCTAATTATAGTAATACTACATATTTCATTACAATTTTGCAGGTTACATTAATGTAATATATCAATTGTAACATTTATTATGTCGTTCGTTATATTGGTGTTTTTAATAAAATTTCCTAAAACCAATAAAAGCTATTATAATAGAATTCGATTCAGAGTTGTTATCCTAATTCTTAAAGATTTTCTATTAATTTAAAATTTTTCTTCCTCCTCACGAGATGGAACTTTAACAAGATCACAGATAGTATCCCGAGGGTATAAACCATATGTCACAGTTCCACAGCGCTTATCTACACGAGTTAGGAGAAGTACAGACATTCAATATTTCATTTTTACAATAAATTATACCTGAATTAATTGTAGATACATATCTAATTACGTGGTGGTACTGATTATTTTGATAAAGATGTGATAAAGCTATGTATTATGTTTTTTTGATAAATATATATTTATTTATTTTTATATAATTGAATTTATTACTTTTGTTATATCTGAATTGTTTTTACAATTATGTATATTTAGTTAGTATAAGTGCGTTGCCAGTCTATTTTTGAACTTCTAATTCGTCCTACGGATGAATTAGAAGGTTGATCCTTTTTGTCACTTTCGCCTTATCTCTTGGGTTTTGTTAGGCTCATTAGCAATTTGTGTGTGTCTGAAATTAATTACATTGCCATTTTATATTACACTAAATTTATCATAAACGTTACCAAGAAGAATCTGTGTAAATCGTATTCAAATCGGAAAAGCTGACTAACATACAGACAAATAGACATACAGACAAGACAAACATACAAAAAAATCTAAAAATTATTATTTTAGGTTGTATTCGTTATCAAAAATGACCAGTAACTTTCTCCCAAATATCTTCTATGTACAAACAGGATGTAGTTTAGTTTTGTTATATGTAACTAGTGAATCAGTATTTTTTAAGAATTATTTTAAAAATGAGAATAAAGAAGTTTGTTTAATAATTCAGTCATAAAAAAAAGATAAAAATCAAAATCTTTATTGAAAATAAGTTTCTTTCAAAACATTTTTTCTATTCAAATCTAACACCTGAGAATAGATGGGGAAAGAAACTCAGCGGGCTCATCTATTATATTTTTTTAAAGCCATACATATTCATATTATTATTTATGTACAAACAAACAAAGATACATCAACCTTTAGATCCAATTCAATGATACTCTTGTATATAGATTAAACACAAACTCAATTTACTTATAATAATTGTTTTTTTGTTTCAGCTGACATCACACAACGATGGAATGTAAACGAGCTTCGGGGAAAAAAAATACGAACCAATGTTTAATTGTACACTAAAAGTTGCGAAACATTAATTTTTATCCGTACTACTAAAGAGTTAGGATCCATTTTCGTTCATTTGATACATGGTATATAATGTGTCGATGTCCTCTTTTAAAAAGGCCACATAAAACATTTTTAGTTTGTGATTTGTTAACAGAATGTGAGTTTCTGGAACTTCTTTCGGTATTAAACTTAAGTTCTCCGGAACTAACTGATATTTATTAAAACATTCTTAGCCTTATTAAGCTTATTTAAATTATAAACAAGCGGTAATGGTTGCGAACCCTTTTTTTTTTTTGCCGTTGGAAAAACCCATTACGGGTACCCCGTCAGCCCAGCGGGGTGACGGCCGGGGGGTTATGTGGTGCTACCCGGCAGCATAGAGGATGCTGCCATTTTTAAGGCTACCCACTAAAAAACCAACGGTTGCCCTCTTCGCCGTAATGGGACGTCACGGGATCGCGTTAGCACACACCGTGACGCGCCGGCGAGACCACCCGAATGAGGGTGCCCTGACTTATTAAACTTAAGTTCTCCGCAACTGACTGACATTCATTAAAACATTCTTAACCTTATTAGGTTTATTTAAATTTTAAACAAGCGGTAATTCGTGCGAACCCTATCACATCAACTAAAAAAATAAATATAATTTTTTTTTTAATTTTTTTTTTTTATTATTTTATTACTTTTGTTTTGTTTTGTTTTATTTTATTTTATAAAAATAAGCGAAAATTAGAAAAACTAATCGATATTTTTATCTATTGTGATGTGAAAAACAATTAAAAAGTGTTATTATTGAGCAAATAATTTCAAATTTTAAATAATAAGAATTATTTTATTAGTCACTTACCAAATTTTTAATATTTCTTTAAAAATGTAGTAATCTTTTTTTTTTCTTTTCTTAATTCTATCTTCAAAAGTACACTTCAACGAAACGTTTTAATTAAGAATTTAAAATTAGTAGACTACTTAAACTTGAGCTTTAAAACTTTAAGAGAGCTGTAATTAGTACAACAGATTGATATAATTAATTTAAATTTAAACAAGGTCCTAAGACTTATACACTATTATTTAAATTATATTTAACTTTTTACTTAAACTTAAATAATTATAAATTTAAAAATTTATTTTAACTTAAATAACTTAAATTTTTAAAAACTGAAAACGTCATCGACAGTGTTGGGACTGGAATTTCACCTCTAGCAATCTATCTTAACTCAGAGGCCACAGATTCAAATCTAATGTATATGAAATAAAATGAATTACATGTAATTTTAGTTTCATAAATTTTAAAGCTAAAAAAAAAGTTAAATAATTTTCGAAAAACTCAGTTTTTCCTTCCGATCTGTCTGTCTGTATGTGTCTGTGTGTCTGTGTGTCTGTGTGTCTGTGTGTGTGTCGAATTTTATTTTTCGAATTTTGAAAAACTAAAGATATATTTGGAATCAACATCTAAATGTAAGATTCACTTTTCAAAATTATGTTGATCGTCCAACGGGAAGGTGGTCAGATCGGCCGCCGAAGTTACCGAAAAATGGAAAAAAAAAATCGAATTTTTAAATTTTTTAAAATCCTATCATAAACTACATAAAAAAAATAAAAAAAGCAATAGAAGTTGTTTTGTTTGTTAATTAATTTGCGAGTTATAATTTGCCGATTAGGAGTTTTTCATAGCGGCAAGCTCGATTGCCGCGTGTCAGATGTTTTTTCTTTATTTTAGCATTTGTATTGACAAATACATAAATTATTAGATGTTTTCATTTTATGTGGATATTTTCTTAATATAATATTTTACAAAAACTATATTATTATGTTATATATTTTACAAAGTAAATGTTTTTTATTTTTTTTTCTTTTTATCGCTGCACTTTTTTGATAAATTGCTGTAAAGAATTACTGTACTGCAATGAAAGCACCTGTAGGTAAATCTACATTGATCTACAAATTTAAAAAAACAATAATTTAAAATAAATCATAAATCACACATTATTAAAAGATCGAAACAAAACCAGAGACAAAAGTATGTAATAAAAACTCCTTCAATTTATTCCACCTTTTATTCACTTCTTGATTACAACTTTTATAAAATACGTATATGCTATATATTATTCTGACTTCAATAGCTCAGTCTAATAATTTTATTATTTTAACTCATGACCGGTCGGAATGGCCGCTCAACTCCAAGTGCATTCAAGTCAGTAACCGACTTCAACATTATAATTAAAAAGGAATGTAATTGATTCTTAACAAAGTCAAATCAGTTCCCTTTTATGACAAAGTAAACATTAATAAATAACAGATTGTAACATGTCAAAGTCAAATCAGTTACTTTTTATGCCAAAATAAACATTAATAAATAACAAATCATAACATTCGGCCATCCGACTTCGGTGTTGCCTCCTGGCACACACACACAAAAAAAAAAAAATACACATTATCAAGCTCATAGAAAAATATTTTAAGTAACTATATTATAATTAAATGTTATTAACTTAAATATTACAGTCAATTGTTGTCTTTAAATAAAAATTATAAACTTTTAATAAACTATATACTAGTACAATCATATTCTAACTGTATTACATGAAAAAAAATAATTAACTAATAATAATAATAATACTAATAAAAAGTTATATTCCATTTACAAAACTTTAAACTTTACTGACTACTAGGCTTTACTAATCAGAGTTATATTTCTCAGAACTACTTTCATCTGAACTATGCACTTGTAAAGCTTTTATATGTATCCAGGATCTCATTCTATCCGCTGCAATAACAGTTTCAAAAGGTTTGCCTTTTTTATTAAAACCTGGGACATCTGAAATTCTATATCGATCGTTACCTAATACTTCAGTCGCCCTGTACGGACCAACAAACTTGGACAAAAGTTTCGTACTTTTTTTATCGTTATCAAAATTATTTCTACAAATTTTGACTAAATCATTAACTTCATATTTTTTTGCCGGAATACGATTGGTATCATATTTTTCTTTCTGTTTCATTTGATCTTTTTGAATATTTTGACTTATCTGTTCTCTTATTTCTTGTAAATCTAAATTATTATTTATTTTTGTGTTAAGTTTGTTTGATAAAGCATCGCGTAGTTTTGTCCCAAATAAAGCTTCTGACGCAGTTTTTTGTGTGGTGGCATTAATAGTGTTGTTGATTCCCCATTGAATTTTACCAAAACACTTATCCCAATCACGTTCATGGCCTGAGAAATTTTGTGCCGACAACGAATTTAAGACTGTTTGGTTGTATCTCTCAACTTGACCATTGGCTCTTGGACAAGCAACAGAGTTCAAAATATGTTTAATACCTAATGAACTACAAAACGTTTTAAATGCAGTCGACGTAAAGCTAGTACCTCTATCTGACACTATTCGAGCCGGAACACCAAAGTCGTAAAATAGTTTTTCTAAAACTCTAACTGTGTTCTTGGTTTTGAGATCTTTAATAGCTTTAACAAAGACGTATTTTGTGAAAGAGTCAACTATAGTTAAAATATGAGAATTGCCCTCTTTACTTTTAACGAAAGGCCCAAGATGGTTTATATGAACTGTATGAAATGGTATTTGTACCTTTTCTATAGGATATAAATGACCAGACTTTTGTTTGGTAGCGGTATCCTTATTATAAGCGCATTCTAGACATGTTGCAACGTATTTTTTTAACAAATTTTTTTAGCTTTGGGAACCAATATAAATGCTGTATTCGTTCATAGGTTTTTGCAAATCCTAAATGACCCATGTCATCGTGGTTGGCTCGGCATATTTGCCACCGAGCACTTCGTGGCACGACTAAACACAACCTATCATCAATTTTTTTATATACGGTATGATCTTTTATGACATAGTTTCTACGAATATCCCTACATTCTGTGTCTTCGTCTGGTTTAAGAATTTTGAATATTCGAGATATTTCAGGGTCTGCTAATTGCAAAGACAAAAATTATCTTTGACTATACTATATACTCCTACAGAACTGTTACTATCTGATTCGATACTCAAACTACTATTTCTGCTCAAAGCATCTACATGTGACATTTGAACACCAGGTCGATATTCAATGTCAAAAGTAAATTCACTTATTTGTAACCACCACCTCGCAATACGTGGGATTAAATCTCTCTTCGTAAGCGTTGTGCGGAGAGCAGCACAATCTGTGTAAACTTTAAAATAATTACCAAGCAAATAAACACGAAATTTCTTTAGGGAACATACTACCGCTAAGATTAGAAATTTGATCTTCTATAAGTGGTAGGGGAAACCGATCTTTAATTGTTTTATTATTGAGGGCTCGAAAATCAACACATAACCGCTCCTCTCCCGTTTTCTTTTTAACCATTAAGATTGGACTAGCGTAATCTGAAGTAGATTCTTGAATAACATCGTTAAAAAGTAATTCATTAATAGCTTCTCTAACCTTTTCGCGTTCGTGATGTGATAACCGATACGGACGATATACAACTGGTTTGTTATCTATTAAATCGATCTTCTTTTCTACGTTAGCTGCGCAACCAATTTCATTTAAATTTTCAGCAAAACAATCACGATAATTTTGAAGCAATGTATATAATCTTTCTAATTGATCAACGTTTAATTCAGGTCCTATCATTATTTTTGTTATATCGAGTGGAACAACTACAGATGAATCTTTAACTATTCGATTAATACTAAATGACTTTTGTTCATCAAATGAAATGGCCCGAGCTATTAAAACATTTGACTTTAAGGTTAAAACAGAAGGAGAAATATTGGTTATTATAACTACACCTTTTCCATTTGATAAACTAAAAGCACCTTGTAGCAAACAAAATTCCTTACCTAACTGTAGAGCTTTATAACCCTTAATTAAGATATCTCCGTCAAATTCACAATCGGTATGAACAGGGACGATACTTGTACTTAAAATTTCTGTCGTATCCGTAACATATAACCTTAGAATATTTTCTGAAATTTCGCTAAGATTCGAACAAGGACTTTTATAGAATGTAAGATTAGCAACATCTTTTAAAACGGTAACAAAAGGCAATTCGGTAAAGTTCTGTCCGATAATAAGCGCTGTAGGCATATAAATATCATCTACAACTAATACTTCAATGTGGGCCTCAATTTCGTCAATCTTAACTGAAACATTTGTTTTATAAAGAGGTTTAACTGCTGATTGTCCAAAACCCTTAACTATAGGAATCTTATCAAAATTTCTAATCAAATTAAGTGATTCTGCATTATTCTTGCTAAGAAGTGTGCATTCGCTGCCAAAGTCAATAAAAGCTTCAAAATTCAAAAGCCGGCTAGCTTTTGTAATGAAAAATGCACTATCTGTTTTTCTTCCCACCCATATATAACGGCACATTCGTTTACTTTACGTAACCAGCCTTCAATTGTTTGATTTTTGTTCGACGGATCAAACTCGGGTATAACATTATTGAGATTATTATTGTTCCAAGTAGTATTTGGAGATTTTTTTGTTACCTGTTTAAATAGCTGTAAAATATCTTCAGTAGATAGTTCACTTCTACGTTTACGTGATTTTCTTGGCACTTCTTCATCATTTGAACTGGATGAAGGTGAACTTCGACGTTTCGTTTTCCTATTTATAGTTTTTCGTTTAGTATTGCGTCGATGCTTTGATTTCGATTTTGATTTCGATGGTGAAATCGGTGGAGTTCCAGGTTCGTCATCCGAGTTCATGATTACACCGACTCACTGACAATCAATTCCCTTGGTCTAGTATTGATCAGATCTGAAACCCCATTTTATATCAACAGTAATCAATTCATTACATCATCATGTTAGCTATTACTACGTCATGTTAGCTACTCTCAAATATCCAATTGATTAGACAATAAATTCTATAGATTTTAATAAGAATATATCGGACTACTAATAACTTCGGGCAACATTTTGTGAGAAACATACTCACTCAATAAACCTATGAAGTCATATAGTTCGTACTAACCAAATTAACACCTAGAGACTTCGTGCAACTTCATGTTAGAAACATACTCACGCAATAAAAACTTACGAAGTCACTTAGTTTGAGCTAAACCAACTATTGAGCAACTAGTGACTCGTGCAACATCATGTGAGAAAGATACTCACGCAATAAACCTACGAAGTCACTTCACTTGAGCTAAACCAACTATTGAGCAACTAGTGACTTCGTGCAACATCATGTGAGAAATATACTCACACAATTAACATACGAAGTCACCTTATTCGTCCTACATCTAAACTATTCAAAGACTAGGGACTCGCGCAATATCCTGTGAGACACATACCCACGCTATAAACCTGCGAGTCACATATTATGTGCTTTTAATTATCTATGGCATATCTAGTGAGTCGCGCATTATCATGTGAGACACATACCCACGCAAAAGTAAAACCTGCGACGTCAACTAGTTACGTTTCCTTAATATTATTACTAGTAGTTTCGTTGATTGATTAATATTTATAATTACGTTTTCTTTTAAATAATATATATATTTGTGTATATACATATGTTTTAAGATCGAAAAAGATTTAAGAAAACGTTGACTATTTTTATCCTATTTGTACACAGGTATATCAATCGCTATCGGAGAGTAGCCCCGATCAAACAATCAATAGACCTGCTATATATATATTGTGAAGTACCCTCAGACACTATTATAGAACTAACAGAATACTTAAGAATTATCGAAACTTTTATATTTAATTTCTATAAGAATATTAATAAAGATAACCAATTATATACTTCTTTAGAGAATATAAATTTATAACTTGAAATTGCTATAATACTCAAAAACAATTATGATAATAAAATTAATTATTAAAAAAATAAATAATAATAATAAAAATAATTGTTATCTACGTACCCCTTTTGTGGGTAATCCCACTTCTGAAATGTAATAAAAACTCCTTCAATTTATTCCACCTTTTATTCACTTCTTGATTACAACTTTTATAAAATACGTATATGCTATATATTATTCTGACTTCAATAGCTCACTCTAATAATTTTATTATTTTAACTCATGACCGGTCGGAATGGCCGCTCAACTCCAAGTGCATTCAAGTCAGTAACCGACTTCAACATTATAATTAAAAAGGAATGTAATTGATTCTTAACAAAGTCAAATCAGTTCCCTTTTATGACAAAGTAAACATTAATAAATAACAGATTGTAACATGTCAAAGTCAAATCAGTTACTTTTTATGCCAAAATAAACATTAATAAATAACAAATCATAACAAGTAATTAAACCAAATAGCATGAAAATTTAACTGAAGCAGTTAAATAGTGTTCCTCTGTTTTGCAAATTTAAGTCGATTTAGGATTAAATGGAGCATTTCTTTGGTTGAACGTACGGTTGAAGTTTAATTACAAAATGTACTAGAGTTTTGGTAAATACACAACGAATCCAAAATGCAATTTGAAAATGAACTATTAAAATAACAAGAAGATGTGAGTCCTATCACATTGAATAAAAAAGAAGAAAAAAAAAAGAAAAATTTTATATTTTATCATATATTTCTTTTTTAATAAAATATACTTCATGTTACTTGCACTAAAGTCATTAAAACAAAACTTATTACGAATGTAAAATATTGCATCACTACAAAAATTTAATAATAAATTTACTTATGTACTATTTATTTTTGACTCTTTCTTACAAAAATAAACGAGATATGTATTTCCAATTGTGATAACTTTTTATTGTCATCAACACCCATTACAATTACAACAATTCCAAACAAGCGAAGTTTTTTTTTTATAAATCGCCAAATATGCGGTATTCAGTTTTTTTTTTTTTCGATAAAAAACCAGCCAGTTCTAAATTACTTAAAAAAGTATCGATCAGGCAAGTTTGAAAAAAAACTTTTTTTTACGGATTTAACTCATGTATAATTTTGGTTACATTTTAATTTTAACCTCGTGTTTACGGGAAAACGAGATGTAAGTGTCTGTCGTATGTAAGTTATGTAATACTATGGTCGGGCAAGTTCTTTAGATATCGCAAATAGCCAGTTTTCAGTTATTTTTTTAAAAAGCTAAAAAAAAAGCTTTGTTTGTTGCTTTGGAATATAAAGGAAATCTTTTTTGTACCATAACAAAGTCAATTCCATAAGCATGTCGCAAAAAAAATTAGTCGAAAAATTCACCTATACATATACACACACACACACAAGAAACATACACATACACACATCATCCATCTTTCTCAAAAATTTTATTAGAATTACTCATGACACCTTAAAGCGTTAAGATATTATAAGACAAGAAAATTTCGAAAATCGAGGTGATTACAATAAATTTCTTCATCAGGAAGTTCATAAACAAAAATGGAACGTTACGTAAATTTACATAAATCTCAATATGATATATATTTTTTATAAAATTTTAGTCCTACATTTCTGTGTCAGAGTCAATGACCACATAACACTATTAAAGGTTGATTCGTCTCACAGCCGCCTTGCTCAGCCTTGCTCAGCTTTTAATGCCATTGTAAGAAATAAAAAAGTAAAATATATTTTCTGAATAATATTTTTGATCCCTATTGTATCTTTTTTAATATAAGATCCAACAAGTCACCCGTGTCCAATGCGCTTAGCTGACAATAGAATTTATTAAGATTATCTTGCCTTTTGACTCACTTTATTTCAAAAAAAAATTAAACCATTTAACGTCTCCTAAGTCTTGTTAGACTTGCCATTGTATATTAAAATACGTTGTAATAGTTGAGAAACTTTTGCTTTGGTCCGGATTCCTTACAGAGCTTATTAAAGTTTCGTTGCAAAGGAATTAACGGTGCAATCCGTTTAATACAAATAATCAAAGATTTAATCGCAGTTTGCTTATCATTATACCATTATAACAATAAGGACTTAGTCAGAACTATGAACGTTACCTCGCCAGGTATATAGCGGCTATAATACAAACACCACAAAAGTTTTAAACTGCAATCACTGTACTTCAGAACACTCATTGTTTATTGGTCACAATTTTGATCAACGAAACTTAACACCTAGATCATTAAGATCGAATATCGAAGTATCCTCAGGAAATACTTTAACAAAAGAAATGTAGTTATATAATTTAATTTTGATTTAAGCTGGACTTTATTGCAAATATTTTTTGGTATTTATATCATTTCTTTTAATTTTTTTTACAAATTATTCTTACTCATGTAGCTCCCTGATTTTTATATAAGAATAGATTCAATACGAATTTAGGATGCTTTTATACTTTTAAGAATTTACATTTCAATTAATAATATATTTTATTTAATATTTCGCAATATTCATTGCTATACGAGATTGATATGTAAGAATGATGAATATACATATTTACGTTATATTCTTACGATGAATATCTATATACTGTTTTATATAATAAAAAATAACTCTAAATTTATATTGTTGTCGCTAGTACATTTTTTCCATTCCGTCGTTCGTTATTCTGTGAATTTGTGTCTGTATTTTTTTTTTCAATTCGTACATTGTTTTGTGTACTTTAAAAGAACCTTTGTATTTAAATAATTCAAGTTCGTTTCGTAAAAGCTCTTTGAAAATTTATAAAGAATCATGTTGTTAATTATTTTTACATTTTCTAAGAACTTCAGTTTTATATAAATATAAGGTGTAAAATTCATTAAGAGCAAGACTTGAAACCGCGACTTTTCGTTTCCATCTCGGTTTTATAATACATCTTTATCATAGTTTTGCTGCTTATATAATTATAATTAATTGAAAACTTCAAAATAATATAATGTATTTGTAAAAAATAAAAAAATTTACCGGTTATTGGTATAATCGACTACATCCTCCCGTTCCTATAAGCCAATTTACCCTCATAAATCTATAATAGTGGCGAATGAAAATGAGCTTTAGTGCTATTGAAAACTTAAAGCCACTTAGTCTTTTAGGGAATAGTAAAGTGTTGCTGTATTTTTTATCTCAGAAAACAGCTAACAGTTTTTGTAAACTATTTAAAACGTAATGATTGCATTAAAGCAAAAACAATCGAATTACTTAGAACACTAATAAGAGGTAAGACTTTGATAATCTAATAGCTGGAGTGTTGTCCTTTTACAGGGCAGGAACATGGTTGTTTATTGGGAACATTGTACTTAACGACTTTCGCACTTTACCCGAGTTGTATGTGATAATTTCCGGGTTTCGGGATAAACACATTTTCGGCTTTGAGTCCTGAAGCAATCCCGTAACGCATCAGTAAGGTTAACCGTTTATTTTTAGTTAAATAGCCTTAATATTTTTCTCTATAAAACAGTCTTAAAAAAACATACTTGACATCAATTTTCTTGCCGGAGTATCTCCATTAAGGATTTGTTTAATATATATCTATATAACATTATTTATAAAATTATAAATAACATATTATTTTAAATATAAAGACGAAAATAAAATAAAAAAGCAAATAATATCTTAAACTAATTTCAAGTAATTACTAATCATATAAGGGTTCGTTTTTAGTAAAGTTGGTATTTAACTGTGCCTTTAAAGTATAGAAGTTTTCTCTTTGTCTGGATTTGGTTATACTTTTAGCATATACATTTTTAGGCTTCTAAATAACTGTAGTAACTTTTCTTGACATCTATAAAAAAGGATTTAAAAAAAGGATTTGTATTTTAAAATTGACAGTATTGTAATTAATTACTTATTATTTTATATATTAATTAAAGTACCTGCTGAGATTTAACTTACATACATACACATATATACATACACGATATATAATATGAATTAAGGAACACAAATTAAATATAAAATATTCTCCCAACATTTTTTAATCAGTGCTTAGGATCATTTAAATTTGGATAGACAAAAGAAAATATTAGTGCAATCAATTAGTTTTATAACTTTATACTAATACTTTATTATAAAACAACAAACTCAATTTCAAGTCATAAAATAAATACACACATCGCGTATAAACTTTTCCATATTACAATGTTAGTACATGCTTGTTTTGATAAACAATGTATGTATGTACTAGAACTTCATAGTATTTTTCACAATAATGTAGATCGTACCTCAGAAACTAATTTTCTTAATCAAATCGGAAAGCTTGTTAAGTGAGATCAAAGCGGTCTTACTCATTTCCGCCGAGCAACGAGAACGAGCAACGAGAACGTTGTGCCACAACCACACTTTTAATACTTTGCTAGTTCAAACTACAATTTAAGGCTTGATTAAATCAGATGCTTCAGTTAATCTTAATTTCTAGGCTAGTATTACGAAAGGATGGTAATGTTAAAATAAATAAGGGGATAATATATATATTATATTTAATATTAGTGAAGTTTTATTATATAAGTTAGTTATTTCATCTCTTTTCTCTTGTTTTCTTTAACATGCACCTACTTCTTTTTATTTTTGAATCACCCTTGGTCGACTGATCGAGAATGCCTATAGCATTAAATCCAACACTACATACATAAATTAAAAAATAAAATAAGTCACAAAAATAAAAAGGTTAAATGTCACAGAAGCTCGTCGAGAAGTACTCGTAGGTGAGTGAAAAATGTCTGATCTTTCCTCGCAAAGAAGAGGATAATTACCAGTTTCCTTAAAGGTTTTACTGCTTTTTTTCAATTTTATTTAGTTAAAGTTATAGACTTATAGTTCAGAATGTATACAATAAAAGCACCTTAAAAAATAGTGAAAAATAACAGTTTCTGTGTTCCGGATGTTTTAAAAAAAATATTAATACTGTCACAAAGTACTCCGCCAGCACTTATAATTATTTATCACCCTCAGAAACTATTTCATATGAGAATATGACATATGACTTATCAAGGCCTAAATACAGGCGACTAAATAACATAATTGTATTGATATATTAATGAAAATGCAATTTATTATACATTTTATTCCATATACAAACTAGTTTAACTCGAATATTTGCTACTGAATTAAACTTCATCGCAAGCTTCAACTTCAATGATATTGTTTATGAACTTGGCACAAGTGAAGCATAACCTATAACCAGTACACTGCTCTCTGTGTAGGGTAACAATGTTAAGCTATTTTTACTTAAATGCATTCTCATCCACTTCCATATACTTTTAAGGTATACTTTTAAGAAAGTTATGATTTTGTATGACGTTACATGTTCTAAGTCTATTATTTCCTTATCTATCAAATGTAAGAGGTTTTTTAAAGCTTATGGAAGTTTTCATACATTTTGAATAAATAGCAAAGGGAGCTAGATTTTTAATAGAACATTCATTTATATAAAACTTTAAGATTTTATGAGAATTTTTTTTTATTGGGTTTGTTCTGACTCAAACATACTTAAACCACATTCTCATATGTTCATCATTTCGAACTTGATAATTGTCTATTATTCTGAAGTGTCTCTTCTCCCCTATGAGATGGAACAAGGATAAGAAGATTATAAATGTCGTCTTAGAGTGAATACTACCGTCAGAATTTTCAAACTTACTTATTATTGAAGATTATTGAGGAAACTATAAATAATTTTATTAATAAATTACGAGCCATTTTTGGGAATAAATAGAAAGTTTAATAAAAACCGAATATGTATCCTGTAAGTTTAACATTATTGAAACAACAGATATTATTTTTTTAAAGTTAATAAAATTAAATACTTGTATTCGAATATATTGTAAAATTTATTTTATCAAATGATGAAACCTTACGTCATTAACTCCTTCATGTACACAGATTTATTATAAGAAATAAAATGTATTCTACCGCTTAATCTACAGCCGTCGACCTCACAAGATAAAAAATAAAAGAGGTCAAAACCTCGACAAGATTCTCGGTAAAACTGAAAGTGTAAATTTATAACCGTGGCTATGTCCAGACAGGTGCCTAATTGTAAAAATAATTACTATATTATATTGATAGTTTACTATCTATCTATGTATCTTTAGATAGCAGAGACTAGAATTCTATTTTGAGAAGAAATTCTCTTCTGGCTACAAGTGCTTATTGTAAAGATTAAATATTATTTTAATGATGTAATTTTATAAATAACTTAAGAGTATTCATGGAGTTTCTTGCCGGTAATTCTCCATAGATCTATTCTTCTGAACCGTACTACTGAAGTATGACAATTTTATCAGTATAATTAATGTATATTTGAAATAAAAAGGATTTCTTTGACTATAATCTTTGATATTGTATTATTATATTTTTTATCGTAAATAATATTTAAATGGTATTAATATACATAATTATCCATTTGTACTGACGTCATTACTATCGGAATTTTCCCTACTAGTTTCCAACCCATTAGGGTTGCTTATTCATGAGCTCTGAGCAAGGAGAATTCACGGCGTGGAATGGCATATGAATATCGATCACAATGATTCTCTCAATCATTAAAAGTTACAGTTTTTTTAATGTGACATTGATATTTATTAAAAAGTCATCAATGAGAAATTCAAAACAAAACCTAAAAAACCTTTTTTACTCGAACAATATGATATATTTAGATTTAGAAAAAAAAATACTTGAATTGAAAATGTACTATTGTCTCTCATTCTATTGTGTTTTCAAATTTCGGCGCTTATTGGAGCTCTGAAGTTGTATTGTTAAAAATTTTTGGGATAACAATATGCAGGATACATTAATTTATTAATTAGTATTCAAATATTTAAAATAATTATTTTTATGTACACTGTTCGTACATGTTTGAAGCATATTTCTAATTTCATTTATTTTCTAACTTCGAAATTGTAAATGATCATCAGGTCGTAAAAAATAAATTTAATACAATATTAAAGTATAATTATATATTATATATCAAATCAAAAGCGGGTAGGCGATTAAAAACACTGGTGACGTCAGGCGTCGCTGACGTCTCTTTGTAAATGTGTCTTATCTTGATCCATAATAACAACAAAATATGACTTTACACACTTTTTATTATTTTGTAAATCAATATTGTTCGAAGAAAGAGTTAACACGGCCAGCGAGTATAGCTTAGGCTCCAGTCAGCATTCGACAATGTATGTTTTTAATTTACAATACTCGTTATACTCGTTGTATCGCCCGCCTTAGGAATAACATGAAGATTTTTTTATACAAATGTAACGGTCACCTTAATATGTATATGACACAGCATGAGCTTCCTAGTTAATTCAAATAAGAAAAGTATATAGAAATGACATTATACTGATTATTTTAAAATATCCCTAAAATGTCATTACTAAAAATGACTGAGTGACTAATTTTTGAGTGATAATGAATGACTTTAACGTTTATTCATGCGGGTGGATAAAAAAAATTATATTGCAAATTTGTGATAATGAACGTGTGCTTTTGGAGAAGGGTCAACAACATGATATGATAATTTCTTATTGTCAACTTCACTAGCTTTGTCTTTTTGAAAAATTACTAATTAAGGGACAATTAATCAAATAACACGTTAATACCTGACTCGTAGACTAAGTGAAGAACTTCTTTATTAATATTTGTTAATGAATACTGGATAACTTATAAACTGATAGTAAAACTATTAATAAATCATGTATAATCGAAGTTTCTTTTTAGTTCGACTGGTGACTGAAAATAATTGAATCAGAGGAAGACAATAACAAATAGCTTAATTTATAGAAGTTTTGTACAAATAATAGTTACGAGGTTAACTTTCTTTTAAATTAACTTGTTACATTTTTAGGATGCATATGAAAAGAACAATTATGATTTATAAAAACAGTTCCTAATATATTATCTAATAAAGTTATTCAGCGCTCAAAAGCTTGTATTACTAATGTAATATAATATTATGATTTTATTTACATATCAAAATGCATCGGTTCACTCATTCCGTTTTTGTCTGGTTTTATTTTTTATTAAATAGATTAAAGAAAAAGAAAGAAATACAGAAGTCAACAAGAGAGTTATAAAGGATAACTTGTTTAATTATTACATTTAAATTGTATTTTCTTTGCCTTTATTCACTTTAAAGTTACGGGAAATGAAAGACTTCATAGAAAATTAAAGGTCTCGACCTTTCGTGTTCTTTGATTCCTTACTCGTATAACATTAAAGATTTGCTTTTGGATGATTTTTAATCGTGTTTATAGAATATAATTTATTATTTTGATCTAGAATAAGTTAGTTAGTTATGCCCGCAAACTAGTTATAACCAGTTATGTAATAATATGGTAGCGATACAACAAAATGTCACAGGTCGGAAGTAACCCTCTGCTGAAATGATTGTAAGCATAGGAAGATTGTGGCTGAAACGGTAATGTTAGTCTAAATATGTAGTTAAAAGTTGCAGAAATGTTTGTGTTAACCGTTTCAAGTTGATGAACGGTTCGACGGAGATAAGTTATTTAAAATCTCGATCTAATATCAGTAGATACACAAATATTTCCCAATTTTTATTGGATTTCACATTATTAATGAAACAATAAAATATACAAATCTTTTTAAAAAAACTAGTTAAATAACGTATAGTTATTGTATAATGGCTTTGGTTGAGGCAAAAGACATATAAAAGACATAATTTTATAACACTATTGGATTACCAAAGAAAATAAAAAATAATAAAAAATTCTGCGTTTTTTTTTTTAAATGGCCATAATTTTCAAAATACATGGGATGGAATTTATTCAAATTTTTCTCATGACTGTTAACATCTATCCTGTCACCAGGTTTCGGCTTGACGTCGAGTTTTGGGGCTCCCTGTATATTTAAATCCTTCAAATATTCCTAAGAAATATTCTAGGTTAGGAACCTTATCTTATTTAACATATTATAACCCACAAACCAAAATTTAAATGTTATGCAGATTAACTAAAATTTTCTTGTTTCAAGGACAATAGTCCTGTCTAAAAAACTAGCCTGAGAGTTACGTTTCGTACAGTAAATCAACCTGATGCTTAAATCCACTCTCTTCCTGTCAGTGGATCCTAGTACTATTCCTCCTGCATTCCTTTCTACCTAGATTCACAAGACATACGTTACCCTAGATCTAAAGTCATTCAATCACTCATAACCAAGACAAAATATCACAACCAAGACACAGATAATATTTTTATTTGTAGGTATTTTAACTGAACAAAATCAAAAAGACAAATAGAACAAAGATACGCTCGTCGTAGCTCGTAAAAAGAATTCGTAGGTGACACAAGCAGAGCATATGATAAACAACGAAAAACAAGTACATCGTAGATATTAATAAATGAATATCTTATAATTTCCTAAACATTTTAAAGATGTTTATCATTATTTTTAATTGTGTTATTGACTTAATTTAAATTAATATTTATTAATATATTATTAAAAGAGTAGAAACAAATAAGACTGTTATTTCAAAGTAATATAATGCGTATCGCCTGTTGGTTAGATTCGGTCATTTCGCCATTCTGCTTCGCTGTGAGCTATGGTCGACATGGTCGACATGTCCGTCGTAATACAAAAGCGACAGCAATACTTACTGCATAATTAATAAAATCTGCATGGACAAGGAAATTACTTCTGCCACTTCATTTGATGTATGAAAGATAATAATTTTGAATTTTAGTATGGCTAATTCATGGATTCAATCCATGTTTTAATAATACTTTTTAATGAACTATTTAAAAAGCTGAAAGAATAAGTGATATATTGACGTTGTTATAATAAACCAACACACTCAACAAGCTTAACAAAACCAAAGAGACAAAGATAAAATTGATAAAAGAGTCAATAGAACTCTTGTTGTCTTGCGGACTTGCGGACGAGTTAGAATTAGGCTGAGAACACATTCGCGGAAAGTAAATATAATTCTACATAATCACAGAAATCTTTAATACACAAACACTCAGATAAAAGCAAAGTAATCGTACATAATTATAAGAATAAATTAAGTTTATATCAAAATCATAATTGGCTACATTTTTAAATTAGAAAGTACTAATTACATATTTCCAAATGAGTTTTTGCAAAAAAAATAAAAAAATATTGCATGTCTGTACTTCTCCTAACTCGTGTAGATAAGCGCTGTGGAACTGTGACATATGGTTTATACCCTCGGGATACTATCTCTGATCTTGTTAAAGTTCCATCCAGTGAGGCAGAAAACAAATTTAAGAATGATAGGATCTTTGCAAGAAATATTAGGAAATCAATGAAACGGGACAAGTAAACAAATAATCCTAAAATATCAGAGGTTTTAAATGATTCTGGAAAAAAATGAGAGTTGTAATAATTACTTTTCAAAACGAATACTTATTTACAATTTCGATCAAACATGACATTATAATTTAAAAAGAATGAAAACAAAAAAATATTTAATATAATTTTATTTACATAATTAAGATTCTAGATTCAAATCCTGGCTTAAATGAATAGGTCTTATATTTAAATTCTAGTTTAAAATATTTGCATAACAACAACTAATCTAAAGCAACTAATTTACCTTCTTTTCAAAAATGAATTTAAAACACAGAATTTGACGTCTTCGTATTTGGATTAAAATTTAAAATTGCCTATATATTTGCAGTCTTGCATATAAAGTCACTAACAAACGTTTTCCGCGCAAGCACTGCCCTCTATTGTGTATTTTGAACTTAAAAAAATACTCCATAATAATAAAAATGAAGATAATAAAAAGAAACACTTTATTAAGTGAAGGATCTTCATGTTATTGATGATGTTAGACACCTTTATAATCACTGCGGTTATCGGTTCTGATTCGCAGGCGAGAAGTTTGTATACAATAATTACTCAAGGGGAATAACTCGAAAGTACTCAATCTAGCTCGGCTTAACCTCGAGTTCTGATAAGTTTAGTTTAACTGTAGTAATTCCAATTATAAATTTATATATATAAAAAAATCTGTTTAAAATTTCATTTCATTTTGTAAGTTTGAGAATTTTTGGTTGCTATTTTGAATATAGATTTATGTCACGTGCTTTACAGATATTAGTTTAATAATAATTTATAATAATATTTTAAAAATATTATCACTACAAGAAATTTTTTTTTAAATTTTTTCTGCAGTAAAATTGGAAAAATGTAAATATTAAAAATTTTAAGGAAACCGTCAAACCTAAAGGTTTTTCGTGTCTGTACGGAAATTTTCTTTTTCTAAGAATTTTCGTATACACTCTATTATACATAGCTTTATTATAATCATTTAAATATATATATCTTTAATGTGCGGACTTTTCTTTAAAGCCATGTTAAAAGCCTTGTTTAGTTTTGTGTTAAAACTTGTAGAGTAGTTTTGCAGCGATCATTTCATATCCATCTTATTTCTTCCACCAAATATTTTGAATTGATTTGTATATTAAGTTAAGAATGAGTTCAAACAAAAAGTATATTATTTAGTATATGTTCTCTTGCAACATATTTTCATAGTTATAAATATCTTAAATTAATAATCTTTATAATGGAGTATATACAGTATTATACTTAATACTATGGAGTCTTTATATGCATGAATATATAAGAGTATCAAACATCTTAAGGAGACAGTGTCATAGAGAAATAATGGATCTGCATAATTTATGTCAGCGCTCATGAAGTACGATCCAATCATCGGCTGATGTAAACAGAGGCTTTGTGAATAGCATCATATATTTACATGTCAGTGAATGAGTGGCTTATGTTACACACATGAATCTGTTCAGTCAAAATCGAATATATAGGTAAGTAAGATAAAGAGACTTTCAATTTAAGTTCTGAATGACTTATTTTTAAATTTTATCTACAAATACATAAACAAAGTACATATGTTTTTTTATATTCTTATTACTTTTTTTTTATTCATCTTGCATGTACCAGGCCCAAGACGTTGCACAGAGAGAAGTGCAAATAGTGTCTGAACTTGCGATTCTCTCCTTACCTAACCAAATATGAAACTAACCTACCCATACCACCTTTAAAGTACATTCTAGAAATTACCTGATAACAGTTCTAGAGAGACCAAGATGCTTAAATAGGTTATAGAGAGATTTCGCTGTTATACCTCTCACTCCCACTTCTACTACTGCGTACAATTAACAAATATTGTTTTTAAACTTATACGATTGTTACACATTATAGATATATATATCGGGACTTTATCGCGTAAATATTTTTTAAGGTACGATACCTTAAAAAAGGTATCATATCTTCAAAAATATTTACGCGATAAAGTCCCGATATATATTTCTATAATTAACAAATAATAAATAATTCCTGGTACTGTCCAGGAATAGGTTTTTTATTTGTTAACACAATACAATAACTGTATTGTGTCAGTTCGTAATTGTTGATAACAGCTGTCTATCGATATCTTAAAAGAAATATAATAATAATGGAAAACCAAACGTGAACATTCATCGTCAAGTTAGGATATAGTATAGGTTTAGTTTTTAGTGATTTTTTTTTAATAAAACATTGTGTTAGATGAAATTTTTAAAGAGGATAAGATATACCCGCTAATATTTAAAACATAAATTATATTATATATTGAAAACTAAATAATATTTTTGTGTTCATTACATTACATTAAAAGCAAAAATTTGATAAGCGACCTACTTTAGGCATATTACAAATCAACTGCTGAATTTATTACTTTGTCAGCTCAGAATAATGGGAATAGGAAATTAATATAGCAATGACTGATTGATTGATTGATCGATTGAACGAAGCTTAATAGAGAAGAGGAGAGTTTAGATTATTGGGCTTCACTAGTGAATTACATTTGAATTATTAGTATAGTTTATAACGACATTAAATTTATTTTTAATGCATCTCCAATTAGAAATACCAAATTCAGATATTTCATGAACCCACTAAGTGAATAAAAATAAAACAGAGGACAAACAAATCCTTTGATAATTATAGCTTTAGTCGCATAATTAAGCTTAGTTAAGCTGAGAACACATAATGAAAGAACTAACATGGTTTCTCAATCTTTGTTCCCACATAGACCAAACCTCTAGATAATAAAGACTCAAACAGTCCTACATTGGAATAATCTTAAAAAAACCTATAACATATTTAGAGGCTCGTTTGTTATTATTATTCATTTATTTAATTTTAGTTATTTTAAATTAGTAAACTATTTCTTTTTATAGTAGCTTCCATCTTATGGAAGAGAAATCTTTATACATGGTAGTTATAAAAGAATTAACGCTTCTATAGTTTTACATCCTTTTAATAATTTTGTCCTTTAGTCCCAAAAATATATAAAAAGACAGATTTAATTCGAAATTTCTTTGACATATTGTTGACTATTTAAATGGGATGTATCAATTCGTCATTAACTCTTTAATAGCGGTTTATATGCAAAATAGTTCAAAATCAATCTTTAAACTAAAATTTCGTCGTTAAAATTCCAAAACTGTAATGTATATAAAATGAATACATATAAACAGTATAATACAATATTCTTCAAGGTTCAATGAGTTCCCGTCCAACTGACCAATCAAATGCATTTGCGGGAAACAGTTACCTTGTAAAGAAGTTTCATAGAACAAGAATACTATTGAAAAGAGGCGCATTTTTTATTTGATCTTAAAAATAAAAGTAAAAGAAAAATAACATCTCTTTTAATACGAATACAATAAACAATCCTTTCAATGTTCAATTAAAAAGAGTTAGAGATGCTGAAACAATCTGTCTAACCCTATGTAAAACACTTCAGTCACGATATAGCCAATATTTACTATCGACTTATCGTATGGTATGAAAGTCTTTAAATGTACATACTACATACGAGTACATAGAGCTAACTGGCTGTAGATATCAACAGAATCGAAATAAACCCACGAAAGACGTGAGTAGAAACTTTAAGATTTATTCTATAGAAAATGTCGTGAATAAAATTTAAAGTTTGTTTTAAAAAGGAATATATAAAAGGGTAAAAGATAATAAATATAAGAGATACCTTCAATGCTACTATTTGACTTACAAAGTTAAGTTACAAAATTAAAATATTTTGGTATTTTAGTTAACTGTAGTTTCAAATGATTATTTCTCATTGTCTTTATTTTCCACATTGTGTCGATTTTAACAGTAACTTTAAACAAATTGAATTACACCAATCTACTCTAAATAAAATTTCATTTATAATATTTGTATTTTATACTTATAACTTGTATCTACGTTTTATATAATAATTTGTTGCTATTTTTCAAAATATGATTATAAAATTTCAATTTTATTATTTGTTATGTTCTTAAAGTATTCATTCGTTAACATAATTATTTATAAAATTATAAATTCCTATCACCGTCAGACTAGTGATATTCGAGTTCTCTTTTTTTATTTATTTTGTATTAGTGTATGCAACAGTATAATGTAATTTGAAAACAAAGTATTATAAGAAATAAAATATTTTTTTGTTCTGCATTATTTAAAATTAGATATTATTTACCTTCATTGTCAACTTACATATACACAGTAAAATGATTTCTATACAATGTATCGTGAAATATTTAAAAAATACAACCGAAGCTTAGCATAAGTTAATTTTAGATTAAATATACTGTTTTCTTATATATATGATATTGTATTTTATTTTATATTTAATAATCAAATATTTTTATTTAATTTAGCTTTAATTAATTATATACCTCTTCAATTATTAATTTGAACATTTACACATGAAATGATAATCAATCAGCATTAGAAAGTTACTATTATGTAAATTATTTTGTGCCACGTGTCCTTGAGATTTTCCCCATGTTCTATTCATTCCCGGTTGTGTTTATTTTAAAATAAATATAGTGCCAATACTAAGACTGAAGATTTATTATTATATAGAGAGTTGTAAAACAGAAACTAAATATAAGTCTAAAATACTGTACAAAAACGTCTTTGATCATATTTTTTTCCTATTTATAGTGTAAAAATGGAAACTCAAAACAATAAAATGCACTGGCACAAATTTATTTCAGGATTTGAAACTGAACCAATATTTACTTTGTAATTAAACAGATTATCACTACAAAGAACTCCGAACAACTATTAATAATATATTTTACTCCTACTTAGTCATACATGGCCAAGGGATCATAACATACATACATACATACAGTTCAATTCAACATCTCTTTTGATCTTGCGATACACAAAATACGTACAAAAAAATACAATAAATTCCTTGTACGTTCTAGAACATTTATTTAAATTATTAATTTTAAAATTTGTGTTATGCACTATTTAGATTCGTTAGATAGAACAACTTTTTTAAATAAGAATGAATAATTATAAATTGTAATATCCACAACGGTATTCATTAACTTGAAACGCAAAGGAATCCTTCAAGTATCCTGAAATTAAATCCGACCAATAAATTTTGACCAAAAGGTAGGAAAGGGATAATTAAAATATCCACTATGTTGGATAATACCGATAATATTTGATATTCAAAAATGCTTGAAGAAAACAAATAACTACGTTCCCCTTAAGAGTAGCCAAATAAATATATAACAATAATAATAATAATACTTTGTTGTACACCCGGATCATACAAATATATAGACATTAAAAACAGAAATAACAAAATGGTACAAATTTGGCGGCCTTACCGCTAAAGAGCAGTCTCTTCCAGGCAACCAGTTGGAAGGAAAAATATCTGACCGAAACATTATGTGGATGTGCTACATAAAAACCTACATAAATCCATAAAAAAACATATAACTACACTACAACATACATATATATACACAAATGATACATAGTATAAATATACTTAAATACACATAAATATAGAAAAATTAAAATATAAAATCGACTAATATACTGTAATTTTAGATAGTGAAATTTTTGGCAACGTTTGAATGACTCACATGACTTGGCGAGTTTAATACTAAGAGGAAAAAGATTCTAAAGACGAATGGTACGTACAGTGAAGGAGTTGGAGTAATAAGAAGAGAAACGGGGAGGAACTTTCAGGATAAGGTTTTGTTTGGAACCAAGAGAACGAATAAGACTGTTTCATTCAAATCTATGTTTCAAGTGGAGAGGAGTGAAGGAGTAAATATATTATATGTTGTGTCGAAAAATATTTTATTTGTTTTAATTAAACAAACAAACAAAGAAATTTACAATAAAATCTAAACACAAAACATTAAAAAACATTGCATGACCGTCCAAGACGAAATGGCAAATTGTTGGAATAATCCTCCGCTCAGTGAAGTTTAATTGTAACGTAGAACAAAATTTGCATTTTCCTGATTTTGACAGAACCCAAAAAAGATTCGAGGTCTTGTCTTGACACCTGTAAAAGTCAAGCTAGGGTCACAGAGCCATTAAACTAAGTAGTACAAAAGCAGAGGTAAGCCGAATAGTAATATATTCTCTAAAAAGGAAGCTCTATGTCAGATGACAAATGTAATCAGCATATTGATGAAACGATTTACTACAATATTAATAGTTAACTTTCATTACATTAATAAACACTTATTTACTGTTTCAGCATGAGTTTTTCAAATATTGTAGGTTAAATTATGATAACTATGATGTTTCCGGGTAGTTAGACACAAAAGGCACAGTCATTATGAAGCACTCCCTGCCATTTAACCAAGTTTTAAATGTTTAATTTTTGCTTTAAATGGATCTGTCTCTTTTTAGTACAATTAAATTGTGATTATAAAATCGAAACTTATAATTAATTAAGTATATTATAGAGATTCAATAAAAGGAAGAAAAAATCGTTTTATACCATTATGTTAAGGAAAATGGCAACATTATTCTAAAGGAAATGTAATAAACTGAACCTTATAAGCCTCAGACTAAGTGAGGAAGTCATTGAGTACATAATTTCCTGAAAAAAGGCCCAACACATTCCGGTCCTCTAAAAGAACAAGGGTCCAGTCTTCAAATTATCAAAGTCCAATCTCATCTTTATTAGAATCTTGGTTACTACTCTTGTTTAATCTTTAATATATACAATAATTACTTTTTAAATACTTTGTATAGAATATTTGTTACATTTTATGGGGTTAACAATAAAAAGTAATAATTAAATTAGTTCAATATAAAGATAAAACTTCCAATATAAATTATTATTTTATGAGTTGATTATAATTACAAAATACAAAAAACTATTTATTGTTATATGTTGTAACTTAGACAATTAGAAAAAAGAAAAAAAAATAACCACTATATGATATCTATTATACATATATTACAACTCCCCCTTATAATCTTATAATGGGTGTAAATATTTATTATGACAACTTCTGATTATGTTTAAATTATTATCGTTACGTAATATATTTCTTTAAATTATACTTATTATTTACATTAATAGTATTTTTTACTGATGTCATAGAAAATAGAAAGATAATTATTTTACCACAATTTGTTTTACACTTACATAATATATAAGAGCTTTTAACTGAATGTTAAGGCATTTAAAATAGTACAAAGAGTATGTTTTACTTTTTAAAAAGCATTTTCCAAATGTACTCTGTGAAAGGACTGCGTGTGAGGCAACTCCACTTGAATTCTTTGAATATAAAAGTCCTTGTTATATTCAAAAAACAGTAAGTCAATTTAAAAAAAATGGTAATAAAATATTTTCTTCTAATAACAAATAGAATGAAGTCCATCTGATTCATCTAGAGTTATTATTTATTAATAAAACTTTGTATATACAGCAAATGTTTCTAAATTAATATGAAAAAAAGATTTTATAAAGCACTACATGAGGCAAACATTTAAAGTCTGATAAGGTTTTTAAAAGACTTTCAACATTACTAAAGGCGAACCAGACCTCAATTTTGACATGCTGGTCTCACTAAATCTCGATATGTGTTAGCATAAGGAAAGAAGTGAGGAGCAAAACAGCACCAGAGTTGCGTTTACAAAATGTGGACGAATTCTATTCTCAACTAACTTTTCTTTTCGCGCGACAATTTTTCCCCATTGAACTCTATGGAGTTTTAGTTTTTCCGTGAATATTCCTTAATGACATCGAATATTTGAAAAATATAGTTTTAAAACACCATCAGACTGATCAGTGTGCAAAATTGAAATTTTTAGATATACCGTTTTTGATGTATGTTTACACGAAGGATGCATAAAATTCTCTCATAGAGAGCTTTACTCAATAAGGTCTATACTTTTATGATTAATTAATAAATTATGCAATTACCATAACATTATTATATTTTGTATAAAATATATAAGTGAAAAACGTGCTTCAATTAACTAAATTGTACTGTAACGCTTGCATCTACCTTTGAGAAAAGAGTTTTATTAATATCTCAAAAAAGAACTTATAAATATATAATATTTTAACGTTTTCTAAGATTTACACGAGTACTACACATTTCAATAAAACAATTTTTCGGATATAATTCGCGTTTATTATTACATTTCTTAATTTAACCCGTTTCTTAGATTTAGTATTTTCTTAGATTGTCACGAGTACACATTTGAAATAAAACTATTTTTACGGATTTAAACTCGCGTATAATTTGGTTATATTTTGGTTTTAACCCGGCGTTTCGAATACTTTGCAGTAATCATATTACCGGATAGACGAGATATAAGTGTCTGTAGACATTATGACGAGTTAAAACCAAAATTATAAATTTATTTCTAGAATATACTTCAAAAGCGAAGTTAGTAGACTCGGCGAGTATATAATGGAGGTGAGAATGGCTGTACATTTTAAAGAGGTTTCTTAAAACTACACCTGAGTCGCAAGTCCCACCCACTGTTTTTCACTCCTTTCTCTGCTATGCGATAGATCTTTCTTACATATTTTGAAAATGGTTCTTCTCGTATCCATACATTTTTCTTTCCATATTATTTAAGTCTAGAAAATATGTTGTGAATGTATTTAATAAAATAACTATGAAGTTCAATAGTAATAGTCAAATCATGTATTCAATAAAAAACCAAATATAAAATCTGAATTGAATTGAATGAATGGGTTACCCATTAGTCAAGACAATCCCTTTTCCTAAAGCTACAGACTTCTAACAATCTTAATAGATCCAATAGACAAAGACAACATTGATAAAAAGCGTCAATAGAACTCTTGTCGTTTTGTGAATGAGTTAGAATTAGGCTGAGAACTCACTTTCAACAGGTCAGTATTATTTTACGCACATTTGAACTTTTTTACTAACATTATTATTAACTCCATATTAACTTCTGTTTCTTTTAAGGTTCATAATTATTTTTTTAATGTTTTGAATATGGATGCTTGTAGCGTATCTTGCAGATTAGTTCACATTAGTTCATTCATACTGTATAATTGCATATGCTTACAATATAATTTTATCTGAAATTTGTGTGGAATTTTTTTTTTTTTTTGAGTAATTATGCAAAAAAAAACTACGAATATTGATTTTACATCAAAGTAATTTTTGAAAGTCGTCATGATACTTCTTTATTCCTAAGAACTTAAATCCAGATTGACAGATATCATGAACTTTCTAAAAAAACACTGCCTGAAACCAAATATCTATATTTTTAGTGTGTTGTAGCACAATAAAGTTATCATCAAAAGTAGTATTATATGTTATCATAAGTTCATATAATACAAACGCACTATCATTAATGTGTTTATACTTAAAAGATAACTAAAAAAATAAAATATAACATAATATTAACAAATATAAAACCTTATTCTTTTCATAGCAATAATTTACACATCCACAGTTAATTGATACTAAAATTGCATATAAATCTTTAAATCCTTTGAAGTAGAAGAGGCAGAATCAATATCAATGCACATTGCACTTGAATCCTATAAATATCTGTCCATTTACTTAATTAAATATCTTGGAAGTTCACGACTTTGATAGTCTTATATTATAGTGCTATTTAAAACACATGATACCTAGATACTATATAGATAGAATACTACCCGACTTTTATATAATTATAACTATTACGAAGGGTAGTTTTACTTGTTTTGCAAATTATATCTGAATGTCAAACTTATACGAAAATGCTGAATATTCACTTGGAATTGCCTATTTTTTTATTAATAAAGGATGTTATTTCTTTTGTATCTTTTAAATAAATAAAAAAAAAATTGATAGTTTTTATTTCGAAAGTATATTGTTAGTAACAAAATGCCGAAAGAGTGGGTGAAAGAAGTTATTAAAGAGTGTTATTCCTTTGTATAAAAGCTGCTGCTAGCCGTCCTTTGGAAAAGAATTTTCAAAGAAGTCACGTCATAAGTACACACTTTCCTGTTTTCCTAGTCAAGTAGACAATTGCTTCAATGTTAAGGAAGATTAAGGGTTCTTTAAGTTTTTTTTAATAGCAATATTGTTATCGGTTGTTAGCTGATTGGTTACGACTCCTTTGATCTTTAAGTAAGAGTAGTTATAGACGGTGTGATTTGTAAGTAGGTGATTTTGTGTTATTGAACCGTGTACGATTTTAATGTTTGAAGACTTAATACAAGAGTTAAATGGCTTTTATATGAGAGAAGAATAGTCGTAAATAGAGCAATGTTTATTGTATAGCGTCAATATATTCTTGTCATTCAAAGGAATTAAACCCCGACGTAGGAAACTGAGACGTATTAAGTACCTTTATTGATAGATAGTATCTGTATAGAAACTATTATGAAAGGTTTATGTTAAATTGTAGCAAATCCCATATTATATTAAGACAGATTACCAGATTCATTTGGGTATTCTGATACTTATGTTGAATATATGTTTATTATATACGGTATATATTTTGAAGACGTATAATACCATATATTTTAAAGATGTCAAGCTTTACAACAAAGTTCAACTATTTGGTTGTAAAGCTTGCACTATTACTAATTATAAATAAAAAATTAAACATGTTTTATGTTCAATAGGTTTATTATGTATAAACATTATTAATCTTTAAAAGCACAACGATTTAATATACTTTAGTATATAATACAAAGATATCTATAGTTATTCAAAAGTTCTCAATGTCGCACTCTTATGAGGCATCTTTAATTCTCAAATAATAATGTAACTTGTTATAATACGATTTGTCGTAACGTCTAAATAACTGCATGTTCTCTTAACCGTCTCATGGAGTTTTAGGATGTACTTAGCTTAGTGGTAGTTCGTATCAGGAAAATTGAACGAAGCGGACGAGTTAATATGTGAGTGGAGGCTTACAGGTTTTATTGCATTTAGTTGTTTTTCAATTTTTTTCTAATTTAAGAAAGCCAAGACTTTGTGACATTTAATGCCCCCTACAATTTTTAAGAATAGAGAGATAATTGGCCTGCTGCGTCTAAGTTATTCATTTTTATAGATCGGATGTAAAAGGGCGGTTTTAGTATTTTCGGACTCTTTCGGCTCTTTCTCTTATGAGAATGATTATTTGTATAGATTTTTTTCCCGAAATACTACATATTGTCTTTACAATAAACAATGTTTCCATTTGGTCCATAGGCGAATGAGAAGCAAAAAGATTGACTTGTCATTTATCATGTTCAACGGTAAGAGGGTCAGCTCGCAGAAGTTTTAAAGAAAATCTTTTTTTGGAACGAAAACATTTCGTCAAACGATTGAATAGAATTAAACCTTGCGATCTTTTCGTAAATTTTATAATATACTATGTTTTCGATATAGCGATTTGATTTTGTATCCATTCAGGGACAGATTTTCTTGAAGTAAAGCGTAAAAAAAATATAAAAAAAAGCGTTGGTGTTCGAAACTCAACTATACAAAACACGATATGAAGGTCGTACCTATCCATTTGTTTTTGACATTTTATATAAAAGACATTTATAGATATTGTATAATTATTTTATTAAAAGAGTTTCTAAGAAAAAGCTAAATGCTGAAATAAATACACAGTTTTTATTAATCACTTTTTTCATATACTTAGTATAAAAAAATATATATTTACATCTATATATTTATTTAATTATAAATCAAAGATAATCGAAATATAATTCCAGCACAGTTACAGTAATATGACATATTTAGAATTATTTGGTTTAACCTAAACTAAATCCTTTGTTTTATATTTTCCTACAAATAAATAAAAATGTAAAATATAATATTATTTGTTTTCATTGAATCATTATTATATCTTCAAATTTAAAAAATCCATATTTCTGACGAGTCTCCTAATATAAAACTATATATCTTAGAGTCTTCATCTTTTAAACCAAACATAATTAAGAATTGTAATTCTAAATTATTCGACAGACAAGGTTTTTACTAAAAAACTGCACTAAATTCGGTAGATCCGTTTGGGAGCTATGACACCACAGATAGACAGAGAAACACACAGATACGTTAAACTTACAACATTCCTCATTTGGGGACATAAATAAAAATAAAAATAAAGAAAATCCATGTATTTAAAGTAAAGATTGTATTTAATAATATAATTAATTTTAATATAATAGTACCCCTATCAAGAAAGTAAATATTTGATATTATATTAACTGTAATACTCTTTCTACAAAGTAATGAACGACATTTGAGTAGATATTAAGTTTAACAATGTTTGTTAAATCAAGAATCGTCAAAAACATATTACAAACCGTTAACTTGTTAAGCTTTCTTTGAAATAACGAATATTAATTTAATATAAGAATTGCCAAAATTAATTTAACAATAACAAGTACTTAAAGTTAATTAGCTATTATTTAATTATCACTTTTGTTATGAATCAGAAGTATATTTATTGATCGAAATAAATAAAACAGTTTATAGACAAAGTACATTAATTATATAAATATATTAATATAGACTGGTAGCAGACTTTAGTTTAATTGACAAAGCGACAGGACGCTTTCAAATAGGTTGCAAGGTTTCAAGTCCTGTCAATGTCGATGAACATTAAAGTCTATTATTATTTTAATAAGCTTAACATTGCCAAATATGATTATCAACTATTTAAATACTAAATATAGTTCTTCAACGTACATAATAGACATTGACTAACTTCGTGTTTCCGAAGATAACCGACGACACAATTTAGGCAGTATAATGATTCAGGGTTCGATAAGTCGTTTAACTCTGCTGCCGTTTAAGTCTTCGTAAAGAGAGTAACAAAGGAACAAAGATACCACATTACCACATATAGGACATTTTAAAACTCTCTTTTTTATAAAAATCAAAAATATTTAAGAAACTCAAAATACGTTCGTCATATTTCTAAATAACAAATATACAAAGTTAAGAAAATATTAATATAACTTTCAACACAAATGTTAAAAGTAAAAGCTTGTCAGAAGAAAAAAGTCTGAAAAAGTGATAAAGATTTCAATTTAGTAGACTCGATCCTTTAATCTATATCTTAATTGTAATTTGTTTATCTAATTTTGAACTTTGATGTAAATAAATAAGGGCTAAGTTTCATTGCAAACCAAAAAAGTATTCCCTAATAATATCTTATTTTACTAACTAAAGAGACTTAAGAAAAAACATTATCTGTCACGATTCTGAGTTACTTGGTTACTAATATATTTATATTTAATAGAACTAGGGTTTTTTACTATTTAAAAATGAATTTTAATTTAAATGGCTTTGAGAAACGGAGAGAATCAACACTAAGATGTTATTCAAGACCTCCTTATTTACAGAAGTTAAAAAAAAAAACTCATAATAATTACTTTTTATGAAATATCCCTCGTGTACATGACGACATTATTGTATAAGAACACTTTCATGTTCTTTTAGTGCTTTTGTAAAGTCTACAAAGAATATACATAGCTTACACATTTTAGGTAAATTTTAAATGATTAAAAAAATATGAGAGCCTTAAACATTTTATATACTAGAATAATAACTACGTAATAAGTACTATTATATATCTTAAATAAGAGATAGTGTCGAATGGTTATATCTTTTTGTTGTTCAATTTTTATTTATTAATAAAAAAAGGTTAGACTACTTAAATACAATTACTCAATTACTTGTGAGCTCTTCTTATAAAAGATATATATCTTTTTGTTGTACAATATTTTATTTTTTTTATTTTTTTTAAACTTATTCAAATTGGCCTTGTTCACATACATTAGGGATATATTAGATTAGATCCTTATTCCTGCCCTTATGAAACAATATTAAGCAGACGTACAACTTATATAATGTTTGCTAATAAAATACAACATAATTAAACAAAATACACGTTAAGTAATTGATATTAAATCTCTTGAGTGTAGTTCAAAGTAACTAGGCAAGTAAAATGATGTAACGGAAGTGACGTAACTAACGTGAAGGCTTTGACACACACTTAGTATTTTTCTGTGTTTCTGTCAGTTAATGTATGTTTAATTACTATTCGCGGCTTATTGAGGTATTTCATATTATGTATATATTAAATATTTCTGTTATATAATAATTTATAATGATATATATAAATGATATTACACAGGTTGGTTGAGTGCCTATTGTGAGCAACATATTCTATATAGTTTTGTTTTATTGCTTGCAATACTTTAAAAATCTATATATATTTATTTAAAACGGTTTAGTACCGTGGTGTGAATTATTATTTTGTTGGCAGCATTGATTATCCAAGACGACAGTTAGAGGGAAAATCACAAAGACATTATATTCTAAGCTCCCGGTCTATACCAAGATGTTATCCAAGAACAATTAGGACACCTGAAATTTTAAACATTGTTAATAATTACAATTTTAAACCAACTTATACAAACAAAATATGATGATTTTTAAATTTATATAAATATATCTTGTCTACTACATTATATTATATATATTATATCTTTATGTGTGTATTATATCTTTATATATTTATCATATGTATCATATGTATGTCTTCTTTTTTTAATGAATAATATTGTATGCGAATAATATGGATACTAAGAAACTGCAGTACTAAAAAACTGATATACACTAAATGTAAAGATTGATATTTATAATCTAACGATGCGGTTAAGCTCTTGTTTGGAACCAAAATTACAAACACTCAATCTAGCAGATTAAGATGGAGTGACACAACGCGGATTTCAATTAGTTCACTCTGACGTGCATCGTGCCTGCGGGTAACCGCTTTATTCATGTGTTACAAACATAATAATTTAAGAACTCATTTTGGATATTAAATATTAAGCTATTATATCTTAAGCCTTCAAAGAATATTTCTAGTTTTGATTGTGTTATGATTTGGTTTTGTAGCCGTCTTTCATTAATTACAAAAATGGCAACGAAGCACTTTTGTGCATAAAAATATATGTTACCATAAATACGTCTTGTAAAAACAAAAAAATAGCACAATAAAAACAAAACTAAATTGAGGCCATTCGTACACTCGATATAGAACCTCTTTTTACGTTGCGTCGTCAAACATTATATAGATAAGAGTTATATTCAAGTGAGGACAGCTTCGAATTATAATAATCAGAAGCATTAGCATTGGATCCCATTTCTTTTAGGAGGTCCCAGCTGAAGTATAACGTCACATTAAGATATATAAGAGACGATCTCTTAAAAATTACGGTCAATAATTTTACATGCTGATTATACGTATAATGCTGCCCTTTAGCGAGTTTGAATGAAACAATATATACAAAGTAACAGGAACGAACAGGTTTAACATTTTATTTATTTTTTCTTAATATTTGATGCTTAAATCATTTGCGTAAGATTAATCAGAAGCATTTTTAAATAAAATATCTTATTTCTTAAAACTCATATTACAGTCACTCTCATTAGTTTTCTCAGAAATAATAAAATTCTCAGAAATAAAACTCATTCCGCCAATAAATATATGACGAGGTATAAAGCCCTAATAAGTCAAATTTATTAAAGAGAGGTGAACAGTGCGAGGAGAAAATCTGATTGGTTGTAGAATTTCTTTTAAAATTGTTTTCATTTTAAAATATTTAATAAAAATTAAACATATATATAGTAATCAAATTTATATCCACAACCTTCATCTCATTTGAAATGTGTAATTAAACCAGGCTTACTAAAGATAAAAGTCATTATATATCATCATTGACAGAAACGACCTATAAATTACATCGCAAATGATGTATCTTAAACTGTAGCGAGACTTGTCATGAATTATATTATTTATAATGGACTTTAATTATATGAAATAAAATTTTCACAGTCACTTTTAATTTAATGGATTATAGAAGGTAATTTTGTAGATATTTTAAACATTTCTCTTTAGTCAAGTAAAAGATCTTCATATTTCCATTCATAGAGTTTTTCTTTATAAAGTAGTTATTAACATCACATGTGTACAAAAGTAATCCTCACATTCTCTAAAATATAAAAGAAACCTCGTAAAATAACTTAAAAGAGTATACTTTATTTTTATGGCGACAATGTTATGTTATTCAATTTGTTAAATAACAATACTTTGAACCAAATTGTTTCAAACACGATATGCTCAAACCTCAGAAGAATATCAGGTTTTCTTGTACAACGGTATAAATTAAATTATAACTTTGCTTTGCTAAAACTATGGACTCACACAGAGCTTGTAGGTTTGATGTTTTGTAATCGAAATACAAATTGTTAGTGTGTACACCGACTACCAACCATGCATAGAAAATAGTTTCGATAGTAACATTTAAATGATATCAATAATATTTTGAAATTTTATTGTTTGAATATTATTTTTGGACTGTCGTATTAACATAAAATTTAATATTTTTTATATTTCAGATGTCATGAAATAACCTTGAATCTATTTCCAAAAGAATTACTAATTGGAAATCAGATAGTATTTTTTTTTTAGCTTTTTTTATTGTAATGGCATGTTTATTATACATAAGTCGAAATTATAGTATTCATTAATTTTAAACCGAACTCATTGAATATTTCTTACATAATATATTATTAAAACTATTAAAATTTCAAGTACTCTATCTATCGTTGTTACATAAACATCTTATGTATTAAGAAAATAAACAACTAAATAAAAATATAGATTTATGATACGCTTTCTCGTCCTAGAGTTATCTCAAAATTGTCAGTATTAGTAAAAAAATAGGTCTACTTTACAAACACGTATTGTTTAAGTAAATTCATCATTATATACATATCTATAGTTATTATCATTTCATAGATGTTATTTTTATTATAATGTAGGGATCTTAGCCAATTACAAAACGATTATTAATTAATAAAAAGTTAATAAGGTCTCAAACATTTTAAATTTTTATAAGGTAAAAAATTTCTGTAAGAATTTATCTTCAAAATTTATTTCATACTTTTAAAAGTTTAGTGTGATTGCAACATCTTTTAACTTCAATTGTGAATTGAGCAAAAACTACTGGATACGATTATTTTAAAATTTGCACATAAATACGATTAAAAAGGGACAGACTATTTATTTATCCTAGAAAAATATACAGTCGAAGTAACAGAGTGACAGAGATAGACGTTATAGGAGGCGTGAGTAAGGATCTCGTTTATTCTAAAACCAGCTTCTGAGCGAGCAAAGAGAAAGTCAACACTTAAGGTATAATATTCATATGAATAATATAATACATATAATATTGAGTAATAAATTGAATTATTTCTTTAAAAATTCAACAATATATTTTATAATACAAAAGAGCATCAGATGGAATGTCTATCTGAACCGCTCACAGTTGACTACAGACATTGAATAGATATTTTCAAAAGCTAGTCAAGTGAAATGTCCCTTTTGTAGATTTGAGATTAAACTAAAACTAGTATGCTAAGACCAGCTAGTCACAATAGATAATACAAAAAATTTGAAAGCGCGCGCAAAATTTCCCCATGCAAAGTCTATGGGAAAAATTAATTTTTTGACTAATTACTGCAATTAGGCTAATGAGATTTGAGAGTTGTCACTATTTTTCAGCAGTGTAGCATAATGAGACCTTTGATTTGAGCCATCAACGATATTTTTCCCTTTAGTGGTTCTCGAGCTACAGTGTGCCAACGAAATCGCTTCCTGCATTAATATATAAGATCTTCATTAGTCTCATACATTTGAACAAATAGTTTAGCCTAGGATTATGAATTTTTGAAGAAACATGAAATGCCTGTTTCATTTGAGATTATTCACTGAATAAACGATATGTCTGAAAAATTTTCGCTTTGAAAATAACCCAAAACTTTTCCTTTCTTCTCAACATTTTTGTTATCAAATTCTACATTTGCAAATTGTAGTGAACTTTAATAAAACTTTAAATCAATGAGAATCTGTTTTTAGAAGAGCCTAATTGCAGTGAATCAGTACGTTTACTTTCTATTTGTAACAACTCGCCGTGATAGTATCATAGGAGTATTTAATATTAGGCCTTCTACTATTACTTCTACATTCCTTTAGCCTCATTCTACTCATTAAAATTTCTACTACTTTAAAATATAACAAGTAAAATTTAAATAAAAACTTTATTAAGCATCATATTTGAGTTACTCATGTGTCTTTTGTAACAAAGCCAAAGTTCTATGAACTTAATTCCTACAAGAGAACTATAAATTGAATGAAGCGCTAAGTTCTGTACTATAAACTTTATGTAGTTTGAACTACTTGGAATATCAAGTTACACATACAAGTATTGAATACAATAATACTAACAATAGTAAAGTATTTCCTTCAAACTGTTTATAATATACAAATTTTATTTACGTACTTTATAAATATTGAATTATATTGATTGATGCGGTCAGGATTCTAAGCCACGACTCCTAGATACGGCTCTGTTGTTGTATCAATTAAGTAATAGTATGTTTACCAGCTCTTATATATTTCCTTATATACATATATATAAAATTCTTTAAATTTTCTGTCTACTATAACTTATCCTTAACATGTTTATAAACAATTAAAAACATTATTATTATATTTTAGATATACATTATTAAATAAAATTCCTGCAACAGATAATTCATTTGATCCAAAATAAAATAATTTAAAATATTTTTTTATTAAAATTGTAACAACTTTTATAACCACAACCAAAATAAAAGTAACGTATAATTTATTCCAAACCTTTCAATAACATGATAATAATAAACATGTGAACGAAGAAACAATTAAAACTTCCAAATCGAGTTAAAACATTCACTCCAATGCTTTTAAAAGTTAAATGATGAAGACAAGATGTTACAAACTCTGAAGCCTAAAAGCGACGTGACGAACAATTCTATCACGATATTTGTAAACATTTGGCACATTACAAAGTATGTGAGAGAAAAAGAAATTGAAGTAAAGGGAAGAAAAGCAACAATTAGTATTCGTCTACTTATATAACATGTAAATAATATTTGATAAGAAAACATACCAGGCTGTGGAATAAATATTTGATTTTATTATATCAGTTTTAATGAGAATTAGTTTGATGCAAAAATTTAAATGTGAATGATAAAATCAGTGTTTTGAAGTTTCAATAAAGAGATTGGGCTTTGAATGGGAAATAAAAATGTACTTTTTACAACAGAACGTATTATCACTTTATAAATATATACATAAGTCTCTAAACTTCAAATTAATACAAATTCTTATAACATTCCAAATTAAAAGTTAAACACCATTAGTAAAGTAAATATTAACTATTCTTACCAAATATTTTCGTTTAAATTAAGGAAGTCACAAGTCATGTATTACTATACTATGACTTAGATTTTTATCATTTTATTTAATGATATGAACATTTTTGGGTTTTTTTAATACATAGGTTAGTATTTGAGCGAAGCGAGCGAAGTGAGCGGAGCGCTCTACTGGAGAGAATTTGCATTGGTTTTGCAAAGTTGGCATTAAAACGGCTCAAGGGTTCGGTTTCAACAATTTTGCACACATACCATGCTGATATGTGTGGTGGTTTGTAAAAAAAAATTCAAAAAGATTCATTGTCGTTGAGGAATAATGTCCAAAAAACATTACTCCCATAGACTTCAATGTAAAAAAATTAGCGCGAAAAATTGAAGTCTCATTGTGGATGCGTGTGCCGAATTTTTTTAATCGAATTGTACTGTCCCCCTGTTCAATTTTTTTTACCACACCAAGACGAAGCCTTCGGCTTGGCTCGCTTCGCTCAACATGCAAACAGCACCCGAGATTTCGCGATCGCAGCGAGTCGAAATTGAGGGTCTGGTGGCGTTCTTAGTTATATTATCTTTATTAGTTAACTAGTACATTTAAATACTCGCCGGGGCGTCACAGTGTGTGCTAACGCGATCCCGTGACGTCCCATTAAGGCGAAGAGGGCAACCGTTGGTTTTTTAGTGGGTAGCCTTAAAAATGGCAGCATCCTCTATGCTGCCGGGTAGTCCCTCATAACGGGTTTTTCCAAAGGAAAAAAAAAAAAAAAAAGTACATTTAAACAGCACTCTTACTATTGCATAAGGATCTAAGGACAACAATACATTGTATTTAGTTGTCTAAATATATTGTTATTTATTTTAATATTTACATTAAAAACTCATTAAAGATTTAAACAATATTACTTAATAAGGTGGTCGTGTTTGTAGTCGATCCAGCTTTTCCAATCTACTTGTCTTGTTCTATATAACCGTATTAAAACCCTCTTCTATTCTCACCCTTATCAAACAGATACATCCATTTAGATGCAGTCACCTAATAAATTGAAGACTCTAGTC
The DNA here is from genome assembly GCA_959347395.1 of Mechanitis mazaeus. Classification (NCBI taxonomy): domain Eukaryota; kingdom Metazoa; phylum Arthropoda; class Insecta; order Lepidoptera; family Nymphalidae; genus Mechanitis; species Mechanitis mazaeus. The sequence goes on from OY365754.1 coordinate 11,522,420, forward strand.
TATTTCTGTCTGTGACGTCTTCTCTCGTACATTAAGACAATACATTTGTTTATACGACCTTCTTTACTATTCAACTTCTTTCTCTCATTTACTACAGGCTATTTCTATTTGTATACTGAACTGGAGGAAGCTTGGGATAACGAATATTACATGATAATTTGCAAAATCTAACGCAATAATTAAAGCGACATAATAAGAAAACATAATACATAAAACTGTAAATTATAATTGAAATTTACAGTGACTTTAGTAGTTCTTTAATCAGTTCAATTAAAATAATTATTAAACTATAAGTTATACCATTACTTGGTAATAATTAATCGTATTATATTTATATTATCATTTATGTTACAAATACTTTTGTAAGGCTTTAAAATATACTTAAAATTAACTTACTTTCTGACTTATTGCTACTTTTCACTGAAATATAAGTTTACAAAACTGTTTCGTAAACAAACTAACAGCTTTCAAAAGTACAAACTAATAACAAACTTGACTGCACGCGTGTTGAAGGAAACTCGAATATTTTGCAATATTAAAATGTGTATTTTAATACTGTTTGTTTGTAAAGTTTTTATATGCCATGGTCAATTTGTAACACAACCCTTTTGTCCTTCTTATTACGTTTAAAAAAATATTAAAAATCCCGTTAAAATTCCTTGCCCTTTTCTGATCATTATACAAATTATTATCCGTTAAATTTTATTAAATTGGGAAAGGAGACCAAATAGTCTTACATAATTACTTACAATAGACCACATATATATTTTATGAAATATACCTGTCGTAATATCCTCAGAACAAGATATATATAATCCAAAATATAAGAGCAATGGCGATACATTTCAGTATAATGTTTAAGATTGCAAGAGCAATAGTTGTAATAATTATTAATAGAAATATATAGTCGTCGAAAACTCCATATTCAGGTATTCTCTAGATTTTGACGTCGTCAAAATTTCGTGTTTTTATATTTTTCTTAATTTCCAAAAAATATTATAATTTAATAAATTAAGCTAATTGGCATTTATTTACAGAAAATATAATTAAATTTTTTTGAACCATTCTTATAAAACATAATCTAAATAACTAAAAGGTGATATAAATATTCTATAATATAAGACACATTCTTCATAATTTTTAATTTCATTAAAAAAAATTACATCTTCAATATGAACAATATTACTTTACTAAAGCACAAATCTCAAATTAATCTAAGTGTAACTTTTTTTTATATTGTGTGACGAAACGGCTAGCCGATTTGAATACAACGGTGAATTTGATTTTAATTTATGGAGAAGAAATTAATATTGTTCAAAATATTTAAATAAAAAAAAACTAGTTACTTTTAATAGTAAATAAAAATGAAATAACTAACTTAAATAAAATACATATAAAGTGTTTTTTTTTTCTTATAAAACGCCGCTCCTAAGCACAAAGATCGAATTGTCTTCATACACACCAATAGATCAAAGACTCTTTTCATAAAATCTTTCTAATTAAGAGAACCAACGTACAAAGTGTTTTGTTTCTTGACAATTATATTGGCTCAGAAACACCGTCTATACCAGAAGGAAGACAATGAGACTAAACTGTCACTTTGGCACAATACTCAGAATATTTCTGATAAAAGTATTTTTTTGGAAAAAAAATATATTTGTTAAATGTTCACTCATTTCTTGTTATTGTTATGTACATGTATGTTATTTTATCATTATAATTTTTTAATAAAATCCATTCTATCACTACTTGTACTTAATTCTTAAAAAAAACTTATTACAAATAACAATACCACAAGGCCAAATTTAACCAGCTGTAGTTAACATAAATCCAAATACGTATCGAATGGTACCAAAACTAAGTCTTTAGCATAAACACGTCACGGGAAAATGGAGCAGAAAAAATTACTTACACACACGCACACTCACACACATACACACACTTCTAATATTTCCACCCAGTTTTTTGTTTTAGCATCAAGTAACATAAATTGCTTTTATATGAAATTTAAACGAACCTTATTACTTTTTGGCGAAGTTTCTTCTTGTTTCAATGTTAAAACACGAATATGGTAGGCAAATCTGTTTGGAATTTAAGAGTCCTCTATAAACTGCATACAAACTAATGCTACCGTGAAATATTTGCATGGATTTTACTTTAGAGATCCGATGGTTTCATTCAGTTTCTCAAAGTGATATAGAAGTAAGAGAAATGGTAAAATGGTAAGAGTAAAAAACTGGACGAGTTCTTTTTAATATGATAAGTATAGGCCTTTTTGTAGGTCCGTTAATATATGAAAAGCTGAAATGAATAAACAACCCAAAAATACTAAAAAGAAGAACATTATCGAAAACTCTAAACATTTTAGTTGTACATCACAAGGTATTTTAATTTATTAAAAGTTTCTCATAAAAGTCATAGTAATTAGTTAAAAAAGTGATGTTAACATTATAAAAAATGATTCTTTCGCATGTCTTGTTACTCTTTATGAGAGATGCATTTGGCTTTAATTATCTTATACAAATTAATACAAATTTTTAAAGTGTTGGTTTGAAAGAGGATGGTGACCCCTCTTACCTACCAGAGGCCTACGTCGTGAGGGTGCCCTACGTTACTAGGGGCACCCTCATACAGGGGTATTCGCTGGAGCGTCATGGTGTGTGCGTGCTAACGCGATCCCGTGACGTCCCTCTATGGCGCTGAGGGCAACCGTTGGTTTTTTAGTGGGTAGTCTTAAAAATGGCAGCATACCCTATGCTGAAGGGCAGTCCCACATCACCCTCCGGCCGTCACCCCCCTCGGTCGACGGGGCATCCCTAACGGATTTTACTAAAGGAACAAAAAAAAGCTTTTAAGATTTGTAAGGATGTTAGCTTTTATCATTTGAGCAAACTATTTTTAATACTACTAGAAAAGTGTATTAATAGCAATATATTATTTACAAATCATTATTAACATCATTGTATGTCTTCATTGATTTTAAAAGTTTTATATTTCGCATTTGTTTTTAATTGTTCATTTAAAATGCTTTTTTATAGACTATTAAGAGATGTTATTTTTGCAATTTTTTTTTATGTATATATGTATTCTAAAAAACATAAAATATCGTATTTTTTTAAATATAATAATGTTTTGTTTCCAATTCGTTGTTCAACGTAATTCAATAGTAAGGAATACCAATGAATGTTAAAATGAGGTTACGAGTCCAAATGAATGAGATAACGATACTTGAGCAGCGAATGATTCAATTGTGGTCAGTTTCACGTTGATTGTTTGCAAATACTGAAATGAAATACTACAAAATAAACTGAGTTTCTATCTGTAGTTGTAGTTCTATTGTTTATTTTTTTAAGGGCAGCTGTGTAGACTAATCGATGAAGTCAGGTATTTAGAATTTTATAAAATTATTATTATTATTTTTTTGTTACGTTATTATTTTGTTGATACGTATGATGTTTTAGTCATTGTTTGATCCCGATTCAAAACTGTTTGGTCACTTTCTGATGTTTATATGTATTCGGACAGTTCGAATTTTTAAAATATTGCTTGTAATAATAATTTTTTAGCTTCAAAGTTCTAGCCTTTTAAAGGTTGGTTTGATAAACGTAATTCTAAATTTTATTAATAAACAACAATTATCGAGCGCATGCGATGAATCCAGAAATACAAAATTAGTGATCACAGGTCATATGTCTTTTGTATTCTATTAGCTTTGAGGTGGCGTACCCTAATTCATGATTATTTATTGCATATTCAAAAGTCTATTTAAATGCATTCTAAATGACTTTTCCAGATCAAAACAATTTAATAAGATGGGTTACAGCAACAGGAAACTCCTACAACTTCTGTGGAGACACAGAAGGAAAGTCGAAACACTTATTAATAGGTTATACCTGGGTGTAGAAGTCACGCTGAAGTCCATCGCCACGATAAAGGATTAGGAACCAACCAACTGAAAACTAATTATATTTAATTTATAGTTAACTTGTACGCTGTTAAAGTGAGAAATATAATACCTAAATTTCTCCATAACATACTTAAAGATTTTGGCCTGTCTAGATCTTTTATTCAATTTCTACTTCACTAACAACATTAGTAAGTTCGTTTCAAATTTGATTAGGTAGGCTGATTAAAGTATGCAATGAAGGTGAGCGTGTATGCGAAGTTTAAAGAGGCCCTTGAGCGTCCTTACCTGCGTCGCAAGTCCAGACCATCTCACTTCATTAACTCCTCTCCCTGCAACGCGACAGGCCCCCAACCTCACGAAGAACCCATGAATTGATTAAAATCTTCTTCTCAATAGTATCCAGCTACGTATGTATCTTAAATTGTCAAAGTATTTATTAAAAAGTTATAATTAATAATGTCGTAGCTTTATTTATATAAGAATAATATATTTTATTTCTCCTCTCTTATTCAGGTACCAATTAACTTGAGTTAATTTGCTTTGGTCGGTATAATTATCTTTTAATTAATTTCAGGTACCATTTTCCTAATTGTTCTTAAACCAAGAAATTTCTGTTGTTTTAAATTTATTCTATAATTACCAAAAATAATAATAGAAAAAAAAATTTTTTTTTTTCAATTTGTATATTCAGAGATGATTTTAAACACACATCTGCAAGTTCGTTGAAATTAAATAACATTTGGCATCATATAACGTTATGAAAGCGTAGACTTTAAAAACATTTCTGAAGAACATATTCTAAAGACAGTTCGGACTGCTCTTTTGTTTATTATACAAACCTAGGGAAGTAATCCACTAATTAATGTTTGTAACGATATAAATCCACTAATTAATGTTTTTATACGAAGAAATACTAAGTCTTTTAGGAAATTTTACTAGCCACCATTACATTATTAATTTTTAACCTAAAAATACGGTGTCTTGAATTTCCAAGAAATTGCTGTTAAATATTAAATGTAATTATGCCTCGAGTTTTTTTAGGTATTTTGTTTAGTGATTATTAAATATGTCATCTGATTTTTCTCTCTGCTTATAAAATATACATACATTACATAATAATGAATATTCAAATTTAAGTTTTTACGTTTTAGTTGCTAAATATACGATTTCACATGTATCATTTTAAAGACCTATTTAAGAAAAAAAAGTAAGAACTATATAAGCATATGATAGGTAAGTACATAAAAGCGTCAATGTTTAAATTGTATTTTTTTTATATTTAGGGAAAATAAAACCCATTTAGAGAAATCTATTAAATATAATCAATTCACTAATGAAATTGACAGTTTTTACATATAACTTTTACATTACATAAGTCACAGAAGAACATCAATTAACATTAATATATAAAATAACATAATACGCGTGATATTTATAATACTAAGGTATATATATACTAGTAGTTAAAACATCACTAAACACATATTATGATATCTTTCTTGCTGATTCATGAGAATGGATATGACAAAATGCGTAAAATTATGACAAACAAAGAATTTTATATGACAAGGGTCAACAATATGATACGGTAATATCTTATTGTTAGCTTGACCTGCCTTGTCTTTGTGACAGATTGTAAATTGTAGTACAGTCGCTCAATATATATCTGACTCTATTTAGTGAAGATATATTTTATTTTCATTTGTTATTTGCTATATTTAACTATATATAATAGTAGGATGGGAAAAGCTACACTTTTGTTTGTCTGTGTGCATTTAATGCCAAAGTTGGTTCCAATATTGGTTCAAGTATACAGCGTTGGACTGGATACAAACGACTATTGGTTTAATAAGGTCAAATCTTTGGGCCGGCGGCCAATAATAATAATAATTCACTTTTTATAATGATTAAAAAGACTCAAAGTTACTGAAAGCCACACGGGTGAAATCTAGTGCTGGATAAATTATAGACGGATAAAACTACAAACAATAAAACCAATAAACTATAAAAAAAATAAAATATTTTTTTATTACTTTTTCAAAGTAAACTTATGTGACCTTAAAAACCTTTTTTTGACCGTAAAGTATTTTAAGAATAACTTTATCAACGTCAACTCAAAGATTTATATACTAATTTAAAATACAGATTTAAATATTAAATGGAAATACTAAGGCAATTTTTTAACTAATTTTGCTTATTATTTTACTAATTATAATATTAATGTTAACTGTCAAATGAATCCTCTTTACATTTGTTATAAATGTCTCTACCTTTTACGCTATAATACTGTATAAAATATAAATACTTTCATTCGGTACTTCGTACTTATAATTTTTTTTCATTTTATTTTTATAAGCCAAAACTACATTAAAATTAAAATTTAAAATTACATAATTATAACTATACTTAGAAGATACATGTTAAATTTCAACCCAGATGACAGCTACGCACATCATGCAAAAATTATATATGTATATATAATGTGCCAGAGGTTTATCACCGACTTACATGACAAAAATTGCACACTTAAACAATAAAAACATTAACAATATATACTATAAATCTATTAATTAAAAAGAATACAAATCATTTAGTAAAATAACCAACTGTTGGTTAAATAATCATACACAAGGTAAGAACATTATTTGTGCTTAATGACTTGAAAATGTTTTATGTGTTAACTAGAATATCTTGAGCTTATCGCGGAATATAAGGAACTAAATACCTCGCTTAAGTGATAAAAACTTTTGCACTAACGATATGTTTTAAGTTACATAAGTGTTAGTTAGTTTTTTGAAGACATTGTTTTGAATTATAATGACATAATTTGTAAGTATATACAATTGGGGAATATAGAGGAAGAAAACTTATTAATATTTTTAAAATATGCTATAATAAAATATATTTTAAAAGTATTCAGTAAGAAGTATGTAATGGTTTAATGGAAAGCGAAGCAATATTTACTGTCTACGTGTTATATGTTTTGAAAAATCTAATTAGAACATCAATTGAATGAATAAAAATAAATAAATATTAAAGCGATTCAATTAAAGAGTAACTGATTATAAAATCAGAAAAAAAGATCAGTTTGTGATTTATCTTTATTTTAAAATTTACAAATAAATGTCAGTATGTTTGAATTTTAAAATAATTTCTTTACTTGTGCTGTGAAATAAATTCTCTTACGTCTTACCTAATTTATTTAGTTAATATTAGTTGTCTATCATGACTTGAAAAAGTATGTAATATTTTATCAACAGAAGATAATAATCAGTACTTCACGTATAACTCCCAGTATAAACATCCCAAATCGTTTTGTTGTTTATGACGAAAATTCACGTCAATACTTCATATTTAGGAATATTGATAAAGTGCATTTTAGAACCAATAAAGCTTTGAAAGTGCTCTGGTACTGAAACAACACTTTAATACTCATTTATTAAGTAATTATGTATACTCGAAATATGTCAAGCATTAGAATTGACGGTTTTGGTACTATTCGATGCTTTTAATTTCAAAAAATTCTGCCAATATTAGAGCATAAAACTTTCATTATACTGTGCTGTTGAGTGGTAAGAGAGTTTTAGATGTATGTATTATGTATTTATTGAATTATTTTTTACCTTTAAATAGGTTTGAGTACAGTCTGCCTTATGCTAAGCATGTCTACGATGTCGCACGCTTACATGAGACCTATTTACTCTGAATTTGAAGACTTTGTAAGTATTGAGACACACCGTCCCAGTTCTAAATTTTCGACTTTCTGACAAAGAAAGCAGAAGCAAAACGTTTTATTCGGCACTTCCGCACTCCAGCCGTATATCTATGTTTTACTGATGTGCGTCTGGTTGTGCTGTGATGGAAGAGATATAGTGAATCAGGTTTCATATCTCAGTTGTACACTCTCCATAATGTATGTGATAAAAGACCTACAAACCATGTTATAGACTTTGGCCTTTTGTCTAAGCAAAGGTGGTATCACCTACAAGCCTCTCAGCTCGTGTCTCAATAGATTCCATCGATTTTGCTGATCCATTCTAAAACTTACTAAGACTATTATACAATATTTTTATTATATAATATTTACAAACACAAACAAAAAATCAGATTAAAGATAGTTTAAAACAGACATTCTACAAACATATTTAAAAGCTCATATTAAGCTTTTAGTTGTTTTTATTACAATTATATTATAAATCTATATTATTAAATTTATTATATATTTGTTTCTAAGAGAGATTCCGAGACAAATAGTTTTTGTGATGTAATAGGTAAATAAAAATAAATATAAGAGTTTTTTTCTTTTTAATTAACTCTAAAATATAAAACTTATTTTGTAAGCTCTTGTTTAAATAAAAATAAATCTTGAAAATGGTCATGAAATTGTTCCACGATCAAATTTTATATACAAAATTAAAATACAATAATTTTTATGTTTCAAAACATTATTTCGTGCAACGGTGAGTCGAAAATAAATAAAATATTTATTAAAAAAATTGAATAGGAATTGTATCCAAAAAAGAAGGAAATAAGTATGACGATAAATTATTCCGAAGAATTTTATAACTTCATACTAAGCCCTTTAACTTTTATTCGGTACTGAAATTAAACCGTTTAACACAAAAAATTTATGTTATTAAACTTAAAGTGATTTTATGCTATCATAATTATTTGGTATAAAAGTTATTGAAATTTATAGTGTTTTAAATTATCACTAATCTTAACTTTGTATAAAATACGAACACCAGTTACACTTTAAAATAATAAAAATTACATATTATATGGTTGTTTTATAAATAAATTAGTATCTTGAAACTTGAAAAATATGATTTAAGTATTTTTTTAAAGTTCCTAGACTTTGTTTTATCTTTTTCTCCCACTTCTCTTAAAATAAAATATTATCTATGAACAAATATAATTTATTCAAATAAGTACATTCACATATATCTAATAATAATATAGTGTTTGAAAAGTCTGAAGACTCATTTAAAATGTTTGTTGATGATCTCATAACATGTGTTATTGTTAAATAAGAAAAACAATTTACATGAAAAGGATTATTTTAAATATTTAAATACTTTGAAAATGAAATTTATTACCAGAGATAACCTGCATATTATTATCCCAAATATGTTGAACAACTTCTGTACTCAAATAAGGGCCTTCACCATGATACCTTTAGACTGGAAAGAAATTTACAACACAATAGAATAAGATTAGTACATTTTCAATTCAATCATTTATTCTTGAAAGCTAAGTATTGACATTCTTTAAGTTTAGAAAAGATTTTTTAGATTTTGTGATTGGTTTAAAAAATTGTATAAACATAAAAGAAATCAATATATAGTTATGTAATTAATATGTAAATGGCAATATATTTTACAGGAGCAAAAAAGAACAAGTGGATTGTGGATTGTTGGCTGATTGACAACTATACGAGTATGTCCAAGATTTAAATGAATAAGATTTTTTAATTAAAATAAATCCTTCATGGAGAAGAAGGGAAAAGGAGAAGAAACTTCATATATACTATTTAAACTTATTAGTTAATTTAAATTCTTTATAGTTTTACTAATGAATCACATTTGTAATTGGTATATAAGAAGCAATGAGAAATAAAGTTAAGCGTTATAGAAAAGAAGACGAGAATAATTAATCATGTCATTTCTAAATCTATAATTAAAATATTCTAACTTTAAACACAGAATAATGTAAAATATATGATATACTCTTTTTCAAACTAATAATTCTTAACTTATACCGCACAAGTGTTGAAGAAGCAATATGTGCAGAATTTTTGAGTTTATCGAAATGCGCTTAAAGTTGTACAATATTATTTTTAGTAGAATTACAGTTTTCATTACTCATGGCACTGCTAGTAAAAGTAATAAAAGTCACTGGTAGATTGCTACACAAATCAATATTTGAATGTATTGAAAGGTTTTGTTTTCAAATGTATGTAAAATGTTTGTGATAAAAAATTTAAACTAACTAAAATCCAAGTAGCATTTTAGTTAGTTAGTTAGTTAAATTATTTAACATTTGTTAAATTAAGACGAAACGAGATTTTATTTGCTATATAATACATTATCGCTTTAAACATTTTGATTATTTTTTTTATTAAAATATTCTATTCATTTATAGCTTAGGACTTCGAACTAAAGAAAAAACATTTACTTATTGTACTTGCTATGAGCAGAATAGTCTCAAATGATGAACTACACTGAGTCGACTGATTTATAGAAACAAGTACGTCAGGAATGTATAAAACAAATATCATTTCATATACATATTATATAAATTTAAAGTGAATGCGTATGCATGTAACATATTGTTTCAGAATATAATTATTATGATTATTTTAATAAGCTATTGGATTTTGGATATTGGATAAGCTGTTGCAAAATTCAACGCCATTTTGTTATCTTCTTCTTACGTTAATAAAGTTAACTAGTTTTTGTTAAACAAACGAGGGTAAAAGGTAAGAAACCAGAAGCGCCTCAATAAATTTCCTAAAATACTCTTATAAATGTCAGTTAGACAAAGTTCTTCGTATTTCCTTGCTTACCTTTTTGCTTTCAATTCATCTTGTTGACAGTTTTATGTCTACCTATTTGTCTTTGTGAGACAGTGTGAAAAGTATTATATCTAAATTAAATGCAAATATATAAAAATACATCATTTCATTTGCCTTTTGTTTTATTTAATATTCTTATTTTGACTAAATTAGAAACAAACAAACATAATTGTAAGAACCTAAAAATTTTTTAATTGCAATTATTATTTGTTATTCCAAATAAATAATAGTATTACTACACAATAAGAGATAATATTAAAATTTCTTTTTCTGAGTGTATCTGTTTTTGTGTTACGTTTAAATGTTAAAATATTCAAAGTTACAATAAGACGTACTCCACACCCAAGTTTACTTAGGACTCTGATTTATCTGCAGACTCCGACATATATCTATATATATCTAAAACTAACCAACATATCTAAGATCACAAACAGCCTCTGCGATGTGTCTGTCAATTATATATATCGTGTCTCCTTTCGAATATATATATATTCAAAAAGAGACCGGAAGTTTGCAAAATTATATCTAAAAAATAAAATTATATATACCTTTCAACACAGACACGAAAACCTATAAATCTGTTAAATTCACTTATAAAATACACAAAAACGAACTTTTCAGTACATTTTTTTTTCTGATTGACCTGACTGTTCTCAATGTCAAATATTTTGTATCGTTTTTAACAGATTTCATAATTAATCAAATATAATTTCAAATCGAGATGCATAATGTGTCCAGTATACTAGAATATAATAAGAATGTTGTTCCTGATCTATTCCAAGATATTTAATTCAAAGAGTTGACAGAGATTTATATAAAAATCCGAGTTTTGTATATGTATTTATATTGAATCTGCATCCTGTACTTCAAAAGATAATTTTAATGTTTATATGCAGTTCTGGCGTCACGTATTGATTTGTGAAAAAATGTTACTGCATTTGTTAATATCATGTTATATATTATTATCTTACATAAGTTATTAAGTAAGAGGATTAGAGAAATGAATTAATTACTCTCCACCGATGATGAGTGCTTCTCCTCATAAACGTCTTAAAATACATGTAAAATACTTGCTCTTGCTTTGCTTCTTATAAGGATTTACAACGTGAATACATTTAATTAGTAAGTGAATTCAGTTATAAGGTGCGTATTTTTCAAAGCTTCTAAGAAGTAATAGTGAATAATGAGTTTTTTCCATTACACAGGAACAAGGAAATGCAAATAGATAATTTATTCAGAACCATTTTAAAATCCTTTAGTATGAATTTTTTATTGTAACAAGCTGTTTAAAACACAAATATAATCAGATACCTGAAATGTTCTACCTACCTTTTCATTTAAAACCTCTTACTAATTCTAAGTAATTTTAATTATATCATTATTCAAAAAGAAGTTTGAATTACATGCCGACTGTCAATTTACGAGCTCACTATCTTTAAGCTGCAGACAGCATCAAGCGGTACAAAGAGAATATAAAAAATTTTAGAAGACATTTACAATTTATGGCCATAAATAAATATTACATTCATATCTTCTATAAAAGATAACTTTTAATAGTTTGTCAAAATATGCCTTTTAAGATTAATCATACAAAATAATCTGCAATAATCTAAAGACTTGGACCAAGCTGCTTTTACAACAAGTTTATTTAAATATTTCACTGCTTTTCGAAATAGCTGTCAGAAGAGCTCTTTGAAATATTCAGTTTCAAAGGAATTCAGATTATTATATGCAAAGTCATAAACACTCGCATATGACGTCACAGAGCGTACGCAAGTTTTATAAAGCGTCAACTTTTTCTAAGAGTTATTTTTCTCCATTTACTAATGAGAGGATAAAGGCGACTTATTATAAAAGTCCCTCTTTATTTATAACTTCTAACTATTTTAATAGGAGGGAAAAAAGGTAAGCTTATATCGAAACTTACTCCTGAATGTTTGGTTCGTTTTTTTCCAAGTAATCAGTGACTCTCATGGAGCACCTAACCCTGCAGAGGAGTATTGCTGTACTCGTCTTTCAGTTGACAAGGGTGCGTTTCTTCATATACCTGCTTGATCTCCCTAACGGATACCGTCCAGCATAAAGTAGACCCTATTTTGAAGATTAGTCATATATAACTAGCTAGCTTAGAAATCCACTTAAATTGGTTAGTGAAATTTCCAAAATTGTCTAATTTTAATTTTAAGCATCATAATTTTACAGATGTTAGTTATAAATAGCTAAACTTTCAGACAATTGAATAAAACAATTACAAAGTAACATTGTAAGCAAACATAAAATAAATTAATCTGGCGACATGAACAGCGTTTTCTGAGCTAACAGTATGAATCTTTTTGATTTGTATAAAGCTGCTGCGAATAACAATGACCTAATTAGACAAATGTTAAATAGATCGCACCAACCTCAGTAAAATCTTTTTAAATGAATAAGTTACATTGCAGATAACTCTCAGTCTATTACCGATGGATTAGCATAGCATTTGAGTTATCATTTATTTGTTTGTTTATTATATATATGACACACTTAAAAAATTTTTTTTTTTTTTTGGAAAAATCCGTTACGGATACCCCGTTGGCCAAGTAGGTGATGGCCGGGGGCTTATGTGGGACTACCCAGCAGCATAGAGGACGGTGCCATTTTTAAGGCTACCCACTAAAAAATCAACGATTGCCCACATCGCCTTAGTTGGACGCCTCGGGATCGCGTTAGCACTCACCATAACGCCCCGGCGGCACCCCCATTTGAGGGTGCTCCGAGCACCTTAGGGCACCCTCAAGACACAGGCCAACATTATAAAAACAATTGTGACAGAGGTATTACATATTTTTTCTATAACTAATGTTTCGAACTATATAAAGTCTAAAACGAAATAAAAATAATATTGAAAATAATAAAACTATACATATTGAGAAGCTAACATTTATAATTATAAATATTGTTCTTAAAATTATAAACGAAATCATGGATTGACGAACATATTATATGATTTAGGAATGTCATTTCTGATAGATTTAAAAATATTATTCTATTTCTTATCTATAAAAGATTAAAAATATTCTCCCTGAGAAAGAAATCTTTTGTCCCGTCACTCAACACTTAAGTTTAATTGAACGGAGTTTCGTTCAATTCAAGCACCATTCAGAACGAATGATAAAAAAGGTTTTCTTTGTACAACTACCGTGAAAAGAAAATATTCTTAACAATAAAAAATATGTAACTTATTTTTGAAATAACAAAATATATAAAATGCAATTTTAGTTAAAGCAATTCCCATTATATCTTATTCTTCATAATTTTAGAAAAATTATTATATCAGTTTTATCTGTGTATTTATTATGTGGTAGTGTGGTTTAGATTGCATTTTGTAATTAAGAGATCACGTTTAAAATAATGAAAGAAAACATATTGCACGTCAAAAAGATATGTATGTATTAAAAAAGGCGTTAACTCCTACCTCCAAGGCCGACAACGCTCTTGTGAGTCTTCGGATGGTGCAAGAGTTCGTGGGCGGCGGTGATCACATTTGACCTGTGATCCGCATGCTCGTTTGCCTTCCTTTTTCATAATATATATATAAATATATATGACCTATGTAATATAACGTTCTTATGAAGGTATTAGATAGGTAGGCGATAGTAAGGTATTATACTGGGGTAGTAAAGTATGATGGCAGCTCCACACTTCACATTACTGTCATTGCCACCCCTATAAGCTGCTGTCGTAAAATAATCTTCGCTGTCTTGAAATAGGGGTATGCGTGAGAGAGAGAAAAGTATAGAATTTGTAAACTATAAATTTATTATTTATTTTCATTACACGAACTACAAACTATAAATATACAAATAAAGGATATAACTTTATAATATGAAAATTTTAGAGTTTGATTATTCCTAAAAATTCTGATACACTTAACTTTATTATCCAAACTTTATAAAAATGACGTGAACCAAAAAATAAAAAATGAAATAAGACTTACTACTTTGATAATATATGAACCAAATTTCTTTTATATCAAATTAATTTAAATCTTTACACAACCTAGAAATAACAAGTAAAGAAGGATGCCGATGAAAATTCTAAAATATTTTTTTGTAATATCTTAACTTTAATTATTATATATTCTTTATAGTATAACCATAGAAAATACACACACATTACAGACTTGCAATTACTTATTGTTAATACAAAACTTTTGATGTGGCCTGAGAAATTTCTGACATTTTTTTAAATATTGTATGTGTGTGTATGTGTATCATGTATATCGCGTTCTGATCCACGTTCTTGTTGTATTTTAAAAAACACAATACAATTTGGTATTCTGTAAAAATTTTACATTAATTTATATGTATGAAATGAATCTATGTATGAAGTTTTTTGAAGCCGGTGAGCTTCCTGATGTTAAAAGTTTTTTAAAGTCCAGAGCGTGAGTGATGAAACGAAAATTCAGACTTTTAAACCACATTTATTTATACATACACTTGTACATAACTAACGCTAATACAGTTTTTTGTATACTATAATTTTTTTCATAAAATCGCAATATAATATGAAATTCATATATTTCTTTATAAATAGAAAAAATAAAGATTTATTATTTCAATCGTATACTATTTTTAGATAGATGGTTGAGTAAATGAAATGCAGCATATCATATTAATATATATAATTAAATATATAATTAAATATTTCTAAAGATTATTTATTATTTCACAACAAACAAAATAAAATAAAAAACAATCTTAAACCTATTGTTATATCCATCAATTCGTTTTATTAATAAAATTTATTTCAAAACCATCCTATATATAATTAGATTCTTGTTAGTATTAATGTTACCATATTTTATTATTATTGTATTACGTTAAGAAATTTAATATAAAATCTTTATATCCCTCCATTTTGAATCGCTATTTCATGAAACTAAATTTATTGCTCTTTGATGACTATATATTTCGGGATCGAATTCATAATACACTAAATAAAAACAGTTTCTAAAAAAGTAAATACACATTCATTTATATTAAATAAACACGGTATAATATCATTGAATAATGAAATAACTATAGTATGCTACTACAATTGCAAACCATTTTATAAATTGGTACAATATTCAATCGTTCTTATAAAATGTCGTCCACAATTAGTCCGGTCAATCTAGACCTAAAAATGAGAGCGACGCTACATAAATTCCCATCAAGCTGAAAATCAGTAAGGTTTTTAAGAAATAAAATATTAAATTAAAAATAAAATATGAAAGTTCCCCATTTTTCCTCTGTATGGAAATAATTTTATTCAAGGTCAAAGGTCAAAAAAATGAGTTTTTCGCGATTTTTACCGAAAATGTAAGATTTATCATAAAAATATCTTAGACAAAAAATGTAGATCATAAAATAATCTATAAAAAATGTGTTAATACTTTTTTTCCTACGAGCTACTGTTTTTGAGATATAACGTATTTAAAAAGAAGTGCTCAGAGTACAAATGTAAATCGTAAGTTAACCTACATTGGTAGGAAAATAGTAATACCACCTGAAATATAGAACATAACCTTGCCATAATAAAAAGTAAGAAGTTTAAAAGTCATAACAATTTAAAATTCTAACCCTAAATCTTTTAATCTATATAAGTTTGCAGGTATTTAATAATTTTGACTTTCAAATAATATATATATATATATATATATATATATATGTATATAATTCAATAATAATTAAATTGTATAAAATTATTTAACTAGTTTCGAGAAATCTAGAACGAATGTTCACAAATTACTAGATGTAGGTATCATGAAAATAAGAAAATAATTTAAAAGAACCTTTAAGGTTTATTGTATATGTACTATAATTACACAATTTTATATCACTGACTAAATTTTCAAGTAGACTTTAACAAAGAATACATTCAATAAACCTTTTGAATTGTAGAATTTTATAAGAACTATAAAACTATTATAACTTTTTATTACTGCCTACTTCTAATAATATGTCAATGTTTTTGTTTTTATTGAGTGTAATTATTTGATTATTTCTCTCTGTTGTTATATTTTAATTATAAGACATGTCAAGAGATTATAATTAATATGAACCAAAATGAATAAAATGGTAAGAGTTTTTTTAATAATATTATTAATATCCTCTCAGATGTATGAGCTCTTCATTCAATACGCAAGTGTTCATTGAACATCCTTATTATAATTAATTAACAAAAAATACTTCATTAAGTATATCAGTATTTTTTTCAGTATATCAGTATTTCTTTTGTACTTTCATAATATCGTGATTTTCTCATAAAAATAATGTCTAATAGATATTTGAAATATATAAATTTAATTAAATCATTATCCACATCTCCTTCAGACTTATCACAAGCGACACAATATGTCAATTTTAGTCCATCGCGCAGTCCATCCCTGTTTCTTTTGTCGACATCTTCTCTTAAAACCATTTACAGACTACTCATATATTTTTATTTGGCTAATATCATTCTTTGTGCCTTATAAGAAAAACTTATAATTATAAAATTATTAAATAATTAAAAATAATTAATTAAATGGAATTAATTTAACGGTGTCTTATCAGAGTGCTTGGGTTCTGGATTTAAAAAGAATTTTGTTTTTCCTATTCTTATACATTCTCAGATTTCACATTATTAATTCATTTCGTGTATTTTTTTATATTTATAATTTCGTTTTATTTATTTTCAAAATTATATAATTATTTATTTCAAAATTATATAATTATGTAGAATTTTATTGCAGAACCTTGTATAAGTCTCATAATTAGAAGAGTAAAACAGATGATACTTTGAAACGAAACATAATGAAAAGTGGAAAAAAGTTGACCTCAATCTTATTATTGATTTTTTTTCTAATAAAAAACTCTTGTCATTCAGACCTTAAGTGTTTATTGAAACTTTTTACTTCAATTGAATAAACGAATTAAAGAAAAGATGCTTTTAGAAAAATACTATTTTCACGAAAATAAACTTATTCTTAATAACTTCATTCTCTCTCTATCTCTCTTATATAATGTCATATTTTTATAATACTGAAAAAAAAAATTATATACACACAAACTTTTTACAATTTAAGTAATATGTTTATCAATTTTACATACGCGCTAGATTTTAATATAACACATTTGCTTATATGAAAATAATATCTATTATTACAATGTTCGTACACATGCACCTTATTTAATATAAAAATATTTAAATCCACTTCTTTACGAACTAAAAACTTGTATAGTAAAGAAGTAACATTAAGTTCTCTATATTACATTCCGTATATTATTGTCTAATTAATATTGACTCAATATTGACTCAAAAGCTTCAAAGTATCATCATGTCTTTGTTATTGTCACACTGTATTTTTTTTGTTTCAAATAAATGAATAAATAAATAGTGAGGAATTATTAAGGTAATGTCTATACTAATTAGCCAATAATATTCAGTATATATTTATATATTATATAAATACTTAAAATAAATAGTACACTCGTACTTCCTTAAATACAAGAATACTTATTCTTAAAAAAAATATATGAAAAGTGAATGAACAAAGGAATTTAGATCAAATAATTATAATAGTCCATATTTTTATATAATTCTCAAAACCTTATAGAAAATATTCTAATGCTGTATAAAACAATAACTAACAGAAACAATTTAATAAAACCAAAAACCACATATTTATGTGTCAGGCTGGATAAAATATTTTCATATGAAAATTTCTTGACGTACAAATAGACGATGTCTTTGTATGAAAATCTGTATCAAAGTCAAACAAATATTTACCTCACAGTAATATTCACATGATGACATTCACTTCTTTGACAAATCAATTCCCTATAGCTTCAGTGTTCCATATTTCTTATATTGCATTCGTAAAATGAAAAATATATATAATATGTAAAATGAATTGAATTTACTAAAATGTATTTACGTTATGACATTTATAATAACTTTTATATTAATATTAAAGTTATTAATTATTAATTATTAGAAATATAAATATTATAAACAAATACTTTTATATGTTTCGTCTTGTCAATGTCGTTTCGTATAAAAATACTTCCACGTTTTTACCGGTTTCGACGAGTCTAGCATGAATGTACAAGCTTCCTAAAGATATTTAGCTAATAGGAATATGCCAACTAGAGACGTGAGAAGAAACTTTAAAGTTTATTATAGAAAAATATCGTATGTAATAAACGTATTAATTTTATTGTATAAATAAAAAATAGACTTTTACAAAGAGAGCATGTAATTACTAATATTATAAATAATAATAGTAATAAACCTATTATAACTTTTTATTACTTAGGACGTGTGCCACATATAGCTACAGTACAAAAAAAATGATCTACTTTGGAATATAATATTGTTATTTGAAATAACTCTAAAGAATTACTTAAGATTAATGAATTATGGAAAATATTCTTGTTAACTTTACTCTATTTTACATAATATTTACTTTGTTATGAAAGAATAAAATTTCTAATACAATGTATAATAAAGCTTGTCTTTGAAGTAAATTAGATGTAAATTTTTTGCATGGGCAATTCAAAGTCAACCATTTTATTTAGTCGCGTGACATAATAACTAATCAATATTCAATCCATAGTTTAATCAACTGTTCCTTTATATATCTCTCTATCTACCGTCTTTTGTTACATATCCGTATTAAAAATCTATTCTATATTCACCCTTGTCAAACAGCCATATTGCCTTGTTTGAAACATCTCTCGTATATTCTTATAATATATCTATTTATATCACTATTATCATTTATTACGTGAACTCTCCGATTTTCACAGATGCTACTATTCGTAAACAAAGTCAAAAAAGCTTGACATTAAATATATGTTAAAACATACACAATAACTATTATAAATATACATATAATATATTTTAACCTATACATACCTATGTTAGCAGCGTTTAAAAAGTCAGTTAAAAAAATCTCCTTAGCAGAAGATAATTAATTTCTACTTTTACTATTTATTATGTTATGATGAATATATTAGTGTATATTGATATGTATTATTCGTATGCATTTGTGTGTAATTATTAGTAAGTAGGTTTATTATAATCGCACAACCAACAATTACCTGATTATTTGCATTTTTCCTAACTCAATGGTTAGCTGGAAGAAATCGCCTTTAGGCGATAAGTCCGCCATTTGTACATTCCATCTTTTATTTGTACTTGTTATTTTTAAATATGTGACATATATTGTGGTGTGCAATAAAAAATATAGATAAATATAAATAAATAAGAATTGTATAATACAAAAACCTTTACACACCATATATATGTTCATGTAGTATTTTCTTAATGATATATACATACTAACAATGTTAAGATGAATATATAATATCATAGATATTCTTCATATATACGTTATTTATGCAGTATAAATGGTTATTGTATTCAATTCATCAGTAGTTGTATTAATTATGATATGTCGCATTGTACGTACCATACAATACTAACAATAAGCATCGTTAAGACTTCCTTTTATACTGTTTTATTTTAAAATAGTTTCATATGAAATTGTGTGCTTTATTTTCCATTTTCTATCGGTTATATCACTAATTGCATTTGAACTAAATTACATAAACAAAGTCTAACGTACAACAAATATTATATTATTTTTTTTGTACTTATAATTTTGGGTTTTTATCTAATAAATTATGAAAATATTTTAACTATTTAAATAAAGAATATACTGAAGACATATACTGAATCATGAATTTGATATGTGTGTTATATTTGTGTCTTTGTAATATGACTCTGACTATGGGTCTGTGATGACTAAAAAAATTATAATATTAATCTACCACGACACAGCGTAGCGTATTGCTACAAAAGATACGCTTAATAAAGAAAAACAAATTAATTTTTCGATAAATTTTTGAAACTAACTAAAAGCTTTGCCTTTCGATAATTCTTAATTATTGTGTTAGAAGTCTTAAATCTTCCTACTTTTTTTAAGCTTGTTGACGTAACAACCTATAAACCTTAAACATGTTACACTTCAAAAGATACAAAATTCAAATGATCGAAGAAAAAAAGGAAACTTTAGATCTTTTGTTTCATAATTTGTTAATTGGGTCGTGCATATCCTGTACCACACCTCTTAACTATTATCTGATTTTTTTCAGAAGTAAGCAGACTGGATAAATAATGAAGGAGCTGAACACCTTAACTTCAGCTTCTTCTACTCTTTTTTATTGGTCCTATTCCTTAAGGATTTCAAATAAAACTATTTTTACGGGTTAAAACTCGCGCATAATTTGGTTACATTTTTTATTTTAACCCGACGTTTCGAATACTTTGCAGTAATCGTGTTCACGGATAGACGAGATGAAAATGTCTGATCCTTAAGGATTGTTATATGTAATCGTAATTGAACAAAGTGTAGCAATTATAAAATTGTAACTTATAATATTTTATAATATTTTATAACGTCATTACAAGGTTACTCATTAAATTTTATTGTATTTGAATGTTGTTCCCAAAATCTAAAAATTATTCTCATGATGTAACAACAACTTACACAAACAAATTTTATAAAACCACATATTTATATCCATGGATGGATAGAAAATTTTCATATGAAATTTTCTTGATGTTCAAATAAACGTAACAACGTGCCTGTGTATGAACATCTGTATCAAAGTCAAACAAATATTTACCTCTGAGTCATATTATTCCTTTTATTCAGAGATGACATTCACTTCTTTGACAAATCAATTCCTTACAGCTTCAGTGTATCATATTTCTTGTATTGCGTTCGTAATAGTATTTATTTATAAACATTAAAATTAAAATTAAATTAATTTATTGATATGTTATATTTTTGATAAGGTTTATGTTATATAAGAATATTATAATAATAAAATTGGCTATCAGGAAAAAGAATTGGTAAAATTTGGCCTCGCAAATAAAAAAAATAGTTCGACTAACAATTTAAGTATCTTCACAGTATTTCGCGAGTATGCGAGATATAATAAATTATAGATATATTAAAAAACACTTTGTAAACAATACTATAATATGTTCGTAAAAATAGTGATTAGACATATATGACAAAATCATAAAGATAGGTTTATTAATAAGAGGAATTTAATGTTATCTATTACAATTGTTCAACATAATTAGATATATATAATTATATAAATATGATCAATATAAATGAAAAATTTTAATGAATCACAATACAAGGAATCATTTGCGCAGATTCATACGACCAAGAAGACAAATAGCGTTACAAAATGACGGACAAATTATTCTCTATAAGAAGGGTCAATGACATTGTGCCCGCTCAGTTTTTTTTATTTTTAGTATGAACCATCTTCCCTGATAACGAATTTAGATACTCGGTAGAAAAGTGAACAGAAAAAATTAATGTTCCGTTCTTTATTTTTATCATTTTGAAATATATTTTACATTATTATGATTTTCTATATAACTAGTCTATTCGGCACAATGTATTAAGATGAGTTAAGCTGCATAATTATATGTAATAATAATCATACAACCCGATATGTTATTCGATTAAACATTTGTTATATACTTTATTGCATTAATATTTTTATGAATGGATTAATACAACCATCTATAATACTTTGCACAGACACTTTCACAAAGTGTCTGTCATAGACACTTTCATCTCGTCTACCCATGAACACGATTACTGCAAAGTATTCGAAACGTCGGGTTAAAATCAAAATGTAACCAAATTATACGCGAGTTTTAATCCGTAAAAATAATTTTATTTCAAATGTGTACTCGTGAAAATCTAAGAAAATACTATGTTTGTCAGCTTTTCTGTTTGTCTTTCTACACATTTATTTATACCTAAAACTAAAAAAGTTTAAATAAATTATTTTTAATAACAAACGGAACCGTAGCAATATTCAGTATAAATTAAAATTACCATTCTGTATTATCTACTAACAAAAGTTTCTTTTCATTAGATCTTTTTGTTTCAGTAAACCGACGTACAACGTGTTTTGTTTCTCGCTAATTATATTGGATTAGAAACGATGTTTTTTATCAAAAATAAGACAATGAGTAATCTTATTAGCTTTAACAACACTTGAAATTTTTTTTCCATTATTTCTATTATCTCAAAAAATATGTTTTGATATGTTTATTCTTTATAAATATTTTTATTAAATTATGTTACAAAGTTGATATTCACATGTCTGAGGGTTTAATATTTTTAAGATGTGTGTGTGAGTGTGTAAAATATTTAACTTTGGTCCTCAAACAAAATTATAAGTGTAAATGTTTTAAGTTTGTTAAATATAAATTATAAAGCTGATACGTAGGTCAAAGCTCTGTTGTGCAATAAAAGGTTAAGTCAAATAAATAAACCTAATAAAAGTTATGAAACAAACTAACTATAAAATAGAGAATTTAAAAAAAACTTTGAATTGCTTAAAACCGTAGGAAATATTGACTCGTATGTCGTATACAATTTAATTTTGATTTAAATCTTAAACTCTAAATCGATTATTACATATAACTGAGCGCAAAAGAATCTCTTTATGAAAGTCATATTGACCTATGTCAATTCAAGCAAACTTTCTTACTTAAGACTATTATAGAAGGATGTAAAAGATGTCACGTGAACGTTTTCACACGTAGTATTATATCAGAGAAAAGTGTTTAAAGTTTATGGTTTCTTGAACAACGGTTTAAAATATGATTATTTGGTGATTTTATAACTTTTTTTATTAAATTATCGTAAAATTCGTTACGAAATATAAATGAAGTGTGACTTTCGCCTCATGCCGTTGTTTTTATTTCATTCAAATCAAAGATTAAGTTAACGCGATCGAGTTTTTAACGTAAAAACTCGCACTAGTCATACAGGTCGCTCAACTCCAACATCCAACCATGCTTGGAGCCCTATTATTTTGTTTGTAATTCAAACAATAATAATAAAAAAGTAATTTGAAATGTCTGTAGACATCTTAATACATCTTCAATTTAAATTTAAACTTAACTAGAATATAACAAGAAATATAATCGATATGGATGTATGAAATTAGTCTTTTTTTTAAATTTTTAATATACAATATATTAGGTGTTATTACGGGTGGGTGACCCTCCTCCCTCAAATATGACGGGGGGGTTAATGGCTGAACCTTACGCTTGTGAACTGGTACCGCTTGCAGTAACTGGTTGTCTTGCTGACCGAGCTGTCAATATTATTTAACTATAATCATTATATCGAACTGAAGGCGGAAATTCCAGTTATTCGGAAATTATTTGCATAGTAATCATAATAAAAAATTGCCCTCCTGAGTTTGTTTGTTTGTTCTTTTCAGACCTTAGCACATTTTGTACCCTCGTAGCTTTAATTTTAAGTTAGAATGTCATTTCAGAAGGTCCTATTCAGGCCCAAAATAGACTGTACTAGATATTATTGATTTTCTAAGATTTACACGAGTACTACACATTTCAATAAAACTATTTTTCGGATATAACTCGCGTTAGACGAGATGATGGTGACACCATCATCTCGTCTTACCGCGAACACGTTTGCTGCAAAGCATTCGAAACGTCGAGTTAAATATAAAAATATAATAATAAACGCGAGTTATATCCGAAAAATAGTTTTATTGAAATAGATATTATTGATTTAAATTGCAAAAGAAATAAAAATAATATAATAATAAATAAATAATAACAAGTATCTGAGATATTTTTACAAACCTTCACACTATTTCAATTTAAATTTAAAGTACACTAGAATATGATTTGGAATATGATAAATCTGTCACTGTATTAAGTCTTGTTTTTAATTTAAATAGGTTTTCAAGAAATAATATATTATATTTCTATTTGTAGAAGTTAATATTATGTTCACAATAATATTATTAAATTGGTATTGACTGACATGAGATTTTATATTTTACTTGCATTTGAAAAAAGTATTTTGATATTTAAAAATATAAATATTTTATATTTATAATTAATCTTTTCGAACCTTACAAAATTTATGTAGTTTTTAATTGGTTTTGTTACCAGAAAACACGGTTCAAATAATGTAACTTGATTCAATATTTTATAAAATAAAAAAAAATGATTAAAAAATATGCTTATTTTTTCGAATAATATGTTTATAATCACAGTTTTTAGTCAACTGTCTTTGTGTAAATATTTATTACCTTTAAAAATTTTGTTCCTTATAAATTGTGCGCGGTTTCGTCACAAATGAGTGTTATGAACATTAATTCGGAACTGAAGTAAACATGACACTTTTTATAAGTATATTTGTTTAAGTACTGTGAAAACTTACAAACAAAAGGTATAAAATTAAAAAAACGCACACAGGAGAAACTGATGATTTTAAAGATCATTCTCAATCATCCTTCGTTTCATAATATTCGTATTGTAAATATGAGGTCGGGTACTTTGGTATATTCAAATAAATAACCAGAAATTAGCAACCCCAAAAAAAATCTCCTATTTTAAATTGGTACAGATTTATAACTAATTTAAACATTTTAATTGACTTCAAAAAAAGAAAAGGTTCTGTTCTGAGAATTGTATTTTGTTTTGTTTCTTACCTCAGAAGGTAAGACTTGTGTAAACGATTTTGAGGATATTTTTTTTTTAATTGCAAGGTGATGCTTTCCATGTGGACCACCAGAAAGACCTGATCATTAACTCGTAGACAGATAAATAGATTCCTTAAGAAAATTCAGCACGATTGCGGTAATTGTTTGTTTGGAATTTTTTACACCTTACTGGAAAGAACTACCAAAAAGGACAAAAAAAAAAACAAAAAGTTTAATCGTCTTCAAAAAAATCAATATCTGCTTAGAAAGTCGGTGCTAGTTTCTTTAATTGATCTAGACCAACGGCATATTTCCTTTATCAAATTATTTTCTTCTTTTTGAAGGTAGTTTTACTTTTTTGTTGAGGGTTTTTTTTCATGATATAGAGGAATTAGGTATCAATATTATTTAGCTCTTAAATAAAGAGAAAATCTTTAGGTGCTTTATCTTACCAAGAGCTTGTAAAATAGCAGCTGCTAGACAGTGTTGGTAGCATGTTGGTTCAATTAAGTACCGCTTGTAGACGCCACTTCAATTTATCTTCGGAAAATTCTCATATCAATTTCTTTTCCATTTTAGAAAAGTTATTTAAAAAATAATTACAATTTATTATTTTTTGGAACAATTGAAATTCAAAAAAATTCTTTCTGATAATACCCTACCTTACCCTAGAAAAAAAAAACAGTAAGTTATTATTTTAATAATTTTTTTATTGTAAGAATCGACTGTACGACTAGTGGCAGTTAATGCACTAATCAACTGCTGCATACTACAGGTTATATAGATATGTACGTTCAATCTTCATTCACTTTAATTCTATAATTAACTAAACTAAAACTAAAAACAACTAGTTAAAAAAAAACGACGATTTCATCGTTAATCGTAAATTTAACTGTGGTATTTATTTCTTTTGACTTTTTAAATATCGCTAAAAAAACAAGTAATACTAGATTAAAAAACAATATGGAAAATTAAAACAATAGAAAAATAATTTCATTCATAACGCCGAGAGACGAAAAAAGAATAAAACGTCTCCTTAACGATGCGATCATTGTTGCAATGTTCCACTTGCAAATGGTTTTTATGGTATTTTATAAAAAAAAGCTTCGTTTTTCTTAATATTTTATATTTTTGTATCGATAAAACTATTTTAACAAATAAAACTATTTTTTACGGATTAAAACTCTTTGAATAAAATTTCAAATTGAACAAATCTGAATCATATTTTCTTGATTATTCGTACTAGTATTTTTCTTAATTTCTGGAAATAGTGGAGAAAATGGAGTTAACACCAATTTGTAACACCAAATATAAAATATTTGTTATGACGCTTCCAGTTTATTTAGTTCCTATTAAATTTGTAAAAATAACCTGAAAAATTTTAAAGCATTCTATATGACTGAAATAATAATACGAAATCAATTATCATAAAATTTTTTAGAATAAAACAGAGATACCTGTTTCACTTTTAGAAATATCTTCCTAATACTAAAATATTATTTTTTATGAACAATTTTTTTTTTGTGTAAACGAAAATATAAACCAAATTTTGTGATGTCGTTCTAGTACTACAACAGAAATTTTATCCAAGAAACATTTTTCGAAATATGAAAACATTTTGCATTTTTTATTCATTTTATAGTTATCATTAAAAAAATTGTAACGTCGTAAAAACAACTCCTAACAATTAAATTGTAAAAGAATTCATTTAACAAAAATATTCATTCTTAAGTTTCAAAGAAAATAATCAAACCATTGTTTAATATTATACATTAATTTATTCAACTAAAATATAATTTTAATAATAGTTTAAAATACTATTATATCATCCAATAATATATGCATATGCATAACGATACATTTATTTATTAATTGTTATCCTATTTAATAAAAATTGAGCCTAAAATTTAAGTAAGAAAAATCTCAGAATTTAAGAAGTGATAATGTTTTAAGACGCAAGTCAGTAGAGACTTGTTTCTTCAGATACTATTATTCATACAACTTTTATCTACTCTCGTCTGTATGCTTCTCATCCCGCTTTATGGGCGTAAGATAAGATGGTCCTTTTATATTTAATGCCACTTTCAAACTATACCTTACATGCTTGTTTCTTACTTTGTTTCTTCTTATCTCACTCGAAGTTCACCAACATGTTCAGTTTGTATGTACATTCGAGCTGAATAACCTCTGACGATTAACTTTGGACTTTTCAGTGTATATATGTTATATTATTTTTAAGTAAGACACATTTCGTCAGTCATTATATATTTATTCAGTTGAATCACATGTCTACAATAGTTGAATCTTACAATTAGTCTTAATCTATTTGATTTTAAGTAAAAAAAGATACAATAACTTAAACGTCTTTTTAAATTAAACTGATAGGCAATTTTTTTTCAAATATTTCATATCTAAACACTAAAAGCATCACAAAGCTCACATCGACTTATATTAATTAAAACACAATGTTATCTATAATTAATTATTATTATTTATAATAATAATAAATAGAATAAAATCTAGGACCTAATAGTAAAAGTGTCTATTATAATAATAGGATAATATAATTAAATGTATATGTTCTGAAAATATATTTTCATATACATAGGACTTACTAATAACCTAATAGTACGTCATGTCACGAGTACGTCACGTCACGAGTACGTCACATCATGTAATACGTTACGTCATGTCGTACTTCACATATAACCCGTACAAAACAAATAACAAAGAAATTTAACAAGCTCTTAAAATACATCAGACTAATAGTGAAACATAAATGCAACGAGTATTGGTTCTTCTGTTAATTTCAATACAGTAAAAATGTTACTAATGCTCCATTTTTAGTGCTAGTGCTACGAACATGCGTATTTGGGACTTGTAAAAAAACGGAACAAGATACAATTTTTTTTTTTATAAGAAGCGAAATACTTTACTTAAAATAATTAGTAAAAATGGCGTTCGTTGCTATGGTAACACGTTTTAATTACAATCGCATGACCAATGGCCGTGTTTAAATTCTTTGTTTTCTGTTAAGATAATTGTCAAAACAGGTTGAATTAGGTCCACTTTCGTTTTTTATATAAAATATTTCAACCCTAAAAAAAATTATATTTTGTTCTGTTTTTGGCAAATCCCAAATACGCATTTAACAAAATTTATAGCACTTTTAGCTGCGGTGGCGTTAACAGACAAGTACCAAATATCAATATAAATTTAAAATTATATCACCATAATTTATTTAAATACAAAAATAATATATTTAAGCTTATAGACAGGAAGAAGCGTATATCGAGTACATTAACATGAAACAATCCTTGCATTTAATGAGTGCGAATAAAAGAGATTAAAAAGCACGTAGGCGATCTAGAAAGATCTTAATAAATAAAATTTACAATCCGAGTTAAAAATTAATCAGAGATTGCTACAAATCCGCAGATCATACTAAGAGATTATATTTTATTATTTAACAATACTTTATTACCAAAATTACGTTGAATTATTAATATTAACTTTACATTTCATTCGTCATTTGCTAAATACAAACGAACAATAATACGTACAAATATTTAATATATAGATTCGATTCGTTTCAAGCCGTGTCTTAAACGACTTAAATGGTCTTAAACTAAATAACGTTCAAAATAATTGTTCATGGAGATCGAAGAGTATCGAAACTATATGAAAAATATTTATAATTACGATAACTAGATTTCATACACGTAATAAATACGACAACTACATATTATTTATTAGTATTATTTCATGAAATAAGTATTATTTGATGATGTATCGAAGTATTTCACGATCGTTACTCATAAAGTGCAAGAATTTGTAACTGGAATGACATTCCTGCTTGTATCCATTCAGTCTTTTCTTACGTTACGTTTCACGAAACTCTACTGAAGCTCAAAGATCACGAATCCTTATACCATCACTTGACAGAAATTATATACTTACTGAATCTAAATTCTAGGATTACAATGACTTTAACACTACCGTCTTAACCGACTTTAAGTATGTAGTATACAACCAATGAAACATTTTTAAAACTACCGTCATAATTGGCACATAAAACCTAAATTGTTATTATTAAGTACACTCTACTGACCACTAAACATATATTATAAGAAGGTTTAGTAATTATTTCATAAAATATAATTATTTTTCAAAATTTCTCCTTAGGGTGTTGTAATACTAAATTATGTTATTTTTTGTGGCTTACAATAAATTCGTATTTATTTTTTTCAATACTAAATGGACTTTGACTGTGAAAGTCAAAAATACTATATATATACGAATATGTTAGTTCTAAATTTCATTAATATGTTTTGAATTTAAATTAAATTATATATTATGTAAGCTAGAGCAAAGCCGGTGTAAATAAAAAGAAATAATCTCGTCACCTTATACAGAATAAACATATATTCAACTGGGGCTGGCTGGAAAAGAATTAATTAGGGTAAAATAAATATCAATCAAATTAGTATTTTATTTTATATATTGCAAATTAACCTTATCTTTATAATTATATATAATTATCCGGCTGTACTCACGTTATTGCTATCGAAATTTGACCGACTAGTGCCGAACCCGTTCAGTTGACGCCGCCATCCCGCCATGCTCAGAGCTCGTGAATAAGGACCCCGAATGGGTTCCGTTACTAAATTTCCTTAGTAATAACGTGAGAACTACCGGATAATTATACTTAACAGTAATCATGGATAACGAGAGTATATTTTTTAAGCATTTTCAGAATTCCAAAATAATATATATAATACTTACTATAAGGCATCCGGGAATCAGCGAATTTCATCCTAAAACTTGCCGATAATTCTCTATTACAATTATTCAGGAAATATTTTTATCATAAAACGGATAATTTAAGTTCGTTAAAGTAGAAAAACATTTTATTTGCAAAGTCTAGCTAGTTAGTCAGTTTACTGAGCTCAAAAGAAAAAATAATGAGTCTGCATTTTCAAGAATAAAAGAAGTTAGGAGAGGTCTTCAGATGTAAAAGTTATGTAATCTTCGAAATACGACTTCTTACTTTACTTAATTACACCCACATTTTATTTAAATTATGAGGTTTTATTGATCGTAATTTCTTGGAATATTTGTTACATTAATCTTTATATTTTAATTATTTTATAAAACGCAAGTTACTCGCGGTTTCAGCCGCGAATATGTGATTTTATTCACGAATAGTAGCATAACGCTCGATAACTTCAAAGCCTTCCTAAAGAACCTGCATATCACAATTAAAAATATTTTTGAAATTCCTTAATTGTTTCGACGACAGCGTAATGAAACAAAGAAAATTTTCCGCTTTATTTTAAAATTAGTACAGACCAGGAATATTAAACCAATGGTACACGTGCCACAATTGGCACGTTTGAATGTTTTGATGACACGCACAAAATCCAAAACAAAACATTGATTGATAAAAAATATTTTAAGAAAAATTGTTTGTATTTATTTGTGGCATGTTAATTATTTTTTAAAAAATTGACTTTATGGCACGAACATCAAAAAAGGTTCGCCATTCCTGGTATAGACTATTAATAAATCTAAAATCATTTTCAAAGCAAAAATTGAACTAATTTACAAAATATTGTAATATAAAAATATTTGGTCTAATTTGGTCTAAAAAGGATCTTATTTGGTCTTATATTTAAACTTTATTTATAAAAAGGATACGGAAGCACCTCTCAGCGTCAGCAGGAGTCGCAAACCGTACAACGGCGCATCCAGGCGTCGTGAACTCCAGATACACTACATGACCTAATTCGGACAATTTGTGTCCTAAATTCAGGAAATTTGTGTTCGGTGGTAACTGACACATAAGTAAAAACTTCATTATCTTTAGTCAATGTTTTAAATATAATCTTAATAATCAATTTAATATACTCACGTTGCTTATTTGTAATGTAACTGGATCACCTCTGAACATCTGGACATTACATCCGCTAGGACGAGGTCCATTTGGTCGAATTTGACTTGCATTTGGTCCACTCGGAACTAATGGTCGTGGACCTATCATGGGGCTCACGGGTCCGGGGTATCTATTAATATTCATGGGCATCCTGGGTCCTATTGAAATATGAACCATTTGGTTAGGTCCTGGGCCTCTTGGACCTGGCATTTGACCACATCGCAGACCTGATCCAGTCATAGGTCTTGGGCCCGGACCGATAATAGGACCAGGCCCCGGCATACGAACAGGTCCTGACATAGGACCAGGACCAGACATATGACCAGGGCCAGACATAGGTCCCCGACCGGACATAGGCGCTGGGCCAGACATCGGAACAGGACCGGAAATAGAACCAGGGCCGGACATAGGGCCAGATCCGGATATATGACTAGGGCCAGAAATAGATCCAGAACTTGACATAGAAACATGGGCACACATAGGACCTGGCCCAGACATAGGACCGGCACTAGACATAGAGCCACCACTGGATAGAAGACCAGGGCGCAATATAGGACCAGGGCCTGACATTTGTCCTTGACCAGACATAGACCCATGTCCAGATATTGCACTAATGCCAGATATAGGGCCCGAGCCAGAAATTTGAATAGCACCAGACATAGCACTGGAGTTGGACATCGGAACAGGACCAGATTTAGGAGCGGAGTTACATATTTGGCTAGATCCCATCATTGAGCCGGAAGGAGGACCCGTAAGAAGACCTGGGCCTGATATAGACGGTGGCCCCACAATATGACCAGCTCCAGGGATAGAATGTGGACCAGAAATAATAGCGGAAGTAATAATAAGTCTATTAGCTTCATCATTTCCTGATATCGGAGGACAATTATATCTCTGATTCACTCGTTGATCCCGACCGAGAATACATGTTCTATTTATTGAAGTATTCGGACCATTGGTGTTAACATTTGAAACTGTATAATCCGATATCGGCAAGTTGTGAAAACCTGGTGGTTTTTGTCCAATCGGTCCAAACTGGTTTTCATCCATATGTGAAATTTGTGATACATTTTCGCTGGAATCTTCACTAGTTCTAATACAGAGATCATTTTGGCTGGTTTGGCTGTATGGAGTCTCGACGGAACGTGTGAAATTATGATCTCGATCTACGATTATCCCAATTTTATCGAGAAGTTCCTGTTGGAACAAACTTGCATCTATAGCAGAATTTTGTCCTCGAATGAATCTTTTGTATTGTTCGGATAAGTCTTGAATCGACTTCCCAAATTTGCCAAGACCCGGCCCTACGCTTACTAAACCTTTGGGTAGTAAAGTTTTAACGTGGGACGAATTGTTTATAGTGACTTTAAGTTTTTTTCCATAGAATATCTGTCCGTTCAACATTGATACAGCCTGAAAAACATTATATAGTTTGAAAATTCTTTCCAAAACGACACTTTATACACTTTTTAAGTGAATTTTTCTTGTTACATTAAATCTACCTTGAAGGAAACTGAAGGTAAGTGCTGATTTTACCTGAACAGCTTCTAATGGGTGGCTATACATAGCATTTGCGTATTTATGCACGGTCGTGACAACAGAACACACTAAAACTTTCCCTGCCAATTCAAGGACTTCTTTTAGTTCAGATTTATCACAACGAAACTGAAAATAAAGTTCATATATTGCTAATAATAATATCATCACAACAATGTTAAAAAATTTAACGAGTGAATACTGAAACAATTACATAGTTAATGAAATAAAAACTGCACTAAATACCCACATTTGTGACATTAATCCAATTAGTAATCGGGGGGGAAATTCCCAATGACTGAAGATAATCTTCTCTTATATGAAAGTCACTTGTATCGGTTTCATATTCCTGGTTATGTCTGAATGTACTCTCAGTATTGTGTGACTCTCTATACAATAAAACAAATATAATAAGTAAGATACATACAAAAAAAAACAATTGTATTAATTAGTAACTCAAAAACATACCTCTCTCCTATATCGACTGTTGCATTTGACTCAGCATCGTTTTCTTTTTCTTTGGCATCTAAGAGAATTATATTAAAAAATAACTACAGGACGGTTTTTCTTAAAGTTTAATAATACATTATTAAAAATTATTATATTTAATGTTTTTAATAACTGAACAATGGGATGGTTTACTAGAGGTCACAGGTGCAAATACATTTTTAATACTATATTTTTTTTAAATATCTTTTTACTTAACAAGTATGCGTTATAATATCCTTACCTATTTGTAGCTCAACCATCTCGGTCTCCACCTCGGTAGTCAGCTTCCCTTCACTCTCTTTTAGTTTTAACTTCTCCCAAACCCTATTAAGATGTTCTTTGGACTCAAAATTCAGCTTTATTTGGAAATCTGAATCTGACTTGCCCTCTCTACTATCATTCACTTTTGATATATGCACACCACACTGCAACAAAATTGTTACTTCTACTTCCTAGTTTGTAAAATAAAATTACAATATAAAATGTGTTCAATTCATTATAACATCAAGGTAAGGATAAGATGCAGCCATATTATTATTATAAAACTGCACAATAATGTAATTTAATAAATTTTAAACAACTTTTTCAGTCTTGGAAATAATGCTAAATATTATTTCTTTGTAAAATGTGTACAAATATTGAGGAACAAGATTTAAAGTGATTTAACATAAATTATAATTTATCTACCTACAATTTAAGTAACTTTTATATTAAAAAATATGTTGAAGTCAGATGTTAAGTGTCACTTGTCAATCTATAAATAAAATATTATTATTGTCCTTGTCCATGTAAACAAAGGTTTATAATCATATACCAAATATATATCTGCCAAAAATAAAGCCATTATTTAATAGACATAGTAAGAGTACTGACCCACAAAGCTCCCCCATTCTGGACAATTATAGAAAGCCTACAATATTTAATATTTCAGATTGCAATTGCAGATATTATATAACATGTTTTTTGCAATTCTATTTTCCACAAACTTGCTTTAAAAAATAGTAGAATTTAATTTAAAATTCAGATCTTAAGTTATGTTTTTGGCATTATGACTTAGTTTTACTTAAAAACCATCAGAACAAAAAAGAATATTAATATTTTTTCTGTGTTCATTAATTTCCATCAGTTTTTTGTATAAATTACAGATATTGAGAAAAGTTTTAAAGGTATAATATTAAGAAATATAAAAAATTCAATCCAGACACATGTACCAGATATATAAAGCATGTAATTGAAAAATTATTTTATTATTTATATTAATATTGCCGGATATATAAGTGAGGAATTCGCAAAAGCTGCTTAGATTTAAACATAAATTATTATTGAAATTACTTAGTTTCTTTGTGATAATTATTGAAGTATATATAGCTGTAGTTAATATAACTGTAGTGTTTGTTTCTATGAAATTTAATATATAAAGTATCTTTAATATTGACCCTGTTTCAATATAATTGAAAAATAACTTTAAAATAAAAAAAAATATTGACGAACAAAAAATTAAGCTACTCAGGTAGTTTAACATTATATTAAAGGCTGTATATTTTAAAATATTGACTTACTGCATCCTTAATATAATCCAGGACTTGTTCAGATGTCCAGTCGCCACAAGCATTGCTCACCACCAAAGTGAACTTCTTCCTATCTTGAATGTTTAAGGTCGGCTGATTTACTTCTATGTTTGAGT
The DNA here is from genome assembly GCA_959347395.1 of Mechanitis mazaeus. Lineage (NCBI taxonomy): Eukaryota > Metazoa > Arthropoda > Insecta > Lepidoptera > Nymphalidae > Mechanitis > Mechanitis mazaeus. The sequence continues at coordinate 11,557,130 of OY365754.1, forward strand.
CAGTGACAGAATCTTCAGATTGGTTATCAGTATATCGTCTCCGCTTATTGCTATTTAATGTAAGATCACTCATCCTATCCTCCTCCTGCGGGGAATTTTCAGAACTTTTGCGTTTCTGTCCATTTGAATAATCGTTTGAATTTTCGTCAGTACCGATTTCTTTTATTTTGCTGTAAGATTGGTCTATGTTTTCATTGTCTTCCGGCTCTTCTTTCACAGGCTCGGTTTTTACTGATGATTCCAAATCTTGTACAAAGTCACTTTGGCTATTGTCAATTGAATCCATATTATTTATGCGTTGATACGCAAGTCACAATACACCTTTACTGGTCAATACCATCAAAATTTAAAAGCATTACATTTTTTTAAACTCTTTTTATTTATTACTTCTTTTATCACGAACTGTTACGTCACAACAGGATCACTTTAGCCACGGTTAGTCTATGATTTAAATATTTAATATACCACTGTTGTAAATCGATAATTAGTATTTTTTTAATAATATAGGTATAACGAAACCCAATTCTATTAATTTACCTGTTGACACTTCAACATTTGTCAATTTTGGAAAATTTTACAATGACAGGTACAGAACACAGACTAAAATCCATATCAATAATTTATTTATGGCCATATTCCTAAAATAAGTTGAAAGGTACATAATCGAATTTTTGTATTCTTTTTTGAAATATTAATTAAATATCACAAAAAAATAGACAACGTTTTTTTCTATAGGATTAACACAAGAATGTAATTGCAAATTTTCTAGGCTACCTTTGATAAATAATTGGTATTCCCATTTATTATAACAATGATAGAATATTAAATAAATAATTTTATCTTTCTTTTTTTAATAATTTGACAATGAAGCACATATTTTGCCGGACACGAGAACAACACTTTAAATTTCCACTTCTATTTCATATAAAAATAAACTTACTCTATAAATATATATTACATTTTTTCTCAAGCCTTAACTCATTAATGAGTTGGATTGATGCCACAGATTCCTTTAATTTTTTGAATGCGCAATGTAGTTAATAAACAACATTCACATATTTAAAAAAAAAGTATAGTAAACTCAAGTCTAGATTTTTTATTTTTTTATCCGAGTCAGTAATACATATCTAATACCAAATATATATCTTTAAAACGAAAAAAAAATCATCCATTTAAGGGTTAATGTATAAAGGATGTAAATATATAATGTGTGTATGTATCTAAAATTGTATGTATTTCTTGTTTTATTTTCTTTAGTTACTCTTACTTATAAAATACTTTTTCTAACTTATCTGTCAAGATGCAATGCACAGGTGAAAATATACGATGAAAGTTATACTTCATAATTCGATGTAAGTACTCTATAAGGAAGGAATAAATGTGTTAGTCCAATTAGCAATGTATAGAAACATTCATCTATTATTTAGAAAGCTGATATGGATTCCTTTTTCTTGAGTTAAAATATATACTTGTAATTAGTTTAATACATTAGTTTAAAGTTTTTGCACTCTCCGGCTGCAGAGTCTATAATTCGCTACTGGTAGTTTTTTGAACACACTCTATCGGCTTAGCGTAAACTTAGATTACTACGAAACAAGAGCAACGCCATCTGGTGGTAGAAAGCTGGTATTGTTTTTACTTAAATTTAAATTATTGTTATTGAAAAACTTGTTATAGGCATCCTGAACTACTGATTAAATCTGAAAATAAATTGCAACATTTTCGATACTTTTCTATATTATTTTTAAAAATCATTTCTAATAGTGACTACTTTTAAATGCAAAAAATCTCATATCATATTGTTACGAGTAGTAAGAGAGATTGAGAGAGCTCGCTTTTACAAACAAACTTCTTTTGTTAGCGCGCAAAACAAATTTTCAATTTTGTCACATTAGAATTGTTGTGATTAGCTTCTTAAGCTGATTTTTGCAAAGATCTTTTTAAAAATCTTGTTTATTGAGCGAAGCTCTCTATGAGAGACTTTTCTGCATCCTTAGTGCAAGTATCAATCAAAAACGGTGCATTTGAAAATTTCCAAATTTTGCACACATCAGTGTCTCTATCAAGACATCAGTCTGGTAGTGATTTTAAACAAAAAAATTTCAAAAAAAAAACAAATAATGTAATAATGTCTCATATTGAAAAATAGGTGAGGACAGAATGCGTCGACGTTTTGACAATGCAGCTTCGGTGCTGTTTGCACCTCGCTTCACTCAATAGTGAGATTTTGCGAACGCAGCAACTTACAATTGAAGTCGCGCTCCTAGTATAGTTTTTATTTTCATGGCATAATTTATAATTTACTTTACCCTTGCAAAAAATGTTTAACATCTTATAACGGATAGTGTTATTAATATTATATTTGATTATAACAAAAACTGATAAAGTTATCGAATATCTACGATAAAAAACGAAAATACATATTTTCCTAAGTAAGGCTTCATAAAATTACAAATTTCGTTGTAACGGTTCCCTCGTTAACTGAAGGTAATTTTTTGCCGGATTCTGCTTCCGACAGGTACAAATAGCCTCTGTCAGATCGACTGTTTTCATTAAAATTATGCTTACGTTATACCTTGCGTTTCTCTTAAATATAGTACACATTTGTTTTTTTAGTTAGTAGATAAATTAATATCTTTTTGACTCTAACATTACTTGTTCAGGATTGTTTTGAAGTCCTATTTTAAATTAAAATTATGGCGCTGTGTCTTAAAAGAATATTAAATAAACAGATCACTTTTATAGTAATAGTTAGGATTAGATATTAGTATATAATATATAGTAGAGGTAATACCGAACAACATAGTATATTTTGTTTGTAGAGTTACCAATTTTGTTATAACTTTTTTTATGGTTCTATTTTAGAGCTTCTCTTAGTGATAAAATCAGTTATAAAAAAGTTATTGCTTATCGTTCTAGTTAGATCTGTGCTGAATGCGAGTTTTCTAATCTATCCAATCGTGTGTGAATCTTAATTTGTATGAAATAATAATGTCACCTTACATTCGATAGATGGCGTTACTCTTATTTTAAATAAATAGACGTCTTATCTAGTAGGAACTAGTGATGGACTGGAATAAGATTGTGATTCGAGACCCTCGAGCAATTTTACTACCTCACGCGAATCATTTTCTAATTTTCGAGTCACTCGCGTTACAAATATCACTCGAATTACAAGTTTTGCAATTACTTATTTACTTATAGTTACCTACAATCAAATACCTAAGGTTAAAGTTTACCACTTAGTTTACAAAAACACTTATTTTACACCAAGAATATCAACTAACTCAAAATGACATGAATTTTACATTTTTATGGACAAATTTTCAATCAATCATTTTCCTACTAAAGTTATAGTATGGTAAACTACGAGATACCAATTGAAATCTGTCAGCTTTTACCGCAAAGATATAGAGTAATAAATGAAATAGAGTACTAAAGTGACGTTTATCGATAAAATCAACTCGAAGTTGATTCGATAACTCAAGTACATAGAGACTCGAGATTTTTTTTTTTAATCGAATACGAATTTGTCAAACTGACTCGAATGACTCGAGTAAAACCAGGGTCGCATCACTAGTAGTAGTAGTGTTATGGTTCCTTATTTGAATTTCGGGTTTAATTCTCATTTTTTTTAAATGGCATTGCTTTTATTTTTTTTATCGACGTAAGTTTAAGCTTTAAAGCCTTTATTAATAAATATTTATCAAAGTACCAAGTTGGAAATTTTTTAAAACTCATCGTAATAAAAAATCAGTTAGTTGTTTCAATAAAACTAATTTACGGATATAACTCGCGTTTATTTTTACAGTTTTTAATTTAAACCCTACGTTTCGAGTTATTTGCATCAAACGTGTTCGCGGTAAGAAGAGATGATGGTGTCTGACGGGACAGACACCCTCATTGTTATATCCATAAATTAGTTATATTGGAATGTGTAGTACTCGTGTAAATCTTAGAAAACATTATCCGTTAGTTGTGCTTAAAAGCTTAATCAGGTAAAAAAGAAATACACAACGTTTAATTCATATTTGCTCTGAGAGAAATTTAATTTCCTGAGTACAATCCAATCGCGTGTTTTATAATATTTTTTTTTATAAAGTAAGAATTTTTGTTAAAAGTTTTGCTTTTAATATAAAAGTTGATTACGCTACCATAAACTATATGACTGTACTGAAGACAAACATAAAACTTTAAAGCCCTTTCTGGATCAAATGTAATAACTTGGAACCTGTATCTAGGATTCAGTATATAGTATCCTATGTCAATATTACCAACTTTTATGAAGCAATTGAGTCAATGACTCATAAGAGACCGCTTCTACTCCATACAACGACTCGGCGTTAGAATTTTACTTGAATAAAAGACGGGAAAGGCACCACAGGGATATTTGAGACTTGAAGCAAAAGAAAATGAGACTATGTCGATAAACTTCTTTTTTTTTATATAATATTGGGTTTTGAAGTACTTATTTATGCCAAAGTATTTTTAAAATTATATTTTTTTAACCTGTTGAATATATAAGTATGTTTAAATATTAATTCTTGACACCATTTCAGAGTTTTTATACAAATTCGGTAAAATAAATCAAAACTTCATGCTCAGAATTTAACTAAATATTTGAAATTAGATAAGTATGTTCAAAACTATACAATTATATAAGTTATCAATTCATCAGTACGTTTATTATAATACACTTGTTTACTATTTGGTTAAAACTTTGGTTTTGTTGAAATTAGTATCAGATGCAGAACTTAGTATTTTCTTAGATTTTCACGAGTACATATTTGAAATAAAAGTATTTTTACGGATTAAAACTCGCGTATAATTTGGTTACATTTTAATTTTAACCCGACGTTTCGAATACTAAGCAGCAATCGTGTTCACGGGTAGACGAGATGTAGAGATGTCTGAAAATGTATCTCATAAATGTATGTATGTACCTCAATCCATTTTACGTACTTAAAAATAAACAAGAGCTAAGTCGTAGTTTCAGCGTGAAATTGTGAAGCGCTTATTCATTTATAGAACACATTACAGCTAAGGATAGCTCTAATATCTGAACGACAAATACAACCTTTTTTTTTCCTAGTAAATATCTGTTATCCGACCAAGAAAGTGATGGTCGGGGGTTTATGTGGACTACTCGGTCAAGCCTGTCATTTTTAAGGCTGCCTATTAAAAACTTACGGCTGCCCTCATAGCCTAGGATTGATTTTTTATCATTTGAAAAATCCGTTGCAGAAACAGGATTTTGTAGGAAAGAAAATGCAGGTCTCAATTTTGGTCCGGTCAAAATCTAATTTGGTAAACACATTCACAAAGGTTGATATTGAAAATAGTCAAGATCAATTAAGGTCTTCTATTTTTTTTATTTTAAAAGTTAAAAAAAACTCGCGAATCAGGGTGAAAAATAGAAGCGCGGCGAAGTCTCCAGAACTATCATTTGTTCATTTCGTCTTTAAGGGCGATAGTAGTAAGTTCATTTTAAATTTGGTTAAGTAAAGATAAAAGAATATATAGTTGATGTACTCGTCTCCCTTCAAATTTGCCTGGCAAACGCACGAATCCATGGTATGCTAAGAAGTTTTGTCTCTGTCTCTTTTACATTTGTCTTTTTAAAATTTTATTGATATTAATAAATGAAAAAACCTCTATTTTAACCGAACCACATGCCACAGATAATCAGTGACTGTATGAGCATTGTCAAATGTCAATGCCATTGTCACGATGATTTAATAATAAATAAATCCCATGTGTTTCTTCATTTCAAATCCATAAACTATCAACAACCGTAGGACATAGATCAATAAATAATACTATATGCAAGTAAATACTTATTGTTATTAGTCTATGACTTCAAAGCTTAAAGCATTGTTTTGTTAATATTTGGAAAGAACGTATAGTAAAACTTTTCCCAACTCATAATGTCAAGAAGTCCAACTCTGTATTTAAAAGGTGCTTTTGTAAGTATTATAAATCATACTAATAATTTAGAATGTATATCCAAAATTTTCATTTTGAATTTGAATTAAAACAGCATAAAAAGCGGCTAGTATTTTATATATAGATAATCTTGTATATTATTTCACAATTTTCTGTATCTGATCATTATTGATAACATTATTTATATTTCCTTATATTGTCCACTTTTAACTATTTCAGTCAGACTCATGTGAGTCAGGGGATGAAGTAAATGAAGAGGAAGATATTTGGGATGACAGCAAACTCAACAATGCCTATGACAAAGCACTTAAAATAGCAAACGAAGAAGTTGCTAGAAGAGTTGCAATGTCTACTAATACTGCAAAACCTAAAGAAGGCAAGGTTCACATGCTTGTAATGTATATGATTATACAAGAAAATATATCATATTAAAATATTGTGTTAAATAACAAGATTAGTAGATTTACATAAAATTAACTGTCATAGTTCAAATGAAGTTCATAGCAATATATTATCTTATTTATATATTTCTAGAGTGTAAAAAGTTGATTTATTAACAGACTATACTATATGAGAATACTAATAATAAAATCCAACAGGTAACTCTAAACCCAAAGTTAAATCTCATCACGAAATTACCAAATGGTTAGTTGGCATGAATTGCAGAGCGGTTTACAACGAAGATGGGATTGAGTATGAAGCCGTTGTGTTGAGAATTATTAATAATAAAGAGTGTGTTATTAAATTTTTAGGTAATAAATAAATGTACAAATATTTTGTTTTAGAGTTGATAAAGTAAGAAAAGCGAGTTTAATGTTTAAAAAAATATTTACATCTAAAACATATCTTCTGTGTATATGTTTAGGAATGAACTCTATTTAAATGCATTTCTTGATATCTTTTAATCCTCAATGAGAGAAGTCCTAGTAGTTTTTTGAATGAGTGGACACTTCAATCATTTTCTAGATCTTTTTAAGCACATAATAATTTTTGATAGGTTTATTATTAATAGCTTTATATATATCTTTTATCTGCTAATCTTTTCAAACTTCTTGAAAAAAGTTATAAGAATAAATTTCAACTTTATTAAATACCTTTTAAAATTAAAATAAGACAAAGATAAACTACTCATAATTGGAAGTAGGTTTAAATAAATTAATGACTTTATTTTGTGAGAGACTTGTTGGCTTATTTATATTCAATTATAAGAATAAAATTAAATAATAAGAAAGAAATATTATATTTATATTTTGTTATTTATTGATTTTCAGGTTATGATAACACAGAGTTAGTACCATTGAAGGATCTATTACCAAGCTTAGGTAATGCAGAAAGGACAAGGCAAATCCAAGACTCTATCGCTTATAAGATCCATGGATCATCTGAGATGGAATGCAGTGATCAACCTTCAAGTCCTGGAAGTGCAAGTAATTGTTAAATGACTTACTATTTACTATTATCATTCAATGTGTCACAGTTATTCTACCATGATATACTCAGAGTACAATTTTTAAATATATGCTAGGAAATATTTAATAATAAATAATATACCTTGAGGATCTCTACTAGAGGACACCGGAATTAAGAAAATTCTCAGTGTCTGTGCCTACACATAACAAAGTGAAGCTAGTTTATTAATGGTGCACTATTAGCTGGTAAATTTAGCTATTCTGTTGTTTGAACTATATTTTATTGAATGTTTTATTTAGGCATTTGGAATTGCTCATTGCCATTGACACTCTCTATTCCTCTGTAAATCTTTTTTTCATTTAAATAACAATTATTTTATTAATTGATTATGTGTGTTTGTGTTTTGCAGCATTCATGCAGAGGAAGAAAAAGTCAAGTAAAAAGAAAAATAAACAGAAACAAACCCATAGTTTTGAGTTTCCAGACATACCCATGCCTAATTTAGCTCAATTTAGCAATGTAAGTATAATATACATCCTATTTGTATACATATTTATTATATTTTATTTACAAATATTATTACTGCTACTGTTTAGTACATTATGATACTGAAATATTGAAAAAAATATAGTTTTGATATATGAGTATCACATATACATATTTAATACTAATGTCCTAGGATTTTAAGGCCCTTAATAATCAAATCCTTTTCCTTATTACGGAAAAGTAGTCTGAGCTGAAATGAGAATTTTGTTTTTAAAATATTTCCAAATATTTTTTTATGTTGAATTTTACTTTTTTTGCTCTTGTTTTTAATAACCAAGAATTTGCAGAATTTATTGTAGTCACAACAACAAAAATTAAAATCTTTTATATATATCTTCAGCTATCCCCACCAGAGATGCCACCGCCTCCATTGTTACGCACTGGCCAGGAATCTGAAGATCAAGCTCTCTCTTCCATGTTACTGAGTTGGTACATGAGCGGCTACTACACGGGCTTGTACCAAGGAATGAAGAGGTAACATATATAGCTGTAAAATAGTATAAAAAAATATATATTATCACATTGTTGAGAAAGTTTGTCAGCTTCAATGGTTTTGCCAGGAAAAGAAGAATCTTTGAAGAAATTGAGTTTTTCTATTATTCTTACTTAATTCCTTCCATAAACGCAATTTTGCTTTGGAATTGGCTACCAATAGTCATCAGACAAGCAAAGACTTTAACTTCTTTTAAAAATTTGGTCAAAGAACATTACTTTCACCTCTGTCAGTCACAGTAACGGCCTTTATATATATATGTATTTTATAAAACTTAAATTTTAATACTTTTGTGTTATGTAAATATGTATGTATCAGACCTTTACCTGTGTTCATCATACTATAGTTTATATTTTTCATATATATGTAAATATTTATGTATATTTATTTATTTATTTACGTATAGTATATTTTCTCTATATGTTAGGCTTTGTATTTTTATGTAATATTATGCATCACTCTTCTCTATAAACTATACCTCCTACTGTTTTAAAGTTGTCTGGAAGAGATGGCTATATAGCGATATGACTATTGTAACCCTAACATTTAAATTTAATATTGTTTTGTTTTTTTTCTGTGTATGTGGTATATTATTATTATTATTAATTTTTTGAGGTATATTAGTTTTAGTTACTTTAAATAGTTTTATAACTACTTGTGCACTGTTATTTTAATTCTATTTATTTTTATGAATTCTCACCTGTTCCTGGTAGAAATCCGTTAGAGAAAAGCTCGCCCTTTGTACATTTATCGCTAAATGTGTTCTTTAATGTATCTGGTGTATAATAGTGTTAAATAATAAAAAAATATATACCTTTGGCGAAAGGAATAATCCTGATTCGTACATCGCATATCCTTTCAGAATCCCTCTTATTCACCACCTATTTTCTCAATCAGTACGTATAGAGTACCGACAATACTGAGGAGACCAATGCCGCTGCAGTTTTTTGTAATCTCGTTGCGACGCTTTCTCTTTATTAATAATAATATATAATAATAATAATAATAATAAAAAGGCAATTTTACTCAACACGGCACGTTTTGTGAGGAAGTTCCTATCTTTGGAGTCCTAACCACCGGTACCTTGGTCCCTACACCCGATGCCGGTGGGCCTCCTATTTTTTATATATTTTTCTATGTATATTTTTATATGTATTTAATAATGTAAATTAATATGACAAATAATTAATAAATATTAATAATAATATTAATTCTATTTATATATTTTTTTATGTTTACAGGGCACGTGCAGAAAGAAAATAAAAGGAAGCAAAATTTTAAAATAAAGTTTATTTTAAGTCACATAACTAAATAAAAATAGAAATGTTGTTAATTAAAAATAAATTATGCCTCCAGTTTTCTGTTAACTATGTACAAATATACATCTTGATAAATTGAATTTTGTTTTAATTCTCGCATCTGATTGGTTTAATGTTGCTATTAATTAGCCACAGATTATGTACAGTATGTTATTATTAAATGCTTATATATTATTAAAAACCACCAAAAACCCCTTTTTCTCATAAACCAGCCAGAAACTAGAACAATATTAGTTATACGATTATTTACTTATTATTAAAACATGGCAAAGATTCCTTATGCTTTTAAAGAATATTTACATTAAATATCATAATTTACACACAAATAACTGAGACTTAAAAGTAAGCTTTTTAGAATGTCATAAGTATTTTTAAATATTATATACTTATAATCATTTCGAGTGATGACAAAAAAATATATTTTTTTTAACTATGGCAACAATATTCGAAAAAACACTAATATATTTTAATTTGTTATTATTAATAAATGGACGGATTTTTCTCAATTCTCATCACCCATCCAATTATTTATCGATTTTTTAAAAATATTGTTTATTCATATAATAATGCTTGCTGCATGATATGAGTATTATTAAATATACTTCAATTTACAATCTCTATATTTTGAAAGTTGTCAAACATAAATCTTTTACACTTTCGAATATAGACTAGCTTTATATAGTGTTGTATAAAATCGATAATTGCAGCCATTTTTTATTTATTGAAACCCTAGAATTCTGATATTTTTTATTAACATATCGATGTTTACAATCGTTCAGCCTTATAAAGCTACTTACACACGTTGATACTATTAAGTTAAAACCTGTAACAGTAATAAACATTTTTATTGATATATCGATATGTAAAATCGCTCAGTCATATATAAAGTGAGTTTCACACGATTATGATTAACTAGAACATATGACGGAGGTTCATAGTGACAGAGGTTCATACCAAACCTCTACAAATAAGGGTGGTTGCAAACGTAATATACATATATATCTCGTTGTTTTAAGTTAATTCCAGTACAAAGGTCTTCGTTCACACCAGCGTACTCAGTTCGTGTGCGTCGTGGCTGAGGTCCACGGTGGCGGGCGGCACGCCGGGGGAGGCCGCGCCCTCGCCGGGGGGGGTGCTGGTAGGGGGCCTGGGGGATAAACTTGTATTATTATATGTAACTTTAATTTATGTTAATTATGTGGGAGAAATATCCTTATTTATAGGTTTTAAGTATTTTAATTGAAGTAAGTGTCATAGGTAAATAAGAAAACGTTTCTAAATGTAAAAAAACTACTAAATTTAGGAAGTGAATAAGATGAAATCAACTATTTTATTCGGCTATTTTAACTAACTAAAACAAACCTCTAAAGCATTTTACATATATTATTTATAAAACGAATGATCGTTAAAAGCATGCATAACAAAACCAACATTATCAGTAAAAAAAATGCGGTTTTAATAAGTACACAAACAGGTTGCTATAAAATACTTATGTAAAACGAGATGATATTGAAGTATTGAGTGTAAAAAAATAACTATACGCAGTGAAAGGTAGTGTTGCCATTAAATTGTATTTGCCAATATTGTTGCAAATTAAATTTGTTTTATAGCATGTTATATGATAAACAATCTGTCAGTGACCTGAATTATGACAAATTGATTATTAGTATATTCATTTCATGCAACTGTAAAGATAAATTGAAAATTATGATTGCTGTTTTGTTAAACTAAACCGTTATTAAATGACGCGAGATTTATTATACTGCATATCTTATATATTAATAGCATAAGTATATCAGTGATTATAAGACGATAAATGCATTTGAAATATTAATTATAGTCTTATTTTAAAAATAAAAAAAAAACAAAAATTTAAAACCAACGAAAAGATTTCATCGTTTTAGAATGTAGATCAACGAATTTTAATTCACAATAAAATTAGATCAAAACCTTTCATAGGTTTCGAAATTCTTAAAAATCTTTTGAATAAACCTTTTTCGCGGGAGAGTCACTATTAATTTATAATAATTTCAGATAGTTTTTAAAACGTACATATGTATCATAAAGAAACATTCTAGAGAGAACTTGACCATTCTAGACGATAAAGAGGTAAGAGTATAGAAGGACAAGTAGAATAAGTGAAAGAGAGTTGTTCATTTAATTCATAAGACGGGCGATTGTCTATGGTTAGTGATTGGCGACCCTGAGCTAAAGGTCTTGGGTTCGATTCCCACACGGGACGTAATAGTGCGGGGGTTGGTATAAATAAAAAATTAAGACTGTAAAAAAGATACCTTAATTAATATACTATGAGACTAAAATCTATACAATATTAGAGTCCTCAAATCCTTGAAAAGGGGATTTATAACTACAAAAAATTTAATCTTACCTTATAACATACGGTCCCCCTTGCTGTAGTAGAGTAATCGGATGGTTGTATGGAGCGGTCATGCTGTGGAAACTCAAATTCCCAGTATTATTCAAGTGCCCATTGCCCATTATAACTCCATTTGATGTATTGGCATTCGTTACATCCGGTGCTCGGAAGGCTTTAACCAAATTTGTCTTTTCTTTCTGCCATACAAATACGTTATGTACCATTGCGCAGCCGCAGAAGACGATACCAACACCAATGAAGACTGATGTCACTATAGCTGGCGTTGAATGGAATTGAATGAACGTGTACAGGATTATGCCTGAAAAGAATGATTGAATGATTTAGTAATTATCTAGTATATATAATTAATAATAAGTCCTATACTGTGCACAGTGAAGCTGAGCGAAGCATTGATGCTAAATGAGTTTTGCATACTTGTAAAATGAGCATTTGTAAATAGTGGCTATAATTGTAAGCCTAATAAGAACTCGCGCAGGCGATTTCAAAACGTTCCACATGTTAACTCTATGGGACATACTTTGACCATTTAATAAAAAACTACAATCACAAATTTCACCAAAAAACTTCAGGACCTATAAGTCCTCGACAATTCTACCAATTTTCGACATCCTACCATTATTCCTCTCGGGGTAGCATAAGTAACGAAGAAAAGTACGACCTTCGCTTCGTTCAGCTCAATCATACAGCCCCCTACATTATATCTTTATAATAAAAAATCCATGTTTTTACATGTATCAGTTGTAGAATCCAAAATAGGAAACAAGTTAATAAGAAACAAACAAACAGTCAAATACAATGTATTTTACTGTTTGTTTGTTAGCTACTTTATCGTTCGCAATTTGCGTTTCATGAAGTTTCAAATAATCTAAGGAATTTAGAAAACAAAAATATATATCAGTACAGATAGAATACATACAAAATTGGAATAACATTGATCTTGTCCCGAAAGCAATGTTGTAACATGTTCAAACATGTTCAAACATGTATCTTTTGGTAGTTAATAGATTTCTATAGATAATAATTGAGATATCATGAACAGAGATGTGCAGTTAGAAAATTATCGATATAAAAATCGTAACATTTAACCCATTTCAGATTTAATATAAAGTGGTTCTAAGTACCAATATAATAAAAACGAGTATAAAACTTACCGGTTAAAAATACAGGAATTGATATGAAGAATCCTCCGACCGCGCACACCCGTGTTATAGCAGACTTTTGTAAGTACTTATTAGATCTGAAAAAAGGAAATATATTATTAGTAAACAGCTTACTCTTTTGTTGTATTAATTATAAAGTACAATAATTAGTTTTTTTTATTTATAGTTAGTTTTTTTTTAAATATTCGTTTAAGATTTTTTACCGACGGACAGTTCATCCGGTTTCTGAATTAAACTTATTTTTTTGTATTACTTTTAAAAATATTTATTCTTAAAAGTTTGTTATTTTTTACATAAATACGAAAATTTTTTGAAATTGAAATTTTTATTTTTTTTTTATAACTTTTTTTAGTCGTTTCTATTTATTTATGTTTTGCTGATTATTTCAGATTGACAGAAAATCTATTGCATTGTCAACGTCAATAATGACAGTAAAACAATGATTATGAGACCAAATATAGGAAAAATATAATTAAATAAGATTCATTATTTATTAAAATATTTTACTTTCTGGGATTATAATTCTATTCTATGAAATTAAAAGGTATGAAACAGCGAACAGAAACTCGTTTGAGCACTTAGCACCACCTGTTGTATATTATAATTAGGGTTACCATCGCTGTATAATTTCATCATTTATCAGAATTTCATTAATAATTTTATTAACATTATTAAAAAGCCGTTAAATGTAAATATCTATAGATTTTATTATGTAGATATTAGAATTACTGTATTTTAAGATTAAAAATATTTTAATATTATATTATTTGTTAATTACAAAAAAAAATTTTGTTTTTTTTTATCAAGTCAATCCTAGTTGTAACCAAAGTGACCTTTAACTATTGCAATTTTATGATTACTATTTAACTGTAAGTATATAAGATTTGGAAGGACAGGAGAATAAACAAAAAAACCAAGGTTCGGCTAATGAAATGTCTTGTCTTTCCAATTTTTCATTATGGTGCTGAAACTTGGTCATTACGAATGCAAGACCGTCGCAAAATTTACGCACTGGAAATGTGGTGCTGGAGGCGTATGTTGAGGATCCCATGGACCGCTTTCCGAACAAACAAGTCCATACTAGAAGAACTTGAGGTCAAAGAACGCCTTTCATCGACTGGTCAATTGCGAATATTGAAGTTCTTTGGTCACATAACCAGGAAGGAGAACTCCATTGGAAGACTGGTGGTGCATGGTCATGTTGAAGGCAAAAGACCTAGAGGCAGAGCACCCACTCGATGAACAGACCTGATCAAGTCATCCACGCCAACTACCATGGAGGAATTGTCTCGCAACGCAGCGAACCGGCGAAAATGGAGAGACAATTGCGGGAAGTCTATTCAACCGAAACATGCAAACGAAGACTTAATACATGTATGCGTGCCGTCGACCTCGTACGCCATCAATACAGCCACGACATTCTGTCAAGAGTGTACGACTGAGGAGGAGGACGAGGATATAAGTAATTGAAATATGCAACTCGAGTGACATTTGTTACTCGAAACTCGAAAACTCGAATATAATTCGAGTGATGTAGTAAAATTGCTCGAGTGACTCGAGTCACAAATTCTTATTCAAGTCGCATCTGTACATCAGCCTCATGTCTTTCAAACTTGAGAAACAATTAATACTATTTTACAGAGCTAACCTTTTAATTATAGATCTATGGTTTCTGGTTTTCTTGTTCAGTTAAAAAACCTTCAATATTATTCATTACCATCCCTAACCAGTAAGTAATTACACTAACTCAATTTGGGTATCAATACTATATATTAGTTCACTAGTTTCATATTTCTGTACGCACTACGTGATCAAATAGATTAGTAAGTTTTTAAATCAATGGCTGATATAAATAATATAACAGCGACATCTATTATGCTCATAAAAAACTATTTTGTGCCGATCTCAATGAAATTAAAAAAATATATAACAAGGACCTCGAACCATAGTCAAAAGTGAGGACTCGCTGCGCTCCCAAAATCTCGGTATGTGTTAGCATATTGAGCGAAGTGATGAGCAAACAGCAACGAAGTTGCATTTACAAACCGTCGACCCATTCTGTCCTCAACAATTTTTTTTTCAAGCTCAATTTTCAGTCGAAAAGATTTTAGTTTTTCCGTCACTATTCTTCAACGACATCGATATTTATATTTTTTTAAACTACCACCACACTGATCTATCAGTGTGCAAAAATTAGCAATTTTCGGATATACCGTTTTTGATTGATGCTTGCACAAAGGATGCAGAAAAGTATCTCATAGAAAGCTTTCTCGCTTTGCTCAATAAATAACAGACAACTTACAATCAATTTATATACATAAATAAGTATACATATACAATAATTATACGTAAACACCCGTACCGTATATAGTACCGTATGTCTTGTGTACAAATATACAACGGGTGTAGTCGGTTAAAGCCATATGTATTCGCCAACGGTTTTTTAACTCTGACTTTACGCTTTGTTGATTAATAACCCAGGGGTTAAAATTTGCCCATTAAAAAGGGTTACAATTTTAATACAGGTATTTTTAATGCGAATTTGCAACGGGGTAAGTCTATTTTTACCGTTAATTTAAAATTTTAACGTTCAAAACTCTGCAATGATATACCTAAAAATAAATATATATACATATATCATGTATTAGTATTATAAAATATCTTTAACCCAGTCACAATTAATATGAATAAAACAATAGTTTTACACCTATTGTCTTATTATTTATATTAACTTTAGTAATCTGAATCATTTTTCATATATCAAGAATTCTTTTAAAGTTAGTATCTAAAATTACAAAAATAATATATCTCCTTAAATTAAAAAACGAGACAATTCTACAATATTATGAATTCTACAATATTATGAAATAAAATTTAAATTGATGCAAATACTATAATAAAAGATACATTGCAATCTTTATAATATGTATGTATTCATTGTTTGTTTTTTTTTTTATAAAAACTAAAGAATGTTACTTAGAGTACAAAAACTTTTGTTTGAATTAACCCATAGGAACTTTTTACGGCAAAATCTATTTTAACTATAGGGTGAATTATATATAATAAAACTGATTGGATTCGTTCGTTGAATTTGTTCGTTTTTATAACAATAAATGCCATATTACATGGGTGTAGGGGAGGATAATTATCACTGACGAAATGACTATTGTGTTTGTTTGTTATTTCGTTAGTTCTTTTACAAATCACGTTTAGCAATAATACAAGATGCCTCACGACATAAGTGATTGGGAACATCATATATGTTGGATATGATCAATAATAACAAAGTCAAAAATATCAACAAAATATCTGAATGCCTAGTGCCAATTTTCAACTTACTCGTTACGTTAGCGTAAACTTTATATGAAATGAGCAACGCCATCTAGTGAAAGTACAGTGAATACTCTTATTTCATATACATCAGTTCACGCTAACGCGATCGAGTAGGTTATAACAGGGATGGCAAAGCTTTTTTGATGTCCATGTCACAAAGTAAAAAAAAAATTTTTTTCAGTTAGGTAACGTGCAAAAAAAACATACAAAATGTTTCCATCAAACGTTTCCAGCAAAAAGGATAACTTATAAAAAAAATAATTCCTTTATGTGCATTAAAACTTTCAAACGTGCCACTTGTGGCATACGTGCCATTCGTTTGATGTCTCTGGGTTAGAATATTCGCACTCAGCACCCTATAACCAATTATAACATCCTAGGATTTAAGTAATTTTTTTTAAAAAGCCTAATAAAAACCGCACAAGCCGGACAACGTTTATACTGGCTGGACACGTAATCAAAAAACCTACCTATGTCCGGCTTTATCCGGACGCCTGGCAACGCTAGTTATGACATGCCGGTACACCTATACCGCGTATACTTTATCTCCACTGAAAGCAACGAGAAAAAGATAGTAATTTAAACGAGTTTTTTCTACTTTTCGTATTATTCCAATTAGGACTTAATTTAGTATAAAGGTCTCGAGGACAGTCTTATTAGTGTAATAACTTAATAAGCTTAACCTCACTTAAGTACTTTGAAATAGTTATTTGACATATTAACAACATTTCAATATATTTATCATAAAATGTTTGTATAGTATCATATAATACTTAGTAGTAGAGTAG
The DNA here is from genome assembly GCA_959347395.1 of Mechanitis mazaeus. Taxonomy (NCBI): domain Eukaryota; kingdom Metazoa; phylum Arthropoda; class Insecta; order Lepidoptera; family Nymphalidae; genus Mechanitis; species Mechanitis mazaeus. Next base: position 11,574,523 of record OY365754.1, read on the forward strand.
TAAAATGCATGACCTTGAAAAGTTTAAACAAGAATCATTTACCATTTTGATTAATCCAGAACAAAACAATCAACCACCACATTTTAATTTGTAGATTTGTTTTGGAGATGCGATGTCACGAAAATAATAAAGGTATACGGGACTTTAATAGCTAAAAATTAATAAAATATTTTAAAATACGTTTTAATTTTTAAGGTAAAACCTACCTACTGTATTTTATACTGAGATAATAATAATTAATTTAAATTGTTTAAAATGAAATTGCATTTTAAATTAAGAAAAAATGTAAAACGTGTGGTAACTGAGACATATTGTAATTATGCAAAAACTGGAAATATACCTTTTACTGTTATGTAATCTGGAATTGTCGACTTTCGATTTTGTACTATACCTACTTTGATTTATTTTATCATACCTGGTATGGTTTTAACTAAAGAAAAATAAAAATATTTGTAGAATTTCACTGATAATGACAATGGCGTTTGAAAATTACTATCATAGAATCAATAATCATAATACTTGGATAAGATTGTGCGATCTCCTTGTAATTTGTATTTCACTTCTGTCAGCTGACGAGACCGGTTCAGAGTATCAACAAATTCCGAGTAACAGGTATGTATACTAAAGCAATCGTGAACATTCCTCTCTCGTAGTCGTGGGATTTTATTTTCGGTTTTGTTGTGAATGCGGGTGAAATGGCGGGAAGCGTTTTGGCGCCATTGTGTTGCAACTTGCAATAGCGTTCAGAAATAGTTTAACTAGCATTTATTAAACACTTAGTGTGTTGCTTCATATTTCAAGCCACGTAATTGCTTTACCATAAATAACTACTATGAATTAATTTATTTATTTTTAATATAAAATTTACTAATATTATTTATAATTTTAATACCATAAAACAGAACTAAAATAAGTTTATTCTCTTACCTGAATACAAAAAATACTAATTTGGTATCAGATAAAATAAAAGATATGACTAACATAAAAAAAGACAATAAAATACGATGTTAAGTTTTAACTAAAACCAATTTTACGTTTCATATTACTTAAGACTAAATAAATGGTTATTTTAAGTTGTTTATTGTTTATCACACCCACTTCAAAGATTACATTATTTATGATCATAATACCGGAAGCGTAACCTTTGTAAATAGGTTTTGAACGTTTTATTTAATATTTTATTCTGAAACCGTAATAATCCGTGAAGGTTTTCGCTGTTTTATAACTTTACGATTTTATTTATTTTGTGAAACTGATGTAGATGTATTGTAATTTACTAGTAAAGTTTAATCTTTGAGAAAAGTTATTTACGACTTCCGTGTTCATCGATCGTCTTCTATTCTGTAATTTAATTGTTTGGGTTTTAGCCGTTAGGAATTTCTGATAAAATAAAAAATAATAATTTTGCTTTGTTTTCTAAGGAATTCTACCTGCAATATATGCAAGGCTAGCTGTTTTGTAATACAACTTTTACTTATTATAACTTCAAAAAGACTTTATAACAATTGCAATAAAGATTAAAATACAACAAAATAATGTTTGCGAATGCCTCAGTAGGGTTTCAAAAGTATATGCAAAAATAACATTTAATCAGTTGGAATAAAGCTTAAAACCTACTTAAATAGTTCAAATATCCATAACAAAAGTGAAGTTTAGTCAATTGAGAAGTCCCGCTACAAAAACACCCGAATTCCAGTGGGTTTAACTTTAATAATAAATCTCTCAAGAAAGGTAAAATAACACAAATAAAAGAATGCAATTGTATACATTTTACTATAAATATCGTGAGAAATACTTAAATAGCAAATAAAGAATAAATAAATCACATAAAACTTTTCCACCTATTCAAATGCAGTTCGCGTCTTTACGTAAAACGTTTTTAAAGTACCTGTCCGCTCACAGAATTTAAAACCAATCTATATATGTATATAAATAATATATGTTTAATTATATAACCAATGTATTATTTCCAATTCACTTTTTAGAGAAAAACCTCTGTTATATTTTTTTAAATTATGTTTTACATAAAGTTTACTCGAATTAATTGTATAATTCAACATTCAGGTGTACGATGCACAGATTAGTATATCATTTTATTATTTTTGTAAATATGTATAAAATGAAAAATATATATTTTGTATGTCCTATATAAAAGTATAAATTTATTGAATATTGAATTATTAATGACGTCATACTACGCAATCAATCACAGATTAAATAATTTTTAAAACAAATGCTTCTTACGACAAGCTTGTCAAATTCAATATTAGTGCAATAATGCTAATATTGACTATTCTTCTATACAATATTTAATAATTATAAATACTAAATAAAATAAATAAATGATTCTATAATTATAAGATACCTAAAAGGCACCTACAAATATTGTGTTTAAGCAGTGCGTTGATCTGTCAGTGTGTGTGCGTGTGTGCGCGTGTGTTTGTATGTGCGTGTGTGTTAGTTGCATTTTATCAAATTAAGTATGAATTGAGAACGTAACAACATGTAGGTTTTCCAAATGTAGGTTAGTCTGTGTTTAACATTATTAAATAAGAGATCGTACTCTTAAATAGACCTGTTCTACAGAATTAAAATAACAAAACTTTTAAATTATATGAATAAAGTAATTCTAGTTTTTCAGTATTATATATTTAAAATAATTCAGTTAATGTAGTTGGAAAAGCTACAGATGGCCTCTTGTAGCGTGGGTGTGACGACTCGTCATGACCGAAGCGACATTCTGTATCGCCCACGTTAAGTTCATAGTTGAATTCATAGTACAGCAAAATTATTATAATAAACAACCTTTGTGCAGAAGTGTATCTTAACTTAGCACAGAAATAATAACAACTCAACATACAGAGAAGACGCCATTTTTGAAGATTTTCGCCTTTTTGTAGAATCAGAATTCTTTTATTTTATATCCAAATTCATACAAAGACTTCCCTCCATTTTCCCTTATTATTTAATTAATTATCGATGTTAAATATTATTTTTGTTTTAACTTCCTCCGTTCCTTTAACCCCGTCCAGAGCTGACGTATCATATCAGCAATATATTCCTACAAAAATAACTTTGTAAAGGTAAAAAATGATAATCCTAATTACATTCCTAATGACTTTTTAAATATATTATCTTAAAGCCCACAGTGTAGAAGCAGGGCATGCTCTACCATATACCTGATTGAGCTACTGCTCCAGACCAGGTTCTAGAGGACGCCACTGTAGTAAAAAATATATTTTAAAATATGTATATGTTCAAACGTCAATATAATATAACATATTTATTTGTGTATATTATATTTAATTTATTTTAATATTCTTCGCGCATAAATGTTAATATTTTGGCAATAAAAGTCCTAGGATATATTAATTCACAAACATACAAGCAACCTCCATTATAATTGGTAGGTAATATTAGTAGTATTGTATAGCAACATCCTCACGCGCCGGATTTGCGGTCACTTATAACATAATCACATTTCAAACGCTTTTAAGTCTTCCCAGCATGCTCAGGTGTCAGGTGACATTTTAAATTATTGGTAAATATCTATTTTTTGGCTAGCGTTTAAAGACAAAGGACTATCGCATTCAGGAAAGTGATAAAAAACTGAAAACTGAATAATTAATATGAATAAAAATAAATTAATTCCATATTCAACAAATATTTCTACTACAATCACTTCACTAGTTTATACCGTATTAAAAAGCATAGGTTTTCAATTTATTATAATTGGAATAAGTGTTCTATGTGTAACTTGTTTTCTTATTTAAACTTTCATTTTTATTTCGTTATTTTTGTACATTTCCAGACGTCTTTAATCACGTTTCATCGTTTCCACCGCGTTTTCGTCAAGTTCCGAGCTCATGAACCCCGAATGGTTTTGAAAGTCATGGGGCGAATTCCGATGTAATTCATAAGAGTACAAACGGGTAAATTTATATATAATTGTTTTTATAAAATTTGTTAAAATACCTCATAAATCCCACAAAAGTATAAATCTTCATCATAATCTTTTAATTTAGGCTAAATCTAACAGTCCTAGTACCTTTCGATTCGTGCAGGATGTATTTCTTAGAAAAAAAAAATTTACATCCATAAATATAACAATTAAGTTAAACGAATCAAATAAAATATATACATCTACATTTCATTTTCCCGCGAACTTGCTTGCTGCAAAGCATTCAAAACGTCAAGTTATGATAAAAAATGTAATAATTAATATAGCATAGAGTTCAGGCTGAACTAAAAATATAAAAATGGATGTCATTAGGAGCAAGAATTCCGTAAACTTCAACAGAAGATTAAAAAAAATCTTCAATAGTTTAATTTAATAATCTTTGAAATGACTAATGCATAGTACATAAGTGTGTGTAAGTAATGTAAATACGTATGTGTCTGTGTGTGTAAGTTAAAATAGAACAATTTGAACATACAATGGCCACAGGAATCAGAGCAAAGCAGTCTTACACAATTACCATAGACGTCGGGATATCACAGATTAGATTACCTGGATGATATAATGGTTTTAAATTACTAAATTAGAACACATAAATATTAATTTAAAAATACGTAAAAAATAACAAAAATATATCATAAATGTACTTAAGACGTTTCATTAATTTAAATATGTTTTATTATGTAAAAGCGCATTGCCATCTTTATTTTATTAATATATTAATATTTTTTATTTAACCTATTTCTCTAAATCTGTAATGTTGGTATCATAAGGTCAATGAAACCAATACATGCGTTACTTTACATTTATTCCGTATTGTGTATAATTTAATTTTTTTTTAATGTTGTATTGGTTAAAAGGTTAAAATTTTTCAACATCCAATTGTTTGAACTAGTTTTCAAAGATTATTTTCAACCGACATTCTATTAGAAACAGGTTCTAGGTATACCCAAGGATGCAGCCTTGAACAAGGTCGAGACAAAAATTCAAAGAACTTCCGACCTTCACTATACTTAATTACTTTTTAGTATTTCTAAGATTCCGGGGAAATTATTTAGTCAAAACTTCAAATATGAATGGGCATATTGATTAAAATGATAATCAATTGATATTTATTTGTGTTTAAAAAACAATTCGTAGCCAATTATATTTGACTAATTTTATTAAATACTTTTTTTGACAGTTTTTAAAGACAAAGGATTACCATATTCAGATAAATGATAAATATAAAAACTCAAACTTTTTAATTAATTAAATAAAAATATATTCTCAAATTAAAAAATATGTCTACTACGTCTTTAGTCTATATTTATATAAATATATCTATTTGTAGTTTTAAGAGATATTTCGGTAGTCAAGTCGTTTCCTTGTGTTAACAACTCATGCCACTTCCTTCATTCATAAATGGAATCTAAATCTTGAGTTGTCTATTCAATATATGCAACCTTAACATGGGGTTTATATTTTGTAAATATTTACTTTTATTAATACAAATATTTTAATATTTAATATTAACTTAAATTAGCATTTCGTTAACTAAAAAATTTATTCTGATAGCAACATTTTTAAAAGTCTTAAGTACATTTTTTCTTTGATAATGCAAATTTAAAAACAGGATTCGGTAGTTCTAAATTTCATGTTATATTGGAATTAATTCACAAATTAGAAACACAACATTTCTTGGCTTTTGTTCTGTCAAAAGACGAGTTACCCGTCAACATGTTTAAATATATAATTTTGACTTCTTCCATGCCTCAAATACTTTTACACTCTAGTGAACGAGGGAGATAGAAATCAGAAAAGATGGGTTTTAGTGTCCAGCTCGGTCATTATCTCATCTTAACACATTTAAAATAAACAAATTGTTCTTTTAAATAGTATGTAGTAGGTTTTAGTCCTAATGGTATTGAAATTATTTAAGCAAAGCTATGAGAAACTTTTCTGCATCCTTTGTACGTCAATCAAAAACGGTATATCCGAAAATATCCAAATTTTGTACGCTGATACGATGTCTGGTGGTGGTTAAAAAAATGTCTATTACATTTTTGTGCCTCACATTACATTGTCTCACCTTTAAAAAATAGTTGAGAACAGAATGCGTCGAAGTTTTGGAAATGCAACTTCGGAGCTTGCGGTGAAATTTTGCGAGTGCAGCGAGTCAAAATTGAGGTGTGAATTCAATCTTCTTTAAAATATTCCAAGAGATAACCATGCTTTTGTCTCATCTTCTCTTTATGAGCAATAAATTTAAATAGAATAAAAAAAAAGTCAAATTAGTTCCTCATTAATATTAATAAATAACCTAATTATAAAATAACATAAAGTTGGTACTATTGTGTCATACTGGCATAATTATAATGAAACACATGGCATGATTAGTTTAATCGATATTTCATCTTATCTCAATATAAATAAGGTTTCTTTTACAATTTCAATCCTTGTCCTAGTGATAACGTGGACTAATTTTCACGCTTTGATTTTTATGAGCTATGTCGTAATAAAAACCTCCCATAGATTTATATATTTAATAAATGTAGACCTGGTTTAATTACTATCATTGTGTGGGAATACCATTGTTAGATTTGTTCGTCTATTATATAAAACATTTTGTCTTATTGCTTGATTCATCACGGAAAAGTTTAAATATTTGAAATAAAAACTATTTTTTTACGGATTAAAACTCGCGTATAATTTGGTTACATTTTTGATTTTAACCCGACGTTTCGAATGATTTGCAGCAATCGTGTTCACGGGTAGACGAGATGTAAGTGTCTGTGTTCAAATCTAAGAAAATACTAAGTTTAAATATTAGTTAAAAATTCAAATATAATTTTGTACCCTGTAAAAGTCTATTATTCTGAAAATAGATTTTAACAACTAGAGACATCTCTACTCATACTCTTGTCGCAATTATTTATTTTCTATGTAAAAGTCAAATTCTTTCACGCTCTTCTAATCCGTCATCTCTATAGAACTTTCTTCACCATATTTTTTTTCACGCATTTATTTCTTCAACCGTCCATTTCTCTCATAATTACACTCACACATGCATAATTATATTTAACTCTTATATCAATTAAAATTCTTCATTTCAAATAAGAACGTGTCAATGTAAGTATTGTTTTAAAAAACAAAACCTTTTTAAAGAACAGGAACTCATTTTTCTCATTAAATCATTATTTATTACTAAATTTTAAAAGAAAATATGATTAATGGCGATAGTTTCACAATAACTGAATTTATCTTGACATTTACATAACATTAACGTCCGGTTAACCCAGATATATGATGAAAATAATTTTACGTAATGGAAGTTTTCGGATATCAAAACAAACGGCCTGCAGTAAACTTTATAATTTCTGTGATTACTTTTAGTATAAACATTCTTATAATTACTATTTTTTATTTTAATTAGTTGATTTTGGCGTTTTTTTTTTTTACTCCAACTATTCTTCTGTCCTATAAGTTAAGGTTGTATTAGGACAGGCATGACAGCAACTGGCCGTCTTTAGTGATTATTTTTATAATTTTATACAAAAATAAATAAAAAACATATTTTTAAATATCATTGAAATATTAATTAAAATATTATAAATGTACGATCCCCATATCAAATTATGAATTTAAAATATTTTTTCTTTTTCCACAAGTAAGCTGTTTTATGATTCATTATGCAATCAAAAATGGAATTCTGATTTATTTTAAAATTTAAAAGATATTTAAACTATCAACGAACGCAAAAAAGGTCGAGGTCAGCAATAAAATGTTATTTAAAATGACTAATAGATCTAATAAAAATAAAAAAAAACGTACAATGACTATACAAGAATTTAAAACGGAAAATATAACAATTTTAATTAAAGTGTTAATTCATAAATAAAATATAATAAATTGATCAATTTGTAATATTAATTTTATATGATCACAGAAGGTTAACATACATAAAAACAACTTTACGTCTGTAAAAAAATATATTACAAACATAGACTATACGAGACAAATATAGAGTGCGAGGGTTGATGCCCTAATGGCGGGAACAAAAAAGTAATCTAGTCTCATAATGACAAGTCTATTAACCTGTGATATTATTTGTCTGTTTACATGTAATGCAAAATGTTCGCAAGTTCGCAAGAAAATATATATAAAAAACAATCTCCATTGAATAGTTGTGAGGACAGTAAACCCATCCGGGCTTTATGTAAGAACCAATGTATTATGTCATGCTTTTTCTTGCACATTTCGAATGCGACTTACCATAAACGCCATCTTGTTTAACGAGTTTTCATACTTGTTTTAATTTACCAATTAAAAACAAGTTGATAGTGCCTTGTTATCTTGGCTTTGATTTCCCACGCATTAAATATATTGTGTTCAAAAACAGCATTTGTAATTAGATTAGGTGGTTGTTTCGTTTTTTGAAATAGTTTAACATTTACAATTTTAAATTATATGTTATTAGCTTTGGTATCTCATTTCCTAGTTCCATAGTTTTGTACCGAAATCATTAAAACTTGTTTTCCTTTTAAATATTATAAACATTGACAAATGAATGAAAAACATTGAATTGCTAAAGAGTTTAATTTCAATGAGTCATGAATAAAACTATCACATTATATAAGCTATTAATCATATTAAATAATTGTAACAGCGACTTACGTAAAAAAGATAGTTGCATATTTGGGGGGGGGTCATGACTTGTAAATTTAGAAAATTTACAAAAGAAAAAACAGTGCAAGAGAGAGAGAAAGATAGAGAGTGGAAACCTAGATCAAACTGAAAAAATACCAAGAAATTACTTAGAAGCCTCGCACTCGTTGCGAAACTGAAGGCATGAAAAGTCATCAAAACTTTCAGATACGGCCGAACATGGACATATAGATTATAACACTAGTATATTTGTGTTACATTTTTCTCATTATAATTGAGTTGAGCGAAACGAAGCTCTTTACCGGTCAAATCGATCAAATTTTGTCCGCTAAATCCTCCTACACCGATCAAGCTATACTAACCCAATTTGGATTACTTAATAATCATATGTCCACCTTCTTATAGAGCGATCTTGAAAAACATTCTAATTGTAGATTTTTTTTTAAACCACAAAAGGTAAGCGTTTGACTACAACCCGCCTGATGTTAAGCATGGGCTGTAGTCGAAGGTGTGGCACGCTTACCTAATAAGTACCTATTAACTTTCGATTTGAAAACCCCTAGATTGTAACTATCAGGAAACATCGACTCCGGCAGAGATTCCAAATTTTCATCGTCCGCACATGGAATGTGGAAGCGAAACGCTTTATACGGGAGATTAATAGTAATGTGTAATTAACTTCATTTTAAATTTTAAATTAAAACGTATTATTACACGCACATATGGTAATTTGTTATTATGAATGTCTTATGTATAATTTTTTCTTAATTACAGACATTCGGAAAATTGTATCCAGCTAAAGTTGTCGTGACAAATTTTCCGTTTCATTCAGCTGCTCCCGCTTATTACCTTTTTTTTTTGAAGATATAAGTTTAAGCAACTTTTAAAAAAAATATCCGTTGCTATGGTTACGAGTAAGTAATGATTAAACCTAATGCAACCTCAAACTATTGAACTCATTTCATGTCCATGGGTCACGGTACCACTTAGCATATATTGGCCCAATTACAAATTTCCCGCCATATTGTTTAAAAAATAAGTAAATTTATCGACTTATGAAATTAGACTGAGTTGAATGACATATAATTAACATAATGCCTTACCTGTGTGTGAGTGAATGTATGAGTGGATTGGTTCTTTGTTCATAACATAATTACATAAGAATGGAGTTCCGAAATAGGTTATCTGTAACGTAACTCAGTGGCTTAAAATAACAAGGATTAAGAGTAAATTTACGTTGTTTAGAATTGCTTCAGATTTATATATAATCCATAATTATAATATATTATCATTCATAAAAATCTGAATAAAAATAGTAATGCAAAGAATTTAAATATACCAGCTGCTGAGTTATCCAATTCAAACTACTAACCCAAGAAATAGTGAGTTTAAAACTAGATATGACTACTAACTAATAACTAATTTACGAATAGTCTTTTTAAAATACGATATTAGTTACTCGACTAGCGGTAAATTTAATAATAAAATTGCTTCATAAAACTTGCAAACGTAAAAAGTAAGTCTTAAATAGTCGTTTCCATTACAATAGGGCAAATATTCCGTTCTATGAAAAGGTACTCTACCTGCACGTTTTTAAAAGGTTAACGAGAAGAAACTGAAAAGATCATTGAATATTTGGACCTTCGTAAGTAATATGTACTTGTTTTTTTTATTACTTAAAATCAACTCGCGCACTAGAGAAAAATCTTGGTGTCTCGGAGGGTTTTTAAAAAGAAATAACAGACAAATAATACCAAGACTTGAAACAGCGATATGTTTGTTGAACTGACCCGTATTGTAATCGAACCCACGACTATTGCCTTAACATTTAATCACTAAACACTAAACCTTGACCAATCAGCTTTTAGAAGTTACTTGAAAAAATTTGTGCGAATCAATTATAGACAAAATTTATATTAAATATTTATAAATAAATTTGTTGTTGTAATGTAATTGGACGAAACCCCTAAAATTGGTCTTGAAATACATCGATTATGAAATAACTCAAATGATTTAAACCTAACTGATGACATCCTCGGCCTCGCGGAAGACAAGACCGGTTCTCATAGTACCTACCTGTCATTGCAAACTGGAATCCATATCACGAAGGTAAAGGTATGTCGATATATCTTACGCAAAGGTTCAGAGGATTTTTATTCTTGCCCTAGTATAATTGCTTAAATACGACGTGAATTAAAATATTTCTTTATATATAAAAATAACTACGTTAGAATTTATAGACGCATAAAGTCATTAGTATGAATGTTTACTTGTTCTTAAGAGATATGCACTCTATGGAGAAATCCATCCAATCAATTCTTTTTTATTTCTTGACCATATTTTGATCTTTCCGTCTTTCCTTAACCTCTCCTTCTATGATGTTCTTTAGAAATTCGTCATGTCCTAACAGGTTTACTAGAACATAAAAGTTCCAGTATATTTAGTTTTAAGAAACAATAATAAAGGCCAGATCTTACCCACGGCCGAATGATTACGACATGTGCTTAATGATATGTAACCTTCGTTTGTATTTCTGTTCCCACTTTTACGGAAACGTCAGCTACTTTATAAATTTAATATATATTGGTACAGATTTCACTAAATGTCTACATTAACAAAATATTTTACATAAGTTTAATAAAAAACATCACGAGAATTCACATTTACATTTAAATATAGTATTTAAAAAAAAAATTATTTGTTCTTACTTGTTTATAAGATTCAAAGGAAAGAATGAAGTATATTCAGTTTTTTTTTTGTTACAATTTGTGACGGTCAAAGTAAATTATAATTGTAGTCAAAAGAGATATGATTCTCGCCGAAGATTTGCTTCCTTTAAAGAAGGTGAATTAGTATGGAAGAGGACTAAATATTTATCTAAAGCAACGCAAAAGTTCATGTCTAAGCTGGCACCTAAGTTTGAGAAAGCTATTATAACTAAGTAGTAAGTTATCCGACAATGTTTATAAATTAAATAATATTTACGGAAAGAATTTAGGAATTTGGCATGTATCGTTTTTAAAACCATTTAATTTAGATAAGTAAAAAAAAAAAAATTTTTTTTTTTTTGTTATGTGGGGAAATATGTGACGGTCAAAGTAAATTATAATGTTGTTTTGGTTAGTATAAGAAATTTGGAATGTTTTATAGTACTGGGTTGGTGTAATGGTTAAGGACTCAGCATTCGACGCTAAGAGTAGCAAGATCGATTCCCAACGAGTCGGACATTATTTTTAATTTTAAATACGTTTATTTTATAATAATTAATAGGTTAATATTAATTATTTAATATTGTGAGTAGAACATAGTACTCTGTGGAGTAGAACATTGATTCGGAAGTGAGCGGACGTGTTCTTGTGTCGATTTAAAAATATTCACTTACCGACATATAAGAAAATATAATGTACTGATGAATATAGGGTGTGGATTGTATTAAGTTCTATTTTTGTGTCAGCTTCTTTATACGACTAGGGGTGAGTTTTATATAATATAATAGATTAAGTAATTTTTTAGTTATAAAGCAACGTTAAAATGTTATTTATTTGTTCACGTAGCCTATCGAAACGCCTTCTTTTGAGAGAAGTCTTGAGAACGCATACGTAACTCAAATGCTCGATATAATAATCCGATGACTAGCAATTCTGGATGTGGAAGGGCATCAGCCATAAAATAACTAGTGCATAACCCTCCTGGCGCTCAACTGTTTGTATATGTGTTCGTGAAAGATTAAACTATGTGTTCCTCAATTTTGGTTTGATTTGAAGCATCTACGGCTAGATTAAAATGTGTATTATGAGACATAACAAATTAAAAACTATTTATATTAACTGGCAGCCCTACTCTCAACTATTCTAGCTCCCTTCGCTATGCGGTCACACACAGCTAAAGCCGAGTACCGGTATTCAGTCTATATTCGTATGTATCTTACTAGATTCTAGCAATATCATTCAGCTAGCTAGTTCTATCTAGCTACAATAAACATATAATCTAACACGCTTAAAAGATTCTGAGCTAAAACATATCATAAAATCGTTAATGTAACATTGTATAATAAATTGTATTTTTAACATTATTACATACAAAGCGCATGCGTAAGAACATTGTACAAAGTTTCTGAAATCACAAGAACTAAATGAAAACTTTAAAAATAACGTCCGTTGGTAATCTATTGGTAAACAAGATAAACGCAAGCATTTAGTACGATTATTATCAACGGTAGAATGCGGAACATTTTTATCAAGCCATTCACAAATAACCGCCACTAGAGACCGTTACCACCTGCCTACCAACAAACAGATAGACAACACTTCAATCATTGACACAAAAAACACGCCGGATTACAACAAAACCGGTAATTTAAAATTCATATACACAAGATCGAAGCTTGGACAACGCAAAATACTGTTATTAAATGAAATGAGATTCCATAATGGGGTGGTACATGCCCAACTTACAGTTACGTTGTATAATCAATAACCTCATTTAAAAAACTTGCACCAGATCATATACTCTTGTTATGTTCTTAATACTTATCCTAACACTAAAAGATATTCAAACCGGTTGTAAGGTATTTTAACGGATATCGCGGGGTGATTGATGTGCAAATACAGACTCACCTGCCGTTAGGAGCTGATGGCGAATGCACCAGCTTGACTGCGAACAAGAACTGGATAGCACAGACTAGAAGGCAGCAGAGGTTTAGTGATAATGTCAATGCACACAATGCTAACGTCACTTCATACACCACTGCGAATTCCTCAGGCGCACTTGTCGCTGGCGCGGATATTTTTAGTAGAAATAGGAGTGCCAAAAGTGCCAACAGCAAACTAACTAGGCATAGTAATGCTAAAGAAGTCAACGCTTCTTCCGTCGCCGCTCGCGTGCTTCTTGACCTGCTAGAAACAGATCTGCCAGTCGGGATTCCAGTGGCATTTCCATTGGCAAGTTTTGGCGACACCACTGGAATAGGTGTAACGACTGGTACTGGGACAGAGGGCGGCGGCTGAGCTCCCGGACTGACACTCGCAGACGTTCCTCCTACAGAATGCTTGGAAGAGTCTAGAGTGGATACGTTGAGCGGGAGGTGGTGGTGCGGCCGCCGCGGCATGTTTTGGTAGCGGTGGTCAGCATCGTTCGCCGCCGGCGGCCGCTGAGCATGCTTCAACATATCGCAGCTCTCACGCCGAGGACCGCCATCGCGCGTTCTTGTTTCCCGGCATTCGGGCCGGATCGAAGTTTTACTTGACACAACCACTGCGTACGGCGGACGCGACTCGACTGATCCCCCCACGACTCTACCTAGTACCTACAATTATGTCAATCAAACCGGTGCAGGGTGCATACTGCCGACTAGGCTTGCGTTCACTAAACCTCCCCAAACAATGAGAAACTCAAAACACTATTGTCGTAATAGAAATCAAACATCAAATAATTGTTCTATAGAGACAATTAAAACATCTATTTGTATAGTGCACGCGACTCACTGATTATTGTTTGTAAACAAGTCAATGCTTATAATAGCTTATGAGCAATATATTGAAAAGAGTTTAAAAACATGGATGAATTTATAAAACATTTATAAAATGACTACACGAGCTATTAATGTTTTATGGCTTAAGTAAATAGGATTAGAAATAATTACTTCTAAAGCAGTAAAAAGCAAATGTACAAACACTAAAGTGACTTAAAACTATATTCCATTGGTCTGAACCTGTTTACTGCAAACGGAGTCAAGGCATTTAATATAAGAATGATAAAATATTAATAAAACTACGATGAAAATCTAGTTACGAGTGTTATAAGGAAAGGTGGTTTTAATGTTAATATTAAATAGTTAATCTTTTGGATCTAGCTTAGAAGCTAGATCCAAGATTTAAAATAAGATAAGCTAGAGCTTGTCTTATTTTAAGTAATACATACTTAAATTTTTTTAATTTTACTATATCTTGTTTATTATTTTTTCGTAGTTCTAGCTAACCTTGCTTCTTGAAAACGAGATTATTATAAAACTACCATATGTTTAAAAGTAACTCTATAGTCTCCATTGGTGTGTACTGGTGGCACTGGCACGTGGTAGGCACGGATGGCACCTGTCTGGCAGATGTTTTGATATAAAATGTCCTACAAAAAATGGAAGTCAATACCATTATAGATATAAAATTCGTTAGGAGTGATAAAGTTATAAGAAATACAGCATATTTCGTGTCATCTTTCTACGTAGCTACGTCAGATTATCTTTATGTAGAGGTACAAAGATATGTTAGTATCAATACAATCTATATATTTAGAATGCCTAAGATTAAGCTCAATATTTCGTCTGTATGAATGACTTTATTGAACTCTTACTAACTTAAAACTGTTGATATAAAACTAGTATTATCCAGGATAATAAATCCAGTCTCGTTGAAGCGGCGACGTCCGTGGTGTCAGGACATAGCTGCATCATCATTGCAGCCATGCTTCAAAAAAACACAGGACTATTTTTGAAGAAAAACCAGCCTCTATTCATATCTAAATATTATACAATTACGTACAAATTTTCGTTATAATATTTTAGAACAGATTCATTGATTTTGATTTTAGTATTTTATTATTGCATTGTGATTACTGTTTAGAATATCGCTATTTTTGTATGTAAACTTTCGTGATCCATGGTTATAATTTTAATATAATTACCCGGCTGTACTCATGTAATTACAATCGGGATTAGCCCAACTAGTTTAATTTGCCCACACCACCATCAAAGCGCGCCCAGCGAGCAGCCGCACGTAGTTCACAGCGCGATTCTGCCATGCTCAAAACTCATTAATAATGACGCCGAATGAGTTCGAAATAGTCGGGCAAATTCCGATAGTAATTACGTGAGTTCAGCAGGATGATTATTTTTAATAATATTGTTAATATACATTTTTTTTTATCATAGAGTATGTCAGTATTTTAAATGTTTCAATATATAATAAATATTATCCTAAGTAATCATATAGTATGGTGGTTCGAGTATCGATGCCGTTGCGTGTCACAGAACGCCGTTGGTAGGTTGTAAAAGAATGCAGCTTTTCTAGTTGAGACGCCATGATAGTTCAGCACGTCTCGTATTCAGTATGAATCAATTTTATTG
The DNA here is from genome assembly GCA_959347395.1 of Mechanitis mazaeus. Lineage (NCBI taxonomy): Eukaryota > Metazoa > Arthropoda > Insecta > Lepidoptera > Nymphalidae > Mechanitis > Mechanitis mazaeus. The sequence goes on from OY365754.1 coordinate 11,590,245, forward strand.
CTATATTAATGTAGCGGAGAACAGTTGGTTAATTTAATAAGGAATTGCAAATTCAATAAGTAAATGTCAATTGATATTGGCTAAGTAAATTGTTTATTAATTACTTAACATTTCGAAATAGTATGTCATTTTAAAAAAATAATGTCGCGTTAATAGTCGTCCAATTGCAATTTTTTTATAAAAATGAACATTTAGTGATTTTATTTTCCAATACCTAACTTCTGTAGTACTGTACTGATAGTTGGAGAAAAACACATTGAAATCCTACATTATTTACTTCTGAATACTGAATTAAATTTAATTAGGTATAGATACTTCAAATTAGATTACATTTTAGCGTTTATTAATATACTATTCCATACAACAAGACAAAAAGAACAATCAATCAATATAGTAAAAGAAAAATATATAACCAAAGTCTCAAAAGTATTAAATAAATACAAAATTCGTTATCAATTACGTAACTATCGACACAAGGTCACTGGTAGTAAGAATGACAGAGGTCACTAAAGAATACAGATAATAAAATAAATCTTGAGCTCTCAGTTCGCGCTTTGCTCTAAGAAAAATGGGAGCGTGAGTACACGGTTACACTATTTTTAATATTAATTATAGTATTATTTATATATTTATGTTAAAAAGTCTCAATACGTACTTTTGTAATATTATAGGATATTTATTTTAGTGTAAACTTCTAGTATATACATATTATACTAAGTTATTAACAACGATATAAGTTATTATAATGTTTAGGAATTTGGTATTCCTTAGGTAATTTATGAACTAAATTCAAAGTCATTGTCAAATAATTCGCCGACCTTGAAGAATTGCTGTTACCGTGTTATTTTAATATAACGTAGTTAATATCTAATTTATATAAGTGAGGCTATAATATAATTATGAAATTTTAAGTTTAGTTAATTTACCGCAAAATATTATCGACTATACTGAAACAGCAGTATCCAATTTGAAACAGTATAACAATAAACAATGCCGAGTGCTTCTTGAAAACACCGTTGAGTCAAACAGAGTTGCCATTAATGAAATCTTTATTATTGATAAATAAATATAAATATTTAGATTTGATTAAGGGCTATTCTAATATGAAATTAAAATGTTAATAATATAACAAGCTACATACCTACCTGGTATCATTGTATCGATATTTAATTTTAAAAAATTAAACTCTATCAATCACTAGTTCATTTATTCAAAAAACCGGTTTCACAGACACGTCTTAGCATATTAAATAGCAAAAAAAATAATATGAATTTACATTATAAAGACTTAACACTTTATACATGGAAAATCAAAGCAATAAATATAATTTTAGACCAGTTATGGATGTCATAGTGGTGGGGTGTGGAGCATCTGGTATCGCAGCATTGAGACGACTTTACGAGAACGGTGTCAGAGCCATAGGTTTGGAAGCTGCTGATAGAATTGGAGGTAGAATTCGATCTGTTCCATTTGGAGATAAATATCTTGATTTGGGTGCTGCTTGGTGAGTATATAACATATTATATGTATTGTATATATATTTAAAATTGTATTATCTACCAATTTACCTAATTGCTTTTCAGGTGCCACGGTGAGAAGAATAACATAGTATTTGAACTTGCAAATCCATTAGGACTACTAGGAAGACCAGATCCAGATAACAAATTGTTTATATCTTCAAATGGTGATCTGATAGCAAATGAAATCGGCGAGGAAATACTCCAAGCGCTGAATGATGAAGTTGCCAAAGCAGATAAGAACACTGCAGGATCTATATCTCAGTGTATACGAAACGCGTAAGTTTATATTAATTATTCATATATTAATTATTTAATCTCTAAAAATTATTTATTAAAATTTTATCGAGTCAACTAGAGCCGCCAGCAAGTAAGCGGTAAAGGGTGAGCGAAACGAAAAATATATCACTAAAACTTTATTCGATTCGATTTACCGAATGTCTGCAATTAACAAGAAATAATACATACGTCAGTCATAGTAAGATTTTACCATTTGCGCATGTAAAAGAACATCAACAAAATTTTATCGATTTGACCAGTAAAGAGCTTCGCTTCGCTCAGCTCATAAGCGACTGCTTTCATTTTCGGAAATGTTTCGAGATATATTTAATGAATAGTGTCTCGATTGTTTGTCATTGTTTGTCAAATGATAACACTAATTAATCCTTTGAAAGTACTTTTTTTTTTAAATATCATTTAACCAAAATTACTGTTATATATAACATTTATACTATTATATGTATAAAATATTCCAGAGCCAAAACAAATCCAATTCTCCTAAAAGACCCAAAGGCAAGCCAATCATTTATAGAATGGTTTGAAAGAAACAGTCACGTTGGAGGTCAAGACAACCCCAAGAATGGAAAGTCGCTGAAGGGTTTAGAAGAATTTTGGGTATCTGAAGGAGAGTTTATGCTTAATTGGAAAGGAAAAGGATATAAAAGTATTCTGGATATCTTGTTGGTAGGTTGATTTTCATACTAGATATTAATAAAAAGAAGTTTTATATATTAAGTTTATTTCCAGAAAAAATATCCCGACGCTTCGAAAGAACTTCCAATACAAATTCATTTAAATAAAGAAGTAGAAACAATTAAATGGCGGACAAACAAACCGGAATGTTCTGGCAACCCCCTTGTGCAAATTAAATGTAAGGACGGGAGCTTGTACGCCGCGAAAAGTGTTATTGTTACAGTTTCTATTGGCGTTTTGAAAGAGAGGTTCGTAAAAATAAGTTATAACTTAAAAACTAGGAGCGCGAACCAGAACTCAATCTTGACTCGCTGCGCTCGCAAAATTCTCAGTGTGTGTTATCATATTATACTGTTTGCACCTCGCAACAACGAAGTTGGATTTTAAAAAAGTCGGTTCATTCTGTCCTCAACTATTTTTTTTTTAAATTCATTTATTATTATTTTTTTCATTGTAAAGCTATATTACGAGTTATATAATGACATCGTATATTTGAAAATTATAAACCACCACCGGACTGATGTTTATCAGTCTGCAAAATTCGGAAATTTTGGGATATACCGTTTTTGATTGTAGCACAAAGAATGCAGAAGTCTCTCATACAGAGCTTCGATCAATAAAATTCAGGATTTTTTAGCCAGATTTTTAAATCCGGTTTTCAAACCTATATTAAGCTTAAATATTTAGCTACTTTTTAAATCTATGAACAAAAGAGATTCACTATTATTTATATATATATATATAATTATTAGGCTGTACTTACGTAAATACTATCGGCATTTGCTCGACTACTTTCAAAATGATATTATTTTTTTATTCTTCAGCCACAGTATGCTGTTTAACCCAGCATTGCCAGAAGAAAAAATTAATACAATAAATAATCTTCAGTTTTGCATTGTGGACAAAATATACATCGAGTTCGAAGACGCTTGGTGGCCGAAGTCGCCAGCGAATATTAGTATCCTATGGACAGATGAGGATAAATCCAAATTTTCTACCAATGAGAAGTGGCTAACAGAAATATATGGGTTTATTTCAATTGATTATCACCCAAATATATTATTAGGTTGGATATATGGTGAAGGTGCAGAAGAAATGGAACAAGTCAGTGAGGAAGATGTTCAACTTGGAGTCCAAAAGTTGTTAAGAGTTCTGTTTAAACAATTCAAAGTCAGTCCTATAAAATCAATTATAAGGTAAATATTATTGTACTGTTTTTTTTTCATGTAATGTTCGGTTTTATGACGTCACGTCAGTTTTAATTAAACTTTGTCATTTTTAATATTGGACATATGAAATTTTAGATTTATATTTGGAGTTAGTATAAAATAATAGCGCAATAGGATTTCGAAAATTGCATTTCTTATAGGGCGAAATAGGGTTGCAATCCCTAATTTATATAAAATATGTGGTTTTCTTTTGTTACGCAAGCCGTCAATAGATGGCGCTAGCAATTATTTCAAATGTCTATAGTAGATTCTCGTTCATATTTTATCACCGTGTGATAATTGTGATTATAAAAATAAAAAGATAATGGTAGTTGAGTTTGTGTTCTTTTTATCCAGATATCGGTCAAAGTCGCGGGTAGCAACTAGTACAGATATATTTGATGAGTTTAACTCAAGTAAAAAGAAGAAACTTTTTTACTAAATTTCAGAACCCAATGGGCAACAAATTCTTTAACAAGAGGTGCGTATGCCTACCGAAGTGTTGCAACTGAAGAAAATGGCGGAAGTGCGTTAATTATGAGCGAACCATTGTACCATGGGGATAATTTCCCAGTGGTGTGTTTCGCAGGAGAGGCCACCTCCCACCACCATCACTCAGCCGTACATGGTGCTGTGGAAGCTGGGTTTCGAGAAGCGGATAGACTGATTGCCAGTATACAAAAATAAACTATCTTGTCATATTAATATATATTTTTGAATTATAAAATAAAATAAAAATATTATTAATTATTTTATTATACCACTAATGAGAATCATAATCCAATATTATTCCTAGAATAATATTTTACTTACCAGATATATAATACGCAAATTGTTAATACAATCAAATAAAACATATTATCATTTCATGACCGAAATTAATAATCGATTCTGATCCTATTACAGGGATGGCGAAACAATGTGCCACAAGTGCCACGTTTGAAAGTTTTGATGGCACGCATAAAAACAATATTTTTTTATAAGTTAACTTTAATAGAAATAAATAGAAATTATTAATCTACGCTTAATTTATAATTTGTGATATAAATTTGCTTATTTTGCATATTGCTTTTTGTAAAAAATTATTGATAAAAAAAAATATTAAGAAGAATTGCTTTATTTGTTTCTTTAAATAAATATAATTTGAATTATCAAGTATTAAGTATTTATATTAATTATTTAGTATTTATATAATTATATAAGAATTAAATTTTATTGTATCACAGTACTTATTAGAAAAAATTTTTGTGGCAGACGATAAAATCTCGCCATCCCTGGACTATATAATTTAATCAAACTTCGCGTAAACAACGTCTGATTGAATAGTTTCAGAACTAATAATGTTGCCATCTTCATCCACATCACACATCAAAATTTCTACCGCATTGGTAGTTTCTTGTTCCGGAACATTCTCTATGTTATTTTCATTTGTGTTCTTTAATGTTATTTCAAATCTCTTGGGTGTAGTTTCAGTTGCCTCAGCTGTTTGTTTGAGATCAAATTCAAATGTATTAGTTAATGATTCCTTTGGTCCGCTGTAACCGTCTACTATTTTCTTTGATACTTCCAATACTTCGAACCTTGTTGTTGTTAGTCTATACATGCCATCTTCACTTATTTGGTACCTAAAATTTTTATCAACTGATTCAGTACTCGGATAACTAATCTTTAAAATAACGTACTGTTAAATCACTTTCGAGACTATATTGTATTTTTATTTTTGTATATTTAAATTGATTATAAACTTTAAATTTAAATTTCATTGTACAGTACGGTAGAGTCAGTGAATTTTCAGACATCAATGGGAAAAATTTTTCGCACGAAAATTTAGCTTGAAAATAAAATAGACGAGGACAGAATGCGTCAAAGTTTTGTACATGCAACTTCGGTGTTCTTTGCACCTCGCTTCGCTCGATATGCTAACACATACCGAGATTTTGTAAGCGAGTCAAAATTGAGGTCTGGTTCGCGCTCCTAATATTAATATTACTCACTTTTTAAATATTGTTTAATTGGTAACTCACTCATTCTCATCTTTACTTTCATCCAATGTTTCATGTGTATTTACTATAATTTTTTCTGATATTATATTATAAATTTATAAGAATAAATATGTTATTTATAACATATTTTCTTCTTCAAAATTTAACAAACCTTTTTCAGACTGTACAATGAAATTTAAATTTCAAGTTTTGTAATTCCTTTAAATATACAAATACTAATGACAAAACGTGTCGAAAGGAATTTTTACTGTAATATTTTAATAGATATCCTAAAGATATTTCATGTTTTCAAGTAATTTCTTTCGAAGAATTAAATATCATGAACAAGTTATCTATATTTTAGTTAGTGATTTGATGAGCCAATCATTTTAGGTAATTTAATAAAATAATAATAATAACAATGGAATTTCCATAAAAATAAACAAAATTTAGTAAAACATTTTTTGTTTTTTTTCAATATTTAAGTGGTTTCTTGCTCTTTAGTAAATAAAATATCGCTTAAGCTATAATATATTTATATAATTTATAATCCTGTAAATATGGAAAGAAATTAATTTTGGAAAAAATAATATTGTAACTATTTTTATCAATTTGTCTGAAACTGTGATTTAATTTATTTTAATGTTATTTTTTATTTTTTATAATATTATCTTACCGAAACCGGCTGTGTCCGAAAGGCCACTGCGCTCCGTGCACCTTTACTAAATGCGTGGTCAATCTCGTGCCTCGAGAGAATATCTTGACATCCTTTTGACATAGATGACAAGCGTATTTCTTTGGTTCTTTCTTCTTTTTTTTCTCACTATCCGAACTGTCGGAATCATCGGTGCACTCTTTTGTCTTCTTTTTCTTCGCTTTGCGTGTGTGTGTTAGAATGTGCTTGCGAAGGTCGCATTTTGTTACTGCTCTGAAAACCAGTAGTTTTTTTATGATAATTCTTTTAATAAGAAATAATATTTGTTATTTGCAAGGTGAATACACGTGTGTGTGCGTGGTGTGTGCGTGGTCTGTGCGTGTGTGTGTGCGTGTGTGTGTGCGTGTGTGTGTGCGTGTGTGTGTGCGTGTGTGTGTGCGTGTGTGTGTGCGTGTGTGTGTGCGTGTGTGTGTGCGTGTGTGTGTGTGACCTGTAGGCGCAGTGGTGGCAGGCGAAGCTCCTGGCGGCGTCCCTGAGGTGTCTGTAGCGCACGTGGTGCGCGAGCGCGGCGGGCGAGGGCGCCGACATGTGGCAGAGCGCGCACGCGTACGCCGACACGTGCTGGCGCGCGTGCTCGCGCTGCAGGTAGGCCGTCGGCAGCACCGCGCCACACATGTTGCACGGGTAGCCCGCCGACGGGTCCACGTTCTGGGGGCGTTTGCGGGTTACCATTCCGATTCGAAACCTTGACCTTATTTTATACAAGCGTTGGAAAAATAGGGTACTCCTTCGGCCAAGGAGGTAATGGCCGGGGTGATATGTGGGACCCTACCCGGCGGCACAGAGGACGCTGCCAAATTAAAAGCTATCCACTAAAAACCAACGGTTGTGTTCATCGCCTGATTGGGAAAGCATCGCATCGCGTTAGCACTCACCGTGATGTCCACATAACACGACATTAGCAGGAGCGAACAATTGTAGCCCAAGTTGCTCAGAGTCGATCTCAACACGCAGGCCTGTAAAACTTAACGATACATCGAAAAACCCGCCGGTTGCAATACTCCCATAGGACCCGTCCGGCCCGTAGATAAGCCTTCAACACCAGTATGGAAACACTCATTGCTCCTAAGCGACTCAACCAATATATCGCCCTGGCGTTGGCGACGGCTAGCAACTCCGCCAGGACAACGTCCTCCTCGCCAACAATCTATTGCGGCAGGTCTCTCAGAGCACTCAGGGCGGCGATCTTCGATCGACCAACCCTGACGCTGAATTGAAAGTAACAAAAATCAGAACCCAACTCCGGATCCGATGATCGGTGATCCGAGAATCCACATGAGACGAGAAGAGAGAATTCTCTCGAAGAGTACCCGTCTCAGTTCGTAAGCGATTCAGAGTGACTTCGAGCTCGGCTTCCGCGTTGTCTGAGTCAGAAGCCGCCCCCTCAATGAGATACGGAGGGGTCACAAAACGCACATAGACTCCGGGAAAGGCTCCCCCGGCTTAAGGGACTAAAGGGACATGACCAGGATGCATGCGGCTCGAAGTTCGTTTCTCCCATGGGGATATCGAGACCTGCCATTATATCCTCCCAAGCCAGGTCTTTCGCCTTCGCAACTCGACCTCCAGATCTGCACGCAAGTCGATTCAGTTCCTCTATTAAAACATCTTTAATTTCATATAACCACTTCTAAACGGTTACAGATAGTAGACTAACTCAGGGTTGTACTGAAGCGGAATCAAAAAAAGCCTAATTATAACAAAAACAATATCCTCAAGAATTTACAATTCTTTCAAAAAAAAAATCTATTGCGCACGTTTTCTATCTTTTAGAACTCGAATATTCCTTTGAGGAGTTTTAACTCTATTTTAAATATTAATATAAGATTTTTTTAAGGTATAAATCATCCATTTGATGAACAATAAGAATTTTTAATTAAAATTTTAATAATATTTTAATTCATGTCCCAATACATACCTGTCTTGCTAAATGATCAGTCAACTTCCTGTTGCAGGTGAAGTGGCGGCCGCAGTGGAAGCAGGCTATGGTCTTCTCTTGGGTGTGGGATCGTAAGTGTAGTGTGAGAGTATATCTGTTATTGAATACAGCTCCGCACCCAGCCCAGGAACAAAGATGTTCGTCCGAGTAGAATATGTGGGTCTTTATGTGGTCTAAGAATGTCTGGAAATATATTTATTGATGATAAGTAATTGTTAATTTATTTTCATACAGATTATTATATTTTTATCTCTTTTAGAATTTTTTGTTTTTAAATAAAAAATTTAATTATATATATATTTTTAATTAATTATATTACTTTAAAAGACATTTTTTTTAGATAATAATCGTAATTGTTAAGTAAATTAGTAGTTTTTTGCTCAAAATTATTCACAGCAAATTAATAATGTTAATACCTGCATGGATATGAAAGTGTCTGTACATCCGACCCACATACAACAATGGTCATTCTTTAATAAGGGTAATTTATTACGATTACTAGAATCCTTCTTACACTGGTCAAGCTTCAACGTAGCCCTTGCATTGAAACCAATAGCCAAGAGCCTCGCGTGATAAGCGTGATAGTTAATATGACGGACCATTTCTACATAGTCGGAGGTTTTGTGTCCGCAAACATCCCAAAGACATACCAAGTCCACTAAAATAATTTAATATTTATGTTGTATACAACATTTGTGGTAAATTAAAATTATACACCATATTTTTTTCTAATCTATAGATGATCATAGAAAAACAAGTTATTATTTTTTTGTCACAAGTTGAAAATAGTACAAAACAGTAAAAATATACAAAATTGTAATTGAGTATAGTATTTAGTATTATATATATGTTATAAGTACATATTTAATGCCAGTAATTACCTCCCTCTTCCATTTTAACAACATGAAGATCTGATGCATGTTTAGTAACATGTTCTTGAAATAATTTGTAATCTTGAAAACAACTCCTACATGACTGCCATTCACACTCAAAACGTAAATGGTCTTTACGAAGACGAGCCAAAGGCTGTGAACAAATATTATTACTTAGGTTTTGATAAAAATTGCTTGCTCATATATAGATATTTTCACAATCATTACAATAGATTTAATGAACTTTAAATACTCAATGATATATATCTAGAAACATACACTTTAGGCTGTAGAAATAAAAAAAATTGCTAATAATAATATGAAAGATGATGGTTTAAGCCTATCTAACACCTAGATCCCATGTACAACGTAAATTTCCATGGCTGTGACCACACTATAATGCTCCAAAACACAGTACCACTACAAGTGCATTAACAGACACATATGCCCTCTTGTGAACATGATGGCTACAAAGCATTTGAAACATTAGGTTAACATTATAACTAAAAATGTAAATTCGAATAAAAGGTCAATTTGTTTAACAATTTCATTAAATGTAAACACAATTGCCACATTTAAGGTAAACAAAGTGGCCAAAATCTAAAATAATAAAAAAATATATTTGAAGTTTATTGTTGTATTATTTTTTTAATTTTATTCAAAATATTACTATTAATAGTTATTAAATTATTATTAATAATTTGTAGTTGTATAATTATTTACCACGGGTCGCGGTTCAACAACCACTTCATCTACACCTGCTGGCACCGTAGCCTCATCTTCCGCTACAGATAACAAAAATTTCTTTCTATGTGCATTTGTTTCTATAATAAACTGAATATCATTTTGATTTTGTAAGTTGAGTTTTCCTGGATTGTTTTGTTCTTGGAGCCAGTCGCTACACCTTTGTAACTTAAAATTCTTGACATCGGAACTATTAGCTGTTTTCTCCATATCGCTCATACTTAGTGAAATGAATTGTAATATATTTAATTTCACATATTTAGTATTTATTTTAAAAAGGGAATGTTTTTATTTATCCACATGCATATAATATTCATATATATAACGAAATTATTGACAATTGACAAATGACAGCTGACATTTGTGAATATTGATTTGACATAGATCCAAATTGATAACAGTTCTATCTTTGGATATTAGACAACCTAGTGTCACAAAGTAAACCATTAATAATGCTTCCACATCCCTGGAACCTATTTTTAGAACATTAGTTGTTGAAAACTTGAAACTTCTAAAAAAGCTTATCTATAATCTTTATTATGAAACATCTTTCATCCAAGGACAGTTAGAATGACACAGAGATTATACGATCATGACTTTAATTTTAAGAACCGATGTTTTGTGGACACAAGTAAAATGCAGTTGCAAATTTCTGTCACCATGAAATGTAGTAATTTTCAATATTCATTTCTAATTTTTTTCCAAATGGTATAATATAATATAAAATCAATCTAAAATAATAATAATAATACTATTAAAACGTTATTGTTACAAAAATGTTGTGTAAAATTATACCAAGTCTGCGTTTAGGGTGGTCTTTAAAATTAAGATATATTATTATATTTTGATTTGCTTAAAAATTGGTACATCGTTTTGGAAAAATATGTCCACATTTGTTTAAATTCATCTATGGTTACTTCTTTAAAAGCTTAAATATTTACATGACTTTAAAATAAAATTTGAAAAGGTTCTTTATTTTTTTTACAATTAAAAATAAAAAATCAAAAACTTTTCATCAATGGCATAGAAGTTAAGTGATTCTTAAATATTTATCTAATAAGTTGAGATTATTAATTAGGCCTAAATTAATAAATGATAAATTACTTAAATAGTATTGCCATATACTTCTGACTGACAGTTCTTTTAAGTTTCATTAAAGTATAAAAACGTGCGTGCTAGGGAGCTAGCGCGTAAAGTGCGGCGTATTGAGACTAGGAAGGAGTCCCCACGTTGCATTTTTATAATATTATTAATTTATCATCGCGTTAGTAGCTCGTTTAGGTCACCGTGTAGTAAAAACGGTCCGACGATTGGAGAGCATTCTATCCGGTGCTGATGAAATCAACTATAACTCTTGAAGAAGTAGTGAATAAATTAGATCATCTCCCATCACCGTTAGCTACCAGAATGCCAAACATCAAGGTTTTCAGCGGGAGCTCGCACCCTGACTTAGCTCAGAAGATCGTCGACCGTTTGGGTATAGATCTTGGTAAAGTGGTAACCAAGAAATTCAGCAACATGGAAACATGTGTGGAGATCGGAGAATCTGTTCGTGGTGAAGATGTTTACATCGTTCAAAGTGGCAGTGGTGAAATTAATGATAATCTCATGGAATTGCTTATTATGATCAATGCGTGTAAAATTGCATCCGCATCTCGTGTTACCGCCGTAATTCCCTGTTTTCCATACGCTAGACAAGATAAAAAAGACAAAAGCAGAGCTCCGATTACGGCTAAACTCGTCGCAAACATCTTATCAGTTTCGGGAGCGGATCACATAATAACAATGGACCTTCACGCGTCACAGATTCAAGGTTTTTTTGATATCCCCGTTGATAACCTCTTCGCGGAGCCGGCGGTCTTAAAATGGATCAAGGAGAATATACCTGACTGGAAAACTAGCATTGTAGTGTCGCCGGATGCTGGAGGAGCTAAAAGAGTAACTTCTATTGCTGATCGTTTGAATGTCGAATTTGCCCTCATCCATAAAGAACGAAAAAAGGCTAATGAAGTTGCGTCAATGGTGTTGGTTGGTGATGTAAAGGATCGTACTGCCATCCTGGTTGATGATATGGCAGATACTTGTGGAACTATCTGCCATGCTGCTGAGAAGTTAATTGAGGCGGGCGCCACAAAAGTTTATGCTATTTTAACTCACGGAATTTTCTCTGGCCCAGCTATTTCACGGATTAACAATGCTTGTCTAGAGGCTGTAGTTGTTACAAATACTATTCCTCAAGAGAGGCACATGCAGGATTGTCCTAAAATTCAATGTATTGATGTATCAATGATGCTGGCTGAGGCTGTGAGGCGCACACATAACGGCGAGTCCGTTTCATATTTGTTTTCAAATGTTCCATATTAGCCTAAATCTTCCTTTTATACTTACAATTAGGATACGGTCTCCGACATATTCATAGCTGCTTTCAATTTGATGTTCATGACAGATGCTTTTTATTGGTTCAATTAGTAAAGTGAATTGGAATTAATGTACATCAATGGAATGTTGGAAACCAACTAATTTAGTTTTAGATTTAATCTCATTAAGTTAATATAAGACTAGTGTTGTCATGATTCAAATCAGCATAGTGTTGATTTATAAAAATCCATGAACTTTTATAACTGTATTTTGATACAAGATTTCATATTAAACTAATTATCAAAATGTTTTGTTTTGCCATATCTGGAATTAGTTCATATGCATTTACATTTTAGTTAAGTTTTATTGGCTATAATATCTATGACAAATTATGAAATTAATGAGTCCTTTATAATTAGGGATGTAGATTTGTTATTTTACTACAGAGATCTAAAAAAATTCGAACATTTAAGACCAATTTTGTCTAATGAACTTTGAAAAGACAACCTCTTTTGTTTTTTTTTTAACTTAGTTTATAATAATTCATTCATACAATCTGGAAACACTAATACAATAATTATATTGTATAACAATTCATGTTTAAAATATATGTGGCCTTCATTTGTATTAAAATAAAGATAAAATAGAAGTAGCATTAAAAAAATGCATATATTTTTAGTTAAATATTATTGGTTAAATAATAGAAGAAATGAAATCTTCTGATTTTTAATGGAATTGGCAAGATTTATGCTACTAAATATGTAAATTTTGAGATAAAAATAATAATAAAAAACCTCAAAAACTGTGATTCTTTATTGACACTAAAAAAAACTCTTTCAATTGTCTTACCTACTAGGGCCGCCAGCAAGTAAGATGGGAAAGCTGAGCTAAACGAAAAAATTATTACTAAAACTTGATATTGTGTCTGCAATTAACAAAAAAACATATGTCAGTCATAGTAATTATTTACCTTTTGCGCGTGTAAAAGAACGATTCAATCAAAAATAAAGTTAATTGCAAATTACTTTTAATCTACAATGACAAATATTTCAAAATCTATCCATAGAAAGGTGGGCATGTGATAATCAAATGGACCAAATATAGCTATAGAGGAGATAGCCGACAAAATATTATCGAGTTGACTGGTAAAGAGCTTCGCTTCTCTCAGTTCAATCAGTGATTATTTCAAAGTTTAAAATACTTATTAGTGATAATGAGTTACATCAGCAGATCTTTAATGTTTTGACCCGAGGTCGGGAAGCAGTGATGTAAATGTTTGTAATGGGCGCGTCGCGACTGATATCAACTTAAGAAAACAACATCGACAGGTCAAATATTGTTGAATGGCAATTAGATAAAATGTTAAGAATAAAAACAGAAAAGATTGATAACAATTTTAATCTATATTAATTCATAATTGTATAAGTCGATTTATTTATACAAGTATAATTATTATTAAGGAAAATACTAGTTCTTAAATAGAAAAATGCATGATTGCAAGTTTCAACTTCTAACTAATCCATTTTCCATAACAATTAGATTTTATGGCGAAGGACAAAATATATAAATATATATAGAGATTTAAACATTAAATCTATTTTTAAAACCTCAAAATGTGTAACAATTACTACGAAATTTGCTTCTATTGTTTCTTGGAGCTGATTATCTTTTAAATTAAAAATAGACGAGCGAAAATAGAGTATATTATGATAGCACATTTATAATTTATAAGGTATGTACCTATTACATCTATTATTATTGAGTTGTCAGAGAAGTGTCAGTTTTATGGGTTTAAAGAGCATAATGAAATGATTACATAACTATCGGAACTCACGTGGTGTTTCTCGAGATGAAAATAAAAGCTTTATCACTGTACAGATTTCAAAGTACAAGTTGTCAATCCAACGTTGCGTAAATAGGAGTATTAATGACAATAGATAAGATATAATTTATATTTATTTATTAAAGTCTGAAGGTATAGGAATTTTTTTTATAACAATAAAGATTGTGAATTAAAAGAATAAATAACGAGAATATTTCAATTGAGAAAAATAATGTGTCGAATCAAATAAAAATAACTTCTGTATAGTGTATAGCTAGTTCCAATATCTTTTAGAAGACAAGTACCTACGTCGGTGGATGAAATATCGTATCATGTAAGACAAGGTGCACTTTACCCAAGCACTAAGCAGTTAGAAACTTAATCTTGTATTTTGTATTATCAATGAAAGAAATATTCCACAATTGACCTAAAATTAAAAATACAAGTTTTGTAACTGTGCTTCATTAGAAATCTTAGAACGGAAGTTTTTAAGAGAAAGCAATGATAAAGAAAAGAGTTGCTACTTCAACTTAACCCTGTGTGATATTTTGTTTTCTTCAGTAATTTATAGTTTTTAACTAAAAATAACTTATACAATAATGATAACGTATTTCCGTCTTCTATTTTCTGCCAAGTTTTTATTATTAAGCTCGAAAATATTTTTATTTACTTTACAATATGTATCATATTAGTCGGAGAAATTGTACCCTATCTATGTAAAGTACTTACAAGCGTCCTTGAAGTTTCTATATCATAATATAACTGATAAAATGAAGGTAAGTTACCACGGAGTACTATAAAGTAAATACGAAGTTAACCTTTGTAATAAGTAAAAAAATGTCCTTCAAGAATATTTCCGCCTTAACACTGCCAGTTTATAATCATTCATATACTAATGAAGCCATAGGCCTCATTGAATACAATAATAAACCGTATTAATGTTTTAAATAATTATAAAAAACGTCTTAGCATTATTGGTAGGTTTAGTGATAACTTTGTCAGTCTTAGCATTATTGGTAGGTTTAGTGATAACCGTCAAAAATTCGTGAATAGAATTGATTGAGCGGAGCGAGCTCTACTGAAGACTTTTCACAATTTTGTCCGAAGTTGGCACAAAAACGGCGCGATCAATCGGCTTGAAATTTTCAGGGCTTATATAACACAATAATACGCGTAACATAGATTATAAATTTTTTCTAAAATTCCATGTCCTTGAGGAATAATAGATAAAAATAAAAATCCAATAGACTTCAATGAAAAAAATTTTTCGAACGACAATTTTGCTTTACAATGACATACGCGTGCCGATTATTTTTTACTTTATAACTTTAGAATTTTTTATTTTTTTTTTATTTTGAAAAATAGTTGAGGACAAAATGCGTCGACGTTTTGTAAGTGCCACTTCGGCGCTGTTTCCACCTCGCTTCGCTCAATATATTAACACAAACCGAGATTGTGCTAGCGCAACGAATTAAAATTGAGGTCTGGTTCGCCCTCCTAGTTATATAATATTGTTATATCTAGATTTTTTATAGAATTTTCTACAACCCTTTTTAATATTAAAATCTTATGATCACATTATGCCACAGTTTAAAAAGGAAAAAATAATTTTTTAATAGAATAAACATTCTTCTGAAAAGCAACAATCAAATTAACTAATTATTAAATATATTTAATTATACAAATCTAGATTTTGTGACGCAATCTAAAATAATTATCATTTATAGCTGGTGACCTTTCTACCCCCCCTACAAATAATCTACACAATAATAAGTAACAGACTACAATATTCACACAAATATACAGATGAAATATTAGAAAATAACACTATAACAAATATTTATTATGTATTTCTTATTTACGGAAAAAAACATAACCAGTGACGTAATATAATAAATGTTTTAATATTTATTTCATATGATGCACATAATAATATAATACTTATTAAAAACAATGAATGTAAAAAAAATATTTGCATAATTAATACAAGTAATAAGTCTAAAATAAAGTAAATATTTAAGTATTATCTGTCAATGCTATTGAGTTTTGTTATTGGAATAATAAGATAAATGTATAGCAGTAGAGTTTTGAACTGTATTTATATTCTTTATGATAATATGAAAGTATATTTCAAGTAAATTACGAATCCCAATTTAGAATATAGGATTCGTAAAAGAAAAACAGTAGTCTGTTTTATGGGGTTTCGTATTTTATTTAATTGTTTCATTTTGTTCAAAGTGATTAGGGATTAAATTGATTGAAGTTGTTTATTGTTAGCAATGAAAATAATGATTCAATGTCATATTGCCATATATTTTTATATGGATTTTAGACAGTCAGTCTATATGTCATTGACTAGTCTCAACACTTAGAAATGTCGCTTAAAAAGAGTATAACAAATAAGAGAATTGATTGTGAAAATATATGGGTAACGTTGCCAGGCGTCTGGATAAAGCCGGACATAAGTAGTTTTTTTGATTGCGTGTCAAGCGAAAATAAACGGTGCCCGACTTGTCCGACTTTTTATCCATCTAAAATACATATCTAAAACTGATTTGGCATTGTTTTTATTATTTTAGTAGAATTGAACACGATTTATGATAATAATCAAAACAGCTTGATTTTACATTTTTTTGTAGTACCTATTAATGCTGAGACAAAATCAGTAGTGTCCGGCCCAACTGGCTGGCTATCTATCCGGCTATTAGGTTTGGCGACCTGGCTACTCTACTTATGGGTCAGAAATTCATTATGGGCGATTAAACATGTAGAGAGTTTCGTCAATTCCGTCAAACCCCTTAACTAACACATGTTGAATAACTTTCCTGATTATAATTACATACATCAAACAAAGGCATTATTGTTTTGTACCGGCGGAGCGTCAGTGAATTTAAAAGCCATTCGAGATGATGAGCGCTATGGTTGGGTTTATTTTTTTTGTAGGTAGTCTTAAAAATGATAGCGTTTGACGGGTACGCCCCTATTACCACTCGGCCATCACCTTCTTGGCCGGAATGAATTCTTCCAATGAAAAAAGGCCTCGTACCGTTGTGCCACTGAGACATTTAAGACACAAATGTATGAGATTTAATAAAAACTTAATGGCATGAAATACATTATGTATATTTGGTTAGTGCCTATAGATTTAAAATATAAGATAATTTAATATTAGAAGATAAACTACCAATAACTAATTTATACTTTGTGGTAATCCCTGGGCAAATTCAGCGGATAGGCTCCTTCCTTAGCTAATACACATAAATAAACTTAATTTTATGTTTAAAGTATAGTAGTTAAAAAAAACGCAAGCCACGACTGATTTATAACTACCTTTAATTTCGACCGGGAGCTCTTCCTCTTAGGGGCCTATGGCAACTTAGTCGTCATGCCAATCTATTGCTGCACCTCTGTAAACTACGTTTTTTTCCACCATGCAGTACGACTAATAATCTTATTTCAAGTACATAATGTTTTTCAATTTATATACAAAATTCCACAATAACATTTGAAAATTTCATTATATGAAGTTTCTGAAAAACAGAATGAACAGTGTAGAATATAGTCTTACTTTGTCTTAATTGCACTTAATAAATAGCAGTTGTGTTCTAAATAACTGCCAAGTAAGTTAAAAGTCAATAAAAGATTCCACCGGAGCTTTTGTTCTCGGTAAATATACAGGCTTAGATCATTAGCAGGTTGCTGCAAGCTTAATTTTTATTTATGTACCTTAATTTTACAGACATTTTAATTTTTAAATATGTACATAGGATAGCTTATCCCTACAGAGAGATATCTTCCAACTAGCCTTAAGTTTGTCAAAGTTATTCATAAGGCAATTAGGTGACACACTGTACAATAAAAAACTTAGATTAAATGATAATATTAACATTTATAAAACAGTAAAATTTATGTTAATCTTATTCACATCTCAATAGATTAAAAGTTATCTACCATTTTGTGTATGTTGTTGCACATTTCCAGCAATAACATGATGCTATAAGCATTGCTGTCCAGCTAGTTCTCCCAAAAAACAATTTATTTAACTGTTAAGTCAAAATTTAAGCAATTCAGATGCATTGCTATATATTTGTAGTAAATAGTAAAAAGCAATTATTGCTTTTATTAATAAGTTCTACTAACAAAGTTTTATTTTATAGATTTTCTTTTTCTTTTAATATAAATCTTGAGAAATTTATACCTTTCTGGACTTTAAATGGTTACGAAATTTTTTGTAAATTTGTTGAAATATAGTAATGAACCTAATGGGATCCGATTTCTTCATAAGGAACTAGACCAAATTATAACCACATAAAAATGTTTACGTTTAAAGATAAATATTTTAGCCATTGCATATACATTTTTCTTGTTAACAAAAAAATTAAAATTTTTCAAATGCAGATAATAGTTAACTCTATAAAATGTAATATTTTAATCTATAATCCATGTAAAATCATTTATTTTAATATAAATATATTATTCAGCTGTACTCAAAACAAAACAGTACAAAATTAAACAGTTCACTGCGCGATTCCACCATGCTCCAAGGTCATAAGGATCCCAAATTGGTTCGAAATTAGTCAAACAAATTTCGTTATTATCGACTACTAGTGAATACAAATTATTAATATAAATTATATACAATGGTATTCACGTAAATTTAATTTTAAATCATAAATAAAACCCCCAAATAACACATAATGTTTATTATTAATGCGCGTGGGTGGCGTGGTGTGCCTGGGCCGCCGCCTTCCTCATCTGTACCAGGACATTGCTCATCTCCTCACGCTTCCTCTTGGCGCGGATGTGTGTGCCGAGACGACGCTTCAGGAACTTGAGGGCTCGCTTGTCTTTTGATACCTGGAATAATATAGGTTTAAACATTAGTTTAGTTGAATTAAAATTTTAAAATCTAATAATTTTAGTCACCTATAAAAATATATCTATAAAGTATATAAAGAATTCATGAAAATACTTGTAAAAGAAACTAAAAAAATATTGTTAATCACAATTTTTATAATTGTATCATTGCACATTACAAAAATATATTGATATCAAATAAACAATTGGTACTGGCTTGTGGTGGTGTTAGAGCATAGTTATAAGTATCTTGGAACACATAGTAATGTTAATTACTTCTACTAATATTAATACTATATATTGGAACAATCTGATACACACTTATAAAAGTTTGAATTTTAAGGGCAGGTTATAAATTTGGCAAGAGAGATAAGGGTGCAAGAAGAATTTTTAATTTAATTGACAATAATAATCACTAGTGTCCAACCGAAACAGGTTATGCATATTAAAATTTTCTTTTGTATAAATAACCTAAAATACAGTAACAAGTAATAGTATACAATATGAAATTTTTAAGCAATTGAATATTTTTTAAAATATACATACAGATAGTTATAGTTTCATTAATTATTAAACAATAACGAATTTTATATTTGGTTATTAATATAAAAATGATAAATATTTTTAAGTTACTCTTGGAAATAAACTTATCAAAATCAGCGATAATTCATGAACCCTAGGATTTCAGCACCGATGAAAGCAAAACCAAACTTTTGGTGTTACTAATAATTACATTGTTGCTAAGGCTATTAGTTGGAAGTCTATTATATATTTTTAATTTTAAATATTAAAAAACAAGAGTAATAACTTATTTGTACAATGTAAAAACAAACTACAAACGGTCATGGACAAAGTAAATAAGAAATATACAATCTTTTATTGAAAAATAGAAAATTTTCTTTATAATTTCTAACCATATTACTAAATATATTTTTTGTATGGCACTTATCTTTATATGAAAACTAAAATACTATATCTAGTTGAAGAAATAGCAAATAATAGATTATTACTACATTAATAAAATCAAGGTGAAGATATTGATTTTTATTTAAATTTACTAACCTACGAAATTACTTCGAATATTAAAAAATTTTAAGTTTTCATTTGAAAGCCTACCTATTGAGAAACATTATGTTATATAACATTCCTTGCAACCCTTAAGGTCCCTATACATGACAAATAAATAAAATCTGAGAAAAAACACTAGTACATTACTTGCATCAGCTTACAAAACTATTCAAAAATGGGAACAAGATTACTGCAATTGTTTCACACATTATTTCTAGGGCCTAGAGTAGCACATTACTGTCTATGGAATAACTTAAAGAGATGCTACTGTTACTTTGCTGACTATCCATTCTTCATAAGAATGTAGAATTTTTGTGTATTACCAAAAGACTGACTGCTTAGCAATAGCTAGTACCGTAAAAGTAATATCTTATACTTGAAATGTACTATCAATGATATAGAAACAGTATTTACTTTTTGTCAATAATATAAATAATACAAACCTTAAGCAATTCCATAGCTCTCTTTTCATATGGAGCATGACCAACTACTTCACGTACCAAGTCACGGACAAACTTTGAGTGCTTTGTTTGCAACTGTAACGAGAATTCATAAATATGATATAAATGATGTAGGATACTGAAAGGGACACAAATATTACAATTATTTTAGTAAAAGGTAAGTAAAAGAAATAGTAAACAAACGATATAGGGTATAATAAATTGTTCTTTAAGGAGGTAATTTAGTAAAAAGTTAGTGAATTATAACAAGAGTATACAAAAATTTAAAGGTACATTACAAACTATATTTATAAGACAAAATAACATTTAAAAAATATTTAATAACAAAAAATAAAAATTACTTACACCCTTTAGCCTGGCTGGTCTGATTCTGATGGCTTTATCTGAAATTCCTTTTCTACCAGCAGAAATTTTGGTTGTTTTGTGGCCTTTACGCAGACCAACTGCGATCTCAAACCGGGGTGCCATGCTGAAATACACAGAATACGTTCAAGAAATGAAATAACTACTGATTATAGACACTTAATTAACATAAGCACTAAATAATACACAATATGAGAAATTTATTAAGGGATTCAGTTGATAATCATTAGTTAAAATTTATTTTACGTACTTTCCGGATTGTCTCTATTTTTAAAAGAACTGACAAGTTAAATGACAATTGACAGTTCGTAAATCGTACAGCAGACGATAGACAAACGTAAAAAAATACAGAGTAATAAAGAAATTGTTACTTCAACTAAGGTTATGCTAATATTTTTATTTAATGTAAAAAAATCTAGAAAAATATGTATATCTTTCATATCTTTGTCAACATTATTTTACAAAAATGTGTAAATATTTACTGGCGCTTCTACAAATTGTAAATAGTAAGATTTGATATCTCAATACTCAAAAGTTTTTGAAGGTTTTCAACATTTAAAAATTTCAACGATGTCATATTTATATATTAAATATAAGAGTTTTTAAGATTATTGTTTGTTATCTTTTAAGCAGAAATGATTAAATAGTATATAAATAATACTAAAATCTGAAGCCATTATTGAGCCATTATTGAGCCATGCAAAAAAAAAAAAAATGTATAAAAAGAAAATGTATAAAAAATGTTGGCTAAATGAAAATTTTCATTAAGCCAATATTTTGAATTAGTCAGATAAAAGTTCTCGTACAATATAACTTTAAGAATGACATAAAATGGCTTACACAGTTTATTAGAAATAATTTTATGTCCATTAATAATAATTTTAAACTACATTCCTGTCTAGAAATATATAAATCTTAAATATTAAATGATCCATCATTGATACGAAAATAAATAATTATTAAATAATATTACTAGTGAACGTTGCTGTCAAGTGTCAGAACTCAAAAGTTTGTTTACTAGTGCTTACTGCATTTTAGGTTATTTAATATTTTTACTACTAACTTTGATTTAAAAGTTACTCGTCTTATTCCAATTTATTAATAGAATTGTCAAATGTCGTAGGATAGTATATATTCGATAGTATAAATACGTTTTAATTAATTATATGTCAATAATATAAATATCAAGTTTATTACAATATGTTTTATAACCCTTAATAATTATCAAAATTGCAATTTGTTTATAAAAATGGAGGTTGGGGCAGTAAAACAAGCTTTTAATAATGAGGTAAGTTAAATAAATTAGAAATTACCATGATCTTTCCCAATGGGCAAGAGCACAATGTTACTAAAAATACTTCGTTTTTATAATAAACGACTACATAATAACGTATAATTACAGATAATTCTGCTTAAAAAGAATTTAAATCAAGCCAAAATACAAATCATACACAAATTGACAAGGAAAGCCAAAACCTTAGCAGATAAAAAGGCTCCAGAAGCAATAAAAGAAAAGTTTAACAAAAAAGCGGAATCTGCAGTCAAAGAAGTTCTAATTATAAAGGTGAATAATAACTCTTATATAATTTTTTTGTAAGTAAATATATATAATACTTTCGATAGTACTTCAGAAATGTATTTTAAAGGTTATTACTTATTAATCTGTTTCTTTTTATTAAATAGTTGTATCCATATGTATTACTGTTAGTTTATATAGAAATATTAAGAATGAATACCTAGCGCCACCTACTGTGAAGTAATGGTCCTGGATTTCTTTTATTTTCTCCATGTCAGGTTTGACTTGTCGGTTGCCAAGCACATTGTTTAATGATTTCTAGTTACTTACTCAATTTTTATAAACATATTGTGTACTGTATGTATTTTTTATTAGGTTCTATAACAAGAAAGTATAAATCATAGACATCTTTTATATATAGATATTTTTAAGTTTAATAACCATATAACGTGTTCACAGAAAATCAAACCCAAAGATATAGCACAGTTTATTGTCACTCATAAAGGGAAACTCAATGATTTCATGAACACACCAGTAAACAACGACAAGGCATGTGCAAGACTGCTTCTCCATAAAGCAATGCAACAGAAATATAAGCAAATAAGGGAGAAGTTTTCAAATATATCCATTAAAGATTTATTTATGTCGAGACAAGAAAGACTCAAGCTTAAGAAAGAAGCGAGAGATAAGCAAAAGAATAAAAAGAAAGGAAAAGATAAAACTGTGAATGTGGAGGGTGAGTGGGATGTTGAAATGACAAATAAAAAGACTAATGACACAATAGAGTCTAATGATTTATCAGAGGATGAAGATTCATCAAATGATAAAAGTGATTTGGATGTTCATTCAGAAAGTGATTTAGATAAAGAAAGAAATAAATCTGATGAAGAAATTGATAATGATAATGATGCAGAGATTGAAGAACAAAATGTTTCTGATGATAAAGAGGTTTCAAGTGATGAAGAAAGTTTAGAAACAGTTGGAAACTCTAGTTTTAACATAATCAATAAAGCAAACAAAGAAGTAAATGATATACAAATATCAGCAAAAGTTAAAAAACCTGAAATTAGAGGAAATAAAAAACCAAAAGAAAACAAAAACAGGAATTTGAATGAGAAACTTCAAAAGCGTAATTTTAACAAAGATACCAATGATTGTCCATTAAAAGCAACAAAAATTGTAGATCCATTTTTTATTACGTCTTCTGGACAGAACTATATGTCAGTAGTAGAACCCAGACAGCCAGATGAGGTCAAAGAGGTACATAGGCAGGGCAATAGACAATATAGAAGAGCTGTCATGTTTGGACATGTTCCAAAAGCTAGACCCAGGAAAAATATTGAACGGCAAACACATTTTCCTAAAGAAAATCAATGGAACGCTAGTAAATTTGAGAATAAAGTTAATAAAAATGATAGAAATAACAAAAATGTCCCAAAAGAAGAGGTTCCAGAAAAATTACATCCATCTTGGGAAGCGAAGAAAAAACAATCGTCTATTCTACCTTTCCAGGGAAAAAAGATTGTATTCAATGAAAGTTAATATTTGTAAATAAAGTTTTATTAAAATGTATTCGATTTTAAATTTATATATTTATCAATATATATATATATATATATATATATATAAAATAATTAATATATATTGAACCTTCGCTTCTATACATTTTTAAATATGATTCAGTATTTGTTTTTCTGTACAATGACAGATTTTTTCCGAGGCTATAATCTATACTCATATGAAATTTCATCAAAAACTGTCACGTGGTATTACCGCGCTGGTGAAAACGAATAGATAAATTGATAAAATTTAAAAAAAATTACACACTTTTAATTAAAACTCAAAATAATAGATTTTATTATGTTTCTACTCTTATGTTACTATTTTATTATGGGAAGCATAGCATAAATATTTGTTGCACTAGCTGTTGATCATAGTGCCAGCTAAGAGTAGAACTGTAATGATAGATAGCCTAAAGCCTTCCTCATGAACCAACCTATCATAATCTGATAGAATTTTACAGATCCATTTACGAATATTAGCGCGTTTAAACAAACATTTTCGCTAGATAATTAGAATATATTAAAAGTTTCATTCTAAGAGCATTTAATTTATTTTATTCTAATTTATAATCTCATCTCAAAAAAAATTGAGATAAAAACGATATATAATCATCAAAATTTCACAATCAGCTATTAGACAAGATAAAAACATGACTGCTTAATGCTTACAAAACCTTAAAATCTGTTTCATAACTTATAAGTATGGAGAAAACCTAAGAGATGGCGCTATTTTCAAAAAACAGTCTAAGTTTGGCATAGCTACCCCGGTCCCTGTGTTACTTACAATATTAATTACGAAAAGAAGAACCATGTTGATTCTCCTCGAGCCAGACGATCTTAAAGAGATAACAGGGTACATACATGCAAAATCGAGATTCTAACATGTGTACGTCGCCTTGGTGTTCTGCAGTCGGAAGAAGTTTGTGTAAATTTTTTTCGCTTTTTTTTAACCTATTAATACGCCTTATCAAGCCGTGAGGTTTCTTATAGGCACCCTTGAGACGGATGTGCCTCCTTCAAGTCCCTGATTCTCAAGGGTGGGTCACAATAAAACCCACAGTGACGCTGTCAAATTAACGATAACAGTAAGGGAGATTTTAAAAAATGTTAATTATTAACGTCTTAATTTATGATAAGTATTGGTTCAGTTCCTACAAAATATCCATACTGTCAGTACCATACTGAATATATATTAATATTAATTCTAACTGGAACTCCAACAGCATGTTATTTGAAGCCACAATTTAATTAGATTCGACTATAATAAATAGCACCATATACAATACACATGATGCACTGACCAAATCTAAACAATATGCTATGTTTTGAAACGTACAATATATAACATTCCTCGCCGAGATTTATGTTTACAGCCAAATTGCAAATGCCTGTAGCACAGCCGACGTGTGAATTTAACGTATTCACCTGCTTTGTACCAAGACTTGGTGTAACATATTATGATTGTTGGAATATCTTGATTATTGCAAGTTATAAATCAAATTGTTTGCCAAATATGTATTTGTCATTGTAACTTAGGTTTGTTTTGCTAAATTAAATATGTTACAGATTTAAATCATTCCATCTACATTTAATGAATAACGTACATATATTCCATAAAGTTAACCCCAGAAAAGAATTTTGAATATCCCTTTTATTCGATGAAGTCTAAATCATTCTACGGAAACGCATCAGTGCGGTTCAGCATTCATTTGAATGAAGGGTTGGTTGTTCATAAATGAACTGTATTTTATAAGGTTAAGGTTGATTTTCCGATGTTATGTATTACAATTCTGTTATTTCACGACGCACGGACTCGTCGGCATCCGTGCGTGTTCTTGGCGTATCGTTTCCGTAACTGCGGTTTGAATGGGGCTGAATATGTTAAATCGATATAGGAATTTTGGTTTGTGATACCTTGTTATGATATCTGTGTTAATATTTTTTAAATCATTAACACAAGTAACTTTATTTGTATTTCTAATTGTGTAATAAATTGCAACTAGTTAGCAGCGTGCGGCTGGGAACAAAGCCAAAAGATAAAGCGCGCGCAAAATTTCTCCATGCAAAGTCTATGGGAAAAATTAATTTTTCGACTAATTACTGCAATTAGGCTAATGAGATTTGAGAGTTGTCACTATTTTTCAGCAGTGTAGCATAATGAGACCTTTGATTTGAGCCATCAACGATATTTTTCCCTTTAGTGGTTCTCGAGCTACGGTGTGCCAACGAAATCGCTTCCTGCATTAATATATAAGATAGTGCCTAAATACTGTAGGTCTATTGTAATTTAATCTGTACTAGTATTATGAATGGAGTAAACTCTTGTTTACAGCCTATGGTCTGGCGATGCCAGGGCCTGGGTTTGCAATATCGCAGGACCGGCCTTGACTTAAAGTAACTATACCCGATAAGTTCTTCTCATCATATTCTATTAGCGGCGTCGTCTGCTCGGTATAGTCAAAAAACAATAATATACGCATTTACTTCTAACTTTGATATGAAAGAATATGTTATAATAAACTAAAGTTTGGAATATAAGAAATATCCAGACATAGTTTAATTTTAGTCACGTTATTATGAAAATAGCGACACCATAATGGCTCCATATACAAAAGATAAGAAACCTTCATTTGAGTACTTTCAGTAGTGTGTTCAATTTCCTGATCGTGTTGCGGTAGTGTCGATGTTTTTTTGCTACGCTGACT
Organism: Mechanitis mazaeus; assembly: GCA_959347395.1. Lineage (NCBI taxonomy): Eukaryota > Metazoa > Arthropoda > Insecta > Lepidoptera > Nymphalidae > Mechanitis > Mechanitis mazaeus. The sequence continues at coordinate 11,616,906 of OY365754.1, forward strand.
ACGTGGGCCCAAGTCTGAATAATGATGACTTACCACTGTGGCATCGCTGGTATCGTAAAGTAAATATCAACTAATTTAGAATCTAATTAAGACGGTTAGTAATAAACTGTTAACATTGATTATTGATTGTAAATTGAATTCAATCGTTCAATTATTTCCAACCTAGTTACATCATATGGTCTGAATTTCGTAATATTTATAGATCTACGTAACTAATTGTGAATAGTCAATAGATTGTATTGATGGACAAAAGCCTTTATCCTGATAATACAAGGCCCATAGACATTACATTATCTATCGCGCCATTGCAAAACATAATGAATTTATATAAACAGACAAGCTAGAAGCAATTTAATTTTAATTTTAATTTATATCGAGTATATATATAAATAAATATATTTAATATATAAAGACATTCCAAAAAAGTTTTAATTACACATTGCGTTGTCACATTTTATTTGTTTTATGTCACAAAAACAAACAATTCAATAAAACTTATTTATAAGAAAAACCAGAACCTACAGAAAAATCAGTAAAGTTTCCACTGAGAATATAAAGTACATACAAATCTTTTTTATAAGAAAATGATGTTATGAAAACAACTGCCATTTGAAAAAGTTACGCTTTTTATTGACAGAAAGTTGGCATTCACATGCAAAATTCAATTTCTATATAACTGAAAAACGATATGGGATTATAAACGTCACAATAATTATTCTTTTTCTTTTAAATAATTTGGCAAACAAAGTTACAAATTCTGCCAGTGTCAAGTCAGTGATGGGAGTATCACTTTAAATTTTGATCGGTAATTTTTTGTATACACTATTTCAGTTCCATTATTACCATTGTTAGAATATAAGGAATAATAATTTATAATTTTAGTTTATAATTTTTAATAAAGTTACATAAAATTATAATCGAAGGAGTAAAGGAAAGGGCAAGAAGAGATTTAAAATCAGATTGACGAGGAATATTAGGAGGGAGTATATCGTACAAAGAAAAATTAAGGTTAGGACAATTGAAAAATATGTGTTCAGGGCGGCCACACTCACAAAGAGACCTTGAGTTAATATAATTAAGGTGTATCATTTTTTGACAGAGATAGGGAAAAATGACTTATGACATTACTCAAAGCAAGACTACAGATTAAAAGTCATCGTGACAATCCCACCTTATATTAATAAAAAGTTATTGAACCTCATTTCATATATTTTGTTTTGTATAATTAAACTCGTTTCACAAAAAATTTCTGATCTAACATCAAAGAAGTGTAATCTTTTAATTCATAATACATTTATTATGACTTTTATTGTCTCCCTGGTATTGTTCTGTTTTATAATTACACATTAATAATTTACGAAGTGCAATTATAAAACCATCTGATAAAAACCACCACAGATCTTCTTTTAGACAGTGTTTACGCACTGCAATGGAAACCAAATAGCTAGATGGTTGTCGTTTGCATTATAATATCAGCCCCTATGAGGCCGACTCTACTTTCATAGCAAACTGTAAAAGATTATCTATTTCCTCTTATGTTTTAAATAACTGTGTAATTAATTACCTAATACAAATAATGTTTACTTGCGTTAACAATAAAAAAATAAGTGTCAGCTTTGAAATATCATCTATGTTTATTACGTTAGAAGAAAACATAAATATATTATATCTATCAAATCGTCGATGAGGTAATGTCTAATTATATTAAAACTTTAAACATAATGTAATGTTAATGTTGCTGGAATCCTTAAATGCTCATCAATATTAATAGAAAAATGAGAGGAAAGAAAACAAAGAATGAAGAAAGTGCTTGTTTAACGACATTCTACAAGCCAACTTTGTCCTTTTTTATCTTGTCGTTAAATAGCTGTTCCTAATTTTCTGTGCTCCCTTAAATCTGTCTATTACTCCTTTCAGTTGTAACCAGGAATTCAGTTACTTGTCGGTAAGCTTAGTGTCAAAATTCGGTCTCGTTTTGCGACCCTTAACTGGAAAATAGACAACATTTTAAATTTATATTATTTATTATAAAAAAAACTCAAAAATAGAGTTTTTGTTTGTAATTTCACAATATTTTGTCTGCAAACGTAAAAAATCTCATTTAATATATTTCTGTAGTTGCTACGACCATTGGTTCAGTAATTGTTAATTTTTCAAATAAATATGTACAAAGATATCTACGTTAGCCAATAAAAACGTATTTAATGTATGACTCCTTACCTATACATTAGTTGAACGTAAACCAAAATCGTGTATGAGATTATTTATCTTGAATTATTTGTTATTAAATTGCAACATTAATTCTATGGTCCGCCATTGATTTGAATCAATCAATAATGTCAATCCTGTCATCTATGTTGCGTTTGACAGTTTAGTCAATTGTAAATTAGGCATGTCACAATTACATATGTAGATTAACCATTTCTATGTACTGAAGCACGGTTATTAATAGGGTCACCGCATGTCGTATGAGAAATTACGAATTCCACCTGCGATTAATTAGTACAACACGTAGCTTTGGTAATATTCATGTCACAGATACCAATAATATTTTAAAGCGGTATTTCCACGTACGATGTATAATAGTAGGTTTCAATTCATAACAATTATTTTATATATTTAGTGTAACATAAATGTTGATAATTGAATTAAAAAAATAATATTTATGACAGGACTAAAACAGCTGTCTACTAATGTTTTTATTTCATCTGTATATTTTTAAAATTATTTAATAAAGAAAAATGACGATGAATTTTGTTGGCGATGTTACCAACATTGATATAATTTACATAAAATTCTATTTATATTGAAGTTGCTATAAATCTTTTAAGTGATAACTTTTTAAGAGAGAGCAAATCGCTTCGTTACGTAACACGTGACGGTGCCAGTTTTTCTGGTTTTTCCTTCACTCACGCCTACGGCAGCGGCAGGTAGGCTCCTCTTTACTCAGTTTAACACACAGCTGTTAGTACAGTTGTGAGTAGAAAAAGAATGTGAAGAGAAAAGTGAATATACTGTAGTATATTTCATTTATTTGGGCTACAGTGAATTCTTATTTTGTAGAATTAATAATGTACACACACAATATTCAAGAATTGTAACTAAGAATAAAATATATACTTATATAATCATATATATATATATATATATATAATCAATACAAGTATTTATTATAAATAAATAATATTTTCTTACATGTTCATATTAATATACATAAAATGTAAGTAATAAATTAATATTAAACCTAACTTTTTCTCCTGTGAAACAATATTAAATAGTTCAAGTTAGATTACTTTAAGATAGCACATATATAATCTTGAGTCCCGAATCGCGGGTTTTTTATGTTTATAAATATATTATGTAACCAAACTAACATTTAAAACAACAAGCTCTTCATAATCACATCAAAGTAACGTTTTGAAAGTACTTAAGCCTATTCGAATAAATCATTTAATGTTCTTCCAATCTTAGAAGAAAACTTACGAAATCTTTTTATGTAACACGTAGATTCTCGAATAAATGTAAGTAACTGCCAGAATGCTCTTTGAATTTTGATTATTCAAATGGTTATAGTTTCTTCCAAGCTTTATTACTTTATAAATGAATATTTAATAACATTTAAATTTTCGCGACTTTTATCCTGATCTTTTTATAATATGTTCTATATTATTATAAATAATCTGTATTCATAAGTCAAATGTATTGTGATCTTAACGTCAAAATTAAAGTGTTGAATAATTTAAATATATTATTGTTTTTTTTTCTTGTTGCCATATTTTTAATATAAGCTTTGAATTAAAATAAAAAACCTTTCAACAAGAACTTTAGATATAAACGTCAGAGGTTTGTTAATATTCATGTATTCCGTGAAAGGGACGACTACAAAAACTTGTAAATTGTTTTTGTCCTATAGCGATTACCCTTTGGCTATGTCGCCAGTTTTTGTGAAGTTATAACACTCATGGTAGGGATCAAACAAAAATGTATATTTAATCTTTGTATTCAAAATATATTGCATATATAATCTAAGCATATGAAAGCTTCGTACTCACTGATCTATCGTAAAATATAACAACTTTATATTTTGAGTAAAGTTTTATTTTGTAAAAAAAATGGAAGTTCAGTCACTTGTCTTTTTTTTTGTTTTTTCTTATATCTTGGCGATAGAATCCGGTGTTGGTCGCTGGTAATAATATGTTTTTTATTAATGGAAGAAATTTAATATATTCAACATAATATTGAACCATGTTAGTGACACTATCTATGATGTATTGTAGAAACTGGTTTAAGTAAAAAATAATTTAGGTGTGTCGTTTTATCGCGAACACGTTTACTACAAAGCATTCGAAACGTCGCGTTATAATTAAAAATGTAATAATAATAGCGAGTTAAATCCGTAAAATAGTTTAATTCAAATGTGTAGCATTCCTGGAAAGCATTATCTAACTAACTACATAATTCTAGGCTCTTGACTTCTGGGTCATTGACAGCTTTCCATTAGGTTGTTTATCAAGAGTTATTCCTGCCAATGATAGGAAAATCTATCTATCTTTATTATTTCCTTCCCAATACTGTTACTGGTAATGGGCCAACTCGTCTTGATTAGCTCTCTGGAGTTGGAATTTGAAATAACCTAATAAGGTTGGTTCGTTTTGTAAAAGTTCCCAATATTTAGAAGAATATTTTCTGTCAAATAGATGTCAAAATACGATTTTAACAAATTTGTAAAACTAGGTTATTTTTTTTACTTATTTGTCAATAAAAAAAATCTGCATAATTTTTAATAGCAGTTTTATATAGTTGTTTACTTTATCTAGTCTATGTTGTCCAAAAAAAGGAGAGCTAACAGTAGAAAGGATTCTGTATTAGTCACCCAAATACAGAATACAAAAAATATAAAAGATTGGGGTACTTGAAGTATTAAAAAAATATTATACGATAACAAAGAACATTAAACTTAATTTTCAATATAAAACAAAATCTTTTTCTTGACAAAATTGACATTTATATTTTGGCTTATCTTTAAAAAACTAGTGACAGGAAGACATTTTTTATTATTAGGACTTTTTTTAAAAGATAATTAGTTAATTACTCATTTTATTATTATTAGAATATTGAAGACGGTTAAGTCATGTAAATAATAATTGGCTTTTAATAGACTTTGAATATGTAAAGTTTCTAGACTTTGATGGAATGAATCTAACAAAGTGTTTATTTAGTATTTTCTTAGATTTTCACGAGTACACATTTCAAATAAAACTATTTTTACTTATTAAAACTCGAGTATAATGACATCGACGACGAGACGACGAGACGATGACGAGATGACATCTCGTATATCGTGAACAGAATTACTGCAAAGTATTCGAAACGTCGGGTTAAAATAAAAAATGTAATTAAATTATACGCGAGTTTTAATTCGTAAAAATAGTTTTATTTGAAAAGTGTTTATTTTTTTATTATTTCAATTGTTTTTCAGATATAAAAGTAATAACTACGTATTGTGTAAATCATTCGGCTTGAAACAGTCAATTTATCTATAAATATAATAAAACTGTAAGTAATCTGTTTCTGTACATTTAATATATTTTAAAGTCAAAGTTGAGTAAAATACACAACATGTGTACTTGCTATAAATTAATTATGATGTATAGTACTAGATGGCGCCACAGGCTTTTTTAAACTTCAAAACTCATAGAAATTAGTACGAGTTTCGTCACTTAAAATAACTAAAACAAAATAAAGTGAAAGTATTAAAAAAGATGTTTTAATAAAAAAACAAATAATATTTTGTAAATTTTCTACCGGCCTTAAATCGACACGCGAACAACGTCTCGGGCAGAGCTAGTTAAATATAAACCTATACATTAATTTGCAGTTAAAATGCATATTCTTATAATAAAAGTTTCTATGAATAAATCTGTTTTAAATATTAAAGTGTTCGTTAAGTTTTCAATTCACATTTCACTTCGTTATAGATAGGATTAAAACTTCAACAGACTTAAGACAAAAAAGTCTTAATTAGATTCTTATTAAATGTTTTGAATTTTAAAACATAAGATATAGAACATTTTACATGAATTAAATATACACACACACAAACACACACTCATACATACTCACGCACACACGTGTGGGTATAAAAATCAGCAACATGGAAAAATTATAACCCGTCTAATTCAAGTAGGTAGGTTTTAACTGTATTTTCAATTCAGTCGGGTCAAACTGTAACTGTAAATGGGATCACGTTTTAAACGGAAAATTATGAATATTACGAGCTGCGGAAAAATATTTAAATTTTTAATATTTTTAATTCTAATCTCTGATATAAGCGTTCCAATTTCAAAATTAAAAAAAGAACGTGACTCGTTCCATATTTGAATATCTATGAGATAATGTTTTTAAATTACTTAAGAATATTTCTTTATATTTCTTTTGTAATATGTTTTGAGGTATTTTCTAATTTAAAACATTTTTAGGTTTTGAGGTATTTTTTAATTTTAAAAAAAACATGCTAAGTTTTTATTATATTTTGCTTACATTGTTAATTACAAAATCTGTTCTAGTTATCTAAAAATAAGTTAAAATCAATATATTTTATGAAATATACAAACTTTATAAAAAAAATATTTACACGACAAAAGTTGTTATATATTTATAAAAAAACTGCAACTTATTTATTATTACTTTTATAAACTTTTACTAAAACATTCAAATACTTCAGTCGCATCAATATTCCAAATTAAATTGATTACGGATACTATTATTATATAATACACTATTTTCAGTCTTATTTCACCTCTTCTATTTCACAGCCTAGTTTTTGTTTCCACTACATCTGTTTCCAGACCTGTTTCCGTCTTTTTATCTTGGTCCTGTGCTTCTCTCAGGGAGTCAGGTAGTTTTTGTTTGTTGGTCTCTGGTAGTGTTAGCACTAAGAGTCCAGATATCGCTGACATAATTCCGAACACTAGCGTTGGTAGGAACTGATACACACGTGACTGAAATAAAAAGGAAAAAAAAATTAATAATATTATAATTTTTTTTATATATTATAAAAATATGTATGATAATTTGATATAAACAAAATTAAACTAAGTATGTACATCACACTGATACAATTACATACAGGAAAAAATATTTCTCTGTAAATATACTTTGTATAACGTTTTAATACAAAAAAATGTAATGTAGGAATCGAACCCACGTTCACCGGCACAATAGTCAATATTAGTAAAATAGAAGGTTGTTACGCTTTAACAATTTCAACATATACAAAAAGAAACCTTGAATTCAATACAATAGTTTTATTTAGACTTTAGTTCAAATATTAGATTCGATAATAGACGAACATTAAAAATGTATGATATAATTCTACAAAGATAAATTGGTATCATGCTGTCATTGTATTTAATTTCTTTTTGTTAATCGTTCATTCGTTTACTCATTCATTCATTCATTCATTCAGGATTTTTATTTATTTATATATTCCTTTGAATCAATATTAGTGATCTTTTGTTTAAGTCAATTAGAAGAGTCAGGAGGGCCCATATTGATACCATACTTATCGAAATAAGCCCTTCTGGACACTCTCCAACTTAAGAGTGAAGGTTACGAAGGTTCCAAACGCGCCCTAGTCTGAGAAGAACCAAACTACAAATACACCCTGGTATTTTTCTTTTTTATTCTCTTTTTTTTTATTCTATGTCAAAATATTTAATAACTAATTTGACAGCAAACAACTTAAAAATTGATTCGATAATTCAAACTGTTTTTGTACCATGTTGGCACAAACTTACCAATAAAGGAGTTTGAGGAGCCACAGTCGAGCCAATTCTACCGAGGGTGGAACAAATAGCCAACAATGTTGTTCTGTAATTGGTCGGGAAAATCTCAGCCGCAAAAATGTAAAGAGAATTGTAAGCGAGCGTTATGAAAAATTTACCTCCTAAGTAAAAAGCAGTTGACCAGCTTCCACCTGGAAAAAATAGTTTATATTAAACTATTTTCTTACAGAAATTCTCTGTGTCGCAAGTGGTTTTACAAATATAAATATAAAAACTGTCACAAATAACGCCTAGACTCGAAGTAGCAATCTGTGGTGATCCAAATACAGGTGTCTTGTGTGCGAATCAAACCCATGATCTTTGGCTCAGCAGGCAGGGTCACTAACTAGTGACCAATAGACCAGATGGTTGTCAAGCTGGCAAGGGTGTTTAACTCTTTTCAGCGCGTAGAGTGGGGTAAAATGAATTAATTCTAATAAAGTTATATATACCTGGTATAAATCCACAGGAAATAAGAATGATCCCAGCCATCATATACGCTGTGGCTATAACACGCTTCCGTCCAAAACGATCAAGGCAAATCAGCTTGCAAATGTTTGCTGGTGCCTCTATCGCAATAACTACAATGTAATTCAAGTAGCTGTTCCCTGATAATTCTATCGCATTAATCGAAAGACCGTAGTAGACCAAAGTAGAGGAAGACCAAAGAAAAGAACAAGTGAATAGCCTCTTCCAAATCATAGGTGACATGAGGAGCTGCTTGAAAGTAGACTGATTCGTCGCTTGAGCTTCAAATTTCCTCTGATCCCTTTGTTTCATCGCTTCTTTTTCTACTTGATCGTAATGGTCTTTGGGAACTGTCACGTTATTGACCTTTTCATATTTGGCGAGGACGTTCAGACCTTCCTCATAGCGACCTTTGCTGAATAACCAGCGGAAGCTCTCTGATAGTGACCATAAGTAGAAAAAGACTAAGATAGAAGGAACATAGATGACCAAGAGAAGGTATCGCCAGCTCTGTAACCACCAGGAGAGTAGCGTTACAGTCACCCCTCCGAGGATAAACATCATGTTGAACAGAAGACTGACGAGTACTCGGCCTCTAGGACCTACTAGCTCCAAGGCTGCAAACATTACAGATTAAGATCTTTAATATTAAAAGAAAGAAACATTAATGATAATAAAATATAATACGGTTTTTTATGCTAATTTTTTTTTTAAAAGCTGAATATGTTTGAAATTTTTACTCTATTTGGTTACTGATTACTATTTTAAAAATAAATACTTTAATATTCTTTCAGTCATATTTAAATAATACTTTTTTATGCAATTACGGTTTTAAATTTTGAATTGAGCTAAATATTGTAACTTATAATTTCACCATAAACCAAACTATTTAAATATTGCATAAATTTTAGTAATATTACTAATTTTGTAATTCAAGTTAGATTGATTTGCAAAGTTTTTTTCATATTTACTTAAGGATAAAAGTAAGAAAAAAATATCAAGAAAATGGCTAAAATTTAAAATATCTTAGGCGGTAGTTCGATATAGTTTTTACATTAGCAACTCGTGGAGCGGAAATATTAGATATACAATTTTTTATTTTGATAAAAAGATGTCATTGAATATTTATTTCCTATAAAAAAAATATATTTTATAACAACTTTAGAATAACATAATTTTATCGATTTGGCCTAAAAATTTATGAGTTGAAACTATATTTAACAATTAGCGTACTTTCCTGTTATTGTGTTATGGTACCATAAAATAGTGCTTAGTTCATTGTATAGTGTAATGACTACTAAGAGAATTTATATTAAAATATTATATTTAGTATTGTATAAAACCACGACGTTTTTATTTATCATATTAATAGTACAATGTATATTAAAAGCAATATAGTTTTCAATAGTTTTATTACGATATATATCTATATATCTAAAATATAGAAATTATATTAATTGTATATTCAGAAATAGAGATTACCACAAACAATCAAAATAAATAAATAATTTAAGATTATAATAATTTAATGGTAAAATATATATTATTAAGTAAAACTATTATATTATTAAGTATTTAAATATTTGAGTACATAAAATCCTTTTTTTGTACTCAAATATTTAAATACTTAATAATATAATAGTTTATTAAATAAAGAAAAAAAATATCTACATAACATGAGGTTAGACAAATCTCGGAAATTGTATTTAGGATTTGTCCGACTGATATACGTTTTTGATTACCAACCGAAACTGAACTTTCGGTTTTGCTCTCAGTCACCAAAACCGAAACCAAACCAAAAAATACTTAAATATATTTAAAATTTATATTGTATTTATATCAACATTTATTGAATTATATTTAAAATTCCATTTAGTAAAATTATGTGATATTTTGAATAAGATCGTTCACTTTTAAATATGTTTTAAAATTATACTGAGTTTGACGTTTAGTTTGCGAATATAGCGTGGAAATAAAGATGAATGGCAATATGAATGAATGTATTATAGGAACTCTGAAATTAACTCCATTATGAACTGACCTCTGTTATTTCCTCTTGTTCAAAAATCATTTCAATCACGAGGATCGTATGTGTATTAGAAATTTATAAACTACATATAAATAAAACCTATTCTGTGCCTAAAAGTTAAATTTTTACGTCACGAGATTTAACTTTAAACAAATACCATCGAAATTCAAAGTCTATTTTTAAAATTTATAAAAAGTTCTTTCATTATGGTGTGATGTCTTTAAAAAAAGCAAGAATTAATTGTATATTAAATATTGTTATTATGAAATGCTCTTATAGTCTTTCATCTCTTTCACTCACAGCACGAAATCTTTCACTCACAGTATGAGACAAAATATTCAATAAATACAATTTATTTAGTTGCTATATCATCCATTCACTTCTCTTATTATTCAATCAATTGTGGTAATTCACAAATAATGTGTAACAACTTACCTAAAACAAAACACGCTGTATAAACTCCTCCACCCAGCGCTGGCTCCAGAAACTCAAGAACGATGAACATTTCATAATTTATAGAGAACGCGCGAATCACTCCGAACACTCCATTCGCTACACTCGCGAACACAAGAGCCATTCTTCTTCCGAATCTGTCAGAGATGAGTCCAGTTAAAGGAATGGAGATGAAGAATCCTGCGTTGTGTACTGTACCGACGAGGGAGCGCTTCCACAGTTGACATCCTAAGTTAAACTGTCAAAAAAATATATTATAAACACTTTTTACTTTAACAATAACCACTTGTACTACTACTTGTAATACTAATAGTACTTGTACTGGTAGTAAGTTATAACTACTTTTTTTCGTTGCTTAAAGTCAGATATTTTTATCCTCAGAACTATATTCTATGAAAAAGTATTGTTATTACAAATTTATTCCTTTGTTAAATGCTATTTGAAGATTGGAAAAAATAACTCGTTTTATTTTAAAATTCAAGAATTGATAACCATTCCAAAATGATTTCTATGCTAATTTAAAAAGACTAGTAACTTACTAAAGTCATTACAATACATTTACTAATTCATGTATGTAAAATTTGATAACGTTTATTAGTAAATTGATATAGTATGTAAAAACACGAATATATGATAATGAGCGTTTTACTTTATTATTTATTTAAATATAAGTATAGAAGGTATTCTGAAAATATCTGTTCCATATTTTTTGTTGGGTGTGTTCTGCCATCCCAGAGCCTGAAGCCACCACAATCATACCCCTATCTAGTTCATAAAAGTGATGTCCTGACCAAAACCTCTTCCCTAATTTCTGTCTCTTACTGTCCCAGCCAGCAAGCCAATACAGGTAAGTCAGGAGGATTTACCTGTACTATTCTTTTCCGCTGTTTTTCCACTAAATGGTTTTGGATGTTAGATGCCAATCGCTTAAATAAAAAACGGCTATTTCCCACTACACAGACCATTAGACATTAAAGAAAAAACTGGGCACGTCTAGGAAAAAGAAAGTGGCGAAGACGCTCAGCCTGGAGTAAAAGTGGCTACTGATTGGTATCGAGCTCAATCTTTAACGAGTGCTTAGCATTTCTAGGGGAGGACGTGTTATTGACAAGGAGACTTAGTGGTTGACAAGGTGCAAAAAGTGATTTGTAAAAAGAAAACTGCCTTTAAGAAGGCACAGACGCATCTAACTCTCCTGAAGACAAACTGGAGTACACGAGATACTATTTCCAGGAAATTGAGAGACTGGAGAATGCATAATTTCAGACCTTGACGAAAATCGTCTCAGAAGTCGTTGGACTCTCTTGATGTGCTCATGCTTAATGACCTTTTTAACCATATCTTTCCAGCAACATCAGTGGCGGCAAAAATTATTTCCGCATAGAAGAAGAACTATTAAAAATTTCATTTCCTTTGTAAGAATCATTATATAAAATATATAATAGTTATGTAAAAATGTATAATTAAGCTACTACAATCATATATTAATAATTATTACATAACTGAATGCGAATAGTTATAAAATAATGGTTTCTACATCCATGTTATTATTCATATCATCTGGTGTTATTACCATGACATGACAGACTAACACATAAAATAAGTTACATTTATGTTATAATATGAAAATTATAATTATTAAATATTTCAAAATTGTATAGTTTATTAAAAATAATTACTTATTTCTAAACTATTTCTATTCACTATTCACTATTTGTGAAAACGTTCCATTATTACTAATAGAAAGTTTTCAGAGATAGTAAACATTGAAAATACTAATTTTATATAATTTAACTTTGCAATTAAAATTGAATTTTATTTTAATCTGACGTTCAAATGCTTTGAAAACACGTTAAAAAAGATGTAAGTATCTGTTAGTAATAAGTTTAAAAGTTTAACCACATAAGTTAATCCATAGTTATATGGTAAAAGTTATACTTCAATAATGAGAAATATTTTTAAAACACATGTAAACATGAAGTTAGATACAGTCGTCATATTAAAAACATAATGGTACCGGAACAAACCGAGGTTCATAATAAACCATACCATTGATAATTCAGTTAATATAGCGCATGCACGGATAATCTGTAACCTGCAATAATTGGAATTGAATTAACATTGAATTATATTGTTTTGATTGTTTGTGTATAAATATTTGTTTATATATTTTCTCTAGAATTGGACGTGGTTTTATTAGAAAAATGCTTATTATTGTTTGTTTGGATCAAAAGTAACTTGCAAAATTTGCAATTGAATGCAGTTTTTATAGTGTTATTTTTTGTTAATTTGACAAAATATGTATTAGGTTTATTTTATGGTAGAGGTAGTTCTGGTATTTTCTGAGCTTTCGAACTATTTAAGTTAAAAAGATAAATAAACATGCAAAGTCGTAGCAAAAGAGTATATGTAATGTATATTTAGTTCAATGTATGCACGAATAGTAATTGATGTCACAGCGTTCAATGTAATTGGTGGAAATTAATAACATAATAATATTTGAACTATTTTTTAGTAAGAACTAGCTTCCGCCCGCAGCTTCGCCCGCACGTATATTCAGTAGTCTATTTAAAATATTCTTTATTTATTTAGGCAATATATTTACTGTATTATTTATTTTTTAGGCAAGATTTTTTGGGATCTCTTCACCAATAATCGATATATTACATACAAATGTATTATACAAATGTATTATACACGTAAACCTTTATTAGGAAATCAAACTATCTGCTGTTGAAAACTGTATAAAGTTATTTTTAAGTTCATGGCGCTTATACAAACAAACTGCAGAAGGAATTAATTTTATATATAATATATATATGCGCTGACCAACTCAGACTTAAAGGTCAAAGTATTTTGGTTTTAATAATAATTGCATCGCAACGCCAACTTAAACACAATAACAATATAAATAGTAGTAATTTGCTCTTAATATACATTTATATTAAACATGTCTACTTTGTATAGCGCAAAGAGTTTTAAAGACCAATTTTGGTAATTATGTGTGAATATAGTTAGTTTTTAATATTATTATATGTAATTATACGGCTATACTCAAGTAATTACTACAGGAAATTATACTAATATTACACAACGAAAAATGTTTATATGTTTGTTTAAAAGCGCTAATTGTCTTAAAGTTAATTTTGTGAAAATAAAATCTGATTTATAAAGACGGCTATAGAATAGTTAGCATATCGCTACGCTTATACTAATAGTAAATAAAATCTTAAAACGGCGGATGGAACCGGATGTAACAGCTAGTATGTGTTTTGTCAATAATAGTATTTTCAGATTTTAACTTGTTATAAGTTTCTATAAACATTTTATTACCTTCCCTTGGTACTTGTGTCAATTGGCTCTATTTTCTTGTTCCTTATTTACATAATAGATTTTAGTTGTTTCTCATTTAAATGACCTTATACCTTAAATATATAGACGCCTTACCTTCTGAGGGATCAACATGAGATAGTATTGTTTGATTGTACTCTTATTTTTTAATTATAACATGTAGATATCAATCATTAATAGACGATGTAAACTATGATGCATGTTTGAAATAAAACTATTTTTTTAAGGATTAAAACTCGCGTATAATTTGGTTACAATTTTATTTTACTCCGACGTTTCGAATGCTTTGATGCAATCGTGTCAACGACGACGAGACGAGATGTAAGTGTCTGTCAAAAAATAGTTTTATTTTAAATGTATACTCGTGAGAATCTAAGAAAATACTATATGCTGCATATTGTTCAATGATTTGGCGCTAATAATCTGTTGCTTATTGAGAAAAAGGCAAAATGTGTTAAATTTTCTTAATCTAATGTAAAAAAGGTGAGAATAAATTTTTGTTGATTTCTATTTCTCTGAAATCATTAGGACATATCTAAATGAATTCGATGGTTCTAGTTGTTCGCAAATTGTTCTAAATATTGACTTTTGTAAAACAGTTATAACCAGAAAGCAATAGAGTTTCTTTGTTGTTATACATTTTTACTTGTTTTTATGTTTTTGTATTATTTTTTTTATTTTTTTTTATATGTATCGTGTGCAATAAAAAATAAATAAAAATGCACGTCTGAGTTTGTTGTGTGGTTTTTCTTAGACCAGAACGTTTTTGGAACGTTAAAGATGTTGTCATACAAGGGCTCACTTCGACAAGTATAGTGTCAAAATAGACCCTCCACACTTCTATTTCACGGAGCATGTGATCACTGATTTCTATTAAAAATGGAAACGAAAATAAAAAAATATATTTTTATTTTAATACATATCCGATTAAAAATTAATTACTGACAGGATTCAAACCTGCGACCTCTAAAGAACAGTTCTGTCGTTCTGACAAATGAGCTAAAGTGCCCATTATAATAGGTAGTAATTTTCTAAAAATGTTAAGCAGTCCATAATAACATATGTATTTGGTAAAAATAGAATAAAGTTTAAGATGAAATATATTAAATTAAATTGCAACTTTTAAGGTTTTAGGAGTTTTTTTCTGTCTTTTTATTCGTAATCTTTTGATTTAGTTTAACTATTTTGCTCGCTCAGTTTCTTCCAAAACAATTATGAATCAATTCAACCAATGGCAAAGTTGTCGACTTTGTTATTTGAAAGGCCGTTTCTTTCAAATTTTTTGAGTATTTGAAAAAACCAATGGTACGTATTTATACTTTCATTTCCTGCATTTCTAACATTTTCCTACTCAAGTAGAAAGAGTTTTTGTTGAAAACCGAAGAAATAATTATGAAAAGATTTACGAAAAAACAGTTTTCAGATTTTTTTATTATTATACCTTGTGCGCATGGTGACACTGTCACTAACGATTCGGTTTTCTCTTGAGAGTTGACGCAATTTAAAAATTATATTTTAGGTTTTTTAGTTATACCACATTCGTAATGTATAATAACTGTAGTAAATTAAATTAAGCCCAATCAAAATGTTTTAGTTTACAAATAAATTATAATAGAAAAAAAAATTCAGCAAAATGTTATGCATATAACACAACGCCTAGACGAATTTAGTGAGGGGATGTACTGCTACGATGTGAGAGTCGATGTTTTTTTATAATAAAAAAGTATATTTTGCTTATATAGTTATTTTTTTATGGTTAAGGCGCTTATAAATTTATTAACGAAACAACAGAACATATATATGGGGTAAGATTGCTTGAAAGGTTGCTAAGAAAAAAATTTTTTTTTTCATCTGAACTCATTTCAGAGTCGGTACTAGCGCTCATACTGACAGCATCACACGGGTAAACAAAATGTCCACCACGCTAATGCGCTAGAGCAAAAATCATTAGCCACAAATAAAAAACATAAGGCTAATGATTTTTTTTATCACGAAAAAAAAAATCATTAGCCTTATTGTATAGACTGTTTTAAATCAGTAAAGATAGGTTCATACACGGAATTACTCTGCACAACGGAATAACATATCAATTTGTATAACAATATTAAAGAGAACTAGATATATAGCTCTGAGTATCGTAAGCGAAAAAAAATAAATGCATAACGTCAGTCCCTAGTCATTTGATACTGACAGACGTCACCCGCACCATACTACAGCGTACAAGGTATAATTAAATTATTATAATCTTAAACAAATGTTTATAAATTAAAAGTCATAAAAAAAGTCATAAAAATCTTGCAATGTCAAGGCCTAGATAACCACATACCTATAATAATGAATTTACTATATTATTTTAGTAATTTATAAATAAAAAATGTCACAAAACATGAAAACGTTTAAAATACAACTATATTTTGTTTATTTATAGAAACAGTTCTAGAATTCCAACACATAGGTTCTTGACTTTTAACCGCTTTATTGTACTGTAATAATAATTATGAAATGAATTTAAAATAACCCAACAATAATCGAACAAATTAAAATAAAAATAATTTCATTATAGCTAGAATTTATCCTTACAAAAATAATTTTCTATAGATAATACAATAGGTTTTTGTAGTGAATTTGATCTGTGTTATCTAAATATTTAAATAAATGACGATGAATGAATAAGAAAATGACGTCAAACAAGCTTACATTTGAAAGAAACCAGAAACGAATTGTCGATTTTAACAACTTTAGACTATTTTTAATTCAATATAAAGAATATATATTATTCTTATTGTATTTTTCTAGAACTGCTTATAATTTCTTTGTTAACATTTAACCAGACGACTTTATACGACAAACCAAAGACAACTATTAATTTTATTTTATAGCGAGATTAAGAGGCCCATTGATACTGGTATTTTATTAGATTTTTTTAAACACCAGACCAATACAAGAAAAGTAAGGTAAATAATTTTTTCAACATTTTAAGAGTTCTTAGTTGAAAATCTGTTTGATGTTAGAAACGCTATCCTTGAAATTCTTTCAAAGCGTTGTTTTTATATATTTTTTTAGAAAAATCAACCCCTAAACTATCGAAATAATCCAGTCTGTAATTGTTACAAAAATTAAACCAATACTCGTCATAAAAATCAATAGATCACAACAAAAACTTTCTGTATAGGAATCCAACTCGCGACCTTTGATTCAGCGAACAAGGTCGCTAACTACTGAACTATCAAGCCGTTTCAACCAAATCTTAACTACGCAATGAGGGCGCAAATACTGTATACATATATATAGTTCAGATGACAATTTTTTTTATGGAAAAGATGGCAAACGAGCATGATCACAAAAAAAAATGAGAAAAATAATAATAATAATAATAATATTAAAAATTTTCGGGTATAAAAAAAACCCTATTGTAAAATACTGTGTTTAAATATCGTGGTTTTGGGAATGATATCAGAATAGTCACTTATAACTTATTGTTTGTTAGCTTATTGACTTGTTAACTGACTCGACAGACGTTTTTAAATTCAATTTGGTTTTTGCACAGTATTTCACTGTGACTAGCAATTAGAATTTATTAATCTCATAACATTGAAAAACGTAAAAATATGTATTATATATTAGCAAAAGAAAGAATTCCAGAACAAAGAAAAAACAGCCTTGATAGAACCAGAATTCAAGATATAGTTTAAAATTTATTTTTGGGCTTACCTCTTTCACAATCGAATGTTCTTCAAAATACATGAAGGTGTCACACTCCACCTCAGATGAAGTATCGAAGAAGTGAGGATAGCAGGTGTCGTTGGAATCACTCGTGTTGGCAAATGTTGCGTACTTCAGACATTTATTTGGAGTTCCATCTTCCAGATGTGGTACTGTGAAGTTCACATTTGGATCTTCACATTCTGGAGTTGAACACCTGCAAAAATATACATTTATCTGAAGAAACTTTAAAAATTTAAAAAAGTTTCAAACTATTATTTTTTATAATTGACTTTTGATAATTTAATTTGGATATAATTTTAATTATTATTTTTATAGAAATTACATATTTATTGTTGAGACCAATTTTCTTTGGTTTTTATTATGTGTATTCTATGTACATTTAAAGTATTCTAGAGCAAGATCTGATAGCCATGAAGTAAAACTATCAGTTTATAAAAGTTTTGTTTCAATATTATAATAATGTTACTTTTTTGACCTTTGAAATTATAGAATAGTAACAAGTCAAAAGAAAGTGAAACAAAATTTTAATAAAACAATCTAGATTTATACATGTCGTGGTACAAAAATAAAAAGTATGTTTGTTGTAATATTACTTTAATAATGAGTTTTATTTGTATTTCGCTATAGTATCCCTGTATTCGTAGAAACAAAGCGCCGTAAGCGGATTTGTCGTGATGTATGTATGTATGTATGTATGTACAGTTTCTATTGAGAAATATCTGTCTTATCTACCAAGTATAAGATATATTTAGGATATGTTATTGTTGTTAATTATTTTTTTTTTATGTTTTGATAATACAAAGAATTATTTAAAATTCATTTGGAAAGTAATGTATTATAATAGAAATATCCAATCCAATATTATTTAATAATATTTATTAATATATACTTTACATATTAGAACTTGAAAAGACTAGAAGTGAAATAGTACGAATTAAAACCAAAGATATGGACATCAAAAGATATATTAGTATTAAAACCAAAGATATGGACATCAAAAGATATATGCTGATTAAATGTTATTGGTAAATTATTATAACTGAATACCTCACTGAAACTAATGTTCTTTAAAGAAAAATATTCTAGGAACTCTATCTTACTTCAATATTTTCGATTTTCTTGTCATTTATCTTCAATTGTGTAAATATTAAACCATTAAATATAATAACCTTGTAATTTTGTCTATATTAAAAAGTTATAGAAATATCTCAATAATCTAATAAAAGTATTGTGTATGTTAATGTAATTAAAGAAAAACAAACTTTAGTAAAAATCTATTTTGTTACATTTTTTTTTTGCTTATTAAATATTTTGTCCTTTGTAAAACGTCAATATAAAAATTATTCGTCTGAGTTTGTTTTGTGGTTCTTCTAATACAAGAACGCGTTTGGAACCCTCGTAGCTTTAGCTTTAATTTGGAAAGTGTTCAGAAGGGCTTATTTTGATAAGTATGGTATCAAAATAGACTTCCATTTGACTTATACAATTGATGAATGTGATGATTCAAAGTGGAAATGATATAAATAAAAGAATATATAATAAATATGAAAACTAATAAGTCCAAAAAAATATATAAATATTTAAAAAATTATAACACAGATAAACATGCGTATATCGGAACGCCCGACAGAAGTGTTGCCATTAACTAATCAAGTTGATATATTTAATATTTAAATTGTAAAACTTGTGAAAAGTAGATTATTACTTAAATTTTATGTATATTAATATGATGATGTAAGGATATGCATGTTATTTGGTAATAAAATCTTTTATTATATATTTTATTCTTTGTTACAATTCTTGAATCTGTACATTAGAATTTTTTTGTAAATTCATTATTAGCATTATTTAATTCTACAATTTATTGTTTTACTATATATCGAAACTAGAGCTAGAGTGAGAGAAGTTAGGCTAGGGCTAGGCTAGGGCTATGGGTTAGAGTGAGAGAGGAGGAACCTGCCTGCTATATGTGTGAGAGAAAAGGAAAACAGACAGACTGGCGCCGTCTCGCGTCACGTAACAAAGTTGTTTACCATAACATAAGAAGTTATCACTTAAGTTTTGATAAGTATTCTTGTAGAATTTACATTTTAAAAATGATTAACTATTTAAATATAATTAGACATAAAATTCTTATTATTTATTAAAATATTAAGTAAATATAAACTAAAAAAAAAATATTAACACAGCACTCAAACCTGTGATTGTAAAATAATGTGCAAATTTATTGTTCTTTTTGAATCTATCATAATACAAATCTGTTTACAGGAACATTTGAAACTTAATTGTCTTAATAATAAATTATTCTTAAGTAATCTTAAATCCTCTTTTAAAATTAAATTTCTTAAACACAATAAATCAGTAACAAACTTCATCAACGTCAAGTTTAGGGTGAGAAATACAAAGTTAAAAAATTATAATAAATTTGTTGGAGCGAGGTAAAGTCAACTTTGATAAATAATTGAGCGCGAAATAGGGAAGAAAGTTGAAACGACAAAAATTAAAATACTTTGACCTTTTTATTTTAAGCGGTTTTATTTTTTTTTATAATTTTGTTATAAGGTTTAGGATTTATGTCAAGTATTTTAATATCATAAATAAGGCAAAGGATTATTATATTCAGCTTTGCTTTAAAAAATATAAAATATTATGAAATAATTAATGTTTCATGTAACACGTATCATCTAAGATTATTTTTAAAAAATTTCCACGTTACAATATTTAAATTGCTTAATATAATTATATCACATAATATATGTAATATTTATCTACAAGAACATGACAATTTCAGACGTTCAAAGTTACCTATGGATTATATGTAAATAAATTATAATGTCTCGATAATTATTTCAGCCATACATATAATTACACATTCTTATTTGTACATATAAATACTTTTTGATGTGGCCTTTTATAATAGTGCTGTCAAAATAAAACTGATAAAAAAAAATAAGTTTGACAATTTTTAAATAATAAAGATATGTAAAATAATATTAGAAATTTATTATATAATACCAGGTCCGAACGTAGGTTTTAACGGCGGAACTGAGTGAAGCATTGTTGATGAATGAGTTTCACATACTTGTAAAATCAGCAGAGTATATAGTGGCTATAATCTTAGCATGCTAAGAACTCGCGTGTGCGATTTCAAAACATTCCATATGTTAACTCTATGGGACACACTCTGACCATTTAATAAAATACTGCAATCACAAATGTCACCAAAAAAAACTTCAGGACCACTTTCAGTCACTGTCCTCTACAACTCTGCCAGTTTTCGACTTCCTACCATTATTCGTATAGGACGAGTAGCATTAGTATACACACTTTTGACCAATAAGAGCTTTGCTCAGCTCAATAATGTTTACACTATTTGATAATAAATCGAAACTTAAAATAAATATTAATATTGAATTATTAAAGATATATTTGTTTCGTTGTATTTGTTTGAGTGTAACAATTGATTTAAATTGAATAGGCTCTTGTTATCTTCCTATCAAATTAAGTTTCAATATAATATTATAAAAAAAATATATTTTTTTTCTATATTAATATTATAAAGCTGAAGAGTTTGTTTATTTAAACGCGATAATTTTAGCAAACATCGGATGGATTTGGAAAATACATTTTGGTTATAATAGGTAGGTATAAGGAAGGTTATCTATTCTAGTTATACGATTAGTAAACCTATACTATTAGTAAATAAATATTCCTCTGCGGCTGGAACCACGTATATAAGCTAGTAATCCGACTTTTGTATCAACATCATTTGCTGTTTAATATTACTTTTAAATAAATTATACTTGTTTAATATAGTTTTTTTTATATTTGTATTGATATATCAAATATATATATATATTAATCAATATATCTATTAATAACGTAATACCATACGACATATTTTATACTTTTTTATATATTTTAAATATATGATACTTAAATACTTAAATAATAAATATTTTTACCTGTATTTAACATCCATGGCTTCAAAATTATAAACAGAGGAATACATCCCAGCAAGAAGAACAGGAAAAAGAATTAATATATAATTATAAATATTGAACTTCCCGAAAGGTCCTAAAATTTCCAAAATATCGTCAACTGTCACAGCATTTTTACTTTTTTCGGGATCCATTTTGTTATTTAATTATAATAGAATTTTTCATCACTTTTTGCGATTTTGAATTTGGAACGCGACGCGATTGGTTCGTTGTTCGAGTTTAAGTGCGCGTGAGGCGATTGATTAAAGACTTTTATTGTAGTTGAAATTTTTTTCATTGCGGCTTATCAGTGAAACAATTTCTTTATACGTTATTTATTTATTTATTTATTTACCCTTTATTGTTATGTAACAAAAGGCGAACTTAATGCCTAGTGGCATTCTCTACCAGTTAACCTTTGTGAAGGTGAAAAATTGTGGTAGGCGTTTATAAAAGAAAAAAAAAAATAATAAAAAAATAATAAAAAAAAATACACTACGAAAAACAATACCAATAAAATTACAATATAAGATATAATATAATAAATACTTTATAATAATAATTAATATATAATACAATATAACATAATATAATATTTTATATACAATACTTAAATGATACACATACATAAATACATATATTTAAGATGAATTTAAAAAGTGTTCTTTAACGAGTTTTTTGAAGCTACTTTTGGAAGGTGCTCTTCTTATATTTTCAGGTAGTTGGTTCCATAAAATTGAGGCTTGTATGGTAAAGGATTTGTGGGAAAAGTCACTGGAATGGGATGGAATGGCGGCTGTAAGGTTGGAAGAAGAACGGAGAATTCTATTGTGAGTGGCATGAAGGAATTGAAAATTTTCTTTGAGATAGGGGGGAGAGGTTGGATCGTTTAAAATGGAATAAAGGAGATGGAGAATCCTGGAACTGCGCCTCTGACGAACTGATAGCCATTTTAGTTTAGCCCTATACTGTGAAACATGATCAAACTTACGTAAACCAAAAATATAGCGTATACAGTTATTTATAAGTCTTTCAATTTTAGTTAGCTGTTCATAGCTAAGATCTGGATAACAAACATCTGCGTATTCTATAACAGGCAGGATCAAGGTATTAACTATCATTAGCTTTGTCTTTAAAGGCAGAAAATGTTTTGTGCGATAAAGCGATCGAAGTGTAGAAGTAACTTTAGAAGACAACTCTTTTACCTGATGATGCCAATTCAGGGTATTGTCGATATATATTCCCAGATTCTTAATAGACTTGGTAAAAGGTATTATGTTGCCATTGTACTCTATCCTGGGCAAGATTGAAAAATCAGTCCTGGCAAGGAGTTTCGAGCTTCCAATGACAATAGCTTGACATTTATCAGGGTTGACTGCTACACCAAATCTGCATGACCATTCACTTAATTTACTGAGATTGTTGTTAATATTTTGAACGGCAAATTGAAGGTCGTCAACCTTGGACTGCACATAGATCTGGAGATCATCGGCATACAAATGATACGAACAATTGAAATTAGAGACCAGTGTATTTATAAATAATGAGAATAACATAGGAGAAAGTATTCCGCCTTGCGGCACACCAGATTCTGTATTAGCCCATTTGGAGATAGATTCCCCCGAACGAACTGACTGTTGGCGGCCACGAAGATAGGATGAAAACCATTTAATAACCGATGGGCTGAACTGAAGTAGGGATAAGATAGCGATAAGGATTTCGTGATCAACTGTGTTAAAAGCATTTGAGAAGTCAACAAGCACCAGCACTGTTAATTTTCTATTATCCATGCCAAACCGAATGTCGTCAGTGACTTTTATAAGAGCAGTGTTGGTGCTGTGACCGCGACGAAACCCAGACTGATAAGTACTAAGTAGGTTATATTTTGAAATATGAGAGGAAATTTGCTTAAATACACAGGATTCGATAATTTTTGAGAGGAAAGGCAAAATTGAGATGGGTCTAAAGTGATTTGGGAGAGAAGGTTGGGGAATTTTAGGGATAGGTCGAATAAAAGCTTTTTTCCAAATTTGGGGGTACTCCCCGGAACTCAGAGAAAAGTTGATTATATGGGTAATTGGTGCTAGGAGACAATCTAAGATATTGTATATCATAGATCTGCTGATATCGTCACAGCCCACCGCTTTGGATTTAATTGAGAGAATGGCTTTCCTTACTTCATCATCTAAGACGGTTGTGAAATAAAAAGATGGGATGTCAGGACTCTGCATCGATACAATATAGGAAAGCGCGTCAGAACGGATTGTGTTATCTAATTTTGGAGTCGAAATAAAGTGAGTATTAATATCATCTACAGCTAGAGAAGAGAAATTATCGAAGTTGTTGGTTTTACAAATACCAATAGAATTAAGAAATTTGAATTTCTCAGAAGGAGAAGAGCTGCTTAAATTATTATGGATATAGCGGCGCTTAGCTGTTCGTATCATTTGATTACACCGATTTCTCGTAATTTTATAAGCTAACCAATTTTGGGGAGTACGTTCATGTTTAAAAACTCTGAATAACCGATCACGTCTCGACATGATAGTCCGTATATTTTCGGACATCCACGGTGCAGGAGGTCGTTTTAATTTTACGGTTTTGAATGGTGCATGAGCATTATACAGCGTGATAATGGTATTATTTAAAAGAGAAATTTTTTCATCAACTGTCGCTACTGCAGTCACCATTGAAAGGTTAGAGTTACGAGCATCGTTCTTTAATTGTTCTAAGTTTATACCTGAGTAATTACGCATCCTAAATAACGTAGGCTTCGGTTTAGGTGGCTTTAGTTTATAGGACAAGTAAATGAGGTCATGCCGCGAAAAACCAGGAGCTTCAAGCTGTCCGTAGCGGACTGCCAAATCAGGAGAACCAGTAATTATAAGATCTATCCATGAATCTTCACAGTCGATATTATGATGAGTAGCCTCTAAAGGCAGAATTGAGAGATTGACCGACTCAACGACAGATCGAAGTTTAATAGAGCGCGGTGAAGATTTAAGGAGATCCGTGTTAAAGTCACCCATTATAAAAAAATGTGTATAAGTTATTGAAAAGGTGTCCAGAGCTACTTCCAAATCCGCGAAGTAGTCAGTGGCGGGGGGACAGTAAATTACGCCTAACAATGCCTTTGTACCTTTGAAATCAAGCTCCAGAAATAAATATTCACAAGAACCGGAATAACGACTAGGAGAAGCTAAAATTATTTTATAAGTAAAACAAGCTTTTAAATATATATAGTTATCGGGTTCTAGGTCAAAGGAAATAGGTAATATTTTAGGAGTATTAAAAAAAATAATAAAAAAATACACATTTGTGATTTTTTTTTTAATAAATTTCATCATTTGCATAAAGTTTTTAATATTTAAAAAAAATTATTAAAACTCAAAAAAAGTAAAGTTGATATCTAACAAGAGTACGATTTTTTTTCCATTTAATAATATCTATTATAAAATTATCCGCGTTATTAAAAATGTTCGTTCGTCCATCCGTCCGTCCGTGCGTACGTCCATTCACTCATTTATTTAAATGTTAGGGACATTAAATGAATGAATGGAAATGGAAAGACAGTAGAGGGATTCTAAATATGCGAAAAAATTTTTATTAAGTGTTTTTTCATTGACACAAAATATTTTTTTTCTTTTAAATTAAAACATTTAATTATTTATGCAATAATACAAAAAAAAAATGTGAGATAGCTTATCTCTTCAAAGAGATTTCTTTCTACCCTTGAAATAAAATAAATTAAAAAGAGACATAAAATTAAATATTATTAATAGTTATTAATTAAAACTAACTGCCAAGTGATGCGTTTCAGTAAAATCACCTTCTGTGTTTTTATAAGGTTGTTTAATTTACGTAATAAGACATTGTATTTAGTATTGTCTTTAAGGTACTTCCGGGTGTAGAAATATTTTTTCAGTAACTGTAAAAATAAATATTTTTATTTATTATTTTTTTTATTAATTTGAAATGTTCTATAAACATGTTAACTTAAGCTTATTTTGTTTGTACTTTTGATAATGAAATAAAGGTCGCAGGATTAAGTCTTGTTGGAGTTGATAATTTTTAATTATATATGTTTTTTTTAAGAATATATTTATTATTATTATTATTTTATTAAAAGAAACATTGTAAAGATATTTTAAAAATATTATAAATATATAAATTTTTTAAATATATCTGAAAATATAAAACATTTAATGCTTAAAAATACTTGTAAAATAATTTTGTCCAACTGATTTTAATTTATAAATAAAATAAAAAGTTTATATTTGATTAATTATTATTGGAAGAAAACTTGACGTGTTCTTTACGAATACCGAGACTTTGTGCTTTTATTAAATGTTACTTCTTAGAATAATAAATAAAGCTGAGGACACAGTAACAGCGATTATAAGAGAAGCTAACGGCATTTTTATTATTATTTTTTTAGCATTGACAATATCTTTTAAAATTTGATATAAGAATTAAATATATAGAGACAAGCTGGTTTAATTTTTTCTGGGTGGTTTTTTAGAGATGGCAGGTTGGAATCCGGGTCTGTGAACTTTTCAATCGTAGGTTATTCTGTGCTACTTTTGATATTTTCCTTATTATAGTTTAATTAATTTAATATTTGTTTCGACTTTCACTTTGAACTGCTGAAGCAATATTTATACTAATATTATAAAGAAACGCAATTTGTTTGTTTGTTTAAATGCGCTAATCTTCGAAACTACAAGTTGGATCTGAAAAATTCTTTCTGATAATAGACAGGTTGACAAGGAAGGCTATAGGCTATCTGACATTACGATAGTAAATGAAATCGTTCGTCATGGATGCAGCAGTAACAATCTAAATGATATATATATCTATCATTAAATTCTAGTAATTAAACATAATTGTTTTTGATACACATGATGATGTTTACAGCTACGCTTCGTGTGTACTGAGTCCTTATTCACTTGGCAGATACATTTTGAATAACTTTTATTTTAACATTGATATGAGGTTTTCTCAGAACAAAAGCATTGAAATTCACATATGTAACTAAATTGAAATTGAATTTTGACAGACATTGTTATAAGTATGATATTTTTTAATTAATCAATTTGCTCTAAAATATAATGTATAAATAAGACCAAAATAAAGATATAACATAACGAAATAGTCATAAAAAATGTACAAATATAATAAATTACTATATTACTTAAGTCCATCATAAAATCGACAAAATACAAAATATAGTTACATTAGATTGTAGATGGAGTAGATTTTTTACATTTCTTATAATATGTTATATACTTTCAGAGTTCTAGAAAAAATATATGATCATTATTTTAATTAAATAAACAACACAATATATCATTAATTTTATTTGCTTCTATTATACTTCTACTTTGCTTTCATTCCTCACAAACTCCCTCGTCTTCAGCCGCCATCGTCTTTTTACATATTCATACTTTTTTCGTAAATACTTACTTTTTATTATCTTATCTTTCTTTTTAACTAAACATTTATTTATATTTTTATTTATTTTAGACGATATTCAAGATTCTAGATAACAATTTGAATTGGCCTCACGAATAATTTTAATAAATGTGTTTTAAATAACTTTGTTAAAATGTTTGCTATTAATGTATCAGTAATCAATTGTTATTTGATATTATTTAAATTATCAAGTTTTTGTCTTAACGCTTTTCTCTTAAAAATCTGTTAGCTATTAGTTTTAGATATAGGTTTTTATAAAGAATGTAAATTTAATATGAAAATTATATTTTTTATTATTTTATTATATTTTTGGTTTTAATAAAAATACAGTGTTAATAATTCCTTTTTCATAAATTAACTTCTAAATTTGTTTTTATATTAGAAATGTTGAATTAAGAACTCTATTTAGTACCCTCGTATTTATAATTCAATTTATTTGTTACCGTCACCGCAAATATTTAAACAAAATATTGGATAAACCACAAGAAACCATTTACATCAATACCACAATAAAATTACATTTTTATATGAAGCAATATCTTGTGACAAAAATTGATCTTTATGTATCATTTAAAGATGAATGAAAGAATGAATGTTTGAATGACTGAACGAAAAAACGAACGATTGAACGGACGAATAAATAAATGAAAAAACGAGTAATAAATAGGCTTAATAATAAAAGTTTATCACACTGATGATAAATAAATTAACAATATGCAATTAAAAATATACTAAATATTCTTATAAAGAGATAAATTTTATAAAACCCTTGTCCAGTATCTGAATAATTTAGTGAACGGGGAAATTGTGTTGTGTACAGACGGACAATCTGTCCTAGGGGAGGGAGTAGCGTACAGGGGAGGGAGACATTTACGCATTACTTACTAACTTTCGATTCTTTCCTTCTGTTTATCTCTAGGGACTGAGAATATCTAAAGATAGTACTCTATCTACTATAATATACTATTATATACTGATATAATATATATGAGAATTGTTTTAAAGACTTTTTAATACATACTGTTACCCGCTTGTTATATTATGTTATATCAAGGCGAGGCAATACACGTTAGTGCAGTTTAAAGAGTGACTTATGCTCTCAGAAGGAGCGAAAAAAAATGATTAATGAAATAAAAAAAATTTCAACAGTAAAACTAAATTATTTTAAAATAAAACACACAATATAATAAAAATAAAATATATTATATATATTATAAATTGAACGTTCATAAACTTAGGAATTATTGAATGTTAAACTGACACACTAACAGATATTTACGTTTTGTATTCGCATGAACACGATTTAAAATAGTTTTATTTAGAAGCATATAAGTACAGTTTCCATGATAATATAATAATAATATATATTTATTGCATTACAAAACACATGACGTCCACTAACTGTTAAATTCTATTCAAACATAATATATATTTGTTTATTTTAATGTTGTGAACCGTACATCAGATATTGCATTCTTTAGAAATAGTGATTGAAACTTTTGTATGTTTCTATTATCGATACAATAACTGTTTGAATATTGTATATTTATTTCTTTAGAGGAAGAAATATAAAAGATTTTATATATATTTATTTATTTAAAACCATTGAAACATTTGAACTCTTAAATCTAATTTTGGTTCGCCAGTCCAAGGTACTGTGTGCACTCCTTTTCTGCAAATCGATGGTACATCACGGTGGTCAGCAAGGTGGTCAGTAATAATCAATGGTAAAGTACCAGCATGGTGTATTTATGGAATGCTAAGAAGCTTCGTCTGTGTTTTTTTGCTTTATTTATAACTTTTGTATGCTTTCATAACAGATTCACTGGGGCATTTAAAAATTGCTATAATTTATTATTATTATACGAATATCTAATCATCGTCGTATATTTTGACGGTAGTGAAACAGTGATCAGAATACAAAATACCTTGCTGAGTTTGTTCTATGGTTCTTCACAGACCAGGGTGCGTTTGCAACCCTAGTAGCCTTAGCTTAAAGATGGCGAGTGTCTCAACAGAAGGGCTTATTTCAATAATTATGGTATCAATATGGGCCATCCTAACTCCTCAAATTGACGTAAACAAGTGATCACTGATATGGATTCAAAGTGAAAAATAAGTAATTAAATAAATAAAGATAATCGACAAAGCCCATCACTATTTGTAAGAAAAGCTCTTTGTGGGATTGAAAGTTTTGACTGAGACATTGTTATCTCTAAAGCTGTAACGTATGCGTCCTACCAAAATAGGTAAAGCACCGCCTTCAAATAAATCTTTTTCTGATTTATATAATGTTTGGATGGGCTTATTCTTTATATAAGAATCTCTATATATAAAAAAGTAATAATATATCTATTAATAGTATTAAATCTTTTATTAACAAGTAAAATAAGCCCCTTTTCTTATTACTGTTAGTTATTCATATCTATTGCTTCTTATGAGTTTGTTGTTCCTTCGAGTTTTTTTTTAAATTTAATATTATTATTATTGTTATTAAGTTATCTAAGTTATACTATCTTGTTTTAAACCTCGTAATAACGTACGAATTATGTTTTTCAGCGAGTCACACTAAAATAAGATATGGGGTTTCATACACATAAATAACAGAATTGTAACCTTTATGTAACTTGCAATTTTCAAATTGCAATCAAATAGCAATTGTTGCAAAATGGGTATCGAACCTGTAACCATTGATTTGGCAGTCAGGGTCATATCTCTATTAGTCTAGTAAGAGTAATATAACAATATCTTTATATATATATTGTTATGGTTAGTTAGTTAGTTCTTAGTTCGTTCTTCCTATTTGTAAAATAAATTATAATTAACTAAAAAACCACACTGCAACTATTAATATTATTTATAAAATTTATTTTTTATCAAATCAAATCAAAATTTTATTTGGACAACATATTAGATGTTACATTACTTACAAAAAAAAAAGAAACTTTTTATAAACACAAAATTGTAGACGTAGTGCATTACACACAAATAAAAAGCACTACTTGATCCCAAAAAAATATTAACTAAAAACTAGTATTTTTACAATTAGTACAACAATAATATAATGGAGGCTTTAGTCCTATCCTAATAAATAAACATCTGACACGCGGCAATCGAGCTTGCCGCTATGAAATTAATTAACAAACAAAATAAAAAAAATATATTAAAATAATTAAATTAATTAATTAATTCGAAATTTTTTTTTCCCATTTTTCGGTAACTTCGGCGGCCGATCTGACTACCTTCCCGTTGGACAATCAACATAATTTTGAAAAGTGAATCTTACATTTAGATTCTGATTCCAAATATATCTTTAGTTTTTCAAAATTCGAAAAATAAAATTCGACAGAGACACACAGACACCCATACAGACAGACAGATCGGAAGGAAAAACTGAGTTTTTCGAAAATAGTAGCTTACTTGACATAATATTAAGGAATTATTTTTGAACAAAAACGAATACCTATCTCCTTTATATAACAATACATTATATTGATTATTTTCAATGATTATAAACTACATTCACAAATATCTAAGTAATATTACATATGACATTGTATCTAATATGTTTAATCTGTTTGTTTTACAATTTGCAAATTGTAATAGAAGGTTAAATGATTCAGTATCTGCGAGTATCAATAAGCATATTTTTACTACTTTTTGTTTATATATATATACTATATATGTATTTATATAAGAAATAATTGTTATTTATTTGTTTAACATTCTGAAAAATATTTTAAATCTTTATTTTTCTGTCTTTTTCTTTCATTCTATGTTCTTTAAATGAAATTAAGACTAGACTAGATCATTGCGCCATGTTTTTTAGGAATAAAGTTTATTGTTATAAAATTATAATTTAAATAAAAAATTTTTGGTCTGAGCTGAAACAAAACATATAAAATATGCACCACTTCATAAAAAAACCACTAAGCAGTTCCAGACTCCTCGTATGGCTTCAGTGGGAACATATTAAACCATCTTACTTGACTTCTTACAAAAATAAGTTATTGTATTTTAGTATCTTATTATGTTATGAAATAAATAAATATTTAAATAAATATCAAATGAAATATGCATCATTTTATAAATATAAGTTAAGTAGTTTCAGATTCCATCGCTTTCACACCAATATTTGAGTTTAAAAAAACAACCTACACTTTAATCTTAGCCAAAAGGCCGAGAAGCGATCTCAAAAATAAAAACACAACACAACACATCAAGCTAACAGTAACCTAACTTTATAACTTAATTTGTTTAAATAATCTTATTTTTTTAGTTAACTCTGTATAATAAAACGATAACCATAAAAAGCATTAAACCTAGTTTATTTTAACGTAAAAATATATGATACTTAAAATTCCAGTCCGGTATTTAAGAGTATTTCTAGTTGCAAAAACAGATTCGCTAAAGAGCTCACGGGAGGGCAGTTGAAGCGAGCTCGCTGTGAAATTAGAGACGTGTTAATGTTTAACATCGCGACGCACTCTCGCTCTTTTGAACATAAAGTACAGAGTAATGAGGGATAGAGACTATTTAGTATTATATTTCATCATTATTTTTTGAGCGAAACGAAGCTCTTACTGGTCAAAAGTGTATATACTAATGCTATTCCTCCTAACATAGGATACAGAAAATTGTCAGAGTTATCGAGGATAGTGGCTTATAGGTCCTGAAGTTTTTTGGTGACATTCGTGATTGTAGTATTTTATTAAACGGTCAAAGTGTGTCCCATAGAGTTAACATGTGGGACGTTTTGGAATCGCACGCTCGAGTTCTAATTAGGCTTAAGATTATAGCCACTATTTACTCTGCTAATTTTACAAGTTATTAAACTCGTTCAGCTATAATGCTTCGCTCAGCTCCACCCATAATGCACAGTGGCGGACCTTGTA
Source organism: Mechanitis mazaeus (assembly GCA_959347395.1). Taxonomy (NCBI): domain Eukaryota; kingdom Metazoa; phylum Arthropoda; class Insecta; order Lepidoptera; family Nymphalidae; genus Mechanitis; species Mechanitis mazaeus. The sequence continues at coordinate 11,649,109 of OY365754.1, forward strand.
CATACTAACTAGCTGCTGCTCACGATTTTATCTGCTCTTCCTTCAATAGACCTTTGTTAGATAGTCTAATAAATAGTAAGTAATATATATGTCGTAGGAAACAAATTGTTTTACTTAAAGTTCGTCAATTGATTACTCAGTAGTAGGTCACTAGTCGTCTTTGTAAGTATGGATAGGTCAACGGATACTTCTTCTTGAGCGTGGACCTGATCACTTGGTTGGTGTGGTTGGTGAATGTGTGCTGTAGAGGTGAGATTGTGGTGGTGGTGAGATGTCGTTGTGGACGCACGGACAATGTGGGTCCCGTACCATCAAGTCTAGATAATGACAGTCTTATTGCTCCGCTATTTTCATCTCTGACATCATATACATATTTTTAGCTGTTCCTGCTACTACACTCGCAAGGCAAGAGACAGTGACAACGCAATAATTGATTTTACTGTCACTTTATAGATCTCTATCTTCTGACACAGTCTATTGCTTAATGAAATCTTTATTTTCATACATATTAGGGTTTTATCTATATGTTTTTTTTTTAAAGTAACTATAAATAAAACTGGTAGAATATACAGTAGAAATACTTTTTTCTACCGTTGTTTCAATTGTTAAAAAAAAAAAAAAGATAAAAACTAGTAGTCAAGTAGTTTTAAAAGATACAGTACATTTGCTGTTACTTTTCTCAATCGGATCACATGATAGCTTCTAACTAATGTTTCGTACGGATAGCTGTCTACCTGGAGATCTGTGGTCTGTGCGCTTGGAGAGCTGGAAATCATTCGATAGCTTATAATAATATCTGATATATTAATTTTATTTTTTGTATCATTTAGTATGGTTTAAAACCTATACAAAGTCAGTAATTATATAGAAATTAAACAACCAAATATTCGTTAGGCAATATATTTAAAAAAGAGAAATAAAAAATTATGTATCGATAAATAAATTAATGAATGACTGAATGTATGAATGAATGAGTAAATGCATGAATTTTAGATGCTTGAAACGATATTGCTTTTAATTATGACAATATATCTAATAATATTTAATTTACAAAACCTATCCAAAAACTATAATAACAAATTTTCAATAAGCAGTTTAGAAAATAAAGGTTGTGTATCGATAAATGAATGTGTGAATGAATTACTAGAAACGAAATTTATTTAAGTTATGATAATATATCTTTTAATATTAAAATTATAAACCTATCCAAAAACTATGATAACAAATATTTTTACAGTATCGTATCTTTATATTATATATTATTGTGTTATAAATAAGTTCTCTCTGTAGTGTAGTGATCTATGAACACAGATTTATTCACCGCTCGGGAACAGGCATTACGCGAAATATTCGTTTTCTTATTAATGTATCACCTACTTCATTATTATTCCATTATCCATGATGGAATGAGATCGTATTTTGGTGCTAATGTCTTAATTTTGGTAAAAAATACCAACTCCATTCCATATTGGTTACCGGTGAATTTATTTCTAAGTATTATATATAATTATCTGGCTGTATTCATATAATTACTACCAGAATTTGATGGATTTCGAACCCATTCGGGGTCCTTATCCAGTATTCGGTTCACGCCGCGAACCATGTTCATGCCTTGCAGTAATCGGTCTGTCACTTACGTCTTCAAATATAAAATGTAAGTAATATATGAGATAAATCTGTTAAAAATAATTTATTTTAATATATTGTTCTATTTATGTACAGTTATTTTAAATTTTTTGTTAAATATTTTGCTAGAACGGGTAATAATTTTTATTTTTTTATATATTCATATTTTTTGCTTTTCATATTTTTTTTGTGACATAATTCCAATGTTCTTTTGAACTTCAATGTTAAAAACATTAGTTAGGATTTACTACTAATACTAATAAATAACTCTGTTCTAATATATATTCTACTTCTACTTCTAGAACTAATTATATATAGTACTAATTATAAAACAGATGATGTGCCTCATGGCTTAGTTGTACAATGCTTTTAAATTAATAGCTCAAGTTCGAATCCAGGTCATGTTGAGATTTAGCACTTATCTTCGCAAATGAAATATTTTCACTCTGTATTAATATTTACTCGTAACGTAAGCATAGCCAAGGGTAATAGTTGTAGTAAGAATTAACTTAGTTTCACACGACTAAATGCTGACTCCGGTGTAAGCCGAAGAAGCACGCCTTGTGTTCTTACCATCGATGGGAATCAAAGAGGAGTCTACATTCAGTTTTGCGTTAATCGCTGACTTACAAGTACTCATTTTAAGTAATAATTAGTTGTAACTTAGTTTTAAATATATTTTACTTAATTAACTATATAGAATAGATCTTTCTTTGCTTAGATCTATTCTGTAATATATTTTTAGTTATACAGTGAGAGAGAGAGAGAGCTAGTCTCGAGCCACAAAGTGTTATAAAATGACATTAGAAAGAGCTTTCCTTGATAGCGAATTTATCACGATGGAGTATTGATACTTATAAAACTATGTGTACATGATGTGAAATATTTAAGACTAAATTACTTATAAAATATTTGTATAATATATATCATAATATATCTATTATACTTCTTTATTATTATTTTTTTCTTCTTTTATTAATACATTTTTCATATTTCTTATATGTACATATTCATAATACTTTCAACAAGTTTTCAAAATATTTTCTCTCTTTTACACCGCTTTTAACGTGTGCACATTCCCAAAGCTGTTAGAGAATGCTATTTAGCATTAAGTATAACCATTGTAACATTTTTTTGTTGGAACAATAAAGAATAAATAAAATAATTTTAAGGATTCATCTTAATATTTTCAACTTGAAAAAAGCTCGAAATTCCTCAAAAAGTTCCAGATGAGGCAAGCATTTTATAATTCTTTTAACATTTTGTTCCTTCTTTAGTTCCATGAAAAATAGTCTTCTTGACGTGAACCTAGCTTTATAACAAACGAGCGAACTCGCGCTCAGCTCCAAATTGCACTCCATTAAAGACTTGTATAGTTTTTTATAAAACTTTAACGGGAGTTTTAAATTTTCTTTTCAATAAATATTCTAAAGGATCAAGATAATTTTACACTGAAGATATTTAAGTTAAATTGCATAAAAAATAAAAATATGTTCGTTGGTATAAAATTTAGATTTTTACTATTTTTTGTCTGTGGTTTCACTCGACCAGAAGAGGATAGAGAAGAAAGAAAAAGAAAGAAAAACTAATTAGTGAAGTCAGACAACAGCGCTCTCACACCCTCTTATATTTTATTATTATTTCCCCTTTTCCAGGCAAATATTATATGCCAAATATTTTTCTAAATTAACTAGTAGTTTTCAAGTTATGAACGGACAAATATTCAAATCTTTATTATTATTAGGATAAGTTAAATCTTTTTACTAATCATTCTCTACTTTGAAGTATAAATGTATTAATAAATAAATAATAACGTCTATATATTTCAGGTACTTTCATTAAATGAAGCTATAAAAATACAATAAGTTATGGAAGTTTAATATTTACAGATTTTTGATTAAATTAAATTTAAATCTTTGTAAAGAAATTCTAGAATAACGTTAGTCTGAGTTATTGTAATAGTAAATAAAATCATTCATCCGCGTGTAAAACCGCACACAAAAGTGAGTATGTTAATAAAGATTGTGTTTAATCTAAGTTTCAAAGGCAACAACAATACATTAATTATAGTAAATGTACTCTCTGTGTGACCGCAATGTAACAAGCTTACCATGGAAAGGAAACCCAAAGAATATTTTATGGAGCTTGTAATTACTCGCTAAATATATATATGTTGTGGTGGGCTCAGACCCCATTAGAGGATACAAACACATTACATCTAATACAATTCATTTATAAGACTTGTATTTCTTTAGTCAATCTATGTATTAGCTTATCATATTATACAATATACTACGTACTAATTTCATTGTGTATATGTATATGTATATGTGTATGTGTATGTATATGTATATGTATATGTATATGTATATGTATATGTATATGTATATGTATATGTATATGTATATGTATATGTATATGTATATGTATATGTATATGTATATGTATATGTATATGTATATGTATATGTATATGTATATGTATATGTATATGTATATGTATATGTATATGTATATGTATATGTATATGTATATGTATATGTATATGTATATGTATATGTATATGTATATGTATATGTATATGTATATGTATATGTATATGTATATGTATATGTATATGTATATGTATATGTATATGTATATGTATATGTATATGTATATGTATATGTATATGTATATGTATATGTATATGTATATGTATATGTATATGTATATGTATATGTATATGTATATGTATATGTATATGTATATGTATATGTATATGTATATGTATATGTATATGTATATGTATATGTATATGTATATGTATATGTATATGTATATGTATATGTATATGTATATGTATATGTATATGTATATGTATATGTATATGTATATGTATATGTATATGTATATGTATATGTATATGTATATGTATATGTATATGTATATGTATATGTATATGTATATGTATATGTATATTATTTTGTTTTGCTTATTTTTTTCTGTTTTTTGCATACCTACCAACATACTCTACTGTACTTCTAAAAGTTGCCAGAAAATTTTAGCGTTAAGTTCACTTTTCGTACATTTGCTTGTAAATTTATGCATTAACTATTGAAATAAATAAATATTAAGTATATTATAGTATTAAGTTAAAAACAGCTAATTTAAAATATGAATAAAGAAACTCATTTCTCTTTATAAAATAAAACAAAGAGCCAACCTCTTTTGTTTATAATCATCCAAAAAGAGGCGATAGTGTTGAACATCTCCAAATTGCTGCTTTCAATCACACAAAGAGCTCACTTGTATCAAACTAGTGATGGGACAACACTCGATACCTTTTGTTAGATATTAATATCGGCTTTATAATTTTAAAAATATGTAAAATAAAAATGGAACAAAGACAAGTTTGTATTTATACAAAACATAAGATAAGAATTACTGGAACAAAACAAGTTTTTAAATCATTTCTACACTAAATTTATATATTTTTATAAACATCTAGTCAATAAACAATATTAGCATTTTATAATAAACTAAATATAAATTAAGAAATAATAAAGAAAAAAATTATAGAATTATCGATATCAGAAGCTCATTACTAGATGACGATTTAGAGAAGTGCAATATTTTTACCGCGACCTCAGAACAAAGATGGCGGAGATGCATCAGATGTTGCTACACCTTCAATTCCATTGTACTAGAACAGTGGCAATTTTAACAGAAATATTACAATTATTTGTGTTTTCTGTTATTTAAAAACTTTATATTTGTTTCATTATAATATTCTGGAGAATTTATATGTAACAAATAATTTATTGTCATATTAATTTATCAAATTATTAACATGTCATAAAAATATTTGAAATTGTTTTAATAAATAAATATTTTATAAATTGTTCACAAATTCATTGATTTCATTTATTAGAAATAATTAAAGTATTGATATATGAAAAAACATTTGAAAATGTTTTTTACGATCTTAACACATGATTTGTTCACAAATGTTCATCAAAATTCATAAAAGTTCATAATACATTCTCATTTTTAAATAGTACAATAAGCATTTTAATGATTAAGAGCTGGTTTCCACCTTGAAGCTCATGAATGGTGCACCAGATTTTGTTGTAATTGCTATCTGCTGCAGCAATAAGGAGAAATTAACATTTTAATACATGTTTGGTTTTTAATTTGTGTTTTTGTTGTTTTTAAGATCTATACAATCTATAGAAAATGAATGCCGACATGTATTATTTTCATTTGTATTCAATATATATGTAATAAGGAGACCGAGATTCATTCTACGCCTCAACCATTTCGTAATGTAAGATATAAATGCATAGAAATTTAATAAACTGTCTTATTAAATAAACGAAATTCGAAGATAAATTAATAGAAACAACTTTAAACTCAAGTGAATTAAAATAAAGATATAAGGCAAAAACGAATAGCTCGATAAATGTTTCCCGCGTCCGTCTTCACCAAGCAATGGCCGCCTATGTTTGTAAGCGACAGTGGCGCCGCCACGCGGACTCACGAAGTATATATGCGTGCAGAACCATTTGTAATAATATTAAAATATTTCTTGTATTTTTAATGTAAAATTATTTAATAAGTAGTTCAATTTATTGTGTATTATGTCATTACCTGAGGGTAATAGTGGGGTTGTTTATCACTTAATTTTTTAATCTGCTCGTTATCGGAGCGAGATGATTCGCATTTAATCTGTACTATAAAGTGTTACTCTCGTATTATATAACAGTTTCTTATATATATATTTAATATGGAACGAAATAAGTATGACGCTGGAGCCACGCCGACATATACTTTGCCTCTCGCAAGGCATTGACTATTATGCCACTTTGAAATAAAATTATATTAATTTAGTACTTGGATGTAGTCTTGATTAAAGATATTTTGTTCAAAATATGGAATTTTATAACGTTAAAAATAGGTTTCGTAAATAATAGTATAAGTTATTGAATAAAGTTGCATTCACAGTTTATTTAATTCTGAAATTCTTTTAATTGTAAAAGTATGAGTAAGTCTAATGTTCTCGCTTTCACAAATATTACGGTTCAAATGGTCTACTTTTAATTAATATTACAAATGCAAAAGTTTGCGATGATGCTTGTTACCCTTTCACGCAAAAACTACTATATGCATTTTGATGAAACTCAACAGTTATATAGTTTGTATATCAGAATAACAACTACAAACGATTTGTAAAGGTTTTTTAAAATTTGCGAAGGTTTAGAGATAGAGCAATTGGTATTTTTTGTCAACATATCACACAGACGAAGCCACGGGCAGAAGCTAGTAGGAGCTACTTTAGGACTGGTTTTGCTGTATATGTAAAATTAATTTAATATATTATTGATAATATTCATACTCTGTAGAAATGAATATATGTTTTATATGAGCGTGAACCAAACTAATGACATGTCAAAATATAGGTTTCTTATATTAAGTTTCAAATGGAAAAAATATTACATAATTTTAATAAAAATTTTTGAAATCATTTTAAGCAATTATTCTTTAATCAAAATGTAATATTGTTTATTTACTTTCATATTTCATTCATTTCATATTTCACTTAGGGTTATGAAATATTAAATATATAAAACCTTTTCTACCCTATATTTTTACTTTACGTTCAAAATAGTTTTTATGTAGCTCTTACAAATAGCAAGTTGAATCCAAAGAGAACACGCTTTCAACAAACTTATCCCGCAGTTTTATTGAGAAATTGAGTTTTGGCCTTTTTCTGGTCGGAATGTTTCAGCACTTTATAGAGTTGTTAAGAGGTACGAGTGCGGTAAAAGGAAAAAAATTCAGAATTGGCACATTTACCACACTAATGTTACTAGTGGATTGAAGTACACCCTCACTACATTGTACGGTTTAGTTGTAATACAAGTGAAATAAAACTGTTTTATAACACATTTCATTAGGCAAATTCTTTAAGATATAAAAATAGTACACATCTAAATAAAACTATTTTATAAAACCTTTTATATACAAACTTCTTTAAAATATAAAAATAGTACACATTTAAATAAAACTCTTTTATTACGGAGTTCATTTTTCACACAGAATTCTTTAAGATATACTAATAGTACACATTTAAAAAAACAATTTTTTGTAACCTTTCGTGATCCATGATTACTATTATATATAATTATCCGGCTGTACTCACGTTATTATTATCAGAATTTGAATTAATTTGAACCCATTCGCGGCGAATCGCGTCGTGAAATTCACGCCGTATTATAATACGCCGTATTATATTTCATAAAACTATTTTTTATTTGATTCGTGTATAAATTTTGAATTTATTTTTATTTTAATTTAATTATAATGTTGTTTAAAATGTAACAATTGTATTCACGATAAGATGTGTATCTATTATACTATAAGTCAATTAAGTACTAATTTTAATAAAACGTAAATGCCAAATGTATACTTGAGTTGAATTATATAAAAATGTTATTTTAATATGTACTCGTGAATATAAAAAAAACATTTATGCCTTGAAGAAATTTGATGTAATATATATTTGTATAAAAATAATATTTTATATCACAGCTTCTTACTATATAAATTAGAAACACAAATTTTCATATTTTAATTTGTAGTTTTTTCCTCATAATTTCTAGGGAAAAGTTTGGCTCGTCATAAGTAACTGAATCTAAAAAGATTCAGTATAAAATTCCGCATCAATTGATATATAGAAATTTTTATTTTTAAATATTTTTTTTATTTCCCAAATACTATATCGAACTATTAAAACAGCCAAGAATATAATAAAAATATATATTTCTAACACTTCTCTGTTTTTAGTTTCACAAAAAGAGTGTTCGCGTCTTTTTAAAGGCGTAATGAGATTTAAAATCTCCTAAGATATAGAATATAATACGAGTAAAATATTACAATTATTTTTTAATTATATATTAAGAAGTATATGAACTAACCGCCATTTTTGTTTAACATTATAGTATATTTTTAAGTGTTTCATAGATTCTTGCTACATTTTAATGTTTTATATTTTCTTATTGTTTATTACTCTGAATTAAAATAAGGGGTGATGACGTCATAACCGAGAATGAGTTTATAAGATTTATTTGTAATCATATATTTTTTAAATTATTATGCATGTCTGGCAATCTCCGTTTACACCTACGTATGAAATTTAAATAGTTTTGAATAATGCATTGCTTGAAGATTACCTGTAAGATATACTGGTAACATAAAGCCATTTGTGCATACTTAAGCAATTACTTAAGCTAGCTTTAATATTTAACTTAGCAAAGTCAACTTGCGTGTTATTTTTATCTCACGACTAGGTGACGATACGACTACGATTATCAGGAAACTTATTAACGATATTTTTGTACATAAATTAAATTTAATATTCATAAATATTTATCTTTAGGATATTGTTTACACTGGTACTTTTATTTTTGTCATCTCTAACAACATCCTCGTGAAAACGATATTCTAAGCCGGCCAGATAAAAATGTTGCAATCAGTAAATAAAAAGAAAATTAGTTTCCAATTGACATTATTATGTAAATTATATGCATATTAAAACATTTAAGACATATTATTAATTTAAATGAGATACTTTTCCGAATTCTTCGTGCAAAAATCAACCAAAAAGGGTATATCCAAAAATCTCCAAATTTTTGCACTGATAGACATCAGTCTGGTGGTGGTTTAAAAAAAAACAGTTTTTCAAATATTGGATGTCGTTGGGACATAATAAGGGAAAAACTAAAATCCCATAGACTTCAATGGGAACAATTTACGCGCGAAAATTTTATTTTACAATGATAAAGCATGCCGAATTTTTGAAGCAGCTTTCAGAACTTTTAATTTTTTATATAATTCTTTTTATCTTGAAACGTACTTGAGGACAGAATGCGTCGACGTTTTGTAAATGCAACTTTAGTGCTGTTTGCATCTCGCTTCGATCAATATGATGACAGATACCGAGATTTTGCGAGCGCAGCGAGCCAAAATTGAAGTCAGATTCGCGCTCCTAGTCCGTATAAATTTAATAACAAATATCGATTTAATAACAAATTTGTTACGCTTGTAATCGTAGAGTGTAAATGTTTTTAGAACTACTCCATTTATGTAGGAGTGATAATATGCATTTTAATATTTATTACATCGTTATATATAATATGAATACTCAGACAGCTAGTACATCAATAACATATCTTAAATGTTTTTAATACGCGAATAGTTTACATTATTTTAATTAAAAACGAATTTTCTTTTTATTAACTGATTGAAATTAACGTGCCGTACCGTGCAACCGTGCGGTTGCGGCATAGAATACCAAATGTTCGCGTTATGTTATAAAAGACGATTAAGTGATAAAAAAAAAACCATTTTAAACCACCATCAAAGAGGATAAAGGAATATTTTTATTATATTTTATATTTTGTTGTTTAAAAATGTTTATTCCATGAATACTATTAAGTACAATTAACCGGCTGTTCTCATGTTATTACTATCGGAATTTGCCCGACTAGTTTTGAACCCAATTGGGGTTTTTTTTCATGAGCTCAAAATGGCGGAATCGCGGCGCGAATTGAATACTGTAAAGGGCCCCGATTGGTTTCGAAACTACTCGGGTATATTCGTATAGTAATAACGTGAGTACAGCCGGGTAATTGTATTTAATTTTTATTATAATTTACTTTCAAACTTCCATATCACCAGTTTGTCTAAACTAAATTCAAAGTGACTTTAGTGTTCTAAGTTTTAAAACAATATTATTGTCTTCAATTATATTATTTTTATATTTATATTATTTTTGTATTGAAACTCTTGTAAGCCATGATTGCTATTATACATAATAATACGGTACTCGTTTAAATATCGGAGTTTTGCCGGACTAGGTATCAACCCATTCGGGACTCATCAGCTTCGGGGGATTTGAGGCCCATTAGCTCATCAGTACGAATCATGGCAGAATCATGGCCATGACTGGGCGAATTCTGATAGTTTTCACCATGTTTCAGACGAATAATTATTATATATATTATTTTCAGATTTATAAGGAAAATATTGATAAAATGTAGAAATAAGCATATCTTTTAACATACCATTATTTATAATATTTTAAGATATATGTATAGGAGATACATAAATAAAAATATTATTATAACATAAATCTTTATTCTGAGAACACATTATTTGATTATAAAACTCTTATATATTAAAACTTTTACATAGTAAAAATGTTGCTTGTTGAAATTAATGTTGCTATTACAAAAATATATGAAAAAAAGTTTCGTGTTTTTGTAAATTAAAACCTTTTTGTATGATTATTGAATATATCTTATATATGTTATAATTGTTATATTAGTTATGATTTTAAGTTATTTTGGTCCCAATACAGATTAAACTAAAATACTGTTAAGTTATTATAAGTACAAATTTTTTGGTTGATTATTTGGATATAAATGTTTTGTAAATTAAGTAACTTTTTAAATAAATATTAAGATTCAAGAAATAGAAACAAATAGATGTCATCACCGTCCTGGTAAAGACTGCTATGTATGGAATACATCCATTCTAATAGCTCAATTGTTAAAGCTACAGGACAGATACCCAGAGGTTGCGGGTTCGAATCCTGCTCATATTTATTGTAATATAAATTAAAGTTTCTTTACTAATTTTTAAACATACTGTTAAACTATGATTTAAAATGGATAATAATAAAAGTTAAAAAAATGAATAATAATTAATATGTTATTATAAGTACCATACAAATAATTAACCTGATATATTTTCAATTATTCTATTTAATTAATCTATACTTTTAACTATAGCATCCATATTATATACTTGCACATATTATATATATATCCTCCCATCATAATCATTTATTGGAAACCAGGCAAAATTAAGAAAGTACATTTTAAATTCACTAACCTACACCCTCGGTAAAAACCTGTATTAAATTATATGCATATTAAAACATTTAAGACATATTATTAATTTAAATGAGATACTTTTCCGAATTCTTCGTGCAAAAATCAACCAAAAAGGGTATATCCAAAAATCTCCAAATTTTTGCACTGATAGACATCAGTCTGGTGGTGGTTTAAAAAAAAACAGTTTTTCAAATATTGGATGTCGTTGGGACATAATAAGGGAAAAACTAAAATCCCATAGACTTCAATGGGAACAATTTACGCGCGAAAATTTTATTTTACAATGATAAAGCATGCCGAATTTTTGAAGCAGCTTTCAGAACTTTTAATTTTTTATATAATTCTTTTTATCTTGAAACGTACTTGAGGACAGAATGCGTCGACGTTTTGTAAATGCAACTTTAGTGCTGTTTGCATCTCGCTTCGATCAATATGATGACAGATACCGAGATTTTGCGAGCGCAGCGAGCCAAAATTGAAGTCAGATTCGCGCTCCTAGTCCGTATAAATTTAATAACAAATATCGATTTAATAACAAATTTGTTACGCTTGTAATCGTAGAGTGTAAATGTTTTTAGAACTACTCCATTTATGTAGGAGTGATAATATGCATTTTAATATTTATTACATCGTTATATATAATATGAATACTCAGACAGCTAGTACATCAATAACATATCTTAAATGTTTTTAATACGCGAATAGTTTACATTATTTTAATTAAAAACGATTTTTCTTTTTATTAACTGATTGAAATTAACGTGCCGTACCGTGCAACCGTGCGGTTGCGGCATAGAATACCAAATGTTCGCGTTATGTTATAAAAGACGATTAAGTGATAAAAAAAAAACCATTTTAAACCACCATCAAAGAGGATAAAGGAATATTTTTATTATATTTTATATTTTGTTGTTTAAAAATGTTTATTCCATGAATACTATTAAGTACAATTAACCGGCTGTTCTCATGTTATTACTATCGGAATTTGCCCGACTAGTTTTGAACCCAATTGGGGTTTTTTTTCATGAGCTCAAAATGGCGGAATCGCGGCGCGAATTGAATACTGTAAAGGGCCCCGATTGGTTTCGAAACTACTCGGGTATATTCGTATAGTAATAACGTGAGTACAGCCGGGTAATTGTATTTAATTTTTATTATAATTTACTTTCAAACTTCCATATCACCAGTTTGTCTAAACTAAATTCAAAGTGACTTTAGTGTTCTAAGTTTTAAAACAATATTATTGTCTTCAATTATATTATTTTTATATTTATATTATTTTTGTATTGAAACTCTTGTAAGCCATGATTGCTATTATACATAATAATACGGTACTCGTTTAAATATCGGAGTTTTGCCGGACTAGGTATCAACCCATTCGGGACTCATCAGCTTCGGGGGATTTGAGGCCCATTAGCTCATCAGTACGAATCATGGCAGAATCATGGCCATGACTGGGCGAATTCTGATAGTTTTCACCATGTTTCAGACGAATAATTATTATATATATTATTTTCAGATTTATAAGGAAAATATTGATAAAATGTAGAAATAAGCATATCTTTTAACATACCATTATTTATAATATTTTAAGATATATGTATAGGAGATACATAAATAAAAATATTATTATAACATAAATCTTTATTCTGAGAACACATTATTTGATTATAAAACTCTTATATATTAAAACTTTTACATAGTAAAAATGTTGCTTGTTGAAATTAATGTTGCTATTACAAAAATATATGAAAAAAAGTTTCGTGTTTTTGTAAATTAAAACCTTTTTGTATGATTATTGAATATATCTTATATATGTTATAATTGTTATATTAGTTATGATTTTAAGTTATTTTGGTCCCAATACAGATTAAACTAAAATACTGTTAAGTTATTATAAGTACAAATTTTTTGGTTGATTATTTGGATATAAATGTTTTGTAAATTAAGTAACTTTTTAAATAAATATTAAGATTCAAGAAATAGAAACAAATAGATGTCATCACCGTCCTGGTAAAGACTGCTATGTATGGAATACATCCATTCTAATAGCTCAATTGTTAAAGCTACAGGACAGATACCCAGAGGTTGCGGGTTCGAATCCTGCTCATATTTATTGTAATATAAATTAAAGTTTCTTTACTAATTTTTAAACATACTGTTAAACTATGATTTAAAATGGATAATAATAAAAGTTAAAAAAATGAATAATAATTAATATGTTATTATAAGTACCATACAAATAATTAACCTGATATATTTTCAATTATTCTATTTAATTAATCTATACTTTTAACTATAGCATCCATATTATATACTTGCACATATTATATATATATCCTCCCATCATAATCATTTATTGGAAACCAGGCAAAATTAAGAAAGTACATTTTAAATTCACTAACCTACACCCTCGGTAAAAACCTGTATTGTGGAATATATATAAAAAATTTTATATAATATATAAAATTTTACATATGATTTATAATTTCAAATCTATATTAAAATCTCGGATAACTTTTATGCTTCAAAAACTATGCTTAAGAAAATTTTTCAAAACATCCTTCTTTTTTTAAAATTAAAAAATGTCTTTTAATATATATTATTATTATTTCTGTTAAGTTTTGATTTAACATAGAAAGTTGTATAATTTCATTATTAAATTAAACTAACGACATACACACAGACGATATTTTATATAATATAGTATATTACAGTTTGCTATAATATTAAAACTAAGTTTCATATAAACCTACATAGTTGCTCACAAAGAGCTGTAACAATGTAAGTCCTTCATTGTAAGTTTAATGGACGAAGAATGAATAAAAATGTTATTGGAAAACTTATTAAAAGTAAGTCGCGAACAAACTAATAAAGTTCTTTTATTAATAAAACATCTTAAATGTAACTTTCATTTTACATTTTAATTGAATTAAAAACTTTACTTTAGAAGTTACGAAACTCGAATAAATAATTAAGTATCATAGTTAGAATTCAGAATTTCTAAATATCACAATAAGAAAACATTTACAATTCATCCATCCATCAATCAATCAATCAATCAATCACAAGGAATCACGTGTTTTCATTGTTGAGAGTTCCTCTGCTTCCTCTATAGTATCTGGTAAACGCATGTTTCTTGTCTCTGGTAACATGAAGACCATGAGGCTGGAGAAGAAGCACATGGCTCCGAATATCACCGTTGGCATCGACCTGTGGTACTGCGACTGGAATAAAATTTTGGGATTGATCAGATTTAATTGGTACATTTGAAGTTTCAAGTAGGTTTAAACTAAAAATATTTTTTACGGATTTAACTAGCGTACAATTTTGGTTACATTTTAATTTTAAACCGGCGTTTCGAATGCTTTGCAGCAATCGTGTTCACGAGTAGATGAGAAGTGTCTCTCAGTAAGTGTCTCTAGTAGGTTCTTTAGGTTTTGAAGATTTGAAACTTAATCAATCAGGAAAACAGACAGAAAAAGAGATAAATATACTAGAGTACTAAATAATTTTATAAATATAAAGTTAAATAAGGTTTCTGTGGTTATATAAAATCGCAAATGACTTTGAATATAATAAAACAAATGACCTTCAATGATCAAAATTTAAGAATGAATATTCATTTCTAAGACGCATGACTGTAATGTATTTTGTGTAAGAAAAACAATTTAATAGATTTTAGATAATTGCTTATTTATTGGAGATTTTTTCTAGTTTGTTGTTTAAAAAAAAGTTTTTCATACTACTTTAATGAAGTCGTAATAACGAGTTGATGTACTAAAAGTGTAAATGTGAATCTAAAAACATTGTTCGAAAAAAAGATTGGAGTAATATTCGAAACGAACTATAAGTAAGTATAACTTAAGTATAAAAAAATAATATAAGAACATTGGATCAATAAGATTTTCCAATTTTTTTTACTGATAAAACACCATTTAAAATATTTAAAATCTAAAAATTGAACAAAATGCTTACCAGCAGCGGAGTCAAGGGCGCAACCAAGGACCCAATCCTGCCAGCAGTGGAGCAGACGCTGATCAGCGTCTGTCGCATGTTGGTTGGGAACACCTCCGATACGTAGATATACACGGAGCTGTAGGTGAGAGTAACACACCACTTGCCGATCAGGTACAGCGGGATGGACCACCAGTCCGCTGTGATATTTTAGTTAAATTTTAGTTTGTTAAGTGTAAGTCATAAAATGACAGTTTGAGGGTTGGTGCCAATGTTAATTAGGCAGTGTGTGTGTCACTACGCGCTGATGCTTGCCTTGCAGTGTACCAATGTACCACTACAAGGCAAGCACTGTTAGCATACTAGTACCAATGTAGTACCAGTACTGTCTGTGTGTCTGTTTTATAAACCTCTTGTTTAATAACGCGAATAAGACCCGTTAACCTAATTTAAAATGAATGTAATTTGCGAAAGTTTAAAAATATGATGTGGTGTCAGCAGTCGAACCAATTTAAAGGGACCTTCTTCGTAGTGGTACCAATGCAAAGCAAGTATTGTCTGCTTAGTGGTATCAAGACAAAGTATTAATGGCAGGTTTCAAGTTCGATTTCCTAATAAATATAATATAAATACATTTATATATTTTTGTTGGTCTAGTTGACAAACAAAAATAGTGTTTCGAAACATAAATATAGAAATACTGTGTCTAGAAAACACGATAGGTAAATATATTAGTAATAGTATTTCATTCCTATTGTAAATGATGTCATAAACCAGAGGTAATTTCAAATTGCTGTTAAAATATGATATATATGACAGATTGTTATAATCGTAATATGACATATATGATTCATTCATATTTCCCAATAGTAAAAAACTATCAAGAATAACATACAATTGTGTTAGAGTTCCTTTAATTTACAATGAATGTACCGTAAAATATACAAAGTACATATTTTTATTTATTTTACAACTTTTAAATTGAGATATTAAATAACTATACAAAATACAATATACGAAAATATATAATAAACATATATTATATTATATGATAATCAACAATGTACGGAACTCTTAATATTTAAATATATTAACGGTGTAATAACATATCGCTACTAAAATAGTAAACAAACTAGTGGTTTCAATGTTTATTTTTAAACTAAATTTGATGATTTACAAAATAACACGTGTCTGAATATATTATTATAAATCTGTTTATTAAGTACTATTGTATTATTGTTTAGGATATAAAATTTGCAAATCAAATAAAAATAAATAATATAAATAATATATTATATTATAATTATAGTTACACTGAAAGTATGTTTAATATAAAAATATTGCTAATAAGCGATCTCTTTCAGACACTTACAAGATTTTATAACTGAAGAAGGTTTATATAAGAAGAATCATATAGTTACAAATAAATAAATCTATATACATACATATATTGATATTTTTGCTTAGCTGACATAAAAGTATGAAGAGTAATCGACCACAAGTATTTCGGTATGGTCATGAATTGAATATATAAAAAAATACTCTATATGAACATTATAGATTGCCTCTGTGAAAGATGATATCTTAAAAAAGGAGTGAACATTGAGATGACGAAGATATATTTATATTATAACACAAATATTATATTTTGAAAAAGTTATGAAAATAAAACAAGGAATATTATTCCCAAAAATTAGTAAATGATTTTCGAGATTTTATCTTATTTATTAATTTATTATTTATTTATTAATTTGAGTATTACTAATGTTTACATTGTGTTTTGTAAGCCGTGCCTTGCGACTTCGACCGCATAAATTTGGCAAATAACCTTGCATGTTTTGAATAGTATGTTAATAAATAATTATCCAATCTTTGCATTATTATTATAAAAAGTTCTTTTAATACTTTGATATAAATATTACTGTGTAACTATCAATGTTTGATAAGAAACATAAGGATTGAAATTGATTAGAGATTCCATTGAGAGAGTCATTTAAATGCAAATTAATGACAAAAATATTAAGCCTTATAAAAAAAAAACTTTTATTCATAATTGGCTTAATACCTTAAGACTTTCCAGTTGGGAAGTCTTAAGTCAATCTAATTAACCTAGATTGACTTGCTTGCTTGATTTTATATTTTAAATTGTACTACTTATTACACTGCAAATATATACTTACATACTGATTATACTGTAAATATATACTTATATATTTATTATACCTCAAATATATACTTACATTCTTATTATAATGCAAATATATACTTACATAACGATTATACTGTTAATATATACTTATATACTTATTATACTGCAAATATATACTTACATCTAGGTAGAAATGCGAAGAGGAAACTGGTTACGGCGCATGTCATAAAATTCACCATCATAGTCTTTTTTCTTCCATATTTATCAAGCACTATAACTACTACAATATACGCAGGAATTTCCACCAAAACCACTAACATAAAGCTCATATATTTGTTCGAACTCAGCGACACAGAATTTATAGATAGTCCGTAGTACACCAACGAACAAGTCATCCACAAAAATGAACATATCATCAATCTCTTCCAGATTATACTCGACCGTAACGCTTTTGATAGTTGAGATGTTTTATCCATGGTCTGATTATCTGCTCTCAATAAAGGATCACCCAGTGAATCTAAATCTAATATTCGAGGATCAAGATTATTGATTTTAGCTGCCTTTTTCAATGTTTTTATTGCTTCCTCTTTTCTGCCTTTGCTTAACAGCCATCTTGCGCTTTCGTTCATGAACCAGATGTAAGCTGTTACTATAATGGCTGGGGTATAAATTATTAGTACGTAATGTCTCCAGTTATTCACGAACCAGGCAAGAAGGGCGATGAGAACAACCCCGACAACAAAAGTCATATTGCACATCGCTGAGACTATAACTCTTTGTTTTAAGCCAACTAGTTCGACCGCTGAAAAAATAAATTAAATAAATTATGACATTATTAAGTAATAAACTGGAAAAATAAAATAAACTCGATATGAACTAGAACCTAAATAATAAGCGTAAAGTCTATCTAATAAATATTGAACAATAAATGCCTAAAAACTCTCAGAGCTAAAGTATTGCGTGTTTTTGATAGTCACTTACCGAAAACATAAGCAGATGGATATAAACCCCCTCCTATTCCAGCTTCCAAAAAGTGCATCGTCAGATAGGTGTAGTAATCTGGTGCAAATGATCTTGCAATACCAAAAACGCAGCTGGCTGTAGCAGCTAACCCAACAGCTACTCTTCTACCAAACCTATCTGATATTGCTCCAGTAACCAACATGGCTGCGAACATTCCTGAATTGTGGACAGTTCCCACCAGGGCTCGCTTCCATTCTTGACAACCTAAATTAAACTGAACAGGATAATGTTACAGTAAAGTAAAAAAAAGAAAACTTTAATTCTAATTTGTGTAACTAAGTTGGATTTGTACAACAAATTCGAAACATGGCAGATATATTCAAAGTTGTTTACCTCTTTAACGAAACTCGCGCCTTCTTCGTAAACAAAACTCTCGCAAGGTGAAGTTTTATTGGAGAACTCTTCAGGGATACATTGGTCTATTGAAACGTTGTAAGGAGTATATCTTAAACAGGATTCCGGTCTTTTTTTCTCAGAGTTTGTTGGTATTGCATATTCCAGCCACGATGTGTCATTGTATCTCTCTTCACAGCCATATATTTTACACCTAAAAGTAAATTTATCCAAAAAAGTCATGCTATCAAATGAATTATTTACAAAGGCCCAAAAAAGCTTATTATGCATTTGTTTTTATTCCTATCTATTTTATTAATACAAAAATGTTACTCATTTTGAAATAGAATAAAATTGTGATCGAATTATCCTTATTTAAAAGATTGGTCACATTTTTTGTCTAAAACTCCAATACTAATAATATCTTCATATTTGCGTAATCCAAATATAAATCGTATACAAAGATTTTGGAGACACTCAAGCTTATTAAGTTGCTCCTCTTATAAGTCTATGTAACAGAAGTCAGCGTAATCAAGAGCAGGTAAGAGAAACCTTTACTAACGCAATTTTAGTCTGTATAGGAAAAAATTATGCAATCTTTTTAAAGATCTCACAGAAAATATTCTTCTTCTATTCTACACTAGAAGTACATATGTACTTCTAGAATAGCATCTTTTACGAACTCTTATCTATTATACAGTTATTGATTTCCTGAGTACATTTATCGCTTTTGCCTTAAAGCTGATACGGTTATCAGTGGACCCATACACAACATTACCTCTGATTATACAACAATCTGTTGAGATTAACTTGATCAGATCGATTTGATAATTAATTAGGACTTAGTCTTGGTAATATCAATATGTTGTCTCAGTCTAAAGACAGAGAATATTATATTCGAAAATAATATTTAAATTTTTGATATTTATTTATCTTTAAAAATGTAGCCTTCTTATTTTCATTACATGTATGTATGTATACTATAATTATAATTGTGAAAAAAAAATATTTGTACATTTAGACAGCGACCACAGATTTTAGGTTCGATTTTCTTAACATATTGTTATCTACGATATAATTACTAACGAAAGTGTATATTTAATAAATATTTATTTTAAAAGTTGCAAAAAAAGGATTAAAGATAAAAATATTCATTAATTCCATAAACTTTATACGTAAACCACTGTAATGTGGTTCTAATTGGATACGAGGCCGTATATCGAGGCCAAGTCATTCTGTGTATTAATAACATAAGTAACTAACTTCTGATCAATCAATTGTTCACAGACATACAGAATTTTTAACTGTGTAGTAACTTTTTTTTAAAAAAAAAAAACCTACGAAAATACTATAAAAGGTTAATAACTTTTCCTTAATATAAAAAACATCCATAATTGAATATCATGGTGTTATAAATTATTAGAAAAAACTAAACTATAAAAGTATAAAAACCATAAAAGTTGAATTAGTTTTTGACAAATAAAAAAATACATTCGGTACTATACTATATAATAAAACTTGGGTTATTTTTTAATGTTATTTTGTATCTATATTTATATAAAGATAACGTAAAACCAAGTATTTTATTACTAAGATAAGTAACGAGAAAAATAATGCACTCGATGCGATATTATTTATATTCGTTGTTATTAAAATAACTTTGTTATTTATATCATTTACTTAACCTTATGTCAATGTCAATGTTAATACCAATATACGTCTTACCAACATAATAACAATAATATTTGCATTTTTGATATAAGCTTTTAATAGAGTTTATTTTGACATGATATTACACTATGCACTGCGCACGGCGGGTGGAGCTGAGCGAAGCATTGTAGCTTGAGTTTCGCATACTTGTAAAATTAACAGAGTAAATAGTGGTTATAATCTTAAGTCTAATATAATTCGCGCGTGTGATTTCAAGACGTTCCACATGTTAAATCAATGGTACACATTTTGACCGTTTAATAAAATACTACAATCACAAATATCATCAAAAATCTTCAGGACCTATAAGTCACTGTCCTCGACAACTCTTCCAATTTTCAACATCCTACCGTCATTCATCTAGGAGGAGTAGCATTAGTAACGAAACACAATTTTGATCAGTAAAGGCTTTGCTTCGCTCAGCTCAAACAGTCTGTCAAAAGATACCTTTTGTTATCTTTTGAAAAACGAATCCGTTAGATCTACTGAACCTGCGAGTTTTACAATTTCAAAGCTAGAATATATACTTTAACAGTAGTAGTGTTTTAAAACTACTATCCAGATTACCTGTAAGTCTGCTCCTGTGCTTCAAAGATATAACCGCACTCGAAGAAACTGCTTAAAAGCACTGGAAATAGCAGCAAGACGAAATTCAATAGATTGTAGCGTCCGTACGGTCCGAGACTCTCGAGAACGGAGTCGAGATTGATTGCTTTCTTCTCCATTCTTGCTTTTACTTTGATAGCGTCAGATTCTGAAAATGGATGACTTTTAGTTGCATTCCAAATGAATTCTGCTTGCGGTTCTCGATAAGAGGGTCTTTATATTGTCGTACATGTAATAATATTAATGACTTTGTCCAGTTTGCCCACCACCCCCGGTGACGCAGTAACAGCCAATAGGGCTAACTGCAACGATCAGTTAGAAAAAAAAAAAGACTTTGTCCAGTTATCTTGAGTTATCTTACAATAAAATTAAAAAGGATATTGTTCTAATTTGTATATAAGAAAAAATTACTTAAATATTAATAGCCAACTAATTGTATTTTACTTCACAAGAAATACCTGCTTTAATCCAAATTGTGATTAAAATTTTTATATATTTTCAAATTAAAAAGTTTTTTCTTGAAATGAAAAATGTAAACCATAAATCTAATATAACACATGAGATGTACACTCGCAGTAAAATTAGATTAAATGTACTCTTTCCATCTCCAGGCGACCTCATTGGGAAAGCACTTTGAAAATTACATTCTTATTGAACATATACTTTTTATCAATTAATTCCAATTATATATTATAATAGTCTTATTATTGAGATAAAAAATATATATTATATTTAATTGCATCAATATGACATGAAAAAGTTGTATCAAAATATCCAAGTCTACTAAACTATTTCGTATATTAATTATTTAAAGCTAAACTTAATTTTTTTAATTTTTGTTTCCTTTTCAATATATTTTAAAAATGAAAACAAATATTATTCATTTAAAAATAAGAATATTGTAAGAGATTACGCCTCAGCTAAGAAAGTAAGAAATGGGGTTCATAAACTTTATTTTAAAATATTATACAATGAAATGAGTATACCTAAAAATTAAAAAAAAAAGACAAAAATAAAAAATGTCTCGATAATATATAGAAGTTTAATTCATCAAGGCGGGTACGTGTAAACAGATATGTAAGCTCAATTTGCAGAACGACGGAGGCGGATTCCATGAGGTCGTGGATTCGAGATTGGATATTTAAATATTTTTTATCTTATCGAGGATGCAGTCTTATACAATAAATCTGTTTAGATAAGTTCCCATGAATATGTACAGTAGGATTATAAGTAATTAAGATTAAGGATAAGAAAGTTAGAAGGAATTAGTTAACTTCTCAATTGACCTTTAGTGAGTGGACACGAGTCATATAATATGGGAACATACATTTATTTAGTTTTTACTGCTCAAAAACAGATACAACAGGCGGATTCTCATTCAGCATTCTCTAACAATTCTTTTTTAAATTACTATCTTAGAATGTATTAAGATTTTAGATTTTTTGGAAAAAATACAATAATTAAACAATAAATAAAAACGTTGTTTACTAAAGTTAAAAATTATATATAAATTAAACGAGGTACAAAACAAAAAGGTTCCACTCAGTTGCTCGAGCATTGGAGTGTGATTCCTTTGACCAAGGTTTCAGATCAAATCATGTAACATGACAAATGAATTGTCACACACGTATTAAAGTGGTTTTTGTTTAACGCAATTATGTGACATTTTGATTTAAATTTTATATGCCTATATTTTATATTTTGTTGAATATATTTAAATATTTGTATTTTATTAACATTAAAAATAGCTTAAACTTAACTGAACTAAGAAACTTTACTGATTTGTTTTATTTATTTTTGTAATAATTATATTAAAAAAAAAACAAAATTATTATAAATAATTATTTAATGGTTTTAAGACGACCAAATTACTAGATCAAGCTTTTGCTTTTTTAAGCCATGAATCTACAGATAATTATAATAATAATTATTGTTAGTTAGCTGATTGTAATTTGTTCAGGTACTTTTGGATTGCATGTGGAATTAAGGAACAATATGACCTCATATTATCCTATAATAATACCTCATCACCATCATATAGTAATTTCCTAATATTTGTAATAAAAATCTCTAAATCTACATTCATGCCATATTAGACAATTAGCAAAAAAAATATGACTGAAAATATGTTACAATATTTATTATTAATAAGGGTGTTGACTCTAAACGAAAATATATAAATTTTTTTATAGTGTTTAATATACTATTAGCAATAATCACACTTTCATGTTTATTATATAAAAAAACTAATATTTTGTCCTCGTTATCACGTCACCGTTAACAACGTGTGACGTAACGCCCCTCTAAAGAAGCTGTCATACAATTACCGTTGCTAGAACGTTATGAAAAATACTACTACTCTACTCATGTTAGATATATGCAGGCGGTAATGTTTAGTGTTCATAATGAATTCTCTAAACACTTTTGGAATGTCATTGACTACAATGAATTAATCTATAATAGATTATTGTCTCAAGTAACTTTAGTAATTGTCCAATTAATTATAATACGTCAACAATATTGATTTTGCAAACACATCAATGGCGTGAATAGCAAATATTTATTCAGTAATTGGTTCCGTGTCGTGAATAAATATATAAAATTTGTTATATATATTATTTTACCTAATTTTTGATGAATGCGGCTTGAAATAGCATTCGGAATTACTTAAAATATATATTTATATTTTTTGGTGATAATTATTCTTTATATAATTATGACTCAGATATTACTGTTTTAATGCTATCTTTTGTTTGTTTGTTATAAATGACTCATGAGCAGGTGGTCCAGAATACTATATAGTACGAACACGTGATTGCGCAAATGAAGTGCTGAACATTATACAATAACCAATATACAATATTCTGCGAGCGAAGCCGCTAGCACAGCTAGTGTTATTATAAGATATTCAAATATTATGTCTTTGAAGTATATTAGTATTTGAAGCTAAAATCTGCTTAAAAATAAAATATCAAATACAATTTAGATAGTATCTTAATAATTAATATACTAGAATTAAATGACACATTATTTGTGATATTATTATTTTATTATTTAATCAGTTTTGCTGCAGTTAAAGCAAAAATACTTTTTTTTTTATTTAACTTTACTCTTATATTACTTTAGAAATTTCCAGACTATTGCAATTATTCCTGAATACATAGACTTGGTATTATTATTTAAGTCAATTTAATTCAAAAATTAACATTAAAAGGCAGTAGAATTATAACTTCAATTAATATTTTTGCTTTCAATTAACATATTTCTATCTGTTTTTCTTTTTTATTATTTGGTTTAAGATAAAAAGAGACATTATTTATCTTATTTACAATCATATTATTACTTTGTTTGTACTTTCCTTTCTTTTTTATTTTTCTTTATTTTTTTGTGTACTTGATTTTATCTTTTTTCTAGAATTTAATGTCACATGTTTGTAACATACAGTTTCAAGTGCGTGATGAATATAATTAACACTCATTGTGATATCATAAAACACTGCACGTCTGAACAAGTGTCCTCACTGTACTTACAAACATAGTAATGTAATAATAAAGTAGAGACGAATCTTTAATGAACTTTAATTTGAAATAATGTAATGATGTAATATTTGAGTTAATTATTTAAGGCATCACTACTGCTGTACTAATAGGTTCCCTGTAGGAGATCACTTTAACTGATAAGGCCGCCTTTGCACCAAAAGTTTAATGAGTTTTTTCTGTTTTATAATTTTTTTTTGTTTATATATTTTTTTGTACAATAAAGTGTATAAATAACAAAATTTGAATACAGTTCAAATTATATTACAGTTCATATTTATACCAGACGTGTCTATCAAGAGCTTGTATATGAGTTATTTAGTAAAATAACAAAATGTTTTAAAATCAAATAATATATATTTATGTACTGAAGCTATGACTCTTGATCGAAAATATGATGCATTGTAGAGTGAACTCTATGTGTATGATGGCGCATTGTGATCAACTCCATCGTTTACAGAACTGTATGTATCCATTGAATATTCAAGAGACATATTGGTTTGGTAAAGAAATGCAAATTTATAACATGTTTGATGCCATTGTTTTTTAAAACCAAATATGGAGATGATTCCACGAGTATATAGGTTAAAACCACATATATGTATCATTTTATATAGAAAATAATATATATATACACATATATTAACAAAAAATGGTAGGTTTATTTATTATAGGAGTTTTCAGTCAATATAATTTGGTTATTCTGAACGGTAGTATTTAATAACATAATTTATATAAGTGTACAGTTTCTGTGGGACAGATTTATAAACAAGATTTTTAAGGATTAACAAAAAATGTATCTAAAGAATAAAGTATTTTTGTATTAACTCTCTTGATTTAGTATTTGAAGTTCGTATTTCGCCAGATTAGGATAAGCAGAAACGAGGCGTAAACAGTTCGCGCCGCGACTCCGTCGTACTCTGAGCTAATGAAAAATGACTCCAACTGGATTCGAAACTAGTCAGGCAAAGTCAATAGTATATACGTAACTGTAATCGTATAATTATATAAAGTAGTAAATAAAGTCATATTTACGTAATTAGTACGTAAACAAAAATATTTCTGAACAAAATACTAAATGAAGAATAGATTTCTAAAGAACTGAATTATGATTTGTTTTCAGAGCAATTGAACTCTTATCTTATAATAAATGAGTTAATGATATAAATGAGTAGTTTGATTTACATTGTATAATACATATTATAAAAAGCGGTAAAGTTTGTTTGTTCAAACTCATTAATTTTTGAAACATGTACTTGAAAAATTATATAGAAAATAGAGGAAGGCTATTAATCATTACGCTACTTTTTGTTCAAACGCATTATTTTTTGAAACATGTACTTGAAAAATTATTTGTGAATGTATCATTACGCTTTTTTTAATAATTATTAGGATAAATACATAAAAAAATTTAAAAAAAAAAAATTGTTTAAATATAATCGTTTAAATATTGTTAAATAAAAAAATGGTGGTCCGGGGGTGGAACCACAAAGAACGGCTAGTATTGATAAGGTATTCATTGGTTTTCTCCACTTTTATAAGTGTTATCTTTTAAAAGCCGAGAATTATTAGTATTGATAAGGACTGATTTATTACATTATTTTTAAACCTTCAATACGGTACATGAGTCAGGAATTATTGTTGAAGTGTTCGTTTCAATGTATTTAATAAAAAATTAATAATATTATTTTCTTCGATTGTCACGAGTACACATTTGATATAAAACTATTTTTAAGGATTAAAACTCGCAAAAAAATAACAAATTATACGCCAGTTTTATTTAAAAATAGTTTTATTTCAAATTAATAATATATTTACGAAAACAAATGTTTTTCTAATATTTATATTTTATTGTAATTTATTTATTTCCACTAAAGCAGGCTTTAATATCTATGAATTAGGCTTTTGTTAAACTCTTTATTTCTTAATACTTCAGAGTCTTTAAAAATAATAATAAATCATTAGAAGATTACTAAAATAATATAAAATTATTTATTATATTATATAGCCACGGTAAAATATTTATTGTGACTGTAAACATTTTATTATTTTGTAGGTTACTAAAATTAATTCATCTTCTCTCATCTCGACAGATTAAAACTTCAAAGAGATTCCATTATATTTAATTATTAGGTTGTAGTACTATGTTTAGTTTTGTAGGAATTTGCCCGACCAGTTTCGAACATATCTGAGGACTTTATTTATGAATTTCAAGCATGGCAGATTCTGCCATTACACTACAAACTCGGTCAAATTTGCGATTAACGTAATTACAGATGGATTTATATATAATAAACATGTATCACGAAAGTCATATAAATATTTCAAAGAGATATGTAAGTGCATAGAAATGAACGTGAAGTTCTAGATAAAATATAATATCAAATATTTTCAAAGTATATATTTAATTTAATGGATTCATATTGAATCAGTTTAAAATCGATTTTGATTCAATGATTTAACATTGCATTCACTTACACGTACTTCCTTCGCAATTATATACATATATATATTTATTAATTAATGATTTAACTTTCAATTATTTTTAATTATTTTTAATTTATAAATAATAAGCTATTTATTTAAAAGGACATTTGTGAGAGAAAATAAGGAAGGATATTTTTTTTTTATAGATATAGAATGACTACGATATGACTTTAAAATGATCAACAGTTTCAAATTCAGGCTGAAAATTTGTAAAGAAGTCATTATAAAAATTAAAAAATGTATTTAATTTTATTTATTTTATTTTATTTAAAAGCAATTTAATTAAAATATATTATAGTCATTTCCTTGCAGGATTAATTTGTAATCAGACACTCATTGATAGTTACGTTTCTATTAAGCTCTTAATACTTAGTAAGTTGTCAATTAGATAAGACTTTATATTTTAGATTACTTATAAATATATAAATTTATTAAAAAAAAATAGAATCAATGCGTCGACTAGAGCAGGACTCGAACTGGCAACCTCTCAAAAACCGTTTCGTCGGTATGTCATTTGAGCTACCGTGCCTATATATTTTTTATAAATATAGTCTTGGCCACAGTTAAAATCAGTATTACTATAGAATCAGTATTAATAAGTTTTTAAAATATTAATTAATTTTTTTGTTCTAATATTTATTGTTTTTTAAGTGAAATGCAACAAAACTCGAACGGTAAAAGACAAACTCATTGCTTAGAGTACTAGTTATAAAAAGACAACGAATTTTTTTTGGATACGTAAGATCACTAATGCAAAGAAAAAAAAAATTTTATTTCAGTTTTTTATTTTACCACCGTGATTTAAATATAACTTTTTTTTTGGTTAACCCCATCTCGTAACGATCTATCGAACTAAGGTTTAATTAGAAAATAACAAATAATCTATATAATTTCCGAAATATCTTATCACCGCATTCTAAATATAAGCTTAATATATTCAACCCCATCTAGTGACGAATAAAAAAAATAAAGTCTTTTACACTCATTAAGGGATTGATCTACCGAGCGAAGCGAAGCTCTTTACTAGTCAAAGTAAAATTTTTTCCGTTATCTCCTCCTACACCATTAAGCTATACTTACCAAATTTGGACCAGTTTATTATCATATGCCTACCTTTCTGTAGATATATTTTGAAAAAAATTGTAATTGCAGATTAAGAGTAATTTGATATTAACTTTATTTTTAATTGTAACGTTATTTTACACTCACAAATGGTAAATACTTACTATGACTGACAAATGTATGATTTTTTGTTAATTGCATACATAATATCAAGTTAAAGTTTTTGTAATATTTTTTTTTTTCGCTCAGCTTTCCCCGCTTACTTGCTGGCGGCCCTATTTTTTAACGCCATCTAGCTATATTTTTTTGTATTTTGTGTTCCATTTCATTTACAATAAGCCTCTAAGAACATTTTGTTAAAAGTAAATAAAATAAATAATATATAATATAATATAAACTAGGTCCACGCAAGCGGGGTTAGCCTCGCGACGCAGTCGAGCTCACCAATGTCTAGAGTTAAATATTTATATTTATTTATGGATAAAAATTATGATTTGATGTCAATTGGTTTTTTCAAAGGTTTTGAGCAAATTTATAATTAATTTACGTCTCACACACGACTGAGGTGAAAGCACGTGAGACGTCTCTGAAGAAGTGTAGTAGGAATGGTCGCGCGCGCGAAACAAAAACGTTCTATATGTTAACTATATGCGACACAATTACGATTCGGCTGATTTTCAATCCAGACCGAGTTTTGCTAATTATGCGCATGTGTTTAGAGTTAAAAATTTGACTAGTAAAGAGCTTCGCTTCACTCAGCTCAATTACCTGTAATGTATATAATAGAATATTTTATATAAAAATAAGGTTACGTTTCTAAAGTTTCATTTCTGCTGCGTGGGAATTATTTATTTACCCACGTTTTTTGTATTGTCAATAATAATAAATAATAAACACATGTGATATTTATAAACGTGTTTAAATGTTTCTAACCTCACCATTAATAAAATTCAATTCTATATAAAAGTTTTTTGACACCATTGTAGTTTGTTCATTGTTAAATAACTATTGTCTATCTCCAGGCTATTTTTGTGAATTCAGTTCGTCTGGCGAGTTTAGTTTAACTGTGAGAAAATTTAAATAATTTCATAGTAATAGCTATGAAATTATCTTTATTCTTTTACTTATTTTGATAGTAATGATATATATTTACTATAGTAATAATAATTTTTATGTAATATGTATAGTTTGAATGTTGCTATTAACGTGAAATAATGATATTTAGTTTTACTATATTAATAAATTATTATTATTATTTATTTGATTAATTTAAAAAAAAATCCACTTGTAAATTTTGAAATTGACATATTTTATAGCTTTGTAAATAAAATACTACAGTTAAAAAATTTCAAATATAATAAAATAGGTCACATTTGTTACAAAAATAATACTGAATATATTATTTACATGAACTATTAGTTAAATTTTAATTAAGAAAAATATTAAAAAAATATTTTTTAATCTTAAATATCAGTGATATGGTTGACGTTTACTTAATCTAATTACAAGTATATTTGGTTTTGCTTACAATATTATTAATACACACACATAGGCACACTATATAAAATATATATATAAAAGAAAGAATAGAAATTACCAGAAGATATGTGCCACTTACAGGTATTGTTGTCCCAATTCACAGAACCATTGCGTTCAAATTACTTAAACAATTAAAAAAAAAAACACGTGTTTCAATTAGATACAAACTCTTTGCTGTCAGAAAAAAAAATATTGGCCAGTTTTAAAAATTGAATGTTAGCCGGTATATGTCGCGTGTGACATCGCCAGAGTATGTTAACTGACTGCCCATTGGCTGTTTGAACGACGCTCGGTTGAATGTACCATGAAACATCGCGCCACGCGCGTACGCCGTTCACGTTCCATTTTTGAAAATTTTACTTAAAGCACGTCCATTACGGTTTGTTTATGTTCAAATTTAAAATAATGATAAGTCATGCTTCAATGGTTGTTGACATTTTGTTATTTTTCTATCTTTGATTTCTGAATTTTATTCAGCATGTGATGCAATGGATGTTAATTTTTTTTTACTAAAAATAAGAACGAAGGGTCTTTGGGTTATTTTAAAATAAATTGTGCATTCAGATAGATAATATTTGTTATCAGTATCGGTTTTGATAACGTTGTTACAATCGATAGAGCACATGTTCTTGTATCTTTTATCTATTACTATATCTTTTTGAATCTTTTGTTATATAAAAGATAGTTATATTTGCTTAATTTTGGTTCTATAAATATTATATAAAATTGAATTTATTTATAAACATTTATATAAAATAAATTTTATAATTTTGTTTTACGACTCTGATAGTGTTAAGATAGCCTAGAAAATTCTACGTCCTAATTAAAAACTAAACCAAACTTAGCCATCTTTGATTAAAATGTATATTTCAGTGAGTTATTAAAATAATGAAGTTTAAATATTTACAATCGAGATAAAATTATTTTAAGTATTTAAACATGAAGATTAAATATTATTTGTAATATTTACTATATCTTAATAACAAAATTATTATTTTTAAACAATCGTTTTTTATAAACATTTTTATTGTAATACATATTGTGTAGTAAAAAAATAATTGTGATAAATATTTTAATTTTTAGAAATTGAATTTTATTTATAATTATTACACTAATTATGAATGTAATACTATATATGTGACCCACTAAGAATATATGTTGCCTAATACAGCTCTGACCTGTATAGATTATAATATATTTTTCAATACTTTAAATATTTATTAAGTCAAAGTATTGATATCATATCATTTATGTCCGGTAACATTCATTTATCTATGTTGTTATTTACAAATGAAAGAATCTTTTATTTTTTAAATTTTTTATTTTATTTATTTATTTATATTCTTTATTTTATTTATTGATCTGTATTTTTTTAAAATAGAACACTAAATTAACAAATTATTTATTTTCTTTTTTTTTTTGTCTTTAGTATTTATTTATTAATATGTAATTTTTATTTCCTTTATTTTTATACGTTTTATATTTTATTATTTTTATTAAATTATGAGATCAAAATAGAATATAACTCATTCATTCAATTATTCATTTAATTCATTCATTTCTTCAAGGTCCTATTTTCCTACTTTTTATACATTTAGTCCATTACTTGAAACTACTTACTTTCAAACTAACATTAACTTTTTGAATATTTTATATTATATATGTTAAACCTCAAACGCCTTTTGTTTTTGCTTTTCAGTTTTGAACTCTCTGTACAATATTATTTGGGTTTAAATTTCTATTAACACTAATGAATAATAGAAGTAGTTGGCCTTATTTCATAATACTACAATACTTTTGGTTCTGATTTATGAGATTGTTAGTGGTTTCTATTTGTTATATATGTTAGAATTCTGCACAGTCTTATTATATGATTAAAAAAATATCTATAAAATATTTTTTTTGTATCATATATTTTTTAAGCATCTACTTTACAGGTTCTACCAAATAACGAATAGAGTTACAGATTATAAAAGATCATATATATATTTGTCTAATAAATATGAAAAAATGTCTATGTTAGTTGAATTTAGCTCCATTATAATATTAGCCTCGAGCAGTCGTTTCCAAAATATAAGTATATTACAGAACAAATTTTTTCTCAAACAAACGCTGAAGGACAATCTTTATACATATATAAATTACAATACATTACTTCTTTTATTTTTAACTTTTTAATATTATTTTTTTCTATATTAATATTATGATGTCAGTGTTGTTCTTCAAAAAATATTTTTTCGTTCTATTTCTTTTTTTTCTTATCGCAGTTAAAATTATCGGACTTAGTAATTCTTTCTCTTCGTAATCTGTATGTATATTAGAATAAAATTAATAAAATAATAAAAACTAAATGAAACAAAATGGCTGAAACAGCGAAATATGAACAATACATCACGCGACTACAACATACGATGAATTATTACTAGATCGTATGATAATTGATATTTGAGACTAGAAAAAGGTAACCTTTTCTTGTATAAAGTATGTAATTTCGTATTTTGCAATTTATATCTCCTTAAGTTCTTTAATATTCTTAGTCGTAGTTGGAAGTTTACGTAAAACATATATTTGAATAACAATGCAGATTGTATAGCGAAAAAAAAGCGTGATCTATTTGACCTACTACCGCCATCTAGTCAATCACTATAAAACTATATTTTTTACTCTTATATCTTATATTTTTATATCTTATTAAGTTTCGAGGATATAATTACAAATAGAAACAAGTCGTTATGTCTGTGCCATCCCATAAAGTCCAATTACAAAAACTAAGATTAAAAAACAAAGAATTAGTTTTTAGACAGACAAGAGCTAAATAGATTATTTGAGTAGATCATAAGAATAATAAACCAACTAGATAATACACGAGTACTGCTAAAAAAACGGCTTTAATAAATAAATAATGCTATAGTAAAGCAACAAATATTTTTTGTATATTTTTTTTTAAATAAATTTTTAAAATCCATTTTTTTTATTTCATTAAAAAATACTATTGCAGTAAATAATATTTCTGATTCTCCGATCTCCTTTCCCACCACGGCATTGTATGAACCTGGCTATCATAAGAAAGAATTTGTCATATACCCAATAGATATGACAATTTTTTAGTAGGATCGAAGATAACAAACATGGCCGTCTATAACCACATAGACTTATAAAATAATTTTATTAAAACACGTACAATAAATCAATCGCGATAATGTGAATAACTGGAACTGGAACTTTAGTTTTTTTGAATGTTATTTCATAAATATGAATATAATTATATAATATTAATAATTATAACTTAAAATAACAAAATATAGAACAATACAAGCTTTTTATTGTTATTGTATAACGGTTTTTTTATTGCAGGGTTTGGAAGTTAAATTTTAAGAAAACCTCCAGCCTCGATTTCAGAAATGTTTGTAAAAAATTTTGTAAGAGAAGTGCGGAACCATTTTTGTATGTGAAAGTCAGACTCGCACTTGTCCGTTTCATTAAAATTTACAGAATGATATTTTAGAAGCTACAATTTCCTAACAGTTGGTTACTAAAACTATAACGAATTATACTGTTTATAAGTGTAAGATAATAAATTATAGGGTTCAAAATAATTAAAAAACGGGCTGCCATGAACTGATCTTGAGTTTAATTGAAATATCACGAACAGAAGTTACATATGCTTCATATAGTGTCAACTTAATTGCTTATGTAAAATGCTAAGTTGAAAGGAACAGGCGCTTAAACAATTAGCTTATTTTTGTTTATAGAGAAAATGCTATCATTTTGTACAAACACGATTTCTACTTCCCATCTAGTTGGACATAGACTATTTTCAAGTCAAATATTCTGGAGCACTCCAATCACAACCGCAGCAATATTTTACAATCAAACACCAATCTCAAACATTCACTTAAATGAAATAAAACTACAAAAATAACTGTAGGCGTTCGCTTTCATACCAATATCCCATTTTTAACAAATCGAATATCGGTAAATACGCCTTAAAATATTTACTGAGCAATAACACGTTTTATAGTGTTTATTGTATTATTTTGGTAGGCGCTATTATTTATTTAATAACTGAAGGTAGACACTAAAAAATCATAAACTAAGGTATAAATATAAATATGAATAAAGAAGTAAAATTTCATTATATATAATTTATGGGTTGGTTGTAACAACTCAAATATATTAAAAATATAAGTAGAAATTAAAAATAATTGTATTGTTTCAAATATGAAGATTAATGAAGATGCAATTGTCTCAACATATATATATACTTATCCAGGAGGTATAGAGTTCAAGACTTTCTAGTATTGGGATTTTAAATTGTATGTAAGTAAAAATAAATAATTAATTAAGTGACAAATATTTATTGAAAAATTTGTTTATATTTTACAAAAATAAATCACAAATAACAGCCATTATAAATTACATTTATATCAAATATTGATTATTAAATATTATTAAATTTGTATACAATGTTATAATGTTAAATACGAGAATATTAGAATATTATATAAGAAGCAAATATTGAGGCTGAAAAAAATACATTTTATTCAAATTTATAGAAACAGCAACTAAATATATTTCTTTTGATATTTTTTTTATGTATTTTAGTAAATTCTTCTTAAAGCGTAAGTGGAAGATGGCACATATGTTCTATCTCTTACATTAATGTAAAAGTTATAATAATTATTTTACATAATATAATTTTTAACCAAACTACAAATACAAAATAAACTGAAGTACATACATGACTTACATCAAATGACGTGACGTCACTAACTCTGTGACGTCACAGAATTATTAACCTAACTTGAGCAGCTTTAAATATAAAAAAATATTGTGCAAAGATACACTACTTAACAGTATAGAAATATATTTAGTGACATTTTAAGATTTGTACAGTTTATGGCTAAAAATAAAAAAAAGAATAGTTTATTATTAAAATTAAATAACAATAGCAGTTGTCACGGCTTAAAATAATATAGTTAATAAAATAATATTAAATATGTGTCAGACATCAATCTAGTATCTTATTAAACAAGATGGCTGCAATGAAAAGTGGAGTTAAAATCCAAATTCAAAAAGTATTTATAATTATACCCGAGTTAAATTCGTTAAAAATTTATGAGATTTTAGATTTCAATCAAGAAAATATATTATATAACAGTATTAATAAGTTCATGAAATAAGACCATTATTTTGCAACCTTCTTTGACATAAATGACAATTGCTGTGCTGACCTAATACATGCAAACAGCGGCCGACAATACTTATATGAAAATAGATATCAGTCGTGTTGTAGCGGCAAAATAAATTATTATGTTAACTCCAATCTGTCGTATGATTTCAAAAAGAAATGATTTTTTACTCCGAAATATGACAACCAAGGAGATAATTTAAAAAGGCTTTATTTAAATTTTGAACTGGGTTCAAAATAAAGCTGTTTAGTGCTCTGTTGTATGAGGTTTTTAAAAAAAAAACATATGAAGAAGGTTCGTGAGACTACTTTAGACCAGGCTGCATGGTATAAAAGCCTTTGCCTGTCCTCTGATGGACTAAAAACTTAAAAAAAAAAAACAAAAAATGGCGCGTGAAAAATTTCTTGTCATTCGTAAAAGTAATTGATGTATAATGTTCAGTGTGAGTCCAAGTGAAGTGTTCAGTGCTGTCTTAATTTAACGTCACATGAAATCCAAGAAGTAGCAAACCAACAAAAAAGAAATCAATATGAGAACTATGAAAATTGTAAGTTTTACTTAGTTTTAATCTCGCGTCTTTGATAAAAGTACTATACAAGCCTTGGCCACAACTGGACCCTTTTGCTCTCGCTGCAGAAATGTTCATTAAAAAACATACTAATATTTCTAAATGAACATGTCTGCAGCTTAAATTTATGACAAATAAAAAGTGGTTGCTTGAAAAATAAAACTAGATTAAATTGAAAAATTACAGCCGTGACTTTATTATAAAACTTAACTAACATTTGTGCTATTATAACTATCAGTTTCTTTATTATTTCTTTTAGAAATTCTTTCAGCGTCTTCTATTGTATCTGGAAGCGCCACGTTAATGGTCTCTGGTAATGTAAACACCAGTAAGCTGGCGGCTAACGCCAGGGATCCGAAGAATATGGCTGGCAGATTGTGGTAGTATGACATCTGGGAATTGCAAATAATAATTTACAATAAGCAATAATACTCGCTGTCCTCCGTAGCTTCGCTCGTGGATTTGGTAAGCAACTTAATGTTTGTTATTATTAAAAAAGGCTTAGTTGTTCTTAGGACGTTCTTAATTTACTGTATTATTTAATTATTTAAACAATAATCGTTATAAGTCAGACATTTTACATACTTTTTAAAACTTTACTCAGAAACCACTATACCTATTGACGGGCACTTTATTTTATAACAAATATAATATTCATTCTGTCAATATGAAAAATATATGTAGGCAACTATTCGTTTACACCTTGACTTAAGACGTTTTTACAGTTTTCTGTTTATTTAGAAAATAATTTCTTCATAACTTGTCGTTGTAATAGTTATATGTATACATGATAGCCATGTTATGATTATTACAATTTAAAAAAAAAAAATTATAACACTGTCAGGACTCGAACTGGTCTCCTTTGGATTGTATCTTTATAAAAATATTTTTGGGTTAACATATCAATAAAATAATAATAATGCTAAATCTATAGCTTACTAGTAGAGGAGTCAGCGGTGCTAATGTGGATCCAACGCGTCCTAGCGAGGAGCAGACCGCGAGGAGCGACTGCCTCACGTTGGTAGGGAACACCTCCGACACGTAGATATACACCGTACTGTAGGAGACTGT
Source organism: Mechanitis mazaeus (assembly GCA_959347395.1). Classification (NCBI taxonomy): domain Eukaryota; kingdom Metazoa; phylum Arthropoda; class Insecta; order Lepidoptera; family Nymphalidae; genus Mechanitis; species Mechanitis mazaeus. Next base: position 11,685,908 of record OY365754.1, read on the forward strand.
TATCGAGAACTTACCCGATAAGTAAAATATAAGGGACAGCCACTTTAAATCTGTGGAGAATTTAATATTTATTAGTGTTTTTATTAAAAATATATTATGCTTTTAATATTTAAATATAATTATCCACATATTTAACCTATAATCACGTAAATACTGTCGGAATTGGTCAATTTTGCGTAAATTTCAAATTCCGCCATGCTCGGAGCTCATGAATATAGACCCTGGATAGGAAAACTAGTCGGGCAAATCCCGCTAGTATTATTTGAGTATAGCTGGATAATTATATATAAAAGTAATCATGGAGTGAAAGTTTTTTTTTATATTCCACATAAAACAATATTTTCCAAATAAACCTGAAAGTAATGGCGCGAATATAACATGAATTTCGTGTACGCCTCTCCCTTAAATATCTCATAAAGTAATAAAACTCGTACTGGACGCAATCTTATATTTTATCACCATTTAAATTGCTACACCGGACCCACATCAAAATGTTTCCTTCATTCATTTATTCATGCAATGTTTGTTAAACAACGTACCAAGTTTCCCCGTCGGAAAAGTCATTATATTATATCTATAACTGCTACCAAAGGCACATTTCAACGAGGATGGCAATCGGCTTAACTTGAATATTCCATTAATTCAGGCTGTTGAGCAAACATAGATCACTAAATAAACAGAAACACCGCAAAATTCTGTCCAATATTTGAGATATCTTCCATTTATCCTGAACTGTTTTGGAGATTATCGACTTGTCTTTGTTCGCGTCAAATGATGTTTAGACGAAATTGGGAGAGATATATATCTGTCACTTGGATATACGATTTTATTATCTTTGAGTATATTGTGAGAGGATTTGGAATATCGAAATGGTATTTGTAATCTAAAATGGAAATCTAATAATGCTGAACTCTGTCAACAAATCGTTATATGTGACATATTTGATGTGAAATGAAAACTTACCTTCAGGTAGAAAAGATAAACTTATACACAAACACGCACTCAGCACGTAAGTTAATATTAGCACTCGTTTTCTTCCGAATCTGTCCAACACTAATAAACACACAATATTTGCTGGGATTTCCGCAAACGCCACTAACATGAAGTTCACATACTTATTACCACCTAATGACACTGAATTAATTGACAGCCCATAATACACAAACGTACATGTGATCCATAAAAACGAACATACAGCCACCCTCTTTCTCATTATACTAGAACGCATTACTTTAACAAAATTTGAAGTCTTTTCTTCTTTAATCTCAATAGCTGCATCTTCTTTCGGCTTCTCACTTTCAAGCTCTGGTCTATTTAACTTTTCAAGCTCGTATATAGGAGTAAGTGCTTGATCTGATAACTCCACTCTATTGATTTTGGCTGCTTTCCTCAAAATCGCCAGAGCCTCATTATTCCTTCCTTTACTGAGCAACCATCGTATGCTTTCATTCAATATCCAAATGTATGAGATAACGAACATAGCAGGAATATAAATTATCCTTAACAGGTTTCTCCAGCTTTGAAGCCACCAAGACAGACCAGCCAGTGTCATTAAACCCATTACATACACAGCATTTATGAGGGTATTTCCAAAAACTCTCCCTTTTGGGCCAACCAATTCCATTGCTGAAAGTAAAAATAAACTTAACAAACATTAAAGATTATGTCATAATAAATTATTTATATTTAAATTTTTAACAGTATAGTAAATAAAAAAAAAAATCTCACCAAGAACAAATGAAGTACTATATGCACCAGCTCCCAAGCCAGCTTCAAGAAATTCGAAGACTAGCATCATCACATAACTAGTTGAGAAGGATCTCAAGAAACCAAAGATTCCATTCATGAGAGATGCTACAGACAGTGCTACTTTCCTTCCATACTTATCAGACATAATGCCTGTTAGAGGCAGAGATATAAAAAGTCCTGCATTATGAACTGTTCCTATGAGCGTTCTCTTCCAATTCTGACAGCCAAGATCAAACTGTAACAAATATTGTATATAAACTAGGTGTCTTCATATTAATTTTTTCGCAATTTGCCCACCTAGGTTCGAACCCATTCGGGGCCTTTATTAATGAGCTCTAATCATGGCGAAATTGCAGCATGAAATGGTTGTTCAAACCGCGATTATATTTTACACACGTGTTGAAAAACTAACCTAGAACCTAGTAATTTTGTGTGTACGAAATTATCACTAAAATTTCTAAACCGATTTTGTTTATTCTTTAGCCAATTTAAGTCACATACTGTAAAAATAGTTTTAATAATTAATATACCCAGATATAACACTTAACAACTAAGTTATTGATGTTAATACGAAACCAATTACTAAAATTTGAGTTTGGAGTCCGTATTTACGAATTACTGATTCGAATATTGATTAGCGTCAACATCAAAAAAAATTTTAAGATTTAATATAAAAAAATATATATCATTTACAAATTTGCAGTTCTCAACTTATAATTCGGTTTTTTGTATATTATTTTTTTTTTTTTTAAATAAAACGAGTGTAAAAGGTTTTATTGAAAATGAGTACAGATAATTAATTATAGGTACTAAGTAAATCATCATTCATTAAAAAATGGGGTTATCTAATCAAATGAAACAAAATACTATTTAACGATTACAATTCAAAAAAGATTAAAAAAATACTTATACTACTATCACTACAATACTATTATATATAATACACTGATAATAGTATAACACCACTCGTATATCATCACAGCGCAACAGTCAAGTCTGAGAGTCACATTATCACGTTTAAAGTCCAACTCTACACTCATTTAAATTTATATAAAATAAATTCTAAAAAAGAAAGAAATTTGCATTTAAATTTGTTCTTACTTACTCCCTAGATATATATAATAAAGTTTCAAGTCTAACCATCCAGAAATGTTTAGTTCTTAAGAAATATTAAAACCTCTAAGTCTATGGCCTATATTGACGTTGGCTTATATTTTATTAATAGACAAACAAACAAGTAAACAATGATAAGTCCCACGCTATATTGTGATAGCTTATCTCGGCAACACAACCCAAAATAACTATGTACTATCTATTGCATTCACGTAACACGTGGACTAAATTTAGCTTCCGTTGCCATACAAAATAGATATCTCTTTTGTGATCACTTTTATTAACATACTTTTTATATAATACTAGCCTGTACTCGGTGTGCTACCCACTGATAAACGATTTTATTTATTATTACATAATTAAAATTAAATAGTCTAAAGATGTGATCTGCCTATAATAATCAGAAAATAAAATTCAAATTCACAAAATAATTTCGAAGGTTGACACTTTTAACTAAAAAAACTTTTCATTTTTATAATATTATAATAGATATAATATTTATATGTTGTAATGATGAAATTTAAATATAGTAAAAAAGATATGAAGATAAAATATGAAATATATACTTACATCTTTAACAGCAGAATATTCTTGGCTATACACATATTGGTCACACTTCTCTATTATGGACGAATTGAAACTCTCTATACTACAAGTGTGGTTGTTATTGATGTACTTATATTTCTTGCATTTGGATAATACATCATTCTCTTTTGGTATCGCGTGTGAGAGCCATGATGTGGTGTTCAGATCTTCACATTTTGTGATGTTGCATCTGGAAGATGAGATTCACTTTACTATATTTATATAAAATCAATATCTTTATCGGTCAACTCGATCAAATTTTATTCGCTATCTCCTCTTAAATCGATCAAGCTATACTAGCCAAATTTATACTAGTTGATTATCACGTACCCACCTTTCTATAAATAGATTTTGAAAAAATCTAATTGTAGATTAACAGTAATTCGCAAATTAACTTTATTTTTAATTGTAACGTTCTGTTACATGATCAGATGGTAACTTTTTGTTATGACTGACATATGTAAATTTTTTGGTAAATTGCAGACATTGGGAAAATCGTATTAAGCTAGAGTTTTCTTGATAAAGGGTCTACTAGGTACCCTATCTATTAGGATTGGAGTCCTGTCCATACACTACATATTTATATAAATTATATCCTAGTATATTTGTTGCTTGATGTTCGTATAAATAAATACATAAAATATTTGGTACTAGATCAATTATTTGGAATATGCATAATATGTCAATTCCATCTGTGCTCTTCTATCATATGTCATATCAGTGCAGATTTGATTATTATATAATTTTTACACACTTTATTCAAGTCTACTTCAAGCGCAATTATTTCTTATAACTATTCATTCATACGTACAACTCATCTCGTGACATCCTTTTCTTTCCTCAGAATTACTCAATAAGATTAAATTTCGTCGATTACATATATAAATGTTACTATTTATTTATATAACTATGTATAAAAAAATAATTTTTATATATAATAACATTTACATTATAACGTAACGTTGTAACGTTGTTAAAGTCACTTAAATAATAAATACTCGTAAACACATGTTATAGGTTTTTTACAGTGGTTATAAAAAGGCATTGTTGAATATATAATAAATATATTGCTATAATTTTATTTCTAAATAACAGTTTAAACATAAATTGTTATACTTAAGGGGAATGAAGATAAAGAATAGACTAAGGCTCTGGCAACAGCTATTCTATTAATATAATTAAACATATTATAACAGTAATCAACTTAACATTTAATAAAATCCCAATATGTTGTAAGTTAAACATCAATTTATACCAAAATTAGCTAAAAAGCATCTGAACTTTTTCATAAAAAAAAACGCACTGAACTTGTCCATCTGTTTGGGTGCTATGATACTGTCACAAAAATAAAAATAATAAAATTATAACACATTATAAGTTAAAACAAAACACACAAAAAAAAAATAACCAAAAAAACAAATTGAATCTAATCGCAACATCATAAATACTATATGTCTGATTCACAATTGGGAGCGTAAATCAGTTCGTTCATAAATCTCAACCGATTGCTGTGTATGCAAATCAGTATCACCTATCGAGGGACCGATCGTAATTCGATACATGACAAGATCCGGTTTCGGACAAGATCCGGATTATCAAGCCGGTCGAAATTTTTACCGAACTCTGTATCCGGAAATTCTTTTTCGGGTAACAGGAGTTGTTTATGGGATTTACCTTTTTATTCAGAGTTTTTTATTTTTTGTTCGTTCTGTTTTCGTCTATTTAAATTTTATAGCGGTAACATTTTATCATGTTATTAACGGTTCTCATAACTGTAGTAGATATATTCATGTCTTAAGAAGGATGTCAATTATGACGTAAGCATGACATCATAACGAATGGTTTGCTAAATGGCTTACTTCAAATTCTTTTATAAATAAACGAGAAAAACTCAAACATGCATGTAAATATATTAACAAAACGGGGCAAAAAGTTTCTTCGTTATTTATTTTTACAATTAAAAATACGAAAAAAAAATATTTAAAAATAAAATATAGCATTATAAATCGAATGGCTTGATTGAAATACAAATTTGTAAACAAACTTGATACAATTGATAATTTAAAATAGCTTGATTTATTTATACATTAAAAAAAAAAATCAAAAGAAAAACTAGATTATACTGGATCTGTTTATATTACATAAACATTAATTCTCGTTTATGTGGCTCAAAGCTTACAAAGATTTTAAAGTTTCAATTGGTTTATTCAGCTTGAAGTAGCCATTACTGTAGAACAAAGGATGCTAGACCGTTCTAATTGGATCTACCGACAGGGCAAGTGATTAAGAATTTTCCTTTTAAGCTTTAACGGAAGTAATAGAATACGTACCAATTAGATTGTTAAGTCATCTTTTTATTCAGGAATTTATTAAGTTTACAGTTACTTATACTTATATTATATAAGTAACTTAATATATTTGTATATATATATTTCTATACATATGAACAGTAAATTATTTTTACTTAGTTCTAAAGTAAATTATAAAATGAATAAATAACATTATTTCTTTGTAAATGTAGTGTTTTTTATTGTAGTCTAGTCTATTATTTATTATATTATTCTAGTTGAGTTTTTCTATTAGTAATAGTTACATAAGAGTTAAATTTAAAATAACTCTAATACAGCATTAGCATGAAAAGTAAATGTAAAGTTAAAAATCTAGTCATTTTTTTTTATTCTAGTCTAGTGTAGTTGAGTATTTCCATTAATATAATTAGTTATATATTAAACGTGAATTAATGTGTATATATATTAAGAAATAAGATCAGTAGGAACAATTAATATTATCAGTATCCCTCAAGATTGATAGTTGACACCGCACCAGTTGTTAGTGATGGCATTAGCAATTAATCTACTGAGGAAATACATCAATTATAGATTATTGGAAATAAAATTATGTTATAAATTACAAAAAAAATATTCTCATCTGTCCGCAAACTAGATAATTACTTTTATTTATTTATTTAATTTCTAATGTACAAAAAAAAATACAAATGGTGGACTTAATGCTATAGAGTATACGCTACCAGTCAACTCATAGAAAATTAAAAATAACAATATAATAATAAAGCAGTATAAACAGCAAAACAATAAAATGAAAAATTTGACATATTAAACTACATTTTAGTTATTTCTAAATACTAATAATACAAAAATAAATAAATACCTATAAATATATCATAACATCACTAACTTACTAACTCTCCTACGTTAGAATTCCATTTCAATTAAAAAGCATTTCAACTATTTTCTGCAAAACTATTTATCAATTTGACGAAGGTGAAGCATTGGACGGGATTGCATTCCCGAAGCCTTCATAGGACATGCAGATAGATTTAGGATTTAAGAGTTAGAGGAAACCCATTAACGAAAGCATAGTACCACAATTCCCTTGATATTAATGAATACTACAAGATTATTTCTGACATTTTTTATATATAACTAATTTAAACCAAAAAAAAAAAAATGAAGTAAGTTTTATTCAAGATATCTTTTCATTGTCAAAGTTATCATCAGCTCTTGAAGATTATTGCCACAGACCTGAGAGAATCTTGAGAAAAAACCCAGCAAGCTCATCTTTTATTTCTTTAAAGACATACTTAAATCTTAAACTATAATTAGTATAAAACTCAAAATCAGCTGACAGCACTTATATCGTATCTAAAGTACATGACCTTCATAACAAATTGTTCACTGATCAAAATCGTATACCTTTTAGTGTTATTAATGTATAATTCTAATTTTTTAATGTTAAGTGTGTCAATTGTATTTACAGTTAAATAGATGCAAACCTTATCCAGGACATACCTTTTCTGGTTTAATATCCGGGATAGCCCCTTAAGGTCTTAGCTTGGTTTCATTAGTTTGGTTTCGTTCAAATATCTTTTTATCTTTAAAGATAGTTGTATTTATAATTGATTCTTACAAATAGAAAAATAACTGTTACAATAAGAACATTTGATTTCTTTGGTGTCAGAGAAAACCATTAAACTTATTCCCAAAAGTAAGACAATAATATATTTTGAACAAATTGACTTTCTCCCAACGAGTTATATTTAATATTTTTTAATATAATAAAATGAATTTATAATTATTCTTGTTTTGTTTATATATTTTATAAGTTATACCGAAATATTTATAGATAAGGTATATTTAATAAAGCTTATATCAATGTATGATGGAAATAGATAAGAAATCAATATCTCAATGTCTATAATATACTAAAAATTATTAGTAAAAGAACATTCGAGAATATTCAAGAAAACAACAGAAAAACTTAATTAAAAATTCAAGTCAATGAAAAGACGGTAACAAATAAACAACGAGCAGACATTGGAAATAAATTTAAAATGAACATCTAAAATTCTATAACCCTAACAATAATGAGCAAAAGAAAATTCCAGATTCTGGCACGATCTAAAGAAACAAGAACTCAATACAAAATCCATGTATTTCGATTAAATGACGGCAACAAGTACGCAACGAACAGACAATGGAAATAGATTTAAAATGAATATCTAAAATTCTATAATCCTAATAATAATAAGAAAAAGAATATTCCACAACATTCTGGCACAATCTTAGAAACGAGAACTTAATACAAAATTCAAGCCCTTTAATAAGAAGTTGTCATACAGTAAACAAGGAGCATACATATCAAACCTAGCATTTGCTCATTGTGATGTAGATTTACATATATTTGCATCCCGAGCTGTGTCACTCACTGCACTGGCATATAATAGTGACGTCATGAATAATGGATATCAGATTGACTCAAATGATACTATGTTTTCGAATTTAATACTAATATATTATTTTTTTCTAAGTTTTCTTTGTAAAAATGTAATGCGTTTGCTTTGGCCAAATTTCTGAAATATTAATATATATTTTTTTGATTTTTATAAGTCCTTAATTTGAATAAAGTACCTTATTAGTAAAATGTAATTATTCACTAGTTATTTTTTGAAATGGCGTATTAACGTTAAAAAATTGGTAAATTTAGTTTTAACATTTAATAGAAAAATCTAAACCTTAGGACTCGAGTCTACGAGCTTTAGAAAATCGACCTGTTTTCATAAATAATATTTAGAGTGCGTCATTCTGAGGGTCACGGCTCAGGAGCGAATAAATGAATGAAATGCGAATTGCAGAGCGTGGGATAGATCCCAAGAGATTTAAATACCACCCAGAAAATGAAAGTTTTATACTATGTTATTTATGGTTTCTCAATACAAAAATAACTAGGAGCGCGAACCAGATCTCAATTTTGATTCTCTTCAATAAAATCTCGGTATGTGTTAGCATATTGAGCGAAGCGAGGTGGAAACAGCACTGAAGTTGCATTTACAAAACTTTGATGCATTCTGTCCTCAAATATTTTTTGTTTATTTATTTTTCTTTTATCCTTTTCGTGTTTTACATTGTAAAGCTAAATTTTCGAACGAAAAATTGTTCCCATGAACGTCTATGGGATTTTAGTTTTTCCGTGATTATTCCTCAAAGACATCGAATTTTTATGGAACCAACTACCTGAAAATATAAGAAGAGCACCTTCCAAAAGTAGCTTCAAAAAACTCGTTGAACAACACTTTTTAAATTCATCTTAAATATATGTATTTATGTATGTGTATCATTTAAGTATTGTATATAAAATATTATATTATGTTATATTGTATTATATATTAATTATTATTATAAAGTATTTATTATATTATATCTTATATTGTAATTTTATTGGTATTGTTTTTCGTAGTGTATTTTTTATTTTTTGTTAATTTTTTTTTCTTTTATAAACGCCTACCACAATTTTTCACCTTCACAAAGGTTAACTGGTAGAGAATGCCACTAGGCATTAAGATCGCCTTTTGTTATATAACTATAAAGGGTAAATAAATAAATAAATAAATAAATATTTAAAAAAATATTTTTTAAAAACCACTACCAGACTTGTGTCTATCAGTGTGCAAAATTTGGATACACCGTTTTTGACCGATACTTGCACCAAGGATGTAGAAAAGTTTCTCATAGGGAGCTTCGCTCAATTATTATTTGAAAATATTTATTGCACCTAACATTGCTTTAAAAATATGGTCTACATACACTATATCTCTTCAATTATGAATGTTGCAGAGGTGAAAATCTTTTTTTGGTATAAATGTTTAAATGTACATAATATTAGATATCCATAACTATGTGACACTTAATATGTCTGATAACAAACACTTTGTGACTGCTGATAAGAGCATGATCAGGCTCCTTGGTGTTATCGACAGCAATATTAAAGTGTATATGTGTTTGTGTTTATATATATATATATATATATATATATATATATATATATGTGTGTTGGATTAGGGTTTTTTTTTTAAATTTTGTGCTATGATGTAATAAAAACTAATATGTACATTTTAAAGTATAAAGACACGAATAATTTACATTGACGATAGAATATATTTACAAGTTTTTGCATTTTTTGTTTGTCTCTCTGTGTTTAAATCTGACTGACATTTGTTTATAATGTGGTCTTATTAAATTTGAATTAGAAGAAGAAAGCTTTCCATTAAGAAAAATATTAAATTTTAGGGAAAAAACAAAATTGCTTTACTATAAGAACATTAAAACTAAAATTGTTAAAATTAATTTAAATTTTAAGTGATGGATATTTTTGGAATTTTGGTAGAAAGCAGACGAAGTCGTCAGCACCGGGTAGTATTTAGGTTAGGTGTACAAATATTTATCTATGTATAAGTGTTATTTATTCAAAAAGAAAAACACACATTTTCACACTAGAGATTCGTGCATCTATTTACATTCTTGCTGTAGTGTATAATAATAATTCATACAATAGACAGACGCGTCTGTAGACTAACTTATATATTATGTAAAAATATAAATTTAAGATCAAAGTAACAATTACTTTGATTACAATTTATTTCAATCGTTGGAAAATATCACAAATATGTATTATATGTAATTGACTGGCTGTACTCACGTTAACTGGATAGGAAATGTTTTCGACTACTTTGGAAATCCGAGGCCCTTATTCATGAGCTTAAAGCTTTGCAGAATCGCGTTGAATTTACGATAATTAAGAAGAATATTTTTAATAATAATAATAGTCTTAGTACCAAAATTACTTACAAAGAGATGCAAATGAAGAAATATCATTTCATGGACTGTCGAGAGTCAACTAAATTGGGACGAATATCGATTCCTAAAGCTGTATGAGGATACGCAAATTCCGCTCAAATACCGAGTTCCTCAAACTAACCTCATAATACAAGGGTCTTGTATTGTGTACTGATCGGTCTTCAATGAAATCTGTTTGACTATAGACTTGCTGTACTGTCATTTATTGAAACTTATTTTATCGTTTGAATAATACTGTCAGTATAATACTTGAAATAAGTATTATTTATGTAAATATAATATGTAAATATAAAGTATAATTTATTAATAGTTCTATATAATTAGATATTTAGAACCTAAATAACATTCATTGAGCTTGCAAAATGGCTAAAGTTTTCTAAGTGAAAAAGTTACGCATGCGTACTTTGATTAAGTTTTGGACATGTGACAAACAAGTTATCCTATCCTTAATCAATAATAAATTATGTAATTATTTACAAATAAACAAACATTACGATATAGTAATGATAATTATAATATAGACACTTTAGATATTAATATATACAATTAGTGATAAATCTACAAGAGATGTGTGGTTTTAATAATAAAAAAATATCTTTGGTACCTGTAGTCTATATCAGGAGCTTCAAAAACGTACACGGAGCCATACATTCCTGCCAAAAAGACAGGAAACAACAAAAACGCATAGTTCAATATATTATATCTTCCGAACGCTCCTAATTCTTGTAAAATCCCGTCCAATCCTATGTCCTTTGCCATTGTTCTTTCACCAATATTACTATAACCACATTTTAACAATAACTCACTACACGTGTTCTGATGCCCCTAACTTTGACGTTCCCGGCGCCTGCGCAGAACTGAGCGTCGTTTTGGATTATTATTACACTCGAATATAGGTTGAAATTCTATTTAAAATCCACAGCGTGTGTACGCAGCTGCGGCTTAAACTCGTATGATACTTCATAAAAATTATTGAAAATCTCTCACTAACAAACTAGTAAGTGTGACAGAGATATAACAGGTTTGTTTATGTCCTAATTCTGTGTGTCCGAGGGAGATAGCTGGTAGTGATTAGCTTCGTTTTGATTTCAAAAGCTTCATGAATTATTCTTGTTTAATGTAATAATTATACTTGATAATAAAATAGATTATTTATTGGTGATACTAAAATAGATTTTATATTAATAATTCGTTATTGATATTTGAATTATTTTCTATGTAATGTGTCCTTCATATTACTTTTATGGTATTTTCCTTAAAGTGATAAATTATTATATATAATAGTAGTTATAACATTGTTGTAGATAAGTTAATATAATGACAATATTTACTGTTTAAATTGTTAGTAATTATAGTACATAAAGTACGATATTTATTATTAGTGGTAGGTACGTGTACAAGTTCTTTTAGTATCAATTATGTCAACAATGTACGGAACAACTAGTTAGTAGGTAATCTTCCAATTTAGTGAGCAACATATTGCTATTTAGCTCTAGAATTAGATTTCCAGCGGTGTTGCTGTCTTCTAAAATTCAGCATTAATAATAAAGTACCTAAATGGTAGAACATTTCCAAATGCTATAATTAAAGATTAAATGAAGTATATTATGAACGAATCTAGATTTAGGTTACATATTTTTACATTATATAATAGAATGACGATTATTTGCCTATTCCAAAAACAATGATTGAAATATGCTCACTTTATATGAGTAAATATTTTTTTAAGTTACTTATCAATAATAATATTATATTAATATATATATTAAATTAATGTTTAGTGTTTAGTTAAATAATACAAATGAGTTAATGAAAAATATCTTCTATACAAATATGTTTTATATTATTTTTATGAGTCAATATTTTCCAGTTTAATAAATTTTGTTAATAAAACAATCATTTCTTACATGTATTATGTTTTATTTGTTATATAGCTATATGTAATACGGTTTAAAACTATTTAATCTAACATACTTGACGACTCGTAAACAAATTGTAAGAATTTTCAATATACACTTCATTGATGGAAAAAGAGCTCTATGTTGCAAACATTAGGACGTATTATTTGATGACATGTTAACTATTTTATAACAATTCATAGAGTACTGGGGATTTGTATTTAAATTGATTTCAGTAGAAAATTTATTTAAATTTATTTATTTAAATAATAACATATATATATATATATATATATATATATATATATAACTAGCGTTCTAAAATATCTATATTAATATTATAAAGCTGACGAGTTTGTTTGTTACAATACGCTTATCTGCAATACTACTGTATGTATTTGAAATTTTTTGATTATGATAGACAGATTAATGATGAATCCATCTGCTATCTAGGTGTACTAATAATATCTTCTGCTATTTCTAATTGTACTAATAATAAATAAAACCGTCTGTGAGTGACACGGCGAGAATCAGCGAGTTAAATGTATTGAGGCTCGACGATTATCTTCCTCCTCCTGGCCTAATCAATATAATCTTCTTAAAGCATACAACCACCGTCAGCTTATAGAAATGAGCTGAGTAGTCTTCTTGATCTTATTTACGTAAATAAAGTTCTATATATTAAATGTACCCTGTTTCAGTGAGTTTTGTTTATTTGATTTTTATATATTTATATTCTTACAATTCAAATTACTTTTGAATAGTTCAATTAAAATATTGTTAGATTTTTTTTTGAAAAACTCCTTCTGCACTTTTTTACTAAATAATTTAAGTGAAAATTATTGTATTGACACCATCATCTCGTCTTACCGCGGATATGTTTGCTGCAAAGCATTCGAAACGTCGGATTAAATTAAAAAAATGTAATAATAAACGCGAGTTATATCCGTAAAATAGTTTTATTGAAATGTGTAGTACTCGTGTAAATCTTAGAAAACATTATTATTGTATTGGCTGTACTCGTAAATACTATCGCATTTTGTTTGACTAATTTTGAACTCATTCAGGGTCCTTATTCATGACCTCTCATCTCATCATGGCGGAATGGCTGCGTGAACTCACGCTGCAGTTCACTTAGCGATCCATACGATGATGTACGTGAGTACAGCTGGTTAATTATAACAATGTTACAATAATTTTAACATATACTGTTTCCTGTTCATTGTCTTTCTTTTCTTAATAGATATTATTACTCACTTTATACTTTTTATAAAATATTATGAACACCTCAATAAAGGTCCAAATTAGTATAATAATTTATATATAGAAAGTATATACTTATTGACTTATAGAAGAATAGAGTTTTTGTATATAACTATCGAGGATAAAATAGAATATTACGTAACAAAAATAATATTTACTGATACATCATGGTGTACATGTAATGGGATCAGATGTCACTGTCAAAGGAAGTGACCTCCACCTGACCTTAAAATTAATGAGTTTAGTTTAAATTAGGTAACAATGACTACAATATGTGTTATTAAGTGTTATGTGTCATTTATAATGTTTTCAGTTAAATATATAATAAACATATAAAGAGCAATAATTGAGCTGAGCGAAGCGAAGCCCTTTACTACTAAAATTTTCAAAGCTTTGTTACCCTACTCCTCCTTCAGTTTACGAGCTACACGCACGAAATTTTGCACACATGCATATAATGAGCAAAATTCGGTCTGGATTGAAAATCAGCCGAATTGTAATTGTAGTTTTCGAGATAATTGTTAGAATGTGTCCCATATAGTTAACATATAGAACGTTTTTGTTTAGCGCGCGCTGACTTATGCTTCTTTACGAAACTTATGCAATCATAATTTTTATTCATAAATAAATACACAAATCATAATTTTTATCCATAAATAAATATCAATATTTAACACTAGACATTGATGCGCTCGACTGCGCCGCGAGGCTAACCCCGCTTGCGTGGACTTAGTAATTAAATATTAATATTGTTTTTTAAGGGCGGCTGCGAAGTGTCAAGTGTGATAGAGACAGCGATATCCAACACTTAGCATATTCTTTCCCTGTCACATCTTTATTTTTTGTTTGTTGGAAAAATCCGTTACTCCGTCGGTCAAGGAGGTGAAGGCTTAGGGGTTATGTGGGACTACCCGCAGCATAGAGGATGCTGCTATTTTTAAGGCTACCCACTAAAAAACCAACGCCGTCATCGCCTTAGTGGAATCGCGTTAGCACTATCCGTGGCAGCTCGGCCCCTATCACATCACTTCAATTATTTTGAACCCCACTCTGACATATTATTAGAATGTTTTATTTTATGTATTATTATAAAACTTTAAATGGTTTGAAAATCAAAAATAAGCCATTACGTTATTCAAATTACTATAGACTAGATCAAATAGAGCACTTATACCGAACTGGGTAAAATCTGGTAGTGAGCTACAAATCATATCATTTTTACCAATTCTTTCCTCAAACATTTGTTTCATCAAATAGTATACAAGTAATATAAATTTTAAATAAATAAATAAATTATTAATTAACAATTTATTAAGAACTAAGAAATAATATTTAATTAGTTAGTAATAAATAAATAAATTTAAAATAATATAAAATGGATAATGGAGTGCTCTTGTGATACGAGTTAGAAGTTCAGTGAAATTCCAAAGCGTGGCCTCTACTGTATTAGGTGGAGTATTTAGGTGGCCTCTAATGTATGCTATAACCGGCATAGCTCACCATGCTTATTTGCGGATACCAGTTTCTGTTGGTGTTGGCGACGCCGCAGACAAATAGTAGCATGCGGGCAGAACAAAGCAAATATTCTCTAGCCTTTAGAGTGAGTGAAATTGTATAGAAACAAAACAAGTTTTGAATAGTGGCACCTTCAAAGAATGTTACATTCTATTTGTTTTATTTATTTACGTGCCATTAAATTTCAACAGAAGCATATAAAAGTAAAATAGTGTACAAAGTTTAACTTATCTCTTTAAGGTATTTCTACCAGTTATCCTGCAGCGAATTAGAGTTATATATATTATCAAGATATAGCCTGGTATTTTGACTAAAATAAAAAAAATAAAATTATAATAAATTAAAAAAAATTAAACAGGAAAATTTTGTAAAACAAATTTCCTATACATCAAATTATCTAGAAACTTACAATATTTTAAATATATAAGAATGAGGCACTTTTAAGCGTTTTAGAAAGACACGAGCGATAAGGCCTTGTTTTTGGTAGGGGCTCCTAGAAACATTCAAGTAACCAATTATTAATTTATTAAAACGCATCATTGTATTAACTTTCTCAATATCTTGTTATAATTGCAACATCGAAAATATATATATTGTTATAATTTAAGTAAATTGAAGTTGTATCTGCAAAAGAAATATAAATTTATAAATTATTAAATGAGGAAGAAGTCATCCGTTCAGTTAATATTTTTGTAATGCTGCGAGTAAGTAAATACTCATTATCTTATACTAATACATTGGACGTTACCACCGTCCCTTTGTCTACAGTATTTTTACTGTCTTTTTTCGAAAGTGATAATCCTAAAATATGATTATATCATAAAGTTTAAGAAGTTTTGACTTTATTTTTAATAATTCCTTATTTTACTAAATAAAATATTATAAATGATATATACATAGTAGCACCATATATGAAGTGTTATTAGACTTGCTGTTATGCCAAATTTTGATATTTAAAGAAAGTTGCTGAGTATGACGATGTGTTTTAAAGAAGTCATGTTACGAAAAACATAATATTATTTTAATATGGAAACAAGATTTTCTAAAAATTTAATAGTTTTAAAAAGTTCGTAGTAAGTTATCAACTTCAGACTTTAGTTGAACAGCTCCAAATATAGGAGGTATAGAGAAGAACAGACAAAGAATTCTTTCAACATATTAATAAAACTCAAAGTCAGTTATAATTTAATAATATAATTAAACCACTAATAGTTTTATGATGCTCTTACATTTAGAAAGACTTGACAAATTCTTTAAACATATAAAATAATTACTCTACAATGCCTTAAAATGTTAAAAAAAAAAAGAAAAAAAAATGGTTATGAGTTATTAAAATATTAAATATATAACAAACATGAAGAGTTTTCAAAAATAAATTAATTTGAAATTTAGGTCCATTTGGTTTCTAGTTAGTATCTTATCTATCGTTTGCTTTGCTTCATATTCCAATTACTATTAGTATGCAGTGTGAAGTGAGCACAATCGATCCATTTAGTGATATGAACAGTGAACAGCGTAGCACTATAAATTACACGTCTTATCTACGAGTTCGCACGCGTTCGTGAAATAGATTATACTATCTCGGACCTTGGAGAATTCTCCAAAATTTAATACATTTATTTTATGTTTATATTTTCACATTTTGCTAATTTCTCAGCTATTGCTTAATCAGTTATTGCTTATATAAAACTTAAGATACTTAGTTTGATTTTATCATTAAATTATTAATAAATTTCTGATGAGTAAATAATCTCCCCTATAATTTTTTTTTATAATGTGAAATATTTTCTAAATATCGATTAAAAGAATCAATGCAATTCAATTCCATCCCACTGTAGAGGTCCTACAATTGTGGTCTGCACTTGTGGGGAATCCACAACATGGCTGCAATTTAATTAAACAACAAATGACTTCTCCGAGTGCAAGTTTCAGAAGAAAAGAGTAATCTGAATTTATTAATTTGATGAGTTTATTATATTTTTCTTTAGTGTGCATTTTGCCAAAATATGATTTCTAAACTGTTCTCTTCCCCAAACTTATATTAAATTTTATATAAATACTAATTAGTTTATAATTAAATGATGTTAATTGCCAATAATTATTAAAATATAACATATTTATTAGATATTATATTTTACTAGGATATATAGGACTATTTTAGGATAGGATACGTGAGGTTATGCTATGAAATTATATATTCTGTTAAAAGGGAACAAAAGAAAAGACAAAGAGGTTCAAAAATCGATATTATTATTTGAGAGTAGTTCCTTTCAGATATGATATGTATACAATTAATGTATAAATACACACATTTAAATATAAATACAGAAAAGAATAATAATAATGAAATAAAATATTGTTTACAAATTGACAATAAACTTTACGAAAGTTTTTGGAAGAAGTGAGTGCTTAGAGATAATATATCTTGAATTAAGTTTAAAATTCTGCCCGAAAATTGTCACATCTCATTAAAAGGGGCTTAGATAGAACTCCTTCCTTTGTAAATGGTAAAGAAATTGATGAATAAGAATTAACACATTCATTATTGGTATTTTCGTGACGAGAAAGTGTTACAGAAAGATATCACAGCAAATCGAAAATCCAAAGTATTTTCTGAATAAACTTTAGTTTATTATTTTTATAATAAAATGTAATTTAGTGGTTTTTATTTTGAAATAATAATATATATTTTACATTTTTAACATTATATTTCTGATAGTAACCGTAGCGAACATGCAACAAACTATGGCGAATTTATAAAATTCTGTTTGAGTATTAAAATCATTTATTCTATATTGAATAAAAATTAAAATTGCTGGGAATTTGTTTTATGTGGAAGGCTGAGTTGAATTATAAAAAATGTATCAGATGTATCAGAGTCAAAAGACTTTGTCAGTTGTCCACTGATAATGATCTTGGTTAATGTTTTTAATTAAAATATTATACTTATAAAAATACTTCTTATTATATTTAAAACCCTTGTTATAGTTGGACTAACCTAAAAGTTTATGGATTTCTTCAATTGTTATTAAAGGACATAAAATTAAAAACGGCTTAACAGTTTCATTTAAATGTATCTTATCTCTAAGTAGGATTTTGCAGGCCTCATTTCGTTATAAAACCTCATAAGACTCAGCTGTATATCTTTACAATGTTGGTTTTGCAACAAAATTCTGAAGTATAGCAATATACGATTTATCGACTTGTTTGATTATATCTTAAATTTATTATATTATCTTAAATTTATTATATTATATTTCTTAACAAAACTTGGCTAAACTAAATGAAATAGATAATTTTTTAATCATTATAATATAAACAAAGGAATGATTTTTTAAGTATATAAATTTATTTATAACTATTAATTAATACTAATTAACTATCAATTATCATATATTTTAAATGAAGGGTTTATTTGTACCGCCACTTTTATCGTATTGTCTCATTTCATGTAAAGATTTTAACTGTTTAAATAGTTGTGAAAATTATATAACTATATAATTGTCTATAAAGTTTTTATAATTGAATAATACTATTATTATAAGCGAGTAAGTTACACATATACATATATTATAGATAAGTTCATCACTCTGTTTCATAACACTGATTTTTCCCATTCAGCTATTAAACACAAAATACACGAATTATCTTAAAATATTTCTTAACTATATATGTTCTTTGGGGAAATTTTGAACAATGACTAAAAACTTGCTACAAATATTAAGACCATCAACGAACTTATTATTATTTCTTAAACTCCTACATGAGTAATAAATTTGATAGATTATCAATTATTTTAATAAACTATTCATATAGCAAAGAGGTATAGCATTATTATAAAATAAGCTTTTGGAATTAAAAAACATCTTATAAAATCTGTCCTCAGTACCATTATAGTTATCTAAATATCTTCGCAGTTAAAACAACTTAACTTTATTTATGATCGCGAAATTTTGTAAAAAATAGCTTTTATGAGATCCAATAGAACTCAGGTAACTTAAATTTGTAGTATCTTCAAGATCTAACTTTAAATGCAAACTATATTCCTCTTCTGATTTACATTATTTTCACATATATTATGTACGTTTCAATGAACTGTTCCTATCATGATTTATGTTGAAGGCAATAAGGAAGCTAATGAAATGTAACGAAATGCTTATTATCTTTATGATTTTATCGTACTCCATGATAAATTTGTGAAAAAGAT
The DNA here is from genome assembly GCA_959347395.1 of Mechanitis mazaeus. NCBI lineage: Eukaryota > Metazoa > Arthropoda > Insecta > Lepidoptera > Nymphalidae > Mechanitis > Mechanitis mazaeus. The sequence goes on from OY365754.1 coordinate 11,705,389, forward strand.
TCATAAAATGATAAATTTAAAACGATCGCTCACTTAATTCGAAAAAAAGTCGTTAGTTTGTAAATAGTATCGTTAAAGCAGTCGATGCATATCACGCGATCCCGTGACGTCCCATTACGGCGAAGAGGGCAACCGTTGGTTTTTTTTTAGTCGATGCATATCAGTGTTAAGGTAAACTGTAATCACATATCAGCGAGGCGCAGCAGAACGCAGTAAATTAAGCATCTTATCTATTGTATTAACAACTCAAGCTAAGTTTGTAAATACATTGGTTATATCATGATTTAGAATATTGACTTGTTCATTTTAGTTAACGACTTTAAATATATTGTACAATGACATAAAACTTAAGTCGTGATTTGAACATAACCATGGAATGGTTATGTTATGTTTCTACCTGAAAAAAATTTCTGACAGTTACACTTCAATATATATATATATATATATATATATATGTATATATATATATATATATATATATATATGTATATATATATTACCAATATAATCACATGATCTGGTTAAATTAGACGAACTTTCTATTGTCCTACATCTCATGCTCTAGATCTTACTATCTCATCCTCTGATTCAGTGTTACCTTTGTTAATTGATACGGTTGACTACACATCGTCTGTACATCAATAACATATTCTCGAAAATGTACCAGTAACATGTATATAAATTATTATTAATATCTTCATAAAAAAATATATTTGCGTTTTGATCACATCATTTTTTTCTTAAATTAATTTGACATAACTATATATGTAATAAAGAAAAATTTCGGTCGTGCATGGAGTACTGCTCGCATTTTATTTATTTATATTCTTTTTGCACACCACAATACATATCATATATTTAAAAATAACAAGTACAAATAAAAGATGGAATGTACAAATGGCGGACTTATCGCCTAAAGGCGATTTCTTCCAACTTGGTTAGCTGGAAGAAATTTTGAGTTAGGGCAAAATGCAAACAATCAGGTAATTGTTGGTGGTGCGATTATAATAAACCTACTTACTAATAATTACACACAAATACATACGAATAATACATAAATATCAATATATACAATACATATCAATATACACTAATATATACATCATAACATAATAAATAGTTAATAAATAGTAAAAGTAGAAATTAATTATCTTCTGCTAAGTAGATTTTTTTAACTGACTTTTTGAATGCTACTACAGTTTGTTTACGTCGTATATTTAAAGGAAGTGCGTTCCACAATTTAGTGCCGTAAACAGTAAATGAGCGTTTATAAAAAGTGGAATTATGGATAGGCATTTTTATCGTAAGTTTTTGTGATGTTCGTGCAGCGTCTGACAAACCCAGGAATTTAAATTTTTCCTTTAGGTGCGATGCTGTTTTTGGATTAAAAAAAAACACAGTACAAAAGAGAAAGTATATGTAAATCCCGGCGTCGACGAATGGAAAGCCACTTGAGTTTTTGACGAAATTGGAAAATGTGGTCATATTTACGGAGGCTAAATATGAACCGTATAGCAAGATTTTGAAGTCTCTCAAGCTTATTTAATTGGTCCTCGGTTAAATCAATATTACTTGCGTCGGCGTAATCGAGAATAGAAAGAAGAAGAGAATGTGCTAAAATAATTTTGGTAGGAATTGGTAGAAAAAAACGCAGTCGACGTAGAGATCTCATACTCATAAATATTTTTCTGCTAACATCTTTCATTTCTACGGACCATAAAAGCGTTTGATCTATGTAAATATCCAAGTTTTTTACAGATTAACAGTACCGAATAGTAATACCATTACATGTAATAGGTTGTAAACTTTGCCAATCAACTTTTGATATCATTCCACGACTGCCAATAACCATAACTTTACCCTTTACTTTCTTGAATTGATTGCTCCATTTATAAATTGAGTTAAGGTCATTGTCAATATTGCTCACAGAAGCACATAGATTTTCAAGACGTGAATGGTGATCAATTTGAATATCATCTGTATTCATGTGATAGAGAGAAGAAATCCGTTGCGTTATAGAATTAATGAAAACAGCAAATAGTAAAGGAGATAGCACAACGCCTTGAGGCACCCCGGCCGAGACATTACACCAGGATGATAACAGATTATCTGTCTTTATGCGTTGTCTTCGACCTGAGAGGTAACTTCGAAACCAGTCTATCACCGTTGGAGATGTGTTAATAGAACGTAACAGACTTAACAGTATGTCATGGTCGATGACATTAAGAGCATTACTGAAATCCAGCATAGCTAGAATTGTAAGCTGTTTGTTGTCCATTGAATATCATCTGTTACCTTGACAAGTGCCGTGACTGTACTATGACCAGGGCGGAAACCGGACTGGAAAGGACTTAACAGAACATGTTTGTTAAGGAATAGGCTTAGCTGTTGATGAATTAATTTTTCAAGAATTTTTGATAGGAAAGGTAAAATGGAAATTGGTCTGTAATCTTGAATATTTGAATAATGGTTTCAGCTTTTTAGGTAAAGAAATGATTTGGGCATGTTTCCATGATTCGGGAAGCGTACAAGTTGTGATGGAATAATTTAGGATTTGATATAGGAGAATATAGGAGAAAATATTTTGAGGACAGGAATGATCATATAACGGTTGATAGAATCAGCGCCAACGGCATTCGAAAATATCGACAGTACGTTCTCCTTAACATAACATTCAGTGAAAGGACAGAAAGTAAAGGGTAAAAACTCCGGAACTCCGGAGTCGGAGACGATGAAAGAATATTTAGAGTACGTTCTTTACTAACGTTATCAATTACTTCTGAAGCAAAAAAATGTTTGTTAAGGAGCTCAATATCTATGTCAGTAGAATATGTGTTTGATGAAGTTGATTTACCGACTCCGAGTGATTCAAGAAACTTCCACGTTTTTGTTGTATCACCGTGTTCGATAGATTTATGGATGTGGCGTTGATGTGCATCTCTACACGATGTATTACAGCGATTTCGAGTCTTTATGTACTTATTTTATTGGCGTCATTATTATTTAATTTTAATTTGGACTTTGTAATTTTTTTTTTCTCCATAAGAATTTTTAATTCTTGTGTCAACCATGGTGCAGGAAAATGTTTAATTTTAATAGGTTTAACAGGCGCATGAGTGTCATATAATTGAATAAGGATCTGATTTAATAATTTAACTTTAAGATCTAAAGAATCACTATTGATGATAACGGACCAATCTATTTTTCTAGCATCTACACCAAGACGTTCTTTATCAATTCCTCCAAAATTACGTCGCAGAAGTATATTAGCTTTAGCTTTAGGAGGAAGTATATTTGGGATCGATCAGCGAAATGCCAGCTAGAGGCGTTGGAATTAATTGAGCGTTTCTCAAAGCTAAAAGACAAAACTTCAAAGTCTGGAACATCGTCGCAAGGTGGCTAGTTTGTCGGTCTTTTATACGATACTATTTGGAGATTGTGCAACAGAGCAATACAACCTTATACACCCAGCTCTTTTCAATCACCGAACAACCACAAGCTTAGCCCCCTGGCTAAACACTGATATAGGGTTGAGGATCCAAAGTTTCGTACAATGTTCTTTTCTACTTTCCTTGGTCAGATGGCGAATATTTGAAGTTCTCTGCCGGAGTCGGGGTTTCATGATAATAACAATCTAGGGGTCTTCAACACTACTAAATAGATACCTTCTACACATGCGTGTAATAATAATAATAATTTTATAAATTTCCAGAAACTTCTGACTTTTTTTCTATTTTTATGTTTTTAAAAATGTTTCTATATTTTTTTAATAGAAAAATATCAAGTATTAATTATCAAGTATTAATTTTTGGATTTTTTACAAAATGTCAAGTTTTCGGAGTCAAAACCAAAATTTTCAAACTTTGTCTTACATACACGTTTTTTAGCGAAGTATTTTATGATCAGCCCTCTCTGAAGCGAAGAACTTTAATTTAGGTTTCGGGAAAGTTCAGACACATTTTAGGTGTTATTTAATGTCCATAATCGCCGATATTTGTTCGTTCCATTTGCTCACTTAAATATCTATTCAGTGTATTTAATCTGACATCTAAGAAACTCAATAATAATTAAGTAAGTATACTCTCAAAAATAACACTTTCATATTATAATGTATTATTTAGTGTATTATTTTACGAAAGTTTAGGTTTGTTAAGAAGTTATACCTATATATTATAAATAATAGAAATAGGAAATTAACATGCTATTGGTCCAATCCATTAAAAAGTCAGTTGTTCAAAAACTCTTTTAAATTAGCCGTTGTCGGACATTGACCTACAGCAAAATTGAATTTTGAAAAATTTTTTCATGACTACAGCACTACTTAATCCTGAGTTAATACTTAGAAAAAAATAACTATATTTAAGTTTAACTTCTCTTTTTTGATCAAAGTATTATTTGAAAAAAAAATGTAAGTGTTGGTTTATACTAGTTTAAAGAACTTAGTAGAACTTTGATTAAATTGTAAGACATACCTATTTTAAAGACTTCAAAAACTATGCGAGCTTCCACGCTCAACGGATAATACCACGCGAATTCAAAATGGCCGACACAGTAGAGTTACTAACGAACCTCTTTGTTGCTTCTGAATAAGTCTGGATACCATTATTTTAGACTTTGCTGACCGTTCACTAAAAACTGATTGAAAAAGTAACAGCTATCTATCAAAAGCTTCGAGGTCCGAATTTCGTGACGTTGAAATACATTTTGAAAAATATTAAGGTAGTTGATGCCATTTTTTTTGATAATTGGCTGTTATGTTAATTTAGTTTGCGTTATTGTATGCTTATTACCCTGTTCCTATTTTTAAACAACATTAACACATCTTAAGTTTGAACAAAATATAGTAAGTAACATTTAGCAATACCAGTATGGCTTGAACCTTCGATCCTAGGGTAACGGTTCTTGTCGCTCTAACGTTTCGAGCTACGCTAATAGGTGCTCCTTTATATGAATTGAGTTTTCTAATAATGTTAATCGGAAAAATGATAAGGAATGACCAAATTTTATAAAACTAAGAAAAAATTGTTATTCGATTGTTCAAATTTCTTTCTAAAATAAAAAAAATTGTAATTTTTCCTTTTATTCTACAAAAATGTGTTCGAATAGGGAATCGCTTGTAACGAATGCGGCTTGTGACAATAAAATCAGATCATACAGAGACATAACGAGCAATCTAACAAGCACTTGGTTCAACCCCATTTGTTTGGAAAGGATGGTATCTTTGAAAATGATTTTGTAACAATAATGACTGGCGTCTATGAGGTAATGAAAATAACAGAATATGCTGCGGAAGAGTTTTTATCTCAGAATGTTGTTTCCAACTGTTTGTTCCCAGTTGTTACATGAATTATATGTTTCTGCTTAATCAAAAACTGTTATTGTAACTCATTAATATTTTTGTTAAAGAAAAATATTTTTTTTACTTTAAGGGTGAGAAATTTTAGTTATGTTATTTACTAAAACCAATATTATTTTAAATTATAAAAATACCTCGATTCATAGCAAAAGGTACACTATCGTAATTATTTTGCCAAACCGCCAAGTCTATCCTATTTTATTCTCTGAGGCCATTGTTCTAATGATTTTAGAGGAGATTGATTGATGTAACGTTTTCTTACGAGTACACTCTCTTTAATTTTTCTTCATCAAGTTTATTTACTTTTATAATGTTGTGTTGTATTACATTCGATATATCCATTAAATCTTTTTGCCTATTCGGCTTTTGATTCGACACACACACACAAACACACACTCTGGTAGTGTTTATCCTTTCACTCATAGACTGAGCTACTGTATACTGCTCTAACATCAACCCATGAGTAACACATACGCTCATCTTCTAACCTTAATTCTTTTGTAACTTACTCCATTCTGGTTTTCTTCATAGCACACTCATAATACACTATTGAACTTTGAAACAGTTTCTATAATTAATTTCAACTTATCCTTAATAAACAGGATTTTAAAAGCATATCCGTAGTTATCGCCTTCCGAAAATTATAATTGTTTATTATTGTTACAAATTGTAAATTCGGTTGTGATATTTGTATTTTCATCTATATTTAGCAATTATTTACATAAATTATTTTATCACATTTACTATCGCTCTGTAATTATTTACATAGACATATTTCTATAAATATGAATTATACATGTTTATTTATGAATATACATTTATAAATATATTGTACATGTGTATTTGTGTAACATATTATTCTCATAATTACATATGGTTTTTCTTTGTATTCTTTGTCTAATCTTATCTTGTTTTATATTTTTTTTATAGAACACCTTGTTTGTGTTTTTCTGTTAGTCTTAGGTTGGCTGGTTGAGAGTACTTTAGTATTAAATCTGCCACTTGTATTAATTACTTTGTATATAAAGATAAGATAGAGAAAAGATAAATCATAAATAAATAAATAAACAAATGAAGAACACATGTGTCTATTGTTAAGGTAATGCACACCTTATAAAATCAAATATGAAAAGTAAAGAAGGATTACATGGAATATATAAATTGTACATTACAATCTAAATTTATGTCTTTTGAAGGGTGTGACATTTTTAAATATTATTAATAATATTTAAAAATGTCACACCCTTCAAAAGGCATATAAAATTCGGTCTATTACTTTTTTTTTATTCGAAAACACATAAGGTTCATGTTTACTTAGCATTGATGAACAGTCGCATGGGAAAGACTGAACGTTACGCACACTGTAGAATATCTGAAGTGGTCGTATTTTGTTTCTTGGGTTCTAGATAACAACACCAGATGACACTACTTTAATATGATTTAGTATCATATTAAAGTAGTGTCATTGTAGTAGTTGTAGTGTATTCAAATATTGTATAACTAATATGTACACACTGACATATATTATTATTTAAATATTCCCAAAAACCTTAAATGATTTAATTATTTGGTCCAGTAATTTTCTTGTCAAAGACATTGCTTTTTAATATTCTTGACTTCAAGATTATTTGTTTTAATAACATTTTAATTAGTTATAAGGTTTGTCGAAGATAAACCACCGAGCACAGATTTAAAAGAAGAGCTAACCTGATTGAAGATGTTTTAACGGCTGTAGAGAAAATTCAAATAAAAATTTATATTTATTATAATTTATTATTAAATATAGGTAAACATTTAAACTGTTATTATAACTAAATTTAAAATAAAAGTTTATGAAATTGTTATAAAACGACATAAAATGCCAAATAGCTAAATTTCAATTAAATGTGTCTTATCTTGAAGTAAGATTTCGTAGGCCTCATTTTCTTTTAATATCTTATAAGTCGCAGCTGTATTTCTTTACAATTTTTGTTTTGCAACAAAACTCCGAAATATGGTAATGGTAATTAAATAAATTTTTCTTCTTATCACACACGCGTTGTCCAATCCGTGAGGTTGAAATTTCTTCATCTACCCTCACGTTTTGGTGAAGCCTGTGACCACGGCCGGTGCAACCTGCCGGCCATTAAATTTTGTAATACCTATTTCGAGACGCGATAATTCACGGTTATAAAATAATAATACATTATACAACGCGAAAGTTTAAAATTTAATAAATAAAACTGTAGTTTAATTTACTAAGTAGCTAATGTAATATAATTAAATCGTTATTTGTTCATAATGCCAGTTTATTTATTTATTCAATTAGTATAATTTAACAACAGATCTCTTATTGCTGTTTGCTACAAAACATTTTTTTTCTCATTTAAACCGCTAAATCTGTAACATAACAAAAACTAATTACCGTAATTTAATTAATAAAAAAAATATACTGTTACAGTAAGTTTAACAATCTGATCAAGGTAGTAATTTAGGGATAAAGCCAAAAAATCCCTATTTCGACACAAGATAAGGTTTTAAGAAACGGTTCAATAATTACTGCTCAGCCAAAAGAAAGGGATTCTTTTTGAGTTCGTTAAGATTTTTTCATGATAACGTAAAAATTTTAACAGATTCTGAGTTTGCAGACAACTACAATATAACCTGTGTTATGTAATTTTTATCCACACACCCCGTGGGCGAAGGCTGGTAATATATAAATCTTAAATATTTAAAAGCTGAAGATATTTCAATATTTTTACATGTATTGAAGAAATTGCATTGACTTAAGAAACTTTGTACGTCTGCCTCTTTCGTGCACATGAATGAAAATATATAAGACTAAGATAAGACCTGTCGATATTTACATATTGAATTTTGGCCATTATTGTAATAAATGAAAGCAAGTGCATTTAAGTGAAACCAAAATATTGAGAGAAATATATGAACACCCAGACTCAGGCATAAATACAGTAATCTGGCCATCATACAAATAACCGTCCCGCGTGGAAGTGGAGACCACGGTCTTAGACTCAGCAGGTAGGGTTAACAACCATTAGACCAATCAACCAATCTTTTCTTATTTCTGTTGTATGCATCTGAGAGAGCTGATGCGAAAAAAAGGTGTTAAGTTTGTTGATGACATTATTTCAATTTCTCATTTCTTGAAATTCCATATAGCCAGTGTATACTGTTATTCCAAAAGGAATTCTAGACAAAATTTTGAGTGGCAGTCATATGATATTTGTCGCATATAAACTTATATTTGTTTTTCATTCAAAATATCGAATTTAAAATAGTCTCGAGCGAGCTCTACTAACTAACGAGCCCCTTTGTTCTAATACTGAATAAGTCTGTCTTCCATTATTTTAGACCTGATGACAATTCACTGACGTTGAAAATTTCCGGCTACGCACTTATAGATTCTGAATATTTCTATTATATTTTATTAATTACTATACACAATACTATACTTTACAATAATGTAAAGGGTAAAATACAAAAGTCAAGAAAAGTAAGATCATAAAACGTTTTAAAAGTCGTTACAAATTGGTTCAGAAAGAATTATAACATACCTCTTGTTGCTCCATAAAGCTTTTATGGTTACTTTTACTAATATACGACACAAATTTTAATACTTAAAGTTAAAAATATTTCAAATATTTTAATTAGTAGTTTAAGTAGTAGTGAATTTAATTTAATTCATTTCTCTAATGTACATGGAGTGGTCTGACCAGCTTCACGTTCAAGGACTGGCATCGACGAAATTCCCAAACAACTCGTGGAGCATTCTCGTGGAGTGAATCGACTTTGACGCTCTACTTTAAAGTGGTTATAAATTATGAGATGATGTAACGTGTATTATAAACCATTATATTTTTATGTTTATACTTAAACATTCGTGAGTGATGGTGAAGTATAGTTTAAACTTAACATTTATTATATCCTGCACGGAGTCTTTAGCAAAGTATTAAAAAAAAAGTAGTTGTTGAACTGAGCAAAGCATAGCGCTTATTGGTCAAAAATGTGTTTCGTTACTAATGCTACTCCTAGACGAATAATGGTAGGATATCGAAAATCAGTAGTGTTCGAGGACAGTGACTTATAGGTCCTGAAGTTTTTTGGTGCCATTTGTGATTGTAGTTTTTTATTAAATGATCCATAGCGTTAACATGTGTAACGTTTTGAAATCGCATGTGCAAGTTCTTATTAGGCTTAAGATTATAGCCACAATTTATTCTGCTATCACCAGTTCCGCCGTGCACAGTGGCGACACTAGTATACAAGTTTCACTGTTCTGATAAATTGGTTTTTAGTAGTGACAGTGTTATGTTTTTAATTAAGTACAAAGACCATTAGTTACCTATTCTACTAGTCAAAAGAAGAGAGAAAGGATTGGAGATAATAGTAAATAAATAAATGAATAAATAAAATAGTAATTAGAGAATCTTGGTTTATAGATTCTAATACATAAAGATGTAGTGATAAAAAAACACTATTGCAGTGATATAATTATGTTACATAACTCGGATTTTGTAAACAATTATTTTACTGAAACCGGATTACATAACGATATCGGAATTAAAGAAAATATTATAATATTATTTTGTTTTGTAGAAAAATTAACTGCTTCTCTTAAATCCAAAGAAATATTTGACATTAGATTATTTTAACTCCTTCCTGTAATTTCTGCGAAGTTGGCTTAAATAAATTATTTGCAAATTATAAAGCGAATCAGAAATAAAGATTAGAAGAAATTGCCTTAAAGGAGAGTTATATATTTTTACGGGCTCTTATCTTTACTTTACTAATTAGAGTTTATATTTATATTAGCATTTTTTGAATTACCAAAAAATACGCCAATTGTACAAAACAATATTGTAATGTATTTATAATTTTGTTTTATGTATGAAGTTACTTAGTTGTTTATTGTTATTATTTTTATTATTATATCATGATATTTCTTTATTTAAGGATATGTTTATTTTGTATGTAATATTTGTGAAACTTTGTTATATTTCATAATAATCTTTATAATATTTTCTGAGATTTACATTAGTACTACACATTTCAATAAAACTATTTTACGGATATAACTCGTGTTTATTATTACATTTTTAAATTTAACCTGACGTTTCGAATGCTTTGCAGCAAACGTGTTCGCAGTAAAACGAGATGATAGAGTGAAATCACCTATAAACGCGAGTTATATACGTAAAATAGTTTTATTGAAATAATCTTTGTTTTCTATACCTTACCTTAAAATATATAGTTCTTTATAATTTCTTCATTTCTAAAGATTTTAAATTTTAATATAGTCTGTACGCTGCTGATCTTCCAGTATATATACATAACATAAGCTCACCTAACAATATAAATAACGCTATCAATATTATCAACAAAGACTTTAAATATATAGACGATTGGGGTCTCAAATACAGAACTAAAGTTAATCCGTTAAAATATCAAGTAATTATATTAGACAGCCAGCAACGATTGTGCAAATTGGATTCTTATCGCCAAAAAAGTTTTACCTATTCGAACCAAAACCTAGTTAGTGCAATCACTGATTGTCCTCTCATAGACTATGCAGACGTAAACTGCTCTAACATTATAAGTTTTAATAAGACTCCTCAATCCTTTTTCATTTTCTTGAAAAAAAAAAATTAATATATATTATGTGGGATATCAGTGTCTTTGTTCTGAAAACGATATCTCCTCCGGTCATTATGCAACTGGCGAGACAGGGGATTAAGGATGAGGCAAAACCACTACGGGTTCAAGGAGTCGCCGTGGTAAATACCTTTTTTAATAGCTATTTGCACTACGTCTGGACTTTAAGTGGAATTTCGGTTTTAATATGCCATGACGTTGCTTTAAATTTTACTTATTGAATTTGTAAATTTTTATGGCCTGAATTGGTAGCGAATGGGGTAACAGTCGAAGCTTGTTTAAAATCAATACAGGTTCAAAGTAAATATATATTTTTCGTTGTGTCAGGCTTTATGGTAGTTGAATCTAGCATTGGGTATCTAGCATAGGGTATATAGCATCGCGAGAGATGTGGCTCCGCCTGCATCGCTTTGTATCTTCTGCTATTATGTTGTGTAGTTTAATCTGTGATCACAAACAAGTGTAAGTTACATAGACAGAAACAGATAGCTGAAAGTAAAACTGTATTTACTTATAACTAATAACTGTGAGACTAATATATAGCGGATTTAAAATTAAAACACATGTGGTTAACCATTTCTATGTTGATGTGGTTTATGAAGAATATAATTTATATCATACGATATCTCTATCATATTTGAAAATAATTTATTTATTTTTCTATTAAAGCATTTGAAACGTCGGGTTAGAAATAAAAAGTAACCAAATTATACGCGAGTTTTAATCTGTAAAAAATAGTTTTATTTTAAAAAGACTTATATAAATACAGTACGTGGATCCACACAATGTACCTAACAGGAGTATACCTCTGTCAGTGTCCACTAAAATATTTTAGAGATCCTCAAACAACAAATACAAGTCTTTTGTTCACGCCAGTATTTTTGGCATAATTGGTGACCAAAATTCAAATAATAACATAGCATAGGTAGGATTAAAAATCGCCCTGCGGTCTCTGGGTAGGTAACAAAGATATCAACTTTCATAAAGATATTGTAAAGTATAATGTCAAAATGAAGCTAAGATAATATGCCATTGAAAATCACGTGTTCGTTTTAATACCGTTTAGTTACATGCCTTTCGATGCACGAAAATATTACATTTTATACTTTTAAATGTTTATTATTTTCATAGAATTTTTTACACAAATTTATTAAATGCAACCAAAACGTTCAAGCTGAGAAAATTATTATAATACCAATAATAAATAGACAATTTTTCTTTTCATTTAAAATAAAATGGACATTTCCATCAATGCATTTGCGTCCTTAAAGATTTGGAATTGAAGAAGAAGATAAGTACGTACGAAGTACTCTTCTCCCCTCTCTCTATTACAGATAATCATTCCGAGAACTTGATTTTTATTTTATAGAAAATACAATTCTAAAAATTCAATCCAATTTCTACCTTTAATATAATATTTAAACTAGATCATTAAGTGTTTTAATAAATAGGTTTTTAATATAGTTCGAATAAAAAAGGAGAAAGAATTACTAATATTTTGTCAGTCTAACCTAATACTGTTATTAAACATAATTTTATTGAAAACATTATATATAATGATTTTCATGGAAATAACAAAATCCTCTGCAACATTTAGGATAACATATAACAAGCAAGAATAATGTTAATATGCCAAAAGGGAGAATATATTACAATAACACTGCTTCAAAAAAATGTCGACCGTATGCCATCGTAGTTAAGCACAAAGTGTAGATTTAAAATTCCATTTCCGAGTAAGTGATCGCATCAGTTCCGATCCGGATTCCGGAGCAAGCCTCTCTGTTTGTACTTCAGTTTATTCTATATTTTCTTTTATGTATATTCTACCTCACAGTTCTTGTATTATGAAAAATGATATGAAGTGGCCTAACCATGTTATTATGACTTATCTATAAATTTATTATTTTAGTATTATATTAGCAGATTTTTTTTTGCATTTGATTCAAATTTATAACAAACATTTAGAGCAACTCAATTAAGATGATCTTTGAAGTAGAAATATTTACATTTGGTGCAAGTAAATACTGTAGCGAATATAATATTTTTTTAGGCATATTAGACAATAATTGTAATAAAAACAGTATGAGGTTCTTCACATCAAAATGTTTGTTTGAATTTATTGTCTCTCTGTAAATTTTAAGTATAAAAAAAAAATTTAAACGATATTTATTTTAATTTTTTAAGCTCTGACTCAAAATATGTTTAATATTTCACCTTGACACACCACCATAAAGCTTAGTTATATTTTCTTTAAAATAAAATAATTTTGTTTAGTTCGACTGAATTCATTATTAAGTGAAAACTTTAAACATCTAAAAAGAGGTAATAATCTTGTCATATTTTTATAACATGGAGTTTAAATATCAAATTGTCATTATAGTATCTGTCAGAGGTTGAAGGCTTTTTAAAAATTTGTTTCTCAATAACAGCAATTTAGCGGTTTTACAATAATTAAAACAGATAAGTAGGAATATCTTATCTCTCACAATTTACACAATAGTCCACCAATACTCAGTTCTGATGAGTATTAGGGTTGAGTCCGATTAGATGGTGTTAGAACCGATAAAAAGCTTAAATTTTAGCTCTACTGTTGGTCTGCTTTAATATATTGTTTGCTCGAAATAGAAAAACTAAAGCAAACTCGTAAAAATCTAAAATTTAAATACAAAAAGTTGTATGGGCTTGTGAATATTTAATAATTGTTATTGTTAAAATTGTAAATGATATTATTGTTTCCTAATAATAACATCAAAATTATGAATTTTATTTAGATTTGTTTTTAAAACAAAGCTACAACTTTATTTATCTGATTTGTACATAAATTTAAATGACTTAGATATTTAAAAGCCACTTAATACTATAATATGTTATGTAAATTGCCTAAAGTGTTCAAGTTTTTCAGTAAAAAATTAATCATTTTTACGAATAAGTATTGATGGAATCTGTGATCTAAATAATAATCTGCTAATAAAATCTATTAACCAAGATCAGATTCATTAGCTACACAAGTAATAAAATTTATTGTATAATAAAATTGAATTTAAATTTAACGTACCTAATAACTTTAAATATTTTAATAAGTTATTGTATTAAATTGAAAATATAAATTGAATTCAAAAATCTTGCTTATGGTAATATTTTCTGACCCTAATAAATATAGAAGATGCGTACGTAAAATCCATCCGAAAGCTTTGATATGATGAGACGTATTCTCAAAGGTCCGCCAAAAATGACAATCGGAATAACCTCCTTCTGTTTGTGAACAAATTACATCATTTGTCATGAACTCTGATGTTTTCATATACTTTTAATAATATTCTACTGACCTTATAGTGATAAGGTTTATATTTAAAAGTTTATTACAGTTCCATAAAAATTTAGTTATTTGTTTTGAACAAATGAAGATGTGTTCGATTTTTGTCTTTGTACTGAGGTACAAAGACTTTTTGTCTTTTTGTCTTGTATATAATGAAGTTGTCTTTAAATGCCTGCAAGTACACATATTTTGCTTGCGTTGACACCTCTTTGGAATGTGTAGGAATGTAGTAGAATCGTACACATACTTTTCACTGTCTCAAAATGTAACACAAAACCCGAATAAGTTAATACTGGAACTTAAAGACTATACTATAAAATATAATCCTTTAGGCCTACTAATTGCCCTGTCTATTACATTGATAAATGGTGTTACTGTACTTATATGCAGTTGCATTTTAGTTCTTATGCTTTAGTAATAGGAATATTATAAATATATTGTAATTTATTAAACATATATAGTGGCTTAATTTATTAACAAGCGGTAATGGATGCGAACCATATCACAATAACGTCCTAGTGTAGACAAATGTTTAAGTTGTGCCTTAAAACAACTTATTGCAGATATAACATAGGTTTTAAAATTGAACAATAAACTTGATATCATTTATTTTTTACATTTTCTTTAAGTTAAAAAAAAAACATTTTTTTTCCAATTGGAACTCTTTTTTGACAATAATATGCTACGGGTGGTACTACAAATACTCCAATCATGCTTATAGTTTTTATAAAATGTGTATTTAATAACAATAGTTTTTTATAAATACAAATAAGAGGTTATATTTATATTAAAAAAAAACTAAATATTAGCTGATCGATTTCGTTGAAAAATTAAAAAACACCGCGATCATACAATTAGTTTTTTAGAAATAACGACAATGCGGTTTTCAGGTTTTTTTAAATAAAAAAAACAAAACCACTTGTTTCATTTTGCTGGAAAACTAATCACTTCTAGGTTTTTAAATATTAACCGATTTGTGTTAAAATGAAGTAAATTGCATAATCACACACACACACACATATATATTTCATTAATGTGTCTTTAATTACTCAGGATGGATTCGAATGAAAAGAATTACAAAATATCTGATTTTTAAAATCGAGGTGATCAAAATGGCTTCTTTTTTTTATAAATTGAATTGCCTGCATTTCGTTCTATCGGTTATGAAAACAAATTTTACAAATTTAACTGCGTTCCAATAAACATTAATATTTATTTTTTACCTGCAAATACAACTGAGATATAAATCACCTAAAACCCTTTCGGTACATAAAACTCCATCCTCTCAGATATATATTGCCATAGGATTCAAGGTTGCGCATAAATCACGGAAAGAAAGCCTCCATTTTAATTGTAAGAATGAATCGTTACAATTACATTCACTGAAAGACAAATTAAATGTGATGAAACAAATATTTTTAAAACTACACCTAATTTTATTATTTTATTATGTATTTTATGAATAATATATATACTTAAATAAAAAACGTATGAGGGGATATTTTGTATTGCATGGAAAGAAAACAAAAGAATTATTTAACATTAATAATTACAAAAAATATTTTTTATTTTACGTTATTTATTGACGACTCTGGTCTGTCTAGGGATAGTTAAGTGAGTTAAAACTTATCATCTCGACGATACCTGTAAAAACCTAGCGGTTTGTCGCCACTGCGGAACGTTCAGTGATCTCTGTTCCACATCTGACCGTGACGCCCAGAGATATAATGTTTACTAAATAATTGTGTTTGTAGATACTTTTTAGCTTACATTTGATATCTAGCGCATTTACTTTTTATTATCTGAAATTAATAAATGTAGACATTTTATTATAGATTTTGGACCACGTACTGTTTCAAAGTATTATACAAAAATCACAGAGAACTTAATCTTGAAAACGATATACATAATTTATATAACAGTTCAATTAATACTAAAATTAAAATATTGGACAGAAAGTTGGTAATTTAAATTAACTTTTCTTTGAAAAACTATAAAATGTTTGTATTTTGCAAATAGAAAACTTTGATATTTCTCTATAATATATATTTAAAAAATGGTCTATTCAATGTATTTCTTTGATCCAATAACGTCTTTTATATAAGTAGTTGTTTTTCTTACTTTAGGTTATACAAATAAAAGTGAAAGTTTTATGTCTTATCAGATGTGGCCATCAGCGGTATCCAGAGATTTGGAGTTTAGCGAATTGATAGTGATCTTTAGTAAATTTAACTTTTGTCCTCCAATAACTTTCTGGTTGAGGTAAATTGGGTCAGACGACCGAGATGGACCTGGATATCTTGAAATGCGATCACTTTTATGTTTGTTATAAGGATGTTAAATTATAACTAATGAATTTGCATTCTCAAATTAGATTATAAATTTCAACTTTACAAATAAATATAAAATATAATGATTAACATTTTATTTTCTTTTATCAGATGTGAATATTTTTTTTTATTAAAATGTTTTTTTACAAATTCTATAAATAATTTGATACATAAAAAATGAAACCTATCTTATCACAATTCATATTTTATATAAGTATCGTTATTTTTATTACATCCATATAAAATTCTCGAGTGAGTCCTTAAAATAACTTTTACGTTGCTTTGATGGAAACCTCTCAAATGAGTAGAAGGAATCCTTTTCATTCTGCTCAACAGTAATTACCGAACCTTTTATAAAAACCCTAATTTGTAATAGAGAAATAATATTAACCAGATATTATTTATGTGCTTAAAAATGCACAAAGTTAAACTGTTTTTTCATAATAAAAAAATATAGTGACGTTTTTTAACAAAATGTATTTTACATTCTTTTCTGTATTATACCAGAGGTACGAATTGTATAGATAGTTATAAACTATATTAGGTGCTCAATCAAATAAACTACAGTTAGGATCGAGTAGGGAGGTACAGGATATAGGCTTATTAAAATTCTCTATACCGAAAGCATTCCGAAAGGATGCATCGTACTTCACAAATAATCCCGGTAACAAAATTTTGATAATAAAATCTAAATGAATGTAAAGCAATCGAAAAGTCTTTCAATATCTCTGAGGAGGTAAAGGGCTAAACACTTGTTGGGGGGGTTTTGGTCATTCCTGGAAACAGTCTAATACTGGCGTCGCCAATACAAATCCTATATAGTAATCGATCTAAATACAATTTAGTCCAATATAGTCCCTGGAATCCGAAATCTACTTCGAAATCTGATACTTACATTTGGGCCTCAAGACCCAGGCATTGTTTCAATTTCTCTCCCTGCAGCGCGATGTCCCCGGCACTCGCTCGGTGAATCCCTGGAGTGATGCGAAGTTCCGTCTCTATGCTTATGTCCATTAATTTTCTTGTCAAAGACATTGTTATTTAAATTACTTTTATATTTTCGAAACATTACAACATCCAAAACAGTTACATTTATTATAATTGATTATAATATACATACATGTAATTATTTTTATATTTTAAATCTTTTTTAAAAGTAAATTTAAACTAAAAGTTTATTGATCCGTTTTCTGCAATTGTAATAAAACGACATAAAATACAAAATAGCTTAAGAATTTCCTTTAAATGTTTCTTATCTGTAAGTAGGATTTTGCAGGCCTCATTTTCTTTTAAAAACTTCATAAGTTTCAGCTGTATTTCTTTACAAAGATGTTTTGCAACAAAGTTTTGAAGTATAATATAATATTACACTTTAAGTATTTTTGTTTTTTTTTCTACCTTAAATAGGAATTAAGCCATTTTAATAATATATATAAATAATTATAAAAATCCTTATGGTTGTTAATTATTCGCAATAGCTTTGCATCCCATCTCTCATCTCATCATCTTTGTCCGATATGTTTCCCTTGTTTTTATTGTTTCCACTGTACTTATATGATATATATATTCATATCTAGTTTCCAGTAAACTTTTAACAATCATGAACTTTATAATAACGACAACAAGAATGGTTAGGTGAAGTAATTATATGTAATGAGTATTTAGGATTTTCATGTTTTATATATATTTTTATACTATATATAAGTTGATTAGTTTAGTGTGTTTTTGCGTTTGTATTATTTGTCTTTTATTAATTAAAATAATTATCTAATTTATAATGGTTCGTAAAGTAGCAGCCCCAGAAAACCAACAACGGGAATACTGTTCTGAACAACGCTGAATGCTCCAACAAATTAGACAACAATATTGAGTTATTGTTATATTCTTTGTTAACTTTTAATCTTATTATACTATCTTTTGTTGTAATTGTAATTTAAGAATTTTTGAATCCACAATAACTGTGGAACATTTTTAGAAACTTTCAAAACACTCCAATATTTAGGAACAGTATTCAAGTCATTGTGTCAAGTCGCTGAGTGGATTATCTGATTCCATTGTCCTAAGTTTTAGAGATAGCGATGTAATGCTTTGTTGAATCTTCCTTTTATTCACTAAGTAGTTTTTTATTAGTGGCAGCTTATTATGACTTCATTTACGTTTTGTTACCTTAGTAAATATTTTTATTCTATTGGTATTTGAGATTTGCCTGAAATGTATGATTCTAATAACTGCAAAAGTTCACTTAATTCTTTTGAACATGTCATTGATACAAATAAAGTAAAATAATAGTAATAGTAAATAATAATAGCAATATGTTATTGTTGTTATTGTATATGCTAATATTTTGCAGTCGTTGAATTTAGTGTCGCTCTTTCGAATTATTAATGACATGTAGGCTTCTGCAAAGGACAGTTGTTTTTTGTTATTTATTTTATTTTTAATTTTCATCTGTTTTCAGCGATACATATAAGAAGATAGTGTACTTAATAAGAAAATAAATATTTTAGTAGTATATTTGAAGTTCTCACAGTTCAGTTCAAAACTAATTGTAAATAGTGTTGTTAAAGCAATCGATGTATATCAGTGTTAAGGTAAACTGTATAATCACATATCAGCGAGGCGCAGCAGAACGCAGTAAATTAAGCATCTTATCTTATAGTTAGCACGCGTTCATGAATTCTATTGTATTAACAACTCAAGCTAAGTTTATATAGATATTGATTATATAATGATTTAGACTATGTATTATCATATTGAGCGAAACTAGGTGCAAACAGCACCGAAGTTGCATTTACAAAACGTCAACGCATTCTGTCCTTAAGTATTTTTCAAGATGAGACACATTATTATACTTTTTTTTAATTTTTTTAAAACCATCGTCAGACCACAATGTGTATCAGTGTGCAATGTGAACAATTTAGAAATTTTCGGATATACTGTTTTTGATTGATGCTTGCACAAAGGATGTAGAAAAGTATCTCATAGAGAGCTTCGCTCAGTTATTAGCTGCTGCTCAACGACGATAGAATTGCAGTAGGGTAAATTATAAAGAGAAATAAAGTTTTTATTAAATAAAATATTCTAACCCTATCTAACGGGTAGATAATTATAAAAGGTAACATGTGTGTTTTCCCTTTTATAATATGGTGGTTTTAATATATATAAATGTACAATTTTTTAAAAGATACTTCAATATTAGGTATACAGTTTACATAGATGTGATACATTTTTTTTTGTTAACTTAAGGAAATTATTTGTTTGTCTTCTTGTTTTCTGAACAAGACGAGAAATATAAAAGACGAGGTTAAGGCCTATCTGGTTAGTAGTGAATTTGGCAATAAGTGAAAGTCAGGTTGAGATAAAAATATAAATTGGGACGAATATAAATATAAGGAAATATATATGGAATATGGATAAATATATGGCATTCATTGAATAGTTTTAATCATGAATAAGTAAAGGGGAAAATTTGGGAAGTATCTAAGATAAGACAAAGGAGGATCATTATTGGATAATTTGCCTTATTTCTAAACAAAACTTTACAAATTAAATTTTCATTTAAACTTTTCTGATTTCTGATACATTTATTTATACGAAACAAATTTAGAAGTTTGTTGACGACATTACAAATTGTCGCAAATTTTTGTACAATTGTATACTTACAGATGCTTGGATTTACAGTCTAGTAATTATGTAAATACATTATATTATTAAAATAATTAATTATATATGCAGTTGTGTATTTTTGTTTGCTTACACTGAGTACATAAAAGAATTTTATATTATATTGTATTACATTTTTAGATGTGGTTTTTTCTAATTTTTATAGATTTAATCTAAGTCCCTCAGGTTATATTAATTTTAAAAAATATTTTAAAAATTTAACTAAGTTTCTATATACATAAGGTATTTAATATGTAGTTATTTGTATATTCATATCTATTTTTTATTTTTTTTTACACTTCGAATGATGGCTGCCAATGATTTTTCGGGTAAGTCAAGAATTTTTTATATTAAAACATAATTATCGAAATAAGATCTTTTAAAAATTCTCCGACCTAAAATAAATGCTACAAGATTACCAAAGCTATCCTGGTCTGTGTTAGAATCATAACAAACTCAGCCGGATATTTCTTTGTTGAAATCGACGTTTCACAAATATTAATATATAGCAAACAATTTGCAAATGAAATGAAACTATTTTTATGGATTAAATTGGTTACATATTAATTTTAACCCGACGTTTCGAATGATTTGCAGCAATCCTGTTCACGGGTAGACGAGATGTAAGTGTCTATCACAGACACTTACATCTCATTATTATACGTTGGTTTAATCCGTAAAAAATTGTTTTATTTCAAATTTGCAAATGACTGAAATCATCGCAATCAATTCTTTGTTGCCTGTTCTGTCATTTGTAGTAAATTTTTAATGGAATGTCAGATTTTTATCTTTTTTTTGTCAAAATTCCAAATAATTATATCTCAAAAGAAATTTCTGATAAAATTAGTCACTGAGTTTGAGAGTCATATCATAATTGTCTCTCGTAGAGTTTTTATTTTTCATTTATAATATAGAATTTTAAATATTTACAACTAAGGAGTTCCTTTGTTTCAACTTTGAAACAGTTTGTTTGATTTTGAGCTTTCTTGATTTCACTAACTATGAAATAAATTGTTTGAACTAACAGACTAATATATGTTAAGATATTTTATAGATAGAAACGGTAAAGGTTTATTTATTAATGTTATTCGTAATGGGTTAAATACAAAGATAAACTCAAGATAGAAAAGTAAAATAATAAAATGGTTTTAAAAGTTATAACTTGTTCAAGGAAAAGAAAGCTAACATATTACCCCTTATTACTTCATAAAGATTTTTAAAATGGGGTCAAACATATTGTAACACTTTAAGTAACAGTTATAAATTTATATAAATATTTTAAGTATTTTAATTAAACTATGTAAATACGTGTATCTCTATCGAGTATATCAAATATTCTGAGTCTTCACAGAGTCGCACCGTCAAAATTTGTTTTATTTTTTTTACAATATAGGATGATTTAAAGTTTAGTATAGACTATGATATTTTTATGAAATTAAATAACTTGACGTTAAAGTTATCATCTTATTAGTCAATATTCAGATAACGTTTAATTATTTATCTCTTCCACTTTGAATCGATATCAGTGATCACTTGTGTACGTCAAATGGAAGTTTCAGAAGGACCTATTTTGATACCATACTTTTCGAAAGGTCCCCTTTGGTAAGGACACTCTCCAAAGTTAAAGTTAAGGGTATGAGGGTTCTAAATGAATGCTGATACGAAAAGAACCACCTAACAAACTCAGCTTGGTAGGTTTCTATCGTGATCACTTTTTCACAAATGTTAATGTCTTTTTATGAACAACCAGAGCCATCGAAAGTAATACGAAATGAAATGCCTAAAAATTTTAATCAATTAATATTACAAGTCGGTCTGTAGTCTATAAAAATAGCTCTATTCTGTTAAATTGGCATTTAGTAGTGATAGCGTTATGGTTTTAATTGCATGTAACGACAACAATATGGATGCTTACAACATGGATTCTAATTGGACGTAACAGATAGAAAAGTCTGGTAGTTATAGATATTAGGACATCTGAGTAAGGATTTTAATTCATTAAGATGTAATGATAAAAAAAACAGTGATAAAATTACTAATAAAGAATATTAAAACGGAGTTTTCAGCATTATTTAGGTAATCTAGAGGAGATTAGATATATGAAGTAATTTTAACATTGTTGTTTGTTCAGCAGTTTAAAGAAAAATTGTGTTCTATCATATACAATATTATCCAAATATTAAATAGCATATTAATATTACAATACCAACTGCCTTTAAAGAGACTTTAATACTTTTACAGTCTCTTTCTTATCTTTACTTCATCTATAAAAAAATACTCCTGTTCACAAAATCATAATAAGTTGTATACAAATTATTAAACCTATGTAGTTTATTACAATTAGAAGGTAAGTAGGGTTTACAACATAAATAATAATCTTTATCAATTACATGAAAACTTACTTAACGAAATTTATCATTTCACTTTCGTTATGAAACGAGGCCAAAATGAAGAGTTATTTAGGGCTATAATAATAATACCTAAAATGTAAGGTCTTCGTATTAATTCTTACGAATCCCATAGCTTATAAAAATAATATTATCTTTATTGAATGATATTACAAATTCGTTAAATAAAATACCAAGTCTAAATACATAAGAAAAATATACGTCGTAAAAGTAAAAAAAAATAAACAATACCAAATCGTTATTTTGATAAAATAATTGCTACAGTAAGTTTTTAAGGAAAGGATATATATGTTTAGAGAGAGTCAAATAAATTTTTATATGTTTTTAATAAGATCTGCTTTTCTTGCTTTTTCATGACATGAATTTTATGATTTTGTAAAGAAATCATTTATATCTTTAGATAAGATTAATGAACGTGCCATTCTGGTAAAGCCCGCAATCTCTTTACTATATCCACTTAATCCCACTTCCTTTAATTTCAAGCACTTTTAACTTCCTGATTAGGGAAGTTATTAAATACCGATTTTCTAAATCGGACTTTTTGTAATATCTTTAAGTTTCAACTAAATACGTAACTTACATTGAACATTCATATAAAACAAAATACGGAACAATTGGCATTAAAATAATCTACAAGAAAACAAAGCATCAAACTGTAGTTAGAGTATTCCAACATTGTACAAGTTCTAAAAGTAATTTAAATTGAAGAACGAAAACGAAAAGATAAGGAAACGTAACATTGCTATATTATCTAGACTATTAGAACAATATGACAATTTCAATTACTCCCAGTGAAGCTCCTAATAGCGATAATAAGTAACGTTGTGTGAATTTGTCTGTACATCATCTCGTATCGTTCATGTATATTATTTAGAATTAAAAGATTTTTTTGGAGTCATTAGTGTTATAAGATACGTGCCACATTCAAAATTCAATTCAAAACATGCCACAAACTTTACGAGTTATATATCAGTCATGATATACAAAAATAGCGTCAATAGGAGAATAGCACTTCTGAGCAATGCTGGCATTATCTTGAAGAGTTTGCTCGGGTTATCTTGAAGACACAGGATACTGTTATGGAATCTATCTTAAATGACAGTACGATTTAGAGCAGGTAGATCCACAAATGACATGATATTCATTTTGATTCAGGTTAAGAAGTGCCGTGAACACCGAGTGTCATTATTTATGACTTTTATTGAGATAAATAAAGCCTTTGACACGGTCAGACGAGAACATTTAATATAAAATATGCCTTCTTAGTATAAATTTAAATTCATCAGAATCATGGACTATGAACCCTGGGCAGGAGCGTTTCCCTAATGATTTGCATAGGAGATTTTTACGTTCTATTCGTGTAGTTAATGAGGAGGGGCGGATGGCTAACGAAGCTGTTCTCTTTAAAATCGACTAACCATTTATCGAATGGATTCCAACAAATTACCACGTAAAGTCATTCTCGGTCAGATCGCTGATGCTGCAAGACCTGTTTGTCGTCCTATGCTCCGTTTTAAGTACTACTGCAAGCGCGACACGAAGAATTTTTGCTTAGACTACAGGACGTAGGGGCAAGAGCGATCATGAGACCAGAGTTTTGTCACGACGTCACACATGGTAGTATTTTATATTTTATGGTAAACAGCGTAATGAACGAAATATACAACTGTTTTAAACTTATATTTGAAAATCGTTTATTGTTTTTGGTCATTTTTTTAATATACATAAGAATTAATTGTGCAGATAATTGAATAAAATGCTTTTATTCAATTATCTGCACAATTTTCTTGGATCAAACTCACAATAAAAAACTAATCAAGAAGTACTGCGTTTCAATTCATATTTATTTTAAGACATTTGGTTGTCATTTTAATTTTAATATGATATACCAGCTCTTTGCCAATTTATTGTAATATTTTACATTAACATTTTATTATTTTTATCGAACTAAGTTCAACTTGTGTAAACTTTCACAAAACAAACTGCTACTGACTTAGGAAAATTACAAACTTGGTAAGGCAGTACTTGCACGAGTTTAGAACTCAAGTTAAGTGATGTCTTAAATATTCAACTACATTTTCTGAGCTAAAAACTTATTTCTAAAGATTACCTTACAACCTGCTTGCTTACTTGCTCGATATCAGTTACAATCAATACTATTATGTTAATGTGAAAATTATAAAATGTTTTGTAATAATTAAAGCCAGCTCTTATTTTTTAAGAGGTTTTATTTCGATTATTTTATTTAGCTTGTTGAAAATCGATTCTTTTATCTGCATTTTTCCCAATTTTATGCAGTCGATGATATGTGACAAATTCATCACCGCTCTTCTATCATACGTAATCTCAGTGCAGACCCGTATTAAAAGTTGAAACTAACCCGGAAAGGACTACCGTCAACCACTATTGACTGACCACTATGGAGACTGATTTAAAAGCAAAACGTATGATCAGATTTTGTACTGTTTATTTTTAGGTCAATACTGTTCTCACGGACATGAAGAATGTCATCAAAAACAGAATAACACAGAATGCCCTATATTCTATGTTGGCATTTATTATCAAGAAGCTGGTCTACTGATGCGAGTCCACTAAGACACAAACTGTACTTGTAACTGTATAAACAATATTACCGGAAGCCGTTCTGACATGGGTTCTAGACTCAATTTATATAATACTAATGAACTACAATAACTAAATAGGATATTTTTCTTTGAGAACCTAGCACAATACTGTTGTAAGTATGTAAGTTTTTTTTGCCCACGTACAGACATGTGTACGTCCAAGTACAGATATGTTTACGTCCACGTACAGACATGTGTATAATTGGTGAAGAGCAAATACAAATAAAAAATCATCAGCATGGGCTCCCTTTGATTTCAAGTTAGGAAAATATGATGTCAACATCAACTAACACAAAATATTAAAGTAAAATATCAAAGTGAAAACCGGCTAAGACGTCGCGGAAAATCACGTGCGCTTTTTAACTCCGTTTAGTTACACGCCAAAGCCTTTTGGTACTCGGAAATATTTCATTTTATCCTTTTGAAAGTGCGTTATTATGGAAATAGGTCTTATAAGAGACTTTGCGCTTGCATTCACTGTGAAAGAAACATAAAAGTATTATTAAATGCAACTAAACCGCTCAAGCTAATTTAATTGTTTAAATAATATATTTAGAAAAAGAATATATTGAAAAACTATTTTATGTTTTATATTAACTAGGTACACTATCTTAACACTATGGAGTAAAAAGCATTTTTCTTTTTATAACACTGAAATTTACAATATACTTGCCTCCTCATACATTTGAAATTGAAGAAGGTGAGAAATACATACTAAGTGCTTTTATATTATATCTCTATTACAGATAATCACACTGAAACTACAATTTTATTTTCTAAAAAACAAAATTTTAGAAATAGAAAACACTAGAATATTTTTGATGGATCATTGAATTAAGATAAAAATGTTTTTAATATAATTCGTAATAAGTAAATAATGTTATGAACTCTTAATAATAATTAATTAGGTTAACCATATTTGTTATAGAAATTATTGTTAAATATTTATTTTAATTGTTTTATGTTACAATAATTCATTGATCTTATGTCTGTCTCTATATTTAAAATTGCAAGGCTAACAATTTGAGTCGATATTCAGTTTAGTTTTTGAATGTCTTATTCAAAATATATTTTTTATTTTACCATAATACAACACAAAGAAGGTGCGTTATTTTTTTTTTTAATATTAACAAGTAAAATAGTTACTTAATTATTTTATTTATATTGTATTATATTTATATATTTATTTCAGGTTATTTAATTTCTATTTAGTTATCTGAGATTTAAATTAAAATATATCGGTTGAATCGATAATGACTTAAAAAAATCCTACATAATATTTATTTTTATTATTGGTATTAAAATATGAAATTGTCATTATAGTATCTGTCAGGGTTAATAATAATATTCAACAATTTATCTCTTATGCATTAATCCAGATAAGTGAGCACAGCTTATCTCTCACAACTTATACCACAGCCCGCCAATACTCAGCGCTGATGAATATTGGAGCTGAATCAGATTAAGTGGTATTTAGTGAGAATTGATGGAAGGCTCTGATTGTAGTTCTACTGTTAGTCTTCTTTTATTTACTTTTCGCAATAGAAGAACTAAAGACAAAGAAATTAGCTAAAGTTATTTGTTCTGTACAGGTTTGTGTTGATTGCTTATAATGTTAATGTTAAAATATTAATTTATATTATTGTTTAAGAATCACATAAAAATTATGAAATTTATTAAAATAAGTGATAAATTTTAAATGAGCTTAAATGAAACAAAGGTTAAT
The DNA here is from genome assembly GCA_959347395.1 of Mechanitis mazaeus. Classification (NCBI taxonomy): domain Eukaryota; kingdom Metazoa; phylum Arthropoda; class Insecta; order Lepidoptera; family Nymphalidae; genus Mechanitis; species Mechanitis mazaeus. Next base: position 11,732,464 of record OY365754.1, read on the forward strand.
TAAATTATTAAATGTTTATTGAATCTGCTATTAACGTCTGGGTATGTCTATTGATCGAGTACATGTTCAGAAACCATACAAGTATTCAATAATGAATTAAAAAAATATATTTACTTTAAATTCAACGTTATTAATATTTTTAAATAATAAGTTGGACTATAAAAATATAAACTAGAAAAAAAATCTTGTCTAAGTTATTTTTTTATCGCTGTGATATATATTGAAGTTGTGTGCGTATATTCCTGCCGATAGCTTTGATATGCTGAAAGATATTTCAAAGGGCTTGCAAAATTTGGACTGACCGATCGACATTTATAATAAGCTTCTTTTGCTTGGTCACAAATAACATCATCTATCACAGCTATGTTCTCATAGGCTCTTTAAAAATATTTTTGCGACCTTATCTCGTAGTCATAAGATATATTTTTAAACGTGATTTTGAGTTCCAATGAAATTTATGACCTAGCGACCCGTTTCCACATGAAGATATAACAGATCTTCGTTTTTGTGTGAGTCATTATCAAAAATAAGGAAAAATTTTAGCAGTTTTATTCACACCACACAAATTATTTAATTGATTGTAAATCTATTGATATGTCTTTAAAAGAAAGTTTCCTTGAAGTTACGATCCACACAATAACTAAAAAAACTACGTAAACAAATTAATGTACTGCTATTTTGTAGTTCACAAATCGCAATACTTTTTATTTCTAAGGTATGTTCATATCGTAGAAGTAGTCATTAAGAAATTATGGTTGTTGGTCCACAACGTTATGAGATTATTTGATTATTTTCTATGGTTCTTCTGTGAATAATATTCTTATTGTGAAATGCAATTTTACTGTGGCTTGAACTGGTGCAATTAACTTATTTTCTTAATGAGGTTAATATATAGTGCACTACAGCTAAAACAATAAGCATGTTTGTACTATTAGCTACATATTAACACGTCTATCTACATCAGTATTAAAGGCCGTGAGTTGTCTAATCATAATAATGTTAACTAAGTTGGAAATATGACAAAATTTTAAAACTATACGTCACTTTTTGACTGAGATTCCATTTAGCTTTTAAACCTCCTAAAAATGATAATTGTCTAGTGTTTTGAACAAACTTTGGCGTAATACAGATAACCAAAATTAAACAGCTGGCCTGATGTATGCGGTAAAACAAGTATTTATAAGCTCTGAAATTTACATCCATGTAGTAATTGTCTTTTTTAACCTTGTCCGTCAGTTATGATTATTTCATTATAACTTTTCTATATTAAGCTTTTAAAAACCTATTCGATATTTGAATTAGCATTTTTACGTTATTAAATTTGTTAGTACAAATACAAATTTGTTAATAAGAGTAATTGGTGATTGTCCGTAAATAAGTTGCCTTGCGTTGACACTCCTGTGAAATGAATTTAAATTATTTTTAATCTATGGCCTGTAGGAGAAAACAGATGAAGTCCTTTTTAAAATTTCTGCGATGAATGTTACAGGCATCTTTAAAAATTTACAGGTTTTTTTAGTTTAACAAGTTGTTGTTTTCAAGTTACGTGCTCGTAACTTTAATTGCAACTATTGCAATCCCTTTTATTTAATTTTCTGTTTAAAGCATCTGTTCATCAAAGTTTTTGAATATTTAAATATTTTATATGGGGGTTTTTAATAGGGTTTACAATTTACAATGTATAACGAATATTTAGTAATATATTGAGACATTTCATTAATTATGAGCTGCATATTAATTGACCCCGGATCAGATAAATATGTAAACAAAATTGTCGATCATAAAATTTCTCAATAAATATTTATGAATATGAAAACCTGGACAGAAACATAACAAATAACTTATCTGTTAATAGTTTTTACTTTTTTAAGTAATAACTTCATGTATTTAAAACTGCTACAGCGGAGTTACGACTAACGAGCCTTTGTAGTATCTGAATAAATCTGTCTATTATAGAATTTGCTGACCGTTCACTGACAATTTAAAGAGTATACTCTTCAAAAACTACATTATTTTAAAATTATTAAATTACTTAAATTCGGTAAATCATTTCTTCGTCTCTTTTTTCAACTTTTCCTCTTAAACAGTTTTCCGGGCCTTTGCAGTATTGCTGTATTAATGTGATATGGCTATGTTAATGCAGGTATCAGAACTCACTATAGAATTTATTATCATAATGCAATACAGATTCTCTTTAATTAGAGAATTTGAATTAAATTATAAATTTGGTGACTCAGTAAAATTTTGCATAATAGGTACTTTTAAAGTCGAAAATGGCTTATTCTTTTCAAGCCAATTTAAGTTGAGTGAACTTGAGTAAACAAACAACTACTGACTTAGGAAATTTGAAGACTTGGTAAGAGTCTCTACTCGTGTAAGGATTTACTTCTTAGAGGAGTAGAGCGCTCTAGTTAAGTGGTGTCATAAATAGTCACCTTCTTTGTCAACTTGTCCTCAAAGGCTTCCTTACGAATTATTTTCTCAATAATTTTAATTTCTTTATCACTATTTTGATTCCAATTTCGTTTAACATTCTTTTCATAATGTATACTAGTATGCTAAGACCAGCTAGTCACAATAGATAATACAAAAAATTTGAAAGCGCGCGCAAAATTTCCCCATGCAAAGTCTATGGGAAAAATTAATTTTTTGACTAATTACTGCAATTAGGCTAATGAGATTTGAGAGTTGTCACTATTTTTCACCAGTGTAGCATAATGAGACCTTTGATTTGAGCCATCGACGATATTTTTCCCTTTAGTGGTTCTCGAGCTACAGTGTGCCAACGAAATCGCTTCCTGCATTAATATATAAGATTGTATGTTATATAATAAAAGTCTTATATGGATATAAAATTATTAAATATTTTTACAAGAATTTAGTTTGGATTCAAAATATGTATTCTGCTAGATATGTAACAGACTGAACATTATTCAAAAGAGCTGACATTAAAACCGCACTCCATAATATTTTAAGTTTTAAATTGTCATATTTTCAGTTTTGACTCTTTTATCTGGCTTTACCCTCATTATACGGGGTAGGTATTTTATGCCAAATTACCCCACGCTCTTCTATTTTACGTAATCTCAGTACAGATTTACTTCTTTTAGCATATTAGTTTTCCCTCCATGCATAACTGCTTTGGTCGCTTTCTCCTCTTATAAACATTCCTACTTTTTAAGTATAAAAAATTAAAATTAAGGGATTAATATTACAATTAATTCTCATGTCTTACATCATTGGTACTACTTTCAAACCTCTTGAATACACATTTCTTACTTTTCGATACAACACTTATCTTATCACAATAACTTATAAGAAATTAACTTGCCTCGGTCTTATATTTTCAAAGGGTTTCTGGTCTGGTCTGGTCTGGTCTGGCCAGCATTCTGATATCTATAATACTTTATAAACTTTCTCATTCTGTCTAAGCTCAAACGGCAGTTGCATAACCTGCAAGGAATTCTTTCATACTGCACTGAGTCTGTATTTGGCAGTTCCATTTGTTTCGATATCATCTAGAAGGAATAAACGAGAGTATTGAAAGTCAGAATCGACGTGTAATGGAGTACTGTCAATGGCTATAACGAAGTGAAAAAAACGCTATAAAAGACAGTTGAAAACATGAGAGACCGCTTAAACAGTAAAAGATACGTTTTAGTTTTCATACTGCTAAACTTTAGGTCAACACTGCTTAATTTTTGGTACTATTTTTCCACACCACTCTGGATCTCATATAAAGTAGTCTTCACCGACAAAAAAATTTAAATAAAACAATGCGTAGTACATATTTCTACCGTATGTAAGATATTAAGACATCTATTATCAAGAAATTGAAAGGCTTAAAGCCGGTCCGCTGGTAACGAAAGCCTTTCTGACATTGGTACTAAACTACAAAAAATTGAAAACTAAAATATCAACTAACACAAAGAGAATGTAACGTAAACTATCAGGGTGAAGCTGCGATAAAACGGCGCGGAAAGTCACGTGTTCGTTTTAACACTTTTTAGTTACACGTCAAAGCCTTGTGATGGACGGAAATAATTCATTTTATCCTTTTTGAACGTGTGTTATTATGAAAAAAGTTTTTTTACGGAATTTCGACTTGCATTAAAAGAAAGAAATAAACATACACAATATATTAAATAGTCAAGTAAATTAAAGCGCAATAAATAAAATATTGACAAATATTTTATAAATAATAATTACTTTGACAGTAGATTTTGTTTTTTATTGAGAGAAAATTATTCTTTTCCTGTTTTTAAACTGACATTTATAATAATGTACTTGCGTTCTTATACGTAACGTACGTACGATAAGTACGTACTAAGTACTCTTATTCCCTATTCCTATTTCAGATAATCACACTGAGAACTGCAAGTTATTTTCTTGAAAATACCATTCAACAAATTCAATCTACTTGATACCTTTAATAAAATATTTAAGCTGGATCATTGAGTATTTGGATAAATGGATTTTTAAAATAATGATTAGGTATTTTTAGGTAGCTAAAGAATTAATAAGCTAGCAGCGCGAATCAGACCTCAATTTTGACTCGCTGCGCTCGCAAAATCTCAATATGTGTTAACATATTGAGCGAAGCGAGGTCAAACAGCACTGAACTTGCATTAACGAGTCGACGCATCATGTCCTCATCTATTTTTCAAGATAAAAATATATAAATTAAAACCACCACCAGGTCTATCAGTGTGCAAAGTTGATGAATTTCGGATATACTGTTTTTGATTGATGCTGGCACAAAGGATGCAGAAAAGACTCTAATAGAGAACTTCGCTCAAAAGATAACAATAAAGTATATTGTCAACTACCACATTTAAGATATTAATATAACAAGCGAAATAAAACAGATTATTAAAAGCAGTACATTATTCAATGTTAAAATGCAAAAAGAGAAAATATGTTACAATAATAGTGTGCCTAAAAAATGCCGACCGTAAAGTGGGAACACAAAGTGTGCATTTAAAATTTAATTTTCGAAAACGTGATCGCGTAAGTTTCGATATGAATTTCGGAGCAATCCTGTCTGAATGTACATCCTTTAATTTCATATTTTCTTTTGTGTACATTTTCTACACTTAACTAAGAGATGGTGTATTTTGAAAAATGATACGAACACCGATTTATAATGAAATTGTACTTTTTACTTTTATAACTTATTTTTACTAAAGGCATAAAAACTATTATCATCGGGAACCTACCTGCCATCATAACTTTATAAATTTAAAAATATTGGTATCAAAACGAAGTCAATTCGCGCGAGAAAAGGGAGCGTTAATACATGTTTTTAAAATATGTCTAAAATTACTCAGGGCATTTAAAAACGTAAAAATATCACAAATTAAAAAAACGATTTTTCATTACACACAATAACTATTTTAATCAGTAATCTAATAAGAACCTATGTTTTTTTTATGTGTTATATTTACATGTCGATCTTCGTTAGTAGTGATGGTAGTGAGTTTGTTTGAGATTGTCTATCACTCACTTAGTCAGTTGGAAACATGACAAAACTTTAAAACAGAACGTCGCTGTTTTGACAGAGGTACTCATACAAAAATAGTATCCCATTTAGCGGATGTTCCTTCTAAAAATGTTTTAAACACACTTTGGCATGATAACTTTGAGCTGTTACTTTTTTACATATGTTCTGCTAAGGGTTTTTATTTATATAAAGAAATATAGTAAATGTAAATTATTTGTTCACCTCGTCTGTCAGTTACGATTAGATATTAACTATATTAAACTTCTTAAATACTATTCAAAAATTCGTCTCTGCATTTTATAAAGAAATAGATTTTCTTTCATCTTTAAATTGAGAAAAAAAATATATATTTATTTTAAACGAATGAAAATAGATAAAGCATTTCTTTTTAAAATGTCAAAAAATAAATTTTGCAGATTATCTTCAAAAGTCTCACAATTATTTATTTACAAAGTGGTTTTCATACAAGTTTTGGGTTTTATAGTAACTTTTTCAAAGTTTATTTTTGATCAAATTGTATATTCACTTGAAACTTTCTGAACATTTTACGTTTAAGGTACAAGAAAAATTCAAGTAAAATATTTAACCGATTTAAATATTGTTAAAAGTTTTTAAATGATAAAAGCTTTACTAATATTAAATCTTTTGTGCCTACATATTAAATTATTAATATAAGCAAATATCACTGTCCATATTTGGCACCTAGAAACAGATCTATATTGATATGCTACTTAGTAAATTAATAAATGATATATAATAAATGATATATATTCTGTAGTCAGTCGCCATCCAAATTTACCTCTGCAATATCGGCGCAATAATTTAATACTGTGATTATAATATTACGATACATATGTATATCTACACTCAATTGCCTTTCATTTTATCGACCACAAGAAATTAGGCAAACTTTAATAAAGCAGGTGCTTATAATATAAGAACCTTCTCCTGACCCATCACAGCCTAACATCGACTCCTCTCAGTTCTTTTTTTTAGGCTGTTCTTAAGATCCACACTCCAGTCCTTGCAATGTCTCATCAGACTCACCCAAAAACAATAATTCCGAGAGTCCTTTTTTTTTCCCGAAACTGCTCTTCTGCTAATGGTGAAACCAATGTTTTGATACCTTTGCCAAGATCTGGATGATCGGATAGATCATGGATTTTTTGTTGTAAGATTGCCAAAGAAAATTCGAGTTGGCGATAAAAAATATTTTTTTCTTAATTTGTGCGCGTTTTATTATTTAATTCATATTTAGTTATAATAGAAACTGCCTCAGCCTAGAATATTGCCTCAGTCTAGAAGCTTTCAGGATTTTAATACCGTTTATTAAATTTTAATAAAATAAAAGTAGGTCACTAATATCATAGAAAATTTTCTACCCTTTCTAATATACATTGTTTAAACTAATTTAAACTTTAACTTATGCGAAGTTTAGTGTTAAATGAAAAAAAATATATAACTGAAATATTGGACATGCATTAACAAAATGTGTTTGAACTATATCTATTGACAGAATTTGCATATTAATTTATATAGAAGTTAATCTATTTAGTTTCTCTAATGTAAGATGTTCGTGTTTGTTAATATCCCTGGGTTTATAATAATTTTGCTGGGTAGGTTCTGCTAAAAGTACTAAAACAATCAAATAATTAATTATTTTTATATCTTGAAGCAATAATTAAAATGATTGTATTTTCAATATTTTCGATGAGGTATTCAAATATAAAAATAGTCCAGTGGTACGAGACAAAAAACATTAAATTGAATATTTTGGAATTGTAATGAGAAAACGCCTTATTTAATTTGAAGTTAATATTATACACACACACACATATATATATATATATATATATATATATATATATATATATACATATGGGTATATACCCAATACAATAAATAAAAACGAACAATCTAAACAATATTTTAAAATTCTTAATTAATTTGTAGATAGAAGATACCTTAAAAATAGTTAGCATACTGTAAATCGTTCTAAATATTTAAAGAAAAATAATAATCCTTGACAGATAATATAGATTTTGGCTTTTCGGGTGTATTAAAGGAAATAAAAAAAAATCCAAAATTTTATGTTAACGAAGTTTGGACTTCGATAAAACTAAGACCTTAAGATAGTCCGATCTGTTTTTCATTTTTTTAGAATATCTTTTGATGGTGATAGTTCTAGTTGTTCGCTAATTGTTTATTAAATAATTGACGTTTGTTGAACAGTGATCAGAATAAAAAATACACAGCTGAGTTTGTTGTTGTTCTTCTCAGACAAGGGCGCCTTTGAAACCATCGTAGCCTTAACTTGAAGTTTGAGAGTGTCTTAACAGAAGAGCTTATTTCAATTAGTATGGTATTACAACAGGCCCTTTTGTCACCTCCATTTGACTTACACAAGTGATCTCTGGTATCGATTCAAGTTGAAAAAAATAAAATAAAAATAAATTAATAATCAGACTGAATAACTTAAAAAATCGCTTGAGTCTGTTAAACATATTATTAATAGTAATACGAATAAACGATTAAATAATATTAATCTAAAATTGGAGTTATTATATATTCCATTATTTGGCTTTCGAATTAATCTTAATTAAATTTAAATTAACGGATAATTATGTGCGATATGTTGGTGACGGCACGAGTCAAATGTTTCTGGTTATACGCTATTTATTTTGTTTTTTTTTTTTGCTTTCATTTGTTCGCAACGAGGCAAGTAAGAAGAAAGTGCACTTAATAACCTTTGTAGTTTCCTCATTCAGTTCAAAACTATTTGTAAATAGTGTTGAAGCAATCGATGTATATCAGTGTTAAGGTAAACTGTAATCACATATCAGCGAGGCGCAGCAGAACGCAGTAAATTTTACTTAAGCGTTTTATCTAGTAGTTAGCACGCGTTCATGAACTAGATTATAATAACTCAAACACACTGTTTGTACATACAGACATTGTTTATATAATGTTTTAGCACATTTACTTGTTTATTGGCTTATTGTTGTTTTTGGATCAATCCTAATCCAAACTCGGAAAAAACCATCTGTGGGTTAGAAACACTAATAGAACAGAAAAGATAATAACTAACACACGACTCATCTCAGTCAGGTTCACTGATAATTGGAATAGGCTATCTAGTTATTAACTTAATATTACGCTATATATTTCACTGATTTTTTTTCATAACATTTTTCGTGTAAATATTTCATGAAATACTGGAGGAGGATATTAAATTATATATTAACTTATCATTTCACTTCATATTAAACTGGTTGTATGTATCGAACATTTTTTGTTTAATATTGGGACTCCTTATAATATTATATGAAATAAAATACTGTTTTACGTATTTAGTTACAAGACCAAGAATATAAACCAAATATACTGGAAAATTATGAACATCATAAGTTATCAGATTAATCAATATGTATATGGCCTAGTTAAAAACAGACGTATTATATCTAGCACTAGATCTAATGCTGTAGGCTTTGCAATTTCCTTCTCTAATACATTGTTACCTCGATTAATTGAAACGATCTTACAACATGCACTAGATACATGCTATTACATTTTCACCCTTATCTGCTTATTAATAAGAATGTTGTATGTATGTATAATAGGCTATAGGTATGTATAATAGGCTAAACGGTCACTGGTCATTATTATAAGACTATGTATTAGATTGTTTCTTGTATGTATTTACAATGAACTAGAATATAAAATAAGTTATACTGACCCTTATTTGGTACAACAATTTAATTTATTGTCAAATAATTTTGTAATATTTGAAGTAAATTTTAAATGAAATCTATAGAATTTCCGTGCATAGACTCCTGAAGATAAAACTCCATGAATGCAACTGCCTGCATTTGGAGAGGCAAAACACCAAATACTTATTACGGAACCGTGACTTTTTTGAGGCAGTCAGTATTCTACAATTAAGGAGCCAATCTTGATTCGATAGTTTTTAGAAAATGACAAGAATATGACTTAGTTTGTAATTGTGCGATTTATTCTAAAATTAAAGAAAAAGAAGTAAAGATATATCTGAAGTATTGAATTAATAACAGTTATTCAGAGCGAAATTCAATTATTCTGATCTCAATTTGATAATTTTGAAGTAGAAACAATTACATTTTCGGATCATCCAGTTAGATGAGATACAAATAGGCATTTGTCGGACCAAGTTATAACATTACTGTAAATATAATATTTATTTTTAAAATTTTTGTTATCTATATTTATAACTATGAGCAAATTGTTAATGGCCGATATGTTATATAGGCGATATTAAGTAAAAATAATATGAAGGTTCAAGTTAAAACATGATCTTTAGAGTCTTTTGGCTTTCGGTATATTTTGATTAAAAAAACTTATTATATTTTTATATCATAGAAACTAATATATCAAGTAGATAATTTTAAATGTCTCAAGAACTGATATAGGCTTGTAAAAAAAAGTTTTACAATAATATTTAGCGACAGGACACACAAGCTAATCCAGACAAGTGAGCACAGCTTATCTCTCACAATTTGCACCACAGTCCGCCAATACTCAGCCCTGATGAATATAGGATTTTAATCAGATTAAGTTGTGTTTAGTGATAACCAATGAAAGGCTCTGATTGTAGCTCTACTGTTAGCTTTAATTTTGTATTTTATTCGAGATAGAAGAAAGAAAAAAGCTAAAAATTTGTATAAGTTTTTGTATACTTATAAAGTTATTTTAAAAATATTAAATTATATTTTTATTTCAAAATTACATCAAAATTTTAAAATTTGATAGATAAATAAAATGATAGATAATATTCTTGAAGTTTTGTGAAACTACGATTAATTTAATTGGTAAGGGTTTATTGAGCCTATTATCAAGATTATAGTTTTCTGGTTACTTCTTTTAGTCGACTTTAGATTTATAGTTATGTAATATTAGTTCAATATTTAAATTGACTTTAAATTTAGTCCATTAACAGTTTTTATTTAATAAGTAATTCTTGGATGATTACAAATGAAAATCGCATTCAAAAGTATTGTTTAAGATAATATTTTTATGGCCGTAATAAATATTGAATATGAATATAATAATTTCAACCGAAACCTTTAAAATGATGGAACGTATTTTTCAAAGAACTGACAAAAAGACATTTGGAATAACTTCCTTCTGCCTGTCCATAAATTACATCATCTATCTTAGACCCTGATGTTCTCACAGAAATATTTAAAAAAATTCTAATAGATATTACTTTTAACATTTTTCTTTAGTTCTAAGAAAATTTTTATCGATTTTATTTATGATCATCTTCGTTTTTGTATATGATATTGAGCTTATAAAAAGAAAAAAAAAATACAGTCTTTTATTCAGTGCATATTCTCTAGTGCACTAAAAAGAAAAGTAGAAGCTAAAGAAACACGATGATATATTGCAGATATATTCACAAACTACAATAATTTTAAGTCTAAGATAATGTAGAAATTCACACAGTTTTCTTAATTTTCTTCAACCTACATTAGTTATAGGTTAAATGTTAAATTAAATAATAACACCACGAATTTGCAATGTACATTCATGTTTTTTTCGGAATATAGCAACTATTTATTATAAAGAAAATTGGAATAGGAAAAGTGTTATCTCCAAACAAACAAACCAATCTGTGGGATTTATATTAGTTTGATATCACTAATGCTTGCACGATTGATCCCTTCTTTTTAGAGAAGTGAAACGATGCAAAGATGACGAATACAAGTTTAAATGCTGTGAAAATCAGCGGGTGTGGAACCCATCGCAACAATTTCAAAAAAAAAAAAAATTAAAACTTAAACTAAACTTCAAAAAAGAAAAATATGAACAATTAGTGTTTTCAATACATATGATCCCTGAGGATATCGGTGTTTTATCATCCAGATCGAACATACTGTTAAATCACGTAATAATTGTAAAATTAAATTTTAAGTGTGTTGACATACATAACACAATACAAGCACAGACTTTTAAAAGTGTTTAGAATTAATCACGACACCTTAAAACGTAAAGACAATAAAAAAATCGGGTTGATTACAATAAATTCCTTAATCAGTAAGTTAAAAGAACATTTTTATTTTCACACTATATTACAGAGTTATTATTAATAATAAAATATAAGATACATACAAAATTAATATTAGGAATTCCATATTACATATGTGTCCATTTAAATGGAACTCAAAACAGTTATTATTGTACCTTGGTATTTGTCTTTTTGGTATTTTTTTCTCGGATTATATACCGTCGAATGGCCTATTTATCAGTATATGGTAATGTTGTCCTTGGATGCCTGCAAGTATAAATGCTGAAACATCTGTGGAATGAAGCGGACCGACACCCCTCTGTAAATGTGTGTACATGTGACCTAGACACTACATATTTTGGAGTCTCACAAATTTATCACAAAAACCCATTATGTTTATACAAGACCTACTTTAGAATATTCGTTCTATGATGCTTTAGACCAATCAATTGCCCTATTTATTACATTGATACGTCGATGATTTGAAATGGTGTCACTGTACTTTTAAGCTATTGTATTTTGAATCCTATGCTTTAGTAACAAGAATATTTTATATATATTGAATTCATATATAGTTATTAGGATCTTGTGGTTGTATCGTCCAGACTGTTATATAGCATTAGTTGATTATATTCTGTGGTTGGTCTGTCGGTGATATTTTTATTGCTAACTACCATTTAATTGCGGTTTGGAACGGGTGGGTTTATCTCAATTTATTAATAAAGAAAATGCATAGTGCACTTTAGTAAAAACAATTAGAATGTTTACTTTATTTATTATATTTTTACATGTGTATCTTTATCGGGGAAAGTAATATATACGTGGTTAAGACTTGTTTTTCTGTGGTGGTCTATCAAATTATATATTGACTTTAAAGTTTTAGATTTCAGAAAACTAATTAAAATAATGTTAAAAATGTATTTAAAACGACATAAAATGAAATAAAATTGCTTTATAAGGGTATGACTTTTTAAATGAAAAAAAATTAACAATATATAGAAACATTGAGGAGTATAAATAAACTATGAGTAGCATATTCATTACCTAGGATAAGGATAAAATATCGATGAAAATATGTAAACAAAATTGACTTTCATAAAATTATTGATAAGTTCTCAATAAATATTTATAAAAATAGAAATAGCTTATCCAATAACAGTTTATACTTTTTTTAAGTAATAACTTCATGTATCTAAAACCGCTACAGCGGAGTTACGACTAACGAGCCTTTGTAGTATCTGAATAAATCTGTCTATTATAGAATTTGCTGACCGTACACTGACAATTTAAAAAGTAACGATACTTTTTAATAGCTGCTCGTAAGTTCTCTTAAATTTTTAAATTAAATGAATTTTTTATATTCTTCTTTTTTTTGTCCATTTTTCTAAACTTTTTCTGTTTAACCGTTTTTGAGGCATTTTGATTGCAAGATTGTAGTTTCAAGTTGAACATTAGGGTTAGTTGTGTCCCAACGTGTGTCTGTGGGAATCAAGGTACATCTTTGACTTTATCTTTTTTGACTGTCGCCATGTCTTCAACCAACAATCACGACACATCTTTTATATTTGATAGAAAATCAGTCTTTTTATTAAACTTTCTTAAAAAAACTAGATAATTGGTTGCATTTTGAATATTAAAAAAAAAATGTATTTCGGGATTAAAAGTATTTTTAAGTAGCATTTATGTATTGTAAAATAAAATATATAAAAACGATTATGACATGTATATATTTGTTTGTTTGTTTCAATAACTTATTCTATTTAACAGAGTTGTATCCCTTGGGTATTTAGGTGGTTGTTTTATGGCTTATCACACATGGCCATCAATGATATCCAGAGACTTGGATGATGGGGAATTGATAGTAATCTTTTGTAACTTTAACTTTGGCTCTTTAGCAACTTTTTGTAAAGGTTAATTAGGATCAGACAACTGAAATGGGACTATGATGATATCTTAAAATCCGATTATTTTTATGTTTGTTAGTAATAAGAACGGTTGATGAATTTATTATTAAGAAGTATTATTTTTGTTTTAAACAATAAATTTAACTAAAACTTATAAATTTAAACGATATATATAATTCTGTATGCCAGGATTTATTATTATTATGTTCTTTTTTAAAATTTGATTATCGGGCTAAAAAAAAATAATGATTATAAAAATCGATTACAAAACCTGCCTCATTAGAATCGATGGCTTATAACAATATCGTTTGTTATTTTTTATATCCGTATAAATCTCTCCAGTGAGTCTTTAAAATAAATTTTGTTACTTTGATGGAACCCTCTCAACAGAGTAGAATCCTTTTCATTTTTCTCAGCAGTAATTACTAAACCTTTTATAAAATCCGTAATTTGTAACAGAAAAATAATATTACAATATTGAAATTTTAACTATTTGTATATATATCAACTGATTAATTATATGTATATATATATCAAAGATATATTATATTATATATAACAACAAGAATGAAACAACGGGATTAAATTTCATCTGATTATCACGTGTCTAACATTGGAACGTATATAGGCTAATCTTGTTTGGTAACAAAATATTTTTGTAAAAAGAAAATGAATGTATATTTACTAGAAAGATACAAGAAATTTCAGTTAAATAAAAAAATTACGATATCTTATCGATAAAAGCGAATCGTTTAGAAAAATTAACGTTTTTTTACCGATTTTTAAATAATACAATAAAATATTTTTTTGATTGTTTATTTAAAAATCGGTAAAAGTAGGTTAAATCTATGTTTTTTATTCCTCTTTACTTAAATTATTGGTAATTGGTACATATAAATATTACAAATATATGTACAATTATTTGCGATGGTGACAATGTGTTCACAACTCGTCATCTGCTTTGTTAATAGAAAATTAATAAAATTCGTTTATATAAAAACCTTACAATTCATCATCCTTCTTACTTGTTTGTTTTGTAATTACTGTATTTTAGTTACCTTATTTTCTGGATAAGGAGAGAACTAGCAATAAGCATGGGTACTTTACTTATATAGTTATAATAAAGAAGAAAACTTTATGTTCCAGGTAATTTAGTTCCAGGAATTATTACGTTTTTCAGGTTAGGTTAATTGCTGTAGTTAAACTGGACATCGGTTTTTAGACGTTAGTTGCTTAGACTACAACCTGAGGGCGTTTTATTTTACTATCTTTCGCTACGTTTCTTATAAATAAATGGCCAGATGATTAAGAACTGCTGGTGAAAAACGACCAGGAAGTAGTGGTCACGTGTAGTCACTTGAGTGAAGCTCGTATAGTTCAGATCAACCTAAGTGTTCTCAAAGAAAGTTGAAAGGCAAAGATACTATTTAGTTTAAATATCTTGCCTGTATCATACCCTAGGGTGAGAGAACAGAAAGCCCAATTATTACTTTTTCGTCCATTTCAAGAACGCACTCAAACTTATAAATATAAATTAAAAAAAAACTCTGTTAAAAATGGAATTTGTTAAAATAATAATATTTTAATGAACTAAATGAACATGATCATCTAATTTCAAATTTAACAATGAAAATCAAAGGATTCTCTAGCTTGTACTCAACTTTTAAATTGCTGCCCAAATGTTAGCCAAAATAATTTGCTCTGAATTAGTGAGGGAAACTAGTTGCCCTTTTATTGTTTAAGTTACCTAATTAGTTGGTGGACCCTCAGATTAATAACCAGGATAGTTGGCGAGTAGACAAACTCGAAGTTTCGTAAAACTTTGACATTACATTGTAATAATATGAGTAAAATTGAAATATTCTGATATAATTAAACCACCTGTGGTTTGAATAAATTATAACAATTTTAGTCGAATAAATATTATATTAACGTAGCCTTAGACTTAGCGACCGTCTTGAGGAGTGGTATGAACGATTTGCCTTTACGTTTATAGTTCCCAGGTTCGATCTTCGGTCAGATAAAATATTTTTAATATTAGTAATTATCTGTCTAATTTGTGAAAGAAAATGTGATATCTTTAAAAGTTTTTTATAAGCAATAGTTTTTTTAAAGACAAATTTAAAAAAAAATTAAGATATATAAAGAAAAATTTAAAACGAACAGACAAAAATCAACTTACAGTATAGACACTCATTTCGTATATTACTTTAAGTAAATATGCAAATTCTGATAACCCGCCAGCATTAAACACATATTCGCTTAAATGACACAAAGTTCTAAATTTGGCACCTGCGTGATTGTTAAAAGTTTCTTCGTAGTACAAAGACTAATGCTTTTGAAATATGAATAATTTAAAAAAAGAATGTTCATTTACTGTTGTAAAATAATAAAGAAATGAGCGATGATGTAAAAAAATACAGTAAAATAACTGTATAACCTAAAAGGAAAAAGATCCTAAGAATGTCGTAGTTTTATTGATAAAAATAATTATTTCGCACCGACAAAAAACAATAGATTTCATATAATTTTTTTTTAAATACTTAAACAGTTGTCGGCATTGTGGTTCAAAGTTTGATACTAATATCATTTTTTATAAGTAATTTTTAAATTATAAAAATGGCTGTCATAGGTCATCAATTATTATTTTAGATCATCTTATAGGAATAAAATTTTCATTTAATAATTGACCTCACAGTCTATGTAACATAACAGTAAGAAACACAAAATATACTTGATAATAAATTTCTCTTCTTCTTACGTTCATTCATGTCTCCATTTGATGTTCAAACTTTGAACATTTTGAACATTTGACTGACTACTGACATTTTTATAATGTAATAATTGACGATTCAAAAGTGCGTGTAAATGCCTATTTGAATAAAGATATTTTGAATTAGAATTTGAATTTGAAAGTTGTTAAAATTAATTCTAATTCAATAAACATTTTTATCTTCAGATCATGCAATATTTAATCCATTTTTTTTTGTGTGTTCTCTCATCTCTTTTAAATGTATCATTTTTCTGTATTTCACTTAGGTTAAACAAAACTACTGGAACAATCTTTATGCTTTTATTTTGAGTGTTCAACTGCATCCTTAAATAAAATTCAAATTTGTGTGTTTTGTAATCACTTCAATAATAGAATTAATATAGAAAAGTTTAATTATTTTAGAAGAATATGCTTTTTCTAAAATATAGTATAGTTAAAAATTAAAATACATTGATACAATAATAGCAAGGTATAATTTTGTAATTTAAAATAACTTTGAAACAAATTTGTCGATTTTTTTAGATGTGAAGAATTTAGACATATTGTAACTTATGTTAAAACTAACTTTAACTCAAGCGTTAAAGCTGTGACGTAGACAATAATGAATTGAAGTTAAAAAGAGCTTACAATATTTGTACTGAAAGTTATTATATACATTTATACTAAATAAATAAATTAATACTATTCTTATAAATGTGTTAATAATAGTAAAAAATTGCATAATTGTATAATAAAATTGTTAAAATGAAGTAACCCCTATACTTAATTTCTATTTTTGTCAGTCATAATTTTAAAACCTCTTTGATAAAAATATCCTGTTTCATTTTAAGTTGTTATCTTAAATATACAGAGCAGGTTAAGTCTTACCAAGATAATAGGGTTTTGAGAAAAGATTCTGTTATTACGGTAAAGGTGTTCTGAGACAATTGGCAGTTAAGATTAAAATTATATAATTCTAAATTATTTTATTTTATAGGTCAGTCTAATGTAGAAATATTTTAGGATGCAAAAGGTATTAAAATAAGTAATTAAATGACTTGCAAATCTTTCAATGTTTAAAGTAATAAGTAATTATTCAAAACTACATAAATTAATTTATTCATATAATTATAGAATGTGTAAACAGATTAAAACAATATTGTTTTAATATAATGTGCAACACTTTCATTGATTTTTCAACTAAAAAAGATAAAAACTGTAGATTATTACTTCTCCTGAAAAATATTTATTTTATTATGAAGGTAGGAGGCATAAGTGTCTAGGTTAGATTTCTTAATTTAGAAAAAAACTAATATAATAAAAAAAAAATAATTAAATGTGATTAAAAGTTATTAAAGTATCTTCATATAAATACATCGATTCGTATAAAAATTACCCATTATATACTATTAATTTTTTAACAAAATTATTAGGAATTTAATATATAATAAATCGGTTATATTTATAAGTGAATAAAATTAAATTGAAATGCTAGGGTTAATTAATTTTAGATTTTTATTTTATTTTTTTATTTTTGTTATCAGTATTACTGGTAACTTCAAACTCAGTGAGAAGGTTAATCCGATAATGTTATTCTGCTAGTCTTGTTTTAAAAGTTAATGGTTTAGTGTAACGAGTCTAAAAGGTAATGGTAGAAATGAACATAAAGAAAATAATTATTATTTCATGAACATTTGTAACTTAATGTATAAAGTACAACGGTTACCGAATGAAATACTTTTAACAACAGTTATTATTAAATGAATCTAGTCATATGATCTAATCTAGACATATAATTACGTGTTATATTGATTAGACATTTGAAAAGATTAGAATAAAAACCAATGTATTTAAAGCAATATTAATTTACTTAGTAAAAATATATATACATATATATTTTAATGTAAGTGCGTTATGAATATGAATGTGCGTTTAATACAATGCGTTATAAATCACTGGAACCGAACTTGTTATTTCGTAATCATTGTAAAATATATATTATTGACGTATTGTAAATAAGGAATAAAACTTATCGATCGATCCAAGAATTATTTTAAAAAATTGTTAAACTCTAAAAACCGTTTATCTGATATTAATATTAGGTTTTACTTTTCTTAAAATTGTAAAATTATGGAAAATAATCCCGAAATTATAATAATATGTGCTGGCTCCGAAAACGCAAATGTCGTACGGATTTCATGCAAACGTATCTTTTTCGATGCATTTGGAAAATAAATGCAACTGAGTTTTTTTTATCCTGTCTGTTCTTTATTCTGTCTGTTTTCAAGCTCCGGGGCTTAGTTTAAACTGACCTAGTTTGACAAGTTTTCGCATACTACGTCAACTGGATTCTGGCTTACCACGAATTCAAAATATAGATACCAAGTACAACCAAAATTATCCCAATACATGTTTATATAAAACACAATAGTAAGTAAAAACTTATGTAAATATAGTGACGGCAAAAATATTTACTTATATTAATATCAATTCAAGAGTATATATAAAAAGAGTCTAGTACTATAAAACAGGAAAACATAAAATATACATAAGTACTTTTTGAAAATTAACTTCATGTATTCATTGTTTTTTTTGTTATTAATTAGAATACCATTTTAGTATTCTTAAATGTTTACAAAAATTATTAAAAATATATATCTTAACATTCCTAAAAATTAAAAAAAACAGAATATATATTTTTAAATGGGTTATTGTTAATCAAATTATTAAATTTTTCGTTTTGTAGAATATCCAACAATGTAAACAAAATGATTATTTTATAAATTACAAATGCTTGTATATGTTTACGGTTCAGATTTATAAATACTATATGCTGTTACATACCCTCTAATCCTTGGTAATGTCGTGTGAATGAGAGCTACCCAATATTTTTTTGTTATAATTTTATTAAAAATTGGTATCTAGTGGTAAAATCCTTGGTAGGCTTGGGGGGTAACAATGTAAGAAGCGGTTATGGATGCGAGCACCATGACATTGACCTTCTCATTTAGAAAAAAGTTATATTATTTTTTATTTATCTAGAAAAATAAGTTCATTGCAAAATAAGGTCGCGAGAAAATGTATGCGAAAAAATGCTAACAAACTTTTATACACACACAAACGTACATATAGGTCTTTAAAAAGTGTTTAGAATTAATCACGTATATAATACAAGCAACCATATCGACATGGTCAGGTGGGGTTAACAAATTTTTAATTAGAGGAAGTGTAATAAATATCATATTTTAGTAGAAATACTATCGGATACTCTATTTTTTATGTTACATCAAAATATATGATAATTTATTTCAGACAAAAAAAAACATATTTATGAAAAAAATATTTTATCTAAACACATTAATTCCTATTGTTTTGTCTATATTCAATTTTCTCTCGAAACAATTAAAAGCAAGAACGACAAAACGTGATATCTATATAAATTCGCGGAACATATATGTTAGAGATTTGGGGAGCCAAAAGGATGTTCTATTTCTCTTATCCCACTTGACATCATTTTTTTGGACACGTTGTACTTTAATTGAAATAAAAATAAAGCTTGAAAGAAATACAAAATAAAAAATCAATATTGTAATGTATGATAAATAAATTTAGATAGAAGTAATAAAATCAAATGTCTTATTCACTCGTTTTATCTTCGTTACCATATAGCATCCCATTGTGTACAAAAAATTTCCATTTCCTTAGTACTAAATTTTAATTCTTAAAAAATCCATATAACGCATTAATATGCCCATTGATAAAACTATATTTTACTGTAATATTTTTTTAAAGGAGGTATATTTATCAACTTTGTTTACTACAAGTCGCTAACTAATTAATATCTTATCTAAATCTACTACAAACATTATTGAATAATTTGTAAGGTATTAATATAAATAGGATTTAGAGGAAAATATAACTAATGATTCAGTAAGCGAATCATCTCGCATATATTAATCATAAACTGCTTAAACTCGTATTCGTCAGCGTCGCATCGTTTCGCATTTAAAGGAGAGATCAATCTTGTGGGCATTAGTGGCATCAAGCTGATATCAATCACACGAATAATTGATCTATGTTTCCGCGGAGGTGAAGCTTTTTCTATTCCATTTTTTCGTTATATAAAGAAGTACATAGTAGCTATCAAAAATATAAACACATACTGTATTAAATATTGGTCCCGGACTTAACTTGTACATAATGAATCCTTTCTTTTGTAATATGTTACTGAAGAGAAACTATTAAGTTTTGTTAACATTTCATTACCTTAGAAGTAATAAGTATTGTGATTTGTGATCCAAAAGCTGACAGTGCACCATTATGTTATTGATATAATGTCTACAGTTGTAGTAAAAAAAGTCGCGAATTAAAAAAACTACTTTTGAAGATATACTCCTAAATTTATAAACTATGAAATAGCGTATATGGTTTGAATAAAAAATTATCAACATTTTCTAATATGCTTATATTTTATATACAAAAACGAAGATCGATCATACCGTCATAACATACACATAAACACATACAAACATGATACAAACACATGGCTAGGTCTTTCAAATAAATTTTATTGGAACTAAAAAATAATGTTTAAAAATAAGTCTTAGCTCTACGGAATAAGGGCACTACAATATTTGTAAAGAGTCAATGAAAACATCATGGTCCATGATAGATGATGTAATTTGTGAGCAGGCCGAAGGAGGTTATTCCAAATGTCCTTTTTGCAAGATATTTGAAAAATAAGATTTCATCATTTCATTTGGATGGAACTTACCTAAGCATCTTCCACATTCATTACAGCCATAAAAATAAGATAATCTCAAGCAAGATATTTGACTAGCAGAGTATAATCTGAATTACGATGCAGATAGACAATTAAAAATTAAACTACTATTTCTTTAACAGTCTTTTTAGTAAAGGAATTTCATAATTTTGATAATGCAATTTATAGTACATTACTACAGTGGTGATCCTGTCAATACGAATCCAGGCGAAGCTGAGACACACATACTTGAGTCTATCAATGTCCATTTACGGCCAAGATTTGTATAGTACTTTTTAATAGTAATTCCTGGAAATTATAACTAAGTAAAATATAAAATATTCACATATTTCAAGTTTTTTTTCGATTTGGGTGACAAAAAAAAAATTCAATTAGAACTTTTGCGACTACTTGAATTTCATGTAGTATTATTAGTTCTTCAAACTTATTGTCTATAATTGAACCTTCATATTGAACAAAATACAATATTATACAACTATTACGTTACAAAATCAATAACGTCGATATATTAATTTTTCACATGCCAAAGTGTTTGTTTTTTTATTCAATAAACCTCAGACGACCGAGAAAAATACGACTTTATTTTCAAGCTAGTTAAAAATTAATATAAAACCTTTGATAAATTATCTCCTTGGTTGCCATGTTACGGAGTAAAAGAGGGTTCAATTTATAAATTACACGACAAATATGAGTTTTCATATATTTTTTTTATATGACGAAGCCAATGCATGACTACATTCCACGTGATAGAAAGTGGTAGTGTAGTCGCAGATGCACATATTATAATCTGCTGGGTATACCGACGGAAGTCAGCTGTTCCAGTCTGTCACAGTGTGTATAAAAATTGACATTTGCGATTTATCTATTGTAGTAGGAGTTTGTGAAAATAATTTAGGTTCCAAGCATATATGAGAAAAAAAATAAACGATATTATATAATGATCAAACAATTTTTTGTATTGGTTAATTTTTAGTTGTTTTATTTTGAACAAACAATAAAATAAAGCAGACAAACAGTAGAGCTGTAGCGCTACAATCAGAGCTTTCATCGGTGCTCACTAAACACTACTTAATCCGATTCAGCCCTAATATTCATCAGTTCTGGGTATTGGCGGGTTGTGGTGCAAATTGTGAGATATTAATTATTAAATGATTTTTAACTTCCATTGCATAAAAATATAAGATTTCTAACTTATTTTAAATATTTCAAGCATTTAGTACAAAATTGATATAGTCAAATAAAATAAAATAAATAAAATATAATAAATATAATAAACCAACTGAGCTTCTTTTCGGTGAATTAGGGTTAAACATAAATCATTATTTTCAGTTAGATATTCACAAATAACAATGTCGCCATAAATTTCTTGTCTTGCTACTGAAGTATACAAATAGACACAATAGATTCTAAAGATCATCGTTTTCTTTTATTTTTTTTACAAAATCCCCTCACAGAACTCTCGGTGAAATAATTTTTTTTTTTACAAAAAACTCTAACAGAAAATATTAAATTCTGTATATTCTAATAACTTGGACCAAAAATGCCTATTTATCTCTCATCTAATTGGATGTTGCGAAAATGTAATGGTTTCTACTTTAAAGATATCAAATTTATGTCATTTTAATTGAGTTTCGATCTAAATGTTTGTTATTAATTTCATTAGTTCAATCATATCCAAAGATTTAATTTATATGAAAAACAACCTTATAGACAAATCGAACAAATAAAAATTAATTCAATATAATATATAAATGAATACTCTCTCTTTTCATAATACAACAAATATTAGGTAAGTGTAGAACATGTAAAAAGAAAAAAGCGTAAATGAGCTGAGGTAAAAACAGACAGGTTTGCTCCGGAAAACTGTACGGAACTTACGCGATCACGTACTCGGAAATGGAATTTTAAATCCACATTTTGTGTTTAACGACATAATACGGTCAGATTTTTTTTTGAGCACACTATTATTGTTGCATATCTTCACTTTTTGTATTTTATCATTATTCATGCTTTTAATATTTTTTCGATAACATTTGTTATATATTTTGAATGTTGCAATTGATGAAAAATATTTTTTTAAACATAAACATTATAACATGAAACCGTAATAAAATATTTTTAATTCTAATCTATTTACATTCTAATTATATTTTAATACCATTTACTTAGATAAATGATCCATTTTAAATGTTTCATTAAAAATAGCTAGTGGATTCAAGTCGTAAAAGGTTTTTTTTCTAGAAAATATAGTTAATGTTCTCGGTAGGATCTATAATAGGAATATGGGTTGAGAGTACTTAGTACCTATGTACTTATCTCCTTTTCCGATCTCAATTGTTTAACGACATAAGGATGTTAAGTTAAGTTTGATAAAAAGGGAAAAAAAATAGAATCTTAAATATTTCGTCAATATAAAAAATACTTTATATACGTGTATTATTTAACCAATTTAATCAATTTCGAGTGCTTTGGTTGCAATTAATAATTCTTTTATATTTCTTTCAAAGTGAATGCAAGCGGAAATTCTTTGAAAAGCTCTGTTTTCATAATAACGCACATTCAAAAGAATAAAATTTAATACTTCCTTGCACTAAAAGGCTTGGGCTGAAACTAAACGGTGTTAAACGAGCCTGTCATTTTCAACAGCATCTGAGTTTCACTCTAACGTTTATGTTATATTCTCTTTATACAGGCATCTATATGCCTTGACATCTAGTTAAATCAGAAAATGTATAAAACAGTGATAGAGCTATTATAGGAATGCTGGGAATGGGAATAATATACAATGCTGGGAATCAAAACAGTCAAAAGTTTAAAAATGTAAATATAATGGAGTGTGGTTTTTAATCTCAGTTTTTTGAAGTAAGTTTGATGTATTACATATCTAGCAGTATGTATGTTTCAAATAAAAATGGCAATTCTTTGTAAATATACCAAACATCTTTGAAATTTGAAAATTACAACATTTACAACAACACAACAGAGATATAGTCGTGGATTTGGTAAGTATGTTTTTAATGTAAGCATTCAAAACTAAATGTCAACGAAAAGGTCATTACTCCAAATAGGTATGCCACAAGGCTCTATTTGAGGGCCTTTTTAGTTTCTCATTTATATAAATGACTCTTCTTACTTTGTGAGGGATAAACATGGGATAGTATTGTTTATTGCTGATTCTTCTCTCATTTCTAACATTATAATGTATCAATCAGTAATTGACGATTTATAAAAATACTTTCTCAGAAGTTATACAATGGCTTAAAGGTAAACATCTGTTTCTTAACGAAAAAAAAAAAAATCCACATTCTAATAATTTCAGAATCAATGTTGATCGGGTTGGGTTAACTCTAAGGTTTTCTGGATTTCTCAAATTACCTTAGATGTTCTCTTAGAATTTCCTCGTTCTTCGAGTTTTGGATGTATTCTATAATTATGGTAATAAAAAGGGATTGGGAGATTTATATATATTACGTTACTTATGGTATTATAATAAAATTATAAAATCCGAACATGCAAAATTTTACTCAAATCGCGAAATTTGTAAGTAAAATTTATAATTAAAGAGAATCTTGACCGCATTAAGAAAATAATATCTATATCGAGTTATTAAGATGTTAAAAAGCAATTCATGTTTACTGAACCTTTATAGTAAATATTTATAATTTCTTCAAAAACAAACCTTCTTTGCTTTTTATGAAATTGATTAATTTTATTTAAATTTAAATATTTAGTTGGCGAATATCAATATCGAAATGAATAAAATGAGTCTTAACAATTTTTATAAATTTATTGAAACACCGGTTTTTAAAACTTTGGCCGTATGTTTCTTCGATGCTTCAGAATCTTTTATTCAGTTTAGTTCGTTGTTTTTATTTAAATCTCGTGTTCTAAAAATTTATATTTTTTATATTTTGGTAATCGTTTAGACCTAGAAAGTTAAAATTTTGCAAAGCCAAATTAAATTCGCTTAAGGAACTTGTTATATCTTCAAATGTATCTTGATACATCTATTTTCATACCTCTATCTCGGGTCCTTGATAACAAATCAATGCAAATCATAGGACGAGTTAAAGCGGTGCATTATCATTACAAGATCAGCCATGGTCAGGCTATCCAATTTATAGAATGATGACAATATCATTAAAGCCACCAAAATACGCCTTGTACGGACTTTTACATTCCCATATTTTTATTGATTTTTTTTATTAACATTACTCTCTGTAATGAGCTCAGAATCAAGACCCGCTTTTAGTACTTTGAACATATTATAATGATGTGATGATGCCATTGAACGCCTAATTATGCGAAGAAGTGTGGAAAGAGTCAGATCCCAACGGAGGCTCTCTCTAAGCTGGAACAAGCATCTCAAAACTGTAACCAACGTGTCGGTAAACAAAAATGCCGCCAATCACCAGCAAAAGTTATTGTAAATCTTAATTTATTGTAAAGAAAAGACACGAAGCGTAGTCTTATGATTGTGACCATAGATCGTGAAGACTATTCCCCTGTTAATAGATATTCAAAAATATTCTTTTTGCTACGCTAGTAGGTAATGCTTATAAGGATGAACATATACTAGCATATATCTAGAGTACGTTGTAAAACCGCTTCAATTGAACGACTAAATAATGTATAAGAGAAGGAAATTGCTAGGCGGGCAGCATTAGATGTAATGCAATAGATAATGTCCGTTTTTAAATAGGCCATTTATTTACTGATTGTTCTTATAACATATCGTATTTATGGTTCCAATATTTGCTGTATATATACAAATATATACATGATATATTTGTATTTGTAGTGTCGCATGTAATTAAATAAAAAATACTTCATCTCATATAATATTACATCATGTCAAAATATTAAAAAAATTATTGATTTATAAGATTACTTAAATATTAAATGTAATATAAAGTTTGTAAGCCTGGTTCTAGTATCAATGAAGTTACTGAAAAGAATAGTGTGGTTGTTTGATCTTTTTATTTCATTGATATTTTTTCAACTTTTGATTAGATTTAAGCAATAAACAATAATAGACACAAACAAGTCAATATTCTAAATCATGATATAATCAATGTATGTACAAACTTAGCTTGAGTTGTTAATACAATAGAGTTCATGAACGCGTGCTAACTACTAGATAAGATGCTTAATTTACTGCGTTCTGCTGCGCCTCGCTGATATGTGATTACAGTTTACCTTAACACTGATATGCATCGATTGCTTTAACAACACTATTTACAATTAGCTTGTACAGAAGTAAATTCAATGTCTAATGATATATATGTATGGATACTAGAAAGTAAATTTTTGATAAAGTGTATCTTCATACTTGCCGCCGTGTACTACTAACAAACAAAAATAAACAAATATACAATTAATTGTCGAATAACCAGCAGCATTTATCATTTGCAGTCGCCCACATGTCGTACATGATTGTCAGCGAAATTCGAAATAGCAACACTAAATTCAATGAAACAAATATAATGGAATTTATAATAACAATAATAAATATTTGAAAGAATTAAATTACTTTTCCAGAAATTGATGTAACTATATGATATATCAGGCGAATCTAACAAATATATAGAATAATATGTATTAAATTCTACAGAACATTTTGTAAGGGAATTTAAACGAAACCGTAAATAAAGTATAATTTTAATATTTTGAAATAAAATACTTGTTGGATAAAAAGGAAAGACTTTACAAAGCTATCGCTATTTCCACTAAAACCTGTAAGATTCAGATAAGCCACTTGGTGACCTAGCACAATGATCCAATCCTGTGCCTAAATATTTGATGGTTTGTGAATGTATCTAACAATATTGCATAATTGTTGTGGCTTCAAACATTTTTGCATAGTTTGTATCTCTTCATTTATTCATTCATCATCTTCATTTGGTAATTACATTTAATATTATAATCATAGAAGTTTTCAATTAAGGGAAAAAGAACTCAAAGTATAGAACAATGACTTAAAACTATTGCCTAAATTGTTGGACATCTCAGGTTCGTTTAAAAACCATATTCCTATTGCTAGGTTTTAGTGGTTGCTACTCAACGAACTATTATAATTAGAATTTTTGTTAATATGCTAGCTAATATCTTATATACAAATAAATATATATGAAAAAGGAAAATCCTAAAAATTTGTAACTTTTCATTACTTTAGCTCACAATTGCAATTGTCATTAATGTAGTGATCATATATTATATAAATACTAACAAAAAGCTCCTTCTATCATATTGAGAAACTTCAGTATAATTAACTACAATATTTACTGGACAATCTCCTTCGTGTCTTCTCCCCCCTACGTTAAATAGGCGAAATATACCGTAACATTAAACACGGATGAAGCCATAATGGAAAATTGAATTATATTAATGAATATAAATCCTTTAAGTTAAATAGGAAAGAGAAAATATCGGAATTTAAAAAATCAATGTACTCTTACTTATGAAAGTTGAATTACATTTTATTCCATCTTATAAAAGAACCTTTAAAATATCACGATCCTATCTTGGACTGCGTTGATTTATAATTTTGTAAGATTTTTGTTTTTATTTACCTAAATGTAATTAAATTATTAATGCATTCTGGGCGAAATGAAATTAAAATTAGTTGTTTGATTGTTTTAATACTTTTAGCAAAAAGTCTACCAGAAAAATTATTATAAACCCAGGGACATTAACAAGCACGAACGTCTTACATTAGAGAAACTACTGACTAAATACACTTCTTCATAAGTTATTATTTAAACTTCTATATAAGTTATTATTCAAATTCTATTAAAAGACGAGCTTCAAATACATGTTTGAATTAATGTCTAGTATTTTGGTTAGGTTCCATAAAACTTCATTAATTCAATATTAAACTTCGAATAAGTTTATTTTAAGCAAAGTTTAATAGAAGAAGCACTCAATAATGTAAAACAAAATAACTAAAAAATATATTTTTTTTAAATGATAAATAAAATATTTCTTTCGGTGAAGATACTCTGTGGATTTCTTGAATGTATTTTTGTATCTTTACGATGCTTTTGAATTAATGTGTCCTAAAAAATAACTATTTTATTATTTATATACAAAAACAATAGCAAAATAATAATTTATCCAAATGTAACTCAAAAATGTCGAATACTTTTAAGTATTTTATTAAAATAGTATTTTATTAACAAAAATTTAATTTAGTATAAGGGCTGAAATTGTACCTTCATTCATCCCTGTCTACCTTAAATATATTTTCTGTCCTCACACCTGGCTTCATTAAATTGTTGAAGGTGCGCCATCCCACAACTTCAACGCCATTGTCTTTCGACCCCATAATATAAAACTAAATAAAAACCAAAGAAATTCGAGATCAAAAACCTTTGTATTATTATATGTATATTGTCATATTTTTAATGTATATATTTTCAATCATGTTAAGTATTAGCAATAAAATTATTTTATTTTTTTGTATGTATACTTTCGTGATCCATGATTACTATTACATATAATTATCCGGCTGAACTCATGTTATTACGATTCCGCCATGCTTAGAGCTCTTGAATGAGGATCCCGAATGGGTTCAAAACTGGTTTGGCAAATTTCGATAGCAATAAAGTGAGTAAAGTCAGTTAATATATAACAAATATATACCCTTTAAAGTTTAAATCAACGCTACAAAATATAAGCTGTACCAACCACCGTACCTTATTTTCAAGTGTCAAGATGTATTGGGAATTTTATTTACCATACAATACTTTGTATAATTTTTGTATTACTATACATAATAATAAAAATAATACATTTATTATCTATATCTAAGGAGCAGCGACAGTAATGATCAAAACAATCCACGTCAGAATTGTAGTATCTTGCAATGCTACAAATTGAATTGGTATATTCGTGATAACAAAGAGAATACTATTCTAAGAACAATTTATATTTCAAATAGATACTTGAATGGTATTTTTGTAGTAAGATTTCAGAAGAAATCAAAATGCAGTAAATAAATTTTGGCATAAATTATATATTTTTTTTATATTCAGTTAAAATTTAGACATTGGTAACTTTTATAATTAAATTCATTTTGTATTTTATATTAGATTTTAATAAACTTATATTTAAAAACTGCAGGTTATTACAAATTTTAGCAAATATTCAATATCTAGTTATGTCGTCCCAAACCGCTGAGTTAGCACCTAGTATTGTCCGCCGTCAGGCGATATTCTAAGAATAAGACAATAGCGGCACCTCCTTTGGGTGGTCCGATTTAATTGTAATTATTCATTGAATAATTATTAAGATCAGTCTGTTTAAGGTAGCTTAAGTGAATACTTGTTTAACAAATATAATTTTTAATTAAAATAAATCTTTTTTAAAAAGTCCTTTGCCGTGCACAGAACTTGACTATCTTTATTTACAAATATGTTTAATTGCAATACATAATAACACTTAAGAAGAAGAAATTTTTAAGTTCAAGTTACTTTTACACTATACAATAATACCAATGTTGTAGGTGTCTGACTGAACAGTAATTATCGCACATTTTCTTAAAACCTATATTGTGACGAAAAAGACCTTGATCAGATTATTTTAATTTATAAATTCAATTAGGGTACTTATTTTGTAATGTTACATCTTTGGCAGTATAAATGAGAAATAACAGTAAAAGTAAGAAGAGATCTGTTGTTAAATTAAATAAATACTGCTATTGGGAAGAAAATTAACGAGTTAAATATATTACATTAACTAGTGAGTAAATTAAATGATGTTTTAATTCATTAATGAACCACTTTTAAGCACTTAATAGATATTAAAATAAGTATATCAATTTCAGAAATAATTAATCAGTTAAAAGCGTCAGATGAAACGATTCAATATGATAGTGGTACAAATAAAGCTTACATTACAAATATATTTAAATTATTATCAATAATAAGTATATTACACAAATAATATAAACAATGAAATTCCTTTAGTTACTTACCATGTGGTGCAAAGTAAATATAGTAAGAATTTGAAATATAAACATATTTATTTATATAATATAGGAAATTAAAAAAAAATGTTAATATAATAAAAGTAAAGAAAGGTCTGTAAGATTTTTTTAAAGTATAAAATATATAAATATATAGTTACAAAATACGCTTTTTTTTTAAATTTTTGCAACAGCCAGTAAAAGATCAGGCCTTCCACAATCCTTCAGCGCGATGGTCAGCAGCGAGAGGTGCTGGGTCGTAATGGCCTCCTTCTGCGAGCAAGTCATCGCCGCAAAGGAGGCCTCAGAGCGGGACAGGGAGTTCGCCTCGTCCGCTGACCCGCTCCGTAGGGGGAGACTGGGTAGAAGGAGGCGGGAATGCGCCCGTCGCTTCCTTCCTCAGTTGTAGGCCTGGTGAGGGAGAGGGTGACCCCCCTTACCTAACATAGGCCTACGATGGGAGGGTGCTCTTCGTTGCTGGGGGCACCCTCATTCGGGAGGTCTTGCCGGGGCGTCGCGGTGTGTGCTAACGCGATCCCGTGACGTCCCATTACGGCGCAGAGGGCAACCGTTGGTTTTTTAGTGGGTAGCCTTAAAAATGGCAGCATCCTCTATGCTGCCGGGTAGTCCCACATCACCCCCCGGTCGTCACCCCCATGGGCCGACGGGGTACCCGTAACGGGTTTTTCCAACGGAAAAAAAGGCCTTCCACAATCCTTATGAGTAATTAAAATATTACAATTAAAAAAAAAATTAACTGCATAAACTTTCTTAATGCAGTAACATGAATTTAAAACAAGAGATGAATCCTGAATAAAAATTTTATTTTTTATATATTTGTGTTGTTTTGTAGCTTTAATTTTACTCAAACGACCAGATAATTAAAATATTCTAGATTTTTGAAAATATTTAATAAATACTACGTGTTACGTGTTAACTAATACACTATATCTCTCTATATATTCAACATACATAAACTAATATAGAATGTTAAAGTAGTTGTATGAGGTGTTGTCATCTCGAAGTCTAATCGAATGCAAGCACTTCTGAGATCCAACAGTGCGTGTTACGTTCAGTCGTTCACATGTGACGGGTCATCAATGGCAAAGTAAACGTCGTCATAATGTATTCTCGTAAAAGGAAACCACAATAACAGGCTGAATATTGTTAAAAAACATTCACGTTATTTTGTTGGAACGCGTAATGAAACATGTGTCAATTTATCAATATATTAAAATTTTAATGTTCCTTCATCTACTAGAATTTACGAGTTTAATGAAATCCTTTAAGCTTATCAAATTTCATTAAATAAAAAGCTACCCTAACATTAGCACAAATCATATGTATTTATTTATTATTTATTAAATCTTTTTTTGTATAAAGTATTTTAAAACCTTTTGGGGACTAACTGAAAAACACAAATGGGGAAATAGTGAATAAATATATATAAAGAAATGTATTTATGAGAATAATATGTAACTTGAAAACAGATATATTTTTAAATGTATATTCGTAAATAAACAAGTATTATTTATATTTATATAAATATACTCGTACTTAAATAAATAATTCAGAGCGAAAACATGTGTTTTTATTTATATTATATTTATGTAGGTTTATTTTATTTATATGTTTATATTTATATAGCTACGACTGATAACATATGTATATCACAACACAATTTATAAAGGCGAAACAAAACTAACAATTAATTTTAAAATTAATACTCTAACAAAATAATGTAAATGTTTTATTTAGTCTATAATTTTTGAACGTATAATAAAGATTTCTTTATATTAATGATACAATTTATTCTACTGAACATAGTCTATTTTAGCGAAAAAAATATGTGAAGAATACTTTGTAAAATGAAAAAATAATAAAACATAACAGTATCAACTGCACTTACAACATCCTGACATTGTAAAACATCAACTTGATGATAATGAGAATGTAACAAAGCTTTACATAGCAATCTCTACTGGAATCAGTAGTACAATGGCTTTAGATAATCTACTCGGCGGTTTGGCAAAACGACAACGATAGTGTACCTGTCTCAATATCTAGAGGTAGTTTTAGAGTTTAAAATAATCTTGTATTCAATAAAATAATACCAAGTAACTTAAAATTATGTCTTTATGTAATTTGAATTATTTTTGAAACATTCCATTCTCAAAGAGTAATGTAAAGTGTGGTATATTGTGTAGAAATCTAATCCGCATTTTTAATATATAAAACTCAGAAAAAATCCTAAAAAACAATGTTATACTTCTATTTATACATCTTAATACTAAAGAAAACAATGTTCTGTGGTAAGTAATATTACGTAACACAGTCTATATTTTCCGAGTAATGAAAAATAACAAAAGGCGCTGCGAATGTCGTCAGTCATTATTTTTTACGCGATCGTTTTCAAAGAGAGCACCGCTTACAAATAAATGGGGTTGAACCATGTGCTTGTTAGGTCGCTCGTTACGCCTCGGTATGATCTGATTTTATTGTAACGAAACGCATTCGTTAAAACTGCTCCCAAAAACAGAAGTAGAATAAAAAGAAAAGATACATGATAAAATTTCTTATTTTTAATGAATATTAATAATTAGATTTTTATTTTGTAGTTATAAGCCGAAGTGTTGTTATATATGAATGAAAATCGAATTGCATTATTTAATAGTATTTTTATATTTAAAAAGTAAAAAAAAGCCATAATAAAAAAAATGGCATCCAGACATTCAAAGTTAGCAACTAAAAGTTTACTAGCTCTACTGTATGTAGGATTTAATCAATGTTTTAGTTATTTCTGTCAATTAGTATAAACAGATATTATAAAAAAAAATGGGATAACCCTTTGTTGAAATAACAGAAGCTGAAAATATTTAAAATTTCAATGTAGTTTTTTTCAACAATAAGAACAATTAAGAATGAATTCAGGTAAAATGTATTGCTGTGTTCATGGAGACAATGTTCAAAATTCAAGTATGCTGTCGCTTCATGTCCGAGAATGGCTCATGACTTCAAAACAATGGAACTTCGTGTATATTGAACGATTTGCAAACAATATCGTATTAAATTACTTCATTCTATTTAAAGAAAAAAAGTATTATATAATATATATGTACTTGTACTATATAATCACCTATAAAATGTTTAAACCTATTTTGTCCTAGGATAATAACATTTATAGAATATTAAATAAGATTTTAATTATTATCGATGACACGCTGGTGCTTATTTTAATAAACTAAATTTCCACATCTGGGTCCTACTATTCTACTATATAGATAAAAAAATTACAGCCATATAAAAGTTATTATCTGCGTAAAAGAATAATTAAGGATCGAAGAGGCATTCAAGCGTTGATAAATAATTATATTCACATGTTTACTTAAGATAATAACATCACCAAATAAAAAGCGTAAAGACTTCTTTTGTAATTTATTTATTGTTTCTTTTCAATAATCTATCTCGCTTTTCAATAAGCTAGTCCCCAACTCACTAATTTCACATCACTTCATTAAAATTATTTTTTGAAATGAAATATACAAAAGAATCTATAAACGTTGTATGCATTTACTTTTTTTAGGTCTACAGATATTAATAAGATGTAACCAGGGACAAAATACACTTATACACTATAGAAACTTTATTGAATATTATAACAATATTTATTATAAAATATTTTTGTTTTTATTCTAATATAATTTGTTCTCCTTTATAAAACTTTAAATATATTTTCTTAATCATTATTCAATCAGTAAGTAATCTTGAAAAACTTATTGAGTGCAAGTTATAATAAATGAGAAAGAAAAAATCACAATATTACAAGTCTCGCTATAACTTTTAGGAGAATTATTATT
Organism: Mechanitis mazaeus; assembly: GCA_959347395.1. Classification (NCBI taxonomy): domain Eukaryota; kingdom Metazoa; phylum Arthropoda; class Insecta; order Lepidoptera; family Nymphalidae; genus Mechanitis; species Mechanitis mazaeus. Next base: position 11,766,274 of record OY365754.1, read on the forward strand.
ATGGCCTTGAGCAAGTCTTCATTCTGACCTCATTTTCATAGGAAAATTAAAGTAATTAATCTTCGTTAAGTGAGTTTCCATGTTCTTGATAGCGATTATTGCTCTTGTTAAAATCAACTTACGTTTTCATTTAAATAAACTCAATATATAACTTTGACAATCTTAATATTAATGATTTTAGTTTTCTATATAACTTATATAAGAATTATTATTTATGAATGAGAACAAACTAAAGTCAAATAAAAGAAGTGAAGTAAAGATAAGTCTTCGTAAAATTATTATGTAACCAATTCCGTTTTAAAAATAATAAGTTTTTATCTTTATTTTTAATCCGCTTTCAAACGTGCAAACAATTTATTTAAACTAGCAATTACAAAAAAAAACATAAAGAAATTAAAATAATTAAATGAATTTAAATATTTCTTATTTTATAAATATTAGACAGTTTTTTCATGGAAATCCATGTACTAGGTTATAATACATATCAAGAATATAAGATTATATTCTTTTTATTTCATGACGTTTCGTCTTGAAATTGTGTTCGCAGGCTGGCTGTCGTAGCGCTGCACGCCCCCGCAATGAACCATGAGGTCGAAATTTCGTCATCTACCCGCACATCCTTCATATTAAAAAAAATGATTTTTCGCTATGTACCGTCACATACAACATTCACAGTGTCCCTATTCTGTATGCTAATCGTCGCATCCCTATTCTGATATTTAACCGATTGCGCAAAAAATTATTTATCATTGGTTTTAACGCCCCTGAAAATTTTAATGAAGCATTCTGACTACAAGTTTTGTTTCTTGATTTCAATACTTTCACGTATAAAAGCATAAAAGTCTGTAGAGGATTTTTGTATAGTGAAATTCTGCTGCATGTTCTGTGAACGCTGATTGGCTCGTCTGCCGGTTCTTTACAACAGCAATAGACAGCTTCGTTTAGCCTATGCAGGAGCAGCCACAGTTGCAGTTTATTTTATAAAAAGATTAAGATTTATTTATATTACCCAAACATCGTTTATGTAAAAGAAAAGAAAAAATAATAAAAAGTAACAATATATAAAAACACATAATTTTCAATGTTTAAAACGAACATTGCGTTCCAATAAACATTAATATTAACTTTTTACCTGCACATACAATTGAGATATAAATCACCTAAAACCCTTTCGGTACATAAAACTCCATTCTCTCAGATATATGTTGCCATAGGATTCAAGGTTGCGCATAAATCACAGAAAGAAAGCCTCCATTTTAATTGTAAGAATGAGTCGTTACAATTACATTCACTGAAAGACAAGACAAATAATTTTCGTAGTAGAATAGTTTTAGATTTTTGATATCTGAAATTCGTTTAACTATTTCTAGTTTTTTTTTATGTTTTACATTAACATATTTTATTATAGAGAAGGAAGTCAAAATACAATTTTACATATAATTTTTGAGTATTTTGTATTTGTTTGTATAGTTTGTCAATTTGAATGTTTTAATCAGCTATTTGGATGATCTTTCACATGTATAAAATAACATATTATTTTCACATGTAATAATATATTCAGGAATTAAAACTTTATATACAAAGCTTTGAGACAACTTGTGATAGCAACCGATGTACATATAGCGAATAAAACATTTAAGATACTATTTATTATAATATAAATTAATATTTACTCTAAAAATAATGAGATTCATAACAATATTAAGATAAAACAAAGTATAAATAATTATTTGTAATAAATAAAAATATATTTTATTCATATTCATATTATAATCTATAGTTATTTAGAACAAAAGAGAATTTATATCAAATGCGAGCTCTTATACCATTAATTCAACTTGGTTGGAAAAATGAATTAACATCTGCTTTACAGTGGAACAGGGCCATAATATAAATGAATAAGAAAATAGGGCACGTACTGATTGACGAGTGAATAAATGTAAAGTTCAATGGCGAACGCTCTTATAGCACTTACATGTAGAAAACTTCTCTAAACAAACTACGACTAAAATATAAACATAACATTATAATATAAACATTATTATTTTATGAACGAATTTTTTTAAACATTATTATTTTTTGAACATACCTCTCAATTGCCTGACGTTTCGACACGGTTGCACCGGTGGTCACAGGCTGTCTCTTTTTTCTAAATAAATTCGGTTATTGTTATTAATCAATAAATATCGTAATCTTGACCTATTTTTATTTAAAAAAAAAATTAATAAAATAATTTTACTTAATAACGAAATCATAATACACAAATCTAAAATTATGAAACGTAAGTATGGTTCTTAAAGTATTTCGACCAAAAAGTAAAGAAAATATTAATTATTGATTATCATATAATTCCTCAAACTTAATGATTAGTGTAGTTTATTTAGGAGAAAATGGCAAAATTCCGTTATTTATCCTCAAGTCGAAATTAGTTTTTATTAGGTAATATTCAGTAATTATTGTTAAACTAAGCGAATACATTTTTCCTTTGAATATTTTCTGGAAGAAATCCTAACGACTTTAAAACTATCGTTCCTTTGAGCTTTTAAAATTTGAGGTTCTTTGAGATAAAATTAAAATTTATTTTTGAACGCTGTCTACATCAGAGTGGTAAACTTTATCGATTTCACACAATGTTATAAATGTAAAGAAACAACTACCGCCTTATTCGGTTTATATCTTGTTCTGTGAAGATTCTTTGTATTAATTAAACAATATTGGTTACGTATCTATGCGAAGAAGCATATATCTAATATATTAATTATATTTAAAGGTAAAATTAATAAAATAATTATTATAACGCTTGTATCCTTTAAATATTCTATACAGATAAAATTACAGTTAAAAGTTCTTAATAAAAATGATCAATTTAATTGTTTAAAGAATATGGTACATCATATGCTATATATATATATATATATATATATATATATATATATATATATATATATATATAGCATATGCTATATGTATAGTGTATATGCTATATATAATTTTCAATGATGTTTGTTTTTATCGGAATGTTTTTAAATGATAAGAGACATGATGAGGTATTTTTTTATTTATTTTTATTTTTATTTTTATTTTTATTTTTATTTTTATTTTTATATTTAAATTTTTATTTTATATTTATATATGAATCATAACAAAATTAATATATATTTTTTTTTATGCAAAGTTTTGCAATGTTATAAATGCAAAAGTTCAAAAATATTGTGAATATTTTCGAAGAAAGCAAATATGATACATTAAACATTTAAAAAAAGTTTACCATTACAGCTCTTTACTTGTTTTTCGCTTTTATCGATAAAAGGCAAAATATATATCGAGAATTATTATTATAGATACACGACCGATTTCAGTTGAATATTTTTATAATATTAATGTTTTTCTCTTTTATTCGCCCACATTTTATTTTATGTATCACGATACAGTATCTCTTTTTGTCATAGTAGAAAATATCATTCGATTTTGTTAGGGATATTATCTGAAAACTGCATACTAAATGCCTGGAAAATTGAAAGATGAACAAGTTGTTAAAAACAAATAAAAGAAAAAAAACTTAGTAAAGCTATTAAACAGTATCGTTACTTTTTAAATTGTCAGTGTACGGTCAGCAAATTCTATAATAGACAGATTTATTCAGATACTACAAAGGCTCGTTAGTCGTAACTCCGCTGTCGCAGTTTTAAATACATGAAGTTATTACTTTAAAAAAGTAAAAACTATTAACAGATAAGTTATTTGTTATGTTTCTGTCCAGGTTTTCATATTCATAAATATTTATTGAGAAATTTTATGATCGACAATTTTGTTTACATATTTGCATGAATATTGTATCCTTACCCTATTTAATAAAAATGCTGCTAATAGTTTATATAATATTTCTATATGTTGTTAGATATATAAAATCATTATTAACTTATATATGGTTTATATTTTATTATATGACGTTAATGAATTGGTTAAAATTTATTTACTTCAATTTCTCCTTTTTGTGAAATATACAACATTAAAGTCAATATATAATTTGATAGACCACCGTTTCAAAAGGAAAAAAAAAGGTATTGTAATAGTTTCTCAAAACTTCAAATCTTTTTTAAAACATATTTCAAATTAAATAAAGGAAAACATCAAAATCTGTTTTATACATTTTTGAAAGTACTTCGCATTCTCTTTTATTTTTTATGCAATTCGTTTTAAACAATTTAAATTACTTAAATTATAATTAAATATTTAAAGGATAAATTAAAAAAAAATATTAATATTTTTTTATAATAGATTCTACCCTTTTTCAGTTTAAAACCATCATTCTAATCGATTGAACTTTTAAATTCTTGTATATATATGTATGTATGTATGTAGGAGCCTACTGCTGCATATGTGAGAACAGCTGTTTATTTAGGGTCTTTTTTCGTGAGGCCTAAGTTTGTTTGAAACATTTTTAGTAAAGCCCCTTTTTTAGAAGGAACAACCGTTAAATGGGATGTTATTTTTGTTTGTGTATCTCAATAAAAAAATTACGTTCCATTTTAAACTTCTGTCTGTTTCTAAATCTGACTGACTAACTGACTGAGTGACAGACAACTATACAGACTTAAAGCCATTGATAAAAATATATTAAAGTCAAATAAAATAAACATACTTATTGCTCTTTTTTCTTATTGTTATGGAGCATTTTGCATTTTCTTTGTTAATAAATCAAGTTAATTGCACCCGTTCCAAACCGCAATTAAATGTTTGTTTACAATAAAGATATTATACACAGACTAACCACAGAACACAATCAACTAATCTTATAAAGGCGTTGATATCTTTATTGCTACAGCATAAGGGTTAAAATGCAATGGCATATACATACAGTAACACAATATCAATTCATCGAGGTATGATTGTATTAGACAGGGCAATTTGTAGGCCTAAAGCATTATAACAATAGAACGTATATTCAATAGTAGTTCTAGTATTATTGACGTATTAAAGATTTCTGATATATATTTGAGATTGTTTTATGTCTCCAAATCTTCTATATGAAGAAGGCTCCTCATTCGAGAGGGGGGTCAAAATGAGTATAGTATCCATATTTTCAAAAATTCACAGAAGAAATCACCATATGAAAACAAATACTGCCAGCTGAAGATCCATAATCCGACAAAAAAAAAATACAAAACGTCTGAAAAAATTTGAAAGTTAAAAGTACAATGGTAGCAGTTTCGAGTTCTATTTAAATGGACACAAATCTAACTAAGAATACACTATAGGTCTTAGTGAATACTTATACTCAGTTAATTTATTTAATTAACTAAAGGTTAGTCATCACACAATAAACAAAAAAACTAGTGCTTTTTATTTTATAAAATTACGCCAAACCCTTTAAAAAAATATTTTGCACCAAAAATAACTATTTAAAAGGTAGAAGTGAATATTTCATTGACACATCACATTTTTTGAACATTTTCATTGCTTCTATGAGATATATATTTGAGATAAAATTATCAAATTGAACAACATGAAAATAAAATCATGTACTAATTTTAATATATCCAATATGAAAATAATGAAAAATAAAATGTTACATTTAAAGTAATAATATTTTCGAAGAATAAAAACTAGTTTAACTTTTTAAATTAGTAGCAAAAACTTTACAATACATATAAATAAAAATAAGTCTGTATAGGCAAAACACTTACAAAAACAGAAAACTGAAGTATTCAGACTGACTGAATTACTGACAGACACTTACATCTCGTCTACCCGTGAACACAATTGCTGCTAAGCATTCGAAACGTCGGGTTAAAATAAAAATGTAACCAAATTATACGCGAGTTTAATCTGTAAAAAATAGTTTTATTGTTAAATGTGTACCCGTGATAATCTAAGAAAATACTATATACAGATACACATTCATTATTATAAATTTGAAAAAAAGTAATGCTCATATATTTGTACAGAATATAAAATAAATATACTTATTTTTTTTGTTAGTACATTGGTTTCACACGGATCTAAGGGCAGTTCACTAGTTTTAAATAATAACGACATGCTTTATAAAAAATAACATACCAGTATGAAACGAATTGAAAATATTTTTAAAGTTCTATAAAATAATTATATTAATCAATCAGCCAAAGTTCTATTTCATATTCTCTCATTAGCAAATGGATTTCTAAATTAAGGCGGTTAAATAGCTTCTTCGGAATATTTCGACGGTGGAAATTTAGGTTTTTTTAGATAAGGTTCAGTAATTACTTTTGAAGCAAATGTAAGAGATTCTTTTATCCTTTCTAAAATGATTACATCTTATGCACTGTTTTTTAAATATATTTAAGTTTTCAATGAATGTGGTTGTAAATAAAAACAACTGATATATTTATGAGACTTAATATTATTGAGGAATGACAAATTGATAGTAATGATAAAATTTAGTATGAAAAATGTAACTGTAGAGGACGCCACATCTAAACATGAAATTCCATCGACCTATCTGTGAGAGTTGTTTTGGAAATTTCAATGATGTGAATCCTCACGAATTGCTTAATGGTCAGAGCGCTGCAAACGTGTTATCGCACGAACGAAGTGAAGGACCAGAAAAATCCTCATATAATGACGTGCAAACTTATTCACTTCAAAGAGACTTAAAAGGATTTTTAACAATAACCATTTGAAATTCGATTTAATAATTAAAAAAATATATATATATTATTGCATTTTATTATCATTCTTATTTTAATTTATTTTATCATATTCAATTCTGCTTGTTCTGCTACTGTAAGATTTTTCGATATTTACTTATTCTCAAGTTACCTTTGACTTAAGAGAAATGGGATTTGAAAACAAAAATATATAAATGTACCAAATCAATAACATTATATTATTTTATACAAAAATTACATTTAAAAAGTCAAATTTTAACAAAGTGGATTTTTGATCATACATTTAAATGAAGAAAATTTGTATTTGTTGTCTTCCGTCTGTAACAGTTGAAAGAATAAAGGATTATTTTGTGTAATCTTTAGTACTAAAATGGTCTTTATGTAAAACATATAATGATAAATTTCTTAGTGGGTTAACTCTGCAATTTAACTTTACGTAACATTACAAAATTTTTTAAAATAATATGAAATTATTCTGCATTATCAAAATATAGTGCTGAGTATAATTAAAAAAAATAATAAGTTAAAACTTATGATTTTATTAAATACTATTTTTCCAATCCACACTAAACCTTTTAATATAACGTATATAACCAACCAATCATAGAACATGGTCTAATCTGATAATGGCGTCAGACTTAGACTGGTGCGTCTTTAAGACTAATCTCCTATCAATACGTATACCCACATTCCTATTGTTCAGCTCGTAAGGGTGGAAACATAATTGCAAGTACGTTCAACATGGAGTGAACCGATTCAATTAAACGATGTAACATTGTAATGGACAAGAAACTTGCTCAGGCTAGATCATTGAATCTGATTCAATAGGTAGCTGGTCAATAATATCTACTGAAAACCTATTTAATTTGTAACTATATTCAGCAGCCAAAACCGTAATTGTATAGAGAAATAAGAATAAAGCAAGGATCATTGCAACTGTTTAAATTATCAACAAATAATGTTACATTTAATTTATATAAATCTTTTATTATTGATATATTTTTATACTTATATCAAATTCAACATAATATAAAACAAGTTATAGTACTGTCATCTTATGTTGTCATCAAACACTGCAGAGACCCGCCAGTATTTCCTCGTTCAGTCGTAATCATGTGACAGTTTATTAAAAGCATTGCAAAACACTGAAAAAAATTAAACAGAAAAATTTACTGATTAATTATTTGAAAATAAACGAATTATTTTCAAATGCATAAAGAAATATATAATTTTTAAATAAGTTATTCAAATTCGCATGTACTTATAATGCGAATAACGTGTTTTTTAAAATAGAATTATTTTAATTTAATTTAAGATCAAAAATGCTGGAAATCTTTTTCAAAATTCCAAACTCTTCTTCTTGTTAACTTTAATAATTTATTTTATTTCTGTTTAGATAATTCTTTTTATTTTGTTTTGTTATTAAAAAGTCCCAATTATAGGTAGTTTATGCGATAGCACTATTTTGAGTGTTTAGTTAAGTGGAACAAACTGCTCTTTCAGCATCCTGACATTGTAGAAGTAATTGAACTTGAAGGAAACGAAGATGCAACAAAGCTTTATGTTGCAATCTCCACTAAAATCAGTAGAATAATGACTTTAGATAAGCCACTTGGCGGTTTCGCAAAACGACTGCGATAGTTTACCTGTTTCAGTGTGTTGAGGGTTTTGTGCAGTTTAAAACAGTCTTGTGAAATATTTGTATACTTAATTTAATAAATTTCTTCACTAAACGAATTAGAATTGTCGAAATAGTGCATATCTATTGTTGATAGCTGATGTAAAATACGAAGTGAATCATCTTTTTTACATTATACATATTACTGACTAAGTACTTACCTTAGCGAGTAAAGACCTTATCCAAAGCATTTTAATAGTCTAACAATAAATATTTGTTTAATATTCATTATGTAATAGTAGTGACATAAACATGTATAAAATACAATATAAGGTAGCTCTATTTAGGATGTACAATATAGTACAGCAGAGAAGGCATTTACACGTCACAGAAGTGATCTGAGAGTTTAGTGTTATAAAATCTATCGTAAAATTACTATGAGTCTAGAGAATTAATAACATTTCTTTCCTCAAGATCATGAATACCTTTAAGTTTACATCTTTTAATTATACTTACATATAGATATAAATACACATTTTGAACCCCAAGAGAAAGCATTACTATCTGCGGGTTACCTACATTTCTGTAGAAAGTATTTAAAATAATTTATTTTTGAAAGTCGCAATCGGTGGTTATGTACTATTGTAAATACAGCTTTTATAAAATTTTCGTCAGTAAATGGGCTAGCATTATTTTTTAATCAATATTGAATGCTAAAATATATATAATATTTCAAACTTTTATTATAATTAAAATAATCAATTAATAATACATGGATAAACGTTTGGTTGTAATTTTTCTACAAGTAAGCGATTTAATTTCACTTCAGTAAACCATTTTCAATACAGATGAAACTAACGCTCTCAGGTAGAGTTTGTCTCTCACAACACATTCTATTATTTTTCATCACCACATCGACGCCAGTCATTATTTTTTACGCGATCGTTTTCAAAGAGAGCACCGCTTACAAATAAATGGGGTTGAACCATGTGCTTGTTAGGTCGCTTGTTACGCCTCGGTATGATCTGATTTTATTGTAACGAAACGCATTCGTTAAAACCGATTTTAACAACACTTGTACATAAATGGTAAATGACATTTATAATTTTGAATTGACCTGATTATTACATATTAGTTATAAACAGATATTCCTACATATTGCTTATGTTTTTTAAAATATCCCCATATTGAATACTGAGTAAAGAATGCTAAATTAATTTAGACGAGTAGTAACGAGACAGCAACGAGGCCGAACATCCAGAGATCGCTGATTTCTGCTCGAGTTGGTATTATTTTTCAATAAAAAATTCATCAACTTTATTTATTTAAATGTTATTGTTTATAATATTTTAAGGTATTTATAAATAAATATCACAAAAACATGATCAATGGCTACCATATTTTTTTTTTAAATTTATTTAAACTTTACGAAAATCTAACCTCAATTGAGGAGCTGTAAATTCTTTCATATTTTTTTGTGATTCGTCAGCAAAGCCTAAAATAATAGCAACCAGACTTGTTCGAGAAGAGAAACAAAAGAGGTTCGTTAGTCACACTACTGTGATCGATATTTTGTAGTCGTGTGGTGTTATGGGTTGAGCTCTTACTTTTCAAATAGGTATGGGGAAAAAAAAGTAGCTATGGGAGTTTTATAAATAGTTTCACAGACTACTGTAAACGTGTAAAACGATTAGACAATAGGTACTTGAGAAGTATGTTTAAGGAACGGGCGTTCAATTAAAATTTTAATGTAGTTTTTTTGCTAAAAAAAATATTAGAAGTTTTTCTACATTTGTAGACACTTTAATCATTGCTACTCAATTTCCAATAAAAACTAATTAAAATAAGCTTTGACTTTTGTGTATATTTAAAGCATTGCAAAAATAATTCAATACTTACGACTTAGGAAAAGTTACAAATGAATTGTTACAACATACATATTATAAAATAATAATCATTTGTAGAATTTCATATCAATAGGATTTAATATGTAAATGTAATTATTGAGACTTCCTAAATATATAAGAAGAGCAATATTTTAAATTAGAATATGCCATCATTATATGAGGGAATCATTGATCACTTACAATAATAGAGACTTAAATAACTTATTGAAAGTAATAAAAACTTCTTTAATATTTTGCACTATTTTGAAGAAATACTTCTTTAAAAGGCTTGTGATTTGAAATTCAAGTCGAGAGCAATAGAGATACAAACACATTCGTCAGAGAATTAATAATAAAGTAAAAGTGAAAGTTTTTTTGGAACGAGTCGAATATTCAGTACGTAAAATCACAAACAACCTTAATAACGTATAATTTCAGTTTAAATCTTATCAATGTAATCTAAATATAAGGCTACCTTCAAACCCATCTTGTGACGAATTGTTGAGCATAAGTTTAAATAAACATTTCGTAGACCTATTTCATTTCAAATAATGGTCAACATTGTTTTAAATATAGGATTACTTTGGTTTTGGCTTAGTTTGTGACGTATAAACGTATAAATATATTATATCCATCCATCTAGCATCAAGCGTCTTATCTAGCATTAATTCAAAAATAAATGTTATATATTACATATCATCTGTAATATATGTAACGTATTATTTTTCTGTAAATTGTATTTATAAACCTTACAATTATTTATCTTCTTAATAGAGAGTAATACATTTAATTTAGCGTATTTTTAAGATTTTTAAACTAGTTTTTATATCCAAAATTAAGTCATATAATTGAATATTTGAAGTTAAAGATGACGTCAATAGAATCAGAGCATGGAGCATCGTAGAAAAGAAAATCGTATCAAATTGCAATTAGAGTATTACAACATTTTACAAGTTATAAAAGTAATTTAACTTAGAACAAAAGCTTAAAGAAGCGGTAAAAAAATGGAATATATAATGAATAGTATTTCGACTAGTAATAGTGACAATAATGTATTTTGTACGAGTAATATGCGTTTTTCCTTAAATTTAAATTAATTTTGCATTTTAGTTATATGGATCAATAGACAGGTCAACTGCGAAACCGCCAAGTGGCTTATCTAAAGCCATTGTGCTACTGATTTTAGTGGAGATTGCGAAGTAACGCTTTGTTGCATGCTCGTTTTCTTCAAGTTCAGTTACTTTTACAATGTGGGGGTGCTTCAAGAGCAATTGGTTGCGATTTGTTTTTATTGTTTGGTAGATTTAAATGAATTTTCTAATAAAGATCCACTTTACTCGTTACTAAATATTCAAAATAGTATCAAATAATTAATGATGGAACTGTCTAATAACAAAACAAAAAAAAAAGTTTTAGGAAATAGAATTTTGAAAGAGAGTTCCACCATTTTTGAGGTAATGCATGTGCTTTTTTAAAATTTAAATCTTAAATTAAAATACTTCTATTTTAAAGAGCACGTTATCCGCAGTATAAGTACATGAGAACTTGGATAAACTATTAAAAAAAAAATGTTTTATTATGCATTTGAAAATATTTCCTTTATTTTATTTCACATGTGTCATTAGTTTGCATATGTTAAAACAAAAAAAAACATATCAACACTAATAAGTTCAGGATTAATAAAATATACATATTATTATTGGTATATATTTTTCACAGATCAAATAATCATTGCCTAAATTGTTCTTATTATTTTTTACAGATAAATTTATTGGTCGTTCAATATCGTGAAAATTCAATTATTTTTTCAGTAGATATTTATTAACGGATCTGTTGTGTCAGATTCAATGATCTAGATTCTAGACTGAGCTAGTTTCTTGTCCATTACAATGTTACATCGTTTAATTGAATCGGTTCACTCCATGTTGAACGTACTTGCAATTATGTTTCCACCCTTACGAGCTGAACAATAGGAATGTGGGTATACGTATTGATAGGAGATTAGTCTTAAAGACGCACCAGTATATGGTCTGACGCCATTATCAGATTAGACGATGTTCTATGATTGGTCGCTACGTGATATATGTGATATTAAGAGTTTCAGTGTGTATTGGAAAAATAATATTTTAGAAGATCACACGCATATACTTTTTAATATTATATCTAGCAGTTCAATGTTTTGATAATGTTTTGATAATGTTTTGATAATGTTTTGATAATTAGATACTTTCTATATATTTTTAGTCTATTAAAATTTCTTCGAATAAAATTTGTCTAAATGTTTTCATTCATAAAAAAATGTGAAAGCGGTATATAGTATATGTTTAAGTAATGATATTTTTTAAGTTTAAATGCATTTGAAGTGAAGTTAGTGCCATCTTCTGTTGTAATTTAGTACACAACCAACAAAATACAACTACTTCGCAGATCCGACAGTATTTGCTACGTTCAGTCGCCCGCATCTGACTGTTTATCAATAGCAAATCAAATATCGAACGATTAAGTGTTCTTGTACAAAAAAAAATAGACTGAATTATATGTAATTAATCACAAACATTTACTTCGATGCATAATTAAACATAATTTATTTTTGTTAAGAGGTCATTAAGATTTTGAATGTACTTTTACTGCAATTGAGTTAATCTGTATCACAGAGATTTCATTAAAAAAAATGTGTTTTTAATAAGCCAAAAATACTTAATACAAAATGTTTTCCTTTAACAGTAATATTAAAAGTCACAAATTAGTAAAATAATAAATAAATTACAATATTGTCAGTGTTTACTTGCACTGCCTTAATAATTAATACTTGTATAAATGAACATTTAATGTTTAATAAAATCATTTCAAATAAAGAAAATGTAAAAATTACTGTTCTATATATATATAATTATATATAATTACTGTATTATACAAGGAATATAATACTTTATATTTTAATCTAATTAGTATATAAATAATACAATAATCAAAGTGTAGTAAGTGATTATTGTATAATACTAATATAATTGAATATTGGAGTTGTACGAGTACATGTTAAATTAATTTAATTGAGATATTTAGATGATTAATTTTACAAGTTTTACGGTTCGTTATACCTAATAGTAAATATGTTATTTTCTTTGCTTTTGTCTAACTATCGTAAGATAAGATTTTTTTTTGTAATAAAATAAATATTTGATAAAAATCAGGATCAGATCAAAAGGGACGAAAAAAGTTTTTTTTTACAAAAGTTGTAAAATATAATTTTGGCAGATAACTTTTAAGAAGACAAAATTTATTTCTTTTATATACTATTAACATCCTATAACCATAAAATTTTTATTAGAGCAGTTGATATTCTGAAGGTAAATATTAAAATAGTTCTGTTTTATCATGAATACATTTTTCCATGAAATTCAATCACATATATACTTTTTCCTTTCAAACTAAAGCGTAATTATTTTTATATTAGTAGTTGCAAAAACTTATTATTTTTATGTTCATTTAACATAAGAATTGAAACAATTTATATTTTATTTATTAAAGATATCGATTTTTATTATACATTTATATTATTAAGGAACTAGATTACTACTTTTGAAATATATTTACAATTAAAATAATATTTATTGAATAAGTAATATAAAACGGCTTAGCTTCATTTTATTTCGATACAAATATTCATATAAAAACACGAATTTCCTTATTAATATGCACCTTTAACTATATGCCCTAAAATAATTTCCGTTGTTTATTATTTTTCTATGGACAACTAAAAATTTATTTTAGTTATCCCCTAAAATCAATGTTTTTCGAAATGCACCGGTATTAGTATTAAAGACATTAATAGAGAGTAGGTAAGTAATATTTTAGTAAAATACAATATAATATGTTCTCGTACAATAAAGTTATTTTATTATTTTATAAACGGGAATTAACGCGCGAAGTAGGTAGTTATATACCTCTCAATTGCCTGACGTTTCGACCAGGTTGCACCAGCCGTGGTCTCAGGCTGTAACCACGGCCGGTTAAATGGGAAAGTTTAAAAGTTAGTAATAAAGTTATTTACAGAAATATGCATACAATTTTAAAGCATCATATTCATATAAAAAAATCAGTGCTCCGTGGTAATTGGAATCCGGATGACGTGGATCCCAGTTGTAAAATGTAGGTCATTTTAAAATAACTCGAATACTAGAAAACTTCAGAGAGATAAAAAAGGAATGAAAAAATCAAGAATGCATTCACTCTCAAAATACCTTGGATAAGCTACGCTTCATGAAATATATACAAAATGTATATTGCTAGAACCACGCCTCTCAGTTAATTTTAGCATTTGCTAGAATACATAGTGTTCATATTATTACTATTTCAATATGTGTAAAAACATATATATTATTTTAGTACTATAATATAGTAGTATTATATAAAAGTATTTAATAACGTCTTCAGTTTTCAGAATACTTAGTTTTGATTTTAAATAAATATAAAAGAACTATTAATTCTAAAAAAATTTATTATTTGTTCATGGAATTTTAAAATAAGGTTATCTTTTATTGACTAGAAAATATAAGAAAAATGAGAGAAATGAGTTCAAGAAATATATCAGGGAAATTGACTATTATAGAAAACATAATTATTAAAAGTGAACTTTAGTGAAACCTTCACAAATATTAACGAAAACAGTTTTTATATATTGCAAGAAAAAAAAAACCTTTTATTATTCAAGTTAAGTTGACCAATCCACAAATTTGTAATGGGTATAGATTGTGAGTAGACAAAACAGTGTTTCCGTTAAACTTACACATTTTGTTGTTAAATACTACAACTATGTTTTATGATACAAGGAGAAGTAGTAACAATTAATATACTATATTGTAATTCTATAACAGAACTTTAAGATTTTCATATTTTTGAATTATATTTACGTAAAAAAAAAACTGCAAAAATCTCTGATATTAATTTGAAGTTTTTTCATCCAATATTGTTGTGATTGCGATGAAGTTATTCCTATAAATTGCTAATAGTCCATCCGTTACAATTTTAAATTGTTCTCTTTTGAATAAATCAAAATTATTCATACTTTAAAATCATTTGGTTGAACATGTATGGAATTGCGGTATTATTGAAAACCATTAAATCAAAAATGTTCATTCGTGTGATTTCGTGATTACAATGTGTTCATATTTTTATTAAATATATATTATAATCTATTGCCGTGAAGTTTTATAGTACGTCATTTGAATTTTATATGCAGTAAAAATATATTATTAATATTTAATATCAATAAAACACATCCAGATAAATATTATAGTTATTACAAACAAATTAAAATTTCAATAAAACTATTTTTCGGATATAACTCGCGTTTATTATTACATTTTTGTATTTAACCCGACGTTTTGGATGCTTTGCAGCAAACGTGTTCGCGGTAAGACGAGATGATGGTGTCTGTCAGTCAGTCAGTTTATTTATCACCTACCTCCAACGGTTCCTGAGTTTACGAGCATAGAGTTCTTATAATAATCTTAGAAAACATTAGAAAATATTAAAATTCATGAATATGTAATATGTAGGATAAATATGAACTTCATAAATTGCTTAGACAGATGAAATTCGGATAAATAAATGATATTTAATGCAACAATAATTGTTCCATTAAATTTAAAATTTAATAATTCGATAAGTATGTCTAAGTTTAAGAAAAGAATATTTGTTGTATATATTTTATTATTATCACAAATGAGTGTCTAGAAAGATATAGTAGCATAAATAAGAGTGAGAGGGCTATATAACTAACGATACAAATAGCGAATTGCTAAGCATATATTAATCATAAAACTGCTTAAACTCGTATTCGTCAGCGTCGCATAGTTTCACATTCACATTTAAAGGAGAGATCAATCTTGCGGGCATTAGTGGCATCGAGCTGATATCAATCACATGGACTGATCTGCTGTGAGGTTAGTGCTTGCGTTATTTATTTAAATGGTTATTATGAATCTTTCAATTTAAAATGTTGAATTGTTATTAAAATGAGTTTTTTGATGTAGGAAACAAACTTATGGCATTGGAGTATTCAGACGGGTCCTAGATAAATTATGAAAACAAAATCAAACCTTTTTTTAAAGATTTTTTTTTTCAATAAAATCAACACTTACAGTTTTAATTATCATAATTATAATCCTTTATCTAATTCTTCTTTTAAAGTATTGTATTTCAAGTATTGTAAATAAAAGCGTTATATGTAGTTGATATTTGAAGAAATCCTATAATCAGAAAGCATAGCTTTAACTTTCTTATATCGTCTCCTTCCTTTATTTTTGAAGTTGCAGACAAAAAAAAACTAAAATGATAAGGAAAATTTTACTACCTATATACATGAGTCAAAACGATTAACTATCCAATTATGTCCCAATGTGTGCATCCCAACAAAAAAAGCAAGCTAAATTCGTAAGTTTTATACGACTGCAACTAGTATGTTGAAAATATTCTAATAGATCTGGTACTTTGGTGTCCACCCATTTCAAAGAGAAAACTTTGTATTTATCCTCCAAAAAACCGTTTTGTCGCCACAGAACAAAAACACAAATCGCCCGGACCCGTATAATGCAACTGAGCACTCGGCTATGTTCACTAGTAATGAACACAAACACACTGTCTTGCTACAAATTTCGTTTTTCCCGTCTTCATTACTTCGTATATCTTGCCTCTAGTCGTTATAAACGTTTTAATTCGTATAATGAATATATACACAAGCTCACAAAGAAGATAAAAATCCTAATTTAGTGCATTATTAAAAAACATGACGTATTTAATACATTAAGTGCTTTTGGTAATATATTTTATTTTTAAAATCGATACTAATTGTTTATATGTTATATAAATAAACTTTATAAGATTAAGTGTAAATAGAAGTATCATTTTATTATATATTTAAAGTTATACTAAAATATAAATTGTTATGAAAGTAAATAGTTAAATCAAAATAAAAATTTCATGGAGATTGATTAATTTTTAAGTTTTAAAGAAGAAGATTAATTTTTACAGCATTTTGGTGTTGCTCAGAAGATAATAGGAAATAAAAATAATAAGTCGTTAAAATTATTGCGTTATCGCAGTATATGCCTTATTAGAAAAGTATGAAATGCGCCGAGGTGAGGAGCGCTGGAGTAACTCTGTATAATATAATAGGGGTATTGTAGTATAATAGGGGTTCTATATAGAAACGAAAAACAGGCAAAAGTTATTCATTCAATTTTTTTTTAATTTTTATTGTCAATGTTAAGCGCCCACTAATTAATTACCTGTTGAATTAATGTTTCTGAGTCGGGCTTGTGGTTTTATGTAAATATTTGTGACGGCTTTACATTTTGACTTATTGCATTTTTGCATTTTTTAATTCTTCTCATCAATTAATATTAATGTTGTTATTGAAATATTTTTTAATAACGCTTGTTTGTTTCTTATATAATATAAAAGACATGTTTAGTCGTTGAAGAGACACAATTAGTTCTGTGTTTTAATATTCATAACAATGAGATTTGGAATATGACATATGGTTATCTCAATCTAATTTAGTCATTTCTTGTTCTAGAAATATGTTTAAAACCTATTTATGCAAAGAACCCTTACTTTTTAATTATTTATATAATATACATTTTTAATATTAAATAAAAAATAGCAAATATTCAATTAAATCTGTTAAAGAATTTAATTTAGAAGGTATTCCATTTGTTGAGTTTCATTTTCATGATAATATTAAGAATAAGGAATAAAAATGGGTACTCAGAAATTACCTAGTTATATTTTTCTACAATTTCAATTGTATAGAATATAAATGTAAATTTTGGTTTTGTTTGGTTTGATAAGATATATATTTTTATATACATTTTTTTAATTGTGTGTTTTGGATGCATTTGTAAGCTTTTTAAGAAAAAAAATTATAAAATAAAAGATTATAGTCTTGATTTTCTAGCAAAGACACTCAAAAAGAATAAAACGAAGTAAATAAAGAGGTTTAGAATGAGTAGGTTCTCGAGTTTTCGCAGTATCTTATCTAAATTCGACTTTTGTATTTTATATAACTCTTCGTATTAGTAGATTTGATACAATTTCTCATTTTGAACATTGGTAGATAACGAAAATATTACAACATATTTGTTGTATAAAGTTAAGCGAAACTATTAAAGAAAAAAGAAAATAGTATTAGTAATCAGAACATTCATTCGTAGTAGCTCCTAATTTTCCGTTTATATATTCATTCAGAGATTCAAATCTGCTTATGACAATAGTTCTAAAAAAGTGTTTATTTATTTGAATAAAAACAATCTTTTTACGTATTTAACTCGCGTATAATTTCGTTACGTTTTAATTTTAACCCGACGTTTCGAATGCTTTGCAGCAATCGTGTTCACGGGTAGACTTACATCTCGTTAAAATTAAAATGTAACCAAATTATACGCGAGTTAAATCCGTAAAAAAATAGTTTTTATTTCAAATGTGTACTCGTGAAAATATAAGAATATACTGAGTTAAATCCGTAAAAAAATAGTTTTTATTTCAAATGTGTACTCGTGAAAATATAAGAATATACTATGTTTATTTATTTACTTATTTTAAAATTTTATTGTAAGATATTAGTATAAAATAATTGTAATACTTATTGTAATATTAATATTAATTTCTTTGTACTATTAAGTAACAAAAATATGAAAAATAAACTAACATTTGTTATTAATAAATAACGTTCAACTAATCTAATTAAATTTCACTAATTAGAGAAAATTCTGAACGCTTCAAGTACATAATTTCTGTAGTGAGGTTTCAAGATTTGTAAAGAAAATTCGTATTGAATGAAGATCAAACAAATTTTAATATATATTTTTGCTTTTCTTGATAAGCCTTTGAAATTTTGTTTTTATTTTTTTTATTTTTTTATTTTTTAACGTCGACATAGGAAACAAGCGGTGGTAGGTTAAGATATTGCTATCTTGTATAATTGATATATATATAAATATATTTTTCGTTTTCTAATATAACATAAAATATTAGTAATTGAAAAAAAATGTCAAATGATTATAATAAACTACACCTAACTGTCATTTATATAGTTCTTAACTCATCACAACGGAGCGTTGGACGGCGACTCTTGGCTTTGGTCCAACGCTTGTAATTATTAATAAGATATATATTTTTAATATATCTACCTAATACAATCTGAAATACTATAAATTTATTAATTATTTGCATAAAATAAAGAACATACCTTTCACTGTATCCAAAAGCTCGCAATCTTTTCACCATTTTAAACTTAATTCCGATTAGACTAATTTGAAAATCTTAATCCAATTAAGATTCTATAGATTTTGAAACAGCACTATTCAGAATAGTTTTCGTAGTTTTTTCCTGTTTACCTTAAATAAAGAATATAATATAAAGTCACAACAAAATCTATTTTTAGTTTTCAACGTTCGTGATCCATGATTACTTATATATATATATATCTGGTTGTACTCACGTAATTACTATTGACAGTTTCCCGAATAGTTTCGAACTCATTCAGGGTTCTTATTCAAGAGCTCTGAATAAGCTCATAAGGATAATTATATATAATAAAACAGATTTTCGTTTTTTATTATTATTTTTGTTTTCTGTAAAGATTGAAACAGATAAAAATACATAATTTATACATAATTGGCACCTAATTTTCATGATAACTTGTAATGATTATGCATTTGAAGTATTAAAAATATAATAATTTTTCGAATTAAGATGAAATTAATATTATGTTTTAGAAGTTTTCAATTTCAATATATATTATAATTTTACTTTTTTCGTTCATTTAGTATTGTAAAAATCTTTAGTTTTTTTTAGTCAATTTTGTCAGGCTATTTATTAAATAAGTTAAATTGTTGACATTAGAACGAGTTTTAAAAATTGAAATTTTGTAATTATGGAGATAGTATATTCATTGTTTTCACTGCTTAAACGGTGAAAATAATCTTTTAAAAATAATACTAAAATAGAATAAATTAAAGTTCTAATTCGCAATATTAGTAAATGATATTGAGTGTTTGAAAAAAATATGAAATCCTCAATTATCTTTAAACAAGATATTCAATCAATTATTATTACTTACCAAAAAAAGTAATGACGTGTTCACATCAATTATATACTGTTTAATTATTGTATGTGTGTTATTCAAATTGAAATTATAATTTGAATAAATTTTAAATTGAATTTCAAATTTCAAATAAAATCTAATATTTTTAGTTAACTTGTCCTTACAGATAAATAATTTACTTTCATCTAAATATTTTGTCATATTTTTCATATATAAATAGAAATAACATTACAAATTTGGTTTTATAAATAATATTGAGACAATTCATTTACGTACATGTAAGTAATATTTTTCTCTAACTCTTATCAGGCTGACAGATAATTTCCTTCAAGATTTAAAACCATTTACGAATTTATAGGGATGTCAAAAAAAAAAACAAAAATTGGTAGTTTTTAATCTAAAATTTAAATTAGTCTTATTTGTATCTTTTTTTTTTCATTAGTATTTTGGTTTAATAAACGTTATACGTTTAAATTTTGTATATCTTATATTTTTAGTGTTATATATAAATATAATATAAATAAAATTGATCTAACCTTTCATGTCTTAAACAGATAAGAAATATCTCTACACAGCGCATTATAAGAGATGGGAATTTTTATTGTTTTGATTATATATTTATTCTCAAAGACGCTATTAAATAAATATGCATTAAGGCGAAGAATAAATATTTAAAAATATAATAAATATTACTTGCATAATTATTACACTAATTATTATTATAAATATTTGTAGCGGGTAATGCCTAAAACCGCAAGTCATGAAAACTAAACAGGCGGGAGACACGCCGATAGGCTTAGAAACTCCAGCAAGAACGCTTTTTGTATTCTGCTTAACAGACAATTTTCACAGAACCCCCGCCACTTTAGATGGTACATAAAACTGATTGGAAATAGACTGTTCACTACGGTATTATGTTGAAAATCATTTCTTTTGACTTCACAAACCATCCAAGAATATTATGTACCAAATTCAAATAATTCTTAAATTAATATTATGTATGACATTCGTATCATATGGAAGTACGATTTCCAACTTAAATATCTTTTACCATTTACATGATGTCAGGTCTACATACTATTCTAGTTAAGTCTGAATGAACTGGTTGTAGTAAAGCCAGACTACATTGCGTTCCAGTACTTCCAGCGTTGTGTACTTGTAATACGTCAACCTGTCATCTAGGAGATTGCATTTTGAAATGAACTCCTTGCGCAGTGCTTTACTCCTCATGTTGTGTCTGTGAAAATATTCAGTTCTATCTTAATTGTTGGGTCACGACATGCATTAGCCCAAACTCTAACAGTACAAGTAAATCTTATTAGAGATCACCGTCCATTTGCCTTCTTTACCTCCAAATCCTTCTGTATCAATGAATGAATGAACAATGAATTAATGCATGAACAATGAATGAATGAATATCCCATATGTCATAAAACTAGTTTTAGTTGTGTTTAAAAATATCTTATAATAAAATAATAAATATATTTATAATACGCATTTTAGAAATAATACCAACGCTACGACAGGAAGGAAGAAAAATAATCGTTTGTCATAGTATGGACACGAAATGGTAAGGAATGAAATTTCAGAAAACCCGTATTATACGAGCCAGTGCCTTTACTAGATATTAGACAATTCAATGTACTTTCATATATTTTTGTTAAAAAGATTTAAAAAATATAATAACTTACAACTAAGCTTAACACTGGGTTAGTTATTTATTTTTTATACAGGTTAGTATTTTCTTAGGTTTTCACGAGTACACATTTGAAATGAACCTATTTTTTACGGATTAAAACTTGCCATTAATTTGGTTATATTTTAATTTTAACCCGACGTTTCGAACGATTTGCAGCAAACGTGTTCATGGGTAGACGAGATGTAAATGTTAGTTTAACATATTACTCATTTTAGTACAACAAGCTAACGATAACATCAATATACTTTAAAAGATATCGAATATATATTTTTATAATCTATTAATGAAATACCAATGGAATGTATTGCCGTATCAATCTGAAATATTTTGCCTCGAAATCGGCTTTTTAATTAGTTGTTATATTTAAGTATCGTGAAATCAAACTTTACACTTATTAAGATTTATATTATTAAATATTCAAAGAAATATATTTTTGTACCAATAGATACGTTTTCTATTATATATATTTAATCTGTGCTCAAGTGAATTTACAGGACTTTCTTGATCCTAATTGTGTGTATAGACCAAAATTGAATTTGAATGCAGTTAATAGATGTAACAAGCAAACTGTTTTCAACATCCAACTCTATATACACTATAGTTAAATTAAGCTATTTATTTTACTAAGTTACCTTTACATTTGTACTACAACAAAGAACTAATTAAATGAAGTTTTTCAGTTCCGTGATTACTATATTTAATTACTTAAGTGATCTTTGTTGCAAATTGCTTTTAAAATTTATTATTAATTGTAAGAGATTTAATATTAAATAATAATTTCTTTACAAATGTTATAATTTAAATTTCTACTAATCAGTACATCAAAACCAATTTAGTTTCATATTTAGCAAACATTAAAACATTTAAAGACCTATCGTTATATAAATATAATAAAAATAAATAGATACTGTTAGATAAATGCAGTTATTGCTTTTAAAGCATACTTTCAAGAAGACTAACAGTACCTGTAATTAGAATTTTGCTTCGGTTCTAACCAAACATTGCTCAAACCGATTTAATTCCAACATTTATCAAGGCTGCGTATTGGCGGGCTGTCGTGTAAGTATTGAAATTGACAGCTTGTAACTAGTTTCATTAATTTTGTATATCAATATTTGGTTAGTAAAGAAACAATTAATTCCATTTATACGTAACTCGTTGTCTCCATGGCATGGTAGGTATGTATTACCAAATCAGATTTCCTTAAAAAAGGGCAATCATTTCATCAAAAATAGTAAGATTTCTTATTTATCTTCTTCGTTCCTAGAAAAAAAAAAATCTTGTTTTATTATTTTAATTAATATAAAAAAAGAACTGTACTATTGATAACTATTTAGTTGAACATATTCAATTTTCACGCAGACAAATAAATGTACCAAATATCTAATAAAATATTTTACCTAAGTTCTTACATCAAATATCATGTATATTCAAAATATTACTCACATCCTACATACGATGCTTTAATAACTCGGGTAGCGACAGCCTGAGGGATTTTGGTTAAAATTAATAAATCTTTCAGATGTTTCCTTCACAATGAATGAGAGCGGAAATTCTGTAAAATCCTATTTTCATAACAATGCATCCTCAAAAGGATAAAATGAAATATTTCCGTGCACCAAAAGGCTTTGGCGTGTAGTCACACCTTTTAGTTAAACGGTATTAAAAGGCGCACGTGATATTCCCTGACGTCATTTCTGAGTTTCACTATGACATTTTACATTTCGTCGTCTTTATGTTATTTGATGTTATATTTCTGTAGAAGAACAGAAATATACATGCTATGTAACATATTCTGTTGAAAAGCGTGTGGTGTCAAATATTTTAAATATAATTCCGCATTCATTTTGTAAGTTACGACAACAAAGTTACTTAAACTTATTTTATATATAACGCTGCATTTAATTGTCTTAAGACAACTCATTAAAAGTGGCAAATCTAAGTTGTTGAAAACTTTCCATTCCGGCAATAAACCACACGAACGCTAAATGACAAAGGTTTTGTGCATTAATATGTCATTAACGGATACTTAATAAGTTTAACATTCCACCCACAATTTAAGGCTTACTACAATAGTACTTTAACTTTATATTTAAAAAGATATTACCGTACGCTTAAAAACATGTATATTTGTAATATGGATTTAATTGACTAAAATAGACTATCGAAAATATTAAATAAATACTATAAAATGTAATAAATGTGTGATTGGAAAGATGTACAGTAAATAAAAGTAGTATCTTTTATTTAGGTAAATAATAATAGACCATTTACACCCCAACTCCAAACAAAAATACGGACTTGAAGTTTGTGTCACTAACCAATAGACTAATAAAAAACTATACGCGATATTTATTAGACAGACAAATTCTATTAGACAAATTATACGCGAGTTTTAATCAGAAAAAATAGTTTTATTTATAATAGAAAACTATCAGTGATTGCTTCAACTTATGAAATTGATTTAGGCCAATTAAATGTCATATAATATAAAAATAAGTATTAAATGTGTAGGTGGCCTTACACTGAAACTGTACTATACTGGTAATCAAGATTCAACTATGGTAATTTTGAAACTGAAATATTGTGAATAGCGATTTCATGTCAGGAATATTCAATTACTTCCAAACTAAGCCATATATAACAGAACTCATGTTTTATTTAAATATCTGTCTCTGGGTTTAACATGTTTTATTATGTTATGTCGGGTATCAGCGACCAATTATTTTGGATTGCCTCATGTTTTTTCGAGGGTTTCCTCTTAAGGCGGCTAAAAAACAACATACAAGTAGATATAACTAAAATACTTTAAAAATGCCCTCATGTGTGAGTGAGGTATACAGACAGATAATATTTAATATTTGAAATATACGGTTTGCAAAATCATGGCTGTTTACAAACTTAAGTCATGTAAAAATAAAATAATACATTTTTTATTTATATTATCAAAGAATATGTCTCCCTAAAATAACAAATTATTACTAAATAATAATTAATTTAAAAACATTATATCAAGAAAATTATTATGTGATAATTTTGCAAACCGAGCAAGAATAGCATTTGTTTACTCTTTTCCCAATTCCAGTCTTCACCATTTAACCGAAAGGTGGTGAAAATTTCGCCCAATTCTCAATGAGTTTTGACCTCAGGTACGTGCATTTTTCTTCATTTCTTTGCCCCATCCCATCCATCGAAAGGACCTCTAAAATTTAGATAAGAGCATGTAATTGATGAATATGAGAACAATAATTGTACAAAAAATATTTTTTTGAAAACAAAAATAATATATTGTTAATATATAGCGTTTATATTATTTTTATTTTACATGTCAAGAACAATGTGGGTGGGGTGTGGTTATCGTTTTTTATAAACCAAAAAAGAAATAAAGAGCAATGGAACATACATCATGTGAAGAAAATTTCATAGAAAAGCTATTTTAAAATTTACCAAATCTTTTTTTAAAAATAATCTTTTTGTTAAGAATTAGTCTTTTCTAAAGATATCAATGGCCGTTGCTACGATAGGTACTGAATAGTCTATTTTAGTCCGAAAATATCCATTTCTAATATATGAATCAAAATGTTGTCTTTAGATTTACATTGTTCATCCCTCGGAGCTTAAGATGACAAAACACTGAACAGTCTTAGGAACACGATAGTGGCATTGGGCCAAGGGTACACAGCTGTAACATTTATTTATTACTTAAACAATAGATGTTTATTTTGTTTAACTATCTTTCCGATTAAATAATATTAAAAATAGATTTAAAATTGCACTTAGTTCAATTTGTTTATTTTATAAAGAAAATAATATTATGTAATTTTTTTTTCCTAATAGATATTAGGAAAAAAAATCAATCACAAAAAACTAATTTATTTATACCTTAATTATTAATTTTAACTTAATTATTAATTTATATTTTTTCTTTTTGCCCCAGGAACATATTTTTTTTTTTTGTATTAAATAATAATAAAGAAAAGTTACCAATGGTGTCATGTCTATTTAATGTAACTATTTTGTTATCATTTTTAAACTTTATTTTTTGTTTTGTTGAAATGGTTTTAATGCATATATATAAAAAAATAGCTTAACACTGTTTCTGTTGTTAATATTATCTAATGATGGAGTACCAACAGGTACTGCATTCCCTTATTTTCTAAATTAATTTGCATCATATCTATTTTGTAATATATGATGCATTATAATCGTTATAATTATTAGTACATTTTCGTGCCCCTTTCCTTACTCAATCTAGCTATAATCAAAATAAGCAGTATAAAAGAAAATAGGTAGAGAGAAGAGTCTGAGTAGAAGCGTTGAATCTGATAAATTTGCCAATAATCTCATCGTATGAACTTGAAATATATCTCACCGCGTAGCAAACCACAATCAGAGCTGAAGGGAGACAAAAGGCTTACTCCTAAGAGCTTGAGAATCTGCATGTAGTAACTTTCCATTTACCTGATATCTCGTTACCCATCGTCTGTCACTTATCATGCTTCATAATTATTATCTTGTTTTAATGATTTTTTATTATTTATTTTACAGTCATGCAATCATGTCCTAAAAAGGACCGCCTTATGTTTTTTATATATATACACATCCCCTAAAAAAATATATTTTAAATCAATTTGTGTTTTATACCCTCTTATAACTATGATAAGACCTAATATTTCTTTGTATTTCCCAAGAGAGTATCTACTACTAAAACAAAAAGGTTTCTATTACGTACAAAAAAGAATAAAATTATCTTCTTAGAAGTTTCGTCTGTCAATATTTATTTACTTTTGTGTTAAATAAAATTACTTTTATCCATCCAGTTTCAAATCAATTATAAGTTTGAAAAATAAATGCAAATATTCATAAGAAATTGATTCAAAAATAAAAATTAGGTATTTAAATCGAATTTAATTATTAAACAAGTAACTAAAAATGTAATAATATTAATAAGTAATTTTTACTAAAATTATTTAATAAAAATGGAGTAAAATACTCTGAAAGATCGAAAAATGATAGGATTAACACTGTAATAATGTTTGAACACTGTCATTGGATAGAACAAGTAGGGATAATAAATATCTACTTAGAGAAAGTTCAATAATTGTCATGCTTTTTAAATATATTGTTTGATACTATTTCAGGGCGTGTAAAATGTTATATATTTATTATTTATTTATTTATTTATTTATGCACAAAGTACAATGGCGGATTTAATGCATTAGGAATTCTTTATCAGTCAACCAAGAGTGATGTAGAGATAAAAGAAGTAGGTGCATGAGGAGAAAAAGAAAAAAAAGAGATAAAATAACAAAATTATATAATAAACCTTTAAAAGTTAATAATAGTTATAGTTTAATCAGGTCAAGTATGGATTAATTTCTTGTTAAGTTATGAGAGATACTATGTAATATTTGATAGTATTCTATTTATTTTTCTAATCAATTTATTAGGTTAATGTAATTTTTAGTGTCATTGTCGTTTATAAAGATAATTCAACAATGCCACAAATAAATACCTATCTAATTTTATTAAGTTCAAATAACTATTTATAATTATTCTATCAACTCGCTCAAAAGGATAATGTTATATCAGCCAAGAAGGTTTAACAATGTAAATAGGAGTTAGATGAATATTAAACTAACGATACAAATAGCGAATTGCTAAGCATATATTAATCATAAAACTGCCTAAACTCGTATTCGTCAGCGTCGCATAGTTTCACATTTAAAGGAGAGATCAATCTTGCGGGCATTAGTGGCATCAAGCTGATATCAATCACATAGACTGATCTGTTTGTGAGGTGAGTGTTTGCGTAACTTAGTCTTTACTTTGTATGAATAATTGAATTTTAAATAATGTATTGTTAGTTAGTTGGTAAATTTTTATATATTAAAAAAGACGACAATAATCTTCTGTCGTAGCAATACTTAGTGTATATGTTCGCCTTTGTATTGAGTGTTCACAGGTTATATTTTATCTTCGTCAATGATTGTTTGCAGGTTTAAATAAAAACCAAACATATAAGTTAGTGATAAAATAAGACCAGCAAATGTAAGTCATTTGTAATGTTCTACGTTTAAAATCAAAATATTAAATTACAGATTGTTATAGATTCACAATAAGGATATATTTTTTTGTGGGTTTTAATTCTTATCGTGATAAATTGAAAATGGATTATCTGATTTGTTGTTATTATAATACATGTTTTTAAAATTATTGTATAAGATAAATTAGTTCCTACAACTATTAGGCTGGTTTCGTTATTCACGCTAACTAACTAGGAGTTTCGTTAACGTACAAATGAATATGCCGTTCAAAAGTAACAACTGAGTTGAAATCACAAGTGATCTGGATCTCCGACATATACCTCGTTAGGTTAAAAAAAAAGCTGCACTAACTTTTGCCAATCCTCTCCGTCAAACTGTCAGCATTCTACCGTGTTCGTAAAAAAAAATAGGCACTAATCACTTGAATCAATCATTTTTGTAGTCTCAATATATTGCCTGTAAAAGAGGAAAATTCTGATAGTATTTATGTGAGTACATACGGATAATTGGATAAAATATTAGTCATATATTATAAAAGTTTTAAATAAGAAAATATTGTATGTTATAAAACAATAGGTATTTTATAAAATTTCATATATTTTCAGTTCAATGATTTATTCTATAGGTAACTCTGATTCAAAAGCTGTTCATTCGAAATTTTAACGCAAGAAAATTGGTGGTCTCTAGAGACCAAAATAAATTGGTTCAAATAGTTTTTTGATGTTAAATCCACAATATGTGGGTGTATGCCATTTATAATATATACTGAATTGTTTTACGAAATGTAAAAGTTTTTCAGTGATTGATTTTCTTAGAAAACTGAACACGCTCTTATCTTGATTATAAAACACAACTGTTTTTGTATTTCCCTTGAGAATATCAACTACTCTAATAAAAACGTTTCAATGTTATATAAATATCGACTTTGTAGTATATAAAAAATTATATTTGGATTTTTTAAATTTTGATTGCTAAATTTAATTACTTTTTTCAAAAACATTATTATCAGTTCGGGTTAACAATATTAGTATATACTCATATTATAATTATAAAAATCTAGTGTTATTGGTTATTTCGAACGAAATATTAGAAAAAGATTATGTCATAAAATTGATTAAAATAATTGAAAAGGTCCCGACCGAAGTAATAGGATCAGACTGTGTGAAGGTTTACATGCTGGCATCGATCAGGTCAAGTATGGAATTATAAATTTCTACTATTTATGTTATGTTTGACAGTATTAAATTTATAAAAGATGCGATAAAAGCTTTTAAAATCATAAGTCGACAAAGAGACCTACTATTATAACAAATCTTAAAATATGACGTAATTATTTTTTATTATATATATAGTTACAAATGTTGTCGTCATTTCCGGCAGAATCACAAAGCAGTACCAATAAGACTAAAAAACTCTGCACAGCATATTATTAGCATTCTTGCGTCGTAGCAGTCATGTTTAGACTTTGTTTAAGATATTTAAATTCTTATATTTTCATAATATAAGAGTTTTGAGATGATATTTTCTTTTATTATCACAAATAAAAACTGTTTCAATTATATTCATTTAAATTATATAACATTGAGATATATAAATAACACTCTTAAGCAAATAAAAAGGGTCGAGGTACTAATACGAGAAAAAGTATTTTAAATTGCGAATCACTTAGCATTAATCATAAGCCTCTTAAGCTCGTATTTGTCAGTGTCGCATCGTTTTGCGTTTAAAGGAAAGATCAATCTTGTGGAGAATTAGTGACATCAAGCTGATATCAATCACACGAATTGGTTTATGTTTGGGAGGAGGTGAGGTGTGTGTGAGTTACTCATTCTAAGGTTTGTTTTCTTGTTTGAAATATTCAATTATCATTAAAACAAGAAGGTATTGTTGTATTAAAAAGATAATTATAGTCATCACTACATCCTTACCCCCTTGCACCACCATGGTGGCACGCCCAACAAGCAGTCGCACGCAGTTCACGCCGCCATTCCGCCATGCGAATAGGTTCGAAACTAGTCTGGCAAATTTCGATAATAATAACGTGAGTACAGACAGGTAATTATATATAATAATAATTATATGTAATAATAATTATAGTCGTGTTCTTGGTTCTGCTTGGTTCTTGCTCTTTGTCGTATTAAGTTGATAGATTATAGATCGTTCTTTTATGATAAATAAACATTTATAGGTGAAAAAAAATAGATTTGAAGTTATTATCTTCCTGTTTACTATAATAACAGCCTGCCCTATTTCCGACATTACTTCATTTATTAATTTAAGTGGTCTTCGTTGCAAATTGCTTTTAAATTTCGACAATCATTCAATTTGGTTTACCATAATATATAATCATATTAAGGTATTACACTCAATATAATTATAAATTTTAACTGGTTTTGTAGGTAAGATAGTCATTGTCATACTACAAACAAATCCAAAGGTTGCAAAGTATTAATGTTAGGATTACCATTTATTCTTTCTAGAATGGTTATGAGTTATTATATAACGCATTAATAAAGAGCTTCATGCATCCAGATTAGTGTACACTGTAGTGGTAGAAAGCGGAGGTACAAATAAGATGAAATAGTTTTCGAGCACTCCCAGTTATACCTGCGGTAGAAATCGCGCAAAAAATGAGATTTTACTAGACAACGGCAATGGATCTAGCCTTTATAGAGCACGGGGTACTCAAAAATCTAAACGGCTTTTCGCTCAATGCGGTGAATTCATAGAATTCGATGCTTCGGTTATGATGACTTGTTCCTTATACAAAGATAGGTCCTAATGTCATCGAGGCTAACTCGGTTTTGGACCTGATGGCCACCAAACTGACCATTACTTAAAATGTGGTCTGGTACTCCACTATTTCGGGATATTCTTTTATGGAGCACTCTAAATAAGAATAAAGAAGAAGAAAGTTTCCTTAGAAAAATCTTACCATCGAAACTGGACCGCGTTTTGTATTTCAAGTTATTACTGAACTTAGTTTATATATATAAAATATTTAAATTAGTTTTTATTGTATATTATGCATATGTCTTATAATTACAAATATTCAATATTCGTATCTCTAACTAAAATACAAAAAAAAAGTTGTAGTACATGCTTATAAAAGAAAGAACGTAAATTTACATAGTAAACAAAAAGGCAAAATATGCTAGGGGAACTGAAATGAAAACAGAGAGGCTTGCTCCGGAATCCGGATCGGAACTGATGCGATCACTTACTCGGAAATGGAATTTTAAATGTACACTTTGTGCTTAAAGATATACCACGGTATTTCTGGATTGCAGTATCTGCTTTATTAGTGTATGAAATTTATTTTTTAAATGACAGTTGATATATATGGATATACTTTATTGTATACAGTCAAATTATTACAAAGCAATTTAAATAAAATTATATTTAACAAAACTGTTATAATTAGGGATACCACAAAATAATATTATAAATTATTTTTCTTTATTCTAATTATATTAAATTTAATCCAAACACTCCATGACTCATTGTAAATTATTTATTAAGAAAGCAAATTGATTGTATTTTGTGGTTTTAATATTGGAATTTTTAGCATAATTATCTGATGATAGGAATAAGGAATACAAATCTAGGAACTTTTTTTTTTTATCTTGTTACTATTTTAATGAGTGACGTTTAGTCGAAAAAAAAAACTGAAAAGTAGATCTTTACTTTACAGGTAATATTGGGAATAAAATAATTTAATGTTATGAATTTTGCTACAACTTTATTAAGGCAATTATTATTTAATAATGTTAACTCATTGGTACTTATGGTAGTTATGCAGCAGTAGGTTATAGCCCAAAGTAAGTATTAAAAACTCTATTTTAAAATTTAAAATATTAAATTAAAGTTTCTTTATATTCTGAAATTATATTAACGGGTAAACACGATATTTCTTTAATTCGAATAAGGTTTTAAACGTGAACTCTGTTTTTTACTGCTAATTAATTCAGTCAAGGTAATTTAAATTTAAAATATATAAAGTTTAGTTTTATTGTAATGTAGATTGTATTGTGATAAAATATTAACTTTAAAATAATAACTATAAGAATGTTACAATAGTATGGCTTTAGACTAAAAACTGTTTTTTAATATCACAAAGTTATAAACACCAAAGAAAATGATAAAAAACAGTTCTGAATAAAAAATTGTTTATTTTCATGACCTACAAAATTATTTGTACAAAAAAAAAACGCTTTAAGTGAGGTAAACTTTCTAAAGAATTATTCTTTCAGACTCTCAAGGGTCTATAGAAACAATAAATACTGAGTGCTGATATTTCGCTAGAATTTATTCAATCATTTTTGATGTATGATTTAAATATACACAAGATCTTTAGTAGGTTTCTTTTGTTAATTTAAAATTAAAATAAAATTATTGTATGTTTAAAATAAAATTATTGTATATTTAAGTTTATTTATTACTTAACCATGTTTTTCTAAGTGGCAGTAGTAGATTCTTTCCAGAATAATTCATTCCATTTGCATAGTTTTTACAAAAATAACGACAATATTATAACACGCCGGTTACAACTGTAAATATTTCACTACTAATTTTAATATTTTTATTAAGAAACAAAAACAGTTCAAAATTCTATGTAAGTTATATTCTCTGTATACTGACGAAAAAATAGTTGCATAAAAAGTTTTTAAGTAAATATAAGTTTCTCATGATCTTTAAGTTTCAATTTAGAAAACATTAAGTCTAAAATAATAATTTATTGTAATATAAGTATAAAGTAATTGTATATTATGTTCCTTTACAGTATACAATAAACTAAAATGTCAAATTTAACCCAAATAGCAAACTAGGTTATTAAAAATTTGTGTAATTAAAGATATGGATAGCTTTAAGAAAATATTTTGTAAAGAGTTCTTCTTAAGATTTCTAAAAGAAGTCAATGTTTAATTAAGTTTTAAATATTTTTTAACTACTCTAACACTCGCTTCACATGTTTTAATTTTAATTTATTTCACTTTAGTATTAAGAATTTATTATTAAGAATCATTAATTTAAAAGGTAAAAAACCAAAAAGGCTCACTTTTAATCGATTGCAATTTTAACGATATTTATTGTAACACTTTTAATTATTTCTAATGCCATTGAGAGCAGTACAGGTACGGATAAAATTTTACTAAAATAATAAATAAGAAATAAGAGTCGGCTCACAAGCTAGTTATTATGATCTAGGCTGGAAAATATTTTATCATCACATCCATAAAACTATGTTAAATAACTATAATACACTTAAACCTATTTACGTAGATATTAACTCGTCACGACTAAGCGTTGGACAATCTTGATTCTTATTGAGTCTTAAAGTTGTTGATTCAACGCTAATAATTGTTAATGAAATTAAACACATAATTGATTTTGATATGGAACCGCCATTATAAATAATAATATAATAAATAATAATATATTAGGAATTATCATGATACACTTTTATCAATAATATTATAGATAACATACTAATAGGTAACCCATCAATATGAGTTATATTAAAATATTGAATAAATCTCTAAACGGCAATTATTACGATTTTATTGATCTAATTTAATTACTTAAGAAACTTACAAATGATTAGTTCAATGATAATAAAAAGATAAAATTTACGGTAAATAAAATAAAGATAATATTTATTCGTGAAAACGCAAAAATAACAAAGTAATAACTGAGTCAAAAAGAACAAAGTATGCATTTTGTTAATAAACCGTCTTTTTTACACTTGCCAATATGAAAACATTAACGGGATCACTCAAAAGGTCGCATCAAATCACATATATTACGATATAGTCATATTTTTTTTTAAAAAGGCGTGGATATAGTCATATTTAAAAATTACGGTTCCGTATCATTCGTCTGATTTACCTTAACTTAAAAGTAAAGTTACGGACAAGTATAAGTGATGTCAGATCACTATCAATCCGTTTATCTTCAAACCCCTGGGTACCCTTGTGAGTAATATCTGATACACCATAAAACTTAAGTTTTAGTTGTGGGTAAGGGTCTCTTAATGTTACACTTTTATATGTATTACTTTAACATCGTCAGAAAGAGATTGTTATTCAATATATGTATGTTTTATTAAATATTAGCCATCAAACTTTTGGTAAGTTGCAACGAATTCTGACGAATCCCAATAACCTTAATAATTAAATTCAAATAAAAAAAATATATAGAAGTATACAATTTTCAACATTTCTTAAAGTATAACCAAGGTATTATTCTTATAGGTATATTGATTTTTTACTTCCTGATTAAGAACATCATAGCAATTACTCACGATTTTCAACATAGATTTTTTTTGTAAATATGTATGTGTGTTTATGTATGTAAGCATTTTATTCGGCTCCATTTTCTTACGACCCGATTATGCAATTGACACTCAAACATACATGTTTTATATGTATTTTATAACAAAATTAGCGCGTTTGGAAATTAGCAAAAAGTGATAACAATTTAAAAAAATATATCTTATAGATCTTTCTATTTTTTAAGTAAATGTAAAAAGTAAATTATATCAATTCATTTAGGGGGTGGCACGCATTAAC
Source organism: Mechanitis mazaeus (assembly GCA_959347395.1). Taxonomy (NCBI): domain Eukaryota; kingdom Metazoa; phylum Arthropoda; class Insecta; order Lepidoptera; family Nymphalidae; genus Mechanitis; species Mechanitis mazaeus. The sequence goes on from OY365754.1 coordinate 11,800,854, forward strand.
TTTTATTATTTACAGAAACTAACAAAAATAAAAGTTTGCTTATATCAGTTACTTGTTAGTAATTAGTAATTATAGAAAACAAGAAAGAATTTGTATTTTCTTACATTTTCACGAGTTCACATTTAAAATCAAAATGTAACCAAATTATACGCGAGTTTTAATCCGTAAAAATAGTTTTATTTCAAACAAGAAATAATACAGTGGCATTCAATTGTCACGTATAGTCTTTAACTAGTTACGAAGGAGCATAAGATGGACACTGTTTCTTGGCGTTGGTCCAATGCTCTTAATTGTTAATGAAATTAAACCCGGGATTACTTGTGACGTACGACCGTTAATATTTTTTTCTTTTTTGTTATAAGTTTATCAACAATGTTATATGACATACAAAAAAAAAATGTACTAGTACCGCCCCTGTACTGGTACTTACATTTAATACATTAGTTTGTGTTAAAGCCTAACTTAAAGTTTGGGTTTTAAATTAAACATTTATTTAAGTCCTCTCAAACAAAATAAGCTAGATAGACAATAGAATTTGCGATAATAAATGACTGCGTAACCTCATTTCATTACACACAAGGTTAAATACAATATATGACAGATAATCAGTTACGACTGATATCATTAGTATATTTGTGCAGGTTTGGTTTGTAATACAATGAAAGCCTATATAAATAATAATATAACATGTAAGGAAAATTCTTGGAATACGCAATTCCAAGAATTTGGGCCACACTATAAACTACGTATGTACGACTGGCTATCCTCTGTAAAATTTATAACCCAACCTGTTTGGAAACGTATTCCAATGCTTTTATAAAATTTTATTATAATTTTGACCAGAATTTGTGAATTTTACAAAATATCGCTATCGCTAAAAGTTTATTATTGGTATTACCTAAATTATAAATGAGGACCACTAAATATGGGACACTTTTTTATATTCGTTTAAGGTGTAAAAATTTTGATGTAAGAGTTATGTTTATATCTCATCTAGCTGGATGTTTTTAAAATGTAATTCTTTAGAATTTACTCCAAACTTGCTTATTTTAGGCCATCATAATTTAAATCTATTAATTTAAAAAAAAGAAACTATTTAAAAAAATGCTTATAAAAAACAAAGAGTAATTATTAAGCAAGAAAACAAAGAGGTAAAATAAGCAAAAGTTACGCGATCACGTACATGGAAATTATATTTTAAATCCACACGATATAGTTGACTATCTACAACGACCGCTGTATATGTAAATTTTTCTTGGCTGTATATATGTAAATTCTTTTTGCCAAAAATAATTGCATAATGATTGATTTATTATATATATCCGTGAAGACGATAGCAGACTGATATGGTCAATACCAATTTATACAGGGTGTTACAGGAGTCCATAATTTCAGTGTGTCAAAACAACGACGTCGCCACTGTAAAACTTTGCTTCCATTCTGTACAAAACAACAATCTCACCTCTATTCATACTTGCCAACCACGCCAAATAACCAAGTGACTAGGTCTGCGCTTAAAGATAAAGTGATCGCTCACCTATACAGACTTACAAGAAGCACTCTGTACACTTGCCGCCGTTACAAATCAGGTGACGTTACAGCGTATAACCTACTGGGTAAATGAATTGACGAACTTTTATTAAAATAATATGACTATTTGCGACATATTATTATTATTAAAATTAAATTAATTATTTACTGAATGTTTTAAGTTTTTATTTTATAACTATATTACTACTATTTTACTACTTTTTATAAATAATGGAAATTGTTAATTTATTCCTAAAAAAAGATACATCGATTGCATTTTTTTTTTGTTGGTTATTTTGTTTTATTTGTCCATAAAACATCGTGTATAATAAAATTTATTCATTTAATAAAAGAGCACTTATAACGATTTTGTTATAAAAATTTGTAGTATCCAATTATAACACAATTATAACTTTCGAAGTTCGTACATCAAATATTCAAAATAATACGCATATTCATCATACGATATTTTAACAATTCAAAAGACAGCCTGAGGGATTTTGGTGGAATTTAATAAATCTTTTAGATGCTTCTTTTACAGTGAATGAGAACGGAAATTCTGTGTAAAGGCCTATATTCATAACAACACATATTCAAAAGGATAAAATGAAATATTTGCTAATACTAAAAGGCTTTAGCTTGTAACTAAATGGTGTTAAGATGAACACGTGATGTCGGCAGTCTTTCTGGTTATATGATTTTTAAATATTTACCTTTTGTCGTTCTTGTAAAAACAGTAAAATAATGGTGGAGGTAAGGACTTATGTGTACGTGTGAATGTATTTTTGTATGTATGTACGCGTTTTAACCCGACACCATTTTAACGGACCTGATTATGTAATAGAGTTCGTTTTGGTATCAATCGATGCGCATTCGCGTAACTTAAAGCTAAGTAGTTTTTCAGCAAGGTCGGTGAAGTGGTTTTTCTAGTGTTTTAAAAAAAACTCAAAAACGCTCATTTGCGAGTTATAAAAAATGGATTATGCGTTTCAGGTGGTTGTGGTACCAATTGATGCGCGTCAGTAAAGCGTTATTATAATTGAAAAAAAAAATATTACGTTATCTAAGAATTCAGTGCTAGAAACAATTTTATTAAAAAAAAAAACAAAAAATATATCATTTTTCTCAACAGGAAAATAATTGTGATAGGTCTCGCACTCATTACAGCTTATTTAATTTAAATTACAATAATGTAGGAATTCATACTTAAACTATCTAATATATTTGGCAAATCAAATTTCCATTCCAACGGTAATAAACCCTACGAACACTGAATGTCAATACATTTTGTACATTAATATGTGATTAAAATATACTTAAGGGATTTAACATAGCAAAAAAATGTCATGCTTATTTCATTTGTACTTTTCTTCTTATATATGAAATAGAATTTGTGGTTTACGTAAAAAATATGTAGTAATTACTTTGCTGATAATGCTACTGAGCAATAAAAAATTACAAATTAAAAAATGTACTTGTAGACCAATTCAATTAGTAGTGAGTCATGCATAATATAATTTAGGATATATATTAAATATAATAGTACTAACATATACTAATATTATCATCATAAACTCAAAGCGTCGAAACTAGTGTGTTTTATTTTTCAGATACATATCAACAAGAGACTCACCACCCAGTGTCAGAATAAGAAGTACAATCTGGAATTAAAGTTGTAATCACCAACTACTAGGAGCCACTAGGACTACAAAGACAACTACTAGGAATACTAGCACCACGAATAGACCACAATTGCTTCATCTTGTATAATTGAATTAACAAATGTCTAGAAATCAAATCATACTAGACCACAATACATTTGTGCTTCATCTTATATAATTGAATTAACAAATGTTTAAAAATCAACTCATACTAGCCCACAATACATTTTTGCTTCATCTTGTATAATTGAATTAACAATTTTTAGAAATCAACTCATAGAAGCCCACAATACATTTTTGCTATATCTTGTATAATTGAATTAACAAATGTCTAGAAATCAACTCATACTAGACCACAGTACATTTTTGCTTAATCTTGTATAATTGAATTAAAAATTTTTGAAATCTACTCATACTAGCCCACAATATATTTTTGCTATATCTTGTATAATTGAATTAACAAATGTCTAGAAATCAAATCATACTAGACCACAATACATTTGTGCTTCATCTTATATAATTGAATTAACAAATATTTAAAAATCAACTCATACTAGCCCACAATACATTTTTGCTTCATCTTGTATAATTGAATTAACAATTTTTAGAAATCAACTCATAGAAGCCCACAATACATTTTTGCTATATCTTGTATAATTGAATTAAAAAATGTCTAGAAATCAACTCATACTAGACCACAGTACATTTTTGCTTAATCTTGTATAATTGAATTGAAAATTTTTGAAATCTACTCATACTAGCCCACAATATATTTTTGCTATATCTTGTATAATTGAATTAACAAATGTCTAGAAATCAAATCATACTAGACCACAATACATTTGTGCTTCATCTTATATAATTGAATTAACAAATGTTTAAAAATCAACTCATACTAGCCCACAATACATTTTTGCTTCATCTTGTATAATTGAATTAACAATTTTTAGAAATCAACTCATAGAAGCCCACAATACATTTTTGCTATATCTTGTATAATTGAATTAACAAATGTCTAGAAATCAACTCATAATAGACCACAGTACATTTTTGCTATATCTTGTATAATTGAATTAACAATTTTTGAAATCTACTCATACTAGCCCACAATATATTTTTGCTATATCTTGTATAATTGAATTAACAAATGTTTAGAAATCCTTACACTAAAACCCTCTATTATGTAAATTCAACTACGGTAATTTAGAAAATGAAATATTGTAGTGGGTGGTTTTCATGTCAGGAATATTTAATTACTTTTGAACTTAGACATATCAAGCAGAACTCTTGTTTTGTTTAATATATGTCTTATGTATATATTATTTCATAAATAATTATTAAACCTTTTACAAGTTGTTATAAGATTAACTAATATTTAAATATTTATTATTTATCAAAATTACGAAGTTACAAAAAAATTATAAAAAAAGGATGAAATGTTTTTCGACTCCATTTTCTCGCGGCCTGCATGAATCTATTAAAGATAAGCCATTTACAAACTATTGAAATTATTCGAGAGTTTCCAAATTAATGTTTTCTTCTAATGCTCTCTATTGAACTTGCAACAACAAAAGGTACTGAATATTAATAAGGTACTGAATAATTTGTCTGGCTTAGGAATCCAAATATTTCCAGAATATGAATCAAAATATTGTGCCTTAGACCTACACTATTGTGTCCTCGGAGCTTGAGATGACAAAATACTGAACAGTCTTAGGAACACGATAGTGGCATTGGGCCAAGGGTACACAGCTGTAACATTTATTTATTACTTAACCACTCGATACATATCTTGCATAACTATCTTTTTGATAAACGTTTAAGGGATATAAAAATAGCTTCAAAATCAGGTATGTTAGTCTAGTGAAATAAATAAAATTTATATTAAATTATTTTAGTAATACAAAAACAAGTATTTAATCCAATCGTCCAACTACCCACATTTGAACATTGGTTTGGTGTGGGTGTAGTCTTAGGTACGTTTAAGACTCTTCTCGTTAAATGTTTTTAATATATCGTACCACACAACGGAAAATAATTACTTCTCATTATGCTACTCACAAAAGTGAGTAGCACCGGTAATATATGTGATATAGGTGATAAATAGTTAAAGTGGGTTGTATTTGTCTCTAATCTGTCTATTTCCCTCTACCCTCTAGAAAATAAGGCGCTTCTTATTCTACTTCAATGATTTATGTACATAAGTACGCGAAACGCCATATTTAAATTGTATTTTTTTTTAATTTATTTAACGGAAACTTCATGCAACAGTAGGCTTAACTTGGATTATAATAATATTATCAGAACATTAGGACGTATATAGTAAAATATGGCTTAATTATAATCAGTTAATACAACAAAATAATAATATTGAAATTTGGTATTGCATAAAGAAAATTTAAATATCATAAATATATTCACAGTTCATTGTAAGTATACGTTTTAGATTGCCTTATATAAGACTCAAGCATGCCTCGTGAAGAAACACAAAACTCATAATTGGCTTAGTAGTTTCAGACAGTTATCAACAAAGTTAGGCAAATGTGAGACTCATAATACAGACTGTACGAGAGTTTTGCTCTAACTGATAACTGATCCTTGACCAAACTAACAGTAAGTACTTGTTTTACTTTCAGGAAATATCGAATAACGCAATAATAGCTTTGAATATTAAATAAATCAAAAAGTAATTTATAATATATTTAACATATTGTTTAATACAATCTAGAGAAAAAGGAAAGCCATTTGTCATGTTTGAGTATTTCATTCTACTTGTTTGTCTAAAAAAATATATTATTCTGATTTTCATAACTGTACACTATAAATTTTAAATAATGCACAATTTAGTTGTGTGTGTCATTTTTTTTATAATACAACAAAAATATAACTAAAAATTATAATTAATAAGCTTTTTGTGACAAACTTCCATCTATAAATTATTAATGAAATGAACTACAATAATTTCGTCAAAAGGTTTAAAGTAATAAATCTTCGAAGGAAAGTTCATATTTCAGCGCCTCTTCAACTTTATCGTTCAAATAACTTCGACTTTTTGATACTTCTTAAGTATGAGTTCCAAAATAAAGTTTTTCTGCATCAAAGTTTGTAAATACAGAATCTTGCAGGTGTTAAGAAAGAAATATTAGAAGTAGATTACTTTAAAAGCTGTAACTAAGGTTCTCAAGAAAAATATCACGATCTCATATATTTTTTTTTAATAACGTCCATTTCGTTTTGAAGAAATGAATTAAATTTAAATTCGTATAACAAGGGTTGGTTTTAAATTTAAGTTCCATTGTAATTGGGTAACAAGATGAGTAGAACGATATTTCACGACTGAGCAAGACATAACTTAGCATGCAGTGGCATCGCGAGCGTTGATAGAATTTATGAGATCAAGAGATTTAAAATCTAATTATACTACTACCCTGTATTTTTGTGAATGTTATATTTTTAAATTTTTATTCTCAGAATTTATAAAACTCTTATTAAATAACTTCGTTATTATTGCATCTGTCTGTCTGTCGAGACTTTGTTTAACAATAAGTGGGGGTGTCCAGTAGTCATTACAATTACATTCTTACTCTAAGACTCCTTAAATGTTTTATTAAACAATATATCTACATATAAATATATACATGTATATATATACAAATAAAATTGAATTCAACAAATATAATATTATAAAATTTCCAAATAGCTTTTAAAGATTTGATAGCAGGTAACATTTGAACCAATGAAAGTGTAGTATGTACATCACTATATAGGACCATAAGTTTGTTTAAGTTTAATTTAAATTTGTTTTATCGTGAAATCATCATTGCACATATGAAGCTTCATCGGTTTTTTTTTATTAATTTTTTTTTAATATATTTTTTTAAATATAAGCTTAGCTTGATACAGATTTATAGACAATGTCAATAATTTTCCATTTAATGACGAATGGTATATATTAATATAAATTATTTAAAGCCTACGTTTATTTATTATATATATTTGTTTCTTTTTTAAAACAATTTATTTTCAACTAAGGGAATGAGTACTAATCCTACTATAAACAAAACAATATATATTTAGGATCTCCCTGATAAGAATCATGCATATTTTATAATCTTTTCGTCCGATATAAAAGGTTTTATTTATAAAAGAATGTACGTAACCAGTTCACGCCGCGATTCCGCCAAGATCACTGCTCATGAGTAAGGACCCAGAATGGGTTTGAAACTAGTCGCGCAAATTCAGATAATAATAACTTGAGTACCGCCGGATAATTAAATGTAATATTAATAAGTTTACATACAAAAAAATACGTAAATACATTTGAGGATACGGACAACAACAAAACGTATTTTCTTTACATATTTAATAAATTCCTAGTTTATTTTCAATATAAATATTAAATATATTCGGTGATCTAGAATATTTTTCCTAAAACAAAGTCGAGTCAAGATTATATTATTGTATCGTCGTTCTCAGATCTAAGCTCACGAAGCCAACAAAACGAACGTTATTCACAAAAAATACGCTTATTTTCTACCGCGAAATTGTATTCAATATATACAACGAAATACACAGTACTCATAAATGTTCTGCTAACAAGATTTATTTCTTCACCAAGCTTGGCTGCGGCTTGAAATCGTAAATTTGTATACATAAATAAAGTATCTTGCATTGTTTGTAATTTTAATTTATTTTTAATTAGATAACAAAATTGAAAAATTATACTAAATATGTCATCCGATATTGTTTTGATAAAAGGTTTTTCAATTACTTATTATAATACTTTTAAGTGTTAAAAATGCAATATATCGCATTTTTTATAACTGGTTTGCATTCAAACATTCCGTACACGACTTATATAGTGCATAGAGAGAAATTAAATTAGTAAGCCAACTTCTTTGTTAAAAGACTATGTTATTTAGATTCTAAATTATATTAACATTATTTTTATATATAACATTAACATTACCAACAATATTTTAGTGATTTTTGTGGTATCGTTTAATGTCAATAAAAACTATTTTTTAATTCTGATGTTACTGAAAATGATTATTTTAAAAATGTTATACATCCAAAACTTGAAGGAAGGATTATATTTGGTTGTGTTTGTATTAAATATGTATACAAAGATATTAATAAATCGTGTATGTTACGTACGTGACAACCCTACATTACGACACCGCGTTCGCCGAAACAACCCACTGCGGCCCGTTCCGGCAACCCTTGCTCAACATCCATACATCGTTTCCAGAAACTCTGTGTGTTATTGCTTAAGTTAAAGTATAACATTATTTTATAATTTGTAATGAATTTGTAATGAAAGCATTTAGTTTTATTATAATAAGTAAATTTGTGAGTTACAATAAATTCACTTTTTTATAAAATTCGTTTTTTTTGAGTCCTTCCTTCATTGGCGTGATGCAAAAGGGTTATTTAATTTCAAACTTAAAGATAAATTTCAAAAGGCAAATAAAATTATTACGACTATAAAGTGTTACAATATTGAAAAAACTTTCTAAAGAAGACTGAATGTTTTGAGATGTTTCTTTTTTGTTTTTTACATAAGAAAAAAATGGGTACAATTATATTAATTTATTCTTAAGTAATATATTATTTTTAAAATAATTAAAGTAAGTAATAGTAGATGCTTTATTATTATTATGCTTTGCTTAATTTGATTTAAATAATAATTATTATTTTGTGGAAAATTCCTTACTCCCTTAAATATTATGTAAGAAAAAAATTTGGTAGGTCTATTAAATTTGAATCCTATAACGATAGAAATGAATCTAAAAAAATATTATCTAAATATTTTTAAAATATTTCAAAATCTTTAAAGAGGAAAAGGAATAATTTCCCTGATTTAATTGTTCCCAGTTTACTGATAATGTGAAATTTATCCTTAATACCTTGAATTGGGTATTCAATATTTTTTCAGCCACAAAGTTCACTTCATTCTTGTAAGCTTCTTGGTTATATTAGATAAGAAATAGCTTAGGAGTTTGCGTCTTTTTAAATTTTCAAAGTTCTTACTTGAATGTATCTAAAGTTAAAATAAATAATTTCACCGAAATATGAAGGGTACATTTGATGAAATTTTTAATTTTACCACTATAAAATAACATTAGAATCCACTGCTCGTAAAATTCTAAAAAATTGTTTATAAAAGTTAGTTTACTCGAAGATAATAATTATGATATATTTTATTTTAAATATTTTGTTCATTATGAAACGTAAAATACCATTTCTATTATGTCAGAAAAAAAATTGACTTATAAATTATATACCGACAGACCTCAAGTAGAAGTTGCGAAACATAAGAGGAATAAAATCTTTTGAAATTATAATTTAATATTTATATTTTCATTTTATATATTTTTTTAATCAAACACAAAACACTTGAATGTTCCATGTTTTTAAGAAAAAGTCTTTTCTAAATTTTATTATTCATGTTTTTTTTTTAAAAAAAACATGTATTAAACAATTGTAATAAATTTAACAAAATGAAAAATGCGGTAATTGATCAACACATTAACTTCCTGATTAAAAAAAGCAATTTTATTTTAGATATGTTTTTATTTTATTTTTTTTTAGGTAATCTCACTTTTTATTCTGAAATTTTCTTTAAAATCAATAAATTCATATACATGTACAAAGAAATACACACATAAATACATTTTTTGAAAAAGTATTTAGAATTACTCAGGACATCTCAAAATGTAAATATATTTTAAAAAAAACTATTTCGAACTTTTATAGTTCTTTCAGTATAATTAATTTAGAATTACCTAATAAAGAAAAAAAATATTTTTTTTGGAAATACTGAAAAAATATTGTTAGTTACAACATTTTTCATAGCTTTCTCTTTAGAAAGCTATGAAAAATTTAATTCATCTTTATGAATTAAATTTGTTATTGATCAATGATTTGTGGGTAAGACCTAAATGCTTTTAATTCAATTGAATATTAATTCGAATGATTGTATCACTATTTTTTATATATACTTTACCACGATTGGAATAAATATTTAAAAAAAATATATATTTTTTCAAATCTGTTAGTTTATGTAAAAAAATATTAAAAACATTTTTTCAACATACGAGTGCTTTCAGATTTGTTGAACCGATATTATTAGGTGTAATATTTGAATAGACCCTTAATCTTAACGGTAGAACTGAGGAGAGGAAACTCATTACATTATTAATATATTGGTCGTCAAATTTCAATAGATATATAAAATATGATATAAAAATGTTATGTTCATCTTATGTTTAAATGTTCCAAACACATTATACCTGATGCTCATAATTCTCTTAATAGATTAAGTAAAAACTTAATTGGCTGGTCTATATTCAGTCAAAACATTAATATAATCTTAATATTTAAATGTTTTATTTCATATAAGAAAGATAAAATAACAAATATATTAATTATACATTGTAAGTATATAGTTAAGCAAAGCATATGCTTTATATTAACTTGTAAAGACTCAAGCATGCCTCGTGAAGAAACACAAAACTCATAATTGGCTTAGTAGTTTCAGACAGTTATCAACAAAGTTAGGCAAATGTGAGACTCATAATACAGACTGTACGAGAGTTTTGCTCTAACTGATAACTGATCCGTGACCAAAACTAACAGTAAATACTGTTTAATTTAGGAAATATAGAATAACGCAATAATAGCTTTGAATACTAAATAAATCAAAAGTAATTTATAATATATTTAACATATTGTTCAATACAATCTAGAGAAAAGGGCAAGCCACGTGCCATAATGATATTTCGAATTGTATTTGTTTTACTCAGGAAAAGTTTCAGTTTAAGCATTTGCTCTAATATTATTTGTTGAGTGTTTCATTCTGTTGGTTTGTATAAAGAATATATTTATTTGATTTTCATAACTCCACACTATATATTTTAAAAAATTCACACTAATAGTTGTGTATGTAAATATTCCTTTGATAAATTATAACTATTATATTAAACAAAGTTACAATTACAAATTATATTTAATAAACTGTTTGTGCCATACTTCCCTCTATTTATTATTAATTTAATGAGATACAATGATTTCGTAACAATGTTTCAAGTAATAAATTTTCTTAAGAAAGTTCATATTTCAGTGCATCTTCAACTTTCTTCTTCAAATAACTTCGATTTTTAATGCTTCTTAAGTATGAGTTCTAAAATAAAGTTTTTCTGTGTCCAAGTTTGTAAATAAAGATTCTTGCAGGTGTTAAGAAAGAAATATTAGAAGTAGATTACTTTAAAAGTTGTAACTAAGGGTCTCCAGAAGAATATCAGAATCTCAATTGCCTTTTTTTAAATTATGGAATATCACATAAATGGAAATTCGTATAACAAGGGTGTGTTTTAAATTTAAGTTCCATTGTAATTGGGTAACAAGATGAGTAGAACGATATTTCACGACTGAGCAAGACATAACTTAGCTTGCAGTGGCATCACGAGCGTTGATAGAATTTATGAGATCAAGAGATTTAAAATCTAATTATACTACTACAATCTCCCTATTTTGCTATGAATATTTTGACAACTTTTATTTAGAAATTATGACTTTAAATGACCGTTGGTATATGTACAACATTTATAGTATATAGAGGACTACTACAAACAAGACAATTATCACATATATATTCTTCTCGTTCAACAGAATTATTTGTGCATATGGTTTTATTTATAAACCAAATACATAAATACACTTTTTTTTTTCATTGGAAAAACCCGTTACGGGTACCCCGTCGGCCCAGGGGGGTGACGACCGGGAGGTGATGTGGGACTACCCGGCAGCATAGAGGACGCTGCCATTTTTAAGGCTACCCACTAAAAAATCAACGGTTGCCCTCTTCGCCGTAATGGGACGTCACGGGATCGCGTTAGCACTCATATAAATACACTTCACTTAAGGGAAAAAAAAGAAATTTTCGTAACACATTTAAAAAATTCTTATTTTATTTCCGTATAAATGGTTTAAGTTACGGGTATCTCAAACATTTTCTCTAAAATAAAGTCAAGTCGATTATATTCTTGTATCGTCATTGTCAGATCTAAACTCACGAAGCCAACAAAACGAACGTTTTCACAACAGTGTAATCATTTTCAACCACGAAATTGTATTCAAGAAATAAAAAGTAATACACAGGAATCATAAATGTTCTGCTGGAAAGATTTATTTTTTCACGATGAGGCTTCCGTAAACTGTAAATACGTTAACATAAATAACGTTATTTTTATTGTTTGTACAAAATTTATATTATTATTTTAAAAGAGTATAATCTTTTGGTATTTTCTAAAAAGATTTTTTGAAATTAGATACCAAAATTTTTAAAACATACTGAATATGTCATCTGAAATCAGAACACTTTCATTGTACACCTTTAGGGTAATTGATTTTAAAGATAAATTATCAATTACATATTTATAGTATTTTTTTAGTACTGAAAAATGAAATATATCGCATTCTTTATAACTCATTTGTATTCAAATATTCTCTGCACGACTTACACAGTGCATAGAGAGAATTTAAATTAATAAGACAACTTCTTTGTTTAAAACCGTGTTATTTAGATTCTAGATTATATTAACATTATTTCATTTTCTAAAGAACGTTAACATTAGCAACTATATTTTACTGATCTCTGTGGCACTAGAATTTAATGTCACTAAAAAAATATTTTAAATTTTATTTTTAAGGACCAATAAAATTATTATGTTAAGTTTTTATTTCTGTATTTTAAATATTATTTAGTACGAATATTAAAATATTAAAAGCAAAGCAAATTGATTTTTATTCTCTCAAATATAATGTAATCGTAGCCAATAGACTTAAGTGGAAATCAATAACAGATTTGAATTGAAGCTCTCTTACCAACTTTTACTAGTGTTGTTCATACTAGTATTGGCATGGATTCAAGATTCATATTAGAGTAAGTAAGACAATAAAGAAATCCTATTGCATTTCGCATCGTTATAACCTAATTACTGAACTATTACAGATATTTAGTTATACTACCTAGAAATTGGGATAAGGAGGAAAAATATGAAATTAAAGTAACTCACAGGCTTTTTATGAATATGGTGTGACGTGAACCAAAATTAACGATGATTTTCAAAATGGAAAGTCATTTAAATTTCAATCGAAAACACAACAACTGTTTTTAAAATTATTATAATAAATCAAAATGCATGTCTTTTTATAAATTTTAAGTAATAGTAGATTAAATTAATTTAAATTAAAATAATAATTATGATGTTGTGGAAAGTATTTTACACCTAATATTTGAATTAAATATTATCTATAAAATTTTAAATTCTATAACGTTTAAAATAAACGTAAAACGTTATAGAATTTAAAATTGTATAGAATTCATGTAAGACTTAATATTTAATTCAGATATTTGGTGTAAAATACTTCCCACAACATTATAATTGTTATTTTAATTTAAATTAATTTAATGAGTTGTATTAATAGTTATATTAATTAATTTAAAAAACATTGAGAGAACATTTTTAAAAAGTTCTAAATCCTTGAAAAGGAAAAAAAATAATTTCCCTGATTTAGCTGTTCTCAGTTTACTGATAAGGTGAAATTGATCCTTAATACCCTGAATTGGGGATTCAGTATGTTAACAGACACGAAATTCACTTCATTGCTGTAAGCGTCTGAGTTGTGTAAGATCTTAAACGGTTTAATGGCTTTTTCCTTTGTACATTTTCAAAACTCCTACATCAATATTTACTTAAATCACTTACATCAATAATTACTAGAAGTTTACTTGCGTTAAACACGCGGATGACTATTTATTTTATAGTTGTAATATAAAATACAAATCCACTACTCAAATATAGTCAAATATATCAAATTTATTTTTTACATATTAATGTTATATATATGTACAGTTTCAAAGAGAATAATAATAGTCAGGTCATATTTTTTTATTTTATTTTATTATATTAACAACAAATATCATTTATTTTATGATGTAAAAATAAACGTATACTGTAATAAACAGTTTGCCATTACATCTCAAGTAGATGTGCAAAATTCAATAAGAACAAAAGCTTTTGAACAGACTAAAAGGGTTAAAAATCAAAAACAAAAAAATAATATAAAATCATCATCTTTACAAAATTATATTTATAATGTTTAGAACTTCGTTTATAAAATCCAATAAAATTGAAGCCAATGGTCACATAAAAAAAAAAAATTATCACTGAGTTTGTGTTAAATGTAAAATAAATTACAATGTGATATTATGTTCTGCAAAGAAATTTAAATCATATCGTATAATTGAGTTACATACATAGAGTAATGGTCTTACCAGAAGGTCTAAGGTCACCCAGAGGGCAATGGAGTGGGTATGAGGGTATGTTTAGAGTTTTCCTGCGGGATCGAATCAGGAATGAGAATATTGGCAGAAAAACCAAAGTAACAGACGTAAGCCTTAGAGTCGTGAAACTTACGAGATGGACCGACATGGGGAGGGTTGCCTGATTTCGATGGATGAGGGCGTCCCAGAACCGGTCCCTGAGGCGCTCAATGTGAAGGCCTATGTCTAGCAGTGGACGATTCCCGGCTAAATGATAATGATGATTATTGGCTTAATAATAATAACACTAACGGTTTGGATTTCTTACAATGTGAAACTTAAAACTGGGACATTAACTCCATAGGAATTCAATATATTAGTTTTACCACAAAAAATAAATATCATAAAGTAATTATTTCTTAACACCCATAGAACTATAAAGTGTACTCAAAGAATATCACTCCAAAAACCAGAGATACATTAATTTTGTTAAGTATTTACCAACGTATTTTTTTTTCTAAGTGATTTTTTTATGTCAAATTAATTAACATAATTATTACACAAAAGGTTCAAGAAGTATATTGTTATGGCAAATTAAAATACAAGTCAAAGAAGTTTGTGTAACACAAAAAGCACAAACGATTCTTCCAAAAGGTATTTCATATCTCCTACCGTCTTGTTATTACGTCGCAGCTTGTTTACTGGAGCATATTTCATTGCTCTGTTGTAGCACTACTGACTGATAGCGGCTCTTCTTAACACGTCTTCTCGAGACGAGAATTATTTATATTTATACTGTCTTTATAATTCATAATTACAATTTTTATAACACATGTAAAAAGTAAAAGTGTTGTATACAGAAATCTTTTTAACAATAGTGTTTTTAATAAAAAACTGGACGTACTTATATAATTATCGAATTTAGTAAGTATAAACAAGTGCTATAAAAATTATTAAATATTTATATAAATTGTGATTGTTAATAAATGTTTAATTATAATACTTATAAAGTATTAATAAATCGTTTTAATGTTACGATAAAAAATAATATTATTGAGTAGTTTTGGAGTAGATTTTATGTAAGCGGCTATGATGCTTGAATGTTACTTTACTATTCTATTCATGAAATACAAGTTTCATGAATTCTATTCTTTGTTTTTTTTTCTATTTTGTAGCTACATGTTATTGAGTTAGACAGTGATTACAAATATATTACAATATATTTTACTACATAAAAAAAAGTATTTCTATATCACACATATATTATTTACGAATTTAAGATATTCATACAATAGTAATTTTTGAAACATTATCTATTTTTGACAATATATTACATCAATGTTTTAGAAAAAAAAAAAAAAACTTACACTGTATAGTAATTCCCTGGTTCGGGAGATTTTACAAAATTGCAACTAACCTGTTCTTTATTTATATATTATTTTTTAGAAAAACGATGTCGGATTCGCTCCCACGACCTTTGGTTCCGCAAAAATAGAACCACTGAACAATAGATAAAACAGGAAATCAAATTTTAAATTAGTGAAAATATGTTTAATTATTATGACCGACTGCACAAACAAAATATCGAAAAAAAATATTTTTAGAGATTGGTCGTTATTAATCTAAAAATATATTATTCAGCTTGATTATTTAAATCTTTCAGTAATTATAAGTAAATCTGTTTACACTATATATATAGTGTATATAAATTATATGACTATTTTATTAACATACTGTTATTATATATTAACGAAGGTTGGCCACAAGTGCAATTAACCCTGGAAGGTCCACACTTAATATCTCAGTGTTGGTGGATGATAATCACATCTCTACTAAAATGTGGGGGTTACGTAAATCATAAACAATATTATGTGTTATTTTTATGAAATTTTGCAGAGTTAATATTACGTGATTACTACAATATTTGACGCAATAAAATGTTTGTTTTTTAACATATTAAAAAGGGTGATGAAAGGGTGCTTTTTGTTGAGACGCATTAGTTGTGTGTTTTAGTCGGCAACTATTTTTTTATAATTTTTGGAATTACATACTATACATTCAAATGTAAATTGGACAAATTCATTCCTTCATTCATTTCCTTATTTAGTGTGAGGGCTCTCACAATACTGCATTGCATATTACCATGTAACATTTTAGTTATATACAATTCGATTTTTTCAAAATTTCTCAAGGTTGAAAAGTCTCAAATATATATAAATGGACTTATAGCCAAAAAAATATACAGAGGATCTAAAATACACAAATATAAATAAAGGTTTCATTTAACCCTCAATCAAACAAAGAGATACGCTATATTTACCCAGCCTTTACTAGAGAAACATCGTTTAAATATTGTTCAGTTTCTGATGAAGAAGGAACGAGGGGTAAATCATCATCGAAAATATTTCTGCTATAAATTTTTTTTCAATTTAACGTTTGTTTCGTTTTTTAAGAAGTATTTTACAGTTTAATTTTATTTGAAACTATGTATATTATCACAAAATTGGTACGGGTCGATAAACTTCAATTTTGCAACATTTAACTCATAAAAACGTAATGTTATCAAAAGATTATTTTAGCGATTTATTTCCAAAAATATGAAACAAACAGATCTTCACAGAGTATAAATCACAGCGGGAAATCCCCTAAACTGCAAAAGAAAATAAATAATTCATTCTTTTCCAGCCACCGATTTATGGTTAATTACGTCACGAATTATAAAACCAGCGTGTACTTTCGCAAGCGAGATTAACACGCGCTTATTTAATTAGAAAATTTACTATTGTATATAAAAAATATGGATATGATATTTTATATTATTGAATTAATATCTTACGTATATTTTTAAAATAGGACGTCTGTTCTTTTTAATTAAAGAATACAGTATTATAACAAAAATAAGATGTCACCAAAATTATTATTAAGAACAATACTCTTAAAACAATTCTTATTTAAAGCAAAGATAGCGGTTTATAAACAACGGAGACTAATTTGATGTCACCTAATAAGATTGAACAATAGAATAAAAGAATGGAACTGTTTAATTAACGAATTGGAGAGACTGTTTGCTAAAAGCATCAAATTAAAAGTAACCAGTGGCAGTATAACATTGTAGAAAATTGCTCCCATTCCTGACATTAAAGTAAGTATTGTTACTTTTTTCTTACTTATTATGAATATAGTTGTTATTTAAGTAACTTTGTTATTCTTTCTCTTGGCTGTTGAATTAATTCAATTGAATATATTAATGTATTTATCAGCGTAAACATCAAACCATAATTAATTTAAAAATTTTATTTGTTTAAATGATTATTATTTTTTATTTATATTATGTTTACTACTAGTTTAAATATTTTAAAATAAATATTTGTATTTAATTTTAATATTGTGATTAAATTTTGTACTGAAATTAAAAAAAAAATAGTTTTTAAAATATATACTGTATTATTTAAAAACTATTTTTTTTGTTAAAAATATTTAAATTATTATACATCAATTATAGGATTACTAAGGTTGTAATTAAAATAATTCAATTTTCAGTCCTGAATTTGTTGCGTAGTTAACTAAATATTACTATGTTGTTACTTTGTATATACAAAGAATGACAACTCGTTCGTGGAGCCGAGGTATATTCGTTGAGACCCCATGCAGTTTTCCCCATCAAACAGTACAGATTTTCCAAATAATAAAAAGTGTATAAACCCATATTTTATTGTTATTATTAATTAACATAAAGAAGATGAACGAAGTACCGTTTACCATTTTCGCCATTTTTTTTTATCCATATACCCCTTATGTAATAAATTCAAATATAATAAAAAACTCAAAAGAAAATATATTATTTACATAAAAAACACTTAAAATTATTTAAAATATTAATAAAATATGACTTTATATGTAACAAAAATTTTATATTATTTTAGGATAATAACTATATTTTTTTTTCTTATGCTGTTCCATCATCTATATAATATCAACATTAAATTAAAAAAGTAGTAACTTAATCTCTTATTTATACCTTTAGACTTCAACTAATATATATTTTTTTGATTAAATGAAGATTAAAAATACGTGCTGTAAATGGCATGCAATTACCACACAACACACACTGCCACTTCTATTGACAATTTATCTTCCTACCACTTGATATGTTTGTACTTCATACTTACATTGTCGGATTCAAACTTATTAGACATAATACAGCAGTATATAACAATTTCATTAATAATTA
The DNA here is from genome assembly GCA_959347395.1 of Mechanitis mazaeus. NCBI lineage: Eukaryota > Metazoa > Arthropoda > Insecta > Lepidoptera > Nymphalidae > Mechanitis > Mechanitis mazaeus. Next base: position 11,819,605 of record OY365754.1, read on the forward strand.
ATTCTAAATATTTGAAATAATACCTTTTTACATAATTTTTCAACGTTAAATGATATAAATATAAAATTTTAATAATATTTGTATCAACTCTACAAAAATATGTATTTAATTTTATTTCTAGTAGATTAGAAACTTATCTTCAAGCTGTTGATAATAGTAATATACTTAAAGGAATACAAGCATTATAATAATACAAAGTATGCTAGTTAAAAACAAAAAATGTAAATAACATCTAAGACCACTGTTTATTAGTAGTATAACATAAGATATATATTTAATTTAAAAATTCATTAAAAATAAATAAATATGGTGCAATATGATACGTATATTCTGTATCCAGTAGCAGAGAGATCTCATCAAACTTGCAAATGTTTTATACTACTTCGGAAGTCTTCGGCTATCTTCGTCTCTAAAATAAAATATATTCTATAACATATGGGAGTTTATAAGCACTGGCAATCGTACTATTTTTTGTTTCATTTTGCACTAAGTTACTCATAATAATGGTAGATTACAATAATTATCTTTTATCAAAATACTTATTGTAAGTACATATACACTTATGTTGATTTTATACACATTAATCATAAAACCATATCATAAAATCTGTAAATAATTTGGTCTTTTCCGTTTTAAAACATTAGTAAAAAAAAATTTAAAAAATTCTACAACAAAATAATTGTTCTTTTAGAAATCCGTTCCTTTACAGATGATTGGAAATTTTAACATTCTTGCTTTGTATTTAAGTAGTCCATTCGTTTCTAGTCGATGTTTTCGACATTGAAATTAATAGTTTTATAAAAACATTTTTCTAAAATATTTCTTTGTTTACATGTCATTCCTCGAAGACTCAACTGAATTTGGGTGTTACGTAAGTTCGCATTGTGATTCACAGTGCGATTGCATAATAAAGTTGCGCGTAACGCTCAAAATGGAATTACTCAGAATATTTAAAAACGAAAATATTACAAAAAAAACCGATTTCGAAAAATGGAGGGATTTCAATAACTTCCTTAATCCCGCAAAAACTTTGTCATATTCGTTAGAAGACTAATCAGCTCTAAGTTACGTGAATATGTAAAATTTTTTCCAATTGAAGTCTGTTGCATAGTCTAGTCCCGAGACAAATGGAGCTGATAAAAAGGTTAAATAATAAGTCTATATAATTTTTTAATAAGTATCTAGAAAAATCAGGAAACCTCAAAATGTAAATATATTATAAAAAATCCGTCATCGTAAATCGGGCTTATTAGAATAATTTAATCAATAAAGAAGTTAATAATTGAAAAGCATACATACACTTTACTTAATATACATACATAAAATAATGTCATATTAAATTAAATACTAAATATTAATAATAATGCTGTGATTATATTCTACATAAACGCATACTTCAAGGTTCGCATTGATATCGAAACTACATATAAACAAGATAAGCAATAAGTCATACGTCAGTTCTATCGCGGCCTTCGAGTTATCATGACAGATAAAGTTGCAGTTGTTACTGGCTCAAACAAAGGCATTGGTTTCGGAATTGTAAAAGAATTATGTAAACGAGGAGTAACCTACGTTTATTTAACTTCAAGGGATACAAACCGAGGACTACAAGCATTAGATGTATTACAAAGGGAAGGCTTTAAACCGGAATTCTATCAACTGGATGTGAGCGATAAAAACAGTGTTAAAAAGTTTGCCGACCATTTAAAACAGAGACATGATGGTCTGGATATTTTAATAAACAATGCAGCTATTGTTCCAAAAGATTTTGATAAAACAACTTATGATGAAACAAAACATATTATTGACATAAATTTTAGAAGTTATTTTCATATTAAAGATTATTTATTTCCAATACTTAAGAAAAATGCAAGAGTAGTAAACATTTCTAGTGATTGTGGACATATTTCTAATTTAAAAAACACGTATTGGATTGAGAAACTAATTAAGAACGATGTTCAAATAAATGATATTAATAATTTTATTGATTGGTTTTTAACATCTGTTAAAAATAATACACTGAAAGAAGAAGATTTTGCTTCAACAGTTCTTCTTTCTTACAGAATTTCTAAAATTGCTGTCTGCACATTAACAAGGATAGATCAAAGGGAAATTGGAAACAATATAAGTATTAACTCTCTTCATCCTGGTTTTGTCAAAACTGATATGACAAAACAAAATGGTCATTTAACAATAGAAGAAGCAAGTCAAACACCCGTCTATTTGGCGTTAGATTGTGACCAATCTGTCAAGGGAAAATATATATGGTTTGATAAAAGTGAAAAAGATTGGGCAGATCCTAATTTGCCGATGCCATGCAATGACAAGGAAGACGTGGGTGATTTCCTTATAAAAATAAATTCTTATTAAGTTTTAAATGTTAAAAATTATATTTTTTTAAAACTGTAAAGGTTTTTAACTTATCCAGTCAAGTTGTATATTTTTATTATTCTCTATACTCGATGGTATAAAAATAATTGGTTCAATTCCAGACAATATAATACTTCAGATATCAAAATGAAATCTATTAAAACCATGACGGAAAATAAAAAAAACTGAACAGCGGACAGTATCTATTCAGCATCGAAGCAATTATTCCTCGCCTCTTATTTCTTTGTAAATGAAGTCACATCGCAAACAGAAGTTGAGGTCGCTGAATAATTGAAACGTCAGTTGCGGTATTATCTTATATCGGTAATATTGTCGTTCTAACTTGAATTCTCACAAAATGTAAACACTTTTAATATGTGACTGACTAGTAAATTATAATTCGTAATTTCATTTTTTACTTTTTTACAACATTAGTCTATAATTTTACATATGTTGATGATGTATGATGAACGGACAAACGAGCAAACAAGAAATAGGTTTATTGTTTAAGATGGAGAAGTGGGAGTGAGAGGTACAATTGAGAAATCTTTCTAAAATCTTTTTAAGGATTTTAAAACTGTTATAAATAAATTTTCATAACGTATTTCAACAATGACATCAGTAGATGCGTATTATATTGATTAGAAAGAAAGAAAAGTATAAAGTCCATCCTTGGCGACTACCGCATGGAGATCGGTTCGCTATATATAGTATTTTCTTAGATTTTCACGAGTACACATTTGAAATAAAACTATTTTTTACGGATTAAAACTTGCGTATAATTTGGTTACATTTTACAACTTACATCTCGTCTACCCGTGAACACGATTGCCGCAAAGCATTCGAAACGTTGGGTTTAAAATTAAAATGTAAATTTTATCATTAAAATCAATCCTTAAAATTTTATAAGGACCCCTATTACTAAGGAAAGCATAGATCTTTAAAACTTTATTCAAAATCATAAAATAAAAGTGTCATTACATTACAAGGACTGTGACACCTTTCCACGACATTTCAACTGAGTTGCACCCGGATGATAACGAGCTGACAAAGCGTCAGCAAAACGTTTACTTGCTGATATTATAAAGATAAAATGTTTTTTAAATATTTATTTATTTTATATAGAAAAAAACTTGTAAAATTTTTACTATATAGATTTGTTTTTAATATTTTATAAATTTTGGACTAATAAAAAAATCATTTATATTTTACGATTAGAGACCTACGTCATATTCATAGGTTATTAATCAAACAGAGTTTTTTTTTCGATTCACATAATATTTGGTTTCAACCTTTTCCGGGATATATTTTGGGGTAGTTAGTTACCCACGAAAATGTTGTACATAAAAAGTCTCCAATATTATAAGTCGAAAAAGTAAGTAGTACTTACTTTTTCGGCTTTTTGAAAATGCTAAAGAGAACGAATAAAATCATTATTAAATATCCAACAGAAAAGTGTTGATAGTATATTGATCTATATATGTTTATATTATAAATTATAATATTACTGTTCTGCTAAAATTCAAGAAGGGTTGGTCTGATTTGTCCAATAAGCTAAATGAGATGAGCTTTTGAAATAATTTTGAAGAATTTGTGAAATTCAAATATATGAAAAAATTGCAAGAAAAAGTAAAAATAAGTATTTTTTGTTAATTCAAATTGTAAGCAAGTGCCATTTATTGTATAGGGAGATTGAAAGTGTATTAGATGTAGTCCATATAATATTATAGATGAAACGAAGTTCATTGGTTCATATAAGGTAAATCATAAATTACTAAAAATAAAAGGGCTTTAAAGAAAATTTGATAAGGATGATAAGAGATTAGTAATATTTTACATTACATTTTATGCTTATTATTGGATAATTATTAATTAAAAACAATTTGAATAATTAATAGCAAAATATACTTATATTATGAAATTTAGGCTACCTGAATAATTAGATTTTGGATAGGTATTTTTTGTTAATGTATTTGAGATAAGTTCCTTCTAGCTAAATGAATAGTTCAGAATGAATAGTTCAGAACAACTTCTTTGATCAGTTGAACTAGTGCTTCAAAGTAGTTGAATTGTTAAAATATTATATTATTATGAAAATTCAACATATAAGAATTTCTTAATATATGCTCCTAACAAAAATTTAATAACAAAAAATTCAAATACAGAATAAAGATTTTGCTTTTCAACAATGAAACATAATAAAACTAATAGGATTTTGAACTATATTTTAGTTTATAATTTTATCACCTATGTCTTAATTGTTAATAATCCTTTAAGCATAAAATCTACTCAAATCTTTTATTATAGTAAAAGCGCTGAAACAATATCCCTCAATTTTGTTTTAGTATAAGCCTTGTGAAATATATGAATATTTTATACACCCTTTTGTGAACGTTTAAGAGTGTATGTCTTGTCAAGCAATTCCCATAGTAAATGTTATATGTTGCGAGACTGAGTTGAAAGTGTCCTTGGAAAAGTATAAATATTCAATTTCAGGCCTTATACGTATATGTAGAACTAGTTGCAATGTACGTCTTTGATGTTTAAGCTTGTGATGGATGTTTTAGAAGCTATATTTATTTTAATAAATTATATTAATGATTATATTTTACCGTCTAATTTGAGAACTGATTAATATTAATGTAACAGCAAATTTATTATTTAATAAAAACTGTATAAAATCTGTTTTTCCACAAATGTTATCGAAAACAAACACTTTCTGTAATAAATTTGATACATTAATCATTGACTTTAATCATCCTAAGCACTGAGTCCAATTAAATTTATTACACCATGTTTATTGTCCTCAAACAGGGATCGCAAATCACAAACAAAACCCGAGATCTGTGAAGACTTTTATAAAATAAGAGAAAGCAAATGGAGCGAAATGAGATACAAAAAGAAACATCTTAGTCTTATCATCCATTTCTTTTCGGAATTCATTGAATTTTCTCAAACGTTTTATTTTCGGTATCAATGTTCTTGAACATTTTAAATAAAATTGCCTATTGATTTTATTTTCATGTTACTTTTAATTACATTTTGCATATTACATGTCTACATAGCCATGTCTAACGTACTTTGATTTAGTTTAAATCTAGAATGAAATATTTGTTAACACATCAGGAGATAAACCTGCATCTCCACGAAAATTATAGGAAATATATAAATATAGACTACACATTATAGGAAATAAATTATAAATTACACATTATTGGAAAAATACCAAATTCATAAGAGTTTATCAATACGATAACTCAGTGGGTAGAATGACAGTGAAGCGGTCGAAGTTCCACTTAGAGTTGTAGATATATCGTATTTAAATAACTAAAGTTATTAAAGCATCACATTCCGAGTCCAAAAACTGGTGTTGGAACTCCTATAATCTATGAACCATTAAAATATACAATTAAATGTCTATTAATAAGTTTAAAGCGATTAAGCTTAAATGAAAGTAAAAAAAAACTCCACAATATCAAGTTGTAAAAAGAAAAATAAGTTCTTTTTATTGTTAAGCAACATAAGTAAAATCAATAAAATTAAACCAGTAAAAATATAGTTAAGAAATGATTATTCAAAAGATTAATTATTTAGGTAACATCATAATCTTTATGAAGTTATTGAATTATAAAAGTGTAACGGCTTAATCAATTATTATAATGTAGGTATAACATTTTTCGTTCCCTTTGTTGGATTTATTGAAATAGTAAAATGTCTAAAGTTAGAAATTTTGAGATTAAGTATTAAAGAATTTTCATTTAGCCAAAGTGGAATTCATTTCCTGTGAGTCGATCACGGAATTTAAAGTTGGAATATTTCTAAGGCCGAGAATATTGAAGGAATTTTCATAATCAATCAAGTCCCATTTATTTCGGCGTCAAGGTACGACCTTTCCTTTCCGAGATTTAATTATATCTTTAAGAAATTATTAAATTATTTTTGCTGACTATTTTTTATAGAATTTTAATTTTCTATTTGGTTTACATATTTCTATTATAATTATAATACTAAAAAATACTTTTTATAATAATGATACAATAATTTATAAGTTTAGAATTAAAAAAAATAGTAAAATTTAACCAAACTTAAATCAAGGGAGATTATATTTTTAGTATTAGAAATGATATCAGCTATTAGATATAAAAACATATCTAAATTGTACATATATCATGTTAAAGGACTGTGCTTCATTAAAGTTTACGGACCAGTTGTCAACCGTGATTTTTAACGAAATGTATTTTTTTAATTTGGTTTCTTTTAGCTAATTTATATTAAAGAGAAGCTTATTTTGTCATGATGAAATTGAGCCTAGAAAAGTCTTTATAAAAATACAGAATTGTTCTTTAGTATTTGTCTGTGCAAAAATATAATTACGATACACAAATAAAAGCCTTAAAAATATAAAACAACGCAATCAGTAAAGCTTAGGTGTAGTCCTCATTCTCCCAATAGAATTGTTTTTTTTCTAATGAGAGGAAGAAGCCGTAGCCGTTATGAATGCTGATATTTTCAACTCACAGATATTAGAAATGAAAATGGCCACCATTTCTTTAGTCTTATAGGTAATGATCATGGAGTTCTTAATAATCTTTTGCTGTTAGGAATACTTCATTTTTAAATATTTGTACATAAGATTAAGGTACCTATATATTATTTAATATCTATTTTCAGTGTATCTGTTTTAACTCATGTTTGTAAATTAAACTCATGTTTTTTTATTTAAATCAACTGAACTATTTTCCAAGTTTGACAAAATTTATGGATGCCGTTCTGTTGAATTTTATTCAAGTTATAACAACTATATTGCTTGCGCTTTCTAACCTAAAAACTTATAGGGAATAAGAGATCAGGTGATACTGGTCCTTTTCATGTAATATTTCATAGTGATTTGTGATTTATTCCCAAACTGTCACGAGTTAGAATCGAGCATACAAATTGATTCAATATGTCTTCCTGTCCAAACAACAATTATTTGTGCTGGAAAACTACGACTAAAGGGCGCTGTTGTCATTGTTCATATATGTTACAACTTTAACTTCACTGTAAATTTTTACATCCTATTGTTTCGAGACTTTTGACGGCTCAACACAAATAATTAAATTTTATCCTTATAATTTTACATATTGCACTTAATAAAATGTTCTACATAAAATTTAATTTCGCCAAATTCTAGACTTGAATGTCTCTAACAACACATTTCGTTTCGAGTTTTATCGAATGTTATTATACTTGAAAATATCGAATTTCCTCTTAAGCGTGCGTATGGCTGCGTGAAAAATGCCAAACGATACAAGTTTGAACAAATCTGTACAGTCGCGTTCAATAGCGCGAGTGTATGAAATGTATGCGCATATATTCTCCATCGTTAGGTTTCCACTCATCATGGAGTGGCAGAATAAGGTTCATTGGAAGTGGCATTTCATAAAAAAAAATTTCCATTAACATTCAAACATGAAATATAACCAGTAGATTTTAATGTTGTTAGAAAAAAAAAATTGTTTTTGCATGATTCAAATAATTTTTAATTACGGTGTAAAATCTAATAAAATTTAAAGAAATCAGTATTTTGACAAAGGGGGTTACGAAGTAGACATTCTCTTTTGAAAACTTTTCAAAGTCTTGATCTGCTCTTGATGTTGTTTTATCAATAATATGTTCATATATCGTTATGGACACCAGTACTTTCTCCTTAGAACAACAAAGGCTCAGAATGTTAAAGAAAGAATTTACTGAAACTTCACGAAACAAACAAACATATCACGAGAAATTCTATTGTTAAGATTCTGTTATGTCTAATAAAACAAGACTTGAGTGGTAATAATTGTAAGATTCTTATAAGAACTATTATTTTCGCACTCAATTTTTAAAAATGTATTATGAGAACAAATAAAAAATAGATAAACACATAAACATATCAAGTTTACTGATTTCTCTATAGAAAATTTGACGAAATGATTTACAGCTGCGAGTGTGAAGGTCACACATTCGAGCAAGCATGTGGTTTAATATATAATTCTATATAATATATACCATTATACTAAATACAGAACTAACCGAAGACAAAGGAATGCTGCACCGCAGTCTGGCATAATAATTAAATTACAAACGAATAAGTTAATAGAAATTATCTGTCAGGTATCCTTTTCAATTTAAATTTTTAACATTAAATATTTACATTTGCAAGTTAATGAGTTTAAGGCTCACCTATCCAGGAGTTTTATATATTGTTGAAATTATAAATTACTTGAAGGGATCCATGAATTTTATTTTTAAAACGGGTCGTATTAATTGGATTTTTTATAAATCGGACATAGGCCGACGTAAATATCATTTACATTTAGAGTGCCCATAACTGAATAACATATACATCGCTGTAAATCGTTTTATATAAAAGTTCCTTATAAATATTGTTTTGTTTATCCAGTTGCAATGATGTATTTGATAAAATAAAGGCGTCTGTTTCTACATATACTCTTATATTGTGTAAAAAGTTTAATGTCCTATGCGTATATAACGTGGCTTTTAATCTGAATAAGTAGATATCTTAATTACCAAGGGATCTCGAATCGAACTCGTTAGCGGCAACTTACCTAAATATTCAAATTATTTCAATGAACACAAATTCAAACGTTTCTAGTCTAACGGAAACGGCTCGCTTAGTTACACGCTATTATGTATTCTAGACTACAATCTTGACCAATCATAATTACATTTGATATAGGAAAATAGACTATAACTCTCAAAGAATAAGGGCATGAAACTTGTGACCGCTTTCTTGCAAGAGTTCCAATCCATTTTACGTGCAGGACAGCCAATTTCATTTACCCATTTATTGTGATAGAAGTGTTTATTTACGAAACTTGTACATAAAAAATTATTTAACATTTAAATGAACTAAAAGTAAAAAAGAACAAGAAGATCCGGTTTGTGTTTTTGTAACAATGTTATAATGATTGCAAAATATATTATATTATCAAATGCCGTCAGTCTGCAAATGTAGTCTATTGTTATACAATATCATATCAACATTATATATCATATTTATAAACATATTATATTTCTTTCAGTGTAAGTACAGTGAATGTGATTAATACTACAAACTTTAAGCAATTTGAATATAAAGACGAATCCTTATTATACCAAAGTCAAAGGTCCGATAAATTGAAGGAATTAAGCAATTCATCACTCACAATACAAATTGGCTTGCGTGCAACTTGATATCGCGATCACCCTTCACTGAGTGGTAGCGGTTATTCACCTTAAATTATGGGTTTAGGGTTTAGCGCTAAGGCAAGTTTATACTATGTGAGTAAATAGCAATAGTTTAGCTGGTGTGCCAAAACTGTCATGATGGTGAACATCATCATTTTTGTACTTTTTTTTTGTTTTTAGCTGCATTCACATTTTGTTATCTATTAAAACATCTTACGTAACGCCTTCTTATTGCACCATAAAACTCAGTTTTTTTAACTCCTGACTAAATATTATTCATTCTGAAATTTGAATTTTTTTTTTTAATTTTTTTACGTTTTTATCCACCCTGAGTAATTCTAGACACTTTTTTAATAATATGTATGTATTTGTTAGTCTGTGTGTGTGTCTGTATGTATTTAGATATGACTTTCTTCGTCTGCATTTCCTCGCGACCTGATTACGCCATTGACTTCTTTCTGCCGTCCAGTGCGTGTTTACATAACTTGAGGCTGAATAGTTTTCCAACAAAATGCCCCAAATTTTTTTTTTATATTAATTAAATACGTGATAGTGGTTGTAATACAAATCGATGCGTATTCATGTAATTTAAAACTTATTAGTTCTACAGCTAATTCAACCAATCGATTTTGTTACTTTTTCAAAAACTGAAAACCATGTATTCGTGATTTAAAAAATGGCTTTTGCTTTTGGATTGTTTGTTGTATCCATCGATGCGAATTAATGACAGAAAAAAGTGATTGGCCAAAAATATCTAATATTTTTTGTTATAACTCTTTTAATGATGTTAAAGGGTCAATAAAAAGAAGTAAGTATTAAAGTAGTAAAAAGGGATTTGTTTCGTAATATCATACTTAAAAAAGTAAAATACTGAAACATTCTTTTTTTATTTTTTTACGTTAGTCCGAAATCAAAAGAAATGTTGGTTGGAGTATCATTTATTATCTTTTCTTTTCTTTCATTTTTGCAACTATTGAATGCAGATTCATTAATCAAACTAGAAGTAAATTTTACTCATCACAAAATAGACAAGATCCTTCTAATAGAAATTAATCTAAAACAATTTTTTATATTCGACTAATATTTCAGTATTGATTAAATAAATACTTAGAAAGTGTCTTTGAGAAGATTAGTATAGTATTATCACGTTATTTACAAAGTATTTATATATATATAATATATATATACTTGAAAACTGAATATAAAGGATTTTATATAAAACTCCAGATAGTTACTGATGCAAAAGAAGGTACTTAACAATAATTAATAACTATGGTAACACAAAGCCTGTGATTAAAGGATTATACAGGATCTGAAACTGAAAACACGCACGTGGTTAACCGAACCTTCCATGCGTTGTGGCGGTTTGTGAAGAATATTATTTATATTACACGATTTCAGATTATATAGACTATTTATAGTATTAATTTATAAAATAATAAAATATATATTGAAAGTATTTATTTCAAACTTTTATAAATGTTTAGATATCAAAACTTTTACATTTATAGTTTAATATTCGTTTACTTGTCTTTATGTTTATTATACGTAATTAATCTCAACGGAATAATTATTTTTATACATTACAGAAAAATAAATGAAATTAAATCAATATAAGCTATACAACAACGACATTAAATCGTCTAGTGTAAGAATCTTTGCAAAATCGTACGTATTAACGTTTAAAATTCGTATAAGTTGAACTAATTTAAACTTTTCGGGCATTTTGAGTACACAAATTGTCATGATTTCGTGATTTTATTTATTTATTTATTTGTTCTTTATTGCCCGAAACAGGTACAATTGGCGGACTTAACGCTAACAAGCATTTTCTACCCCTGAGAATACAGTTAAAAAACATTGTGGCGCTTAAAATGTTAAAAAAAAACTATTAATGAAAACAACATAATATTCAACTATGAATATAAAACACATAAAAGCAGAAGCAAAAGAAATTATGATTGAAGTTACTGATGTTTATTCAAGTTGACTATTCAAAACATTTATCAATATAAACTATAATATTTTGATGGAAAAGTATAAAAGAAAATACCAAAGCCATTAGCCTAATAGCATTAAACCACGGCAGCCAGATCAGATCGTTTTGTCAAAGCAAATATTTTAAAGAGAGGGTAAGAGATTAGAAAAGGAGAGGCTGTTTAACTGACTTACAACTCTTTTGTAAATATATAGATCCTTTGCTCAAAAGTCTTACTTATCGTATTCTAAATAAAGTATGTAAATTTTATTTATCATATAATGTTGTAAAAATTTATGTCATATAATGTTAAAGTTGTCGTGATTTGATTTACTTATAACAAAATATATAATATTTCTCATAAAACAAGGAAATTAATAGTAAAAGTAATAATAAACGCGAGTTATATCCGAAAAATAGTTTTATTGAAAGGAAATTAATTCTTAACAGCAATAATTATTTAATGTTAGCTGATGAATTCAATAAATTATGTTGGTCACAACCGGAGGATTCAAAAAAAATTCAAATTTAATAACTTAAAATGTAATTCTTATATTTAATTTACAAACTACTTGTTCCTTGCTCAAAGTTGGAGACAAGAATGAATAAAATGAATTTATAAATGAAGGAATACAGAAAACTAGTGTAACAAACAAGGGTTTCAAATTTACATCCTGGGATTTCAACATGATACAATGCACCTGTGCTTAATCAGCGTTTCCACGGTTCGTGAGAATATAGTATATGCTAATTTATCAATTTTATTATTAATATGTACTTATATAAGAAATATTTGTTAAATGATCACATAGTATATTGCAATATAAAAAATAAGTAAACATATTCTTGTGCAATAATAATCTTCACAGGGTGGAATACAAGTATGAAGAAGTCCTCAGAGTCGTCTAAGCGCCGTATTTCTTATTGGCAACAGCATACTCGGACTTGTCACTTGCCAATAAGAAATAAAAAGGTTAACTTTTGACTAAATGTAATGCTTGATTTTTATAATAAAAATTTACTTTTCTACTAGCAAGTGCTCATACCTTTATTAACTTTATATTTGCATAAAATTTTACGTCTTATAACTTAACCATTTCCCAGAACAGTTTAACAAAATTAAAAAAGGTACTTTGCTTAATTAAAATTAAGATATTATTTATTAATTTAAACAGTAAAAACTTAATTAATAAAAATTATATTTTTGGGGTTATATATCACAAGTAATCCCGTGTTTAATTTCATTAACAATTTCGAGCATTGGACAAACGCCAAGGAAAATCGGCCCATGTTCCATCGTGACGAGTTAAGAACTATATACGTGACAGTTACGTGCCAGTAGATATTATATCATGTTTAATATAATTACAAATTAAATAACATTTTTGGTTAGTATATACGTAAAAATCCACGGATGAAAGATTACTACTGAAGAATGGATTTTCTCATTTTTCTGTCTTTGTATTGTAGTTAGTATTTCATATGAATAAATCCATTAGAAAAGTAAGGAAATAATAATTTTCACATTAGAAAAGTAGGGAAATAGAACGGCATATTTGTTTATTATTATGTTGTATTTGTGTGGAAAACTTATTGAAATATGACATAACACTAATCATCTTTTTTCGTGGCCTACTTACTAAATTTCGTTCTTGATAATACATTTAAAAAATGATTTTTTTTTATTTTATTATATATATTATTTTCTAAACTTCGTTAGATATTATTTGGTTAGAGAATCTTCAGAACTCAATATAGAATACATTTTATTATCTTTCAAAGGCCATTAAAATGTCTCGCATTTTAATTGAAAGAACAATATAATCCTCTAACCCGATATGTAGATTGATAAAATATCTACATTAAGAACGATATTTCAAAGATTTTTTTGTTTCTACTAATTTTAATACATGATGAGTTATTATAATATAAAAAAATATCAAAAATATAGCCGGTTTTTTTAAGATCTGTGGCAATTATTTTTCCGAGACGGTATTTGCTTTGACAATACATATTTTAAAGTTTAGCTTTAGGATCAGTCCCGAATAGCTCATTAAAGAAAAATACATATAACTTTCCATTTTTGCATTTAGTCTTATATTTTTAAAATGCCGTCATATTTAATATCATAATTTTATTTTATTAATAAAGTTAAACTTCTTGTTAATGTGGGTAGATAAAAAATTGTATTTTTTAGTTTTGAATAAAAAGGTAGCCGGAATATAAGAAAACTGTAACCTATCGAAAGTGTTATTTAACAAAGAACTAGTATTATGGAAGTTTTAATCCTATTTTATTCAAGTAACTGGTAAAATAAACAGTAAATTAAAGATTAAAATAAATTAAAATGTAACAGCTTTCACACGATCAGCATTTTGTGTAATTTATTTTTACATGTACTAAACGTTATTAGAGCTGACCCGTATAACTCTCCTAGACGATTCATGGGATTTCGCCTTCACTTGAATTACTGGTTAAAGATGGTATCTACTTGTATCTTGTCCGTTTTTTGGCTTAAACGGCTCATAGAAACGAAATGGGGGTCCAAACGATGCCACGGCCACGTGTAAACGGCCTTTAAAATAAAAATTAAAAAGAAAACACCTGTTTTATTGTGTGCCAAGAGTTACTACAGAACGAATAGTATATGAAGTTAAGAGAATGTTGTTACTCAATTGAGTGCAGATCTTTTACAACTTTTAATTATTTAAAGTACTGTCAAATTTTATTATATTTTTATTGTTTTCTTTTCAGATCATTTATTCATTCATCATCATCATGATTTGATACAGCATCAATAACTTCGTATCGGGTTCTTTTGGATCAGCTTTTTTATTATTCTTTGGAATTTCAATATAACTAAAATAAAATCCATTGTTTAATAAAAGTAACATGCAGTTATTGTTTAATGAAAACTAAATATTGTTCTCTTTGGATAATAAACCATTTAGAACTATTTTTGTTATGATTGTGTGAGATTAATTTATTATTTTTATTATGTATTAATTTTATAATTCATAGGACAAGGGTACTAAAATCCTTGTTTATTTATTAATGCTTCAACAATGACCGGTCTTAAAAAAAAATTCTGTTTGAACTCTTTTCACGACATCTCAGCTTCAACTCATGGTTTTTTTATCTCTGCTTGAACAGACTCCCTGATTTTTTACTCAACGATGTTGAACGTGATTTTACAACAATTCCATACATATTTATCTTATTAAAAACCATTATTTATTGTTAACAAACATCTGGCACAGTTAAGTCGACATTCTAAAATGCACATACTTTATTCTAATTATTTACCACACAATAAAACCCTTACTGTCATAAAAGTAAATACTAAATTACTATAATTATAATAATTATTGTGTTAACCATTTGCAAAATAGATAATATTGTTTAAAATAAACTATTGTCTAGCTCTACAGAAATGTTATTCTTTAAAATTATTTCTGAAGAAGGTATGTCTTTAAATTCCAGCTATTGTTAGAATATACCTTATTTTAGTGATTGATACGAAGATAACATCCATTTTGTATTATGATTGATTTTCACATAAGGCTATTGTCGTGGAATTGTGTAATAATTTTGTGTTTTATGGACAATATCTGTTCATATAAAATGAAAATAATGTTTTCACTTTTCTAGTTATATTTTTTTAATTCAATTTCAAATTGTTTATAATATAATAATTATATGTTTTGTTAATTAACTAAAAAGACGTTAGTTTCGGTTTTAATATCTTTTTTGGTTGTCTGATATTACCTTTCGGAAAAAAGTATACATTTGTAAAAAAATATTTCATTCACATGCTTACTAAGGCAAGATAAAAACTCTAAAAAAGAATTATATGCTAAAGAATTAATTGTTTTCTTTGAAGTTAATACAATTATAACTCCAAATCATTAATCAAAATATTAAAAAATATACAAAGTATTTTTATACACGTAGCTTTAGATTCATTAGAACTTTGAACATCTATCTTAGTAAAATAAATTTTGTTTGAAACATACATGTTCAGTTCATATCGTCCTAGCAGCTGTGTAATACTGGTGCAATATCCTGTCTGTGCTGTCCATTTCCTTGAACGAGGTTGTAGAAAAGAGCTTTGAGTATTAGTTCTCTTTATATGTGTTCTATTATATAGTTTTTGTGTAAACGAAATCCCTAATCTTGAACGTTATGAAATCCTAAGATCGATGAATATATGAAGTAAGTACGTATGAGCGAAACTTTAAACTTATTGGGTATCTGTGGCATTTGTAAGACTACAACAGCGATCCTATCTCGAATATACGATAGGTAGGTTTCGAATAGCTGATCATCTACGGTTTACTGAATATATTGTGTTCTTTTGAGAGAGTGAAATAGGCTAGCTTACATTTTTTAATAATAAGTGAATTGAAAATACGTGAAAAGGAAAAAAAAAAACTTGTAGTTATGCTTAATATCCACCCTAGAATAAAATATTCATTTAAGTATTAATAAAAAAATACCTCAAATTACAATTATTCATATATATAAAATCTGTTTCATACAAAACTAGAACCAATTTTTGTGAATAAAATTTAAAAAATAAGCTGTAATCAACTTCTGGAAATTACAAATTAAAGTAAAAAATATACTATATAAATTACATCTTAACATTTATATAATACAGTACTTTTATAAATGATTTTTTTATTCCATCTAGTATACAATAAGCAATCTTATAATTATATTAATATCAAACAATATACGAAAACTATTTATGTCTAAAGTAGGTTTAAGAATTTCATAATAATATACCACATTTAACTCTGTGAAAAATTCTGTGCTAAAATCTTTAGCAATATAATTTTGCAAAAGAATAATTACTGCAAAGGAATATAGATATTTAAATTGAAAAATAACCTTTCAACCTTATCATGGAAATATTCATTCATTGACATCCGAGAAAACTGAGAGAAATTTCAAAAATTACAATGAATATTCGTCTATGTAAATTCAACGAAGTATTTACTAACCAGTCATTATAATGAACTATTGAAAAAATGATAAGTTGAAGTCGTATCTTGGGAAATATCGCACAGAAATTTATTTCTTGGTGCTTGTTTTTTAAATTCTTTTGAAAGGGATATTCGAGATTAATACACAAACTTGAGAAAATGTCGAAACAAAAAACTGTTGCATTCATTATCATAAAATTTTGTTTTTATCATTTTCAATACTGATAAAAAATACACATACATTAGTATTTTAAACCAGAAATTGTAATTAACGTTATGTTCCATATTTATTAATTTAATAGTCACTTATACTGATTATACTGTTCTTTGATTTAACAAAATTTATTATGTTGTTTGTGATTCCCAAAATAACTATTTTAATCAATTTTGTCTAAAATGCAATAACGAAACAAAAATATACTGATTTTTATCAATTAAATAGCAATACACATTCATTACTTCCTCTTTGAGTTTAAGAGTTAATAACAATGGCCACATAAAGACAAAAGGTTTTATTATTGTAATAAATAAAAAATAATAATTACTAAATTGCTATTTTTAATTGTTACAATTCTTAAGAAATTTAACTTTTCATTGATACTTGTTTGTGTTTATGTTATATAAGTCAGCAATGATTATGTTCTTGGCCCGCTACTAAGTCGATGTAGGGAATCATTACTCAAATGTATATAACGAGAAAAAATATTATATATAATTAAATTATTTACTAAGCACTAGGGTACTAATATCGCAAAGGGAAACGAAAGGCTGTTAGTCAAATAGTGTTTATTAAATTAGCTACAATTGGCTACAAAGAGCCGTTGCTAGTCGAGTTGCAAACGAGTAACACATATTTATTAATACGTTATTTATCATAATAATTAAAACAATGATAATAATGTAAAAACATAATAAAAATATATTATATTAAAAACCATCGCACTGTTTTATATTCAGTAAACAAGTAATTATAATTTGTCCCATAATGTGGTAATATTGCTAAAAAATTAATTATTTTTTCCATAGTTGGTCGACTAGATACTTCATATTATGACATTAACCTTGCCTTTTAGCTAAGGCTTTGTTGAGCGTTTCTTGCATATGTTTATTAGACGATTATATAAATATAATATTTGGATATATCAGATTTGATTTGAATATAAGTAAAATTATATTATAAACAAACATGCTATAGCATAAACAATTTTAATTAGTACAAACTGGTTCCATTAGAATTATCACAACCGCTTATTACATATTGTAACGAAATGCTTTAATTTGAAATTGTTTTTATCAATATGTAATTTTCGTATGGTTAGATTATTTTATGTAAAGATATAAGACATTTTTAGATGAACTGATACATAATTGAATTGGAATCAATAGTTTTTAAAATTTAAACATACAATAAAGACTTTAAAGAATACTGATTTACCTCTAAAAACTCTCTTAACTGTTTTCTCCCCCTTTTAAAGAATAAATTTCTAAAAATCCTTTCCAAATAGATGTTTTCGTTTTAATAAAACTACTTTAAGTGTTTAATCTTTTAGAAAAAGTTTTGTTTATAAATTTATACTCAGACAGAACTCACGTTTTTATAAATAGAGCTATTCCACTAATAAGCATTAGAAAAAATATATATATATATATATATTTAGTTTATTTTAGTAAAAGTCATCTTTAAACATTAATATCCGTTCTAGGACTGCCAATAAATTCATTCAGGATGTTGGCTTCGGGGTGTAAATCATAACTTTTATTGGGTTTCTCAGTTTTGATTGAACAAATTGTCACTCATTGGAAGGCAATTTGCTACTGAAATAGAACACTTCATTTATAAACTTCATTTATTTTGACTGAAACATAAAATGTTTTTACTATATAATAAAATTAAAGTATTATTGTCTTCGGTCGGTCAGAGGTGTTGTCAGTATTTATTTACATAGTAAGTTATTGATAAAAATTCTTTATTAAATATATAATACTGAATTCCACAGAATTAAGCAATAAAGTAAAATTAGGTGGTCAAGGTGCAATATTTGAATCCAGGTGTGGAAAATAAAATAAAATGTAAACGTTTTTTATTCCATTGTGAATAGAAAAGAATTTATTTATTTTTGTCTTTTATCTATCTAAATGATATCGTAATTAAAAAGATTAGAATATGCTATATAGTGTTATCAGCTTTTGTGTTTTATATCGAAAATCTACATAAAATTCTTTAAATATATTATAAAAAGTATTTTAAAGATTTATTATTATATCTCCTATTTTAATTATCAATATCTTGTACTAAATTATTTTATATTTAAAAATTCGGATGTTGTTTGGATTGCGAAACAAACTCCAAATTAGTCCACCATGTTTTTACCACTATCTTTATATTAACAATGTTTCAAATCATCGATAAAATACTATACTAAACTACTATGTTATAAAAAATTTGAATGACGCACACTTTATAGTTTAGTTTTACACGAATTATAAATTTTTATGGCACAAAATCAAACAAATTCAATAAAAATTTAACAATGTAAAATTCTACTTCAATGAATCTTAAAATAACTCTTAAATCTCTTGATCTCATAAATTCTATAAACTAACGCGAAGCCACTGCAAGCTATTTCTCTCTCAGACTTAAAATATGATCTTGTTACCCAATTACAATGAAGCTCAGATTCAGTCCTGATAGTTTTATAAGTACTTTAATTTAAATAATTTTCCTATTGAGTGAGCCTGTATTATCTGAAAGAATGTTAAGACATTTACCATTAAATATTTTCATTGTTTCAGCTTGTTTCACATGATTAATTATTACCAATATTTTTCTAAATAAATACAATATTTTATATTTATTAAAACTTGGCGCACAAACTAAAATTACTATTGAATCTCCAAAAGTGACTCAGGGGTGTCAGCCTATAAAAGATGCCCTGGAAACTATTTAACTGATAATTTTAAGATAAATGAGGTGGTAAATGATAATTTAAAAATAATTAAGAAGATACTAATGGCCATAACCAAGGCTGATCCTTTCAGCAAGACTCTGCTCTGGGTCAGGAAGCTCAATCCATCCAAGGGTGGTTGAAAATTAACGATTCAGACTGCATAAGAGCTGAAGACTGGCCTTTGTCTATCACAGAGTATGGCATGCTCTTAACGTCATGATAATTAGAATTAGTGATGATTAAATAGATTGGGAAAAAAAGAATATAAAAATTAATGTTATAAATACATTTAATATTTGTACAATATTAGGTCGATATGACAAATTTTCAATCAACTTTGTTCGAAAATTATGCAAATTTTTTGAAGACGTTGTTTAAACTCACTTAATAAGGAATATTTTTAAAGCTAAGCTTACTTTCATTTAAAAAAAATGCCTTCTCTTAATATTTTTTTAGTCAAGATTCGAAAAAAATTAATAGTGTTAAAGAAACTCGTAACCATGACTGATATCGAAAATGGCACTTAAGACAGTCTCAACAAGATTTGTTTAACTAAGAAATTAATCCACCTCTATACAAAATAAAATTAATGAAGGCTGTCAGAATTAGTAAATGCTTTTCTCGAGAAGACGTGTTAAGAAGAGCCGCTATTATTCACGAGTCTTACAATAAAGCAATGAAATATGCTTCACTAAAAAAAACTATTCACGAAACGGTAAGTTAGTTATATAGAAATAATAACTACATACTCGTT
Source organism: Mechanitis mazaeus (assembly GCA_959347395.1). Taxonomy (NCBI): domain Eukaryota; kingdom Metazoa; phylum Arthropoda; class Insecta; order Lepidoptera; family Nymphalidae; genus Mechanitis; species Mechanitis mazaeus. Next base: position 11,839,858 of record OY365754.1, read on the forward strand.
GGAAAAACCGTTTGCGCTCTTGATATGTGAGAATCTTATTTGGAGTTAAAACTGTGTTTTTGAAACCACTTACAAATTAAAAAAATAAATAAATATAAGTACTTATTTATTTCTTTTATACTTTCAATGAAAACCAGTAATAACTTGTGTACTTCAAATGGAATAATGAGGAGAGCCCATTCTGTTCAGATATTAATAATAATTCTACAATATTTTGTGCATTTTTCGTCCTTTTATTTTTTTTTTGTTTGTTGGAAAAATCCGTTATAGATACCCCGTCGGCCAAGAAGGTGATGGCCGGTGGGTTATGTTTAACTACCCAACAGCATAGAGGATGCTGCCATTTTGAAAACTACCCACTAAAAAACCAACGGTTGTCCTCATCGCCCTAGTGGGACGTCACGGGATCGCGTTAACTTTCATCGTGACGCCCCGGGAGCCTTGTTCATCCTACTACGTTCTGAGTAAAAGCTAAATTGATCGGGCTCTTTTGCGTAGTTGATAATAATTGACTATATCAAATTTACCCTCTTATTTCCTTTTAAAAAATAGACTCAGAATCACTAAATTTCGCTTATAATCATATCTCTTATTATTAAATAAAATGGGTAAAAACACAATACAATTTATTAATATATTATTTTGTCTCGGCCTAATATAATTGAATATAACAATTAAATATATTTGAAACAAACCTTCAATACATACATATATAAATTTAACCAAATATTTACGCTATATTAGATTTAGTACAACCCACGAAGCAAACAGGAATGAAGTGAATTTCATGGCTGATTACTCAATGGATCCCGAACCCCGGTGTATGTGGGATCAACCCTATGTTATCGGTACATGGCGAAGCTATAGCTAAGGAATATAGCAATTTCGACATTACTGAAATTATTTTTTTTAAATATTTCTTGTAATGTTGAAATGACAGAGGAATTTGTATTATATATCAGTTGAACATAGTTCAATTCATTTTAATATCAATTATGATTATTTTTATTATTTTTACAGTTTATATCATATTTATTTTTATATAGTTTATAGTTCATACTAATAGTTAATTGTCGTAATCAATATTTAAAAATCAAACAAACATATATTATAACCGTTTGGAATCTCTAGCTCTTGTTGTAATAAAGTTTATAATATTGTAATTGATTTCCACATGACGCTATTGGTATACAATTCTATGATTATGTTGACTTAAGATTATTACAGAATTTTCAAATAAATGTAAGATATAAAAAAAAAATAATAATTTTCGTAATCCTTTACAATTTAGTAATATTATTATTTTTAAATTTTCTTTTATTTATAAATCATTTATTTAAATGCCAAATACATATATATGAATTTCGGTAATAAAACCGTTTTTATTATGGTTTTGTATTACCTTTTGTAAAACGGTTTAGCCTTAAATAAAATAACCCTTTTCCGTCACGCCAAATGAGGCGAGATAAAAATCGCCCTGATATTTCATGGGGAGGCGCTTCATAGTATGAAATATAAGAGAATGGAATATCTACTTTGTTATATTTAAAGATGTAAGAGTTATAAATACACCCAATTCAAATACTATTTTTAAAAAATTTTCATTAAATTGGTTTTTTGTCATTGGTTTTTGATGTTTATCTTAAAAGTCGTTACGATTGGAAAGCATGTTTTACATATCAATTATACAAAATAAAACACTGGCAAAAGATTTGTTTACTATCTAAAATATCAAATTCATTTAATAAAAATATATAATATTAAAATATATATATAATACAAATAATTAATGATCTTTTATATGAATGATTTTTGTTGCACTTATTCTTTCCCGTAACTCAAATTAAAGTCAAATTAATTAATTATGAAATCAAGAATAAGTCTGATAAAAAATAATTTCACTATATTAAAACACTTTTATTATATTAAAATGCTTATTATACTAAAATTATACTTTTAAAGTCATTGCTCAGACTCATTAAACATCTATCTTTGTATAATGAACTCTGTTTGCAACCAATAATTTCAATTTGTGTCATCCTAGCAGCTGTATAATACTAGCGAAATATCCTGTCCGTGCTGTCAATTTCCTTAAAACGACTCCACAGCAAATAGACTTGCTTAAAATGTATATGTAGTTTTATTAGAGCGTTGATCATCTATCTTTGTAAAATCAATTCTACTTGCAACATACATGCTCGTCTCGTATCGTCCCAGCAGCTGTGTAATACTGGCGCAATATCCTGTCCGTGCAATCCACTTCCTTGAACAAGTTTATAGAAAAGACTTGTGAATAGTAGTTCTCTATGTGTATTTCTACGAACATTAGGTTACTTTTTTCTGTACATAAAAGTATGTTCTGTGTAGATAAAACCTAATGTTGGTAGGAGATCCTAAAACTAGATTTTACTCTTATATTTAGAATATAATAGACCCTTCATAATATATATTATTTTTTTAAAATGTGTATGTATAAGCAACATTTACAATTACTCGCCGATCGGTGGTACTCTTAACTGTAAAACATCGCCAGCTTCTCAAATATATTAATGTATAGGTAAGTTTTCTAAATGTTCTTTTTTTCGTTCCAATAAAAATAAAATTAAAATAAACGAAAATAAGTTTATAATAAACATTTTTTCATAGAGTATGTTATCACTGGCTTGGAAATATATATGCCTCATTCTTAAGAAGATCCGGCGACAGAAACATAGACGGAATATATATAATAATACGTAATATATAATGGCACAGCCCTTATATAATATAAACTGATAAATATTATATTCTGAGCTAGGATTGATACGAGTCAAAGCAGATTGCAAATGAACAATTAATTCGTTACAAGTTAGTTACATTGATGAAAAAGTAACCTTTACAAGCTAATCAAGAAGTTATTCGCTTATTTAAATTCCAGAGGGCTGAGAAAAATCTCGGAATTATATTGAAGATCCGTCTATGTAAATTCATCGAAGTTATTAGTTATTAGTCATTCTATAAAAAACTATAAAATTAGTTGGAAATGTATCTTCAAAAATATCATACAAAAATTAATTTCTCGTAACTTTTACTCTTTGATATGGGAAATTAATCTGTTATATTGGAAAGAAAGAACAAAGGAACGTGCTATTTATTATCATGATAAATGTCGTCAACAATATCGGTTCTATGCTCACATACTTTTTTTTCTTATGTAATTAAAGGTACAATTATTAACAATAAAAGCGGTTTGGATTCAAAACATAGTACTAGAAATGCTGTAAGTAAATTTGTCGAGTATAGTTATTGGTACAGTTTTTTTTCCTTTGAGAAACTTATGAAAATATCCTGTTAGAAATTTCTAACTACAATGGGAATTATGTTCCACTGATAGTTTAGTTTGAAAGAATGTAAGTATCAAAACTAACGTATTTACATTCTCTCATTCATGCATTATTTACAGTTTCTCGGAAGTCAACAATGAATATATTGTATCTTTATAATTTATTTTTATGTCTCTATTATTTTTCAAAATGACTGCAAATGTTGATTACCTTTTTTTGGAAATATTGCAATCTAGATTTCACAAAAGCATTATAATCCGAATATTACAAGTCTTTTGAGAATAATAATTATAACTATAGTCGAATAAACATTTTAAAATGTTTGATGGATAACTTCAATAACTTTATTGTATCTTAATAAAATCCAACTGAAATAAATCAATTAAATTATAAGTCTCTTGTTCTCATAAGTTCTATCAACGAGATGCCACTGCAAGCTAATATATATCTCGCTTAATCGTGAAATATCGTTTCACAGGTCTTGTTACCTTATTACAATGGAGCTCAGATTGAAAACTAATAGTTTTATAAGAATTTCAATTTATCTGATTTTTCTACTGACCCATCTTTGGCTATAGATAACGTTAAAAATTATGAATTTCTCTCGAAGTTTCTTAATCTTAAATTATGGAATCGCAGAAACTTATTTCCAATTTTTCTTTTAATATCCACAATATTATGTATTTTGAAACTTTGGCGCAGAAAAACTTTATTATTAAACCCATACTTCAGAAGTCGTAAAAAATCGAAGTAATTTGAACGCAAGCGATAAAGATATTGCGGGTCCAATGGAGCGCTGAAACATTAACTTTTGGGAACAGATTTATTAAAGTTTTCGAAGAAAATATTGTAATGAATTATTTATTGCATTTATGTAAGAACAGTTTAAATCAAATTATTACATAATTTCAATTACTCATGATTTAAAATGGCCTTCATAATTTGTATTCGTATTACAAAATTATGAAATATATGAATGCAAATTGAAAAACTATCCTACCATATATGTATGGTAGATGGCTTTTTAAGATATATATTTTATATAGGTAAATTTTGACATACTTTAAATCTTTTGCATATTTGTATATATATGCAAAATACAGGTGTGAAGCTGTCTTTTGCATTATTCCCCATTCCTCAAGACTGTCAATATATTTAGAATTTTCTGTTTCCAGATGTTTAAGAGCATTGGCACCACTTTCTACATAATGAGCTATACTTTTTCCAAAACGATTCTTTTAAAAATATAATAGGTATTATATTACTAATACTAAATCTGTCCTTTAAAAAAAATTATTATAAACCCTCATCGCATATGATTATTAAAAAAACACTTATATTAAAATAAAAACATTTAATTCCAAATAAATAATGTACTTGGATAACAAACAATAAAAATAAAACAGTCAACAAAAAGAAACAAATACTTAAGATTTTTTAAAGAAACAACATTAGAATGTATTTTCTTAGTTTTTTTCAAGCACACACTGACAAAAAACTATTTATCGACGCAAGTTAATTTGTTAAAATACTTTTTATTTCAACGTTTTTAAATCTACTGGCTTTTCAATATTCAATATTTCAAATATTCTTGTAGGTACTAATCATTATAAATAACCAAAATGTCGTAGTTTATGATAAATATTTCTGGAATTAAAACGTAAATAAGTTATTACTAAGCTATTAAGCTATTAGCTATTTCCTGATAGTAAACACCAGTTACTGATAGTTTGGTCACGGATCAGTTTTAAGTTAGACCAAAACAGTCGTGCAATTCGTATTATGAGGTCCAAATTGGACTTAATTTGTTGAAACTGTCTAAAACTTCTAATTATTATGAGTTATGCATTTCCTTAAACATTTGAGCTAATTGTAAGATAATATTTCCCGTGAATGAAAATTCTTTTTTGAGGACTTTATCTTTTAGCAAAATTTAAAAAATGGATACAATTTAAATTAAAGAAAAGTATTGCTTTGAAAAATAACAAAAAATATATATATTGGACAACGCCTTGTAATACAATTGACTCGCCGCGCCGAACCGTCGAGTAAGAATTGCATTACAAGCAACGCTCACGTTCTTTTTATTGTGGGCTAAGAGTTACCACAGGACGAATAGTTAATGAAGATAAGAGAATGTTTCGCAATTCGTTTACTTGAGAGGGGATCTACTGTAATTCATAATATTTTTAATACAGTAATATATATTTTACATTTTTTATATCTGAAATATAATTTTGACATATTCAATGACATATTCAAAAATATATTAATGCATTGATAATTTGGCGGTGAGTTTATTATTGAATTGTTACTAGGAATTTAAATTTAATTTAAATGTGAGTATTATCGCTTAATGAAAAGTATACGAGTACATTGTTTTTTAAAATATAATGCATTACATAGAGTATATTTTAAAAGCTAACATTATTCGCAATATTCAATGATACGTATATTAATGACATAAGTATAATATTTATTATAAATTTATATTACATTTATATTACAATTTTTGATTTTCGTTCAAGTTAATCATGTAACTCCAAGTTCTCATAAATTTATTTTACGCAATATTTAAACATGAATAATTAGATCATAATATATATTTTTATTATTATTTTTATTTAAACTGTTTTGAAAAAAAAAAATATTCAAAATAAATAAAAACCATGGTATTAACAACAACGATTCTAAAGCATGTTTATTCAATATCCAAATTATCAATCTTCATAAAAAGAGAGAAGTTCTGCGTTGAGAATCATTAATATTATTCTTCATCTTAATTACATTTTTATTTCAAATTAAGTTCATAATAATTTAGAACAACATATTCATTTAACTGAAATGACTTTAAAGTCATAATTTTTATGCTATAATTTAGATTACGTTTGCCCCCTTATAGACACCTGAGACTATAACTGATATGGAAAACGATAAGTATAATTGTCTTGATTGATTGATTGATGATCTCAACTGCATAAAATTAAAGAAGTTTCTTAAATCTCTTCAGTCAGTTTCTTATTAACAATGCCTATACCTGATACTTGGATGCTACAGAGGAGCTGGTTAAAAAGTTTATTTTTTTAAAACAGTAATCACAATTAAAAGAAATACTTTGTTGTGTGATTCTTCTCAGACCAGGGCGCTTTTGGAACCATCGTAACCTTAACTCTTAAGTTGGAGTGTCCAGAAGGGCTTATTTCGATAAATAAGGTATCAATATGAGCCCTCCCGATTCTTTAAATTGTCGTACATTAGTGATCACTGATGTAGATTCAAAATGGAAGAAAAATAAACAAATAATTTAATAAATAAAGCTTCAGCATTTGCAAATCTCTCTATTAGTTTTATTTCTGGACTTAAGAAATTTTACTGTTTCCAACTTTGCAAAAGGTTCAAGTGTCCCCTAATACGTATTCGTAGAAATATTCGAATATTATGATAACATATATACACAGACATAACTCTACTATAAAATCTTCTGTATAAAAAAATTCTCATGTTTTCAGCGCTATCGTTTTTCTTTCGTACACGATCCTGAGAATTTATGTAGGTCACATAGAAAGAATCTTATATTTCCATCTCATACAAGTAAGTTTTATTTTCGCTCTTTTACAATTTAAGCAGTGAGGCTATGGAATTTAATATATTATCTTTAAAACACTGTAATTGAAAAAAGTTAAGAATACTACGTTCTTGTGTAGATGAAAAAGTGTAAATATTTATATATATTGTTGGTGGGGCGTATTTTTATTCATTAGTTCTATGGATTTTATTTTAGTTTTGAATTTTAACATTATTTGTTATAACATTTGTAATAATATTTGTGTTAATGTGAATTTAATATTCTTATAAAAAATAATTATTCTTGTTTATTTAATTTTGTTTTTAAATATCTTTGTATAAGTATATAGTCTTTGTAATCACATTTTCGAACCCTGATTTTTGCACAAATTATACACCGTATTAAATAAATTTAGTAAATGACTTTAAAGTTATTCAGAAAATCAATATTTCAATAAGTTTAATTATAAATATGCAGATATATGGTAAATTTTTAATGAATTTTGTTGGACACACACAATTTATACTCTTTATAGACTATTTTGGTTCTGAAAGAAATGTTATAAAGAAATTCAAACTAACAAACATATTATGTTATTAAATAAGCTCGTTGTTAATTATTTAAGACAATAATACATTTTACTAAACAACATCAGAGTAATTAGTGACTCTTTTTTCTTTCGAATGAATGATATCTTTCTTTATATAATTTATAAGTAATATATTTCTTAAAAGAGACCGACATATTTTTCTATATCAATAAATTAAATTCTCTAACGAAAGTATATTATCATATATATGTCTTTCTATATATCTAAAAGGTTTGTATTATTTCAAACAAAATCAGATTGATCGCCCAATAGTTTATTGCTTAAATTTAAAATACAATAAAATATAGAAAAAATAAAATAAAATATAGAATATATAATAAAAGGTATTTCCTGACAATAGTTCCAAGGTAAACTCAATCGCAAGATTGAATGGATGTTACCGTCGTATCCCTTAGTAATGTATCGTATTCTACAAAGGATTCAACATTCCTTTTATTTAGATGTTTTATTTTTATAGAACTTTATGTATATATTATTACTTGTCTCGTAGTAAAATTCGATAAAATAATATTTGCTTTATAAATGATGTCCTCTAAAAACAACATTTCGGAAATAACGGGTTCAAATTAACATAAAGAAAAAATTAAGATAACAAACAACCAAACAAATTTTATTTATAATATATTAAAAAAGTTTATATTTGAAAGAATGAATGATAATAATTATCAATTTGAAAATTTATTTTTTTGTAGGTAATCAATAAAAAAACATTTAAAACATTCAGGAAAAACCATTTTCAAATCGTACAAAATTATCATAATTGAAATCGTTCAATTCCTTTGCTTTAGCTGTTTGCAGTGATGATAACGTGGGATTGATCCCATATATACCGGGATTCGGGATTCAATGTGTAATCAGCCGTGAAATTCACTTCATTCTCGCTAGTTTCTGTGGTTTTATGAGATTTCATGAAGTAATGCTCTGTACGTTGTTAATTTCAAAAACTGAATTTTGTTTTATTAATTAATTTACTCATAATATTTTAATTGTGAAGTCTTAATATTATTTTATTTATTTTATTACTTAATTTTATTTTATATAATGCGTAAATAAAGTTACAAATGCATTGCCATAACCATAAAGCAGGGTTTCGGAGAGCCCCTTCTCTTCATCAAGTATCATATCGCAGTCATTACAGTTTTTTAACGTCCTTGAGACAATGGTCTTAAAAGTCTTAATATATGACTTAAGTAATTGAGTAAATATAAATTATGTAATGAATTTTAACTATAAATTTGTTACGTAAAATAGATAAAACGATAACGATAATACGAGTAGAATTATTTAATAACTAACAACTTCACAATTTTAAAATAAAAATAATAGTTTGCTCATTCTAAAATGTATATATGAGCATAAGGAAAAGAACAATAAAAGTTTGAGTTTCTGGCAATTTAGTACAAAGCTAAAAACTTATACGTTAGCTCAGTGAAACAAACTCAACAAATTGTTTTTATAAACCGCACAAAACTGGTTTTGCGGTAAATTTGAGATTTATTTTAAAATACTTGCACAACTGTGAAGTCACGTTCAAGCTGCGAGTTTTAAAAATATACTACAAAATATGTGCTAAGAATATGAAATCATAACAGTCACGCGAGTTCAGTTACTAAGAAATAATACTTAACTGTGTATACTAAAAGTATTTGTAGTATAAATCACAATATCATTACTAATTTCTTGGAATTATTTGTACATATAAAATTTAAATCTGGAAAAACATTTAGCATCATTTATTTATGTGTTTGGTTGATTTGGACTAACCATAATTTGTAACAGATTTCAAATGTACATAAATTTGTATGTAACAAATTATCTCTAAAACTGCTTGACCAATTTTTATTTGGCAATACAATTAGTAGCGTAAAGTAATTTAGGGAAAGAAGTTATTCATTACCACCCACTTTGTTAAATATCATTAATTAAGCAGTTCCATTTCAAACTTTTATATAATTCTATAACATATATTTCTTAAAATTCTGATGAACCACCCACAATTATCCCACTACCAAGCGATAGGGTGTCAAGTCCTGCTCCGGTTAAGATGTTAAGAAAACTGAAAATCTCATTTTGTGAAGAAGAACAGATTCTACTTTTTATACACCAGATCAAAACAAGAATATTTGATATTAATTTTAAATAAATTACTTTAAATATTGCTTTCCTGTTGTTTGTCATATTTTGGAAAGCGGTTGTAAAATTTAGACGTTAAAAGAATGGAGTCTGAACGAGTTTGAGTTTGCTTAAGTGTAAGAAATGTTTTCCCACAGTTATTACAATTTTCATGCTGAATAATTTATTCGCATGTTTCATTTTTAAAATGAACCACTGCTTTGTTTATTTAACAGTATTTTTTAACTTATGATATGAATATTAGATTGTAACATGTTTATACTTTATATAACATGTTTGTATTTACATGTAAAAAACTCAATTATAAGCAATGCAAAAACGAAGCACAAAACTACACGTACACTTAGATGATTTATCGCTACGTTTTATCAACACAAATTACTTGAAATTTGACTTATAAGACAGATTTAATAGACTAATAAAATAAAGAGCAAGGGAATGCTCACCAGAGCTCATTAATTTCTGTACATATCCAAGAACACGAAGGATTAAGCAGGCATTTACTCAATTTCTTGAGAATTATACGTTATTTTCTGAGCAATATTAAATTTCGATGCAGACTATTATATTTAAACTAGCTTTGCCGGCGGTTTCATCTGTTTTATTGTACTTATATGTATATATATTTTTATATATATATTTCAAAACTCTGTAAGAGTAATAAAACAAATGACAGTTAATTAAATTACAATCTTTCAAAAAAAAAAATCATATAAAAACTATGACACTATTATAATATACACTCAAGAATAAACAAATTAATATAACTATCTACCAGAGAAATAAGAGAACTATTATTTGAAAATACATGTTTCTGATAATCGGAACCGCTATCTTTACAGCTTAGCTTTGGAGAAAATTACATATTTTTACAAACATTATTTTAAGAAGGAATAAATACAGAATTAAAACGTTACTCAAATTTGCGTTAGAGACAAAAAAAATCACAAAGGTATACAAAAAAGTAACAATTTTACAGACAGACTAACATTACTACAATGTATGTGTGTTATAGATGGCTGAAACAGTATAAAACCATTTCACGAATTGTAAATTCTTATCAGATGCTTTAATACGTAAATGAAGTCAGTTCCAAGTTTCATTGTATAATTATTACACGTACAGACGGATATAAAACCGAAACCCTTCTCTTATCTCCCTATATGTGTACAGCACTTTTGTTGTAGAGTTAATAACTTGGGTGAAGATTTATTATTTTTTTTTGAAAACCAATGAAAAAATCTAAATCTGACATGTGATACTTTAAACGCAAAATCAATTCGTTTCTTCATTGAAATTCATAATTCGTTTATTTTCGTTATTCACAAAAGATATTATTTATCACTTTGTTTCGAAAATATTTTTTTATTTATTGTATTGATTTCATTACATATTTGAATACAATAGTTTAATGTTTCTTGGTGTCCTTAAACTCTCAAGAGTTAATACGGACATTGCTCATTTATCTTGGTATTAGTAAAAAAATAAAATATGTAATGCAAAAATTCTAAAAAATAATAAAATTACTAATTATAAATTCCTACTGAAATAAATACTGAAAATAAAACTTTGAAATTATTAATTAAATTATTCTGTATACTATAAAATCTCATATTAAATCAAACAATTATTCTAATTGGTAATAATATATTTTATTACCAATTTTTTTATTTCTGTGTAGAACCTTATTAACTGAACGCATGTTTTACTCTTATAATTAAACACTGGATATACTAATTTCAGTCGTAATATTACTCGGTTGTATAATTGGTATTTCGCTTTTGTATGAATGTTTCGTTGGAGGTTTAATAAAAAGCGATACTTATATTACTTTCAATTTACATATTTTGATTGCGGTTTCCTTATTTATGTAATTTTAATAAATATAAATATTATTTTTGTTTACGTTGTACAGATCAAGTAAAGAGAAATAAATACATGACAATTATTAATTTAGGTTAGTTCACCAACCAATGATGAACAAAGAAATATTAAAATGATGTGATTTATTTCGTGATAAATTATTTTATATATTTAATATATTTTATTACAGTTATAACTTAGATTATATTTCTAATAAAGTTAATTTCATTATTCTGGTTGTTTTATTCTTGCATTATTGTAGCTACTGGAAAAACTATTTAACTTATTCGAAACAGATTATAATTTAAATTGTTATAAGAAATGCGAATTAAATCGGAAGAAAAATAAACGCGAAGTAAAAAACCTTTATTTAAATACCGTACTTGATAATCTTAAAAAACATTTTTTTGTACCTTACAGTACGTAACTCACTCATTACGTACAGTACACAGATGTAAGAAACAAATCTACAACTGACCATGAAACGTACAATGCTGTTCATTGAAAATATCCTAATACTGAGCTTAACTTAACAAAAGCTGATATTTTGTGTGAAGTTGGTTCAAATACAAGCTCTCTTATATTTTGGCAGGATTATTATATTTGATACATTTTATGGTACGATTCAGTTAAAGGAAATATACAACATACTTTTTATAAATGACATTATATGTTACTTTTTATGTTTTATATTTATATTTTGTTTATATCATGAGTTTAAGCTTTCATTAATTGTAATCTAAAACCAGCTTAATAAAATAATCTGAAAATTATACGAAAACTTAATTATCAAAGGGTTTTTTTATTTTGTTATTACAAGTTTAGAATTCGGTTTGTATTCTATTTTTATTAATTAATTTATATATAATCATATTGATCTTGTGTTTATTATAACTTTGATATTTATATATAATACTTAATTATTCTACCCAATAAATGAGTGAATGTTTGTCAAATAAATATAGGAAAAATTGTGCTTCCGTCTTTCCTTAAATTGGATAATATTATTATACAATCTCAAATCCAAGTCGAAATGCTTCTCCTTCTTGTTGTATTCTTATAATATCTAACATTTATTTTACGGTCGAGTATTTTAAATCCTTTTTATAAATATAACTTTATTTTTATATTTAAAAGGCTTTATTTTTATACTGTAATTACTATTCCTAATTTCAAAGCTTAAGCTCAAATGACGGCAGTTTAATTATTGTTTTTATACCATCAGATCATGTCTGAATAGATAGCAAAATATAAATAATTTATATAATGCTTGATTCTTTTAGAATAATCCATATAAAGATCGCGACGAAAGGTTCCATTCAGTATTGTGATAGATATCCACTTTAGGGATTTTGTTGGGGAATATATTTTATGATAAGAGATAAATATTATTTGATATATATTTAATAGTAAGTTGCTTTGGAAATAACAAACAACCAAAAAAACAAGAAGCAAATTCAATCGATAATCCATATATATATAGCATATATTTTATGGATATAACAACTGATCTCAGAGTGTCATTTATTGAAGTGAAAAGTGAAAAATATGAAAATTTACTTTTTTTTTTTTTTTTTAATTTTGGTTTCGGTAATTTTTAAAGAATACATTATTTTTTTAAAGAATACATTATTTTATTTGCTGCATTTACTTTTTACATATACAATAAATAATTTAAATGACGAGGGTAAGTAAATATAAAATTGTTTTTGTAAAATATAAGACCTCTTATTTCTTGGGTACAACTAGAAAATAAGCTCACTTTTGTGAATTGGAGTTGTATCAGCGTAATTAAATATAAAAAATCTGATTTGAAAAATCGGGTTAAATAAAAAAAAATTTTTAATCAAGAAGTAAATAATATTTTACGAAAATAAAAAGAAAAAAACGTCATTAGATAAATATGTTTCTACTTATATAATTTTGATTTAAAAATTTAATTAATTCTTAGATAGTGCTTTGAAATAAATGTTGTATGTAGATTTTATATGCTGGGTGACAGTTAACATACTCATATATTACATATATGAGAAGCAGAAACAGCTTATAAATAGCGACGCATTATCCTGTCTACGCTGACCACTTCCTTAAAAGACTTCGAAATGTAGATCTCCATTTAGTTCGTTTTTTTTTTGTATAAATTAAATTATTAGAAATATATAATAATCACAAATTTAAAATTAAAAAAGTTTTAGTTCCATCTGATGTTACACTTTTTTATGTTAATTTATAAAAAAAAGTCGGTAAAAAGATTTGATATCAAGGGTACTCAAAATTGTATTATAACAGTGAAAAAAATATTAAAACTTATTTCTTTTATTTTAACCGATCGAGTCATTAGTGAAAATTGCTTATTAACATCAGATTCCGTTTGCTCGTTTGGATGATGGAAGACAAGACTTACTCTTAATATATATTTGTGAAAAATTTATTTAGTAAATCAATGGATGATAATTACTATGAAAACAAATCTATGTTTTTGAATAATGTGTATAAAGAAAGTAGCATACTATGCTATTTTATCTTTTAAATTTCATAGAAAAATTTTTCAAAAGACTTAAACATATATAGCTAACAAAGAATGAAAAAATCATTTTCACTGTATTATATTTTATATCCGGGTAGGATTTGTAAAAGAAGCTTTAATGATTTCCTTCATCCTATTTTCAAATATAATTTCTGTTGTGGCAACGTTTTAATATTACTACTAACACAGTTTATTATAATTGTTATATAATTAATTGTAGATTATAGAAAATAACTGTTTTTCTTAAGAAACAAAAAAAATTATAAATAGAAGATTATTTATACAGGTTTTAAAACATTTATTCATTATATCATTTATTTTATTTTTAAATAATCTAAATAACAATATTTACATATTTAAATTAAACCGTGTTTTACTTGTAACAAATTTGTGAAATATACAAAAATAATTCTTTGAAAAGGTTATAATATTTAATATTACCAAACATCTTGTTATTACGGCGCAGCTTGTTTATTGAAGCATATTTCATTGCTCTGTTGTAGCACTACTGACTGATAGCGGCTCTTCTTAACACGTCTTCTCGAGGAGAGCTTTTACTTATTCCGACAACCGTCATTAATTTCATTTTATTTAGAGCTGGATTAATTTCTTGGTTTAACAAATCGTACACTTGGGATAACATTGAGACTATCTTGCCTATTACAATTAAGAAAAAATCATTACTTTTAAACATTTGATATGTTTAAAAACTTGTTACAATAACTGTATTAAGCAAAAAATATTTATACATGTAAGTAACTGGTAGTAATTCTGTAAATGTAAGATAAATAAAAATAAAGCATATAAGAACCTTAGATAAAATCTTTAATATATTTTGTTATTGTTGTAAAAACTTGTAATAGTATTTAGTAGTATTGTAGGTTTTCAAGTTCTTTAAACTAAAAGGAAGTATTTATTTTATTTTATAAGTAAATTAAAATTTAAAGAGTAGAATTTTAAGAAATATATAAATATACGAAAAATAATGCCGTTTCAAACATTGAGGTCATTAAAAGTTTATCCATATTTAAGGCTAATCAATTATTGTCCGCTAATCCATAGTATATAAAATGGGCAATATAAAATTACTAAATTAATATATTGATAGGTACTATGGATTAGGAACAAAATAAAAAATTAGGGAATTTTTCGAAAACTTTAGGGAATTTTTCGAAAACTGTTACAGTGAAATTTATGCACTATTTATTACGAGTTTACGATAGAAAAAATGTTTGTTACAATCGAACTACCACCAATTACCTAATTGTTTACATATGTAAAGCATCTAGATATTTACTTAAAAAATGTATTATAAATTATACTTTTATTATATTGAAGCTTTAATAAGAAAGTTATACCTACTCATTAAAAATAGATAATATTATGTAAGCTTAAATAAAATGTTTTAATATAATATAATATAATATAATTAATAATTAATGTTATCACACTGTTATAAGAGAGGCTACAAACGAGTGCAATTAACCCTGAACGGTCTGCGTTTAATATCCCAGTGTTGGTGGATGATAATCACATCTCGCTAGAATATTGAGGGTTCCGTGAGTCGTAAAAAATATTATATGCTATAAAAGTGATATTACACTGGACAATATTTACATTTCATTACGTGCTTTCTATCTTTAAATTTATGAAACAATCATTTTTTACCGTTACATGAAATGGTTTTAAATCGGATTTGTAGGATATTTTTTTTTATATATTAAAACAAATACATAACTCGGTTTTAGTAAATATTCTCTATTATATACTCTTTCAGTCTGAATTTTGATTTTGGTTTGTATCTGGTAAAATAAAATAAATGTACATTAGCTCAGGGGGGTGTTAATCCCTTCTTTATTATTTGTTATGGTATAGAGATTTAATATCTTATTTATTATTATAAATGCATTAAATCTGATTTCTGATTTGCAGGAAACTTTTAACTTAAACTATAGAAAAGATTAAAAAATATCTATTTTTTATAACAGAAGTTATAATCAGTTATGTTTATAAAATCTAAGTCATTTATATTTATGCCAATATGCGGAAAAAAAGAGCCAATGTTACAACGGGGTACGGGGAAGTGGCAACAACATCTTGAAGATGTTATCAAACCGACATGACTGTCACATACAATATCACTATATTATGGTTGGCATAGGCTTAAGTAAATAGAAGTAGAATATTATACTACATTTTTTTTCAATGACATAGAATTTTATTAATTCAATTTCATTTAATTTGACATTTATGTAATCTGACTTTATTTAATAATTGTGTGTGTTATTGTTGTGTTATATTGACTGACTTTGTTTTTATTATGTTTTGAATTATATTATGATTATGTTTTGAATTATTTTTATTATTATTGTTATTAATTTCATCACATTGTCTATTAATATTATTATCAATGGCATTTTATCGATTAACTAACATAGTGTTTAAGAAATCGCTACTAACAAATGTATGGATATATGGAAAATCTGAAATAAAGTTGTTTATTATTATATTAAAAAAATATAATAAATAAAATTCAAATACTTTTGGAAACGTAAACTAGCGGAATAAATCAAGAGTTTGGAATTATTCGAGAACATCCGCACTATAGTTGGAAGTCGCATAAGATTTTCTCAACCCCGTTTACTTTTCGCCCCCTAGTAACTCTCGGCCCACAATAAAACATGACGTGACTTGGGTTTGTAATGCAATTCTTACCTGGCGATGTGGTAAATCCATTTTACAACTGGACATTTTGATTTTTTGTTTTTTTTTCTATTTATTTATATTTAAGACACTGGTAATTATTTCGGTGATACTAATATTTTAATAATATTTATTTGTCAACTTTAACGGCCAAAATAAAACTAAATAAGAAAATTACTTTTAAATGTTGTTTATTGTTACATACCAGACTTGAATGACAGGTATATAGCTAAAAAAAGTTTGTTTCATTTAAGATTTTGGGGGGGTGTCCACAGGGCGGATTAAGTATGGAAAATTGTCCAACACATTGACGCTCTAAGCATAATGTGTTCAGGTTAAATCTCTCATAAAGGGTGTTCAATGCGTTCAGGGTACTGTCCGTTAATATTACCATCCATACCCCGTAAAGCTGATGAAGTGGGACAACTTTTTGTTTCACGTAGCTACGAACGTGCAATCTTCCGCTTGAACATAAGTTAATCACCATCATTTTTTGCGTTTACATCGACCCGATTTTGACTATTTAACTTGTCCACTTAATTAATGACTCCCATTCCACTATTATCATTTAAAATGTATGTCATCACAATCTGGCTCACCATGGCACACCAGGTTGGCAAGAAATTACCTCAACGGTTCTTTGCTCGTCTCTGGAAGAGCCGAAAAAGTCAAATATCATAATTATCTTCTTCTTCGATATTTTCAACAACTATTGTGGTAGTAACATTAGAAATTTCTAATCCACATCATCATTATCATTACACAAAATTTCTTCGAAGGCTTCTTCGAATTTTTTTACTCACTTTTGATAGAAAAAATGCTTTGGTTTGCCTATTCAGCAACTAAATAAGTATTTTCAAATGAGTCATGTTTATTATACAGAATTGCGCATTGTACCTGCTTGTGTACAGTAAAATTAACTAGATTCTACACACATGTCGATGAATATTGGTAAAAATACAGTATAATACATTATAATACAGTCTAATATACGTAAAAATAAAAATCAAAATGTCCATTAAATAATAACAATAAAAAGTAAAAATCTTACCTTATTGCACATTTAACAAATCACATTTATAAATGAAGACAATTGAATATTACATTTGGCGGTATCGTCTAAGTAAAATTTAAGAATATATTTTCTACAAGAGTACAACTAGGTTCTTCTAGTATCAATCAGCGCATAAAATGTAAATAGTTAACGTTAAATCCCGTGTTAACTATGTTTAATCGCGCGGGTACAAAGGGCGTTAATGGGTTAAATAAACGTCAACTTGATTACTCAATATTCACCGAGGTTCTAAACAGGAAACTTGGAAGTAACTCTCCTCGGTATATAATATTCAAAATATATGTAGATGGGATAAAAATAATTGTATGTTTCTTTTTTTTGAAAATGTGGACTACATATAAAATTTGTATTTTATATCAAATTAAAAAGTTAATTTATAATTTGTAAAGTGTTATTAAATCGTTATAATTAATTCTCATTCCGAAATGAGGTTAGTAAGTTAGGACAATCGTTTAAATATACGGTTACAATATTTTTTTCTTTTTATTACTCTTCTCTTCATAAATTTCCTTCTCTAATTAAAAGTATTTGTTTAAAAAATATTTTTCATGAGTTATTTTAAAGTTTAATGATTGATATAAATTAACTTCATAGATTACGCAAATAATGATAAAAGCCTGGTAACAATGCATTAACTATACACCCGTAATGATCTATCTCCCTTTAAGGTGCTCCTTCTTTTTAATACCATTCATTACTATTCATTTCTTTTATCAGCCCGGAGGCAATCCCCTTGAGAGCCATTTTTTTAATATTCTTATCATACAAAAATATAAACATTAAAAAAACAGAAATAACAAAATGATACAAATTTGGCGGCCTTACAGCTAAAGAGCAGTCTCTTCCAGGCAACCAATTGGAAGGAGGAAAAATATCTGACTGAAATATTATGTGGGTGTGCTTAAATAGTAACATAGAAAGAAAAACGTTACGCAATCTTACATATAAACCTACATAAATACATAAATATACATATAAAAACATATACACATAGAATAATTTATGTAATTTTTGTCATCTAATAGATATGTGTACGACTTGGCTTCTTATCTGATCAATTAGCTATTGCTGCGCTGGAGCTATACATGAAACGCGAGAGCTAGTGCATTCAAATTCAAGCCACTCAGCGAGGTCAAGCGCTTTTCCCTCCAGATGGTTATTTACTAAAAATCAGCCATTCGATCAGACTTCTGCCATATGTAAAATCGCGGGTCTCGTACACCTTTTTGGTGTCACCCTAACCCCGTCTCTCAATTTTGGTTCCTACATTAAGTGTGAAGCTTAATTTGGTGTCAAAAAGATTGGTATTCACTTAAAGGTGCGTTGGTACTTTAAGCCAGCACAGTAGCTTTCGTTATATTAATTATTAATCCAATCGTTTATTTAGGTACTGCAGCGTTGTTATTGATGTGACACTATATTCATTAAGCAAAACTCCAGAGTTTTGAACATCGTAAGGACAGGAAAACTTTTGAACTTCAGATGTAGGTTGCCGTTTCCGGACAATTAAAATCTATGGGCCTTCAAATGGAGAATAAGTAGATTAAAAAATTTTGTAGCTTTCTCTGATTTTAATTTACAAGAGGCTGTGTAACTCTTGGCCCACAATAGGACAGGACGTGATAAATTTGTAATGCAATTCCTTCTCGATGGTGTGGGATGGTGTTGTATTACGAGGCTGCGTTGAATTATTATTTTTTTAATTTGCCTTATTTTCCGAAGAAATACAGCTTAAATTGTAAACTTATTATAATATAAACTTAATTTGCCCAAAGACAGAGACTATACACAAAAGGCTCAAAACAGCAAGCTGAAAAAATATGGCTTAATCATATTTAGTCAATACAATTCTATAATACTACTATATACTATACTATACTATTTATACTTCTATTATTTAATTGAAATAATTTTATGCATATACTTATATTTTGTTACTGTACATTTTTATATTACTATATAAGTGATTTAAACAATCCTCTTAAAGCATTTCTGTAAGAGGATTGCTTAAATCAAAAAAACAATTGCTTAAATTAATAAAACACATAATTGGTTTAGTAGTTTTAGGAAGTTATCAATAAAGTTATGTAAAATTTGGGACACATTTAATACAGAACATACGAGAGTTTTGCTCTAACTAAAAACTGATCCGTGATCAAACTATCAATCGGTACTGTTTACTTCCATTAAATAGAAAATAATTTACAAAAAAAAAATGCTAATGAAATATTGGATTCATATTTCTGTTACTTTTCTCAAATAGATAATTCTTTTTTTTAATAAGACTCATAGAAGCGTAATATATTAACAACTTTAGTAATGTAGTAAAACTATTGCATCTAATCTAATAAACTATATATAGAAAAACAGAATTTGAGCATTACCTTTACATAAGAAGCTCCTAATTCTTATTATAGTCAGAAATTTCCTTTACGACTCTTTTATAGTAAGCTCCGAGAATTTTAAGCACTAAACTGGTTCTATTCTACGATAATATTTTAAAATTCTAGGGTTGTTTTAAAAAACAAGATACTATTAAAGGTTATAAATATTTAAAACTAAGCGTACGTTTATATTAGATAAATATAAGGCATTAAAAAGTCAATTAGCTTAAAAAACTGTTTTAAATTTTATATAATGAAAGCGCTTCACTTTGAAATATAACCGTGATTTTATCTCGCTTGCAGTTGGCGTGATAGATAAGCATTAATTTGTTTCAAACGTAAAAAAGAAATCATTTTAACGTTTTAATCCACAACTAAGTCTCTTTTTAGAAAAAGGCAAAATAGTCTGTCAATATGACCAAATTTTTAAAATAAAAAATATTCTGAAAGTTCATAATTTTATACCTTAGACAATTAAATAAAAATTAAAACTATTGGGTAAATGCTCTATTCCAAAAGCATTTTGTCATTAAGTAAGTGACAATTTGTTAAATCACAATAAATAAAAGCCGAGAAACCCAACAGAAGTAATTATTTAAGCTCCAAAGCCTTTTATCCTGAGCGAGTTTATTAAAAATCCCAGAACGGATATTAATGTTTATAAATATAAAGTTCTAACTAATCCCACTATCGAATTAATTAAATGATTATATATTTTACTATATGTGCGGTATATAC
The DNA here is from genome assembly GCA_959347395.1 of Mechanitis mazaeus. Lineage (NCBI taxonomy): Eukaryota > Metazoa > Arthropoda > Insecta > Lepidoptera > Nymphalidae > Mechanitis > Mechanitis mazaeus. The sequence continues at coordinate 11,860,779 of OY365754.1, forward strand.
TAACAAAAGCGTACAGACGCTTTATTGTCTATAGAATTATACACAGCGACGCTGTCGTCGAGGGTAGGATATTTTTATATCCTACCCTCTTAGAGAGTCTCTGCGTGTCTGCTACCATTAATGTTACACGAAGATAATTTATTTTAAGATTGTGTTTTAAATAATTTCTAAATTATACATCAATGTCATTATGTCCGAAATAGTGAGAAATAAATACAATTAAATTGGATAATTTGCTAATAATTCATTTCATAGTATTTATCGAATTGTTATCAAAATTAACAAGAATTATGGCTTCTAGTCTTCAATATAGATAAACTTCGTCTTTTAGAATCAGTAACTTGGTCGAATAATTTCAAGATTATCACGATAAGTTTGAACTGCTTTGAGTACCATTAAGCCTACAAAGCTTCTTAATAGCAAAGTCTACATATTTACGAAACAAATCGCTTCACAAAGTATATTGAGTAACTATTTTAATCCTCACAGTTTTTATTTTTTACAAGAGAAACCATTATACTACCTGTTACTTTCCAATAAATTCAATAATATGCATACTAATCGCTACATAACATTATTAAAAGAAAGTAACATCTGTCTGTCATTCGTCTATTGATTTGTGTATATAAAAGATTATATAATAAATGTATGTTTTACGGCTAAGCAGTGCCGTGTTTAATGAAATTTGATATAGTTAGTGTAATAGTAGAACATCCGAAAATTATTTTTGTACCATTTTATATTCTGAAATTCTTTTCTTTGTACTTTTATTTATATGTCTAGCTTTGAGATGATTCTACATATTATATGAAAAATAGGGTTCCAATATGAAATTTACTTCATTCCGTTAGCTTCGTTGCCTATACTGTACAGAGTACCGTACAGTATAGCCAGTACAGTAAAACTAAGTATTTTGCAAACACATTTTGTATCAACGTTAATAAAGTTTAATAATCAGTTTTCATCTGTGTAAATGATATAAATCTGATCGCTAGATATTATCGAACATAAAATATATGATAATATTCGTTAATTTTTTCTGATCAAGTTTTAAAACTTCTTGGTTGATTTTGCTGGAAAACTACTCTGTTCTAAGTCACGTCTATACGCATCCATAGATACTAAAACGAAGTTAGATACATATTCAGATAGTGAGAATATGAAAAAGAAAAATTGTAGCGAAGCAAGCCGCATAATCAGGTAACGAGCATATGAAAAAAGAAAAAAACGTTTCTATTCGCATACACAAACGAAGATTTTTTTAAAAGTATCTAGAAGTACTCACGACATCTCGCAATAAAAACATATTACAAAAAAAAAAACAATATCGAAAATCGGGGGTACAACCACAGGACATTAGCAATGAAACAACTGTCCAGAGAACTAAACTATCTAATATAGTTAAATACAGACAAGACACATATATATATATATAATAGTGTGATCCGTTTATTATTTGTACTAATATTATAAATAATTCATTGCCACAACTAACAAAGATTGAAATTAACTAAGAAGTTAATACGTCATTAATCAAATGTTGCTACAATATGGAAATAACGTGATTTATAACAATTACTTTTCATTAGACTAAAATCCTTAAAAAAATTATTAAACTTTTTTTTTAATACAAAAATTTTCGGTAACAATGCAAAAGCAATGATCGCATTATATAATAAAATTGAATCTGATTTACTGAAAAAAATATAAATTATAAGAGGTCCGCACTGACAAGAGACTCACAAGTTGCGTAATTTTCTCTTATCTTCATTAACTATTCGTCCTGTGGTAACTCTTAGCCCACATTAAAAAGAACGTGACAGTTGCTTGTAATGCAATTCTTACTCGACGGTGCGAGTCAATTGTATTACGAGGCGGCGTTCGGTATTTTTTATTTTTTTTTATTTTAAGAGATGCGAAGTAAATTGTATCTCTTTTATTATAATTTTTATTTATTTTTCCCTGTGACAAAAGTTTTATAACAAGGGCTTTTGTTATATTTCTCCCACATATAATAATCAATAGGGATAAGGGTGGAAAAATAAATTATTCTTCTTTTTATTCCTCAGAAGTCAAATTTGTAGATATAATACAAATGTGGAAGAGAATTAAAAATGACAAACAATAACAAGAGTTAGTATACCTTATTCTTTGATCCAAAAAATATGATAAATCATCTGAACTTCGTATGCTATATTACTAAAATTACTAAAATTAAAACCTTTATACCATATTATAACCTAGTTATAATCAGACAAAACTTCCAACAGTATTTTGCTAAAAGATAGTGGAGATGATAGATGAAAGAAGAGATTCCTTTTGTTAGATTAACAGTTTTTTTAAAGTAAATACAGCATTAACTTCTAACATTAATGAAATTGACTATTTGAATAGGCAAACGAGCAGAATTCTTTTTTTTTTTTTTAAACCACAAGAATTTAGCGTTTGACTACAACTCGCCTGATTGTAAGCATAGGCTGTAGTCTAAGGTGTGGCACGCTTACCTAATAAATACCTATTAACTTTAAATTTGAAGACCCCTGGATTGTAACTATCAGGAAACACTGACTCCGGCAGAGAATTCCAAATTTTCGCCGTCCGCACAAGGAATGTGGAAGCCAAACGCTTTGAAAGCTGTGACTTTTGTTAGAACTCTTATCCAAATGACAACTTGATATATCTCAAATACCTCCTTTCACTTTATATTCCTTCTTTTGGCAGTTTATCTTTTGTGAGAAACAATATTAAAATATATATACTGTTTATTGTTAGAATACGTATTGGATTACCTTATAATAGACTCAAGCATTCCTCTTGAAGAAACGCAAAACTCCTAATTAGTTTAGAAGTTCTGTACAGTTATCAACAAAGTTAGGCAAATGTTGAACACATATTACAGAATGTACGAGAGTTTGGCTAAAAGTAATAACTCAGCCATGACCAAAATATCAGTAGGTACTGTTAACTCTCAGAAAATAGCAAATAACTCAATAATAGCATTGAAAATGAATTAAATCAATAAGTAAGGTTTATTTATATGTTGTTATATAAATTTATTATATCAAAAATTAAAGCTAATAAATTAATTAGATAACTAATAATTAGCTTTTAGTTAATTCATCAGATAGATATTAAATAATTAAATTGTGTATATATTTTATAAAACTGCAATGTTCAAAATTTCATTGAACAAAAATTTTCGTTGAATGCCGGTAGTATTAAACCCATTTTAATGTTCTTACCACTTAGTTACATTCTCTTTAGATAAGTATTTGTTTGTCATTTCTTTGTTGCCATTTTCATTCTTACTTCTTTTTTCTCATTAATTTGCATAAAGTAAATGTATATTTTAATATAAAATGCTTTATTTCAATAATAATATGTTATGAAGACTTTTTATTTACACATTTTAAATGACTTTTAGACTTTTCAAACTTTTAATTTTCAAAGTTTTCTTAATTTTTATGTTTACTTTTTTTATTTGTTAGGAATGAGTCTGGAAACAGACAGTCAGCTCTTTTGAGAAAAGGCGTCATCGTCCTTGTACGTCCGAAAACAGGGAACATGGAAAATGCGTTGCCAGCCTCCAGGAATGAGGAGGAATTCAGAATACATTTTGTACGCGTAGTAACTTAATATATATGACATGAAAATATATATTAAAAAAACTCAGTATACAAGAATTTATTATAATCTTCTTTTACATTTATTTTAATATTATTTTATTTATAACTTGTGTTCTAAAATATATTTATTTTTTACTTTTGATGCAAATTAATTCAACAATATTTTTTTTCTATTCTAAAGTTTGTAAATATATAAAGTTTCAAGTTTAAAAAAATATATAATATCAATTTTTGTTATCGCTTATTAATTTGAGTGAATTGACCGAAACGAAATGAATCCGTTGAAAAAAACATAAATTTAAATGTTATAACGTTGGTTTTTATCTGAGTTCTACTTTAATTAACTAACAAGATCATCAGAAGATATTTCATGGCTGAGCAAGATATAACTTAGTTTGCAGGCTTTGCGTTCGTTGAGAGAATTTTTATGTTTAGTAGTTGGACTTTATGGTAAATTTTCCGGTTTCAATTTTTTTTTGTATTTATTTATTTTTGCACAAAGTAGAAAGGCATGAATTATTAAAAAAAATAATTTTATCTACTACACCAATTTACTTATATAATTTACAATATATTTTGTGTAGTAAGGCATCCCTTACTAGATTCTTGTTTAACATAAGTTTAATTAGAATTATTAATAACTTATGAATTAAAAGAAAAGGTTCAAGTTATCTATTGTCTTATTATGGCCGTTGTTAGTAGGTTAAAATTAAAACATTTCTCTAAATATTATATAATCAATAGTAAGAAGCCATATATTCAACATTTTTTATGTAATTAATTTATACGCTATCATTGAATTACTATTTATCAAACTTTGGATTGAAAAAACATCAAAATAACAAACTTGAAAAATAAAAACACAATAATATCATCTATAATGTTTGATATTTGTAACTATTATTAAAAATAAATAATCAATATAATGCTTATTACATTTATAACTTACAATACAAATATATATGTATTTTGTAAGTACAGAAGAAACTGACGAAAATATAACTTTATGATATTGAATGCTGGTCCTTTGTTCTTGATATTCTTTTTAATATAATATATTAATATCATACAGGAAATAGTCATGTATAAAGTTAAATAAAAAAAACTGTGTGATATTTTCAAAGACAGTTCTTACTTCAAAATGAAATATGTAGTTGAATTTTTTTTTGTTATAAATATGATAATCATAATTATATAAGTATTACTGCTAGAAATTTGCAAGTAAAAATTATTATTGTAATCTGAAGTATCTCACAGCTTCTTTAAATTTATATTTCTTATTACTAAAAAAAATAAATAAAAACTGTTACATTCACTACTTCATAAAAACAATACATGTCCTCACACACAAGAAAATAGCAAGAAAAGTCTGTATTTCTAAAATTTTCTACAAACTGTAATTTAAGATTTTTAGAACTACAAAAGTAACAATAAATTATAAGTAACATAAGTTTGATAATACTTATTATTAACTTATTATCTAAAAGAAAAAGTTCACGTTATCTATTGTCTTAATATGATCGTTGTTTTACTAATTTATTTTATATTGAACTTATATTGAACTAAATTATTTTAATTAATTATTTTATATTGAATATTCTTTAGATATACTAAATTATTTTATATTAAAATTTAATTCTAATTCCACAGTCTATTCCAAGTCCTAATTTTAGCACTGGAATTGTTCAACTGTCAGCTGTAGGTTTTCGCAGTATACTGATAACAAGGATTCGAAGTCTATTGATCCCACAACCACCGAGATTCTTGATTCAATATGTAATCAGCCATGAAATTCACTTCATTCTGTTAGCTTCGTGGCTTGTACTAGGTCTAGTACAGCTAAATGTTTTATATATATCTCGTTTGTATGAAGTACTCAATGTTTTTTTCAATGCATTGTCACTTAATTAAAATAAACAAACTGTTGTTAAAAAAATATTATAATACTAAGCCTGATATTTTTATTAAAAATCAAAAATATTTTTTTCCCTTATCTACAAGAAACATTCTGTAATCGATAATATACACCTATAAAAGATCACTATGTTCTCTATGTTCTGTCCAGCTAAAATAAATATTAATACCTCAAAGAGGAAATAGGTCTCGTAAGTCGTCAATAGATTATGTCCCCTCCAATTGTTGAAACACGACTTATACCGACATATTTCGACATAATACATTAAACGAAGTCATGAAACTGTACTATGGGTTTACCTACACATTTATAGTAAAGATTGTTCTTACAAATTTTGAAAGTGCCCAGGAAGTACTGGCAATTAGAATTATAATTAATCATAATTGGCCCTGTAATTAAATACACGAATGAATATGAAGAGAACGCTTTAAAAGCGATACTAATTTCTAAAACCCTCACCGAAGTCATTATGAAATGATAGTCTGAAGTGCTTCCAATACAAGACTATAACCTTTTACAGTTTTGCTCAGTATTCAAACAATTAACTTTTTAAAACATCTTACTTTCAAAATAATAAAATACAATTTAATACGCAGTAAGCATGAATTTATTGGACTTTCCATGATAACCTACTGGGACACACTATTTATAGAAAACATACAGAAAGACATCTCAATGGTTAATTCCATCACTACCACACACGACATCTGCGATGCTGACTACCTGAGGTGAGTTTCAGTATATCAAGCATCTCAACAATTGCCCGTCTCAACTCAACAAACAATTGCCCGTCCCTAACCAACATCTCTAAAGGCACATCAAGCCTCTCACAGTTAAATAGCAAACGCCCCTTACGTGAGGCGATTTCCTGAAACAATATATAAATATGATTTATATACCTCAAAGAAAAGCAAGCCACTTTTTTGAGACCAATTAAAAGTAATATTCTTTTAAAATGTGCCGGGGCAAACCAACGGGTGTACGTCAAAATCAGCAGTGTGTGAACATACCATAGACAGTATATTAAATTGGTAAAACACAAATCTTCACCAGAAAACCCCCATTATTTATATTAAAATTAGGAATATAATTAAAATCAAGTAAATAATCTACATAATCCATAGAATATATATATTGTTTTCAATCTTAAGATCGAAGGAGTCAAAAAAAATAATAAACTAATTTCTTAAAAAAGAACTTCAGCTACGAAGAAGCAATATTTGTAAACTTTCAAAGTTTTCTTTTCTATTCAATTCATTTTTAAAAAGATTAATACTATAAATGATTAACATTTTGTTATAATTATTTCATAACAAATACAATTTTGTTCAATAAAACTATTTTACGGATATACCTCGCGTTTATTATTATATTGTTTAATTTAACCCGACGTTTCGAATGCTTTGCAGAAAACGTGTTCGCGATATGTTGTTCATATTACATAGTAAACATGATGTATATCTATTATGGAATTGTTAAATTTATTAATTGGTTAATGTAATTTTTATATGGATAACACTTATTTAAGACATCAATAATATCAATAATAGGTTAGCGCATAAATTGAAAAGACAGATATCACAAAGATAAAGTAACTGTAGATATAGAAAAAAAATGCTTCTTACACGTAAGTGTAATAAATATTAAAAGGTGCTAGCGCAAGAGGGTTCGTTATCTAATGACTATGAAAGTAAAGTCTTATTTTTAATATTTCTTAGGTCTTTTAAAGATAAAACGTTCTGTATTAAGTAAAATATTCTTTATAGTACGATCATATCAACGGTACAATTAAAAGATTAGAACAGGCTGAACCAATCACGAGGACTTAAATAAAATAACGTCTCTCAAGAAATTAAAGTGAAAACAGAGTTTATATTACATATCCAAGGTTAAAATTTTGATAGTTGCATTGCTTAGTAACTTCGAATTTGAAAAGGCATTCATGTATACAAAAAATAACTCCATATATTCAATGAGTCTAAACTAATATTCTACTTATTTATTTATTTAATAGGAAGGAATGGTTGAATAAAAGTTACAAAGTATATCTTATTTAAAGGATAACTTAACATGCAATAAGAGGGTGGTTGCTCACTTATATGTAAAAATATGCTTCATAAAAAAAAAACGAAAAAACAATAATAATAATAAATAAAAATATACAGAGAAACATAAATTTTAAACTTAAATTATTTTTAATTTAATCATAAAAAAATAATAATAACAAAAACTAAACAAAATTATATCATTTTCGTATGAAAGAAAAAGTAATAGTTCTATTTTATATTATATATTCATTTTAATTAATACTATTATAGAATAGTATTAATTAAAATGAAACATCTAGAAAAATCAAACATTGCATGAAACAGCTAACAAATATAAAATAGAAAAACGAATAAAAATAATCTTCAACTAAGCTGAAAGAACATTGCAAATACGATTAAAACAACTCGCTTTTCAGTATGTTTATTCTCCTTCAGATATAACCAATTATTGCTCCAGGATTTTCTGCGCTGAAGATAAAATTTTAAAGTAGATGGTTTGTTTTATTTTATTATCATTACATCACTTCTGGTTAGTAAAAGTTTGTTGATATATGTGAACTTAAATATTAGACTTAAATATTATTACATTAAATATAGTTACATTATTTTACCTCTTAATATTATAATTTAAAAAATAATAATATTATATTTTAAAGCATAAGTAATCTCTATTTAAGTAAATGAATATTTATTTGGGACTAAACATTTTCTTACTTTATTATATATAGATATTTACAGAATTAAAATCGACAGAATCTTGTCAAAGATTTTGTGACGACAAAAATACTTTATTAAGTTATATCGTTACTTAATACAAAATATAATTTATCTTTATTAATTATTCATATATATTAATTAATTATATATATTTTTAACAGTATTACAAAAATATTTATAAATATTGTAATCTATAATTTGCAGATTATAAGATTAGGCTACAAAGATTATTAAGATAATAAGTCGTTCATAAGATATTATTTATAATGCAAAAAGAAGAAATAATATTAATTTTAATTTATTTATATGACACTGTTATTTAATACAAACACTAAGTATGTGTTACCTAATATGATTAAAACTTTTGCCTCGTCAAAGTTCTAAGTAAATCGATTTTTATTATAACTGAAATTACTTTATAGACATAATTATGTAATATTTATTATCTGAAACAAAGTATTCGTATATTCTGTTATTTTTAAAGATTGTTGTTATTAACTTTTAAAATAAAAAACTAATTTGAGATTATTATTTTATGCATGCAATTCGTTTAACTATATATTTCAGTACTCCATTTATATTTTGCTGTCACGTTTAAATACAACTTATAGAAATTTGAGTTGAACTAAGATAATAAAAAAACATTTAAAAAAAGCAGAATATAAACAGTATTGTATGCAATTGTTTTTAATTATTTAGTTAAATATGAAATTTAATGATAAATACAATTAATAATTCACAATAATAAATGATGTATAATATGTACTAAATTGAAACAAATAAAAAATAATTTTCAATATCAAAAAGGAAACATTTGTGTATAAAGTTACAAGAAGTTGTTTTATTACAAAGATACTTTTAACTTCATAATAAAATTCTAGGAAAATTTTCTCTCTACTTGTTTCGATTATGTAAGTAGTACTTCGATTAATTTTCTTGAACGAATCTTCATTGTATTCTTGAGGTTCCTCGCAGCTCTTGCGAATTTAAATGAGCGAATAACTCCGTGATAAGTTTGTAAAAAGATTACTTTCCATTGAAATACTAAATTTCTATGCAATAATTATTTGTATGCAAATTACTTTATTTCTATTTATTTCACTTGTAACGATTTTAGTGCAAAATTTAGGATTGTGTTAAAATATTATATTTAAAATTTTTACGAACGAAAAAAATATAATGTAAAGTTATAAAATATTTTTATGTAGTAATCCGAATGGTAAAACTGATGTTGTTTTTTATATATTTCATTGATTTTATTAGGCTTACTATTAAAATAAAAAAAATACAATGTAAACCCATACTTTAGTCCTTAGTTAAGTAAGAAAAAAAATTAACACTTAATACTAATTATTACTTTAATATATATATATATATTCACGTTTGTGTATTCACGAAAGGAAATGGTGAAGTAACAATAAGGAAGTCAATTTTTATTGTAATAAAAAAAAAACATTTATTTCTATTTCAACATCTATAGATTTTTTAAAAAGGCTTTATAAAAGAGGATTAATTTAAAGATGTTTTTTAGATATATTAATTATAAAACTAAAAACTCTATATTTGGTTTTGGAAACTCAAAGTGAAGAACATTGACAAGTGACAGAAAAAAATGATTCAATAAAAAACATAAAATCAAGGCTTTTAACTAGAAAGTTGTTCAAAGAAGTGGACAGCACTGACAGGATATTGCGCCAGTACCACAAAGCGTATTAAGCACGTATGTATCCAACAGAATTGATTTTACGAAGATAGAAGTTTAAATTTCTAATAACGTCTGAGCTATCAACATAAAAGTGTAACATCTATTCTCATGTAATAAAGCTGATGAGTTCGTTTTTCTATCAGAATTCATTTATCATTGGAAATTGAAATTGTTTTTTAAAACTCTTTTTATATTTGATTGGCGAAGAGATTTTTTATAAATATGATAATCATAATATTTCTTTATTGTATTGTAAATGATTAAGATATTGTAAAAATATTCTAAGTTCTTGATAATTTTAAATCAAATGTTCTTCTGTATTGTGTTATATAGAAATTGCCGAAAGCATGTCCCGTCGTATTACAAAAAAAGAAAAAGATTTTAGAATGACAAATTTTGCTATACTTTTATGTGTAACGAATATTCAAACTTTAATCACTATTATTAGGGGTAAAATTTGGAATTGAATTTCGAACAGTTAACTTCAAATGATTGATCTAAAATTTTGAATTCATCTTTTCCTGTTTCGGTGACAATAAAAATATAAACAATCAATATAGTTATCAATGTAAAACCATATTAAAACAAAGATTTACATATTTTATTTAAAAAATTCATCAATATTTTTATTTTGCCTGCATTTAGCGCAACGACAAAAGTTTATTGCATTCAAAAGTCTCTTGTAAAATGATCACATTTTAAATTAAAAATAAAAAAAACACAAAGTATTTATGCCTAAAACAATTATAATTATGATATTTAGACAATAAGAAATGTTTTTATAAGTAGAAACAAAACAATTCAAAGAAACAAAATTATCAAGTCACGTGACCAACGAATGTATTGAAGATTTGTTACAGGCCATATATCTATCCGCGTAAAGCCGAGCATCAGACGATATTTAATTTATTAATTTAATTATTTCTATAATTATTGTTCTATTTATCATTGGTTGTTTTACTACTTGGTTAATTATTTCAAAAAAATGATTGTATGGACTTTTATATTGTGATAGTATTTCGAAATGAAATCATTTTAGTTTTGTTTAAGAAACTTGTAATGTTTCCCAACGAAATTAGAAGTTAAAAGAGTTTAAATTATTATCAATTATTATAGGGTTATTACATTTGTAATCTAAGGAAATAATTTAATATTAAGTAATGCATTGGTTGCGTAGATAACTTCATTTGATTATTATGGCGGAGGGCAATCCAGCGAATGTAAAAGGTGAAATTGTAAATTAAAAAGAGAGATTGCTGGAGTCAAAGCTATATTCGTTGAAAGTCCTGGCCTATGTTACTTCTTCCGTCAAATAGTACAGATTTACCAAACAATAAAAAGTGTGTAAACTCGTATTTTGTTGTTATTATGATAAACAAGATAAGAAAAATGAAAAAAAGGCGTCAGCGATGCTTGACGCCATAAATATTTTTAATCGACTACCCGTTTTTGATCTGATATATACTTTCAATAACAATATGATTATACTCATTTTACATAAATAGATGGATATTGTCCTTTCAAATTTAAGATTACCTATCACATAATTACAAAATAATACCCAGATGTCGAAATCAAAACGTACTAAATATGTTCTTCGTAGCTCTTAAGGGTACTTCTGGAATAATTTATGTTAAGATATGGCTTTGTTTTTATCATTTATAGAAATGCAGATTAATAATCAAAACTAAATCTTATGAAATAAAATATCTCCCGAATTGTAACTTAATTTTGTCAATATTGAGAAGTAAGAAAAAGTTTTAAAATGAAATATAATACAAATTCTACAGTCTTTTCGAAATCTTTAAGCATTTTTAAATCGAGTATTTTCAATTGCAGAGGAATTGATCACTCCTCAACTATAGCTCTTTGCAATGTACTGATAACAAGGAATTGATCCCACATATACCGAGAGTCGTGATCCAATGTGTAATTTCGTGATCAATCGCGGAATTCAGTTCATTCTATTAGCTTGGTCGCTTGCACTAGATAAAGCATAGCTATATATAAATGTTTTATCTAATTTTCATTTACTATTTAATTTTGTTAAGATATATATTACACGTTTCTTTATAATGTTTTGAATAAATGGCGAAACAAAAGAATATACTGTATTGTGTTTTGAAATAATATAACGAATTTTATGTATATCTATTCTCTTTGAATCATTAAGATATTTGTAATATTATTATATAGGACACAATTTGCTAAGTTCCGTGAGGCTGGCTCTGGATCAAAAGGAAATGATAGGGAAGAGTCAGTTATTCTCGAGAATTAGGCAGTAGAGGAAATGGATTTGGCTATATCTCAAATTGTAACCGAAATATACCAAATTAGTAGAATTTTACATCATTCATCAATCAATTTATTCCAATGAGTTAAACCATTAGATACATTGATAGAAAACTGAATGCACTTTTTTTTTATGTAAAAGTCATGAACTCTTGCAACATCCGAAGACTCACAAGAGCGTTGCCGGCCTTGGAGGGAGGAGAATATATAGAACACTATAATAGCAAAAAATATATATAAGATTTTATTTAATCTGAATATCTTTGCATGATATGCTTTATATTGAAATATCCAGTTTTTTTTTAAATAATAAAATTTTGAAAACGAAGATCATCTACCTTCATTTAAAATGTTTGTTTACAGAAAGCTACCTGACAATTATTTATGTTATTAATTCATTATAAACAAATAATAACTAGAAATATCAGCTCATAATTGTTTTAAGTACTTTATGTAATCCAAAAACAAATCAATTGTTTTCTATATAACAATAGCATAAATATAGGTATATTATTAGAATTAACTTGTGACTTGCGATACACCTGATTGCATTTGGTTACTTTGATTGAGGAAAACATCGTTTTATTTTAAAAGAATGTTAGGTGAAGGAAGTATTTTCGAAATATTACTCTAAATTTGTATAGACGATAAAATATAATGATATATTTTGTATTTACACTAAGAGCCGGAAGTTAGATATATATTAATAATAGAATCAAACTCAAGTAAGTTATCTAAGATATCTTAAGAGGTCAAATAGAAAAGTAATTTCTTAAATAAAAACTTCCGATACGCAGAAACAATATTAATAGAAACTTAAGCACTTGCATCTCCGTATCATACATTAAAATAATTTTTTGATCACTGTTTTATCAAACTACTTGTTTTATGTTTATAAATATTTGTCAATTTATCTGTATAAAAAATATGTCATTTACGTGCCAGCGATATTACAGCGATGAGGTTGTCATCATTTAGAATCGATGGTACAGGGCCCACACTGTCAGTGTTTCAAAACAACTACGTTCAAACTGTTAAACTTCGCTTAATAAATATTTTTAATAGTTAAATTTACGTATTGGTTCATGTTATGCAAAAAGATGAAATTAAAAACAGTAAACGAGTGCTTAGTGAGAAAGTGGACTGTTAAGAGAAGATGGACATTCGAGATTACGAAGATGGAGTGCATAATCAATGGATAAAGTAGTGATTAGCTTTATGCATATTATTTTTAATATTCCGCAGCAGCAGCGCAACAGCAGTCCAGATTTTCACTAAGCATTCGTTTACTTTTTTTTCTCATATAGATTCAATTGAAAACCGTGGAAGAATTTGACAAAATGCTCTAATCTTCAATAATAAAAAAAAAGTTCATGATGATTTTAATAATAATACAATAAAACTACTTCATACATAAAAGCCACCCTTTTGTTCTACCAGGTAAATGATTCACAAAGTTGTTATTGAGTTTTGCGTTGTATCCATTCAGGAAGCATATGTGATAACTATTGTTGCGGGTGATTTATTAGCTTAACCAGAGTACACGTACGCACTTTGTTACAAGCACAGCAGCCTAACTTTCTTGATAACTCTCAAACTCCAAAACTAATTGAGAGTTATGCATTCACTACGTGCAAAACATGAATCAATAGACAAGAATATAAAGACGTAAAATTTTTATCTTAAAATCTAACTTTAAATGAAACAGCTAACCAATATAGAAAAAAGAATTAAAAATAATCTTGAACTAAGCTGAAAGAATATTGTAAATGTGATTAAAACTACTCGTTTTTCAGTATATTTATTCTTTTCCAGATATAACCAATTATTGCTTAGGGATTTTCTGAATAGAAGATAAAATTTTAAACCAGATCGAAGGTTTGTTTTTTTTTTTGTTATCATTACATCACTTTTGGTTCATATAAATTAAAATTATATCATGTAAACTTAAATATTAAATAAAGTTAGATTATTAATTTTAATAATATTATATTCTCAGTATAAAAGGATTAGATGCCGAAAGAGGAGATGAAAAGTAAAAATACTCCTTGAAGAAAGGAAACCTGAAGAGAGCAGTGAAATGTGTAAAAGCAGCTGCCAGCTGGTAATTTTACGAAGAGTTATCGAGGAAATCACACCCTGCCCGTCTACCTAGTCAAATAGCCAATTGCTCAAGTATTAGGATATTTTTAAATGTTTGCTGTTACAAATTAAAACATTACGGTCAGTTTGTACATTATTAGTTGAAACTCGTTTACTTCGGTAAGCTGTGATATTGTGATTTGTGTTATTACATATAATTTTATTACAATCATAATTTTTCAAAATAGTAAAAATTAATGGAAATATTTTCAATTTCATCAAGTATATAATTAGAATAAATCTAATTTATTTTAATTTATTTTATCGTTGTGGGTATTTTATTAGGTAACACTTATTAAGTACGTAATTGTTACCTAATTATTATACTCAAAACTATTATGTTCAAAGTTTCAAGTAAAGTATTTGCATCTTATTCGAACAGTCTCTTTGTTTTAATCTACTTCATTTCAAGTTAATTTTATCCTCGAGAACCCACTGAAATATGCTGTATTTAAATTACTTGAGGGCTGCTTTAAGCTACGAAATGAAACAATTACGTTAGTTTTTTTTTCTCTAAAGTTTTATGAGATTCTTAATAAAAATTGCTTGTATATTTTATAAATAAAATGAGTTTATCTAACACTAGATTACTTAAAAAGGCATATGTTTAATTACTTGAGGATAAATAATTAAACCGTGAGAAAATATTCTAATACATAACCGAAATAGCTGTGTTTTGGCCTTTATTATAATTAATTGACTAGACAAACACAATAAAAAACTGGAATTCGAAAATGTATTGTGATGCAATTTTCAAGAAATATATTGTTAATACTGAAGAAAACAAGTGTAAAATTTTTTACTGACTGGGCGTATTAACTAGAGGTAAGATTGTTTTGTTTAAAAACATGTTTATTACTTCAATGTTAAATGAGGATTAGATTCCTGCTTTTTAGATTTGAAATATATTTAGATCTTTATGTTTATTTAACTTAAAAAAGTACTAGCTTTTGCTCGCGGTTGTGCACGGTTGGTGTGTTAATAAAATACTAAGTAGCAAATCGTATCCCTACAGCTCCATTTTATACCGAACCGACTCAATGTAAGCGCTTAAAGCGCGGCATTCGAATCTATCTTATTGTGATAAATTAATAAAAATTTGTTCAATTTACTTAGTGTAAAAGATAAATCAGTGTATCATTTGTCATTGGAATTTAATAAATACTCTATTAATTGTACTTATGGCTAACTTCTTTATATATAATAGATTTCATATTGAAGATAAATGAAGACTTATGTATCTTCGTTAACCGTTTAAGGTTAAATAAAATCAGGATTCAGTAAATACCTATCGTTTTATTATGATCAAAATATATATAAATTTTAGCCTGTCTTAGTCTGATGTATAACATACTTTAACGGTCCATCTCTAAATTCGTTCTATAATTTTTGCGTAAAAGAGTAACATACTTACAAACTATCGCATTTATAATATTAATAGAACTAGTAGGACATTTGTGTGTGTTATTGTAATATTGACTTTGTTTTAATTATGTTTTGTATTATATTATGGTTATGTTTTGAATTATTTTTTAATATTATTGTTATTAATTTCATTAAATTGTCTGTTTTTATTATCAATGGCATTTTATCGATAAACTAACATAGTCTTTAAGAAATCGCTATTAATAAATATATGGATATATGATAAATCTGAAATAAAGTTTGTTATTATTATTAATATTATTAGTAGTAAAGTACTTTTAGTAGAACTAGTGGGATAGTATTTAAAAATAAATAGTTCAAACTTTTATAGAAAAATCAACTAATATTAGTGTTCAACGATCGAGAGTTTGTGTCTACATTGAATTCTTTGGAGAAATAACCACAACTTTTCAAAAGATAATATTTATCTGCAGAATTTTCTTTGAAACAAATTTTATTTTGAACGTTTTATAGATCAAGTTTTCTTTTGACTTCGACGTGAGTCCTTTGAAATATTCATTATTAGCTTAGACCAAAAAGCTTTCGTTTACATTTGTTTTTGTTTTTTCAATCCTTTTAAATTTATTTATGTTTTATTAAATGGTATCTGTTTATCAAGAATTAAAATTATGTTTACAAGAGAAACGCTAAGTTTGTTCTGGTAGTACATGAGACTGTGATTACTTCTCACATTAGCCGCTCATTTGTTTGCCTTATTATTTAATTACAAATATAACTGATTATTCATTATTCATTACAAATATAAATTATTAAAGAGAATTTCTTCTATGCTTTCTAATATCCATACCTAATGAGCTAAAGAAAAATGTTACTAAAAATATAGTAGTCTCTTTAAAAATAAAATAAATATTTAAAAAGTCCATACATTTTAAAATAAAAATATTATATTTATTAGTGCTATACGTTGTAACAATCCCCTTTTTCAGTTGCGCTTATTTCATTGCTCTATTGTAAAAGTGAATGATGGTGACTCTTTAGAAGGCGTATTCTCGAGAGCTCTTCAACTAATTCTGACAGCTACTATTAATTTTGTTTTCTGTAAATGTGGATTAATTATTTTGAAATTGAACAGTGTTCAAACATCAAGATATGATGTATTTCAGATATAAAGTATTCAGGATATGATGTATTTATGATGTATTTAAGATTTATGTTTAATAAATAATATTAAAATACTATTAAATATTGTGCTTTAATTTTAAAAGTTACAATTAATGATTTGGTAAATCTGAGTTAATTAAATTTATAAAAGTAATAAACCACAGAATAAAATCTATTATATAGACAATTCTTTTTAAATATTATATTAAAAATAGTATTGTATTTTTTCCAATAAGTGCTTATTGTTTTACCACTTTGCATTGAAAGAAAATCCTGGAATTCAAATCCAATTTTCGAGGTTACATTACAAACATTTTCTTGAAAGTATTTACTATTCGCGCCATTGTCACTTTTTACCCGAAATGAAACTTTTACGTGACTGTGGTTCTTATTCGATGATGCGGAAAAGTAATTTCAAAATCTGTAGATTTGAGTAATAGTAATAATTTATTTACTTTAATTACAGTTACACTTATACTTTACTTATATAAGAACAAATTTGATAAGGAAATCTAAGAGTTCCAATATTATTTCTTATTTTGAAATTCGTAAATTTAAATGTTGTTAAAATAAATATTCCACATCCCATGATTCTGTTGATTCACGACAATATAACGTTTGTTATTTCAATTTGGTATAATATAAAACAATATTTTTTTTCTATTTGTGTTTCGTCAAACTAAAACAAGCAATCTAAAATATATTAGAACAATAACTTAATTTAGAAACATCAAAGTAATTTACTTAAATATTCCTTATACGTTTATAATCTAATAAACTTAGTTTGTTTACATTTAACGAATAGTCAACAGAAAACGAAAGTCAACAGAAAAGCGAAAATTAATTTCATAGACAACAGCTTTAGCTATGAAGGAACAACATTGCAAATTAGAAAAACTTATTTTTCGTTATTATATTAGAATAAATGAAACCTTTTGGTAGTAAAACAACTGATGTATTTATATAGATAACTAGAAGTGCAAAGATAATACTACAAATTATGGTAAAAGTTGATATGCTGAACTACTTACTACTATTCTATTTGAATGTTATTCGTTCATATCCACAATCTTAAGGTGTTCTTCGTTACCAGGCTTTTTTGTAATAAAGACTCTTTTTGGTGTTATTTTAATTTTTCTCTCTTTTTAAGCTGAACGACCCAAAATAATACGAATTTTGAAATTATAATTTAATTGTAAATAATTATTACTAACTTAAACTTGCTTAATGTTAGAGATAAGAATGAACATAATAAATTAAATTATAACTAAAAGAATTACAGAAAACAACATGAACAAACAAGGGTTTCAGATTTCTAATCATTACTTTCTAGGATTACACCATTAAAGTCTAATTAGCGACTCCACGATGCATTCGACTACAATAAATGTCTTTAATGCATTGACATAATATATTTGGATCTACATAATACATTGGAACATAACAAGTTTGTATCATACCTTGTTATTATTTTTGTTT
The DNA here is from genome assembly GCA_959347395.1 of Mechanitis mazaeus. Lineage (NCBI taxonomy): Eukaryota > Metazoa > Arthropoda > Insecta > Lepidoptera > Nymphalidae > Mechanitis > Mechanitis mazaeus. The sequence continues at coordinate 11,879,250 of OY365754.1, forward strand.
CAATCTGAAATATTAAAAATTATTTATTATATTATGTATTAATTTTATATACAAAGCTATTGTGAAAATTATTGTAACGGTTGATTTATGAGTTTAAACGGAACTTAAATGCACTGTAATATTTTAATTCTAATTTGTTTTAAACTTTGGCATCGGTGTCAAAAACTAATTTAATAGATCAAAGGATGATAATAATAAAACATTAATTTATAAAATATTTATTCCATATAAACTATAATAACTACTGAGTTCCTAAAATTAGTCAACAAGGCTTTGGAAATATGACCTTAACTAATTAAGAGTATTTAATAAATAACTATATTATTTTTATTGCAAAATAATTCCTTCACAGTGTAGAAGAACGAATTTACTAGAGAAAATATATTAAATACAGCTTATGATAAATATTGTTCATGACGAAACAAATTTCAATAGAATATTTGTAATTTGTGAGGAAAATTAATATAACTTGTAATTAATTGGGGATCTCGACTGGCCATTAATAATATTTTGCCGATACAATAAGTTTGTTCCAACAATGTTGATCAAAGATTAATTTTGGGATGACATATTTTTGTTTGCTTTAATATATTTTCAAGTAAATTGGTTTTACTTGCAATTTATATTTTAGTAACAGCATATTATATTATATACGATATAATTTTAATTAGTTTTATATATAGCAGAGTCATATAATTATATTATTTTAGGATCCAGTGATATAAAGGTGTATTATTTAATTTAATCATTCATGTTTGTTAAGCCTGTTGGTCTAGTCTCTGACGGCCCTGTTTAAGTCAAAGGTCATAAGTGCGATTGCCACTCGCCTCCGGTTTCTGTTATTTGCAAACTTCTTTATTATTCTCAACTGTGTTATTTTTCCTAAATAAACTTATAGAGGACCTATGCATATATATTTTTATAACAGCGACTTGATAAATAAATAAGACATGATATAATTGGCTCGCTTTAAAAACGAAAGAACTTGTAAAATAAATTTCACATTATTTTAAGTAATTGTTAAGTAATTTAATCCATTTGTCAAATTATTTAGCCATATAGCTTTAACGTTTCCTTCAATCTGTGATTCAAAAAGTCGACTTATTTATAAAAACAACGTTTCTGCTTGATTGACTGTTATTAACTTTATCAAGATTCGTAATCTAAAACAATAATGTAATAAAAAAAAATAAGAGCGATTACTTCATAATATGACACCATATATTAAATAATTATTAGTGTAATACGTAAAGTTGCTACAAATGATATGATTCAAAATATTTAATGCAATACAAATATTATATACACATCATCTAAGTAATATTCATTCATAATACCTTTTAATTCCTTGAATTTATAATATCAGACATGGAGTAATGGGTGCAAGCCCCTCGAATCTCACGTATTGTTATTATTAATACGGTCGATTGGAATTACTCAAAGCACCAAAAACGCGAAATCAATATTTTTGAAGTCGCAAATACGGGGTTTTCAGTTTTAAAAATAACACTAATATCGCTCAGTCGATTTCGCTGAAAAACTAATCAATTCTATGTTATTTTTGTATGTAAACGTTCGTGATCCATGATTACTCATATATTATATAAGAATTGGGGCGTGGCATGAGCATGAATAAGGACTGCTCAGAGCTCATGAATAAGCAACTCGAATGGGTTTGAAACTAGGTGGCTGAATGTCGATAGTAATTACGTGAGAACAGTTCGATAATTATAATAATTGTATGCAATACGAAAACGCATCGATGGGTAGTAATAAAAAAGTAATTGTATAAAAAGGTTGCAAAAAAAAGTTGCTGAAAAGAAAGCTTACATACATACACACAAAAACAGATCAAAATGTAAAGATTTTATGAAAATTTTTTTTCGAAAATCGGGATTAAAACAACTTTCTTAATCATGGAGTTAATACCTTTAAACCAAACTAAACTTATTTATATATAATAATTAATACATTTTAAATATATAAATTACTGCAATACAAAATATACTTAGAATGTTTCTATGGAATAGAAGTAATTTAAATGTTCGACGATCAAAACTTTTGCTTCTGCCTCCAATTCCAGGGAGAAATAACTTCAACTTTCAAAGGTGCTATTTTTCCAAGGAATTTACTTTGAAACAAAATTTATTTAGAACGTTTTATCGATACCAAGTTCTGTTATAAGTTTGACGTCTCTTCTTTGAAGTATTCTAAAAATCTGTCACTTAATAAGATTAGTAAATATTTTATTTTCGTTGCTATGTTGCACATTAATATTCCTTTTGCTAAATATTTCATACAAAATATTTAATATAAATAATATTACTGTATAAAATGCCTTTTAAAATTTATCATAATGTTGTTTCATCAATATGTAATGAACTTAAAGTAATACAACCATACTTAAAAACTTGTAGATGAAAACAAAAAATAATTTATGTCACACTCTTAATAATTTCACAAGTTAAAATTATTGAAAAGATTTCATATATGTTATAATAGTTATCGAAAATATTAAAATATACTTTCGATACAAGTGATCCATTTTTTAAATTAAAAGGATCTATTTATGAACATGATTTCTAATTTAAAATCAAAGCTACCAGAGATTCAAACACGTCCTGACCTAAAAAAAATGTGGTGTAACAAACTCAATGAATCCGGGTATTTCTTTTTTGTGAACAAACACCAATCTTCGGAATAATTTGTGAGTAACTAGTTGACTAAATATTGAGTGAGTCCTCTCTCTAGACGTCCTTCTAATAGAGGGGGGATTTAGAGTCATCTTCAGAGGTCTCCGCACAGATTTTCGTTACAGTGTGTCGGGTACAAAATCAATCGAGATGTTTAATTTTACATCATTGACACTTTAATTTTACATCAATTCTAAATTTCTTTTTTTATAAACAGTTGATATATTTATTTTTATGTTACAGTACATTCTTATATCCTTTCAAGCTATTATAATATATGTATTGTATATTAATATAATATTTTATCTGATAAAACGGTGAGAAGTGACGAATGTATCGCTGAAATATCTCTTGTTATCTTGCAACTGGATCACAGTTAGGGCTGAAAAAGAATACTTTTTTATTTTCACCAAAAATAATAAGTACTTTTAAGTTATCAACAACAATTTTATGGTACTTTAAACGTATCTAAAATAAATGGTTAGGAAAAAAATGTTTTATAGTAATATAAAAAAAAAATATTTTTACAAAATATATTTTTTTGCGTTTTATAAATTGAAAGGTACATTTTTGTTTTTAATGTTTTCAGAACTGTTAAAAATATCTACTACATTGGTTTATATGTCTAATGAGTTCTCTAATTTATCTTAATTCCAGACATCTTGTAATTTTCAACGTTCCATGTTGACAGCCCTGTTTATTTGCGCACATTTCATTGCTCTATTGTTACACAAGTGAGTGATAGCGACTCTTTACAACGCGTATCCTCGAGAGCGCTTCAACTAATTCTGACAACCATCATTAATTTCGTCTTCTGTGGAGCTGGATTAATTTCTTGGAAAGGGAACAAATATTAAGATTTAAGGATACAGAATATTTTAAGATGTTTTAGTAACCCTAATATAAGATATAAAATATTTTTTTTATAAAAATACAAAAATTTAAAATGTTTATCATAAAAAAAATAAATGGGTAATTTTGTTAGCTGTAAGAAAGTTTTTTATCTCTAGCTCCTTCCCTGAAACATGATAACAATTTAAATTGTACACAATCTAGTAGCGTTTTATTAATAATGATGTGTCAGCAATATAATCTTATTAAACAAGATCATATTAGATCATATTAGTACTCGATATGAAAGTATCTTGTCACTAATTAAACCTGAAGTACGTAAATTTAAAGCAAACAATATTTTCCTGCTATACCAAAACGGTCACTATAAATATAATATATTTGTTTAAGTTATCTCACGTTACTTAGCTCCCGCTAACTTAAGAGTGCAATTAACCCTAAATAAACTGGGCTTAATAACCGAGTGTTGGAGGATAATAATCACATCGCCGCTAGAATATTGAGAATTATGTGAGTCGTAAAAAATATAATACAGCATGAAAGTGATATTTTATTAGACAATATTTATGTTTCATTACACGGCTTCATTTTATTGGATATAATAAACCCTCGTTCGCTTTTTATGTCCAACATGATTTGATTTTTTCATTATGACAGGCTAAACATGGTCAAATACTCTTAATTACAAATCCTTTTATAAAAATAGAAATAAGTGATATTCCAAACTTAAATGTATTTGGCGTTAATTGTACAATATTTTCTTGTTCATTAACTATATCGCCATTGTAGCTTTCGGTTCATAATAGAAGGAAACGTGCCTGTGGTTTGTAATGCAGGTCTTGCGGGGAATCAATACGAGGTCGGTACTGATTTTAATTTTTAATTTCTTGCTTTACACTTATTTCCTTGTAATAATATTTGAACGTAATTTCATCCAATGATTAAACAGTCCAAACAAAGATATTTCTTCATGTACATGGACACGAGAGAAAATGTACAAAAATATTTAAACTTTCTTAATATTCAAGAGTTCATGGCATGCAGATAATATCGAGTAAACGATGTTGAGGTTTATAAATACCGCATTCTGGTTAGGGTCAAGAGTCAGTAGTGTCGTAACACTCAGCTGGATTAATTCGATTTGATTTATGGTCGGTATAACTTTTTGTTAAGCTTAGGAAGATATAATTTGTAAGGGATCATTAAATATTAAATGTTTTTCGTTTTTTTAGGTATTTTTTTTCTTAAACAATATTTTATTTCCAGATTATTAAATCCATACAGAAGAAAGATGAGCGTAGAGTATAACTAAAAATCAAAATTTATAAAAACTTTGAAATAAAAACAGATTTTTTAATGTTATGTGCAAAACTTCAAGTTAAAATAATTTTAGAGATTGATAGAGGTAAATTTGCTTTTAATTTTATAAAATTAATGGAGCTAACCAAAATGTAATTTGTGGATTGGGTAAGGCTTGTTTGACCCGACACGAGGTACAAGGCGAGCTATTACTTACTGAGTCCGTAAATGAAAATTTAGAACGTCGATAAGTTTATATTAAAATTGAAACGTGTATCAAAATCCAAATAATCAGGATACCATTATTTTTAAACTTACTGGATATAAAGCTAAGGAAATGATTTACGAAATATATCTTAATTAGTCTAGATTTCTACTATTATTATTAATAGTAAATTAATAATTGTGTTAGATAAAAATAAATCACAAACATGAATCATTTAAGAACGTACTATAAAAAATATAATAAATACTCTAAAAGTATACAACACATTTAAGGAAGTTATTATCGACATATACTTTTAAATTTGTTATTTATCTTATTTAGTTACTACTAGGAATTAGTACGCCTTATTAAAAATTCACTCTAAGATCATGTATTTTAAATTTATACTTACAACATTGTTTATATCTTCAATTATGTATTTTTATAACACTAGTAAAACATTTTCTTGGGTCTCATCTGTACCATAAAAGATTAACTGGCACCACAAAATTTACTTCTTATATTTTGATATTTTCGGTTTAAGTGCGAAAAATTTAAAATGTTAATAACAATATTCGTTTATAATTATATTAAAACCGGATATATTGTTTAAATATTAGGTAAATATGCTATGAAATATATTTAAAATAGAGAGAGGGTCCAGATGAAGTCGGAGGCAACATCAAGTTTTATAATAAATTTTCGACCTTTGGAAATTCAAGTCAAGGTTACGAGGCGTTAATTTATTTAATATTTATAAGCATTCAAGAGGATTTATGAGTTTTGTATATCTTTCATTTCTTGGGTAGAATTTTTGGAAGAAAATGTGCTACCTTTTATAAATCGCCTCGGTTGTTGTTGGTTTCGCAAGCTTTGTTCAAGTTGAGGTAGAGATACACTATAATCGGCTTGACTTGACTTTGTTCTAAAAAACTGTTTCAGATAGATAAAGAGATTTATTATTTTTCTTGAAAAATAACTGAACTTCACTAAAAAGGTGACAAAATAAGTTTATTATATAAACACAGGTTTTAAATAAATGTTACATATCTAAATAAAATTCTTATAATATATTTAGTTAGATCCATAATCTCACTTTATTATTATTACTACTATATTTTTACGTTTGTCTGTTCATTCCCATAGTTTGTACTGTCACGTCGTCAAGTTTTCTCAAACTGGTCTGATATCCTGTAATTTTCCACTTTCTTAACATTAACTTGTGATGCTGTAGCAGCAACTATAATAAATGTTTTGTCTTTTTAAAGTATTATCCTCTTGTCTTCAACATTCATAGCTTTATCACCTTAAGAGATAACTAATTTAATTATGCGATCATATTTAATGGAGTAATTTTATATTGAAAGTAACAATATCTTTGGATACAGTTTTTTAAAGCAAAAAATCGTCACAAAGAAAATATCGCAATAAATCAGGTGTTTCATTTCGACCTAAAGTTCAGAAATGAGAATATTATTGTAATTAAATTTATTTTGCATACATAACTGCCATTCAGTTTTATTTATGATTGCTGTCGTAAACGTGAAACACGTTCCTGCTTTTTCGTATATTATTTTGGTTTAATTGTTATGTTAATTATTTTTTGGTTTTATTTTTATAATAATACTGTATATATATTTCAGTAGGAGATATATATAAATATAAGTGATATTTGAAAAAAAAATGTTTTTTATACCTACTGGGTACTTAATTTTAATTTATTAATTAATTAAACAGATATACAATGAAAAATTCATCAACACGTCATCGGGCAACATTGAAACCGGCAAGATTGAAACCTGCAATCTCAATCTGTAAGAAACCGCTTCGATGCATTCTAAATATTAAAATCGTTGTATCGGGACAGTAATAATTAATTATATTTTTTTTATCTGCTATTAAATTATTTTATCAAGAACTTTTTTATTACGATCTCTAAAAGTATCTTAAAAAGAGAATAAATATTTGAAAAATATTTAACATACCTGTGTTTTTCATAATAAAAAGAAACAAGTGGATGCAATAATGTTATACAATCATAGCACGGAGTTGTTTCTCTGATTTAAATTCTCCAGGCGTCATGAAAGAGTCGCGCACAGAATACTTGAAAACTACAATGAGAATTTGGCGTACCCGATACACCGCAGTGTTTACTTTTTAGATTTACGTAAGGTTATTTTGCCAGTCTTTAGTTTGAAGATAAAATTTCCATTAAAGATGCTGCGCTTGGCAGCGGTGTCAGAATGTTTCTGGAAGTTGCAAAATTATAATAGAAAATTACTATAGTGGTCCCAATTAAAAATAAACTGAGGTAAAAATAAATATATAATTTATAAGTTATGAAATATGTTGGTAACACCATATTAATTACAAAATTAAAGGGATATATTCTATTGTAAAACATTTATTTAAGTTTTTTTTAGATATTTGGTAATTTAAAATATTGATTACAAACCCTGCTTGCTATATCGTTAATAATGTATTGTAATGTAATAAACGATGTTAACAATATCTGTAAAAGAAAGATCAACTCAAGCTCATTGCATTTGTTCTACTTGTTCCTAATTTAATAAGGCCTACTCGATTTGTTTACAAAGGAAAAATTTATTCATGAAATTTATTCTCCGAGGGTCCGACTTCGATAAAATACACTTTTCTCAAATAAGATGCTTTTGGTAGAAGTTTTATGTTATATCGAAATTCTATTACCGGTTTATAACAATCTTAGGTATTTACTTATAATGAAATACTTTATTATATATTTAAACAACATTTTTGTACTCTTTTCTATTTTTATTGTGCTTTGAACTAATTAGAAGAGCTTTTGAGGTTAAATATTTTCGGTCAGATGTCTTAAACATTTTATAATTTTGCATCTGCGGTAATATATGTAACTATATATTTATCATACGACTATGTTCTGTTTTTTATTATGTTATACCAATATTGTCTTAAATGTATTCTTAACTATCTGTTGACCTTTTTAAGAGGTGAAAGGATTAATTATTGTATGCAACTTTGTGGATATTTTATATAAATATTGATGCCCGTTTACTTCAAAATATAATATATTTCAACTACGAAAGTAAAAGATATAGATATATTTCTTTCAATAAAGACCCTAATGGTTCCAGCGTTAATGTGTAACCATAATAACCAATTCTTTTTACTTTAGCACATTTATTTATAAGTCACACTCGGATATAAAATAAACTTTTCTTAAAATACATCCTGGCCTTTATAAAAGGTCTGCAGGGAAGCACGAAAAAGATCGAAAGAGTCATTTGGTTTGACCTGGTTTCCAGATAAAATGCTGAGTCATTTGTTGAATGATTTTATTTCGTCGGTCTTTATGTAAAAATCCCGTCATTTAGAAGGACGAAGTATTTCTGTCGTTACGTTTGAAAACCTTATGCAATGGGTATACTGCTCAGATTTAGATAACCATTCATGAAAATTAAATTATTGTTCCGAAATAATACGAATAAATATTAATACAAATAATTTATTCAAGCATAGTAAATTTTGGTTTTATTTAACTGAACAAATGGAGCATCAAAATTTAACTTCAATATACATAGTTTATTTTATTTTAATGTCTGAATTAATTAATATATTTGTGATTTTAAGAGAACATATTTTATATTCTCTATTAAATAAATAATAAATTTATACTTCATGGCAGCCTTGGGTTTCCTGCAATCGTGATAAAAAATATTCTTGAAAATTGGATGAATGCTGAAGTCATTCTGTAATGATTCAATGTTTTCTTTTAACACACATAATCTTTAAGATATAGCATCAAAAAGTACTAAGTAATTATTTATAAAAAATTATGTAAATCTATGAGTCGTTTTCAAAAACAACTAAGCATATAAATAATAATACTTTTTGTATAATAATTGTTGCTCGGTAAGTATTTACTTTACATCCTACTTTGTATGTTTAACTAACAGAGAATATTCATAGGATCTAGTATATTAGCCAGCAGGGGCTAATGATGTAATATCCTGTACGAACCTCCGGGCTATGATGTCTGAACGCTTCTAATAGAGTACATATACGCTTGCAATACAAAATATGTGTGCAACTGTTTTATACTAACAGTTTAATAAAACTTAAATATGTTTTATATAAGAAACTGAAATAGAAAATGAAACAGTATATATTTTTGCGAAACAAAATTCCTTTACAGAAGCTGACATCAATAACATGGCTGCAGTAAATCTCCCCAATGGTAAAAATAACACACTTGTTTAGACAACGAAGTAAGATGGCGCATGCTCGGATATTGAGTATCGAATGTAATATAATTTGAAGTCTTTTACTCGTTTAGATGTTCAAAATTTAAAATAACATTACATTCAAATATAAAAATCGTGACATATTTTTTTAATGTCTGTTTCTTTTTATTAAATACAAACGAAAAATATCTTTTTGGACGTTTCAATAAAACAAAAATAATAATATTATTTCCTTTAGACTTGTATTATATATATTTTATTGTTTTTATATCTCTCTTATTTTTGTTATTTTAAGCGTATTGATATTGTTTTTAAAAATACAGAAATAATAGAAGTATAAAATATATTCACAAAAAAGATTTCATTTTAAACTTACCTGTTAATGTAAATATAACTGAACATCTGTTTGTTTTTTTAAGAAATTTTGTTTATGAAATACTCTAGAATCCAAGACATATTTCAAGAGATATATTTGAAAGATAAATTATGATCCAACAATAGCAAAATAATTACAAGACTTGTAATATCGGTTTCAATATTTTAAATACTTTTGAAACCATTGCTTGTTTACAGACAGACTACAGTAAAATTAATATATGTAAATTTATTATCAAAGCATTCCTCTTACATTTATTTTCTGTTTTGTATATTGTGACTGCTTTAAATTGGTTGCTTTAAATATTAGTAATACAATTTTATCTGGACGATAAAAAACAGTAAGTAAGTATTAATAGCTATAAATTTGAATTACATTTTGTATTGGATTTAAAACAAATTCGTATCACGTCACAATAGCAATGAAAAAATAATCAATCAATAAGAAAACACAGAAATATATTCCACCCTAAAATCCATTACGTAAAGCTAATGTAAATTCGATAATATTTTACACCTCGAGGCCTTAATGTAATGATTTTGCTATTTTTTATCCAAACAAAGCCCCAAAAGGGAGTCGAAAATATGGAAACGAATTGAAAACAATTAGAAGAGGAATAAGAAGTTCTATGATAACGACCCTGACTTTTGTCAAAAGGAAAGGACAGAAAATTTCAAACGTTTTTTCCTTCGGTCTGAAAAAGCTTTGAGCCTTTGAAACCAAATATTTTAACGGAGGACACATATTTTTTTATATCATTTACAAACACTATTTGTTTTTTTCAAAATCATTATGGTAAATAATTTTTTTGAGAGTAGATTATAAATAGAAATTGTGAGAATTTAAAAAAGTAATAAAATATACATAGCAAACTTTTTTAAATTCTTCTTTATTCTATATAATGGAGTGGATTATTTTTAAAAGTTCTTTTAAATACGACCCAAAAAGCAAAGTTCTTTCACCGGTAACTAAGTTGCGTGCCGCTAAAAGCGTTTATCGGTTGCCGTCATTTAATTCCCTGAAAGCCTCTGCAGGTGCTAATAATATCAGCTATAGATCGTGACTGCCCTCTACACCAGTTAGCTGAGAATGCAAATATTCTCGTAATGAATTTTCAACGTTTTGCCTAAACAAATAGGTATCATTTTTGCTTTGACATGGAACGTTTTTAAAATGAATACATTTTAAGCATTTAACATAATACCGTAATGTAACGCAAGCTTCATTTCGTATAATTACATGAATTCATTCTGTAATTAACTGTTGACAAATTTTCGCTGCAGTGTTATATAAATAATTTATATTAAAATATTTGAACGAAAGAAGTTTTCAAATCTCCTATGTATAAACCTTTTTTATTTTATGATTTCTGTTATATATAATAACCCGAATTAGCCAAACTAGTTTCACACCCATTACTAAACAACCATGGCTGCACCACCATCACCACCACAAAACTTGTTTTAAGTTTATATTAAAAACAACATAATGAACACTATAAATAACGCCATTATGTGTATTAATATATATTATATAAATTTGATTAACTACATTAGATCTAAATGCCGTACTGTTTAGTATCAGAATATAAAAAGAATCTTTTTAGTTAATTTCGTTCTATATTATATCTTGTCATTAATGTATAAAACCATGTTCAGTATGGCAACTAATCCTATTAAGTTAAGCCTAAAAAACTCATTTAAATAGTTTCAGTGATTAACTTATATTAAAAATGAATTTAGGAACAGAAATTAAAAAAATTGTACATTGAAAAATACTATTCAATATGTTACTGGCAGGAATTAATTATTCTATAATAATATATTGCACCAATTAGATATTTGCTAACGTTTAAATTTAATGTATTATAATAACAAAATATTGAAATAGCTACATTTTAAACGTATATTGGAGCCGCAGGCATATGCTTTGAATAATAACTGAAAATTATAATTCGACAGAAATCAATTTCATTCATCAATCTAAACTAATTTATCGTTACAAAATGCACTACATATTCACCTTATATGCTGTTAGGTATTTTGAAATAAAATATAATTTATGTGTTAAACCGTTGCAAGAGCTAAATGATTTCCAATCCCTTTACTTTCGTGTGATTTGATAACAAACACAAAATGTTGTATTTTTTTATTTACCAACTTCCATACAGACTTAAAATCAATGTAAAATTAAAAATGTATGAAAATACAATAGAATCAATCTACGGTATTGAGATTTTACTTAACACAAAAAGCTCAATTTTCCATTTTCAATTTGTAAAAATATTTAAATATTCAATATTTTTAATGTTACATTTTCAAAAGGCCAGAATGAAAGGCGGGGATTATGCAATCGAAATAAATAATTCTTGAAAAGGACTCCTATTTTATTTATATTTGTATATACTATTTCCAAGTTCGAAAAGCAATATTCTTGATAGCATTTATGTTAGACGGTTCTTTATCAGTTCCATTATAGAAATGTACTAACATTTTTCAATCGGTAAGGTCATTTCGTAGCCTTCGGTAGTAATAATATTGAACGGGTTGAAATTAACTGAATTAAAAAAAATTGAGTATTATTCACAAAAAAATATAAACACAGAATTATATTAATATAGGGTTTAATAAAATATAAAAATACAGTCCTCCTCAAAACCATATAAATAGTAATAAGTATATATTATAGCTTTTATATCACACTACTACAATACACTATTACATATATTGTAAACAAAACTGAAATAGAACTTCGAGGTTCCGATAAACTGTAAACGGAACTTGTGGAACTTGAAAGTCCTATTTTAAAAGGACGGAAGAATGGACAAACTTGTTAAGTTTCCGCGGTTCCTTACTTTATTGTTTTCGCAGAAAGTATTTTTGGTATTTATATTTATTTCTGTTAATAAAATGTTTAGATTTTAGCTTCTTTTCGAAAAACTCAGTTTTTCCTTCCGATCTGTCTGTCTGTATGTGTGTCTGTGTGTCTGTCGAATTTTATTTTTCGAATTTTGAAAAACTAAAGATATATTTGGAATCAGCATTTAAATGTAAGATTCACTTTTCAAAATTATGTTGATTGTCCAACGGGAAGGTGGTCAGATCGGCCGCCGAAGTTACCGAAAAATGGAAAAAAATTTTCGAATTTTTAAATTTTAAAAAATTTAAAAATTAATTAATTAATTAATTAATTAATTAATTTAATTGTTTTAATTTTTTTTTTCTTTTGTTTGTTAATTAATTTGCGAGTTATAATTTGCCGATTAGGAGTTTTTCATAGCGGCAAGCTCGATTGCCGCGTGTCAGATGTTTTTATATAATAATGTTCGCAAAAATGAAAATATTTAATTTTAAGTTTTAAGTCTAGTCTAGCAATAGTTTCTATATTGTATCATTTGTAAGATCCCAAGTGAAATGACTTTAAACATTATCTGAAATCAATAAAATGCTTCAAGTAAAGTCAAACATCTCAAATGTTATTTATTCCTGCGAACTCACAAGATTTATAATGTAAACTCCGTTACTTGACTTTCTTTGTGTCACACTGTAGTTCTTCCTGAAAATGTGTGGAGTTAAGTGAAAGGAAATAGACTATTAATAATTTTGATTAGTTAAATAATAATATAAATTAATTCCTAAAAATATGTTACTAGTGTTTATTACATGCATCAGTTAAAATGAAATTCTTGGAAATTGATTTCATGTTAAGATTAAGCGAACAGTAAATCTTGTTGACAAATGGTTTTATATAAATAGCATTTTAACTGCCCAAGGATTTATGAAATACTTTGATGGATTGATAAACATGTTATATTTAACGCACTAAAATTTTCTGGTTTGTTGATCTATAAAATTTGTAAGCCAGTTTGTTCCTTGTACCACCCTTCATGTTGGGAACAGTTTAAATTGCTTTTTCAGACACAGCGCGTCTATTCTAAGTACTAAAAGCAGTTTCTCTCGATATTAGTCCCGGATCAAGTTTAAACAGTTTTACTAGAAAATAAAAAGAGATTAGTTTGTATGCATTATAGATTCTGAAGCTGCTTTAAGATGTGAAGAAGTCAAAGTTATTTGAATATACCCAATTAAATGGAAAGGGTTTTAAAAATTTAATTTTATAAATTAATTGATATAATTTTACTCATTCTTGGAGTTAAAATAAATGAAATATATTTTGTAGTGTGTTTTAAGATCATATTTATAATTAAGAGATAAAATATAAATGTATTTTCATAATTATTTAAATCAGAACGTCTAAATCTAGTGTTTGTGAAACAATCTTGCAGTAATCTCTAGAGTCAGCATGTCTCTATCACATTGTCTGTACGTTTCCTTTGTTTTGGTGTATTAAACACTGGCTTTTATTTATAACTTATAAAAATGAACATCAAAACATCAGAACGACAATTTATAAAGCAAACTATGCTTATAAATCTTTTGTTTTTATTTTCATAAATAAGGTCCTTACAAATTGAAGTCTTAATTGAACGCTGAATTTTATTTTTAAAATGTTTCGCTGGTACCGAAAGCGAATATACAGGTACATTAGTATGCCAGAGCGTCAAATTTAGTATCAGTTGTTGCGAACTTACCGGTCACTTTATAGCGTCCCCAAGGAGGGTACTTTAAAATTCGTTGTTGGAATCGGGTCGTTAACCTCTGGCTAAGTATGGATTCCAACGACAATTTTTTTTCAAACTTGGTTTAAAAAAAAATTCTATGAGAAAATAAAATATTAATAACTAAATTCAGTAAGATTACCTGTTAATATTACATTATGGCTTACTTAAGGAAACCAATTTAGTCCATAATTACTGATAATACTTTTTACTTACTGAAGAACAAAACATTATAGAAATAAAACTAAATATAATGTAAATATTTCATGACCAGTGATGCATAAAAGCTTTTATTACATTGCACTGTCAGTTGCAAGTTTCGTTTATTAAATGATAATTTATCTCTCTTAATATATTAGTGAAGGGAAATAATTATTTTGTTTAATAAAATTATATTGTTTTATATAATATTAAGTTATCACAGTTACACATTTATTCTATTTAATATTTATTTATTTATTTATGCACCAGAAACTTATACAACACTTTATAAAATAATAGTTTTTTGTATATTGGATAACTTATCCGTATCAAGAGATCTCTTCCTATTACCCATTACAATTAAACTAAATAATTATACAAGAACAATAGGTGGGTACACTATTATTAAAAAACTACTTCAGAGTTCTTAAGAAAATTTAAATGAAGTTATTTACGTTTTTTTTGACAAAACTACTTATATAATAGAAATAAATGTGTACTATATCCAGCTTATAGACATATTTATAATTAAATAGATATTATAATTATAGGTTTCGATAGGTCGTAAACCAACGGAATGGTGATTGTCTCAACCCAATTTCTTTAACTCTTGTTTAAATTAACAACAAACTTATTTTCTTTATATAAAATAATACTTGATTACCAAAATTATTAATTCAATAACAATACAACAAAAATATTTTCATTTTTAATACACAAAAACTCCGATTACGTGAACGACAATAAAATCAATAAAGTTTCCATAATAAAACAGCATTCATTGGTTGCCGCATTTAGAATATTAAATCTCCGCATAAATTAGGCATATGAATTCGTAAACACTAGTAACTACCAGTAATTATCAGGAATAACCAATCAATGGACCACCAATTAAATGGTTAGATGTTCGGTGCGTGCTGCGGTCACGTGGTCTGCGGTCAAATTATTACTAAAGCTAGCAATATTTGTATTAATTTAGTGAACTATACACTTAAATACAAATAATTAATGTGTTAAATATTTACAATTATCCTCTACACTAAATAAATTTAAATTTATATTTAAAAACAGATATTTGAATTGGTTATGAATTTGAACTAACATAATAATTAACAAAGCTGAAAATCAACCTTAAATGAAAACTGAAAAACCTAATATATTTTAGTAAATATAACTAATTGTTTTATATTATATTTATTAGATGTGAATCTGTCTACCATAAAGAAATACTTTTCAAACCTAGACAAGAAACATTATTTCTAATACTTCTCATTCTTTCTATTACTTCTAATACCTCTCTATATTTTATTAGAAAACAATTTAATACGGCTAGTAAGATTCCAAGTTATTTAAAGTATATTCTTAAAGTTTTATATATGAAGTGTAAAATATCATCTGGTCCATGGGAATATCATAGTCTGTCTTTATTGAAATTAATTGAGGTCGGTGTCACATTCTTCTACGATTTTCTATGATCTCAGATTTTCTACAATTTTCTGATCTCAGTGGAAATTTGCTTCTTAAGAATATATATTTTATTCTCATATCATTCATCTCTTCGCTATTCCTATTCTCTTATAATTAATCATATACATACGTAAAGCTCTTCTCGTTACATCCATTTTATATCATCTCAAATTATCTCGAACCATCTATCAACCTGTACTACTTCTAAAATATCTATCATCTATCTGTTTTCATTAATCTTAATAAGAAATAAATAACAATATTACTGACAGGATCAGGATATTTAAACATATTGTTAAATATATGTACTTAGTACTTATATCAGTGTATTAAACGCACCGCCAAAAGCCGATACAAGAGAGTTTTGATCGAACAGAGTTTGCAATCCGCGGATAATCCCTCTTTACATTTTAACCGCAAAGTACTGGCTTATGATTTATTGTTTAACAAATTAACTTATGCGTTCATTAACTTTATATACAAAAAAAAATACAGAACTAATATGTTATTTGAATAATAAAGTCAAATCACAATTTCGTTAAATCGTAAAGTTTGGTTCAGACAGTTAAAGTTATTGGTGTGTCAATTACAAAATTTAGTTTATATTTAAGAGCATTAGTGCCCAAAGAAAGCCCTTTGATCTATACGATAAATACAATAATAAATGTTTCCTCCATAATCTGAACTTACCTTTTTCATTTATTATATAATTTCATTTATTACATCGTCTACATAACATCGGCATAGATTTGCCACATGAGCAACGCTGCATTAAGAGAACCAGGGTTCCATTTCCGGCTGTGACAAATAGTCGCTTAATGCATGTTTGTACATTTTAGGATATTTTGATGTCTGTAAATGTTTTGCTTATATCTAACAAAGAGTGTTAGACAATTTATTTTAATATCATTTAAATATTAATCATAGATTGTAAAAAATAAAACCTAATAAAATCTGAAAGCAGGATTCGAACCCGCGAATTCTTTGAACACGTTTTGTCTTTTACAAATGTTCTTTCACAATTACTCAACAAAATAAAATGTTTAATGTTCAGTTATGAAGATTTGCATTTCCAACTTCACCCTCAATAGTTTTGTAAAATTTAAACACGGTCTAATTACGTACGGAATTAATCGGCGCTACACATAGTTTGCAATTGTGTACGGTTTATCGGATTTTGGGACATGGCTTACGTATTATGATGTTGCGGCCGCATTCGGCAAATAATCCCATTGCGTACAATGGAATATAGCTTGCTGTTTTATAGAATTTTAAACCTTATGGTAAAAGCGATAAGGCATTGTAGATGTAAAATGTTGAAATAATATTATATGTGTGGATATTTGCGCCAAATTACATACATTCAAGTAACTTAACAATATTAATTTTATTTCTTTTTTCGTGGAATTTAGGTAAGGATATAAATCACTATAAGCCTTTTGCTTTGTAAGCTGAAATAAATATGATTAAGATAGATTTTATGCCATTTACGATACTTTCCTCATATAAATTCTTGTGTTAACAGTAAATTTCTTTTATATTATTATTTTGATGTTTTTATTAAGGACTATAAAAAACTTATAACAAAGTAATATACAAAAATTACATTATAACTACATATATGGACTGAAAAATAACGTTAGCTTATTTAAAAAAATAAAAGTTATAATTTAATTAGTAGTAATGATTATTGTTCAAATTTTAACAACCTTGTATGTTTAATTAAATATTTTAATTTAATGGTCCATTTGATATTACTTTCTGAACATAATATGAGCTTATTTTTTTAGTTCATCCTCGTTCTATAATAAAGAGTACGGAAATATAAAATGCGAATGGAATCATAAATGTTGTTTATGGTGTTACTATGAACGGAACATCTTTATATTAATATGTTATATTATATAAGTATGAATGATTTAACATCTTGCTTGTAATGGATTTAGTTCTGATGTTTTGAAATTTTTTTTTAAAAAAGTTATTACGTATATGTTATATATAGATATATAATGTACAATTGAAAAATAAATAAATAAGAATAATAATTTTAAATCGTAATACAACAACCATATCAAAGAACGAACTTATTTTATATATGTGATTGTTGATCAGTATATTTTCAAAACAGAGTTTTATATTTATAGTAGCATGTATATATATATATATATATATATTCACAGTATACTCCTAATTCTACATGCAGTGTCTATTCTGGATTAAATCATTTTAATTGATAAGACCAGGTATTATTACTCATCTTCTATGTATTTTTCTCTTTTACAAGCAGGATTCATTATGTTTGTATATTTTAATCTAAGATGCTATGTTTGGTGGTATCTTAAGACAAAAATATACGAGCTTTGAATTAGTTATATCTATTTATGTGATTGAGTCCTTACTTAGTTTAGTACCAAGAATTTTGATCTGCAATACAATTTCAATACAACAGTATTGCATTATTGCGTGCACAGATAATAGTATGAAATCTAACCCCGTACTATTCAAAATTCAATCTACCATAATAAACCTGATACTAAAAGGTTTTGAAATCTTAATATTGATGTGTTTTAAGAACAAATTTATTGTTAAAATAAATTAAAATAAAAGGCAATATATAGATAGAAAATAAACAGACAGACAGACGGACGGACGGACGGGCAGACGGATGAGCGGATGCATGGAAAAAAACTATATATTGGGGATACACAGTTGATCATTATTATTTTATATTTGAAAATTAGAAATCTTTTAACAGATATTAATTCCTAACCTATATTGTTTTACCATCATTCAGCCGACAAAACCAAAGGAAAATATAATATATCAGCAGTATCTGAAGTCCCGAATGAACGCACTGACTACAAAGAATTAGAAGCAGGCTTCAGCAATTCGTATTCAGAAATGGAAATGAAATGGATATAATAAGAGAATAACTATTCCGTTTAACTTCGAAGCACGTCCCTTGCCAGTTGATTTTATTACAGAGCATTTGCTCCGGGGTCGAGAGTCTAAAGTATCTGAAAATTGTTGTAAATCTGTCCGTTGGACTAATAAAACGACTTTAACTTAACAAGTATGCCTATTGTCTTGAAGTGTAAGGTTCTGTTCAAGATAGAAGTAAGTTTGTCTTAATGGTGAATGTTAATACAAAATACTATTATGTCATAAGTAAGCTTGGGTACGATCACAAAACTTCCAAAGTTTTGTGATTTGGAAAAATAAATATTATTTTCTACGAAAAAAAATTAGACTTATAAAATGCAATAGACTATTAATACTATATAACTTATAAATTATTGACTTAAGTAAGTTAATAGCATCTTTAAAAATTAACTTAAAAATTGTAGTTTAGGAGTTCTTCTCATAATTCCATTTTTGTGTCTTATTTCAATGTTATCACAGAATAATTTTCGATATTTTTAATAATAAATGTATTTTTTAAAAGTATAAAAGCGTGTGACTATGGAATCGAAGCAGTCTTTGATACAAATAAGTTAGTATTTATTTGTTAAAAGAACAAAAACCTTGAAATAAAATGTACACGTAAATCATTTGTATTAAATTAATTATCAGATTAATGAAATGAATAGATTCAAACTTAAATTTATTTTTAATAGTGTTTTTTAAAATCTTTGGTTATAACATCGAACGGTAGTATTACTACTTTATAAATCATAAAAGACGTTAAAATGAGTACTTAACAGTAATTAAAGATCTTTAAATTCTCTGGATTGTAAAATAGTTAAGATATTATATAAAAGAGAAATTGCTTCTTGCACTTTAAGTAAGTAATTGTTACCTGAGTGTTCTCAAACTGAAAAGACAGACTCAAATGAAAATTATTATAAAATAACCTATTAAGATTCCTCATTACATGAAATATTTATTGTTTGTAATAAAAATGCTTTACTTTGAATTATATTATGTATTATTGGACATCATTCCAATTTCTCACATTACAACCATTTTTTTTTTAATATCTTTATTTTAATAAACTAATACTTATGCACATATTGCAATCACTCTGCTTTAGAATCAGTACATCTACAAATACAAATGAACCTCGCGTGACTTGACGTCGTAAGTCTGGAGTCTTGGTAGAGTCTAAGTGCTTTTGACAATCACTGGTAGTTCCGTTCCCTATTCCAAGACTTGTTATGTGTGTATTAAACTATTGTTTCAAATTTATATATTCTACAAGAAATCATTTGCTCCATTGTACATGAAAATAGAAATACCTAATTAACAATATTATTTACAGTTAAAAATAATAACCAAACGCAATTTTGATAATAACACTGAGATAATTAATTTTGGGTTCCTTTGTAGAATGAATAATGAAAGTACGTCTTATCGGACATGACGCCGCCACAAAACAGAAGCCTCGTCTGTTATCTTTGAGAGCAAACTAGATGGTTGACTCGATGACTATAAGATTAATTGATCCTATACAAAGAGAGTGTGTCTGAAAGGGTTCATAATGGAGACACTTATAGACAAGTTTGATGGAATTGGAAGAAGACCCTGTCAGATTGTTTACTTTGAGTAATTACTTGCTAGAGGACTGCTTTTGTTGTATTTGATTAGAACAACAGTTTTAAGGTATCGATAGTTGTATTGACAATAGGGAATTATTATAATTAATATTTACATTTAAAATAAATTTAAAAATATATGTTTTTTAATAATATTTATAATATAAGTTCAATAACATTTATATTTTCTGGAATAATATTAATAAAATCTAAACCCTTATCATAGCAATATTAATTAATTAATTTCTTTTAGATTTATTAATAGTCAGTTAACATAAAAACGTAATAATTTGTTAAGAAATAGCAAGAAGGAAACTTATTATTTAATTCTTGATAAATTATTTATTTTCTTATAATTTAAAATAAAAGAAAGTTTCAAAGTCGATATTTAAAATTGTGTTTGAACTTTTCACTGTCTAGTCAAAAAATTCCTATATGTGTCATTTAAATATGGGGACAATATTTAACGTTTGTGATATGGTAATGCTTGTTGTTTTTGTACTAAAATGTTAGCATTTCAAAGTAAATTGTCATGTTTAAGGAAACCGAAAATTTACTATAAGTAAAGTTTTAAAACCTTATCTTGTATTGTTGGTTTTGGGTTAAATTAAAATAACTTTCTTGTACATCTTACTTCTTTTATGTTTGTAACTTTAATAAAATATATTTAAAAATTAACGTAATTTTGTTAATAAAACTAGAAACATTGTGTTATAATAATATAATATACATTTTGGAATTGGGTCAAACGGATATGAGATTGTTTGTTAAGGAAATTGTCGCTTCATGTTTCACCGTCATCCTGCACCTGCAACTTAAGTTATTGCTCCGATCACTTCAGTACTCATGTCCTACACATTTCTAGTTAAGAAATGACGACCGAGTTTATAACTACTCTATGCAATATAAACTATACCATTTATAACAAAAAGTCTGTATGTAATTATAAATATATTTAATTGTCAAATGCAAAACTAGTGAAGGCTTTACTGGTTTATGGATCACAAGTCTATATACTTTAACTGTAATATAATAATCTCTATCTATTATAGCACTTCTGTGTTTGTGAAAGATATGTATTTCGTTTCATTAGATAAAAATTCTTTGACCAATGAAATGTACGAAAGAATAAATTATCGTATGACAAATGGTTTTCAGAATCTAAGAGTCAAAATTCCATTAAATCGTTTACCGGAAGTTTTGAGCTACATTTCATCTCGTCAAAGCTCAATTATTTTTCAATATCACAATTCTTTGAAAATATACGAAAACTAAGAAAACACTTACTACGAATGATAAGCTTTATAGAGGATTGCTTTAAAAAAACTTATATATATATATATATAATCTTGTCATCTAAAATATTAAATTTAGATTATTCTTTAATTATTTATCTTTTCCAAACAATAACAATGGCAACATTCGCATCGTTGCTCACGAAATGCATATATAAATTCAATTAACAACTTATATATGCATGTTGTCTACAACTAAAGCAAATACTTTTATAAATCCATGGTTATAATTAAATTTATAAAAGAATACTGTGTAATGTGATAAAAAGAAAAGAGTTATCGTCATACACATATAAGTAATACGAGCTTTAAGCAATCTCACTGCATAATACTACCGTTTGCATGAAAAGGAATACTTACTAGTGAAATTATATCTTGTGCATCAGATTTGGGAGTTGTACTCAGAGTAAACATTATGATAACTGAGAGAATTCAATGGTCATATCTCTTTCAATTGTACTGATACACTGAGTACTGAGCAATTTATATCAATTTGTGAATGTCGTACATTTCGATAGAACGAAATTTTTATTCAAACTCTTTAAACAGCTTTGGTTTAGTATTTAAAAGAAATGTATTACAATTGTTGAAAAATATAACAAAACGTTTTATATCAACACAATAGCCTAAACAATAAATATACACCAATTAATCAAGTGGATTTGAACTGGCCTATAAATGTTGTTATGTTAAATTATATCATGCCTTTTTTTTTTTTTTTTTTTTTTTTTCGTTGGAAAAATCCGTTACGGATACCCCGTCGGCCAAGAAGGTGATGGTCGGGGGGTTATGTGGGACTACCCGGCAGCATAGAGGACGCTGCCATTTTTAAGGCTACCCACTAAAAAACCAACGGTTGCCCTCATCGCCGTTGTGGGACGCCACGGGATCGCGTTAGCACTCACCGTGACGCCCCGGCAAATTATATTAAGCCTATAGAATCTTATTTTATGATTAAATCATGCTATATAGG
Organism: Mechanitis mazaeus; assembly: GCA_959347395.1. Classification (NCBI taxonomy): domain Eukaryota; kingdom Metazoa; phylum Arthropoda; class Insecta; order Lepidoptera; family Nymphalidae; genus Mechanitis; species Mechanitis mazaeus. The sequence goes on from OY365754.1 coordinate 11,902,008, forward strand.
ACCTAAATGTTTTGACATTTAACTAGACCGTATCATCGTGTTAAAGTGTGTATCCGTAATAAAAGAAATATCTGGTATAAAAGTTTTTCTAATTAAATGAAGAACATTAATCTTTTTGACATTTGATTTGTGACTGACAAAAGTTGCTGAATTGCGGAAATAACTAGCAAAAACTCGTTATCGTTATCGTCCAGTGCTGATCAAATGCGTCTGACCATTAAAAATATATTAAAAATAAACATTATTTTTAGTACAGTCAATAAAAGTACTAACGTTCTTATTCCATACAAAGTGTATTTGAATTTGTCGAACTTTTAAATACGTTTCGATTAGGTCGCATGAGGAAGTTGTTTTGAAACATGAATAGCTATTACAAGCTACACTCTGCTTAACTCTCATTACCAAGTTATTTGATAACTTTCAAACCGCTTTGGGTTATGTTATGTTATGTTATGTTGTTGTTTGTGTTTATGTTTTCTCTTTTTTTTTAAGGTATATAATTTTGAACGTATGAATGTATGTGAAATGTTTTATTAATATAACACGTTATTTGTTTAATTTATTTTTATAATACTATTGTTCTAGTTGAAGCCCTGCCAAATGGCTAAATAATTTGTAACAGTATACAAAGGGTTATTTTTAATTTTTTACTAAAGTAAACTTACCTCTCGGCTTTTGGGTAAAGTATAAATAATGTTCAGTTTTTGGTTCTTTTAGAAACTATTTAAAAAATGAAAATAAAGAAACACAAGACTGTGTATGATGGTAGTAATTACGTCGGTCACAACCGGAGGATCCAAAAAATACAAATTTATTAACTTAAAATTTAATACTTATATTTAATTTACAAATTACGTGATCCCTGCTCAAAGTTGGAGACAAGAATGAATATAATGAATTAATAATTAAAGGAATACAGAAAGTGTAACAAACAAGGGTTTCAGATTTACATTCTGGGATTTTAACATGATACAATGCACCTGTGCTTAATCAGCGTTTCCACGGTTCGTGAGAATATAGTAAATGCTAATTTAACAATTTTATTATTAATAAGTATATAAGAAATATCTAATAAATGATCACATAGTGTATGGGAATATAACACCTCCCTCCGCAGATCAGCAACTATTCCTTGAGAGAGTTGCTGCGATGTTGCTGGGATCCACCCTTATTTCGTGGGGATGAACTTCACTTTTATCTTGAATATTCTTATTTTCATTCGAGTTACTTCTTTTAATGTGTTGCAAACGGAATCTTCTATACGCCAGATAAATGCAAAGTATGCTTGCTCCAAAAAGCATTAAATATACAGGAATCGTCTTATGATATAATACGCTATGATTTTCTAGTTGAGTTAAATGAACTGGGGTTTTTAGAGACATTTTTGAATTTATTAAATGAAGCTTTTGAAGATTTATTGCGTTCAGTATTATATTTGTTTGCACTCGATTTCCAAGGTTAGGTAAATCTATTATCCTTATAGCGTATCCATTTATATAGTCATTTGAATTTACAATGGTGATTGCAGGTGACTTGACATAGCACTTAAGCGGGATTTCCAGTAGAAAGCTGCCGTGAAGTGTCTTGTACAAATCTTGACCACACGATATTTTAATTTTCATAGGTATAGGGAAACTTTTGATATAGTGTTTTTCTTCCACTTGTTTCAGCGCTTTATTATTAAGAATAACAGATGTTAGTTTGCAGGTTGAATGAAGTTCTTGCTTTTCAATCAGGTTTCTGATGCAGTCAGGTCCATCTCGAAGTGCATAGTTAGTTTTTTGTTCACAAAGGTACAGAGAATTGAACTTCGGGCATTCAGCCTCCATGTACATAGAATTCTTACTAGAAATTGCTATAAAGGGTAGGTTGGGAATAAGGACTTGATTATATATGATCATAGGACAGGGGTACGGCGATCGGTACTTTTAAAACTATAACTATTTGATTACCGATATAAAAATAACCTAATTTAATTATATCATAATAATTTCTAAGTTCTAAACTTAGGATTTCATTCTTTGAATATAAAATCCTTAGCTTTCTTAATATTTTATCAAGATCTACAATACTAATAATAGAATGAGGCGTGCTCGATGCACGTATAAAACCTAGAAAACTTTGTAGTTTTCGTGGTTCCTCTGATCTATATTAAAACCTAAAATCAATAGATATTGGGCCATATGGGCATAAAGATTCTTAATATTAATTTTATTAATAATAGAGTTCAATACTCTAGTTATATTAACTATTATAGTACTCTAGTTATATTAACTGTACTGTCTATAGTTTTAGAGTTATATAACAGCCATTCTTTCGTTAGACTAATATACTCGTTTAATTTCGATTGTAATTTTAATTCGATAATTTGTAGAGATAGAATTGCATTGTCATATTTAACGGAATCAGTATAATATACTTTTAATAACAGAACCAAGGCCATCAATGAGTCCTCTTTTACTATGATTATGATCAAAACTTTTCAAAAAGGTAATTAAATTATCTACATTAGAATAAAGGTAATTAAGGTGAGGCTCATAAAGATGTGTAATCTTATCTAACTTGCGCCTAATCATGTATATTTGAGGTTTAACTAATAGGGTTTGGTTGTTAATAACATCAAGGTTTATATAATTTAAAAATGAATGATAATGGGATATAATTTTTGTATCGCCTAGTTTAAAAGGGGAGTAGGCCGGGACCTGATTCTAACGAATTAATCATTACTTCTTGTCCTCGCGTCAGTTGGAGTGACATTAGAAGTATCCTCTAACAATACGGGTTTTTTAGGGTGTCTTTTAAGTCGTGATTTAGCTACTAGACCGCGTCTCTTTTTAGTATAAATATATATAGGAAGGTCAGCAAGGACGGTGTCCTGTGTGTAACGTGAAGCCAATTTTTGCCTACTTGGGTTTCTAATAAAAACTTGTTTGTTAGGGGTGTACTCTTTTTCAGACTCCAGATTTTTATTGCGATTTTCAGTTAATATTGTTCTGTGTTGTACTAAAGTCTTGTAAATTAGATCGTATACTTTAATCATTCTTTCTCTATGGTCTTGTAAGTATTGTTGTAACAAATACTTAGTCAAGTTAACAATTATGGGGTCACGAGGGTCAAAGTGTTCAGTAATTAAGTCTACAGTTTGTAAAACTATTGTAAGCTAAGACTGCAAATAACATTAAATTAATTATAGGTTCACTTTTCTTTACTAATTTTAAGATCCTTAAATTTGCAAATATTGTCGAATGAAATCGTTCTACAATCCCATTTTATTTAGGGGCGTGTGTTAAAATTCCTGTGAAGTCAGAAAAATTGTGGGGTTAATTCAGAAAAATGTCGGGTAAAGTCGGGAAAGTTCAGGAAATAAAACGTTTATAAATTCTTTTCCTTGATCAGTTACAATAGTCAAGGGAACGCCTTGAAGAGTACAAAAATTTAAAATGCTTGAATTACACTACTATTATTTAAATTTCTATTAAAATCTAAAATATTAATTCTCTTATTAATATCTAACCTACGGGTCCTAGATTGCCGTGAATGGAAAATCTTGGATATTTATAAGGATAACTTAAGGAATAAATGGAAGCAACTTCAGAACGATTCTAAAGTACTTATAAAAATTTGTACCTTTTGGTGTTTCAATGTTCGGAAACTCCTCCTGCTGCAACACGGTGTAGATTCGAGATAGCCGACGTCCTTGATTGATTCACTGACTCTATTTAATTAATTTAATTAACTAAATTTCGGCTATGCTACCGACTGCGCCAATTACGTCGGTCACAACCGGAGGATCCAAAAAATACAAATTTATTAACTTAAAATTTAATACTTATATTTAATTTACAAATTACGTGATCCCTGCTCAAAGTTGGAGACAAGAATGAATATAATGAATTAATAATTAAAGGAATACAGAAAGTGTAACAAACAAGGGTTTCAGATTTACATTCTGGGATTTTAACATGATACAATGCACCTGTGCTTAATCAGCGTTTCCACGGTTCGTGAGAATATAGTAAATGCTAATTTAACAATTTTATTATTAATAAGTATATAAGAAATATCTAATAAATGATCACATAGTGTATGGGAATATAACATAGTTGTAAATTTTATTCTGTTGTGATATAAAATATGATAAGTAAATAAATATAGTTTCAATTGTTATGTAATATGTAATGAAATAGTATATAAACTCTTCGTGATAAAGAATATATTTTAAGTTGATGCGAAGTTTATGAAAACTTATTTCATTACGAGGTCTTTATTTGAGTTTGAGATAAGTGCGTGAATACCAGCTCTCAAAACTATTTATATAAACTTAGACGCAGTTAATCTTTAACTTTTCAACTAAAATATAATTAATAATAATTTTACGTTTATAGGGTTTTGTGAAGAAGGTTAACTATATTTTATTCTTTTACAACTTACTTATGTTACAATTACGTTAATTTGTTACATTTTTAAATCATAATTTAACTGTTATTGAATTGAAATTAAAAAAATATATATTATTGAATTAAAATATTTATTTATCATTAATTAAAAAGTTTTAAAATTCAAATTATATGTATATATGAACTCTGGGTTTCTTCGGAAGATTAAATATAAGTATTTTTTTAAGTCTTTCAATTTTTAATCAGACTTTTGTTTTGTGGGAAAATAGCAGCGTTTGCTTATCCTTGAATTAAAAAACAATTGTGGAAAATTATAGTTTAATATATAATAAACATTCTACATATTCTTATATTTAAAAGCAGCTTAAATTCATTCATGGTGGGTTTTGAAATCATGTATCATTCAGTTAAGCCGCAGGTTCAAGTGCTGCACGAATTTCAAAAAGTTTTTCATTAATTTTTCACTTTTACCATGATTCTATTATCCAGATTAAATTTACTCCTAGGCCACCAAATGTCTGTTTATACATATTTTACTGCAAGGCTTCATCTAATTGGATCCACTATTTAATTTCATAAATCTAATAGAATAGTGGATCAATCTTCAGTTCCAATCCAACAGACTTGTTCTTCGTTTCACTTTCCAATTAATATTAGCATCTTCAAAACATAAATTTCAAAAAAACAATACATATTCATAATAAAAGAAGCAAACAACCGTCTACTATGCCTCTCTCAAGTGCAGGATTACAGTTTTTCATTTGTCAGAAACAACTTGGAAATGATCCTAATGAGCTACTGCAGTATTAAGTGGGACAGAGAAAAGGTACAAAAACTGAAAAGCTTACACAAAAATTATTATAAGGTAATAAGTACAGAAAGTAATAAGTATGCAAAAAACTTTTGAGTGAATTATTTCCAATTTTTATTCGATAACAATAGCAAAATATTTTCTCCTAAGAAGTAATGGTTTATGTTATGTTTATATATTTAAATGTTATTTACTTGAATCAGTTTTATTTGTAACCTTTTATTGAATCAGATAAATTTTCTTTAAACGTGAATCCTAAAAATATAATAATTATGTAATAGACATTATTAATTCTATTGAAGTGCGTTGAATTTTGCTTTCCCCTCCAGTGAATATCGTAAAGTAGCAACAGCTACTCAACTCCAACAGGAAACTTTTATAATTATACAAATATTACTAATCTTTCTAATGTCTAATTTGTGATTAGAACAAGTTGCCAAATATTAAATATCTATAATTAATAAAAATCTAATAAAAAAATCTCATGATTGATTATATAAATTTATTAATAACATACAAAACAATATTTGTTTTTGCATAATTTATGACAAAAGTTATTGGAAATTTCAAATCATTCTACCTTCATTAATTTATTCACAGATAAAAGTCTTGGAAAATTGGAACTTTGAATATTTATGCAACAATAATTAGAAATGAGCTACTATGTGATTACTGAACATCTTTTGTCCTATATCTATATGTTTTTCAATAAAAAAAATCTCGCGTAACTATCTTTCTATCAAGAATAACTATTAAATTGATAAACAAATATTATTTATTATCAAAAAAGACTTCTACTATATATAACGTTAAAAAAAAATTATTTATAACTCAAAATTAGTAGCTTTAATATAAAGGTTACCCAGTTTTCATATATAGTGTGGTGTACCCAGGGTACATACAAGTAAAAGTTTAAATTTTGTAGAAAGTTTGTAGACGATTATCATTCATTATATGATATTTTAATTTAGAAGTATAATTAAGGTTAAAACGTAGTGCTGCTGTAAGAACTCCTGCGAAATGTTAACTTATTACCTCTGCGAGCTGCTAATCTTTTTTAACTTCAATAACGCACAATAATGGCCCATGAATCAGCTAAATGGCCAGAATATTGCTCTTTTTAACTTTTTGAAATATACATTCAAGCCATATTGAATAATGTTAAAAAGTTGATTTATCTGGTTGTTACGAAGAATATTCTTTCTCACAAACCTAGATTACTTCTTGTTCTTTAAGTTGAGTTTCAAAGCCACATAACTTTTTAATCTTTTCTTCAGAGATAACAGAACTATCGATATGATATATGTTTACTTCACTTGTGTGTACTTATGTACAATAAACCAGAAACAAATCTTTTTTTCAGAGATAAAACGACCATCGATATGTTATGTGTCTACTTCACATAAGTACAATATAACCTAAAACAAAATGTTATATTGTACTTCAAATTGATAACTTCATAACATTCTAACATTTTTCTAACAGGTTAGGTTTAACAGGTTTGTTTGAGTGCTTAATTTGAAAAACATGAACCTAATTATATTTGATATGTCATTAGTTTGTCTTTATGTCAAAGCAAATAAATTAAAAATAATTAAATGAGTAACGCAGGGGTCTTTAATTTATAAAAACAACATTCAAACTAGTCGGTTTCAAACAAGGCCGGCAACGCTCTTGTGAGTCTTCGGATGTTGCAAGAGTTCATGGGCGGCGGTGATCACATTTTATCAGTGACCCGCATGCTCGTTTGCCCTCCTTTTCCATAAAAAAAAAAAAAAAAAAAAAATAGTCTTGTTTTTCTCTCTCAAGTGACGGCTTGCAGCTACTTTCATATAGTTCAAATACTTCTTCAATAGTTCCTTTCACTTTTCATCCCCTCTTCCTGTATTTAATCTTATATTTCATTTAATAGTACATATGTTTATGAGTATACTTATACAATATACTTAATACCTTATTAAAATATTTAGCTTCTATTTTTTCAAATAACTTAGTGTAATCAGAGCAAGGGATAACTGTTTTTAGAAAATACGACATCTAGTTAGGGTTAGAAGTCTCTGAATAGTTAGTAAATATTTCAATGAAAGTACAATATAGGCGGTAACGACTAAATGTTCAGGTTTGATTCTAGATATGGGATGGCTTTACTCAGGTAATATCGATTTTTGCAAGTATAGTTTCCATAACAGCTAGGTGAACTATAGGCAAGCTAGAAAAGTAAATACAAACAAGACTGTTTATTTATTGGAAAATGTGTATGGTTTGACGTAATCTTAGTCAGACAAAGTAATCAAATTAATTAACTATAACTCTTATATATGGTTAAATATATTGATGAGAGTAGCCCATCTTAAACATTATATTTATACGTTATATACGTTTCATCAAAATAATATATTTTATATATTACTTTGATACTCGGAATATAATATTGTTACCAATTTATGATTTTTTTTTAATATTTATTTATTTTTTATTATGTATATTTTAATGGTTAAACGGTTAAAGTCTGAGCTTTTAAATTAATTAATTTATTGATAAAATTTTCTATAGTGTACAAATTAATATATTCAAAAATAATATTCAATATCTTCACGAGATTCTTTTGATGTTTATAAACTAATTCTAAATACTCGCTTCTATGTTATAAATATATAGTGAAAAGAAGATTTAATATTTCAAAAGAAGCTTTTGAAGTTAGAAGTTTATTAAAAATACGAAGAAGATTTGAAAATTAAACATGTAAAGTTTTTCTTTCATGATACTCTTGGATCGGGTACTAAAAATTTTAAGATTTTTATTTGACTATAAATGCGTAGAATAGTTTTAAAAATATCGAAAATTTTTAGAAAAGAACAAGTTTTTTATTATGAATAAACCTACCCATTTACTATTTGGCAACTTTTGCAAGTCGCAAATCAACAGTCAGAAAGATTAATAATCTTTGCTTAATTAGAAAAGTTTTCAACAACTATTTAAATTGTTAAATATCTCCATTGGAGGGGAAACCATAATTAAACGTACTTCATCATCATGACTAGGTCATATAAAATACAATCCTCAATTGCCATATCGCAACTAATAGACTAATAAGATTCACATGAATGTTTTATTTTAAACCAGTAACAAATTTTTAAAGTATAAAAAATATATATTTATGTTTGTAATCTTAAATATTGAATATATTAATGGATAAAACCCAAAAGTATATCTTTAATGTTTTAAATTGATAATTTTTGTATGAACTTTTTAATTTTTGTACATTTTCTCCGCCCTTCTTTACACTGCAGTAGCTAATTAACACAATTTTCTGTTGTTCCCGTAAAATTAAAAACTATAACCTTACACGTGAGAGATGAATATATGATAATTATATGATTGGTTTATGGTTTTATTTTAATGTGTGTTTCATACAAGCAATTTTTATTGAAAATAATAATAAAAAAAATAATGGAATAGTGAATTTTTTTTCTCTTTAAATTTTAAAGTATAACATTTTTTTGCGATTACATCAACCAATAGCAAAAAAAAAATACCAATATTTTATATTTTTAGTTACTTAATGTTAGTTTCTACACGATGTGACAGAAAATCTTTTATCAATGATGCAGTTGTTGCTGCGGTTGATGAAAAAGGTTATGTATTTGTTATGACAGATTTGTCGGTTGTAAAGGATCTTCCTCCCCAATAAAAACAAATGCAGTTGGCGAACTTGTCATCGCCGTACATCTTCCAAGACCACATGGACTACTGAAATGACCTTCTAAAATAACGAATAACAAATCGATATATAGTTAAAATATTCAGTATTATCGGTTCTGTAAAGATAAAATAAAAATCTAGTAAATCGGGACATTAACATTAGAAGTCATCTATTGTTATAACAAGCATTTACGATGCTGCGAATATTCCATGTTATTTAGTAGTAGTAATGTTATCTATCCTATAACAATACATCGTAAAATCAGGACAGATTTCTGATATGTCTGTAAACATCACATCATTTTGTATATGGGTAGCTAGTCCACCAACGGTGGCCATAAACTTCTGCAAAAAGGTTTCCAAATGTTGCAAAATCATAAAAACAATTAATGAGTATTGTTAAAATGAAATTGATTTTAAAATTTTCATTTAGAAAAAGTTTAAATGTATTTTAGGTTTGGTAAATATTTTTAAAAATGAAAATTTATTAAAATTTTGTTGTCAATGCAACTTCTTACAAAATGGTACTTTATTTTTATTTTTATTTTTTATTTTTTATTTTGTTGGGAATAAAAACATTATTATGTAATCTAGTTTTTTTATAAAATAAAATAACACTGTTATGATAGTTACATTTTTACAAGAAGGTTACAAGAAGGTTACAAGAGAAATTAAAAAAAATAATAATATAAAGCAAAATGTGAAAAATGTAAATTTTATTCTAAGTAAATTTAACAATGATACATATTTATGTAAATCAATATGGTGGCACTTTTCATTTTAATATAATTGTTAAAAGATGTAATTATATCATTACTTTTCAAGTAATTTATTTCACGTAAAAGGATATTAAATACAACATGAGTGACGCACCTAAGCGAGTACACTTAAATGAAATTTTACCAAGAAGGTAAGAGGTGTAAATAAGATTATGTAAAATTTTAAAAAGAAAAATTTGGTCTTCTTTTTCTCTGCTTTTTTCCAGTGATACAAATGTCAGGAAGTTAGAAAATTTACGTTGTAATCTTTTTAATAATGTATGTCGTATTTTTTCTTTCTCATATTTAGAGTAATATGAATTCCCATTTATTGCAGTATTTTCAAAATTGGTCTATAAAGAATTATTAATGATCTAATGTTTTTAAAATGTACCCCTTATATAAAAAGAAAAACGAGCATGCGATAATTATCAAAAATACTCTCAGTTACCCTTTTTACTTTGAAATTAGAGAAACTATAATCAAAAATCGTTTTTTCACTTCTTCTAGCAAACGTTATCGTAAAATGTTACGTAAGATATATAATCATTTATGAACGTTTTTATATACGTCATTTTTTTAAGAAAAACAAATGTCACGAGAATGTCACAGGAATTATTACAGCTCTTAAATACTGCTGCCTCTGATCGTGACCTTCAAATGATTATAATTACGTTTGTTGCGATTGACAGTGTAATGATTATTGGTTAATGTTCCGTCAAAGGAGCTTCGTTTCTGTTAAGCAGATAATTTCATAACTATAAATAAATACGTTGCAATAAAATTAATTGGTCTTTGTCCTTAACCCACGCTCATTTTGATGTAACATATATTTATACTCATCGTGCTAAGTATATAAAGAAATAATATTTCTTGTATTTTTTTTTTGTTATTGATTATTAATATATTGATAATCAATCAAATAAAGACATAATATTATTTTTATATAATCGTGCTAATAATTAATCAATTAAAAATATAACACCCTCAATATCTAGTATAAAAAGTAAAAATCTACATTATGCGAGGTATTCTAGTCACAGAACAAAAATCACCACATTATATTAAAATTTAAATTTAAAATATAAGACTCTAACTTTTACTTACACTTATTCTATTGATTGAAAGAATTGCACTACGTGCGTTTCTAAGATAAGATAATATTTATTTTATTTAGAACACAGCATACATACAAAAAACAAATAAAAGTTACATACAAGATCAAAAACTAATAACTAAAAAAAAAAACAAAAAAAAAATACAGAGGAAAACAAGAATCAAAAATTAAAACCAAAAATAGTATGAATATGCAAAAGAAAAACAACTGGAGACTATTCTTCTTGCTGTTTCCCAGAGGTATGCCATTCAGCATCAAAGTGGGTCAGGAAACCCAGTGATGGTTTTTAATGACACCTTGATTATCGCTGAGACGATTGACTAGTGAATACGGTACGCATCTGTATCTAACAACCAAAATATAAAACAAAATAATTGAGAGATCACTACGAACACAAAAATAAAACTATTATATTTTAATTAATTCAATCTTCTTAAATTTCATTGTGGAACATCGCTTACATCTTCACACGGAATATTTCTTATTTCATAAAAGTCGTAAGTTTTTCAGAAATTATAACGCAGGTGCGCTCTGATCTTGAAGCATAACATTACAATTTTCTTAGCAAATACTCTCATATATCTTTATAAATAATTAAAAATTAATTTAAATATACTTTTTAATATATATATTTTTAAATATAACCTAAACTTTACATAATAACTACATGTACGTATGTTGTTTATTTCTTACATAACATCTTTGTTATAAAAATATGAATTTTGTTTTATAACAACAAATATATTGTAAATGTAAGAAATAAATAAAATTGTAACATATATTTTAAAGAACAAGATATACATTTTTAGAGCAAACCCTAGAATTATTTCTATCTAATATTATTATTTAAACCGTTTTTTTTATAGTTTAACTTTTGTTTTTACTTCATTTTTTTTACCCAACACGGGACCGGAGATTTAGTGATGTGGCAATTTATTCAACAAATTGGTGGGGCAATTTATACAACAATCAAAATATTAGACAACAACAACAATCAAAATAATTATTAGTATAACAAATAATTCATATTTTTATTCTAAAGTTTTTGTTTCTTCCAGTCTGTTATGGCAATGAATAAACTTCTTATTTTTTAAACGAAAAAATTTCCAAGTCTTCATTTATGGAAGTAAAATGAAAAATAAAAATTGATGTCTTCTAAATAATAATTAATGAGTTAAATGTGATAATGATGTTAAAAATATGTAAAGACCTCATAATAAAATAAATTTTCATAAACTTCGCATCAAATTAAGATATAATTTTTATCAGACTATTTATATATTTGCTATATTACTGGTTAAAGAATAATTAAAAATATATTACTTTAGCAATTCATATTAAAATATTCGTAAAGAAATATTCAATAACAAAGATTTTTTTTAATACACAAACACATTTTTCTAAAACAAAATGCTAAATTGAACTGAGAAGTGTACACAGTCTTCAATTTCTTTATCAACTACCCACGTGAGAGTTTATTTTAGAGTGCTTCCAAACAATTTAATGAACAGTTGGACAGACAGAAACTCTTTTAAACAATATAACTTAAATATTTTATCATTCCTAAAGTGTGTTGTTTGCCAAAAACATTTACAGCTTCTTTCAACAGGTCTTGAAAATACCGATATGTTTAATTTCTCAGATTTTTAATTTTATAAATTACTACTATATGGCCTTTTAATTATTATTATTATTTACTACAATATCCAAAAGGTTAACATTTTTGAAATTTAGATATAAGATCTTATAGTAATTTTAAAAAGACACAAATACCTTATATGCTGTTTCAATTTATTAATATTGCTAAATGTAAGCACGTAAATGTGAAATTAAAAAATATGATAAAATCATTGTCAAGGTATGCCTGAAAATTATAAAGATAAAATGATTAATTAATGATAAATTTATGATAAACACAAACAACAACATAACATAACATAATACAACCCAAAGCGGTTTGAAAGTTATCAAATAACTTGGTAATGAAAGTTAAGCAGAGTGTAACTTGTAATAGCTATTCATGGTTCAAAACAACTTCCTCATGCGACCTAATCGAAACATATGGAATATGAACGTTAGTACTTTTATTGACTGTACTAAAAATAATGTTTATTTTTAATATCTTTTTAATGGTCAAACGCATTTGGTCAGCACTGGACGATAACGATAACGAGTCTTTGCTAGTTATTTCCGCAATTCAACAACTTTTGTCAGTCACAAATCAAATGTCAAAAAGATTAATGTTCTTCATTTAATTAGAAAACTTTTATACCAGATATTTCTTTTATTACTGATGATGCGATCTAGTTAAATGTCAAAAATATTTAGGTTCTATATTGCTATATAGAACCTAAATATTTTTATGATTTAGTCATAAAACAAGATTCTACATATTTAGCATGGCTTAACATATTTATAGGGAAATTCAAATCCACTTATAAACTTGATGTATATTTATTGTTTAGGCTATTGTATGGATATAAAATATTTTGTTGTTTTCAAACAGTTGCTTTTAAATATCCAACAAAAGCTTTATGAAGTGTTTGAATCAACATTTCTTTCTTTATTGATTGATTTAAATTTGTCAGTACTCAGTGAATCACTACAGTTGAAGGAGACAAGCCCATTAAATTCTAGCATTTATCATATTGTTTGCTCTGAGTACTACTCTCAAATCTGATGCACAGGATATAATTTCTCTAGTAGGTATTATTTTTTATGCAAGCGGTAGTATTAGTCATTGAGATTGCGTAAACCGCGTATTATTTATATGTGTATGAGGATAACTCTTTTGTTTTTATAAGCAAAAAGGTTTTTATTCAATGTTAATACCATATAAGTTTTAATAATAAAGTACGTTGTATCTGAAAACTCTTAATATTTTGTGTATAGCTATCACATTATACACTATTCTTTTATAAATTTAATTATAACCATGGATTTGTAAAAGTATTTGTTTCAGTTGTTTATTGAATTTATATATGCATTTCATGACATAACAACGAAGCGAACGTTGCCATTGTTGTTGTTCGGAAAAGATAAATAAATATATATGTACATATTTATGTATATTAAGAATAATTTAAATGTAATATTTTTGATGACAATAAAATATATATAAGTTTTTTAAATCAATCCTAAATAAAGTTTATCTTTCGTAGTAAGTGTTTTCTTAGTTTTCGTATACTTTCCAAGAATTGCGAAATTGAAAATAATTGAGCTTTGACGAGATGAAATTTAGCTCAAAACTTCCGGTAAACGATTTATTGGAATTTTGATTCTTTGAATCTGAAAACGATTTGTCATACAATAATTTATTCTTGCGTACATTTATTGAAACCAAATACATATTTTTCATAAAGAGAGAAGTGGTTTAATAAATAAATATTACGATATTACAGTAAAAGTATATAGAATTGTGACCCATAAACTATCCAAGCATTCACTATCAATGCATTTGACGATTAAATATATTTATAATTACAGACAGACTTTTTGTTATAAATGGCATAGTTTATATTGCATAGAGTAGTTATAAACTCGGTCGTCATTTCTTAACTAGAAATGTGTAGGACATGAGTACTGAAGTGATCGGAACAATAACTTAAGTGCAGGTGCAGGCTGACGGTGAAACATGAAGCGACAATTTCCTTAACAAACAATCTCATATCCGTTTGACCCAATTCCAAAATGTGTAATTTTGCATAAGTTTGTAATTGGAAATTTTATAAACTTATGCATATTACATAATATTATTATACTTATAACGTTATTATAAGGTATAATTCAGTGACAGGTAAAAATATATAGGGTAAGTAAATCATTATAATTATAATATATTGAAGTTAAGAAAGATAAAGCTAGAAGAATTTTTTAAAATATTTTCCTTTTTGCTCGAACAATGCAAGTTATTTAAATTTAACTCAAAACCAAATAACTTTTTAAACTTTAAAGTAAATTTTGGTTTCTGTAAACATAAAAACAATAAGCATTTCTATATCACAAACATTCGTAAAGATTGAGAACGTATAGAAAATGAAACAGATATGATTTTTTTTGGCCGAATTCTGAACAATTCAAACATAATTTTGAATATAGATTGCGTAACTATGTTTAAATTGTATAATTAAAAGAAAATATTAATTTATAAGTAAAGAATTATATAATTCTCTTACTATTTGTTAACATAATGTTACATTATTATTTAGATTTAATATTTACAAATAAAAAAAAGGAGTATATTCTTGATATTAAAATTAAAAGAATATTATTTCCTAAAAAAGACTTTATTAATATTATTCCAGATAATATATTTTTTTATATTAAATTAAAATATTATTGAAATTATATATTAAATATAAAAATATATATTTTTAAATTCATTTTAAATCATTGCATATAATTATCGATACCTTAAAACTGTTGTTCTAATCAGATACAACAAAAGCAGTCCTCTCACAAGTATTAATTCAAAATAAACAATGTGACATGGTCCTCTTCCAATTCCATCAAACTTGTCTATAAGTGTCTCCATTATGAACCCTTTCAGACACACTCTCTTTGTATAGGATCAATTAATCTTATAGTCATCGAGTCAACCATCTAGTTTGCTCTCAAAGATAACAGACGAGGCTTCTGTTTTGTGGCGGCGTCATGTCCGATAAGACGTATTTTCATTATTCATTTTACAAAGGAATTCAAAATTAATCATCTCAGTATTATTATCGAAATTGTGTTTGGTTATTATTTATCACTGTAAATAATATTGTTAATTAGATGTTGCTATCTTCATATACAATGGAGCAATTGATTTCTTGTAGAATATATAAATCTTGAAACAATAGTTTAATACAAACATAACAAGTCTTGGAAAAGGGAACGGAACTACCAGTGATTGTCAAAAGCACTTAGACTCTACCAAGACTCCAGACTTACGACGTCAAGTCACGCGAGGTTCATTTGTATTTGTAGATGTACTGATTCTAAAGCAGAGTGATAGCAATATGTGCATAAGCAGTTTATAAAATAAAAAGATATTAAAATAAATGGTTGTAATGCGAGAAATTGGAATGATGTCCAATAATACATAAAACAATTAAAAGTAAAGCATTTTTTTTACAAACATAATAAATATATAACATAATTAAAAACTTTAATAGGTTATTTTATAATAATTTTCATTTAAGTCTGTCTTTTCAGTTTGAGACCACTCAAGTAACAATTACTGACTTAAAGTGAAAGAAGCAATTTCTCTTTAGGATCTTAACCATTTTACAATCGAGAGAATTTAAAGATCTTTAATGACTGTTAAGTTCTCATTTTAACGTCTTTTATGACTTATAAAGTAATAATACTACCCTTTTATATTATAACCAAAGATTTAACATTTTATAATAAAAAATAAATATTCATTTGGCCGTCTTCATTCCATTATTCTGATAATTAATTTCATATAAATTTATTTATCGTATTCCTTTTTTTTCGTTCTCTTATTTCATTTAACAAATAAATACAACTCTTTTGTTATAAGAACTCAAAGGTCTCGGGTTTTTATAAAAGTAATAAACACTTTTATTTTTAAGAACGTCGAAAATCATTCTTAGAAAACGTAGAAATAAGTTGAAAAAATAAAATGCTGAGAATATTTCTTAACCATTTGTATATTTTTGAATAACCGTTTTCTTTTTTCGCAAAACGAGTAAATTTTAAGTCTGCTACTATTTCAGGCTAATGCCATGTCCTTGAAATGAATATATATTTTTAAGTTCACTTATAGCATAAAAGTGTTACATATTAACATTCACCATTAAGACAAACTTAGTTCTTAAACAAAAGACAAACTTAGTCTTAAACAGAACATCACACTTCTAGACAATAGGCATACTTGTGAAGTTAAACTAGATTTTTTAGTCCAACGGACAGCTTTACAAAAATTTTAACATATTGGGTGTTTATTCTTACAGTCATACTTCTTATTGTGGGCGATAAAATGACTAATACGAGACTGATATCTACTATAACTATTATTATAACGGATACTCAGAGTATTGATGTAATGTCTTTGAACACCCAGGAATTTCCAGTAGTAAACTATTCCGTAACCGTTGAATATTCTATCCTTGAAGCTGCGGGACCTTCTACGTTTAACAACGGAAAGAATTTTCGGAAAATCAAACTATGACGTAACGAAATATAAGTGCAGACTTACTACACATAGTAGTTATATTTTAACAGAAAATGGAGTAACGTTACAGGAAATCGGAAACTTAGCTTCATACATTTTTATTTGCTTACAATTAATTATATATATAATTGTCACACTTGTATTCAAATATAGCAAGCAGTTTCATTTTAGTTGTAATATAAATTATAGCTTTTCATATTTTTTTTATAAGTCAGAATTTTTTTTAACTTCAACTACCACTGTACTAAATTCCTATTCCTATTCCTATTTCATTTTAAATAATGTATAATAATAATTTTTACCAAAATTCAAAGATTACTTTGTTACCAGACATTACAGGTAAAAGAATAAGAATAGTTTAATAGTTTAAGAATATAATTAATACAGTTTTTTTTGTCTTCTTATTAATACGACTTATGCCCTGTTTTGTAGGTTTTTAAAAAGATAACAAATAAGTACATAAGGCTTTAACTTAGTAAAATGTACAGAATTTATTTTAATACAATTTTTCATTGTATCAAAATCGCAAAAACAACAAATTTTCAGGAAGAACTACTTAGAATTATTTCCTTGTATTTGCTTTTTAGTATCCTAAAACTAACTTTAATCCAATAAATGATCACGACCATGAATGTTTACATTTATTCATAATATATAATATAATAATGTTTTGTATTATTGAAACTAAATATATTAGGATAGTTGAATAGTGAAACACTGTGAGTCTTTTTTATGTAATGGTTTTTAACTATACGAGAATAATTAAAGTTAAAATATAGAGCTGTTGTACCTCTGTAAAATGTTAACTTATACCGTCTATGAGTTCCTAATCTTTTTAATTCCAATAAGCCACGATAATGCTCCATGAAACACATAAATTGCTAGAATATTACCTTTTTTCATTCAAATTATATTGCATGATGATTTATCTGGTTATTAGGATGAATATCCTTAAATCCAATTTCTATTATATCTTTATATAATAGAGTCTTTACAAAACGACAGTTGTAATAATGTCTTTGTGATTCTACTAAAATAAGTGGATACAAACAAAACACATAAGTATTGCTATATCAAATCAAAATGAGTAACATTTAAATAGGTGTGAACTACATATTTACGTTTTTCTAAGACCTGTAGGTCTGCCTAATTTAAAGCACGTGGATTTGAATGTGTTTTATATGCCATTAGTTGAATAAATATCGCAGAAGGAATCTTATTTATTGAAAATACTGTAGTTACAACAAATAATCTATTTATTATATAAACATTCATAAAAATTATTTCAGTATCTGTTAATATAGTCTTTTAGTAGCGTTTTGCTCTCTTTTCAACCCCACATAAAAAAATATATATTGGTTTTATAAAAATGTTTTCTGTATTAAAGCAGCTGTTTATGAATATATATGTATATATTTAGTTTTAATTAAGTTTGAAATAAGTAAGTGTAAGCTAACTTCAGGAACTTATAATTATTTTTATTTAGAATTAATATTACTAAATACGAATATTGGAAAGTATTTAATTACTATAAAATAAATTATAAAATTCTCTGACAGACTGACAGTAAGAGCATAGCCTAAACCCCAGGGGATAGAGAAATAAACAAATACACATACTTAATACTGTTTTACAAAGCGCACTTTTATCTGTTTTATTGAAAAATATGATAATAAAATATTCAATAGTTCCGACGACAAATATTTTATTTAAGAACTAAAGATTAAAAAATATCATGATAATAATTAAGCATTTTATCATGCTTATATACAAATTGATAGCAGTATTACATTTCCAGTATTATAGTAATAAGTAAAGGTACATGATTTCCTTAAGTTCGGCTTCTCTCGCCAGTATATTTGACCATATACAAGAGTTACGGTTACTTCATTTTATGAGGTTGCCTGGGTAAGTTTACCTAAAACATACATATTTTTTTCTAAAAATGAAATGAATTCTATTTCATTACATATATTATTTTCATATGAATCTATATTTTATTCCAGTATAATAAAAAAAAAATACAATCGAAGGTTCCTGAACAAGGTAATATTGAACAAAGAATAAAACTCTGCGGTAATTGGCTGAAGCTAAATGCTCCATTTTCTTACATATTTGATGAGATAACTTATCTCTTAGTCCAACAAAGCCTTTCTTTTCCTTTACAAAGAACTACTTAACTCTGCCATTATCAACGAGGTTACTTTTAAAACTATTTTTCATTTTATTTCTTTATATATATATATATATATATATATATAACCATATAATTTATATTTACGCAAAATTTTATTTAATTAGATAAATTTCTATTAAGCCTTATCCCAGATCCTTATTTAATTAGGGCTTTAAGCTAGAGATTTAGTTTGCTCGTTTTTTTATACAAGATTTATAATGTTAGTAATAAGTAATCTCAATAAGTAACATATAATATATCATAATTGTCTATGAAGATTTTAATACTTATAGCATATATCGATAAATATTACAATTTATGTGAGCTTAAATATTATATGTGGTTTAATTACTTACCAAATTAACAGCCGACAAACATATATTATAATAATGTAAACCATACATTATTATATCGATTTTGAGGCGCGGCTAAGACATACTATGATAAACGATCGTATTCGACAAATAATACATACCATAAAATACAAAAAGAGCTTGGTCATCCATTATCGATAAATATGCAGGTTAAAATTTAAAATACTAAATTAAATATATTTAAACTTTGATGTGCCGATGGAGCTAACCTGCAGTCGCTCTCTACCACGATGAATTATCCTATCATTCGATATGTATATGTGTGATAAATCCTCCTTATTTGGACGGAAGTAAAATCTGTTACAAATGCTTACTAATGTTTTTAAGTTTCGCAGTATAAATTAAAATTAGAAGATACTAAAAGCGTAGCCATATTTAAAATTCTCTGCTAACATATTAAGATTTTTTTTTTTTATAAATATTGAAATAAAGTTTTGTGATATGTTCAGGACTTTTTATTTGTTTTCTCATACACAAATCATTAATATAAAATTAAAAGATATATAAATAGCTATAATTTTATTATCATATAGTACTTGCGTACTAGAAATATAATGATAATAAACATTATGAATGTTCCCCCTCGCTACTTTGTTGAAGTGGGTCCTCGTACCTCAAGTCTCGTATGGCCGTTAGTCATTTGGAAATCTTTTCTAATTAGGCGTAGGACATTAATCTTCTTGACGTCTGATTTGTGAATGGCACCAGGTGATGGCTGAATCATTGATGTAGATAGAAGTCCTTTAAAACTTTTAAATGAAATATTTCAAATAGATTTATATTCAACAACTTCATTCAAATCTAAAAGCAAAAATATACTATATAAGTTAAGGAAATCATACTGATAATACAAAAAAAAAAAAACTAGGGAATAATAGTTCTAGGTCGTGTTAATTATTATATGCAAAGATAAGTTGGTTTGTTTGTGAGTCTATGAATACTTTTAACTTTTTTCTGATATAAACGTGTACGGTAAAAGAACAAAATTTATCATACAAAATGATGAATTCAACTAAAATTGTATGTAATAATGCATTTTATTTAGCAGATGCCGTACATTTTCCTTATAAATAAATTATTCTTTTGATATAAAGCTGTAATTATAAACATAAAAATGGAAATTGATATGAACTTATCCAATAAACAGTTAAAATACTTATTAAAGAATGAAAATTTAACAAAAGATTATTAATTTGAAATGAAATCCCAAATCAGAAGACAAAGGAAATAAAGCTATCTTCTACCTTCATTTTAACCTTTTAATTGAGCTAATTTTAGTTTAAGTACATTGAAGAGAGTTTAAGGTTTATTTGATAAGCTTTGGTTTAAAAAAAAGGTTAGGTTAGGTTTAGGTTTTAAAAAATTAAATGTTTTATGAGAAATAGTCCTGCAGGTTTGTTACGTATAAATGTATAAATAGATCATTATTATTACGACATTGTAACTTTAATAACAGAGTCCTTATAGCTTCAACAATGGAGCTGTTGTGAATAAACGATCAGGTTAAATTAATTAAATTAGTACTGTAAATTATACATAAAGCCTATTTCTACATTTCTTTTAAGTTTATTTGGATAAATTAAAAAATATTATTATGTTTTAAAAAAAAAACTAATTACTTAATTTATTAGTTTTTAAGATTACCTCAATATGTAGTAATAAAATGGACTATTATTTGTTAATTATATAAATCTAACTCGTACCTACATATGCTAAACTCAGTTGGTTTAGTAAGACTACTTAAGTATGGACTTAGCCACAGCTCTTGCTCAGTTAAGGTAATACAATTAAACATCAGTCTTGAGAGACAGTTGACAAGACAACACAGATGCTACTAATTGCCTATTTGCATTAGATTTACACAAAGATTTAATTAATTCTTTTTCCTATGTTGAATATTTTATTAAAATTAAATAAGCTTATTAATAACGAATAAGATTTGACATTTATAACTACGTCTTTACCCATAGATTAAGACTTGGACAGTTTTAAATGGAACCTTTTCGCTAAGTAGAAAGAAATGTATCGCTATTTTTATATTTTAAAATTTTTAGGAAATATTATGGCATAATGTTTAACATTAAAGGTTGTTTAAATTTATTGTTAGTACATAAATTAAAAAAAATAGGAATATAATAATCCGTATTCGAACCGCGACTTCTGGGAAACGGTCCCCAATTCGACCTCGAGTTCAAATATTGGTCGCATCGATATTTTTTTTATTTTGTAGTTATTTAAAATTTTAGAAGCTTAAAATGTCAGCTAAATATGTTTAAAAATAATTTCAAACAAAAGAATATTATAAGGTTAATATCGATACCTTAAAACTGTTGTTCTAATCAAATACAACAAAAGCAGTTCTCTCACAAGTAATAATTCAAAGTAAACAATCTGACAGGGTCTTCTTCCAATTTCATCAAACTTGTCTATAAGTGTCTCCATTATGAACCCTTTCAGACACACTCTCTTTGTATAGGATCAATTAATCTTATAGTCATCGAGTCAACCATCTAGTTTGCTCTCAAAGATAACAGACGAGGCTTCTGTTTTGTGGCGGCGTCATGTCCGATAAGACGTACTTTCATTATTCATTCTACAAAGGAAACCAAAATTAATTATTTCGGCATTATTTTACAAATTGTATTTGGTTAATATTTATTAGCTTTTAATAATATTGTTAATTAAATGTTGCTATCTTTATATACAATGGAACTAATATCTTGAAACAATAGTTTAATACACACATAACAAGTTTTAGAAAAGGGAACGGAACTACCAGTGATTGTCAAAAGCACTTAGACTCTACCAAGACTCCAGACTTACGACGTCAAGTCACGCGAGGTTCATTTGTATTTGGACTGATTGTAAAGCTTAAATTGTTATATAAGAAATAATTAAAAAGTCCAATACATAAAACAAATAAATAGTAAAGCATTTTTATTACAAACATAATAAATATTTAATATAATAAAAGATAGTTCATCTAATTTTAAAATAATTTTCATTTCAGACTGTCATTTTAGTTTGAGACCACTCAAGTAACAATTACTTACTTAAAGTGCAAGAAGCAATTTCTCTTTAGGATCTTAACCATTTTACAATCGAGAGAATTTAAAGATCTTTAATGACTGTTAAGTTCTCATTTTAACGTCTTTTATGACTTATAAAGTAATAATACTACCCTTTTATGTTATAACCAAAGATTTAACATTTTATAATAAAAAATAAATATTCATTTGCCCGTCTTCATTCCATTATTCTGATAATTAATTTCATATAAATTTATTTATCGTATTCTTTGTATTTCATTCTCTTATTTCATTTAACAAATAAATACAACCCTTTTGTTATAAGAACTCAAAGGTCTCGGGTCTTTATAAATGTAATAAATACTTTTATTTTTAAGAATGTCGAAAATTATTCTAAGAAAACGTAGAAATAAGTTGAAAAAAAAAATGCTGAGAATATTTCTTAACCATTTGTATATTTTTGAATATCTAATTTCTTTTTATGTAAAGTAAGTTTTAAGGCTGCTACTAACATCCATAAGTCTATTATATGAATAAATAACTACTTGCATGTCTTTGAAAATAATAAGAAAAACTTAGTTTTATTTGTAACAGAACCTCACACTTTAAGACAATAAACATACTTGTTAAGTTGAAGCAGTTTTTTTTAGTCCAACGCACAGATTTACAACAATTTTTAAATATTGGGTGTTTTTTCTTACAATCGGAGTAAGTAAGAATACTATGATGACTATAATGACTGCTACGAGACTGATAAATACTGTAACAAATTATGACGGATACTCAGAGAATTAATATGACTTTGAATTGTTAGAAAATACCCAGCAATTTCCAAAATTAAACTGTTCCGTACCCGTTGAATATTCTTTCGTTGAAGATGGAGACCTTCCACTTCTAACAATGAAAAGTATTTTCAGAAAATCAAACTCAAATAAGTTATTGTTCATTTAATAGTTCACAATTATAAATTAGTGGAGGCTTATTAATCATTACGGTTATGACTTAAAAGAAACTGAAGAAGCGTTATATGAAATCGGAAACCTAGCTTCATATATCTTTATTTCTTTATAATTTATCTTAAAAATAATTGTCACACTTGTGTTCTAATCGAGCAAAGAGTAATCATTTTAGTTATAGTTTAAATTAGACCTATTTTAATTCTTTCTCCACCGTTAACAAAAATTTGTTTCTCCACCGTTAACAAAAATTTGAATCATGGTTTTCAATAATCTATATATATATTCTTTATTGTACACCAATAACAGTATAAATTTACAAAAAAAAACAGAACAAAAAAAAAAACACAGTACAATGGGCGGCCTTATCGCCTTAGGCGATTTCTTCCAGGCAACTATAATAAATGAAATAATTCTTTTGAAGGCAGGTGGTGCAAAGCTATAAATAAGCAATAGACATACATGCAAATAATTACACCCTAATACGTATAAATATACATATATACTTTATACTATAAATATATATAATAAACTAAACAATATTTAAAATTAAAAAATCTATGTTGGTCGAGCCCGTTTTAATTTACATCCATCCATATTTTGAAGACTATATAGCGTTTAATTTTTATTATTTACCATTTTACCAACACTAATTATTTTGCAAGATAGTAGTATTTCTAATACATGAGAGAAACAACAAAGACAGGTGAGCCTTTGTTGTTAAATTGTTGTCGAGTTAAATTTCGTAAACAATATGAAAGTCCTTGGTAATCGATTCAATGGAAAATAAATATTTCATGTGTTCATAAATCAATAGTCGCTTATTATCATATCGGTCACAAAGTAAATGCTAAGCAGTCACATAGTTATGTGAGGATACAGTAACAGAACCGATCACTAAACTAGCTGGGCCCTAGAAATATGATTTAAGATAAACTTATTAATGACTTCTAAATTGTATTTTTTTGTCAAATTAACCTAACAACTATTGAGCTGGAGCGATCAAACTAAAAAATAAATTTTCAGTAGTTTTGAGTTCCTAAATTTGTTTAGTGGTATCTTCATCCAAAATTTCAATTTGGAATTGAATCTCTTCGAAGCTTTATTGCCGTTCGAAGAAATAACAACTTGGTTTTGTTGCTAAGCGCTGCGTCTTGAACGAACAACGAAGTCGGTAAATAATATCGTGAAGAGTTAAAGGGTATTATTTACCACATAATATCATGCCGTAATAAACACCAGCAATGAGTTGGCTTAGTTGCACAAATTCTGATAAATAGGAATAGATATTATGATTAACAGGACTAATCACACACTTCCCTCGGATTGATAGCTGCAGATGAACACTGGAAAATTCATGCAGGATGATTTTCGTAACACTTTTCGTTGATTAATATGTTTTTGAGATTATCACGTCGGGATCACCAAATGATTACGCAGGTCACCAATAATAACAAATTAAAGACTTAGAAATGAGACTCCGGGTTTAAATAACTCAGTTTTAATAGACTTAATTTTATAATAGAATTATAAATTCAATGAGATGCTAATGGCTTCGAAGCTCAGAGCGCAATGGTCGTCGTTGTCGCCGCTGTCATGGATGTGATCTTGAGTTTTTGCTATTCATTATATATCAGACACTTGTGGGCCTGAACAGTAATTGTATGCTGACTCTAAAAACTTCTAAAAATTCTCAAAGCACGTAATAACAGCAAATACTTAAATTGGAATATATTTTCAATAACTATAAAATAAATTATTAAATTCTCTGACAGACAGCAGGCTGACAGTGAGCACATAGCCTGAACCCCAGGGGACGGAAAAATAAACATATAGACATACTTAATATTGTTTTACAAAGCGCACTTTTATCTGTTTTATTGAAAACTTTTGATCATAAATTATTTAATATTTTTCAATAGCTCAAACTTCAACACAGATTAGGAGATAACATCATAATAAATAGGAATTTAATCATGTTTATGTATAAATGTGTATGTAATAATCATATTACATTTCCAGTATCAAAGTAATAAGTATCTTTAAGTTGGGCTACTCTCGTCAGTATATTTGACCATATACAAAAGTTACGGTCATTTCATTTTATGAGGTTTCCTGAGTAAGATTACGTAAAATATATATATATACATTTATAGTTTATTATACATTTTATTTCATTATAAATCTATATTTTGTTCCAAAGGCTATACCTATGTAATACACAAATTAGTTCGATTATATTTTTTCTTTTTAAAATAAATTCAAAGTATTAATTTTCTAATTTCAAGTATTTCTTTTTTGTATTATATTACATTTATTATTGTTTTATTACATATTTGTGCTTATACATACGAATATGACCCTTTGTTTTAATATATTAATCACAATAATATTTAACGCAGTGTAATCGGAGCAACGAATGCTTTTCGGTTAAACGATATTTATTATTTATTATAAAGAATATAATAAATTTACAGGCGACTATAGAAATAGGAAATGTTCTAAAATCTCGGTAGTCGAGTATCTGTTACTAGAGAAGACGTCACTCAATGTGAAGGGTACAAGTATCTAGAACTATTGTCTTGTACACAGAAGAAAATGTACTGTTTAATGTCTATAATGGGCCCAGGATTAAGAAATACAATTTATAAATGACAATTATACTTCAAAATAACTATATCAAGAAATCATTATCGTATAGTCATACTGTATAAATTAGGATAGATTTATAAAATTATCAAAATAATAAAATATATTAATTTATGCGATATAATATAGTGTTATCATTTATATATATAGACCGCTGAAAAATAGTGTAAAATTATTAGGTTTTCCAAAAACAATTTATAAAGGTAACGTTTAACAGAATATTGAATTATAAAATGTAATTCGTTTTACAATATGATGTAGTTAAATAATAAAAAAAATAATGCAATCGAAAGAGTCTGAACAAGGTAATATTGAACAAAGAATAAAACTCTGCGGTAACTGGCTGAAGCTAAATGCTCCATTTTCTTACATATTTGATGAGATAACTTATCTCTTATTCCAACAAAGCCTTTCTTTTCCTTTACAAAGAACTACTTAACTCTGCCATTATCAACGAGGTTACTTTTAAAACTATTTTTCATTATATTTCTTTATTATATATTAATCTACCTCCACTTATATAACCATATTATTTATATTTACGGAAAATTTTATTTAATTAGATAATTTTCTATTGAGCCTTAACCCAAATCCTTATTTAATTGGGACTTTAAGCTAGAGATATAATTTGCTTGTCTTGTTATACAAGATTAAAATTATTAGTAATAAATAATCCCAATAAGTAACATAAATATTATATTTGTTTATAAAATATTTAATACTTATTGCAAATATTGATAAATGTAACAATTAATGTGAGCCTAAATATTATATGTGGTTTAATTACTAACCAAATTAATAACCGACGTACATATATTATAATAATGTATAGTTTACCGAGTTTGGGGCGCGGCTAAGACATACTATGACATACGATCGTATTCCACAAATAGTATATACTATCGAATACAAAAAGAGCTTGGACATCGATTATCGATAAGTTTAAAGTTAGATAAAATTTTATAGTTTCAGAATATTAAATATTCAGTTAAAAGTTTGAAATACTAAATTAAATAATCTTCATATTAGCAAATTAGGAATATCATGTTTCCTTTTCCAATATACGTATTTAGTAAGACACTTTCATATAAAATTAAAAAATATCGCTAGTTTCTTATAAAGAGTAAGTAAGCAAAATATTGTGTTTTAGGGGAAATTAATCAACACAAACAGGAATCGAACTTGCAATGTGAGGAATATTTTTAATGTACCGATTGAGCTATCCTGCGGTAGTTGCCCGCCATAACGAATTATCCTATCATTCGATATGTTTATGTGTGTTATGTTATCCTTGTCGGGGTAAAAGTAAAAGATGTTAGGTTTCTCTTACAAATGCTAATTAATGTTTTAAATTGAATGGCAGCCATGTTTGAAATTTTCTATTAGACCTATTTTATTTCATAAATATTTAATTAAAATTTCAGTAACATATTTAGCAATTTATACTTATTTTTTCATTCATAAAACTTTAAAATAAAAGGATATTTTAAAAGATACAATTTTATTACCAAACACTACTTGTATACCATAAATATAATGATAATAAACACGATGACTTTGACTTTTACCTCCTCGCTGTGGTGTTGAAGTGGGTCCTCTTTGCTCAAGGCCTGGTACAGCTTTTGAACATCTTTTCTAATTAGACGTAGGACATTAATCTTCTTGATCTCTAATTTATGAATAGCGCCAGTTCATGGCTGAATCACTGACGCAGATGGAAGTCCCCTGAGATTTTTAAAGAAAATATTTAAAATATATATATAACTTCACAAAATATAATGTCATATCATGTAAATGAAGTAAATCATATCTGCAATATAGTAATAATAATAAAATAAATTGAGTAGGTGTTTAGATAATGTTAAATGTTATATATGTGGATATGTTGGTTTGTTTGTAAGTCCTCGAATAATATTTTTTAAGACATAAACATAAATAATCAAAAGTTAGTATTTTTTTTTAAATAATGAATTTATGTTATAGAATATTTAATGATATAAATAAAATAAGAAAAAAAAACATTCATATAGTCAAGTCAACGTGACACAGCTTCAGAAAGTCAGAGAGACAGAGAGTTAGAGAGTCAGAGAGTCTCAGAGTCATGATAATTTAACGTTTTCGCACTCATCTCAATCACAAAGAGCTTTTTTTATATGCCACTTGCCTTTTCATGCCATTTTGTAAACTTTTAGGTTTGAAAGTGATATAATGCATTTTAGTAGTTGCATTACATTTTCCTGATTAATAAATTGTTCCATCGATACAAAGCTCTTATTATAAACATTTAAATGTAAATTGTTATGTACTTCTACATAAAACAGTTATAATAATTATATCCAATTATATACAATAAATTAAATAGCTTGCTAAAGACTGAAAATATAACAAAAGATAATATTATTTTGAATGAA
Source organism: Mechanitis mazaeus (assembly GCA_959347395.1). Lineage (NCBI taxonomy): Eukaryota > Metazoa > Arthropoda > Insecta > Lepidoptera > Nymphalidae > Mechanitis > Mechanitis mazaeus. Next base: position 11,930,572 of record OY365754.1, read on the forward strand.
AATCAACATCAGAAGACAAAGGAAATAAAGCGATCTTCTACCTTCATTTGAACCTTTTAATTGAGTTAATTTTAGTTTAAGTACATTGAGTAAGTTTAAGGCTTATTTAATATAAGGTTTGTTTTAAAAAAAAGGTTAGGTTAGGTTTAGTTTTAAAAAAAATTATATAATTTCATTTTTTTATGATAAATAGTCCGGCAGGTTTGTTTCGTATAAATGTATAAATAGATTATTCTTTTTAGGACATTGTAACTTCAGCAATGGAGCTGTTATGAATTATTGAAATTATCAGGTGAAATTAATTAAAATAGAACGGTAAATTATTCACAAATTTCAAACGCCTATTTCTACATTTCTTTTAAGTTGGTTTGGATTAAATAAAAAATTTTATTTGGATAAAATATTAGGTTTTATAAATAAAACTAATTACTAAATTTATTCGTTTTTAAGATTACCTCAATATGTAGTAATAAAATAGACTATTATTTGTTAATTATATAAATCTAACTCGTACCTACATATGCTAAACCTACATATGTTGGTTTAGTAAGACTACTTAAGTCCATAGCCACAGCTCTTGCTCAGTTAAGGTAATACAATTAAACATCAGTCTTGAGACACAGTCGAGAAGACAACTCAGATGCTGTTATTAGCCTATTTGCTCTAGATTTACACAAAGATAAATCTACTTGATTTGTTGTGAATTTTTTCAGTTTTAAATTATTTTCAATATATTTTATAGAAATTAAATAAGATAAGTTATAGCGAACAAGTTTGGACATTTATTATTAATATATAGATTCAGTTTTAGACGGTTTTAAATTTAAACTTTTCCCAAGTAAAATACGTTTGAATCGATCGTCAGTATTTACAATTTTACGAAGTTACAAATCTCATTACAGTTCACATTAGTATTTAATCTTTATTTTTGTGTTTAAGTATTGCAATTGCAATTTATTAAAATCATGATCGGTGTTTTACAAAACAAAAATATTAATTTGCAAAATATTAACTGTCATTCAATATTATAATATGTCATCGATAGATGTTCAAACGGATTTTTCCCTTATTAGCTTTGTTTCAAATAAATAAATATATATATATTAAATTATTTATTATATTCATTTAGCAAGTATAGTAATTCTTTAAACATTATTTATGTAATGTATTAAGAATCTTACTAATATTTTAAATGTGATTGTTTTAATAATTGTACATGTATAAGGTGAGACAAGTAAAGGGTGACAGTACACGTGAAATGATGATTTGAAAAGTAAAAGGAAAGTATGATTTATATAATACAGGTGGAAAAATAGAAATAGGGCTACTCTTTGAGACATTAATAGCATGTCACGTAATCGTAATTATTCGTATCCCTGACAATCAGCATTTTATAAGAATACTATTTGTAATCATGTATTAATTTGTTTTCAGATTATTTTATAGACTCTTCGCCTGTAACATGTTTATTTTATAATACAATATATTTGGTTAATTTTTCACTTTGCTTTAAGTTAAGAATAAACCTTCATCTTCATTTTCAATCATAAAGTACAACGAAAATAACGTTAAATCGTTAAACGTGAAGTTTTTTATCTCAGTTTCATCTGACGATGCTCAATTTTTCAATAGCAATTCTCGGAAAGTGTTCGAGCCGTAGTTAAAGCTGTGATTACGAACGACAAACTTTATTATGAATTTAAAAGGAACTTTTAAAACTATTTTGTTTTGAAATAAAACTATTTTTACGTATAATTTGGTTACATTTTGATTAAAACCCGACGTTTCGAATACTTTGCAGTAATCGTGTTCACGGGTAGACGAGATGTAAGTGTCTGTGCTATGTATTTTGTTTTGTTTGTCGGCAAACCAAAAAAATTTTTTAGATGCTTGTTTTAAATAACGTATTCAAGTAATATTCATCAAAATTATTACAAGAATTTATGACAGGTAACGTGCATATAAAAATAGATCATTCAAATTACCAGAAATTTATTTTTTTCAACTCTAAAACATCCATTCAATCATACTTGCGTGCAATGAAGACTTAAGTTTCATAAGATGGTTTTGGCTTGACTTTTTGACTTTTATTCATTCTGGACATATTCGTATAAAATTTATCAATACTATAGGACTGTTCTTCGTTTTATACAGCAAATTTATATAATATATACCGCAGCTTGTGTCCAGGCCGTGTGCATACAAACTTATTTCATATAGTGCACTTTGTTTAAGTTTGAGCGCAATGAAAGTTAGCTTTGAGAACTTTATATATTAAGTGCCAGTATATTTAACGTTGCTTATAATAAAAATTGTTTATAAAATCTCCAGACATATGTAACATTTCATAATTTATAATACTGAAAATCGAGTCAGTTCCAAATAATATCAATATTTTAAAATGTAAGTTACTTCAAAAAAGGAATACAATCTAATAATATAGAATAATCATTTGTAAAACAAAAATAAAAATATATTGAAATGACATGTATATGAAATTATACAAAAAAGTTATTACATAAAAGGTGAAACTTTTATATTGTAGAGAAACTTTTTAAACTATGACAAATTTAATCAATTTGATAATAATATACTTACAAATGAAGCTATAATAACTTTACGTAACCATTTAAATTTTTTGAACTCAAATATCGTTTTAAAATAGTACTAGTATGCTAAGACCAGCTAGTCACAATAGATAATACAAAAAATTTGAAAGCGCGCGCAAAATTTCTCCATGCAAAGTCTATGGGAAAAATTAATTTTTTGACTAATTACTGCAATTAGGCTAATGAGATTTGAGAGTTGTCACTATTTTTCAGCAGTGTAGCATAATGAGACCTTTGATTTGAGCCATCACCGATATTTTTCCCTTTAGTGGTTCTCGAGCTACAGTGTACCAACGAAATCGCTTCCTGCATTAATATATAAGATAATCATTTATTTTTATATTCTTACAGGTTTCGTGTTTCGATATTGATAGTACGCTATGAAAGATCTTTAGTAAATAGACAAACTTAACATGCTGACACAGAGACAGTTATCGACAGATTCTCTTCAGGGATTTCTATTCAGTTATGGAATGAAATGGATATTAAGAGAATAACTGTTCTGTTTCTGTTCGAAGCACGTTAATTTCCAGTTGATTTTAACTGAAGGTTGTCCCTGTGAAGAAAATTTATTTATAATAATAAACGATAATAAACTCCACAAACTATTGTCAAAGTTATGTTTTTAGTGAAATACTTTATCAACACTTAAAAGCATATTATCTATCAAATTATTGTCTCGTATACATTTCTATAACCCGCAGACAATTCGATAACACGTTACCTAACTAGGTACACTACATCACGATGGATTGATCAAGATTATATCTGATCTGGATTGTGGGTTATCAATATCTATGATTGCAAATATAAGATATGCCTTTTTGTTGTTCATTCATATCGAGTTATCCATTGAGCATTGAAATAATAATCCCTGCACTAACTTAAACATTCTATAACAGATAAGAGTTTGTTTTTAGAAACTGCTTATACATCAGATGTCAAGTATACAAGAATAGTTCATGTTCATCTTAATAATTACACTGTCGTATATTATTTATTTTATACAGACCACCTTCTGTAATTATGTTGGTATCAGTCATTGGTATAAGAGCTTTATTAAAATTTATAATGAATAATAATGGTTTTTAGCTCAAACGTTTTGCATAAAATGAATTATAGCGATGTATTCGTATTTAAAAAGTAAGTTCTATTCTAAGTTTTTTTTGTTACAAAATAATTAAATACAGAAATAATGAAATTCTTTAGCTTAGATACAAATGGAATTTAAAATAAAATCCCATTATATTACATAAAAACAGTCTGAAAGGCAAATAAAGTTAGCACAACAACACTACATCACAATTCTCCAAGATATTTGACTCCAATCCAATCTTTGTATATTTAAAATATCACATATAAAAATAAGTTAAGATTTACGACCAGACATACACTATTGCATAAAAAGTATATAAGCCTGAATTTCAATATTTTTAAGAAGTTTATATAAATATCGGAATCCTTTTTAATTTTCGTACAAATTGTCATTTTTTTGAAATTATATTTCAACTAATGGATAATATCTTCATAATGTTATTAATTGTTAAGTATCTTATTAAATATCAGCCAATTAAAATGTATATTTAATAACCTAATATTAAACATAAGCACTTAATTGATGTAACACATTACGTCTGTATAATATTATATTCCTATGCATTATAAATGACACAATTACTTGAATATTATAATATGTAGGTCACATTCCAATTCAATGAGCTATACATAGTTGCAAATCATACTTGAGGCCTATTAATTTAGTATGTATTAGATCCATGTGTTAATTTTTAATTACTTACAAAGCAGATTAATAGAGGATAGTTTCATAGCACATATTAAATACTTGTGGATATTATTTCTGTATATTTAAGTATAAATCCAAGTATTATATTAACTGTACTAAAATACTGTATACTATTAAAATATTAAACAAATTTATTAAAATAACGGTAGTTAGATTTATTTTCATGGATTTACTATCAAAATATATAATACTTTTATTTTACATCAATTTCTTTGAATCTAACACGAAATTGAAAATAAAATAAAAACAAACAAAACATTTCGAAAAGTTTTTTAGAAGCAATAACAAAGTTTGTCTTTCGTAATCACCGCTTTAACTAAGTTTTTGAACGCTTTTAAAGAATCGGGAAATTGAAAAATAACTGAGCGTCGTCAAGATGAAATTGAGCTCGAGAAGTTCTTGTAAACGATTTAATGGAATTTCGACTCTTTAAATCTATTCACGAAAACATTTTTGTACGGTATATGGACATGAAAATCTTTCTACAGATATAAGGGAATAAAAGTAAAAAAATAGTAATGAAACAAATTTATTTTTAAATATATAAATTAATTATTGTACCTACTGACCAAAGAGATAAATAGAAAACCCTTACACAATGGAAATTTAATAGAAAGTTTATTTTAGTTTGAAGCACCTTCGTCTTTTTGCACGGTGTGTTTTGTTTATTAAAATCGCCCTTTGTTTTGATTTAATTGACCTAACGAGTTATTAGTTCATTGTTTTATCATTTCACGTTCAATAAAATATCTAGTTTATAAAAATATTAAAAGAAATAACTTTTTATTAAGTAAAAAAACGACGAACAATATATCCTCTTATGTAAGAAAAACTTAAGTGTCATCCATGATACTTAAAAGGGACATTAAGTTACACATCAAAGAAAAACTTACATTTTTGCGTTAAAGCAGTTAAAGTCTTGAAGAGATAAGTGTTGTAGAGCGCTTTGTCATAATCCAGGTGATTTTTAAACTACTGAGCATGCATTCCACTTTCTTATAAAACAACCCATATTTGGTTTTTTTCAACAATCACCGAAGAAATATGCTTAAAATAATGTTAATTTTAAAATATAATTAGCATGTTATGTTCATATACTTATGTTAGAATTTAGTTGTTGGAGATCTTAATATTTATAATTTAATGTTCAAAAAATGTAACCGGGCAAGAAATTATGAATAAATTTGAAATTTAAGTAAACGTAAAGCTTCGTTGTTAGTTATTTCTATATTCGCGAAACTTGTGCTAGTCACAAATCTGCCACCAAGAAGATTAATGATCTTTGCTTAATTAGGGAAGTTTCCAAGAGTCATTTTACGAGCTCTACTGTAACGGAAGACATGCTGCGACGCACTCCAACACCCTGACCGATGACTTTACAATTCTAACGACCGATTTTACGTTAAATACAAAGTCACCAATGCATATATTAATGTAGTATTCGTATTTTCCTTATTTAACCATAGTGTACCATGTATATACACGTCCAACATACAAATATTGCACAACAAAGATAATCAAACACTTTGTTCATCTTATTGTTTGCATGTGCATAAGCACGAGGAGATTATTAATAAAATTCATTCTCTCTTATTAAAAAGGAAAGTTTATTTTAATAACAGACAACGGATTGTTTAATTGAACTACTAATTATTTGAAATGAGATAAACGAGAAAATATTTTTTTAAAACTAAATTTATTATTTTTAACGCTATCAAGAGTCTTAATATCTTGTCTCACTGGTATGCGTTAAGTTATTTTTATTTCATGTTCTATTTTAGTTTAAAATAAAAAAAAATCTTATTTATCTTAGTTATTCTAATTTTCAATCTTTATTTATCTTTTCTTCAGTTTGCTATATTTTGCAGTTTTTCTTCTCCAGTGTGTAAATTGCAGAAACAACTTTCTTTTTTTCGCAGGATCTTAAAAGAAAAATACATTATCGATATTTGTATTAAATGATATGATCGCCAACATGGTGCAGTAAAAAAAAACACTAAGTTATTATATCAAAAGAAAAGTTCCTCTTTGTGAAGCAAAAGAAAGTCTGTGTTAGAATAATAAATAAGTTATCTTATCAAATATGTAAAGAAAATAGAGCATTTAACTTCGGTCAGTTTATAATGAGTTATATAAACGAAAGGATACATAGCAGTTAGTTCTTTTGAAAAATATTTAATTTACAATTTTATTTCCTTTACTATTTTATTAAGTGCACAAATATGTATAAAATTATACTTTTTACAAAAATCGCCTTAAAATTTTTCTCAGAGTATCCGTTATTCCATTAACGATGTCAATATTTTTTACATGCTTCAATTTGTCTGTGTGATGGTCTTTAATAATATATGTGCTTATTAAAACGTACTAAAAGTGAACTTACAAACGAGTTTAAACAAATCGTGACAGGTGAAACCAAGAAAAAACAAGATAAATAATTTGAGTAAGCTAAAAAACCCACAAAGATTGACCTGGCTTATGTTTCTTGAAACATTTGCATCGCTTATTCCTTTCATCTTTGTACTAATAGGAAGACTACCTTTTTCTTTTGTGAGATTCTTAACATAAAATCTCTAATTGAAGTTTTGTTTTGGATTTCATTCTCTGTAATATAATGCATAAGATTTTCTTTTGTCTCAGGTAGATAATATTATTATTTATATTAGTTTTCAGTAGTTATTCATTTACCGTTTTTATGGATACTCGTTTATATAAAAAGACGAGTACCGAAGTTTGTATAAATAAATAATGCAGTATTTAATACTTTTTTCATCTCACTGATGCTAAATTTGTTTGCATTTCAGAAATTAATTATTACCCACGTAAAATAGTATTGTATTTATTATGATGTATAGAAGCTTGCCTATATTATTATTATATTTTGTAATAACTTTAGTCTTATTAGTTTTGAAAAATGCTTTGATATTGAAATAAGCTTTGCCTTTTTAAAATCGTTTAGAAAATCAATGCTGTTACGTTTAAGTGCAAAGATTTTAATGATTACTATTCAAAAGTGTTGAAGGATAGAGTCAAACTTATTTACATTTATAATTTATTCTTGTTGTTTCTTTTTTTATTTGCAATAACTTTGAAAAATGTATGACATATACTGTTATGTATTAAGATGAATAATTTCCAAGTTTATAGATCTATAAAAAGCGATATTATAATGAAACATTCATGATAATAAATTCGCAAGTATTTAATTGCAATAATTACGATATATTAATATTTTATTAAATTGACTAAAATTCTGTTATGTATGAAATTTATAAAATATTTTGAATGTAACGTGAACAAATTTTATTCTTATATTTTCGAAAAACTCAGTTTTTCCTTCCGATCTGTCTGTCTGTGTGTGTGTCTGTGTATCTGTCGAATTTTATTTTTCGAATTTTGAAAAACTAAAGATATATTTGGAATCAGCATCTAAATGTAAGATTCACTTTTCAAAATTATGTTGATTGTCCAACGGGAAGGTGGTCAGATCGGCCGCCGAAGTTACCGAAAAATGGAAAAAAATTTTCGGATTTTTAAATTTTTTAAAATTTAAAAATTAATTAATTAATTAAATTATTGTAATTTTTTTTTTCTTTTGTTTGTTAATTAATTTGCGAGTTATAATTTGCCGATTAGGAGTTTTTCATAGCGGCAAGCTCGATTGCCGCGTGTCAGATGTTTTTTTGTTGTATAGTCAAAAAACTTATAAATAAAATATTTAAAGATTAGTAATTTTTTTCAAATTACCTTTTTATTTTAATTAAATACCTAATTTGTTTTGTGTGTGTAAATATAGTTTTCAATTAAGGTTAAGAAAGTACCAGACGAGCTCGAATCTAACAATAACGACATAGCAAATACAGCTGGGTATTTTTATTATCAGCTTGTTTTCTTCTATTTGGAATCCAAACGAGGCGATGACGGATTTCGAAGACTGGAATTCAATCAGAGGGCACGAGGGCACAAGACCTTTCTTTTAAGGCTATACCATGTTAATAGCTTTGAAAATATCCAGTCGAAACATCCAGTGCTTCTGCGCATATTTCAACCGCCTCACACCAGACGTGCGTGGAGAAAACGAGAAAACTTCCAGCTGGTGGAATCCGGCGAAAGCCATAACAATATTGCTCATCTGTATTATCGACAACGATAACTTATTCCATCCAATCATCAATTTTCTAGTCTCAACAGAGAACATAAAGAGACGTGTCAATTAGAAACATAACTCAGATGCACATGCCTTCAATGTAATTGCAGGATCATTGGAAGGGCCGCTGACCTTCTTCATGCTCAGGTTGCGTAACGGTCCTCCAAACTATTTTTGTCGAATTTGAATTTTTGACAAAGCCTACGAATTGCTAGGAAAAAATGAACCCTATCACCATCTAAATAAAAAAATTCCCCTAGTGAAGACGCAAATAAGTTTGCTCTATACCCCTTACAGTAACTCTTCCATATGTTCACCTATTTTATACTTGTTTAATATTATAAAAATATTGTATTGTTTAATATCTTATTTATATGGCCAATAATTCATAATCTTGCTCTATATTTGAGAAAAGGCTAAAATATTTTAGTAATTTCAATGATTTATAGGCCATTAATGGGCGTTATTTAAGCAGGAAAAAGTTAGCACCTCGCAAGGTAAGATATATCCCCCAGGTTATAACTACCGTTTCGAGATTACTTTTCTTGTTACATTGTTTTCTGCTACTATATAATATAATATTTATAAGATATCGCATTGATTCATTTTCCAAGTTAATATTATAGCGTTTTATATACATAAATTTAAAAATTCATAAATAGCTATACAGCTATTTATGAATTTTTAAATTTTGGTAGTGGATTTAATATCTTTGAAAATATCCCAATGTCGATTAGATTATAATCATGCGATGCGTTTTCGAGTTTTTTATTTTCAGATTTCAGAATTCTCCTATTTTCAATCTTTGTCATTCGAACCGAAACATTATTTATAGTTAAAAAAATTTGAAACTTAAAAAAGCATAATAAATAACCTATTTAAGATATGAAGTTTATAACTATATACCAAATACAATTTTAAGCAAAGGAACATTACAAGAGGTATGACAAAAATCCAAAAATTTAATATGATACATTTTTATATGTCATTTGATCAAATCAATTCGTACCTCAATAAGCTTTATGAAAGTAGTAATTAATCCAAAATATCGCACCCTTAGGATGAAAACGACGCAACTCGAAAAAGCAACTTTTCGAGAAAAAGCAAAACAAGTTTTAAAATGTTGACTCTTGCGTAATCTTTCGTTTATTATTGCTTAAATATTTACTTTAGAGCCCATGTTAGTGCTGCAAATTGTAAATAAGTTATTCAGCTATTATAATGCAATAAATTAACCTTATAATTTAAAAGAATAATATAGGAAAAATGGTATTTTATTTTAACAGTCATTTTCAGACTGATTCAATTGTTTTAAATATAACGGATTGGGAAATGCGTCTTTTTTAGTCCGAAATAAATGCTAAAAATGTGATAGTTTTAGCGTAACGTCATTTTCGTTGTTAAAACATTATGAATTTTATTACGTTTTCAGGTATGGGTCTATTTTTTTCTTATAAATATTGTAATGATACCAAAGTTGAAAATGCGTCATTAGGAAAATATTTTTTTTTTAGTGTTTATTAATAGCAATGTTTTGAAAACAGAATTAAAATTATTATAAGTATAAAATATATTAGACTGACTTACATACAATCATCAATACTTTAATAAAATTATGAGATCTTTGTTCATTAAAAACTCTTACATCTAGTGAATATAGATAATAAAAATCTCAAATGCAAAAATGTCACAAAAAAAAATAAAAAAAAAAATATCATGCAATAATATAATAAAATATTTTGGTATTGGTTAAAAATCACTAAAACACAAGTCTTAAAACCTTATAATTAAATTTTCAACGCCTATAACTAAACGAGATTCACTACGAACTTTTTTAGAAAATTTTTGTAGTGTGTATATGATATTTAAAAATCTGCAATTATCACGTTTTACAATTACTAAATTTAATCATTCAATAGCGACGTATAATAATTAATATAAAAACCGGGTATCAAATTTTTACGGAGCAATTATCCGAATAAAAAATTACATTAAATTTTTTATCTGGATATTTTTTACTGATACTTTTTAAATATGCACGATCCTATTTCATTGGTCCCACTTTTCCCTTGTCTTTCGTCCCAGAAAAAATTTAATACATCCCCGTAGGCACATGTATTCTCTTTAGTGCTCTCTGTATCTTGATTTTTTTCAACTTCCTGTTCTTTTTTTGTTTTCTTATCAATTTTTTTAGCCAGCTCAAACAAGGTGCATATATTTACTTCATTAATTCTTCCTCAGTCGTTCTTCTTTTCAAGGCGACAAAGGTCTTTCTCATTTAAATGAGTATCATATTTTTCTTTTAATTGAGCTTTATAATCAACGGATACCATTTGGTACTCCAAACATAGATCACAACAATCTTTTTCGGGCTGAAAAAATCCTAAGTTAAAATTGTTATTAAAAATTTGATTGTGCAGCCGACCGGTAATCAACTTTAGGTTTATTTGAATCTCTTGTTTCTGAGAAATCTCTCCAAAGAATTTTTATAGTCTTGCCTCCTTCAATGAACTCCCTAGATGTGGAGGCCCTTAAGTAATGTGATTCTATCTTAGGAATTGAATTCATATGGTTTTCAATATTTGTTATAATATTCTTGTCAATTTTTTTTTCTATTAGTGTGCTTTCCCCTTCGATCTTCAGTTATAAATCCGTTTCCATTGATTTTTGCTTTTGTAGTTCTTACCTGTCTTTCGGATATAACTAAGGTATTTATAAAAAATGTTTTACAAACTCGAATTTTTTGATTATTGACAGTGAAGAAAAACGCATTTTTTGGTGCCCTGGGCTTTTCAGCATTTGTCTATATTTGGTTTTAATTTCCATCATGCAAGAACTAATAAAACTAGTGAAACTAATCTTTTAAATTCTATGCTTGCAAGGTTCCAATATGATACAAAAATCATTGATCTTTAGTATTCATTAATTTGGTCAGGGCATTTCAATCGACATGGAGCACATGCGCTTTTTAAACAACGGGCAGGGACTGCTTTTTAAGATTTTGACAAAGACTTGTAACATTTTCCTCTCTTGCGTAATCCCTTAGTGATCCCTCGTTTTGTTTCCAAGACGAGGGATTACGCTACCGTGTCCTTGACTTACGAGGCCCAGGCAGATCTATCTCATTATCGAGTTATCAGGTATTGAATAGGTCGAAGATGAGGACAAATTTCTATGACAACAAAGTTCGTTAGGGTCTGAAAAGGTGGGATCATTGTCACTTAGATCAACATCACTTTCCAGACCGTTAACAGTTGATATGCAATAACTAAATTGGGAAATAGTTCTTCCCCTTCTTGTAGCTAATTCGCTGGTACCTGCACCATTCACAATGTGAGTGGTAATTAGAGTAGATTGCTATTTTGTGTGTTGCTCGTATTGAATGAATTTGACGTTGAAGAGCTAGTACTAGAGCGCGATGAACTTGAACAAGATGAAGAAGATATTCTTTTACTCTGAACAGGTCTGTTGGTGAGTATGTTTTGATTAAAAATCGACTAATTGTCCGAAGTATCATGTCGCTGTTGAGAAATTGTCTGGTTGAAAATGGTGCTGTTGTCAGCCTTTGTACATTGTGGGGAGTTTTCAATAAACGATGAGGAATTTTAAAAAAAGTTGTCTACCATAATATTGTTCATTGCAGAATCCTGAAATTATAAAACAAACTATAGTATTGTTGTTGGCAAATAGTTTGCCAGATTGAAAACGGCAACTATAATTTCAATAGTTGCCGTACACTATAATAATGTTCAAAAATATTGTCGTCTCTTTTCGTCATTTCATTCAGTGCTTGATCAATAACTGTGAAATTTTGATATAAGTTTTCTTTTTGGTTTTCCATTTCAGTGGCCGCTGAAACCTGGCAAAAGATGAAACACTAACGTGATAAAAATATCACAAGAGTCTTAAAGACTAAAAACTCTTTAAGACTCATTCTGACACTTCGGGGAACGATTTTAATAACAACTTACACAATAACAGACGATTCTATTCTAATTAATTTAAATAAAAATTTCATTCGCTTTCAAGATATTTGGTAATTAAGTAAATTATATTCATACGAAATACCTCGGGTTCCATTGCTTTGTTTTTTTTATCGTTTCTTAATGCATTATCTATTATAATGTTCTTTTCATTTTAAACTAAAATGTAATTAATTAATGACCTTTCGTCAAAATTGCCGGCTCACTGTAGTTGTGTAATGACACAGTAACTAATACGTTGACTTTTTATCTAAAAAATTAATAAAAATATGGCCTAATAATCAATGAGAATAAAAAATAATAACTTGAGAAATTAAATAAAGGCTTAATTTATAATAGGTCAAATTTAGTACTTAGTATAGCTATTTAAAAATTTAAAAATTCATAAATAGCTGTATAGCTATTTATGAATTTTTAAATTTTGGTAGTGGATTTAATATCTTTGAAAATATCCCAATGTCGATTAGATTATAATCATGCGATGCGTTTTCGAGTTTTTTATTTTCAGATTTCAGAATTCTCCTATTTTCAATCTTTGTCATTCGAACCGAAACATTATTTATAGTTAAAAAAATTTGAAACTTAAAAAAGCATAATAAATAACCTATTTAAGATATGAAGTTTATAACTATATACCAAATACAATTTTAAGCAAAGGAACATTACAAGAGGTATGACAAAAATCCAAAAATTTAATATGATACATTTTTATATGTCATTTGATCAATTGGAATCAAAGGCCTTTTGTCGGTGGTAACCTGTTAGGCAATTGAGAATCATGTGATATAAATGACACGACTTCCTTACACTTTGTATAAAATTTTGTTTGAATAGTATCTAATTATTTTTATATATCGCACCTTCAGAATGAAAATGCCACAATTCAAAAAAATCGTAAATTGAGTTAAATACATAAATAGACCTAAAATGAAATTGTTGACCTAACAATAGTTCAAACATAGCCATATTCGGGTGAGAACAGGACGAAAGTGTTATATCCGTCTCTTTCTTATATGCCACTTAGACGGGTTGCATCGGAAGGGAAACGACGCAGTCAGCGTTGTTTTCGCATCGATAAGTGCAAGACGTCGCACAGACTGCCGAATAGTGACCGAAAGCTTATTACGTCATTTTCATTCCGAAAAATTAGATAACATCTCTTTCAAATTTTAATAAGGAAACGACCTAATTAACTTTGTGGGTGTTTTCGTCAGATTTATTGAATAACATTAATGACTTATTCAAATTTGGCGCATTTTAGTACTTAAGGTACAAGTACTAAATTTGACCTATTATAAATTAAGCCTTTATTTAATTTCTCAAGTTATTATTTTTTATTCTCATTGATTATTAGGCCATATTTTTATTAATTTTTTAGATAAAAAGTCAACGTATTAGTTACTGTGTCATTACACAACTACAGTGAGCCGGCAATTTTGACGAAAGGTCATTAATTAATTACATTTTAGTTTAAAATGAAAAGAACATTATAATAGATAATGCATTAAGAAACGATAAAAAAAACAAAGCAATGGAACCCGAGGTATTTCGTATGAATATAATTTACTTAATTACCAAATATCTTGAAAGCGAATGAAATTTTTATTTAAATTAATTAGAATAGAATCGTCTGTTATTGTGTAAGTTGTTATTAAAATCGTTCCCCGAAGTGTCAGAATGAGTCTTAAAGAGTTTTTAGTCTTTAAGACTCTTGTGATATTTTTATCACGTTAGTGTTTCATCTTTTGCCAGGTTTCAGCGGCCACTGAAATGGAAAACCAAAAAGAAAACTTATATCAAAATTTCACAGTTATTGATCAAGCACTGAATGAAATGACGAAAAGAGACGACAATATTTTTGAACATTATTATAGTGTACGGCAACTATTGAAATTATAGTTGCCGTTTTCAATCTGGCAAACTATTTGCCAACAACAATACTATAGTTTGTTTTATAATTTCAGGATTCTGCAATGAACAATATTATGGTAGACAACTTTTTTTAAAATTCCTCATCGTTTATTGAAAACTCCCCACAATGTACAAAGGCTGACAACAGCACCATTTTCAACCAGACAATTTCTCAACAGCGACATGATACTTCGGACAATTAGTCGATTTTTAATCAAAACATACTCACCAACAGACCTGTTCAGAGTAAAAGAATATCTTCTTCATCTTGTTCAAGTTCATCGCGCTCTAGTACTAGCTCTTCAACGTCAAATTCATTCAATACGAGCAACACACAAAATAGCAATCTACTCTAATTACCACTCACATTGTGAATGGTGCAGGTACCAGCGAATTAGCTACAAGAAGGGGAAGAACTATTTCCCAATTTAGTTATTGCATATCAACTGTTAACGGTCTGGAAAGTGATGTTGATCTAAGTGACAATGATCCCACCTTTTCAGACCCTAACGAACTTTGTTGTCATAGAAATTTGTCCTCATCTTCGACCTATTCAATACCTGATAACTCGATAATGAGATAGATCTGCCTGGGCCTCGTAAGTCAAGGACACGGTAGCGTAATCCCTCGTCTTGGAAACAAAACGAGGGATCACTAAGGGATTACGCAAGAGAGGAAAATGTTACAAGTCTTTGTCAAAATCTTAAAAAGCAGTCCCTGCCCGTTGTTTAAAAAGCGCATGTGCTCCATGTCGATTGAAATGCCCTGACCAAATTAATGAATACTAAAGATCAATGATTTTTGTATCATATTGGAACCTTGCAAGCATAGAATTTAAAAGATTAGTTTCACTAGTTTTATTAGTTCTTGCATGATGGAAATTAAAACCAAATATAGACAAATGCTGAAAAGCCCAGGGCACCAAAAAATGCGTTTTTCTTCACTGTCAATAATCAAAAAATTCGAGTTTGTAAAACATTTTTTATAAATACCTTAGTTATATCCGAAAGACAGGTAAGAACTACAAAAGCAAAAATCAATGGAAACGGATTTATAACTGAAGATCGAAGGGGAAAGCACACTAATAGAAAAAAAAATTGACAAGAATATTATAACAAATATTGAAAACCATATGAATTCAATTCCTAAGATAGAATCACATTACTTAAGGGCCTCCACATCTAGGGAGTTCATTGAAGGAGGCAAGACTATAAAAATTCTTTGGAGAGATTTCTCAGAAACAAGAGATTCAAATAAACCTAAAGTTGATTACCGGTCGGCTGCACAATCAAATTTTTAATAACAATTTTAACTTAGGATTTTTTCAGCCCGAAAAAGATTGTTGTGATCTATGTTTGGAGTACCAAATGGTATCCGTTGATTATAAAGCTCAATTAAAAGAAAAATATGATACTCATTTAAATGAGAAAGACCTTTGTCGCCTTGAAAAGAAGAACGACTGAGGAAGAATTAATGAAGTAAATATATGCACCTTGTTTGAGCTGGCTAAAAAAATTGATAAGAAAACAAAAAAAGAACAGGAAGTTGAAAAAAATCAAGATACAGAGAGCACTAAAGAGAATACATGTGCCTACGGGGATGTATTAAATTTTTTCTGGGACGAAAGACAAGGGAAAAGTGGGACCAATGAAATAGGATCGTGCATATTTAAAAAGTATCAGTAAAAAATATCCAGATAAAAAATTTAATGTAATTTTTTATTCGGATAATTGCTCCGTAAAAATTTGATACCCGGTTTTTATATTAATTATTATACGTCGCTATTGAATGATTAAATTTAGTAATTGTAAAACGTGATAATTGCAGATTTTTAAATATCATATACACACTACAAAAATTTTCTAAAAAAGTTCGTAGTGAATCTCGTTTAGTTAATAGCTGAATAACTTATTTACAATTTGCAGCACTAACATGGGCTCTAAAGTAAATATTTAAGCAATAATAAACGAAAGATTACGCAAGAGTCAACATTTTAAAACTTGTTTTGCTTTTTCTCGAAAAGTTGCTTTTTCGAGTTGCGTCGTTTTCATCCTAAGGGTGCGATATTTTGGATTAATTACTACTTTCATAAAGCTTATTGAGGTACGAACTCATACATAATTGAAAATAATTAAGGTACTGCCAACTCATACCTATCCATTTTCCTTTGTATCCAATTTGTTATAAGTGAGGTATACTTCTGTGTCTTTCTCATTTATAATCACTTATAAATATAGGTGTTATTTTTGGTGTCAATTATGTTTGGAATACGTAATTCTTCATATTAGTAAAATTAAATAAAAAATAATTAACAATTTTTTAATTTTATTAGACTAGTGACTCTTGCAATTTTTTTTATTCACATTTTTTAAATTATCCACATCTTTGTGAAAACCGCACAGTAGAAAAGTTCTTGAAGTTCGGAAGAAAGCTTCTTGAAAACCGCACAGTAGAAGATCATCAAACATCCAGGTGGTATGGTTGATAATGCTGGCGGTGACGTGCTGTGTGGTAATGAAAGTCGGCGGCAGGCATCAGATCAAATTTCTTCGTAACACTTCCCGTTGTAAATGCGATAGAAGACGCACAAAGAAGCCACGTTTGTACGCAATGCCAAAGAGTCCAGTTGTTCACAGAGCACTGGGTCCCCGACAATCCGAATGGCTCTCCGCTGTACGCATTGAGCTTTCATTTTTTTATAACTGTAATGTAATTATATTTATTTGTTGAACTCGTAATCGGATCACGATAATGGAACCATTATAGTTTTATCTCGTTATATAGATTGGCAAAAACATTCTGAATTTAATATATCCGCTTCCTGAAATATTTCTTAGCCATAATATATTATTTTCTGTAGTAATATTGCTCTTCATCATTTATTTTATATACATTTGATACTATTAAATAGAACAAAATAAGTCAAATTGTTAATATGTTTGGAGATAATTGCCAACTCTTCTAGTCTCCTCTTAAGTCCATCGGCACTCCCTGGATACAACAACCAAATAACTTGTCTTAAAATCTTATATAAAATATCACTTCCAGCGACTTCAATTTACAAGGGGCTGTAATTACATAAGGCAATCCACCTTATAATTAGACTAAAGGGAATAATGGCCGTCCGTATTTAAATCAACTTGCCATTTAATTCAATTTATAAAACTTTTGGGATATTTCTGTTTACCCCATATTAGAATAATGTTAATATTTGAAATATTTACTGTGTTGCATATATAGTATTATTTAAGTAGATTTTAATTAAAATATAGTTCAACCTGTACAGGAATTATTATGTTTATTTCCATACATTTAGATAAATATTAACACAATTGATATTATAGATATCGCAATACCGTGCGTGCGTGCGTGCGTGTATTTATGGGTGTGTGTGTGTTTGTATGAATGTATGAATGTGAGCTTATGCCTGATGCAATGATTTTATGGAATCGCTCCATCTCATCGTTTTGGCACCAATCGATGCGTATTCGCGTAATATACATCTGATTAGTTTTTCAGCGTAATCGTCATAGCAACATGTTGGATTTTCTAGGCAAACTGATTGACGCGTATTCGCGATATATACAAACTAATTGCGTGTTTATGGTGGTCTTAGTATCAAAGTGTGTGGGAAATAATATTTTGTCTTTTTTTATTTTTTAAGGAAATGTAAAAAAAATATTGAAGTAGTATCAAATTTATTGTAACATTTTCAAAATTATAAAATATTCTATATCTGTAAATAATTATTAGAATGCAAAAGATTACACAGGAGTTGGAAAGAAATTTATTATTAAAAATGTATGTCTATAGTAATATAACATTTTTCTTAACTAGAAATTTTGTGTGATGGGGTTTGCAACATTTACCGCTTGTTTAATTGAAATAATAAACTTTGTTGATTACACTATGTAATAGACTTATTTAATTATTAATTTATTTTATTTGTTCATTTTATTTAAAGTATCCATAATGCAACATAATACAAGCCGGTCTCTGTTGAGTTAAGTTAAAAATACTAATTAGCAAGATTATAAATTTAAAATAACTGCTATAAAAATATATATTTTTTTGTAATATAATAAGAACTCTTAAGCTATTTCAATGTTATTTGAATAGTTTATCTTTATAATAAGAATACCTTTTTTATATTTCCTCTCTTCGGCGACAAAAACGTTTTTCAAAATTTAAAGGCCTTCAAGACTAAGAAATTTATATCTAATTTATAACCTATTAGGTTTTTTTTAACCTCATCAAATAAATAATAAATAATAATAATAATAATAATAAAGCCTTTTTATTTCCGATCTACAAAAATAGTTACATATAATGGTTTTGTATAACATGTACTTATTAATTAAACTTATTAATTATATAAACTTATAATACCTACT
Organism: Mechanitis mazaeus; assembly: GCA_959347395.1. NCBI lineage: Eukaryota > Metazoa > Arthropoda > Insecta > Lepidoptera > Nymphalidae > Mechanitis > Mechanitis mazaeus. Next base: position 11,949,420 of record OY365754.1, read on the forward strand.
TAATATCTAATAACTTAACTTATTTGGTTTTATTTTTAATTAGTGTCATTTTCTATGATACCTTCGATCGGAACCCCTTCTCGGGTAAAGGCCTCCCCCAGCTTTTTCCAGACCTCTCTATCCATAGCTTTCAATCGCCACTCTGTGCCTGCTATCGCATTTATGTCGTCTATCCACCTTTTTCTCGGGCGCCCTCTTTTCCTTTTACTGCTTGGTCCTGTCCATAATGTAGTCTCTAGCGTCCACCTTTTGTCGGTACACCTTGCCATATGTCCTGCCCACTGCCACTTCTGTTTTAGAGCATGTTGTAAGGCGTCTATAACTTTGGTCTTTAGTCTAATGTTTTTGCTTTTTATTTTTATTTTTTGTATTTTTCTTATTTTTAGTACGCTCCTTTCCATTGCTTTTTGGCATGCTGTTAGTTTAGCCCTTATTTTTATCTTGTATGTCCATGTTTGGCATCCGTATGTAAGGGTAGGTAAGACGCAGGTATCCAGGACCATTTTTTTTAGGTGAAGGGGAAATTCGCCTTTTAGTATTTCCTTCAAAGACCAAAACTTTTTCCAGCTCATGTTAATGCGCCGCTCCACTTCTAGTTCATCGTTTTTGTCCTCGAATGATACTTGTTTGCCGAGGTAGATGTAATTGTTCACGTATTCGAGTGGCTTTCCGTTCAGGAGAATAGTGTGTGAGTGGCTGTTTGTCATTATTTTAGTTTTGCTTTCGTTCATGTTAAGACCTATCTTATTGCTTTCTGCATTTAGAGTACTTATAATTTTTTCTAAAGCTTTACTTGTGGCAGCAAATAAGACTATATCGTCCGCGAATCTGAGGTGTGTAAGACGATTTTGGTTAACGCTAATCCCTTCCGACTGCCAGTTGATATTGTCAAAAATTTGTTGTAGTACCATTATGAATAGTTTTGGAGAGAGAGGATCCCCCTGTCTCACTCCCCTGCAGATCGGTATATCGGGACCTCGCGTCTCCAGTCTGACTTGGCTTATACTTCCTTGGTAGATGTTTTTCAGTACTCTTATGTAACTTTCGTCTATATGACATTTGTTCAGCGCTTCCCAAATAGCTTTATGAGAGATCGTGTCAAAAGCTTTGGCGTAATCAATGAAAGCAATGTATAGAGGTCTATTAAACTCTGTGTATTTCTCCATTACTTGTTGCAGTACTTGTATATGATCCGTCGTAGAAAACCCCGAACGGAACCCTGCTTGTTCTATTGGTTGGTAGCTATCAATCTTGGGGCTCAATCGGCTTTGGAGGATTGACATGAACAGTTTGTAAACACTAGATAGAAGACTAATTGGACGGTAATTTGAGATATCTTGAGGATTTCCTTTCTTGTATAGCAATATTATATCGGATCTTTTCCACTGAATCGGTACCTGACCTGTGTTCAGAGCTTTGTTAAACAGATGTGTAAGTAGGTGTGTTAGCAAAGTGTCGCCAGCTTTAAGTGCTTCATTTTGTATGCCATCAGGACCTGGGCTTTTGTCTGCTTTTAGTCGCCTTATGTGATTGATGACTTCTTGCTCGTCTACTGGCTGCAGTTCGCTTATAAATTGTGAAACTGTTCTATCTGTGTTCACATCAGTCTTATAAAGGGTTGGCGCGGCATATAATTGCTTGTAAAAATCTGTGGCGCAATTCATGACATCCTGCCTTGTCTCTGTTTCCCTTGATTTTGGCTTTAAGTCTTGAATCCAATTTTTGTGTGTGATCAGTTTCTTATAGGCTTTTTTCGTGCTTCTATAAGTGATTAGGTTGTTTTCTATTACTTTATGTCTGTGGTCTTTATAGTCTTTGTCTATTGCTTTGCTTGTAGTTTTAAACAGAGTACTAAGTTCTTCCTTCATTGCTTTAGTTTTTTTCTTAATTTTCAGAAGTTCATTCCTTCTTGTAAGAAGGGTTTTAGTAGACTCACTAAGTATTTTGTTCATGGATCTTAGTTTTTTGTTTACTGATCTGCATGTGAGACTAGTATTAATGGTGTCAACTAGTTTGTCGTAGAAAGATTGGACATCTTCTTCTTGTTTTGTTTCCAGCTCGTGTATATTAGTCTGGAGGTTTTTCAAGTATGAAGATATGTCCTCAACTGTTTTTAGTGTCATGGCTTGCGCTTTAAATGCTGTTCTCCCCTTTTTTCTCTGGTCTAGCACATACGTAGCCCTGACTAAGCGATGATCAGATGCGAATCCAAAGCTATGTATGATTTCGACGTTCCTAATCCGCGTGGGATGGTTTGACAGTATAAAATCGATCTCGTTCCTTGTATTACCCCCAGGGGATACCCAAGTCCATCTGCGGTTTTTCCGGATTTTAAAAAAAGAGTTCATTATGTACAGTTTGTGTTCTAATGCGTATTGAAGTAGTTTTTCTCCTCTTTCATTTCTATTTCCGTGTCCAAATTTTCCTAAAGCCAAGTTTTCACTGTCTTCCGTTTTTGGTTGACCCACTTTAGCATTAAAATCACCAATAACCAATACATCATTGCCTGCTTGATTATGAGCTTCTTGCAAGGTTTTATAGAACAAGTTAATTTCTTCGACTGTTGCCATTTCAGTAGGTGCGTATACTTGTATTATTGTAATTAAATGGTTGTTGTATTTGATTTTTAACACAGCAACCCGGTCTGAGAGAGCTGAAAAACTGACAATGTTATTTTTGTGTTCTTTACTGATTAAAAATCCGACTCCATACCGCCCGAGTGTTTCACCTTTATAGCAAAATATGTAGTTTTCGTGTTCTTCTATTGCATAGCCCATTCTTCTGACTTCTGCCAAGCCAAGTATATCAATTTTTATTTTTTGTAACATGTATGTTAGTTCTATAAATCTTTTTGTTGTTGCTAGTGATCTTACGTTGAATGTTCCAATCTTGAGAGTTTGTTGTGATTTCTTTATTATTTTTTCTGTTTTTGCTGATTCATTAATATTTCCTGGAGGGTTGTGGTCTTTTTCCCCCACGGGGACCAGCCGGCTTGGGGGAGGGCAGTTTCTTTCTATTTCATTAATATTCTTGTTTTGTTTTGTTTTCCGATCTCCGGTTGTTAGTTGCTATTGTTTCGTTGAGGTTGAGGTTGTTGAGAGCGAGTGGGAACGGCCTCTCATCATATCAAACGCATTTATTCTGTTATTTTTTGTTATTTGCTGTTTCCTTGTCTGTAATTTATCTTGCGGTGAAGTTTTTATCTCCCTCTTCCTCTTATCTGTGGTTTTCGTGTTTTCTCTTACGATGAGTTTATCGTATTTTATGTACGCCAGATTTCCTTTTTGTCTTTCTTCCATTAGTTTGGGTTGTAGTGACTTTCTAATTTCTAATGTTTCTTTTGAGAAGTCCTCTGTAATATATAATTCCTTTAGCTTCTTTTTGTTCATCATAATTTCAACCTTTTTCCATCCGCTAACCAATGAAACAAGTAGAGGTCTAGGTTTCTCGTTTTTATTTCTAATGCCGATACGATATATGTTATTGATTTCATGACTTTCTATGATTATGCCTAGATCGTCTGACAGATGTTTCTTGAAGTATTTAATTAGATCCAGTGTTGACTGTTCCCTCTCCGCCATTCCGTGGACTATTATATAGTTGCGTTTTCTATCTCTCTCTAGAATTTCCACCTTTTTTTCTAGCTTTTCTACTTTGAGATTCAATCTTTGGTTTTCTTCTTGAATGGGTTTTAATTTTTCTTCCATTTTATCAAGAATATTATTAGTTAGTTCAATTGTTTGGTTCTGCATCTCAATCTTCATCTTATCAAATAATAGTTGGAATTGTTCGTCCATATCTTGTGTATAACGAAACGTATATTTGATTCCTTTCTCGTTGGTAGCTCTGAGTTTATGTTGTTGGTATCCCTCAGTTACAGCTGGTAACACTGGATTCTAGTTGGTAACCCTAAATTGTTGTTGGCAACACTATGTTGCGGATGGTATCATCAAATAGTATTTTTTGAGTAATGGAAACCCTGACATATAAGTATCAATTTGACGTTTCGTATATTGGAAATCTATGGAAACAATTCCAACCTTAAATGATTTGCCGGTATGTTTTTTGTAGCAATCTTCCACGATCTGTCCTTTAGAGTGATGTTTATTATAAATATCGTTCACTTGCACTTTGTTCTTTGTTTTGGTGTACTATTGTTACAGTAACTGTGATTTTTAAACTTGTATATAAATTATTTTTACGGAGCGCTGACACTGTGAAGTTTACTATCAACCTCATCAAATACTAGAAATCAAATATTTTTAGTATCTTGTGACAATTACTTCACATTTACTGTTGACAAAACTTGAATTCCTAAAGCGACTCAAGGTTGCAGCCACATATCTAAGTTAACTTGAGTATAATCAAGCTTTGTGTCTCTCAAGAGACAGACCATATTGCTGCAGTTACTTGACTCTGCTGGTATGAAACAGCGTTTACAAAACTTGTTTAATATTATGATATTATCATGATATGATGATGAAGAACCAAGATCAGGCGTAGCACGGAGGTTTTTTTTATTGAAAATAAAATTAGTATTCTTTATTTTTTTATTGTTATTTTAATGTACATAACTACGCTGTAAAATAAATAAATAACAGACATGGAATAATAATAACATTTTGTATATTTTAACTTACGTGATCCATGATTATTATTACATAAAATTATATTGTTGTACTTACTAAAATATTATCTGAATTTATCCGAGTTATGTATATATTTAACTTTATATTATTATTTCTTCTATGTTTGGTTGAAGAGGTTATCTAAATTTATTTCATTATTCTACTTCTTACTTTATTTGAATATTTCAAGTCGAGTTCAGTTCGTAAACATCAACTTGGAAACTATTTATATTAAGTACATTTAGTTTAAATAAGTTTTTTCTCCATAATACTACAATATTTAAGGAATAGTGAGTATTTTAGAAAGTATAAGTAAAAGTAATAAAAACTATAAAAGTATTTTTTTCTTATATACCATTGAGTAGTTTTTTAAATAAAAACTAAGTTGGTAATTCTGTAAAATACAATTATTACAAATCTATTATTAAACTATAATAAGTTTTATTCTGAATAATCTTGGAGGCTAATAAATTTATTTTTACAACCTTTAAAGTAGCCTAACGATTTTACACCTTTTCTTATTGAAAGCTATAAAATTTTATGTTTCCTAAACTTTCTCATGTTAAGATTCTGTTCAAGTAATTTTATTAGAACACCTTTGTAAATGGCTTTTAAAAGAATATTGATTGCTTATCTCATTCTTTTCTGGAAATTATTACCTATTAAATTAAATACAATTGTCAGTTATAATTAACTAAATATTATTTATAATTTGATCTTAACATTATTATAATCTTTTCTCTGACTTATACTTTGATTATATGTTATAATTTACACACAAATCAAAATTAATATAATAAACGTTTATGGGTATAATAAGCAGAGTAAGCAACTAAATAATTCAGTTATATATACAACATATGTTTGATGCATTGTACTCATTGCCTCCTTTTTATGCAATCATTTAAATATGATTGAAAAACACATTCAATATTACTAATATTTGACTTCAACTTTGTTGCAGTATTTGAAAACCTATATGTTTATTTAATAGCGCAATTGAATAAATAAAATTTATTTAGTTATATACAAAAATCAAAAAGGATAAAGTTGGAAGTATTCGCAATTAATTTTATTGTAAAGCTAACGAATATTTTTTATTATTGTTTATTAATTGTTCATAAAGAGAAGGAGATTTGTTTATAAGGCTATAAAAACTGATATTTTGTTTATAATTCATAGAGAAGATCCGGACTTGAACCTGTGACCAGATCTTCTACAGGTTGCATATATTATTTGAACTAGAATTGTTAAATATTCTATTCTATTCGACAATGGTAGGAAATTATTTTTTTGATGAGGTTTGTGCTCAGGTTAAGTGCTTAGATATCTAATACATCTTTTTGGTGTCTTCAAATAATCTGTCAAATTCTATCGAGTTTTTCGCTAAATTCCACATGCAAATATGTTATGCTAATGAGTAATTGTTAAAATATTACAACTTTTGTGATTCTGTATTTTACTAATAAATAAAACTGTTATTTTGTATTTAAAAATAATTTTGAAGATTTTTATAATTAGCAGACATATTATTAACACAACCTATTTCAATATTTTGTTCAAACTATAAATTATATAATTTGGGCTGTAATTAGAGAAATTGTTTTTTATTTTTGGTGGTCTAGTAATGAAAAATGATTATAGATAATTGAAAAATTAAATTCAGAACGATATCTATGAATTACTTTTTCGTTCGTATTATTATTTGTTGTCTTATAAAAATCTTCTATATTTTGTAGTTATGAAATTACATATAATATATATTGATTGATTCGATAGGTAAGTGGCGTATCTTAAAAGCGTTTTGTCAGGGTGTTAGGTAATATTTAAAGCTACTAAGAATCAATAGCTAGACATTGTAATACTGCCACTTACATTTGGTATGAAATTTTTTATTTGAAATGAATTTTATATTCATATTTTTGTAAATATTTAGTTATATAAAATACTTCTTTGATGAAGCCTATTAAAGTACAGTATTAAAGTAAGTACTTTATAATAATTAAGGCAAAGCCAACGCATACCTACCCATTTTCCTTTGAATCCAATTTATTATAAGTAAGATGTATTTCAGTGAAAATTACTTATAAAATTTTTCAAATTACTCATCAACTAACAATCATCCAATGGACCTATTAAATCTTTTATAATAGTTTAATTTAATGAAAAGTAAGTTTTATGATTTTTCTAATTATTTATATAATTTTTTTTTTCACTTAAAAGTAGTAGTAGCAGTGTATTGATACTTACATAAGAGATATAAATGTATATAATAACGGACACATAGTATACCCAGAAAAAAAAAAACGTGAAAGAAGAACATCACACTAATGTCCATGTCATAATCGGACCCATAACCTCTGGCTTAGCAGAAAGAGTCAGTAACCACCATAATAACGGGTTAAATATAAAGCAATTCAAATTATTTTTTATGTAATAATTAGACCTTGTTAATGACGCAGTTTAATAAACATTGTTTTTAAAAATACCAGCCCGTCACTTACAAGAGTTTAGCTTAGACTACTTATAAGCAGTACACTTTAAATTCCGAAATAAATCCTACAAATTTATTTACATACAACCAACTCTAATCTTTATATTATTATAAGAACTCTCGGTTTCTGTTATTTGGATCTTTTGTATTTATAATAAGAGTACCTTGTTTTGCTTGTTTAATATTTTTAATGTTTTTTCGTTAGCAAACACAAAACTTTTAAAAGTTTAATGGAATCAATAATTACAATGTTATAAATATCAATAATAATATTTTTCGAAATTTTTATAATAATATGTTAGACTTATATATTTATGTCTGTTATATATTATTTTATTCACTTCAAACTCTATCTTATAATAAAACAAATTTAAAATTTAATATACAACATTCATATTATAAAATAAATTTAAATCAGTCTAAACAGACTATATCAAATGACTAAGCTAGCTAGCTTTAGTCTCTTGTGATAATTACTTAACAGTCTTTACTATTAACAAACTTGAATTCCTAAAGCGACTTAAGGTTGCAGCCACATATCTAAGTTAACTTGAGTATAATCAAGCTCTGTGTCTCTCAAGAGACAGACCAGACAGCTGCAGTTACTTATCTCTGCTAGTACTAAACAGCGCTTTCATATCTTATTTGATAGTATGATATTGGTAATTTTTATTTTTTCTAAAGTGAAGAACCAAGATAAGTTCTATAACGGGGTTATTTTATTGAAATATAAGTTAAGTATTATTTATGAGTATATCTTTTAATTTACAATAGTCAATTTAAATAAATATTTTTATATATAGTAAATATCTTTTCTGTATAATTAAATGAAAATAATAACGTCGATTTCCTTGCAGGCCCGGAGGATGGTCCGAACTCGGTGTATATATAAAATAATTTATATATTAAGCTTTACACTATTAACATATATTCTATATTTAGTTATAGGTATTATCTATCTAATTCATTACTTGGATAGCTCGATTAGTGAACGTTAAGAACTTTCTATATTAAGTACATTTAGTTCACTATAGGTTTTTTTCTTAATATCACATTTTTTTATAAAGTAACAGACAGTATTTTAAATAGCTAAGATTATTAGTGATTTATTGTTACTAACCGTGTAATACCACAAGATATTTTAGATCTTCCTTTACTTGCTTTTAAATCTAAAATTAAAAGTATAATATTAAATAAAGCTTATTATAGCATACAAGAGTTCTTAGTTGATCGTATTTCGATCAAGTAAAAGGTTAGGTTGTGGAGCTTTGGTTGTTGACTCATTATATTCTAATCTGTACATCAAACATTGTTCACATATTTTAAAAAGAGCAACTGTTGAGTTTCTGGCCAGCTCTTCTCAACAGAACAGCATTCCGAGCTGGTCGTAGCTTAAGGAAGGACTGACTATACTGACATTTTTATAATGTAATAATTGACAATTCAAAAGTGCGTGAAAATGCCTATTTGAATAAAGATATTTTGAATTTGAATAATTAAGTAGTTTTAAACAACAACTGATTTTGAAAATCTGATATAATATTTTTATTATTTTTTTTAATTACAATTGATGTTATCAAACTACACGAAGATTTAATTTTGAACATTCTACGAGGTGGCTAATATATTAAATTTACAGCCCTTGAAATATCCTAGCAATTTTACACCTTTTCTTATTGAAAAGATATAAAGTTTTATGTCTCCTAAACTTGTATTTTATTAGTACACCTCTGTAAATGGCTTTTAAGAGGATCTTGATTGCTTATCCCTCTGCCCTGGAAATTATCACCTATTAAATTAAATTACAAATATGGTGGTTTTAATTAGCTGAATATTATTTATAATTTTATCTGCTGTCTTTATTTGTATTATTGTTAATAATCATTTATTTGAAATACAATCTCAGCGCAAAAAAGAGTGAAAAATTAAATAAATATGTGTGTCGAATCTCTTTGTTGGATCGATTTTGTATGATCCTTGTATCCGTTAAACCGCAATTGGGTAAAACACTTAAAACAAGAATAATATTTAACGTTAATTGTACAATATTTTTATATTCGGAATTAAAAATGATTACTTTAATGGTCTGTCGATAACATCGATTTTGTTAAATATATAAATGAAAAAGATTAAACGTCAAAGTATTAACATTTTATTTAATTCCGATTTAAAGCTAAATAATGTTATATTTAATACTTAAAATTTTTGTCCACTGATTATGGGAAAATAGCTGCACATAAAAATTGTTTATGTTCTAATTATAAAAAATTCCAGCTGTAGATATCCAGTAAAATAAAGATAAAACAAAAGGAAACAAAGAATTCTTATAATTATATAATATAAATTATAAAGAAATACAGCAAGTTTGTTTATTTTCCATTTTTTAATAAAAAATAACAATATTGTTTATCAATTAAAAGTATAATCCTTTTGATATTAAGGCTATTAATTAATTTAAATTAAAAATTCAATAATGCGAGCAGGACTTAACTAGATCTCCTAAAGGTTAAATGTATTATTTAATATACTTCTGTATTGTTCATACATTTTTCATGTGTATAAGTATAACGTCAGTCTTTTAAACAAACGTAAACCATTGGTAGACAGCTAGCACTTTTAACTGCGGTTCGCAACTTTTTTATGGACCCCGTAGCTTAGTAAACGTATATTCCTTTTTAGTATTGCAAAACAATCTGTCGAATTCAGTGGAGTTTTCTGACTAATACCGTATGCAGATAGATTATATTATCCAGTAGCAATTTATACTTTAATAAAGATAAGTTTTTCCATATATGTGAAAAGAAATTATCATTAGAAAAGTTACAAGTTTGTAGAAATGTTTTAAATATTTTATTTATATTATTTGTGTTGTAATTAGATATGAAAGAAAATATTTTTAATTATATATAAAAGATTAATTCAATTTCAATATCAGCAAGCTATAAAGTTAACTGACTTACTGACAGACACTTACATCTCTTCTACCCGTGAACACAATTGCTGCAAAGCAGTCGAAACGTCGGGTTAAAATAAAAAAATTACCAAATTATACGCGAGTTTATCCGTAAAAAATTGTTTTATTTCAAATGTGTACTCGTGAAAATCTAAAAAAATACTATATCTGTAGTATTTATTCACTATTTGTCTCGCTTTTTTACTTCATCCTTTTTTACATTTACAAAATCGAATTAAAATAAATGAAAATGACAAAGTCATTCGTTTGAAATGTAACTTTCATGTCTTTGGAGCGTTTTGTCAATGTGGTGACCTCAAAGCTATTAAGGATCAAATTCTTAGTTTGAAATTAATTTTATATTCTTTATATTTTTTTATTTATTCAGTAAACAAGTTATTTCTTTTATTAAGCATATTAAGGTTCAAAATTATGTATAATTAAAAATAATTAAGGTACGGACATGCATACCCATTTCCCTTTGTATCTAATTTATTATAAATTGTACTCCTTTCTCTATCTCAGTTATAATTACTTATAAATTTTGTCGTGCTTAAATTTAATTTCTTAAATTTAATTTGATTCAACTTTGTATTATAATTATTTTATATTAACTGAAGATTTATAACAAGTGTAAGTCTTTTGAAGTTCAAACCATCTGTTATATTTATAAATCATTTTACTTAATATTGATAAAATAAAATCATATTTTATATTGCTTTAATTCGTATTTAAGTTTTTATTTATTATTTAATGACATGACATATCATTCTTCTTTAAAAGATTTTTCTTTTGTTATAATATAATATATAAATTACAACTAAAAGAATATGATCCCTTTTGATACATATAAATATAATTAAGTATTTATTATATTTTGATATCATATAATATATATATTTGAATAATTTGTGGGTCTCGTAATCGGATCACGATAATTGAACCAGTTTAATATTTATCTTGTAATATAGAGTAGCAACAAATTTTCTCAATATATCCGCTTACCGAAATATTTTCTTCCCGTAACAAATTGATTGTCGTCATATTATTCCTTTTAGTTATTATAACTTTTTTATTTACTGTAAAAAAATTGCGTACCTCGTTGTTACGTAAATGCGTTAACGTTTGTAACATGCATTCATGTTAGATTTTTACTATTATTGTATTATTATTATTTTTAAAATACCTAAGTGATTTTTTTTTAAATATCTTTTTTTTTGTTATTTTCTGTTTTCTAAGTACACGCTACTTTTTATATTGAAAGGCCAGAATTATGTTATTGCTATTAAATTGTTAACAAATTTTAGTGTGTTACATAATAAATAGATAAAAAATTTCGATATAATATAAATATATTTAAAACGCACACTTCATATACAATGAAATGCCAGTTAAACGATATTATTCTAACTATTGGCATGCTTCTAGCCTCTGTTTAAGACTATTGGCAGACCCTGGACACGTACACCAAAGAACAATTCTTAAAATCCTATATAAAATATCACTTGCAGCGACTTAAATTTACAAGGGGCTGTAATTAACTAAGGGAGTCCACCTTATAATTAGACTAAAGGGAATAATGGCCGTCCGTATTTAAATCAACTTGCCATTTAATTCAATTTATAAAACTTTTGGGATATAACTATTATCCAGTACAAAGTAATTCGAATTGTTCTATTTTCCCACACTAATATTACAATATTTACTTTATTGTTTGTTTAATTTTATTTAAGCAGGTTTTAATTAACGTATAATTAAACCCAAACAGGAGTGGTTATGAAAGGTAAAGGTTTACATTACGAACTTCTCGTTTCACCTTTGTTTCCGGCTACTTCAATATATGTTTACACAGTACAGATATCACAATGGTACGTTTTATATATTTACCTTGACTTTCAATAATAAATGTTGAATTTAAGATAAATGGTTTTATTTCTCGAAACCAAATAATTTAGAGGTGTTTTCTAAAACAGTTACAAATAATAAAATTGTAAGTAGGAATTTGAAAAATATTTTTATAATATGATAAAAATATAATTCAAATAAATATGTACATTTACTTTATCTTTATATCTAAAGATATGGAAGTTATATGTTTTATTTAAATATTTCTTTTTAAATTTAATTTCACTTCATCAGGATAACCTTCGTGTCAAGAAAGGTATTATTGACACTGAAATAAGAGACACAAATACATGTTATAACGGTGACACAGTAAGTACAGAAAAAAAACCACATTAAAATAGGAATATGTTATGTAGATTACACTATTGTCCTGTGTCAAACGGAACTCATATATGCAGTAACTGCTGCTCACAATTTATAAATGGAGGCAATTACAATTTATAAATATATTATTTAAACTTTCTCATTAAAAAGTATAATTATGTTAGTCTTCATTCTTACACTTCTCAATGTAATATTTTTGTTAATATTTGTAAATATTTATTATTAATAATGATAGTACCAGCCTAATAATACCAGTCCAATACTTTATAAGAGGGAAGCTTACACTAGCTTTAAATAATTACACTTTTAAGTAACAATTGTCTGCTATAAAAATATTAATAAACAATAATTATCAAATCTTTGTTATTTTAAAGGGATAGTTGATATTTTACTGTTCTTACGAATACTTTTTATAACTTCCTTTCCTTTATTATTTTGCAAAAAAGATCCTGCCTTTTAAGAACTATCATGGATGCACCGCCTAAGTCTTTTATATAAAAATGTACCACAGGATCATTTGTTTTAAATAATTCTTAATAAGTTAATAGTTGACCATAATATACATATTTTACCATTTATGTTTAGCTATTTTATCCAAAATAGTATAATATAATATTTATATTATATAAAATTATTTTTATTAGGTTCCATTTTAAAATACACATTAATGAGCATTTATCAAAATTCTTATAAAAATTTAATCGAATGGAGTATTATCACAACCTTATTTTAAGTCGGCGCGGTATATGGTATTTCTTAAAACACCATGTGAGCAAAGCCGCGTTTAGAGGCTAGTATATATTTTTTTTATCTATTTAATACAACCAAAATAGGTTATTTTGATTGAGAAAAGTAAATTTAATCAATCATTTTCTAGTCTTTGCAATACTATGAGAACTCTAGATTATTACCGTTCATATCTAAAGGGACATCTAAAGATTGTATTCTAATTTTAATAATATATATATATTAAATTGAATATACCTTTAATGTCATTTGTGTTCTCTACATCCTAGGCCTGTATTTAGAACAGAAGCCGGGTATTTTTTTCCTTTTTAACGGCGTCAATGCTTGTCCATAATATAAAATTTACAGAATTTAATAATTATTATATTGAAGAAGTTAAGATATGTCTGTCTATTGTATATTATGTTCTGTTTTAAACTATATTAAGATAGATCTATTTCATCAAATCCTTTAATCTTGAGTTCATACAGCGACTTAAGGTTGCAGCCACATATCTAAGTTAACTTGAGTATAATCAAGCTCTGTGTCTCTCAAGAGACAGACCAGACAGCTGTAGTTACTTAACTCTGCTAGTATTATACAGCGCTTTCATAACTTATTTAATGGTATGATATTAGTAATTTTAAATTTTTCTGATGTGACGACGAACCAAAATAAAATTAATTTTAAATAAAACTATTTTTTATGCATTGAAACTCGCGTATAATTTGCTTAAATTTTAATTTTAACCCGACGTTTCGAATGCTTTGCAGCAATGTGTTCCCGGGTAGACGAGATGTAAGGGACAGACACTTAAAATTAAAATGTAACCGAATTATACGCGAGTTTTAATCCGTAAAAATAGTGTTATTTAAAATATAAATTAAATTTGAAATACATTATGATATTAATATAAATTTAAAATGATATTACCGTTTTCTTTACCTGTTTTATTTCAATAGTTTCGTATTATTTATTGATAAACAATAATTTTAATTCGTATTGTTTACAAAAAAATTATATCAACTATCAATACAAATGAAATATATTTTCGTCAAACCTGTGAGTAGCGAAGAAATTTCGGAGAGATGACAAAAAAAACATATTCAGCAATTTACTTAATGATAAGTATTGGTAAGCTGAAAACGGTTTTTCATACCTACATTTTTAATTATAACAAATGTAAATAATATGTTATAAAATAGATAGTGTTACTTTTAATATTAGTTTTAATAACAATAATTATTTTATCTGTAAAATTAGTATCAAAAATACTCTTAATATTAAAAATAACATAAGTTGTTTAACAAAAAGACAAAATCTTTTTTTTTCTTGATAAAATATTATAATTTAAATATTCAAAAATATTTTATAAACGACTTCTGCATAAAACATTCAGTTTTAATAAATAAAAGAAGCGAACGAACAATACTATAATGTTCAATCCTTTGTTACTACAATAATGTTAATTGGATTATATTAATATATAAAATAATGATCATATTTTTTGCGTAATATCATTGTTCTATATTAAAAGAGGATTACATAACAATCATTACATTGACCTACAATGGTAGGTAAAAAAAATATATACAATTTGGAAAAATAATTTGTAAATACGTTTCTTTTTATTTAATTTACTATCTATTTTTAAAACATATTAAATAATATTTATTATATCAATTTAAAATATTGTTGCTATATTTTTTTATTATTTAACCATTCTTAAGTACGTATCCATCATTTATTCAGTGTTGCTGAAATATTTTTCCTTAAAGTATATTACCTTATATTAGTGTTATATATCATATGAGTTAAATTTTCATTATAAATCCAAAACAAACGTTATCTTTGGGCTGATAAAATCTACTATATATCATAACATTTGAATACATTTTACGTCATTGCCGGCGTTATTTAATAAGCCTCTAATGCGAAACACTGGTCTTCAAAGTTCAATTGATATGAATAATGAAAATAGTTATCATAACAATTAAACAAAAAGTGTTGGTAATAATAATAAAGACATTTACAATAAAATTGGTTAGTTATAAAACGCAACTCTCTAAAAATATTTTCTTAATCAATCTCAATTTTGAAATATAGAAAATATTGTCTTGTCGGAGGCAGGTTTATTAGTTTTGAGGTTATGTTAATAAACAGAGATGTTAAGTAAAATATTTATAAGAGTCGTATTGAATTTAAAAAAGTATACAAAATTATGTACCCTATACATGAACTCTTCACTTGTATTTGGATTTGATTTTTTACAGTATGTTCAAGTATAATAATTTGGATAAAGAACACATTCAAATAACATTGTGATCATTGGTTCTTGTAAAGTAACATAAGGGTATTGGGTATGTTCATAAAAATCCAGTGACGTCATCTACAAAAGCCGCTGCATGTTATTCAACCGGGGTCTTTTTATATAATAAAAAAAAAAAAAAAGTATAGTCTTTTGTAAAATATAAGGCTATTAATATATGTCACTGAAGGGATGTTTCTTGTTCCCAAACAACATCGTTCCATTCCCATATTTTAAACTTCACGTAAGCGTAATGGATAAAAAGGTTTCATATTTCAAAGCTACCAAATTACCACGATATCACGTGAGACAGTGCCCCTTGACGTATGACGTCATATCTCACAAATATACTTAGTGGGGGAGGATTAAGAGACGTTCAAACAGCTGATGTATAGCGCAGTGTTATCGGTGATTCATGCCTCTCGTTTTCGCAAATTCTCCTACTATTTGTCTCTGAAATAATATTATTTATAAATTATTTTTGAATATTAAATTGTATTGTCTATTAATTTTTTACAACAATTATTCTTCAATTACGAAAGTAGGGTGAAATTTATTTCAAATAATCAAAAATAAATTAATACAACATTTAAAACATATTTACATAAATAAATCATATGCATTGTTTATAATAAAATATTTTTTTATAATAATTAATTTAATTGAAACCAACGGTAGGGGTCATCGCTGTTTTATGAGGTAACTTGTCATCTTTGAGAGCGCTATTTTTCGAATGTTTCACATCGTTTAGCCGATATCTGTTCCTTTGATAGTATCCACACAAAGCAATGAATAAATATTTCGTATTTGTAAGAAATTTCGTTCGCTTTTCTCATCTCCATTCAATTTTAGTCAAACACTGAATTTACGAGTTGCTTTTTTATGGTTTGTCACTATTTAAGACAAACTTTGAATATTGGGTATAAAAATGTTTATTTTAGTTTTTTTAAACACAGAACCATACTATCAGAAATTAATTCGATAAGTAAGGTTTTATGAATATATCTTCCCAAAGTAGGTGCAACTAATTTATGTAGCCTTTGTTATATATCATTATAATAAGCACAAATTCCATTAAATATAAATTATTTGTCGTAAATCAGCCTAAAGTTTAAAGACAAATTACATTAGAGCAAAGTCTAATTTAGAAACATATATACTTATACAATTGTATAAAACAATTGTTTTTATAGGAAATATGTTTTTTAAAGATTCCTTTAAAGTATTGTACATTGAATAACATAAAGCAAACATTACATCCTTTCTAATCAATTTTCACAAACAAAACAAGAACCCTGTTTCCTTTAATTGATGGATAAACCATTGAAAACACTAAACATTATATTTGAATGAAAACATATTCACAAGATCCGCAAATACAATACTAACTTTGTTATTATATAATATAATAACAAATGTTAATACTAACTACAAGAAGTTATTAAGTTTATTTTGGATATAAGGGATTACTCGGTAAACATAATTTCTTGTATGGGCTTATCCTTGTTATCAGCTTTGTGTTAACAAAAATAAGACTTGCTGCTTGTTTTTCCTAATATGATTTTTTTGAGAGTTATAATTAGAAGTATTCTTATCTCGTACCAAAATAAATTATATTCTTGATATAATTATTTAGTTACTCGAATATAATGTTGAACTAAATAATATTATTATTATTTTTAAAGCTGAACATATTACAAAGCTGCTATATTTTAAATATAATGGAAATGGCGCGAAATCCCAGCAGTAATCAAAGTACGGAGGAGCCAAGTTCGAGAAAGGATTGTGGTTACTTTTAGCTTTTAACTTGGTAGATTTATGTACTGCTGTAAAACGGACGCCCCGTGACGGTAGCGGAACCATCCGAGGATCAGACTTCACTGACTAACCTGTTGCTACATCTGGAGCCAAGCTATAGATGAGATTTTTATTTTCAATAAAACTACTAAAAATATTAATTAGGGTACAGTTATCGTTAACATAAGTAATGTTAATCTTTGAATGATAATAGGCTTTAAAGTCACAACATTGTTAAAAAATTTGAGAACTAACAAAATTCTGTATAAAAGTAGATATATCTTTATCTTTATCTTAAATACACAAGAATTATATTATAAGTGAAAAACATTTTTTTATTTGCCTTTTCTTCCAATGTTCCAATACAGACATATTTATAAAGATCTTAGTTAATATAATGATTTCTTTAAAAATTATTTAACTTTTTTCTATTTTTAATATAGAATTATACATTTTTGTAAATATGGTATAGCTTCGCTTTCGCAGCTTATGTATAGTAAGGCTTACAGTGGCGTGACGAATTGTTCATAAAACTTTGTTCTCACAGGAGTTGGAGGAAAAATATATGTTAATAGTACTTGGGACTACTTAAACTGTTGTTCGGGATCGCATTATGGCCTTCTATAACTAAAGCGTTTTGCTCGTTGAATACGTTTATTTGACATTAGAAGTTTAGTTGTTGGATTCAAGTTGCGCGTTCAAATTGTTTTTTTATTTTTACTAAAATAAGAACTCATTGGTCACATTTTTGCTTTTGTGATATTTGTATTATATGAAATTGTACAAGATAAACCTATATATATGTAGGAAGGATTCAAGGATTTATTAAATGCAATGGTACTAAAGGATTAATAAATCTGTAAAATATAAAGAGTAAGTATGGCTAAAAATGACAATTGTAATCTAGTCAAAATATTAAGAAGGACATACAATCATACAGTACAATAATAATCGGATACAATATTCGCATGCCAACATGAAGTTTTTTTCAGTATTGGTGCCATTTTTTGTTTTACATCTTTAGTTTTTTAATCGTTATTAAATGAAATATATATATAATGTATAATTTTTTTCATCAATGATTTTATTTCAACTATAACATTATCAAAATTATTTACAAATATATCTTTTCAAAAACATATATTTTATAAACTCAAAGCAATATAGATACAAACGTTCTTTTACAAAATTACTCCAAAATTTAAAAAAACATAAACAACCATATATCTGCATCGCAACTCACTGCGCTCTTACTTTTAGGTTTTGTTCAAAAACCTTGCTAACATTCATTTGGTGTATTCAAAGTGACCTGTTTTTCGTTAGTTCATTTACAGGTTTATTTTACCTATTTATATATAAAAACATAAATTAACATAAAGAGAATGCTTTTTGTTATTAGTTATGGTTTTAATTAATTTATTTGTTATTTAAGTATGTCTTAATGGTGTAACACTATTTTTATTTAAGTAATTCCGATATGTTTAAAAATATATTGTAGATCAACTGAAACTCTTTATTAGTTTTGTCAAGATGACACCTAAAAACCTTCTGTGTCCTTACCAGCATCCCTTAAAGAAATATAAGATCTTTTAATTTTTTTTACCGTTACCGTACAGTGAGCTTCAAAATTCCATGATCATATTAAAAGTTCAAAAATATCATTAGAGTTCAAATTACCTACATATCAAGTTGTCAAATTCATCAAACATATTTAATTTGACGTATTTTGAAGTTTGTTTTTGTTCTAAGTGACAATAGACTTTACTTTTTTTTTTTTTTTGTTCATCGGAAAAATCCGTTACGGATACCCCGTCGGCCAAGAAGGTGATGGCCGGGGGGTTATGTGGGATTACCCGACAGCATAGAGGACGCTGCTATTTTTAAGGGGACCCACTAAAAAAACAACGGTTGCCCTCATCGCCGTAGTGGGACGCCACGGGATCGCCTTAGCACTCACCGTGACGCCCCGGAAGTGACAATAGATGGAAAGGTATTATTAACATTGCCCCTTCAAAAATACCTTATCTTTATAATGAAGTTGAATTTATAAAATGAAGTACTGTAAATAAAAATAAATCATCTATAATTTAAAATAGCAATTAATAATTAAACAATGTTTTTAAATAATTAATACATTCTTTTTTAATGTGTCATTAGTGTTTCAAAACTGAAATTTAAAAAAAAGAGAAATATTCTTTGTCTCAACTTTCATTTCATGACATTCATAAAATTATAAATTTGTGTCATTTTTAATTTTAATTTTAATTTTAATGATTTTCATTCATTTGCGTTACAAATAATATTAAGTTGTACCATGAGTTATTTTTTGACATTAGAAATGTACGTGGTAATGATATGTCCAATTTTGACATTTAAGGAAAATAACAGGAGTTAAACAATATGTATGTGTTACGTATAAAGTAATATTATTGTAATAATTAAACATTTTTCAAACTTTGTAAGTTTTAATGAGTTCATGATGATCATGGTCGGTCTAAAATTTTATTTACTTCTACGATTAGAATTAGGTGTATTATTTATATACTTTTACATTAGACGCTTTATTTGATATTTATTTTGATGCAAATAAAACACCCATCCTTTTATCTGACTTATTCTAATATCACAATATCACAAAAATCAATGTTTCTAAATGAGTATGCTTTGCAGTAGCAAAGTAGATTTAAAGGTAATACAGTAGTATTACCTTTAAATCTATATTCCATTTTAAATACCAATATTTTTTAAATATAACAACCTTGTTTAAAATGTTTAAAATATTATTAGATAGGTCAAGTTATTGTCGAATAATTAAAAATCGTACAAAAAAAAAATACATTGAACCAAAATACGAATAATTATCAAAATAATATACAAAATAACAATTATAAAATATACTATGTAAGCATAGAGTAATTATGATTTAAAAAAAATATGTTTACAGTTTGTGTAACATAAGTAATAAATATATTTTATTTCAATAATATATACTTTTAAGTAGTTTAAAATCTTACATTATTTTTTGGTTCAATCTCTTTACCTACATAACGTATTGTTAAAATAACCTCATTTCATATTTTAATAAGTTTCAAGCATCAAGCCAATTTTCGTTGCGTAGTTTCGTATCTTAAAAAATAAATGAATAAAAACTTAATTAAAGTAACTTTTTTGAATTGTAATTTTATACGCTTTTTGGTTACGACCTAATTTCTCTTTACATGTACACACCATTTTTCAACATTGCCTATCCCTTTAAAGCCTTTTGAAATCAAAGAAACATCGTTGGAAGAATCAAATACATTAACTTTACAGAAAACAATTTTTTAAATGAATTAGCTTATTGTAACTTATTGTATATATATGTTACATTTGAACCTGACCATTTCACTAATTTACGATCAAATAACTATTTTATATTTATTGATGATAAATAATATCTTCAAGTAAAAACTTAGCTTAACAGAAAAATTTGTGTAGTGTGGCGTAGTGTGTGTGTTATTTAAAGTGAATCGTAAAATACTACTAATAAGATAAAAATGTTCCCAAATTTACTAGCGAAGTTAAAAATAACTATTATTATAATCGCATTTAATCTCTTTTACTACAAAGCACAATTCGCTCGAGATATTTATTCTTGAACATGGAATAAACCATTGAGTGTGATTATAAGTGTATTTTACAAGTGACTAAAGTGGCTAAAAATGTATAAAGAAAACACACAAGCAGATGTTTAAGTTTATCATGTATAAAACAAAATTTTATTTGTTTTGACTATAGATATCTTAAATTATAAATATCAAAGCAACAGTTTATATTAAATCAAATCTATGATTTTATAACAATAAATTATTTGTATAGTCTTGACATTTAATTTATTAACTTCACAAAAACAAAGCGAATTAAAAGTTCGAAATTCAGTGAGTGGAAAATAAAAATGACGCGCTTGGTATAAAATGAAGTTTCTGTACAAAAACAAAACCGACGAGGTAACCCGTTGCAGTCAGCTAATGCGGTTATCTCAATGCTTTTTGTTACATTGTAATTTATTTGTATCACAAACAGAACTGTGTTTTACAAATGATTCTGGGTATTTTTCACGTATCTTTTTCTGTTGGTATGGAAGTAAATTTGTGTTTTAAGTACCATTACACCACACTAATTTATTATGGCCGTCTTTACTATAATTAAGTTAATAATGAAAGATGACCGGGTGACATTTCAAAATGTCAAAGATAATGTCAAATCTGTTAGTATTGCGTAAATATAGTATATATTGTAACACAGAAAAGTCATGATATTACAGAAAATGTTTGTGCTTACTACATAAATTATTAAAAATACAAGAGCCTCTTTAAAATAAACCAAAGGGTACGATATTAGAAACATTGTAAATATTACTTTATGAATCTTGAAATGACAACATCATTCATCTTATTTGTAAAACGAAATACAAAATTAGAATTGAGAAATTTATGAATTACTTAATGCTATATTATCTTCCTCGAAATGTTGTATCAATTACTGTCAATTTATTTCAAATAATATAAATATTTTTCGCAATTACGACGAAGAAAACAATATAATATTTCGTAATTCAATATACGTAGCTGTAGTATATTTTTGTCATACTGAAGCTCTCAGTGGGAATTTGTCGCTGTTCTTATTGCAATGGTCCAAGTCACAACAGGTAAGGGTCTCTTTAATATTGTATAGATATATATTTTAAAGACCTTAAATTTATTTATTATAAATTTTAGTATAAGCATATATGAAGCAATATAAATATCTGTATCGGTAAATCACACAAAATAATTGTGAGGTTTACTGTCTTTATATTTCGTCCAACAATTATTTTATATTTTGAAGTAAAATTACTTTACATTACAGACATTAATTATTATATTACAGATCACTCAGTATATATATTAACAATAATTTAAACAAATGTCATTAGTAATTAAAATAGGATATTGTACAACTAAACCACTGTGTCAATACTTCGAAACGATAAATGGCGTTAAAAATAAACTTACACATTTATTGAAAGCTTGTAAAGTTAAAAAAAGTGAAACGATTATTCTCTTATTAGTCTAATAAATAAATGATGTTTAAATATAATTTTATAATTATCAGTTATCAGTTAAAAAATCATCTAAATAAATAAAACACTTATTTAACACAACATAAAAATATATAAAAATTCAAATCCTTGCAACTATTTAGCTTTTATATCACCCAAAATAAATATATATTTTATTGCATCTTGGCGCTTGTATCTTAAATCCAATATAAAGCCGTCACAGGCAAGCGCTGACTTAAATAATAACTCCTCTCTAGTTTACTCTTAAAGGAAATAGTGTCACTATGCGAATAATGCCGACCTTAGTCTGTCCTTACTTGACTTTATATATTAGTGCTGAGCATTCGTAATATTATTAGTGAACAAGTGTCTTTTGGTTTTATCGAATATCCAGAAGAAATATTTAATTATAAACGTTGTCATTCTTAGCAGAAATAATTGATTTTTCATGCTCAATTCACGCTAAATTGAATTTGAAATATATAGGATTTGCAGGTCATAGGTGTTCAAGCCTAGCTGTAGTCATTTGAATAAAGCTTATACAGGAATATTGGCTGGCTCGACCAATTTAAGAAAATCAGTGTGAAGTTACTTTTACAATAGATAGTTTTAGAACATGTAAGCGATGGATGATAAGACTCTCTTCCTTTTTGCACCGTGTGTTCCAATGTCTTTACAGGTGTTCCTGAGCGATGGTACTATTTGCCATCGTTTGTCTCCCAGGTTTATATATAAAATCCTGATGCTTTGGGATTTATTAGAATCTAAGTTAAAGTTAATAGTAAAATTTCAATTTAACATTTCACTTGTGACCCGAACGCTCGTTTAGACTTGTCTTTCATACAAAAGAAATAATTACATGTAATTATAAAATATAAAATTAATTTACCATATTTTTTTTTTTATTTTCATGATCTCATGACAATTTTTATGCACTCTACAGTAACTTTTATATTCTTAAGAATAGTATGAACCCAAAAAATACACATATATGTTTCAGGTCACATGAACTTCCATTTCTGCTTTAATTAATGGTCGTGTTAGATTATTCATAAGCGATTTCGTGCACAAATCCTGCCTTTTAATATAATTTTACTTGCAAATTCATACTAAAAAACGCTCGTTTTTTTGAGCCATACATACATATAACACTTTGGACTGAACAAAACTTTTAACTCCAGATAATGTTATTGTTATTTAAATATTGTTTTCTTTAATATAATATACTTGGAGGAAGGGAAGGGTCCTTCGAAGTTAAGAACTTAATATAATATTAATGAACTTCGAAATTTATAACTTTTGAATAACATTGAGAACAAATCTCTAAAACTTTAAATAATATTGATTTTGAGGCTTTAAATTATTAATATGTAATATTATTATTAGTGATATATTATATTATGTGATCTGATATAACTTCAATATCTTATTAAATGTTAAGCATATTACACAGTAATATCAATTTAATTATCTATTGTGGACTATATAATATGTACATATAAGGTGGCTTACAAATGTTTATTGTTAAAGCTCGATTCACATATTTCAATACCCGAGTCTATCAAACCAGGTTGGATTAAATGCTAAATTAATATAACAAAGGATCGCATTTATCTCAGAAGATTTATGTACACGTGTTCATGTCTACAATTAGCGAAATCCAACAAATGAATTGAGTGATGAAGCAACATTTCTTGATTTATAGATACAATTTCTACTTCCCTTTATTGTTAGAGGGTTCTTCTAGTTGAATAATTGCTGAAATAAATTTGACTGTTTTTCGTAATAACATTTAATGGATATAGTTTTGTGAAATTGTATCATCAATAATATTGAGAGTTTAGGTCGTCGTGCAAATCTTATTTATAAAGAAGAAATAAGTTTTATGAGTATTTATTTATTTATTTATATTTTCCACTTTCAATCAATACCAATGATCACTTGTGTACGACAAATGGAAGTGCCAGGAGGGCCTATTTTGATGCCTTACATATCCAGTAAGTATCATAGCAAATAACCTTTTCACCCCTTGTGCTTGATTGACCATAATATTGAATAAATAAAACCATTAACTTGTATAGCATTTAAAATTAGTCTATTTTTAACACTTTTAACTAAATTTTAGGTATTTATATTAATTTGAATCAATCTGGAACCATTTATTTTAATTTTTACTCGCGAAAACTTACGAAAATATTTTGTGTAACAATTACTGTTTCTTATAAGTATCTTAACTCTTAGGTTGAAAAATTCTATATTGTAAACGTTTATTTGATCTACTTGTAATGTTTGAAATGTTCAAGGATCTTATAAGCATCTATTTATTTCTTCAACATCGATTGTCTGCTCATATTTAATTTACAATTCTGTACTGTGTGCGAATTCTTATATACCGAATGTATGTAACATATTTTATGAATTATTTAATTGTTGGACTCGTTATCATAAATTAATATATATGTTAAAATTCAAAAAAATATTAAAGTTAAATAAAATTAACAAATTATTAAAGTTAAGTATTATATTGTCCGGGGCGTCACGGTGTGTGCTAACGCGATCCCGTGGCGTTCCACTAGTGCGAAGAGGGCAACCGTTGGTTTTTTAGTGGGTAGCCTTAAAAATGGCAGCATCCTCTATGCTGCCGGGTAGTCCCACATAACCCCCCGGCCGTCACCCCCCTGGGCCGACGGGGTACCCGTAACGGGTTTTTCCAACGGAAAAAAAAAAAAAAAAAAAATATATATTGTCAAACTTGAACTCGAGTTCATTATAACCACAGCAAACAAGACAAAGAACTAAGAAGCAGGATTCGTTCTTGTAGCATCTGACCTTTGGGCTTCCGTTGCCGTCGCTCTGCTCTCAGAACTAGCTTGTTGTAAAATACTAACGTTTTTACAAATTACTAGTGGATTGTAACTAAGGAGGTCATGGATAATGATAATGTATATTCCATGCGTCTAATTCGCTCTACTCTATTGCTTCAATATACAATGTGTAACTATCACATACCTAGAGAAATTTATTGTATACGATAATAGTCGTAATTTGTATGCTATTAGGTTATATTATTGAGTGTATTTGGAAGTATATTGATATAATGCGGTAGTAATAGGAGCGATGGAGGCAATATTTCATTCAACGCCCTCGGGAATGTATCGACGTGAATGTTTAGCTTATTTGCAATACTGATAGAATATTTGATGTTAAAGTTAGACATCAATATTACTTGTTTTTCAGCTAAAAA
Source organism: Mechanitis mazaeus (assembly GCA_959347395.1). Classification (NCBI taxonomy): domain Eukaryota; kingdom Metazoa; phylum Arthropoda; class Insecta; order Lepidoptera; family Nymphalidae; genus Mechanitis; species Mechanitis mazaeus. Next base: position 11,974,879 of record OY365754.1, read on the forward strand.
ATACATAGAATAATTAATATATCGAATTGTTAATAAAATGTTAGCCATGTGAATATAATGTTTATTATTGAATAGATTCGATAGGCGGATAGCGACATGGGGACTGGCCGAGCGAGTTTGATTCCCGGAGGTCGGAGATCCGGGGCTTACCCTTGTTGATATCAAATTTTATTCTGATATTTAATTAAATATTTAATATTAAATACATCTAAATATGTTGCAGAAAGATAGTTCAAATAATACTAATTTAATAAACAATTTATTCATTATTATTTTATGAAATTAAAAGCATTCTTGCAATTCTGAAAACACATTTCAAACTCATTTATTTTTTTAATGTTGTGTTTCAATGATAAAAACATTTTCGAAAAACATTAACCTATATTTATCATCAAATTACTTCCTTGAACCCCGAAGAGTGCGACATAAAATAATAATTTGTTTTTAAAATTAAAATCGTAAATTTCGGACTCTTGCAAAATTTACGATTTCTCTTAAAAATCGGCGGATATACAGTATGACTATGAATTTAAAAGAGAGTTTTGAGATAAAGAGACGAGATAAATTTCAAATATAAACAATATTATTTAAAGAAAAGCGCAATATAATATTATATATTATTTATTCGGAAAATTATATGTTCGAAGAATTAACATATCAATAATTATGGATGTCTCCGCAAATACATATGATATATTGAATTTACAGTAATACGATTTGTTTTCTTTCGAGTCAATTATTTTCTATAAAAGGAATGAAATTCAATATCAAAATAAAACAACAAACTGTTATTATTTCAATTTATTTGTTGTAAACAGTCTTATAATCGAGCGATGAGTTTACAATGGAATGTAAACAATTCTTCAATTTGGCGAATCTAAGCAAAACTTGGATATAAGAGCGATAGGCGTAATGTAGACAGATTACTTTAACACCATAACACGTATATACTGGAATCGTTGTTTTACTCAATTTCAAGTTTCTGTTTATCAAAACAGTTCCAAGTTTCAATTAAACGAAGTTCTCATCTTTATTAATCTATTTTTAAATATTGTTCTATGTAATCAGCAAAATAATTTAAATTTATTTACAAATAATTAACATAGGAAGCGTAATGGCATACAGTTGTTACATCTGTCAAGAACAACCCTAACGTTATGTAGTAAAGGTATATGTCTGAAATAGGCCTTATATTCGATTCACATTCACAAATATCATAGAAAGTTAAATAAAACAATTATTTCTAAACCATAATATGCGGAATAAATTCGTGTACACTTTAACACAATAAAAAACCTCAAACAAAAAATACTTCCACAAAGCCAAAAATAAAATTAAGTAAAAGGCTAATAAGTAAAGTAAGTAAGTATAAACAGAAAATAGACATAAATAAGTAAAAAAGTAAAAAAAAAAGTAAAAATCTTTTCTATAAAAATAAACTTCATTGTTGAATGTGAATGGAACCTTTGTAATCACAGTATCGTTATTATTTTACAATAAATATCACTTACATATATTTACAATAATTAAATGCGAACACGTCATCAAATTACTTTTAAAGCACAAATTATAACGTGTATTTACATTACAGAACTACGTCAACTTTAATGAATAAACTATACATAACGCTAAAAGCAATGTTCCTTCAGATTGCAATTTGTTCTCGGAGTTTCCCTTGGCAGCTTCCGTGAGACCTGTTGAATAAGATATTATGTTATTTTTGCAATAAAACTGTTATAGTAATACTTGACTTCAATAGTATTGATTTTTCAATATTAAATTTTAAATTAGCAATTTCGATGAAATGTTTTATAACATTTTTGGAGAAAAATAATATTCTTAAATACTAACATCTTTAAAAACTTATACAACATAGGTTGTAGAAGTATTACAAAAATCCTCTCGCTGCCGCGTGTTATCAGCGCGATGATCAGCAGTGAGAGGTGCTGGGTCGCAATGGCCTCCTTTTGCGAGCAAGTCATAGCCGCAAAGGAGGCCGCGGAGCGGGTCAGGGAGTCAGCCTCGTCCACTGACCCGCTCCGTCGGGGAAGACTGGGTAGAAGGAGGCGGGAATACGCCCGCCGCTTCCTTCCCCAGTTGTAGGCCTGGTGAGAGGGGAGGGTGACCCCTCTTACCTAACATAGGCCTGCGATGGGAGGGTGCTCTACGTTGCTCGGGGCACCCTCATTCGGGGGGTCTCGCCGGGGCGTCACGGTGTGTGCTAACGCGATCCCGTGACGTCCCATTACGGCAAAGAGGGCAACCGTTGGTTTTTTAGTGGGTAGCCTTAAAAATGGCAGCATCCTCTATGCTGCCGGGTAGTCCCACATAACCCCCCGGCCGTCACCCCCCTGGGCCGACGGGGTACCCGTAACGGGTTTTTCCAACGGAAAAAAAAAAAAAAAAAAAAAAAAAAAGTATTACAAAAATTGGTAAAGTTAACAATCTTTCAATGGAGTACAGAGGTCGATTTTTAAAGTAATTAACTAAATGTATGTATAATATTTAGCCTATAATATTAATAACTAATAAATAAATAAATTTAATATTAATATTTATTTACATTTATTTACATCTATATAAAAAGTAATATGAGCAATTCTTCCACACTGATTTACATATAAAATATGTCTATGAAAGTCTGAAACTTCAAAGGTCTCCTGGCCGCGGGTGCAAATCACTTCAAATTCATTGCGTTTCTAATTCATGTCACACACGAGTGTAGAGGACGTAAATCGCAATGTGAATTTTATTGCAAGTACTGTGCTTATATATCTCTATAATTTTTGCAGTTATTCATATGTGATTTACGTAAATTGGAAAGGAAAATACAATTTGTGGTGTCAAATTTTTTAAGTTAGTCAAAATTTATACGTAAAGTTTTTAAGAGTTTGAAACTTTAATATTAAGTAATCCTTACCTCCAGCGACGCTTATCTGATTACTGAAATCTTCTGAGTACGAGTTCAATTTAATTTCTGTAAACAAATATAATAATTGTAAAACAGTATAAAAGAAATTAAACATGTTTAAATTTTTATTAAATCCCAATTTCTGTATTATGAGAGTATTACAGGTAGAAAGCTAAACCAACATACGAAATATATAGAAATGCTTGCCAGTAATGAGCTTGAAATGTCAAGCTATCGATGTGTTTGTTTGGCACAAAGCCAATACAAAGGCTAGTGCCAAATGGAAAGTAGCGTGGCAATATTATTTTATTTTAGAATAGCTTCTTATGCACGCTGGCTCATATTTTATGTACAGCTGAGGTAGCGTGTTATTTAGCTTATCTAAATAAAGATATTGATTAATAAAAGAGTATGCTGTGACTTTATTTAAAGAGGTTACTAATTTTAGTATAATAATATATATAATTAAACAGTTATAATATTAATTTATTATTGTTTTTATCTAAGTTATATTATTCTACTTATTGATAAAAACTTTGTAATGCAAATCAATATTAAGTTAAATGTACGTTACCATAAAGCCTTAATGTGCCTTCGCTCTTGCCCAAGGAGTTGGTACTGACGCAGTTGTAGGTGCCGATGTCACTCTTCGAGAACTGTCTAATAGTCAGCCACATTGAGACCTTGTATGAGGTTTTTTCTTCACGTATTGTGTATTTTGGCCTAAGAATAGAAATTATTTTGATAATTCTAAAAACTTTATAACAATAAAATGTTATTCAAAATAAGAACAAAGTATTGCTAAGTCGGTTATTTATTTTCTCTGTGATATTTTTCTGAATATGTCATTTTGTGTACGTATGTTTGTCATTGAATTATTAGTGTCAATTGCAATTATTTTTTTAGTAGTATATTTATGTTTATAACAGCAAAAAAAAGTAAAAAAAAAAACAAACAATTAAATTGCAATATAGTTTATATTTTATTATTAATGTATTTTAAAATATTATCTCAATTCACGTCACAATCATTGTAATATATCAAAAAATATCGAACAAATCATGTATTGAGACAAATATAAATATTTTAATTAATTTTATTTATCCTTCTAATACAAAATCAGACAATATAATTTGACTACGTATTGAAAAACGTTTCCTTTCATTCCGTGAATTTAACAAAGACTTTTATAATGTTAAATTAAAATCTCAAAAAAATTGGAATTATATTTTTATAAAAAACAAATCTAATATACGTTTTATTACAGACGGAATTAAACTTCAACATTTTTAATCAATGCTAGACTTTATGCATACAGCCGAGAACAAATGGTCAATAAAATCTCCGTTAAGCAGGAATTGTCTCGTTGGTAGTCGTATCACGTATCTTATATTGTTTCTTTATTTTATTATAGGCAATAAAGTTAATTCTACATATAAAACAGAGTTTATTCCCGAGTATCCTTAAAACGTGAGGGGAGAATGCAACATTTCCGTTAACAGAACAACTAAGAAAAATTAAAAGAAATTATATTATAAAAATTTATTTAATTTAAAATAGTGGTTTTATTCCAAGTCGAGTAACTTTAAAATTCTTTCAGACTCAGTTAGGATTAAAAATAAGACCTTTAATTCAATTTTCAGTCGCTGAGACCAGAGAAATTGTGTTCATGTTAAAATTGTTACAATGGGTTATAGCTTTAGAGTGGTTATATTTATCTTTAGTTGCTCTCATTTATTGCAATAACCATTTAGTTATCTTAAATATAATAAAAAAGGTTATCATACAAACATAAATATTTAGGAACCAGATAAACCTTATCCTCTAGTGGCTATTAAATTCTCATATAAACTAAGCTCCAATACAAAATAGACATAATAAAAGTAAAGAAATACTCTCCGTAGAGCCATTGATTACTTACAAGAAACTAGATCTGAAGTATATTCTTTGGAAATGTATTCGATATGAGTTCTTATTAAATAATGTATATAAGGAAAATATTATCATATAGTATTCGATTTTTTAATATAACTAGTACCTGTTTTCTGGTCTAAAGTAATAAGAATTAAAAAAAATATATTCAGAAATAATTATGCAGAAGGCATAAAAAACAAAAAATAACATCAATGTTATACAACTCACCCATCAAGAAGCATCTCTCCTCTATTCTTAATCCAGTAGTTAATGGTATTAGGGTAGGCCTCCACATAGCATTTGAGTTTTACATCCGTCCCTAGAGGAGCCCCCAGCAATTGATTTGGCACTTTTACCGTTGGGGCAACTGTATATAAGAAAATAATGAACACAACATAAAAACACCATTAATAATTTATAAAATTTAATATTTATAAATTCAAATACGATCATAAGTATTATTATTTATGCATCGCTTAATATATTCATAACATGTTTGCACCGTAATTATACATATCATCGCCGTCAATTTAGCCAGCTTATTACAAAATAACTAGATATTATTCACCTAATCTAACACAAACTGTTACTAATTAATTAATACTATCATGAATTTCATTATATTCGTAATACAAATAACTGTTGTAACATTAGCATAATTAATATCCATTTATATTAGAAAATAAAAATACCGAACATTCAGTATAAAAGTTTGGTATATTTAATTAATTTTATGAGCACTCTGTACTCGACAGCTGATGGTTTATCTGCAGAAAATGATTCCTAAGCTATACTTAAAATGCAGGTAAGTGCATCTTTACTCCAATATAATATGGCTGCAAAGTGCATCTGGAGATTTCTATTCCCTGACAGATGAACGCTGGCAGCTTGCCAGACCGGGCTGCCAACATTCCTACCTCGTATAAACGACAATACCGGACGATTTGATGAAAAAAGAAAAACATAGCTTAAATAACTGCTCTTTTTAAGGTAATTTCGATTTTTGAAAAGTACAATTTTTTTCTTACGTGTAGTCTGTATAACACAATTAATCTAAAATTTTAATTATAAATCAATCAATTAATTTGAATAAAGAAATAGTGTCGAGAGTCTTTTAATCCGAAAACAAATTAATTCAGACGGTGACATCTGCTGGGATTGAAAACATCATATCCAACGTAACATCAGTCATCCATCTCTGGATATTCGGTAAACATGTCTTTTATTAAATTATCTTGTTGATCTAAACTTGATTACGTCAGGGTTCTGGTATGTGGTTGTTTGTTTAATTTATTTTTATAATATTTTCAATATTACTTCTATATTTGAGTCAACATTTTGTTACAGCCTATTGGATAAAGATTAAAGTGCTCTTTAACTCATGAATAAAACATTTAGTGAACATGTATTATACTTAAGATACTTTGATCTTGGCTTATATTTGATAGTAATGTTACTTTATAAGTCCTTAGATCTATTTAATCAGGATAAAGTGCTCCATTGAGACAGATATTGCGGTTCCATAACAAATACCTCATAATATTTAGTAAACCCATTTAGTAGGCCCATTGCCATTACCTCTTTGTTCTCCAAGGTAATGGAATCCATTATCAACCGTCAACTCCTTAAATATCTAGAGGACCACCAGCTGATCAGTGACCGCCAATATGGCTTTCGTCACGGTCGGTCAGCTGGTGATCTTCTAGCCTACTTAACACATCGATGGGCGGCGGCTGTGGAGAGTAAAGGGGAGGCGTTAACAGTCAATTTGGACATAGCGAAAGCCTTTGATCGGGTTTGGCACAAGGCGCTTCTTTCGAAGATTTCTTCATATGAGCTTCCCGAGAAATTGTGCCAGTGGATATCCAGTTTCCTCACGGAGCGTAGCATCAACGTTGTTGTCGACGGTTTCTGCTCCGACATCAAGCCCCTGAATGCTGGTGTTCCACAAGGCTGCGTTTTGTCTCCCAGTCTGTTGCTTCTGCATATTAATGACATGTTGCAGGTTAGCAACATTCATTGTTATGCATATGACAGTACTGGTGATGCACTGTACACCGGCCAACGCACTATTTCTCGGGATCACGTCGCAGAGTGCCGGAACGGACTTGTGTCTGAGGTCGAGTCTCTGCTTGAGCAAGTTTCGACCTGGGGTCAAGCGAACTTAGTGCAGTTTAACCCTAAGAAGACACAAGTCTGCGCGTTTACCGCTAAAAAGTCTCCCTTTGTCTTTTTTGCTCGGTTTCAAGGCACTTCTCTCAATACCACAGCTAGTATCGGTATCCTTAGTGTCTCCATTTCGAACGATATTCAATTTCGTGGTCATTTGGAAGAAAAAGCCAGGTTGGCGTCCAAAAAATTTGGCGTGCTCCGTAGAGCGGAGCGGTATTTCACATGTGGCCATCGCTTACAACTATACAAGGCGCAAGTACGGCCTCATTTGGAATACTGCACTCATCTCTGGGCTGGACCAACTTCTTCAATTTGATCGCATCCAACACCGAGCAATTCAAATGGTTGATGATCCAGTTCTTACCGATCGGCTTGATACTTTGTCCCTGCGAAGAGATGTTTCATCTCTTTGCGTTTTCTATCGCTTTTACTATGGGGAGTCCTCTGAGGAGCTGTTCGGATTATTACCCGCCGATAAATTCCACCACCGCAATGTACGCATAAGTTGCAATACCACCCGCACCATCTCGACAGCTGGCAGTCAACCACAGTGCGCATTAAAAGACACTTCTTGCCACGCACCACCACCTTATGGAATCAGCTTTCTCATGCGGTGTTTCCGAACCAATACAACTTAGGGACCTTCAAGAAACGAGCATACAAATTTTTAAAAGGCCGGCAAGACACTTCAGACCTGTCTGGGCCTGCAAGTGCTCATGGGCGGCGATGATCACTGTACATCAGGTGGCTCTCCTGCTCGTTTGCCCGCTATAGCATAAAAAAAAAAGAAAAAAATAAACACATGTCCATATATTTAGTAAGTTCTGTGAAAAGATGAGGATATTTCATAAAACATTCCGGAATGACATAAAATTTAATTTATTGTCATATTATTTGTTTTATTAATTTCTAATATGAGATTCAATATACATCTTATATTTACGTATTTCGTATTTACGTTACGAATATTTTGAACCTGATATTTTAAAACATTATGGTAGCGACGTTTATATATTTTTAAAGAAAGTTATATAGAATTTAGTATTACAAAAATTTAAAACATGATTAATTCCAAAAAATGATCATATTGTTAGTGTCTAGCATGTCAATACAAAATATAATGTAATATAGTACTTATACTTTTCCATTTTCAAAATATTGAACATGATTGACTATTATATTTTTTTGGCAAGAGCGATTTTGTGAATAACAAAAGTTTTTCCAAATTACTATATAACGTATAACTAGAAAAACACTCCAATTAGAAGTATTAATTTTTTCACCTTCAACTATTTAAAAACTTCGTTGGAAACATTACATATAAAGTTAAGAATACAATAATCATAAATGTAGCTACTATCCCTACACTAAAGCCTATTTTTTTTTTAAACAACAGTACATATTACTTACAATTAACATTCAGAGTGATCCTCTTGCTGACAGCTGGTGGTACGTCGTTGGATGCAATACATAGGAACGCGCCCATCTGACGCCTGTCCACGCGCCACAGCGGCATTGAACTACCCACGTAGCTTTCAACTGTTTCAACGTGTTTAATTATTAATTTTAGTAAGACACCAACCTATTTGATATTTATCAGTTATAAAGATAAATAGTTTTAGAAAAACAATATTTTCATACCAAAGATGATTAGATATTGAATTATAAATCAATAACAAGTCTATGGAAAAATGATAAAAAATGATGTACCTGAATCCGCATATTTAAAATACATAAAGATAATATTTTTAAAAAGATTGCTTTTGATCTATCATTAAACCTTTGTTTTAAATTTTGTAGGTGTGTCCTTTTATTGAAAATGTCTCTGGGGCTAACTGTATTGTCAGTTCGTAACAAAATTTATATCGAACAAATGGTTCCAACGGCCCCGCTGCATCATTCAAATTGAAATTCGTCCGGAAATTTATCAAAGTAATGAAGTTATGTTTTTATTATAAAATATGGTTTATCCATGATGGAACTTCATTCTATAAAATATATATTTTTTATCTATTATTTTTTTATTGCAAATATATAATTATTGATTCAATTTTAAATAAAACAAACTTCATTTTTATTTTCAATTAAATAAGACAAAAATAGGGCTAACTATATTTTAACATCGAAACTCATCAATTTCCTAGACATGAAAGTTCAATTTCAGCGCCAGTCGAAGCGAATGATTAAGTCTGAGATTTCCTTTATTTTCAAGCCAGATTCAGGTTATATCTGATGCTATCCTTTTTTTTGTTGCAGTTATGATTGCTCAGAGCTATTAGCGATCGAAGAAAAATAAAAATCGTAAATGCAGACTATTTCGTTCTATCAAGGATATAACGAAATAATTTTTATCTGTGGGAATAGTAGAATAATATTCGCATCAAAATACATGTTTTTTTTTTAAATAAAATGAAGAGTATACTGCAAAGCTAAAAGTAAAAAGAATGTGGGTTTTTACCGCATTACCTTAATACGTAGAACTAAACACGTTTAATAAATGCGATGCCAACGCCATCTTTGTCGGAGCGGAAAATAGAAATAAGAGCAAGAAGCACGCTCCAATCTTCTCAGCAATTTTCGAACGCACCTGCGACTTGCTTAGTTCTACAACTAAGGCTTAGAACACATCATTGAACTTCTTATTAATATTTATACATACTCTGGGTTACATATATTTTTATAAAGACAAGTATGTATTTTTTCATTTCATAAAATTGCTTTGTTATATTTTCAATATCTTATAGAAAATGTTTATTTTTCAAGTAATTAAATTTGAACTTTCGAATCTTAAAAACGATTTTTTTTATGAAATAAAATTTCCAAAAGGGTTTAAAATATATGAGAATCTACACTGAGATCTATACAAGAAATATTAGAAAATGCATGTTTCTAAATATGACAAATGAAAATATTGTTTTTTTTTCAACAATTCAACTAAAATTTTAGATATAGGTTGAAAATCTACTGTAATCTTGATAAACTTAAAGATTATTTCGAAGCTGTTTTTATGAAAGCTAAAAACATTTTGACATTTATATTACGTCCTGGGCATTGTATTTCGTTTTTTTTCACAAGAAACTACGTTTATATGTTTCAATCATATATTATAAAGATATTTTTTAATTATAAGCTTAAACTTTTTTTTCTAAATTCTCCATCCTATCTTTCTCCGATATGAGTATGTTACAAATAATTTTTATATAAAAACCTGTCAAAATGTTACCCATAAAGGAAACATTGTACCCATAGAGGTAAAATTAAGTGCTTGCCTAATACGAAAAAAGTTTTTTCGAAGTAATCAGGCATGAAATGTCAAGCAGAGGTTTTAATTCAAGTTTGACAATGATTTATTTTCGTTAAAACTTTATACATACAATATTTGATTCCTCAAAAAATACACTACCTTTATCAAAGTCCCTGGATGAAGGTTTTTTTAGAAGTATCGGTTCGTGGTCTTCTCTTCTCCATGTTATTTTGGGTGGTGGATGTCCAGTAGCCTTGCAAGTCAGGGTTGCGTTCTCCAACTCCTGAACCGACACGTCCCCTGATGTGTCATCGCTCACTATATCTGGTGGTACTGAGGAAGATAACAAAAACGCTATTAAAATATTAAATATAGTCAGTTATTTAAATTAATAACGATAAAAAATGTATTTAAATACAATTTATTTTAAATAAAAGAATACAAATATTAAATAAAACTTTATACAATTCTCTTACAATTTAACCTTTATTTGAAATGGATTTTGTCTCTTATTTTAATTGTTTTGTATCTGAAATACAATAAGCTTTGAGAGCTTTTAAATTTTATAATAGAAGGGTACGCTGTAAACGGAAACCTTTAGATATTAATTACTGGTCATTTATTACCTTTTATTATGATTCATAAAATTTACAGTAACAGTTAAAATATTTTTATCAAATAAAACTAAGCTTTTATGACATTTTGAATTGAGATGATAAAACATAGATTGTTATTGTAATCACTTCCATTACGTTAGCTATGTACAGTCAGAAGGTTGGAAAAAAAAAAACCAAAAACTACTGTAAACTAACTTTAATTGAACTTATGAACTATTTATAAGTATGAAGCTACTCGATGTAAGTTCAAACAATTCATATAATTGAACATTAAAATGATTGCACATTTATAGTATTATAAAAATGCAATTTGGCATTCTGTCACAATGACGCTATCAACACCTGACAAAATTCACGTACTTCTCCTGGAACAGATTTACGAAATTCACTCGAAACAATAGCGAAACAATACACATAATTTGAATGTCAGCGGTTCTTTTAAAGTAGGTGTACGTAACTCTTATAATATTATTTGTTTATTATTATCTGCGAAACATAAACTAGAATACACTTAAACAATTCGCAGATTATAAAATAACCTTACTATGTTAGTTTTTGGCAGTGCTTTTGGGAAAGTTCCAACATTTATTGAAATACATAATATGAAATAAAAAGCTAAACGTCGCAATGAATGCAAATGGAGTTTGAAAACAATACTATTGTTTCATGAAATTCATTCTCTGACAGGCCGTGGTAAATTAAATTTGACTGCAAAGTGTATATCAATGAATTTATTATCAACCACGTAACTCGCCTTGAGTTCAGCTCTTTGTTTATTTTTTTATTTTATTCCATAATTCATAATTTCCTCAAGTTGATAAATAAGTAATTAAATATAAAAAATATAATATTTTGACTAAAAGTAACAAAATTTCACTATATTAAATGTTCAATTCTGGAAGTTTAGTGATTATATATTAATTCGAACATAACTCCGCGTAAGACGCCTATACAAATAATACAGGTACATTAAATGTGACCTGGAACACCCATTTGATGAGTTTTATCTCAAGGGCATAGTAAAAAGCATTTATATACTCTTCCAATTCTTTACCTCACAGTACCGCCACCTCCACCTGTGTTTCCTAAAACCAATTTGTTTTGCTTCTCAATTCCCGGGGAAGGTTTGAAAACATTAATCTTCCTGCTATGACACATTTCCCCATTTCAAACATGGGATCATTGAGGTCGCTTTTATAACCATCTGAATTAATATTTATGCTTTTTATAAAACAAGAAAATGAAAGCGGGTACTAAATTTTATTTAATTATTGTTAAATATGTTTAATACTAAAATATACATAAGTAAACGACATCGGTTATAAATAGGATATGTTTATCCCTTCTGTAATTTTAATGCAATTAACATCGAAAGGACAGAAGAATTTAGAAAAATAGGAAAAAACTAAATACATTTTAAAATTTATAAATATGTTTTAGCTTTGTAAAATATCATTAGTTAATATAGTATATACTTCAGAGTATAGTATATACTTCTAATTGCACTAATAAGTACATAATTCACCCAATAAAACCATTTACACGCTAATTAAAATATATATCATTTATAAGACATATATTGAAGCGTTTGTAAGTTTATGTGATAACAAATTTGTTGGTGCGTGTAAAACAAATTTAATAGAATCCTAAAGGGAGTCGTATTAACCGAGTTTATTAGAAAACCTCTGTTCACTCTCTTGAGCTTGTTGCAATTAACAACCATTACTACTAATGCAACCATTACTAAGAAAAATTGCTTAGTAGATACTAAACTGTTACATCTGGGCCTTACCACGGTGTCTTAAAGTAATATTACAACAACAACTCTTATTTTACCCACTATTTTCTTAGATTTTCACGAGTATACATTTGAAATAAAACTATTTTTTACGGATTAAAACTCGCGTATAATTTGGTTACATTTTAATTTTAACCCGACGTTTATTTCTTATTTTACATTTTTTGCAATGATTCTTATAGAATAATATATTTTTACTAATTTTTCTGCGATTCACTTTTTGTAATGACTCTTAATAAATTGTTACTTGGAAATCGTAATAACACAAATTGTGAAAGATTATAAAAAAACAAACTCATTGGTTAGAATTTTTAATAAAGTCAATGACGATGTTTTTTCGTTACGAGTCATTTAATATCTAAAATCACAAATAACTTCTATTATTCCAGTTTAGTTTCCTACAATAAAATTCCTGAAAATGACAATTATATAAAGCTATACATACAACATTAAAGTTCGTGTAAGCCCGAAACTTTTTTCATCGCCACTTTTTCAACCACAAAAAGTTTTTGCGTTAAAAATAGTACCTCTTTTAGCCCGCCCTAAACCCGAGTCCATATTTATGTTTTTTCCCCTTTCATTTCTCACAAAACATTTTTTGTTTTTTTGAGTCCGTAATTATACAAGTTTTCTTAAAGGTAGAAAAAAAAATTACGATTCGTTTCGCTATGAATTATAAGAACAACTTTTTACCAAGAAATTTCTAGATAAAATAAATTAAGGAAACGAAAAGGTAGTACATTGTACATTTTATAAACACTAAATTACTTAATCAACTATATAAATAAATCATTATTTCAATTATTTCACTAAGCCATTATTTGAAAAATCTTTTCTAGGAGAGAAAAATTAAATATCAAATACCAGATGTTAACACATTATATAATCAAGAGCATTTTACAAAGATTAAAGTTAAATGTCAGTATAAATTTACGTACAATTTTCCACAAACCTTCCAGTTTCATATGCATCTTGGCAACGTCAATCATTGTTAATCTTATTGACCAATGATCCATGAGGTTTTATTTATATCGACATATCAATCATGAGGGATTTGCACGAGCAAGAAATTAAGCTATTGACAGTTTTGAGGTATTACGGTTAGGAACGTAATACGTTGGCATATCCTATTTTCAAAGCGTTTAACAAAATTTTATCGAAATATTTGAGAAACGTGTCATATGGGATAAAATAATATACGCTTAGCCGAATTTGATTGTTTTTTATTCAAAACTAACTCATGCATATTATACATTAGTTTTAAAAATATTATTCTGTTTTTTTGGTCACACGTTTTTCTGCTAAATTTTTAGATGAAATAAATAAAAGTATTAGTTTGGAGCAGTAGCTTTTGCAAACTTTATGTTTCTGTAACTTAATATACCTTTAAACTTGAAACAAAACTACTGACTATACGAAGAAGAAATAAGAAGAGCAACAATAAACTTACATTGCACAGATTCCAAGGAAAATTTCCATTCTACACCAACTGGCCAAAGAAAAATGGTTGTAAAAAACTAATCGAGTCACAAAGTCAGGTCGCGTTCGGATATGGAACAAGTTTGAAATTGGAAAAGGAATCGGCAGTTCCCCCCCATACAAAATGGCGGGCGCAAATAAAAGTAAATTGCCAAACTTTGAATATTTTGAGGCTAGCAAAATACATTCATTTCTAAACTGCTCGATGTACTAGAGTCATTGATAGAATGTATTCATTCTATAAAGTTTAACATGTTTATGAATTTAGTTAACGAATTTTGAACATGCAATTTAAAAAACTAAAATTTATAGCCTATGCTTTTTATACCTTTGTGAGTCCGGATGGGTTTTAACGTTTTAGTGAATCAAATATGGTTACAAATTTATAAAATATAACTATTGTGTATACGTGATGTCGTACTAAATATATTAATATTCTCGTAGTCCTAATATATGACTAGAGATGACATTTCAAAATATTATGATTATAGCCGCTCTCTTCATTAAGCAGAAATCTAAAAGCATTAAACGTTTTTCTATTTTAAATAATTCGACTACAAAATATTCAATAGAGTTATAATTTATGATAAATTAAAAAAAATACTATTTTGTGTTAAGAACATATAATAAATACCCATTTTCTGGTTAGTATCTTATCTTTATCATAATCATACTAAAAAAAAAAAATTTGTTCAATTCTTAAGATTTCAATAACTCAAGACAATATAATATTCATTCAAAATTTAATTTGGACAACCAAGACGACGTAGGATAAAAATTATATTGAAAATAGTTAAAAGTATAACCGTGTTCGTGATATAAAAGAAACGAGTCTCAACTCACTGAAGAAATATGTAATGTTTTATTTTCTTTAGTGAAGACATTTAAAATGTTCATTTCAGTGCGGCGTATATGCATTTGTTTCAGATTTTCATGCATGTTATGAAATATCTTTTTTTAGGTTCTGAACGGAATAGAAATTTTATAATAATAATTTAAATTGTAAAATTATTTTCTTGTTATTTGAATTGTATCATAATTTTTGATTTTATGTTTCTTACAATCGTTATCCGGATTTTATGATATATATCTCATTAAACTTACAGAGAATAATGTAATATATATATACATATATATACATTCTTAACATCCTGATTAAGTAAGTTATTGTAAGGTTTTTCCTCTACGTTTTGAGGAACCTTGGGTAATTCTAAACGATATTTAAAAACACGTATCTAGGTGGGGTATGTGTGTCTGTGTGTGTGTGTTTATGTATGTATAAGAACGTTTTTTCAGCTCTCTCTTTCTGGACCTAATGATACCATTTACTTTGTTTTATTTTAAAGTAAAAAATACGCATTCTCCATGAAAAAAATATATATTTGTGAAATCGGTGTGAATTTGGTACCAAGGGATGTATGTTTAGGTCAGCAAAATGAGGTTATAATTGAAAATAAAAACATTTTTTTTGTTAATTGTGAAAATGTAAGAAATAAAGTTTTATTATTTTTTCTTAAATTTTTAATTTTATGAAATATGATATATATGCAATAAGTAGTTTTAATGACTTTAGTGAAAGGAAAGATGGAAAAGATATTATAAAAAAAATGTCATATTAATACAATAATCCGGAAGTTAATGTGATGGATCTCGCATTAATTAACGGTTGTAAATTTACAAACAATTTTAGAAAAACTCATCAAATACAGTTTACAAAAAAAAAACTAAAAAAAGGTTTAATCGCTTTTATACTTACCAATATCTTTATTTCGTTTAGCAGAATATTTCGCCATTACTCGAGTTGTCAGCGCGGGTGACACCGAGCCCAATAAACGGTAACAAGTTGAAATTGAAAAAGAAATTCTGTTCATGCAAAATACAACATTTTTAAACCATAGTTAAAGTTTATGTATGGTTTTGAATGATAATAAATATAAAAGACAGGATAACTGAAATACTTCAATTTAAGTTTTATGGCATATTGAATGTTATTTAATAAATGTTATTGTGAATATTTATTAAATTTATGCTTTTAAATAAATTCATTAAGTAACAAGTCTTAAACATTTTTACTACTGTTTTTTTTTCTCATATCACACAGCAATGGATTCCCATTACGTATTGCAGTAAGAGGAAGTTCTGAGAAGTTGTGTATGAAAAATAATAATTGGACTAACACATATTAAAACCAGTTGCTAGATCATAATTCTAAAAATAAATGTTGAATTAACATTTAATTTATTTAAATGTAATTAAACTGACGAGTAATAAAAGTGATCTTCAAAAGCGCAGATGCTAATAATGTAGCTAATTATAAAATTCTTTTCATTTATTCACTGCTTTTCCGTCCTTATAAAAAATGGCGTTTTCATAAGGACGGATTAAATTTTTTTAACGAGTAATTTTAATGAGGTTATTATAAAATATTGTTATTTCTTCTAAATAAAATATTAGAAAATATTATTATTTTTCTAAAATAAAATAAATTTAAAAAAGGATAATTTGAAAAAAAAAATGGTGTACGTGATGTTAACCAATGGCAAAAGTGAACCTGCAGAAATGTAGTGAACTAGAGAAATAAATGTATAAAGAGTAAGAGCAGTATTGAGATAATCTTTATTATATCTACAATTCAGTTTGTATGAATAAAACAAACAAAATAAAAGATGCAATATATATTAGATGACATTGAAAATAAACCTTTTCATTCACATATCTAAAATTAAAATGATTAAGACTTTTTGAATATTTGAGAGCAGGATGAAGTAAGCTAGTATTTAACATACTGTTAGGATTTTATTAATATGTAACTATTTTTAATTTGATAATTACGAGTTCTATTACAGTTAGGTTTCATACTGTGAGTGTAAGTGGGATGTCCTAACACACTTCCCCTCCCTTTTTTAGATTCCTTCGTTGCTTCTCAAGGGTGGCAATACAATTGCTTATGCATATATTTGCATATTTGAAAATGTTCACGAGCGACGGCATCATTAACCGTCAGGTCGACCATCTGCTTGCTTAGTGAACATGTCCTATAAGTTTAGTATTCCAACAATATAATTGTTATTATACACTTCTCTAGTGTCTAAATACGCTATAAAATATCTATTCTATATGTAATTTTAGTTTAAAATTATATACTAGTACTCTATCAAATAAGTATAAGAAGGTAAAACTTCACAAGAGCTTAATATTGCATAGAGAAATTATTTAACAAATCTGGGTCATTGACCGACAACGTCTTGCTTTGCCCTAGAAAGCGAAAAGGAATGGCGGACGTACTTATTTATAGAATTACTTAAACCTCCCCATTTCCAAGATTCCCCTTCTTCATTATACCTTTCCATCGCGATACTAAAACTTTGTGTATATCATGAGTGATCATTTGAAATAAAACTATTTTTACGGATTAAAACTCGCGTATAATTTGGTTACAATTTAATTATAACCCGACGTTTCGAGTGCTTTGCAGCAATCGTGTTCACGGGTAGACGAGATGTAAGAGTCTAAATTAATTAAAATATAACCAAATTATACGGGAGTTTTAATCCGTAAACATAGTTTTATTTCAAATGTGTATCGTGAAAATCTAAGAAAATATTATGAGTGATAATTTTTTTTTGACGCAATGAATATGACACGATTAATCGTATCAAAACTGTACAGAGTATATAGTAATTGTCAAGATATATATTATTTCCTTGTCTATTGGAAAAAGTAGAAGTCTGTATCGTATTAAAATATAAATTATATTCACACCCTCAATCATGATGGTGCATAAAGATTTTGATTCAGGAAATTTAAGAAGTTTAGACTATTAATAAATAATATAAAATTTATATGATACCTTATATTGGAAATAAAAAAGAGTTAATAATCTTAACAATTAAAAATTTCAAATACACGGGAAAAACTACTTTTTTCTTATTAATATACTAAATATTATTAAAAGGGATAATCTATACTGAAAATCGCTATAAAATTATTGTTTCTAGATACTAATTAGTGAAAACAGAATATCACAATATTAATAATGAGTTACTATTAAATATAATTTAACAGTCTATTGAATCTCAAATGAAATTAAAAGTTGTTTAATCTATCGTCAATTTGAACGTGATTCTAATCATTTTATTCCGTTATATATCAGCTTTCCCTTATTTACCCCTACACTAATGTTCAAGAGGGTGGTTCTTATTTATGAGTGCTGCAGACACGCTTCCATCTGCCTCGCCCCTGCCATATAAATTACCAGACCAATAGCATTTTACTTTATTTTTAACTGTTTTGATAAATGTAGAGTTAAACTTTTCTATAAATTTAATCTCTTTTAACACGCTAAGGTTGTCTTAGACTTCTAAAGGTATGGCTAATGATATTATAATGTAAATATTTTTTAAACAATCAAGTAATTATCAGTTACATGTTACATGATAGTCATGTAAAGTTGCGAATAAATTGCAGTGCAACTCTGCTACCCCCTAGAAGAAAGGCAGTCTCATGCTTTTACTTATAACTAACAATTTATTACCCATCATGTGATAAAGGGAGAGCTTATCTCGATATCGGACACGGTTCTCGTTGTGGAAATCCTTTATAAAAAACCGGAAAATTATGTGTAAATAGTCGAATTTTAAATTCGAATGCAGAAGAGAGAGTTTTCTACCTTATGCAAAATCAAATATAACAAATATAAAACATAAAATGTCATGACCAAAAATCTATTTTGGGAGTCACTGCAATTCATATTTTGTATTGACAAATAATCTGAGTTAAACTTTATGTATAACAAAAAAGATATTTTTATATCATTGGTGTAATATTAGGGTTGATTAATAATTGATAAGACATACAGGTAATTATTGGAAGGACGTTTTTAATTTACTGCTTCCTAAGTGTGGGAATGAAAAGCTGTTTATTTACAATGTAAATTGTTAATAAGGAAATTAGAAATATACTTTACATACTGACGGTAGTAATAGTAACAGCAGGTAAGAAAAAAAATTGTAATTAGATAAAGACCAGTAATTATATTAATAATTAATTAAAGTATTAACTTTAACTCATAGTTAGATTGTGACTATCTCTCCTTAGAGATAACCTCATCGAACGATTTTTTTTAAATGAATTTCATTCTTATATATGTATAAGAATGAAATTCATTTAAAAAAATCATTATCCCCTATTTAGTAACACATTAGATATAGTACGTATCTATATGAATTTCATGTTAAAACAACCTCTGTCAGTCAACCGACATAATAAACGAAAAAAAAGAAACACATGAGGGGGTACAAAATGAAAACAAAATTCTATAAAAACAAATTTAGATCAAAACTCACAATTAAACAAATATTATAAACTAATAAAATAAAAGTAATTACTTAATTTACATATCAATACCTTATAACATATTATACACGACTATAAATATATACATAAAATAGACATAATTATATACATATTACACACATGTACAAAAATAGAAACATAATATACAACACTACGATAGACAGGTGTAATTAAATATTAGTATATGTTGCGTTGCCTCTCCAGTAGGGACTTACATACACATTCCTTAAAAACCTCCCTATTTAGGGCTTGTCGTCGTATTTTACGAAAGTGGTTCCAGAGTTTTATGTAGTACACTGTGAAAGAGTTGGATAGAAAACCAGTATGGCGAGAAGGTATACATAAGTTAAATCATTAGTATTCCTTAGTAATTGAAATTTAGATTTTAATTACTCTGCAGAAAATAGGTCATTAAGGGTGGAAAATAGTTCTCAACTATCTTATAGTAGTATATATTATTATTTAAGCTTAGTATAGTACAGTATTTAGGCTTACAACGGTAATAAAAGATGTTGGTTTCGGATATATTAAAGTGACATCTATCGGCATAGTCAATGATAAGATTAGAGACTGCACTAACACAGTTTTAGTCCGAATAGGTAAAAAGTTTTTGTGTCGATAAAGTGAGCGTAACGATACTTCACTTTACGGAGAATGTTAGCTATGTGGAAGATCCGACTAAGTATACAATGTATCTGTAGTCTAAGATTTTACACTGTATGATATATAAAAAACAAACAAAACACGTCAATATTAAAAATAAACAAAAGAAAGCGTTCTAAAGTGAAGTTGAAATATCACAATTTTCTTTTCAAATATTAAGTCATCATCTTTAATGCTTAATACTATTGAATTATAAAATTTCATAATATACTTAGTTTTAAATTTCATTTGTAGGTACCTCTTTTTAAAAATTCATATTATTTATAATTCTTTGAACAAATTGTTATATTTTATGCCATCAAAAATTAATAAAAGAATAAATTTTCAACATCGTTTCAGTTCGGTCGGTCTCGCCTATCTGTAAATGTAACTAGAAGCACTATTGCAAATATTATTGCCAAGGAACAAGGTCTCGATAAGAGCCCTGGAACTTAGTTTACCTTATTATAATACTCAAACAATTCTAAAGATTTTCAGAAGCAACACTTAGTTATATCAATACAACCTTTTTAAATTGAACCTAGATACTTGAAAGACAATAGAAGTACAAAATTATTGGTTTCAATTGTGATAACAATCTATAACTGTACATCTTCATTTGATTGTAATGATAAAATTCTATAAACTTTATTATATTATGCAGAGATTATTAGAATAATTGAACAATTTAAAATGATATAACATTTTTTATAATTAACTTACCAAAAACATCAATGCAGCCAATCTGCCAAGTCATGGTAGGTTGTGTGTTTATCTGGCACATATAACAGCCCCTGTCTTCAGCCCGCAGTGGTCTGATGCGAAGTTGCCAAGTACGTGGTGCGTCCAGGCTGACTGCATATCTGGAGCCAAGGACTGCTCGCTCATGCATGGTCAAAACTGTCTGGTCCTCTGCACGAAGCCACCCAACCTTGAAAAAAAAACAATTTGTTACTGTATTGTCGGTGGGATCCCTTCAGATAATTAAATCATTGCAAATAAAGAATTTTGTTAAAATATACTTTTATTTCAAAAACTTAGATGTAACCTCTAATTTTCCGATCATATTCTAAATACTAACATAATGAACTTAAACAAAACACACATCAAACATTGAGAATGTTTTTATCATAATTTTGTTTTCATCTTGAAGTTTTCAGTCTAGTATCAGTACAAGTATTTTTATTGGCAGCTGACGTCCCTACTACTAAAAACTTTACTTTGTTACTAAACTCTGTCAGAAATAATAAATTTTACATTTTATTAACTGTCAATTTGGATGTAATTATCCAAAAAATGGCAACAATAGAGAAACCCACATTAATAAGACCTGGCTAGCGATTAACATCCATTACACGTCGTTTTGAAACAGCGCGTTGGCGGGATGCCTAGAGCATAACAATGCACAAAAATCAGATGCACCTACAGTTTACAGTATGCTTCATGAATTTTAATACGAACTTCAGAACCACAGATTAGTCTAGAAAAAATATATATTCAAATATGAAAAATATGGCACTGTTGTGTTCTTTGTCCTTTTTTAAGGTGGTTTTCTCTAGATGTCACTTGACTGCACCTCGTATTCTAGCCTCCCTGACCGTGGCTTCATTATAGTTTCATTTCGTACAGTGAGTAAGAAAGCCAGATATTCAAAGCAATCTCTTCCTCTACCGATCTCAGACTTTTACATTATTTCCGTTGAGTGTCAATGCATATGTAATTTTAAATTTTTGTAGATTTTTACGGACCACGGCACTACTTATAAAATATTCCATCTCGTTTGGCGAGTAAAAGAAATACAAAAATACAAAATTTTTGAAACTAAATTCTCCAATTCTTTTTTGAAAGAGAACGTGTTTTTATAAAATAGTTGCTCAAACTATTTATTGTAGACGATCCGAAATAATAATGATAATAATTCATTTTATACGAAGAAATTATGATAGGAATATCAAACAAAGTTATTATAAATAAAAGAAATCTATTTTTAACGGATTAAACTCGCGTATAATTTGGTTACATTTTAGATTAAAAATAGTTTTATTTCAAACGTGTTCTCGAGAAAATCTAAGAAAATACTAAAATTATTATAAGTATTAATGGTTAATAGAAAAAAATTGACTAAAAATAATTTACATTGATCAGCGTTTAGGTGTTGATTATACTTTATACAAAGATTATATAACGAAAATTCGAAATTAACTCCTGACTTTTTCCAGTTCAATTTTAGTTTTCTTTTAGGTAAATTTAGGTCTTTATTTTTATAATAATTACCTTTTATACAGCTTAAATTTAAATAATAAATAGCCCTATATTGTCTTAACTTTCGCCTCAAATCAATATGGTTACTTATATTTTTGTTTTTGTTTGTTCTATCCAAAAATATTGATTCCATATTAATGACCTAAAAGTGACGTAAAAATATCATCGATTACAAACAACCAGTCAATGAAAAAAAATCGTAAAAGTCGTAGTAGGATATAATATATCAATGAATGATCTATCAAATTATGTTAAATTACTCAAAAACCCGTTCCAAAGATTTGCAAAATAAAAATACAAGTTTCCTTTTTTTTTTCATCAGTATTATTGGTATAGAAAGAAAAAATAAACAAAACACAGTATAAATAGAATTTCCATTCTTTTTTCAACAATTATGTGAATGAAATGATAGTATTTTAAATTATAAAAACTGAAGCAATAACCGTTATTTGAAAATCAGGAAAATACTCAATTGACCTATTTATTTCTAATCTGTGCGGAGTTGCCAAGGTTTCTTTGTTACCTTTCCGCTGCTGATTTCTTTTGTTTTTTCTCAGATTAGTCGCTATTGTTGTGCTGTCTTATTGTTTATTATGAAACCTAATTCAACGCCGTGATTGAGGTCTGATGCGACAATGACCGGGTTACATTGTTTTTGCTTAATCAACTTTGGGATTGTCACAATAATTGATTTTTGGTTAGACAGGACTTAAGGATTTTGTGTTTAAATTTCTACAACAATTATTAAATGACTGATGATTTTATCGTTGTCTAATGAAAATTCCGTTCATTGAAACGATATTTTAATTTAGTTTTTATATTAAGTTTAGTTAAAAAATTATAACATAAAATAAAAGTTTCTACATATTTAAGTATATATATTATGTTCCTTTGAGTATTCATTTTAGTTAATATTACGCATAGCTTGATATAAATGTAGAGATACTTGGGACCAAATATTTGTCCTGAAGTACAAGTGTTTACGGTACTAGTGGTCATACTTCAAACTGTTCGGGTGCAAATTGTTTGCTTTGTAAGTTGGGTGTAATCTAATTATTACGCTTGTCATGTTGTCGATGTCTAATGGTAATTATATTTGAAACATAACTAAACAAGCTACTTGTTGTCTCTACAAACAACCTTAGTATGAATATATAATTTATAAATTTGTAACGTATATTTTTCTTTAGTAGTGACCTAATTAGTTAAAATAAAGGGCTTACTTTTTATTTACATTTTTAATTTTACTTCTAGTTATAAGTTACCATATATATAAAAATACATTTAAAATTCTGTTTAAGTATTTGTATGTTCTACAATTTTTAATTTAAATCTGAAGAGAAATGTGTTCTAAATGTAATACATCAAACAAAATGCCTGTCTGCGAACAAAGTAGAAAGTTTATTGAGTTTGACAGCGCCCGTAATTACTTTTGTATGAATTAATTATATAATCCTCGTTCGTTTACTTTTGAATAAATAAATTAATTGTTTTAAAAGTAAACAAGAACTTAGAAACGTTTCTTAAAACTTAAGTCTTTAGATGAGGAAGAATAATATTTGCACCACACGATATGAAAACTCACGATAAATAATATATATATACCCAAAAGTTACAAATTCAAGCAAAAGTCACATGTTATGCTTGAGAAAATAATTTTCTTCTTCATATATTCCAATCACGAAAAGAGTAAACTAAAACTATTATGGAGGTATTAATTAATTTCATTAGACTTTACATAAGATATATCCTATATAGAGATACAATCTTTGATCTTGTCTCAATTCCATAAGTCCTGGACCCGCACAGCCGTGTGGAAGTCATGTGTAAGTGACATGTAAATTCTGAACAGACAATGCGCTTAGCGTGTACAATATGTTCCAAATTTGTAACATTACTTTGGCATGTTACTGCATACTTAAAATATGATTGATGTTTCAAAAATTTTTTGGTTTTTCCATCCATACACCAAATTTTACTTTTCACTAATCTTCACTAATAGCAGAGAATGGAAGGAATTCATTGTAAACATTAAAATATTTCATATAAAGTCGATTTTAGTATCACAGCAGTGTAGGCAGAGTTATCCGTTTCTGATATTCCTCTCAATTCCCAATGATCCCATATACACTCGCAATGTTCCTTAACGTAGTCACGTGAAGGTAACTAACATGTAAATGCTGTATTCTCTTCACCATGCACTAACGTCCCGAGCATGTTAGTACCAATATTTGTCTTGTTCAAATGCGTTGTTGTGTCCCACAGGTTATATGCTCTACTGTAGATATCTATTGTTTATATAATATTTACATTTTGTAATTTCTTACCAATTCAAGCTTTATGCTGAACTAAGCTAAGCGATTAGCGCCATAGTGCATAGTGTGGGAAAGTTTCAAATATTTATTACTAGAATATTTTTTTACAATTCAAATGATGGAGCGAAAACTAATCATACATTTTCAAAAAAAAAAAAATAATTTTCTATAAATATTTTCGATTAAAAAAAATATGAACAGCCTCAGTATTTTAGGTTTTTAATATAAAAAAAAATAAAAAAAAGTTTAAAATTAATTATTAATAAACAAAAATAATATAGTTTTATGTCCTTCTTATGCTGTTAAAACAAATTATATTAAGGATAATTGGAAAAGGAATGGCTTTAACTAAATAAATGTAAAATGAAACATCGTTGTTTGACAAACGTATTCAATGTAGTTTTTCTATTCGTTAAAACACCGTTATCACAAATCTGAGTAATGGTTAAACTCGCAGTTGACTTCGCTAATGGCGTTCATAAAATCAATCTTGACCATTAAAATTTATAACGAGGCCAAGTCCTTTGAGCAAGAAATGAAACAAAACATTGGCAACGTTATGTAATACAGCGATTAATATATATTTAATACAAGAAAACATGAGGTTAAATGGTTTTCTACTGTAAAATTATACACCAGAATGTACTTTTTTCCTAGGAAGTTGATGGAATAAGCAAAAATAATTGTTTTGCTTTTTAAAGCTATTCAGATATTTTCAGCAGCTCCATTTTATATGTAATCACATTTCAAGCATTAAAATTTAAGAGCTATTTTATTTATTTTAAGCAAAAGAAATATATTATTTGAATAAGAATTAATATTAAATCAAAATTGGAATAAAATTTCCACTCGAATTGGATATTCATTAACGAAATGGTTTTTTATTGATAAAAATATTTTTTTATGACCTAATTTATTTATATGTATGTATAAACAACAAAATATACGGGTTTTTTAAACCTTTTATTATCAAATATATGAATAACCAATAATTACTAACATTTTTCATTAAAAATTAATTCCAAAAAACTAATGATATTCAGGCCTGGTTAAAAAAAGTCACATTACATGCATAATTGTATATTAAAATCATTGAAAGTATTAAATTCACGTGAAATAAATAATTAAAAAAAACTATTTTATTATCATAACGATACATATATTCAAAGTTCATATTTGTAACATTAGACAAACCGATATTTAAAAAAAATATGGTTCTCTCATGCCATTAGCACATTAGGTAATGTTTAATTCATTACACGTGTTGTAAACTCGTATATAGGAGAGATAAATCAGAATAATTGTAAATTACCTCACTGATTATACTAGCGTTTAATTGGAATTCTGTAATAAAAACGAACACAAGTAAGCAAGTAACAAAATAAACATAAATGTTTTACCTCACATTCATTAAGGGATTCAATAAATTATATAAATATATTTTCTTGCAATATTACCTTTAAGTTCAAATAAGAACCTAGTTATTTTATTTTAGTGTAATAACAAACGATGTTAGTGTCATTCACTTCATCTATTTTCTATTTTAGTCATTATATTCTATTCTGTTTCTGTAAATGTCAGCTCGATAATATACAGTAAACTAATTATGACCCTATTAAGTGGTATTGATTTTTATGATTTGGTGTAATAACCTCTAAGGTATAATTTAATGTGTATTGTACCATACATTTTACATCCATAATTGTTAACATATTACAGGACAAAACTGGAAATAGTTTGATTATATTATCGTGTGCAGCAAAATCAAAAATCCGTTTTAAAATTAACTTATCTTATCAGATTTCATAGCAATTAGTAACACTTAATATAACTATTTTTATTTATAATTCGTGAATATTATTGATCGAATGTACATTGACGTCAACTTTAGATATAAATAAAATATAGTAGATAAAATCTGTTGGAAATGTATTCATTACTTGCTATCTATTGAGTTTTTTCACATATGATTGATTGGGGTCTTACCAACACAAGCCTAAAAGCTGCAATGTATTTTAATTTATTGTAACAAAGGGAAAGATTTATAAATTAATTTAAATTAAAGTCTAGGATTTTGACGTTGTTCCTAAATCAATAATTTATTTATACTATACATATAATTGTTTATAACATAACAAGAACCCTTTACTATCTATTTATTACTCATTAAAATGGCAAATTATTTAATTTCGTATTTCAATCATATCATTATGAGCTTAGTGC
The DNA here is from genome assembly GCA_959347395.1 of Mechanitis mazaeus. Lineage (NCBI taxonomy): Eukaryota > Metazoa > Arthropoda > Insecta > Lepidoptera > Nymphalidae > Mechanitis > Mechanitis mazaeus. Next base: position 12,001,811 of record OY365754.1, read on the forward strand.
ATTAATTGTTATCTGTTTTATATGTAAGAGAGAGAGTAAGATTTTTTCTCTCTCTCTGTCTTTGTAATTTATAATATAATTATTATAATTAGATTTCTAACCATTATTCGTAATTGTACTAACTTTGTGCTTTCCGAGGTTTGTCACAGCACAGCCCAGGACCGCTTCTCTGCCTAAGAAAAATGTGTGGTTGCCAATAGGTCTCTCAAAAGCTGGTTCTTCGAAAATTTTTTTGGTTGTTTGTGAATCTGAAACAAAATTATATAATTACTGACTACATTATTTCACATCAGATGACTAATAATTTTCATCTGTAAAATTGTCATCTGACAGTAGTTTAAATAATGTTTCGTCTGCATTTTAAGGCATATTAAAAAGCAATATAACACAGACAGCATATTAATTAAATTTGAATATTAAATAAATACTCAATATTAATTTATAAATAAACACATTTCAAGGCGCTGGACTTTGGACCGCAGCACATTTAACCATCAGTTTGAAAGCACTTTAATTTTCTTGGTTGATGTTAGTCTGGGAGGCCTTACTTGAAAATTTATATTTTACGTCTAATTCCCTCTGGAGCCTGCAGGTCATTTTAAAATTAAATGATAATATTATGTTTGTTTAAAATTTCCCTCAAGTTGATGCTTATAAAGTTATTCCGTTGAAATTAAAAACATTTTTTTGTTGGATTTATATTTTCATCTAAAAATAATTAATATTATAAGAACGTCGCATAAATACTTCATTATCATTTGTTAAGGCAATTCGAAATTTAATTAAAGTTATGATTATATTATAATATAAATTAAAACATTTTTTGTGTTCAGTTTAATTTATTTTCAACCAATTTTTTATTATATTTTATGAATATAAAATTCTATACTGTATGCTTCATGTCGTGTTTGTTTGAATATGCGCATTCTAAGCTGTTAGATACTAATATATTCTTTGTTCCATACTATCTTGCTTAACTTGCTTTTATTACTAACATTCCTTAAAACGAGGGTATAAGGTGTATTATAACGGATTTGATTCTTATTCTATTACAGCGTCCGATCGATAATGAACTTTAGAAACTAAGTGTTAAGAGTTAATATTGTTTCAGAAACTTTGATGCCCGTATAACTTACTTTGTTCTATCCCCTTTGTCATTACAGCCACTAAGTTTTAAAGTCAATGTTGTATTTTATACTTGTACACTGCAATATCCTCATTATTACAAACTTGTATAGTATTGGAATATTTAAAAACCTTTCGTCTGAAAACTTAAACACAATGTTAGTGGGAGTCTAATAAAATGTATTACAAACCTATCTAATAAATAAAAAAAATGTTTTCCATAAACATTAAATTTTATATATATTTTCTTTAAAAACTTTGGAAGTAGCTTAAATAAACACAAAACACAATACATTTAACATAAAAGCAATTTCACAAATTATTTTCGTCAAAATTTATATTATGAAATTCAAACAAAACAACCGACAATCGAAAGAGGTTTTATTGTAACAAAATTTTCACACGAAGGTAGCGGCGACTGTTAGCACCTGTCACCGAATGCTAATGCGTTCTTGCGCTCTGGACTAGATCAATAACCCTAATAGTGTATTTTTAGACTTGAAAGAATATGAAAATTAAAATTTTATTCATTATACTATTAATAATATTCCTTCGAATATATATATTTTTATTCAAATTGGTATTATTACTGTTTTATAACTTTTTAAATTGAAAAAACCTTTTAAGTATTAAATTAAAGGTATTATAAATCTTTTATCTTTCCTTTAAAGTATTTGTCAGTATTTAGAAATGATACTTGTAAAATTATTGTGATTTAAAACCTTTAGAAAAAATATTCTGTGTTCCCTCCCTTTGAAGAGGATTAGTCTTAAAATATATTTTTTGTATGTATAAGGATATTTTCAATAATATAAATTAATAAAAACCAAAATTTTTAGTGAATTTTTTTTATACAGTCTTGTATATGATAATGTCCTTACACCTCTTTCATTTATTAGCAAAAACGATTCGTATTTCTAATTACTCCTTATGACCATTTCAGCAATTGAGATTGAAAGCTTGCATTGTTTGAGCCTATTCTGATATAAATAGTGATAGCCAGAATTGATTTCTTAACAAAAACCTGAAACTAATGAAATGGAATATGCAAGATATTACTTGAAATCATATTTATGCTTCAATAAGTAATAAATGTATTATATTAGAATTAGTGGAGGTTTAGTTTTTGCTTATATTTATATAAAAAAGATATTTTATCAATGTTCATAGTTCTAACCTGTCCCTGCTTTCAAAAATAAATACCAATTATTAACCCTAGAATATTAGTTTGAAACATTCGGAGTACATTGAATATGAATTTGTTACAATAGGTTGCATATGTTATATCACTCGTCTGGCCAAAAATATTGTTACTATATATTTACTACATTTATTTATTTTTCCTGCATTCAATTTGTAGTATGTTAATTATATCAAATGTTACAATCACTTTTCACTTGAAGACTATTGATTGATTGAAGACCACTACAACAAGCAAAATCACAAATTTCTAAAGTATTTATAAAAGGGGTCAGAAAGGTACAATGCGGTCAAATTAGTAAAACCTTTAACCAAAATGCAAGAAGAGTTCATCTGGGACTGTATCGTGAAATATCTCAGTAATACACTTTTTAAAAAAATTACCATGGACTTTCTAAAAAGACTGCACCTGGTCACAAAACAGGAACTACCGAAGCCTAGCTCGAAGCCAATGCTCAGGATCTGATAAGATCTGAAGACTGGGTCTCCTCTGGATGACCCTTTTGAGTATAATTTTTCTTCAGTTTTAGAAGACATGGCATACTCTAAACGACTTGTCCACATTGAGTTACTTCAAATACTCTGGAACAATTAGTAGCCAAATCTCCTATGGACATATAATAATAGCTCAAAACCAAAGATTCTTGACCAGAAAAATTAAAAGGGAATACCACCTTTTTGTTTAGAATTTTTTTTTTTTTTTGTTAAACCTTCAATATTAAGTACATTTTTTTACAATTACTTTATAAAAAAATGCGTTTTTCATTTTTAGATTTCAGTTCATTTTTAGATCCTGGTTTAGATTTAGGATTCTATAAATAAACTAAAAAATAATTTGAAAAATATAAATGAAAAAATTTAATAAATCATTATAATAATAAATTATTTCGTGAAATATAAATCTGCATTTTACTTAGAATTTTATTTTACGTTTCACCTGTTACCATTTTAATGCGAGTTTTGAAATCCGAGGACAACTTGAACGTAATGGATTAAGCTTTCAGTTTAAATTTTGTGAAAGGTATTATTCATAATAGAAATTTATAAGGTAACTTATTTATTCAATTTGTAAATCTGAGAATTATTTTTGATTATTAACAAAATAATTAACAAAGCAAATATATTGTTCGTTAACCATTGTAAAGAAACGAAAGTGTTTTCGATATTATAGAAAATGAATTATATATTAAAATATTTATTAAAGGAAAAGATTCAATATTGAAAATTGGAATGTGGAATACGAAATGTGTAAAATGCAGAAATATAAAATTTAACAGATTTTCAAAACAGAAAAGTAAAATATCTTAGATATTGCGATATTTTCCTCGGCGTCCCAAATGTGCCATTTCGTAGGTAAGTAATATGAAACGTGTGACCAATGCGGAATAGTTCCGATCATTTATAATATGAACGTCATTTGTCTGAACGTTGCGCAACGACCACAGCAGCTACCTGCGACGTGGTAGCGCCGGTCCGAGAGACCGACTATTAGCGTGTTTGGTTGCATTGCAGCGAGAAGCGGGTTGGTGAATGGTTGGTAACGATTTACAAAATATAATTAATATTTTTATGTGTTTATGTTAAGTTATTAATATTAATTATAATAATATTTAATATTGCATTTATTGTTAACCAAAAAGATTAATGCAATAATAATATTCTTTCTCTGTTTAATAAATTTAATTAAATATGAAAATTAAAAATTGAAATAACTATTGGTCACTTGGTTTTGCCATCTGCCGCCAGTAATATAGGCGTGAAAATAATAAGAGAATTTGAATTGCAAATTTTCAAAGAATATTTTTCAATTTCAATTTTTAAAACTTCATTGTTCTTTTTAACGACAAAGACTAAATTTTTCATACAAACCTTTATTAAATTTAAGTGAGATTTTGAAAAGTATAACAGTATTAACGGTTTGAGTATAGTATGATATTCTTTCGAGTGAATATTATCGTACATCTGGCACCCAAGTCTGCAATTTGTTCTAGGTCACTGGTTTCCAGATTCTCCTGCTGCCAACAAATGCTTTTGAGAATCGAGATATTCTGTACACAATTATTTCACGGTGTGGTTTCAAAGAAATAAATTATTTAATTTCTACAATTTTGCAAACTTTAATGAAAGTATACTGTCAATAATACTATGAAGAGTTCAAAGTTGTCATGTGTGTACGAAAAGTTTTAAATTAAAAGCTTATATTTTGGTTAGTATATTTTAAATTACAGAATATATTTTATTTATTTCTATGATATTTATATAGTATCTTTACTCTTTAAGTAATGTGACTCTATGGCGCATGTTGAGGTTTGCAGCAAAGGGCTGTAAATCACGTGATATAGAATACACTTTATGGTCATTATTCATTCACATCGAGTACCAAATATGGGTGTGAAATGCGAGTGTTACATACATTTTTGTATACATTATTTTGCATTATTATTTACTCTTATCATGTTTTACTTCGTTTTCATTAAGACCTCCATCGAGTCTAATATTAAATGAAAATAACTAATGAGAAATATATAAATACTCAATATTGAGTTTCTTCAATAATATTATATTAATAATATATAAACAATGGTATAATAGTAAACAATTATATTAATACAAAAACTATACCCTGGTAGTTTTAAGGACCTTTCGGAATATTCTAAGCTCATGAAGAGTGTTTTCGAAACTAGTCGGGCTAGTTCCGATAGTATGGACGTGAGTAAAGCGAGTCAAATTCTATGATGATTACTTTTAGAAAAGCTTATGAGTAATTATTCCTTAAATAATATTAAAATTTTACTTTCATGTTGATTAAAATAATATTTTCTTAAAAATAGTTTTTGTAACATAAACTCTATTTTAAGCAAAACATTTTCCAAGTTAGAGTATAACCTCATTAAATATTTTATTAAAGTTAAGGTCATGTGCTTCATTATGTAAAAGAGTACAATTAACATTGTTTTCACCTCTGTCTCAATTGTTTATATTATGATAACATTTTACTGTTAAATTCGGAAGTACTAAAAGAATATAATTACTGTGGCTCCATAATTATACACTTTTTAAAGCCTTGATAGATAGAAAAAAAGTGTCTTGAACATAAGGGTCATGATATAAAATATTGCAGAAGTCGTTAAAAGGTCAACCCATTAAGTTGCTTCATTGTTAGCAGAGTTTTAGAAGTATGCAACTATTATAGTGACTATGCAAATCAGGCCTGATGATCAAACTTAGGATGAGTAATTGCAATCAAGTATTAATAATACTGATCATTAATACCTGACTAAATCGTTTTAAAAATACTTTATCTTTAGGGACTTATAAAAAGAAAAATTACGATTTTATTAAAAACCAACCAATCATACAGCATGGGTCTAACTTAAATATTTACTTAGGATGGGCTAACTTTTGGAGTTAAATTTACAATGGTTTCTCGAGTTATGTAAAAGGAAGATTAAAGTACACAAAACTAAAATAGTTTTATATAAACTATTTCGGAAATTAGATAAAATTCGAATAATGTAGCAGAATTCCGTAATTAATTTACATAGGATTTATTTCAGTATGGTTGATATAATATATATATTAAATTTATATAATAGTTCACATAATAGACGAAATCAATATTCTTTTACAGACGCTTATCAGTGGCTGTGATAGATAAAATATTTCGTTTTTGAATTTAATGTATTATGCCCTCGATATCATTCGTCGTCATTTTAAATTATTATTTTTAGAAATTTAACAATAAGACTGATATAATTTTTACAGATATGGCAATTTGAAAATTTATTTATTGTTATATATATATACAAAAGAATATTTTAATAACAACACAAGTGTCATCAGCGTTATTATAATTTTGAAACAATTACTTTATAAATATTTATATTCAAAATGATACATTTTATTTTATCATCTGTGTAATACCATTGGAACAAAGCCAACAAAGACTTACCTTTTAAAGCCATTGTGGGCAATAAAGCCAGAGCCTGCAGCATGGACCAGAAACAAGATCTCTCGCTCCTCATTCCGTCCACATCAACTATTCACACATCACCCGAAACAGTACATTTTACGTCCGCGAACACTCGCGCATTCATTTATTACTCCGAATGGTTCATTTATTTTTTCTCTACCTTCATTTATTTTACGTAAACTATTCTGATTGGTATGAGTGAGTTCCGATTTCAGATATAAAATAAATTGGAAAATAAAATTTTCAGTGTATATTGCATATATTTTTACAATAAAATAGCAACATACATACATAAATTTTTATATATAATATTTTTATCACAAGGCTTCAGCTTATTACTATTTTAGTATTAAAACAATCATATCAAAATATACAACAAAACAAATATCATTAAATCATTCCATTTCGTTCAATGTTTCAATTCCAGCGGATTGATTGTAGCCAATTAGTTTGTTAGCTTTCTTTTTTTTATTACCAATCCATTGTTCCGCTCAAAATACATTATTCGATATTTGAAATTTATTGAATGAAAATTAATAGTTAAATCCTGTATCTATATCTGTCTGTATCTGTACATTAATTACATTTTTTACAAAACTTTGATTCCTTGATTTATTCTTGATTATAAATAATTTGAGTAATTTTCTTACGGTATGTCATATTTGTGTAATAATAATAAATTTAATCTACATTTTTAGTGCCACTCAAAACATATTACATATTACACAATTACAACAATAAAATATTTCGGGACCGAGATATTAGTTCCAAGTAATAGTTATAATATTGTTGTATAAAATAATAAATAATGTAATAATAATATTGTAATATATCGGTTTCGAATCATATACATTACATTTACCACTGAAATAAACCACTCGAATCTTTTCATTTATTCACTAACATCGCAACAAGTCACGACTAGTTCCAACCGCTACGCGAGCGACCGAACCGTATCGAGTCCCGTAGCACACTGAATGCCACGTAGCACACAGCTACGTTTCTGCTACGTAGCGGCTACGTAACACCGCATGAAAAGGTTACCGCTCAAACGTTTAAACCTTGCGCCTTTGCATGAATAGGAATACGAATGTGTTTTGTTTCCTTTTCCCGGTGTTCTATTTTCGAAAACAAAGAGTGTTTGGATTTCCTTATGTAAAGGCTATTTTTTTTAAATATGCCGCAGGGACTGACTTTTGTTTGACATAAGACGTCTTAAGCTTTTGTCAGTTGCTTTGTTGACGATTAAAAAAAGTTATGTTCGTTTTAAATTGTGCTGGTGCATTTTCGAGCAAAACTAAGACTATTACAAGCTCTATACTTTGTGTATTTTTTAATTTTATTCCCCTATACAAATATTTTTGATCCTAGAATCAATGCATTGTATGTATTGACTACTAAAATAACTTTGTAATAATTGATACTTACATCTTGTCTATCCGTGAACAAGATTGCTGCAAAGCATTCGAAACGTCGGGTTAAATTTAAAATGTAACACAATTATACGCGAGTTTAATCCGTAAAAAATAGTAATTTCAAATATGTACTCGTGAAAATCTAAGAAAACAACTAAAATAAGTTTCATAAACTAAAATAAGTTATATAGTAATAATTATTGCAAAGCACTTTATCGATTATAACAAGATTAGTGTCAAGGAAGCCCTTGGGTCACAAGTGTCACCTACTTAAGACAACGTTTTGAATGTCTATGAAAGGTTTCCTTAAGGAAACTAATTTAAACAACGAATTATTCAGAAACAATTTTTAATAGATATGGATTTTGATTTATGGTAAAATATTGCTTTGTATAAATGTCAATAAATATGCTCAAATTAATATTTTATAAGAGTAAAACTAAATTTTATTTGCAATTAGGTTGCAATTGAGTTGTAGTTTATATTTTGATTATACCAATATAAGATACCAAGATAAGACCATTTAATGAAAAAAAAAACGATATCTATATATCTCACATATATCTACATACAGTAATAATTTGATTATCAAATCATTATTTTAAGGTTTAATTAATATTAACGACTACCATAATTTATTTCAGGTGAAATTAAATATATTATTAGAAATAGTTTTGCATTCTAGATGTATGAAAAACAAATATTTTGCAGAACCTATAGCGTAACGTAATAAGCTCCACCCTTACAATAATATAATAACAATCATAAAATAACAATAATATAATATAAAGAATGATTTTAGTCACTGAAGTGTTAAAATTGTATACAGTAACAGAACAATACAGACAAGTCAACAGTGTTCGATACTAACAAGATTTCTCAATAACTGATTTAATAACAACTCTATATGTGACAAGCTTTAAAATATTTTAATTGACTCCAAAAGCAATTGATATAAACCCTATATATTTATTATTCCGGATAATAGATAGGGCCTTTTATCGATGACAAATATTTAATTTATCCATCAATAAAAACACTATCCATCATAATAACTCGTTGACCTGAAACCGATTGCAATGTGTTGACTTGTGTTTTATGTTGGGATATAACAAAAGTGGATATTCTATATCCATGTGTGTATGTGTACTGTGCTTATAAAAAAATATTATAATAAAAATATAATATTTCTAGTTATTATAAAAAAATATTTTTTCATCTATTTTGTCTTATATCTCTGTTCTCTTTTTCTGTATTTGTTATTATCAAGATTTTTGTTTATTTAATATGTTATATCCTATTATTATACTTCTAAAAAGAAATTCCTTAAATAAGATGGATACCAGCTCGTTGCCAGACCTTCGTAAGATATATATAGTAGCTATAGATTTATAAAAAAATCACTTAGATGAAGTATAAATTGTAAATCCTTCTTATTCTTTGTTAGGCTTTTTTTGCTGTGAGACTATTATTTTTTTATTATCTGGATTCCCAAATAGATATTCTCCTACTTACGGGGTGATGGTAGTGGCTATGTAACATTAGCACTTGCTAAAACCAGATAATTGACATACCTCGAAGTTGCATTGGAGTGTGCTTCGAAATGCTTGCATGTAAGTTAGGATTGCTCAAACAGAAGGTAGGGCTAACGGTCATTTACTAGAGATCTTCCCAATTGGCAGACAACTTACTTCTTCTTCTTTATTCGCGCAGACTCTTCTGTGAATCAATGTTGAAAATCATCAAGAAGATTTTAACCCTATACCAGCAAAGCAACAAAGAAAAACATTATTTTTTTTATTTTGTTCAAATACGTTCAATTATTTAAGTAAATTTTAGTAAATACAATAAGCATTTTTTTTTTTAATCTTCATTCTGAAGCCCAGTTTACACTGTGGGCCCAGGATGAATGGTCCAGATTTACGCTCCTTTATGATTAATGACAGGCTATGCTCGTTGAATCTCACCTAAGTAGACGTCCCATTTGTTAGTAAGATTAAGACCATAAGAATGATTGTTGAGAATCTTATGTTTATTTTATAAAAACTTGTAGAAACTTTAACATATTTCGTCGGTTGTTTTTTTGCAGATGTGTTTCTCTGTATTTGTAATGGTTGGATATTTAAACATGAATGCTTAAAATAATAGTATGTAAAAAAAAGTATATAAATATTCAATTACTGTAATGTATAATATATATGATAAACTTGTAATAGGATGTTTCTTTAAGAAGTTGAAATCACATCTTTAAAAATTTTACCATAAAATTAATGTTAAGGTTAAATCAACATACAAAACATTTTCCCGGCGAACATCGACTAAAACCAACTTTTCTCGAAAGTAATACTCTAGAAAATCAAGTTCTATAATAGAATCACGTATCGAACAATATTGTATCGTATCTGTTAAGGTAATCACGCATGTATAAAGTTCCCAAACTTTGTCATTAGGAGTGGGCAAATGTATGTGTCGAGCCTGTTATATCCACCAAACAGGTGAGGTTCAAAGCAGTAAAAGGGAGGAACTTTTAGCGTTTTGTAATTTTTTAAATGCAAATATGTATATACAATATTATTTATTACATGTTAAGTTAATTATCTGTCTTATAAATTAGCTAAATATTATGTTTTAAATTTGATAACGACATACGCAAATAGGTAAGAAAATGTTTTTTTTTTTTTATTTTAAACATAAATATATTCATAAATTTCTTTCAAATTCTGTGTAGCAATTGATCAATAAAATAGCCTAAATAGTTAATATTTATGGAAAAATAATTTAAGTTTTATTGACACGGCAAATATATAATCAAATTTAGTAAACCGTAAATCAATAAAGAAAATTATTAACATTTATCTGATTTTATTTTATTATTTTTATATTACTTGATATATTAAAAAATAATTTATTATATACCCGGCTGTACTCACGTAAAAACTATCAAAGTTTGTCCGTTTTGACGGTTCACTTCGCAATTCCAGCATATTCAGAGGTAATGTGTTATAGCCCCAAACGAGACTTGTCAGTTTACGTGAGTATAACCAGATTATTGTGTTAAAACAGTAATATCTGACTATAAATATAAAAAAATTAAACTAGTAGCAATAAACGCTGTAAGTTCTTTAATTGTACCACACGAAATGTAGGTGCGCAAACTGCCTAACTTCTTGCTATTATGTCAAAACAAGTTACATTGGAGCTTTTCGTTACAAGTATTCCCTTTTGGAAATTACTAAGCTTCATATCATTTCTAAACCACTTGATGTAAACAAATTGACACTTACTTAAACGTTTCCATAAAATTTCAAATTGTTATCCGTTTACAAAAAAAAAATGTAAAATGATCGGAGGTTATATACGCCAAATGAACTGTAAATGTAAAATAAATTATGCAAATTATTTTTCAAACGATAATTTATTCTATACCCATGTCACTTATAAAATTTATATTTTTATAAAGAACGTGAACACGAATATCCTTAACTTCCATCAGCAAATTATATTACGTGTTATCTTAAGAAAATATTAAAGCCATTTTTATTTCATCAATTTTCTGTCAGCTCTTTGAGGTGAGGGGTGAAAGGAAGGGATGTGATCTCATTTATACACCCTCAATGCCTACACATCGGTAGGAATTATTGGAATATTAATCTTCACTCGAGATGGAGAGGGCTTGACACGCAATGTTCATGTAAGCTCTTTAGGATATTGAAAACGTCTAACTTTTAATTAACGTGATAGTATTTGTTACATATTAATAAATAATCTTAATAGCTTTAACTGAAAACGTTTGTAAACAAGGAAATATTTATACACATATATATATTTTTATATAAAAATAAATTTTATTCCACCATACAAAATATCAGCTAATCTAAATATTCAAACGTGTCTCACTCTAAAAACAATCTAACTCACGCCCCAGATTTAGCACCCTGTCATTCCCAAAGGAAATATAAATACTGTATTGAAATATCGTACCTATAATGTATCGAAATCCCCTTCCCAGTAACTTATAGCAACCATTTTACCATGGTCCTTCGCCCTCTGTTGGTTACAAAACTTACGCCCGCATCTTAGGTTTGTGAAAACAACTTCAAAGGTCAAATTGTGTTGGGCAAGTTAAACGTTCGATGGCTTTGAAGCTACTTATGACTATGAATATTTATAACGTATTAGCAGAACGCTACCGGTTAAGTCTGTATGGTAAATAAAACTAGCTAAGTGAGACTCTGATTAACACGATTTTCAATAACACCTAGCAATTATGACGTATCAAATATAAATCAAAATATTCTCAAAATAAACAGGCTTAACTATTTCTAATTTTATTTAAAAAAATTAGAATAATATCGAAACGATGGTTTTTAGTTTGGAAAACCAGTAAAATATATAAAGTGGAGTTGTGATAAAATAAAAAATATTTACAAACTTATTATTTCATCACAACTCAATTTTCTAAAAGCGATTGGGTATCGACTTGATTAGAAGATTAAGATATGAGTCGGTAAGGCACTTTAAATGTAAATTATAAATGTTTATATAAAGAGTTCAATTTATATTCTAATTCGATGGCTTCCCGCTAGGGGGCGTCGTTGAAGACACTTCAACTAAATAGAATATGAGTTTGAGTTTTCTGAAATCCTATGCACTATATATATATATAAGTTTTGTATATAAGTTTTGTATTTAACTTTTTAATTTAAATTTTTTAATTCAATTAATAAGTTTGAAAATATGTGTACATAAAATAAAAATATAAAATACACTCATGAGCTTAGGAAAAAGCTAAATAGAGGATAATTATAGACTTCAGATCAATTATAGAACATTGAAGTTAACTATCAAGGCATTAATGTTAAAAACACAAGAGGAATTTCAATCTGTCATAATCCGTTACTTAAAACTCAATGAAAACAAAATATAGCCTTTAAGGATATAAATGTATTTAGAGTAAATAAACATAATAAAGAAAGAAATAAACATAATATAAATACAGTAAATCAACCAGATGTTGTTACATGTAATAAAATTTGTTGAATGAAATGGGCATTTACTCCTTATTTCTTAATATTTTATGCGAACGTTTTATGTATTAGAAATTATACTAGTTTTCATTTTAGTCCTACCTTCCTACCTTTTTGTACGAGAAAAAAAAATAAAAAAAATAATTACTTGTATTTATTTCACAAAATAACTTTAAAAGTTATGAAGTTAATATAAAAAATAAAATCGCGAAAAAAAATTGTTTCTGTTTAAAAACTTTTAACTCTAAAAATATTTGGTAGCCTAGATAACATTTTTAAAGTTATGTTCTTCAAAATAAAAAAAATATATAAGAGTATATGAATAAAAAAACTTTCTATGACGTATTCAATGCAACTTTCATATTGCTTTTTAATAAGTATTCATAAAAGTGATTGAACACAGTTTCACATAACGTTGAGCTGAATCGCTCACTAACTAATTAAGCATTTGAGCCAACAAGTACGGTCCGCCTCGATAACGTTAAGCCACCAAGAGATTGGCGTAAGCTTCGAGCTTTTAGCCCAAGAACAAAGTATCAATGCTAAAGTGAGATCAAAATAAAATAGTTATTTCCTATATTGCGATAATTATTTTTGCAACATTTATGTTTAAAAATAGAAATAACTCTTCTATTTTGATCCAATTTTACCATTAAGTTACTTGTTAAGTATGCTAAGTAAAATCGTAATAACAAATGTTTGAATTTTTTTATCGGCATGGAGGTAAATTCCATGCGCTAATTCTTGACTATTGACTTGATGTCAATATAAGTTATATATTTTTGTAGTAACTTACCACTTATTCCTTATAGAATGCCATGCGATTATATTTTAACTTTTATTCATTTTGCTCTTGCTATTTCTGGTTGTCATAATTTTCTACATATTTTAAGATAAAAAAATATTTAACTTAAAAAAAAAAATAACGTTTTGTATTGTTCTCATTATCTAGTATAATTTATTAAAAACATCAATTTCATAAATTATCCTAATTTCATAAAGTATCCTTTGTCACAGTAATACTCTTGATTATTTTTGTCCTCTGAGAGTTAAAAAGTGCCTAATAATTTAAGTAATTATTTATTCAAGATAAAAATATTTTCTACGAAGTTAGACGTTTGAAGATAATAGATAGAATAACGTGGCGCTATTTCGATAGATTACGAAGTTTTATGATAAAAAAGTAAATAATTGTAAAGAAAGAAAAAACTCAATAAAAACCACAAGAAAATAAAAAGTTTCTACATTTTTATCTATCGAGTACAAATACAAAAATAAGGATAACCCAAATAACCATCAATAATTCTTAATTACAATTAACAGATACAAGAACCAATGTACAGACAGCTTCAAAGGTCGATGATAATATTAAAAGTTTTAAAATAGCTATACACCATATTATACCAAAAACTGTTAAACATCACAATTGCCAATATTGAATGAAAATGAGTAGAGTCCAAATTATAACTGACACAAATATATAATTTTGTCATTGTCATGAAATGAAAGTTGAGAGAAGGAATTTAGGGGCTCTTTCTTCGTATTCCAGTTTTAAAACAGCCATGACACATTACAAAAATAATATATTAATGATTTAAAAACATTGTTTAATTACTAATTTTTGTTTTTATTATAGATGATTTATGATGATTCATTTTTACTTACAGTACTTCTTTTTATAAGTTCCACTTTATTATAAAAATATTGTATTTTTGAAATGCCAATATTTTTAAAATATCTTTCCGTCTATTGTCACTTAGAACAAGGGCAAACTACATAATACGTTAAATTAAATAAAATCTGTCTGGAACATAACACGTGTTTGGTGAATTAGACAACCTGATATTTAGGTAATTTGAACTCTAATGATATTCATTCAATATTGGCATTTGTCATGTTTCGCCATTATCAGGTATAACATGGTGTACCGTATGGTGTTTAGCTATTTTTGAACTTTTAATATGGTCATCGAATTTTGAAGCTTACTGTCCATACAATATGAATAAACGTATGCAATATGGGATAGTAATAATAATAAACGCCACAAATTAACACATGGAAACTAAGACAATCTTATTAAAAACTAATCTTGCAGAGTTTAAATAATAATGAAGCGACATATTTACTCATATGAGCCACTTTATATAACTGAATCATTCCCCGATTCCTTGAATAAACTGTGTTGTGTCCTTTCAGTTGTTGTTATATTAAAATGAATAAAGTTATGTGCTTGATATTTTAAGATAGGACCAACAGTTTAAAACTTGATATAAGCATGGCTTTATTAAAGTTAACGTATAATATAGGTATCTACTGTTTTTTAGCAATCAGCTTTAAAGTTTCGTTCTAATCGATACAGTATGTTTACAACGTAACTCAGATTGCCTGTGACCTCTGTCTCCCTTCTGATTTCCCTCGAGATTATGATTGAAAATTTTATTTTATTTTTATGTTTTGCTATGACATTTTAGTATATAAACAATTGTATCAAAGAATCATATGCCAGAAAGAATCATTTATTTCATATATTATGTAATCTTATAACCTTATTGACAACAATTTATAATTATCTAATAAATATGATTCCGTTTACGACTGTGTTATATCTGAATATGTAAAAGTAATTAAGGTATTGAAAACATCGTAATTCAATTATTGTAGATCTTAGTAACACGTAATCGAAACTTTTTATTTAATAATCACGTTACGTTAATATATAAACTTATTTTTATCAAATCAATATCAAACTTATTCAACGAGTAGTGCCAAATAAAGCTCATTTTCAAAATATTATTCAGCGTAATTTGGGCTAAATGGCATTATAAGTTTACAAAATCTACTGTTATTAAATAGTAAGACTTTCGTGATCCATAATTACTATTGTAAGTTTCATAAACTCAGTTCATGCCGCCATTCCAATATGCGACGAGCTCATGAATAAGAACCCCAGACGGGTTAGAGACTGCTTGGACTAGTTGGACAATTTCCGATAAATTTATCGTGAATACAACCGGATAGCTAAAGATGTTAAATAATTAACACGAAAGTCTCTTAGTTTTAATCATTATCCTTGAAATAATTACTAATTATTTTAAATACAGATCAGTCTTTTATCGAATATAAAAATACGGTATTATGTATTTTTGGAATAAAAAAAATAATTTGTGGACATTTTTAATCTAAACTTACATTATAAAACTTACAAAGATAAAGATAAAAATAAACTTCTTCTCCTCTTAACTTATAAGCTACACTCATTATTTGCAATAAGTATCTATTCAATAATTTTTTGTTAAATTTGATTTGTTTACTGTTATCATTATTATTACATAATTCAACTTTCTTTTTTTTTTGTTTGGGTTTATTTTCATTTGGTTCTTAGTTTTTAGTTACACTTATTAAGTTTTCTTTGTTGTAGTTGTTGCAATCGTATCCTAGGTTTAAGCGTCTAATATCACGACGAAGTCTAAGAGTCCTTTATCTCCGACACCTCCTCTGTTGTTGTGGTAGTATCCAAAGTTGAAGAGTCCGTTATCTCCGCGGAAATCTCCTCTGTTGTTGTGGTCGTATCCAAAGTTGAAGAGTCTGTTATCATCTCAGACACCTCCTCTGTTGTTGTGGTCGTATCCAAAGTTGAAGAGTCCGTTATCTCTGGGGTCACGTCCTCTGTTGCTGTAGTCATATCAAAAATTGTAGAGTTTGTTATCTCCGTGTATAGCTCTTCAGTTTCTGTGGTCGTATCCGACATTGTAGAGTTTTTTATATTCGAAGGCGGTGCCTCTGTTGTTGTAGTGTTCGAATTAATCATTTCCCTTAACTCTTTTACTTCATTTTTCAATCTATTTTTCTGATTTGATAGAGCCCACGTCGACACCATTAAACTAAAACTCAGCATTCCAAGTAACACTATTATTTTATTATCCTTAGCCCATGCCAAAGTCCTATTGAAATGATATCTGAATGTATTCATTTTAATTGATTATTATTGACACAACCTATTCTATTGACAGTATCGAACTAATAGCATATTTTTGATAAAACTCAAGTTATTATCTTTGCATTTTATCAGATCACATAAAGATATGATACAATTTATCTACGCTTCATAAAATTGTACCGTTTTTATGTTTGGTAATGATAAATACTTATTTGAGGTATAATATATAATGTATATTTGATTATAATTAGGAAATAGTTATATAATTCAAAAAAATCTAAATTCTATTATTTTACAAATAAATTCATATAAGTTATAAAAATACTATCACTTTATTATAACAAATAACCAAGAATAATAATTATTATATATTGTGTAAATGAGTGTAGTAAGTATAGTGCAGTGGAAAAAGTAATAAATATATTAAAAAACACGATCAATATATTTTAAACGATTTGTATTAAACTAATGAAAACACAAAATTACAAGGTGTAATGTATGAATTCAAAATAATAGTAACAAGAAAATAATTATTTGATAAAATCAATTATATATTAAAATGTCAAAGAAACAAAACATAAAAATGAAATCAAATTTTCAATTACAATCTCGAGGGAAATCAGACTGAAGCGAGTCACAAGCGATCTGAGTCATGTTGTAAACATACCGTATTGATTAGAATGATACTTTACAGTTAAAAATAATACCTAGATATATTAAACTTCAATAATAAGAAAAAATCCCAATCCTTTACCGTTAAAGCAGCGTGGTTATGGAATTCCCTAACAACTGATATAACATCAAGTTTCTCTAGTATGATCTTTAAACGAAGATTAAAGCATCATTTTCTGTCACAAGCATATATATTCTATATATGTATATATTGCTATTGTATGTATAATTTGTATTTATATAGATATAAATATGTATATTATATTCAGTATTATTATTATGTATCTGTAGAATTTTATAGAAATATCTATGTACCTATCTCTGCCATCTGAAACACCCTGTCCAACACTCGTGGGTAGCTGGAAGAGATATCTTTGTAGAGATACGCTCATCCTATGTATACCTTTTGTTTTTAATTTTTTTTATGTAACATTCTTTGGTACATGAAATAAATAAAATTAAAAAAAAATAAAAAATATCACATCAAGAGAGTCAAATACATGATTTATAATTAGAAACTATTTTTCATATGTATAAAATTGTATCAGACTCAAATAAACAAGAAAGTTAAATATTTTTATATCAGTCTAAAATAGACATTTGTTACGGACACAACAGAGCCAACCCTAAGAGTCTAATAGAAAGTGATTTTGGTATCTGTTGATTAAGCGATACAAAGTTGGGTCGTACGAGCAATTGTATCTCTTAATAATTAGAATAACTTAGTTCCATGTGTTAATGTGAGGCGGTGTATTGTTATTACTACTGTATGTAATATTGTTTTTTATTCAGTTTTTCTGTTTTTTTTAAGTAATTAAGTATAGTTAACTAAAGTGTACTTTCAGTTTTTTTTTCCCATGTACTCAAAAAAAATCATAAAAATTAAGAAATTATAAGTAATAGTTGTCCTTTTTCTCAATTCAATTTACCATTGATACTTTGTTCTTTGGCTAAAAGCCCGAAGCTTACGCCAATCTCTTGGCGGCTTAACGTTATCGAGGCGGACCGACCGTACTTGTTGGCACAAATGCTTAATTAGTTAGTGAGCGATTCAGCTCGACGTTCTGTAAAACTGCGCTCAATCACTTTTACGAATACGCATTGAAAAGTAATATGAAACTTCAATTCAATGTGTTATAGAAACTAAAGAAGAGCGCTTTTTAACACTTTGTTATATGCTTCTGTTGTTATTCGTATGTTTGCCTATCTATATTAAATGTCAGCTAAACGTTTTGAAATGATTTCTAACTACAGAAGAAATAACCAGTTACAACAAATTCATAAGTCAACAAAATTCAATTTGTTTTTTTTTTTAATAAAAAATACTGTTTTGACCGGCAGCGCAAATAAAATATAAATGCGAAAAAAAGCTGCGAAATAAAAGGTTTCTTTAAAAATTTTTAGAACACAACACTGCAAAACAATTAAAAATTCTATCTAGTTTTAAATTGCCTATAAAAATTTTCAATTTTGCAAAAAAAAATACACATGTTTGACACGTGTCCTGTCACTGACACCTTAATTTATTATTTCTGTTAATAACATAATAAATAACAAAGATATAAAAGGTACTACGTAAACGTATAGCAGGATACAGCAGTATACTGCTATCAATGACACTTTCTAGAAGTTGTGGTTGATAGTTTATTTGGTCTAGACAACGCTAGCAACTCACGCGAAATTGCCATCTTAAATAACTAAAATATCTTTTGTGTACAAATGAAGTAGATATTAATTCATTTAACATTTAAATTATACAATAACTTTATCTACAGTAGTCTTATCTAGTTTAGAATTAATAACCAACTCTTATCTAATGAGTGTTTCTATATTATCTAAAATTTCTTTTACAATGAAATAACTTTATTCCATATCAGAAATGATAAACACACATTTATATTAAAAAGCGTCACTACTATATCTAATAATAAATCTATAGTTCAGTGGATATCATTTTATATATTTCGTGCCGTGAATTATTCTTATTTCTATTCACAAAGCCTTTTAATGAATTACCATGATTGTAAAGTCTGCCCGTGCCTAAAGGAAACGGTTCATAAATTTTAATAAAACCGAAATTATGTCACATTACGAGATTGTATCTGGAAGGATATCACTTGAATATTAATATTTTATATTAAAGTTTATATTAATTACGATGTATGACATTTCCAGCTCACAACAGATTATAATAAAAATAATATTCATATTCAAAATTGATAGTCTCACAATAGTATTTTCAGTTTAAACATTCTTAGAATATCAGTAGACTACGGTCTTAATAAAATAGTCATCTGAATAGCATTTGAAGTTATTTATTGACCCCTACTATTATCATTTGAAACCGTAAATTAATAAGATAAATAATTTTAATACTATACTATTCATTTTATTGTTTATAAAATATATAGAAGTTTTTTGCTTACCAAAAAACGAAACTGCTTATATATTGAAAAGAAAATAACAATATTTATATATTGAATAGAAAATATATAATGTGGTTAATAATAAAATAAAGAAAATTTATATTAGCACCGCAACTTTTAAATTAAATAAACTGGAACCTCAAAATCTCTTAGTAGCACTCCGAAAGTATTAGAGCGATTCAATAGCAATGAAATACTTAATAAGCGAATGGCATCGCCTCCACTTACCGTCTACAGCTAGTTTATGAACGGGTCCACTGTATTTATCACAACTAAGTAAGCACTGAGGTACGAATAAATAATGCTGTTTTTATGGATGCGCCAAATAAGTTCTATCGATTAGAAATATACGTTAGTTATATTTATTTAAAACAATTGAGAAGCACTATTTCAAACATATGTTTAAGACTTTGTGAAAATAGTGAGTGTGAGCTTAATTTGAGTCTGAATAAAAAAAACGCACATTAACAAACATCGCTCGTGTATACCCGAGTGATATTTTTTAATGTGTGTTTTCGCCTTAAAATCTATTCCTCAAAAATCAGCTATAAAGAAAAGTTTCATCAAAGACCGAACAGATGGCGGTACATGACCTGAAACAAGTCACTCGCGAGATATTTCCAAACCATTGGTTTTCTAAATTCACAAATATAGCTCAAAAAAGTCTTGAAAATAATATATTCCACAGATATTGTTGAAGAAAACTAGGATAGATTTAATCAATCTTAAAAAATCCCTCAGCGAATATTCCAATTCATAGTACTTAGTGCTGATTACCTTCTCAAGAGATTACGGCTTCTAATTTAACTGGATATAACCTGTATTAGCTTTTTTCCTGTCAAGTAATAGGTCGAAGACTTTTCTTTGCCCCATTTTGATTAAGTTCTGATTAATAAATTTATTTGTAAGTTACAGAATTTGAATATTTTAAAAGAACTATAAACTTCTTTTGGATTGAAATTTGTCAATTAATTATTTGATAATAAAAGTCTCTGGAAAATCAATTATAGTCCAAATGACATGATCCCTGAAAATTGATATTACAGATTAATAAAGGAACTCTTTCTTTGTGGTTATTAATATCTCAATTACCCTAAGGCATATGAAATATGCTATTTCCTTAATCATCTGTCGCTGAAATGATTTCCCGCGAGTTTCACGCCTCAAGTAAAATACGAAATATAATTACTTCATTTCATTCAAGTACTATTATTATTATTTTTATTTAAATATGAGAATTATTTATTTATTTACTTATTTTTTTTTTTTATATTTTCCACTTTCACTTGTGTACGTCAAATGGAAGTGCCAGGAGGGCCTATTTCGATGCCTTACTTATCGAAATAAGCCCTTCTGTAGAGTCACTGTCCAGCTTATAACTAAAGCAACGAGGGTTCCAAGCGCGGTCTGGTCTGAGAAGAACCACACAACAAACTCAGCCGGGCTTTTTTTTGTATTGTGATGACAAACGTCCATATATAGTAAACAATTTACGAACAACTAGAACCATCGCAATCAATTCCTTGTGGAGGCTAAATTATAAAAACCAATTAAGCAAATTAAATTAAACTATAATTATGAAACTGAGCCAGCAAGACGACCAGTCACCGCAAGCAGCACCCGTTAAAATAATATTATAAAGTTAATCTATCTAGCTTGAGAATATGGTATACACTCTCTTTACAAGTTCACTTATTATAAATACAATATTAAGTTTTCAATTCTTTATAAATTTTTATTTAATAATATGTTATTTAAACTGACGATTATGTTATTTTATCTTAACTTAATAAGAGAAAACTATAATTATATTATTCTTAAAAATAATCATAAAAAAGTTTTTATTTTTCTAAATATGAAATTCAACATAAAAAAGTGTATACTTTGAATTATATTTTCAATAAACTTTGCAGTTTATAATATTCTAGAAATATATTCATTTCCTTTTACTAATTTAAAGCTTTATTTTATTTACTCCTTCAAATAATATGTTTTGATAATTTAGCGCTAAATATTCAACTGCTCATTAAGTAGTCTCGTTTATTTGACACGCCGTCCTCATTAAACGAAGTTGCTGAGAACTTTTTAAGGGAAGCATAAAGCTTTATTTTATATATTTTCTCCTTATTTAATTCAATGAAACGAATTGAAAATATTAATTAATTTTATTTATTTATTTATGTACATTGGATAAGCTTAACTCTAATAAGAGATCTCTACCAAATATATCGAACCGCAGAAATAGGTACTATAGACATACATAAATACGTATATATACAAATATAAATTAATTAATTATATTACATTTAGATATAAATTACATATAAAGTAAATATATTTATTTTTGACTTATAAAAATAGTAAACTTAACTGAATACACCACAAAATTAATAAAACTCATTTATAACAAAATCTCATTAAGACCAGTAAATATAAATATAATAAATGAAACATAATAAAAAATATTTCTGTTTCTGTTATTACATCATTATATTTTTATTGTCTCAGAACAACAAAACTAATTAAAACCGCACGAAAATCTCCAACGGGCTTAAACGAATAAGATAAATTACTAAGTTTTATTACGAAAAACAGACACCTATTTATACAACGCTTTTTGCCCAGAAAACTTTAACCGTATTTTTAAATACAAATACAAGTTTAAACAGTCATTCTAAAATTTCTTATGTAAAAACGAGTTAAACGGTGTTAAAAGGTTGAAGTATGTATTTCTATCTGTCTGTGACGTCATGCATCGTAAACGACTGATCTCATAATATTTAATTAATCATTTTGGTTAAATATATTAATAAACTAGCTGTTACTACTAATTCATTTATACGTCCTCTTCAACCTCCGACAAAATATGTGTTGCAATATTTTTTATATTTGAACTCGTATTCACCCGCAACTGCACATGTTCAGACATGTTCAAATTCAGATATGAGTAACATTTTTAAAACACAATAACCACTGTGACCAAATATTGGTAGCGAGTAGATACATCATGCGCTTCATAGCCCAGTTAATATCACAAGCAGGCGGAGCCAAGTAGGTCTTTGCAACTGGATTGTCGGAGATAAAAAAGTTAAAAGTTTAAGTATGAAGTATTTTAAATTTATCTTATATTATATAATAATCGTTTTAAGTTAACAGTAGAACATAAAAATTGCAAAATTCTATCTATGAATATTTATTGCGGATTTTTTGTAAAATTACAATAGCTTTTTAATTCTCTTTTACATTATTATTTAATGTATTTCCACTGGTTTAAGTAGCGTACTTGACTGAAGCACCCTGCAGACAATACTTTTTTGCCGACCTCTTCATCAACAATTGTTATATAACTGTCAATTTACTTAAATACTTGATAAAATATATCTTTACACCTGCTAAATCTTCTCCTCTTCTCCTCCTTTCTACTATCTCTGTTTCCTTTCCCCTTTTTTAAAAATGTATTCACAAAAACCACCTCTGTACCACCTGTATGTATGATTTGCAATTATATGGGAGCGCATGCTTCGTAAAACTTGTATACGGATATTGAATACGTTAATGCAGATTTAAACCGCATCCAGATATAAGCAAAGCATTTGGCCTTTTATTTATTGCAAAAAGTTCCAGGTTATTTTAATTGGAAGCAAGCATATATATCGAAAAATAAATTTAAATAACATATGTCATTTAATCAAGATATAACAACTTCAATGCTATTTTTTAAACACTCTCAAAAATGTTAGTACAATTGACTACAATTTATCCTGGTCAGCTCAATTACATGTAGTAAGTAAACAGCTTGATTATTCTTTGTAGTCTTTGAAACATGTGCAAATGTGTTCTCTTGAAAACAAAAATACTTTAACCTAAACGTTGTTACTTCCTGGTCTTGATATTGACGACGTCTGTTATCTAGATGCCACACGAGAGCTACTTGAAAAACTAGAGTTATAAAACTTTTGTGTCCAAAATTTACCTATGAATTGTATACGATCACATATCTGAATATCAATGAATAATACATATTTTCACAATCTTTTTTAAAATCTTGGAAAATTCTGCACCAGGATACTTACTCGATTGATCTATTCGGTCAAGTTCTAATAATTGTGTTTTTAAAACCCCTTTATTTACCCCCATTCCTTTAAAGTTACTTTATATTCAGATTCTTTTACAGTGATAATTTTGCGTATTTGAAATTTACTCACTGAAACAGTTAAGAACTGTCCGAATATGAAATGTTTTAAGTAGAAATTAAAGAAGTAGTATCACTTTCTTAAATAATTACAAATATTCAGAATTTATTCCTTTATATGTATTATTTATATAATTTTTAGTGTGTGTATCTATAGAGAATATATCTATACCTATAATAAAGCTAAAGAGTTTGTAAGTCTTTTTGTGGAAGATATTCGAAAATAAGTTGATTGGCGATAATTAGAAACGATAACAGCACACGTTCCAAAAGTTTTAAATTTTTATTCTGTTTGTCTGTTTATTTGACCTCAAAATTAAGTGAAAATTAGCGGCACTGATTTTGATTAAACTTCAACTAGTCGAGAAAACCCCGGGCGGGATTTAGGCTACAAATATTCAACCTTTTTAGGAGATCTGGAGCCAATACTCTTAAAAGATTTAGATTTTTCGTTAAATATTATGGCGCTTTGTTAGAAAAAAAAAAATAGCAATAATGTAAAGTTTTTTTTTGTAACTATTGAGGCTTATCATTTACATTTAGATAAATAAATTTATATAATTAATCTGACTATATCATATGAAAATTTATCGTCGAGTCAGATTTTTATAATTTTTTTGAGAAATTGTAATACGCGCCATCTAACAGGACAAACGGAAAGTACATAAACAGTTACCTCGACCGGAATTTTGTTTCAAGTATACAATCGTTTTCGGTGACGGCGGCGACTTGAGGGTTTAGCGAACATAGAGAGTAGAAAGGGGAGCCCCCTAGTATTTATATATTATTATTATTATTTATATCTATATATATGTTATGTAATATTAGGGTGTGTATATATTAATAATATAAATATAAGTATTCTTTTACATCATTTTAAATATCTTAAAGTGTTATAATTTTCTGTTTTATAACTTATACCATTTTTATATTTATGTTTCTATTATATAATTCAACCTACATGCTTTATGAACATCTTGTATACACTTCAGCTCAGCTGAAAGAAGTCTCTTTATTGGGATAAACTATCCCATAACCACATTTTATCATGAAGATATCCATGTACAACTGAGGTTCATAAATAATCACAAAATCTATAGATGGAAAGCGTACGAAAACGGTTTTTGATATTTTTTGAAATTATCGTGTTCATACAGATAAGCAGACGCGGTCAGAGACTTCATTTTATAAAGTATAGATAAGATTATTTTAATAATTTCAAACTGACGATTGCTGGTTATTGCTGACTCCGATCAACCATACAATAAGCTATTTTTAAAGTTATTGTAATTAACTTTTATACATTTTTATTAAGTAATTTTAAATAAAAAAGAGACCAAAGATATAAAACGATTGTTTTGAATTAAAACTATTTTTTACGGATTTAACTCAACTCAACTAAAGTGTCTGTCACTTACATCTCGTCTATTCGTAAACACGATTGCTTCAAAACATTCGAAACATCGGGTTAAAATAAAAATATAACCAAATTGTACGCGAGTTTAACCCTTAAATAATAGTTTTATTTCAAATGTGTGCTCGTGAAAATCTAAGAAAATACGATTGTTTTGATTGATGACTTGACCTCCATAGAATTTTATTACAGGGGTAGATAATAGATTCAGGGCTAATAACGTAAGACAATATGTAAAAACCAGATACAAATTACTTATATAACTAGTCTTATCATGAATATTAAGCACCGCTTACAAGCTGTCAGTTTATCCAATTTACTTTGTAACGTAAACCTTCCTTGAGAGAATAATTAATTTCGAATACATGAAGTAAATGAAGCTTTGTTTAATTGAAGGTTAATTTGTAACTAGTGACATTAGTGAGATAAAATACATATACATATAGTTAATGTAATTAAAGTTTATGTGCCATTAATTATTATCATATTGAAGTATTATGCACTTGGGAAATCGTACTATATGTAAAATAAAATACAAAAAGGTTAATGTGTGCATTCTAATTATGTATCATATCATCATTTCAATAAAATCAAGGACAAATTGAATACTACTGATAAGATTAAAAATTGTATATCTTTTTTTGATATCTTCCTGTACAATGACAAATAGAATCTTTATATGTCTATCAAATATTTTTTTTTTAGTCAATATTTCACAATACTTTACAAAGAATATAATTATTAAATTTACTAATATTTAAATTACTTTAATTACAACGCCTGTTATAGTTTTTTTTGTTTTGTAGGTATTTTTTGTACATTACTCACTACGTGATATATTTTAATTTTCCAACATTTATCTTTGTTTATAATAAATTTTTTAAGTAGTTACATAATCAACATTTTTGAAATAAACCGCAACTGAATCAATTTTTAATCACTGGAATAGTAATTTGTGAAAACTAAAAAATAAATACAATTTTAATATTAAATGTACAAAAGCAGATAAAATAGTATATTTAGAATAAAAAGATAATTTATATCAGTAAATGATCCTTTTATCCTTATCAATTAACTCAAAATCTTCCACGCTCGTCGCATCTATTGTGACGTTTCCAAAGAAAGAAAGTATTATAACAAAATATATTATATCAAGAGATAACATATAATGTTTCATATTTACGATTTAAACATAATGGAGCGGAATGATCGGTCGTTGAGGATATAACCGTTAACAACCGACCAATAAATATGTATCCATAACCAACACTATCCTTTACAGGGCAGTAAATTATATGAATCGCTTCACAGAGATTGACAATGCAATTTACAGCTTTGATATCACGAAAATGTTATTTCGTTTATATATAATATACATTTTATGTAATAGTTATATACGCAACTCTGGAAACTTAATAGATGTATAAACAAGTGGGTTCTTAAGAAATACGTCAATAAATATTATTTTGAGAGTATTAAGTAGATAATGCATTTTATCACTTTGTGGACAATTTATCAAATGAATAAACATATACATGCGATTCCGTAGATAATGATTGACAGTTTATTTCAACGTGATGAGGTCTTACATATTCTTTAATTTTATCTAATCTAAAAAAATTAAGAAACTGCTAGAAATATATGGCGAAAGAAACGATTGACTAACAGATACTAAAATGTCGTCATTTGTGAAACCGTTTCCCGCAAATATATTATAATATAATACATTAAAAATCTGATACGTGGGTTTATTTATATTTTTTTCAACCTTGGTAAGTATTAATGAAATAGATATTCTCTTACTTATTGATCAGATGTTTTAATTCATTAGTAAGTTTAACAGTTTCGGATTTACAAAGCACTACAGAACCTATTAATGTGAGATAAATAACAAATATCGATTTAATTAAATTGTGGTATAAATACTAAAAGTTTTATTAATTCATTCATTCATTCATTCATTCATTTATTCATTCATTCATTCATTCATTCATTCATTTATTCATTCATTCATTCATTCATTCATTCATTCATGCATTCATTCACTTTATTTCTTTATTTTTCTTTATAAAGTTTTAAAGAAAATACTTTATTATAGGTACTTATCAACAACTTCACAACTCAAGAAATCCAAATCAAATATTCATTCTGCAATTTTCGTGCATTCCTTTATTGGAATAGTCAGGATCTACTATCTCAGTGTATTACAATATTTTAAGTTTTTTGCTGTTAAAGCTCACAATAAGCGTATTTTAGAAAGATAATAGCATAAAATCAGTATAACTACTAAATTTCATTTTTGCGCTGTTCCGAACCACGAATTTCTGTTTAGCATAAAAATATTTCGTTCATAAAACGGTTCTCTTTAAGACCAGGAAGAAAGCAATATCTTGAGTACTATATTTCTTACGTATATATAAAAATGTAAACTAGATAATAAAATTACCTTTTTATCACCTACGTCGAAAAGTCGTTAGTTTTTCAAAAATCAATAACCACTGAATTTTTTTCTGATGAAATTTCGTTTCCTTATTAAAGAACTTATTTAATAACTTTTTGCTTAAAATTAAAAATAATTTATTCTATAGCCTAATTTTCTTAATAATTAGCACAATTATTCAAATTATACATTTTTGATAAACCACATCAGGTTACAGTTACAGGTTACAGTTATCGACACATTTTTTTTTCTTTTACTCTGTCTAAATTAATGCTTGACTACATTCAACCTGATGGGAAGTGGAAATGTAGTCATAGATGGTAAGGCGCATTAACTCTGTAACCTATTCACTTTTCTCTTGAAGACACCCCCATTATATTCAGATAGAAATACCGACGCAGGCAAGCTGTTCCTATTATACAATATGAAAACGATTGATGCAAAGCATTCGAAACGTCGGGTTAAACCAACCAACAAAATGTAACCAAATTATGCGCGAGTATAATCCGTTAAAAATAATTTTAATTCAAATGTGTACTCGTGAAAAGCTAAGAAAATACTATGTATTGAAGAACTAGTAGAACCGAAAAATATATTGAAATCTAATTTTCGTTTTCAAAAAAAATCATCATACTATGCATCTATTCATTCCGAATGATAGTTTTACAGAAATAACTACTTCTTTTAAAATATTCCACCACTTAAAATATTGAAAAATTCATTACTTACCTTTCAATATTTAAATACAGAGAACTCTTGAAGTATTCCATTTAAACAAAGAAAACGGAAAGAAATTTCAATATAATGAGAATATTTGAATTAAATTATTATTCTTCAACATGCTTGTAAATTAGAGAATTATTTTGACAACTTTCTTAGATATAAAGCGAAATTGATATACGGACCAAATACATGCAATCAACTGCTAACATAACTTGAATGAGAATATCTGTCGTATTTTAGGGGCCAAATAAATTACTGCATAATCTCATATTTTTCGTGTAATTAAAAAGTGGATTGATCTCTTACTCTGAAACATTGTAACCAAGGCTATAATTTATCAAAGATTGTATATAAATTTATATTTATATTTCGATCTTGTTATAATTGTCCTAAACTAATATTATCCCCGGAAAGCCAACTTTGAATAAAAAAAAATTGTACTTTCAACAACTTTATTTTCAAATAAAAAGTTCTCATCACTACAGCTCAGTTTTAATTTCCGCGAATTATTTGAGAAAAGCTGTACAAGCTTGGCGGTAACTTGTCATTATGGGCTCACCTATGTGTGCCTCGGTCTTATATTTACACGATCTTCCATCAATAATCTTTTTGCTGGCCTCTAAAGTAATTGGTATATCTAAAGTATTGTAGTATTGGTACATCTTTGTAATTTTATTGTTAAGTTTTTAAATATTGTTTGTTTCTGCAATGAATAAATGAATAAATAAATAAAATATAGTTTTCAGAAGTATAACGATATTAATTTTTATTAATCAGTGTTTAAAGTATATCTTTAAACATATCATTTTTATTTTCCTATATTTGTAAATACAGTATAACGTATACAAATTTTTTAAGCATGTTACATAACGTAACTGTATGGAAAGCGCCTAAGTTGAATTCCTATTACTTTGTATTTAATATTATATTCTGTCGATACAGCATTTGCGTAATGTTCCCATAAGTTTTATTGTATAAGATATTTTGTAAGAATGACCATTCCTTATTCCCACTTCGAAGGGGAATCATCATTCATAGGTTTAGTTTGTTTTAATTAGATTAAAGTTAATTTTAAAATCATTTCGGGTTTTTTTTAAGTCCTCTGGCTGTCGCAAACGTAATTGGCGCAGTCGGTAGGATATTCGCGGGAGACTTCAAGACCACATCTCACATCGATAATCGCGTCGCGAGTCACCCGGGTTGGCTATCAAGCACCGTTCCGGATATCCTGAATCTACGGACCTGCTGCAGACCAGAGGAAGAATCCAAAAATCGATTCACGGAGAAAACCAAGAAATGATATATTTGTAAGTACACCTGAATTATTCTCGTGTTGCTCCTTTGAATCTTAAACCTCAAGATTTATCATCCCAGAGCATTTAGTTCGCGGGAGCCTGAATCGCGCCAGGCCCGCAGACAATTAGCAGATAATAATAGAGATATCATAGGATTAGATAATTTAGAGTTAGAAATCTTTAAGTTAAAAAAAGTAATAATGACGCCGTATAACCCAGACGAAATTTTTAAAGCCCTTCGTTTAGTCCCGGAATTTGATGGTAACCCTAACGTCCTTACTCGTTTCATTAAAATTTGCGATTCCTTAGCTACGCAATATCTTAGTAGTAACCCTGATAGCGAGTTTTCTAATATTTGTCTAATAAACGGAATTTTAAATAAAATAACAGGGACCGCTGCATGCACTATAAATTCAAACGGTATACCAGAAAGTTGGCTAGGCATTCGAACAGCCCTCATTAATAATTTCTCAGATCAACGTGACGAGACCGCTCTATATATGGACCTCTCTATAGCAACACAGTGCAATCGAACACCGCAGGAATTTTATAATCATTGCCAAACTTTATTTAGCACAATTATGACTTATGTGACCTTGCATGAGACCATACCTACCACAGTCCAAGCGAAACGAGAGCTTTACAAAAAAGTTACGATGCAGGCATATGTACGTGGTTTAAAAGAACCCTTAGGATCCCGTATACGATGCATGCGCCCGGATACGATTGAGAAAGCTCTTGAGTTCGTTCAAGAAGAGCTTAATGTCATGTATTTGCAACAACGTGACTCCCTTAAAGTCCAAACAACCCCTAAACCAACCCCTGCGTTACAACCAGTAGTATTTACTCCTACAAGACCTTATAACACTCCTGTACCTAACTGGCGAGCCCCGTTAAATCAGCGCCCTATGGGACCCCCACCGCAACCTTTTAAATTCCCGGTAAATGGACATAATCAACCACGCATGCCTACTAATACACAAAGAATGTTCGCTGCACCTCCACCAAATTACAACCCTCACAGTAACATTTTTAGATTACCACCCCGAAATAACCCATCTCAAGGCCATCAACCCATGAGTGGTGTCCAGCCCTTTACACCTAAAATTTTACCTTTAAATAATTATAATTCCCAATTAAATAATTTTAAATCAAGAGAAATGAATGTTAATGAATGTGCGACATATGACGACTCGTATTACGACCATTGTTACGAGCCGGAGTACAATTACTATACCGACTATTACGATACTGAGTTTGCCCCCGGATTTTCTCATGAATTAAATAATAATTTAAATGTGATTTCTGATAATAATTCTTTTGATTCTCAAACACAATTAGAACAACATCAACAGGATTTTCAGGAGATTTCGAAATCACAAAAAACCAAGATAGAAATAAATGTTCAGACGCAAAGACAGCTTCCGTATATACAAATAGAGAACCCTCCATTAAAATTTTTATTAGATACCGGTGCTAATCAATCTTTTATAAGTCCCGAAGCCGTCGAGAAATATTTCGCTCACTATCCCTTGAAATTAGATCCTTTTGAAGTAACCAACATACACGCGACAAGTAGGAATAATTACTCTATTAGCTTGCCGTGTTTCGCAGAATTTAACGATGTTAATGGTATTAAGTTCTTCGTATACCGATTTCATGAATACTTTGACGGACTTATAGGTTTAGACTTGTTAAGTAACTGGGAAGCTCGTATAGATTTAAAAGAACAAAAACTATTTACAAAAAATGCGTCAAACCCTATTCGAATGTATAAATCGTGTAATGTTAATTTATACGAAGATATGATCCCCGCGGAAACTTCTAAAATTATCCATATTCCCGTCAATATTAAAGAAGACGATGTTTTTATTAGAGAAAAAATACATGAATGCCCTACTTCTGTAGAACATAATCGTTGTTATTTAGATATCGAAAATCCAACATCAAACGATATTATATTCTCGCTCGATCGTCCGGCTCACGCGGATTTATTTAACGCTGAGTGCACGAGTACTCAACAACTAAAGACTCGCACACAAGACGTTATTTCACGCTTACGTACGGACTACCTAAACCCAGAGGAAAAGGCTAATCTCATAGCTCTTTATTCTCGTTTTTCTGACGTATTTTACATTGATGGTGAAAGATTAAAGTTCACAAATAAAATTAAACGCCGAATAATAACTACCGATGAAGTTTCTGTGCACGCTAAGAACTACCGATATCCCTTTATACACCGACAGGAGATAAAACTTGAGAGCCTTAATGACGGACCAGGACTATTACTTTTCAAACTCGGACCCATTAAACTAACTACGCACTATCATACATTCATACAGTATGTAAAATTCGATGACATCGAGACAAATATTCATTCATTAGAGACTCAACTGCTTGACTGTAAAAATCGCATGAGTAATATAACCTTTAACCTGTACGAAATTAAAATTAACTACCTCGCTAATAAGCTTGGCAATATTTTAAAACAATTACAATCTTTAGAACCAAGTAGAGTAAAAAGAGGTCTTATGAAAAGTTTAGGTTCTATGATAAAAAGTTTAACCGGTAATTTAGATCACGATGATGCGTTGAAATGTAATGAGGCAATTAAAGTATTAGAAAATAATCAAATAAAATTATTATCTGAATTTAACAGTCGTATTAATTTAAGCAAGGAGTGGATGTTAAAACACGGAATAGGATAAATAGTACTTTAGCATTAATATTACAAAATAAGGCTATAAGTATAAATTTTTCTCAACTTTTGGAACTAGTTAGTAAAAATATAGAAGATTTATCTTTAGTATTATTAAGAATAGAAAATAGTTTAGCGTTTATCCATGCTTCTAGTACACATCATTCTATTATAGACATTGTAGTATTAGAATCGTTTTAAAGTTAAAATCAATTTACTCAGAAGATCAAGTGTTAGATTTAGAACTTAGGGAATTTTACAACATTATTAAACCAGGATCAAATTTTTTTGAATAAACAAATAGTCTTTATATTTAAATTTCCAATTTATTCTAAAGAAACTTATGATTTTTATAAGTTATCAGTAGTACCGAATTAACATAACCATGCTCTTATCCCACCCTTTCCTTTCCATGCAACAATCGAGATATCACTTGTGTACATGGAGGCTGAATGCCCGAAGGTAAAAAAACTGGTATCTCTGTGAGAAAGAAATTCATCATCAGTTACGCACCAAATCAGATTGCATTCAGGAGTTGATCACCAATCAAGTTTTACAAGAAACCTGTAAATTCACTACAGTCAACTTAACTAAAGAAGCTATGGAGAAACTCGATGACCAACACTACGCTCTGTCCTTTCCTCAACAAACGAAAGTACAACTAATTTGTAATCGAAAGGACTACACATCATTACCTGGCTACAATTCCCGCTGGATGTCGTTTCAAATCGGAACGATTCACCATAGCAAATAATTATAATGAAATCAAAGGACAACCCCTCAAATTGATGAAAATACCCTATGACGCCGTAAAGCAGTCTACGAAAGCGACTCGCAGCCATTTAAAATCGATTGATCTCCAAGAATTATATAATATCCAGAACCAACTTATGATCCAGACTCCTATTCAAATTAACGAAGTACCAAAACACGCCTTAAACCATACTACAATACCGTTCTACAGTATACTATTGAGTGCAAGTGTACTCGGAACTATCATAGCAACTCGACGTTACTTATGGAAATGTAACAAAAATTACAAAAAACACCAGCCATCGCTCGAGATCCTGCCAGCATCCGGCGAACCCGAGAACATTCCGGCAACATTTTCACTAAACGTCCTGAAATAGTCGCCGTTCCAGGGGGGGAGGTGTTACATAACGTAACTGTATGGAAAGCGCCTAAGTTGAATTCCTATTACTTTGTATTTAATATTATATTCTGTCGATACAGCATTTGCGTAATGTTCCCATAAGTTTTATTGTATAAGATATTTTGTAAGAATGACCATTCCTTATTCCCACTTCGAAGGGGAATCATCATTCATAGGTTTAGTTTGTTTTAATTAGATTAAAGTTAATTTTAAAATCATTTCGGGTTTTTTTTAAGTCCTCTGGCTGTCGCAAACGTAATTAGCATCGGGATTTTCTGCGTCGTACCGTATATTATTTTATTGAATATATTTTGATTAAAAGAATTTTCTTTTAATATCAAATTAATATATTCAGATAATAAATATGAACTATGAGTAAGCAGTTATTAAACAGAACTTGGATTAATAAGTAGACTTACTTGTTCGACGCTCCATCCTCATTAACAAAGTTGCACAGATATCGTTATGCGTTAATTTAAATTTATTAAATACTTTATTTACAATTCCAAAATAATTATTTACTGTGAACTTACATAAAAACGTTATTTTAATTTTATAATTATAATGAAATATAATTATTTTTATTTATATTTTTTATTTTATACAAATGTTGAACAGAGCTGGAACAAATTATAAAACAAACATTTTATATTATTTTTAAACAAGGTAAAATCTTTAAGGTTACTTAACCTATAATTAATTATTACAGAATAATAACACAAGACATTCACAAAGAATAATTGCATTTGGTATTTTTAAAACTTGACAAGGCAGTAGCCTTAAGATTCGATCTGTTTTAAGAATTCGCTTAAAACCTATACCATTTTATAAATTACGCTATGCCAATCTCGGACCGACGTGTTCTTTACTGTAGAAGATGTTCTGTGTAGTTGATAAAATGAGTTTGAGTATCAGAGAAATTGGAAAGGTGGACCTTTTATATCTAAGTAGAAAACAGCAGGTGGAACAACCGTGTTTTAAGTATTACAATAGTAGATTATGAAAGCTAAATTCATGCTACTTCATGACTTCATGACATACAAATGATGACATGTTTATATGGATAGGGTAGTTTTGTAGTAGCACGGGTTATACAAAATATGAGAAATACTTAATCCTTTATCCTGCCTTTGGGAGAGTTGAAAATCATGTAACAAGAGTCTTAAGCATGAATATTAAGGTTGAAATATGTTAAAGTGAAAACCCAAAGAGGACAGTCTCAACTGTTTTAACATATAAAATATTTGATCAAATAGACATTTAATAGTACTTACAATTTTTAAGTCCTCTTTCACAAATTATTGGACACCTTATGAAATCTTTATAAACCAGACTTTGAGATTTGACACACTATTGCTGCTCCCACGATAAATAAGCAAGCGGTAGTTTTTTTTAAACTACCTTGTTATTATTCAATTACTATAATACAATACTGACCATTTATTAAATATTTTATTATTACAATCTAATAAATTATTAGAATATCTCACAGTACAGACTAAATGTCGTAGACAAATTGACAATTATTGTAAATGTGAAATTAAAACTTATCGAACAACAAATATTACATCTGTTCTCGTTATTATCATTCTCTTATATAAATTCATTTAATACAAATTTGAAATAGACTAGACATCAAGATTTCTTTTTCGTTTTATTAAAAGTATTACAATGTAGTTGTCTCATTAAAACAATTATTACATTAGATAAAATAAATCCTATACCGATTCATTTTTTTGTTTGTTTATTGAAATATGTTGTGAGGGACAAATAAAAATAGATATTATGTAATGTTAAAACAATACAACATAAATATTAACCGCGGTTCTAGCGTGTGGTTCAGAAATACAGAGTAATTACAACAATACAATACTAAAAACAATATATTTTATAACTGTTTCATAAACTTTAAATGAATATGAATTCAATCATTTAAAAGTAACTAATCAATTTTAAATAATTTACCGAAAATGTAACAATTAATTTAGTTTAATGTGATTAAGGAATTGATAAATGGTCATACAACAATTTTAACCACTTATTATATAGCAAAAAGAATACGTTTCATATACAAGGCATGTAGAATACATATAATATTATGAATTATCCACATAAATAAGGAGTTTTAAATGTCATAAATGCCATTTGAAACAAAGAAATTGGTAATTTTTTTTTCAAATAAATAATATGAAACGATGATATTATATTGATATTAACATGTTCCTATAAAGAAAATACATTTACGAAGTCGTTACGTTGTTACTTTACGTAACATTTACTTTCCGTAATTGTCCCTGCGTACAAGTAACAAGTACAAACTATTGCGTATTTAGTATTTTCTTAGATTAACACGAGTACACATTTAAAAAAAAATATTTAAAACTCGCGTTTAATTTCGTTACATTTTTATTTTAGTTCGACGTTCCGAAGTGTGACACTTACATTTCGTCTACCATACTACAAAGCATTCGAAACCGCGGGTTAAAGTTAAAATGTAAGCAAATTATTTGCGAGTTTTAATCTGTAAAAATAGTTTTATTTTGTATATATTTTAAAATTTCTAAAAATTAACTAAACGTATTAAAGCTCATCCAATCAACGGACTTCTTAAAATAATAGTCAGGTTATATTCTTAATCTAATTTGCTCTGATTTTTACTTGCGAAAATATATCAGACAATTTTCTGTTCGTGTTTTTCTCAGCAAAGCGACGCAAGCCGGAAAATAAAATTATCTGATGGGCTAAGCCCAATATTCCAAGCTTTAAAAATATATTACACTAAATTTTTAAAGTATAACTACAACACATAGTTTCTCAAAAGCGAATGAATATAAAAATGTATTAATTTGCGCTCAAATCTCGTATAAGGAATGTTTTACATCAATATATTCATATGTCAAATAATGTTGATTCAAATTAATCCTCTAGGAATCGGTCTCTCAACTAAGACGGTTGATTCATCATGTATGAGTTAGATATAAGAAATAACAAAACACCATCACAATCACACTGTACATATTCAAGTAACTAAGCAAGTACTTTATTTTACTTTTTTTTTATGAAAAAGGAGGACAAACGAGCGTGCGGGTCACAGGTCAAATGTGATCACCGTCGCCCACGGACTCTTGCAACGTCCGAAGGCACACAAGAGCGTTGCCGGCCTTGGAGGTAGGAGTATGAAAACTTTACTTCCTACATTATCTACATGTAAAATGCATCTGGATGTAATAAAATAATACAACCTACATTCAAGTACAATAGTTAGGAAACAGAATACGTCAGAGTAAATTAAAAAAAAACCTCAAACATTATTATATCTGATATAAACTAATCTAAAAACCTAGTCAATGGTAATCAGTTTTAATTTAACGAAGCTTTGTAAAATATAATATATATTGCATTTGCTACATACGTGGTTATATGTGTCCATATTTATATATATTATGTATGAAATAGAAAATACCAGCTTGCTATTGAAACTCTAATTAGTATTGTCCGTCTGTGCAAAGCTTCTCGAAATTTACAGCCTTTTCCTAATGAAATATCAACACTAGCCGCTGTTGGTATTTTATTGGGCGATTGTTAACGACTTCAATCTAAATGACTGGCAACAATGTATTTAGATATTAAATAAGATTGAAACAGAGCTGCAATAATAAAATCGACAATATAATTTTAGAAACAGTAGCTAAAAAGTAAAATGGTGCTATTTAAATAAAAGCAGTTAGTTTATAGTCGTCGTTATGTATATCAATATAACTTTAAACGATATTTAACATATACGAAAACAGCGGGTAATATAAGATAAGCATATGCATTTTAAAATTGGCCTATAAACTAATTTGGAGAGTTTTCAAAATGAGGTTGTTTTTTTATAATTTTCACCTCTTCACCTTCTTGATAGGATCTATTAAATGCAAGATAAAGAGTCTTTAGAGTATGTCTGAATGAAATTCATTAATTCAATGAAAAACCGTTCAAATAAAGATCCAGTTCTTAATGTGCTATAAAAACAATATTTAACTGGAATAAAACGAACTTAATGCTCAATTAATTAGTTATTAAATGTTAATAAATGGTTTTAAAACAACCTCATAAAGTTTAATAACTTGTTAACTGAATGAGTTCTCTTTGAAAAAGTTATTTTAAGCGTATCGATGAAAAAATGAACACTAAATTCTAATATTTTAAAACCTTAATAGTCTATTCACAAAAGACGGTGGTTTCAAATTAATTATTAATTCTCTTAAAATATTCCTTTATTTAAATGTCTATTTGAATATCTATTACTTGTCACTCAATATTTAAATACTAAGAACACTTTAATGTTTATATGTTCAAATTAACAATCGTACAATTTATAAAAGAATAATTAACTTGCTTTCAATACAATGGCCGTACAATACAATGAAATTATATCTTGTTACTCATTATTATATCGATATGATAATTATAATACTTTCGTATAATTCCTTAATATTATGAACTAAAATTTCTATACATAAAACTATTTTTTACGGATTACGGATTTCAAATAAGAAATGTGTACTCGTGAAAATATTAAAATTTCTATAGTGTCCTTCACGCGTGCATATGGAAATGTTAGGACCAGTGATATTAAAATATTTTCATTGTTAAACATTGACAATTTTCAAAATATGGACATTATTACTTAGAAAGAGAATGATATAAATATTTATTAGCTCGAGTGTATTTAAGAGCATATAAGAAAATATATATAGAATATCTGATAATTCAATTTCGAACAACCCTTTCAGACCTATCTGTCCTTAAGTACAACTTCCATTCTTTGAGAATAAGACATCGTTAATTCTGTAATAAGTACTCTTAACATAACAAAACCCTTTCTTATTATATATATATATATATATATATATATATATATATATATATATATATATATATATATATATATATATATAATAAGAAAGGGTTTATATATATATATGAAAGATAAATATTGGCCAAATTAGGTATTCTATCTCACAATAACATACATCCTTTGTGTCCTATAATCCTAATATATTTAATATTAAATTAGCCGTATCACTGTCCCTTTAGATCAATTTAGCATTTTGTATGAAACCTTCGATATCAAGACGGTAACTTAAAATGTAATGAGTTTACAAGAGGTCATAGGTTTGGATAATGGTCGTATCGATATATTTTTAATTCAAAATAAATATAAATTTAATCAAGCAGTAATAATAAAAAAATAAAGACTAAATAGTATAATGTTACCTGAGAAATGATGAAAGGTAAATCAAAAATCGTAACCGCAAATCAGAAACAAAATTATTAAGAATGTACAAGACTATACAGAATACATTATGTATTATCATCCTCTATTTTTTATTCTCATTTATTTGTACCCAAGTCAGTGTAAAGAATCTCTCCTCATAAATTCCAGATGAAAAGAAAAGATATCGTTGTTGCCACCGTTTTGTTTAGCAAATAATATTTCAAGCCAGGGCTATCAAAAGATTATTCATATTAAGATAAAAGATATTTTCATAATCATAGTAACAATTTTAACAAGGATTTATTATCCTTTGTTATTTTATTAACATTCCTTTGTGTTTGTTTCTTGTTCACATTTTTTATAAATATTGAAAATTTATTGTCATATTCTTATTTGATAATTTCAAACAAGTATCGAAATGTTACAAAAATCGGCTTATCAAAGGAGAGCAAAAACATCATTAAATTAAATTAATTGAGCAATGATCTTCTACGCTCCTTTTTTACTTGGCAATCACTCTAAAGTTCTGAGAAAATATTATCTCACCATTTTTAATCTAGAGTTTTTCTCAGTAAAGCGTAAAGTTAAAAATAAAATTATGAGATGGAAAGAAAGCTAACGATATACGGACGCTTTATAAATTTCTAAATAACTCAATTTTAACTGTTGAAATTTGGCATGTCTATTTAGACCGGCCTTTTTATCAGTATGCAAAATTTTATGCATTTAAATGTCATAATTCTAAAGTTATTCATAATTGAAAATACATGGCATTTTCATTCCCTTCATTCATCAACATAAGGCACTTCCAGGAAATCTAGAATCTTGAAATTTGGCATCAGGGTAAGGGATGGTACACATACAACGAGAAAGATCACATCACAGCTCAAAAGTTATTATTTTTTAAGAAAATTCGATTTTGGGTGATTTTTATTCCCAGTATAACTCGGCAAAATTTTATATGCCTATAACTAAAGACTAAACTAGACTAAAGGATAAGGTGGTATACTCCGAACGGCAACACTATTGGTCGTCTTATACAGGTAGCTTGTTTTTAGGTTCAGTGGAGTAGTTTTTATTATAATTATTTTTAATAGATTATTAAATATATTTTTATTTAATGTAATAATTAGTATTATTTTTAACTGTTTATGTGTCATTGTTTATCATTACATATACATTTTCTTTTAGATTAAGAAGAGTAAAGCGTGTTTTTAAAAAAGATAAAATAATAATGATAAAATTATGGGTACAAATCTCATTTCTTATCCTATATTATTTTGGTTCAGAATATAAAAATATATATTTTTTACTAATAAAAAATGGCTTTAAAATATATACATACATAATTCGAATCCATGGAATTTTTGAGCTGTAAAATTTTTATTTCTAAAACGACTTATATTAAAAAGATAATAAATCAATTTTAATTTGATTAGAAAAACAGCTCTATCATTATTACGCCGAAGGTTGAATATTTATTAATATCCATAAATATAACTTTATTTTTCAAATATTACCATGATGAATAGAAAAGAATACAAGATATAATTTAAACTGTAGCGTGACCAAGACAATTAAATAATCACAAGTACACTTCAAGCGCAAAATGCCAAGGACATCTATCTCTTTCTGAATTATCTATCGCGATTCGCATTAATTAAAAATTTTAACTTACTAAGTTTTTTCAATTACATCGCAATGATTCTGATCACAGCTCAGTATTATCATTGAAATATGAGGAAGTTGAGTTGTTTCTTAGTTTTATGACTTGATTTTACATTCACACACACACACACATACATTCAAATTTAAAAGTTTATGAACTTTAAATTAAACGACCTATTTTAATTAATACTTGTAGGCTCCATACAACTCAAATTAGTTGCTTTATATCTGGAGTCGGGATATCGAGCTTGACTCATTATGGATCTCGTGGATTCCATCCCAATAAGAACTTATAAACTTTATCTAATTTGCGCTTTTCCATATTTGAGTTATTTTTAAGTGTTTATATCAATACATTGGAAGCATTAGACTTTATACGAGTTACGGGAAACCACACTACTAAAAAAACATTGATACAAATACATAAACATTATTTAACTTTAACATCATTAAAACAATATATATAATATTATAAGTAATTAACAAAAGTTCCAAAAGAGGAGCCGCTTTTTGTATAAAAGTAAGAATCTGTGTTTTTGTTGATATATTTAAATATCAATTACAATCTCATTCCGTTCGCTTATAATTAATATGGGTAATAACACGATGCTTTACATTTTCTCATTTATATTTGGATATCATAATTTTTTGGTCTTACGAAACAAAACCATTTTATTATTTCTGTATCAAATCGCCTTTTTAAAATTTTTATTTTTTTGTAGGGTTTTTTTTACAAGAAACTTTCCCACATATTATGTTCTTTAATAGTCGGTTTCATATGAGCCTTAAAACTACTATAATGAGACTAAAATACAACAATATACTAATACTGAAATAGAATTGCAGTGTAAGTATATTGTTCTACAATTAAACTGGAAAATGAGTGAAAACTTATTTCAGATTCTATATTTATTTAAAAGCAGTAACTAAACAAAAAAAAAAAAAGTGGTAAGTAAATGTACGTAACCAAAATAAAAACTAGATGCAAACTAAGACTTATGTGACAAGACGAGAAGTCTGGTCACATTTCTTTAAAAACAAAATGTATGAGTAAAGTAAAAACTATAAAGACTTAATGATCTAATTATTCGGTACTGTATGGGGTTGAACAACATAACAAGCCTACGTTATTTAGAACACGTTGTTAATATTTTTTCTTAAATTTATCATATCATTCAAATACCTGTAAAATATTAAAGTTCACCATCTAACAAATTCCATTTATTATGTCTATAAACATTTGTATATATATAAATATATATTATGTATGAAATAGATAACCGCCTACTATCGAAGCTGTAAATTGTGTCGTCCGTCGTGCAACGATTCATAATTTACTGCCTTGTCCCAATAGAGGGTGGTTGATATTTTATTAGGCGATTGTTCGATCACCGTCAATTTTATTGTGAATAAAACTATTTTATACGGATTAAAAGATGCGTATAATTTGGTTACACTTTAATTTTAACCCGACGTTTCGAATGCTTTGCAGCAATCGTGTTCATGGGTAGACGAGACGTAAGTGTCTGTCAGTAAGTCAGTTAATTAGTCATCTTAACTGACTTACTGTAAAAATATAAACAAATTATACGCGAGTTTTAATCCGTAAAAAATAGTTTTATTTGAAATGTGTACTCGTGAATATCTAAGAAAATTTTATTGTGGTTTAGATTCAAAGAGTTACATACTTATTTGTAAAACTGCAGTGCGGCAATTTTAATTACTCTTCACCTTGTTCGGTAAGAAAAATTATAAGACAAAATAAAATGTCCTTAGATTTTGTAACAGCTAACTATTACAATAATTAAATAGCTTAAAGAAATTTTTATTTGTTTGGTTCTCAGTAAGATGCAAAAAAAGAAACACAATATTTAAAATTTAATGAAAATATTCCAAAAAAAAATTGAGCTAATAAAAAGTTTAATAATATTTTAAACACTAGTGGGCTATATGGAAACGTTGTCGTATCGATCGAAATAAATATGTTGTGTTGGTTTCTTTATACTTTAAACACAATAACATACATTTTTTTATTTTACTTGTTTTTCAAATTCAAAAAACTTACTTACACACAAATGTACATAAAAAAATACGAATATAAATATATACAAAAACAAAAGAAAACAAACCTAAAGAATTAACAAAGATTCCTTAATATCTAAACATATATATTATCTTATACTAAATCACACAAGGAGATAATTTCTTTAGATATTACGCTAAAACTATATTAAGTCATATTCAACGTTTTTTATTTACATTGGCCGAATTAGGAATCATTTGATCCCAGTTGCAATGTTTTAATCTACCTTTGAACAAAAAACAGGCAAGAAACATCATGAATAATAACAAGTCAAAAGTTATGTACACACAATAAATAATATACAATGTATTAACACTGTAAAAAAAGCGTCATTTATCAATTTTAAAAGATGAGTAATCAAATTGTCGTTCGGGACTTGTCGTGCATTTCTATAGTAGTCTGAATCTAATGCTAAAAAATAGATGTTAAAGGAATTTTAAGCTTATTGCTATTGTATTAAAGCTCACAATGAGATAAAAGCACCACAACTACTAACCTTCATCTGTTCCGAGTCACGAACTTCGGTTTAACATAAAAATAATGAATCATAAAATAGTTTTGTTTAAACCCCAAGCTGTTCTCAGTTAAAATATGAATGACTTTAGTTTCATATTTTTAAGATAAGTTTAAGTAAGTAAATAAAAATGATA
This sequence comes from Mechanitis mazaeus, assembly GCA_959347395.1. Classification (NCBI taxonomy): domain Eukaryota; kingdom Metazoa; phylum Arthropoda; class Insecta; order Lepidoptera; family Nymphalidae; genus Mechanitis; species Mechanitis mazaeus. The sequence goes on from OY365754.1 coordinate 12,045,165, forward strand.
AGTAAGTAAATACATTGCTAAATTTAAGGCGTATATCTTTGATCTCAAAATACAGTTATCTGATCACATGAACGGTAACGCTTGTAAGAATATAACTACTTCTACTATATGTACTGGAATATCTGCTATGGAAAAATACATTTGAATATGAAATTATATACACGAGTATTTATTCTTATTGTATTCAAATAATGAGTATGTTATAAGAAAAATACTTGTACAACTACAACTCTTTAAAGTAGGCTCATTTGTTTGACACTCGGTCTTCATTAAATGAAGTTCGAGTGAACTTTTCAAAGAACCGTAACGCTTTATATTGTATTCAATCATATTATTTGCAAACCTGTTTAGTTACAGAACATTTTTACTGTTCTAATATAACTAAATAATATAACTATTGTTTTTTACTTTTATTATTTATTTGTAATTCTGGAGAAAGCTCGAAGGAATATTAATTTTATAGGCACATTATTTTTCAATATGAATTAAATAATTAATTCTTAATTTTGTTATTATTTATTAAATACAACAGTCAGACAAAGAGATTATATGTAATTTTAAAACAACGCAACATAATTATAAATCGCGGTTCCAGCGCGCGGCCGCGGTTCGGAAATACGAAATATTAATATTCAGATTAATTACAAAAATTTGAATTTTACAATTGTATTTAAAACTGTTTTACTAAATATGAATTTAAATACAATAATTAAAACAGTAATTAAACAAAAAATGTAAAAAAGTTAATGTTATTACAGAATTTTTAAAGGTTGATGCAAAAATTGCATCAGTTTATAAAAAATATGAGGACTTACTTGCTTTTCCGTCTACTTCAAGACTTTACAAATAATCGTATTAATTACTATTAATCGTAGTAATCGTATTAGTTATTGAACTAAAATTAATGAAAAAAGGCATTCTTTGTCATATATTCCAGTTAAAACAGAAAATCGTCTTATAATAACATATTAATTTTATTTCCTGTCTTGGAGTGTACTTATTCCTTATTGAACGCAGAGAGCTGAGAGAGCGAAACTCTCTATAAGAAACTTTTCTGCATCCTTTGTGTAAGCATAAATCAAAAACGGTATATATCCAAATTTTCGATGGAAAAAAATTTTCCGCGAAAATTTAGTTAGAAAAATTGAGGACAAAATGTGGCGTTCGCGTTCTTCGCGTTCGCGCTCCAATATTATTTTCTTCCTTAATCAAATTTTACTATTTTCTTTGACATTATTTTTAACAAATAAAATAAGTAACAGCTTTTAATTAAAGGAAAACATACATACACTTCGAGATTTTTAAATCAAGACTGAAATGTAGATTTTAATTGCGAAAATATATTAAACATTTTTAAGATCTTTTTTTTAGCTTTCAAGTAGTTTAAAACTCTGGATACACTCGCAAATATGACTTTATTTTCGTTTCACTTTACTTACAATTCCCCAAAATAATAACAATAATATGCTTAATTGTACACCCGGATGATAGAAAAATATAAACAGAAAAAAAAAATTGGCGGTCTTATCGCTAAAAAGCAATCTCTTCCAGGCAACAAATTGAGAAGAGGAAAAATAGCAGAAAGAACATTATGTGCGTGGATTTTAAGTCCACCTGGGTTCGTATTCACAATATATATATATATGTTTAAAATTTCTTAATCACCACATAAATACGCTTAGCAATAATCCTTCTTTCTCATTCCTTCCTCTATTTTTCGAACTGGGCGAAGTCTTATATTTATTCTTTTCAACCCCCATCACAATCACAATTCTTGTCTACCCTTACCTACATCTTTTCTAAAACACATTCTACCCACATCCTAGATATAAATTAAATACTGTCTACCCTATCTAGGTTTTATAAACATTCAACCTCCGTCTAATGTAAAATTAAATAAAACTAAATTGAACCTAACTCAAGTTGTAAAACTAATTTTCGTAGTAAAGAAAAACTATTTTTTTTTTACACTTGGTTAATAAATTTCACTAACTACATTAAATACAACTAGAGATTATGTGTTAAAGAAAAATAACTCATCCACTGAATAAATCATTACGTAAGTATTAGAGGAATAACATACTAATATCGTAATAATAATAATACTCATTCTATAAAACAAATTAAAGAAATTAAATAAAATGGGTTACAAAAAATCTTATGACCATCTACCGAAGTAATATTGAAAATAAAAAAATAAGTAACAAAAATAATAATGAAACAAAACAAATAAATGTTGTAAATAATTAATTATTTAATATAATTGATCATAGGAAACAAACAAAAGATACGGTTACACTGTACATCTTGTAGTTATTCGGTAATCTGTTATATTTAACATTTCATCTAGATATTACACTGCAAACTTCAGAATAAAAAAAATATGAACATCAAACTTGATCAAAGCCCCGTAAATGTTAATGGGTTTAATTTTTAACGAAGTTTTGAAAAAAAAAAATGAATTTTTAAAAAGATCATCCACCGAATCCCATCTGTTATCTCCGCACACATTTGTGTATATATATATGTATGAGCTAGATAACACCCGCTCGCTATTGAAGCTGTAACTTGTATTGTCCGTCGTGAAACGATTCTAATAATTTACTGCTTTGTCCCAATAAAGGGTAGTGTTGGAATTTTATTGGCCGACTGTTAAGGATTATACTCTATACGACCACAAATCGTTCAAATGCGGTTTAAATTGGAAATATTTTATTTTGATTTTGGAATATATTTCAATTGCCAATATTTTTTTTATTTAAGTGTTCTTCACCTATTTTATATAACTTTTAATTAATGAACTCTAATAAAACCATAAAACATAAAGTCGATAAGACAATTTTGTTGTTATGCTCTAATTTTTATTTTAATTTTAATTATTCTAAACATTTACTAATTGTAATATTAAAATAGCGTCAAATAATTTGTCTTGAATACTTATATAGTATATTTTGTTTTATCGAAAATAAAATTATATGATGTAAACATAGGCAAAAGATTTATTATTAATTTTTGTTAATCAATTGTGAAATTAAAATTATTTCAATCAAAAACCAAAATGTTATTTGATTATTAATATTTAATTAGTATCTAATTTAACCAGTTACTATGTGATTTTATTCCTAAAATAAAATTTAACAAAGGAAGTGGAAGCGCCGGCCATTTCCTATAGTTAAAAACTAATCAATTTGCCTGGACATGATATCGAACGTTCTTACCGATTAGAAGCAGTTAATTTCTGAATTTGGTGGTGATAGTACGTTCCTCGAAAACTTGTCTGTAACTGCTGTAATATTGTAAAGGTGTACTTTATTACTACCTGCCCTAAAATTAAAATTAATTAAGAACAATGAAGAAGAAAATCATATGATGTGGCGCTCGGCCACCCATGACACGACATAAATATAATTTTCTTTCTCTTTTTTATGCTACTAAGGCAATTTATTTATTTTTTTCAAATTATAAGCAAGTTATATAAAGAAAAGATCGATTTTTATTACCTTGACTGTTATTTTTAGCATATAACTTATTTAATCATTTAATAAAAATTTAATTTGGTACTTTTAGAAAAATAATATTTCATGGAGAACAAAAAACGATAAAATGGCGTAAAAGCTGAAATATTTTAAAGTGTAAAAATAAATGTGGATTTATAAAATACATAAAATATAATCCTATCAACAAAAAACTCAACGCATGTTAGTAAATGAAATAAACAAAGTAACTGTTTATTTGAAATTATTTCATATATATTGATTAAAGACAAATAAATTGTTTATTGTTTTATTCAGTTTATTTATTGACTTTACTTTTACTTTATTTGTTTCATTCTATAAAACAGAATACGTTAGCCATCCTTTGTAAATTAAACGTCATAAAAGAAATTATGAAAAAATTCTTGCAAAACAGAAAAATATTTGAATTAATTTTTCATATACATCACTATACTGTATTCCCCTAAATGAAAATTACTCATCAACATGTTGTATTTATTATATTAAAAAAGTAAATGTAAAATTGAAAACAGTATATTGTTGTCTTAAAAAAGTTAAGCAAATAAGTAAGTAATAAGTAAAAATATATCTATGTAGAAAATATAGTACTTACGCGAAATCAGTGTGTCATTAAAGAACGGGTACAATTTTGGATAACTTTGTATTTAACTAGTTTCCTAGATAGTTTAGGATTTCGATTAGACCCAGTAGTGACGCTAAAATCGAGTTTTAAGTAGCAAAGATACACAGAGATCTACAGTGAATACTAAATAAAACAAAATGAAAAGATGTGTTTAAACAAAACATAATAATTTGTTACATATCGCGGTTTCAATTTGGGAATACGGATAAATATGACATATTTAATATACTTAGTGTCCATTCATTAAAAAAATTATAATTTTGAAATTGTTTAAACTTAAATATTAATAATAATGATTAAAATTAAATATTTAAAACAGTAATTAAAAGAGCAAATCTGCATATGAGGAATACTGCCATAGCGTTACGGTAATGTAAAAGCGACGAGCCCATGATGGCTTGTACCGGGAACGGTTAGGTTTAAACAATTAGAAGCTGATAATTGATGGGCTCATATAGATGAACAAGAGCAAAACGTTGACGACTTTGTTCGTTCAGATTAAGTTTTATCAAAAGACGAAACGACGGTTAGAAACTTTGCTGTTAGGATAAAAAACATGCTCAGGGAAAATTTTACGGTAGAAAAAATTATCTATCTTCAGTCGATGTATGACCGTCGTTTGTATGACCCAACATTTAAATAATAATTTAATTTAATATGTTTTGCCTAAATTGCTATTATTTTCTTTGGCTTCTTGCCCCAATTTTAAATAACTTATATGTATTTAAATAGAAACTGTTGCCTCGACTTACTCGGATTCCATTTACTCGGTTTTCGCTTAGTCTCACTTATCGTGTATGTTCATGGCATTACTGTGTATAAATATTATAATATGAGATTTTTCTATAATGTTTTTTTGTAACTTTTATACGAATTTAACGAATATTTATAAAATATACATTAAAAAAAAATCAAATTTAACTCAATGTTTATAGCTCACTATATTGGATATAAAAACTTACAAATAATAGATGCATATGTGCCATTGTGGACTTTTATTTAGAACTATTTAAAATTAACTTATTTCACACTATTCCACATATAAATTTATTCCACACACATATGACGAAAGTATTCAAAATCTTTATAGAGTATAGCCCTTGTATTATGCTATATTCCTGTAATCATCTTAATCAATTCAGCGGTTTTTTGCATGCAAACTTTCTACTTTAAAAATGATGTTAATTATTTTCTTTCTAATTTAATACTGTAAAAAGGGTAGTAGGAAAATAGTTCAGGTTTTTTTTAGTTCAATGTCAGTGCCAGTGTCAGTGTCACTTAGGATACGATTTCAATGTCACAAAGAAACCGAGTAAAAACGTTGTCTTTTTCTTTATATAACTATGAAAAAAGGACCGAGAGTTATCACACTTTTCAGTCCGAAAACTAAAGATGAAAAAAGATTTTATGAAATTTAAAAATTGCTTAGCACCGCAATTACCTTCTAGGCCAAAAGGATATAAATTGGTCATAGGATATAGCAAAAAATACCATTAAACTATATAGTTTAATATATATATATAAGACTTAGCATGTGAATTTATGGTTTTTATAATTACTAATCTGCATTAGTTTTTATAAGTAGAAATCTGTTACAAAATTTGTATATCGCAATTCATATACAAGTCTTAATTTGAAATGGAAGTATTTCAAAATAATTTCATAATAAATTATTCTTTAATAATAATGCATAGAATAAAGATACGCTAGCGCCAAAATAAAAATTTACAATATTTAGTAAACGCTAACTTGATCAAGGCCTGTAAATGAAATAACTTAACTTTTAACGAAGCTTTGCATATAAATGAACTTTTTAAATTCATCGTCCAACGAGTTACATCTGTTATGTATATAAAAAAATGTGTACATATAAAGATATATATACGGCTTGCTAACGCGGCTGAATAGTCCGTCTGTGCAACGATTCTCATAATTTACTGTTTTGTCCCAATAAAGGGTCTGTTGTGTTGGTATTTTATTGGTTGGACGTTAAAGGTTCTACTCTCAACGACCGACAAGCATTACATTGCTATTCTATTTGGAAGTATTATCCATTTTCTTTACGATTTCTATCTGTAATTTTTTTCTATTTAACTTTTTTTTTATTTACAGTATTTTTCAATTGAATTTTAACTGGGCTGTGACATGAAGTATAGATGAATTAATAAGATTGATTTTATATTTTTTGGATAGATACACTAAGATTAAAAAAAAATATATTTAGAAAAAGTATAAGTTATTTCCGTTTAGATAACAGACATCCACATCTTTATAGCAGACTCGGGTCTGACCACTAAGCTGTGGTATTCATAGACACCATGGAGTTTAATTAAGAGGAAATACTGGATTATCAATGAGTAAGTAGTCCATAAGAGTAGATCATCTATATTCTCTTTGAATTACTGTTTTTAGTTTATTAGTACAATTTTTGTTTTATTGTTATCTCTAAAAAATATTTTAGGAACTACGGATTTCCCAAACGTATAAAAATCTAATTAGAGATGCTATAAAACGTATCCTCATCACAAAATACATCAGGAATATAATAATATTATAGAAGTTTTAAAACAAACAAGAAAATAAATAATTCTATACATCATGACCGGTATTTATATTTTACTATCTTCTTTATATTGTAATAAACCCACTCAAGTAAAAATTTGTTCGGATTTTATGCTAAGGAGCTTCCTTGGTTATAAATTCCAGTTGAAAAATTAGGAACCGGGATAAGCGCGATTTATGTATTAAGGATATTTGAAGACCGGTTTAACATTATTATTAATAATGGAAAAAAAATCATATTATAAGTATGGGTTAAGTCTTAATAAATATTTATTTAAATAAATACATAAAGAAAAATTAATCAAAAGAACTCAAACCTCTAGAATATCGTAGCAGCCGTTATACTAAGTGATGATTCTACTCTTGGTGCATGGTTTATTTTAGTGTATATCGTATATACCAATGTAATTAAATAATGACAATAATATTATTCTTATATTATATAAGAAATTATATTAAAAATAACGCAATATAACATATGCATTACTTTTTATTTATTCAGCTATAAGCTAATGTGTGCATATTTCTTTATGCAAGTGAAGATCTATAAGAGTCGTTGAAGACAAAATAGGGATAGGCCTTCATAGGTAATAGTTAGTAATACTTAAAAATAACACGAAAAATATTGAAAAACACCATAACGAAATATAATATCATACGAAGAACAAAAATATTAACAGGGATAAGATAAAATAATCCTTCCTTAATTATTTTTGTATAAAAAATCGTTTCATAAAAGTATTTTCTAAATAAGGAAATCAGTGCGGGTTTCAAGTTTTAATGGACATTTTAATCGCCAGAAGAGCCTCTTTGAAGATATTATTTAATTTGGTGAATAATTAATACATTGTTTTATTGCTTCATACTTATAAAAACTTTTATTAATTATTAATTTACAACATAACTTCGATCGCCATTCCGTTATAAAATATAGAAAGTCAACATTAATTAAGTCAACATTGTTTGATATATTCATACATGAAAGTAAGAATATACATGCACATTTTTAAAGGGTCCCAAAAGTCTTTACGGATTAAAAATAATTACAAGAACAACAGAAAACAAAGTAAAAAACTGATGAAAACTATATAATAATATCATTTAAAGGTTAAAAAAATCAAAATCAAACTATAACATTCATCTTTCATCTCTATAGTAAAATAGTCTTGATGTAATATCTGAAACTGTTATAGTCTATTGTTGTCGTATCACAATAAGCACATTGTACACAAGTAATCGCGTGTAAGAACTATTACTACTAAATTACAATTATTACGACCGCAATATTCAAATGTACAAATTTCTGTTTACCATAAAAATATTAAATGACGTTCATAAAATAGTTTTAAACTGCACCCACCTTTAAATATTAGATGAATGATATAATATGAATCTATATTCAAAAGTTTATTCTAATCCAACAAAGGCACGAACTCGCGAGTCTTTGAAACGTCAAGTCCAAGTTTTTTATCTCCTTAATAAAGTATATATTGTATTTATGTTATTTTTATAGTATCTTGTTTAAGCTACGTCACATTTATATAAAGTATTGTTATTATGGTTATGTATATATATTATTTATATTTAGAATTGTTTAGTAGATATTTTAATTTTAATTTATTTTATTTTAATTTTTAATTTTATTATTATTATTATTATTATTTTTGTTTTTTTTTTGCACCCCTACCAACAATCTCTCCTGTATTTCGCGTCGTAAGGTTGGCTGGTAGAGAATGTTTTTGCTTTAAGCCCGCCTTTTCTGAATTATTTTGTATTATGTGCAATAAAGAATCAAATAAATAAATAAATAAATAAATAAATAATGTCACCTATATTAGTAGTTTCAAACAATTATTAATTTTGTTAAAATATTATTGAACTACAATCTGTTAGTTTTTTTTTATTAAACAATTAGCATAGCAGACTCACTCCGCAAAAATGCCAAGCAAAGAGCTCATGAGTAAGGACCCCAAATTGTTTCGAAACTGGTTTGGCAAAATACCGATAATATTCACATGATTACAGCTGGATAATTAAATATAATAGTAATCTGTTGGTTACCTTTCAATATGTTTCATTGTTTAAATTGTTTAAAGGACACAAAGTAATTGCAATATTCTACTTGAATGAGCTAAATTAAATTCTACATTTGATTTTCAAACAGGCTATGAATTTGATTTACAGTTGAATTACAAATGTTGACCAGCATGCTTTTTTTTTTAATGTTTCTTCATCCTTTATTATAATTTAATACGCTAAGGTAAATAAATTATGCATGTAAATGTAATGTAGCATTGTATGTAATTAGAATTATTACAAAGTTATTAACTATCTATGGCTAAGTGCAACGTATCCTTCCTTCCTATTTTTCCTCATTATATAAGCTTGATGAATTTTACTTTCGTATAGTATCTTTTTATATTATCATTATCTAATGACAGCATATTAAAAAAATTGTATGTAACATTTTGTAATGTTTAAAAATTAATGTTGCAAGCTTAAGGTTAATGGTTGAAACGTATTTCAAAAAATATATACGTTTGTTGATAATAAATAGTGTTTTCTTAATATATACATCATTATATTTATGGCATACTCAATTAATATTATTTGCGGGCAACTATTATTAATTTCAGAGATATAGATTCAGCCCTACGCAATGTTATTGTTATATTTACTAATATATAAATATGAAAACAATTTTTTTTTTTTTTGCGTCTTTTGAATTAGAAGTAGTGACTTATCGAGTCTTTTCTATCGGAAGCACTTACGACTTTTACTTTATAGTTAGCTTTGATAATTACAATTGCTCATGTGTTAGTGTAGAGCTGATTAAATGTTATGGCTGATTATTATTATATTTTCCGGAATTAGTTCCGCATTATTATTATATTTTCCGGTACTTTCCGGGTAATTTCAAAGTTTGTGGGTACAATATTTCGTAAGTAGTTTCAAGTCAATCAGTGCAGATTTTAGGCCCATCGCGTTGCAGCGAGAGGAGTACAAAGTGTCTGGGACTTGTGACCAAGGTATAGGTTGAGGGTCATATTGAAACATCCACAAGGATTTTTATATTGTTTAACATATCTGTCCATCATGAGAGTTAATTCAGCCCATTTTTGGATAATATAAGTCCTTTTTTCCAATGACCTATTACTATGTAAATTGGCTAATAAAGATCTGTTTATATGTAACAAGCAAGGCTGTATATGTAACATTGAATTTTTTTTACTTCATAGTAAAAAATCTGTTTATTTTCTAAACTTCGTGATATTCTTCACATTATTGCATGCATTAATCAGAATGAAAAAACGCAATACGACATTTACTAAAACATTGAACAATAATGCTACAAATATATAAAAATAATATATACCATTACTGTATAACCGGCCATACCAATTGTTATAGTATTAAATGTAAATAGAACTATTTACTAAGTGCTTCTGCAAATATAGCTCTTCGAAGTTATTGAGAACTTTTCAATCAAATCGTGATGGTGTAATTTATATTAATTCATATATAATTTACATTCACTGGAAACCTGTATATTTACAAAACATTGCTCTATCAATATAATTGTAAACAAATTTAGTTATGAATTTACTTTTAATTATTTACGAGTAATATTTATAGCATTGCTTTAGAATATGTTAAGGCACTTTCTTCTAAGTCTTTAGCACTTTTATATTCATTTATTATATTTAATTTACTTTATATATGTTTTAGTGAATTAATTCTAGACAGCTAGTACGACTTGATGAAATGTATGCAGTGTACTATTTAGAAATTAGCTTTAGTTTGTAGATAGTTTACATTCGCAATTGGTCCTGATATGGAGTTGCATTCAGTTTCGGTTTTATTTTTGTAAGCAACTAAAATGTAAAGAGATTTTCTTGAATTCTAAATATTAGTAACCAAGCTAAAGCATATTCTTCCGTAATTTTTACTTGACATTTCTTTTATATATTTTTTTACTCTAGATGCCCAATCATATTTTTTCTATCTAGAAGCCCAATTCTAAGGGAATTTACCTGTATCAATGAATAGATAGATACATTACACAGATTACATACAGATAGATAGATACATAGGTAGTAGATTTATTGAGGAAGGAAAATAATATAGATTGCGGTTCAGGAAGAATTTCATTGTCCTTTGTAACATCACTCACTCGTCAGATATTTTTAGTTTTTATTCACACATTAGTTATTGTAACAAATATCACAACACGCTTTAGTTAATTAATATTCTTAAGATTGGCTTGTAAATGTTTTTCTTGCGGAAACTTTTGCAATTGTTTCAATTTTAAAAGAGAACATGGAATGGGAATGACATAGGGAGTGGATGGTGATAAAAATACATATAATAAAAAGTGAACTGTAGTATTGTTGTATTTATAAAAATGTGTAATGGTGCATCCACATCGACATGAATAAAAAGACAGAATAGACTTATAACTCATGTTTTTATTAATAGACTTATGACATATAATTATACTGTCAAATTTATTATTTTTAATTTTTTTTGTATTGTAGCTATATAGAAAATGAAACAAGCATACAAAAGAATAGTACTTGTTTTATACTCTTTTGAAAAACCGCTATTGGTAATTAATACAAAAGTTTGCTAACAAACTATTTTACTAAACAATGAACGTTTAATTAATAATTACTTAAATAACTTTATGTTTTCTTTGTAAAGTATACACATCACGAGTTAATGTCCTTTTGGGTTTTATGCACTGTGACTTTCTTTACCGCCGTTTTTATTAAAGAACCGTTTTTGTTATCGAACAATATCATCAGTGGCACTTATTTTTCGGCTCTGGTTCTAATATGAGGACCACTGGCTATTTTTGCAATCCATCTTTGATTAATAAATTCATCTTGCTAGATCTACCTATTAGGGTGCTCTAAACATAGTAATTCCTTGAGCACAATGAACGTTGTGATAATACAATCATTCTGTTTGATAATGTCTGAGATGTATCTGTATTAGTTGATACAAAGTATAATAATATATGTATAATTTAGAGCAGTGTCTTCAGAACGGATCAAGCTATGAGCTATTAATCGTATGTTAACAAACAATTTTACTTTTATATTTGTTCCTCGAATAGCACTCTATATTTAATGTTTTCTAAGATTTACACGAGTACTACACATGTCAATAAAACTATTTTTCGGATATAACTCGCGTTTATTATTACATTTTTAAGCGGTAAGACGAGATGATGGTGTCTTACCGCGAACACGTTTGCTGCAAAGCATCCGAAACGTCGGGTTAAATATAAAAATGTAATAATAAACGCGAGTTATATCCGAATAATAGTTTTATTGAAACACTCTATATTTATTGAATACTCAACGATGAATTAAGAGGAATTCGACGATGAATATTTGAAAATAAGAAACAAGTATTATTTAAAAATTGGTAACTTATCTTTCAGAATTTATGGTATCTGGTACAAAAATAAAACTAATAATATAATAATGTTTGGTGTAGGCGTTTGTAGCGTGGGCTTGACAAGAATATTAAGGGCATAGGGCAACCATACATTTATTGTTACTATTGATTTGATAACTTTAACCAATATTAATTTCAGGTCTAGGGCACATATGCTAATAATTCCAAACTTAATTTGAATTTGCTAATTACTTCCTATATTAAGAGACTTGTCACCAGCTACATCTTTTACAAAATCAGTTTTTATTTTAATAAAAATATACTTAAAAAATAATGCGGTTTCACGAAAGCTGTTTACTATAAAAATACATTTATTATATTACTGTGTTACATCATGTGTAATAATAAACATACATTTCTGTTTTTTATCTAATAAAATTTTAGCGATCTGTTAATGTGGTTCGACCGACTGAATGTTTGGTTGAGATCTTAAGCTTAATGATTGGTCTACGAAGTTACATGATATAATTTCTTTCCTCTTAACAGATGATTGATAGCAGCATGGAGTAGATGCTAAAAGTAACTTTATTATTTTTTAATAGAATATTTCTTAACGGATTTTGTGTATAATTTGTTTATTCTGAATTAGTCTTATACTTATCAATAATTTGTTAAAATGTACTTAAAATATGAGTAACTAGTTTTAAATGGTTTATGTCATACAGGTTTTACAGGTAAATCACTTTTGAGACGTTTACGCATTTGTAATATATAAAGGAATTGTAAACTTAAAATTTAAATTTAATTGTACAGTCTGACAAAAAAGAGTTCGTTAGATTTTGAGTTATTTATATAATATATATATATATATATATATATTTTTTTTTTGACTTGAGTTATGACATAAATTGAGGATAAATGTAAGTAGCATAACTGAAAAAAATGTTTAGTTCTCTTACATATTTGTATGTAAAATATATGAACATGTAAGATTTATGTTGTATTTGTAAATTACAATACTAAAATCACTATGTTTGATTAAAAAAATATTTTTTTAATAAACATGAAACTTGATCGAGGTCTAATAAATGTCAATTAGTCTAAATTTTAACGAAGCTTTGCATGTAAATGAACTTTATAAATTTATCATCCTACGAATTGCATCTGCTATGTCCATACCAATTTATGTACATATATATAATATGAACTAGATAACGCCCGCTTACTATCGAAGTTGTATTTTTTATCCGTCGAGCAACAATTCTCATAATTTACTGCCTTGTCCCAATAATGGGCAGTGTTGGTATTTTATTGGTCGAGTTTATTCTCAACGTCCGGCGACTATTTCACTTTGGTTTAAATTGGTAGTACTATAATTTTTTTATAGGATCGTTTTCTTTATGATCTCTGATGAAATAGTTTTAGTAGAAGCTTTTGCAAGGGCTCGCTATAATGAATTCCAATATATTATAGCTTGTATGATAAATGAGCTGTATTAGAACTCCAGATAACATGAAGGAATGTTATTAGCTTGAGAGAAGTTGATGACCAAGTGTGTCATTAAGAAAACGGGATTTTTTATAATTAGATAAAAATGAATTACATGAAACCAAAACAAAACTAAATAATAACGCAACCTACGCTTAAAACGAAAGTAAAACATATGATCGTATTTATGGACTACGAAAATGAAATGTATACCGTTAAAGATATTTTGTTCTTCAGAAAATTTTTTCAATGTGATAGTAAATCAACAACAATCTTTTAAATCAGATGAAAACTGTGTTAAAACATTATTAAATACTATAGGAAAGATCTGCTTCTGAGATTACAAATAATAATGTAAATATAATATAGTCAATTAGAGTTATTTCCGGCAATGCCAATAACCTGCCTTTATATATTTTTTATCTATAATTAAGCAATATGTAATGTTATACATATAAAAGTACGTTTAACATATATAAAATACATCATATTTTTTTTTATATTGTAATAAAGGTAACAAAGTAAATATTTGTCCTGAATTTGTGTTAAATGACAGTGGAAAAAGTTAAAAACGGTTTAAAAGCGGTTTGTTTACTAAGGATGTTTATTGGCGGACCCTAAAACGAATTTTTGTAAAAGAAGAAAATAATACATATTTTACTTATAATAATTATAAATATATTGTAACTATAATATATTTTAAGTTTATGTAAGGGTCTATGTTATTTTCAAACTTGTAGAAAAAAATTCTAATGTTTTTTTTTTAATAAAATAAATGAAAAATTAACCAACACAATTAGGACGTAAACATGCGACCTCAGGATAACCACTCTCGTAACTAAGAGACAAATGTGAATTAAGATCTGTATATTTTAATGTCTTTAAAAAAATATTTTTTTTATTTTATGAGGAACATATATCAAATATTTTTATTTTTTGTATTTATGTCAGGAGGGCAATTTTATAATATTTTTTGATTGATACCTATGATATTATGGTTTGTTTTGATTTATTTTTACTATATCACTCATCTATATTTAAAAAAATATTTAATGCCAAAATGATTAAACATTTTTTTTCTTTAATGTTTTTGCACATCTATGATTGGAGCCCTCTCTTTTATTACTTGCCAATCATTTTAATAGGCTTTTTTTCCATCTTCTTATTACATAAAAATATATTCTCAATTTATAGCAATAATCTCTTCAATCAAATATGTGTGTAAAAGCTTGTCGTTTTACTAACATTCTTTTTGGTTATTTGATTCATTAGATCTTCCTTCTTCGACTGATGTTTTAATGTATCATTATTATATTTTGGTGATTTTATAATTCTGATTGAGTTGCTCCTAAAATTGTTGCTACTTTCTTTTATGCTTGTAACATTATTTTCAATAAATTATTGATGTATTTGATATTGATTCAAAGGCTTACTGTATGTACTGAATTTAATATTTTCACAAGTATCCCTTTTATTGATTTTGTTTAAAAAATACTTGTAAACCTTTTTAATTTGTTACTTGTATACTCAAAATATTCTAAATAGATTTATCTTTTTGACAAAATGGATTTTTTTTATTTAAAATATTTATATTTGCAAATCTTCGATACAACATTACATTTTGGAGAGTGTGCACAGGAATTATATGATATAATTCCCCCATCCCACTTCCACCAACGGACATCTCGATGCAAGGCGAGTATCTATCCTTACTAAGTGGACATTCCACCTATCCATACGAAGCGCTTTGCTTCCTCCTTTCTGATTCGCACGGCGAAGGGTTGGAACAGCTTGCCTGCGTCGGTATTTCCGTGTGTATACAATGTGAGTGTCTTCAAGAGAAGAGTGAATAGGTTGTTAAGTTAAAGCGCCTTACCACCTATGACTACAATTCCATTTCAGGTGGAATGTTGTCAAGCATTAACTTAGGCTGTGTAAAAAAAAAACAACAATTTTAGTGGTTTCCTCCACACTCATATTGAATACTACTTGTTTACTAGTACTTAATTATTATGTATACATAGGCTTCAATTTCGAAATAACAATAAAAAAAGTATAAGCATATATATTTTTCAAATTATCACTTGTTAAACTATATTTAGAAATATTTAACTTAACTTTTTTTTTTGTGTATCAACACAATCAATCCATCTTCTCATAGATAAAAGTTTATTGCCTAATTTAATACTGAATTTCAATTTTATAATTTATTTTATAGGAAAAATCATTGCCTGATAATATTTTATTTTACGACTCAAAACTGTATTAGTTCATTTGCTGTAAAAGCTATATTATTATTAAATGCCATACCATTTAGTTAATGAAATATTACTATTTTCTTTTAATATTTTAAATATTATTCTCTTACTTAGTTTATTAATATTTTATGTTCATATCATATTTTATTAATTACCTGTACGTATATTGCTTTTAAGGTTGAAATTATTTATAGACATAAAATTAATAAATTATAATGTGTTTTTTGCCCGCCGTCTCCTTTTCCAGATATCTTTTAGTTTATTAGAATAAAATTATATTGTACATATCGCTATCTTAAAAAAAAATATTTTGTGCAATTGTAAATAGTAAAGTGTAAAAATTATAAAAGTTTTATGATTGATATGTAAACATTTATTTCATACATTAAATTATTTATTACAATGAAACGAATACAAATCAGAGATTTAATCGAAGTTTCAATTATAATCTGAAAGGAAATTACACTGGAGCGCGTCATAAGCGATGTGAGTCATGTTGTAATTATGTCGTATTGATTAGAATCGTATCTCAAAAATGTTTACTATTTAATCACGAATTAAAAAATAAAGTAAAGATAGCAAAATATGTTTTTATTGTGTTGGCATTGGTCATGTCTTTTAATATATATATTTTACATTAAAGTTTCGTATTAAAACAATAGCAGCAGCTAAAAACATACAGCTCAAAAAACAAAATGGAGAGTTATTTGGGTATTTAGTTACAAAAGTTGGCACATTTAAGTCGTAATATCTTGTGTTAGTTATTTTGATTTTTGCAGGCGAGACTAAATTTGAATAAAACTTTTTATCTATTTTTTTAAATCGAGAAACGTTTGTACCTGTTTCTATTTTCATTTTGTTTATTTTGAGGAAAAGTTAAAATTATCAAGGTACAGAATGTAATTAATAAAAATATGTTGAGATTCGTTAAATTTATCATAAATATTTAGTTGTCTGTTATAAATATAATATCTTGATAATTATTTAAATTTTTATCCTTTTTACCATTAAGATTTTTACTATAATAGAAATCTACTATAACAGCTATTATATATAATATACTTATAGATAACTTTAGCTATTGAAAAATTAATAAATAATAAAACAAAAAAACATTTTTTGCTTAAGTTGAACTTGTTATTTATTAAAACTATAGAATACTCTTAATAATTATAAATTAAATTCTAATTTGTTTTTGTGAAAAGTGAAGTAGTCAAGTGTTGTGTACTTGACACGGAGTGCGGAAACTAAGACTCAATAGAACTGATTCCTTACGGCTCAGAAAAAATTTATGTATAACTTTTAGTTATTTAAAATTTAATTAATAAATATAATGTTTATAGTTATATATTACAGTATCTTGTAATAAAGCATAAAGCTTGTATAAAATATGTTATAAAATATGCTTACATTCTTAACTATACAGTAGTCAATAAACCATAGAAACTAAAGAAAATAACTTTATTTTATGCTACTTTTATTATTGCTAGCAATGATCTTTATACATCATACAATAAATATAACGTGAGTAAAAAAATCGTCTCTAACCACAAAATCAATATGTATAGTTGCTTATCCTGTCTTAGCTAAGTCTTAAGACTTCTTAAGACCTCTTTAATCCAACCTTCGTATCAATTAGACATGGCGCTGCAAATGGACTATCCGTGTTGAAAGTAAGAAAGTCATAACAGTCACTTCTTGATGATTTAATAATATTTATTAAGATATCTTTTTCCGGTTTGTTTAAAAAAGGTCCGGAATTTAATTTTAAACTTGTTTTGATTTAAATGATCAAGTTTCAATAAATAATATTTTGACTTAATTATTGACACGTTAAGTTACAGAAACACTTGGAAAATTATTGGTTGTAGCTTATCAATGAAATATTATTTATTATCAAAAGCCGCAAAACAAGCAGATGGTAGGTGTAATTGATGGTAACAGTCGCCCATGGACATTCAAACGACAATAAAAGCGAATATCTTTACCTTGAACATAATTTAAAAGGTATCAGGAAGAAAAAGCGTAGGACACAACATTTGCTAGAGAAATACAATAAAATACAAGGCGTTATTCCGCGCAAATTTATTTTAACCGTAGTCTTTGAACATATATATATATATATATATATATATATATATATATACATATTAACCTTTTAATCTTTATCCATTTAAAAAATATGTATATATATTTGAAATATTAGATATACTTAATAAAATGGTCCTAAGTAGATTTTTTATAACCTTACTTATTTTTTTTATTTTTTTAGTAATTTTTTTCTGTTT
This sequence comes from Mechanitis mazaeus, assembly GCA_959347395.1. Lineage (NCBI taxonomy): Eukaryota > Metazoa > Arthropoda > Insecta > Lepidoptera > Nymphalidae > Mechanitis > Mechanitis mazaeus. Next base: position 12,063,307 of record OY365754.1, read on the forward strand.
TTGAACGTACAGCACATATCTAATTTAATACTCTCTCCAACTCAAGGGCAACTGGCAGAGTTCTTAAAGAAATAAGTTGATCTTTTGTACATTTAGTTTGATTTTCTGTGTTTATTATTTTTTGTTATAATGTCCTTGATACATAAATAAATGAATGAAATAAATAAAATCATAATCTTAAAATTTGTTTGGGTAATTTTAAAGTTTTATAGATAAAAACCGCTCTAGAACATTAACAGGCTAACGAGAGCACAAAACATTACTATCGCAACTTCGCATTGTTTCAGAACTGACTTTCTTGAAATGTTAAGATAATGTAACCATATAATTCTCTGAAAGAAAGAAATTTTTATTAATGTTGATGTTATTTTGAATATTTTTTTCAAAAAATAACATATTACTGACCAAAATATAATCCTTATTTGTAAAACATCTATATTTAGAAATATTTATTATCACATTGGGTGCGAAAAGACCAAAAAAATATTTTAAATTTATATTTTGCTAGATTTGAAAATTAGATTGAGAAGAAGAATTATTTTTAAATAATTTTCGGAAATAAGTACAATATATTCCCTTTAAGTGAAATACTTTCTTTAATATCAAATAAGAAAAGATTATTTTACATATAATATTTTCACATCGTTTACATACAAATTAATTACACCGGAAGCAATTGTAGAAGCTTGTGAACTGCGGATTAATTACTGTATAGAGTTGTTTAGTGAAAGTTACTCATTAATGATTGAAACTTAAATGACTCAGCTATAAATCTAAATTTAACTAAAATTCATCAATATTTGAATAAAATCTTTAAGCTTAGATTAAACTTATAAATAATTATATATATAATTAATTTTAATTCGCTAGTATTTAATAAAAACTATCAAATGTCATGAACAATATAAAATTAGTCAGTATGTAAATGTGATATAATATATATATATATATTGATATTATTTTTGTGTTATTATACATCGCATCTATAAAAAATATTAAACATACATATATATATGGGGATGAACTAGTAGTAATATGTTATTTACAAAGTAACTTTATGTTTCTAACAAAGTGCTAAGGTTTTGTTAAAATTATAAAAGTTGTTTGGGAATTTTCAATAAAAACCCTTATTTGAATATATAATTCATATTTTCCTATTTTTTGTTGCATTTAGTATTTTCTTAGATTTTCACGAGTACACATTTGAAATAAAAATATTTTATACGGATTAAAACTCGCGTATAATTTGGTTACATTTTAATTTTAACAGATGACAGACACATCTCTTCTACCCATGAACACGATTGCTGCAAAGCATCCGAAACTTCGTGTTAAAATTAAAATGTAACCAAATTATACGCGAGTTGTAATCGATAAAAAAGAGTTTTGTTTCATTTATCAGGTTATTGATAATAGGGATTAATAATTTTGTATTTTTAATAAAAAAAGTCTGGCAATAACCAGGTTATTTAAAAAGTTATTTGTAATTAAAAAAAAACTTAATTACTAAATTTGGTATTGTATCGTATAAAGGGTTTCGGTGGATCCCACAACACAACTTCTAAAACGGGCAACGTCATCGGCTGCTATAGTACGCGACTGCAATGTACGGCATGACTAGCGACTTACCTGCTCACTTCAGGAGTGGTACAATGAACGAAGTCACTTAATCAGTTTGTATTAGTCAAGGGTTTTGGGTACCCCAGGGAATAGAATAAATTATTATTTCTATATAGCAAAAGGGATATAAATAAGGGTTTGACACTCAAGTGTTCCGTAGCGTGACCTATTCAACGCACACTTCGAGTGGACGGCAGCCAACAATTCCACTACTCAATACCACTACGAAATTTAATATTTTAAAAATCTATTAATATCGATAGTAATTACTTCGCGAAACGTTTAGAAACAAAACCGCTGAAAGATTAACTGCAATACGATCCGCGTGCATTCGTCACACTCTCCAGAAAATATATTTACCCTCAAATTTATTTTAATAATTAAAAATCTATCCATACACAAAAGTTTACGCCTGACAGTTTTATATTAGCAATTTCACAAGTAATCTAGAAACTATTCTAAACAGTTTCTATGAAATATAAAATGTGAAAAGTATTTGTGTTTTGAGACGAGACGAATCAATGTTTACAGATACCCGAAGGACGTGAGCTATTTACATATTATATTTATATTTTTAGATTTGTTTGCAACGAATAATAAACATGCATTTCTATAAATTAAATTTACCAATAATAATACTATTGAATTTTATAACTGAAAATCATTTAATCATACATAAATTTAATTAGTGAAAAAGAAAAGCCTTACAAAATAGCAAATCAACAAATGCTCGAGGAGCTAAAGATTATAAATTATAATAAATAAATGTATTAGGAAACAAATTGGCAACACGATTGTATTTATTCGGGCGTTATGACTAAACATGGCGCGGAAAATACAAGCATCCCTAGTAACAACGCACCCATTGATTTATTATTTTAAAACATACCCAATTAAAATATTTATATTGTCCTTATTTATTTATTTATTTTATGTTTACCTAATGACCCACTTTCGAGTCTTGCCTACACATTTTTTTTATATTGGAATATGAATACACCAGAATAATAACAACTTAAAATATAAGAATACCGTATATTATAATAATTACTTAGCATTTGTCTTCCTGTGTTATAAAAGTTGAAAAAAATTACGTAAAGACGTGAATTCGAACGCAAGCGTAATTATTTTTTCCAATTATTAAAACAGTTTAAAATGATAAATATCAGTAATTCAGTGAAGTGCATTTATGATAAGGCACAATCTTATATATTAATGCAGGAAGCGATTTCGTTGGCACACTGTAGCTCGAGAACCACTAAAGGGAAAAATATCGTTGATGGCTCAAATCAAAGGTCTCATTATGCTACACTGCTGAAAAATAGTGACAACTCTCAAATCTCATTAGCCTAATTGCAGTAATTAGTCAAAAAATTATTTTTTCCCATAGACTTTGCATGGGGAAATTTTGCGCGCGCTTTCAAATTTTTTGTATTATCTATTGTGACTAGCTGGTCTTAGCATACTAGTTATCTTTAAAAAAGATAAATAAAAAATATGATATCCTGTAATATGAATTCAATATTGTTATTATAATTTAATCTTATTTTAATTGGTTCCAACTACATATATATGTGTTGCACATGGAGCTCTTAGTCGCATTTTTACGTAGTCACGCACTACGTAAACGTAACGTAAATTGTCAAACAAATTTACAGGCTGGTGAAATATCAAACAGACGCGTTCCAATCCTATTTATTTTGAAGGGATATTTGATTTTTATTTTGTGGCCAGTTCTATCTAGTTTTGTGTTTTATAAAAAAATACAAAACTATTCGCACTGCAGAATCTGTGAAAAGATAGAACTAACAATGACTATCGTCGGTTCTACTGAATATTTTGTTGTACGAGTTTTACATTGTTAATATTTAATATATTTTTTAAAATTTAATGTTTTTTGTAATATATTTTGATATCGAAATTTAAATGGAATGTCATAATTTTTTATATTAAATTATTTTAAAGAAATTGACATAAATTAGGGACAGATTATATAATCATCGTTAATTCAATATACGCTGTCCCACAGACAGCGTGTATAAACTGACTTACAAACCACAGTCAGTATTTATGAAATCTGACAGAAAATGACCATTTCTAAAAGATCACATTACATAACTCTCAACTCCTTTTTCTAAAACAAATCATATTAAAAAAAACGACTTTTTTTACATAGAAATATTTATATATATATATATAAGTTCATACAAATAACAATACCCAAGAATAACACAAGATCCTGACTAACGAAAATTCTATGTAGACATCAAACAAGCGACCATCGAATCATATGTCATTATTAATGAATGATTATTTATGTTTGAACAACAGTATTTTTAAGTATTTGAAAAAATAGAAAGAAAGCCATGCTTCGGAAGGCAACTCTGTATAGAGGTGAAAAAAATTTAAAGTCGTGCAAAATTACATTCAAAAGAACTACAAACAAATAAGACTTATAAAGATTAATTATTTCAAGGAAATATTCATTTACTTCAAGGAAGTATCAGGCAACGTAATCTTAATTATTTATTCTTTTATTGAGCGGTACTGTTTCTTATCCTGATGGGAATTAATCTGTCGGATGTTCGGTACTCAGCGTTTCTTAAATTCTTTCTAAAGTTCTATTTATATAATATTTTTTTTATTAAAGACTCGTGGAATTTCTTGGGTAAACCAGAAACCCTTTTTGGAGTTATTGAAAAAATACTGTTTGACATTTCGAATGCTTTGCAGCAATCGTGTTCACGGGTAGACGGGATGTAAGTGTCTAACCCAATTCTAAATATTCTTTAATTTTAATTATTTTTCATTAAAACTTCTAACTGAATAGTGATTTTACCGAAAGACAAATCTTGGAACTGAATTCAGAAGAAGTTAACCTCACTTCATTAAGCTCAAATTTGAAATTCGCTTTTAATTCCGAGGACAGTGAAATAGCACATAATTAACATTGTTATCAATCTAAAATAGCCTCAACAAAATAGGGTATTGCATATTTCTGTATAATCCACACAATATGAATGTTGAATGAAAGAGTTTGATTTGTAGCATAAAATACTTTATCCCTAAAATAGCCGGTATCAGAAAATGTTGCAGTACATATTTCAGGAAAACAAACCTCAATGAGTATCAAATGAAAGATCTAAATATATAATATACAATACAGCATGAAAAAAACAAACTGATTTGTTAGTATTACAAAACAGCAATAAGCTTAATTCAATAAAAGCTTATTTTTAAAAACATGTTAATACCTACATATAATTTTAATTAACTTATCCAGTAGGAAACATTTATTTAACTATAACTCTGTACATTAAGTAGTCTTGTTTGTTTGACGATCCGTCCTCATTAACCGAGCCGCAAAGAACTTTTCAGGGAAGGCTTTATTTTACATTAATGAAGTAAGTATATTTGAATTACATTTCTTTTTAAAAAAATGTGAAAGCGCTTCTTTTACAGATTACATAACTTATTTATGTTATTATTCGCTTATAATTAATATTTCAGCTTATTTTACCTCTTAAAATTATGTCAAAAACGTTTATAGACTTGGCTAAGATATTAAATACTAATCTTGAGCATCATACTTCGCTAAATTAAACATTTTGTTTACTACATAGCCACTTTTACTACATAGCGTGAATAGAAATGAAATGACAAGTTAACTTTATTCATTAAAACATCATTATATATTTTGTAAAAGTTTTAAGCAAATAACATAGAAATAGTCGTGTTTTTTTATATTTGTATGTCGTTTTACCCTTCTTTATGTTGTACAATATGGAAGTTGAGGAAATTTTGTTTGGCGGTAGTTAGTGGTCATATCATAATATAGATTTTAGAATTATATATATAATTTGAAATAGAGATAATTTATTAAAATATTACAAAATACAAAAAATAAATAATGTGAGTTATTGTGTACAGTTTTAAACATTCTTCCTTATTAAATATTATTTAAATAATGTAGAAAAATCAATTAACTCTTTGCAATGCATCAATATGAAATTTATGGACCCTAGTACTCATCTCTTATAATTAAATAAAATAGCATAATAACTCATAATTATCCTAACAATATTCCTGTGTGGTTATAAAATATTTTAAAAGGTAATAGAAATTTATAAGATTAACTACGCAGTTAATTTTACAGCTTATTAATCGTTGAAACGGATATATTTTATTGTATTTCACTATTAATATATTGTGTATTTTTATTCTTTAGTGTTTAAGAATGTTTTAAATCGTACTAAGATGGAACCTCATAGTAATCTGATCTAATGTTGTTAGTTAGTTGTTACTTGATAACTGCTTCATTATTTATTAAAATAAATTGACCCGGTATTTTGATAAGTCCCGATTGGATAAGGAACCGAAGTTATTTTACCTGTAACTAAGTTAAAAACAAATATAGCGTATTCGTATTTCATAAATAGACAATGAGGAAAAAGGACGCTGTCGAAAGGTAACTCTAAAACAGAAATAAATTCAATATCTTCAAAGTTGCTTGACAATAGGTTTTAAATGAAAAAAGTACATTAAAATTTCATATAGACGATATTTTAAAACGTGTTCGTTATCACTGAAAAATTTTTGATCATTTAACACTATAAATTCTATGATTCTTATATAGACTTTTAACTATCAAAAGGAATTTAGTATACATTTGGGAGGACTGAGTTTCTTTTGAAACTAGGTGATAGAAACATGTAGCGTAACTTGCGTAACTTTAATTCTATTATTTAATGATGATGTATGTACGAGAAAGTAAAATAATTTAATAAAACTATTTTTACAGATTAAAACTCGCGTATAATTTGGTTACATTTTTTATTTTGTCCCAACGTTTCGAATACTTTGCAGTAATCGTGTTCACGGGAAGACGAGATGCATTTGTCTGTCAGAAAGTAAGTTAATAAATAATCAGTCAGTTAATAAATAATCAGTCAGTAAATCAAAAATGTAACCAAATTATACGCGAGTTTTAATCCGTAAAAATAGTTTTATTTCAAATGTGTACGAAAAATATATGTTAATTTGATTTTTAAGTATTAGGTATTAAAATGGAAATTAAAGTGATTTAAATTTTCTTTTTTGTTATCATAAAAATATTGAACTGTATTTAAGTAGATTTTATGAATACTTCTCCTTAAATATTTCAAGAAATTTCATTCATGTGCAGAAGTGAGACGGTATATTTAATAGGAAACTATTTATAAATATAAGGTTATTGAGTAAGTATAAATATAAATATACATATTTGTATATAACACACCCGTTTTTCTCCGAACAGAATATACCATTTTATATCATTGAAAATGCGATATTATAACATAAATTTGTAAACAAATAAACGCCACGAGAAAATTCTAGCATCAGATGAGAACAATAAATTAAATAAAAATAGGAATATTCAAATGTATTATTTACCCAGATCCTTAAAAAAACTGTATAAGTCTTAAAATGCAATAATGGACACAGATTGCTGTAAAAGCAGCGATTATAGAAAAGTCACAAACGAGGAGCACACGAATCTATTTTTTATCGCTATCTATATTTATTAAAGCTGCTACCAAAAGCTTAATAATATCACTAATAAATTCTCTAAGTATGAAAGTCTATTCTGTGTCACATAGTTTTAAACATAAGATTTATATATTATTATTTTATGCTTATATGCTTAATTTTGTTTGTTTTCATTTTCACTGAAAACTTTCTTAATAACTAATGAGCAAGCAAAATCTATGTGACCCCCGTTTTTAATTATAATAATATTAAATAAAAATTATATGTAACATTTCAAATTATTTTCATCTCAGTGCTTTCAGATTCTTTTTAAATTAATTTGTTTAAGGATTTATATTATGTAGAAACCTTTTATCACATGATTGCAACTCGTTCACTGTCTGGCTGGCTCTTTTAAAAATATTTTCTTTTATATACATAAAACATTTTTTAAATTGAAAATAAAAAGCTTATTTTGGTATCCAAAGTAAATACTTTGGATAACACAATAAGCCAAAATTTTTTTTTGGTCAAATGACCAAAACATAAATTTATTAAATAATTTTATTAATATAATTAAAAAATATCTCTCGATTTTTGTATCAAATTTTTGGTAAAATTTTTATTTTATCAAACATCTTTTATTAAAATCTATTTAATTTTAGAAAATAGACTTAATAGGTATTTTAAGGGTATTACGAAAACCAAGGAGCTTCTATAATCGATAATATTCCAATTTGATATAGAAAATAATATATATAAATATACATCCTTCTTTCTCGGATTTCATATTAAAAATAAGAGACAATTGCATTACGTGTCAAAATAATGATTGTCCGAATTTGTACTGAATTAGTTAGTAGCGATCGAACAGCAAGAAATAATTTTGAGCAACGACAGAAAAAAATAGAGTTGTTTATTTTATAAAACGTATTTCTTACGGTTACATTTATATTTATTATTGACACGGGCTATTCTATTAGATTTATTTATATATATAAATTTCAATAATAGATGGAAGCTGCTCCAAGGCAAACGAGGGTAAGTGATAATCTACGCCCAGGGTCCCTTGCAAAATCTCATTATGCGCATTAGTGTTGCCGGATTTTGTGGAGAATTAGAAATCATAAACAACACCAAAGAGTTTCAATTCTGAGTAATTCGTTGCAGAAAGTTTCTGGAGATTGACACTCTTGAATTTATATATTTTTGCCTCCTGATATGAATTATACAATAGGCGGCCACGTACAGTGCGATAATGATAATCTATGGCGGGAATCAGATCCATTCGCTCTTCGGATTACTCCTCGTGATAAACTTAAAAAATACAGGAAAATACAATAGATGTAACTTCACTTATAATTTTTGAACGTCTAAGTAAATCAGAGTTCATCATGTAAATTCTTGTGCAGCATTCATATCTTATTAGATATTCGTCTGTCATTCAGTTCTATTTTATAACATAGTCAGATTTAGGACAATTAAAGTTCCCATCGATCGATTTTGCCATTTTTTGAATATTCTTGTGAATATTGTTATGTTAATTTATACAAAAATGAGTTGTCAATGAAATTCTATTACATTTTTTAGAGAAAAAGTAGGTACCTGTATGAAAATGTAACTTTTAAATAACTGTTTAAGCGCGTGTTTCAGAATATAAAGAGACATCAACATTAACCATAAAATATTATATCTTTCTTTATATCATAATAAAACCTCTTATGTATTTGAACATAAAAAGCATTCTCGGTTATAAATTGCAGTTAAAAAGAAGAAACCGTTTTATTAATGGTTTGTTTAACAGAAATTTTCTTGAAGAAACTTATGTTTTTATTGTGACCGGTTACTAAGAATCTATTTATATTTAACAATTATTTTATTTTAATAGGAACTGTATCTCATTTATAAGATCTTTTATAAAATAAAATTTTGCATTGCTTATTTTACATAGATACAAGTTAATTAGCTTCTATAATGTTTTTAACTCACTTTTTCTCAGAAAGCAGCGTAGGAGGCTGCCACGGAAAACGAATTTATTCGATGGAGACAAACTAAGGAACTCTGACGCTAAATTTAAAATTACACTAACTTAATGAAGTACGACAGAAAGAAATGAGAATTTTTTTCATTTAATTAACTCTTGCTTCATTTCCTTCAGATAAAGTGATAATGTAAACATTCACTAATGTATTGAGCTAATTTATTTAATTATTAAAGTGTTAATACTGTATCATATGTATTACCGTAACATTCATTTACATTTTCGGATTTGCCCAATTAGTTTTCGAAAAACCATTCGGAGTTACGTATACATGAGCTCGGGTCATGCCAAAACCGTTGCGAATCTGCAAATCCTAATACTAAATCTCATAAGTTTATATACAATTCAATTCATTAATTGATACTGATATTTGTTTTTGTTATAAATTAATATGACATTTTCGATTGACGAAGGTATCTTGGAAATGTATCCATGTTTCATAATTATAGAGTAATTATTCTGTATTACCAACGTATTCTACAATATTTTAGCAAGGTAATATAATCATTTGAACGCTGATTGGGTCCGTAGAGTCGTTAATAATACGTGAATGATTTATAAACTGCTGCGTAAATTAACTGCAAAATTTTGAAATAAATTTTAAACGAGAAAAATGTAAACTTTGTGATTCGTTTTATAATGTCAGATCGAGATTTCGATACTAAAAAAACAACGCAATTACTATTAACAATATACTAAAATGATTCTTTTGCATTTTTATTTAAATATAATAGACAAAATCGGTTCATTAACAATAGGCTTTGTATACGCATCACGAATGATAATTTTTTAAGCAAACTAGCAAAAGTGCAACAATTATTTATATCAAATCTTAAAAACCTTCTAAGGAAAACATTAAATGAGACCAAATTAGGTTGGATAATAAAAATAACATTTGTAAATGTTGTGTATTTCTTTTAAATTTGTAAAATGTATTTAGTCCCTAAGCCCTTAGGTGCAGAAAATATTTAAAATGAACTCCGAGTTTACCGTTTAAATATAATAATTTAAATTTTTAGTGTACTTTTAAATGATATAAAATATAATATGAATTTAAACATTTAATAAGCATTTCATTTGCATTTGATATAGTTTGTATTCATTTTATTTAAATTTTAATTTTAATATGTCATATATGTTTATAAATATTTTAAGAATACACCAAATGAGAAAATTTTGGCATATTGCAAAAAATGATATGAAAATGCTTTTAATGTATAATGAGCCTTAATAACCCTATATATATGGTTTTAACACAATAATGAGATGAAGACTTTTCTATAAATGGAAATACAGACCAATTACTACCGACATATATTTTTAAAGATATCTGTATCAAAAACTCTGGATCATAATTAAATATATAACGATATCAACCATCAAAAATTATAAAAGTACGTATTGAATAAAATTAACATCTAGATAGGTTAAAATTATTAAACTATACTTATTCTTAAAGAGATTAAATCCGTATTGTAAGTTTTCTTAGCGATCCTGTCCAGTTCATCAAATCTCTTATATTAAATAAAACTGATCTTTCAACTGGTTAGACAAAGCCTTAATGTTTTTAAGAGCGTTGCGTGGAATGCGAAAACGATCTCGTGGTTGCACTCAAAAGATGACAGCAACCGTTGTTTATTAAGTGAGTAATATTGAAAAAGCCAAAGTTCTATGCTGTCAGTTGTCCCTCATTAACGCACAGCCTTGAACGTTGTGATATCTTTAGGTTGTGCTATATTTAAATACGCTGATAAACCTGATATACATTTAGTAACCTTTGTCCTATCCAAACCATACCTCTCAGAGAAGTTCCTCGTAAAGTAGATATTGTGATATTTTGCACGAGAAGTTAAATAACGGTCATACTATAAACAATGTCTAAGTTTATTTTTCCCTATTTATAAATAGTTCTTCTGAAATCAGAAAAATGTAAAAAAATAAAAGGGCTTAATTTAAGTTATGTTTTCATTTATCTGAGGTGTTACTGCCTGGATGTTATTATGTTTTCTTTAATATATAATCTAGTTACAGATTCCTGTTACATTTACCTAACAGATACAAGTTTGCAATTACATTTCGAGCAGTGACATGGTACGTAAAAGTTTTATAAAATTACCAACAAATTTACAGCCCACCAAAATATCGAGTTTTTCAATTCTATTTCATTTGAATGGTTATTTGATTTTCAGTTTGCGGCCAGCTCCATCTAGTTTTATGTTTTATAAAAAATTTTAAACTTTCGCATTGAATGTTTTAAACTGCAAAATCTGTAATCTAAAAAATCTGAGTATGAAGGTGGAAGGTGGATCAAATAACTTCAATCGTTTGCTTTAATGAAAACACCGTGATGTAAGTATATACGTAATTTTGTGTTTTTTTAAATATTTTTTAATACTTCAATGATTTTAGTAGATATTTTTTTACAATTTAAAATTTTCAATATGACATGATATTTAAATGTAAGTGACTCTTTTAATAGATTAAACTAAAATGTTTTCTTGTTGACTAAAAACGAAACCGAAGCATATATATTTTGTTTCATTTTTAATACAAAATGCATTTAAAGACGATAAGAAGTATTATATTTTGTGTGTTCTTCAATAATCAAAGGGTTTGTTATTGTTTGTTGCTATAGCTGAATTGTATTGTTATTAACGCTTGAAATTCCGCGCCATGTTTAGACGTATTTCGCATCGCGTGTTATTATTTCCTTTTATATTTTTTGTCGAGTCACATTCATTTGTCTGTATTTACCGTTTCGGAAAACTTTCGCCTCGTTTGTATTTATTAAAAATACAAACTTACAATTCTAAAAAGCATTATTGTAGTGTATTATTCTTATTAATATTAGAACTTAAGAGAATATATATTTTATTATTCATTTGAAATCAAATCTATTAATGTTTGTAAATCTTAATGACTCAAAATTCATAAAAAAATCATATGCAAGGATTCATTACATCACCCAACATTGAATATACTTTTCTTATTTTATTATTACATTTTCTTAATTTATAAGTTAAATTTCCAATTGAAAAATCTCAATTTATTAATAAAATAGATGACGGAAATAACTTTATCAATAATTTTCTATTACCAAACCACTGATCCGCATCAGGCAGATTTTTGTAGTCTATATACTTTTCTATATTATAAAAAAAGTTTTTAAAGAAATTTAAAGAGCTATTTTGTTTTTTTTATAAAAATAAGTTTGTTTTTGATAAATTTGTTATGAAATAAGAGAAAGATTTGTCAATTGCTATTTTTATTATGAAGAAATTATTATTATTATTATTAATATTGAATTATAACAGAATATATAACGTATAGATATTGGTTTTAGGGCTCTTATCAGATATCACGTGAGCGAACTGAGGGTTATCAGTTAAATAAAATAATAAATAATTACTTTAATATTTAGACAAATATAGTTTTATATAAACAAAAAGTATGAAACGTAGTCTTATATAAACGAAACGTATGACATGTCCTAGACGGTTAGTTAGTCACACTGAAACTCGGAATCAAGTGTCTGTCCTTTAGGGGTGAACTTTGTGATAGCTCGAAATATCTAAGTATGGCTAAAATAGTCCCTCTTGGCACTTCTATTAGATGGACACAAGTCATCACAATACTGATATTGATTAAAAGTGTAAAAGAAATATAAGATGCTGCCGTCACATAGCGTGGAACTTCTTGTTTATCATATAATTATAAAATATAAAATTATATTCCTTCTAACGTTACTTTACCTCCGGAATAAAATGGTTTAATCACATCGGTTGACAAAATAATAGCCTGAAAGTACACAAACATGTTTTATATATTTTCATTGCTGTTGTTACTGTATGTACTATAAATCATTAAATATTGATAAACTTTGACTTATTAGGCCTATAATTTCCGTACCTCCAACTGAGTTACACGTATACAGAAAACATAAAAATTAGGCAATATTTATTGTTAGTAGAAAAGATTAATTTCCCAAAGACGGAATTAAAAGTGAAAGGAGTATTTTATTAAAGGGATATTTTTAAAATGTATAAAAGTTGCTATAATTCGTCATTTGGGTAAGAATTCTCAAAAAACACAGAATAACAAGAGAACTATATATAGACAATTGCTTCAATATGAGGAGTAAAGGGATTTTTATGTATCTGTTGTTACAAATAAGAACATAAGTGCTAGCTGGTAGCTTATTGGTTGAGACTCGTTTGCTTTCTGACGGTATACAAGTGCAGGTAGTTGTTGAAGAAGTAATATTTGAATATCATAAATACCTTTAATTTTTTATTTTTTGATTAAATAAAAAAAATGCTATATCATACCATAAAACTAAGGAAACCATTGTGTACACTTAAATATGTTTGCGAATTGTTAAAACTAAAATGTTGAAGATTGCAAAAATCTTAAAATTATTAAAATGGATATAAAACAAATAACTAAAAATAAATATTAATCTTGTTTCAAAATGTAAATAAAACTATACTCACAAAAAAAATGTTTAGATCTACAAACGTAAAAAAAAATGTTGCAAGACCTACGCGTCACAAGATAAACTAAAGAAATGAAGACTTCTATCGAACCAACATATTTTGAAATTACACAATATAAATGTTTATAAAAACTGGCAAATATAAAAAGTATATAATAAATTTAATTATTATATTTTTATAGCAATTATATTATGAACGATATAAATATTTTTGAAAAGTGATAACAACTTAGCATAATTAAAACCAAATAATTTAATCAATCAATAGCCTGTTATTACATCATACCTTCAACAAGGGCAGTCCATTTGCGACGCCGCGCGTCTAATTACTTCTAAAGGTCGGATTAGGAACGTCTTCGGAAACTTAAGACTCAGCTAAGCCAGGTTAAGCGGTCTCGTTATTTCCCCATATTGATTTTATATTAAGAAACGATTTCCTTACATAACATATAACTGTATTATTACGAACTCATGTCTTCAGATAAATTGGCGATTGCTAAGTATAATAAAATATACTTACTATAGTACTATATAATAATTGTAAAACAGGATCAATGGATTTTAATTAGTATTTTAGTGTTTTATGCGAATTTAAGAATGGAGACAAAGAAGTTTTAATTTTTTCCTTTGAAATAAACATTGTTTAAAAGTCAATAGTAATTAAACAAAATCTACTTTTTTAAGTTACTAGAAAACAAAGAGAGCAATTAACTTTTACAGACTAATGTAACACAAACAATTTCCTTTAAACTAGGAGTGCGAACCAGACCTCAATTTTGACTCGCTGCGCTCGCTAAATCTCTGTATGTGTTAGCATATTAAACGAAGCGAGGTTGAAACAGCATTGAAGTTGCATTTACAAAACGTCGACGCATTCTGTCCTTTTTTTTTTTAAGCATCACCAGATTGATGTCTAACAGCGTGGAAAATTTTTGAAATTTTCAGATATACAGAAAAGTCAAATAGAAAGCTTCGCTCGCTCCGATCGGTTCGCTCAATAACATAATACTTTAGGCAATGACTAATTATTTCATCTTAATTTGTTATTACGTATATAATATATAGGTTCTACTACTACCAATACATTTTCTATCTGTACCATCTACATTTAGTATGAACATATACTATTGTAATTAGGATATTAATATATCACATAATTTTAACAAATTCTCAACCACACTTGTTTTCAAAAATAATTTCTCTAATTAGGATTCATACTTTTACTTCATTGACAGCATAAATAAGGCCAACTTAAGTTCATAAAACGTTCATATTTTATGTAGTTTAAAAAACCGACGATAGATTTTTATCGCAAAATACATAACATCAATTTTAACAGATTTATTATTCGATATGATTGGTACAGAAGCAGAATGCTTGCATCCAAATTCATTTCCTAGATAATTGACATGTCAGTCTATCTGGTATATCAGACACATCATTTGTACTCGACCGCTCGCTCGTCCGAAATCGTCATAAACGTCGAAGATGTCATTTCTCGCTAGACGACTCGACGTATTTCAACCAGAAATTAGACAGACAAGTTCGAAATGACTTTAGAGTAGTATTGAGAACGTGGTTTGAAGCGGTACTTATTTTAATGTATTCTGCTGGAATGAAATGTGAATTATATAATTTTAAAAATATACACCTATAAGGTTTGTTTGGATTTTTAAGAAGTAATAAATGTGAAAAATAATCGTCTAAACTATAGACATATTATTTATTTCATAAAATATAAAGGCCTTAAGCACATTGGTGTCTGATTTTATTTAAATAATTAAAACTTATTAAAATTTAAGAAATCTTTTCAAGTAAAAAACATGACAAATAATTGAAGCTACAAACATTAAATGTTACCTAAAAATCTTATCTTTCAAAATCAAAATGAAAACCAATAAAAGATATTTATTAAACAAATATAAAATAACAAATAAATAGCATAAAGAATTTCATGAAATTATAAAAGCTTAGTCAATATTCTTATTGATTTTTAATAGTTAAATCTGCCATACTTCTATCTATCTAGCGGCTGCGAAAGATGTAATATAATGTTCAGACACCAACATCTCGTCTTACCTCGAACAGGTGTGCTGCAAAGCATTCGAAACGTCGGGTTTAAATTAAAAAATGTAATAATAAACGCTTGTTATATCCGTAAAATAGTTTTATAAAAATGTGTAGTACTCGTGTAAATCCTAGAAAACATAATGTAATATTGTTTATTAGTGCTACTATATTTAATATTTGTTTTCCATTATTTAGATATTCAATTAACTTTTTGATGGTGAATAATTAGGAAATAATTTTGTCGTTAGAACCTATCACAGAAACTGTCGTATTTAATTTTATCTTATTGTTTAGATTTATTATTCTTTTAAACAGCTGTTTTTGAATTTATTATAACTAGTTAAAGTGAATATCTGGGATTACTGGATTTAGATTAAATATTTTAAAGTGAAAAAAATTAATAATAAAAAAAGTAAAAATATAGTTTGAAAAGGTCACACTTCACCGCTTGATAAATAATAGTTGATACCTTTTCAAATAATAAAAAAAGAGTAGACAATCCGCTAAGTTAATTGAAATTTAAAGTGAGGACAGCCAGATATCTAAATACCTTAGACATTATGGATTACGAAAGTCTTTATAAAAAAAAATGTTTTTTATAAATAAGTAAGTAAAAAATATATATTTAATTGTTAGCTGTTGTTGTCGGCCTCTACAGTGTTCTATTTTGATAATAATGATAATAGCAATAAGAAAATTCCTGCGATAAATCCTATGTAATAGAGAAGTTATCCTAAATAATGGAATTATTAAAACTCATTCTTTTTTGTAAACTTTATTACGTGTCAGTAAGTATTCAAATAAAAGTATAAAACGATGTATAATATATTTTAATCATTTGATACTACAACTTTATTCTATTTTTAATCTTAATGAGTCATAATATGTTCAATATCTCTCGTATGAACAACACATACACACTCTTTATGGTAACTTGGTAAAATAAAATGAAAAGAAGGAGCACATTTAAATGAATTTAGTAACATCAAGTACCGACTTACTTGTACCCAGAGATAGAGAGTTCATTTATTATTTGTGACTAGATGGTTGCCTTATATTTAGATCCCAGAGTAAAACGGAAATTATATTGGCGTTCTTATGTATTGATCTACGAACCGGTTCCCATCACAGAAACCTTGAGTTTGACTTTATTAATAGTATTGTAAGAAAAGTGTTTCTTTATCGTTTGCTTTGCGTTTTAATAAGTTTTATTCTAAAAACAGTAAAGCCATTCTAACACTTCTATTTCAAAATCAATTAAAAAACTCTAAAAAATAATAGTAACTGGATATAATTAAAGCAATAAAAAAAAACACGTGACTCTTATTACATCACACCTTCAAGACGGACCATCAATTTCAAGTGCCGTGCTTCTTCTGGACTTCGGATTAAATATGATTAAAGGGGAATTAAGATATTTAAGCCATTTTGCTGTTAAAAACGATTCCTTGACAGACTACCTAGTAATTTTAAGATAAATTTAATTATTTATTTATTTTTAATCTTTATTGTACCATAAATTAAAAAAAAGTAAAACAGGCGGACTTAATGATATAGCGCATTCTTTACCAATCAACCCATAGAGAAGTAAAAGACAAAGAAAGCAACAATTAGGTGGTAAAAACAATAAAATGAACAATTTGACATAAGCTAAATTTAAATAAAACCTAAATTAATGTTATTTTTTAATACTATTAATACACATATACATATTTTTTAATATAGATACATAAATGCGAATAAATTCTTTCATAAATATAATATTCATGAATATAAAAGCAATACTTGATATATATACATGACAAATGTTATGAATATTACTAGCGATAATAATAACTTAGGATTCAAGTATTTCAAATAATTAATAGTGGCTTCTGCTCACTTAAAAAATAATAATAAAAATTGTGAAACAGATGTTATCATTTTATAACTTTGAAATATCGATACTGAAATAATTTTTATGAAGTCATTAAACATAGAAAATATAACTTTCCTGTCACTAAAAAACAAAGAGAGCAATTAGTTTCTTTACTGTCTATACATATATATTTCATTACATGTTACTTTACTTAATAATGTATAAAAACTGTACAGAAAAGACTATTCAACATTAACAACATTACAACTTTGTTATTTTATCATGCCATACAATATCCATATTTACAACAAATTTAAATAGAGAAATTATTACTTAATATTGTTCATATTTATTCCCTCTTTATATTTAAAATTGTTAAATAATTGCGGTTTGTAGAGTTTTTAAGGGTTCGCTTCACTTTACCCTCGTACGACTTTGGGGTTGACAGGGGTCTAATTTGAAAGAAGTTGGTTTTTCTTAATATTAGATACTCTAGAAGTGTTTTTATAAAGCCGAGGGGCTCGAAGGCTCAAAGGGCTGACCGATTTATTACTGAGTTAAAACTCAATATCGTCGTAGAGAAGCTTTGCACACAAGCTTCTGTTCATTGATACGCCATTGCGTAACAAAAAAATCCTGCACCATTGTTCAGGGTATGTTAAAACGCCGTAAACGTCACAGAAATCCTAACGATTTGAATTTAGGGTCAGTTTTTAAACAATTTAATAACTCAAGGTCGCTAGGTCACACATATTTAAATTAATTTTAAACAGGGCTGTCAAAATTTAAAAAAAAAGTATTTTATCTTTAATTATTACATAGTTATTGATCGATGTAATTTCCTTACAATCAGGATGTTAGTATTCAAAATTTATTATATAATGAAGCGTCAGCCTATTTAATATACGAGACACATGAATTACAAATGACACTTGACTGCTCACTCGTTTGAAATCGTTAGAAACGTCGCAACTGTCATTTCTCATTAGACGACTACGACGTATGTTATGTTCTGTTCTTAAGTAGTACAGAAATATTCGTATTAAATCTGTTTTAATTATTAACAAGATCAGTAAAAACACCAAGACGACAAAACACATCAGATTACATTAACATGAGTGTGTAAGAGTACTGCTAGGGTCATATTTAAACCCGATGAAACTAATTACAAATTTTAATTTAAAATTATTCTTATTTTATAAGAATTCAGTTGTTACATTAAATTTTAAGGTTAAGAATAGTTTTTATTAATTTTAAATTATTTTAACTACTAACATAGTTACCCATAAAACTATATTAATATTTACTCATTAAATTTAATGGAACTTTAATTGACTCATAAACTTATCAGAGTAATAATGAATTAGTTTGCTAATGACCGTCTTATTTGCCGCACTGCGGGTCAGGTTTATACTATAAGCCTGCTTTGCTATACAAAGAAATAGAACTAGAATTTAATTAAAACAATTAACTTAATAAATAATATGTTGAAATTATACATAACTTAAAAAATGTATAAATAGTTCAATTATTGAGGAGTAATCTATTATTACAGCCGACTATATTTAATTTCATTAGTGATTAAATAGAAATACTTTAAAATAAAGAACAAAAGATTAAAATCATTTTGATTATCTAATTTACACAAAATTTTTTTTTTTTTTATTTGTAAACTTTGATATTTTTACAAAATGATATCTTTACCAAAAATTTATCGCCTTTTAAAATATATCTTAATTTCTTTGAAACAGATTTTAAATGAAAGACAAGAACCTATTTTTTATAAGCAATATTAATTACCTAAGCTTCTTTTATACATGTTTTCTTACACCGAAGTTAATAATCTTAACCTGATTTAGAATACCGTAAGGTGCGACACTTTTCTTAAGAACTTTATATTTTTACAAATTATGTTGTACTTATATAAATATAGACATGAAAGAAAAAGTAAATATCATTAAAGAAAATATAATCATACTTTTAGGGAATGGCTGCGTCCTTCAGTGTAATTAGGTGAATAAAGTGTTCATCTTACATTTCTTTAGACACTATTTATAATATATAGTGTAATGAATACAGGGAGTATTTATTAATTCAGAATATCAAACATATCTATAATAGGATATAAAGAAATAAAGTTAGTGTGTTCTATAATCTTCTAATTCATAAATTCGGTTCTACTGATCTGATTTGTAAATCCTTTTATTTATAGGAACGTATATTATTTTATTTATTATTATTATTTTTATATCAATCTAAATCATAAATAAACAAAGTTAAGAAAAGAAACGTTCAAACCTATAAATACTGGAATACACAATGTTTTATAAGATTTACACGAGTACTACACATTTCAATAAAACAATTTTTCGGATATAACTCGCGTTTATTTTTACATGATGGTGTCTGACACCATCATCTCGTCTTACCGCGAACACGTTTGTTGCAAAGCATTCGAAACGTCGGGTTAAATATAAAAATGTAATAATAAACGCGAGTTATATCCGAAAAATAGTTTTATTGGAATTCTGGAATAGAAATTGTTACAATAAATAACTTGTTTCTCCAATATTATAATAGTAGTAGTACAAATGCTATGAAATCGATATGAAAGCGGATAAAAATAAGTTTATTAAAATATAATACATTACAGAAAACATAATTCTTTTTATCCTTATAACTTTAAGCAATTTTAGTAAATTCGTTCAAGTATCCATTTATTTTTATTTATGTTTAATTATAAATTTAAACATTTTTATTGCATTTTTTTACAAATGGTAGGATTAATGTGAACTCATTCTCTACCAGTTCACCAACATAGTAAAACAGAAAACTTTACAAATTATAAAAGCAAATTGAAATAAAAATAATATTGAATATAATATTCCATAACACTGTTTCAATAAACATGCCACAAATTGATATAATACTAAAAAATAATAAAATGTTATGTCTATAAATACAATTAATAGGTAAAAATAATATTAAGGTTTAATATTTTTTAATATTTTTATATATAGATATATATATATATATATATTACTATTACGCTCAAAAAGTGAATTTAAAAATAAGTTACATTATTTTCAAAAAGGGTATTGACGGATCCGTTTCATAAAACTTGCTTATTGGATGCTTACAGAAGTGCATCAGGAAGGTCGTTCCAGAGTGGCTTATACTGTGTAGGAGTTTTATAAAAACCAGTATAGTGTGAAAGTATGCATAAAGTCAGATTAAACGAAGAACATAGTTGCAAATTATGAGCGTTCCTTGTAAATTGTAATAATGATTTCAGGTATTCTGCAGAAGATTTATCACTAAGAATGGAAAATAACTGAAATAAAGTATGGTAGTCTGCAGATAGGTAACCTATCTATGTATTTACATAGATAGGTAAATAAATAGGTAGATTCAAAATAGGTAACGAAATAGGTAGATGTAACTAAATGGGTAGATTCCAAATCAGGAAAATTAAAATACAATGAATAGAACTGTTTATATGACGATCTAATTAATGCAAATTACAGACGATCTAATTAATGCAAATTACAAAATACAGTAACATAAGTCAGCGTAGCCAATAAAGTAATATTGATCTGAATGAGGGTCTTCAAACCTAAAGTGAAGGTGGCTTCTAGGTCTGCTTACCCCATCGTATACTGCAATCATATCAAACAGATTGTAAAAAAACAGAAGCATTTCAATAATTATTCAGTGTTCATGAAATTAATATCTTTATTAATATAAGAAATTAAGAGTGTTTTTCCTCTGGAAAGAGCTAGTTAGGAAAAATTATTGATTGGTATCCTAAAACTTTAAATATATATGTCATATATTTTGGATGCATTGTCCATAATATCAAGCTTATACCAAAATATTCTTCTCAATTTCAAATTTTTATTACTATTTCTAATGAAGAATAGTTACAAATGTTAACAGATATATTCTTTACTATCTTTTTCTTATAAAGATATTGAATTTTATATATTAATCTGTAGGATATATAATTTTTTCTAAAGTAGATTTAATTCGTTATCCGCTCCAGTATCCGACATCCGCTGTGACAAAATAAGTCAAGTTAAACATTATAAGAAGCTTTAACAAAATTAAAAAACTAGAACACAAATCATATTATAGCTAAGTGTTATAAAACTTACAATATTTATATTTTTATCATTACTTTTCAAATTACTATGAAGTTAATGACAATGAGTACGAGATAATGTAGGTATTATAGGGCCTTTTGCTTTAGATTTTTACGATTATCTCAAGAAGTGCCTGATCAATTTTGATGATTCTTTTGCTTTTTCTATAATGTGCGTACTTTAAAGATGTTTTAAGTATATAATATACTCTCTTATTATTTATATTCAATAAATTGTTTAAATAAGTACGAGGCAAGCAACAAAAAAGAATGAATCACGTAACTCCATAATGTCCATAACTTTAAAATAAATATTTTTTTATTAAAATGTACCTTATGATATATAAACAAATAGTTGAAGAAAAGTTAAATTCCAAGAATTTTTTTATTTTACACTGACGTAATTTTTTTTTTTTCAATTAGCTCTCAATTAGAATCTAGACAAGATAAATTAAAAAATAAACAATTTATAAAAAACGAGAACTAGAATAAAGGAAAAACCTCAAAATGAAATAAAAAATATTTTTGTATTAAACTTAAATTATTCTTTTTAAAAACTGTTTTATGGAGAATATAATGTATAAAGAATATTATTTTAAGCCTAAACAAACAGCATTAGATATGAGTTTCATCACATGTAGTTCCTAGTTAAGAAAAAAAAAATATTATAATTGATTTTTTCTGTTGTATTTTTTTATATAATGATAAAAAATATGATAGTAATATTATATATATATACTATTTAAAGTCATTAAAAGTAATTATTGCTTAGGAAGTTTAATTACTTTGAAAGATTAATAATAAACTTGACAGTATTTATTATTAAATTTGCACAAAAAAAGAAAACAGTACAGTTTTTTCCCCATTATGTGCAACTTTTAAATGACATCAAAACGTCTCGATTTGTTTTAAAAGTCGCGCAATTAGTATTTCGTGTTTAGTAAAAATATGGTTTGCAGATTTTCATTTTTTACTAAAAAACCAGCTTTGTTGTATTTATTGAAAAACTAATCAGCTCAAGTTAAGTAAATACGACTCGATTTGTAATAAAACAAAGTCAATAAGTGCACTATCAGTTCGAGAGATAATGAAGCCAAAAAAACATACACACATACACACACACTCACACACACATATACATTTTTTCTTAAAGTATCTACAATGACTTAGGACTCCTAAAAATATAAAGATATAAACAAAAAATGCGATAACGGAAACTCGTTATGTAATTATAAAAACGTACTATAAAACATATTAATTATGATAGATTTTTATAGAAATTACCTTATGAACGATATAAATATTTAGGATTAATAATTAAAACTAAATAATTTAATTAATCATTAGCCTGTTATTACGTCTTACCCTCTACAAGGACAGTCTATTTACAATACCGCGCCACCGCGTCTAATTCTAAAGGTGGGATTAGGAACGTCTTATGAAAACTTAAGACTCAGCTAAACCAGGTTAAGCGGTTTTGTTATTCTTCATATTGATTTTTATTTAGGCACGAGAATACATTGTAATTGTGAGATATTATAAGTAAATTAGGTTATTGCTATAATAATAATAATAATACAAGAGTAAAGGCCATTAATAATTATGTTAGTGGCTTCTGAGAACGTAAAAAGTCAATAAATTGTGACGCAGATGTTTTAATTTTTTTAATTGAAAAAAACGATACAGAAACTTTGTTTATGGAGTCATTAATTAAAGAAAATCTAGCTTTCCAGTTTCTAGGAAATGAGCAGTGCAATTAACTATTAAAGAGAAATAGAACAAAAACAATTTCCTTATAAATAATTTATAGTGTTAGTTTATTTACTAATGTGTTATTATTGCTCGAATTACAGTTATTAATCTTTCATGATAATTGGTCTACACATGATATATAAGAGTACCTACTATCATTACTCACATATTTCCTTTTTCAATTATGATTATAATACTTTAATGTTATGTTTTTTTTTTAATTTCACTTGAGTTTCACAAAAACTGATAACAATAATTGGGTTTATGTAGATTTTTAAAATACTTTTATTTCGTTGACAGCATACTTACGGCCAATTTAAGTTGATAAAAAATCATATTTTATGTATTAAAAAAAATTAAGGACGATAAAATGTGTCTAATTACTTAAAATTAATTTTAACAGATTTACTATTCGATATGATTGGTACAGAAGCAGAATGCTTGCATTCAAATTAATTTCCTAGATAATTGACACGTCAGTCTATCTGGAATATCAGACACATCATTTGTACTCGACCGCTCGCTCGTCCGAAAACGTCATAAATGTCGAAGATGTCATTTCTCGCCAGACGACTGCGACGTATTTCAACCAGAAATTAGAGAGACAAGTTCAAAATGACTTTAGAGTAGTATTGAAAATGTGAGTTGAAGCGGTACTTATTTGAATGTACAAGACATTTAAGTAGGGTCTTATTTCGAGATGTAAGTTTTATCTATAATTTATATTATTAAATCTCGTTAATATTCGAAGAGGTAGTAATTGTGACAATATACTATTTTTACTTTTTTTTAAATAATAACCTTGGTTAAAATCTTAATTTTTTAATACAAAAAAAAAAATAGGAAGGAAATAAGTAACTAAAGTTAAAAAAAATAAAAATTTATTCAAGTAAAAAGAATTAAGACTATAAACATTGCGACTAAATGAAGCCACAAAAGATAAAATGATATTTACTTGACGAAGCTGACTTTACAAAGCTATTACGTGGATTTTTTTAATTTAATACTGTTTGTATTTTCTTATCATGTATACAACGATAATAATCTTGTATACAACGATTATAATAATCGATGTTAAAATCGAATAAAGCAAGTCGAATTGAGTCTTAAAATCTAATACATTCTGTGATCAAGTAAACATCGTTCTAATTATCCTCATTTACTTTAATGAATAGTAGTAAATTAGGTTAAGTACTAAACTCCATTCTCAATTCAACGTTAACTTAAAACTTAGTACAAATATATCTAACCCCTTGTAAAGTCGGGCTAATAATGAGCTGATAAGTCGTAACTCGATTGTGAAGGTAAGTAGACATTCAATGCGGAATTGTTCTAGAGATTTACTTATTTCGGTACAAAAAAAATGTTTTATTTTACAAAAAGAAAAAAATACGTTTTATCATATATCATAATTCCTTGCTTCTTAAGCTTACATAATATTTCACGTATTTTAAAACATGTATAGTAAAAGAGGGAATGAAATGGATGTAATGTTGTATATTATTGTTATTTTCACATTATATTTACATATATTTTATTACATTGTTACATTTCCATATATTTTAACAACATTTATGGTGTTTATATAGTATATTGTAGTAGTCTTTGTCATCAGAGCTTGATTGATTGATTTGTTATATATCAAAAATCTGCTCAAAAGTATTGTTTATCTTTTCTTTACTTAAATATTTTTAACTTGTATATTTCATATTTATTTTTTATTATGTATGTTCTATATAATAAAACAAAATCTATTAAATTAGTGCAAAAATTAACCCCAATAAAATCAGTTTAAATTAATTAACCGCATCGTCAATCTCGTTGATAAAATGGTTGAAATCCTAATCCGTCTCTTCAATTATATCTATCATTATTTATTAAATGCATTAATTAGCCAATAATTATAGCATTAACATACCTATAAATTTAGAAACTGTCACAATTAATATTATATTATTGTTTAATTTTATTGAACCTTTAAATAAATGTTTTATTATTTATTATAAATAATTAAAGTAATTAAATTATAAAGGTAATATTATTGTAAGTGAAATATGAACAAAATATTATTGAATACTATTAAATATAATTATTCGGCTTTTCTCACTTTATTACTATCGGAATTTGCTCAACAAGATTCGAACCAATTGGGGGTCCTTATTCATTAGCTCATGAATAAGGATGAAAGTTTACATACAAAAATTACTTAATACTATGATGGGATTAAATATTTCAAAGTGAAATTATTCTTACTAAAAGCTTTAATAAAAACTCATAAACTGGATAACATGTAGGTTAATAGTCCATATCCAACATGTTCATCTTGATCAAACAGAAATATGACAAAAAAATTATCAAAAAAAAAAATTATCTTCTAGTTGTTATGAGTATCCATATTAATATATTTTTATATATTCCGCCGGACAATCTGTTTATTTATAGCAGGTGAAGAATTATGCTATATGGGAAGTAAAAATCACACAAACACTATGGTATATTATATTAAATGGAATGAATCATTAAAGAAATAATAATGAACTATGAATGCTTTTATTTCGAAATGCATAATGTTTGACAAGTTTACTCAAATTTTGGTAAGCGTTGGTTATTTCCAGACACACAATTCCGGCCAAATTTCCGGGCCTCCAGTTCGATTAATTAAAAATTATAAGGAAAAATATATCCTGCTGAAGTTTATATTGCTGGTATAATTTTGGAATTAAATGTGAGTTACAATAATAATTTTATAAATAATAAATTAGGATGCAATTAATATTTGGAAGGCGGCCATTACATTATACGATTTCCTTAGCACTAGGTCAACTTGGGTACTAATATAGTATTGTAAGAAGGTCGTTAGTGCGCGGATTATAATAACTTTCTCAAAGGTAATTAACCCTCAGTTCACAAGCTCCTTAGCTTGTTTCCGCTCAAAGTCATTTATAGGTACGGAAGACATGAAAAATTGTATTAGTAATGGAATAAAATAATTATACTTTCTATTTATATTATAGTTGAGTTAATAATTGTAATTTAAACATTGCAATATGTTGTTAAAAATCAGTAGTTCAATACTGTACAATAAGACTACAAGAGACTAAGTTTTGTTAAAATAGATAAAATACATTAAAATATTACCTAATTTTAATGCTTTATACAATTCAAACAATATCACACCAAGTTCTTCAATGCACATTATTACAGAATTATATGAATACGTATAATGTACAATAATATTAATAAGATGAAAAGTTTGTATTTAAACGCCCTAATTTCACAATGAATTTCAAAAATTTTATTTAATGGAGGTTGCATTGGGGTTAATTCCAGAGTTATAATTATCTTGTTAATGTTACTGCCATTTCATTTATGTTTATAGAACTTTAACAACTTTTTAAGAAGGTTCGTCTAGGTTTGGTTTTAAATGTAAAAAAGCAAACATGATAATAATAAAAAAATGTAATTGAACCAGTGGAGTAACGGGGCACTTATCTTTTTATTTCTATTATTTGTTGTAGCATTATATAAGACCTCCCCTTTCCGTCCTTTTACCTTTTAGTTATGACTGAATATGTATGTAATATTTTATTTAACAAAAGATGTTATATGTCACATTATAATGAGACAAGCTGTTATAAATCAGCTTGACTCATTATAATTATAATTAATCTTTAATCCAATTTATTTTGGTATTCGATAAGACGTAGAAAGTCATGTTTGAAAACGAAACTAAAAATACAATTACATAATAGAAACAGTAATTTTTGCGCATAAGAAAATTATAAATTTTAATTTATAAATTATTATGTAAATATAACAATAACAACTTGAAAAATATAAGAAAATAAGAACATGACAAAAGCACCAAGAGTATCTACTCTTGGTGTCATTCTTATATAATTTTTCTTTTGTATTCTTTTTCAGTTCTTATTTTCTCACCTTTATTCACCAGATGCTGAATAAAGGTAAGGCTTATTACTATTTATATCGTTATTTATTTGTGTTTATTTTCATTGAATATTTTAAACATAGGAAAGGTTTGTTTTTATCTAAATTATATATTACAACATCCAGGTGTTTATAGCTATTCAGGCGTAGGTATGTGACGACACCATCGCCCATCGGAAAAACCGGTGCAATCAGTCGAAAAGCCGCAAGGCCCAAAATTATACCGTAACCCGGCCATTGCACTACGGCCGGGACCGGGGGCACAACACACGTGATGTGCTGCGAGGAAGGACACCTCTATAAAAAACTACCCCGAAACCGTAGTCTAGCGTGCTGCGGCGTAGGGTTAATTGGCAAGCGCTGAGAAGGCGGGGGAGCTCACCCGTAAATGAGCCCTAACGACATGAAAGCAAGCATTTTGAAAACGTCTACCCAGGAGGGTGCCAGCCAAGCTGGGCAATCCCTCCCGACGTCTTCGGACGTCGGCTGCCCCACGTACTCTGGGGGGGGGCACAAAATGCTCCGTAGGTCGGCAATCCGCCGGCCTCCGTGAACACGACCCTAGCATACGTACAATTGACCCCGATTCTGCTGTCGGAATGGATATTGTTGATTTGGACGCGGAGGAGTCGACCCCGTTGGTCGGCTCTTCCGCTAATGACCCTGGCAAGCGCAAGGGATTTAAGATGCCTTTCGATATGGCGTCCCTATCAAAGGGGACCAAGTTGGGCTCTCGCGGTAGAGAAAAGCTGTCTGACCGCGAGGGCAGTAGTCGACGGAAGAGACCTCTCTCTGAGGTCGCTTTGACTCCTAGTGACGCGTCCGGTAGCGACTCAGAGCGTGGTGCTACATCAAAATGCAGTGCCGCTCGTCGTGGACGCGCCACTACTGGCCTCAGAGGGGGTATGCTCACTCGAGCGAGGGCCGAGTTACGGGCCCTCAACATGGAGGCGGAGGAGGCCGAATTCGAGCGCAGTCTAAGCGCTCGGGCCCTCCGCAAACAGCCTGCTGCGGTTGAGAGTGTGCCGGAATCCGAGGAATACCTTTCCTTGGGTTCGCAACCGGCATACTCTTCTGCATGCTTGGGAGCGGAGGAGCTAAGGGCCGTCGCTGGGCGGCATGCTGCCTCGATCATCGAGGTCAGCCGGAAGTGCCTAAACCTGAAGGGGACCATGATCAAGGCCCTGAGGGAGGCTTCGAGCGGCATGCTCGAAGTCGTGCAGGCCTTGGCCAGCCGCAGCGAGCCTGAGGAAACGCGCCGCATCCGTGCGGACAATGCGCGTCTCCACAGGGAGGTGGAGGCCCTTAAGAGCGAGCTGAAGGCTCACAGGAAGGAGTTTTCTGAGATGAGGGCATCTGCGGCCAAAGCCGCAGCTCCTGAGGTGCCCTCCCTCAACTCAGAGACCCTGGAGGAGCTGAGGCGATCCCTGATTACCTCGGTGGGCGTTATGTTAAACGCCCGCCTTGCAGGCATCGAAGATCGCCTCCTCCCCGAGAAGAGCCTTCGGCCGCCCTTAGCGGCAGATCGCCGTAGAGAGGCGGCGGCAACTGCGGCAGCGGCAAAAAAGCCCGCAAAAAGCGTGCGTTCAGGGACGAGGCCTGTGGTGTCTCGGCCTCCTCCTCAGGCTCCTCCACAGAAGGCTGCCGTTACTGAGGAGGCCTGGACCACGGTCGTGCGGCGGGGCAGGCGCGAAAAGAATGCCCCCCGCCCGCCGGCCCCGGATCCTGTGGGCAAATCAACAGCCCGCCAAGCAGCAGCCCCTGAGCCTCCGCAGCCGCCTAAGAAAGGCAGAGGCCGCAGAAGGCGGGGGCCCAGGGCGAAAAGGCGCAAGAGCCGTTCCCGGCCGAAGCCTAAACTGCCGCCGCCTCGGTCACCTGCGGTTATTATTAAGCTCCAGGACGAGGCGGCGTCCAAAGGTATAACTTACGCGCACGTCCTCGAGCGCGCCGCCGAAAGAGTTAATCTCGGCGAGATCGGGCTCGAGGGCGGGCTCGTAATTCGGCGTTCGGCCACCGGAGCGAGGCTCCTGGAGCTGCCGAAGGCGTCGGCCGACAAGGCGGGGGCGTTGGAGGCGAGCCTCCGCTCCGCCTTGGATGGGGTTGCAGACGTCGCCCGAGCCCAGCAGAGGGTTGGCCTCAGAATCAAGGGTTTGGACGACTCTGCAACCTCAGAGAAGGTGGCAGTCGCGATCTGCCGCATCACCGGGTGCTCCAGGGAGTCTCTCCACGTCGGGGAGATTCGCTGGGGCGCCGTGACCATGGGCGCCACCTTTGCCCGGTGCACAGTAGATGCGGCGAGGATACTGCTGGGGGCGGAGCGGCTGCTCGTCGGTTGGAGTCCGGCGAAAGTAGAGCTCCTGGAGGTGCGACCGCTGCGGTGCTTCGGGTGCATGGAGCTTGGACACACGCATGCGGTCTGCCCCTCCAACGTCGACCGCAGCAAAATCTGCTTCCGGTGCGGCTTGGCGGGTCACGATCGTGCCAGCTGCACCGGAGTGCTGCGGTGCGCGGTCTGCGCAGAGCGAGGCCTGCCAGCGGGACACGAGCTGGGGAGTCGGGCATGTAAGGCTCCATCCAAAGGACGGAAAGTAGCCCGCTCCTCCCCGTTGGCTCCAAAAGACGTGCGCCCCCAGGCGCCTGTTGAGGCCATGTCGCAATGAACAGTCTGCGACATGGCTTTCTTCAAGCGAACCTCAACCACTCCGCTGGGGCTCAGGACCTTTTCCTGCAGGCCATGGCGGAGTGGGAGGTAGATATCGCGGTGGCCTGTGAGCCCTACTATGTCCCCCCAATTCCCAAATGGTCGGGGGACATAAACGGCTCCGTGGCGGTGGTTGTGGGATCTAGTCCCGGTCCCCCTCTCTCCACACTGGAGACTGGCCCGGGTTTAGTAGTGGCGCGGTGGGGGGAGTACGTGGTTGTCGGCACGTACTTCTCTCCCAATCGCAGCCTGGCGGAGTTCGAGATCTTCCTGGACTCCGTCAGGGAGGCGATCAGCAGACAGGCGTCGGGGAAAACAATCGTCCTCGGCGACCTGAACGCTAAATCCGTGGCCTGGGGGAACCGCCACACGGACGCTAGGGGCAGGGCCGTTCAGATCTGGTCACTCCTCTCCGGTCTGTCCCTCCTCAATAGGGGGACCGAACCGACCTGCGTGCGGCCGCAAGGGAGCTCCGTGGTGGACGTCTCGTTCGCCACCCCAGCTGTCGCACGTTTGGTCCACGACTGGAGAGTCGAGAAGGAGGTGGAGACTCTATCGGATCACCAATACATCCGATTTGAGATCTCCACCGTCCGACCGGATCTGGCCAGGCCACCGCGGGGAGGAAGTCGATTTCCTCGCTGGGCAATCCAACGGCTGGATCGGGAAATGGCTGCGGAGGCAGCAATCGTACAGGGCTGGGCCTTTCCCGATCTTCCCAGCGAGGAAACCGACGTGGAGGCGATGGCGGGCCGCATGCGCGAAGCCCTGTCTCGGGTTTGCGATGCGGCCATGCCGAGGGTGGTGTCTAGGCCCCGGCGGCGTAGAGGTGTCTACTGGTGGTCGCCCGAATTAGCCGAACTTCGGGTGGCCTGCTGCAGGGCTCGTAGGGCCTTCGTCCGGTGTCGCCGACGTCACGGCTTTGACCCGGATCTGGAGGCCCAGCTGCGGAGCTGTTACCGTGATGCGAGAACAGCTCTGCGATTGGCGATTCGAAAGGCGAAGGACCTGGCTCGGGAGGAAATCCTGGCGGGTCTTGACAGGGACCCATGGGGGCGAACGTATCGCGTGGCGCGGAACAAACTCCGAGCCGCGTGCGCCCCGGTCATGGAGTCCCTGGAGCCGGATTTCCTCGAAAGGCTGGTGGGGGAACTTTTCCCAGACCCCACCGGCCACACGCCTCCCGTGATGGCTCCCCCTTTTCACGGTGGGGGGGTTGGCTCTGTCCCAGACATCACGGAGGCCGAGCTGGAGGTCGCGTCGAGTCGCCTACGAGCCTGCAGCACTGCGCCGGGGCCAGACGGTATTCCGGGGCGAGTGCTGTTCATCGCCCTGGAATACTTGGGTGGCAGGCTTCGGGAACTGTTCAACCTCTGCTTGCGCACTGGACAGTTCCCGAAAGCCTGGAAAGAGGGCAGGTTGTGCCTGTTGCGGAAGGGGGGTCGTTCTGCCGACTCTACTTCCGCATACAGGCCGATCGTGTTGCTGGATGAGACGGGTAAACTCTTCGAGAGAATCCTCTCTGCCCGTCTCACCTGCCACCTCGAGGAGGTGGGTCCGGATCTCTCAGAAGCTCAGTTCGGCTTCAGGGCGGGTCGTTCTACGATAGATGCCCTGAGAGCTCTGAGAGATGTGACCCAGGAGGCTGTTCGCGAGGGGGACGTCGTCTTGGCGGTTTCGCTGGACGTCGCTAACGCCTTCAACAGTCTTCCGTTCGAGACATTGGTCGAGGCGCTCCGGTTCCATGGAGTGCCTCCCTGTCTCCGGAGACTGTTGGGGGCCTACCTGCAGGACAGAGAGGTCCTGTGGGAGCGCGGCGACCGGCGGATGTACCGACGTGCCGTGAGCCGAGGGGTTCCACAGGGGTCCGTTTTGGGACCGGTCCTGTGGAACCTGGGCTATGACTGGCTGCTCCGCTGTCCTCTCCTTCCCCGGATGAGGGTGTTTTGTTACGCTGATGACACCCTCGTCACAGCACGGGGAGGGAGCTTTGCGGAAGCGGCCCGTCTTGCTACCGTCGGTGCAACGCTCGTTGCGGACCGCATAGGGCTGCTGGGTTTGGAGGTCTCCGTCACTAAAACGGAGGCCATCCTGTTCCACGGCCCTCGGCGAGGTCCCCCTCGTCGGGCGTCCATCTCCGTCCAGGGTTCGGAGGTGGTGGTGAAGGCCCAGATGAAGTATCTGGGCCTCACCCTGGACGGAAGGTGGAACTTCGGGGCGCACTTCTCCCTTCTCGCCCCGAAGTTGGTTTCCACCGCAGCTGCCTTGGGAAGGCTTCTGCCTAACGTCGGTGGGCCGCAGGCTCCATGCCGGCGCCTATATGCCGGCATCGTGAGGAGCATGGCCCTATACGGTGCTCCCATATGGTCGGAGTCCCTCACCGCTCACTCAAGGACCCTGTTGCGAAGAACGCAAAGGGTCCTAGCGGTGAGGATGATCAGGGGGTACCGTACGGTGTCCTTCACGGCGGCTACACTCCTGGCGAGCGATCCGCCCTGGGAGCTACAGGCGGAGGTGCTCGCAGCCGTGTACTGGCACCGGGCAGAAGCCTTGGCCACGGGGGTAAGGCCCGAGGTGGCGCGAATCAGGGCTCTAGCTCACCGAGCCCTGATGCGACGGTGGAACAGGGACTTAGAGTCCCCTGCCGCCGGTCTGATCACAGTGGAGGCGGTCCGCCCTCACTTCAACCACTGGATCAATCGGCGGCACGGAACGCTTACGTTCCGTCTTGTGCAGGTGCTGACCGGGCATGGTTGCTTCGGTGGGTACCTGCACAGGATAGCACGAAGGGAGGCGACCCCCTCCTGCCATCACTGTGACGAGTCCGTCGACTCGGCTCGTCACACCTTGGCGGAATGCGCCGCCTGGGACCACCAGCGCACTGAGCTGGTGGGCGTGATTGGCAGGGACCTCTCGCTGCCGCGCGTTATCAGCGCGATGGTCAGCAGTGAGAGGTGCTGGGTCGCAATGGCCTCCTTCTGTGAGCAAGTCATAGCCGCAAAGGAGGCCGCGGAGCGGGTCAGGGAGTCAGCCTCGTCCACTGACCCGCTCCGTCGGGGAAGACTGGGTAGAAGGAGGCGGGAATACGCCCGCCGCTTCCTTCCCCAGTTGTAGGCCTGGTGAGGGGGGAGGGTGACCCCTCTCACCTAACATAGGCCTGCGATGGGAGGGTGCTCTACGTTGCTCGGGGCACCCTCATTCGGGGGGTCTCGCCGGGGCGTCACGGTGTGTGCTAACGCGATCCCGTGACGTCCCATTACGGCAAAGAGGGCAACCGTTGGTTTTTTAGTGGGTAGCCTTAAAAATGGCAGCATCCTCTATGCTGTCGGGTAGTCCCACATAACCCCCCGGCCGTCACCCCCCTGGGCCGACGGGGTACCCGTAACGGGTTTTTCCAACGGAAAAAAAAAAAAAAAAAAAAAAAAGGTGTTTATAGCTATAATGGGTTATAATCATTTTTGTTATTTCTCATATGATCAATATATAATCTCTTGAAAGTTTATGCAGGAGTACTATATAATACACCATTAGTTGTTTTGGCGAAGATACTGCTCGTTAGTAAAACTATTTGTTTCTCTTTGGTTTTAATAAATAAAGAAATGAATCCTATTTAAATGAATTTAGTAAACACTAGTGCCTTCGTACCGTTGAAGCTATTAAGACTTAATTCACCATTGATATTAGATAGTTCAATTATATTTAGATCATGATAGAATTAATACATTAATTCATATAGGCGTTTTGCGGTTTTATGTATTGACATTATACTCATTGTAATGAAATATTATATATGACTTTTGTAGTTTAAGTTTTTCTATAATAATAAGGAAGCAAAAATGTTGTCTCCATTATTTTAAACTCTAAGAAACCCAAAAGCGCGATCGCTTTTGCGTTTAATTAAACTAAAATATTTTACTTCAATAACAACTGAGAAAGATTTAAAAAAGATTAGTAATTAAAGCAAAAAATAAAAAACCAGTAGATGCCGCTTATAACATCACACCTTCAACACGGAACACCCATTTGCAGCGCCATGTTTCTTCTGAAGGTCGGATTAAGAATGACTTAAGGAGACTTAAGACTTAGCTAATCCATTTTAAGGCAATTTCGTTATTCCCCATATTGATTTTGCTGCTAGATACGATTTCTTGACAGACTATCTAATGATTAAAAGATATAAAAAACTTATTAGTTTATTATAATAATAATAGCAACAAGGGAACAATTTTTTTAAATTTTTTAGTGGCTTCTGCTCACTTACAAATTAAAAAAAATGGTGACACACATAAGTTTAAGTTTCTTTCCTTTGAAATAGCGATATCGAAACTATATTTTTGGAATCATTAATTAAAGAAATACAGCATTTCCAAGTTCCTAGAAAAAGAAGAGTGTATTAGTTCCATTAAGGAGTAATGGAAAAAATATTGTTTGTGGTTTATTACTCTTATATACTTTAATATATAATATTTCTCTATATATTTTTTTATTATATGTTATTTTATTAAATAATGTATAACTGTTGTACAGGAATTACCACTAATTAAACAAAACTAGTAAGACTGATAAAAAATATCGAATTATACCAAACATTTTATATTACATGTAATATCCATAATTACAAAAGGAATATGTATTTTAATATTATACGATATTATTAAAACTTTTTCATTTTCAACTTTCAAAATTGTTAAATATTTTCCATATATACGTTTTTAAAGTTTCGCTTCACTTTACCCTCGTACGATTTTGGGGTTGACAAGGGTCTAATTTATAAGAAATTGGTCTATTCTTAATGTTAAATTCTTTAAAGATGTGTTTATATAAAGCCGAAATTTCTAAGGATAACCCCTTCCCGATCTATTACTGAGTTGAAACTAAAACGTGCTGTAGCGAAGTTTAACAGATGAGTTTCTGTTTATTATTACACAATAGTAAAGGTTAAACTTCCCTTTCCGAAGCGCTGGAGACATCGCAGAAATCCTAAAGACTTAAATTAAAGGTCATTTTTTTAAATTGAAAATCGTGTTTTCTCTAGAATTATAAATTTCTGTATGGTGTAACGCGTATGAGAAGAAAGGGGTTTATTTTAAAGTTTAATTTTAAGTATAGCGTTATAATATTACTTTCAATGTTGTCTAAATAACTAAAGTCATATTAAGGGTATTTTAGGGGACTTTAGTTATTTAGACAACATTGAAAGTTGTTATAACGCTAAACTTAAAATTAAACTTTAAAATAAAAGGTACTTAATACCCTTTCTCCTTAACAATGCATATTTAACAATTATGTAATATTATTTCATTTCAACTCTAAATTAAATTTAGGGATGATTTGGGCGAAGTAGTGTTTTACTCTTTTTTTCCTCCAATTAACTTTTTGTTGTTGTCGCTGAGTCTTTAATAAAAATTTTTTGTATCTTTGTGAATTTACTTTCAAAAAGGCTATCAAATTAAAAAAAAAGTATTTTATCCTTAATTATTAACATAGTTATTCATCGTTCCCTTCCGTTCCGTTCCGTTTATTATATAATTGAGGCGTCAGTCTATTTAATTTATGAGACACATGAATTACAAATGACACTTGACTGCTCACTCGTTTGAAATCGTTAGAAACATCGCTACTGTAATTTCTTATTAGACGACTACGACGTATTTTATGTTTCCGTCTTAAGGTAAATTGTGATCAGACTGATATTAAAAAGA
Organism: Mechanitis mazaeus; assembly: GCA_959347395.1. Taxonomy (NCBI): domain Eukaryota; kingdom Metazoa; phylum Arthropoda; class Insecta; order Lepidoptera; family Nymphalidae; genus Mechanitis; species Mechanitis mazaeus. The sequence continues at coordinate 12,099,146 of OY365754.1, forward strand.
TAATTTTGAAACTGCCTCAAAGACGTGTAAGATCGAATCGGAAAATATTTTTTAAATTCACATTAAAAAATATTATTTAAATTAATTCTTATAATTACAGAGATCAGAGATCCTTTTCCATATAATAAAGATATACCTGGTGTGATGAGATTCGTGCCTGTCAAATTTTAATTTAAAGATGTTTGAAATTTAAATTATACAAGAGAATACAATATATAGTCAGTATAATTAGAGGTAAAATATATAGTCAAGGTTAACAAATTTCAATTAAAATAAAAAAAGAAACAAACATAATATCTTTATGAAGGCACATATCTCCAAATTAAACTTTAAACACAAAGGTTATCAGTTTTTACAACACGAAGCCATAACAATGGTTTTTAATTGAAAATTCTGTGTTTTCTATATGCTTCTAAATTCAATAAGGCATACATGAACTAGGTCATCTATTTATATATCGTTTTTAAAGTACTAAACATTGTTTTAAATAGGGTATTTGATATCATACTTAATTATTTTACCAAGTGTAATAATAATTTGAAATGGAATATTAATGAAGAAAAAAAAAACCTTACAACAAGTTATCATATAAAATGCATTAAGTACATAACAAGAATAAGATACAAGTTAAATTTAAAATGCATAGTATTGAGTTAGAATTAATTGATTTTGGGAATGATTATAAATTGAATATAAACACATCATTTGACTCGTGTGATAGAATTGGTTTTGTAAAGAGGTTTGACAATTAATAAATACAATTTGTATAAGTGCTTGTGACTAGCGAAATATTCGTAAATTAAAATATTATTTATCGCTTCAAATATTATATGTTGATTTTTATCGTTTGGGGCGGTAGGTGCTAAAAAAGTTAAAACGTTGTTTTTGTGCACCAAGGTAAGTTTATTCTTTCTTTATTAATCTTTTTAGGAATAGTGGCATTATATGTTTCAGTGATTGCTTTGGTATATTGTTTTATTAATTCCTCTATTTGGTATGGGCTGCTAGCAGCGTTGACGTTTCCAGGGCTCAACTTATATCTTTTCAGTAATTGGCCGAGTTTTCCACGAAACTCTGTCCAATTCGCTTTCCGAGTGTTATATATTCTCGTGGTTCTGGCAACGTCAACGCTGATGCTTTTTCCCAGTCTTATTTGAAAAATGACCACGTTGTAGTTCGAACTCGTTATGCCGCTGTTCACCTCCCATCCTTCGATTCGGTCTAGAGTTCCTCCGAGCCCGCCGTTATATCAATATAACTGGTTAGCCATCGGCCTCCTCGCCGCTTTGAAGCCTCCATGATGAGTTCCTCGGTTGCCAGTTTCTTCCTTTTAAGATTAGCTTGAATGATTAAATACTAGAATTATATACTAGACAAGACAAGACAAGACGAGACGAGACGAGACGAGACGAGACGAGACGAGACGAGACGAGACGAGACGAGACACCGACACGACACTGACACGACACCGACACGACACGACACCGACACGACACGACACCGACACGACACGACACCGACACCGACACGACACCGACACGACACCGACACGACACCGACACGACACCGACACGACACCGACACGACACGACACGACACCGACACGACACGACACCGACACCGACACGACACCGACACGACACCGACACGACACGACACCGACAAATCAAATCAAATCAAATCAAAGATATTTGGAATTAAATGGCTTATATTCTATTTTGTTTTTAGCAGTATTTCTTATATCTACTTGTAAAGATAATGCGTTTTACATAATATGTATACAATATTTTGTCAACGCATTTTTTGCTTATGTCGTCTTATTTCTACTTATGGCTTTATTTACAACTATTTTACAGTATTCTAAAAACTTATACCTAATTAATGTTCTCCTCCTTGAATTTATTTACATTTTCTTTGCAGAAAATGTAAGTTTTGGTGTTTACTTTTCCAACTAGGGTTCTTATCCTTCGATGTTCGTCATTGTCATTTCCTTTTCCATCTTCTGGGTAAAATGTTTCTGCTAAGAGTTTTACCGATCCCTCAGAGTCCAGGCTTCTTCCATTCGGCATTAGCGGAATATCCACTTCCCTTTTCTTTTTTCTTCCCGATACCCTGTAGATTCCCTCCCAAACGGTTTCCCGATCCTGTTTTTGACAAAGCTCCTTCCAGCTTTCTGTTTGTGCCCCCACTGCTTTTTTTTCACATGCCTCTTTCTTTTCCAGGTACTTTTCAACTACATAGAAACGACGTGCGGGTGCGGCGCGGCGGATTCGACACTTCAACCTAGCGACCTCCTTCTTAATCTATTCGAGTCTCTGGGACCACCAAGGTAAGTTTATTCTTTCTTTATTAATCTTTTTAGGAATAGTGGCATTATATGTTTCAGTGATTGCTTTGGTATATTGTTTTATTAATTCCTCTATTTGGTATGGGCTGCTAGCAGCGTTGACGTCTCCAGGGCTCAACTTATATCTTTTCAGTAATTGGCCGAGTTTTCCACGAAACTCTGTCCAATTCGCTTTCCGAGTGTTATATATTCTCGTGGTTCTGGCAACGTCAACGCTGATGCTTTTTCCCAGTCTTATTTGAAAAATGACCACGTTGTAGTTCGAACTCGTTATGCCGCTGTTCACCTCCCATCCTTCGATTCGGTCTAGAGTTCCTCCGAGCCCGCCGTTATATCAATATAACTGGTTAGCGATCGGCCTCCTCGCCGCTTTGAAGCCTCCATGATGAGTTCCTCGGTTGCCAGTTCCTTCCTTTTAAGATTAGCTTGAATGATTAAATACTAGAATTATATACTAGACAAGACGAGACGAGAGGAGACGAGACGAGACGAGACGAGACGAGACGAGACGAGACGAGACAAGACAAGACAAGACAACCTCGATTTTTTTTATGGCTGATGTGTGTGTGTGTTTGTGTGTATCTGTGTATAAGCGTGTATTTCGGCTAAATTTCTTCGCGACCTACTTACGCAGTTGAAGTTGTTTTAATACCAAACGATGTTTATTCATGCAATTTTCAGCTGATTAATTTCGCACCAAAATCGATGAAACTTAGAAAAAAACCTGTATTCGTGATTACTAAATATAAAAATTAGTTTTACCAATCGATGAATATTCACGTAACTTACAATTCATTCAACGAAAGTTTTTCAACGAAATCGAGCACGTGATTTTTTAGTTTTTTTTTTAAACTGAATTTCACCTATTCGCATTTTTTAAAACACTACGGTCATTTGTAATACCAATCGAAACGTTACAAAACCATCAAAAAGTGTTCACAGTTATAAAAACAAAATGTTTATTTGTTATGTTTATAACAAATAAACATTAGTACAGGTAAAGTTATAAATACTATCAATTTTATCGTTAGATTTATAAAATTATAAAATTTTGCTATACCTGAATTATTTGTTCTTATAACACTTTTACAAATAATATCAAAGTAGTTTAAAAATGGTAATAATATAACATGTTTCTTATATTAATCAATCGAGAAGAAAAAATAAAAAAAGCAAAGTCATAATTTCTTTCCCACAACTCCAGGTATGAAACCTAAGAGTGCCTGGTAGTTTCTAGCAGTCTCTGAAGAACTCACAAGAGTGAGATGAAATTAATCAGAATTGGATCGAAACGAGTCTAGTAAAATCTTATATATTCTGAAAGCAAACAAACATCGCTCTACATAAGTAGAGCTTATTTACTTTAAACACTGTTAGTAAATTAGGTCAAATTCGTAACTCCATTTTTAATTAAAGTCGAACTTAAAACTTGGTACAAATACATCTAACCACTTATAAAGTCGCAAAAAATTTCATTGTAATTAAAAGTTTCCATTGAAGACTTATTAACTTTAAGAAATTCCATATTTTACTAGGAGTGTTGTGTTGAATGATGAACATTACATCTGTCTTGTTCTCAAGCCAATAGAGATCTAGTACAAACTGAAACAGCGGCCGTGGTGGAGAAGTTTAGTGAAAAACTTCAGGCAGTTACTGAATAGGGCAATGTCAATCTTATCGCATTTAACGCCCTCAAAACGCAGACGTTCCTCTTTGTCGTCAAAATTACTAACGTCCCATAGTGGCCAGTGCCGCGATAGTCAATCTTAAATGTCTATACTCAATCGAAAGTCGAGCAAAGAGGCTTATTAGTTACTAAAGGTTTTCATGTCAAGTTCGACAGTCTCGAGCAAAGGCGTAGAATTGCTAGCCCCTCAGTGTTCTATAGGATAAATTTTAATGAGTGTGCGCTGAAATTACACAATTTCAAGTTAAAAATTATAAGCAGCATAATAATCATTAACGAGCAGTCTTCATTGTGGCATATAGTAATGATAAATAGTATTTCAGTAATATATTATTTGCAAGCACTCTCTGCTATATTATTTGCAAGCATTCCTATAAGAACCAGCCACAGAAACATGGACTTGAAAGACGTAAAAGTAGACTTAGATACTAGATAATCTACTTAACAACAAATTTGGTCAATCAAGTCAGATTCAGGTTAACCTTTGTTTGTGCAAAATGTTATAGGAACACAAATCGTATTATAATAAAAAAAATATTGTTTTTTATTATAGCCAATCTAAATTTATGCAGTATAAATACATGAACAAAAAAAGGAAGGGAAAAGTATTCTAGATTGACACCAAAAATTCTATACGTGTGGAAGAAGTATTCTACGGAAGTAACTTGCAAAGTTGATTTAAACGCACGTGACAGCAACTCTGGCTCTAGAATAAAATCAAATCAAAACGATATCTTATTGTAGTATGTTGTATCAGTATGTAATAAGTAACAGTTACATTTACTTACATCCAGTTTTTTTTTAAAGAATTAAAAAAGGTTGGTTCTGTGGGTTTCCATATGTCATATAGAAATATGAATATACATAAGCATATACATACGTATATTTCTATGGTTTTATTTCGCATAGTTCTACAACAAAGCTATTTAATTTAGAGATGGTTTTAGTACATCACATTCTGAGTTTTACCCATTAAATAACATAGTACTAGACAACGCACAAAAGATAATATAAATCATTTATTTTATATATGTAAATGTGAAAATGCAAATTTAATCACAAATAAAAATACTAATTTTAGAAATCGGGACCTAACCTCTTAATAATGTATATAGAAGTTTAGATGCACTTTAAACAATAATTAAAACACGAATTTTCAAATGCTCACAAAATAAATTATATATAAAAATGTTTCAATAATGTTGTTGTTCATAGTTTGAAACTATTTTACTATTAAAATACGGCAATTAGAATTCGTTTTGTTAATATATTGTAATATAACTTAAACTTCTATAGAGCTGTTCTATAAACAAAATCTTTTTTTACACTGTCTAAGTTAATGCTTGACTACATTCCACCTATGGAAAGTGGAAATGTAGTCATAGATGGTGAGACGCATTAACTCTATAACCTATTCACTTTTCTCTTGAAGACACCCACATTATATTCAGATGGAAAACCCTGTGAAACCCCGGCATTTATTATTAAGGGCTCCGACGAGCCCCCGTCAACAATAACTCGGATAGTTCTAAGGTACAGGAAGTCCGTAACTCAGCTGATCAGACCAGGAGATACACCGTATGCTGAAAGCTTGCTTATAAGGCTCGCATGCCAGACCCTGTCAAAAGCCTTCGAGATGTCCAGAGAGACGGCGACCGCTTCTCCGTTCTTCTCGATAGCTTCGCCTAAAATGTGAGTATCATACACCAAAAGGTTCCCAGTGGACCTATTTCGGCGAAACCCTTACTGTCGGTCACTGAGGAGATCGTTACCTTCTAGGTATGCTAAAAAATATAAAAAATTTCAAATATTTGCAACTAAATTTATTAATTAAAATTAATGAATGTTCTTCAAAATAAAAACATTAAAAATGTAACCTTAAAATACAAAAAGTTATTTAACTTCATTCTTTTGTATTCATATTTTTAATGATGTACTTACATTACTTATTCGTTATTTTAACGAAACGAAAACTTTATCAAATATGGGTCGCCTTTCAGAATACATTTGACTTTCATAAGGACAAAGAGACTGAATAAATTAAATATTATAAATAATCGACTTATATCTTCGCTATTCTTATATATAAATATTAAAAATATAGGTCTTCTACATTTTTTTCACAACAGAAAAAAAGCGGTATCAACATATTAATTCAGAATATTTTAGCAAATATATATATATATGTTATGCTTATGATAATATAAAAGAAAAGGTAACTATCAGATGAGGTTTTTGTCCAAATTACAGTTTTGGAGAATTGCTGTATCGTTCAGTGTAGTTAGTTATTGTTTGTATCGGAACGAATGCCATGATAATTCTAATTACGTAAATCCTGTTACTACAAGTATAGGGAGGCCGGAGAGTGTTTACTAAATCAGAATTTAAATCCTATAAATGTTTAAACAACTAAACAAAAGATATATGAAATAAAACTTTTTTTACGGATTAAAACTCGCCTATAATTTGGTTACGTTTTGATTTTAACCCGACGTTTCGAATACTTTGCAGTAATCGTATTCACGGGTAGACGAGATGAAAGGTTCTGACACTTTGTAACCAAATTATACGCGAGTTTTAATCCGTAAAAATAGTTATATTTCAAATGTATACTCGTGAAAATCTAAGAAAATATTAAGAGATATATGTATTACATATATATATTAATATTTGTACATTCAATATTATGTATGTACAAATAATAATGCAATAAAATCGATCAGAAAATGGATAGAAGAATTATGTTTTATGTAATATACGCAATTAAATATTACATAAAATTATTGTGGGTTTTTTTTTGGTGTTTCTAGTACATTGTATTAGTTCATATTTATTCTCGAGGCTGAATCTGAATCTGTGCTTCATACCAATAAACAGCTTATATGTTTCCATAATCGTTTGTTAAAGTTGTTTTCTTTTCATTTAATTATGTCTCTTATACGTGATACAAATAAAGCAAATCCTATCGAATCTGCTTAAATAGAACAATTGCATCGCCTATATCATTGATTAAATCATTGAAACTCTAATCGGTCCTTTCATTAGCTTTAATCGAAGCTGCATTTAAACCCATCTATATTCGATGAAGTAAATTAGCTAATTAGCCAATATTTATGTCATAAAAACACCTATAAATGTAACAGATGACGTCATTTAATCGTATTGTTGTTTATATTTACTAAGCATTGTAATATATATTATTTACTTTAGTTACTTGGACATATTTTTAGTAAATATTAATTGGGAATTGTTTTGTTGTCGGCTAACAAAAAGAGATTTCCTAATGACGTTATCAATATTGACTTTGTCATTTTATTTTAATACTTGATGAACTGAAGTTAGCTTCAATTCATCAAGTCAATCTAGTCACATACACATATATATTACTTACTTATGTTCTAAACACACAAAACATGTTATTTCATAAATTGGACTATAAACATCATAAGGTATAATATATGTATGTACGTAACATAAAATACAAAAACAATACCACGGAAATATTCAAGATGGTTTCCACCAAATGTTGTATTCGTATACGTGTGGAAGTATTCTACTAAAATAACTCGCAAGTTTGATTTATTACGAGACAGTGACTTGTTATTATTTATGTTCAGTTTATTTTTTAGTATATTATGATTTCATATAAAGATATTAAGCATTTATTTAGTTCGAGATAATATGTCAAAACCCCTACATTTATTTTATAAGTTTTTCAACAATTTTAGAAAGACATATATTGTGGTAAAACTTAATTTATAATTAATAAACTAGTTTCCTTTAAAGTATGTAGTAATATCGGTATAATATCCAGTTCTTTACACAAATACATAAACGTGACAACAAAAATATATCTGTTCAATATTTTTTATTTTTTGACCGGCTTATCCGTATCAAATGTTAAAATGCAACGAATTTATGATTTGGCATATTAAAGATTTAATTAAAATATATTAATATATATACATATATATCATTCTTATCCTAATTCAAATGATTAAAGGTACTTAATAAAGCTTTAGATGTAAAAATAATGTAAAAAAAATATAATTTACAGCCCAGCGAAATCTAGAATAGACGCAATCCAAACCCATTTATTTTTAGGGATATTTGATTTTCATTCGGTGGCCAGTTCCATCTAGTTTTATGTTTCATAAAAAATACAAAACTATTCGCGTTAAAAATTTCAAACTATAGAACCTGCAAAAAACTGACTATGAAGGTAGAACAATGGCAATCGTCTTCTCTACTGCAACCGCGTTCATACGAGTAGGTACACGTAGTTATAATTTTTTGCATTCATTAAATGTATTCGATCGTTAAATATGTTTGATATAAATTTAAAACATTTTTATGGAATCTAAACAATACAAGGCATATGTATAAATCTAATAAAGTAAGATTATTTTTAAAACAGATATAAATAAAATGAACACTTTTGTTTCTTGTGTTATTGAATAATAAAGCAAATAGTCCTGTATTATTGCTGGACGCGAAACAATATCAACGATAGTAAATTCGGCGCCATCTTCAGATGTACTGTTCGAATAAATACAGTAATGTGTTATTCTTTTTTGTAAGTTATCTCGCGCCACGTCCACTGGTCTATATTTACTGTTTAATATCTTATATAACATAATCAAAGTCAACAATATTTTAATTTTTATATACATTATCTATTGCCAAAAAAATCTAATGATGTTTGTAAATCGCTCACGTTCTTTGCGACTCAATGGTAAACATTGCTTCGTCACGTCTCACAACACTAAACATATATTTCACATTTTATTAAGACGCATACACAATAGTAACTTGCTGATATTGTGAAGTTACCAATTTTGTTATTAAATTGTTATTTTGATGATTTAAATAACTTTAGCAATAAATCTGTTATTAGAGATTTTGTAAACTTGGAGTGACCTACCAGTATACCTACCGTAAACTTTAATAGAGATCAAGAACATAAGAAATGGTTAAGACGATCAGGTTAATGCCTGAAAATAACTATTAAACAAATATGCACCTTAAAGTTATTTATTGAAAATTTTGTTCTTTATTCAAGCGTATTTAAATGCATTCTGTTACTTGAGGTTACATTAAAAATGGAAATACTATTCTTAAAAGTAGTCTCATAATCGTTTTTTGTATGATAGGTTGTTTTACAAAGAAACATTAGACGAAGATTTCCTTTTGGAGCTCTTTGAGTGTGACTATGAAGAAATTTCTTCAGGAAGACATAAGGGAATTAATATTTTTAAATAACCTCTGACAAAGACGTATGATTCGCAAACAAATGAAACCCTTATATACTTTATAATTATTTTCCTGATCATAAGTGACTTGTCCATTTCACTGCACAAAAAAAGCAATTAAAATTCAATCATAGTTTAAGTGGTTAATGATGTGAAAACAATTAACGTAATTATTTTAATATTATACGCAGTACATATACATACACAAATAATTAAATTAAACATTAATACTTTAAAATAATACTGATGCAATTATAAATGTTCACTTTATTGTTTACTAATATAAAAAATCCGAATTACCTATATTTTTAAATAAAGCATTTATACTTTGCTATATATAAATAATATTGTTAACTTATTGTAATTATCACCATTTTCGAAATTGAATTTTTATAAAGTCGTTAATTTTTTAAGTGTCCTACGTAGTTCTAAAACGTTTTTAAAAACATGTACGCATATTTGTATAAAAGCGTATTGTTTGACTTCGCTTTGATGTCAATCGATGCGTATTCTCGTATCATAGAGCTGATTATTTCTTCAGTGAATTTGACAAAGCTAAAAACTTCACTAGTAAGTATGTCAATATTAAAATAAATACAAACATAAAAAATAACATATGTTATATTACCATAGACTATGTAATCATTTATTAGATATTTCTTATTTACTTATTTATAATAAAATTGTTAAATTAGCATTTACTATATTCTCACGAACCGTGGAAACGCTGATTAAGCGCAGGTGCATTGTATCATGTTAAAATCCTAGAATGTAAATCTGAAACCCTTGTTTGTTACACTTTCTGTATTCCTTTAATTATAAATTCATTTTATTCATTCTTGTCTCCAACTTTGAGCAGGGATCACGTAGTTTGTAAATTAAATATAAGAATTAAATTTTAAGTTAATAAATTTGTATTTTTTTGGATCCTCCGGTTGTGACCGACGTAATTCATAATATGTTATACCCACGTTTGTTAGTTTATCAGCCATTGTATTTATTAACAGCACGTGAGACTTAGAACAAAATGCACATACTAACATTTTATATATTGCTGTTCTTACTTAATATATTATATCAATCTTTAACGCAATTTATACTAAATGATGCACATTTTTATATACTTCTTAGTGAAGTAAGTTTGAAGAATTTGTTCAAACATCGATAAATTTTGGTATAACGATTTTCGTACTTCCAATTTGAATTATTTGAGTTTCAATCCTTAATGAGTAAGCTTCATTAAACAACTTCTCTGAAAGGTAATTAACCCTCAGTAAACAAGCTCCTAAACCTGTTGCTTGTCAAAGTAAGTACGGAAAAGGTGTAAAAATAGTATATGTAAGGATTTGAGACATTTAGCTCATAAATCTTTTTATGTTTTACATTTTAGAACGTTGTATTAATACTCATGTTTTAAGAACATAGAGGCACGTGGTACAAAGTTATAATATAGCAATAGACATACATACAAATATTAACACACTAATACATACAGGTATACATATATACCCAATACAATAAATATAATCTAACAAACTAAACAATATTATAAAATTATTAATTAATTTGTACATAAAAAAATACATAAAAAAATATAAAAAAGTTTACATATATATAACATTTCTATAAACCGATCTAAATATCTAAAGAGAAATAATAATCCTGAATATAATCCTAAAGATAAATTTAATCTGTACAATGTATAAAAATACCAATTATTTATAAAGTAGAAATCAGGAAATTCTGCACATAATCTTTTGTAATACACCCACTCCATCGGATATCACTTTATCCATCGTAAATTTTTAAATAATTATTTCAGCAAATTTTACAATTACAAATGGCTAACAAACTGTTATTATTTATTTTGCTCATATTTGTTTGAAACAAATTAAAGAAACTTCAATAGTATGAAAAATGGAAGACAATAAAGAAAATAAATAATATATATAGAAATAAAATTTGCCTAAATATATAGTGCCTTAGATTATTTTTTGCTCTTTTACATTTAAAGTCTTATATTAAATTAATTATTGAATCAAGATAAGAATTCAAAGTAAGAAGTCAGATGTCTATAATAGATTAAATTTATGTTAAACTGTTTCAGTAGATTAGAAGTTTTATGATAAAAAATAAAAGATATAATATTTTCTTACAACTCCATAGTATTATAAAAACATCTGACACGCGGCAATCGAGCTTGCCGCTATGAAAAACTCCTAATCGGCAAATTATAACTCGCAAATTAATTAACAAACAAAAGAAAAAAAAAATTAAAATAATTAAATTAATTAATAAATTAATTATCGAAATTTTTTTTCCATTTTTCGGTAACTTCGGCGGCCGATCTGACCACCTTCCAGTTGGACAATCAACATAATTTTCAAAAAGTGAACCTTACATTTAGATGCTGATTCCAAATATATCTTTAGTTTTTCAAAATTCGAAAAATAAAATTCGACAGACACACAGACACACATACAGACAGACAGATCGGAAGGAAAAACTGAGTTTTTCAAACAATTAACCCGAAAATAATGTAGCCAAGTCTTATAATTATTTGAAATAAATAATAAATAAAATAACTAATCTTCTAATAAAATGAATAAACTTATGCAATTTTCGACAGTAATAAATGCGCCCCACATATGACACATTTGAGAGCGATTAATACTTAGAATCTCACTCATTCTAATTCAAATTTAGTTTCGCGTGTGGAATTAAGATAACTATGAAGCGATATAATTGCTCGTGTGAGCCAACTTTGTATAACTGAATCAACAGATACCAAAGTCACTCTCTATTAGATTCATTCCAGTTAGCTATCTTGTGAAGCGACTGTTATTATTTCAGATTTATATAAAAATATGCAATTTCTTATATCACTATACATGGGGCTTTTCTTTCTTTTAAATTAATATTACAATAATGATACTATTATATTACCCAAAAATGTTAGCGAATTACTTTCTTTTTAGGGTGTTACTAGTATGTCAATAAAACTATGTTACAGATATAACTCTGGTTATATTTTTACATTTTATATTTTAAACCCACGACATTTCGAGTGCTTTGCAGCAAACGTTTTCGCGGTAAGATCGAGATGTAGGTGTCTGTCTGTCAGTCAGTCAGTTTATTTGTCACACAGTATAAAATGTAATAATAAACGCGATTTACTTCCGTAAAATATTTTTATTGAAATGTGTAGTACTCATGTAAATCTTAGAAAACATTATGTTTCTTGTGTTATCTTCCAAAATCTCAAACGTCTTAAAAAGTAAAATTATTGTAATATTAAATAAAAATATTTTAATTCTGCGAATTTACTTTAAACATGTAGGTATGCCTTCTTATGTTTTTTAAAAATGTTTACGTTTAATAGAATTCTTTACTTTATTATAAACACATTTCCGTATTTATTTTAGAAACATGTGTATTTATTACCTACTACTACTCTACTACAGGAGACTTCAACTACGATACGAGAATATAGTTATAATAAAGCGGATGCATAATATCCGGAGAGTTAGAGCAGTATAGTATACATACATATCTACATATATACATACGTATACAAAATGCAACACTTAAAATCCTTCGGTTTCCAATTACCTATAAAGTTAGTGAAAAATCATGTGTTTTCCGATGTCAAGGAATTATTTTTCATTACGTATATTATTTTATTATTATATACTCTTCTATATTTTTTACGGACAAAAGTTTCCGATTTCAGGATTGAAATTTAATAAAATTGTAATTATTTTATAATTGATATGTAATAACCAATCAGCCTCCTTCTTTCTCACGTTCTCTATTTTTTTAAATGTATACTGATAGTATAGTTATAGTTGTCCTTTTTTTCAATTTACTTCTCGTAATAGAATACATCTTTGTCTCAATTATAACTCAAAAGTAAATAGTCGGAAAAATAAAAATTTGTAAGGAAGATATTTACTTATGTTGTAGGCTTGACGTTTCATATATAAATTTGTATGTTTTAACTTCAGTATTGAATCTGCTAAACTAATCTAATTTTTTTACGAAAAACTAGTGTTTTGGTGTACTTTGGTTCCGGAATTCATGTATCTGAAGCATCTGCGCCACGGAATCGGTAGTAATATTTATAAAATATATATTTTTGGGATGAGTTTACTAATATTTTTAAAACATTCAAATTGAAGTTATAGAATTCTGTATAACTAAATACAACATCAAATATATCTTTATTTTATTACTTTTGGATAAAGTTTACTAACTGCAGTAATAACAGAAGTATACTTCGTGAGTTTCTTTTAAAACCATTTTATGAACAACTTCATTAAATATTTAACACTAAACAGAAATTCCTGTATGGGAATTTTGCGGTCGCAATAAATGGAATTTATTACTGCATGTGCTTTCACGCGATTACCTTCATACAGTATGTTTCTTATAAGCCTTAGAGCAGCCAAGAGACTAAAATATTACACTGTACTCACCAATGAGATCCAGACGGTTCTGCAACTATTAATTTTCAGTTCTTTTAGCATTTTTGGTATAATGTTATTATTATTAGAACATCATAAAAAAGACGATCCAGCGATAAATAAGATATGCATACTTTTATAACAGATATTTTTAGTCTTTAATAACTTCTTGAGACCAAAAACCATGTATTAAATTATTTACAAATGTTTTATACATTTATATTAAACTGGATTAAATCTCTTAATTTTTATTTCTTTTTAAAAAGTCTTACTTGTCAATAATTTCTTTGAAATATATTATCAAAAAATCTTTTTACTTTATGGACTTCACAAAACAATATTCTAAAATGAAATACTTAAATAAATGAAAGTATAATATTTATTCGCGCTATAAATCAAAATTTTGAAATAATTATTGTAAAACAAACTGCATCTGCAATTTTAACAATTTGTAAACATATTTGTATAAAATACGTACAAAATAAAGCTTGCTATCAACTGTAATTCGTATTGTGCGTTGTTATAACGATTCTCATATTATACTAACAGTCTGTACCAATAGAGGGTAGTCGGATATTTATAGTTTGGTTGTTACTCATTACATTCTCTTTGAATTTCACAATAATTTTATTACATTTTAAATTACAAACTTATATACTGTTACTGTCATTGATTTCATCACTTTATTTAATTGAACTCATAGTTATTATCTTAATAGTTTCTGTGGAGATAATTCGATTTTTTATTTTTGATTGCAGTTTTAAATATAAATATTAGTATCTCTATTATATATAATTAATAATTTGGAAATATTCACTTTTTAAATAGCAATTTACATGTTTCGAACACATTGGAATATAAACAAATTAAAAAATCAAGATACAACTCCGCGAAAAACCATAAAATAATATCTGTTTTGTTTTTTTATAAAAATCCTCTTATGTATTTAAACGTGACTTAATGTTAAAAAGCTTTCTCCGTCGTTTTATTTAATAAGAATATGTATTAAAAGAATTGGCCTTCTTTTTTATATTCCGTGTTTGTTGTAGTTCTTAAATTATTTGCTTTGGAATTTATAATTATATTGTTTTTTATATCTTTAATATGTGATGCTTATAATTTATTGAAATAGTATTTATTTTTAACTACAGAGTAACAATTTACTTCTTAGAATTTATTCTTAATGCTTGACTTTTTCTCAGCAAAAGACGTTAGAGGCTGCGTCGGAAAAACTAAATTATCCGTTGGAGAAAGACCAAGGAACTGTGACGCTAAATTTATAAATTACAGTAATTTAAGAAACGAACTACTTAAAGAATTGTGAATGTTCATTATTTGTTTATTTTTGATAATATAAACTTGTAATGCTTATCACTTCCTTTATAACTTTATTTAATTCTCAAAATATAAATGATAAAAAATATACAAAGCAATTAAGCGTACCGGTAAATGATTTCTTGCTCCATATACTATATATAAATCAAAATTAACTACTCAACTTACGAAATAGATTTATAATATAAATATTAAGGGCGCCGACTCTCTGGTCATTCAAAAAGCAAGTGCGTGAGCATTATCTGTCTGAGTAATTTTATAATAATAATAATAATAGTAATTTATGTATTTTTATTTATTTATTATATGTATCTATTAGTTTTGTATGTATATGTATTGTATATGTATATATATATATATATATATATGTTATGTTTTATAAAGTTATATAAATATGTATATTATTCAAAATTTTTAAATTTAATTACCTACCGCAACTTCTATACATCATCAAGGGTTGACTGGTGGAAAATGCCAATAGGCATTAAGTTCGCCCTTTGTACCCTAGTTTGTAGGAGTGCAATAAAGTTTTAAATAAATAAATAAAATAAATTATTTACAAAATAATAGAATATATCACATCAAATCAAATATGTTATAAAATACAAAAATTCGTTGGTTCTGTTTCATTTCAATTTCATCTATAATTCATCTATAATTTTATGATAATTATTTAGACACCCAACATGTAGTACAATATTTTGGCACTGTAATCTAATCACGTGTTGGAATCTGATCTGCTCCATACAGTCATGAACACTGCGTGAATGATTTATAAACTGCGGCTCAAATTGAAAGCTAAGCTAAAATTGAATTAGCAACGAACTATTTTCAAATCAATTTTGAACGAGAATTTATTACATGTGACTTGTTTTATGATGTCTGGATTGAGACACTCCAAAAAAACCAGAGCATTAAATATCAACAAGGTGCTATTGGCTATATTTTTGTGACTGACTTTTTGTACGATAACTTAGAAATGAAACGAATTATCTATGTTAATTAAATATTAAAATAAAATCGATACGTTTTCTATTGTTTATCAAAATTCATACAATATTTAATACTTTTCCAAAAATCTTACGACTAATATTATAATGAATGTTGTATGGAAATGAATGAAATTAATAATTTATCTTAAAAATAAATTAAAATCAAGTTTTTATTGAAACGCATTAACCTGTTATTGTCTTTAAAAATTTTCTTTGATCTGATCATTCTTTTCATGGTGTATTGTATTTTATTTTTATACAAAGATATATAAATCTAGGATTTTGTTGCGGCAGCCATTTTGGATTGATAATTATATTGATTATATATATTATATTCTTTGTTATCGGTGTACTACTAAGGGGGAAGTTATGTTTCACATTTTCAAAGCCCAGTTGGCAATCAAATGAATTCAGCATGGGTACCCAATTTTTGTATTGTCTATTAAATTTTGACGGAGTTTCTGATCACGGTCGTGATAATGATGTACTACATTACTTATAAGTATAATAAACTCTCTACCTAAATAAGTAGTGGTCTTGAACTTTATGTTTAATTTATTAGTTAACACATTAGAAAAAATTTTAATTAAAAAAGTTGCTAATATAACAAAAAAATTAATTTAAAAATAAAAACTAAGAACATAAAGAGAAACTACAGATCACAATTAAAGTTTTTATCTACAAAACGTTTTGACTATGAATTGTTAGTTAGTCAGTTTTTCAAAATAGAATAATGAAAGTAATTATTATAATTTATAATAAATTTATCTCTATTTAAAAATATTTATTTAATTATGATTCTACTTTTGATAAACTGGTTTACGTTTCTGCAAATTTATTTCTACGAGATAAAACATATGAGTGCCTTCAAATAATTCTATGAAAATCTTTTAGAATTTTGAGATTAATGGTATGTTTATTAAAATAAGAGTACATCATAATAACGTACCACCAAAGCTTTATTCGTTTGGTATATAATAGTTTTCCCTTCACTATATCTAGTTGAATGTGGTTTTTTATTTTTCCGTAACTGTCGCATTTTAACGTACGTCAGTTTTTATAATTGAAACGTGAGTGTTATTGTCGGTTAAAATAACAGTCAACCGTTATATGAAAGTGTTATATTTTTGAAAGGATATTTTACTATAACTAAACGACTATTTTTGTTCTGTTTTTCAATTTATAAAAAAAAATTCTCTTTTTAGATTGTTTAAGCTGCTAAAAATGAAGGTAGAATTAATAATGGGTACCGTCTCTATACTGAGAAAATTGTAATGTCAAACTAGGCATCAGTTTTATTTTTTGTACGACGTCTTGTTTCGTTTTCTCACTGTTGGTTTGAATATGAGTATATTCAAACCAATTCCATAGAAATGGACATTTGATAAAAAATGAAAAAGTATTTGAAATATTGAAATTTATAACTTTTTAATATATTTTTTCTGAGAATAAAAATAGAAAATAAATTGTGTCCGAAATAGTTATTCTAACAAAAATTATTTTAAACTAATCAATGTTCTCGGAAATGACTAATAAATCAAAGGGTATATAATATTGTACGTTATTATTTCTGGGAGCGTATTATAAACAACACTGGTACATCCCGCCCCTTGTTTAGACGTAACGCCCGAATAAATACAAATGTGTGTTGTTATTTTCTTTTGTAATGTCACACACGTCGTGTCCGTTTGTCTAAATACTGTTTCGGAAGTTGTAATGAAAATATTTATATTTCATAACAATGGTCCCCTGAAATGGGAATATGTAGGCAATAAAGTAAATTATATAAATATTTATAATTTCTCTATTTATAATATAACATATTTTATATCTTTGTTTATATTTTTTTATGTCTCAAAATCTTTTATCTCGTATCATAAACCGAAGTAGTTATAACTGTATCATAATAATATCTCACGTCTATTTTTCAATATTAATATTAGTTCATCAGTTCAGTAGGTAGCTATTCAGTATATTTATTATTTAATATACTTATTTGTATCGGTTGTTAATAAGAATAGAGTTTTATGATTTAGTAAACAGTAGATTTTAAAGTAAGTCTGTTTTAATTAAAAAATCATAACTCAATATTTTTTTTTTGTAACGCTCTCAATATATTTTGATATATTAAAAAAGCTTTCTATTACGTATTTTACGACCTACCTTCATAAATTGGCTTTAAAAATCCTAAAGAATATGGCAACTAGTTTTTCAAGGCCAGTGTGTTCTAACATAACAACGGATAACAATCTTTTATAAAGAAAAACTTTTTTTTTGTGATTAAATTAATATTGCATATATGATATGATATGAAAGTTACAAAAACATGAAAAATATTATTTGTATTTTATAACACTAGTAAGTACATAATGACTTTATTGATGAATACGTTTATATAAAACTACTCATTCCAGTAAGTTTAAAAAAATATTCCAAAATCAATCAACTTTTTTTATAACAATCTATGTACTACCTCCAATTGAATTACATGTGAATCGTTTGAGTTTCAATCCTTACAAATTATCTGATTGGTAATTAACCCACAGTAAAGAAGCTCCTAAACTTGTTGCTTGTAAAAGTAATTTATATGTACGTAAACGGAGAAAAAATTGTATATTTAAGGAATTGAGACATTTATCTCATCTATTTTGTGATTTTAAGATGTTAATGTCAAAGTTTTTCTTATTTCTAGTCTTTTTTTTTTGTTATTTTTATTTCTTTGATTGTATATTGTTCAATTGAGTCCTTGCACTTTTAAATAAAAAGAAAACTAAAATATAGTTATTATAAATACTTATTTGTGTTTATTTTAATATATAATTATTATAAATAGTTATTTGTATGTAATTTAAAAATACCCTTTATTACTAAGATTTGAGCAAATGGTTACTAGGCAAACGGGCATAGTTTCCTTGTGTGCTGTGACTTCTAGAAGTTTTACCCAAACGATGGCATGCTGCGGCTTTTATTGTTTACAATACCTCCTTTCAATAACTCCTTTTACTCTTTATCTCCTCTGCTGGCAGTTACTCTTTTGTTTTTTTAAATATAAAAATAATAATACTAATTTATGCTTATATTATATATTATTACAACAATATTCATAATAATATATATGTATATATATGAACATTGTCAAAATATGTCAGTCATTTCAATACAAACGAATGAACCAGAACAGTAAAAACCGATGTAACCGATGGAAATATTAATTTTAGGTATTAGTATATTACAATTAAAATAACACTAGTTTAAAAAAAACAAAACAACGCCTAAATAAATAAGAGATCAAATATCATCTTTGAACATATATTTTTTCAGATATATTCAAATACGGAATAGTAATAATATCAGTTACACTCGTGAAAATCTAAGAAAATACTATAATAATATCAGTTTTCGATTTGAATAAACAAAGTTCATTTGTTATAAGATGTTTTCTTGAACTGTCTATCATATTTTTATGTGTTAGATATTGAAATAAATTCAAAATAAAAATATTTTTTCATTAAATATAATTCATATTTTACATACTCATAATCACATTTAAATATAATTCAATTTTAAAACCCGTCTAAGAAAGTAATCCTACACTACCTTGGTGGAACTTTTAATTTATTAAAAGAACTAATTTAAAGTTGTTTCTCAAAAAGAGCGATGCAAGTCCTTGAACATATTTTTATATTACGTAAGTTATTTTTAAGTTAAAGTTGTAATAAATGGATAGAGTACCTAATTATTTGTTTATAAGATAAAAGTTTTTGTCTTTTTTCTCTTTTATGTTGTAATGACAACTGATTTCACCCACAGTTATCTGAAAACAGATGCAAAGGCTCTCACTATTAGACTCGGGAGACAATGTTTTTTATATTTCAAAATATTTTCCTTTTTAATGTTAAACTGAGTAAATTGAATAACCAAACATTTTTAATGTCCTTTCTTCGTAGTTTTGTATCATTATTTCTTTTTGTTTCATTCGTTTTTACTTTCTTTATAAAAACATGTCTACTAATTATTAGAAATGTATTTTTTTCAGTAAATTTCATCTTGATTACTAACATTTTTAAACATTTTAAACATGTATCAATTTTGTTTTGTTAACTTTAACCTCCTTTTGATATCTTTTATTGTCTTACGATATTTCTGTGTTTTTATTAATATGTGAAGATTTCATTGTTTTATGCATATTTTTATTATTCCTATGTATGTTCTATATAACTGTTTTTCTTCCAAATAAATAAATCAATAAAATAAATAAATAAATAAATATTACTAGGAATAATTTAAATTATATTATCTTTACAATGTATTAAGATATTCATTATTATATTGTATAGTAAATAGTGATAGTATACTCTTACTATAAACACTTATTGGACGAGCTTCCTGAATTTATATATATTTATGTTATATTCATTCGAATAAATATATATATATATATATATATATATTTTATGTACCTATTTATTTTCTATATATTATAATTATTTAAATTATAACTTAATGGTTTATTATATAACTTTGTTATTTTATCTCTTTTATTTTGTTTTCCTCCTCATGCACCTTCTTCTTTTATCTCTGCATCACCCTTGTTCGACTGGTAGAGAATGCCTAAAGCATTAAGTCCGCTATTATACTTTGTGCATAAATAAATAAATAAATGGTCCTGCTAAAATTAAACTGCCTGTGCTGCACTATCCTTGTAAAAATCACAATAAGGGACGTTCACATTTGAAACGCAGCATACAACCATATATGAAGGTTATGAAAGTATCCATAACTAATTTATAACACAACAATGGATAACGAAGTTGTAAAAGAACGATGTAAACGATATAGTTATATATGTATATAGTCTGTAAATAGACGAGTCTAGTCAAGAGTATCGAATTTGATAAGCCAATGTTCTTTACATTTGAATAAAAATATTCCTAAAATGATTGGCTATGAAAATTAAAAAACATCTTTAAAAATAATAGAGAATCTTATTATATAGGTTATATTCATAAAAATTAGTCCCACGTGTGTTAATATACTTTGAAACGCAACTGTTAGTATGTATTGAATTCTAAGACTAAAAAACTCTCTTAAAACTAGAAAACTTTAACAAAAATACGATGACAAATTAACTAACTGAGAGAACTATATCTTCCTGAAAACACTTTTCCTTCAAAGTTTTTAAAATTATATCCACGAGTTAAATCTATAAAAAAATATATATATATATAGAAAATTAATGTTAAAAACTGTCTAATTATTTAAGTAATTATTAATTCAAGATAAGAACATTTTTTAAGTGAAACGACTGAAATAGCGTAAATTTATGTATCGTTACTTCCGTAGATTCGGTAGTGTTAAGATGAAATTGATTAAATTCAAACAATTTTCAAAATATAAACGAATTTTTAACATACTATATATTTTCGTAGTACGCGGCAATATGCAATATGCGACAGTAATAATAATAAACACATGGAAACTCAGTCAGTTTAATCCAAATTTAGTTTCGCATGTGGAATTAAGATAATTATGAAGCGATATAATTGCTCGTGTGAGCCAACTTTGTATAACTGAATCAACAGATACCAAAGTCACTCTCTATTAGATTCATTCCAGTTAACTATCTTGTGAAGCGACTGTTATTATTTCAGATTTATATTAATATATGCAGTTTTTGTTTTTTTTAATATACAATTCCCGTAGTAAAGCAACAATCTCTGTGTTGACGCAGGGTTTCAAAGACAGAAATAACGGACCCAAATAACAACCAGATTAGAAACAGCAATCACACAAACAACCGCTTCGTGTAGGAACCGAACCAGGCAGGGCCATGAACCACAAACCACTAAACCAATTCACACCTGAGGTCTTAAAACGGTCTTTTAAAATAATATTTCAAGAGTCCTACTCCCATTTTTTTTTGGAGGTCCTACTAGTTGATCGTTTTTAAACACAAAGATCTTAAAAAAGTTAATTTTTGTAATATTGAAATAAAGTTTATTAACGTGTGATAGTTTGAAACATGTAAGTGTATGTCATTTTAATGTTATGTTTTATAAGGTTTAAGTTTAATGTATGTCCACTTTTAAGTAACAATCGACTTTGAAATGCCTTTTATAAATTAATGGTAATCAACGTAAATTTTGTTTCTTTATATTAAAAGGAAAATGAAACAAATTATGTATAATTTTTAAAAATAATTTTCTTTATCTTATTCAATTGTACTGTATTATAAAAAACGAATTACAAAGTCATTTGCCATATTTTTTATGATATGTATCTTTAGAACAAAGTATCATTTTAACTTATATTGAACATGAACAGTTCATTACATAGTTCTCATATTCCTAAACCGCCGTCAAACGCAGGAACTGCAGATTATAACTATGTTGTTATGTACTCGTGTTGTGTTTACATTAGATAGTGTTGCATAGAAGGTCTCGTTACAGGAACGGATACTAACCCAACATCACCATCAAGATTAAACTCTATTGCAAAATATGAAGTTTCTTATTAATTTTGATTTTGACTATTTTCTTATTTGTTTGAAATTTGTAGCTACTCGGTAAAGCTAATAAAACAATTACGAACACTTTACCAGATCTTGAATGTAGCAAATTACTCAGAATCGTGCATCTCACTACGAAATGTACTAGGCTTACAAATAATCATGTTTACATTAAAAGCCGCCTACAGTCTGGATTTAACTACAATGCACGGACGTAGCATCAAGAAGGACATTATCCATAATTGTACCAGGTGACAATTATACTAAAATTAATTGTACACGATGATTATATAAATATTTATGACAATATTAGCAGTCCTTGTAATTTCTAAGGCTATCAAATGTCAGTCCTAAAAAAGGCCTTAGAGGTGGAGGTATAATCAAATATAAAAATAATAAGCACAAATATAACATTGAATAAGCTACCCGCACTATGAAAGCATTATTTATTTTATACCGACACAAAACAACTACCTGTCATACATTTCTTCTTTTAATTTGCATTTGTAATTTTGAATACTAAGAAGAATGTGCAGTGTTCATATAAACTCTTGAGAGTTTTAGGACACCAAGAAAACACTAAACTTTTGTATCAAAAAATGTAATAAAATAAAATAATAATAAATAATATACTGACCACTAGCAATACCTAATTATTCATGAATTAAACCATAACGAGCTATCGTTATCGATTTCAAACAGAATATTCCTACGAAAAATTAATAAGATAGTTCATTGCATAACTAGAGGCTTGTGTGTAGGATTACAGAACATACAAGAATTGAGTTAGGTAATTAACATTTAAGTAAATCCTGCAATTACTTAAAATGCCCAATAACATGAGAAAAACAATTGTATGACAAATAAATTGAAGGAAATTTATACAAAATCTTAATATAAAATAAAGTTATAAAATATTTTGAACGTTGTAACAACAGGTAAAAAATAGCAAAATAATAAGGTCATGTTCACACAGACACCAGTTTTTCCATAAATGGATACACGACGTAAATAATTTTCAACTAAAAAGAGACTAACTAAGAGATCACAAGGCTAAGAATAACACAAATATGCTAATCCAAATAAATAAAAATGAAAAAATCAAATACCAAATATTAGCATAACAAAAATATAAAACAATTAAAAATATATATAAAAAATTATTGCGGACATTAAACAAAATCTCTGAAAGTATAAAATCTCGTTAATGACTTTATGCTTTTTTAATAATAGACAATTAAAGAGAGAATCCCAGCAAATAATGTCGCTGAAAACTTCAAAAGCAAGTGACCTGTATGCTCGCTGCCACTAATTAAATATTCTTATACCAATCAAGCTAATGTAAGTATGCGCTTTAGAAAAGCGACCATTACAGACATAAAAAACATTAAATGCATAAACCAGTTTTATCCATCACAAGGTTTTAACGGTATAAGGGCAGTTGAAATAAGGGCAATATCTACAAAAAATTTGTACGATAATAGCTAACTTAACAATTAAAAGTTTATTATATCTGTAATTCTATTTATTTAAAGATCGGCGTTGTTAGCTTTTTTCACAAAAAGGGTTACCAAACGGTATATAGTAACTACTGACCAATAACAATATCATCCATAACAAATAAAGGAGAGGAAAAGTATATTTTGAGTCGAATCTTAACACATCTGAACAGCCAAATTTTAATTAGGTAATTATAATTATTGAAAATGGTATCTCTCTGACGAAAACGACGGAATATGGAATAATCAGCACGATACTCTAAATAAATACAATGTTAATAGCATGATGCATGCATGCACGGTAGCATTACGTTGGATTGGTCCTTAATACGAGTAAAACTAAATAAATATATATTAGCAGTAGTCAAAACAGAACCCAATACGAGGCTAAACGGTCTGTTCACATGAGTATTAGCATACTAATATGTTAAAATAAAATTGCTGATCCCAGCGATATAGGATATATTTGCATGTAGCGTATTAAATCGAAAGTTACTTTTACAATTATTCAAACACTTACGAAATTGACTAATATAGGCCCTTATGTCATAAACCATTTGCCTAAGTTAAAAAAAAATAAAGATCTTAAAAGTATTCTAAAAACAATAATAAAAATCCAATTTATAAAAAGAATCATACTATGTTCACTTACATCACTAATTACTTATTGTGAAACAGAACAGCCTGTACTAAGAAGTTTGCAAACTATTTGCTACTAAGGACGTAAATATGCATACTATAAAACATTAGTAAAAAATAGACATATTGCAACAAGTTTATTTTTTCTTACCGTTGCAGTCTAAATTTTTACAAAGAAACTTAATATGTTATTTATGTTGATTTTTATTTTATATTATTTGTTTACTTTATTTTGAATTGTGTATTTGCATAACTTTCTTTCCTTTTATTTAAAATGTATATTTAATGTATATCTGTGTATGTTTCAATAACATAAAATTTCCTTGCAATTATTTTTATAGTCTTAGTTAATGCTTGACTACATTCCACCTGATGGAAAGTGGAAATGTAGTCGTAGGTGGGAAGGTGGGCAATTTATTAAGAACAATACAATAACTTAATACATTATACCTTGAAAACAAGCCTTTGTAGTACCAATACTATGTAAAATAGCACATAATAATAGAAAGATTTTTAACAATGATGAAGTTCGTTATCTTTGTTCCTTAAATACGCTACTTCGGTAGTTCATTAATTAAAATTTATTAATTATCAAACTTCATACCCCGAACGAGTTTTACTGCTCTGTTACTTCGTGCCAATGAAGTACTACAAATTATATAAATTATTATCTAATAAGTTACATACACATTAAATAAATTTATAATAAAAAATCTTAATTAGACATCTTATATTGTCTAATACGTACTACGTTTTTTATGTTATATGTTTAAAAGAAGTGGAAGCGAGAGGTATAACAGCAAAATATCTCTATTATCTTCTTAAAGATCTTAGCCTTTCTAGAACTATTATCAGTTAGAAGTTAAGTGTATGCGCATTTTAAAGGGGCCCCTTAAACCTACATCTGGGTTGCAAGTCCCGGACACTGGTTTCACTCCCCTCCCCGCAACGCAATGGCACCCACAGTGTGAATCCATGGAATACTAAGAAGTTTCGTCTATCGATTAAACAAACTATTAATAATGATTAAATGTTAGCTGTCAATACAAAAAAGTTAAATATTGTATATCTATATATATGATTTATCATCTAAGTAATTTTGATATTTGAAATCTTAAACTATACGAAAAACAACACTTTAATTCCATTACATTTTCAAACATGTCCTCGTATGTATCAACCAGTTCTGTGAAGCGTGAAGTGATCGATGAAGAGCTATCGTTAGCAGATGAACATGAATCATACCTTTTACTCTACATTGTCTCAACCCTAGACTTTTAGGTCTATTCGGTAACGCCACTAGCATTAAAAGATTATATCGACAGATAAAGACCTAATGAATTGAAAAAATCATAAAATACAAAATATATTTCAAAAGTTATTAATTAATAAGATTTTTATGCAGTTATTGTATTCTTTTTTATTCTAATTGTTATATTATAACAATTGAAAATAAGTAGCTGTGAAAAGTAGTACCTTTTTTGCTGCCTGCTTGGGCCTTATTTTAAAATGGTTTTAGATTGAACCTATCGTCATCTTATTTTATTTATTTATTGATATATTATTTACTTTCAATCTTTATCAGTTATCCCTTGTTTATGACAATAAGAAGAGTTAGGAAGCCCTAAATAAGCTCTTCTGTAAGGACACTCTCTAACTTACATGTTAAGGCTACAAGAGTTCCAAACACGCCCTGGTTTGTGAAGCACCATACAACTAATTCAGCCAGTTATTTTTTAGTATGATGACTATTTCAGAAAAAATCAAAATATTTATTATATAATATGCAAACCATCGCAATCAATTCGATATATAAGACCTAATAATTTTAGTCAATTAATGTTACAACTCTGTTTGCAGGACCTATTCATAAGGGTTCCCTCATCGTAAGTAAAGAATTATGAAAAAAATTGCTAAACATTTGAGTTCAGTGACATATGCGAATATAAAAATGTTACTGATTTTGCAATAGCTATAATAAGTCTAGCTAATACTTAAGTATTTCGTTCCTAATCTACGATTTAGATAGATTTAGAGATTATTTTTCGGAACTTACCCTTAAAATTATATTATAGCATTGTTAGCATTTAAAAAAATGTTTTATTTAAATAAATTAACTTGAAACTAAAAATAACAATAATTGAAAACTTTCCATTTGAAACCGTATTGCTTAACGTATCATATGTAATCGAAAACCACAACACAAATTACCGTGTAACAATTATCGGGTGTACAGAATACAACTTTTCAATTCCCTATCATCATAGTGCGTTTAAAGTTCAAAGTCAATTATAACATCACACATTTGTCAAGAATTTCGTGTCATATCGAATAAGAGCCAAGTTCTGAAAACATGCGAACATCCTATCATTCTAGAACTAGAAGTGTGGTGGTGAGTTAGTCTATTCTTCTTTAGGTCTTTCCTTACTTGCATTCTAATTTGTTCCTATAAAATTCAATTGTGACGGTAACTTAAAAATCAATATATATATATGAAAATTAATTAAATATATAACAACTCCAAATGAAAATCAATAATTAATAAATTTTCAGGCGATTCATCTCAAAAGTCCTATTTTTATTTTTTTCATTTAATTCCATTTCACCACAAGTTGTTCAGAGAATGAAGCCGAATAAAATATGTACACACACACAACATTTTTTAAAGTTTTTAGAATAATTTAAAATTTTAAACACCTCAATACGAAAACATATTGTAAAAAAAAATTAAAAATTGGAATGATTACAACAATTGCGGCATTATTTTTAAGATGAATCTACTAATAGCTTTAATACATTAAAATTGTCATTATAGAATTTTGTATCAATAAATATATGGAATTTAAAAAAATATTTGTATTTTATTAAAAGTTCTTTAGTTTTATACAAAAACATTTTAGGAACAACTTCATTCAATATTTTACATTAAACAGAAACTTTTGCAAGGGAACTTTGCGGTGGCAAGAAATGCACTTTATTACTGCCAGTGCTTTCACGCGATTACCTTCATACAATATATTTTTTATGAGCCTTAATACAACAGCAAGGACAATAAAATAGTACAATGTCCTCAACAATGAGATCTACATGATTCTACAACTATAATTTTTAATACCTCTTTTTGTAGAACCCATTGTTGAAAGAATCGCATCCGAGATTTTGACACTTTTGTAAACATTTGTGTATATTATAAGGAAATTATCACAACTTCATACTTTAATGCCATTAGGTTATTCTTCTATATTTTTTTAGTTAAAAATCTATGTTAAATCTGTAATGAGTACTTTTTACACAACTTAATAAATATATTTACATAAAGCTAAACAATTTAATTAAAACCTTTGACTTACATCATAGACACTTATTTAATAACTTTTTTTTAGAAATATTTTAAGAAAACTCGTTTTTATTTTAGATACTTTTTTTTGACATTATGAATCTTACTTAAATTAACTCTAAAGTATTGAAACTAAAAAAATGCTAATAGCGCTTTGCATATAAATAATATTTTGCATTTATTGTCAAACAAATAGCAAGCAATTTTCATACTTTTAGAAACATATAAACATATTAATATTATATACTAATAAAATAAAGTTTATATTATACTAACTGTCTGTACCAATAGAGGGTAGTCGGATATTTATAGTTTGATTGTTAGCCCTTACATTCTCCTTGAATTGTACAGTCATTTTATTACGTTTTAAATTACAAACTTGTATACTGTTACTGTCATTGATTTGGTCACTTTATTTCATTCAACGCTAAGGATGTAAATCCTTCTTTACCCTTTTAATAGTTTGTATATAGCTAAAGGTATTGAATTTTTGTTTGACTTTGGTTCCCAATATTAGTTTTAGTATATATAACTATCCGGTTGTATTCACGTTATTTCTATAAAAAGATTTGTGCGTATGTGGGTGTGGATGGGTGTATGTGTGTTTGTGTGTAAGCGTTTGTTTTCGTCTCCTCCGATTTATCACTCGATGAATATTCACGTTACTTAAATTAATTGATTTCCAGCGAAATTACCCATCAGGTTTTTAGATTTTTATTTTTAAACTCAAAACGCTATAATCGCGCTTTCTAAAAAACTAATTACCGAAATCGGAGAATTGTGGTACCAATCGACGTGTGCGTCCAATAAAATATCTTGTAGCTTTTTTAGTTTTTTAATGTGACGAAAATAGTATGATATTTATTGTTAAATTTTTAAAATTATGAAATAAGCTAAATTTTTAATAAGTTGTAGCCTTTTTATAATATAGTCATAAAATAAAATAAAATAATAGTACTATTTAAATAGACAAACTTGTGTCGATTATTAAATTATTATATATATATGCTATAATTAAAATATATCTTCTTTAATATATTATATACGCTTAATACAATTTGTAAGAAAATGTATCATATTTAAAACACCCAACATGTAGTACAATATTTTAGCAGTGTAATCTAATCACGTGTTGGAAGCTGATCTGCTCCATACAGTCATGAACACTGCGTGAATGATTTATAAACTGCGGCTCAAACTGACAGCTAAGCTAAAATTCAAATAGCAATGAACTATTTTCAAATCAATTTTGAACGAGAATTTATTACTTTTGACTTGTTTTATGATGTCTGGATTGATTTTTTTATAAGATACGATAAACACTAAAATGATTTTCTCAAGTTTTCAGTACATTACAGAATAATAATGTTTGTATATTGATATATTTAACAAAAACCGCTAGCAGTAATTTAGTGGTGGGGGATGTTACTTGTAACAAAAATATTTCCAATGAAGTGAAAAGTTTTGAACTGCCGAAGTCGATCTCTTTTCGAAGTCGATCTATTGTCGAAGGTAATCAATAATAACTTAAATAAGTAGTAAATTACCTATATTAAATATTTTGCCCAGACTCCTTGATGTGTAAACATGAAGAGAACAACGCATTTATTACATTTTAAATTTTACTTTGTATATTAGTTATAGGGTATATATCACAGAATCTACAAACTAGCTCGATCAATGCGATCTAGATCCACAAACACAGCATCTTTGTAATTTCCAAAGTGAAGTGGGAAAAATAGTTGGTACACATGGTATATTCATATTATTTATGTATACAGCATGTCTACCCATTTTTTAAATATTATCATTCAATTTTTATCATGCATATCTTCTTTTTCTCAATCAGTGACAATTAGCGATTTAAGACTGAAATGTTTTAAAGGAACAGTTTTATTTTTGTCTCAATTTTCCTACGTGTTCCACTCACATGATGACAAAATTAATAAATGTGTAAGTTTCAATTTTATAGTCCCCAGTTATCTCACTTTAACTAAGGGTTTTCTAGTTTTAACTAAGGGTTGTTTAGTCAGTCTACCGTAAATTAGTCAATGTTCTCGGAAGTGAGTATTACATCAAAGGGTAGCTAGTAATGTTTGTTATTATTGCTAGAACCATATGAAAAGCAGCACTAGTACATTCCGTGTCTTGTTTATACGTAATGCCCGAATAAATACAATTGTGTGTCACTATTTTCTTTTGTAATGTCACACACGTAGCATCCGCTTGTCTAAAAATATTGTTGCAGAAGTTGTAATGAAAATATTTATATTTTGTAGCAATCGTCGCCTTGTATTATATTTGAGTCAAAGTGAATTATATTTAAATTCTCTATATATTCTATATATAATATAATATATTTCCCTATATATATAATTTTTATTTAATTCATATCTTAAACGAAAATATTTATAACTATATGTTTACAATATCTCATGTTGTACTCTTCAATAGAAACATTAGTTCGTTTCGCCATACCAGTATCTATTTTGTATATTTATTACTTTGGATGGTAGTAAGAATAGTTTTTGTTAAGTCCAACTCATTTGTTTGTTTATTTTTTATTAAATATATACAAAGGCTAAAGAAACTAAATTATTTTATTAGCTCGTAGTATGCTATATTAAAAAAAAACGAAAGTAACTTCAGTAAGTGACATTTAATCCTACGGACCATCCATTTGCAACACCGTGCTTAATTTCTTATTAAGGTCGGATTAAAGACAACTTAAGAAGACTTAAAACTTAACAAAACCTGGTTAGGCAGTTTTCTTAATCTTTAAATTGATTTTATATTGCCAAAGAAAATTTATTATAATAGTAGTAAAAGTATAGACGAGTCCAATTAAAAATATGAAAAGAAATCTAATACTGTTTAATTTTTACTGTTTAATTGTATTTTCTAATGTGCAATAAAGTGCTTATCTGTCTATCTATCTATCTATCTGATATAATTACAATTTTATTTATTCAAGAATATGTATTTGTTAATGTACTACTTTTTTAAACGTATTATTTTATTCTTTATTCTATATTCAAGTAGAAAGTTAAAACTTTGATTTTCTTAAATATAATATTTTAAATTATTAGTGTGCATTTAAATTTAAAGAAATTTGAGTAACGTGTTTTATTATTTCTATTATATGAAATTATTCGGCTGTACTTACGTAAATATCCGAATTCGATTATTCGATAATCATAAAAAAGGACCAAGAATGTGTCCAAAATTATTAGGCCTTTACGTGAGTAAAGCCGTATATGTAACTAATACAGATTAATCGTATAGACGAATTTATCATCCCTTCTAAATTATTTCAATTCGAAATGTGTAAGGTCTAAGTGGGATGTCTAAATATATATTTTTTTTACTTTCAGTTATGCATCAATTAATTGCAGTTTCAACAATGAGTATTAAAACCATTTTACTCATTTTTAATAAAATGACTGATGCTTCAAAAACAACTCTTGAATTCAAAATTGGTTTTGCATATCTCGTACAACAGACATATCATATTTACACTGGACCGCTCGCTCACTCAGATTCGCCTGAAACAGAGTACATGTCATTTCTCATCAGGCGACTACAACGTATTTGAAGTCACTGAGTGACCTTAAATCGTGCTCGGATCGAAATTGGAGGGACGAGTATGAAATGACATTAAAGTTGTGTTATGAATGTAAGTCTAACAATTATTTTTTGTATTTTTTTCTTAATTATCTAGTTTTTATTGTATATACTATGTTATATGTATATACTATGTTATATGTTTATTGTATATATATGTGCAATGTTATTTACCAATAACGGCAACATCCCGTTGTATAAGCAGAGCATGTTTGGACGATCATTTTAAACATAATTAGATGGAGACTTAATATGTAAACCGATATATAAAGTTAAATTTATTAAATAAATGATATCTCTACCATGAGTTGCACTAATGTGTTCCAATTACTAAAATTTAATCAGGAAAAAAATGAAATTATTTTAAAGTTACTATTTTAACAACTTCACACGTTTACATTTAGTATATATTTATTGTAGTAAAGTGATAACATAAAATAAAATCGCATTCAATTCTTCCAAATTCCTTAAGGATGGTCATAAATTGCTTTTTTGTTACAGGCGCACATCACGTGCGACTATAAACTTCATTCATTAGGCAGATTTTTTAATTTGTGATAAGTTATCATATCGTCTACATATTGTTTAAAGGATCAAGATTATTCAACACTAGGCACCACGTTTAAATTAGATATTGGATTACTATAAAATATCACATCTTTATTAAATTACATCACAAACTCTAGGTAATGTAAGAAATCAGTTTACCTCCGAAGCAGCAAGGTTTCCCTAATATTAAATATAATATATAGAATATTTAAGACCATGCTTTAGGCATTGAGTATTGTAGAAAAATGTATAAAGACCTTATAGAAAACACAAATAAATGAGGCCATATTCTGTCCTTCTTAAAGGTAAATATTGAAGGAGAATTAGCGTCAAATATTTCAAAAGAGGGAAAGAGATAGATTAAAGTAATCCAAGTCTTTTAAAGCTGTTAACCTGAATTCATATTTAAATGACCTTTTCGCAATTAGCAATTTTTTTTGTAATTGGGTCAATCGGTATAAATTTTAGTTATACTGGCTGGAAAGTAGTCAGAGTGACAACGGAAATGTGACCAAATATTTAAAACAACTTCTCTCGTAATATTGTAAAAGTCACTTTTTTTTTATTTAGTGTTGTGTTTTATTTTGTAATGTAAATCTTTTTGATAATTTTTATACGACCTAAGGCCGCAGATTAACCACGCTTTTCCGTGATCTAAGTAGTCTTTTTTCACCATACTAAAATCCATTGAATACTACGTCTATAAAATATACGTGGTTATGAAGATTGAAAAGTATTAAGTTGTCTATTATCGAATGGGAATGAAGTTTGAACTTGAATAACTTTTATTTATTTCTCTCTCTCTCTCTCTCTCTCTGCTAAAGCATATAAATAAAAAACTTAAGTAACACATATCGTAATGTATTAATGTCAGGACACTATTTAAATATAAAACTATAATGCATACTTAATGCATAATAAGTGCTACATAATGCAAATGCAGGAATCAATCATTATATATGTAAATATACAAATACTAAAATACTAAATAACTTTTATGTGCATATTATTTTGTTATACGTAGTACTAATTTTGAAGCTCACAAATGTCCTTAATAGTTGTCACTAGAAATGCTCCTCGTATTTCTTGGAGCAGATGTGCATTTCACTGAAACGTCAACTCACAAAGTTGATTTATATCACGTGAGAGCGACGCTTGCTTTAAATTTGTAGAATCGAAGCAAACTCCCAAAAAAAGATGATTATTTAAAGAAAGAAATATGTATTTTTGTGTATATAAATATGTTTAAAACTATGTTTAATTTTTTAAAGAAAATATATTCTTATTTTCTAATTATTTTAGTTTTAAATGTGCTTAGTATTTGTAGTGGTCACACAGAAAAAGAAATTGTTCAAAAATAGATTTTTTTTATCACATAATTGTTGTACTATTATATGAGTATGCATACTCATATAATAGTTTTCCCGACTAGTTTCAAATCTATTCGTGTTCCTTATTCATGAGTTCTGAGCAAGGCGGAATCGTAGCGGTTTGGCATCGGCACCTTTAATAATATAAAGATAGTCGACAAACAAATTACGTACAAATGAGTTTTTCACAAGAACGGCGAAGTTAGACAGGCAAACCAGAGCAAGTGCCCTGAGAGCAAATACTTATATGAAATCAAATATCTGTGAACATAATACCATATGAAACTTTACAGTTTTTTACCTTTTTTATTTTTTTTTTCCGTTAGAAAAACCCGTTACGGGTACCCCGTCGGACCTGGGGGGTGAAGGCCGGGGGGTGATATGGGACTACCCGGCAGCATAGAGCATGCTGCCATTTTTAAGGCTACCCACTAAAAACCAACGGTTGCCCTCTGCGCCGTAATGGGACGTCACGGGATCGCGTTATCACACACCGTGACGCCCCGGCGAGACCTCCCGAATGAGGGTGCCTCGAGCAACGTAGAGCACCCTCTCATGTCACCCTCTCCTATGTTAGGTAGGAGTAGGCCTATGTTTTTTGTAAGGCTCTGCTACTACTGCAAGTGCAACCTGAAGCTCCGCGATGCACTGCATGAGCAGGTGCTGTGCATTGCGACAGTGATTCAGGTATTTTTTTTTTTTCTCTCCCTGCCAGCAGTTGTGTCGGCAATGCTCGGCGGGGATACGGCGTGGAGGGCCGTGGCCTCCTTCTGCGAGACAGTGATGTCCCGGAAGGAGGCCGCTGAGCGGGGTCGCGAGAGGACCTCGGATCCCGCTCGACGAGGACGCCGCCGGGGCGCAGGTAAGTCCCGTCGCGGTCCTTCTGGTGCTCCCCCACCATAAGCGGGGCCCCTGGGGTCGCAGGTTCGTCGGGTGGGGGCCCGGCGGGCCTTTCTCACCATCTCCGCGACCTCGGGAAGGACGGCTGACGGCCCGTGGTACCGTCTTGCCGTAGCTAGCACCGGCGAGGGTGCTGGGGGGAGCGCGTGTTAAGCTCCCCCGGTACGGGACTAGCAATAGCCAGCGGGTGGGGGCCGTGTGACGTTCCGCAAGGAGTTCCGCGGGCCCTCCTACTTCCCGCCGAAGGCGGACCACTGTCAGGTTTTAGTGGGTATTACCTCGGTCGAGTCCCACATACCCCAGGCTGCGCCCCCGGGTATGCGTAAATGCATTTCCTGACAAAAAAAAAAAAAAAAAAAAAAAAAAAAAAAAGGCCTATGTTTTTCACCTTAGAGACAGTTTTAAAATTATTTTTTCATCAATATTTGCATAAATTACAATAGTTTAAAAAATATATATAAAAAGAAAGGCAACCGAGTATGTAAAGCATACTTTAATATTAAAGAATGCACCATTATACATTTTTTGTACACCAAAGTCTAAACTTTGAGCACGCGTGTCCTTACTATTTGGTCTAGTGTATATAAAATGAGAACACATTGCTGTAGAATGCTCGTATAGTGCAGCGGATGCATAATTTCCGGACAGTAAAAGCCTTGTAGTTGTGATAATAATAGTAATAGATAGTGCTTTCAAAATATTAGCGCTCCAAGCATTGGTGCTTGGTGGTGCTATAAAACTGTTAGAGGTTGGCCTCTAACAGTTTTATAGCTCTTATAACTATAGCTGTATTATGATAATTTTATACAACTTGTTATTGTATATACTTTCTTGTGCTGAAAATAATTCGGAGGTAATTTTAGGTATATCACTACAAACCAGCAGTTTGTTGTTGTACTTCTATATTTTGTAAGAACAAGCAATTTTAAAAATTCTTTTAAAATGGGACTTGGAATAACGTAACGGCTATTATTTTAAGGCTTTTTATTTTAATCCAATAAAATCCTTGTGTAATATTTTTTATATAATCAATTAATTTAGCTTGTATTCGACAAAATTTTATTGATTTTATTACAAAACAGTATTTTTAATTATAGTAAATATAAAAGCAGTTCATTATAAAGCCCTCATACTCCTGAACCGCCGACAAACGCAGGCACCGCTGTTTATAATTATGTGATGTACTTACTCGTGTTGTTTTTACTTTACACGGCTACGCTTTTAGGAGGTTACGTTCGAGAAACTTTCTCTTTATTGATTTTTCCATAATTTTTTTAAAACTGAAACATATTTTTTTGTCTAAAACTGTGTTAAAATAATTCAGATAATTTTAAAAATTAAATTTTTACACAAATAAAAATTTCGAACTTAAAACATTGTAATTGAGCTCAAGTTGTTCAGAAGTGATTGTACATTTAAAAACTGATCGAATAATAGTTTTAAAGCAATTCTATTATATTTCAATCCAATTCAAAATAACTTACTGTTTTTAATCGCACATAAAGCAAAACAACAGCAGTTTCAATAAACAGTTATATATGTACTCCTAACACTTAATTTAATTGAATAATTAGTTACTTTGTATATACTCTTACATATATATGATACTTTAAAAGCTTTATATTGGTTATCTTTGGATTTTAATATCGAAATTGATGTCTAATGCGACAAAACTTATAAATCTAATAATATTAATGATAATAATAATATGACATTATAAAATACCACCAGTAAAAGCTCTCAGACTTAAATAACTCTAAAAAGTCCAAATTGTAACATGAGCAATTCAAAATATTTTCATTTCTTTCCTTTAGAAAATGAAAAGCTTTAACACAATTAAATATAATCTAATCTAAATCTGTAGATGTTATCTATAAATATAACTATATTTTGACCGTAACAGTTCTCTAATAACTTTGATAAATAACTTATTACGAGCTTAAACTGAATCAAAGGATAACAACAAGAAGTTTCTCGACAATTGAGTTATGAAGTAATTTGTGATAGTAAATACTACTTCATTACAGCTAGTAATGACTAAGTGGAGCCTAGCCTACAAGAGTATTACCAAAGGGCGCTGGGGTCTGATAAGGGTCTGTTACTTTGACAATTAATTAGAAGGTATTAATTCAGAGAAATCCCTTATATTTGATTAATTTCAAAATGTTTAATTAAAACCCAATATTATATTAAAATAGTTTTCAT
Source organism: Mechanitis mazaeus (assembly GCA_959347395.1). Lineage (NCBI taxonomy): Eukaryota > Metazoa > Arthropoda > Insecta > Lepidoptera > Nymphalidae > Mechanitis > Mechanitis mazaeus. The sequence continues at coordinate 12,135,856 of OY365754.1, forward strand.
GAATAATAGATTTAATGGAAATGTGAAGTGTTTTTTTTGAATTGGTATAATTAATTTATTACACAGTATAAATACCGTTATTTTATATTAAAAAGAAGGCAAACATGCATTTTGGTTATGGTGATGATCTGATGGTAATTGATCACAGCCATCTATGGTCTCTCATATTATACCACAGGATGAAGAAATGATTTGTCGGCCTTTTATTTTTATTTTTAAATTAACCAGTAAAAAGAAATTATTTTTAGTAATAACAATAATTTAAATTACTTCTTCTTCTGATTTCAGTCCCTTTTATCATAAATTCACCTAAAAATATTTTACTCGCGGTCCGCTTAACAAAGATCTCCTTCGAAATGTCGTCGTGAACAAATTTAATAACACGCTTGAGGTGTACTGCGCTTTTATTTTGCTGCTTGGAATTGCAGTAGGATAAATTTGTTACAGTCTAGATAAATAAATTAAATAATAGTTTTATTTATAAAAGAACATTTTCCAACCCCGGGAAATCTATTTTCAACTTAAATTAACAGAAATAATTGAGACAGGGATTTAAAAAAAAGTACATCAATATCTCTATGAACGGCTGAATTTTTTGGCATTGCGTAGAGAGATGTGACTTCTTTGTGCGTCTTCTATCGCATTTACAACGGGGAGTGTTCCGAAGAGTTATTTGATCTAATGCCTGCCGCCAAGTTTCATCACCGTACAGCCCGTCACCGCCTGTATTACCATCCCTACGCAGAGTAGAAACTGTGCGGTTTTCAAGGACATTTCTTCCAGGTACAAATAAGTTGTAAAATAAAATTCCTTCGGCGGTTTTTCCAGATCGATGCAATATGGATACCTTCAAAATACACTCACTAACTCACAAAGTCACTCTATTTCTAACTTTCAACTTTCAAATGAGGCATAAAAGAAACGCTTTTATCAAACATCACTCCTAGGTATAAGGATCTTTGTCAAGAAATCAGGTGCTCCCACACGCATCTAAGCCTACATAAGAGTAGTGTTGTACTCGTCTTTAAGTTGACAGTGGCGTGACACTCGGAGTTTTATATCCCTGCCTGGTCTCGCCGTTTTGAAAATCAGTCATAAATAGCTACTTTGTTAAGAGCTTCACTTGAAATGGCCATTTAAAATTTTTGAAGTTTTCTTTTCATTCATTGTCTAACTACAAAATTATATCACTTTGATAACTTTCAAAAGTTTTGAAACGCAGGACGGCCCCATTTTTATAAGAACATTCCTTTTGAGTTCTTCACCAATTTAAATAAAACAATATACATTCAAAGTGAAGATTACCACAATAATTCTATGAATACGGCGTTTAGCCCAGAAAAATTAACCCACACAAATGTCCAAAAAACAGATAAAGCGACAACCAGAAAAAATTTACCCACAAAAGAACCGATAAACAACCAACAAAAAGTCAAACAACAATTTCGGTAGTAGCATCTTTTCAATATTATTCTATAATACAAAATTAGAAACCTCCGTCCCTAAAAAGATGGTATATACGTGACCATCTTTGACAAAATTATCAAAGCGAGTAGCGACACCATATTTCAATTGATAGAGCTACAGTACGGTTTCCGAGAAATCACAGGTTTAGATTTTAATAAGCTTCACATGGCTATATTATATGTTTAAGAAAAGTTTTAAATAACGATTATAATATATAAGATACTACATGAATATATTTAATAATTTGAGGTCTATAGAATTTCAAGTCGTAATTGACTCTCATGATACATTTGTTATTGTTAATATTTTAACTTAAAATAATTTTCCAATTCAGTTATTCTTTCAGATTTCAGAATGAGACAAAAAATCTTAAAATTAACCAAAACCATCGTTCATTCACATCTACGTTTGGGACAAGAAATACAAACCTTTTTAATTTACTTAAAAAAGTATTGTGAATTAGTGATACATATTAACTAATCTTTTATTAAAATGAATAATAAAATATACAATACTAAAATTAACCTTTTATTATCGCTCTTTGATATTTTAGACCAACAAATGAATAATGCGTCGTTTTATAAAAAAAACCAAAGCTGTGACTCGGTAATTCTTAAAAGCTTCGTAATTTGCTGTCCGCCATTGTTTGATGTGGCGTTAAAGCTAATGCCGAGTGAACATTTGTACTTTTCATGGCTTTTAGTCCTTAAGACCGACGCGAGTATGTAGGTCACTATTTTTAATAAGTTTTTCATTTGAGAAAATAACTTATTAAAGTGTATTTATTCAAAACACGTAAAAGGATAAACTAATTTTAGATTTTTTTTTATTTTAGAATATTTCTGCCATTACAAATTATATTAAACACCGTACGGGAGTATTCCTGAAATACTCTTGCGTGCGAGTATACGAAGGTTAATGTTATTGTAATCAATATAAACATAAGACTAAATATATAAATATTTTTTGTTTTTCGTGGTAATATACTCTCAAACCAAACGAGAATCTGTAAAAATAGATCAAAATATCCTGAATTACACTAGTGTAAGTAAACTGCAAAGCATTTCATGTGTAAACTGTGGTGACGTGATATATTATGACTACGCACGTCGTGTGGGAGGCAACGCAAATCACAATATGTGGTTTTAATTGTTATTTTTATAAAGATCAACCGCCATGGTTTTATTTTTGCCTCAATGTTTTCTTTATATGTTGGCGTTTAATTATGTTATTTTTAGTACATATTAAAAATGTATGTTATTTTCTTTTACTATTACTGTTTCTAGCTTTACTTAGAAAATCGAAAAGTTTTTTGATGCGGTCAAAAATGTTATCGCACTTTTGCTATGATAAGATTTATTATGTTTATTATATAGTTTACAAGAAATATTATTCAAACACAACATATTTAAATAGAAGTTGACACTTGAGTTTCAATGGATCTCAAAAAAATTTAATAAAGAATGATATATAATATAGAAAAAAAACTTAGAACTAAAAATGAAAATGTATTGTTCATATTTTCAAAGAAATTTAAATAAAACGCTTTTTATAGAAGATATTGTAAAATCCCGGATGGACTAATTTGAAATGAAGAGGAAAAATAAAAAAGTTTAGATAAAAGCTGATCCTAGTATGAAGCAGCGTCCATGACATCCACGTAATCTCTTTTTAAAATATTTATTTATTTTGCTTGCTCGTTTTTACTTTAATCTGAAAATAGCTAACATATTTAGTTATAATTCTTACATAAAGCCCAAATAGTTGTTCATAAAATAATTTATTTCAGAATTAAATCGTTTTTTAAATTTAAAGATTTGGATAAATATTTATAAATTGGGTGTATCATATAATAATTCAGCTGTAGTCACAATAAAATCGTTCTGATTTTTAAGGATTAGTATCGATCCTATTTGTTCAATGGGTTCTTACTCATCCTATGGGTTCTTACTCATTTGCTCCAAAAGCAAGGCAGAATCGTGGGTTAGAAAATTATATATATAATACTCGTAATCATGGATCACGAAAGTCAAAATTAGGTATATTTTGTATAATATACAACCTTTTGTGGTTGCTAATTAGAGATTATTACAATACAGTTAATGACGTTTGCTTATTACCGGAGTATTTGTATTATATTATATCCTGAGGGATTTATTTCAGTAAAGTTATATCATAATTATATAATAATAAAAATAATAAAATATGTTAAAGCCTAAAAAAATTCACTTAATTGAAAAAGTGAAAGTGTAGACTTTAATATTATTTTTATTTCGTAACAATATATTAAGGTCAAGACGTATCAAAAATCCTTTCAGAGCTCATCTCAAGATGGCGTCAAATTGATACATCCGGCTTAGTCGCACTCTTCGGAAGTGCTCTTACTTCTGATACCCACCCTTCTTATTCCAATATCCTTCCTCTAAATGTCTTTTGAGGGCCCGGATTTTTTGTTGATATTTTTAGAATTTTGAGATACTCATACACTGTTTTAAGAATATATTCCATAATTACATTGTCTGAAACATTTTTTTTTGTTGTTTACTCATTTTGTACATTTTTTTTTAATATTTAAAAAAAACGACTCTAGTGAGAAATTCTATTGTATATATGATGTATTTATGTTTGTATCGATCTATTGCACTCTATTCTACAAAAAAATTAAATATGGAATATAATTGAAATGTTTCTTCAGGTGGTAGCTTAGTGATAATATTCTCAGGTCATGTGTACTGTACAATAATTGTACTATACTGTACATATTTTATTGAATAACCTCTTACATCAAAACGCCGTAAAAAGGAAAATATAGCTACGTTTTAAATTGTGATCCGGAAGCCCAAAATTAACCATTGGCTTCTTCCCTGTATAACTGACTACATCTTTTGTTATATTTACTTTGCAAGCTATACATAGGTGTGCACTTACCATATTAAAAAAAAAAACATTTTAACATTGCAAAATTTGCTGAAATTTTTAACTGTATGTTATTAATTATATATTCTTTGATTACAATAAGTTGTTATTTAGGACTGATAAAATTAATTTGATAAGCAAAATCCAATTAAAAAGTTTTTTAAATTAATAACTTTTTTTTTATCAATACTATCTAATTAAGAATATTTTATTTTATAAATTTGCGCCATGGATTTGTTTACATTATTTTATTTCTTAATTAAAGTCTATATAATTTTATTATTGGTATTTATACGTTTTGTCTCAACTTTATTACAGAGAAAGTAATTGAATGTGATTAAAAATTTTATTTAAAATTTTCTTTACTAGTTTACATTTTAACAAAAATGTTTTTCTGGGATTTAACTCGCGTATAATTGTATTTACGTTTTAAGCTTTAATTTATGTTTAAGCTCACGTTTCGAATGCTTTACAAGCAATCCTGTCCATGGTAAGACGAGATGTGATCCAATTATACGCGAGTTAAACTCGTTATAAAAAGAGTAAAATGAAATCACTTATTAAGATATATTAATTTAATATTACGCTTCGCAGTCCACAGATAGTCTTTATTTCTGAAGGTATTACTTTTTTTGGTATATAATTTTAATGTCTTATTAAATAATCTTTTTAAAATAGTAATTGTCAAAGTGCGAGAGACACTTATACTTAAGAGTATGCTTTAGGACACTTGTCTGAAACTTAAAACTTCATATAGTGACAGTTAAGTAACAACAGATCAGTAAAATAAAAGAAATATATTTCATTCAGTAGAAATATAACAAACAATTTTATACCTTGATTGCGGGAATACTCACGCATCCCATACATTTTTCAGTGAGATGAAAAATGCGAGCGCTGTTGTGAATTCGTAAGAATATCCCATCTTTTGAAATCCCTGGCCATCTTTCCAGATCTCACTTGCAGGTGGGATACATGCCTTTATAAAAATATATTTATATTTATGAATAGTATTTTTAAATTATTTAAAATGTTTAAAGGACTTTTTAAAACAAGGTGTTATTGTCGGTTTTTTTCTCATAACAACTTCAAATATAATTAAATGTGGAAGGTAATGACCTCTCGTTATCACTGCAAATAATTTCACTATATCGGTTTCGATAACAGCGAGGTATATAAGCCATTACATGACCCAAAATGTGATTATCCACTTCTGTTTTCACGATGAAGTTGGCTGTCGTACTGTCTGTATTTATTGCGGCTATTGTAGTCACAGAATGTGGTCACACATTTCTGGGCACAAATGTCTTCAAACAATTAATGTATCACCGCGAGGTTAAATACAGTTCTCTGATGTTGAGAAAGAGAGTTGAATATTTCAATTATACGCTTCCATCGCAATACTACAACGGGCCAGTGATACAGGTAATATATACACATTGTAAACCTATTGTAAATTTATAAACGTGTATTTTCATTTTATTAATTTAATTTGCTTTTAACTCCATTGGAATTATAGATGTTTATTGTCACATATTTAAAACAATAATCATTTTTCTTTTGGCTATAACGAATTTAGAAAATTAATGAAGCTGATAGATAATAACGGCGAGCATTTCTTTACAATTTTTTTCAGTATTTATTGATATAATTCTTTAAATAAGCTTTTCTGTTTAAAAAAAAAGTTTTTTTTCAAAGCAATATATATATATTTTATCTTTATCTACGTAATGTCTAAAAACGAAAACTTCTTGTAAAAACATTTAATAATGTCAAAACCTATTCTTCTATTGTTTTAAAGGTTCTTCTAATGTATATACAAACGTTATATAAAAATATTTTAACATACAATTAAAATAATAATAATAAATTTATTTCCAAGTTCCATAATAAGCTAATAATAAAGTATTGAACAGTAAGGTACAAGATAGTTTTCAGCAAACATTATAAGTTTAAAGAGGAATACTTTTAAACAGTAAATTTATAACTGGAAATACACATTATCTTATCAGTCATACTTTAATTTGAATTCTTAATTTGTGACTATAAAACAAGTTTATATAAATTTCAAAGATTTAATGTAGCCTTGAATTATTATAATAATTTTAATGAGATATAGTATTTAAATCTATAGGGTAGAAGTTGTCAACATAGCTCGCATACAGTTTTTTTTTTTTATACTATGTTTGGTTTTTTAGTTACCTCCTCTTGTGTAATTTTATAAATTAAAAACATAGAATCTGAATAATCTGTGATATAATATAAAAGTATATTAACTCTTATATATATAATGTAATATTTTACTTCAAAAATAAAAAAAATATTTCAAAATTTACTGTTATAAATTTTGTTTTTTATCTTTTGTAAATTTTGTCGTAATATAATTTTACACGTTTCTAAACTCAGATACTCGATTTGGAGAAGTATATCAAAACGCAATCACTATTTTTTTTTTTTAGATATTCCATTTAATAAGAATTATCCATTTATATTTTATTGCAGTTTTCATTTATTACTATTATTTATCCTATAGGGTATCCTGGCATACGACTTGGCAGACTCGACCGCCTCTGCCAATATAACAGGAGGGGGAATCGGTTACCGCTTCGTGAACCTTCGCATGAAGAGCGAGCGAGGCAGAAAGATTGATTACGATATATATATTTATGCATAATGTTGAAATAATAAATATATATATAAAACGAGTTTAACTATTTCTTTTTAATTAGAAGTCAAAATAAAATAAAAGTATGGATGTAATAATATACAAGTATAGAGAGTTAGATTTTTGTTTAAAGGTTATTTTGTTATTTAACAAACTACCAACTTGATGTCAAAAGTTGAATATTAGACACAACAATTACCATATTCCATTTTGTAGTGTTACAAGTTTTGTCTTAAAGAGTTTTCTATTACATAGAATATATAAGAGTAAAAAGTATTTATTTATTATTAATTGTACAACCATAGAAAATACACACAAAATACAGATTTCTAATTACTTATTGTAAATACAATAGGCGGTCTTATCGCCCAAAGGCGATTTCTTCCAGGCAACCTCCATGTTAGGAAATAATTATCTGTATTAACTTAGGTGGACTAAATGTATAAAAAGTACGAACGTACGTATAAATATTTAAACACTAATACGTAAACGGAATACGTATAAAAATATGTAACCTACATTTTCATTAATAATCTAAACAATATAAATACATATATGAATATCGTTGTAAGAGATAGCAGGTAGGTATATAATAACTTTTACACTTAAATATATAAAACATGATATCAGTTATTAATAGTATATATTTGATCGATGGGAAAATACTTAAAAAACGTAAAAAAAGCATATAGTTAAGTAATTTTTCCGTAAAGCTTTAATAAGTAATATTGTTCTGTGTCATTAAATGAACACGCAGTCAATTATACTATTAATGTAACAAAGATATTGATCTTTTTCATTATAGCTTTAAAAAAAATATTACATCATGTCTTTAAAAGTTAATGCTTTATTTTTTTATGTATCACAATGAAGACATCATAAAACAAAGTACAATATTGAGATTTTTAATATATACCATATTTCCGGAATCTTTATATAATATATACTATAGACAGGAAAATATTAATACCATATTCATTATTAATTAATAACTAAACCTTGAAATTTAATTATATTTTTCTTATTGTTTAATGTTTCAAAGAATTGAATAAATTATTTTAATAAGTCAAATCAATAAACATTGACTTTATTTGAACGAAAAAAGACGAGATGAATGTAATAAATAAGAAGCCATATTAATTCATTAGAATAGTACTTTTCCGACACAATCTCCAATGATATTTTGTTGAGAAAAAGTAACTCGTAGTTAAATAAAAAAAAACAGACAGTATTTTAATAAGATACAACTGTTATATAGATAAGAAAAAAACTTAAAAAAACAAAGGGAATTTAAAAAATACAAATAACAAACTGAATATAAAAAAGACCAATTCTCTTGATAAATATCCTTATTAAATAAAGCGTTGCTGTAACGGTTTTCACTTTTTCAACTGATATTTACGACCGAGAAAGCTTTTTAACATGAGGTCAGTTTTAAATACATAATAGAATTTGTTATGATGTAAGGATATATATTATTTTATGGTATTTTCATGTAGACAGTTATCTCTTTCATCTCTATATTCTAATTCTCGCGTTTTACAATTAAACAAAGTAAGGTCTACAATAAAAATATAAGATCAACTGCATTTATTTTAACCGCAACTTGTCTGAAATAATTTTCTATTAATATACATTAACTTATTTTAATAAAACATAAAACATGTATTCTTGAATACCGCCTCTTTCCGAGTTTTGTTCTAAAACAAATTCACCTGAAGCGAAGAAGTTTTGCCTGTTGAAATAATAATTATTATGGTATTGTAATTTATTATTACATTAAATATTTAATACATTTATTTACTATATTACAACTTCGTGACTGATTTGTGATATTTGTGGTCCATGGTTACTATGTGTTTTTTATAATAATACCGTGAACTATTCACGCCGTCATATCGCCATGTTCCAATTATACATAGTATAAAATGTTTACAAAAATATAACATATGCAATTCGTTTGACTCCGAATATAAAAAGTGGATTTGTATGCAAAGCGACAATAAATATTAGAATTTTGTTCATTTCAATATTTCACATTGGAGTAAATTTCTAAAATCACTAGTTACAGACGAGTTTTTGAAAATATATTCCTCAAAAACAGTTTAGTATAAAATATTAATTTATATAAAAATCTCCAGTTTTATAAAAGGTTATTTAAAATAGACTTTTACTCAACAAGCTGTAAAAGTATTAATAAAGAGCATTGAGGTATGATACGGTTATAAAATTTTGAATATCCTACTTATACAGTATACTAATTCAAACGATACAAAAAAGTTCAAAAAGGAACTGAAAATTATAGTTGTAGAACCATGTTGATGTCATTAGTAAGGACTGTTATATTTTATTGTTCTTGCTGTTCTACTGAGGCTCATAAGAAACATACTGTATGAAGGTAATCGCGTGAAAGCAATGGAAGTTCTAAATTTTATTTCTTGCGACCACAAAGTTCCCAAGCAAGACTTTTAGTTTAGTGTAATCCAAAGAATATCACCAGAGTAACATTTATCTGATATACTATACAATAGCACTGGAAACGTAAAAACATTTGTATAATAATTCGTCAGAATCTCATACACACACGTAAAACACACACACATAAAAGACACACATCTACAACGTCTACAACATCTCTCGAATGCCAATTCGAACTCGTCCCTCTAACTTCGATCTGAGCTCAATTTAAGCTCACTCAGTGACTTCAAATACGTTGTAGTCGCCTGATGAGAAATGACATGTACCAAGTTCCTGACGAATCTGAGCGAACGAGAAGTCCAGCGTAAATATGATGTGTCTGATATAGGAGATATATTGACAAAACTAATTTCTAATTCAGCTTGTATAACTAACTCTTAAAATTAGTATATAATTGAACGCACAAAAAATAAATAAAAATAAAATAATAAAAGCAGAAAAAACTAGTTTAACTATCTTACTGCATCTTATTTATCCTTTAGTTTTGAAATGAAATGATCTGGGATACAATCCTGTTATTAACGTCGAAATAATATAATAATATTCTGAAGGCCTGTATTAGTGTTTTTAAATATAAATATATAATAACATTTCATATATTTAAAGGTAAAAAAAACTTTAATTTACACTTGAAAATACAAGGAATATAATAATTTTATTAGCAATTAAATATTTATGAATACATATTACAAAATTGTTCTTTATATTTATTAAAAAAATAACATTTGTTTCTGATTTATGAATCTGTTAACAAGTTTATCTATGTACACAAATTATTATTTATTAATTTCTTATAAAAAGTATATTTTCGCTCATTAAATAATAATTTAGTTAAATAATTATTTTAATTCAATATTAAAACAAATAATAATGGTGTTATATTATTTAAAATATTTTTCTATAGAATTTTCTAACACCAACTGCTTAATTTGGCTTATCTTACTTTTAACTCTTTTTAAGTTATCTTTAATACAATTTTAATAAGCCATTAGATTCAAGTTGAAAAGGTATGTGTAGGTTATTAATAACTAACACCTACCAAAGTCACTTAACTCTATAATATTCATATTTTTTTTATTTTTAAGATAATTTAAAAATATTACATGCTAATATGATAATTTAGTTTTTGTATGTGTTAAGTATAAATTATACTAAGAAATAAGTCATAAATAATAGATTAAGTTGTGTTGTTTAAAAAATAATAATATCTTAATTTAATCTATTTATTAATACAAAACTATATCCTTGCTAACAACCGGTTCAAATAAGTATATTAAAAAATAAATATACTAAATAACTACCTACTGAACTGATTAACTAATATTAATATTGAAAAATAGACGTGAGATATTATTATGATACGGTTATAACTACTTCGGTTTATGATACGAGATAAAAGATTTTGAGACACAAAAAAATATAAACAAAGATATAAATTATAAATAGGGAAATTATAAATATTTATATAATTTACTTTATTGCCTACATATTCCCATTCCAGGGGACCATTGTTATGAAATATAAATATTTTCATTACAACTTCCAGTATTTAGACAAACGGACACGACGTGTGTGACATTACAAAAGAATAACAACACACAATTGTATTTATTCGGGATGTACCAGTGTTGTTTATAATACGCTCCCAGAAATAATAACTTACAATATTATATACCCTTTGATTTACTAGTCATTTCTGAGGACATAAATTAGTTTTACAAGATTTTTGTTTCAGGAGAATATATAATAACTATATCGAACACAATTTACTTTTTATTTTAATTCGCAGAAAAAATATATTAAAATGTTATAAATGTCAATATTTCAAATACTTTTTTATTTTTTATCAAATGTCCATTTCTATGGAATTGGTTTGAATATGAGTAACTGGAAAAACGAAACAAGAGTAGGTACATAAAATAAAACTAATGCTTAGTTCTTACAATACAATGTTTTGAGTATAAAGACATTACCTTAATTCTACCTTCATTTTAGATACGGAACTTAAACTAATTAAAAAAAAAATTTTAATCGATAAACGGAATGAAAATATTCGTTAAGTTATAGTAAAATATCCTTTCAAAAATATTGAAAATATAACACATTTTCTAAAGCGGTTGGCAGTTATTTTAACCGAGTATAACACTTTCACGTTTTAATTATAAAAACTGACGGACGTTAAAATACGACAGTTACAGAAAAATACAAAACTATATGGAAGTGGTTTCCTATTATTTATATACTATATACATACATAGTTAAAACTATACATTCTAATGATAAAACCATCATGTTTATGTATAAGTACTATATTATTAAAATATAAGTGTCTGTTTTATTATTTATAGGAATAAGCTCAACAGTCTAAAAGGTTTTCATCGAATTACTCATAAGCACTCATACGTTTGGTCCCGTAGGAGTAAATTCGTAGAACTGTTATACCGGTTTTATAAATATTTTAAAATATTGAGATACATGTTATCAGAACGTGTATTATTCTATTTTGAAAAATACCTTGAATAACTGACTGAGCAATACAAAATTAAAACGTTTTGTAGATACATTTTGAAATGTTATCTGTAGTTTTCTTTCATTTTTAAAGTTTTCGTTTTTAAATTAAATTTTTGGGATATTTCGAATATTTTAGTCAAGATTTTTTTTCTTTCTCTCACGTTTTGAATAATAAGTATTTATAATTATTATTTTGTATGTAAGAAACATAATGTACCATTCTAGTACTTGTTAATGCAGTGTACTTATTATACTTATAAAGCATGAAGTACATAAACATGGAAAGAAACTCCGACCAAATGGAATAGAAACAAAAAAAATATTGTAGACAAGCTGTAATAATTTTATTGCTAACTGCTTTTCCACTTCATCTTGCAAATATCGCCGATAAAGACGCCGCGTTTTTAGATCTAGATAATCTAGTCTTATTCTGTTAGTTCGATAGTAAAGGACAAAATGAATTCTGAACCGATTGAGCTGAAATTTGTAATTCATCTTTATAAATATTATGTACAATCAACATTGTTATTAATCCGAAACGGCCGCCGAAAAAAAATTGCGGATTCCATATTTTATTCAATCCAGGCTGTAGGGGTACGAAATGAAATTATCTAAAATTTAGAAATAATGGTGTAAAAAATCTAATCCAAGTCTTAATCTACTAATTCTAAAAATTTTATACGAAAATAAGCATTAAATTGTTTCTAGGTGAAATTAAATCTAAGAAATACTTTGTTCTTTTAATGTTTAAATTTTTTTTTTTTTTTTTTTTTTTTAATAAAATTATATTATATGTAACGTCAGGGCAACTATATATTATATAATTAATTGACTACTAATGCAATACTATTGTATTTACCTAACATACTTATAAATAAATAAAAAACGTATTATTCATTAAATTTGTTACTACAAAAGAGTATAAAACTTTTGACTTTAACGAGAATCCACTACGGGATTACTGTCACTGGTATTTTTTAATTATTAATGTACGAACACTTTTGTTCTGTAATGTACTCAAAACTTAGATATTTTTTATTTTTTAATGTTCAATAAGCGTAGAGATTTTAGTCAATTTACCAGCATCTTGTTCATATTTAATGCCCTGGTTTTGGAGTATCTCAATCCAGACATCATAAAACAAGTCGCAAAAGTAATGAATATTCTCGTTCAAAATTGATTTGAAAATAGTTCGTTACTATTTCAATGTTAGCTTAGCTGTCAATTTGAGCCGCAGTTTATAAATCATTCACGCAGTGTTCATGACTGTATGGAGCAGATCAGCTTCCAACACGTGATTAGATTACAGTGCTAAAATATTGTACTACATGTTGGGTGTTTTAAATAGTTATCATAAAATTATGAATGATACATTTTCATAAAAATTAAATGTGTATAATACCGTAAGAAAGCATATTATTTGGGATAAATCAGAACCAACTGATCTTTGTATTTTAACACATATTTCAACACTGTATTAAATTTTTATAAATAATATTTATATTATAAATCAATTTCGTAAGCTGAGTAGTTCTCAAAAATACGTTCACTGGTAAAGTTAACTGCTTTCCATATATATTTCTGTCATATATATAATGATAATTAAATAAATTAACGTAATAAATAAAGTGATAAGCATTACAACTTTATCTCAATAGACGTATATATAAATAATAAACATTCACAATTCTTTAAATAGTACTTTCTTAGTAAATGTAATTTATAAGATTAGCGTCACAGTTTCTTAGTCTGTCTTCAACGGATAACTTAATTTTTCTGTCGCAGCCTCTAACGTCACTTTCCTCAGAAAAAATAAAATGTAAAGAATAAATTCTAAGACGTCAAAACTCTAATACATTGTAGTCAAATGAAATAAACCAAACACTATTATTAATAACTTATAAATATAATATACACACAATTAGTAACAATATAATTATAATATACAAAAGCCATCATTGAAGTTGACATCTTGCAGTTTTATACAATAAAAAAACAATTTTCGTGATACATATCTCTATTCAATAAACTGCTAGCAAACCGGTTTTTTTTCTTTGACCAGAAGTTAAATTTCAATACGAGAAAGGTTTTATTATGCCAAAATGAAAGATATTTTCATGGTTTGTCATGTTATCGATTTGATAGTTATCTCTTTTTAATATTCTTATAACTCAAAAAAAGCGCTACAATTACAAATATTACATTCTCTAAACTTATATTTAACACATACTAAATTAAAAACACATTAAATACAACCGGATAATTGGGCATAATAATATTATATATAGAAACACAGCCAAACAAGTATACCTCTATACCTACCTCTCTCAGAAACCTAGTATATATATTATATATATATAGTAAAGTATACCTCTATACCTTTCTCTGCAGAAGCTATTAAAAGAATTATGAAGTAACTATGAATTAAACAAAGTACCCAAATCAACGACAGTAACAAAAAATTAATTTTTATATTTGAAAACAATAAAATGATTGTATGTAGAAGTAAACAATTAAAACCACTATAATTTTTACGTAAGCAAGGGTAATCGTTGTAGTAAGAATTAACTTAGTTTCACACGACTAAATGCTGACGCCGAGCTTCGGTGTAAGCTCAAGACCGCTTGCCTGAAGACGACACCGCACGCCTTGCGTTCTCTCCATCAATGGGAATCGAAGAGAAGTCTACATTCAGACTTGGGTCAATCGCTACCTTACAAGTACTCACATTTAGTAATAATTAATTGCAATTTAGTTTTAAATATATTTTAAGAAATTATATATTTTTTTGCATCCTTCGCTGCCACCAAATTTAATTTAATTATAAATATCCAACTACCCTTTATCGAGACAGGCAGTTTGTTTTTTATCATTGTAGCAACAGGCAATACAAATTATATTTGATAGCAAGCGTTATTTTAATCGTTTACAAAAATATATAAAATGTCAAATTCAGTTCGTTCAACAATGGCTATAAAATGTTGATTTGTATGCAAAGCGACGATAAATATTAGAATGTTGTTCGTTTCTATATTTAACTTTAGAGTTAATTTCTATAAAATCCTTTCATATAACAGAGTTTTTAACAATATATCAAAATAAAATAGATTAAAAGTTTTGTTTAAAAATATATATTATAATAATAATGACATTTAACTAATCTAGCTAGGTTTATGTTTGAGTAGTTATTAATTTATATTACAAAAAAGTTTGGTTATGCAAAAAACGCTTATTACAGATTAAAAAATATATATATAGCATTAAAAATTTATCGCCATGATACGAATCCACGATCTCCAAGAAACCATCCCAAAAAACAACGAACGATGGGTTCGAATCCTGCTCGTATCTATAAGTTTATCGTTCTATTTTTACGTAAAATTTTATGAAGTTAACATGGCTAATTTGAAAAATAATAATAACACTATAATTTTGAGCAAAATACTATAAATAAAAAGTATAAAAAGGAACTGAAAATTATAGTTGTAGAATAGTCTAGATCTCATTAGTGAGGTCATATTATTTTATTGTCCTAGCTCTTGTACTAAGGCTCATAAGAAATATACCACATGAGGGAAATCGCGTGAAAACACTAGCAGTACTAAATACTATTTTTTTGCGCAGTTTCCGTACAAGAGTCTCTGTTTAATGTTAAATGAATGAATAAAATATTTAATGAAGTTGTTCATAAATTATTTTTAAAAAAGCTAATGAAATATAATTCTGTTATTACCGAGTTACCTTTAGATGAAAATCATAATATATATATAATTAGCAGTAGCGTAATACTACATAGTCTATAGCCTATCTGAGAAATAAGAAAGAATTATTTAAATCTATAGTGTTTCGAAGATCTAACCAATTAAACAAACGAACTCTTCAGCTTGATAATATTAGTACAGATAAAAATATATTATATTATATTTATTGATTTATAAAAATAAAATTGTTAAAGCTATTATTGACTAATTTTAAAAATATAACTTTTTTCTACTATATAAAAATTTCTGGGTCGCAGAGAGCTTCACAAACAGATAAATTACATACAGGAATTATATCACAACTATAAAAAATTTAACTGTTACAGAATTCTTCACTTTTCGTTCAGCAGAAACTTTAAAAAACTAAAATTTAGATTTTTTAGTTTTTAATAGAAGCATACATTGCAATTATAAAACACTAGTTGTAATGTACTAAATTAACGTGTATTTCTATGGAAAATAATCCCTAAAATATTACATGAATACTCCTTGGACCTCATTATTAACTTTTATTTTGACTTAATTGATTACTTTTTATTCTACTATTGACTTTCAAGTCATGTCATAATTGATATGTGAATTTAGATTCAAATCCAAATAAGACAAGATCTAAACAAGACGAAAACAACTTACCACGCCACTACTGGCTCTAGAATCGTAGTTTCATCGAATGTTTATAAAAGCTTGGCCCTTCTTCTTTATGACATGAAACTCCTTGCTAATAACATATAAGTCACACGGAAGTTTTGTTTGTTCAGGTGTCGATTTCACATGAAGCGTCTATGAATATAGTTTAAAAGTAAAAATAAGGATTTTGCAACTATTTTTATTATTTATACTAAATTATATATTTTAAATAAAATAAAATTAAGCTTAAGCTTAAAATGCTATCATATCATTTTAAAGTTGGGAACTAAAAAAAAAATATCTAAATCTCGGATTAGTTTTTTAACCAAACACGAGTAATTATTTTAAATTTCATGATTGTTTGATATAAACAGTATTTATTCCGATATATAAATTAATAATATGAAATAAATAAATAATAAACACTTAGATTTTGGATGAAATTTACAATCTCAGTCAAGTCGACGTATTGAGAATACTTTGGTGGCTTCACACGCGTTAGAGAAAATCATGCAGTTTTTATTAAGATGAGTAAAATTTCAAACATACATGACATGTTTGTGTCAATCTTAGAACAATTTGAAGGTTTTATACCCGAATCATCAAAATAAGAATCCAATCTTACCAATAGGTTAGAAAATTAAGTTACTTTTAAATGATCCCTTATTTTTTATACAACTTTTAATTTATAGTTATAAAAAAAAACCCTAGCCACAGGTCAGTACACCAACTGCTAGTCGCTCCATGGAGAAGGTTATTGTAGCCTCAAAATATCAAATGAAAAACCGTTTAAAAAAAGAAAATAGAAATTAACTCTCTTGCTTATCCAAATTAAAACAAAAAATTTCAAACTGTTATACCAGTTCTGGAAGAAGCTGATTTATTAAATATCAAAAATATACACAATAAATAATACATAATATATAAACATAATCATTCTCTAACAATACTTTTCAAATTCAATAACTAAAAAGTTGTTTTAATTATAATCGTATGATTTTGTAAACACTCGATGTCAAAGCATGTTATTTTGACAGTTCATAACATGTCCATTACATACGACAAAGTCATTAAAAATTGACATTGGCATAGAGAATACGTCTTCTCAGCCGTTTCAATTAAATTAATTGTAAAGCGGTATATTTCGTATCATTAGCAAATAATAGCATAAAAAACCTTAAAGGATTCTCATTTAAAACATTTTAAATAATAGTAGTAAAGAAGATTATGTCCGTTGATTCAAAAAACGAATTCCTTGGCATTTAGGAATTGTTGTTTTATGAATATAGCTATTGTAACTTGTTATTCGCTTTTTACACTTGATGTTTTTGGAAATTAAATATGTAAAGTGATATAAGTGTATTTGAAAAATGCGACACATAAATAATGTTATACACTTTTTACATATTCATAAAAAATTTTGAAATATATTTTGTTTTTGATGATTCTTCCAATTGTGTTCCATTGTGTCTTTATCTGTCAATATAATATCCATATCCTAATCTTTTAATGCTCGTGACGTCACCGAATAGACCTAATGGTCGAGGGTTGAGACAATGTAGAGTAAAAAGTATGATTGATGTTCATCTGCTGACGACAGCTCTTCATCGATCACTTCACGCTTCACAGTCCTGGTTAATACATACGAGGACACGTTTTAAAATGTAATGGAATTAAAGTACAGCACATGTTGTTTTTAATAAAATGTCTATTTTATGGTGAATTTAAGATTTTAAATATCAAAATTTAACTTATTCTTACATTATAGTTAACAAGAAAAGTCAAAATAATATTGACAGGAAATTTTTGATGATGTTTTAGATATAGGTAAATTTCGCCTTTCACTGAAATAACAACCTGAAGAAACGTAGCAATACTTACTAAAATACTTTGAATTGGTTAAATTAGAATTACTAACGAATTACTAATTATTAAAAAAATACTACTAGTGCTCTTTTACGACTATTTAATCTTAAAAACTTGAGCTTTACAAAACAATGCTTTGCCATTAACAATGAGCTAGTAGCTGTTGGTCATATACTGATAATTGTTTACGAGTTTACTGTAAATGTATAATTTTGAGAATCATTTGAGAGTTTACAATAAATTACATACATTCAATTAAATACATACGTAAAGTTAAATTAAAATAATTATTATTTATATAATAAAGCATAAAATAATATTTATTATTTTATAAAAAAAATGTAATTATATTAAAATAATACCTACAATAATAATATATTTGTTATTATAACTAACATAACAACATTTCTGTTCTGTTAAAAAGTACAATTAAATACAATACTACAAATAATCCTACATTTCTACACTATTGTTATTTAGTTTAATTTATAATACTTTTATAAAATATAGTATGAGCTAGAGAATACAGAATATCTAATAAAGATAATTAACACAGATTCATGTTAGTTTGTTTCATTTTTATTATTATCATATAAAATTTTATTTTAATTAATTTGTTGTACTGCTAGCGAATTAAAAAAGTATTATAATTTTTTTTAAATTTCCGAAATATGATTTTTAAAAACGTAGATAACAATTTTTATCATTTTTTAAGATGTTCTTATTTTAATTTGATAGTTTAAATAGAGTTTGTAATTCAAGTGCTTGTTATTTCATATAATTATGTATAAGATACAGAAACATTTTTTTAAGAAACTTTGGAACTTGGAACTTCCAATTATTAAATATATATATATATAATAAAGCGAATCAAAACCGTGAAAATGCAATAAACTAAATTGTAAGATTTAACCTTCACCCCGAATATCTGTTTATTATGATCTAGATATGTCATTTAACGTGATATAGTAAACAAGAGGAGATGTATGTGTGCTTACTATTGACCACGTCTAGTCAATATTAAAATTAACTAGGTCCACGCAAGCGACGAATTATGTGGGACTACCCGGCAGCATAGAGGACGCTGCCATTAATAAGGCTACGCACTAAAAAAACCAACGGTTGCCCTCATCGCCATAGTGGGACGTCACGGGATCGCGTTAACACTCACCGTGATGCCCCGGCTGTACCCCCCATATGAGGGTGATCCGAGTAACTCAGGGCACCCAAAGTAACTTAGGGCAAAATCCAGAAAATACAATTTAATTACAAAATCAAAGAAAATCAGACCGATCCTCACTGGCGATCAGATTCACTCATTAAATACACCTTATAGATAAGGACAGTACTTTGACAAATTTTAAGGCGATTGTTACTTTAAAACCGTATATGGATCTGTGAAATTTAAACGTTTTTATAAACGTAGCATAAAATGTAAATCTACATGTTTTAACTAAGTGCGCAGCGACTGTCTGCATGGATTTCTATCAATTTGGCCTAACACGAATTCTTTAAATTACTACAGTTTAAAAAAGTTTTGTTTCAATATTATAATAACATTACATTTGATACTTCTTTAAAAAAAGAATCAACTATTTAGTAACATTGACGATCAAAATAATTCTCATAAATTTTAGTAAAACAATGTTTTATAGATATAAGAAAACGGAAAATAAGATTGTTGTAATATGACTTTAAAAGATAATAACTTAGAAATTGGCAAAAATTTAAATTAATTTAGAATTATAATAGTCAACATATATCGAATAAATATTACATCGAGTGACTTTGGTGTCTGTTGATTCAGTTATACAAAGTTGGCTCACACGAGCAATTATATCGCTTCATAGTTATCTTAATTCCACACGCGAAACTAAATTTGAATTAGAACGACTCAGTTTCCATGCGTAATGTAAGGCAGCGTTTATTATTATTACTGTCGCATATTGCATGAAGTTTTTTCTTATTATTAATATATTATTATATACTTCAAGATACTATAAGACTTGGTTATATCTTATATTGTATTACGTGGTTTTTAGCTACATTTTAAGAATCCATTGACATCTCGGATATTGTTTGGACTTATTATCATATTCATTATTAACTATTTTACTGAGATAATGCAACAAAAATTAAGCTTATTAGAGATATTTGGCAGACAAATAGGTTTTAAATGTCAAAGGACAAAAAGGACAAAAAGTACAATCATCACAAACGAAGCACTTTTTATCTTATATCTTATCATATTCTGTATAATGCATTATAATAAATATTGTTCATCGTTGATTTATACAATATTATTACTATTTTTAATTACTATTATTTCATTAAGAAACATTAATTTTAAAAATAACCATTTTTATTCTTAATAAAAAAAAGTTTTGGCATTTAAATATATTACGTAAAAATATTGAGTAACCTAACCTTAGTCTGATAGTGTGAGCATCTAGGAAAGGCTTTTTTAAATTTTCTGTTCTCGGATGACCGTTGGAAAATCAGTTATACTTGATTACTTTTATGTATTAATAAATATTGAGATACTGTACTAATATTACAATTTTCGCTGAAACAACAAGTTAAGGTATGGTTGTTTGATGCTACAAGCTGAATAAATTAAAATGTATTCAAGCGTTTAATCACTTGTTTTGAGAAAAAACACTTTAAATTAGTTGTCTTAATAATTTCAAACTGAGGCCAAGGTGGTATAAAATTACTTTCTTAGGCGGATTTTAAAATTGTATTATATTTAAATGATTTCTGCAATATGCTAACGCAGTTTTCTATAGCAATATGATTTTTTGTGTTAATTATCAAACCCATAAAATTATATTTGGTAGTTTAAAAAACCTTGTGATAACAAATGAACATGGCGTATTTCATTTAAAAACCTTTATTCTGGCTAAGCCGTATTCGAGTAAATTGGACAATCTTTTTTTTAAAGATTGCGTTTGATCTCTGTCTTTTTATTAAGAAGTTATTTTTTTCTGATTTGATTTTTATTTTATTACATTTTACTAGTTCCTACAATAAATATTTCTATTTTAACATTAGTGTTTTAATGGTTATTATTTGAATTACCAAATGTCACCAATGATTTAAAAGTATATATTTTTATATTTTTTGATTATGAAATAATAACTCTATATTTTCTTTAAGAATACACTTTTAGTAGGTATTTAAATCATAAAAATTACTTCCACTTTAATTTCACTACATACACAGAAATTCCCATTAGGTAAGTTCACTTTTACAGAATACACAAAAAAACTACATATTACAAAGTTTTAATGAGGATAATTGTTATTATCGATAGTTGATAAGAGAAAAATTAATTAAATAATTAAGAAAGGTATTTTAATAGAAGATCAATGCGGGGGTATTTCTAAAAAAAAACTTAGGAAACAAAAAAAAACTGAACCAAAACATTGACATTAACTTTAATACACTTAAACCACAAAATACGTATATAAATGTCTCATTTTCTTACATATAGGTAAAATTTTTACAACTTTTCGTACAAGCAAATTATTTACACCAGTAACAAGTTTAGGAGCTTGTTTACTGAGGGTTAATTACCTTTCGGAGAATTTGTTTAATGAAGGTTACTCATTAAGGATTGAAACTCAAATAATTCAAATGTAACTCAATTGGAAGTAAGGAAATTGTTATACCAAAGTTCATACATATTTGAATAAATTCTGCAAAGTTACTCCGCAGCCCACTGAGACGCACACAAAAGTATACACCATTTATGATAAATCATTATTGATTAACAAAATATATTTATCATTGAACGCAAAACTCATTGAAGTGTGTAACATATATTATAAAAAAGGTATAATATAAATCAATTTCTTGATACTCTCACGTACTGTCGATAAATTCTGTCACATAATTCTAAAGCTTCAAATTACGACATTTAAATTTAAGACGACATGGTGTTATATTCAATATTTATAATAGTTATTTTATTATTTACATAGTTTAACAAATTTGAGCACAATAAAAATACTTTCCTAATGAAAGATTATTTTTCGTTTTTACGTTAGATCATGCTAGCCATCCCGGGCGTCACGCTGTGTGCTAACGCGATCCCGTGACGTCCCATTACGGCGCAGAGGGCAACCGTTGGTTTTTTAGTGGGTAGCCTTAAAAATGGCAGCATCCTCTATGCTGCCGGGTAGTCCCACATAACCCCCCGGCCGTCACCCCCCTGGGCCGACGGGGTACCCGTAACGGGAAAAAAGATCATGCTAGCCATAGAAAAGTTGCAAATATTGTTTAGGAGTTTTATAGCCGATTTATAGCATTAGGTCAATAAAAGAATTTTAAATTTTATTCATATCAGATATTTTTTATAGCAAGTAGACAAGTCTCTAGAAACAGACAGTTTATGTGTTGAATAAATTATTTATATCATTAATAACGAAAAGAAACAAACTTTACAATATCAGCAACAATTTTTTTTTGCCTTTACTTCGTAATAAAATGTAAAAATATAGTTGATATTGTGAGTGACAAAACAATATTTACCATCGAATCGCGACAAATGTGAGTGATTTACCAGCGTTATTAAATTTGTTGGTAATGTATAATAAAATATATATAATTCATATGAATTCAAATTCAAATATTGTTGACGTGAAGCAAGTTATATTGAATATTCAATGATATTGAAATAAATTAAATTAATAGCTTTCAGAAAGAATAAATACAGACGAAATGACGTTGCCCGAAATACAAAGTGCGACGTACAAAGGAAAATAAAACAACATTGTATTTATTTAGGCGTTATATCTAAACATTTCTCAGAATTTACCATCATTGATATGGTTTATAGGTACCATTAATTTATTATTCAAGAATACACCAAAACAAATTATTTATATTATTTTAATCTGCTTTAAAAATCTAACTTCAATTATTTACTACGTTATATAGAGATTCTTATAACAGACGTAAAAAGTCTATACCAAATACATTTTTAGATCGTACGGTATTATAAAAAGATATAGTTACGACCGTAGTTTAAGTAGAACAGACGATAACCACTGTTAGTTCCACCTTCATATTCAGTTTTTGAAACTTTCAAGTATAATAGTTTTGTATTTTTTGTGAAACATAAAACTAGATGGAACTGGCCACTGGATGAAAATCAAATATTCCAAAAATAAATGGGTGTGCAATTAGTCTAATCGATATTTCGATGTGCACTAAATATATTTTATCGCCTTATCGTTACATCTAGAGCTCTAACAGTAATCTGCAACTTGATTTAAATATAATATTTTAAATTTAATGCAATAAATAATAAATATAAATAAAATAGAACTGTTGTTTTGCTAAACAATTATTGCTTAGATTTTCAAAGTCTAGTCAGATTAGTAGTTATTCTGAACTTGCTATGTATTTCAATGTGTATTTTGTTCAAATACGCTAGAATTATATTTTGAGTTATTGGAAATAAATTATTTGTGACATTACGAGCAAGAGAAGGTAAAAAGAAGTTCGAAGATTTTTTATAATTTTTGGGGACCAAGAATGTATTTAATAGAACTCAAGCATTATTGTGTTAATGTTTTCTAAGATTTACACGAGTACTTCAACGAGTATTTCAATAAAACTATTTTACGGATATAACTCGCGTTTATTATTACATTTTTAAATTTAACCCGACGTTTCGAATGCTTTGAATTTTGAATGAGATGATGGTGTCTGTCTCTCTGAAATTACTGTGCTACTTTTATTTAATAAAAATAAACTTAAGTTTATAATAATTTTAAATTTATAATAGTTTACATTTTCCAAAAAATTAATTACTTCTATTCCTCTTTACACAAATGGTAACCACACAGACACACACTTAACTTTTTACAAAGTTTATTACAT
Source organism: Mechanitis mazaeus (assembly GCA_959347395.1). Taxonomy (NCBI): domain Eukaryota; kingdom Metazoa; phylum Arthropoda; class Insecta; order Lepidoptera; family Nymphalidae; genus Mechanitis; species Mechanitis mazaeus. The sequence goes on from OY365754.1 coordinate 12,160,039, forward strand.
TGTGCATATATATCCATCTTTTTTTTTTTTGTATACTTATTACATTATATTAGAATCGAATATTTTGATAAATTATATACAAAAATATTCATCATTTATTTATAGTACCCCGTTTATAATATATTTATTCTAATACTTTATCGTAATTCAAAGAAATGCTTATTATTTTTATGTGAAATCATAATAAAAAACAGTATTCTACAAATAGTATACATTGAAAAATATACTGATAATAAATAACAAGTTGCTGTCCCTTGCCTATAAATCAACTATGCGAGTTTTTTTAGTAATATCCTTTTGCCACACGTATACGAATACAGCTTCCAATAAAAACTATCTTGAATATTTCTAATATATATTTTATCTTAAAATGTTTTCAATAATATGGTTTATGTTTTAAAAATATTTAGGGCAATGTTTAGTTAATTAATTTTTTTAGTATTTAGACAGGTTTTAAACAAGGTTGTTTCAAGGGATCCTTTGTGCGCTAAGATAACAACTGAAAGAATTTTGATATAGGAATAATCTAAAAGAAAGTTGCTCGCTGCGACAAGAAGAGAAAGATTCTGTACATTCTAATGATTGGTATAAACCGGGATCACAAGCAGACGAATATGACTGACTTAAATATTAATATAAACATAATGTATAAGTTATAAAAAAATGTAATATAAACTAAAAAAAAAGCAAACTACATGACGTGCCATGAAAATGCAGTCCTTAAAACTTTTGATAAAAATAAACAATCAAAAATTATACCTAACTTAGAATACACTGAACACTGAATGACTAAATGAAGACAAACATAAAAAATAAATGAAAATAATTATTTTTCTATAATTATAATACTCAAGGAATCAATAAAAAGCTATATATATTCATACGTGATGTAAAAAAATTAATAAACTATTTTGATTTGTGTAAAATGAAAGCAATAATAAAATTGTGATTCTTATCAAAAATATTAATATAAAATGACAATGGCAATACCGGTAATTTCATTGAAAAATCTCTTGTTGTCAGCCGACAAAAAAACATAAACGAATTATAATTTACTGAAAATACGTTAACAATATATTATTTCCTAGTAATTTTAGTAATTTATAATAAACATATAACTTTTTCAAACAAATATTAACAATAATACTTGATTACTGTGTCTGTTACATTTTTAGGCGTTTTAATGATATAAATATTGGCTAATTAGTTCATATACTTCATCGAATATTGATCGGTTTAAATGCAGCTTCGATTAAAGCTAATGAAAGGACCGATTAGAGTTTCAATGATTTAATCAATGATATACGCGATGCAATTGTTCTATTTAAGCAGATTCCATTTAGATTCAATCATCATACTATTTCAATAGGATTTGACTTATTTGTATCACGTATAAGAGACATAAAATAAAATAGAAATATAATTGAAAACTTAATAACGTAAAAAAATTTTGGCTTTTGATAGGTATTTTAATGATTTTTAGCATTTTCAGATAATCTAAAAGAATAAAGATACTGCTACAACTACCAAAAAACAATACATTTTCCAATTTGTATATTTTTGAAATTAATATGTAGTAAATGGGTTGCGTATTATTTATTAGTTAACTATTTAATATGTTAAGCAATATATACCCATAATCCGCTATATGTTACCATAGCTCAAATCATTGAAAACATCGTCAGAGTTTAAAAATCTTAAAGCTCCCCGCTAGTGAAATAATAATATACATTTATTTAAAACTTCATTTAACTATATCTAAACAAATATCTTTTATATCTTAATAAAAAAAATAAAAAAATAACATATGTTGTACGAATATACTTTAAAAAAATATTTTCGGAACTTCGCTGAGTCATGGAACTAATTATAATGTTTTCCATATTTTATCTTGTAAGTTATTCATTTTATATGCTTTAAATATATATAATAATTAATTAAACTTGAAACAAATGAGGATACATTTCCGCATTGAATAGGTACTTACCTACTCGATTGAACTATCTGTCCATTATTTGGTTTTAAGCGGTTAGGCATATTTGTACCAAGTTTTAAGCTTTGTTTGAACTGAGTTTAGTACTTGACCTATTTTAGTAGCACTGATTATGTAAATATGGATAAGTAGAATGTTGTTTGTTTACAGAATGTAGCCCTTATAATCTATTTAATTATCTGAATATTGTAATAGATTGTTAAATATGTTCGCGTAAAATTGCATATTTCACAATGAGCTGATGACGATTTTTGTTGGATTTATTAAAAGAAATAATTGAAATACTTAACTGGAATTAGTTATCAATATCTATAATACCATCCGTTCCCAGTACACTCGCAGTAACGTCATACACAGAATTAGAATGCAGGGGCTTTAGGTCCGATACACACAATTGCGTTATATTCACTAATTACACTAAATACTACAGCGATTGCCTAAAATTTTCATCTTTACGTACATCTATTTTGATGTAACTATATATCTTGTAAATATGTTTATATTGTATATATGTTAAGATATAATATTACGAAGTGTTTGCATTTAATAGCTGAATTTTTATTTGAGTGTCAGTCTACTCTGCGGTGTAAAGACTCCTAAAAAAAGTATATTTTTAAAAATGCATAATACTAGCGAAGGTATGTATATGCGAGGCTCCATCGTCACACTTATTTGTTGGATGTTAAATATATGAAGAAAATTAATAAACTAAAAGATTCACTTTCATTTACAATTTGAGCATATTATAACATTATTGTACAGATTACTTGTTAATAATTTCGCTCTGATAACAATCCGACTATTACTTTTTAGATAACGTGACATAATTAACAACACATTTAACTCAACAACAATTGTTCATTAACATATACAAAAATAAATATTTTAATATTATGACATTTTTTATTTATCTCCGTTTAACATGCAACTATAGTGATAAAATAAATCTAGTAATTTTTTTTTAATATTTTAATAAATAAATATGGCTCGCCGTCCATATGTAGGTCTGTTATTTAGTATATTTAATTAATACCATAAAATTCAGATGTATTCTGAAAGGCGACCCATATTTGGTAAGGTTTTCGTTTCGTTAAAATAACGAATAAGTAATGTAAGTACATCATTAAAAAATATGAATACAAAAGAATGAAGTTAAAGAACTTTTGTGTATTTTAAGGTTGCATTTTGAATGTTTTTATTTTAAATAACATTCATTAATGCTATAAATAAATTTGTTTTGTTTCTTTACAATGGTATAGAAGTTATAGTGATATTTAGTATTCACGTATATAAAAGTATTGATATTAAAGTGTATCTGTGTTATCACTGATTTTTCTTAGTGTTTACAACTAAAAACATTTTTTAATTTCTTTTGAGTTATTATAAAATATAAAATATCCCGATTTTTCTGCTGCTGAACCAGTACGAAAACTAGGTGAATCGAAAATTTTAGAAATTTGTAGCGCGAAAAAATCGTTAATTGTTAAGATTGTAAAGAACAAAGAATGTGATTTGTTAGTGGCCAATAACCTGGTTACTAAAACAACAACATACCTTGTCATAGGAGTTTAAACAAAAACTTTTAACTAGACTGCAAATGTAGACGAAACTTTAATAAGCTTTAAGAATATTGTAGAATATACTCAGTGGCTTCAGATATAAAAAGGGTATATTCAACAGTATTATAAATAAAACAGAATGTCATGCACCCCAAACCTTACTGACAACGTTGCAACATCGGCACGTAAAGTATGAACAGATAACATTATTAATGATTCTGTTTGAAGTCAAAATATTTATTTATTTTATTTATTAATTCTTTATTGCCCAAAAAGGTACAATCGGCGGACTTAACGCTAAAAAGCATTCTCTACCAGTCAACCTGAGAATGCAGTAAAAAAGAAAAAAAAAACATTGGGGCGCTTAAAGTAATAAGTAAAAAAAAAACAATTTAAACAATAACAAAAAAAACAGCATAAAAATTCAAATTTAACAAAATACAACAAATGTACACATGAAAGACAGAAGTTGCGTGTAAATGTTACATACATATTTATAATAAATAAAATATACCTACACAAATATAGATAATAAACATAATTAAATAATAAAAACAATTCTAATACATACCATATATAAGATGCTATATAAATAGATATATATATATATATATATATATATATGTACATGAATATAGATAAACTGCTTTCATATAAACAAAAAAAAAATATGAATAAATAGACAATTTAATTATAGGACTGTGGATTTTTACTAAGGAAAAGGTTAACTGATTTTTTAAATACCACTCTGCTGGGTGACCGTCTAATAGACTCAGGGAGGCTGTTCCAGAGTTTAGTCGAGTGCACTGTGAAAGAGTTAGAGAGAAACCCAGTATGGTGAGAAGGGATAAAGAGATTGAGGTTAGAGGATGAGCGAAGATGCAGGTTATGAGTATTTCCCAGTAATTGAAATTTGCATTTCAAATACTGGGGACAAAGGGGATCATTAAGAATAGTGTACAATTGACATAAATATCTAGAAGATCTTCGCTCACGTATGGGAAGCCATTGAAGCTTTAAACGGTGAAGAGATATATGATCATATTTGCGAAGATCGAAGACAAAGCGAATGCAGTTGTTAAGAAGACGATCCAATTTGTTTAAATTGCATTCGGAGATGTTGGAGCAGCATACATCAGCATAGTCAATGAGAGGAAGAATCAGTGATTGCACTAGTATAGTTTTAGTCCTAATGGGAAGAAATCTCTTGTGTCGATATAATGTACGAAGTGAATTAGTTACATTTCGGCTTACTTCAGAGACATGGACATCCCAACTTAACGTGGAGTCAATGTTGAGGCCGAGATTTTTAACAGCAGATGAAAAAGGGATGATAATGTTGTCATAAGACAGTGACATTAAATTGATAGATTCCAATTTAAGTAGCTGCCGCTGACTACCTAATGTTATTGCCTGACATTTCAAAGGATTAACATTAATTCCGAATTTTGAACACCAATCGTGTATATGTCGCAGATCTTTATTTAGCGTGGCAATTGCACTATATCTGTCATATTCATCAAACAAGTCAAAGTTTCTCAGCACTAGAAGATATTAACTAAAGTAGAAAGTAATCATTAAAAAGAAACATTCTGTTATTATAAAACATATGGTATAATCTATATTTACCTCAGGGGCTAATTACGGATAATCTGGGTCTAATTTTAATAAAAGTTATAGTACTTGATTGATCTCGTATTATTATTAATGTTGATTTTGTAAACGTATAACAATATTTAAGTTTTATATTACGACACACTCATTTGATTAAATTAAACCATAAATATATAGAAAAGACAAATATCTAATTTTCGTACAGTAAACACTTGTAAGCATTCCCTGGATGCACCATGTAGGCACCAGAGTCGCTGTAGGGAGACGAGTGCCAGAAGGTTTGCTACCCAGGTGTAGATTTAGATTTAGGGTAAATTGTATTCACTTTTTGTGTACATTCAAATTACTTTTAATGAAAACAAGTTTAGAACCTCGTGCAGTAAAATAATTATCCTTCGGCGAAATTGTTTAATGAAGGTTGATTGAAAAGAGAAACTCAAGTGATTCAAATGTAAATTAATTATTGGATATATGAAAATTGTAAGATAAAGTTTATCAATATTTTAGTGGTAATACTTCAAAGTTAAACTAGGAAGTTATAAATAAAATCAATCATAATCTTTTTCTAATGCCTTAATAACTGGTGATATAATAAACACAATAAAACAAATGCTGTGTTTGAATCTTCATTAATCATATATCGGTTATTTTTACTTCATATCGCTAATGTGGGTCACATTAAGTAAATAAATGGGCTAATATATCTTATCAAAAACAGTAATAGGATATAATGTTTTCATTGATATAATAATTGTACAATACAATTGGTTGTTTTATAACTACCCTCATTATTAATGTATATACTGTCATGGCTTGCCTTAAACGTTTAAAAGGACGAAACCCTACATGTTAAATGATAAAATAGAAAATTTAAAGAAACTAAAGTGAAATAAAAGTTAAGTTTTACAAAGTGATTTTGTGACCGTAAATTAATGAAAGTTTTTTTTTTATACGTGTTAGTATCTTTGGATTGATTGAAGTAAATCTTTAATTAATAAGTGTTTTAATCTATATGAGTAGAGATCAAAGAGTATATAAAGACACACACACACAGCCCAGTGTGCCCAGCCCAATCAAAACTAATTTTATAATATCAATAACAATAAATATGTCTAGCATTAGATTTATAATATATATAGTCACTAATATGAACTTTTAAATCTAATATAAATATTCAATGTACATTCCATTCACTTCTTAATTAACCTTTTTTTTAAATTGAGAACCATTTTTTTTTTTTTTCCGTTGGAAAAACCCATTACGGGTACCCCGTCGGCCCAGGGGGCTGACGGCCGGGGGGTGATGTGGGACTACCCGGCAGCATGGAAGATCCTGCCATTTTTAAGGCTACCCACTAAAAAACCAATGGTTGAGAACCATTATAAATGGACATAATTTCTTGCAATATAGTATTTGATATAAATAACCAGTTTAACTGAATTAGCAATGTATATCAGACAATATTTTTTTTAATATACTAAAGTTTACTAACAATTTTGTATCCGTATTCGTATTTACATAAATGTTTTAATTTAAAACACGCGATATTATTTTTAAACACAAAGCATATTATACAATTCTTGTAGTATTAGTTTCGGTAATGTTACCAATAATATAAAGAACAAACATTTTGGTTTCAGTATACCATAGAAATTGTTTACTACATCTACTTCAGGCCACTCATGTCTCAAAGAGGTAATTCGATTTGGATAGGTAAGTAAGTGTGTTTTCTATCGTGTAGTGTCGTTTGGAACTATGCAATACTCCGGTCGTGTAAACTATGTTAGTGATTTATAAACCATTCCCTAAATTAACAACTAAAAAATTATAGTGGTACATGTTTTTAAATATTTTTTTTTTTTATTTCGTATTAGAGTATAAGAACGCATCAGAAACAAGAGTTTTAATTAGTCATTAATACAGATATATTATATAATATTTATTGTGGAATTATAATGTTTGTAATTATTCATCAGTATTTTTTTCCAATTTGTTTTGTATGTGCTTGTTCATTAATTTAAGGTTAAATAATGAAATAATAAATATTATAATTTTTCTTTCCATTATTATATTTATATTAAGATCTAATTTAGGTTAATCTCGTGCTAGTAAAGTATTAAACACAAACCTTTCGTTTCTGATGTGATATAATACAAAACATTAATATTTATAAAAAAGTGTTTTTTTTATTTTATATTATAACGACAAAAATATTTTATAGTAATATTTTAAGTAACTTCACCAGTCAGTATGTTATAACATATTGACTACCATAAGATATGGCGATTGATATGATTATATTCTAGAATCTAGAGCGAGTCGCTGTCACGTTCATTTAAATCAAATTTGCAAGTTACTAAGAATACTTCTTTCTTCTTCTTAAAACTTTTGGTTACAGCTCTCTTGAATATTATCGAGACATTTATTTGTTCTTTGAATACATGAATACATTGTTATATGACAAAGACAAAGACAATCTCATGTGATTGACTGTTTGTGTTTAAGACAGGTACTAACTATGTAAGCTCACCTTTAGTAATTTGCACAGGTACAGGTGTTTAAAGATTTTTTGCAAACAATATATTAGGGAGCGTTGAAAACTCGTAATTGCTCTTTATTTGCGAATTGGGAAGCTCTTTACTACCCAAATTTTCAACTCTTTGTTACCCTAATCCTCCTTCAATTTACGAACTACACGCACGAAATTTTACACACATGCGCATAATGAGCAAAACTCGATCTGGATTGAAAATCAACCGAATCGTAATTGTAGTTTTCGAGATAATTGATAAAATGTGTCCCATAGTTACATATAAAACGTTTTTGTTTCGCGCGCGCTGACTAGTGCTTCTTTACGAAATTTATGCAATCATAATTTTTATTCATATATAAATACACAAATCATAATGTTTATCCATAAATAAATATCAATATTTAACTCTAGACATTGATGCGCTCGACTGCGTCGCGAGGCTAGCCCCGCTTGCGTGGACCTAGTATATAACATCTTAAGATCTTGTGAATATTACCCATGTACCATTTATCATTAAATGTCACACTTGAGACTTGTTGATGTTGCGGTGACATTTGTCCTATAAATTTGATTCTGAACGTCAATTTAAATATTTACGTAAAATATAAAATATTGTAATGATAAAAACATAAATAGTAAATTTTATTACATTTAGGTATAATATTATTTCTGTTCTGTTAGTAAAGCTTCTTATAATTTTTAACTTGACTTTTTCTCCGCACAGCGACGTCGGAGGCTGGGGCGGATAAGGAATTAAATCCGCTTGAGAAAAACTTGTGCATCCTGGAGCTTAATATATAAATTACACTTTAAAAGAACAAGACATTGATGAATATTCTTGTTAATATTTTTAAGCAAACTTTACTTGGACTTGTAATTAAAATTCAAAATTAGGAAGAATTTTGTTCTATAATATTAAGGATAATATTTATTTACTTATTTATTAATCACTTTATTGTACACATAGCAAATATTTAAACATATGAATAATAAAAATTGCACCTAGGCGAGCTTATCTCTACTAGTAATTTTTTACAGCAAACCCATAAGATATAGAATTAAAAGAAAAAATGTAGAATACACAGAGCACATAAAATAAAATTGAAAAAGAAGAAAAAAAAAACTCAAAAAAAAAAATGGAACCAAATTAACTAAAACTATGCCAAAAAAAATAGTAATAATAAAAATAATAGTAAAAAAATAAATAAATAAATAAAATCATGCATTTATGCCAAGCAGGTCACGATGACAGGTAATGCTTCCTTATACGCGACTTAAATATTGCCAGAGTAGGACTGCTTCTAATGGAAAAGGGAAGTGAATTCCACGGTTTGATAGAGTGAAAAGTAATGGAATGAGAATAGGACTTAAAGGTGGTAGTGGGCTACTGCAAAATTCCGCGAAGTTAATATAGGAGGAATATTTAAATTATTGATATTTAGACGAGAAAAACGATTACCTATAATTAGCGATTGAGATTTCCCAGGGTTCACCAATAGACCAAAAGACTTTGCCCATTTGTGAACACGGGAAAGGTCGTTTCAAAGCGTTTACGGCATCAATTACATCGGCGGGAAGAAAATGGCAGTACAGCTGCAGATCATCAGCGTATAGGTGAAAGTTGGAAGATATAACATTAGTAATTGTATTTATAAAAACGGAAAATAACAGGGGAGAGAAGACGCCACATTGAGGAACTCCTGCAGTGAGTTCGTGGAAAGCAGAGCACTTGTCATCAAGATGACTCAAACCAGACAACAGTTTGAGGGGATAAATTTAGCGAACGAAGGACACCAACGAGAAAATCGAAATTCACTGAATTGAACGCTCTACTAAAATGGAGAAGAACCAATAACGTGAGGCATTACGTATATAATAGTACAACTTATATATAGAAAATTGTCGGATATAAATCAATTTTATTACTAGCTTTTTCCAGAGATGAAACAAATTCTATATCTACATTATATTAGATATATTTTATAAAAATAACAATTAAAACCACATTGTGATTTGGGTTGCCTCCCACACGACGTGCGTATTATGACTATAATATATCACGTCACCGCAGTTTACACATGAAATGCTTTGCAGTTTACTTACACTATTGTAATTCAGAAATTTTTGACCTATTTTTATAGACTTTCGGTTGGGTTGAGAGAATTAATGCACATTCACATTAAATACTTACCATTTTATAATAAAATATCTCCACGGAAATAAAAAAGTACTATCACGTATATATATTTTATCTGTCTTATTTTATATTTAAATTAAATTGTTCAAAATACGAATAATTTAACCTTTTTTTCTACATATTTTATGTGATTGCAGCTTACCTCGATACTTATCATAGAAATATATAATATAATTTCTTTTTTTACAGACAGACAGACAAGAAAAATCAATCTGAAATCCGGATATCATATAATTTTATTCATTAGCTAAGACGGTACTTAATTACAATATCGAACTTGAACGTGTATCCGATTTTTTTTTTGTAATTGTATGTTATGGAGTTTTTCTCGTCCTTGATGGGTCAGTAGGTCTAATCGTCTGCTTTTATGAACTAAAGAGGTATGTACTAAATAGACTTTGCAGTAAAAATTTTAACCTACTATATGTGTTAGCAGGCTTTGCAAGCGTTATCCTTTTACTGAAAAAATCTTGAAACGTAATTGCAACGGGCCCAATTTGTAAATTATATCGATCCAACAAAAAATACCTATCCAGGAAAACTTTTATTGCTGTACTCTCAAAACATTATACAAAAATAAAACTATTTTTAACAGATTAAACTCTTGTTTAGAATGCTTTGCAGCAATCGTGTTCACGATATATACGGTAGAGTATATGTAAGTATCTTAGTGACACGAAACGTCGGGTTAAAATAAAAATGTAACCAAATTATACGCGAGTTTAATCCGTAAAAATAGTTATATTTCAAATGTATACTCGTGAAAATCTAAGAATATATTATACAAAAAAAAAAGGGGCATTTATATTTTGAGCCTTTTTTTAGTTTAGATTGAACCTGCTTGTATAAACTGGTTGTTTAAGTAATGGACTTTTTATCCATTGTTTCTGCCTGAAACCTAAGTTATAAATAAATTTCCCTGGTGAGGAAAATGTTCTTTTATAAGACTATTACTTAATTTATTTATCTGGAGTTTACCAAATTTGTCCAAGTTTGTCGTACTTCACTTCCAAGCAGTAAAATAAAAGCGCAGTACACCTCAAGCGTATTATTAAATTTGTTCACGACGTTACGAAGGAGATCTTTGTTAAGCGGACCGCGAGTAAAACATTTTTAGGTGAATTTATGATAAAAGGGACTGAAATGAGAAGAAGAAGTAATTTAAATTATTGTTATTACTAAAAATAATTACTTTTTACTGGTTAATTTATGGGCCGGCAAATTTTTTCTTCAAACTCTGAATAATGAGACACCACAGATGGCGGTAATCAATTCCCATCAGTTTACCAACATGCTAATTTGTCCTCTTTTTAATATAAAAAATTGGTATTTATACTTTTTCACATATGAATTATACTAAATGAAAAAACCACTTCACAGTTTTATTATATAATAATATTATCAAAAAGTATTTTAAAAGTTTATAATCTGAATGTTAATTAAATATTTGAAAGCAAACAAATACAAGGATTCCTCAGAACTAATACCTTCTAATTAATTGTCAAAGTAACAGACCCTTATCAGACCCCAGCGCCCTTTGATAATACTCCTGTAGGCTATTGAAGGTGCAGTTAGTCATTACTAGAAATAATAGAGCAGTATTTACTATCACAAATGACTTCATAACTCGATGTTCGAGAACCTTCTTGTTGTTATCCTTTGATTCAGTTTAAGCTCCTAATAAGTAATTCATCAAAGGTATTAGAGACATCTAGCCATCATAATATAGTTATAATTATAGATAACATCTACAGTTTTGATAAGATTTATTTAACCGCGTTCATTTTCAAAACGAGGAAGCGTTTCGTTTTCAAAAAGAAAAAAAAATATATTTTGATATTGGTTATGTAACAATTTGGACTTTTTAGAATTATTTATTTTAAGATATGTGGCATTTGACATAAGTTTGTCATTTGGCATAAAATATTAAAATCCAAAGATGAAAAAATGTATTTATTATTATTAGGGAACAGTTTTTTAATATACTAACTTTATATTTTTTAACAGAGTGATATCAATGAAAATGTATTTAATATAATATTATCTATCCAGTTAAATAATTTTATAAATTTTAATAATTATATAATAAATAATGTTTCAACTTTTACCGAAGTTCGGGAACGCCCAGTAAATGATCGTGGTTCTAACGAGACCTCCTAAAAGCGTAGCCGTGTAAAGTATATACAACACGAGTAAGTACATCACATAATTATAAACAGCGGTGCCTGCGTTTGTCGGCGGTTCAGGAGTATGAGGGCTTTATAATGAACTGCTTTTATATTTACTATAATTAAAAACATTACTCTGTTGTAAAATAAATAACAAATTATTTTATTGTATTAAAGTATTACATCAGGATTTTATAAAATTAAAATTAAAAGATCACAATCCTGAGACTATATTTTATACAACTTTTAAACTAAAGACTCTATACTAAAAACATCAAACCCCTGTTTCATTTTATTATATTTTTAATTGCTTGCGTTCACCACAAAAAGTGCGTTATAAAGTATTGTATAGGTGTGTACTTATATACAATAACGAGTTGTTTAAAGTTATCATAATACAGCTATCGTTATAAGAGCTATAAAACTGTTAGAGGTCGGTGCTTGGAGCGCTAATATTTTGAAAGCACTATCTATTACTATTATTATTACAACTACAAGGCTTTTACTGTCCGGAAATTATGCATCCGCTGCACGATACGAGCATTCTACAGCAATGTGTTCTCATTTTATATACACTAGACCAAATAGTAAGGACACGCGTGCTCAAAGTTTAGACTTTGGTGTACAAAAAATGTAAAATGGTGCATCTTATGATATTAAAAGAGATCTATCTATCATTTACGACTAAGGGACTTATTTGCTCACTAGCTGTTTAAATTTATTTCATATTTATATCATTGCAAACAATGATATAATCAAAATCAGGACCTATCTGTGATAGGTCACGTTACCAACTTTAAAGTATTATGAGATATTACTAAAAACTACTAATTTCATATAAGTATTTTCACTCAGTGCAGTTGCTGTATACAGAGACTTCTTTAGAAAGAAAATGCGTTCATAAGAAACGGATTATCTAGTGTTTTTTTATTTACTAACTTTATAGGTGAAACTTAGAAATGAAAAGATTATATTTGAATAGTATTTAAGTGTATTCACATTTAGGACTAATGTACGTCACAAATATATTAGTTGCTAGATTTTTTTAAATATTTCTATTTCATTAGGTAAAAATGGTAGTATTGTTAATTTTGCATGAAACCTATGATCTCATTCATAAGGCTGATTGATTAATAAATATGTAATTTATGTAATTATAGTAAATAATAATAAAAAATTTAATTCATACATAATATAAATGAAAATATACAAGTTTAATTTAAATGAAACCCATTATGCTCTTTATTAAATACAGTAGTCGAAACGACAAAGGTTCACAATATACGTCAAAAAATAAGATTAGTAATCTAGGGTTATGGAAATTAACACAATTATTTTGGACTGAACTGAATATTAAGAACTGTCTAAAAAAATATATTTACTTATCTGTCAAAAAAACATAAGTTTAAAATTAAATATATTTTTATATAATAACTAACCCTTAAACTTTAAACTGTTTCCATCATTTTCATTTGAATTACAATCTAAATAACTACAATATCTCTCTAAAAATATACATAGTTTTGGTGGACTTTGCTTCATTTTTACAAATTTAAAGCAAGCGTCGCTCTCACGTGATATAAATCAACTTTGTGAGTTGACGTTTCAGTGAAATGCACATCTGCTCCAAGAAATACGAGGAGCATTTCTAGTGACAACTCTTAAGGATATTTGTGAGCTTCACAATTAGTACTACGTAAAACATACACATAAAAGTTATTTATAATTTGTTAATATTATTTGTATATATTATTGATGCCTTCATCAGCATTATGTAGCATTTTCTCTATATAGTTTTTTTATTTAAATACTCAGTATAGACTAATTGTTCTATCGAAACACTATCTATATATTATGCACAGACTAACAAGAGATAGTTTAATTATAATATATACAGAAGTATGTGGACAATCCTACACGAATAGATGAATATGTGTATATCTTGACTTTAATAATATGGTTCTAATAAAACAAATTCAAAAAAAACTTTGAAACTGAAGTAATTAGAAACATCAATGACAATTTCTTTTTATTATAATTTATATTCTACTTTCTGTTGGGAAATCTTCTTACAATTTATACCTTGGTTTTTTTTCAGCACAGCGACGTCGGAGACTGTGGCGGGAAATGAATTTAATCCGCTTGAGAAGAACTTATGCAACTTGGAGGTAACTAAATAAATTACTTAAAAGTACAAGATGCTGGAGACTATTTCTGAAAATATGTTATGAATTGCAAATTACAGCCCTATACGACTAAATATATTTAATTACTAGGTCCACGCAAGCGGGGTCAGCCTCGCGACGCAGCGCGCGCGAAACAAAAACGTTCTATATGTTAACTATATGGGACACATTTTATCGATTATCTCGAAAACTACAATTACGATTCGGCTGATTTTCAATCCAGACCGGGTTTTGCTCATTAAGCGCATGTGTGCAAAATTTCGTGCGTGTAGCTCGTAAATTGAAGAAGGAGTAGGGTAACAAAGAGTTCAAAATTTGGATAGTAAAGAGCTTCGCTTCGCTCAGCTCAATAAGTCTTTTTGGTCACATAAAAGTCTCTGTCTCGTTTTAAAGAACCTTAGATTTTTATATGTCAGAAAACACGGTCTCGGTAAAGAACCCCAAAGATTTATCTAAGTTACCATGCAAGTCAAAACGAAACACTTCGTAGAATTCCCTGACTTACACCGTGAAATGGTGAGTTCCTTTTGAATTTGTGGAAACAATTGTACAGCTTCATAGCACACTCTCTAGAATGTATCGCTTAGAAATCTAACATAATTTTCGTTGAAGTAGTAAAATAGTTTAATTACTCACTAAAGTTTTTCAAATATCTTCTTACATTTTCTCTCAACTTTAACTTCTCAGAATATCTTTCAAAGGTTCTTGGTTCATTCGTCCCATCTTTGTTTAACAAGAATCCCTCTTTATTATATTTATTATTCATACTCGAAGAAACAGGCCCACAATAATATTATCCACATTTAGATATGTTCGAAAAAATAAATTTAAAAAATTGTGGAGTATATAGTGTGTGGTATGGTACTCACTTTAATTTTAAACCTGGACAGGCACAGCTCAACAGTAGCGGAAATTTTATTAAATCGGGAAAAACCGGGACAAACCGTCTGTAACAGAAAAAAAGTTTTTAAAAAGACGAAAATTGTATGAAGCTATTGAAACTGAAAATAATCAATCATTTGTTACACACACACAGCTCACATAATTAAAAAAAAATTGTAAATGACATTTATTTTTCACTAAGGAATGCTTATGTGACTTTTGACGAAAAGTTCACTTCGATGTAACAATTTCATATCTTTTGTTTTAATTACTTTGTTACCAAAGACGACATTCTGCTTATTTAATTGACATTAAACTATTACATATGTGCCATTGACAATGTCACAGGAATCAATTAATCTTACAGTGTATTTGTATTACTTGTAACAAATTATTGCACTCCTCAAAATAATCGTGCTAAATATCATATTGCTTCGTGTAACATGCTTCAAATAAGTTCGTCGCATGTTAATATACAGATTATAAAAGGACTATGAGCTTTGTCTACGAGAGTCTTATATCTTTTCCATACAACCTATTTAATACACAGACACTAACAAACCATTAGTTAATTTAAAGCAAACAATAGATACTAACAAAGTTTTAATTAAAGCCAATGAAAGGGTCGCTTAGAATTACAATTAATTGACTATCGAGTTATACGTTATCAGATAATCTGAATGTATTTAACTTCAGAAGAACCAATTGTGATATGCACATTTTTAATAGATATTAAAATTTCTTTTTTATTTAATCTATGTTCAAAAATTTGTTCATAAATTATGCACACGATTTTAATCCTAAAGAAAACGCTTTAGTATATACTACTAAGATTTTCAAATCTTTATATTATTAGTGTAGAATATTATAGAAGATTGTTAAAGTACAAGTATGTAAAGTACTTGTATTATATACTACATAATAGATACCAACAACACACAAAGTCACAGTAACTCCATTTCCGCCTTACCACAAGATGTCGCCGCGCTTTAATCATTGAGAAGGTAGACTGAGATCGTGTGTCTCAAAGGTCCAAGTACAGAATATTAAATATCATGAATCATATATTATATAATAATTTAATAACATTTTTAATATAAAAAAAAGCTATGCAAAGTATAAAAGTTGAAATATATACACATAAATTTGATACTCTGATAAAATAAATACTCTTATTTACCATTATTCTATCGTACAATCGTACTGACCGAGGCATTAGTTCGAATTAAAACAATAGTTCGCAATTTTTGATAACTACACTGGATGATAAAACGATTCGGTTAAACTGGAATTCAAAATACAACACTCACGTATCGTTTATTTTCTTAAATTACAAGTCCGTATTTGTTTTTAAAATAAACTTAAAACTGACATTGACAGCTTAGTGTATCGTAGTGTAGCGTAGTGTAGCGTAGCGTACTGTAGCGTAGCGTAGCGTAGCGTAGAGCAGTGTAAACTCAGCTCAGAGCAACGTAGCCTAAGTCAGAGAAGTTAAGTGCAACTCAGTGTAGTACTGTAAATAAAACATGAAATAGGTTTTGAATATTTTTTTTTCCCCCAAATTTCTTTATTCAGTATTCTTAAAGATATCCTAAGGTTCAAATTTAAGGTTTTATATTTTATATAGAAACCCCTGAAAAAAATATATAAAATGCAAATATTAATATAATATAAAAAAACAATTTTTAATTAATAGAAGTTATTACGAACTGATTACTATTCTCTGATATAATTTTAAATTTACAGGTTAAATGACCGGTAATCATTTAAACCAGTTAAATTTTTAAAACCAAAACGGCCACATATATCGTCTAAGCTTTTGTGTCCATTTGTGATTTCCCCAGGGCTGCAATGTTCTTCTAAATAAAATAACTGCAAGCTATTAAAGTTCCTATTATATTTTTCACAGCTTCCATAATACTGCAAAACACTTACAAATGTTATGTTATGTAATATTTACTATCACGTCTAAAATTTACTATGACATTTTACTAGTTGCGTTTTATATTTAACATATTTTAATTATAAAGGTGTTCCTTAATAACAAAAGCATGAACTATACTGAAATGATCACATTACTAGTATTATAAATAAAGTTGTTTTTTTATGTTTGCTTGCTTCAGACCAATTATTGAGCGAAGCGAGCCTAGCGCTCTACCGGAGAGAATTTGCATTGGTTTTACAAATATGGCATTAAAATGGCTTAACGGTTCGGTTTCAAATTTTGCACACATACCATGCTGATATGTGTGGTGGTTTGTAAAAAAAAAATTCAACAAAATTTAATTTTCATTGAGGAATAATGTCCAAAAAACATCACTCCCATAGACTTCAAAAACTAGCGCAACAGACTTAAAAAATTAGCGCTAGTGTAAAGTCTACAATTACGACATCTCACACCAAGACGAAGCCTTCAGCTTGGCTCGCTTCGCTCAACATGCAAACGGCACCCGAGATTTCGCGATCGCAGCGGGTCGAAATTGAGGGTCTGGTGGCGTTCCTAGTATATATACTATTTAAATATTTCACTAAAATTTTCTCTCATTTCGACAAACTTTTGTCCATCTCGCATAACTATGACTTAAATTTCTTTCAAATGATTCCAGTATTCAGAAATTGGATCACTAATTACGTAAATGGCCATTTAAATATTCATTAAAGTTAACAGTTTTAAAAGGAACTTGCATTACTTTCAACTTTTCTGATCCTCCTTTAAAATATTTCGTCCCTTTTACGTAAATCACAAATTAAAAAAAAAGACACCATGTAATGGAATATCAAAACTTTTTATAACTTTTCTATATAATACTGTATATATTTTACTCTGAAGCTCAACTTATCACTGTCTAAAGCCACGTCGTATTCAGGTGTGTTCCTACGATGAAATGGGAAGGTAATAAGTAGGTTAGAAATTTGGCTTTTTAAAAACATTAGATGTACCTATATCATAATTCCCTTCAGTTATATCAAAAACAGAAATTAATATATAGATCGAGTAAAAAGTTTTACCCTGACCTATTAGTTCTACATGTTTTTAAGAATAAGTATATTTTAATATGTTATAAATTTATTTCTCTCGTGTGATCTGACTCAAAAGAAAGAAAAATACATTTTAAAAAGTAACAAATATCACCAGAAATATCACTAGTTATATATATATAAATATTTTTATTTGTCAGAATATCAAACGTTGTTCAAAGATATTGAACTAAGTGCATGTGAGTCTCCCATTTATAAAACCACTGCTAATGATATTTCAAACTCGTTCTCCAACTTCCGTCCGAGAACATTTTAACTTAACGCAGCGACTGAAATAAGTCACAGTCGTCTGGAGAGCAATGACACATTTGATATTTCTGACGTTTCTATACGATCAAGAAGTAGAATATAAATGATGTTTCTGATACAAGAGATTTACTTATAAGGCGTCAGTGTAGTAAAAAGAATATTAATTTCAGGTTGTTTTTTTTGCAGGAATTACACAGCTAAGTCAGAATGCTGCAAATGATTTTAAAAGTCACTGTATCTTGTTATTTATTAATACGAAATATTAAAATCAAATCTATGAATTAATTAAACAATCAATAATTTCCGGTTCAATCACTTCTCTTTAGTTCCCTTAGCCCTCAATTTATTTAGGAAAGAAAAATATCATTTTAGAAAAATAAACTATTAACTGTATTAAACATTGTACATTTATAATAATAGCAATAAAATGTTAATCAAAACATAAATTATAATTCATTATTGACTATTAGAACGTAATGGCTCTTAATTTTTTTAGAAAATCTAAAACCCACATTTTATGTAATTAATGAATCTATACACAAAATTTCAAACTATTCCTTATATAAATAAGAATTAAAAATTATGTTCAAATTTCCGTAAACAAAGTAATTAATACAAAAAAAATATATGTTAATTTGTTATATTCAGTTACTGTTACAGTACTTGAAAATGTAAGTTAAGAAACAAAAATATTTAAAGATTTTATACAACATTTTTCAATTGTTATATCCGGGCCTATTTTTAAATGCGAAATCAATATAAATTATTGCTTAATGTGCTCAGGCAAGCCTTAAAACTTTTAAGTTGTCTTTAATCTGTCAATAAACACAACGAACAGATGGCGTTGGCTAATTAATGGTGTATGTTAAATTATAACGTAACACCATCGGTAGTCTTGGCTCTATAGTATTATGACTATAGAGCCAAGACTATTTTTATAAGTAATACTAAAAAGACTTGGACTTAAAAGAATACATTAAATATATTTGAATTTTAAACTATCATTTTTTCATTTTGAAACCTTACTTTCCACCGAGTGAAAAGTATATCACACAATAAAAATTCGAAAATAAAACTTATGTTTAATGGCTAAGCAATAATAATGTACAATACTCTTCCTACTTAAGATTTACTTTTACTACTCCCGTAGATAAAATTAATAGTATTGTATCAGGATCACGAAAAAACAAACTCTATGTACACATATATGACTATGGCTTAGACTATACACATAAAATAAAATTCCTTAGCTTTTGCTGTCTGCTTGTAGCAAGAGGTACAGGTGTTCTTCGAAACATTTTGGTGACACCTCAGTCTCCGGACGTAAGCTTGGAAGATGTTACCATATTTTTATCACTTAGGCAAATTTAAGTCAATTTCTTCAAAATTTCTTAATCAAGAGAATAAGTATGCTATTTTTCACTATAAATAAAGAAACAGGATACGTTAAAACCAATGTTATATAAACTTTGTATTTGTTATCATAAATAGTATTCATAATTTACCAATAAAATGAAATAAAAACATAACAATGTTATCAATAAGTACCATTACACACAGACAATATCCATTATTAATTCTACCTTCATATTCCGTATGAATCAGATTACAGCTTTTAAATATCAAGCGAATGGAATTGTATTTTTAGATTATATGAAAAACTAATTGGAACTGGCCGTTAAATGGAAATCAAATATAGTTTCCAAAATATTGAATATAAAACGGCTTTAATTTGATATTTCACTTGGATATTATTTTATTTAAGATAAAAATTTTCACGTTATAAGTTTTACATAATTCAAAAATTCTGACTTATTTGAAAATGAAACAATTACAAAAAAATAACATAGTACTATAAATGCTTTAGGGAAAGCTGTCATATTAAAAAAAACCTAAACATATTTCTTTTAAATAAATCTTGTATATTTTACATACTGTAATAAAACTTCTTCAATTACTTCCACCTTTTATTCGTTCTTGACAACTACTTTTACAAAAGACTTGTATGCAGTATATTATTCTGACTTCAATAGTTCATGACCGGTCGGATTGGCCACTGCACTCCAAGTGAGTCCAAGTCAGTAACAGCCTTCAGCATTATAAATAAAAAAGGAATATAATTCATTCTTATCAAAGTCAAATCAGTTACTTTTTATGCCAAAATAAACATTAATAAATAACAGATTGTAACATGTGAAAGTCAAATCAGTTACTTTTTATGTCAAATTAAACATTAATAAATAACAAATCAAAACAATACTGAAAACATTGTGTGATAGTACTTAATAATAAATTTTTGTAAGGACTTAATGTTGAAGCTATATCTTTCTTAAATAGATTTATAAATACAAGATGTATATTGAGTCAATATCTTAGTGCCTATTACATATAAGCTATGAACATAATTGAACACCTTTAAAGGCAAGGAGAAAGATAGACCGACTTCCAGATTATGTGATAAGTCAGTCGTTCTTTTACGAAGTTAAAGTTTTTTGCAATGTTCGATTTAGTGTGTCAATCTCATTTCGATCAAAAAAGTTTTTTTATCACTATACAAGTAAAATGATAGGGACTGTCACCAAAAAATATACAAAAACGATTTTTAATATTGTGAAAGACATTTTGACATATTTTTAAAAGAATCATTAGAAACAGAAATTGCTGGGCAGGGTGATTGTTTAGAAATATAAGGCTTGTAAAATTTTTCTAATAGGTTCAGTTTTGTGAAGAACAATAAGGTCGTTATAATTTAATTGTAACCGATATAGTAGATAGCAGTGTAAAAAAAATATAAATTGTTATAACAATATTTACTATTATTATAATAATATTTAGTATTAGTAATTGTAGTAACTTTTTTAAAAACATGTATGCATGTCAGTGTAAGTGTGTGTGTGTGTAGGAGTGTGTATGTATATGTGTATGTATATAAATGTTTTTACAGTTCAATTTTCCCACGATTTAATTATCCAATTGACTTCGTTATAGTACCAAACGTAAAGCATATTTGCGTAATCCAAAGCTGATAACTTTCCGACGAAATAAGCTACATGTTTTTTTTTAGTTTTAAATTTGTAGTAGCAGTTTATTTCGGAAAAACTGAAAAACCATGTCTTCGTGTTTTCTACAAAAATCAATTGGGTTCATTGAGGTATTGTTTCATGCGCGTAAAAAATGATCAGAATTAGGGAAAAAAGAATTATTCGTTTTTTAATTAAAATATTAAAATAAATAGTATGATATTATCTAATAATTTGATGATTATATTAAAAAAAAAACTCAAACCAAAAATTTATAAAAAATGATATACATTTTTTTCAATAAAACAACAATTTTAATTTTAATAATATTTATTAATGTTTTATATTAAAAAAAAATATTTGACAATTTGATTTAGTTATTTTTTAAAATAATTTTTACCTATTCCACTTTTAAAATCATAAAGAAGAAATCAGAACGAAGACGACTTATTGAAGTGTCGTACACGTACCTCTAATACGTCATCCTATACTTGGAGTTGATAGTTTCCGTACTGTCGTTTGAATATTTATTAAACAGCATAAGTTCTTTGAAGAGTAATTATCAACCATTATTCGAGCGTCTTACTGAAGTCTTATCTAAGTATTTCGTAAGTTTTGAAAAAGTATTAGGTACGCTTTAAAATTATTTTGTCAAAATTATAATGTTTCAAGCATAACTTATCCTATAATAATAACTAGCTTCAAAATGATTATAATTATAGTAAGTGATTTTTTTTTTTCAACGAATAAATAATTTTCAGCGAATACTTAAACGTCTGTAATAAAATTAAATTTTATGTTCCGGGTATCCGAAGCCGATAAAATAAAACCTTTTATGTTTGGATACGAAGCTTAAAAATGTAATTAAACCTGTTTTACACGGAATCAAACAACAGATAAAAAATTCCTTTAATCACAATTCCTTATCCAAGCTTTAAGTAGAGAGATCTAATTAAATACAGTGGGCGACAACATGTTTCTTAAAAGTTAAATTACTTTCTTTAAGAACTAATCCTTATAATCTAGACTGAGTAGAATCTATTAAAACTTATTTGATGTAAACATATTTTAGACAAGTCGAAGGATACAGATCTTTGTTTGCTGGTTTATGACAATGTAACATGATTGTTTTCGTCGAAGCGGTGCCTCTGTTTTTAATTTTCATGATAACATCGCATTTAAATGCGTAAAATATATCAAAGGAAAAAACTTAGATATTTAAGGTTTAAATATTTATCAATGTTGCTTAATTACATGAATTTCAAAATGGGTTTATCGGTATTAGCTTTGCCGTCAATCATTTTCAATATTTCAAGATAAATTAGAAATGTGACACTTTTAGGTTTCGAAAGCAATTATGCCTGTTTTAATATTATAATAGATGTCTGTGGGAAGATTACAATTAAATATGTAATAATAAACGCGAGTTGTAACCGAAAATGTAAAAAAATATAATAAAACAATTATTGTCAATCGTTAAAACTTTCTTCTGAACCACAGTGAGTTATGATATTTTCATTTTTTTATTATGAAGGGAAAAGTTTAAAAAAAGAGGCAAATTCTTGATACAAAGCGATCACCCCAGTCCAATGTTATTTTCAAACTTACCCGCAGCTTCTAGTGTAATTAAAAATTGAGTTTGTTTTTCAACAACAAAAATTTGCTTGAAATAAGATCTAATTTTTTTATTACAGTAGCTGTGTCTCAATCTATAAAGTAACAAATTTATAAAATTTTAGTTTTATAATAGTTGTACTATATGTTTTTTTAAAATTTTAAGGGTGAAAGACTTTCATCTTTTTTTTGTTAAAATTATTTTGACTTAGATTTGTTGTATTGTAATCATAGCACATTTTTTTAGCTATTAACTGTAAGAATATATTAATAATGTTTAAAGAAATACTTTGAACTAATAAAAAAAATACTCGAGTGTGGTAAACAGAAAAGGAGTTATAAATAGGAGGGTCTCGACGGCAAACTACTCGCGTAATTGACCGTTAACTAGCTCCTTCGGATTCGTCAGGTGGGATTAGATGCGATACGGCTCGGTGCTCTTTGATTAAAGGTTATTGAGTTTATTCCAGTTCCCCTTAGCCGTTGGACAATGCCCGGCGCGGCAAGGGTCCGAAACGGAGTTCATCTCCAAATTAAGATTGGAGGGACGGTTTATGTGGCAGGCTTCCGCCGGGGAGGGTTTGACTACATCGGCAGACTCGAGTCTCTTTCCATCTAATTTCGTTTATAAAAGTTGGCTTGGGCGTATGGCTGGGCGGGCATTCGTCCTCTTTCGCTCTTGGTATTTTTCCATTTATTGTCTAGTGGTTTCCAGTCAACTGTATGTTTTCTGTAAAGCTCGGCTGATCAACGTAGCTGGCCGAGACCGGTCTGGTTGGTCGTTGCATATGAGTAACTATTATGAGAGTTGGGACATGCTTTAACTTAAGGGACCTTTATTTAAGTGATGGATTTGAGTACAATTTCATTATTCTGTTATAATACGTACTTGAATATGAGATTCAAACAATTGCAAATAGTATTTTCCATTTGTTTCGTTTAAAAGTGTGTACATATTATATTACAATTTTATTATAAAATGATCCAACACTTAAGTGTGTGCGTGGTATAACGAAAAGTACAACACTGACATTATAAATATACAAATCCGACCCGTCCTTCAATTATGATAAAAACAGACAAGAGGCCAACAACGTCAAGCTCTAGAAACGAAAAGACCAATGAAAAAATATTGATATTGATTAATCAACTTAAAAAAACTCTCAAACAGACCAAAAGACTTTTAGGCTAATTAAGAAATGAGTCAATTGATTTATATATAACTTTCGTCTTCGTAACTAGAGAATACAACAGTGAACTAAATTAATTACTTTTTGGTAATGATTTGGTAAACTTTACTGTCACGGCTAAATACGAGAAATTGTCAAACTTTTACGCTAACGTTTCTAAGTACATTTGCCTCGGAAGGGACTAACTTTTCCTTAAATCGTTTTAAGGCTCTCGCGGGCGTTGTTTTAGGCGTTTTGGAAAATACTGGTGTAAGAGAAATAAAAATAAAAGTTTACCAAATGGCAAAGAAAGAATGCGTTTAAATTAGACATTACGGTAGTTATTAGTTATTATTATTTAAAATTAAACACAATTATTTATTTTATAGAAGGGGGGCGTAAATCAAACTACTGTTACTACAATTTCTTGATTTTTCATTCAGAGTACAAAAGACCTATAAAATAAACAGTTCAATACGCGCTTGTGTGATACAGATATGACCGATGTTTTACTAACGCCATCTGTTGGCATATAGAGAACAAAACACAAACTGTTTTACTAACGCCATCTGTTGGCCTATAGCAAACAAAACACAAACTTATCTAAATTAACAGGGAGATATTTCAACTAACATCAATTATATTAAAGCTCGTCATCTAAATGTCTATTTTACGAGTGCTTTTGTTATTATAAGTTCTTATATCGAATAAATATTTTATATAAAATTTATGTTATGGATTGGTACATCCTAGATAGTAACAGAACATCAGTATGCATCGTTATCTAAATTAAACATTTAGTATATTGTTTCTTTCACAACAATCAAAAAGCACATGTATTAAAATTTGTCAATTGCTAGGCGGATTAAGTATGAGAGTACCTGGTTTTGATGTTAAAGTACGGTGGACATAATTATTAAATGTTACATAGCATTGCGGTATCTATGGCAAATAAAATAAGAACTTTAATGTGGCGTGGTTATTTAATCCAGTAATACATTACGGCCCCGGGGAAATCACGAGTGGACATTAAATTCTGATGATGGGTGTGTGTCGCGTTTTTTTGGTTTTATTAAAACAACTAGGGGTGAGTTGGTTTAAATGATTATCAATCATTTTACCTGGTATTTTATCATTTGCTCGTATTTATATCATACATGAAATGACATTTTATTTATTTCATTGACAGACAAACTTCATCTAAATTAATAGTTGGTTTATAAAATAAAGTAAATGATAACATTTATTTAAGTATGAATTAAAATGTATCACTTAAATGAAATTATTTTTATATATACATACATCATTGTATTTACTTTTCGAAAAATATAATATAAGGGCGAAAAGACTCATGTCAATTAGTTTACAATATAGTGACCCAGTGTCAAATTAAAACAAAATACTTTGACTTTCTTGCAGACGCTTTTCTTCAACCATGTTGCATCTAATGATGTAATAAACGAGTCTATGTTCATGTCAAGAACAGTTTATGTGTCGGGCAACTCATTTATGTAGAAATCTATCGAAAATTTCCTCCTACTTAGGATTCTACACCGCTTGCTTATACACGTAAAAAAATTGAATTGGCTTGAAATTTTGCTTATAAAATTCAGATTGGGTAAATGTCACCAAATGCCTTCTTCTTTATAAAAAATAGATATAAATTAAAATAACCGATAAAACGGATTTTAAACCTTTGTTACTTAACACGATACTAGCGGACTCACAGATCCTGATTATTTATAACCGTCTCCAGACCTCATTTTTTTTTAGCGTATACCGTGTAGTACATCTAGTACACCGTACCTCTAATATACCGTACTGAAATAATTTCAAGAAGAACCAAGAATAAGAATTGATATCAGTGAATGTTCATCAAACTGCAATAACTTGAAATATTCATCCTACTTATCCCAAATATAATTCAATCAATAGCACATTATTTCAAATCTATTCATAGTCTAAAGATATTTCCACCAGAATTTATAATGTAGTATACATTTTGAACGAATCACGACTTTAAATTTCAGACAAATTAGGGCAGATAATTTGATAATTGAAAATCAGTTCAACAGGGGACAAATATAACTAAAAATGTGCCAGGATTTATTTTTACATGGGCTAACAATTGGGAGCAGTTTATAAATCATTCACGTATTGTGCATGGCTGGAACAGTGTACGACCTCGACCGGCTCGGAATATAGAATTAGGTTATATGAATATTATTTGTAATATATTGATAAAATTTAAAATACCAATAACACGAAATATTGTTTTTTTTATGCCATGGGGGCAATCAAGTAAGCGAGCCACCTGATGGAAAGTGGTCATCGTCTCCCATGAGCATTCGCAGGGTCTGAAGTTTGTTGCGGGCCTTTTAAAAATTTGTAAGCTCGTTTCTTGAAAGTCCCTAAGTCGTATTGATACGGAAACACCGCATGAGAAAGCTGATTCAATAAGGTGGGTTGCAAGAAGTGTCTTTTAAAGTGCACTGTGGTAAATAAGTGGTGTGTTTTTTTTATAAAAGTAAACAGAGAATTAAACCAAATTTGAATAATCAAACCTATTCGCGCAATTAGTTTTTTTTATAAATCACAAAGACACGGTATTCAGTTTAAAAAAAAAAACTAAAAATCTTTAAGTTGATTTCACTGGAAATTGAATATTACAAGAATACATTTATTTTAAAAAAACATCTAAAATGTTGTGTTAGCTTTATTTAGACGATGTCCCTGAATAAGAACTTAAAATGATATTTTAAATATTTGTTTGATAATCCCCTTATTTTAGAATTAAAAAAAAGTAGACAACACTTATTTTTATAATTAACGAAGCAAAATATCAAACAGAAGCTTCCAATATTTTAATTCCAATATTTTGTAAAGAATATTCGATTTTAATTTAACGGTCAGTCCTATTTCGTTTTTCGCTTCATAAAAAATACAAAACTATTCTCGTTACAGTTCTAAACTGCAGTCTGATCCAAACGGAGTATGAAGGTGGAATTTACAATGGCTACCATCTGCATATTGATACATTGTCATTTCATGCTACGTATTGGTTTTGTTTCATTATGTTATTTATGTTACTTAAATAGCTTTTCAAACAAAGAATTTTTTACTTGTATGGTTTAATACAACAAATACTTGAATCACACTTATAGTTTCTTAACTGTTTAAGCTTCCACAAGATATCTTAGATCTTCCTTTACTTGATTTTAAATTTAAAATTAAAAGTATACTATTAAATAAAGCTTATTATTATACAAGAGTTCTTAGTTGATCGTATTTCGATCAAGTAAAAGGTTAGGTTGTGGAGCTTTGGTTGTTGACTCATTTGCAGGATATTCTAATCTGTACATCAAACATTGTTCACATATTTTAAAAAGAGCAACTGTTGAGTTTCTGGCCAGCTCTTCTCAACAGAACAGCATTCCCAGCTGGTGGTAGCTTAAGGACGGACTGACTACTGACATTTTTATAATGTAATAATTGACGATTCAAAAGTGCGTGTAAATGCCTATTTGAATAAAGATATTTTGAATTTGAAAATTTGAATTTATAATGTAGCATTGCATTGACAGATTTCGGGCTAACATTTTACGTATGACCGATTAATTTTTTATTAATCTTTTGACTTTCACATTTAAAATGAGCAAGTATTACAAAATGACCACTGAATCAGCGAACCGAATTACCGAATTTTGACGTAACAGGAATAGACTTATAATTGTTATCAGTCATTTATCTCTATAACCTACTTAAAAATCTTGGCCTCTTCAGAACTATAATTAGTTAATTTTTTAAAACGTATTTCATAGAGGGCATTAGTAGGTGCGATTCAAATTTGTTTAAGCAGAGAGAAGAATGTACACAATAAATGTGACTGCGTATTTGCATTTTAAGAGGAGACCTAAAACCTATAGCTAGGTTGCAAGTTCAAAGCACTGTTCAAAGTCATGTTTACATATTCTATATGAATTACTCCGTTCTTTTTTTATAGTAAATTACGAATATTGTGTTTGTTGCGTAATAAATAAGATTAGCCGCTACTATGGTCAGAAAATTTATATGGTTCTTATAGTCGATAACATATCAATAAATTTACTGATTTTGGGCTGCCGATTAATTTCATATAAATAGTTTGAGTAACAATAATGAATTAGTTAAAGGCTTGAGACTACTACTTGATACTTATATAATAGTATAGAAGCTTCCAAACTTTATAATTATTAAAGTTATTTATAACTTTTGTAATAGTAGATGTAAACGAACGGGTTTTTAATAAACTGTCAAAGTTTGTTTTGAAGTCTAATTTAATTTGTTTAGTAATAAACCTTATTGTTAATAAAATAAGTAAGTGTAAATAAAAGTCAAGGAAAAATAATTTCGAACTCGAATTCTCGCGTTATTTTGTAGATAAAAAAATAAAGTTGTATCTCAAGTATTCTAGAGCGATTCTTCTCTTTTAAAGAGAGTTTAAGACGTTTGTGTCGTAATTCTTGGACATTCTGCATCAATTGTAGACACTATTATATAGATGTGTAATAAAATGCTCTAATAAGTTAATTTCACCAATATCTCTCTCTTACCATTTAAACGCGATAAGCGAGCAACAACCAAATAAACGAATACAAAAATTAAAAGAAATAGGTTTGTAGTTCTAGCTAAATACGTAGAAAAACATTATTCAAATAAAATTGAATATGCATTTTTGCCTCTTCAAAAATTTTTATTTTTATAGATTATTTAATTTAAAAAACAAGCACTTTTTCTTAAAAATAAGTATAAATAATGGTTGTCAAATACATAACCGTCTGTAATCAAATAAAATTTTTGTTCCGGGAGCCTATTGTTCATAAAAACAAAAACATTTTATGTATTAAAGGGCAGCTTAAAAATGAATTTAAATTCGCTTAACATGACATCAGACAGCAGATAAAATAATGGCTTTCAACACAAATCTCTTAATATTTAATGAACCTTTGAAAGCTTTACATAAAGAGCAACAGCCCAATTCTTGTCACTTGTAAATTTTGTTTCAATACTATGTCATTATAATAAATATATATGTATACTGTCTGTTACCTACTAAAGTTATTTAGCTCTATAACATTCTATATCTATTTATAGTTCGGACTTAACAAAAAAAATGTATCGAAAATATATTTAATATTTTAAAAAATTATTATCAATTTATGTATCTTTTTTATAAAAATGGATGGATGGCTCTTAAATAGTTTTATATCCTAAACTTTTATGTAAGGCAATGGATCTGAAGGTTCTTCTAAAACCCATATACGTATGTATTTATTATAATAATATGTTTTTATAATAAATATATATGTATATATGGGTTTTTACATATGGTTACTATGGTAATGAAACAAAATTTACAAGTACCAAGAATTTCCATGTCAAATTTCTGGAAATAAAATTCAGTTGATATCCCATATATAACCTTTGTGGTCCCAATTAACGTTTCTGCAAAGAATACAAACTCAACAAATAGTAAACTAAAATTATTACTGTTTTGATAATAATTTGTCACACGTTATTGTCACAGCCTAACACCACAAATTGTCCAAACTTCTAGCTAATGTTTCTAAGAAGTACATTTTCCTCAAAAGGAACTAACTTTTCCTGAAATCGCTTTAAGGCTCTCACGGGCGTTGTTTTAGACACTTTGAGATGCAGTGTGGCAGAGAAAGTATACACAGTCTTAAATAGAAAATATTAAAAAATGGGGGAATGAGTGGTTTTATCACACTTTTAACAACTTAACTTTAAACAAGATTAGTGTAACAGGTAAATACTTAGTTTATTTTGAAGGCAAAATTTAAATGTATATGGGTTTGTAGTAAATAGATTTATAATGTATTTTTTAATGATATGACTGAACTCTAGGTGTTTATAGTATAAATAGGAAACTGAATTTTAAGTATGAAGAATGACACACGTAATTTAAATTTGTCAAGTGAAAACACAATAAGAAAGGACCTGCACTTTTACTACTTTATTTCTCAAGGTACGTTAGATATAGCAAGTAAATGTTACAGAATATTGTAGTATATGTGGCGAGTAAAATAAGAACTTTAATGTCATGTCGTTATTTTCATCTGGTAATACAGGGCATATCGGGTAGCTCCGGGGAAATCATGGAGGGACATTCAATTCTGACGATGGGTGTGTATCGCGACTTTGGGTTTCATTTATTTAATAGTGTGTTGATTTAAATGATGACGGATAATTTGATTGTCGAATTTTTGAAATAAATGTAATTTTATTTGTTTTGTTTATTTTCAAATGTCATTTGAATTGGTTTTGTAATGTAAAACATTATATCGATTTCGTCAAATAATGGAATAGATTTTATTAAAGTAATTATAATAATATACCAATTTTCTTAACCACGAAATTAATGTGATAGACCTTGCGTCCATTACTGCTTATTTGATTTTGTAGTTTTAATGTTAGTTAGCTAATAAGATGTTAGTTAGCTAATAATAATTTGATATTATACCATATTATATTATATATATTGCCTTCAGATTTATAATTATTTACTAAAAACTCATTCGAAGCCTACAATTTGAATAAGTTTAAATTTTAAGAAAGAATCCTGTACATGTGAAATATGAACTATTTTCCATAATTTTACCTAATGAATTTTCCACAATGTCAGTTTATCTCGAAGTGAAAGACATTTACTGTCTGAGCAAGTTAATTTTTAAAAATTCCAAACAGAGACATTGTCCAATCTAGGATTCTTCAATCTTGACTATAAACCCTGAGTATGTTAATGATTTAAGTACTTTATATAAAATATATAATATTTCTAATTAGATTATGATTTGAACAGGAATAAAGACAGTTCTCTGATAAAAAACAATACGATATTTCCCTAACTTTTTTGCTTTGTTAAACTATCCGAATGAACAAATTTTAAATCGGGGAAATTAGAACAAGACAATTGCATTGATATAGATTATAAGAACTTAGATCTCTCTCAAGACCACAGTTACGTTTAAAATACTTCTGGTACAGCACAATCAAACAATGTTGAGGAGAACTGAGACCCGAGAACAAGAGTTTGGTTGTACCAGCATTATATTAACTGATAACAATGTCGAGTTAATAACCAAGTAAATGCTACGTGAGTATCGTGTTCTATTTCTTGTTTCAGAGGATTGCTATATCGTTCTTTGTAATTATAACGCTGTTGTGAGTTTGCCAGCTAATGCTCGGTTAGTACGAGTATAAGTGTATAATTACATTAAAATAATTCCGATATTATATGATACCTTTTACAAAATATATAACTCTAGTAAAGCTTAAGTATTTTAGTTTTCGTTTTCGTAATTTATAATTTAAGTTTAACTTCAGTTTCAAAATCTTCATCCAAAGTTTGCCTAAAAGTAATTCTTTTAGGTGATCAGGAGTTGTATATTTCTATGGCATCTTAAAACTTAAAAAAAATATTTTTCTTGTTCTTGATGTACCATAAAAACATTTTAGTATTATTATATTGTATTTTAAATTTTTCGTTATTTGTTTTTTGTTTATTTGTTTATTGTGAATAATGAATAGTGTTTATGTTGTATAATAAACTATACTATACGGACAATCTAATTTAGTTTAATATATATATGTATATATATAATTGATAAATCAGTCAATATCTAATTATTTCTATTAACAAATAATATAACATGAATTTAAAATTTTAGTTCAAATTGTAATTGTAAATCAAATTTAAAAATATTTCATTTTTTTAATTAATATTTAATATTCTCAACGAGAAAAAATGTGTGGAAACATGTTAAATGAGACTGATCTCACAGACAGCGTAGCTCTAAAGCTACTTTATACTACACCATACAATCCTCTACTACACCACACCTTTTCAACTTCCTGATTAAAAACTCTGATTTTGGTATTCTCTTTTTTTTGTTACATATAGGTGTCCTAAATAATTACTTTTTTAAAAACATGTATGTTTGAGTGCTGCGTATTTAGGTTAGTTAGAGCTGATTAGTTTTCCAGTAAAATCGATCAAGCGATTTTATAATATTTTTTTTAAACGGAAAATTACTAAATTTATTTATTATTAAAATATATTTAAATTAAACAAAACACATTCTTTACAACGGTATTGATTTCTAGTCTTGCTTCACCTTGTATAACCAGCCTGTATCTGATGCAAAACAAACCTTCCACTTATTAAATATATATATATCTTATATACTGGTTTTACTAATATTCTAAATTTCTTTCATATACATTTTTTATAATTTATTAATTAAATATAATATAGTAAAGTAATACTTAAATTAATTAATTTTTACATTTATTTAAAATCTGGTAAAAATATTATAAAGAAATTTAAAATAATATTAATATATTAAGTGTGAACGTGGATCATTGCTTTTGTAATATTCATTTAGTTAATGATTAGGCTGCAGTTTACAAATCATTCACGTATTGTGCAGCCGCAAAAGCATATTACTTTTATTAATCTTATAATATTTAATCTTAAACAAAAACCAAGAATTATAACGAACTGCAGATACGAAATAACTTTTCAGAGACGGAGTTAGAATATAGCAATGCAGGTATTTTAGAAATATTAACCAAAATGAAATGAAATTAACTTTAATTAAATTTTAAATTAAAAATTTAATTTGGATTCCTAAGAAGGTATTAACAAATTTTAATTATAATTATACTAATTGCAGAACGGTCAGTATGATTTAAATCTCTCAAGTGTACAGAGCAAGACATAGTACAGTAGGTAAAACATATCAATAGTAACTATTATATTGACATTTATGGTAAAAAGAGTAAAAGCTTTAATAATGCATAGTTATTTTATCAGAATGTGTTGTATATTAGTCACGGAGAAATTAGGACTGGATTGAATTTTGATCACGTTTGTGAGTCACGTTTTTTGGTTTCATAAACACAAGCTGGTTTTATGATATAATATTAAATGACAATTCATTTTATCTCGTAATTTGATCAACGAATCATATGCACATTCGTATCTGGTTTTAAAATAATTATTTGAAATATTTATTTCAGTTAAATATTTTTAACATGTCGGTTCTTTTCTGTCCGTTCCTGTAATTGGAAATTGATATTACAAAACCTCGAAAATCTTTTTAGAGCATTACTCAAAATGGCATTTAATTTATTATTTAATTTAATAATTATAATAAAGTTTATATTTAATAAAAAAAATAAGATTTCCATAAGCGGAATTCACTTAACATAAGGTTTCATGTGATCTTTTGCTATATTTTTACACATTAAAATAAATAAATAAAAGGATAAACTCTATAAAGTTTATGAAAATATATTAGTTTTCAACTAAACATTGTTTGTATATTTCTAAAACAATCAAGAAATTGTGTTTCTTTACCAAGTATTCTTTGTGCTAGAGTAAAAAATTAAATATGAAACTATAAACGTACTTGATACTGATAACATCTCAAAGAACTTTGAAAATTAGTACATTCAAGGTAAAGAGAGCTGCTTGCAAAACTACATGTTATTTTCTTAGATTTCCACGAGTTTGAAATAAAACTATTTTTTTCGGATTAAATTTTTAGTATCTGTCTAATCTGGACAAACACGTACATCTCGTCTACCCATGAACACGATTGCTGCAAAGCATTCGAAACGTCGGGTTAAAATTAAAATGTAACCAAATTATTTAAATAGTTTTATTTCATACATAAATTGTGTTATAATACAAAACAAAATAGCAAATATTAAAATTATAAATTATTGCGAAGTAAATGCTATGTGAGACTAGTATTTGTATTCTAGTTATAGAGAATAGCTGTATCGTTCGGTCTAATTAGTGAATATACCTAATGCTGTTGTGAATGTCCCAGATAATGCTCCTTTAGTAGTATATCTGTATTATTTCATTACAGCTATATCCTTGGTATTATATGATAGTGACTAAAATACAGATAATTTTATTTAGTATTATGGTTGTCGTAGCTTGCGTATATTATTTTCTCATTTTAAAAAATGTCATCTTGATAATGTATTTGAATTTCTCAGTTAGTTAAGTTTTTTTATCTTTTATTTTTAATACTAGCAGCTTGCTGCGACTACGGCTGCTCACACTTTAACTAACGACATATTTAGTCTAATCTGTAGTATATGAAGTCGCTACGTCTAGTTTTTTATTTTTTTTATTTAATTTTTTATAACACTACCCAATAATGTTACTGGCTTATTATTTTTATTAAAAAATCTGGATCCATACTTATTACATATATTTTTCTTTTAACACATTAATAAATCTTATTGTAACGCTAAAAATAATAATTATTCTTTTAATAATTATAAAAATAATAACATATTTTCATAATATTCATTTAAACTATACTATTTACTCTGATTTGTGTTCGGGATAAGACGAGATGATTGTGACAGCATATATCCGTAAAATAGTTTTATTGAAATGTAGTGCTCGTATAAATCTCGTAAATCGTTATTATAATATATATTGTAAAGAATATAAGCCTGGAATGTTAACTAAGCTATTTAACTCTATCTTTGTTAATTACTAACATATCACATACAATACTTTGAAGATCATTTGAAGCTATAAATATTCAGATTAACTTAATTTAAATAATTGCCAGACCTATCACAATATAATCGATCATTCGTTTTTCGTTTTGTTGTAGCCTTTATTATTTTTCCAAGCATATTAGTAAATCAAAAGGTTATTGGACGTTGTTATTGCTGAGCTCAGCATTATTTTCAATATGTGTGTTGTATTATTATTTCTGGGACGCTGTTATCTGGTTCGTAATTAGTAATTATGTTTTCGTGTCACGAAAATCTTTTAGGATAAAATTATTTTTGTTTTTGTAGATACATATTGATTAATAAAAAAATTCTTTTTCTAGTTCTTATGCTTAGTAGATTTGCTTTTTATATAAAACTTTTATGTTGTCAAGCAGTTATTTATTACCAATTTGGCAGTTGGCAAATGTTTAAATGTTTAAAATTTAAAGTATAGTGATTGATACCTCTGATTTAAAATAACATGAATTTTCTTGTTTTTGAAGTAAATGAATTTATAGTGGATTTAGTTTCTTTATATTTTAGTTCGTTTGTTCAAGTAAAATTAATATAAAACAAATAATTTTTTTATTTCGAATAGGATTTCAAAGTGGCTCGAAGCTTTTGTGCTCATTTCATTTCATTTTATTTCCATTTTTGCTCAGTTGACATTTGGCAAGTTCATACATCATTCACAGAGTGTGCTCGATCGAAGCAATATGTGACTTGTATCGGTTCAGAATACATAATAAAATTATACTATTTAAATATAGATCATATTAATATTTAGAGAAATATGAAAATATTTCTGGAATACAGAATTATTCACTTGTAACAAGAAATACGATATGCTTAAAAAAAGTTGTAAAAACATAAACGGATATATTTAGCAGAAGACAAGACATAACTTTCTTAATGTTAAGAGATTTTTTTGTCTGAAAACGAGAACAAATCTTTATTGCTTTTCGTCCTCCCTCGCTGTTAATTTAAAACCAACACCCAGTAATTTTAAATATTACATAAACATTTAAATCTTACATAAACAACAAAAGGGGCCATAAGATTTATGCTATAAGAAAAAAAAAGAAATGTAAATTGTTTAAAATACGTGTTTAAAATAGCACCAATAATAAGTTTAATTAATCTCAGAAGAGCGGCACACAGATGTCAGCCGAATGTTTCTTAATTATTTATTTATTTACATCGTTTCCATTTTAAATATCAATATAAATGATCACTTGGGTGCATCAAATAAAAGTATCAGAAACAATACATTAAAAAAATATATTATGATAACTATTTTATATGTAAATATTTTAAACAATACTGAAAACAATTTGCATTCAACTACAATCATTTGAACCAATTAAATAGTAATAATAAATGAAATAAATATAAATATATAAGACTCATCTAAACAAACAACAAATCACTGCAAGCATCACCGGTTCATGAAGATAATTCAAGGCCATCACCCTATTCACCATATTTGAAAGACGTGGTCAACTCGACCCCCAAAGCCACTAGATGTAATGACTTCTAAGGGAGCGGTGTCATGCAACCATATGCTCAATCAGAGAACCAACAACGTGCGATGCACAAGGTTTATACAGTTATATAATTATTATATATTCTAAGACGTTCGTATATTTATAAATAACAGTTTTGATAAAGCCATTTTAATAGAAGTTCAACAGATAAAAAAAATAATTCTGAAATTGTTTTCACATCCTCGTAATAAATGTTCAGTTCATGCCGCGGTCAGACAGTCGTAGACCAGTCTAGACCTATAAATAAGACATTTTGATATCTCTAAGTGCAGAG
This sequence comes from Mechanitis mazaeus, assembly GCA_959347395.1. Lineage (NCBI taxonomy): Eukaryota > Metazoa > Arthropoda > Insecta > Lepidoptera > Nymphalidae > Mechanitis > Mechanitis mazaeus. Next base: position 12,196,679 of record OY365754.1, read on the forward strand.
CGTAAAGCAGTTGGCAATAATACGAGTACAGCATGTTCACACAAATTTATGAGTAAATAAATACTTTTATAATAAATACATTTAGTTTGTTAATTGGAAATAATTTTACTTAGACAACCGATGAAAGACGGTAACAGGTAGTTTTATTTCTTAGCGGTGACATTACCCAATTATTATATTTACAGACAATTATGTTAAACTATATTCATATTTTTTTAAGATACATAACATTTTAAATCGCGAAAATAATAAAATTGTAGTAAACCTTCTTCTAAGACATTAAATTTGTATAATACGATGTTATGTATAATGATTTAATTTAAAAAACAAATATTGTAAATATTTAAAAATTCTTTCAATATTTATTAAGATTTTTTTTTTATTACAAGGTGCGTTCCATTTATTTATTCGTTTCATAAAAATATATCTGTTATTGTTCTAAACCGCAGTCTGATTCAAACTGAGTAATAAGATGGAATTTGCAACGGCTACTGTATACATAGTGATACATTGTCATATCATATGTATTGCTATTCTTAATTAGTTTTAAAAAGGGTACATGAGCCATTTCAATGGAACAATATAGCAATTACAGTAACTATATATGCTTATTATTATTATATATAATAAAATTGGATTCTCTTTGAACGTTACCTTTTAATTTTCGACTTAATATGCTAATTGATTTTTAATTATTAACAAAAAAAAAAATATTTTGTTACAAAATAAGACATATTATCACAAACGTTGTATTTTTTATAACTTTGATAATCTTTCTTTTGTTATTTTGGATATTAACTATAATGTAATCTACCTTTCATGGAAACAAATCTACAAAAAAGAATTGAATCAAATAAAAATAAAATAAAAATTTTACACTTACCTCTAATATGTACATCACTGTAAACTTTAGTTTTATCAAAAAAAAAATATACTCGTAAGTTAATTAAAAGTATAAAAATTTCTCCTTTGTTTACAAGTTAGTTTCTCAAGTTTAAGATTTTTGCAGCTCTTATAAATTTATTCTTAGCTTTTAAGAGAATATATTTTTATAATATTTATTATTAAATCATTATTTTATTAGAAGTAATAATTGTGTAACATTATATATTATTTTTAGAGGATATATAATATTTGACAAATATTTTATTTTTTATAATCAAATACTTTTTTATTTTCAAGAGGTCTGTAGTAAATGAAAACAAAAAACGTTTTATGTTTTGAATCTGAAGCTGAAAAACATAATAAAATATTTTTTACATAGCAGATAAAATAAGAATTTTAAACAGAAATCACTTTATATTTAATGATCTTTTGAAAGTTTTATAAGAGATATACAACGTGTGAAATAAATTATGTTTTAAGAATAGAATTAATTTCAACGAACCAGAACTAAACTGTGTATATAATAATAATAATAATAATAATAACTTTATTATCACACGAAAAGGATACAATATAGCTCTAAAAATAATGTTTATATAAAATAATAATATGAACAACAATTTCTGTTTATTTTAGAGATTGCGTTGACAGCTGTAGTAGTATAAACTGTGTCACAGCTATCAGCGTCTACCACCCAGGAGATACTTTGTTACATATTTTATTGGAGTTTGAGTACATTAAAACATGGTATTACAAAATAAAAATAAAAAAATAAAAAAATTAATTAATTAGTGAATTAAAACAAAACAATAACAGTAAATTATTAAAAATAATAACAATAAAGTTCACCAAGAGAATGTGTGTGTGTGTATGCGTTTGTGTATATGTATATGTAAGTGTATATGTATGTATGTGTATATGTATGTATGTGTGTGTGTGTGTGTGTGTGCGTGTGCGTGTTATGGTAATTGCTTGTATTATTTATACAAAATATGTTCCGTTTCATTATAATTTAGTTGCTGTAACCATCTTTTAATATGTTCTTTGCATTTATGTAGGGATAGGAACACAATATTATTTATTTTATTACAAGAATTGTAGAGATAACTGCTTCTAATATAATACTGGCGACTTGCAAATAAAGTTCTATGGGATTCTATTTGACAAACCCTCCCTTTGTTTCGTCGTGCAACATATGATCCCACTACCATTCCTTTGTGTTTTAGGAGTACCACATTCAATATATAAAGCTGCCTAACTGATAAGACAGGACATTCCTTATACAACAAGTCAGTGCTATATCTTCTGGGTTTTCCTAACATTATCCGGAAAGGTACCAGTTGATATGCAAAGATTGCATAAATAAGTAATGGGGGGAATGAGATTCCTTCTAGATTGTTTTATAATTGTCGTTGGTATTTTATCAATTCCAGTTGCCGAGTCATTTTTTAATTGGAGGATAATATGTTCGATTTCTACACAATCTGTACTAAACAGAGCCATTGATTCTTGAGGTGAATTTGAATTGGCAACCTGATAATTAAATTTAAGATTAGTAAACTTATGTTTTTCTATGACTTCATTTGCTAATTTTAAGCCTATCGAAGCAAAGTAGTTGTTAACTAGGTCCAGTGATTTATTTGGGTTGTCCGTTAGGTTAAGCAGTTCATAGGGGGGCTGTAATGATTTTTTTAAATTAGTAATTTTATTAATAGTGTTCCACATGGCTTTAGGATTATTTTTATTTTTTTCTATTTCATTTCTCTCGTAGTTACTTCTGATTTTTTTTAAAAGATTGTTACAAAAATTTCTATATCTTGTATATGTTACTTGCAATATAGCATTGTCTGAACGTCTCTTAGCTTTTTTTTGTAATTTATCGCGATTTCTAATACATCGCACCAATCCTGGAGTTAACCAAGGTTTATTAAAACGAAGTCGATGTGGAATTACTATGTATTTAGAGTGACATTTAATTACTGTGGAAATTGTGTTAATTAATGCTGTAGCAGCAAGATTAGCATCATGTTCATTATATATGTTTTTGAAATCCGTGTTACAAAGCTCTCTAGTAACAGATGGATAATCAATTTTAACTTTCATTTGAGGTCTTACATTTATAATTTTATTGTTTAAGCAAAACACTATTGGAGCATGGTCTGTGATGAGAGAGTCCAAGACGAATGTCATGCTTTGTTTATCTGTTCGTAACATGACATGATCGATGCAGTTGTCTTTGCGTGTGGGTAAAACATGAGCTGCAAGGATTCCATGATGTGCCATGAGATCCAAATAGTTACTAGATTTTTGGTCATTACATCCAGGTAAAATATTGATATTCATATCACCGATCAAAACAACAGAATTCGTGGACCTCAGGGAAGTTAACAAGAGATCGAGACTATCACAAAAACCATCGACGCTCCTGTAAGAAGGAGAGCGATAAACACCTAGTACTGCGTATTCTTTTTTATAAGTTAACATCAGACAATTAGCATCACTAATATTAGGCTTCGTGATATCATGTCTTAATTCAGATCGGACATACATAACGACACCGTCATTTTGATTACGGTAATCAGACAGATAGCAGATATACCCAGCAATTTCTGGAACTGTAACAGTTTTACATAACCAGCATTCTGTTAGTACGATGATGTCACATTGCAGGGTAATTCTCTTCAGCAGTACCTCTAGTGCATCATGGTTGCATGTAATACTGCGAATGTTGGTATGCATAATTTTAAGCGATTTATCTGGTAAATCCATGGCTTTTATAACGTGCTCTGGGCTACAAGCAATGGCTTTGCTTATTTCACTTGAATCGATTTCGTTAGATATATACTCGGTACTTAACATTGTTGGTATAAGAAGTCAAATGTGCATTTCGTTTGTCATTAATAACAACAAAAATTTTAAAATAAACTTTATGGACGGGTAATGTAATAGTGTAAAGTGTATTGAATGTGTGCGAGGCTCTAAGAGAATAAGTGTGTAAGTGTGTAAGTGTATAAATGTGTGACGCGTTTTTATGTAGGGTGAAATTTAATCCAATCACTTTAGTTTCAAGTGAACTTTTTGTATATGATTCGATATAAAGTATAAAAATGTGCAAAAAACTATCAAAAAATAAAACATGAAATATTAACATGCAAAAATCAAAAAAGAAAATAATAAAAAATCATGATAAAGCGTCTAGTCATGAATCCGAATGAGACAAGTGCTTCAAGACAATTTCAGAGTCAACCCGGCGAGACGGGGCACCCTCCTTTTGACGAAGAAAAATCTTTCCATGCGCTGTCCAGCAAAATGCGTAATTATATTTTTTACAAAACTCTCGAGCTTGGAAGTACAATTTTCTAGCCATTTGCGTTAGACTTTCAGATATATAAATAGGTTTATGAGGACCACCCAAATTGATATGTCCAGTATTTAATCTGTTCTCTTTATTAGTACGATTGAATTTTTTCAATGACGTTAAAAATTTATCTTTTAGGATAACACTTGTAAGATCCAGAAAAATTGGTCTGTTCTCATCTTTCTTCGTGTTTTGTCTAAACACATCGCGAATGTAGCAGTCTTCTATATGGATGTTAATATTTTCACCAACCCTTTTAACAATTTTCAAAAGATCCTCTTTTGTTTCGTTCTTTTGTACGGGAATGTTTCTTATTTCCAAACACCCCTGCTTTTGTAATCTTTCCATATTTTCCACTTTTAGTTCAAGGGTTTGAATATAAGCCATATGAGTTTTCCTTTCGCTTTCCATCTTAATTAATCTATCCTTCATTTCATCATATTGGGTAGATATAAACTCCATAGATTTAATAATTTCCATATTCTGAGATTGGATACCTTTTAAACTCTCTTGAAAGTTGTCCTGACGGTTTTTAAAGCTTTCAATTGATTCTTTTATTTGCAACATGAAGGTTGACATTTCGTCATCATGTTGACGTTTACGCGGCCGAGGTCTGTTCGTTATATTAACCGAGCCCTCGTTTTCTGTATCTGTAGCCTGTGCCGAGCTCAGATTCACGTCTGAGTCAGCTTTTAATTGTGAAGAGTATGGGGGTGTTCTTTTAAGCGGCATTACGTATCAAAAGCCAATTTCAATTAAATAAGCAAAAAAAAAATATATATATATATATATAAAATAAAAAAAAAAAAAAATAGCAATTTTAAGCAAAAATGTGTCAATGACAATACTAGGCGCACAGGAGTGCTTTGTAGTAGCAGCAACAGTAGTCACAGTTTCTACGATGTTGTAGCAAGTAGGCGTGGTAATTAGCTTTAGACGTACCAGGCGCACAGCGTTCGCAGCAGTTATTATATGTGGTCAGCTTCGTGTCACGTAGCTGTGGGCGGGGCGTAATCACTTGTCGCAGTCGCAGTGTTGTAGCACTTTTTTGGCGGAGCGTCTACAAGATTTTTGCGGTGTTCACTGTATTCAAATTCGAGGCCACTTCTAGCGCTTTATGATATTCTAGTACAGGTTGATTATGTTTAATTTAATTTTACTTTAATAATTTAGATTAAAAATTAACAAAATGCACGTCTACACTCAATCACGTCCAGGGGGGAGAGGATTATGTTTGATTACAAAACCATGAACAATATTTTCTTCAAATTTTAATATACAAATTAATATTCAATATTCAAAAAACCTTAAAAAATATATAATTACTATTAATAATATTTACATAGGTAATAATTTATATTAAATAGATTGAGATTCAAAACTTGTGTGAAATTTGAAAATTGATAGTTTTCAGTATATTAATAAATCAAACCTTAGAAATGTTCTTAACTACATCAGACAACAGATGGCGTAACTTTTGACGGCCCTCGAAAGTTAATCCACATGGGTGCAGTTGAAAAATTTGTGGCTAACATTGCAAGTTCTGACTTACTTCATTGGAGTTGGTTGACTCACATAAAAATTTTCATATTACTTTAGCGAACATCTAATACTTACTAAATATATATTTTTTAAATACTTTATATATTACGAGATTGTTTTTTTTAATAATATATTTTACATTATCAAAGTCTACTTCTATTGTTATTTAAAGAAAAATGACTCTTAGCAATTGTAATGAAATATCATTCCCTCATTTTACTAATAAAAAGAGTCTCAACGATCTAAAAGTCCCAACTGACAACCGCAGATGGATATATGACACGCCACAGTACCCTTTGAAGTCTCGTTATTTCATGGAGCAAAACATGTATAAAGTGACCATTTTATAAAGATCCTCACAAATGCACATGTTTCCGTCTATATCGAAACAGTATAAGGGAATCAAATAAGTTTGGAGACGCTATATAGCGTGTTACTCAAGACACCCGCCTGCAGCGAAACTCCTTTGTGAAGGAGAAAAGTGAGCGATTGTTTGGCGCGAATTTTCGTATATTTTCTTTTGTCTTTTATCCGTACAGTGTGTCTCTTACAGTTGGCATGATACTGTACCAAAAATAGCTATACTAAAATATTTATAAATGGATCATCACAAAATTGCCTGTTAATATTGCCTGGGTATATGTAGTTATTGATTTTGTTTTAATTACGAGGCATTCTTTTAAATTTTCATTGTGTTAGTTATAATAAATATATATTTATTTTTATATATATGTATAAGTTGTGAATAAACATAAATAAATAGAGACGTTAAGTGAACGTACTGGGGCTTAATATATGCATTATATGTTTGATCCCGCCTCTATGATTTTAATTTTGAGACGGTAATGTTGTTATGTGATAAGAAAATATAAAATAAGATAAAAATATCTGATTATCTACGAATCCACGAATTTAATTATATATGAAAAAGAAATCACTTGTTAACAATTATTTTTTAATAATAATATTTTGTTTGAGCTTGAAAATTAAAACTTGTGAATACAATAAAAACAAACAATACTTGAAAAACAATAAAAATTTCGTTTGAAATTAGCCTAAGCGACACTAATTAACTCGTAAAATAAGATGTATAGTCTGATTAAAACAGATGATTACAGATGATTATCCCAGGCTGCGCCCCCCGACGCGCCGGGAATGCGTAAATGCATTTCCTGACAAAAAAAAAAAAAAAAAAAGATGTATACAAAACAACTGAGCAGAAATCCATGCAGGGTTCATCAAACTTTCAACTCTGTTCACTTTACGATAAACACTCGTACTTCTTAACGTTGGAACACTCGTTAAAAGGACTGAGTTTGAATTATATTACATGTGGTGCAATAATTTTTAATCGACCATAACAATTTTATTCTATTTAACTTCGCAGTATTTTATTCTAGTTAAATTAATTCAAATTATTATTAATATAAAAATGTAGGAATTCAGATATATATTGCCATACACTATATATTTTTTTGTATTTAAACTATTGAGATCCATAATTACTATAGTATATAATTTTCCGGATGCACTTACCTTGAAGAAATCGGAATTTGCCTGACTGTTTTCTAATCCACTGGGGGCTCTGATTCATGAGCTACGGATTATTATATATAAAATAGTAAAAATTATTTCAGAATAATTCGTTAAAAAAAATTATAACTAAAGATCAAAGAACACAAAACGTTTTTTAACTGAGCTGATAAAAAAGGTTAAACCATCAAAACATATTAAACTTCGCTTTATCTCAATTCACATTAAAACAATAGCACACAAAAGATAAAACTACAATTAAAAAGTATGTCTCAAAACTCAAGTCACTGTCCATCTCATAATCTCAAGTATTCAAGTTTTCACGCCAAGTCATCTATAAAATAACTGGAAGCCCCGAGTCTTTATCTGAGGCCACGCGTCTCAATAATTAAAACATCGTTATTACACAGTCCCACTGGATCCGGCTGCACTAATTGAACAAAGTTTTTGGCCATCTCATTAAAACTATTCAAATTTTGTCGAGACGAGACTTCAGGCCTTTTCGTGGTTTTCATTGCTTGCTGTGCTTCTGAATTGCTATATAAAGAATATTTTAATGATTCAAAACTTTAAAAGCACCATGCGTAAAATTACCTAGTTACTAACTAATAAAATTCAAAAAAAAATAATTGAAGATATAAATAAGGTGTAGTGTTAATTATAATATTTTCTTTTAATAATCATAATCTGAATCCAAAGACTATTTTGCCCTAAGAATTTAGGACAAACAAATGAGATACGGCTTGCGGATTCAAACGAAATTAACATGTATTAAAACTCGCCGTCGTCGCAAATTATTGTTGACGAAAACCTAATGACGCATTTGCATCGATAAGGAGTTTGTAATGGTATTGAGAAATTCCAAATAAATATGTATATATTATTTCAATTATAAAAAAAATTATAGTGCGACGTTTGTTTAACCATTCAACTATATAAAAAGTTAGATTTTAAGAGCAGATAACTAAACTAGATATTAGATATAGCAAAGCAAAGACAGCAAGTCATATGTTATTAGATAAGTTAGGTTAGGTTATGTAATTAGAGAAGATTAGATGAGATATAGAAAAGCTTTGTAAATAAAAGATAAACCAACCCTGAAAAACTTATTGCACCCTGTACCCTATAAAACCTCTGAAATGTATTGAAATCGATAGATAAATAAAATATAAAATATAGTAAAGTATGGCTACAAGAAAGATTAGGAATGAGGCATGAAAGTACGAGAGGTATGCCTGCGAAAACTGGTATACAAGGGTAGAAATAAATTAATAAAGACCCCAATCCTGTGAGAGCTAGTCCGTCAAAAATTAAAAACCATTCAACTGATATGGAAACTAAAATAATGGTGTCGTTTTAAAAATCTTGGTCCAAACGAGAACATAATTTTAATAATATTAGTTCTGTTGACACAAAAATAATAAACCCAACATCTATTAAAAAGACGAAACAAAGGCAAAATAACTTGAGGTATTGAAACTAAGCTAGGGTGAATAAATCAACATTATAAAAGCCTGTGGACAAAAGGAACAAATGGATGGAAAATAATTTAATTGTAACGAATTGGTAAGGATGGTTTTCCTTATAAGAATGAGGAATATTTAATGAATCATTAGAAATCAAAAGTAAAGACTTAAAAGACTTTTGCTATAAATAAAATATGTCAATAATATTCAAATAAAAAAAACATGTTATTAATGAACATTTGTCTTGTGTTTTTATTTTGGTAAACATTTTTTTAATTGCTGTACCATTAGTAAAACTTTCGGTTTAAATATATTATTTCACAAGTAACATGTATGAATATCATAAGATCTCAAAAATAGTTTAAAAAGATAGTAGTTCAATAAACGCAGATTATCCCCAGGTATGCTTTTTATACTCAGTTATTCGCTAAACGTCTAATAAAACCTGAATTGTATCAAAAGGGTCGTTTTTATTTGAGTTGTTAGTTTTATTTCAAATGAACACACTTAAAAAAATATTTACTAAACTATTATACGGTTATACAATTTTATTTGTTTCGACACAAAGCGTCCAATTTCTTGGATAAGCATAAAAAATGAAGAGGACAATTAATAAAATTTTTGCAAATAATTTCATGATTGTTATATAATATGTAAAAGCGACCAGATAATATAAATCCAAATTCCATATTATGAAAAGAATGGTGCTATCAATATCTTGTTAACATATCAAATAAATGTTCGATCTAGAGCGGACTATTTTGTCTGTATCATCCATCGAGATGTCTGCGAATTCTTATTTCACATAATCCTGTTACAAATACCTTTAACTATACACGTGCTTTATTAATCTTATCAATATTTTATAAAGTTGATAATGCTGTAAACATTGTACAAGCTATAAAAAGTTATATGATGTTGAAATTTATTTTTCCTCTCAAACCTTAGCTGAATTTTGACCTCGACACTATTTAACTTGAAATTGGCCTTCAACCAATACTTTAAGGCTTTAAAAGTATTGCTTCTCAAATATAAATTCTGAAAGAAAAATAAATTTTGGTTTTCGTAATCCGATTAATAATATCTGGAAATATCTTAACTAAAATAAATAACAAAAGGAATTACTATGTTACTCACTTATTAAAACAAAATCATGAAAAGTATAAATTAATCGGCTTCTTCAATTCACTAAGTTTGAGGAAATTTATATGAAGACGTTGACTTGAGCTAAAAACTGTTCGATTAAAAACTTCAGACGAGATGTTTTTAATTTCCGAAAGTGTAAGCACGTGGTAAAAGTGTCTGTTAACTTTCACATACATACCATGTCTTTTATTAGTAGTGAACTTTATGAACCCTAAATATATTTAGTATTATACATTTTTAATCACAGTTTTATTTAAAAAAACAATTACCTGTTTTTTTAAATATTGGTAACTGTTGAATTCTTACAAATTGGTAACATTGGTAAATGTAGAAATCTTACAAATTATCAATTATTTTTATAGTTTGTATAGTATCGATAATTTTAAACTTAATATTTTCTTTCAAAAACACAATTTTTTAATTAAAAAAACATGAAATATTAACACGAAGTTAACTTTAAGAAACCTTAAGTCTGTATTTTAAGTATAGTTTAATATGTGTGCGTGCACGCTCACGTTTGTATGTGTGTATGTGTGATGTGTGTGCGTGTGTGTGTGTGTGTGTGTTGTGTCTTTATGTATGTATATTAAAATGTCCTACGTCCATTACATTAACAACCCCTGGCATTATAGACATTCAATCTCGGTTCGCAACAAAATTACAACCGTTTAATCATTTTAACGGTTGAATTATTTTACTAGGTACTTGAGAATTATATCACAAAAAGTGCCGCGGTTTTATTAGATGTTTAAAAAGTTCTTAGATGAATTATTTTATAAATGATAAATATAATATTAATTAGCTTATGAATACTAAAAGAGAACATAAATACGCAAATCAATATTAATTACTTTGTGTTGAACTACAGTTTTATAAAAATTAAAAAATTGATTACGTAAAAGTGTGTAAGTAAAATCTCCTAACCATTTCCAAATAAAAGATACCGAAACATTCTTTTTTTGTATTACCTTTTTTTGCAATATTAAGATTTTATGTAAATACTAGTGTTGCTATTTTAGAAAAACTATATTTTTTTATATGTAAGAAATTATATTAAGTATATTGAGAATCAAAGCTGGTTCATATATATATTTTTTAAATTAACTTCGAATATTCTCGGGTGAAACTTGAAATGTAGCTTTCAGTATACTTAAAAATCAAACCTGAGAAATGTTCTTAACTATTTCAGACAACAGATGGCGTAAGTTTTGACAGCTCTCAAAAGTTTATCTCCATGAGTGCAATCGAAAAATGTGTGGCTAATATTACAAGTTCTGACTTACTTCATTGGAGTTGGTTGACTCACATTAAAATTTTCATATTACTTTAGTGAACTTCTAATCTTTACTAAATATATATTTTTTAAATTGTTATGAATGGGGAATCTATTACGAGGTTGTAGTGAAGTTGAAGTCAAAGGCTGTTTTACATTTTAAATTTAATATTATTTTAATGATTTGTTTTGATAAATATAATGATGTATATTTGGGAAATCTATTACGAGATTGTTCGTTTGAAACTCTACTTATATTGCAATTGTGAAAACATATTAATGTAGTAATTAAAATGAAACATATATTTAACATAATACTATAGAAAAATGCCACAAGGTCTCAACTTACAAATACAGACAGATCAGACAGAAATCATGACACACCACAGTCGTGTTTGGATTTTCGTATTGTAAGTCATGGAGCAAGACATATGTATATTGATCATTTTATGAAAACCCTCGGGAATGCGCATTTCTCCGTCTGTCTCGCCAGAGTATAGGGGGATCTACTAAACTTGTAGGGGCTGTAAAGCGTGTTACTCAAGACACCCGTCTGTAGCTAGCAACACTCCTTTATCTGGTAGAGGAAAAAAGTGAGCGATTGTTGTATGTCAAAGTTAATACTATATTCATATTTTATTGTAAAAAATATTCACTCTACCATGTACAGTGACACTAGAATAACCTCACACATTCCTCTTATAACTGTATTTTATTAACTGTCGAACAACTTGACAGCACAGAAAAACGAAGAATAGAAGAGTTTTATTTTAAAATTCTTCTAAAAGGTGTTTTATTTTTATTTTGCGGCTAGCGCCACCTAGCTTTGCGTTTAGTAAATAAAACAAAACTATTCGTGTTGAAAGTTTGAAAAAGAATCTGTTCAAAACGAAACATGTGACTAGATTTAACAATGGCTATCGTCTGCACATCTGAACACATTGTCACGAGATATATGTAGTTATTGATTTTGTTTTAAACAAGAGTCATTGTTTCATCATTTTCATTGTTTTAAAATACATAATCTTGTGTGAATGGATATTTGATATCTGTTGAGAATAACAGAATATGACAATAATAATTTTCCCGTGGTGGTTTTCTTGTGAGTGTTTTTATTTGTTTTTGAAGCTTAGTAGTAAATCAAAAGGTTATTGGACGTTATTATTGCGCATTATTTTCAATATGTTCAGATGTAGGTAAGTCATAACTACCTACGTCCGTGTGTTGTATTATTATTTTTGGGACGCTGTTATTTCGTTTGTAATTAGTAACTATGTTTTTCGTTCTGTGTACTGAAAATTTTTTAAGGTAAAATTGTAATGCATAAGCATTACTAAAACAAGAATAATCTTGTTTTAGTAAAGTAAAAAAACTGCTTAAAGTTTTAACGCTTAGTTATTTTGCCTACGGTTTTGGTCGTCCAATCCTCTATCAGGCTTAGGGATCACAAGTTCTCCAAAACTTCTATTAAGTTAATCAGACTCTTAGATAAAAGAGCATACAAAAAGACACAAAAACTCTAAAATAGCATTTATATGCTATTTTTTATTTTTTGCTACAAATCAATGTTATGTAAATCAGAAAAATATGAAAAAAAAACGTCATAGTTTCATTGTTTTATAAGAAAATTTAAATAGTATAAAATTTATAATTGATTTTATAAATTATTAACTAATATTTTATAGGTATAACAATTTGTTTTAATGACAGGTATGAAATGGATATAAATATAAATATGCAAATTAAAAGAAAAATATTACCAGAAAGTTAATGTGATAGATACACTATAACAGTACCGCTTGTTTATTTAGTAATAAAAAGGAATAAATATAAACACAACAACTTTTTGTATTTTATGATATTCGAGTTATTATATAGACGTAACTTTCTAATACAGAATAAAATCTAAATCTTTAATAATATATGTTATTTCAGATGCTAAATAGGATCATTGTCAACACATATAGTATTCCTTGTTACTTTTAACGAAACGATATATGTAATAGGTACATTGTTACTGGTATTATTCCCACAGACAAAATATATAAATTGTCATTTTAACTTTTAATACTTATCATTAAAACTGAAGCTATAGTGATGTGAGGTTTGAAAAAATAAGATTTTTTATGTTACTATACCAACTAAGGTAATTCTTAATTTAGATAAAACATATATTTAAAATAAAATAAGAAATATAGGACGTATTATTTTGTTTATTAAAAAATGGTGCCTCGAAGCTTTTGTGATTTTTGAACAGTTGACAATCTATCAAATTCAAAAATCATTTCAGAATACAGAACTAGATTTTACAACTATTATAAAGAACATATAGATATTTAAAAGACGGTAAAAAGCTTCCAAGACACTAATTGCGCATATAGTAAATAGCACTTTTAAACTTTTTAACAAGAAGACATACTGAATTATTTAAAAATATAAACAAAAACTTAATGTTAATTTTTTTAATTCTCAAAACGAGAACAAATCTTTATTGCTCTTCGTCCTCCCTCGCTGTTAATTTGAAACCAACACCCAGTAATTCTAATTCTTACATAAACAACAAAAGGGGCAATAAGATTTATGTGCTCTAAGGAAGCAAAAAAAATTGTTTAAAATACATGTTAAAGATAGCAACAATAATAGTATTTAAAATTGTTTGTAATATCATTTTATTTTTCACTTTAAATCGATACTCTTTATCACTTGTGGATATACACAAGTAATAAAGAATGAGATGAATGTCTGAAGGACCTTTTTAGAAACCATAACCATTGAAATAAACCCTTCAGAGAAGACACTCTCTAATTTAAATTTAGAACTATGAGAGTTTTAAACCATAGTCTGAGAAAAACCACATAATAAACTCAACGATATTTCATTATACATTAAAAACTTCACAACTCCCAAGTTTCTTTTTTCTCCTAAGTTTTTTTATTGCAAGACAATTACAACATAATTAAAAAATATATTTTTATTTCTTGTGTTAACTTAATGTAAATAATGTTTTTTATTGAAATCTTTTTCTATTGATATTTTAATGTAAATAAATTAAAATTGTCATAAATATTGATAACATATAGTCATAATTTCTTTGAATTTATTTCTAAGCAATTCTCTTAATAAATATATCAATCTCAGCTGTATTACCCTACAACAGTATACTGTGTAATATCATACTACGAAAATAACCAAAATGAACTCATCTAGATATTTCAACGTTTGTTAACTTGACTATTAAAACTGAATGTCTAATTGAACCTCATCCATCATGTTCTCAAATTATAAAAAATTAGACGACATTAGCTTATAAACATTATGTATAATATTCAATCATAAAGAGGATAGATGAATTATCCATTGAATGGAAAGGCCAACTATATCTTAACATACTTTGTTTTTAATCTAAATATATTAAACAAATTTGTAAAAGAAATGAAAATCTACCAGATATAGATTTGACTCTGTTTAATAAACGACCAACGTGATGGTAATTGAAATTATTTATTAATTCTTCACTTTTAATTATTCTGTAACACAATAAATAGTAATATTCAAGCAACACAAGTACAACCACAAGCAACTAAGTTTCTAACTTCTTATTCTGATGCAAAAGGCGTATATAGTTACATAATTATTTTTATAAGTTATATTCATCTAACCGATTTTTATAATTGGGTTTTCTTATAATATTTTTTCGTTTTGAGTTGAGCTGAGTAATTGTAGAGACTTTTTAAAGACACGTATGTATGTGTGAGTATAAATGTAAGCGTAGTTTTCGGTTCCGTTGTCTTTCGAGCTGGTTATGCAATTGATTTCGTTTTGTTGCCAATTAATGCATAATCAAATTACTTAGAGCTAATTAGTTTAATTCATTTATTTACATTATTTAATAATGTTATTTATTCTAAAACGTAACTATATTTTATTATAATGCTTGATAACTATTGACCAGAAATTAAC
The DNA here is from genome assembly GCA_959347395.1 of Mechanitis mazaeus. Lineage (NCBI taxonomy): Eukaryota > Metazoa > Arthropoda > Insecta > Lepidoptera > Nymphalidae > Mechanitis > Mechanitis mazaeus. The sequence continues at coordinate 12,211,842 of OY365754.1, forward strand.
AAAACGAGATATCAAATAAACCCGGTCTATTTCCAATATTTTTTAAACAATATTTGATTTTGATTCAAGTCAGTTCTATTTTGCACTAGTTTTTCGCTTTTTAGTTTTTAATGAAAATTCAAAACTATTCTCGTTACAGTTCTAAACTGCAGTCTGATCCAAACGGAATATGAAGGTGGAATTTACAATGGCTACCATCTGCATGTTGATACATTGTCATATCATGCTGTGAATTGGTTATTTTTTGTACGAAAATTTGTTTTAGATTCTTAGTCTTATGCTTAAACAGTTTTAAAAATAGTGGATTAGTCATTTGGATGAAACAATATGGTAAGTAAAGTAATTATAAAGATTAAAGAAAAATGTGTTTTACAAAGTAATATTTTGCATTTAATTGTACATAGAGATAAATAAGCTTATTTAGGTTTCCTGTCAAAGTCTTTTAAATACATGAAATTCTTTAATTCTCTTTAAAAAGATCACAGATATAATAATTAGTGTCGGTAAGTAATAGTGCCAAGTTTGATAAGTCAGTGTTTCTTTTAAAGTTTTTTTTCGAATTAGTTAATTGATTATTAACTAGTTATAAGAAAACTTTATTTTGTTATAAATATTTACACGCTCACTATATAATTTCATTAGTAACTTTGATAATCTCATTCATGTTTTATTTTGTATGTATATCAAATATAACGTACTTTAAATTTTATGAAAGTAAACTATCTTACACTTAATTCTAATAAAAACTTTAGTCTTGTCGCAAGTAATTTATAAGTTAATTAAAAGTGTAGCAATTTTCTTTTTGTTTATTAATATTTTTCAAGTCAGTTTCTCCAGTGAAAGATTTTTGCAGTACGAGCTGTAAGTCCTCCAAAAAGTAAACAAATTATACGCGAGTTTTAATCCGTAAAAACAAGTTTTATTTCAAATATGTACTCGCGAAAATCTAAGAACATACTACATTAGTAATATACTAATATATTAGAGGTAATAATTGTGTAATATTATTATTTAAAAAAATAATAATAATTTTGAAACATTTAATCTTCTGTTTAGAAAAACAATTTTATGTTCAAAAGAACCGTAGTAAATAAATACAAAAACATTTTATGTTTGGATGTGATGTTTAAAAATATTATTAGAGCTCTTTTACACGAGAATAGACAGCAGAAAAAATAAGCATTTTAAACAGAAATCACTTAATATGTAATGGTCTTTAAAAGTTTTTAGTATAAAATATAAGCAACGTGTGAAATAAATTGTGTCTTAAAAGTAGCATGAATTTCCAGGAACCAGAACTAAATATGTCGTAATTCGCTAAGTGCTAAATTCTTCTAAGATCTTCTTAGATCTCTTTGTATTTCTTGATGCGATCAGTATGTTCTGAGTATTAAATATCCGTTAATTTTAAGAGTAAGACAAAGTTGAAATTTTTTGTGCTGTTGTAATTATTCAATCTTTTAAGTTTTATCCATCTGCTAGTTAGGATTTTTAATTTTGTCAATACTTATATTAGTTCATAAATTTCTAACTGTGTATATTGTCCATACAAGAAATGAATTGTTTCGAAACAATATTTCTTCAAACATTAATATGCAAATTAACACTAAAAATTCAAAAAAACAAACTCAAACTGTATGATATAAAATTCATAAGAAATGGTATATCATAGACAAACAAATTTTAATTAGTATTAGTAATATTGATATCGTTAATAATTCATATAAATTAGATTGAGATTCAAAGCTTGGGTGGAAAAGTGAGCTTTCAGTGTACTAATAAATTGAACCTTAGAAATGTTTTTAACTATTTGAGACAACAGATGGCGTAAGTTTTGACGGCCCTCGAAAGTTTATCCACATGGGTGCAGTTGAAAAATGTGTGGCTAATACTACAAGTTCAGACTTACTTTGTTAAAGTTGGTTGACTCACATTAAAATTTTTATATTATTTTAGTGAACTACTAATCTTTCCTAAATATATATTTTCTAAATACTTTATGTATGGGGAAAATATAACGATTTTTTTTTTTAATTATCAAAATCTTATTTTGTTTTTATTTAAAGAAATGACTCTTAGCAATTGTAATGAAATATCATTCCCACATTTTACTAATAAAAAGAGCCCGGACGATCTAAAAGTCCCAGCTGACAAATGCAGATTGATATATGACACGCCACAGTCCCCTTTGAAGTCTCGTATTTTATGTCATGGAGCAAAACATGTATAAAGTGACCATTTTATACAGATCCTCGGAAGTTCGCATCTTTCCGTCTATATAGAAACAGTATAAGGGGATCAAGTAAATTTGGAGATGCTATATAGCGTTTTAGTCAAGACACCCGCCTGCAGCTGGTGAAACTCCTTTGTCTTGTGAAGGAAAAAAGTGAGCGATTGTTTAGCGCGTATACTGAAGTTATATTTTCGTATTGTGAGTTTTCTTGTGTCTTTTATCCGTACAGTGTGTCTCCTACAGTTGGGATGATACTGTAACATAAATAACTAAATAAATGGAAAATTATAAATTTTGCCTGTTTATATCGAAGATGATTCTAGTTCCGCTAAAATTTTGGTATATATGTATTAAGTTAATGTAGGATTTTTACAATACTCGATCTATTTATTACATCTGATAATTAAATAAAGTTTTATGAAATGCATTCATTTCTCATCATTTTATGCAAAGTGAATAGTTTATCTCGTAAACAAGTACACTTCGTTTTTAGTACGTTAGTAGTAATCGTAAAATAATAGTTAGTAATCGTCATAATTCAACTAAAGTTGCGTTTTTTTTATTTATAAAACTTAGTATTCTAACTTGACAGCCCAATGGAAAATAAAATAGACGCTTCCTATTTTTTTTTTTTCGAAAAGGCTTGATTTCTATTTTGCGGCCAGTTCGACAAACAAAACTTTTGGCGGTAAAAGTTTAAAACTGCAGAATCTGCCCAAAATAGAAAATGTGGCTAAAATTAACAATGGCTACCGTATGCACGGCTAAACAGTTTTTCACGTGGTTCTTGATTTTGTTTTAAATACGGGGAATTCTTTTATAATTTTCCTTGTTTTAGTTTTAAATTATATATTAATTGTTTTTATATATTTTTTTTATTATTTCTGCAGACATAGGCTTTTGTACAATATTAAAACTGTACTGCTTATTCTTATTTTTATAAATATTATATATAAAGAATAGATAAAATAACATTTGAAAGTGTAAAACGTTTGTAACGTCTTATGAACTTTAATGCTTTTACATTTCTATGGTAATTTTAATTTTCATGGGTTTGTAATATAATAGCGGTCTGTAAGACATGTTTTCAATAATGTATCATATGTTGGTATGTACACAAAGTATATACAGACATCATTGCAGTGGTCGTATATCAAGACATTAAACTACGAATGACCAGTTTATATTATTGATCTATGGTCTCCAAAGTCGTTAACAACTAGATAGAGGTATTGTATGTTGAATCAATTTCAATTTATTCTTTTTAGTTCCTATTATGGGTCATTATATACCTTTTTACAACAAGTTCTCAGAAAACGAACACACAAGTATTAATTTATTCACAAGAATTATTTAAAAGAGAGTGTTAAAGAATATATATGTGTTAACAAATATTAAAATGTTTCTTAATAATTTGATCATAATATACCCTTGAAATTATGCCTTCGCTGACAGGATATTTCAGCATTACAACAAATTATAATAATCTTCAAGGTTTGCAAAAAAAAATGAGAAACCCACTGACTTTCTGTCGATGGATATTCTCAGAATTGAGTTATATATATATTTCCGAGTCAATGCAGTGGTAGTTTTGACTATGGAAAAATATTTACTTAAAACTTATTTTCAACGAATCATTTTTAATTCATTTTTCTTTAAAAACGGTAGGTAAATTTATAAAAAAACAATATTACATTTGCATTATTTAGTTATATAATAAAAAAAACTGTTGTGTAAAAAAAGTTACGATAAAACATGAATAAAAAGAGACTTTAATTGAACGTACTGGAACATAATACATCCATTACTTTATCGTTTCATTAATTCATTTTGAGAGACGGTAATGTTTTTCTGTGACATGAAAATATAAAATGAGATAAAAATATCTGATTATTTATTTACAAAATTAATGATATATGAAAAAAAAAACAATTGTGACCAAATAATTTTTGAGTAACAATTACTCGCTTGAACTTGAAAATTAAAACGTGTAAATACCATAAAATTAACAATACTTGAAAAACATTTCGTTTGAACTCAACTCAAGCAACACTAATAACTCGTTAAACGCGCTGTATGATCTCATTAAAACAAACGGTTAAAAATAATTCAGATGGAATCCATGCAGAGTTCATCAATTTTCCACTTTGATTGCTCTTAGTTCACACTAAAATAATAGAACACCCAAATTAAAAGAGTAATTCAAAAGTATATCTCAAAACTTAAATCAAACTCCATCTCATACTATCAAATATTCAAGCTTTCACGCCAAGTCATGTATAAAATATCTTGAAGGCCCGAGTCTTTAGCTAAAGCCACGCGTCTCAATAATTAAAACATCGTTATTATACAGTCCCACTGGATCCGGCTGCACTAATTGAACAAAGTTTTCTGCCCATTAAAACTATTCAAATTTTGCCGACACGAGACTTCAAGCCTTTTCGTGGTTAGTACTGCTTGCCTCTGAATTCCTATATAAAGAATATTTTAATGATTTAAAACTGTTTTAAAATCACCATGTGTAAAATTACCTAATTACTAATTAATAAAATTTAAAAAAAAAATATTATATAATTTTAATATTTTCTTTTAAAAATATCATAATCTGGATCCGAAGACTATTTTGGTCTAAGAATTTAGGACTAGCAATTGTGATAAGGCTTGCGGAGTCAAATGAATTTACATAAAACTCGACGTCGGCGCAAATTATTATTGACGAAACCCTAATGACGAATTTGCATCGAGGAGGAATTTGTATTGGTATTGAGAAATTCCAAAGAAATTATTTTTGAAAAGAGGTACTTTAAACTGCTAAGCCCTAAACAAACTGTTATAATAATATTATAAGAGTTCAATGTTAGAAAAATCACTCAAAGAATGAGTAAAGTTATAAATTTAAAAATAAAGTTGTAATTTTTAAAATCCTGATACTAATGAGAAAATATTTTTAATGATATTTGTTCTGTTTTCAATGGCATATAAATAACAAACCAAGTTTTATTAAAAGAGACGAAATAAAGACGAAGTAACTGGAGGATACTTGATCAGCTAGGGTGAATAAATTAACATTAATACAGCCTGCGGACAATAGGGTGAAATGGATGGAAAATAATTTAATCGTATCGTATTGATAAGGATGGTTATCTTTATTGGAATGAGGAGTATTTAATGAATCATTATAAATGAAGTAAATACTTAATCGTCTTTTGCTATAAATAAAATTAGTCAATAATGTTCAAATTAAAATAAACATGTTATTCATAAACTCTTGTCTTGTGTTTTTATTTTGTTAGACATTTTAAAAATTGCTGTTACATATGTATCATTTTCGTTTTAAATAAATTTTTTCACAAACAACATGTAATAATATCCTAATATGATACTCTTACAAAATCTGAAGAAAGATAGTAGTTTAAACTACAATGACAAATAAATGCAAATTATCCCCAGGTATGCTTTGTGTACTCCACAGTTATTTAAGTGTCGTTTTTATTATAGTTGTTAGTTTTATTTCAAATCAAGACACTTGAAAAAACATTTACTAAACCATTGAACAATTACTCAGTTTTATCTTGTTCAATTACGAATTGTCCAATTTTTTGGGTAAGCATAAAAAATGAGTGGAATAATTAACATTTTTGAAAATAACTAAAATCAATAACAAAACCACTCAATGTGTATTAAAATAAGACATGTGTTATCACAAAACGTATAGAATAATCGGCTTGTACAATAGGCTCAGTTTGAGGAATAAAGTTGTATAAAGATATTGACTTGAACCAAAAACTTTTCCATTAAAAACTTCAAACGATATGTTTTTAATTTTTTGTGTGTATGTATGATGCCGTGTGCGCGTGTGTGTCTATGTGTTTGTGTGTATGTATGATGCCGTGTGCGCGTGTGTGTCTATGTGTTTGTGTGTATGTATGATGCCGTGTGCGCGTGTGTGTCTATGTGTTTGTGTGAATGTATGATGCCGTGTGCGCGTGTGTGTCTATGTGTTTGTGTGTATGTATGATGCCATGTGCGAGTGTGTGTTTTTGTGTTTTAAAACGTCCTATGTCCATTACATTAACAAACCCAGTCTTGGTTCCCCTACAAAATTACAACTGTTTCATCGCTTTGACGGTTGAGTTATTTCACTTAGTGCTTTTATAAGATGTTTATAAAGGTTTTATAAGATGTTTATAAAGTTCTTAGCTCTGCTATTTTATAAATGATAAATATTAATTAGTTTATTAATTTTAAACGAGAACATGAATACGCAAATTAATATTCATTATTTTGTATAGAACAACAGTTTCGTAAAAATTTAAAACTTTATTTGCCTTTTTTTGCCAAATTACGCTATTATGTAATTAGTGGTGCTAATAATAGTAAACTGATGACCCAAATTATATAAAATGTGTTGAGAATCAAATCTGGTTCAAGTATAACTATTTAGCCATTAACTTTGAATTTTCAAGGGTCAAACTTGAAGTGTAGCTTTTGGTATACTTAAAAATAAAACCTGATATATATTCTTAACTATTTCAGACAACAGATGGCGTAAGTTTGGACGGGCCTCAATAGTTTATATTCATGAGAGCAGTTGAAAAGTGTGTATCTAACACTACAAGTTACGACTTAGTCGAAGTCGAAGGCTGACTAACATTTAAAATTATTTAATATTATTCTCTAATCTTTGTTCAATGTAATGATTTTTATTTGAGAAATCTTTTAAAAGATTTTTTATTTGAAACTCTACCTTTATTTAAATTTAGAGAAAAATAAAATGTAGTACATTTAATGAATTATATCTCTAACGTTTCACTAATTAAAAGTCTCATGATCAAAAGATCCCAACAAGCAAATGAAGACTGATATATGACATGAACAGTTCTCCTTGAAGTTTCGTATTTTATGTCATGGAGCAAGACAGGTGTAAAGTGACCATTTTATGCAGACCCTCGGGAATGCGAATCTTACCGTCTATATCGCTAGAGTATAAGAGGTTTACTAAACTTGGAAATGCTATAAAGCGTGTTACTCAAGACCCGCTACGCGCCTGTATTAAGCTAATCTCCTTTATCTGATGAAGGAAAAAAGTGAGCGATACTTTAGCGCAAATTCTAATTTTACTTTTTCATGTGGTGAGTATTATTTGGTGTTGTGTATGTTAAAGTCATATATGGTCTGTTCATACTGAAGGTTTGGTCAGAATAACCCAATTAGAATTTGATTATATGTATTAAGTAACCTTTTGATTTCATTTCATTTCTTTTGAAGCAAACAGAATTGTTAAGTAAAAATACTTTTATTTCTTTAGTATATTAGTGGTTGAAAATAATTTAAATGTGATCCAAGTATGTTGCTTTTTATAATTACGTAAAGAATATAAATTGTCATTTAACAAATAATAATCATATTTTTTAATTCAATCAGCACCAAAGCCCCAAGCACCTACGTACACTATTTTAATGTTTTATAAGCTGTCGAATTGACAGCACAGCGGAATATAGAAAAGACGCTATATTTTCAAATTCTTGTAAAAGGTTTGATTTTTATTTTGCGGCCAGTACCACCTAGCTTTTCGTTTCGTAAATTAAACAAATCTATTCACGTTAAAAGTTTAAAAAAGAATCTGCCCAAGACGAAACTTGGCTGGAAGTAACAATGATTACCATCGCAAAGCTGAACACATTGTCACGCGTTATATGGAAGTATTCATTTTGTTTATAATTTTGATAGCTTTAGTTTTTGAAATCATAGGCTTGTTGCAATGTTATATCAAGTTTTGAATATAAAATAATATAACAGTAATCGTAATAATACGTTTTATTTTAGCTGTGTTTGATTATTTTTGGAGCTTAATCCATAATTATTATTTCCAGGAAGCTGTTATTTCGTTTGTTATTAGTAATTTTGTTTTCGTATCACGAAAATCTTTTAGAGTAATGTAATGCTAGTATAGTAGATATTATATACTTAATAATAATAATATATAAAAAATTTTTTCATTATGACTTTGTGAAGTCAAATATCTTGTCATATTACTCTGCGTGGTCCTATCACTTTATGATACAGAATCTTTCTCACTTTGCTGCAGTGATGGAGTATCTTCTAAATTATACCTGTACTAAAATTAATTTTTCGTTTCTGTCTTAACACAAAATATACCCCTTAACACAATCTTGATATTAATCAGTAGATAGGTATTAACCTATCTAAACAGTAATTTTTCAATTATGCAATATTGCCATAAATATTTTTAAATATGAACCATACTATTTAAATTATGTTAAGCTAAAAAAATTTACGAGATATTCACTTTTAGAAAAATTTTAATTTATAACACAATCATGCTTGAGTTCTTTTAAATACATACTTGGTCCCCAAAAATTATAAAAAATAAAACTATTTTAACTTTTACCTTCTCCAGCTCTTAATGTCACAAATAATTTATTTCCATTATCTCTATTTGTTACAATAATCTCAAAATATAATTCTAGCTTATTTGAGCAAAATACACATTGAAATACATAGCAAGTTTAGAATAACTGCTAATCTGGCTCGGCTATGAAAGTCTAAGCAATAGTTCCATATAGTTTTATGTTTCATAAAAAATACAAAACTATTCGTCTTAAGTGTTTTAATATTATGAAGGTGAAACTAACAGTGGCTATCGTCTGCTCTACTGAAATCACGGTCATAGCTATTAAGTATGTAGATATACATTTTTTTAATTCGTACGATCTAAAAATGCATTTGGTATAGATTTTATACATTTATTATAGGAATCTGAATATTGCGTGGAAAATGATTGAAGTAGACTTACTGTTAATTTTGATTTCAATAACATCAATATTTTCTTTGATGTATTCTTGAATAATAAATCAAAGAGTTCTTTATATGTGTTGGACGATAAACAATATCAACGATGGTAGATTCTTAAGGGCACGTAGAAATGCCAAGCGATGGCCTGCTTTATTACATCATGGGCAATTCAGAAGCGATATTATATATTTTTTTTAATAATTGCGATCGATTGAGTCTTAATACTAATACTGATATTTGCACTATTTATTTTCGTAAAAAAATATAACAATTATGTTAACAAAAATATTTATTTAAAACTGATTACGTTATCTACAGTCAGAATGTCGAAAAAAAAACAAACTTAATAAAACTTATTTTAATTAACGGAATTACAACTCTGAACTTATTAACTAGTGCAATTTATTATGACAAACAATTAATGCATATTGAAAATTATATTATGGGTTATTATAATAATAATTGATAATCTGCAATTTGGCATTCTGTCATGATGACACAATATAAACCAGGTGAATAGAATTCACTTAAAATATGGAAGGAATTTGAATATCAGCAATTCTCCTGGAAGAGGTCTACGTAAGTTAATAAAATAACAGTGATATGAACAAAGAATATGTCAACATAAAGATGGCATAACGAATTTTTATATTCAGAGTAACATTAACTAAATGTAAGTAAAGTTAAATAAGTCTGCGAAGTTTTAAATAATAGAACATCAAGAATGGCAAAGAACTTGGTTTTATATATTGCTAGTTAACACAAAAAATAATATAAATTATAAAATGGATAAAACTCCATATTTATTTTATGACTCAATGTTATTATAATATATATTTTTTTTTGTGTAAAACAGTTTTGATTGATGTTATTTCAATATCGATTTCAGAGAATAAACTAAAAACCTCGCAACAGTTTATTTTTTTTGTTCTTTGCTGATTTTTAATTTAAATTTTCTGTATTCTGAATAAGAAATATTGTTTTAAACAAAATTATCCTCAGTGAATTTTGCAATAATATATCACGTGTTTGTATGTACACAGAGTATACACAGACATCATTACAGTGGTCGTATATCAAAACATTAAACTACTAACGACCTGTTTATATTATTGGTCTATAAAGTCGTTAACAACTTGACAAAGACATTGTACAATCAATTTCAATTACTTCTATAAAAATTACATTTTTTTTTTACATTTACCAAAAAACTCCCAGAAAATCTTAAATTATGAACGTATATAACAGGTTTTAGAAAAATGTGGTGTTGGTAAAATAGACGTTTTAAAGAAACATTTATGTGGTAATAGATATTATGTTTTCGAATATTTATATTCTAATGTACCCTGGAAACGAGAACTTCGATGGCAGGATCTAAACAAATTGTAATAATGTTTCAGTTTTGTAACAAAAAAAAACAAGTCTGACTCACTTTCTATCGCCAGCTCTTCTCATTGAGTTACATATTTTTTCGAATCGGTTGCTTTGACTATTCCGATAATAGAGAAATATTTATTATATTTTTCTCTAAAACATTTTTTTTTTTGTTGAAATTTAAGATAAAATAAAGAGCTATATATTTTTTTCTATTGTATTTTATAAGTTATATAATAAAAAACAGTTCTGTATTGAAAGTTATGAAAATTCATGAATAAAAAGAGACGTTAAGTGAACTTATTTGAACATAATATATCCATTATACGTTTGACCCCGTCTATGTGATCTCACTTTATCACTTCATCAATTCATTTTGAGAGACGGTAATGTTTTTCTGTGACATGAAAATATAATATGTGATATCATATTTTTATATAACAATATTTATAATATATTTGATAACCAATCTATGTGTACACGTCACGTGTATTTATGTCTACACGAATATCTATGTCTACACGAATGGAATAAAATATGAAAAACTATTCAAATCATTAATTTCAAAAATGTAATGACATTTTCTAAAACAATTAAAGACAAAGTAACAAATTCAAAAATGAAAAAAAAATATCGTTTGAAATTTATTATAAAAAACAATACTTGACAAACAATAAACATTTGGTTTGAAGTCAGCTCAACTTAACTAATTAACTCCTGTAACGATATGTATGGTCTCATTAAACCAGACAGTTACAAAATAAGTTAACAGCGATCCATATAATGTACGTCAAATATCTGACTCTGTTCACTTTGCGACAACAATTTTACTAGTACTGTTTACCATTCCTCGGTCTCATTAACAAGTATTCCTACACTCGTTAATGAGTCTGAGTGTGCAATCTATTTAAAACTGAGCAATTATTTTATATAAGCCATAACAATTTTAAACTACTATATAATTTGAATTATTGTTATTAAAATGTGTGAATTCAGATATTTATTTTCACACCGTAAATATATTATTTTAAACTATTATAATTGGATAGCCTGGCTGCGCTCATTTTGAAACAGTAGGAATTGGATAGACTAGTTTCAAACCCATGCGGATTATTATATAAAATACTGTAAATATTATTTGAGAATAAATATTTTTTTTTTAATATTTTTTTATTTAAGAAATTTGTAATAAGAAACAATGCCGAATACGGTTACTAAATCCAGTTTACAGAACAAGGAACGCTCTAGAGTGTCAAACGCGAGATTTTCGGTGAAACAAATTTGCAGATTAAACTTTTATCACTGCGACTTATATACGAATAAAGTTTTACAGTTGCAGCTGAAATTATTTAATAATTTAAGCGATTTCATGAACTTGTTTTCTTTTGTTATTTAACATTTAAAAGTTAATGGCCATGACATGATGAATTAAATATAGAATTGAAATTTTTCAACTTAAGTACATTATTTAATTTAAAGTAGTTACAAATAACTTCAAAATATTTGAAAAAATATATAAACAAAAATTCAGTGCAAAATACAAAAATAATACAGTGTAATGAATTTATGATTGAACATATAAGGTATCCTTTTTAATAACTTACATATAATAAAAATATTTAAATTAAAAAGAAAACATAAAACTGATTTACACTAAAATAAAGTAAAAAAAAACGAGTTTGGTTGATTGATATTCTAGAGCAATAAACATTTAGTATCGTTATCATATTAAATGTTTTCAAATTAAGATGGTCAAAAAGGTAAAACCATCAATTTAATAAACTTTCATTGCTTTAAGTTCACACCAACAAAATAACATGAAACAGTAACACATGATATAAACAAGTAATTAAAAAGTATATCTCAAAACTCTAATCAAACTCCATCTCATAATCTCAAGTATTCAAGTTTCACGCCAAGTCATTTCTACAACAACTTGAGTCTTTATCTGAGGCCACGCGCCTCAATAATTAAAACATCGTTATTACACAGTCCCACTGGATCCGTCTGCACTAATTGAACAAAGTTTTTGGCCATCTCATTAAAACTATTCAAATTTTGCCAAGACGAGACTTCAAGCCTTTTCGTGGTTTGCATTGTTTGCGGTGCTTCTGAATTGCTATCTTGAGAATAGTTAAATGATTTAATATTGTTTCAAATATACGATGAAATAAAATTATTTAATAACTAAATAATATAATTCTTAATTTTTGAATGGAAGAAATAAATATATTGTGGAATATATAATATTTTCCTAGATAGATTTTTAGATATCAGAACCTTAATCGTAAAAATGAAATACAACATATGTTTGGTTGTAAAATTATAATAAATTATTGATTGTTTTTAAAATTATTCAACTGATAAAGAAATTTTCAAACCGAACCGTTTATTGTAACGATTTTTTAAAATCCTGAGCTGAATGACAAAAATATTTTGACGAATTTCGTTTCAATTCGTTTTTTCTTTTAATGGTACATAACTCTGAGCTAGAATTATTAAATCAACATTAATACAGCCTACGGATAATAGGGACAAATTGATGGACAATAATGGATGGATTTCCTTATAGGAATGAGGTATATTTAATGGATCATTAGAGATATTATTCATATCTACTTCAAAATCTCTCGTATAAATATCCTTTAAAGATAGTTTGAAGGAATCTAAAAAGTCAGTAATAATTATTATTATAAATTACTCTGCTTCAATAAACGTAGATTATCCCAAGATAGGCTTTTTTTACCTGAATTGTATGAAAAGGATTCTGGCTATTTTGGTTGTCAATTTTATTCCAAATCAAAGCACTTGAAAAACATTTACTAAAACGTAGCACAGTTACACAATTTTGTTTTGTACAATGTCAAACGCACTATTCCATTTTTTTACAAGCATAAAAAAATTACCTTATATTTATTTATTTATCTTTTTGTAAATGTCTGTGAATGAACAAATTAAGAACATACAAAAATCGTACTTATCGCCAAAAGTAGATTTCTTCTAGACAACCTTAGGCTTAGATTTTTTTAACAAATATGGTGAATATTTTTTGTAGCAATTGAAAGAAAGTACAATAGAGCTCTAAGAGAACTGAGAAGAGAGCCAGTTATATTTTTTTATTAAGTTCTTTAACGTTAACAGACCAAAAAAATGTATAACCCAAAAGTACTCTAAGATATTTGACGGTGGAACAGTAAGGTATAGGTACGCCGTTATACACAATCGGAGGGAGATTTTTGCCAATCAATTTTTTTCGGTCCATCTATACCGTACCATACCATACATCCATACCGATGTAAATATGTAAAACCCAGCAGGTATTTTTTTGCCAACTAATAATTTTTGATCTCGTGGCGTATACCCTGAATATACACCCTGTTCAAAGTATTATCACTATTTTATAAGGCGGATAAGGCTGTAAATGGGGTTTAAGTTAGAAGGTTGTATGATACGTATAGCGTACAGTATGGTTCCTTAAATTATAATACGCTAAAATTCGTGCTGAATTTTGACCACGACACTTTTTACGAAAGACAAAAATTTATCCTTTATCGAACAATGAAGACTTAATCATAGTTTTCTAAAGTATTGAATTCTTAAATTACAATATTGTTAAGTTTTAAGTTCTATAAAAATCAGCTATATGTTATCACGGAATATACAAATTCATAAGGTTCTACAATAGACTAAGTTTAAGTAATAAAGAAGTTGTATGAGCATATTGACGTGAACGAGAAACTTTTCCCTTTAAAACTTCAGAAGTCATGTTTTTAATTTCCGAAAGAGTAAGCATGTGATAGAAGTCCTTTTTAACTTTCACATACTGGCACGTGGAAACTTTGTTGTTTTACTCAACAATATCTTTTATTACTTCACAGTGAATTTTGTAAACATTAAATATACAGATATTAAATGTTATAAGATTTTAATAAACATTTATTTAACAAGATAAGTAAAATTTTTTGGTATTTGTAGAAATCTTTCAATTTGTTGGAATGTTGTAAACCAGGTCTTAAAAATCTCGATTAATTATTAACCGTTTTGATAGGTGTAAGTTTTCAAAGAGAACGTAATTTAATTAATGAAAGTTTACATCAAACGAATATGACGTCTTAACATAAGCTAAACTCTTTACCTCCTCTTTAGTGTAGATACGTGTGTGTATGTATATATTCATGTGTGTGTATGTTGTATTTCCTACGTCCATTACATTAGGAACCCTTTGCATTAGTGATGCTTAGTCTCGGTGCCGCTACGAAATTACACCTTTTAATTCGCTTTGACGGTTAATATATTTTACTTGGTGTTTGTAAATTAAGGCGCAAAGAGTGCTTCGGTTTCATTAGATGAATAAATGTTGTGAGTTGAGTTATTTTATGAATTATGAATGTGAATTGGCGTATTTTGTTTGTTTTAAACGACATTTATGTTTTATAAAGCAATTGTGATAATTATTTACAAACTCAAGAGCTGTAATTGTCACAGAGAAATATGAAATGGTTCTATATTTATTGTGGTTCTTGACATATAATGATTTTAATATAATTTAACGAAATATGTGTCTTGCTGCTTAATGTATAACATACAATATACAAGAAATGATATGGCGTAGAGAAACTATATAGTTTAATATAATAGAAGATAAAAATTGGTGGGATCAAAGCTGTAAGCTGTAAGATGTAAGATCAAAGTACAATTATTTTGCTATTAACTTTGAATTTTCTTGACTGAAACTGGAAGTGTAGCTTTCAGTATATTTTTAAATCAAACCTGAGAAATGTTCTTAACTATATCACACAAGAGATGGCGTACGTTTTGACAACCTTCGAAAGTTTATCTATATGAGTTCAATAGAAAAATGTGCGGCTACTATTGCAAGTTCTGATTTACTTAGCCGAAGTTGGCTACTCACATCTAGCCTTTGTTAAATATTATGATTTATGTTTGGGATATCTATTGAGAGATTATATGTTTTTATAATAATTTTTTATTTTGTTGTATTGTTAAGAAATATTGCTCCTACAAATTGAATTATCTATTTATATCGCGAGTAAATCGTAATAAATATTAAATTTCATTTAAATAGTACAATAGCCGAGCCCTGGCAAATCTACAGACAGACACATTTATTTAACAGATAATTTAATAAATATACTAATAGATTCCAGCGGCTTTTTTCGCATATTATATAAAAATAAAATTGTACTGGATGAATGTCAGATTTTTTGTTTGTGTTTTTTTAATCAGGTTTAATTATTAAATTACAAGTGAAACCCGAGCTCAGTAATAAAAATCTTTTAAGAAAATACAAAAAAAAATCTACAGAGCTAAAATTTGGGTTTCTTGGAATACAATACCTATATTTATAGGTGGAATACAATACCTATATTTATTTTTAGGTGGTAGAACCTAGCTGTAGTCATCTGACTACAGCTCGTATTGGGCTGGCTCGTCCGGGGAAGGACCACCCTCTCACAAAAGATCGGCGTGAAGTAACCAAACTTATTTGGTTATGTTCCGTCCGGTGAGTGAGAGCTTCCGGAAGCCCAACTCCCCCCTTCTCCTCTCCTCCGCCAAAACATGAATGCGGCTACTAAAATAAATATACCCCAGGAGGGTACCGGCTTTCATGAAGCCGGAGAATCCCTCCCCGAGCAAAATCGGGGAAACCACTCTCCGATTTTGCTCGGGCAGCCCGTCGTATCTGGGGCGGGCAAAGTATCGCATTTTGTGTTTACAGAGGGCAAACGACGAGGAAACAGAGCGGCACCCCGCTCCACTTTAAATGTGGATTTTTGCAACATCCGGGGACTTCACTCTAACCTAAACGCCGTCCACTACCACCTTGAGACGGCGCAGCCGGCCTTGTTGTTTTTGACGGAGACGCAGATATCTCAACCTAGCGACACAGCGTACCTTTCATACCCCGGGTATAAACTTGAACATCATTTTATACCACACGCCGGGGTATCTGTGTTCGTGAGGGAGGATATCTGCTACCGTCGCCTCCAGATTTTTGAAGGTCGGGATCTGTCTTTACTTTGGCTGCGCGTGGACATGGACGATCATGTCAGAGTCTACGCGTGCCTCTACAGGTCCCACAGTGGTAATGCAGAAACGGAGCAACTCTTTGGCCATGTTCAGGCGAAGATTGACGAACTGCTTTCACAGACTCCCTCAGCTGAAGTCATAGTCCTCGGGGACTTCAACGCGCACAATGCCGAGTGGCTAGGGTCGCGTTCCACTGACTACGCGGGGAGATCTGTGTTTAACTTTGCTCTGGCAAATGGTTTGTCCCAGTTGGTTCAGACGCACACCCGTCTACCAGACGTGGACAGCCACATGCCCTCTTTGTTGGATCTTCTGCTGACTACACATCCCGGAAAGTACCAGGTTATTGTTGAGGCCCCCCTTGGGTCCTCCGATCATTGCCTGGTGCGGAGTGTAGTGCCACTTCAACGTCCGGCTCGCACAACACCTGCGACCCGTGGCGTTTGGCACTACAAGTCAGCAGATTGGGATGGAATGCGGTCTTTCTTTGCATCCTACCCATGGGGGCCGATTTGTTTCTCTTCCGATGATCCCAGTGACTGCGCTGCGGCTGTGGCTGATGTGATACTACAGGGCATGGAACTATTCGTTCCAAGCTCTGTGGTACTACTTGGTGGCAGATCGCGGCCTTGGTTTGATGCGTCTGTCAGGGCTGCAGCAGCCGGCAAACGGCAGGCGTACCGGGCTTGGGCTAAATCGATAGTCACAAGGGATCCGAACTCAAGAGTTCTGAAGAGGAAATATAATCGTGCCTCCAGATTCTTCAAACGGCAAATCGCTAGAGCAAAGTTCAAGCATGTCGTCAAAATTGGGGATCAGTTGGCAAGGTATCCACCAGGCACGCGCAAGTTCTGGGCGCTTTCTAAAGCCACTCTGGGTAACTTTTGCCAGCCGTCCCTACCGCCATTGCATACGGGGAATGATTCTCTGGCCCATACGGCAAAAGAGAAAGCCGATCTCTTGGGCACTCTTTTTGCCTCAAACTCGACTTTGAACGACCAAGGGAAAACACCGCCTACCATCCAGCGGTGTCAGAGTTCAATGCCGGAAATAATTTTCCGGCAAAAAACCATTCGTCGTTCTCTACTTTCCTTGGATGTTCATAAGTCGAGCGGGCCGGATGGTATTTCCCCATTGGTGCTACGAACGTGTGCCCCTGAGTTGACTCCAGTGCTAACGCGTTTGTTTCGGCACTCCTATCTCAAAGGCGTAGTCCCGGTCTCGTGGAAGTGTGCCTTTGTCCATCCGATCCCTAAAAAAGGTGATAGCTCGGATCCGGCTAACTACAGACCTATCGCCATCACCTCTCTTCTCTCCAAAATAATGGAGAATATCATAAACCGTCAGCTCCTCGCGTACCTCGAGGATCACCAGTTGATCAATGACCGGCAATATGGCTTTCGCCATGGTCGATCGGCTGGTGATCTTCTGTTATATCTCACACACCGTTGGGCTGCGGTTATTGAAAGCAAGGGAGACGGTCTGGCAGTTAGTCTGGATATGGCGAAAGCCTTCGATCGTGTATGGCATAAGGGGCTTCTTTCGAAGCTTCCTTCCTATGGGCTTCCCGAGAGTTTATGCGAGTGGATTACCAGCTTCCTCACTGGGCGGAGCATACAGGTCGTTCTCGACGGTTTTTGCTCGGACCCCAAGCCCGTGAACGCTGGTGTACCCCAAGGCTGCGTGCTATCCCCAACCCTGTTTCTCCTGCACATCAATGATATGTTGGATATTTCCAACATACATTGTTATGCGGATGACAGCACTGGGGATGCGGTATATTCCGGCCGTGCAGGTCTCTCTCGGGAAAACGTCGACGAGTGCCGAAAGAAACTTGTGTCTTCTATAGAGACCTCCCTGGGGACGGTCTCAGAATGGGGTAAACTGAACCTCGTTCAGTTTAATCCCCTAAAGACACAGGTTTGCGCGTTTACCACTAAGAAAACCCCATTTGTCGTGTCGCCGCTCTTCGATAGCACACCCCTCATCGCCTCGCCAAGTATCAGAATACTGGGACTCGATATTTCGAGCGACTGTCGGTTTCGTGGTCATTTGGAGAGCAAGGCCAAGTTGGCCTCGATGAAATTGGGTGTGATCAATAGAGCGAGGCAGTATTTCACTGCTGGCCAAAGACTTGCGCTCTATAAGGCGCAGGTCCGGCCACATATGGAGTACTGTTCTCATCTCTGGTCCGGATCACCCCAATATCAGCTTCTACCTTTTGACCGCGTACAACGGAGAGCCGTACGGATTGTCGGAGACCCGGTGCTCTGTGAACGGCTGGACTCTTTGGCATTGCGTAGAGACGTGGCTTCCTTGTGCGTCTTCTATCGCATTTACAACGGGGAGTGTTCCGAAGAGCTATTTGATCTGATGCCTGCCGCCGAATTTCATCACCGCACAGCACGTCACCGCCTTCATTACCATCCTTACCACCTGGATGCATGGCGTTCTTCAACTGTGCGGTTTGCAAGAACCTTTCTTCCACGTGTCACAAAGATGTGGAATGAGCTTCCTTCGGCGGTGTTTCCAGATCGATACGACATGGGTACCTTCAAAAAAGGCGTTTATTCCTATCTCCAAGGCCGGCAACGCTCTTGTGAGTCTTCGGATGTTGCAAGAGTTCATGGGCGGCGGTGATCACATATTATCAGTGACCCGCATGCTCGTTTGCCCTCCTTTTCCATAAAAAAAAAAAAAAAAAAAAAAAAAAAAAAAAAAAATTATTACTATATATAGACAAATAATTGTACAAGAAAGTATGTTTTATAAGTCCGTACATTATAAAATTCTCTTAACATATATGATAACACAACTATTCGGATATAATAAGTTGCGGCCTTAATAAAACCTCTATTGGGTTTGTTTCAACAAATTGTTACTGAGGAATTTAACATAAATCGAGGGTGAAAAGGGGTAGCCTTTTCTCCTTGATTACACATTGAGGGCAGTTAAGGGCGACCGCCCTTGGAAAAAAAACTCTTTAAATTTTAGACAAAGAATAGTTATTTTGAATTTAGTCTGTTGTAGAAATATGCTAGAATCAAAGCAACTACATGTTTTTGTTCACAGTACAGATGACAGTGAAAAAAAAACACTAACATATATGTTTTATAAAAACGATTTAACTATAATTTTAAATATAATTTAATATATAATAGCAACTGCTTTTAGTTTGTTACAAAACATTATATTAAAATACTCTGCGGACCGCCTGAGGCAAGGACTGTCCACTTGGAAAATTTTGTGGAGAATTAAATAAACTCTTTTTGTATAAAAATTCCATTTGA
The DNA here is from genome assembly GCA_959347395.1 of Mechanitis mazaeus. Lineage (NCBI taxonomy): Eukaryota > Metazoa > Arthropoda > Insecta > Lepidoptera > Nymphalidae > Mechanitis > Mechanitis mazaeus. The sequence goes on from OY365754.1 coordinate 12,231,606, forward strand.
CATTTTAATGTTTTTTAAATTCAGATAACGAAATCAATTGTTAAGAGGGTCTAATATTATTTTTTTTTTAAAGGTCGGGTTAAAAAGAGATATGCACTGATTAATTTTATAAGTTGTTTTTTGTAATTATACATTTGTTCTTACAAATATAGCACAAATTGTTTTTTGTTTTTCACAATTACTTAATTCTGCCAAATTTAAAATAATAGGACATCTTAAATCAGAGAAAATATGAGTTTACAGAAGTTTCTAGTTAATATATTTATATTCAAAAGATTATAAGACTTTAAATTTGTATATATATTTTTATAGTCTTTTTAAAAAAAAAAATTCTTGATGAACTTTTTAAAATAGAACTAGTCCATTTTAGTATACAGAATATTTCCATCTGGTAATTGACTAGTTCTAGATATTAACATATTAGTAGCGCGAACCAGACCTCAATTTTGACTCGCTACGCTCACAAAAGCTCGGTATGTTGAGCATATTCATCTATTTTTCAAGATGAGACCCATTATAACATTTTTTGTATTTTTGTTTCTGAAAAAAAAATATTTTCAAACCACCACCTGACTGATGTCTATAAGTGTGCAAATATAGAAATTTTCGGATATACCGGTTTTGATTGATGCTTGCACAAAGGACGCAGAAAACTCTCTCACAGAGAGCTTCGCTCGTTCCGCTCGCTTGCTCAATAAAAAATGATGGTTTAAAATAAAATATAAATTTTACAATTTAAAATATATTTTATTCAAAATGTGAAATTATTCTACCTAACTATTAGTAAAAGATTCAAATATTTTTCATTAATTAGTTTTCCTCTTATTTTTATTAGACTTTTATTCTTTTGTTGATCTAAATTTAATTTCGTCGTCAAAAGATCAATTAAAAATAATACATAGTTTTTTATATAATATTGCATATCTTTTTATCTGTCACGCTTTTATAGTTCTATTGTTATTTAAATTTTCATTGCTTTAATAAGGAAGTATTTTTAAATATATCATTAGTTAATTCTGCAATAATATATAATCATGTATTCTAATGTACACAGAGTATATACAGACATCATTGCAGTGGTCGTATATCAAAACATTAAACTACTAACGACCAGTTTATATTATTGATCTGTGGTCTCCAAAGTCGTTAACAACTAGATAGAGGCATTGTACAATTTTAATTTATTCTCTGAATTTTGAGTTCCTTTTAAGTCAATTTATACTTTATTACAAGTTCCAGGAAAACAATAAATTTAACTTTAACATATTTATATTTTTTATAAATGTTGAAGAACGTTTATAAAATGACCAATATAATAATGTTTACGAATTTTTTTATCATAACGCATCCTGCAAATGAGGCATGTGCTGCTAGAATATTTCAATATTATAATCAAACTATTGCAAGCTCGATGAGTGTTTTTCTCACGGGTTCTTCTCAAAATTGAGGTATATAGTTTTTTTGAGAGCCGGTGGTTGATTTGACTATGTAAAATAATATTATACTTAATGAATATTAATAAGAAAGGCAGTATTTTATTTGTATTGTTTATAAAAGTTATATAATAAAAAATTATTGCGTAATAAAAGTTATGAAAAGTTTTTAAAAAAAGAGACCCCGTCTATGTGATCTTACTTTACCACTTCATCAATTCATTTTGAAAGATGTTGATGTTCCGTGATATAAAAATATAAAATGTTATATCATATTTTCATATAAGAAATGAATATTTGGTAACCTATTCATGTATATGTAACGTCAGGGTCCGAGACAATTACTTTAAGTTTTTAAAATAAATTATCATAATTAACTATCGCAATCAATTATCGTAATTAATTAGTTAATAGGCAAGTGTGCACTGGGCAACGGTCGGCGAACAAAACAAGCCGAGTCTAGGCTAGGCTGCTCGTTGCTTGCAAACATTGATGGTGGCGCCGTCATATATAATATACTAATGAAATAATATGCGAAAAAAACTCAATCAAATAAGAATTTCTTAATTGTAATGACATGTTCTGCAACAATTAAAAGAGAATGGAACAAATTCATAAATATACAAAAATTTTGTTTAAACTTTAAACAATTACGAAAAAACAATTACGAAACACAATACTTGTAAAAAATTAACTTTTCGTTTGAACTCAGCTCTTGAAACAGCTAATTAACTCGTAAAACGAGATGTAGTGTCTCATTAAAACAGACGGCTTTGAAACAACTGAGCAGGAATCCATGCAGGGTTCATCAAACTTCTGAATCTGTTCACTTAACGACAATAATTTCACTTGTAATTCTTAACGTTGGAACACTCGTTTATAAGACTGAGTTTGAATGCTATTAAAAGTTATACAAATTTTTAATAAACCAGTTTTTAATCAGTCAGTTTATTTGTCACCTACCTCCAACTGCTAAGCCCATGGACAGAGTTACTGCGTTTTGTGTGCATCCTGAACTATGCCCGTAAACTCAGGAACCGTTGGAGGTAGGTGACAAATAAACTGACTGACTGACAGACACCATCATCTCGTCTTACCGCGAACACGTTTGCTGCAAATTCGAAACGTCGGTGTAAAAAAATGTATAAATAAACGCGAGTTACATCCGTAAAATAGTTTTATAGAAACATAATGTTTATATGGAAAATTTATTCCAATTTTTTATATTAAAATGTATGTATATCTAAATTTGTACACTGTAAACACATTTGTTTTCAAAACCATAGTTAATGAACTAGGGTCATGGTGGCATTTTGCCATTCCAAAAGTTAATGAAAAATACAATACCAATACCCGGAATATAAATTAAGAATCAAGTTTTAGGATGCTAACAAAGGAAGCGGGGGAGCGTAAACGCGAGATTTCCAGTGACACAAATTACAGCTGAAACTTTTATAACTTCGACATCATCCGCGACTTATATATGATTAATGTTTTGAAATATTTCTTGTACTTGTTTTTCTTTGGTTTTTAATTGTCATTTAACATTTAAAAGTTAATTGACATAATGACATTAAATATAAAAATAGAATGTTTGAACTACAGTATATTAATATTATTCAATTATAGTAAAAACCCCGGTTTTAGTAATTGGATTTTTTTGTAATATTTAAACGCTTTAAGGTGACCAGAGTAATTCTAGACACTTTTTAAAACATATATCTATGTGTGTGTGTGTGTGTGTGTGTGTGTATGTATATGTGTATATATGTATGTGCATTTTTTTTGGCTCCATTTTCTCACAACCTGATTATGCAATTGACTCTGTTATTTCTTTGATTCGTGTAACTTAGAACTTATTTCATTTATTAAATATTACATATTTCTATATAAATAATAGCGTTATATATAATATATAATTTTTGAGTTGAGCTTCATAGAATTGTAATGAATAGTGTATTTATCATATAGGATACGTAACAGATTTTTAATAAATAACATAAAAGTGGTTTGGACCAAAATTAAAAAAGTTAAATGTATACACAAACTAATTTGAAAAAAATGTTGATTGAAATTTTAGAGCAGGAAAATAAAATATTAGAACACATAAGATAAACCGGTAATTAAAGATATATCTTAAAACTCTAATCAAACTCCATCCCATAATATGAAGTATTCACGTTCTCATGCCAAGTCATCTTTAAAACAACTCGAAACCGCCGAGTCTTTAGATGAGGCCACGCGTCTCAATAATTAAAACATCGTTATTATACAGTCCCACTGGATCCGGCTGCACTAATTGAACAAAGTTTTCTGGCCATCTCATTAAAACTATTAAAATTTTGCAGACACGAGACTTGATAGTCTTTTCGTAGTTTATATTACTTGCTGTGCTTCTGAATTGCTATCTCGATAATAGGTATATGATTTAACACTGTTTTAAATGTACCTTGCCATTACACTACCTGATGGCTTACCAATATAATAAAAAAAATTAATTGGTGGTTATTATAATATTTTCTTAGATAGGTCTTTTGTAAATCAGAATAAAAAGATATATATGTATATCCTAAGATTATTTTGATATGAGAATTTTGGACAAACAAATATGATATAGCTTGCGAGTTCAAATGAATTTACATGTATTTAAACTTGACGTCCTCGCAAATTATTATTGTTTAGAGCCTAGTGAGTTATTTGCATCCACAAGAAGTTTGTATAGGAAATGAAAGATCCCAAAACAATGATGAGAGGATACTTTGAGATTTTTGGCCATAAAACAGAGGTTCGTTTTAGTTATAGCTTCTATTTCAAATAAATTTTCTACTGGTGTTAAATTATAATGAATAGTTAATTTGCTTCTATAATTATCCAAACAATTTATATGCAATGGCATGTAAATAACAAAAACCAAATTCTATCAAAAGAGACAAAATAACTGTAGGATACTTCAGCAGCTAGGGTGAATAAATCAACATTAATACAGACTGCGGACAATAGGAAGAAAGTGATTGAAAATAATTTAATCGTAACGCATAGGTAAGGTTAGTTTTATTTATAGGAGTGAGGAGTATTTTATTTATCTTTAGAGATCAAGTGAATATTTCAAAGAATTTGGTTTAAAGAAAATATATATTATTTTAAAAGAAAAATGTAAGAATATCCTACAAAAATAGTCTTAAAAAATCTTAAGAGGGTAGTAGTATAAATTACGAAGCCAGTAAACGCAGATTATCTTCAGATAGGCTTTTTACACTTCACAGTTTTTCGCCGCACGTCTAATAAAACCTGAATTGTATGAATAGGGTCATGTCTATTTAGTTTGTTTTATTTAAAACGTTTAAATTTAACTACAAAGTAGCACATTTAATTCAAATACGATTCGAATTATTTGAATTATATAATTTTTGACCAAGTAAAAAAAAATAACATGACATTTATTACCATTTTTGCAAATAACGTTTATAAATGTATATATAAAAGCGAACAGATGATGTCGATTCTGAAATCACACATAGACAACAATGGAGCAATAAATTTTGACAGATCAAAATAAATGTCCTAAACCAGGGTGGACCTTTTTGTCTTTATCATCCATCAAGATGTCCTCAAGTCCTAACTTTACCTGATCCCGTGGCATACACATTGAATTATATACACGCCTAGACTAGACTAAGGACTAAGGACTAGAAATTTACTTTTACCACACAATGAAGATTTTAAATTATAACTTTTCTAAAATAGTGAATTCTTGAACTAAAAATCGTTAAGTTCTTATGAGTTTTCGTATCATGATGAAAAATAACCAAAATATCATTTTTACTTTAATAAATAACAAAACCAGTTAAGATGTATCAAAACAATACATGTGTTATCACGGAAAATATAAATTTATAAACTTCTAGAATAGACAAACTTTGACCAATAGAGAAATTGTATGAAGACATTGAGTTGGAAGAGAAACTTTTCTCTTTAAAACTTCAAAAGGTATGTTTTTAATTTCCGAAAGAGTAAGCACGTGGTAGAAGTACTTTTTAACTTTCACACACTGACACGTAGAAACTTTGTTGAGTATAGAATATCTTTATTTACTTCACAGTGAACTTTGTGACAATTAAATATATTAAATATTGTAAGATTTTAAACACCTTTTTAACGGTTTCTAAAGGAAGAAGTATTAATCGAGAATGAATTTTAATGAATAAAAGAAATTAACACGATTTCTTGTATGACATTCATATATATTTTTTAACATAAGATAAAAATTTTACCGACCGCGTGTACAAGTGAGATCTGTGTGAATGTGTATGTGAAAGTTTTATGAAAACGTTCTACGTCCATTAAGAACTCCTTGAATTAGTGACTCTTAGTTTCAGTTCCGCTACGAAATTACAGCTTTTTATTCGATTTCATGGTGATGTTTGTAAATTATGGCTCAAAGAGTTCTCCGGTTTAAAATATTGTGAGTTATTTTATGATTAATTGAAATTAATTACAATTTTAATTAAAGGCTTTTAGGTATTTATTTATTTATATCAAAAATACGACACGTTTCTCTTTTACTACTATATAAAAGGGGTATATCTTAGAGAAACTAGATAATTTAATAACAACAATATTGATATAGAAAATAAATTACGTTATATACATTAGGAATCGAAACGGTTCCAGTACAGTTTTTTTGCTATTAAATCCGTATTTCCTAAAGTAAAACTTAAAGTGTAGCTTTCAGTATATTTAAAAATCAAACCTGAGAAATGTTCTTAACTATATCAGACAACAGATGGCGTAAGTTTGTGACGGCCCTCGAAAGTTTATGTCTATGAGTAGAATTGAAAAATGTGTAGCTAATATTATAAGTTCTGACTTACTTAGTTGAAGTTGGTTGACGTACATTTAAAATATTCTTTGGTAGAACTTCTATCCTTTGGTAGATATAATTATATATGTTTGGGAAATCTATTAAGAGATTGTTTGTTTGGTTAATATATTTTTGATTATCAAATCTACTTATATTGTAATTTTTAAAAATATTGTTCTTAGCAACTGTAATGAGATATAACTTTCGTATTTTAATGATAAAAAGGGCTTCAACAATCAAAAGGTCCCAGCTGACAACTGCAGATGGATATATGACAAGCCGCAGTCCCCTTTGAAGTCTCGTATTTTATGTCCCGGAGCGAGACATGTGTTAAGTGACCATTTTATGCAGACCCTCGGGAATGTGCATCTTTCCGTCTATATCGCCATAGTATAAGGGGATCAAGTAAACTTGGAGAGGTTATAAGGCGTGTTACTCAAGACACCCGCCTGCAGCTAGTGAAACTCCTTTGTCTTGTGAAGGAAAAAAGTGAGCGATTGTTTTTCTAGAATTCTGGTGTTATATTTTCAAGTGTTGAGTTTTATTTGTCTCTTATCCGTACAGTATTTGTGAAAGTTAAGACGATGTTCATATTTTATTCTAACAACTTTTTACTCCGCCATGAATCGCGATACTAGAACAATTGTAGAATTGAAACTCATACCTTTTTTCAAAAAAAAATCTTTCAATTTTTAATATACTTTATATATCTACATATATACAGTGTAAGTAAATATTTTAATTATATAAATATTTTTATTATATAAAAATATTTGAAGAATTTTATGAATTGCCTTAATTTCTTATTTTAATATATAAAAAAAATTCTTCGTCGTGAATATTGGATGGATGATTATTAGATGTTATTATTGCTGAGGTCGCATTATTTTTAATATGTTAATATGTAAGTAATAAGTATGTCCGTGTGTAGTATTATTATTTCTGGGAAGCTGTTATTTTATTTGAAATTAAAAGTGTAGTTTTAGACTTATTTACTATCTTAAATGTTAGATTACCTTCTTGAAACAAAAAACAGAAAATCCTTCTCAAGATTAAAGCGTATTAAATATTAAATTTCTTTAAAATAATACAGTAGTCGAGTCCTGACCCGCAGTGCGGCAGATAACACATATACAGACAGACAGATTTATTGAAAGACTCCAGCGGTGACTCTCATATATAATACGGTACTGAATGAACGTCAGATTATTTATTTGTATTTTATTTAATCATTTTTAATTAATAAATTATGAACTAAACTCGAACTAAATAATAAAAACTCAATACAACTAAAATTTTTGGTTTCTTGAAATTAATAATTTATATTTATTAGCTAATTATAATTATATTGCTTAATTCCGTATATTTTAGAATTCTCTAAATGTATAAGACCTTACAACTATTCGGATGTAATAAAATCGCAGCCATAATAAAATCTCCATGGGGATTGTTTCCACAAATTGGCGCTGAGGAATTTAATATAAATCCAGGGTGAAAAGGGATAGCCTCTTATACTTGATTACACATTGAGGGCAGTTAAGGGCGACCGTCCATTGAGCATGCAGTAGTTTCAGAATTGTAGTCTATAAAAAACCTCTTATGACACAGAATGGATTGAATGGAGGAATGGATTGAATGAATGATTGAATAAATGAAATTTACGTCATTTGCTGAAATATGCTAAAATCAAAACGGTTTTTGTTTACCCTGAGATAATAAAAAAATGTATATTTCAGAAATTTCTAATTTCATGACGACTAAAACATAATTTTAATTATTCTTTACCATATAATAGTTAACGGGTAGTTTGTTACAAATGATTTTATTTAAATGCTTTTTTATCGTCTTAGGGAAGGACCGTACATTTGGAAAATTTTATGCTAAAATTTATTTTATGATAAAAATTCCATTTGATATTTTAAGAAGTTTTAAGGTCTGATAACGATATCAATTGGTAAAAGAGTTTTTTATTATTTTTTTAAACGGCTCTATTTAAATAAGATGAATATATGAATTTGTTGGAGGTCCTTTTTTTAATTCTTTATATTCATACATATAACTTAAGTTTTTCTCTTAATTCTTTCAAAATCATTACGTATTCTGATCTTTATTTTTGCTACCAAGAGAAAAAACTTCTACCAACCACCAACTACCAAGAGAAAAAATGTATATTTTTCAGTTTGTCTTTCTTTTATATGTTTAATCTGTGGATGAGCTTAACCGATTTCAATTTTACTTCTATTAGAAGTTATTGGTTGGACGGATGTATAGGGATGTATAGGGATTGTACTAACTGATCTTTAATTACAATAAACATCATTCTATCATGAATCAGGATATTATCTTCTACATACAAGCAGAAGAATTTGCATGGAGATGGTAACAGCTCATCATATAATCGATCGATCGAAAAAAAATACACTTTAAGAGATTATATGTTGATATGTTGAGTAAATTAGTTTGATAAAACACAGCCTCCGAGAGATATGAACGTCGTTTCAGTGGCTCTTAAATCACACTTAACGAAGGTTATTTTACTACAGTTAGTGGTTATTTGTTTCATCTCAGGTCAGTTTTATAAAACATCCTCTCTGATAGATAAGTGAAGATGTTTTAAGATGAATCTGCAGAATAACAGAGTTTATTTTATATTATATTTATATAAGTTATATAACAATGGATTATACTAACAACATTTTTAAGTTCTGTCTTGTCGTATAGTAGATGACTGAGCAAATAAATAGTTATGGCGACAGAAACCGGTCTTAGTATAAAATAAGAGTATATTATAACTTTGATTATATTTATTAATTTAGGTCTCTTAATTATTTATTGAACAAAATAAAATATGAGGTACAACAGCTGGGCTTAATACTACGAAGACATCCTCTACAAAAATAAATAAAAATAAATATCTTTACTGTAGTGAAGTACAAAAAGAAATTTTTATTAACTACGAAATAATGAGAGGTATTTTATTTGCATGCTCTAAATGTGCTTGTTTCTATATTTATATATATAAATTTATAGACATAATAAAAAATAATAAGTACGAAAATGATAGTATTTCTTTTCATCGATTCTAAAGAAGTTTTAAAGAATTTAACGCTGGTACATTTTATGTAATAAAAATTTTAGCAGTTGTTTATATAAAAAAAAATTAATGACATCGATTTTTTATGTAAGAATAATAAAACAAACAAATCTTTTTATGATTATAGTGTATATTTTACACATACATGTACACATAAATACACAATCTCAAATATAATATTTGTAAGAAGTCCCCGGAAATGTATTCTTTTGTACATTGTGAACCCAAATATTTTAAATGCAAAGTAGACAAGAGTGAAAATACTGAAAAAGAAATGGAAACAAATTATTTACGTCGTCGTGTTTCTTAATAAGAAATATGACACAATGCGTGTTTTCATAAAGAAATCTTCATAACAAAATGGCGGGCGCTACAAAATGGCGCATATAAGCTTAGACAAAAGAATAAAGGGTCTCCTAGTAATGAGGGTCTGGGTCATATTGATGCAAATTCGAGGGTTTTGTGGAATTTAGCTTCATGTTAATATAGCTTTTTTATTAAAAAAGAAGGTTTTTGATTAAAATTTATTTAGTGCTTGTATGTAGGTATTGTATGCATCTGCATACACCTACCAAGCCATTGGGTTTAATAAAAACTGCAATTATGTAACTGCAGGTGCCATATGATGTTATAGATAAGGGGTGGTATACATTATTATAGTAACTGACATAGCATAAATCGTAAATTAATGCTCGAAAAATACATGACAACAAACCAAAAATAGATTTTATTGTAAGATCAATTTATTTCTATACGCGCTGTTGTCTTGCGGCTTGGCTTTTGACATCATAGACTATATATATCTTTCACATATTAAAAATTTTAAGATTATATAAATGATTGGTATTCAGAATGTCTGAGCTTGTGATGTATATTGTTGGATTCGTAGAATAAAAAATGTTAAAGTTATGAATATTTTAAAAGCAATTTACCTAAAATAAATGCATTTATAACATAAATACTAAGTTAAAACTAGCAATGTTGTGAACAAAGAATATATCAGCACAAAGATGGCCTAACAAGTTGTTTTTATCTTCAAAGTAACAACTTAAGTTAAGTAAGTGTAAGTAGAAATAAGTCAGTCTGCTAACTTTTAAATAATACCACGTATAGTAAAAGTGTGAGTTTACACAATTTTACAGTTAATATATTTATATTCAATAGTATAGAACTTTGTATTTATATTAAGAGTCAATACATACATAATAAAGTTTTTTGTCTTAAAATAATTTTTCATGGGTTATTTCGTGAACTTTTTAAAATCGACCTAATCGGTTTTAAGAAACCGAATAGTTCCATTTGGTATCTGGAAAAAGAATTTTTAGGTTGAATGTTCTGCAACAATTAAAAGAGAAAGTAACAAATTCAAAAATGAATAAAAATTTGATTTAAACTTGTAAAAACAATTACGAAACACAATACTTGTAAAACAATTAACATTTTGTTTGAATTCAGTTCAAGCAATACTAATTAACTCGTAAAACGAGATGTATGGTCTCATTAAAACAGACGGTTTTAAAATAACTGAGCAGGAATTCATGCAGGGTTCATCACACTTCTGACTCTGTTCACTTTGCGACAATAATTTTACTTGTAATGCTTAACGTTGAAACACTCGTTTATAAGACTGAGTTTGAATTCTTTTAAAAGTTGTACAAATATCTTTAATCAACCATAACAATTTCATGATATGTATCTTTGCGACAATATTTAGTTTCAAATTTGGAATCCAATGTATATGAGTTTGAAGCACGGTGGCACCTCGCTTTGCTCCGAAGAACTATATTTAGTGCTGCAAATACTATTTTAGTATAATTGTAACTTGTGCTAAAATACAATACCAGAGATATATATTAAGAACCAACTTTCAGAATGCTAACAAAGGAAGCGGGGGAGCGCCAAATGCGAGATTTTCAGCGAAACAAATTACAACTGAAACTTTTATCACTGCGATGTCATCCGCGACTTCTATATGATTAATGTCTTACATTTGCAACTGAAATTACTGTCTATTTTTAAATATTTCGTGAACTTGTTTTCTTTATTGTTTAAAAATAATTCCGCATGATATGATAATATTAAACACAGGAAGACAATGTTTAAACTTCATAGTTTCCTGGAAAAAAAATTATTTTTATTATCACGAATTTCTTTAATTGGATTTTTTGTAATATTATTATGTTTTAAGGTGTCCTGTATTATTCTATAAATGTTTCAAAAACAGGTATGTATGTTTGTGCATTGTTGAATTGAAAAATCTGATAAATCTGTTTTTAGAGAGAAGGATCTTTGAGATACTGGACTATAAATAAAAAGGATTATTTTAATTATATTTTGTATCATGTACATTTTATTACAGGTATAAAATTATAATTAATAATTTAGTTCTTTGTAAAACTATCACAACAAAACCAAATTCTTTCAAAACAAATTAAGTTAAGACAAAATAACTTGAGGATACTGAACTGAGCTGATTATACCCAGCGGACAATAGGCAGAAATTTATGAATAAAAAATTATCGTAATGACGTAATTACGATATTTTCCCTTATAGCAATTATCACATACTTTTTGAAATTATAGAAACTAAGACTATATTTAAAAAACTTGAGCTATAAACAAAATATATCAACAAATTTCAGACAAAAAAACAAGCTAGTTAAAGAACTTGTCTTGTGTTTTATATTAGTTGATATTTTTATAAATACTGTATCGTACATATAACTTTCATTTTTAAATATTTTATTTTACAAGAAACATGTAAGAATATCATTATAGAATAGTTTGGAGAAATCTACACTAAGGTATTGTTATAAATTAAGCTTATATGCCACATGTATTAAAAAACCTGAACTGTATGGGGAAGGTAAGGGTCACATCTATTGTGTCTGAGAGTTTTATTTCAAATTAATTAATTAACAGTTGAAAAATATATAATAAATCATGGTAACGTTACACAATTCCTTTGTTTTATTTTTTTTAATTAAAGCGGAGAGCAAACGAGCATGCGAGTCACTTTTGCAATATCCCACGACTCATAAAAGCATTGCCGGCCTTAGAGGTGGAAGTATACGATTTTTTTTAAAGTACCCATGTAGTATCCATCTGGAAACACCGCCGAAGGAAATTCATTTCACATCTTTGTGGTACGTTCTTGAAAACCGCACAGTAGAAGATTATTATGAATGGTATAAGATATTAAAATAAAATTTTCTTGTCTTTAAAATATTAAAATAAAATTTTCGATTTATTACAGGTTTTAAAAGGCAGAATTTTAACTTTTCTAAACTACTCTAAAATCAAAAGGTCCCAGTTGAGAACTGCAGATGGATACATGATAAGTCACATTCCCGTTTTTTATATCATGGAGCAAAACAAGCGTAAAGTAACCATTTTATAAAAACCCTCGGGAATACGCATCTTTTCTTCTATATCGCCACAATATAAGGGGTCTTCTAAACTTGGAATGGCTAGGTTATGAAGAGTGTCAAGACACCCGCCTGCAGTGAAACTCCTTTTTCTTGTGAAGTGAGCTATTGGTTTGCGAGAACTCTGGTGTTATATTTTCAAGTGTTAAGTTTTCTTTCATTTGTATCCATACAGTGTATGTCAAAGTTAAAATAATTTCACTCTACCATTAATAGCAATACTAGAATGTTTTTAGAATTGAAAGTCAATTTTTCTTTAAATATATTAATAATTTAAATATATATATTAAGTAAACGTATAAACTTTTAAAAAACTGTAAATATATATTTTGATAACTAATGAATATTTTTATGATCGGTCTTAATTTTTTATTACCATTTTAGAAATTGAAAATAATATAAAGCAGTATAACTACATTTAGAAGTTGCTAATTGATAAAATATTTATACTGCATTTTATAGATTTATAATTGCGTAAAGAAAATAAATTATAGATCTGAATGGTAATCATATTTTAAATTCAAACAGAACCTATAGCTTATAACTCGAGAACTTACGCACACTGTTTGAATGTTTTATAAACTGTAGAACAATTGACAGCACAGCGGAATATAGAATAGAGGTGTTCTATTTTAAAATTCTTTTAAAAGGTTTGATTTTTATTTTGCGGCCAGTTCCACCTAGCTTTGCGTTTTGTAAATAAAACAAAACTTTTCGCGTTAAACTGCAGAATCTGCCCAAAATGGAACATGTGGCTGGAATTAACAATGGCTACGATCTGCACATCTGAACACATTGTCACGAGATATATTTAGTTATTGATTTTCAATGTTTTAGAACATCGTTGTTTTATGTGCAATATTAGTATTGCACATAAAACAACAATAAATAGTAGTTAATATTAGATTGCGGTTGAGAATAATACAATATGACAATAATAATTTCCCGGTTGCTTCCTTGTAATGTTTTTATTTGTTTTCGGAGCTGAATAGTAATTCAAAAGCTTATTGGAGGTTATTATTGCTAAGGTCACATTTTCAATAAGTTTATATGTAAGGATTATTTGTAATAATTAATGAAACCCGAATTACATATAACTAGGAACGCCAACAGACCCTCAAACACGACTCGCTGTGATCTCGAAATGTCGGGTGCCGTTTGCATGTTGAGCGAAGTGAGCCAAGCCGAGGGCTTCGTCTTGGTGCGGGAAAAAAATATTGAATAGGGGGACAGTACCATTCGATTAAAAAAATTTGGGACGCGCATCCACAATGACACTTCAATTTTTCGCGCTAATTTTTTTTACATTGAAGTCTATGGGAGTGATGTTTTTTGGACATTATTCCTCAATGACAATGAATTTCTTTGAATTTTTTTTTACAAACCACCACACATATCAGCATGGTATGTGTTCAAAATTTGGAACCGAACCATTAAGCCGTTTTAATACCAACTTATAAAACCAATGCAAATTCTCTCCAGCAGAGCGCTCCGCTCGCTTCGCTCAAAAAAAATCGAAGTAGACAAATACAAAAAATTTAAGTACAACAAAGATATATATTTTTTAGAATTAATAATGTATATTTATTACTATGAACAAATAGTTCTGCAAGAAGTAAGTTCCTTTATTGTAAAATTGTAAAATTCTCTGAATACATAAGATCGCACAACTATTCGGACATAATAAAATCGCGGCCATAATAAAATCTCCATAGGGGTTTGTTTCGAGAAATTTCGACTGAAGAATTTAATATAAATTCAGGGTTAAAAGGGGTAGCTTGTTATACCTGATTACACATGGAGGGCAGTTAAAGGCGACTGCTCTTTAAAAAAATACTCTTGAAGTATTAGACAATGGATAATTATTTAAAATTTAGTCTTTTGCTGATATAACTTACACTTAAAGCAACTGCATGTGATGCATGCATGCATGCATGTTTACAGCAGAAACACTAAACATTCAAAATAATAAAATCTTTTTCATAAAGTTATATTTCACGACAACTAAAATATAATTTTAATTATAATTTACTATATGATAGTAACGCATTTAAATAAAATGTTTAGTAACAAACTTGTTACTAAACATTATATTAAAATATTCTGCGGATCGCCTGAAGAAAGGACCGTCCACTTGGAAAATTTTCTTGAGAATCAGATGATCTCTTTTAATTTAAATATTCTATTTAATATTTTTAAGGCTTTTAAGGTTTGATAACGAAATCAATCTAATATGATTGTTTTTAGCGGCTTGTGTTATATAAGATAATTATATGAATATTTTAAACGCGTCATATTGAATAAGTTTTACGCATTGCTTAAATTTATAAGTTGTTTTTTTTTATTTTTATATTTGTTGGAGAATCTTTTAATATTTTTAACTTTTAAGTAAGTTCAGTGTATGTCTGTGTTTTTTAAATATTTGTAATTGTCTTCACTTTAAAACAACTATGTATTCAGAAAAACATAGACAATACCAATATAGAACTAATAGATACCAACAGCTTTTAAGAAAATTCTATTTTCTGTCTGTCTTTATGTTTGTCCGCAATCTTTGGAATTGAATTAACAAATTTTAATTTTACTTATTGTAGTTTAGATGGATACAAAGGTTACGAGTTTCAAAAATAGTTAAAATACGATGATAATTTAACAAAAGAAATTAATTGTTTTGAGTTAAATTACAATTAACATCAGGGTCCCAAGGGTCAGGATAGTGTCCCAAACATACGAGCAAACAAAGTTGGTAGCAACAACTAGTTTATCATTTAACTAAGCATAAAATATCTTGAAAAAAGTTATGGCTCCTGAATTACACTGAACGAAATTTCTTTGACAACAGTTGTGGTAATTTGTTTTGCCACTAACTCTTGTAAAAGAAATTTCGTTCAGTGTAATTCAGGAGCCATAACTTTTTTCATACTTATATAAGTAAATATGTCTTTGGATAAATATGGAATTTAAAAATTTACATTGTAAGGTGATTTTTACTGGGGTACCTAATAAATAATAATAGGTCAAAATTATAAATCTGTCGGCTCTGTCAGTATATATATATATATATATATATATATATATATATATATATGTTACAACTAAAATAAACAAATCTCTTTATGGTATAATAATTTTAAATTAATAGAATGTATTTTACATCCGCATAAACACACAATTGTAAATTTGTAAGACGTCACCGAAAATGTATTCTTTTGTACATTTTAAGCCCAAATATTTTGTATGCAAAGTAGATAAGAGTGAAAAAAGTAATGAAAACAAATTATTTACGCCGTAGTGTGTCTTCATAAGAAATATGACACAATGCGCGTTCTCATAAAGAAATCTTCATAACAAAATGGCGGACGCTACAAAATGGCGCATATAAGCTTAGACAAAAGTGTAAAGGATCTCCTAGTAATGAGGGTCTGGTCATTTTACGCTCATTTAGATGCTAATTCGAGGGTTATGATGTGTTTGGCTTCATGTAAATATAGCAGAAGATTTTTGATTAAAATTTATTTAGTGCCTATATCATTGAGTTGTCTTTTATTAAACCTACTGGCCTGGTGTATGCAGGTATTTGGAGAACGTCTATAATCTTGTTGATTATATACTGTAAGAAGATATGAGGGTAGTAGAGGGAGGAATGATATTGAAACGAGTGTTAACGGTAGTCAAAGCTTTATTTGCGTTTCGTCCGTCGTGTCGGTCTGTCGCGTCGCGTCGGTTCGATGTTTAGTCAAAATATTTTTCTTGATATTTTTTTTTTTGTTTTTTTCAGAATCAGTCAGTTACAATCAGATTTAGTTTACCGATTAAATGTATTAATGATTGTATTGAATTTGTTAATTAAAATTATTTAATTATAAGATTTTTTTTTTCATTAAATGTATTGATAAACCGTGTGTACTTGTGTATTTTTTAAAAACGTCTCTTCTGATCTGTTTTCCCAGTATAAAATTATTGTCGTAACTCATAAAGCATAAGTTATAACAGTTGTATCGCAAACGGATAAATGTTTTAGAATTGACAACAAGTTTTTATACCGTGCTTGGACTGGCGGGCATTTGATATTATAGATATAACTTTCACTTATTAACATTTTTAAGTTTTGTAAATTTTTATCCTGTCAAATGATTGAGCTTGTAACATTGGCCTGGTGAGGGGGGAGGGTGACCCCCCTTACCTAACATAGGCCTACGATGAGAGGGTGCTCTACGTTGCTCGGGGCACCCTCATTTGGGGGGTCTCGCCGGGGCGTCACGGTGTGTGCTAACGCGATCCCGTGACGTCCCATTACGGCGCAGAGGGCAACCGTTGGTTTTTTAGTGGGTAGCCTTAAAAATGGCAGCATCCTCTATGCTGCCGGGTAGTCCCACATCACCCCCCGGCCGTCACCCCCATGGGCCGACGGGGTACCCGTAACGGGTTTTTCCAACGGAAAAAAAAAAAAAAAAAAAAAAGGGGTTAATTGTATTAGATGCTTATAACGTGTATACAGTGATATAAAAACATAATAATAATAATTACTTTTAAAAGTATTGCAATCTTGTGTCTTGAGTAATACTGATACGAAAGTTCCTAAAAAGATGAAAATATTATATAAAAAAAATTATAGCAATTTTTTTTCCTTTAATATACAAATAGAATCTAAAAAGGCATGAAAAACTACACTGTTAGTGCAATTCTAAACTTAATAACTAAAACAGAAGGTAATTAATAATAAATTAATAAAACATGATGTTGAACCAGCGTCCGGGACAACCGCTTCAAATGATGCACTACACTTAATATTCCCATTCCCTACTTGTAACTTTATATACTTTTCTATGTAGATAATAAATACAACTTCACTTAATATTAACTTTATTTTCAAATATGAAGACTCCAAATAATACTTTTTTAACGAATGATCCAACGTACCGACTTTAGTTTTAAAGATGTGTCGGAGTCAAAACAATATCCGTATTCTTGAATATTAAATAATTTAAGAAAACATTGATTACAAAAATAGTTAGTAGATATATTATAATATATTTTAAAAATACTTTTTATCATCTATTTAGACAATTTTATATAGGTTGCCGATCTAAAACTCAAAAGTCGGTAACAATAAAAATGCATATAATTAATATTGTATCCCAATCTCTATATATTCTACATTTACCGCAAAGCAAACTTTAAAGGGAGGTAGGATTGTCAAGCGAAGGTCTGCTATGTTACATACGGGGCAACTCAGGAGCGATTTACAAATTCATTCTTCATAATTGCGGTTAATTGAACTATCAATCTTAATACTAATATCGATAAGCATACTATATAATTAAAAAATATACATATGTTGTTTAACGATATACATATATATAGAAAAAATTACTTTACTACTGTTATTATTTTTATGTAAAATTAAACTAAATAATTTATTTAAAACAATTTTTTTTACAATAAATAATTAATAAACATATTAATATATAAAAAGATTAAAAGCACTATAGAGAAGACTTAATTGAGGTTTTTATATAAAATAAATATTAAGTATGTTCATTAACTAACAATATTCTGAATTAATAATATATCGCATATATGTTTTTATTTTCGAAGTAACGTTAACTAAATTTAAGTAGAATTAAGTCTACTAAGTTTTAAATCATAGAACAACTAAAATAAAAAACGCGTGGAATATATTTATTTTCAAATGAGTATAAGATTTCTTTTTTATCTTAAGAGTCAAAGTTTCTTGATATAATATAAAGGTATTTTGTATAGAAATAGTTTTAGTTCGTTTTTAATAGATAAATATATTATACTTATTCTTTAAACATATTTTTTGGCATTTAAATTAGTGTAAATCGTTTCTGACTTACGCCACAATGAAACAGTAGCAGGAAAGTAGTTGAAACTATTCTGCTTTGGTTCATCCTTGGTTTATTTTAAGTACTGGAAAACTTAAACCGCACGCACTATAATAAATAATATATAACATATATAATATATAACATTGAAGGAAAAGAATACAATATCTTTTAAATAAATAAATGTTGAATTTACCTTTTATAATTATTATAGTGAAATATTATTTTCGGTCTCACAAAAGAAATAAAGTAGGTGTTAAATGCCTTTCATTTATATTATTCAACAATCATTTTAAAGTTTTAATATTATCAAAAGATAAATATACATAAACGAAAAATTTTATTATTTTTTATATATATATCTTTAGTTATTTTTTCGTTTGAAACTACATTTTAGTATGCTATTTTAACTGTAAATTCAATTGCATCGTCAAAGGATTAATTTAAAATAAAACATGCATTTCTTATGATCTTTCATGTTTTAATATATCTGTTGTAAATTATATTTTCAGCTGTCTGAAAAAGAACTATTGTTTTTAAACAAAATTATCCTCAGTGTAATTCGCTATAATATTCCATGTTTGTATGTACACAGAGTATATACAGACATCATTGCAATGGTCGTATATCAAGACATTAAACTACTAACGACCAGTTTATATTATTGATCTATGGTCTCCAAAGTCGTTATCAACTAGATAGAGGCATTGTACAATAAATTTCAATTTCTTCTCTGAATTTCTTGGAGCACTTCTTTTGAGTAAATGTATACATTTTTACAACAAGCTCCCAGAAAACATTAAATTATTAACAAGTATATAAAAACATTTTGACGAAAGGTTATAGTGTCAACGAATATTATAATGCTTACGAATATTTAAATTATAATACACCCTAGGGATGAGGCCTGTGCTGATAGGATATTTTAACATCACAACAAATTGTGAAATTTTCTAACTTTTGGAATAAAAAAAAAACATTTTAATCCGGAGATAGTTTTGACTATGGAAAAATATTTTTTAGAAACTTGTTTTCAATAACATATTTTTATTTTTTATTATAATGCATTGTATGCGATGTTAGGAAATGCTTAAGTAGTTCTACATATTTTAAAGTCATGTTGTTAATCTCAAACTTTTTCGTGATGATTTCAATACATTAGGTCACACTGGGTATAAGAAACATACACACACTTATAGGTATCACAATGGTCAATCCCACAATCACCCTAGGCCGTTAGTTACCGTTGGAAAATCTTTGTTTCAGAGAGCACAACACCTCTGCGACCCTGAAAATAAAGAGGACGAGCTTCAGCATGTCAAGCATACCCTTATTAACAACAAGCTGCCCGTGCCTCGCCAGCGTCACAGGAACCATATGAAGCCACCCACAGTTGAACGGCAACCAGCACTTCTACCATATGTGAAGGGCAAAATAAATGTGAAGGACAAAATAGGCAACATCTTGAAGAAGGTTTCTATAAGGACAATTCAAAAACCTCATCTAAAAGTGAGCCAAATCTTGAGACCACTGAAGAGTATCAATTCCTTGCAATGTGCCGGTGTATACAAATTTGATTGTAATTGTGGGTTGTCATATATTAATCAAACACAGAGGAGCATCGGTACTAGAAACAAGGAAAACATCTCAGATTTAAAAAATAGGCGTACGTCAAATTCGGCAATGTGTGAACACACAATAGACAAGCTCAACCACTTACTTCGACATGATAAACCAAAAACCCTTGCTCGTGAACACAGATATATTTCAAGAACGATTCGCAAAGCTATTGCAATTAAAAAACCTCCTAATTTAAATAGAAAAGATGGTCAAAATCTATTGAACACCTGGGATCATCTCATAAAAAGTGTTAAATCCCACGTCTATGAACACGACGCCAAAGCCATAGACACAGTTAGTGCGTCTTTTGTGCATCCTGAACTTTATGCCCGTAAACTCAGGAACCGTTGGAGGTAGATGACAAATAAACTGAATGACTGACAGACACCAGCAACTCGTCTTACTGCGAACACGTTTGCTGCAATGCACTCGAAACGTCGGATTCTAATTAAGAAATGTAATAATAGACGGAGTTATATCTGTAAAATAATTTTATAATATAATTGGCAAACTCTTTGTAATGTAAATATATATTTTATTTAATATATAGGACACTTTTAATAAGTAAAATTTTCTCGAATTTATAGAAAACATAAAAAGAGTATGGATTATAGTTAAAAAAACAACAGAAATATGTTAAAATTCCAAATATTGTATATAAAGATAGAGAGGCTTATTGGTAAAAAATAAATGTTTTTAAACTAAGAAACTCAGCTGGTAAAAAATGACAAATCATTAAAACTTAATAAACTTTGATTCCTTTTATTTCACACTAAATAATAGAACATATAACATAAAACAGTAACTAAAAAGTACGTCTCAAAACATAAATCAAACTCCATCCTATCATCTCAAGTATTGAAGTTTTCATATCAAGTCATCATAAAATATTTTGAAGCCCCCAGTCTTTATCTGAGGCCACGCATCTCAATAATTAAAACATCGTTATTACACAATCCCACTGGATCCGGCTGCACTAATTGAACAAAGTTTTTGGCCATCTCATTAAAACTATTGAAATTTTGCAGACACGAGACTTCGTAGCCTGTTCGCGGTTTGTATTATTTGCTGCGCTTCTGAATTGCTATCTCGAGAATAGTTAAATGATTTAACACTGTTTTTATTGTACCATGCCAATTACCTGAGTGCTTACCAATAAAATGTTAAAATGTTGAATTGGAAAAACAAATATATGTATATTCGAAGATTATTTTGCTCAAATGAATTTTATAAAATGTTATAAAAGTCGATGTCGTCACAAATTGTCATCGTTTAAAAACTCAATTATGTATTTGCATCCACAGGGAGTTTGTATTGATTAAGAGATCCCAAAAAAAAATATTTTGTGAGAGAAAGTCCATTGAGATGCTAGGCTATAAACAGAGAGGTCCATTTGAATTTTAGTGTTTATAACACATACATTTTCTAATACTGTTGTAAAATTATAATGAAGATACAGTTGCTTGTGAAATTTACCAACAAAAAGGAAAATTTATAACCTAATCTCAATAGATTAGGTTATAAATTTTCTCTTCAAAGCCATAAGAACTTATGGCTTTGAAGAGAAAATAATTTTGCTGATATTCTTTCTGTTTTTAATTGCACATAAATAAAATAATGAATTTCTATGAAAACGGTCCAAAGAAAGACAAAATAACTTGAGGATACTAAAACTGATCTACGGTGAAGAATCAACGTTAATACAGCCTGCGAACAATCGGAAGAAATTAGTTGATTTGATTGTTTTCTTTATATAAATGATATATTTATTACTCTTGTATTGTACTTATAACTTTTATCGTTTTAAATATATTATTTCACATTCAACATGTAAATAATAGTCATGCAGAATAATGTATTATTGTATATAACGATGCCAATACACTCAGGTAATCCAAAGTGAACTTTTTATAATCCATAGCTAATCACAACACGTATAATAAAAATAATTGAGTCAAAAGAGTCATATCTGTTTCAGTTGTTAGTTTTAATTTAAACTAACACAGTTTAAAAACATTTACTAAATCAAAGTCTGTACTTTGGTTTGATTTTCTTGATGCGAATTGTCTAATTTTTTTTTTGACGAGGATATAAATAAACATGACATTTGTTACAATTCATGCAAATGCAATTCTTGTTTATGAATGTAATGAAATATGTAAAAGTGACCAGATGATGTCGATTTCGAAATTCCACATTTTGATAAGAATGGAGCAATCATTTTTGACAGACCAAATATGTCCCAAACTGGGGCGGACCCTTCTGTCTGCATCATCAATCAAGATGTCCTCAAATCCTCACTTTACCTGATTCCGTGGCATATATACTGAGTTATAAATTTGCCATTGTGAGTCTTATATTCATGGCATCATGTTGAAAATGCTGTAAACTGTGTTCAAGTTAAAAAAAGCGTACTTTTTCCTCAAATTTTAATCAAATCCTTGCTGAATTTTTTACTGAAATCTACCTTCGTTTAACACTAAAGGTTTATAATTGTTGCTTTCTTAAATAGTAAATTCTTAAATTAAAAATTATTGTTTTGTGAGTTTTCTTAACTTTATTAAAAATATCCAAAATAATCTTTAGTAAAATAAAGAACAAAACTAGTTAAGATGTATTAAAATAAGACATGTCTTATCACGGAACAAAATTGAATAAGCTTCTACAATAAACTATATTTGAGTAATAAAAAAGTTATATGAAGACATTGAGGGGTACTACAAACTTTTCCCTTTAAAACTTCAAAAGGCATGTTTTTAATTTCCGAATGAGTGAGCACGTGGTAGAAGTATTTTTTAACTTTCACACACTGGCACGTAGAAACTTTGTTGTTTTACTCAAGAATGTCTTTAATTGCTTTACAGTGGAATTTGTGAATAGAAAACATTAAATATTATGAATTTTAAATCACCTTTTATCAAAGTAACTTTTACTTGTACTTGTAGAAATCTTATAATATTTTAGACTTTAAATACAGGTGTTTTTAATCAAAATGTATTTTAATAAACGAAAGTTTACATGAACAAGCATGAATGTTTAACACAAGTTACAGTCTTTACCATTTGTGTACCTGATTTTCAGTAAATTTATGAACCCAAACTTAGAAATCTTCTTAAATATCTCAGACAACAGATGGCGTAAGTTTTGACGGCCCTCGAAACTTTATCTCTATAAGTGCAGTAGAAAAATGTGTGGCTAATATGACAAGTTCTGACTTACTTAGTTGAAGTTGACTGAAGGACACTTAAAATTTAATATTATTTTAGTGAACATCTAATCTTTGCTAAATAATATGATTTATGTTTGGTAAATCTATTAAAAGATTATTTGTACTTTTATTGTACCCTTAAGAAATATTGCTTTTAGCAATTATAATGAAATATTACAGCCGCATTTCACTGATAAAACGAGCCACAACGATCAAAAGGTCCCAGCTGACAACTGCAGACGAATATATGACACGCTACGGTCCTCTTTGAAGTCTCGTATTTTATGTCGCGGAGCAAGACATGTGTAAAGTGACCATTTTATGAAGACCCTCGGGAATGTGCATTTTTCCGTTTATATCGTCACAGTATGAAGGGGTCTACTAAATTTGGAGAGGCTATAAAGCGTGTTACTCAAGACACCCGCTTGCAGTGAAACTCCTTTATTTTGTGAAGTAAAAAATTGAGCGATTGTTTTCTAGAATTCTGTTGTTATATTTTCAAGTGGTAAGTTTTCTTTTGTCTTTATCCGTACAGTGTGTGTAAGTTAAGAATATATCTTATGACATATTTTATAATAGAAACTTATTACTTCGACATGTATAGTAATACTAGAATAATTTTTAAATTAAAACAGTCTTATGTAAATTTTTTGTTTATTTTGAAGCCTTTTCTCATTTAGCCAATATTATCATTACATTGTCATTAGTAATAATGTTCTCGTATCACGAATATATTTTAATATAAAATTGTACTATATTTTAAGTAATTGTTGATTAGTCTAGTAGTTAGTTGTATATGTATTTATTAATTTACAAGTACCTATAGCTGCATATAAATGATTTGAGTAGTATGTATTATATTTTTCATTATTTATATCTTTTAAACTTTGAATCAAGAACAGTGATCACTTGTGTACATCAAATGGAAATATCAGAATGCCGTTTTTCATAACATAGTTTCTGTAAAAACTCTCTTCAACTTAAAAGCTAAGGCTACGAGGATCTCAAATGCACCTTGAGAAAAATCATACAACAAACTCAACCGGTATATATTTTGTATTGTAACCACTTTTTCTCGAACTTCAACATTTAAAAAAAAAATTGCAAACAACTAGAAAGATCGCAATCAATTTCATATGAGGGTTTATCATTTTAACCAGCAAATAAAAAAACTTAAACTCTTAACATTGTAAGCTAGGCCTGCAAGATAACCAGCCAGCGCGAGCAGCACCCATTCAATAGCTCAATGGTATTATAAATATATATTAATTTGTCAATCTATTTACGAATTATATATATTTGAAATTACATATCAGTAAAACATAAGTAAAACTAAAAAACTAAATAATAATAATTTAAGAGATTTACTACTAATACTACTATGTTTGTGACGTCATAATGACGTAATATGAAATTAAATAATATACTTATTGTAGATGCAATATGTTATACAGATAAAATATTATCAACATTTTATTATCATATTTTTAAATTAAATATTTCTAAATTAAAATGTCTTTGTAAAATTAAGATAAATAAATAAATAAATAAAATAATTCTAATTTTTATTGCTTTTGTTTTTGTATTGCAAAAATATATTTTGAGTATAATTGATGAAAATATAATAACAGTTGTAACAAAATTCAATATCCTTCATGCATATTAAGAATGTTAACAAAAGAAGCGGGGGAGCGTCAAATGCGAGATTTCCAGTGACACAAATTACAGCTGAAACTTTTATAACTGCGACGTCATCCGCGACTTATATATGATAACAGTTTTACAATTGAAATGACTTTATATCTCTAAATATTCCATGACTTGTCATCTATATTGTTAGGAATTCTCTTTGAGTGGTTATTTAATATTTGAGAGTTAAAAGCCTTGATATTATTTCATTCAATATGAAAATGAAATGTTTTATATTTAGTATCTTGTTTGTTTACAAATAGAAAGAAATACTTTAAGATAGTTGTAAAAATATATAAAACTCGTTTGAATTACATACAATTGAAATGAATAAATGATTTAACATATAGGATGTTTATTTATCAGTTATTGTTTTAAAAAAATCTAGAGAAAAAAAATATAACTAAACATGTTATATTTCTTTAAGATATTATATGCTTTTGAACTAAGCTGGTAAAAACCAATACTTAAACAAATACATCTGATCAAATCAAAACAATAATCTTTGATAGCTTCTAGTTCACACTTACAAAATAATAGCACATATTTCATTGTTTCTTGTAAATTATATAATAAAAAATAGGTGTGTAGTGAAAAGTATGAAAAAAACATGAATAAAAAGAGGCGTTAAGTGAACTTACTGAGATATTATATATATATTATACGTTTGACCCCGTCTATGTGATCTCACTTTATCACTTCATCAATTCATTTTAAGAGACGGTAATGTTCTTCTGTGACAAGAAAATATAATATGTGATATCATATTTTTATATTAGAGAATATTTTTGCTTTTTTGATATGTATATACTATAAAAATTAATAATATATGAAAAAAATTATTTACATTACCAAAATATAACATTAAACATTAATTTAAAAGTATATCTCAAAACTTTAATCAAACTCCATCCCATTATCTCAAGTATTCAAGTTTTACGCCAAGTCATTTCTACAACAACTTGAGTCTTTAGCTGTGGCCACGCGCCTCAATAATTAAAACATCGTTATTACACAGTCCCACTGGATCCGGCTGCACTAATTGAACAAAGTTTTCTGGCCATCTCATTAAAACTATTCAAATTTTGTCGAGACGAGACTTCAGGCCTTTTCTTGGTTTTCATTGCTTACTGTGTTTCTGAATTGCTATCTTGAGAATAGTTAAATGATTTAATATTATTTCAAATATACGATGCCATAAAATGATATAATTATACACTGATAGTTTTGTAAACTTTAAATTAAAGAATGAAGTATGTTGTGGTGATGAAAAAAAAAAAAAAACCAAACCTGGAACTAAAGCTGGAACTTCAAAACAAAATATATTTGTTTGTTTTGGTTTGATCTTTGTCTTAGAATTTTAAGGAAACAAAAGAGATGCAATTAGCGAGTTCAAATAAATTCCAATGTATTAAAATTCGACATCGTTGCCAATTTATCGTTAAAGTCAAAAGCCTAATGACATATTTGCACTGGAATTGAGAAATAATAATAAAATAATATTTTTTGAAAGTAGGCACTTTGAAAAGCTCATTGAAAAGTCTATTTTCATTATATTTTTGAAACACATTTAAAACTATGGGGGCCGATTTGCTTTCCTTCCAATGATCCCAGTGACTACGCAGCAGCTGTTGCTGATGTGGTACTCCAGGGCATGGAACTATTCGTACCAAGCACTGTGGTACCACTTGGTGGCAGATCGCGGCCTTGGTTTGATGCGTCTATCAGGGCTGCAGCAAATGGCAGGCGCACCAGGCCTGGACTAATGCGTTAGTCACAAGGGATCCGAACTCTAGAGCTCTGAAGAGGAAATATAATCGTGCCTCCAGATTCTTCAAACGGCAAATCAAATGAAAGCAAGGGAGAGGGTCTGGCGGTTAGTCTGGATATGGCGATAGCCTTCGATCGTGTATGGCATAAGGGGCTTCTTTCGAAGCTTCTTTCCTATGGGCTTCCCGAGAGTTTATGCAAGTGGATCACCAAGTTCCTCACTGGGCCTAGCATACAGGTCGTACTCGACGGCTTTTGATCGGACTCCAAGCCCGTGAATGCTGGTGTACCCCAAGGCTGCGTGCTATCCCCAACCCTGTTCCTCCTGCACGTCAATGATATGTTGGATATTCCTAACATACATTGTTATGCGGATAACAGCACTGGGGATGCGGTATATTCCGACGGAGCAGGTCTCTCTCGGGACACCCCTTGCCACCTCCCCAAGTATCATAATACTGGGACTTGACCTTTCGAGTGACTGTCGGTTTCGTGGTCTTTTGGAGAGCAAGGCCAAGTTGGCCTCGATGAAATTGGGTGTGATCAATAGAGCGAGGCAGTATTTCAATTCTGTCCAAAGACTAGCCCTCTATAAGGCGCAGGTCCGGCCACATATGGAGTACTGGTCTGGATCCGGATCACCCCAATATCAGCTTCTTTTGACCTTTTGACAGCGTACAACGGAGAGCCGTACGGATTGTCGGGGACCCAGTGCTCTGTGAACGGCTGGACTCTTTGGCATTGCGTAGAGACGTGGCTTCCTTGTGCGACTTCTATCGCATTTACAACGGGAAGTGTTCCGAAGAGCTATTTGATCTGATGCCTGCCGCCGAATTTCATCACCGCACAGCACGTCTTCATTACCATCCTTACCACCTGGATGCATGGCGTTCTTCTACTGTGCGGTTGGCAAGTACCTTTCTTCCACGTATCACAAAGATGTGGAAAGAGCTTCCTTCGGCGGTGTTTCCAGATCGATACGATATGGGTACCTTCAAAAAAGGCGTTTACTCCTTCCTCCAAGGCCGGCAACGCTCTTGTGAGTCTTCGGATGTTGCAAGAGTTCATGGGTGGCGGTGATCACATTTAGTCAGTGACCCGCATGCTCGTTTGCCCTCCTTTAACATAAAAAAAAAACAAATAATGCTAGCGTAAAATCATAAAGAATAGTTTGTTGTAATGATTTTTAAATCATCCAATTTAAATCCATCTATTATCTAATTTAATCTCTAACCTAATGTTATTTTTTTCAAAATCCTGACCCCATTAAGAAAATAGTTATGATAATATTCTTTCTGTATACATATTCAATAACAGATAAATAACAAAACCAAACTTTATCAAAAAAGATGAAATAAACCTAAAATAACTGGAAGATACTGAAACTGAGCCTGGGTGAATAAATCAACATTAATACAGCCTGCGGACAATGGGAACAAATTGATAGAAAATAATTTAATCGTAACGCATTGGTAAGGAAGGTTTTCCTTATAGGAATGAGGAATATTTTATGGGTCATTAGAGATCAAGTTCATACTTAAAAACCTTTGGTATAAATAAAATATATGACTACTTCTTTTAAAATGGAGTCAAATAAATGTAAACAAATAAATTAAGAGTGTTTGTCTTGTCTTTTATATTAGTTGACGTTATAAAATTAGTATCGTACATAAACCTTTTGTTTAAAATATATTATTTTAAAAGCAACATGTACAAATATTCTGTAAAGATAATCTAGAGAAATCCAGAGAGTGGGTAATATAAACTACTCTGCCTCAATAAACGCAGATTATCCCAAGATAGACTAATAATTTTAGAACTAATAATTTAGTTTTAATTTAAATTTAGCTTATGTTCATGCTTTTTCATTTTATTGTTTTATCGCCTAATTGTTATTTTTCTTTTTATTTTTTCTCTATGGGTGGATTGGTAGAGAATGCTCTATAGCACTAAGTCCGCCTGTTGTACTTTTGTGTGTCATGGTACAATAAAGATTTAAATAAATAAATAAATAGACTTTTTCACACTCCACAGTTATTCGCCACACGTCTAATAAAACCTGAATTATATAAAAAGGGTCATGTCTATTTAGGTTGTTATTTTTATTTCAACCAGAACTCTTCAAAAAACATTTACTAAATTAGGGTACAGTTACACAATTTTCTTTAGTTCAATTACGATACGAATTGTTAATGTTTTTGACAAACATAAAAAACTAAGATGACGTTTATTGAAATTCGAGCAAATAATGTTCATGAATGTAATAAAATATGTAAAAACGAGCAGATGATATCGATTATGAAATCCCATATTTTGATAAAAATGGAGCAATCGTTTTGGACAGACCAAAAAAAAGTCCCAAACTAGGGCGGACCCTTCTGTCTCCATCGTCAATCAAGATGTTCGTAAATCCTTACTTTACCTGATATCATCCATATACCCTGTATTATATGCACGCTATTATGAATCTTATAATTATTTCATAAAGCTGATAATGCAGTGAATTGTGGCTCAAGTTATACAAGGTCTGTGAGGTATAGGTTACTTTTTCCCCAAATTACAATCCTCTCAAATCCTAGCTGAAATTTGACCTCATTACTATTAGAATATTACTTCCAGTCAACTATAACGGTCTTAAAATATTTCATAATGAAAAAAAAACTGTTCTTCTGAATATTCAAAATAAACTTATTGATATTCGATAATATCTTTAGTAAAAAAAACTGCTTACTATTGATTTAAACAAGACGTGCTATGTCATGGAACATATAAATTATTTACACTTCTATAGTAGATTAAGTGTAAGTAATAAAGAAGTTGTATGAGCACATTGAGTTTAACGAAAAACTTTTCTCTTTAAAACTTCAAAAGGCATGTTTTTAATTTCCGAAAGAGTGAGCACGCGATAGAAGTACTTTTTAACTTTCACACACCGACACGTAGAAACTTTGGTGTTTTATTCAACAATGTCTTTATTACTTTACAGTGAACTTTGTAAACATTAGATATATTCAATAATATAAGATTTTAATCACTTTTTTGTAACAAGATAAGTGAAATTTGTTATATAATAAGTGAAGTTTGTATTTGTAGAAATCTTTTAGTTTCTTGATTGGTACGTTCTTGTAACTGGGTAGCTCTTTAAATATTGCTTATAAATCTCGCCTTATTACCTGCTTTAAAAGATAGAAGTTTAAAAAAGAGAATGTTTTTAAATTAATGAAAGTTTACATAAAACAAACCTGAATTCTTAACATTAACCTTTACTGCCTGTGTCTGTAAGTGTATGTATGTCTGTAAGTTCTATTTCCTACGTCCATTAAATTAAGAACCCTTTGCATTAGTTACGCTTAGTTTCGGTTCCGCTACGAAATTACACATTTTTACTCGCTTTGACGGTTAATATATTTTACGTGGTGTTTGTGAATTATGGCGCAAAGAGTGCTGCGGTTTCATTAGATGTTTGAATATTGTGAGTTCAGTTATTATATGAATTATTAACATTAATTGACGTATTTTGTATATTTTGAACGACATATATGTATTATAAATCAATTGTGATAATTATTAAAAACTCAAGCAATGTTATCATCATTTTCTATTTTGTTATTAAAAGAATTATGAAATGCTTCTTATGTGTAAATTTTTTGTCATACTACAATTTTATATAAATATTAGTGTTTCTCAATAACTGTCTCATATAAAATCTACAAATCACTTAGAGAAACTGTATAATAAGAAATTTATTGTTTTTAAATAGATTGAGAATCAAAGCTAGTTCAAGTATTATTGTTTTACTTTTAACTTTTTTTGGTTAAAATTTGAAGTGTATCTTTCAGTATATTTATCGAAATTTTATCTCCATGAGTGCAGTTGAAAAATGTGTAACTAATATTACAAGTTCTGACTTACTTAGCAAAAGTTCTCCGACGTACATTAATCATTTAATATTATTTTGTATAACATAATTTTTTTGCCAAAATATAATGATTTATGTATGGTTAACACATTAAGAGATTATATGTTTGTTAAATATATTTTTGACTATAAAATTCTACTTTTATTGTATTTTAAAGAAATATTAATAATAAAATTATTTCTGTATTCTAACGATAAAATAAACCTCAACGATCAAAAGTTGACTGCCGAAGAATATGACACGCCACAGTCCTCAGTTAAGTCTTCTAGTCTTTGTCGTGAAACCATACATATAGTATAAAGTGACCATTTTATGGAGACCCTCAGGAATGCCCATCTCTCAGTCTATATCATAAGAGTATTAGGGGATCAAGTAAACTTAGAAAGACAATACAGCGTCTTACTCAAGAAATCCGCCTCCAGCTAGCGAAACTGCGTTATCATGTGAAAGAAAAAGTGAGCGATTGATTTTATCTGCTAATAATAAATAAAGAGTTTTATAAATTATTCCGATTTCTCATTATCACATGTAAAGGATGCCTCTAAAAAATTTTTTTTCGCGTTAGTATATTAGTAGTCGAAAATAATAAAATGAAGTATAAAAATTTTATCACAACCAGAGATTGTCTTGCTTCATCTACAGTTGCCTTTTATTAATTCTTCAATTTAAAATATTTCAACATTTTATAAATTTAAACATCACCCAAATCTTTGAACTTGAGCACTTACACTATGTGAATGTTGTATACACTGTTGAACAAACTGACAGCCCAGCGGAATATAGAATAGACGTGTTCTATTTTGAAATTCTTTTAAAAGGTTTGATTTTTACCAGCGCCACCTAGCTTTGCGTTTCGCAAATAAAACAACTATTCGGTTTAAAAGTTTAAAACTGTAGAATCTGCCCAAAATGGAACATGTGGCTGGAATGAACAATGGCTATCGTCTGCACATCAGAACATATTGTCACGAGATATATAGTTATTGAATTTGTTTTAAGCACGAGTCATTGTTTCAAAACGATTCTAGAATACATAGTCTTATCTGCAATGTAATATTAAATAGATTGAGAATAACACAAATTAACAATAATAATTTCCCGGTTGTTTTCTTGTGACTGTTTTTATTTATTTTCGGAGCTGAATAGTAAATCAAAAGGTTATTGGACGTTATTATTGCTGAGGTCGTAATAATTGCTATATGTTCAGATGTAAGTCATAAGTATTTCCGCGTGTTGTATTATTATTTCTGGGAAGAGTTTATTTCATTTTTAATTAGTAATTATGTTTTCGTATCACGAATATTATTTAAGTCAAAGTATTTCTGCTTATTCTGGTTTCCTTACATATTATTTTATATAAATAAATATAAAGACAAAATCTAAAGGATAATATAATTTTTTAAAATAATTTTAATTCGTTTAACATTTTCTTAACTCTTCTTAACAGATTGTATAAAATGTAGGGTACTTAAATTTTATTAATTTTTTTTTTCATATTTGAACTATTCAAGACTTTATAAAATAGCCTAGTAGTTATACCAATTTACAAATACTTATGATATTCTATACATGTAAATGATTGGAACTGTATTATATTTTGTTTTTTTTATATCTTTTCAACTTTGTAAATCAATATCAGAGATCACTTGTGTACATCAATAGATATATCTGTGCCAATTTTGATAACATATTTATCGAAATGAGTCCTTTTGTAAAAACACTCTCCAGCTTAAAAGTTAGTGCTACGAGGATTCCAAATGCACCCTGAGAAGAACCACACAAGAAGCTGGATATTTTTTATTGTGATTACTATTTCACAACCTACAATCACTTTTTATTAACAATTTGCAAACAACTAGAAGCATTGCAATCAATTTAATATACAGACCTAATTATTTTAGCCAATTAATATTGTAAACTTAGCGCTTTTTCTGTTTTGCAGTCAATTAGTCAATGTAAGGAGTTCCCGTTCACATTACGCAACGGTATTATAAATATATACTGATTTGTCAATATATTATCGAATGATTTATGTTCGAAATATTTATAGATATAATATTTTTTTTCTCTATAAAAAATACGCGAACTACATACACCATGTAATTTTTCATAAAATAATTCCAAGATAATAATAGTAATATCTGAAATATATAAATACTACCTGACACCTGAGTTATCTGACGTGATAATGACGTTCAGTGAGGGGATAGTAAATAATATATTATAGATCAAGCCATGTTTTTGAAATAAAATATTTAATGAATTCTAGCATTGTTATCTGGTTTGTTATTACTTTGAAACTTACTCATAATCATAATAACAATGTTCGATCATATTAATCTTTACAAGATACTTTCAAAAAATTATATTTGTAAAGAAATATTGAATATTCCGTATCGCTTCTAAATCTGGTATTATTTACACTTAAATCAAAAACATCTTTCCTTAAAGATAAAGATTTAATTCCTAAATCCACGACGTCTTACAAACTTGTGTTTTCAATTTTCGTACTTCCAAATTGAGTTAAATTTGAATTATTTGAGTTTTAATCCTTAATGAGTAACTCTCAGTAAACAACTTCTCTGAAAGGTAATTACAAAACAAACAAACTACTAAACTTGTTTTTGTGAAGAGTAATCTTCATATAAGTATATATTTTTAAATGTTCAAAACGTCCTAAAATTGTAAAATAAGTATAGCACACGCTCTAAGTTGGAACTTTTTATGTTTATAATTCCTAACGAATTCAGAACTTCGTAATTTTAATATTTACTATTTTTTTTAATTTACTTTGAGTCAATACTGTTTCAATTAGGAAAATAAAATTAATAAATGTAAGGTTTTTCAAAATAGTAACTTGTCCCAAATCTCTGCAAGTATAAAAAGCACACACTGGTAATATTAATTTTAAAGAAGTACTAAAATTACTTATAGGTAACTTAATAAATCAAATAATACAGAATAAGATCTAATTGGTTAATAAGATATATTATTTCAGACGCTCAGTAAAGTTGTAAACACAATAACAAACATAATTAGCAGAAGACAAGACATAACTTTCTTAATGTTAAGTGAATTTTTTGTCTGAAAACGAGAACAAATCTTTATTGCTCTTCGTCCTCCCTCGCTGTTAATTTAAAACCAACACCCAGTAATTCTAATTCTTACATAAACAACAAAAGGGGCCATAAGATTTATGTTCTGTAAGTTAAAAATAATTGTAAATTGTTTAAAATACGTGTGTAATTTATTTTCTTTCCATTTTTAATGGGTAGAAGTGATCACTTGCGTACGTCAGATACGAGGGTCAGGAGGGCCTAGTTGGATGCCTACATAAGTGTCGACAAAGATATAATAATTCAATAAAGTCACTCTTCTTCTTAAAGTTAAAATTATGAGGATTCCAAATGCAACTTTGTCTGAGAAGAACCACACAACAAACTAAGCCAGATTTTTCATCATTGTGATCTATTTCTCTACATCGTCAGACAAATTGCTTAGGTTACCAGTTATTCACTATAGACATGATTTTAAAACAATTTAAATCTCTTTATGACATTTTAAGTATATTTATTTTTGAAAACATATATAAATCCTGAATGAATATCTTATTATATTGAGTGTGTTCTTACTATATCAAGTTTATTTTTATTTATATTAATTTTTGGTAAATCACGTTTTTTGTTTAAATTTATTAATATTATATTAAATTTCTATAAATACATATATTGACGAAATGTAATCGTAATTTATTTTCTTTATTTCTCAGCGATTCTCTTAGCCTCATATGTAGACTGCTCGAACAGCCCTCTTTTACATTACAAATATAATATCAATATTTACTGTATTACCCTACAACAGTATTACGATATAAGTTAGTAATCTAGTTGTTTCAACGTTTGTTTATTAGTGAGTTTATTATCTCATCGTCTAATTAAAATTTCATTCATAATCTCCTTAAAGTATTCAAAAGTGAGACGACTGCGTTCTACAAATATTTTCAATACGGTGCTCTAATTCTAAAAAATAGTTCAATTATCCGTTCAATAGAAAGTCTATTTCTTTACGATCTTTTAATTTTATGTTTGTTTATGAGAATTAATTCCTTATTTTCGCTATAGACTATTGAATTAATTCCTTATTTTCGCTAAACCTGTGTTTGTTACAATAAATATTAATGTTGAAAGAAAATGTTTTAAATGTTCTAAATATGATGCACCCCAGGTAAATACAGTAATATTATTATTGTATATATATAACAATAATAATAATTAAGTAATTATGAAAACAATAATATTTAAGAAGTTTTGAATTATAGTTTTTAAAATGAGGAGCATCATTGAAGAAGTTATTTTAATAGTTAAAAGCTTAACAATGTGTAAAATATTATCATTTTGAAATTGGTTTCACATCCTCTTAATAAATGTTCAGTTAATGCCGCGGTCAGACAGTCTTAGACCAGTCTAGACCTATAAATAAGACGTCTTTGATATCTCTAAGTGCAGAGCGTAAAGCAGTTGGCAATACACGAGTACAGCATGTTCGCACTAATTTTCATGGTTTAATAAAGTAAATAAAAATTATAAATACATTTTTACTGAATATACATTTCATATGCTTATTAGTATGTCCTAATATACCGTATTAAAATCATATGATACCGTTATATGTTTTGATGTTTTTATTCAGCTGAAACACAAAAGATCTTATTATAAATATATAAATAAGCACTGTCTCATTATTTAGTCTCAAGAATTAGAAACTTTGAAGAAACTGATCTGATCTGTTATTTATGATACTTCGACATTACATATTAATGTAAGTCCTTAGTACATAGATGAAGGGTAAAAATGCTCTTTCTATATATAAATATTATTTTGATCATTATTTTAACAACTATTGAAAGCTGGTTCTACGTTTTTACGAGTTTACTACTACAGGTCAAACGTACTACGAGAGTCTGAAGTACTTCCATTGAAATTTCTATAGACTTTTGACCTTATTGATAAAAAATAAACGTATACCTACTATTAATATAAAATAAAAATGCTTCTACAATAAAAATCGGAATTTCAACGTGTAATTAAAAAAGTACGTAGAGTTTAACTTTGATTCCAAACGTATTGTAGTTTAAAACATTTATTTATAATGTTTCTGATGACATTATCTATTTAAAAACCAAAAGTAAATATGATTTTAATTCTGTAGTAACATAACTTACAAACAGACAACGTGAGTGATTTATTTAGTATGGTTCAAAAAATAACGAGGTGAAGTTTAAATAGACGACTTCTATTTAATTTAACGGTTAGTTCTCTTTACATTTTCGTCTCATTAAAAATACAAAACTATTTTATTAGTTACAGTTCTAAGCTGCAGTCTGAGTAAACTTAGTAGAAAGTGAATTTTAATGATATAGTAGAAGTATACATTACCTATATATTTTTTAATAGTTTTAGCAATATTTGTGTTATTTTGATGGAAGAGTATGGCAAGACATTAATTGTATTGATTGTATACTATTTTTATGAAACTATGTTAGATTTCCCATTAACGTTCTTCAAAGACATGAAGATCCTATAGAGATACAAATTCGCATCAGGGAGAAAAGTTTCCAGATATATGAGAAGTTGATATCTCTTTGAATGTAACGTTTAATGTTCGACTGAGTACGGTAATATTCTTAACTATTCGCTATACAGATGAGTTAAAAAGTAAGGATTTCAACTCCATCCATATATATAAAAACAAACCTAGTTATTAGCGGTTTTTTACGGCTCCGTATTCTCTCGATTCAGAACGTAGGCATTATGTAAAAATCAAACGATTGAATGGTTTTTATTAAAAATTTTAACTTTTTTATTAAACAAGAAGTAAAATTAATGGAGTTCGCACCCATTTCTGTTTGATTGATTTTAAAATTTTCTTACGTAAGAAATTACAAATTCCCTCTGTTTTTATTATTTAATTTATTATTCATTTATAGACAAGAGGACAAACCCATGGAGGGTATTAGTATATTCATAAAATATCTGCTTATCAATAAACCGGTCTCTTTGTAGATGAGTTATTTGTCGCATTGCGGCTCTGGCCTCGATCCCTTTATTATTTACAAGATTTTTTTTTTATTACCAATTAACTTATAGCAATATTGTATTTAAATTTTAAAGAACAAATCTAAAATGCAAAAAAAAAAAATTTAAACTAAAGTATTTTTAAAAAAATTGTCAAGACCGATTACGAATTTGTTTAAATTAGATTAACTCAATTAAAATTCACATATTACTTTTTTTGTTTGTATGTGAACGCTTTTCAATGCCTTCATACACAAAAAACAATGTTAAGTTAAAGTACCCTAATAAAATGAAATTATCCAAAATTATACAAATTTTTAGTTATAACATACTCAAGCAAGTGAGTACGTTATTTCATTGTTTTATTTTTACGGGACTTTTATCAAATATGAAGTTTAGCTCATCAAGCTCATCCGAATTTCCAGTCTTTCGATTCCTCAAAGATGGTGTACCATTTCTTTCTTGGTGCATAATTTATAAAAACTTAAGATACCCTCTTCTTATAAAAATGAAGTAACAAGATATTACAAAACACAACAATTTGGATATTTGTAGAATTCTTAATTTACGAATTTAAAACATATATAATTTTCATATCGATCACCCCACCTTAAAAATTATCCACTTAATTTAATTTTTAAGCCAATAGTTTTCTATTTAATATGTTAAAAAAAACATAATAAATAGAAAACTATAATAAATATTACACAAGATAGTATGGTGGTCAAAATATATCACTAATAAATATTAATATCAATAAAAATACTTGTGGAAAATATAATAAGAACTATAATTGTCTGTGCAGTTGTTTTATTGGGAAGTACATAGCAACCCCAGAGAAATCAAAATCGATCAATAAATTTTAATGATGGGTGTGAATCACGATTACAACTTTTTTAATACAGCTGGGAGCAAGTTTCTTTAAATGATTACGAGGTATTTTAACTGGTAATTTGATTACCGATAATATGTACATAGCTTCTTTTATGTTTCAAATAATTCCATAGGATATATGATCTAATACTATACTCCTGTTCTCTACTTCAGATTAACATTTATTTTGTTTATAGTAGATTCATGATGTAGCAAGTTAATAGAAGAAGAATATATGTACGACTAAAGATTTAAAAACTTTGTCTTTATTTCTTCCGCACTTACACACTAGGGTTTTTTTTAACACATACACACAAAGTTTTTAACGCCTTCTAGCGTCTAAAAGTATTATCGCAATGGAATGCTCTTTTTATATTGTTTCCTATAAGTTATTATAGTAAAGCCACTTTAATAGACTTTAATAGACTTTAATAGACTATTTTTTGATCTTGGTCAAAATATAAAGATAATAAACCTCACAATTATCTTAATACTCCGTTTACTCTATTATCTCTTTCTCTAGTAAACTCATTTTCTAAACTGATTTTAAAATGTCTCGAAGCTTGTGTGATTTTTGTCCTGTTGAGAATTGTGCAGCTGTTCATAAATCATTCACGTCGACAGACCGAGCTAGTACTTCGACTGACTACAGAATACAGAATAAGATCATACAACTTTACAGTATTTGTAAATATATATGTTCAATACAATAGAATGTAAATATTTACAAACATAGAAAAGACTACCTCGACACCAATATCGAATGCAAAACGAATGCAAAAATAATACGACAACAGATTCTGAATGATTCGAAGTTGTAAACATAATTAGCAGAAGACAGGAAATAACTCTTTTAATTTTATTCTTTTGCTAAAATCATGAACAAATAAACGTTAGTTATTTTTCGTTATTTTGAAACTAACACCCAGCAATTCTTATACTACTACACAAGATGAATATTATTTAAGGAACAACATTTTATCCTTATTTTATAAATGAATGGTTAAAGAAACAAAAAATAATTTCTAAAG
Source organism: Mechanitis mazaeus (assembly GCA_959347395.1). Classification (NCBI taxonomy): domain Eukaryota; kingdom Metazoa; phylum Arthropoda; class Insecta; order Lepidoptera; family Nymphalidae; genus Mechanitis; species Mechanitis mazaeus. The sequence goes on from OY365754.1 coordinate 12,270,455, forward strand.
ATTAGCTTTAATATTAAGATTTTATAATGTTTAAATAATTTGGGTCCAAGTTAATAGTTGTCCTTTTTTTTTTTTCCGTTGGAAAAACCCATTACGGGTACCCCGTCGGCCCATGGGGGTGACGGCCGGGGGGTGATGTGGGACTACCCGGCAGCATAGAGGACGCTGCCATTTTTAAGGCTACCCACTAAAAAACCAACGGTTGCCCTCTGCGCCGTAATGGGACGTCACGGGATCGCTTCAGCACACACCGTGACGCCCCGGCGGGACCCCCCAAATGAGGGTACCCCGAGCAACGTAGAGCACCCTCTCATCGTAGGCCTATGTTAGGTACGGGGAGTCACCCTCCCTCCTCACCAGGCCTACAACTGGGGAAGGAAGCGACGGGCGTATTCCCGCCTCCTTCTACCCAGTCTCACCCTACGGAGCGGGTCAGCGGATGAGACAACCTCCCTGTCCCGCTCCGAGACCTCCTTTGCGGCGATGACTTGCTCGCAGAAGGAGGCCATTGCGACCCAGCACCTCTCGTTGCTGAACATTGCGCTGATAACGCACGGCAGCGAGAGGTCCCTGCCAATCACGCCCACCAGCTCGGTGCGCTGGTGGTCCCAGGCTGCGCACTCCGCCAAGGTGTGAGGAGCCGAGTCGACGGACTCGTCACAGTGGTGGCAGGAGGGGGTCGCCTCCCTTCGTGCTATCCTGTGCAGGTACTCACTGAAGCAACCATGCCCGGTCAGCACCTGCACAAGACGGAACGTAAGCGTTCCGTGCCGCCGATTGATCCAGTGGTCGAAGTGAGGGCGAACCGCCCCCACTGTGATCATACCGGCGGCAGGGAACTCCAAGTCCCTATTCCACCGTCGCATCAGGGCTCGGTGAGCTAGAGCCCTGATTCGCGCCGCCTCGGACCTTACCCCCGTGGTCAAAGCTTCTGCCCGGTGCAGTTAATAGATGTCCTAGTAAAAGCCGCGTTCATACAATCGTTTCACGGATACACATTTCAAATAAAACTACTTTTTACAGATTAAAACTCGCGTATATCTTGTTAAGTCGACAGTTACATACACTTATACCTCGTCTGCCCGTGAACACGATTGCTGCAAAGCATTGGAAATGTCGGGTAAAAACTAAAATGTTACAAATTATACGCGAGTTATAATCCGTAAAAAATAGTTTTATTAGACCTATAAATCTAGATTTTAGAGATTTTTTATAAATAAAACGTCTTTGTTGTCCCTAAATGCAGAGGTCAATACAGTTGGCAATATGATAAAATCTGTAAATAAATATTAAAAAAATATCATGAATTGTTACTAATTTCGTAATACTTTTAAAGTTTTTAATTTTTAACGTATTTTATTCTTATTAAATATTCGATTTCGTATTTTAGGAATTTTTTATTAATGACATTTCATGGCCTAAAAGTTATAAAAAATATAAAAAAAAAGTTTGTTCATTTTTTATAACTATTGGAAACCGGTTCCATGTTTTTACAAGTTTACTAGTATGAGTGAAACGTACGAGTATTACAACAGCGTTGAGTGGTTTGGTTGTAATACTCAGGCTTTTGACCTTATTACACATACAATATATATTTCTGGTCTTATTCCGTTTTTTTTATAATTTTTATTTTTGAGACCCTCTTCTTTGTAACAGAGAGGTTTATTCATATTAGATTATTTTATATAATTAAGTTAACATGGATTGATTAAAATTTATTTAATACATCATCAAATAAATACAATTTATAAAACTATTGTAATGAACTACCTTGTATTTTATTAACAATATAAATAGATTTTAGAAACATGTTACTTAAAGAAAGAAGAATTAAATTATATAAAAAACTTAAAAATAGACGGAACACTTTTTTTATGATATAACAAAAGTAGTATAGATCATATCACATATTGGCTCTCCTTTTAAATACAATAAAATATATCTAACACATAAAACAAGTCAATTAAAATATATATACATTCTGGTTTCTTTCCTTAAATAACATAAATCGAATAGAACTCCTTATTTATGTAAGAATAAGAATTAGTTGTTAGTTCGTTAGTTTTTAATGAATAACGAAAAAAGAGAACGAAAAGAAAGTTTCTTTATTTTCTTCTTCTAATTACGTTTCTTACTGTATTTATAGTTATTTTAAGAATTCAGTGTTCCTTATTAGGTTTTTCGTATTCGCTAATAGTTTTGAGGTAAACTTTTCTGTTTGTAGTAATATAATCTAATTCTGAATATTCTACAGAAGTAGTTTACTTCGACCAACTCAGTCAAACTCTGAATTATGAACTGCTAACCAATTGTCAATAGTAAAAATGAAAAAACATCGTGCCAATTTATATTCAGTTGTAAAAGAGAAAACTGAACGTATTATTTTGTATAAATAGACCAATCTTCTTGGTGTCTTTGCCATCTTATGTGACATTGGTGAAATACATGCTGAAATGCATGATATAGCATTTCAGCACGTTTTAAAAATTTAATTGAAAGAGAAAATTAAATTTGTTTTTTGTATTTCTAAAGTCAAAAACCTAAAATTCAAAGAAAATCCACAAAAATTCCAAATTAACTTCCGTTAACACATAACCATATAAGTTCATATAATTTAAACTGTATATTTAAGTCATCAAAATTTATTGAAATATAGTAATGAGAAGATTTATATTCAATACAACTAAACTGCTGCATTATTAATAGAAAGATACTGGACTAAATTTGATTGTTCCATCTATCTCTCAACGAAAGCTCGTCATAGTATCCAATTACAGAGGGTTGAGTAAGTGAATAAGATTGAATTTTAGAATTACATACGTACCGTAAAAATTTCAATTTGTATATTTTAACCCCAATACCATTGTAAATCATTTTCACCTGTACCAAGTTCAGGAACAGGTGTTCTGTGTTTAATTAGATAAGTTGTTTACTGAGAGTTACCTGTTAAGGAAATTTTAAGACATGACTTTGTATCCTGTCTTGGAAAATAACTTATGAAATTCAAGGAAGAATATTTTTGATTTTCATCTAAACAATGTAAGAAGTACAAATGATACAATATTTTTATTACACATTTAAGATTAGTTACATTGGTACTAAAAGTAAAATGAATGTTAATCTGAAGGAGAAAGAATTGGTATAATAAAAGTTTAATTAAAACATACCCTATGGGACTATTTCCAGATTATATGTGTTAATAATAAAATATGATCGATGTAAGACGTTTATTTTTTGTATTAAATAATTACGTACACTACATAGGAGACCTGTAGGATATTATGTTTATCGACTATAGACGAACCAATTAAAAATGTACTCAATCAATATTTTTCTACAGTTCGTCTCTGCAAAAAACGTTTGTATAAATAATTGCTATAATTATAACTAAACCCAGTTTGAAATTATTTCAGTATTCACAAATTGAATCGCTAACTACGTGATGGGTCATTTAAATATGCATTTAGATTACTAGTTTTAAAAGACTTGCACTACTTTCATCCCTCTCTTTCCTTCCTTGAAATATTTTATCTCTTTCATACAAGTCGTATTAAGATTTGCACATTTAAAAAGCCATCACTGAATGCAATCGTTTACTATTTTTATGAGTTTTCTATTTAATTTTGTATATATTCTTAAATAAGACTTTAGTTAGAAATAATTGATATCTACAGATTCAATTAGACTTTTTAAAATATCTTGAATTTGAGGTAAAAAATAATAAATTAATTAACAAATATTTTATTTATATCTAATACGTAACTCTGAATTATTTTTAAAAGTCACTCTTAAAATAATTATTTTATTAATTGAAAACAATGGTCCTTATTATATTAAATTATGAAATGCTATATTATTCAACACAAACTTTATAAAAAAACATCTGACACGCGGCAGTCGAGCTTGCCGCTATGAAAAACTCCTAATCGGCAAATTATAACTCGCAAATTAATTAACAAACAAAAGAAAAAAAAATTAAAATAATTAAATTAATTAATTTAATTTAAAAAATTCGAAATTTTTTTTCCATTTTTCGGTAACTTCGGCGGCCGATCTGACCACCTTCCCGTTGGACAATCAACATAATTTTGAAAAGTGAATCTTACATTTAGATGCTGATTCCAAATATATCTTTAGTTTTTCAAAATTCGAAAAATAAAATTCGACAGTCACACAGACACACATACAGACATACAGATCGGAAGGAAAAACTGAGTTTTTCGATCAACAACATTTTTCATAACAGATACTTATACTTTTCTAATATGTAAAGAATAGTAAAGCTAAAAAAGTTGTTACATTTACTGTAAAATATAACAAAAAAGGGTATTACATTAAAGTAGCAATTAAATATTTATGAAGACTGATATTGTAATTCATTACTATCTAATAAAACTATTTTACATTTTTTAGAAATATAAAACCTCACATTTTTTTTATTAATAAATGTTTGGTTCAAGTTCAAATATCATTTTTATAAAAAGAATAAACCGATTCAGATCATTATTCATGTTTTAAAGAAATTAAAGAAAATGAAATTTATTAAAATTTTGTTACTATATCTACTAATAATATTATATAAGTAAGAAAAGAAAAAAATAACTGGTTAAAATTTTTTTTAACCTATAACGAGTTCTTTACTAAAAATAGATACTTTACTATAAAAACGAAATGAATACTAATAAAACTGCTTAAGCTATTTTTAATCTTAAGTTTTTTAAGATGTTGTTAAACAGACATTTAGAATGAATTAGACACGGCGCTGCAAACAGTCGGTTCAAATTAAAGGTAGGTTCATTAACTGACACTTTCTAAAGTTACTTAGCTCTGTAATATATTTGTTTACCATCTATATCAGTTTCAGAGTTTAAATAAAAACTACTTCCGAAAAATTCTTAACGATATTTATTAAAAAATTAAGTATAATGTTTTTTTTTATATACTTGTTAGATTTTGCTTCAATGTTTTACTTATTTATTTTAAACCCTGTTATGTTTTAAATTTTGTATGGTCTTATATTTCATAATTTCCGTCTGTACATAACTAAATCTGAAACTTTAAATTTGAGACTTTAACTGTATAAATATTAATTACAAAACATGAAGATTTTACACTATAATAAATTTATAAATTTAATATTTATAAGTTTAGAAGCTTCTATACTGTTTTAATAACTCTTTAATGGAGATGTCTCGTGCAGTTTACTGTGTAAATATTAAAACTTACATTGTTTATTATTATAAATACTCAGTACAAACAATGTCAGCAATAAGTATAGAATTATTATTACTTATATGTATATAATATTTTCTAATTTTTTTTTTTAATTTTCGCTCTTTATTGCACCGCTTTTAAAATCTCTGCACATCCCCAAGGTTGACTGTTAGAGAATGCTATTTAGCATTAAGTCCACCCATTGTTACATTTTTTTGTTGGTACAATAAAGGAAAAAATTAATAAAAAATGATGTTTTATAAGTATAAGTCAGCCATTGTTCTACTCGTATGTAGTAGGTTCATATAAACGGTCATATACATACATATGTAATCAAAGTGCGTAATAAACTTGAGAAAATAACGATATACGTTTTTTTGTGTTAGTTTTTCCCATGGTTCGGAAACTACATGCAATAGTAATAATACGTTACCAGTAACAATAAAGTATAATCTATAGTAATATTATAAAGCGGAAAAGTAATGATAGTACCATTAATTGCAGCACCTATTATGAGTCAGGAAGGAGTGTAGTAAAGGTACAACTTGCTATTTAGTATATTTCGTTAACACCATTCAGGCGACGCCGCGGGCAGAAGCTAGTAAAAAAATAATATATTGAAAAAGGGATAAGTACAGTTAGTATGAATTCGTTTTAGCCATGAGATCTTATAATTTATTTGGAAACTATTTACATATTGCTCATAAACTTTTCATACTTTGCATATATCACATATGTAAAAGAATACAACAGATAGTAAGATTAATTATATAAAACAATATTTACTATTTGTGATCATGCTACTACCCCTTATCATGTATGTATGTATATATATATATATATATATATATATACATACATACATCTAAATAGTCCCTACTTAACCACGTAAATAAAAAACGTCGAGTAAATAAAAGGTATAGTACCTTTTAATTATTTTCGCGATTAATTAACGATACATTTCTAATATTCACCTACCCTCATATATTTTAAACAAAACTGACCTAAAATCAGTGGTGTAATGCCGGATCATAATAGATAAAAAGCAACAAATACAAGAATACAAGAATACTAATACCAAAAAATACTAAATTCTTAAAACAGCTATAAACACCGTAACAAACGCAATTAGAAGAAAAAAACAAATTACTTTCTTAATGTAATATTCTTTAGCTGAAAGCATCTTTAGTATTTTTCATTCCCTTTTTTTCGCTATTCATTTAAAACTAACACCCAGTAATTCTCATTCTTACATAAATAAGTAAAAAGGCCAGATTTATGACTTAGAAGAAGCAAAAAAATAATTCATTTTTTTTATTTTCTTGATTAAAGCAATTATTGTGATCACCTCAATTTTCGAAAGCGAATTTCTTCTTCATCGTCTGCAAAAAGTCTTTACGTTTTTAGGTGTCTTGAGTAATTGTAGACACTTTTAAAAACATGTATGCAGTAGTAAATGTATGTGTATGTAAGCGTTTTTTTCCGCTCCATTTACAATTATCCATTTCGCACGATCGCGTAAAAGTGGTTGTGGAACCAATTAGTAGCAAAAAGTGGTCACAATTGAAAAATTTTAAATTATGAAACATAAATTATATTTTGTTAATGATATGCAATAACGAATTTTAATGAAAGTACCGATAAATAGGATTTTATAAAAAAAAATTAAAATAACATTATTCCTAACCAACAACTCAAAAAAAAATTAAAATTAAAAAAAAATAAAGTTAAAATTTTGGTTTTGTTATAAAATTAAAGTCGCGAACGTCACAAAATAAAGAGTGACGACAAAAACAAAAAACCAGCAAGGCAATGTGATAGATACTGTACATATAAAATTAATTATGTTAAAAGTAGAATTACTTCCCAGGCATCAGAATGGAACCTGCCGTAATTGTGTAATATGCAAATTTTTTTCCATTCAAGACGTTTCACGAATCCTGCATCGCATTCACTTGACAGACTTCCACCATTTTTAATATAGCATAGTAAGTTATTTTTTGACACTTAAGAAAACCAGAGATGAATAAAAAAACAGCATATATAGTTATATGAAGATATATATGAAATTATTTTGAATATTTTCATTACTTGTCTGAAGTTCGGCTGAATTAGTTATACTACTGGAAAAACTGAAATGAAACTTATTTAAATTAATAAAATTTATTTTGAATATTATATTAACATTGATGAAATGATAAGTAGTACTTTTTATTCTTATAAACCATGTTAGTATATAATATATAATAGACGAGTCGAGACGAGAGCATTCGATGGAACTGTTGGCGTGAAAAGTAAGAGTGATATTAAAGTTAATATACTTCAGTATAAATTACAAAGTTGCAATAAGTTTTTTAATAAGTATTTTTAAGCAATTATTGTCAATTGTAAAAAAGTTTCAACTCAAGAAAAGAAATGCGGCCAATGTCTTGATACGTACCGTTCAAGTTTACTTACATACGTTCGCTTGAATCTATTGTTATTTTCAAGCCCATTATTTCTATATATATATATAAAAAGGTTTCTTTGTTAGAAATAAAATAGCCCTTAGAAAAAGAATTGGTTCTAATTCTTAAATATAGCTGTTAAATTAAGAAATCTTTTTATTCATTTCATTGAAGTTAAAAGCTGAATCAGTTTTTGTATTTATACGAAAAAATAAGATATTTTTACGTTTAAATTACTCTCTATAACCATAATAAAATAAAATAAAATAAAAATAAATATTATTTAATATAATTTATTTACAAAGGCAATAAAGATCTTAAAACAGATGCTCAAGTTGTTCTTTTTATTATAACTTTGTTAAAATATTTATTAAATAGAAAAAGTGGGTTTTTATTTTCTAAATTTCTAAGAAATGTAAAAAGATTCTATTACATAGCAATGAATTACAATTTAAACTAAAGATCAAAGGTTAATGAAATATGTAAATAAATATCTTTTATATCCAGAAAGACAAAAAAATTAAAATACCGATTTTAAAACTCTTTGCCCATTTGATTGTGAACATTCTTCTTATAAGTAAATCCGTTTAACAAAAAACCGAGCAGATGTTGTTGGGAAGAGATTTTGTGTTCAAAGCAACTGTCCTTTCTTTAAATCGTTTTATACTCAAGGGCCTTGTTTCAGAAACTGTAATGTTTCAATGAAAAATATACTCAACTATAATATGAAAACACATACAAATAACACTATATTGCATTATTATAATCTAATAAAGTGAAAGGACAAAATATTTCAAAGGAGCCAAACAGACAGATGTTTCTAAGACAACTCTCTTTTATTACTGATACCTATATCCATATCAAATCTAACCTTTATATAATTAACAATTCCATTGAAATTGGATTGGATTGGATTCAGTTGAAATTACATTTTATTTAAAGTTACACTCGTTGGTCTAAAGTCTGGTTCTAAGGTATTTACATTCTAGATGCTCGCAAAATATTCATATAATATAATTGAGGAGGTCGCGGAGGCAGGATCTGTTTTATTTCTTCTACCTATCAACAGTGGAGGAGGAGTGTGTGTTGTATTGTGCTTTAGAAATAAATTGATACGATAAGGTCAAGTATCTCAGCGAAATCATTGAATTTAAGATTAAGATTATGATAAGGATTAATTATTCTAGAAATTATTTTTTTTATTTTTTTTTTCTTTAACCTGTATCGTCCCACTGCTGGGCAAAGGTCTCCCCCAAACATTTCCAGACGACCCTATCTCTCGCTGCCTCCCACCATCCTCTATCAAAGGAGGCGAGGTCATCCCGCCAGCGTCGCCGCGGCAGGCCGCGGCGTCGGGCTCCTCCCGGGGACCATTTGGTGGTGATGTTAGCCCAGCGCTCGGGGTTCATCCGCGACACATGTCCCGCCCACTCCCATTTAAGCCGGGCGGCCGTGATACCGACATCTGTGATGCAGGTACGTGAGCGCAGCACGGTGTTGCGCACTCGGTCGACTCGTTTGAGTCCGAGGATGCTGCGTTCCATCGCCCTCTGGCAAATCTTGAGTTTAGACTTCTGTAACTTCGTCAGGGACCATATCTGAGCACCGTAGGTTAGGACGGGCAGGATACACATGTCGACGAGTTTGCGCTTGAGTGACAGAGGAAGGCCGCCCTTCATGTGCGCTTTCATGAACCAGTAGCTCTTCCAGGCGTTGTTGATCCGACGACCAATCTCGATATCTTGCCTGTTTTCGAAGCTCACTAACTGGCCCAAATAAATGTAATCGTTGACATATTGTATAACCTGCCCATCTACCTCAACCCTACGCTTCGTGCTATTTGTCATGACTTTGGTTTTAACCCAACTCATTTGAAGTCCAACTTCAAGACTCGCCGCGCTCAATTCCCTTAGCATATTCTGAAGGTCTTCTGCTTTGTGAGCGAAAAGGACAATATCATCCGCAAAACGCAAGTTGCTCAGGGTTTTGCCACCGACGTCGATGCCCTTTGTCGCCCAGGCAGCTGGAAGCCTCCCGAACACTTCTTGGAGCACTGCTGTGAATAGGATTGGAGAAAGAGGATCGCCCTGCTTGACTCCTTTTTCTATATTAAATATTTCGCCGGTGGTGTTTAGTTTGATGTTAGCTGTACTATTGCGGTAAATCAATTGTAGTAATTGTGTATAAGTTGGCTCAACGCTTTGGTTTTTGAGGGCTTGAAATATGGCTGGGTGTTTGACTGTATCGAAAGCTTTTTGATAATCTACAAAGGCTATGTAAAGGGGTATTTGGTATTCTGTTGATTTTTCAATAATTTGGTTCAGAGTATGTAGGTGGTCTGTAGTGGAAAAGCTGGGACGAAAACCGGCCTGTTCGGGAGGTTGGTGGTGGTCGAGTAAACCTGCAATGCGATTTTGTATGCATTTCATAAATGCTTTATATATATGTGAGACTAAACTAATGGGCCTGTAGTTGTCAATATTGGACTTGTCACCTTTTTTGAATATTAGCCTGATGTCTGAATGACACATCTGTTTCGGAATTTGGCCGGAATCTAAAATGGTGTTGAATAAATTGGTGATGTGGGGTAGCAGCGTGGGTAATCCTATTTTAAGGGCTTCTGTTGTGATGCCATCATTTCCTGGACTCCTATCGTACTTCATGGTTTTGATGGCATTACGCACTTCTTTTTCAGTGAAATATGGGATTGAATCGGAACGGGAGTATTCCACGTCTTCATTAAACTCGGAAGTATCTGAATATAGTGTTTTATAGAATTTTGTGCAGATGGTCATTATTTTATCCTGCCTATTTTGTTTCAGGCCATTTTCATCTTGCAAGCAATTTATCCAATGCTTAGATCTGGTAAAGCCTTGTTGTGCGGTTCTGAGTGACGTTTGGTTTTCTATAGCATTTTTCATTGTTTCTAGTTCAAAAGTTCTTATGTCTGTTCTAATGCTACGTTTAACTTTTCTATCAGCAATTCTGTATTCTTCTGTACATATTTGTTTTCTTTCCCTTTCTGCAATTAATATGTTTGTATTTTGTGAGAGTTTGGCCTTGCTTTTATTTTCACTTTTTATTTTACTACTGTTATCTATTGCTTTTTTCAAAATATTGTATTGTTCTTCTACTTCTTCTGTTTCATCGATTTTAAGCATACTAAATTGATTGGTTAATAATAAATTGAAATTTTCTGAGTTCTTATAAAGTGTGAGATGTGAATGTTTTTTCGGTTTTTTAATGAATTGTTTGTACCTTTGTATTTTGAAATTAAAATGAAGTCTTGCTCGTACTGGTCTATGGTCTGAACTAAAATTGATTTTATTGATAACAGTTACGTCTTTAATTGTTTTTTGGTCGGAGGACAGTATAAAATCTATTTCTTTGCAGGTTTCACCATTAGGTGTAATCCAGGTCCATCGTCTGTGGGCCTTCTTCTTAAAAAATGTGTTGCCAATAGACATTCGTTGCCCAAATGCGAATTGGATCAACCTGGTACCACGCTCATTGCGTAATCCTAAGCCAAATTGACCAATTGTGTCACCAACGTCCGTTGTCTGTCTAATACCTACTTTGGCGTTAAAGTCACCGAGGATCTTATTCCAGGTGCCGCGATTTTCATCACAGGCTCTGTTTAACAGATTGTAGAATTCTTCTACGTCTTCGTCACGGTACGTCGATGTTGGTGCGTAGACCTGTACTAATGTCAAAGTAGCAGTGGATGTTAATTGGAATTTGAGAATTGCAATGCGTTCAGAGTAGCCCTTAAATTCGATTATATTATTCTTCCACTTCTTAGCCACCAGGAACCCCACTCCGTGTTGTCCGTTGGTTTCTCCGAAGTGGAAGAATATATTATCGTCTCGTTCTATGGTATTCTCGCCCTCTCTCCTCACTTCTGAAAGACCGACAATGTCCCATTTAATGTTTTTTAGAGCGCATTCTAGTTCGATCAAACGATCATCCTTCAATAAAGTTCTTACATTATAAGTAAGTACGTTTAGTGTATCGGAGTCCTTTAAAGCTTGAGCTGTTGTCGTTTGACGGTGGAACCTCATCCGGGGATTCTTAGCACCCCTGACCCCAGGGCCGGCAAGGCACCCGTCAACGCCCGCGCAGCCGCTGGGGACGCCGGAGACTTGGGGCCTTGGTATGTTGTGTCTGTCCATGTTTGGGGGGTTGTGGACCATGACCCACCACGCTGGTCCAGTGCGGGTTGGTGGGTGGTTTCGCCAGAGCCTCGTCGGTTAGCAGCAGGGCGCACCGCGTGCAGGTGAGGTTGACTTGAGTGTCGAAAGATGTTAGTTGAATGAATAAAAAAAAAAAGGACGACTCATTATATCTACTTTTTAAAGGACTTTAGTCCAATGTGTAGACGCCCGTAATTTTTAGATGTAAAATTCTTAGATGAAAAATAAAAAATATCATTTCTGAAAGATCAAAATTTCATACTTTATCTCAAGGACATGACACAAACTCGAGTCTTACAATTTCCTTTCCTCTAACACTAACTCTAATTCTCAGTAAACAACTTATCAAAACGTTAATTAAAACAGTACACATGATCCTGAACTTGATTTAGGTGGAAGTAATTTGCAGTTGCTGGTGTTTTGTTAAAATATACAAATTGCTATTTTTACTGTACTTTTATATAATTCTAAAATTCAATGTTATTTATTGAGTATCAACACGATCCTCTGTTATTGGATACTATTACGAGATTTCGATGAGGGATGGGTGGAACAATCTAATAATCAATGAAATATTTATTTTTATTGTTTTAATTATTGTACAGATTCATAGATAACAATATTTTAAAATACAGTCATAATTACTAGAAACACTAAAAATAACTCTTCCGTAACACTAAACATAAACAAATGTACGCGACGCGAACGAGCTTTACATACAATTATATTTATTCGAGCGTTCTAAGTACAACGCGGGATGTACCAGCCCTAGCGTTAATACTAGAACAGCAATAATAACTAAGAGCAAAAGTTCCTACAGACAAAATAACCAATACATAGTATGACATGAGAATGTTTTCAATATACATACGGTAGCCACTGTCAATTCAGCTTTCATAGCCGGTATAGATCAAACTGAAGTTTAGAACTGTAACGAGAATAGTTTTCTGTTTTTATGAAGTGAAAAACAAAATAAAACTGCCCGTATATTTACACCTATCTGAATGATTTATTAAAATTTACAGTTAATAATTCATTCAGATAGTCTGTCGGTCATGGATAATATCGATATGTTAAGAGTTGTAGATTTTTAAGTTTTCGAAGGAAATTTTCAACAAGTTGAAAATCCTATGTAAGATTTGTTTTCTAAGACCATATTCATAAACATCTGTCTAAACAGAAATGGAGCTGTCATAAACACATTTACCATTATTTCTACGAATTTTATCTTACAATTAGTGCTTTTTTTAATTTTGCTAATAAAACTTGAGCTACTTATGAATTTTTAATTGAAACGAATCTTTAGTTCTAATGATAATGAAACTGTATATATTTACTATCATTATAACTTAAAATTGATAGATTTCATAATTTTATTCAAACCCCTTCTCCAATCATAGGTTTCAAAATCAAAAGGCTGGGCTTATAAAAAGCAGAGTGCCATAAAATAATTCAGATTCAAGATGGCCGCTGCTTCAAATGTATTTACAACTTCATGCTGCAACCGAAAATCTTGAAGAGCTAGACTATACTAAATTAACAAACAGAACAATGAAGTAATAACAATTTAAACAAATGAACAGAGTTCAAAACATAAACCTTACTAAAAAATATGAAATATTCTAATAGTATTCCCATAATGGTGTCATATATAATAATATTAAAGCTGTTGCGATTTGAAATTAATGTTTTATATTCTTATTATTTTCCTGTATTAAAATAAATTAATGGCTGTTATATTGTTAATAATCTACACTTTATTTATAATATCATACCAAATTTGTTCTGTATATCTTTAAGTTTTTTATAAAATGTAATTCTTCATAAATATAAATAAAATAACATTTTGTTTTTTAACTTAATGCAATAAAAGTAAGTTTATTAAAATAGTTTTATAAATCTCACATTATGGATAAAGTATAAAATTAATGAATTCAAATTGAACAATAATAAGTAAATTTAGTTTATTAAAATATTCTAATATCAATAAAGTTCTGGTGCAATAAAATGTACCGAAAGTCTCAAAAACCAACCTTATAAAAAAAAGATAATAAAACCAGAAATGTATATTGTATTTGTAATAAGGTCAGAAGCCTGAGTATTACAACCAAAACACTCAACGATCTCGTAGTACTCGTACATTTCACTCGTAGTAGTGAACTCGTAAAAACATGAAACCGGTTTCCAATAGTTGTAAAAAATGAACACACATTTATTTTTATATATAGTTTTATAACTTTTGGGTGGTGAAATAGCTAGTATAGATGGAAGGTCCTAAAATACCGAGTTTTAAAAAGAATATTTGTTTTTCTGAATAAACATTCCTGCAGGCCTGAAATTAACATTAAAGTCTTAGGAACAGTTTCACTAATCCTTGTAAATAATTGAAGTGTGATTTTATGGTTCAAAAAAAAATAACATTCGTTTATTTCCTCAATGAAGTAGTAAATTATTAATCAAATAAGTAATAACAATGTAACGTATAGGACACATTAACAACCCTATATTAAAAATTATCCATATATTTGGTTTATTGGTTTCAACTGAAGTAAAAAGCCATATTTTGATGAAATTCAATGATATTTAAATTGGGTATAATAAATTTTAATTATTTATAATTGAAGTAAATAAAACACTTCATTATTATTAAAATCATTTTAATAACAATCAACACTGGATTTAGATAATAACAGTATATTACTATGTGAAATTAATTTTATAATCCGTAAATATTCAAAAGCATTATATAGTTTTTTCTATCCATTTTGTACTTTTACTAAACCAATTAACACTACTCATATATTTCATAGATTTATAAGTTTAAGAACAATTTAAGTGTAATTATTTTAAATTTTTCTTCAAAAAAGTTAAGAAATTAAAAAAAAAAATCAATTTTGTTAAATTTCCTTCACTACTTTTTTGACACTAACGTCGTCGAGTAAGAACACAACTGCTCCGATCGTGTTTGTATTTTAAGAATAAGCGGTTTTACATATTTTTAATTTTTATTATTTATTTAGGATTATTTTTATTATTTATTTAGGAACAAACAGTCGTAACAGAAAACAAATTAACACTTAAAAACTAATGATTATAAACTTACAGTTCCATAAAAATACTAATTACTAAGGTGTGTGGATACAACAGTGAGATCGAAAAAATTTACAGAAAATTTAAAAAAAATAAAAAAAAGGTAATTATATTTACCTTTTTTTAGTTTATAAAGTGACAATTAATAAAATTTTTCAATACATTTTTTTTAAGTTTCCAAAATTACTTAGGACACCTTGAAATGTTATAATCTAAAATACAATAAAAACAATTTCGAAAATCAATACAATTAAAATAATTTTCTTTATTAAGAAATTCGTAACCACTTTTTTAAATTTCATTAGTCTTATGTCCCTCTTCTTATTAATATACGTTTAAGAATTATTAGATGTTAATTAACACCTTTAAAATTAAATTAACTCTAAAAAAGAGAAAATGAGAAGTAATAAGGATTTGTTCCTAATTAAGTTATTTCTTTTTCTAATTATTATTTGTTGTTAGGATTATTTTTGTATACATTTTTGTATATACATGTTTTCTGTTATTCTAAATATATATGTTCTGTATTATAGTTGTATGATCTTATTCTGTATTCTGTGTCAGTCGAAGTACCAGCTCGGTCTGTCGCCATACGTGAATGATTTATGAATAGCTGCACAATTGTAAACAGAACAAAAATCACACAAGCTCCGAGCCATTTTAAAATCAGTTTAGAAAACGAGTTTACTAGAGAAAGAGATAATAGAGTAGCTGGAATTGTAAGGAATTCTATTTTATTTTACAGATAATATATATTATATAACATTTCATTAACTTTCATTGTTTTTACTATACAAATGCGTGTCGTTATATGCTTATTTGTAATTAAAGTAAGACACAAAAATAATAATAAATATATGTAAATCACTACGGCAAAATTTCTACACGATAGATGGCGTTAAAATAAAAACATATATTTATGAATGTTGTATGTAAAATTAAGACTTAATTCGATTATTCATCACTACATAAGTTAAAAGTAAATATTAACTTATTATATTTTTTATCATGAAAATGATACAATATTTATGTACACATCTCAGATTGGCTCCATCTAGCGTCTATTATCTATCTATTAGGAAAACTCACGTTATTTCTGGAGAAAGCAGTAGTATAATAAGAGTTCAATCAGGATTTCCTATGGTTTTATTTCCTATCATTCATAATTTTTCAGGAGCTGCAAAGTAATTACAAATAAAGCAATTGCACGCAATTATGGTATTTATTATATTTGACATAACTTCGACAATGCTGCATAATATTTATTACTGGTATGTTTTGCCTATCGTACTAGCTCCTGGAATCTTAAATACGGTATTTTACTTAATATGCTTTCATTTCATTACAGCTTAGTATAATTATAACAAAACTCGGTTCTAAACTATTTCAGAACTCACAAATTGAATCGCTAACTACGTAAAAGGTCATTTAAATATGCATTTGGGTTACCAGTTTTAAAAGACTTGCATTACTTTCATCTCTCTCCTTCTTTGCTTTGAAATATTTTATCTCTTTCATACGAATCGTATAAATTTTGCATGTTTAAAAACACACCGTAGAATGCAATATCCTCTTATTTGTATGAGTTTTCTTTTTAAGTTTCTATAGTTTTTACAAAGACTGCTGATCTTACAAGAATCCTTAAACGATTTTTTATTCTTTTATTTTCTAAAACATAAACAATACATAATATGTTCTAGCACATTCAGTACCACGAAAACCTCACGGGTTTATCTGGGTCTCAGTGCCTTTCCGTTTATTATCTTAGTTTTTTTGAAATAGTGTTTTTTAAAACATGATTGGGTTTTCGTGTTACTTGTATACATTTCTTGCAGTTCCTTACAAGGTTCATTAATATAAACAGGTATTAAGTAGTCGTCAGTCTTTCTATACACATTATTAGTTTTAGGTAAGTTATATTTAAGTTTGTCGCAAGTTTGTACTTTTGAACTTGTTAAAAACATTATCTAGAATTTGTGTTGTAGTGAAGTAATAACAGAGAGCTATCATACTAAAGCAATATTTGGTTTCTCTTTTAAATGAATTTTATTTTATTTTCAAAATTCTTGTAATATTATTTATTAATCGTTTAATTTTGTAGGCAGGCAGCATCCTATATTATGCAAGTGGAAAAACATGTATCACCATGTTTTATATTGCACAAAATTTCCGTAAAAATAAGGCAATAAAAAGTTTTTCTTGGATTATATGAGTAATTAATGCCCATCCTTATCACAACCTTAATCTTAATCTTAATTTTTTAACTAAGATAGGGTGGCCTTGCCATCGCCATCTTCAAACAAACACTATCTGAATATCGATGTTGCAGAAGTGCATTACATCACTATAGATAATTACGAAACCTAATAATTTTATAACGTACCTTGATTATTGTTATTAATATAAACTAGTTTTAATCTAAATTATATGTATCTTGATTTTTAGAGTCCTAATTTGAAAATAAACAGAAAACATGCCACTAGCTTAAATGGTATTAAATATTAAAGGTCTTTTAAATAATACAGTAGTCGAGTCCTGACCCGCAGTGCGGCAGATAACACATCTACAGACAGACAGATTTATTGACACGCAAATAGTTTATAGATATACTAATAGCCTACGTGGATTCCTCTCCTATATTTAAATTGTAACACAAGTTAAATAATAAAACTCGAATTAATAATAAAGTAAATTGCACTTGTTTATATAAGAAAATTATAAAATTAAGTTTTCTGGATCTAGACGATAGGATCACCTACCAAAGAAATAAAAAGTTCAATATTTTTTTTTTAAATCTTGATCAGCAACGTGAAGATTGTCCTCTTGTTACCTCGGGTCCCTCTTCATCTGTATGGATATATCAATCCGAAGATCACATGGTATTGAGCATGACCGACACTGTTAGTCCACTGCCTGTTGACAGATTCAATATATAACACAGTTTCTTTCAATACCACCTTCTCAGTTGTTTACGATATTTAAATTTATATTTCGTTTTGATTTATAGATATTAAAGATATGTTATAATTTATATAATATATTAAGGCTGACTTTTGATTTCTCGCAGTTCCATGTAGTAATAAAAAAAAAATAATAACGACGTGTTATTATTATTTTTTTTATTATAAATATAGGGACCGATTTTTGATATTTTTATATTTAATAGTCCTACTCTTTCTCATCAGTTCAAATTAATCATTTTCTAGTTCATAGTTTTTATTGTTTTATATTATAGTCGATTCGTTTACATTGTATTATTTTTACTTTTTTTAACTTACTACTGTTACATAATAGTTTAAAATATGATTACTATTTAATCTGCTGATATTGAAAAAACAACTTTAGTGGAATCAAAGTATTTATACTGTTTTATATTATTTTGAAGTAAAGAAAAAGATTAAATTAAAGATTATGTTTTTAATAAAACTATTATACAGATATAACACTCACCTCGTCTTACCGCGAACACGTTTGCTGCAAAGAATTAGAAACGTCGGGTTAAAAAAAATGAAAATAAACGCGTGTTATGTCCGTAAAATAGTTTTATTGAAATGTGTAGTACTCGTGTAAATCTTAGAAAACATTAGAATATGTTTTTACTACACCATTCTCTTTGCATGTTATTATGGGAAATTAAGGAAATTCATAAAACTGTTATATATATATATATATATATATATTTATATCATCAACCTTACCTTACCTTCAATATAAACAGAGAATTAATATGAGATTCAATACTAAAAATATTCTAAAGTTGTTACAATAAAATGAACATGATCTTAACTTTGATACACACCGTACGGATAAAAAACATAAAACACCACTTGAAAATATAAAACCAAAATTCGCGCAAACCAACCCCTCACTCTTTTCTTTCACATAACCTAGGAGTTTCTCTAGCTGATGATGAAGATGATGATGAAGATGTCTTGAATTACAAGCTTTATGGCCTCTTCAAGTTTACTTGATATCTTTAAACTCTAGTTATATAGATAGGACAATACTCTTTCCCGAGGGTCTTCATAAAATGGTCACTTTACACATGTCTTGCTCCATGATTTAAACCACGAGACTTTAAAGGGGACTGTGGCGTGTCATATATCCATCTGCAGTTGTCAGCTGGGACCTTTTGTTCGTTGAGACTCTTTTAATCATTAAAATGCAAAAGTTACGTTTCATTAAAATATAAGTAGAATGCATTAATCCAAAATATTTTTACCAATCAAACAATCTCTTAAAACATTTACCAAACAAAGTATTATATTTAGTTAAAATTAGATGTTCTCTAAAATAATATTAAAATGTAAATGTACGCCAGTCAACTTCAACTAAGTAACTCAGAACTTTTAATATTAGCCACACATTTTTCAACTGCAACCAGTTTACTGGAACCAGCTTTTATTGTAGAACTATTAAACATGATTAATTTTATATGGTAATATTATTAATATTCAATAATTTATATTATTATACTGTTATACAGCAACACTAATAATACAAAAAAACCGTTAAAAGACAAGAAAAAGCAATTAAAGCATTTGACTTCGTAAACAAAGATCTCAATTTTTTATTTTATACAGCCTAAATGCCTTTCAAAACCCCGTTTGGACAATATTATAATTTTATAATAAAAAAATTACTATTAATTAATCATGAAGTAATTCGCAATATCTTACACATCTAGTGAAACAGCACTCTTTGCGTCATAATTCACAAACACCAAGTAAAATATATTAACCGTCAAAGCGAGTAAAAAGGTTTAATTTCGTAGCGGAACCGAAACTAAGCGTCACTAATGCAAAGGATTCTTAATGTAATGGACGTAGGAAGTTTTAATACACACACACACGCACATACATAAACACATACACACAATTATATATCAGACACTAAGTTTCACAAATAAGTCACACACGAGTAGTAAAGTCATGTTTGTTTTATGTAAACATACATTAATTAAAATACGTTATTTTTGAAAACTTATACTCTTAAAGTGTTTAATAATAAGTCGAGTTTTTTAAGTTGTTATTTAAATGCCTATTTAAAAGATTCTAGCAAACTGTGAGATTTTTACAAATACAAATAAATGTTACTCATCTTATTAAAAAAAAAAGGTAATTAAAATCTTTTAAAATGTAATATATTTAATGTTCACAAAGTTCCCTGTGAAGCAATTAAAGACATTGTTGAGTAAAACAACAAAGTTTCTACGTGCCAGTGTGAAAGTTAAAAAGAACTTCTATCGCCTGCTTACTCTTTCGGAAATTAAAAACATATCGTTTGAAGTTTTAAAGAGAAAAGTTTGTCGTTCAAGTCAATTTCTTCATACGACATCTTTATTGCTCAAACTTAGTCTATTGTAGAAGCCTATAAAATAATATGTTCCGTGATAACAACTGTCTTGTTTTAATCAATAGTAAATAGTTTTGGCTGGTGTTTTTTTTAATTTTATGAAAAATATTTTCGAATATTAATAATTTGGTGATGAAAATTCAGAAAAATGTTTTTTTTTCATAGAATTTATAAGATTAGAAAATACAATACTTTTAATATGTTTAGTGTTGAGCGACGATCGATTTCTAGTAGTATCGAGGTCAAAATTCTGCTAGGATTTGTGAGGATTGTAATTTGGAGAAAAAGTACGCTTTTACCTCATACAACCTTCTATACCTTGAGCCACAGTTCACTGCATTATCAGCCTTATCAAAAGAAAATAAGATTTGTAATAGCGTGTATGTAATTCTGGCTATATACCACGGGATCAGGTAAAGTGAGGATTTGCGGACATCTTGATTGATGATGCAGACAGAAGGGTCCGCCCTAGCTGGGGACATTTATTTGGTCTGTCAAAAACGATTACTCCATTTTTATCAAAATATGGGATTTCATAATCGATATCATCTGCTCGTTTTTATATGTTATTACATTCATGAACATTTGCTCGAATTTCAATAAATGTCATGTTAGTTTTTTGTTTGTCCTTAAAAATAAACATTCGTATCGTAATTGAACAAAATAATTTGATTGCGTATGAAAAGAAATAATCATATATTTTATTTATACCAAAGATTTTTAAATATGAACTTGATCTCTAATGACCCATAAAATATTCCTCATTCCTATAAGGAAAAACCTTCCTTACCAATGCGTTACGATTCAATTATTTTCTATCAATTTGTTCCCATTGTCCGCAGGCTGTATTAATGTTGATTTATTCACCCTGACTCAGTTTCAGTATCCTCCAGTTATTTTAGGATTATTTCATCTCTATTGATAGAGTTTGATTTTGTTATTTATATGTCATTGAATACAGACAGAATATCATCATAAATATTTTCAGATGATTTCAATTCAAGGATGTAAAATAAAATTACATAACATTAGGTTAGGTAATAAATTTTCTGTAGCAATTTATGATTTTTAAATCATTACAACAAACTATTCATTTAAATTTTACACTAATATTAGAATATGTGATTTTAAAAATATGTAAAAAATCATTGTTTGTTTAATCTCTCAGTTCCAATACAAACTCATTTTCGCTTCAAATAGGTTTCACTAGGCTTTCGTCGAATTTGACTACATGAAAATTCATTTGAACTCGCAAGTTGCATCTCATTTGTTACATCAAAATTCTAAGAACAAAATAAACGGCGAACATTCATTTCTTTTTTAACGTTCCAGGTATTTAAAAATATATTTTTTTAATTACCTTAATATATTTCATTCTTCAATTCCAAATTTACAAAAATATGAACTAGTGATTATATAATTTTATAGCATGATACATTTACAATAAATCATTTAACTATATTCCAGATACCAATTTAGCATAGCAGATAGCAAGTAATGCAAACCACGAAAAGGTCTGAAGTCTCGTCTCGACAAAATTTTAATAGTTTTAATGAGACGCCCAGAAAACTTTGTTCAATTAGTGCAGCCGGATCCAGTGGGACTGTATATTAACGATGTTTTAATTATTGAGACGTAACATTTTTACATTTATCCTATACTTACTATTATGTAGTATATTTTATATATTTAGTATATTGTATAGTATATATGGGATACTTTTATCCTATATGTAAAATCAACTAACTATTTATTACAATTATATGTGTCTCAAATTAGTTTTTAACTATTTTTTTGTACATCGGTGCATCGTAAATATTTTCTTAAATAGTGTAAAGCAATTTCAGTTGTAGCTGTGAAATTTTAATCATATATAAGCCGCGGATGACGTCGCGGTAATAAAAGTTTCAGTTGTAATTTGTTTCGCTGAAAATCTCGCCTTTGCCGCACTTCCACTTCCTTTATTAGCATTCTATCAGCTAGTTGTCAATACGCATTCCCGATATTTGATTTAATTACAATTTTCATTAAATTTTTATTATATTTAATTATACTCAAATAACATTTTCAGTATTATATATAATTATTCGCTCATACACAAGTGTTCCAAATGGATTTAAAAACAAAAATATTTACAGTATATTAGAAATGTACCAGAATTTACAAAATATAATCTAAGCAATTGGAATTGATTTATTTATTTATTTGCAGTAGCAAAAAAAATAAATAATAATAAATAATACATAGAATAAAATTATTATGGTTGTTGAAAATAATTGTACAATTTATAATAGGACTCAAACTCAGTCTATGTAACGAGTGTTCCAAAGTTAAGCATTACAAGTAAAATTATTGTCGCAGAGTGAACAGAGTCGGAAGTTTGATGATCCCTGCATGGACTCCTGCTCAGTTATTTAAAAACCGTCTGTTTTAATGAGACCATACATCTCGTTTTACGAGTTAATTAGTATTGCTTGAACTGAGTTCAAACGAAATCTTTACTGTTTTTCAAGTATTGTTTATTCAATTTACAAGTTAAAACGGAAATTTTGATTCATTTGTGAATTTGTTACTTTATTTTTAATTGGTACAAAAAATGTCATTATAATTCAAAAATACCTTCTAATGTCTTTTTTTCATACATATATATATATATATATTTTTTTATATTATATACATATCAAAATAAGCAAAAATATTCCTTGTTTGATATAAAACTATTTTTTACGGATTAAACTCACGTATAATTTTGGTTACATTTTAATTTTAACCAGATATTTCGAATGCTTTGCAGCAATCGTGGTCACGGGTAGACGTGTTCGACTTTCTAGAGTGTATTGTGAAGTAAATATTCGGAAACATTATAATTTAATTTAATTTAATCTATTTTATCATCACCACACTTTTCTAAACCTGTTATATATTCATAATTTTAGGTTCTCTGGGATTTTTTTGTATTTGTATACATTGGTCTATAAAAGAAATATAACATTCAGAGAAATAATTGAAATTGATTGTACGATGCCCCTATCAAGTTGTTAACGACTTTGGAGACCACAGATCAATAATATAAACTGGTCGTTAGTAGTTTCATGTAATTCAATTTGTAATATACGACCACTGCAATGATGTCTGTATATACTCTGTGTACATACAAACATATGATAGATGATTGCAGAATTAACTGAAGATAATTTTATTAACACAATACTTCTTTTTCAGAAACTGAAAATTTTAATTACTATAAAAATATAAAAGTATCAAAGATCAAAAAAATGATATCTTATATTTTAAGAATATTTTAAAACAATATGTTTTATTTTAAATTTATGTTTGACTACGAAATTTAATTTACAGTCACAAAAGAATAAAACTTTCATAAAATCAAAAGAAATATTTGCTTAAAAAATATATTTTAAGAAAGAAATGTATTAAAATCTTTCAGCAACATAAAAGCTGGAAAATATTAAAGATAAACTTTTTTTTTTTCTATTTCTTTTAAGAACCGAAAGTCCACATTACAAAATAGTAAAGGTACATTATGATATCAATAAAAATATATAATATTTCTTTAATTTTATATTATATATCTATCTTCTATACATAATAAAATTTATATTGAGATTATTTATTAAAACTATATCTTTAATATAGCCTTTCTAGATAAATAGTTTTATACTTCTTGAATATAAGTAGAAACAAATAAGCCCTCGCTCTCTATGGTTCTAGACGTCATATTATTTAAAAACTTCGCAGACTTACTTAATTCTACTTACAATTATTTAACGTTATTTTTTAAATAAAAACAACTTGTTATAACATCTTTGTGCTGATATTTTATTTGTTCAGAACATTGTTGGTTTATTAACTTTATCATTAGTTGTGTTACAGTAGATCTAAAATAACTACACTTTTTAAATGATTTTTAAGTTTTAATATAGTGTATATATTAAAATTATTACCCATTAAAATGGATAGTTTGATCCATTGCAAATTTTTAGAACAAATTAGTAAATAACTTGTGAATTGTCCCGTATGTAATAAATAGGACACCTCTTGGCATTCTTACGTCCCTGTCAAGTTTGCTTTGCGGTAAATGTACTTCTACCACAGTGACTATAATTTAGAGTATATAGGGAGTGGGAGAGTATATAATATACTACAATAACAAGTTTATATAAATATATGTTATAATATACATTCATACGACCTCCTGTTTCAATTTGTAATGTAATAATTTTAAAACTTATTACATTACAACTAATCGCTTTACCTCTCAAATTGCTTTTAAGGTTCCAAAATATTATAGTACCAAACATTGTCATAACATTTTCATAATTTTTACATTCTATAATATATAATAGGAACAAGAATATTTGCTGGAATATTTTTTTATGTGTATTATATGTGTGTATATATTTTAGCATTGAGTTCTAAAACCCCTTTTTTAATAAATAAGTTTGTCACTTGTCCCACAACCAACAATCGCGTTATCGTTCCTTAAACTGTCTTATCAGAATTATTTTATAAATTTATAAAACTATATTTATATAGAAAAGAAAAAAAAACGTTAATTATTTGCTATAACTTTTTTTATTTCATTTTCAATATTTTCATGATATTTCGTATTTCTACTCAAGATTACCCAAGACTCGATTGCAATACTTTTTGTTCCCGGAATATTAGGATTTGTGTACTTTACTATAAAAATGTTAATAAATCTCATTACTACTTTATTTTACTGCATGAATGCTGTAAGAATCTTTAAAAAATTAAACACTGTTGGCTCCAACATTACAATACAAGTTCAGACATTATAGACAATAAATATTATTTGTAAATGATTACAAACCTACAAAAATTCTATTAAATGAAGGATGTACTTAAGTCTATAATGTCAAGTGCCAACCAAGCCAAGATTGTATTGATAAATGAATAAGTTTTTTGCTCTTATCTTAGATTATGGTTGCATTCACCAAACAGTTCATTATATTTAAGAAAAGCTAGGTCAGTGACACAGGCACTGAATAAATTTTAATCAAAGAACTTCTGCTATATTAACATTAAGCTAAACTCCACAAAACCCTCGAATTAGCATCGAAATGACCAAGACCCTCATTACTAGGAGATCCTTATACTTTGTCTAAGCTTATATGCGCCATTTTGTAGCGTCCGCCATTTTGTTATGAAGATTTCTTTATGAGAACACGCATTGTGTCATATTTCTTATTAAGAAACACGACGGTAATTTGTTTTCATAACTTTTTCAGTATTTTCACTCTTGTCTACTTTGCATTTAAAATATTTTGGTTTACAATGTACAAAAGAATACATTTTCGGTGACGTCTTACAAATGTACGGAATATTTTTAGCTGTTTTAAGTATTTAGGAAGTTAAGATTGTGTGCTTATATGTACAAGTGTGAGTAAAGTATATACTAATAACATTAGGAGTTAAAGTTTATTTATATTGAGTATACGTGGAAACCGATGACACATTTTTTTTTACTTACAACTGCTAAGAATTATGTTTATTAAAATATAGCAGCGAGAAATTCATGTAAACTTCTTTAGAATCAATCATTATTTTATTTTTGTCTGCATGCTGAAATCTATTGAAGTACTTTTGAAGGTTTTTAAAGATATTAAAAAATCCATATATATTTAATGTTTTCTAAGATTTACATGAGTACTACATATATATTTTCTATTTCTATAAAATTTTATTACATTTTTGCACTTATAAAGTTGGCTAATAGAGAAAATGTTTTGTGAGTTATATTGTATATTGTGCATTATATAATTAAATAAATAAACATAGCTAAAGTTAAAATATACTATCTTATTACAGTAAAAACTGTTTTTTGGAGCGTTACTGTAGTAAAAACTATTTACCGGTTTGAATTCTTCTCGATCTATGGAATTTCATGAAAAATATTAAAATAACTATTCTACTAATAATAAAGATCATTAAAATTAGACACGCTGTTTTTTTTAGGAGTTCATGAAGAAAGACAGACAAATATAATAAATATGACAAAACACAACGTAAAAAATATCGATATAACCTATTATTATATATTTTATACTGCAGTATAGAAACATCATAAAATAAACTCTGTAAAACTGCAGATTTATCTTAAGACATCTTCACTTATCTATTATAGAGGATGCTTTATAAGACTGACCTGAGATAAAACAAATTACCACTAACTGTAGTAAAAGAACCTCCGTTAAGTGTGATTAAAGAGCCTCTGAAACGAGGCTCTGATCCCTCGGAGGCTGTGTGTTATCAAACTAATTTACACTACGTATTTTTTAATTTGAGGTATTTTTAACTTATTGTTGCTGCAACCAACTTTCTTCGCTTGTATGTTGAGAACACCATACAGACTCCTGAACTAAATGATGTTTATTGTAATTAAAACTTGAACCAATTCATTTATTTTATTAAAATACGCGCGTTCTTCATCTGTTTCTGGATTTCATTGTAAGAGTACATATAAATGTACAGTACAGATACAGTGAGTACAGATATGCAATAGTCTAAACCAGAACTTCCAATGAAAAAATATTTCTTATCTTGATATAAAAATAAACTTAAGAATATATGTATATAATTATTTTGATATCACTCATAAAAACTTTATTCATATGTATTAATAGTTAAAAAGTGAATAAAAGGATATCCAACTAATGTATGAAAATATGTACAAAAAAAAACAACTTATAAAATTAACAAATTCGTATTTTCATCTCATTTAACACAAACCGTTTAAAACAATAATATAGGATTAGCAATTGATTTCGTTGTCTAATCTTAAAAAGCCTTAAAATATCAAATGAAAATTTCATACAAACAGAATTTATTTAATTCTCCAGAATATTTTCCAAGTGGACGGTCCTTCCCTCGGGCGGTCCGCAGAGTATTTTAATATAATGTTTTGTAACAAACTAAAAGCAGTTGCTATCATATGATAAAATATAATTAAAATTATAGTTAAATCAACGTGGGATTAGAACTTTGTGAAATAAATTTTATTATTTTTTTAAGTCTTCTGCACTGTGAATAAAAACATGTAGTTGCATTGATTCCAGTATTTTTCATCAATAGTCTAGTAAATTTAAAATATTTGTCTGAGATTTTAAGAAGTTTTTTTTTTCAGACTACAATTCTGAAACTATTGTATGCACGAGGGACGGTCGACCTTAACTGACCTCGTTGTGTAATCAAGTATAAGAGGCTACCCCTTTTCACCCTCGATTTATATTAAATTCTTCAGTCTCAATTTGTCGAAACAACCCCCACGGAGATTTTATTATGGCCGCGATTTTATTACATCGTTAGTCGAATAGTTTTATGATCTTATATATTTAGAGGATTTTATAATGTACAAAATTGTGGTACATACTATATTAGGTAAAGAATCGGTCGTAATGAACACAGATAATAAATTTCAGAACTTCATTTTTCTACAATTACGTCTCTATTTGTGATAGAGGTTTGTTTAAAAGTCTAGTATAATAATAAAAAAATTCTCTTCTAGACTATCTCACAAATTGAATCGCGCACTTCGTTAAGAGTCATTTAAATATGCATTTGGGTTACGAGTTTTAAAAGTTTCATCACAATCTCTCCCTCTTTGAAATATTTTGTCTCTTTCACACTAATCTTATTAAAAGTTGTACATGCATAAAAACAATGTATGAGGTTAAGTTTTCTAATATGCATGAGCTTTCTTCTTAAGTTTGTGTAAATTTTTAACAAAGATTCTACTTCTTGGTATCTGAAACCTACCCTATCAGTACCCTAAAACAATTTAAGGGAGTAAAACTCTACGGCACTTTTAGTAGCTACGGAGGCAGTTGGACTTCTTAAAAATATTAGATAAGATTTGTTTGTAGTCATAAAGTGCGACTCTCAGCGAATAACTCTTTTACAATTGTTTCAGTTTTCAATGAATTTTCAGTAATTGAAAGGAATGAACTTGATGAGATACATACGTACATTTTAGATACATTAAGTCAATATTACCCTGTGTTGTATAGTTTTAGAAGACATATTTATTTTTAAAATTTTTAGTATCTAATTACCTTAAATATTCGATTTAATTTTTTTAATTTTGTAATTCAATTTATAGTATTTAATTCGTGTTTTATTCATAATTTAATAATTGGAAGAACATTTACTAAAACCGATTACAATAAAATATTTAAAAAAAAAATCTTGTGGGATGTTTTCTGTTTATTTTCAAATTAGTAATCATAACTTCAAGATACAAATAAATAAGATTAAAACGTGAGTTTTAAAGATTTACTTATAAATTAGTGAATATATAAGTGACTACTAGGTTTATTAACTTTTATTACTAGAAAATACTACAAATATTAATAAAAATAAATTAAATTAAAATACCCCTACATTTTATACATTTCTCTAATAAGAACAATTACTTTTCAAGAACTATATTATTTCGTAGGTTCTGTCTTTACATTTTTTTTATAAAAGTGTAAGTGTGTGTGTGAGGAAATAACAATAAGCAGAACAACTTTATCCTAAAAGATTTTCGTAATATGAAAACATAATGACAAATGAAATAACAGCGTCCCAGAAATAATAATACAACACACGGACATACTTACGTCTGAACATATTGAAAATAATACGACCTCAGCAATAATAACGTCTAATAACCTTTTGATTTACTATTCAGCTCCGAAAATAAATAAAAACAGACACAAGAAAACAACCTCGGGAAAGTTATTTTTGTGATATTTTGTTATTCTCAACAGCTTTCTAATATAAAATTACAAACAAGCCCATGATATTCTAAAACAATGAGAATTATGAAACAATAACTTGTACTTAAAACAAAATCAATAACTACATATATCTCGTGACAATGTGTTCAGATGTGCAGAAGGTAGCCTTTGTTCACTGCAACCACATGTCCCATTTTGGGCAGATTCTGCAGTTTTAAACTTTTAAACCGAATAGTTGTTTTATTTACTAAACGCAAAGCTAGGTGGCAGAGGCCGCAAAATAAAAACGAAAAACCTTTTAGAAGAATTTTAAAATAGAACGCGTCTGTTCTATATTCCGAAGTTCTGTCAATTTGTTCGACAGTTTATAAAACATTTACATAGTGTATGTAAGAGCTTGAGTTCTGAGGTTTAAGTGTTATTTAGATTTAAAATATGAATAATATTTTATCATATAATTATATTCTCTTAGTATTCTCTAATCAACTTAAGTTGGATCAAAATATTTATACTGCTTTATATTATTTTGGACTGAGAGTTTTTATACTAAACCATTCTCTTTGCATATGATAATAGGAAATTAAGGAAATTTAAAAAACTGTTAATTTATTCTCAGAAGATATGTACCATTATTATAAAAAAAATACATTTACTTAATGCCTTAAATAAAAATTATAGTTGAGTCAGAATAACTTTCAACATAAACAGACAGTTTTCATGAGTTTCAATTATAAAATATTCTTAATATTAACGATATCATATTTATTGTGACGTAAAAAGTTTTACTTTAAAATATGAATATCTTTTTAACTTTGACATTTAAAACAAAACCCACCACTTGAAAATATAAGAACAGAATTCTCACTTCTGATCTTCACCAGATGAGTTTAGTTGCAGGGAGGTGTCTTGAGTAACACTCTTTATAGCCTCTCGAAATTTAGTAGACCCTTTCATACTGTGACGATATAGACAGAAAGATGCGCTTTCCCGAGGGTCTTCATAACATGGTCACTTTACACGTGTCTTGCTCTACGTCGTAAAATACGAGACTTCAAAGGGGACTGCGGCGTGACATATATCAGTCTGCAGTTGTCAGCTAAAACCTTTTGTTCGTTGAAACTCTTTTTATCATTAAAATGCAAGAGTTATGATTCATTACAATTGCTAAGAGAAATATTTCTTAAAATTAATATATAAAAGTAGAATTTGAAAATTAATATATTTACCAAACAAATAATCTCTTAATAGACTTACCAAACATACTTAGCAAAAATTCGATATTCACTAAAATAATATTAAATTTTTAAATATACGTCGGTCAAATTCTTCTAAGTCTTAACTTGTAATATTAGACATACGTTTTTAAACTGCACTCATGAAGATAAACTTTCGAGGCCCGTCAAAACTTACGCCATCTTTTGTCTGATATATGTAAGAACATTTCTAAAGTTCGATTTATAAATATACTGAAAGCTACACTTTAAGGTTTACCCAAGAAAATTCAATTTTAATAGCAAAATAATTGCACTCAAACCAGCTTTGATTCTCTATCTATTTAAAATAATTTATTTTTTTATCGTAATGCAATTACATTACATATTTTTAAGACATAATTTTTTGTACATTTTGATAACATACAACTATTATAAAATCGTAAAAGCTATATTTCCTTTCCACTTGAATGCAATGAATATGTCATGAAATTACTTACAATATTATCATCATATGTTAATTTTTTATGTTTGTCCACGAAATTAAATAATTCGTATCTTAATTGAGCAAAACAAAATTGTATAACTGTGCTATGGTTTAGTAAATGTTTTTTTCAAGTGTTGTGGTAGAAATAAAACTAACAAATGCAATGGATATGATTTTAATATAAATCAGGTTTTTTAAGACGGGTGGCGAATAAGTGTGGAGTGCCACTAAAATAACGTATGTAAACCCCACCTTGGGAGTTAAACTTCAGAACATATTTAAGGGCTATTTTTTTTTAACGACTTTTAAGTAGATATGAAAAAGATATCTAATGATTCATAAAATATACATCCCTTTTTTTTTTTTTTTTTTTTTCCGTTGGGAAAACCCTATGAGGACAGCCATCCTTACCATTAAATTATTGTCCATCGATTTGTCCTATTGTCCGTAGGCTGTATTAATGTTGATTTATTCACTCCAGTTTTTTTTTCATTCAGGTCAGGATTTGAAAAACCGTAACAATAAGTAAGATTTCAAATTTTCTTTGTTAGTTGAATAATTTTAAAAACAACCGAAATATATGTTGTATTTGGTACTTATTTCCAAAAATCCATGTAAAAAGATATTATAATTACCATTATATATAAAAATTTCATTGTTTACTTCTTAGATATTTTTATGGCATGATACATTTAAAACAGTTTTAAATCATTTAACTATTTTCGAAATAGCAATTCAGAAGCACAGTAAGCCATGAAAACCACGAAAAGGCCTGAAGTCTCGTTTCGGCAAAACTTGAATAGTTTTAATGAGATGGCAAGAAAACTTTGTTCAATTAGTGCAGCCGGATCCAGTGGGACTGTGTAATAACGATGTTTTAATTATTGAGACGCGTGGCCTCAGATAAAGACTCAAGTTGTTGTAGAAATGACTTGCGTGAAACTTGAATACTTGAGATTATGAGATGGAGTTTGATTAGAGTTTTGAGATATACTTTTTAATTACTGTTTCATATCATGTGTACTATTATTTTGTTAGTTTGATCTAAGAGAAATGAAATCAAAGTTTATTATATTTTGATATTTAACCTTTTTGCCCCGGCTTAGTTCAAATTTATTATGCATTCATCTTTACCGATAATCCAGTTATATTTGTTTTCTCTAAAATCTGGAAAAAAATATTTTGTAATTTACTTTATTTTCACATTTATCTTGTTTTAATTTATTCCAAACGAATTTATGTTTTATTTGAAATGTAAATGTAAATGAAAAGCATCTTATATGTTAAATCAAATATTCATAACAAGAACATATATAGATATATATATATTTAAAGGTTATAATGTTTTCTGGGAGTTTTTTGTAAATGTATACATTGGCCGATAAAAGAAATGTATTATTTAGAGAAGAAATTGAAATTGATTGAACAATGCCTCTATCTAGTTGTTAACGACTTTAGAGACCATAGATCAATAATACACTGGTCGTTAGTAGTTTAATGTTTTGATATACGACCACTGCAATGATGTCTGTATATACTCTGTGTACATACAAACACATGACATATTACTGAAAATTTAAATTACAATCGAAATATAAAAACATCAAAGATGAAAAAAAATCCTATGTTGCAAAACCATTTGATTTATTTTTAATTCATTTTTACAGTTACGATAGAATAATAACCAATTAAAGATTTTTTTTAATTAATTTTAATTTTAAAGCTTAAATTTAATTTTAAAATAATACAAATTAAAAAAGACATAACATATATTTGTATTTCTTATGAGAGAAAATAATGAAGTAGTAGTTTTACAATAAAAATTAGTAAAGATAAATAATTTAAGAAAATATATTTAAAAGATATTTTATTCTCTTCCTTCAATTTTATAACTTTTACGTTTTCCAATTTTCAAAATAAACCAAAAAAAACAAAGATAGAAAAGATAAAAATATTTACTGACACTGTTTTATTGAGGCATAGTTGATATACGATACACAAATAATGTAAATATAAAAATATAATAAATATATTTTAAGGCAATGAAATATTTTTAATGACATATATTTGCAATTAAGAATTTTATATTTCATTTAAAACTCACGTTCTTTATAAGTTTAACTAATTCGTTAATAGCTGGAATTTTTCAGTTAATACATGGAACTTTTCCGTTTCCTAAAACAGACGAAGTCTTTTAAAAATAATTATAACTAAAATCCATCAATAACTGTGTTTACACAATAATAATGTAAAGATCCATAAACATTTGCTCTTAATATAAATATGTTTTATATTTTTTGAATTTGGATATAATACTTAGTAACATATAAGTCCATGATCTTTATGATTCTAGATATTCTTTCATTTAGTTAGTGATAATCTTAAGATAAAGACAACTTTTGATAGTTTATCAACTTAATATATATATATATTTAACATATAAAAGACTAAAATTAATCTTTATCTAAGTGCTTTATCTAAGTATTTATTTATTTCGGTAAGATTCATTGTAAATTAAATATTTATTTAAAATAAAACGACTTACAAAAATCTTGATTTTATATAAAATTCATAACAAAAGAATTTAAATTTTTAATAAATATGTATGTTTGTGTTTACAGATACTATTTAAACATACATATATAAAGCGTACATTAAGATTGACAGTTCAATTAATTACAATTATAAAAAACAAACTAATAAATCGCTCCTGAATTTCCCCGAATGTAATAAATAGGACACCTCTTGGCATTCTTACGTCCCTGTCAAGTTTACTTTGCGGTAAATGTACTTCTACCACAGTGACTATAATTTAGAGTATATAGAGAGTGGGAGAGTACATAATATACTACAATAACAAGTTTATATAAATATATATTATAATATACATTCATACGACCTCCGGTTTCAATTTGTAATGTAATAATTTTAAAACTTATTTCATTAAAACCCACTTTATCTCTCAAATTGCTTTTAAGGTTCCAAAATATTGTAACAGTACCATACATTTTCATAACATTTTCATAAATTTTACATTCTATAATATATATTATGAACAAAAATATTTACTGGAATATTGTTTATGATATTTTTATCTTTGTGCTTGTACCCAGAATTATCCAAAATATATAATGGCAATACTTTTTGTCCCCGGGATACTATTATTATGGTAACTTTTTAGAAAAAATATTATTGTTTTATATTAGACATAATCATCTAAAAACAATTGGCCACTCTGAAAAGTACAAGCTCAGAAATTGGAGATAATAATCATTTATAAACCCTACATAATTTTTGTCTATGATATCAAATGCCCGTCAAGCAAAGCCGCGATATAAAAGCTGGTTGGGACAAATCCAAAACATTTGTTTGTGATACAACTTTTATGAGTTATGACAATAATGATATATAATTAAAAAGATTATAGACCTTCTCCAGACCTGCACACACCACCCAGTCCATTAGATTTAATAAAAGCTAGCTCAGGCACTGAATAAATTTTAATCAAAAACCTTCTGTAATATTAACATGAAGCTAAACACCACAAAACCCTCGAATTAGCATCGAAATGACCCAGACCCTCATTACTAGAAGATCCTTTATTCTTTTGTCTAAGCTTATATGCGCCATTTTGTAGCGTCCGCCATTTTGTTATGAAGATTTCTTTATGAAAACATGTATTGTGTCATATTTCTTATTAAGAAACAACGGTATAAATAACTTGTTTTCATTACTTTTTCAGTATTTTCAGTCTTGTCTGCTTTGCATTTAAAATATATGGGGTTACAATGTACAAAAGAATACATTGTCGAGGACTTCTTACACATGTACGAAATATTTTTAGCTGGTTTATTTGGAGATATAGATATAGATATAGATACAGACACAGACACAGACACAGACACAGACACAGACACAGATACAGATACAGAAGACTATTACACATTTAGAGCATGCGAATTAAACGCCTCTCGTTATTTTATCGTTAATAAGAACTTCTTTTGTATTTTACTATAGTAACGATGTCTTCAAGCGTCTACAAATACCTCTTTTGTACATCATTAGGTTGGCTGGTAGAGAATATCTTCGTAGCATTAAGCCTAGCTTTTGTATCTTACATTATTTTATACAATACTAATTAGACATCTAAATAAATAAATATAATTAAAATCATAATATACTCTCTTATTACAGTAAAATCGGTTTGTCTGTAGCAATACTGTAGCCATAACTATTTATCTACTCAGTCATCTCCTATAGGACAAGACAGAACTTTAAAAACTTATTCGTATAAGCTATTATAATATAACTTATACTTAGTTATAAGACGTTATAAAATAAACTCTGTAAAACTGCAGATTTATCTTAAGACATCTTTACTTCTCTATCAAAGAGGATGTTTTATAAGACTAACCTGAGATAAAACAAATTACCACTAACTCTAGTAAAAGAACCTTAGTTAAGTGTGATTTAAGAGCCACTGAAGCGACGTTCTAATCCTTCGGAGGCTGTGTTTTATCAAACTAATTTACACAACATATCAACATATAATCTCTTAAAGTGTATTTTTTTTTATTTATAATCGATTATATGATGAGCTGTTACCATCGCCATTCAAATTCTTCTGCTTGTATGTAGAAGACAATATCTTGATTCCTGATAGAATGATGTTTATTGTAAATAAAGCTCAAAAGAATTATTCTTTTTAAAGTACGTTCGTACCTTAACTCTTCTGGGGTTTAATGGACTCTAAACATCCATCCAACTCATAACTTCTACTAAATTAAAATTGAAATCGGTTTAACCCATCCAAAGATTAAAAATTAAAAAGAAAAGAATAGACAAAAAATTTTTTTTTTGAAAAAAATGTATAAATACATAAACAATTAGTAAAGGTAACTTAGAAAATTAACAAATTCATATATCCATCTTACTTTGTGTCACTACCCAATCAATATAAAAATATTAGATCTTCTTAGCAATTGATTTCGTTGTCTAATCTTAAAAATCCTTAAAATATCAAATGGCATTTTTATACAAAAATAGTTAATTTAATTCTCCAGTAAATTTTCCAAGTGGACGGTCCTTCCCTCAGGCGGACCAGGTCCGCAGAGTATTTTAATATAATGTTTTGTAACAAAGTAAAGGCAGCTACTAGCAAATGGTAAAATATAATTAAAATTATAAGTCGTATATGTGTTAATAATTTTTTTTTGTCCCTGAGTTCTGCACTGTAAACATAAACATTCTGTTGCTTTGATTTGACATATTTCAACAATTCGAAATAATTTCCCTGTATTTAACATTTCAAGAGGTTTTTTTTTCCAAGGACGGTCGCCCTTAACTGCCCTCGATGTGTAATCAAGTATAACAGGCTACCCCTTTTCACCCTGGATTTATATTAAATTCCTCAGTAACAATTTGTCGAAAAGACCGCCATGGAGATTTTATTATGGCCGCGATTTTATTACATTCGAATAGTTGGAAGATCTTATATATTTAAAGAATTATATGATGTACAGAAATGATGGTAAATAATTTATTTCAGAACTATTTGTCTACACTAATAAATATTAATAATCAATTTTAGATTTTTTTATATTTATCGATAACTCAGCTTTAAAGCACTTTATAGAGCTTCACCCATCTTGTTAGAGTTTAAACGAAAACCAGGTTTATAGTTGAAACTTATAATATTACTGTTCCACCTCTCCTTGACTTCTTGTTTGTTATATACAAACATATCGAATTACCAAAATAATAACTATTTGTACACACTAAACTGTACTTTATTATAACACAATATAGTCCAAATTCAAAGTTTTACTTGTTAAGATCTTGCATAGTCTTCTTTAGTTCGTCAGATATTCTTAGAAATCTTTAACATTATTTTTATAAGATCTAATGGTTTTGTGTTATTGGAAGAGAGGTTAGGATTTATTGGCGGGTTATATTCTTTTATTATACCATCTGCCAACACGTTTTAGATATTATAGAAAATGGCGTCTTGGATATCACTACCATTGTAATACCAAACTAAATACTTTATTAATACTTACAAGCGAATTATGTTAGCTACAGTCAGAAGGTTGAAAAAAAGCCAAAAACTACTATAAACTAACTTTAATTGAACTTATGAACTATTTACAAGAATGAACCTACTCGATGTAAGTTGAAACAATTAATATAATTTAAAATTAAAATAATTGGACATTTATAGTATTATAAAAATGCAATTTGGCATTCTGTCACAATGACGCTACCAACACCTGACAAAATTCACATACTTCTCCTGGAACAGATTTACGAAATTCACTTGAAACAATACACATAATTTGAATGTCAGTGGTACTCTTGGAGCAGTTACGTGATTGGTACATAATTAGCGTTCTGATTTTTTTTTTTAAATTAACACTTATGGAGTTCAAATTAAAAGAGAAAACATCTTTGAAATGATATACGGGACTAATTAAACTAAACGCCATGTTGTTTTCGTAATCAAGTTTATTTATTCACGAATCTCTCTCATTACGTGAACCTTTATAAAATGACACCCCTTATAAATATTTTGTGAACACAAAACAAATAAACCTCCTTTATCATCCCATCCGATTCTTAATTGCGTCATAAATATTAATAAAAATACAATTGTCGATTTGTACAGCCATCTGCTTTAATTGTCTTGATATTTGAAACAGAAGCGGTCGGTTAATTGTTACATTGATTTAACAAGGTTTTGAGTGTCTGTCTGTGTCTAGACACTATGTACTATTAGTCAGACAAGATATGACAGGTTAGTATATCATATATTTAGAAACGTCTAAAATGTTAGATATTTTTTTGTTATACTATCAAAGTATTAAATATTTATAAACATTTTCTAGGGTATATTTTTATTGTTGTTTGTCATACATTGGTCAAACGAAGAGGAGTAAAAAAACGTACAAGAGTTGAGAAACACATATTAGATATCAAGACTAGGCGTACATCGAAGTCTGCAGTGTGTGAACATACCATAGACAAGTCCAACCATTATATTAGATTTGATAAACCACAAATTCTCGCTAGGGAACCCCGCTACATAATAAGAATGATTCGCGAGGCTATTGATATTAAAAAATATCCTAATTTAAATAGAGAAGATGGTTGGTGCCTATCTAATACCTGGGACCCACTCATAAATAATTTTATTTGAAAGTGTACTCGTGAAAATCTAAGAAAATACTACATTTTTATTTAAAAAATAAATTGGATTTTGCTTTTAATCTGTGCAATATATAAGTTTAAAAAGATAATATATTATAAAAACAAATAATATTTATTACATATATAGTATATATCATATAATATTGTATTCAACCGCAATTAGCAAAACAAGTTATATATTTAATAACACATGACTTGACTTGAGTTGTAAGTTAATTATGGCGGCTTATTTTTGCGTGAGTTGACAGTTCGTTAGCTAGCCCCCAATCTTGGAGGGAAAATGAGGACAAGAGGGATGAAGGATTGTATAAGGGTAGAAAGGTCATAATTGTTTTTATTATGAATTCATTTTCTTTTTCATGTATAAAAAATATTTGTATAAACGCTTTAATATACAGGTTTTGAAAACTATTTACTGTTTTTAATTTAAAATGTTAATTTCCAGAAAATACTCTTCAAATCCAAGTTAAGTTACTGTCTTAAATTTATTTTATATCTATCCTTATGTGTTCATTTTCTCCTATATTCAAAAGAACACATACATATTATTCTAAGACCATATCAATAGAACTTATTACGCGATTTTGATACGTATAACATTTATTTTTTAAGTTACTTTTCAATTGAAGTACTTTGGTAGTTATGATGTTTTAGTTTTGAGTCGTCAGACATTTTATTTGCAACACTGTCACATTAGTTTCAGGTTTCCACCTGCGGTCTTGATGTTTTGTGTTCGTTTAAACCCTATTTTTATTTTGTATTTTTAGACAATAAATTCTTTATTATAAATGACACTGCTCTAGTTTCATGTGGAATTTAAGCTTCAACCAATAAATTTTATTTATTATATTTGTTGAAAATGAAATGAAAAAATATATCATACTGGTTGGCCATTTGTATTTCTGTGTATATTAACTCAGTCCCTTGACTGTCAGACTGCATGGTATATATAATTACTTTTACATATTACAAGATATTTTATTATATGTATTATTATATACTTATATTATATTTTACCGTTTTTTTAAATATATTATATTTTTTATTAATATAATTTATATACAATATCAGAGTTTGAACCAACGACCTTTGGAATAGTTCTGTCTGCCATTTGAGCTACCACAACGTTATTAATTAAATATGAGCCCTAGTCTTATATATATCATTTATTACATTGCGACTAAGGTTTATATAATGCTTATATATAATCTTTAACATATAACAATTAATCCTTATTAGGACGCACGCGACATCTACAAGGTTTCTTTTGAATATCCTGCCAAATGTTTGCAGAACTAAGAATAGACTAACATTGAAAAGAGTCCACACGAAATTAAAATTGAATTAGTTTAAATATAATTAATTGAATTAGTATAAAAAACTACAATAGTGTTTAAATTGTTTATAAACACAGTTAGCCGTGTTAATTTTGTTTAACATTAACATCGAATAAAAATTACATCAACACATTCTAAATAACCTTACCATTTTGAGAGAAGTATTAATAATTTATTTATTAACATTATTATATTATTTATTTTTAATTTATTAAATTAAAGAAAATTTATACAATTCACTAAACACTATATTAACTACGGTATTTCCAGTTTAAAACAGACAGTTAGTATCATATAATTACTCATTTTTAGTTAATTAATATTTAGTAAATAGGATTGTGTATTGTCTTCAATAGTGTCCTCCGTTTCATAATCCCTCGTGTAAAAATGGCGGTGTGTTATAATATTGAAATGTCTATGTGATGTACTTATTCTAGCTTTTTAAATATCAGTACTACATATACTGTTTATTCAAAGTCAATATTAGTAACAATATTGTTATAAGAAAATAGATAATCAACTTGAAAAGAGTAGGTCATATATTAAAAGTATTTCTTTGTTAGAAATGTGTCTTTTTTTTTTATTCAATAAAATTTTAAATTATAATTTAAACCTATATTTCTCTTTACGCAAATGTAGACTAAAAGAGATTGAGTAATGTAAAAATTGTAACAAATTACTGTTAATAAAAAGAACAAAAATACGTTAAGGAAAAACCTTTTATAAACAAAATGTAACTTAATATCATGAATTAATTGAAATAAAATCCCATTAAATTAAATCTCGCTCTTCAAGAATCCTATTCACGCAATGAATCTTTTATGACATCACAGTATTTACTTTATACTTGTAAATATTAACTAGCTATAGCCTGCGTATCCGTCCGCGTGTAAACTCCATCACTCGATGTTGTTTCGTCAAATTGCTTTCCATATTTGATTTCCACGGAAAAACATACTGAAGGTATATTTTATTTGATGAAAGTTTAATAATATTTGATTTTTGCTTCGAGTGATTTATCTTAATCAGGTTTAATCCTATTTATTTTATGATTAACAACAATAAGTTTTCATATTTAATACATTCTTTGATTTGATAAATAAACAATTAACTATATAAGATTAGTAGAAATAAACTATTATATTATAATACATATATACATATAATGCATACATATGTAGTATGTATGTACGTAGGAGTAAAAAACTACACATGCAGCCATCACACTATCCAATTTACTAAAAACTAATTAGCATCAAAGAAGAGTTAAGAAATATAAATGACAAGGAAGGCACTAGCAGCCTTCTCACAATGCGATATTAACACCCTGCTTGGGCTTAGTAAATTGTATAATGTGATAAGTAATTAAAATACAACACCAAAGAGAATACTAGGTCCACCAATGCACGGCGAGTGGAGCTGAGCAAAGCATTGTTGCTGAATGAGTTTCACATACTTGTAAAATTAGCAGAGTAAATAATGGCTATAATCTTAAGTCTAATAAGAACATGTACGTGCGATTACAAAAAGTTCCACATGTTCATTCTAAGGAACAATCTTTGACCATTTTATTAAGGATGATTAAGAAAATTGTATTTATTGTTATTAAAAATCTGTTTTGACTTCCGGTAAATGTTATTCTACTAGTCAATTGAGGACTTGTTATTTGACATAACTTACATATATTGATATAAAAGGCGTCAGTCTTTGTTGTGCTGGCAATAGGATAGTTGACGAAGTCGAGCTGTCTTTTCACATCGTAATAGTTAGCAAGAGTGAATAGTGTTTAAAAACAAATTAATGTAGAAAGTGTGTTTTAATTTAGCAGTGTGAAGTTTTCATAAGTCACTGTCCTCGAGAACGCTGCCAATTTTCGACATCCTACCACTATTCGTCTAGGAGAAGCATTAGTAACGAAACACACTTTTTACCAATAAGAGCTTCACTTCACTCAGATCAATAACAATGATATTTTCCTCAAAACTCAAATACATAAAACATGTCTTAAATATTTCTACAGAAGTTTTCAGGAATTTTCGGACAAAAGCTCGCTTAAATAGACATAATAACATACAAAATAGGATTTGATACGTTTATTAATTAACAAACGGTCGGAGCTCAGTTCCTATATAATCCGATTTACAGAAAAGCTTCCGTAACAGCTTCGTATGAGGTACTTACTTATATTATTATTTATTGTTTGAGGCTTACCTAGATAACGTTATAGTAATTATTTAATCATAAACCATTATACTATCCAATTTAATAAGGACTATTTGAAATAGTGAGCTAATAACTACTAGGAGCGCGAACCAGACCTCGATTTTAACTCGCTGCGCTTGCAAAATCTCGGTATGTGTTAGCATATTGAGTGAAACGAGGTGCAAACAGCACCGAAGTTGCACTTACAACACGTCGACGCATTTTGTCGTCAACTATTTTTCAAGATGAGACACACTATTACAGTTTTTGTTTTTTTTTTTTTGATATTTTTTTAAAACCACCACCAGACTGATGTCTATCAGTGTGCAAAATTTGTAAATTTTTGGGATATACCGTTTTTGACCGATGCTTGCACAAAGAATGCAGAAAAGTCTCTCATAGATAGCTTCGCTTAATAAATGACACTTAGTACACTAACAGCCTTTTTACAATACGATATTAGAACCCTCGTTCACTTAGGGTTCTGTAAATTGTGTTTTGTCAAGATTTTTTATGAAAAAATTGATAATTTTGTATTTGTGATGTGAAATTTAATATAATATTTAATTTAATTTATCATTCAACATAGTGAAAACTGTATATTTTTGGTTGTATAACCAAGTGAGAACTCAAAGTTTGAGGATTAAACTTTGTATTGGGGGAAGTTGATGAACTTTGTTAAGTTTCGTCTTAGTTTGTTCAAGTGCAGTGGGGTTTTAATTGTAATTATGTAAAACTATCAATAAAGTTAAAATCAATAATGTTTAAATATGAATATTATTTATACATAAAAATATTTACCGCCCTTTTGAGGTAATTGAAAAAAAAGAACAACAATTAAATTTTCTTTGAACTTTTCAACAATACTTTTCAAAAATCATCGAACGAAATCTACTATTACTATTACTATTTATATTATATAACTTAATGCCTGTTGGGATGAGAATGACAATAAGAATTAATGTACATATACCACTTAACCTATCATCCACAATGAGAGAAATCAATTAGGCATCATGAGTATAAAAAAAAACAAAACCATATATAATTCACTATTTATTACTATACCACATATACTAATAACTTGTATAGATATATAAATATATTAAAAATTATTAAATAAACTTATATAAATATGCGTTTATATATCTAGTTATGTTTGAACCTTTCAAAAATAAACCTTATGTAGTTTTTTGTCGACTTATTATTATATATAAAAGTCACAAGTATTTTTAATTCAACATACGCAAACATTGAACTTATGAAACGATATATTCTTGTTAAACCGTTCCAAAGTCTTATCCATAATAATGAACTGGTGAGAAACTCCATAGATACTCTTTACTAAAACGTATGTATCGTTATGTATCAATGTTTTTAACAAACCTTATCATTTTTAAGAAGATACTAAAATGCTATTATTTGTTCCAAGATTAAGGTTGAGGTAACCAAGATGAGATTAATGTTTTGCTATAATATATATAGACCCAAAATTGTTTTACTTCTAATTCAATTTTATCTCGAATTAACAGAAATGCTGAATT
Source organism: Mechanitis mazaeus (assembly GCA_959347395.1). Classification (NCBI taxonomy): domain Eukaryota; kingdom Metazoa; phylum Arthropoda; class Insecta; order Lepidoptera; family Nymphalidae; genus Mechanitis; species Mechanitis mazaeus. Next base: position 12,313,503 of record OY365754.1, read on the forward strand.
AATTTACTGTGCCAGTCTATCTTAATCCTACCAAAAATGTCCGCGCGCGCTTCCACTGAAACAGCTACCAGTTAAAGGATAACGCGTTTTCAAATAATTTGGTTGGATTTATTTAGAAGTATGTATTTTTATTTTTTTATATAGGATTTTTCCTATTTGTTATAGTCTACATTCACTCATTCATTTATTCATTCAGTATTAATCTTCTGGATAATACGGTCATATAATGTAAATGTTATTTTAGTTTCAGATCCTTTTTCAGGATTTTAATCTTCTCTCGTATAAAATTAGGAGATCCCAAACTTCAAGAGAATGTTGTTTAATTCTTTATTCTAGATGTAATTAGTAAATAAATTTACATATATTGCTCTGTTACTAAATACAGAACAATCTAAAAAACAATAACAACGGATAAAGACAGTATATAGAATGCTAAAATTCATCAATGCATAATAGCTCAGTTGATAGAGTGACGTGACAGTTCTTCAGAGGTCGCGGATTCGAGGGCTGCTTGAATTTTTAAATATTCTAAACTATATATGATAAGAAAAATATGAAATATTATTGAATTTTTCTCTTATAAATTGCGACTGCTTTCTTGAATTAAATTCAACTCATCGGTATACTTACGAATTCATCCTTTGTAGAAATCCGAATTTTTTCCAACCCCTAAATCTGAGATAATTAAAAATGTTTTTCATTAACTTGACATCTTCCTAATAGCTGTAATCACATTTTATTTTAAATTACAAGTAAAATCCGACGGGAAAAGGATTTCATGGCGAGTTTTTTAAATCAATTATGAAAGTAAAGCAAAATCCCAGCTCTCTCCTTAATGAAACTCATTAAAACCTTTGATATAATTATATTTTATGAAATCATTACAATTTGCGTGACGTATAGTTTTATAGGTGTTGAAAAAATTAATCCAATGTGGTAAAGGGGAAAGAGGGGTTAAAAGCATATTAATTTTATGAGCAGCTCTGGCTATTTCATTTAAGTGCTATAATTATAATTACTTAATTGAATTTCATTATAATATTAAATTAATTAATTGTTTTTGCGGTAATTCTGAAATTATTGCGAAATTATTTTATGACAATATAAAATATAGCACAATGATATAGAATGACGTATCATATATAATGTCATTTTACTAAAACTGTCAAAACCGTGATACGGGCAACAAATTACAACCATTCATCCAATTATAAAAAATAATAGAATCTATACAAAACGATGAACATTGAAAAAGGTTATCATATTTTTATTATACAAAAACAAACAAACCGTCAAGTTAACTGAAACCGATTTATTATGTTATGGAGTTTCATTCCGTAACTTTCATTATGGCGAATGTTATTGCTGACGTAACAATAAAAATTGTTTATCGAAGCAATATCGTTTTATTTGCCAAAAGAATTACGTTCATTTATTTATTTCCGTTATTATTGCTTGATTTAGTGTAGCTTTAACTATAATATCCGTTTATTCGAGTGCTTTATACGTTATTACTAATTCTGTACTCTATATAGATATTTATTTATACTGTACATTAGATATCCTTATCATAATATTAATAAATTATTTTAGATTATATGTGGATAGATTTATCAAACTAGTTATCGACACATTAGCTTATATACTGAGCAATGAGACAGTATCCTATGGGTCACAAGTTCGATGCCAGTGTTGTTAGTTTGTTCAACATTTAATATTATACCAAACGATTATAATTGGTAAAAATAGCTTAAGTTGAAAAGAAGGAAATAGATTTTCCCGTTTTATCATTGTTATAGATGTTATCCGCCATTTTAAATCAGGATCAAATAGTATTTTCTTAGATTTGCACGAGTAAACGTTTCAAATAAAACTGTTTTTTACGAATTAAAACGCGCGTATAACCAAACATTTTTATTTTAAATCGACGTTTCGAATGGTTTTCAGCAAGCAGCAGTCATGTGATGACTAATTAAATGACTTACAGACAGACACTTACATCTCGTCTACCCGTGAACACGATTGTTGCGAAGCATTCGAAACGTCGGGTTAAAATTAAAATGTAAGCAAATTATACGCGAGTTTTAATCAGGATCAAATAATGAACACATTCAAATATTTATTTAATAGACAACATTTCTATATATAAGTACAATTTATTCCGAAAATACAAATATAAATATACAAATGAAAATGTCTATTTAATTATTGTTTGAATTTTAAAAAGAATGGCGTAAATTTGAGTAAAACAATAGTATTTTATAGATGTAGTGGCATGAAAAGAAAATAAGATTATTGTAATATTACTTTACGAGATGGTGGTATACACCATAAGGTCATAAAAAGTGCCAGTTGTAAAAAACATAAAGAATGTTATATTTACCATAAAGATGTCTAAAAAAATTTATCAAAGGACGGATTAATTGTATTTTAGGAACTGAATATAAAATATTATACGTAATGTGTAGCAAGTTTTTAATATTTGCATGTAAACACTCTCCAAGGGAATATTATTAAATATTAAGAGTAGAGAGATAAGAAACAAGGATGTACTAAAATAAGGAGGAGTTGTTTGGATTCATTTGTAATATAACGTACTGTTTTGTTTTATATTATTGAAAATAGTTTAATTAAATTCTAAAACATATTATCTTGTCTTGAAAATATTAATATTTTTTCTAAATAACCTATTACAAACATGTAACTAACGGATAGCACTGAATCATACCATATTATATAATAACACAATTATATTATAGAATAAGTTTTGTACAGGAGTCGAACTCATAGCTCTCTATTTGCATTGGAGACTGGTTCACTAAATAACTAACAATTTAAATTTTAAGTAAGACTTATAAGAGACAAGAATCCATATAGTATGTAGATACTAACCCTACCATATATATAGTATATAGATACTAACTCATCCATATTATACGTCTCCATTTTATCTTCATACATCCATGTTCTCGTACAAGAAGCAATAATTTGAGTGTATGCTATTTGTAGAATCTAAAAGCACGTCTAAAACGCTTTATGTGAAGCAAACACGGGATTAGTACAATTTCTTTGATATCAAAGTGTTTACTTTGAAATATAAAGTGTAACGAAGCAAATGTTCTCGAATATTCTTTATATATTCAAGTGTCTGTTGAAGTCAGTAGTAAGCTGATTTATTGTCTGGAAGATTAAACTTTTTACTTAAAGTATTAATTAAATTCAGTCGTTTCTTTATCATCGTAATTCGAACCTCACCGGCTTCAAGCGCACTAAACCATAATCCGCTAAAAAGCCGTCCGCCATTACGTTTATTTATTTTTTTTAAACAAACCTTGTTGACATTTGTCGTTTTGAATATTTTATTGATAGATTTTTTTTATTATTTTATTGAGATGATATTCATCTTGAAGATTGCACAATATATTACATACTGCTTTTTTTTAAAAAAAAGATCAACTCTATATTTTCATAACAATATTATAAATCTTTATGAAAGTGGGCTCTTTTTTTTTTGCTTTCATATAGAAAATCTTTATTTAGGCAGTAATTAGCATACATAATTACGGTAATTAAATGATAAAGAAATATAAAAGAAAATCAAAAACACGAACAGATACGTAACTCAGTCTTCTAGGATACTCTCCCGTCACCTTTCTAATTAAGCTTTCATGTCAATAACCGATTATAAATCTATCACTCGATATATAATCTCTTTATTAATTTTAATTAAGACAAAAAAGACAGTTTTTTTCTTAAAAGTATAACGATCTTTTTCTAACTTTGCAGTATAAAATAATAAGATGCCTCAAAATACGTAATATACAATAGTAATATGTTTGTCATTTAAAAAAGCTAATAATAATTAAAACGACACGATATCGTGATGACGTGATGTAAACGCGCCCTGCTCTAACAAGCAAGCGGAAAACAGTCCAAAGCCATAACAGTTTTAATTACGTTAAAAATTACTGAACTCTTCCTCGTCTTGCCAGTCCATTACGTTTTACTGTTATCTTTATAACCTGTGGTCTGTTTATTATAATTTCTCTATTAGAGTAAGTGTGATAAGGAAATATTTTAATGATAATGCGGTGTTATCACGAGTTACTGTAACGTTATTAAAGGTTGACCTAATTCTACCATTTTTATAGTTATTTTGCTCATCTATTTGTTATTATTATTAGATATAGAGCTGTACTAAAAGGAGTATAGCTCTTTATATCTGACTATAATAATAATAACAACTTATAATTCTAGTCGATAACAACTATATATCTTTATTTTAAAAAATCAAGAATTTTTGCAATAAAAATTAATATTAATATATGTATATATAATTATAAAAGAAATAATTAATTAATTAATTTATCCGGCTACACTTTCCTTAATTAATTCAAAGTTGGCTGGCTATATACTACAGCCCATTCGGGTTCCTATCAGGATAATTGGAGCATAGACAGATCGTGGCGCGAACTGCGTGCGCCTTTACCTTGGGAATGCCGCCCAGGTTGTAAAGGACATTAGAAGAATGTACTGAATGACTTACATATATATGAATAAACAACTCAAATAGGTTATAGTCGATCGATTTCTATAAAATTAACGCGAGTACAATCAAATAAAAATAAAAACTTAACTAAATAAAAGAATAAAATTTAAAAATATCAGCTGTCGTTTCGAGTTGAAATAATATCGAAAAGCAATCGACATTCTTTTGAATTTGATAAAATATATTCAATTAAATTCCACTCTACATTGAAACGCGTTCAAGTCTACTTAAATCCTCTCCACATTCTTGAGAATTTCTCGAACAATAAAACAGTTAGTCGGATATCTAAAAATTTTTCTCGAACACTTCCGAAACAGCTATAAATACCGGAGTTTAAATCAAGAAACAATCAACGTAGAAAAGTTCCGTATAACAATCAAAGTGAAGAAGTTCCTTATCTGGAATTAACAGCCGTTCCATCTGGAATTAACAAACGTTCCAACGCGTCCCAAACTTAATCCAATCCAACTTCGTATTGCGAGATTGGAAATACTTTCGCGAAGTCACTTTTAAAATGTTTTCTTTTATAAATTTATCTTTTTTGTGTTTTATTGTTTATAAAACGTTTAACAAAATTAACTTTCAAATTAAATCATATATATTCAAAGATTTATGCAAATGAAATCTTTTAATATCAAAATTCGAAAGTATTTTATATTGTCGCTTGTAACATCTCAGATCCCGAGCGTTGCCAAGACACTTGTAAGGAGGAAATTAAGTTAAAAACTCACAAGAAATTTGGCACGTGTTGAGGAGATTGTGATCTGTCTGGTCCCTAATGGTCTTTTTGTGGTGTTTCAGATCGTGAACATTTCTCCAGTAGATGCCCCCGCATGGCTGCCAACATTTAGATGTAATTAATTTGAGTTATGGCTCAAAGTGTCACCGAGTGTAGCCCCGGTTCTTGCTACAATGTTGGCAATGCCGATTTGGATGTATAACTTCAACGTGAGCCAAGTTTTGATAATATCAAAGAAACATTTTATTTGAAAATATATTTAAAATCTATATTTAGTTTAGAAATTAGTTTTATATAAATAAGTTATTACAATTTTACGAACAGTCAATTTTTTTTAATTATATATATAATTTAAAGCATATAATGCTTTAAATTATATATATAATTTAAAGCATATAATGAAATGGATATTAAAATAATATCTGAGACTAAAATATCATTAAAGATTATATATAAAAAATATATTAAAACATTTTGTATAGCTACGAATAAAATTTATAACTGATATCAAAGTTAATAATAGAACCCATTAACAGACCAATATGTTTTATAATTTGAAACATGAATACAGTAATTCGTTCATGTGTTAGGAGCCTTATGCGGCAGAACTAATTTAAGTTGGCAACTTAATTTGTATTTGTTGCCAATACCTGACAAAGACCGCCTTAATTACTACACAGGAAACAATGGACGGAATACATTGCTTCCTTGGATAAACTTATTTCATTAACTAGCCTTCTACCCTTGCTTTGCTTGGACACTATTTCATTATTATTAATAATATATTATATATTAAAAATACGGGCCACAAAGAAATTCGTATATCATACATTATCTGTAGGTCTAGTCGCTAATGGTTAGTGGCCCTGCTGAGATGATAGTGGGTTCGATTCCGACAAAGACATTTGTTTGTGATTCACAAGGTGTTGTTTCGTATCTGGGTGTTCTTTCCCCTTCATTTCAGTTTTTACAGATGACGTTGTTGACAAATCTTCTTTTAGTTCAAAATTAAAATACTAACATGTTTAATTTATAAATTTTACAACGGTACTCTCATAATGGTCATGTTATTAGAAATAATTGAATTGATCTTAATAAGCAAATTGTATTTAAAATAATTTGTAATATATTTTTGAATAATATTAATATTAGACAAAAAAAATACACTTGAATCGATTTGGTGAAACAGAAAATATATAATATACAAATAAAAGGAAATGCCAAAATACTTATTATTACATCACATTGTGAGAAAAGTTTTAGAGAATAATTTAATTAATTTTCATCTAAAATTAGCATTAGCCGAAATTTCCCAAATCCAACTTCCGCTAGACAGGTAAAATGGCCGGCGGTTATGTTTGCTTGTGGCCAAAGTTTAGATATGCGTCCAAAAATCCTGTTAGTAAATTCTAATTTTGTAACTGCGGGCAACACCGTGTTGTTATAACTGACCAATACACCCAACTTTGTTTATTAATTTAATAATTATTATTATATATAAATAATTATTTATTATTTGAGTTCGTATTCATTCTTAAGTTGTTTTAAGTTGTTTTCACAAGTTTTAAAACGATTTTGGCAGAGATTCAAAGAAGTTTTATTGAAACAATTACAGTCAACCAAGAATCATAGCCCGGCTACTGAAAAAAATAAATGATAAGATTATAAAAGTATTTCATTAATTTATTGTTTGTTTTGTTTATTTTTTAATAAAATTTGCTGAGTTTCTGTGATAGGGTTGACAACTTAGGGGTGTTCTCCCAGGGTATAAATAAGGGGGATGGGCTTAAGGGCTTTATATTTTAGAGCTATTTTTAGGATTTTTTACAAGAATAGCATTTGAGACAACATAAATCTAATCAATGAGCTTGTTCGCGCCAGTTCTTATATTAAATTTGTATTTTTCGTAATATTTAATTCTTGTCGTAAAATAATAACTATATGTACTAGCTTCTACCCGCGGTTTTATCCACTCGATGTGTTGATGAAAAATATCAAATAGTAAGACACCGGTTAATGGTGCTCCATTCGGGTTAATCTAGTTGAGATAACTATGAAATTACTTTTCTAAATTACCTATTATAAAAGAAAAATTATCTACATTAAATACTTATTTATTTATTTATATCTTTTATTCTTTATATCAGTTATCACTTGTTGTACACAAGAGTCAATAAGAAGAGTCAGGACCGCCTATTTTGAAACTATACTAATTATAATAAGACCTGCACGGATTATCGACATTTAAAGTTATGGCTACGAGGGTTAAAACACTGTCTAAATTAAATATAAAAAATTTTATTATTGCGTATTTTTAAATATTAATTAAATTAATCGTAAGTAAAAATGTGCTGTCAAATTCAAATCTTACTTCGGTATCAACTCGTCCAAAAAACAAATTTCATTCAACAAAGGCTTATATATAAAAAGACCCTTTTGTATCGCTTGTAGTTTAATCGATTTAAATAAGCGTAAAAAGTTTACGTGAATTAATAAAAACACACATACCTACATATTTTTAATTATATATATCTTTTATTCAATCTTTTTCCTCATTTCTACATACAAATGTTCACGAAGAGGTAACCGAGAGTATCTGATATTGCATTCGTAGCTAATATTGCATTCCAAAGACGCTGTATAAAAAGTAACAGAAATAAAATGAAGTAGAAACGTACTAACTACTCGGTAAAACTATTCAGAAAATCAATGATCAACTAATTGACCGATTAGCAACCATTTATCAACTGACTAGGCAGTTAGTCAGCTAGTCGGTAAAAGTCATAATCAAACTATTATTAAAACTAGAAAGTAGGGTCATTATCTTTAATATTTTATTTTAAATATAAGAACTTTATTTCTCAGTATTTTGCATTGACATTTATTCTTCAATTCTTTTAAAATAGTTTCATTTTGATAATTTTGACTTTCTATTTTGAAGCAATGTACATATAAGTACATTTATTGGTCTGTATTCTACAAAATGGCCGCGGATTTTAGAACTTACGAATTCACAGCAGGAACCACATCTTTCATTGTTTCCGTTTCTTATAACCCAGCTGTATGAAACATATTTTCATTATATTACTGACCTGCTATATCCCAACGTTATAAATTGTTATATAAACCCATAACTTTTCTGACAAAAGTGCCCTAAGGCGCGGCTCTAAATTCTAAGCAGTACAGTTCTTCATTCAGTACCTAAAGTTTTTAAACGAATATTTTGTAACAGAACAGATTAAATGAAATAAGAAAAAATATTTTGTCATTTTTGAACGAATATTTTGAAACGAATCGGATTAATTAAAATATCTGTAAAAAAGAATCTTTACCAACTGATTTACTTATTTAAGTTTTTAAAGGTATACATATTTTATTATAAATAAATATATATATAGAAACATGTTGAAGGAATTTAAAAAAGTTATCATATTGGATTAGAACTGTCGTTCAATCGAACACGAGTTTCAAGACAAAGAGAGAAAAAAAGTAAGAGTGAAAGAGAAAGTAAAGGCGAAAAAAATTACAAATTATTAGGATTTATATGGTTTTCAATAACAAAGTACGAAAGATTTAAATAAAACCTTATATATTACTTATATATAAATTTATCTATCACGTTCACAACGAGACTGATCCATGTAGAGCATGTATTCTTGGGAAGCGGAGTATTTTTAACCTTATCGAAAACGCAACAGGGTTTATTAGATTTAAAAATCTTAGGTTCTTGTTCAGGTTAATATAATAAAAGAAATATGGATTTATATAAATTGGTTTGCATAAATTTGAAATATTTCAACAGCTTAGCTTGATTAGTGCTTGTAAGTAAATTAAATGGAAAAATGTACACCTCACATTGTATAATTTTACTTTAATATTATTCAGGAAACAATGTTGTTTTATTATAGTCGATAATTTTATTTTATAAACATATTTTTATTAACACCCCTTATTTTTACGTCACCGTTTTAAAGTTTTTAACATGTCATCTTGACACTGACAAGTATGATATACAACTCTGCCGCCCTGAATATACTACGGTGTGCCAGGTACGGTTCATCTTATATAAACTCAGGTATAGTACAGAACAGAATAAATAACACATCTCAATTATATACTTATCTCTGTCCTACACTGAAGTAAATTGAACCAAACCCTTCGCCAAAGAGAAGCTTATATCAGTTTCGAATTAAAAGTAATAAAAGATACACCCAAATAAACAAATAGGAAGATATTTTAGTTATAATTTTGACACGTTCATCCACAGACATGTAGTTTAGTAATAAGAATTATACGTAAATAAATATATCATAATCAATCTTGCTGCCTCGCTCGCTCTTCATACGAATATTCACGAAGCGGTAGCCGATCCCTCCTGCTGTTATATTTGCGGACGCGTCAGATTTTGCTAAGTCGTATGCAAGGATACCCTGAACAATAAAGAAACGTTATACTTATAATATTAGAACTATGATAAAATATAATTGTTACAAAATATCATGAAACTATTAAAAAGTTGTGATGAAATATTGATATAAAATTACAATAAATATTCCTTTAGGCAAGATCTTTATGTTAAAATAAATAAAACATATTCCACCCCGTATCTTCTGTCGGCTTCAATAAGTTACATTAATTCTTAATCGGGTTTTACCGGTAAATTAAATATTATAATAAAAACCCTATAATGATAATTAAATAACTATTAAAATAATATCAAATTCTCATTCTATGAATACCTAACAACGAAAATCTGTAATTAAATTAAAACGATATAAATCAATAAAAACTTTTTAAACAATAGTTTATAATGAGAGAATATTAATTTCTTTTGGAAGGAATATATATATTTTACCTGTATCACTGGACTGTTGTAACTTTGCGAGGGAAGCGTATAATTGAAGTATTCAACTCTCTTTCTAAACATCGCCGAACTGTATTTAACTTCATGATGATATAACAAATGTTTGAAGACATTTGTGCCCAGAAATGTGTGATCACATTCTGTGACTACAATAGCCGCAATAAACACAGACAATACCACAGCCAACTTCATCGTGGAAAAACCAATGAATAAGTCTACAGTTATGATGTTACGATTAATATATAGTTAGTTGTTATCAAAAATGATAAAATGAAATGGTTAATAGATGAAGGGATAATGTGCGGTCATTATCTTCAACATTTTATTTTAATTGTTTTCAGGAATACATACAGACGCCACGTTGTTTTTTAATATGTTTTCACTATATTATATATATTAAAATGTTTCTATTTAACTTATTTATATGTCTTTTATTTATTTTATAGATTTATGAAGGGTCTTTATTGACAACAAAGGTATCACACAGTAAGTGCATAACAAAATGGCCGATGTTTCACAAGATAAAAAGTTCTTTTAAATTCACAGTAGAACTGGTATTTTTCATAGCGCTGAAATGAAATATGCGACCATGGTATGAAATCGTTAGTTATATTTCAGCTGAATGAAATATATTTCTTTATTTCAGTGTGAGAGGTATGTTTGAACGAACGTTGGAATTAATTTATACCAAAGTCGAATGGACGGACGAAAACTTTTGACGAAATATGAGGAAATTAGAGAAGGATGGGAATAATATTTTGAGAGATTATGAGAATGGAAGGAAGAATGAGGAGAATGTTTGGAATGCATTATAGTACCTACCAAATAAATAATCTCCCCCACTCCCATATTTGACGAAGAAGATCAACCCGCTTCTCAAGCCTACCGCAAATAATGACTTCTCGGGAAGTGATGTGAAACGTTTTGCATAAGTTACTAGTTTTTTACCAATATTGACTCATTAAAGAAATTAAACTCCAGGCTTGATAATGGGAGGAACTGAACAAACTGTTGTTTTCCAACTTTGGTAGTTCTCCGAGTAACACCTCTTTGGCTTTAAATGATGTATCCCTTCTAGTCTGCTCCGACTACAATAACATCAGTTCAAAAGTGCATGGTGATGGAGTGATTGATAGGAATTTAAGGAATACGATAAATGCAGGCCAGATGAAATTGTAACAATAAACAGGCCCTTGGTGCCCTTGTACATGTGATGAGAGAATAGAAATATATAACATCATATAGCCTATTAAGAGATGACAAATGTTAGAAGTGAATTGACGAGACGATATCTTATATGAGTACAAAAAGTATGAAAGTTTTTTTTTCAATTAACTATGTATTATTAAATTCTCACTGAAAAAAAAATTTTTAACGATAACATATATACCTATATATGAAAGAAGGTCCTTCCAGAACGCATACATCAGGTAGTTTAGGGTAAAAAAAATGGCGGCCAAACACATACTTCGGGGTTGCCGTTTTTGAAAATATATATAATAATAATAGACAAAAATTGAACTTTAACTTTTTTATTTCAAGTACCAAAATAGATAGGTTCATATTATAATATTAACTTTATTACTACAATTACAATATTTTGTATGAGATAATGCATAATTATATAGTACAGCAACAAATTACGTTACATTACGTGTGAGTTTTCACTCACTACAAAATAAACACTTGATACTCTTCAAACAGCGTAGTATGCTTAAAGAAAAAATTTTATCTTATTTATTTAACAATAAATTTAGGTCAAAAATGTAACATTTACTTAAAGTTGTTGTAATAATATATTTCTAGTGATAATTATCAGTTAATATTGCAAAAAATATTTAATAATTAATCCGGTATCTCTTCAAAGTTATGTCTACCCTTCTATCAAAAGCTGTCAGGAGCGCATTCTCTCGTCACGTTGGCCACACTGTAGATTAATTTTTAGAAAATGACGCATATTTTGTGTAACATATTTTAAGGCTATAAAAATAAAAACAAGAAGACTAGATATAAAAATAAAAAATTGTTTAACAAAGCAAATAAAGAAATACAAATAAACAACTAGAAATGGGGTTTTGATGTAAAATATTCTATAATACTAGCTGTTACTTGCGATTGCGATGCGTTAAAATGTAACATTATTCAAGATAATCTACCTTCCACAAGACTTTTCACAAACAAACATTTTTCAAATACCTTTGAACTTTCGAAGATTGGCGCATTTAAAAACAAACCTAATTTGTCTGCTTTATGATATTAGTATAGATTATAAAATATTTTTTTGAAGCGAATGAAACGAAGCATGAATATTAAGTTATAACTATTTCAAATCTTAGCTTATCAAATTTTTCTTATCATACAGTTAATAGCATCTTTTTTTTTTCCATTGGAAAAACCCGTTACGGGCACCCCGTCGGCCCAGGTGGTTGACGGCCGGGGGTGATGTGGGACTACCCGGCAGCATAGAGGATGCTGCCATTTTTAAGGCTACCCACTAAAAAACCAACGGTTGCCCTCAGCGCCGTAATGGGACGCCACGAGATCGCGTTAGCACACACCGTGACGCCCCGGCGAGCCAGTTAATAGCATCTAAGATGTTGGATTAGGGAAACTTTTATAAAAATATTAAAAGTAAAAGCCTTTACAATTAAAATTGGCATTAAAATTTACAATTGTAATTTTCTATAATATTACTGAGAATGAAATATAGAATTAAAAATAAAGTTTGTGTATCAAAAATTGTCAAAACTTCAATATTCTTATAACCATCTTGAGTTCTTTGTAAGCTGGGACACAAAAAAACTGTCAAATTAATATTATTGACAAACAAACATATATCTTTCTTCCGTTTTTGCATTTAGTATTAAAAAGTATTGGAAAATTAGACTCAATTTTACAAAAAAAAATACCCTCAAATAATAATAATTTAGATATTGACGTTAAGGAATATGACCAACAAAGACCAGTACTTGAATATCTCAAGATTCTAAAAATATCATATATAAGACAAAATCACCAAAATGACATTAACAGGAAGGATGCTGGTATCAGAAGTAAGAGCACTTCCGCAGAGTGCGACAAAGCCGGATGTGTCAATTTGACGCCATCTTGAGATGAGCTCTAGAAGGATTTTTGCCACATCTTGACCTTAATGTATTGTTATGGAATAAGAATAATATTATATACTTTAGATTTTGTTTTTTTATTTTAACAAATTTTCTATAACTAATTTATTACTTAAAATGTTTATAATTTTTGTGTTAATATGATTTTAATAGATAAAGTCATAAGAAATTTTAATAAGTAATTATATTTATCATAATATCTTTGAGTTCTCAGTTTATAATACGATTTAACAAGAAATGTATTTATATATTTCAAGTATGTCAGACAGCATGTCAAAACTAAAACCACATACATAAGCTATTTTTAAATGAAGCCAAAACAAGCAAAGGTTTATTTATTTTGAGATTCCACGAACGTCATGGAGGTTGCTTCATACTAGGAGTAGCTTTTATCTAAACTTTTTTTATTTCGAATTCCTCTTCAGTTCAAATTAGTTCTGCCGGGAATTCGTAAAAACTCTGTAAAAACTTTAAATACAGATATGTTTCAAAATACGAAAATCCCTTTCAATTCTTAGTTTTGTGTTACTTCACTAAAACGAATATAATGCGAATGAAAAGTTTGCTTTGGTTCGTCCGATATCACGTGACAGTTTTTATTTTGCCTCCATTACTCACATGTCAAGTTCTGTTGAAAAATAGTTAAATGTCGGCAACATACTTTCATTAAATTACCAATAAGTATGTTAATTTAATCTATATTGCAAAATCAATTTAGTTACACTTAAATAATATTTTTAACATTATTTTCACACATCTAAGAAAAACATGGCAAATGTAAAAAATAAAAACATGGCGGTTGGCCTTTTATAAAAATAACAATTAAAACCACATTGTGATTTGCGTTGCCTCCCACACGACGTGCGTATTATGACTATAATATATCACGTCACCGCAGTTTACACATGAAATGCTTTGCAGTTTACTTACACTAGTGTAATTCAGGAACTTTTGATCTAGTTTTATAGATTCTCGGTTTTGAATATGAGAATTAATGCAGTTTTAAATTGAATAGTCGAATATTATTAAATAATAAGAATCTATCTAACTCATTCATTATTGTCTTTCATATTATATATAAACAAATAGATTGTACCTTTAATTAAAAAAAGAAAAAAAAATGTCATTATTATTGCCTTAAAAAATTACTTACATGATTATTTTTATGTCAATATCTCTTAAGTAAATTAAAAAAGTTTGTATCTCTTTGTACAAATGATGATGTCATCGCCCGGTCTTTTTGATTTAATTATAGTTTTCTTCGTCCATTCCACTGAAAAAATAATCTCACTTAATGCTTTTAGAAGTATATTACAAGTTGAAACATTAATGACAGCTAGGAATATATTAATGATAGCAAATACATTATAAGACACTATTGCTAATTAAAGTTGTAAAGGCGCTAAAAATTATAATATTTTATTTACTTACTTATTTATTCTTTATAATGTAGAAAATGCTACTAAGACATTCTCTACCAGCTAACCTTAGATGTGCAGGACAGGGCGTTAGTAGGTGTGCAAAAAAAAAAGTAAAAAGAGACGAAAAAAAATAATTTTTAAATAAAATACATAACATATTATAAATATACATATATAGACAAATAAATTTAAACATGTACATATACTCATACTATTTTCTATTCTAAATTTAAATATATAACCGACATAAAAAGAAAAATGTGATCTAGTTATTACAGTTTTTCAAGATATTCAATATTTGTGACTGACGTGTGTTTGTATGTATGTCGTCAATATTTATGTGAGAGTACACACACTTAGGTAAATCCTATTTTTATTATTTATTTTTATATTTGTAGATGTCATGAACTATTCGCCATAGGGTGGACTGTCCAACAGAAAAAATATATTTTAAATCAACCGAGCATACCTTTACTCTCTCCAAGAGTTACATAATTTTTTGCTGCACGTTTTTTTAATATCTTCTTATTTTTTTTATAAAATTTCGCCAATTTCTTGGATCCCAATTTCAAAATCAAACCCAAATTGCTAAGGCGACGTCTCAATGACTTATTTGATAATATAATTCTTCTCCATAGTTTATTAGTGAATCCAGCGTTACGGAGAGATGCGTCGTCGAGATATCTAAAAAAGTTTTAAACTTGAACATTTAAAAAATCTTATAGCTGTGCAAGATAAGAATAGAGGAGAAAGGACACCAATATACCGGTATATTTATTAATAATAATATTATAATTAAATTATTTCAAATAATTAATGATTTTAAACTATAATTTTCTGATAAATAGCCAATTTTCCTCACTTAATTCAATTGTTATCACCTTTTATAATAACCGGAATCGATAACCAAAATTATTTATAGCAACATCACTAGTTAGGTTTTATTAGAACATAATACACATGAAATAATATTATAAATATATGAGTGTTCGTCTGTTCATGTCACCGAATAACTAGAACAGAGAGAAATAGTCTCCTTAAGTATCAAAATACTAGTGGAGTATAAATAATAAAAAGAAATTCACAAATAAAAGGTTTGGTTGTCAGTTGTAGTGTTGTCTGCGAGGCTCGAGAGTGCTTCATAAAACTATATTTTTGGCTGTCAGAGTCGTCCTAACTCTCCTAACAAGGTCAATGACTTCATTTATTATAATACACTAGAGTATATATTTAAACAATAATATGGTGTAAAATCAGTAATATTAAAGTAGTAAAATGACAAATCTATGAAATTGTATATTAAAATCTTGAACTACCCTCATCTTAAAACCGAAGAGATTGAAACAAAGATTCTATTCTAATCGGATTACTTAAAACATACCAACTGTATATAAATTATACATGAAATGATACTTACGTGAATATTTTCCATGAGATCTCGAGTGGCAAAGAAGAAATGGCGTCTTGAGACTCCTCCGCGAATATTTTAGTGCCAAAAACAAAAATCCTGGCCTCGTACATTGTGAAGTATGTTTGCGGGTAGATAAGAGTTTTTGTGATTTAATAAATAATGTATTTATTATTTATTCAATGGAATATATTTTTCTCAAACATACTTGAAAATTAGAGCATTATTTTGACAATCTTCTTTAAGATAAATCGAAATTGCTTTTCTGACCAAAGTACGAAATTTGGCAACTAAGGAGATAATTCATCAAAGGTTTTACTTAAAATTCGAACTGTAATTTTTTTATTAATTCTATTATACTTGATAAGAATGGCACAACAAAATGGCATAGTTATTGGGTTCGATTCCAAACAAAATGTTATAAAAATAACAAATATAATTTCTATAACTTCAACTTTTACTTTTATTATATTTCGGTAAGAAATATAATAAAGAATATAACGAAGAAATGACACAAGTGGTATGTTTAACGTAACATTAAAAACATCTTTACAAAATGGACGTCCACGTCATGTAAGACGCGAATTCTTCCTCCCTCGTATTAAAAAAATATAACTCAGACGTATCTCATTCTACTTGAAGAAGTATAAAAAATAAAAGTAAAATAAAACAAACAGATAACGTCAAGATAAAGAAGGTTCTCGAACTTACTGTTTTTCGTGTAATATATTAAAGATAGATAAGATTGTTCTTTTGACTGTATTTCTATTTATGTGGTGTGCAATAAAGAATATTATTATTATTATTATTATTGTCTTTTCATAGTATGAATTTAGAAGAAGTTTTGGTATTCTATTAAAAATAACCTAACTTGGATCTATGATCCAAGTTAGGTTAGCAAGGCGAACAAAAATAAAAATAGTTTTATTTTTATTCGCCTTGCTTTAATTTTCTAAATTAGTTTAATTAAAAACTTTTTTTCAAAATCACGTAAATAACACAGTACTTAAATACATTGTGTAAAATGTATTCTTTTGAAAAACTGAACGACAAATTTTGCAATATCTGTAAAGTACCAAAAAGGATTTATATAAGATAATTTATATTGACATATGCAGCCATTACAATATCCTATTAAGAAAGCACCATAAGTTATGAGCGCAATAACAATCGGTGTTAGGTTAACCAACCAAGTACTTAGTAAATATTAACAACAATTTTTATACCTACATTATAAGTACAAGCAGGTCTGTCGTTAATACGGCGCCTTAGTCACTTAAAAACTCAAAACTAATTTAAAAGTACAATAATTATAGTAGAAAAGGACCAGTCCAAAAGTTTAAATTTTTCATATACATATTCATTTTTGCAATAATTTAACATTTAAATATTACCTGATTAAAGAAAGAGCAAAAGTTGCTTAATTTATTTTTTTCAGATTTTTATAAATTGTATTTATTTGAATTAGACATTAAATTCTAAATTTGTTACAATTAATAACCCGTATCTTATTATAAGATTACTTTAATATACAATTATCGGTGAAAAATATAAAATAACTGTGCTTACTAATAATTAAAACAGTGTGTCTAATGCGAATTTTTAAACAACTCTTATTTTTTCTCGTTAATTGTTGGTACATAATATAGGTACAACACCATCTAGCGGAAGTAAGGCGACACTACTTTCATTTCAGTCATTACAGATTCCAAGTTACAATTCAACAGTTACATACACAGTCCTAGACTTATCAAGACCGGCAACGGCTATGGAGGTTAATTAGCAAAACCATGAAAAAAGGCGAGTACGAAAAAGGCGAGAGGCGAAAAAGGCGATACTCGTAAATCAATTTTACATACTATTTTTATTCAAATTTTAAATAAGCGCCACCTAAACATATTAATAACAATTCAATAGAGTGATTAACTACAATTTCACTCATTTGTTGTATCACTCAGTATTAATATAATAAGTTTGTTTGTTATTTAAATCTGGTTTTAGTTACCTAGAATCGAGCAAGGGTTGCTTATATGTAATTTTAATTGCTACTCAATTCTAGGCTAGATTGCCAAGTTTTTTTTGTTTTTTATGTTTATTTTTAACTCAGATATTTTGATTCAATTAAGATTAATTATTTTCGCGACATTGCTTATATTAAAAAAATCGTTTATATATTTTTTATCTCTCTGTTATCGCTTTTTTATTTTTTATATTTTGTTCTTAAATAATTTTCTATTCAAGATATTAAATGTCTTTACATCTTCCTTTCTATTTAATAATGTATAATTGTGATTGTCTTTGTACCTCTGTTAGGAATTACAATTAATTGTCAACAGCGTCATCTACTGTTTTGCAGGAAAACAACTAGGAAATTGGAATGATTATAAGTTACACTAATCTCCAACAAAATAATAAAAATATTGATTTTATTCCAAATCAAATTAAGAATGAGCAAAACCGCCACAAGAAAACTTATAGATTTTACCTGAGCGTATGAGATAATTAAGAGTAGCGTAGTCTGTAATAATTTTTTACCGATAGCAAATATATCAAATAAATATAAATGTTCAAATTTAAATTGACGACAAAGAAGGTTAAGTCATTAACTTAAATAGTTTTAAAAAAACACAATAAATTTTAAAACCCTGTGGCGCCATCTAGTTTTAAAATGCAAAACTATTTTAAGGCACGTACGCATTTTACGAAGGAATTACACATTGTCCTAGAATAAAAGTTATCTGAAAATATTACCAAAACATTCAGTTAACACCATACCAAATTTCATCACAATCCGTTGCTTAGAGTTGCGTTATTCGTGCAGAAACCTACAGACAGACAGACACATCATGTTCAAACATTGGTGTTTTGGTATCTCTCAGTTATTTATTAACACCCCCATTGGAAATTTTAAAATATATTCAATGTTTAGAAAAAGGTTTATATAATAGATTAATATTTCTATCTTGTGATTATACCTCTTCAGTCATAAAGTTGCTCTCTAGTGTACAGGCAATATAATATGGTATAGATAAAATAAATTTTGTTAAAATTGGCGTCATTCTTTACGAAAATGATCAAGATTTTTTTATTTCCAGATCTAACTACGGTGTTTATAATAGATAAATAAAAAATTGTTAATAAAATGTTTTTCATATTTTGCTGTCGTTTTACAAATCGGGACTGACTCTAGTAACAGTATTACAAAAATTTACATATTATAAAAATATATGTATCAATACATGCTATATTTAGCAAAAATAAACTATTTTTCATTTTTTTTTTCAGAAATAATATTTAGTATTCTAGTAACTAATGGAATTAGGGGGCAAGATGACAGAAGCTTCAAAATAATTTTCTGATTTGGCAACACTGGCCAAATCAACAAGCGGCCGTGCTTCGCTTGACTTGCAAAAATTAAAATATTGGATTCTTCTATCAACATTTTTCAATTTTAATTTACCAGTTTCGAAAATAAACTTTTAGATTATATATTGCTTTTGTGTGGTGCAATCTTGCATATGGAATTTCTTACAATATTGGCTTAATCCAAGTGACAGATGTTTCGTTGCTAAACCGCGGCAGATTTCAACTAAATAAAGTGAAACTACGTTTTAATTATGGAGGAGTCCAGTGATAACTTTATCACTATTCATTCATCAACAGGAGATTCAGGTAAATGCATCTTTTAGATGATTAAATCCCATGATAATATAAATTATAGTTTCGTGTTAACCGACTAAATTGACAAGTATGCCATGATAGATTGACATCTTAGCTTTAGAACATTTCTGTGTGTTATTTCTTACAAATGGTGATATAAGTATTGTTTATAGTGTTATGGTTGCTTAAATGTAATTTTACATAATTTAAGTAACTGTTATGTACAAAACAATATCCTTAATATACGATACTTATACGATTCTAATTACATCTTAATTTAGTCGTATAATATGCATTGCAAACATCAATAGAGTACTTAAACAAAAATAGGCCTTCGTTGTAAATGCTGTGCGCTTATGAATAAGGCTTTAGACCTACACATATTAATTCTTTCATTATTTATAAAAAGTACCTTATAAGTTTCTACATTTGTTTTTTATATCTAGGTTATATGTACTGTCAAAACTCAATGTATTAATATTAAATAAATATGTTAAGTGTTTTTAGATATGTAATAGATATATAGGATTAGCTGACAATGTTACTACCCACATACTTTTTATCAGTTGCTATTTATAAATATTGACATTTATAATTTTATTGTTTTTGTATTTTTACATGTTTTAATTATATGGCTTCCTTTAAATTAAATTCGAATATATATTATTTACTTTATTCAATTCGCAAATAACTATACTGTCAATTTAATTATGTTTATAAATGAAATATTGACTCATTCTTTATCAATAGATGTAATATCTACAATTATGTAGAATTGTAATAATAAAAAACACAATACTTATACTTAATAAAACATTACAGAGAATGAAAAGCAAAACATTGAAACTCCGTTAAAACCAAAGGATACATCTCAGAATCTTTTCTCTGATAGTCCGGTGTATGAACCTGAAGAAGACACTAAATGTATAGAGGTTAGTATTCTTGTATCACAATATTCTTACAACATATTCTAGAATACTTTTTAGAATTCATTAAATATATGAAGCATTTAGGACTTTTATTCTAATAATAATGCTTTATGTTTTTGATTTAAATGCATTTATTTAATATTGTTATTAAAGATGCAGTGCAAAATACCAAAATATTTCTAAGTAAATAGTTGACATATAATATTAACATTACACGGAAAATTAATAATCTTGAACTCTACGCCCGTAAACTCAGGAACCGTTGGAGTTAGGTGACAAATAAACTGACTGACTGACAGACACCATCATCTTGTCTTACCACAAACACGTTTGCTGCAAAGCATTCGAAACGGCGAGTTAAATTTAAAAATGTATAAATAAACGTGAGTTACATTCTTAAAATAGTTTTATTGAATTGTGTAGTACTTGTGTAAATCTTAGAAATCATTATTAATAATCTTGTTAAAATTTGCATAGATAAGTGTAAAAAATAAATCTTCATTATTATTATTATTAACATTACAAATATCTTTTCTCAGGTTGACAGTACTACAGAAGATACTGATTTGAGAGGTTAGAAAATATTATATTTAAATAGACCATCAAAATAACTCCAACAAATTTCTTCATATCTAATATTTTTCAGTATTAAATAATTATTAGTATTTCAATTTAATATCAAATCAAACAATAAGTTTGTATGAATTTGCTGACATATATAAAATAGTTTTTTTTAGTTCTGTCTGCATGACTGTAAAAAAAACATAAAAGAATTTGTTATTTTTTACAGTTAAGGCTTTAATTAGATACTCTTTTTAGATGATCATCTTGTTCATGCTAAGAGAAAACTGTCTGAAGAATCAACGGAGGGCAGCGCAAAGATACTCAAACTGGAACTAACAGATGAGGAAGTTGCTGTGTCATCTCAAACTTTAGATGATGAAGTTTCAGAAATCATTAGTATAGCTAAACGAAAACTAGAAGATGAACTACCTTCTACATCTCGTGTTGTTACTCCAGTGCGTTCAAGTCCTAGGAAGATATCTAAAAGAAGTAACAGTGTTGATCTCACCCCAAAAACCCCAAAGACCCCCAAATCAAGGTCTGCAAGTGTTGATATAACTAAGAGTCGAAAGACACCCCGTAAAGTTCCACTAGATCTCTTGAAAGAAATGCAAGAGGATGATGAAGTGCCAGTGATTAATTCTGAAAATTTAAGTCGTCCGAGTGTAGAGTTTGTTAGAGAAATACCACCACCAAAGGTAATTGATACAATTGTAGAGGAAAACGGTTCAGACACTTTGAATGATTCCCAAAATTTCCACCTAGTCTTATCACCAGCTGGAGACGATGAGAACTGCATTAGAGTACCCAAAGTACAAAACGACTATAACAGTGACCCAGTGATAGTTAAAGATCGAGATGAATTTCTAGATGCTGGAAAAATTAAACCAACTAGAAGCGAAGGTTACAATTATTCTGACCTGAGCAGTAACTTGTCTCAGCCTCTGCCAAAGGATTACAATAAGGAGCGAGCTACTGACCAAGAAAGCACCGATAGTATAGGTTCTATGGAACTAGAAAGTCCTGAACCGGTCGTAAGCATGGCTTCAAAGTTAATATCAAAATTATCCAACGGGAATTCATCAACACCAACCGAAGTCAATGAAGATGGTTCTCAAATTACTCCAGATATGAGCAAATTGAATGGGAATAAAGGAAAAAAGGGGAAGAACGAATCATTCAGGGTCAGTAATTCCACCACACCATCTACTATATCACCCTTGCAGAATGGGCATTCCCTACCATTAAATACTCCACATATACCTATTTTTGATGTTCACGTACACCACAATGAAGATTGCGAGCTGTTGTCACTTTATGTAGTGAGAACTGACAGTGACATGGGTATGGATATGTACAAAGAATACCAAAGGATCTCGAAGAGATTTACCATTGATCCTTATTTGGGTGACGTTTCAGTCAGTAATTCACCCTCAAGTGTAACAAGTGGGGGAATGATAAATTTAGCCAATAGAACATCGTTTGCCTCAACAATTAGTTCTACATCAACATCGAGCACTCGTACTAGCGATGGTGCATTCGTAGTTCCCCAACCCCCTCGGAAATCCGTTACGAATCCATCAACTACTGTCAAAGGATATGAGGCCCTAATGAAAAAGTTACAGGATATTTTCTCGCACATAAGAGATGCTTCGATCGCGGAAGAAAATAGATCGCTTAACGACAAAATATCTGTAGGTATTCAAGCTTCGATCTCGGAGAATGCTTTAAGCAATGGTAACGCAAGTCCAGAAGAAGTCAGCAAATGTGACAAGGCGACACCAAAGAGTTCTCTCAAAAAAAGCCGGGTGAGAGGTCGACGGCCCATAGCGGGAAAAACTAAAAGGGCCCTCTTACCAACCCAACACGAA
Source organism: Mechanitis mazaeus (assembly GCA_959347395.1). Taxonomy (NCBI): domain Eukaryota; kingdom Metazoa; phylum Arthropoda; class Insecta; order Lepidoptera; family Nymphalidae; genus Mechanitis; species Mechanitis mazaeus. The sequence continues at coordinate 12,336,633 of OY365754.1, forward strand.
GAACCTGAATATATGCACGGAATGAATTCACCAGAAATGATACCAAGCAATGGAGATAGTGGCAAAATGTCACCTGTGAAATTTTCAAAGGATGAAAAACCATTGTCCTCTATCGTTGGCACACCGAAGTCTATCACGAAGCTGAAACAGAAGCGTAGACCCACTTCTCCTCGACCAGCGACTCCTGTAGAAAAGGCCGTTCCTAGGCCTGAATACCCTGGGTTTGCTCCAGACACAGCCGTGTTAGCGAAATGGGTGGACAAGCGATATTATTCTGGAAAAGTGTTAGAAATTACAGAACCTAACAAATATTTGATTAAATTCGATGACGGTCAGAGTAAAGTACTTCTGGATGACTTCATAATATTCGGTGACATGAAGAAGTTACCGCTGCAAGGTCAGTCGGTGTACGCGTTAGTCGATGAGGAACAGAACTATGAGCCTGGGCTGGTTCTCGGAGTGGAGGAAAACGACAGCGGCACTGTCACCTACAGATGCACGACGGACGGGTGAGCTGGATTTATATTAATGTTTAGTTTCAGTAATCCTATTTCTATAAATACCGTAATTTCTCGACTGATATCGAAACCGTTTGGGTTCCTGCTTTACTATTTCCTACTCTATGAGGGTATCACCACTTATTGGCTGACGTGCTATCATTCTTTCCCGAAGCTGTCACTGTAAATAGAATTACCCACTCTAACAGTGAATTCCTTCCCTCTCTCCAGCGATACAATAGTAGTAGTGACGGCCAGCGAGCTGTACCTGACGGAGGATCAGGCGCGCTCGCTGAAGGAGTCCCGCGCGCGATCCCCAGCGGCTCCCTCCACACCCAGGAGGAGGACACACCGCGAGCTGGACCTCGACAACATCATACAGGTACTAACAGCACACGGTACCACCATATTTAGGTCCAGTGCATAAAATAATATATTTCGTGATATATGTTATAAATATATGTTTTGTTCCAGGGTCCTCGCAGTGCAAGAACACGAGACAAGGGTAACTCAAGCGCTAGAAAGAGGGTAGCGTCACCGAAGAGTCCGAAAGCATCCACCTCAGGTTTGTATAAAAAATAAAAAATATTCATTTTGTTGAGGGGGTAATAGGGAGAGATTGCAATAATAATGGCGTTTATTATATTTCGGAAGAAATTAAAGTCACCACCCATAGAACATTACAATATGACTTAAAAAATGAACAAACCAAATCCCACTACCAATAAATGACATGGTGAAATTAGTTTCAGAATCATCGGTGGTAATATTCTCGAGAATAAATCTACCTACGTGAACACGATTGCTGCAAAGCATTCGAAACGTCGGGTTAAAATAAAAATGTAACCAAATTATACGCGAGTTGTAATCCATAAAAAATAGTCTTATTAAAAAATAGTATTATTTAGAATATATATGAAATAAAAAGTGTATTCAGTTTATACCAGTAAGATGATGTGTGTTGCAGGAGTGAAGTCTAAGAGCACGGGTCGCAAGCGGCTCGCCAGCGAGAGCAGCGAGCTGAGTGAGAGCAGCAACTCTGCGCCCGCCAGGATAGAGGAGGTGGCGGGGGTGGAGCCAGAGGTGCAGAGGACTCCTAGGAAGATAGATGGGGTTAAAGGTACTGCTGGTAGGAGAGAGAGAGAGAGAGATTAGATTAGAGCTTTGCTACCTCTTTCTCTTGAGGTTAATTGTCTAACGAGATATAGAATGAGAATGAAAGAAATAGTGGTGGCTGTGCAGACCTGTGCAGCATAAACATATGTATGATAGAGAAATCAGAAAGAAAACTTTAAAATAATATTTATTAGATATTTTTTCTAAATGTATGTTCTTATATCTATAACTTATTTTGAATGATATGGAATTTTCGTCACTGATATGGAACTTAAAGCGTTATTAATTTATTAATTTATTAATGTTGTAAAATTCTACAAATAAACTTCTTAATTCTTGTGTCTTGGTGATAAAAAACAATAAAAATATTTTACAGCGGGTCCTCTCCAGCTTAAAGGTGCAGCAAAACAAAACATAGGCAAGAAGAACTCAAAGCTGACGAAGTTCGAGAACGACGAGGATACTGTATCTGCTCTCGGACCGATTCCCAATGATAGCAAAATGTTCTCCGGAATGTGCTTCCTGCTTACTTGTACTGAACCACCCAGGACGAGTCGAATTGATAGGAAAGAGGAAAGAGTAAGTTAGTTTTACCAGTTAAATAGATTTTATAACTTATTTTAGGGTTTGTTCTTATAAAAATATACTACTTTACAGCTCTGTTATAGTGCAATTTTGTATGAAAGTGTTCAATGAATATTAAATATGTTTATTTCTTTAAAAATTACACGGTTAAAATCACAGAGTTCATTATAAATAATTAAATTAAAAAATAAAAAAATATATACAAATTTATAAGAAAAAAAAGAAAAAAAAACAATAAGAAAATTGTATAAACTTTATTATCAATAACATAAATATTTTTTATTACCCATCTTGAAAAAACGTCCATCTAGCAAATTGCATCCAATATTAGGGTCTAATTACAATAAAGTAATGTTATATATTTAATGCGTTAAGTCTGCCGCTTTCAGTTTTATAATTAATACATAAAATGGACTATGCCTGTTTCACTCTGTATGTACAGGTGCAGGACAGTCGGCACTACTCATCGGAGGAGGATAGCGAGAGCACAGCGGTGGGCACCGACAGTGAGGATCTGGTGTTCTGCGACAGACCCTTCAACAAGGAGCGCCTCCGAGAACAGCTGGAGGCTGCCGGGGGAGAAGTGTACAGGTACACACACCACTTTAATTAGAACTCAGTTTGCTTGATGTGTCTTCTGCACACTTATGGCTCCCATATAAATAAATTATATAATAAGACTGCCCTGGATTGTACATTTGGTCCAATACAGATTATTCTTGATATTTAAAGAAATCACTTAATCGATGGTTCTGTATATTTACAATCTTTAACTAAATAAGTATTAAACAATTACAGTCACTTCGACGATCTCCCAAAGCAGAAGTACCCTGAGTGCAAACTGATCGCTCCTCGTCCGTGCCTCACGGCCAAGTACATATCGTGTCTGTCGGCGGGAGTGCGCGCGCTGTCCCACGCGTGGGTCATCCGCTCGTGCGCTGCGGGCCGCCCGCTGGACGTGGACTCCTACGCGCTGCCGGCCGGGTGGAGCCTTAGGAACTCCGTCTTCGTTAATTGGGTACAGTTTGGTATTACCTACAATTATATGATATATGATGTGGAAAACACAATTTCACCGTAAGTAGAGACATACACAACCATAATTAACAACCTTATTATCCTAAACTTAATATAAAAATTTCAGGATTCACCATCCAGTAAAAGAAACACAACCTTCTTCAAGGACAAGATCATCTTACTATGTGGAGATCAAGATACATTTGTAAAATTCTGGGAACGAGTCTGCACTCTAGCCGGTGCCACCACGAGAGTTGTTAATGAAGACAATTTAAATATGTGTGGAGCATTAACGTTAGTTACGGAGTGGGATTGCCCCCATGAAGTTCAGAACAAGGCCAATCAAGACAACATCCCGCTGGTGTCTACAACATGGGTTGTACAGTGTTTGATTGAAGGCAAGGTCATCCCTCCCACCGCTCTGGATAAGTTTTCGTTTATGTATGCAGAGCCCGAATGATCCTGGGACTTCCGTAAAGTGCTCATTATTCGTGAGAATTGACACATTGAGTGCTGCGGTATTAGTGTAGTGTTAGTGTTTAGTGATGGACCTCTTGGGAAAATACTTTTATAGTTTAAGTTAGTTAAGTTAGAAATCTATGAAATTTATATCAGGCATTTCAGGCTGAAATTATCTAAACCTGATTTATCTTTCCTATGTAAAACGCGTAGTGATACACAATATATTCGAATTGTGAACCTCTTGTAGGTTGGTTAAAATAACACCAAAATTGTTGATAACCACATCCTGTGAACTGCAACTAGTCTTCACAATTTTCTATAATCTATAGTTAATTGTATATTAATTTCTTAAAACTTCAACATATTAAAATATATTGAATATTGACAACTATATCATTATAGGATATTAATTATTTATTGAAAATACATTAAACTGTTTATATTCTAGTTATTCCATTGAGAGCATGATTGATTCTGAGTGAATAAGTGAGACAATCTTTCATTCCTTTCATTCACTAAGTGTTATGTAATAAAAGATTAAAAAAAAATTAAAACATTGAAGCAATTTACAAAATAAAATTGAATTTAAATTGGCTGCTATCTACCCTAAAAACTGAATAAAACTTAATTTATTATTTAAAAAAGGCTTTTTGTTGTGAAGCCAAATATAGCAACATATGCATTTTTTCTAATACTAAGATATAATTTTAAATTTAATTAGGTTTTCACATATTAATGTGATAGACAGTACAATGTCATTGGTAAATAGTTATGTAGTAAATAAAGTAAATTAAGCGAATGAAGTTCTGAATGAAGTTCTGAATGAAGTTCTATATTTGCTTAATTTGAGTATTAAAAGTATTAAAAGGATTGAACAATCTGGTAATATATATAACATCGAAGATTCTATAACAATTCTTTATAATTTTTCTTACACCTTGCTATTTTTCCTTTAAATCCGATTGGATTATTTATTATATTTTTTTTCAATGTCTCAAAATAATCTTTTTATTAAGATATACTTAGAATAAGGCAATTGTTTATATAAGACAAAAATCTAATTTTGTGTAATTGTATTTAATAAGTAAAATATTCAAAAATGTTATATAATGTTATATATATTAAGTACATATAAAATAACAGTATAAAATTAACATAATGTATTGTTAAATTGAATATCTTTATTATTTTTATTTGATGGTCTCATTACAAAGATAAAACTATGATATGATGTAAGATTTTTATATAATTTACCAAGTTTTTGAATATTTTTTTTAAGTATTTGTGTTTATATATTTATTTGACATTTGCTTTAAAAATTTTGATGACTAATTTATAATTTTGATGACTTTTTTAAGGATAAAATTCCTTCAGCAGTATTCGTTTCAAATTTAAAAGTTGTTTTACTCTAAAATATTTCTTGACTAAATTTATGATTAAGTAAACTAAACTTAATATCTATAAATTATAATAATTGTTGTCAATATGTGCCTTGGGGCAATGTGTAAATTATTAAACTCGACTAATAGTTTATCCTTTGATATAAAATACTTTAAATGAAGGTCTCTCGCACTGATCTGTAATAGACGTAGTATCTATTATGCCTATTAATGATAATATTTGAGGCCTGATAACTATCTTAATGTTGTCATAATTGTATAAAACTGTAAATTTTTCGATTCCTTTTTCAATGTTATATAATGTACAACCTTCTTGTACATAGTGATCATAAATGTACTTTAATTCTATTATGTTCTTCAAGTGACCTTTAAATGAAGACCTTAGAAATTATTCAGTGGATATATTCAATAGGTGGGATATCTTTAATTTTGTCGACTTGCTCGTAGCTTGTGATTTGTGTAATGTAGTTTTGCGGTGGCTAGACGCCTATATGTGGCGTTTTTGATATATAATTTTGTTCTATCGAGGGTATCTGTAAGAAATCTGGTAGACATTGTATTGTGTAAACAGTAAAATGATAAATACAATGAGGTTGTTTCATTTAGTTTTTCCAATATAATATATTTTTTAATATTGCGCCATCTATAATTTCATATTAGAAGTAGTTTGCAAGAACCGGAACTCACAATGGTTAGCGGATCCAAAGATGGCGACACTTAATAATTGACAAAAACTAAAATAAAAATAAAAAGAATAAATAAATACTGTCTTTTTATAGATGTCGTTTTAGAGATTCAATAATAGTTTTGAAAGTACTAAAATACTTCAGTAAAGTTTTGAATACAATCAAATAACTTCCTTACTAATGCTGTTCGAATGATGTACTATGAACATCCTTGGATAGTATATTTTTCTATATACCTATTGCACGTGCCGCTACAAACTTTATTTCAACAATCGAAAGTTGAATTAAATTAAGAATTTAAATAATTAAAATTAACATACAATAGTCACAAACACACCTACAACATTATCAGAAACAATGACATGACCTGCGGGTGAACAAAGATGACTTAACAAAGTGTATCTTGTAACCCTCAGTGTAACTTAGGGCTTATAAAGGTTACTCATATAAAAGCAACTAATGTAGCCACCACCAGTTATTGCCTCCTTGGGCCTTGTACTGGATAACATTTCTCTAGAAAGTTCCAATTTTTTCTCGAACATGTCAACTGTCAAGTGCATAACGAATTTGGTGAAGTGCTGTGTTTTTAAAGTCATTGTATATAATCTATAAGGCATTTGTAATGATGTTTTGATTCAAAAATAATCAGTGATAAAACTAACTGAAAATAAATGTTTAGTAAGATTAACATATCATTACTCCTTGCCTGTATTTTGTTTAGTAAAAGCCACGTGTAAGCAATTGAACTTTATTTCTTTGAAATAATATTACGTTTGTTATAATACAGTCATATATGTTTATATGTATATGTGATTTTATTAAATAAAGCTGTTTTTAGTTATATATAAAAATATTGTTGTTTTATACAAAAATCATTTTATGAACCCAACAGTTTGAACAAAAAGTAAAAATTATGATATATTTGAAGTTTAAATACTTTTATGTTTGTACATCTAATAATTATTATATTTTAATGCTATATAACCGCCGTCTCTGTAAATATCTCTACACTGACAGATAAAATTACGACGTTTACGAAACTCTTATCAAGAGAACATTATTGAGAGCAGTCAAAGTTTATCACTGAAGACTCTTATCTGTTATGTTATTAATAATTTATACTTCACGTGTATTCACTCGTGATCATAAAAAATAATACTTGAAACATATGTATTAAAAAGTATTATATCATTTACTATAAAATAAAAAGATTATATTTTTACTAAATTATTCTAGAAATACCTTATTAGTATTTATTCGGTCTTCAGTGAATATGTTTTTTATTTCTTTTATTCAATAATACTTTTAATTACTTCTTTAGGCAACAATTAATTATAACTATGTAATGTAAGTCTCTCAAATGTTATAAGTATATATAACTTGCACATATATGTTAAGATACTGTATACTCTATATATTATTAAAAGCAATGATCTCAGCTTTATCGGAGTTGATAACAAAACATAAACAAGACTCATAAAACTTATCTCGAGCGACTTCTTTGAGCGAAAGATGACTACACATGTTTTAATTGCGTAAGAAAATGTTTATTTTATATATGTGTATTATATATTAATATTATGTGTAAAAGAAAAAGGTATTTGAACATTAAAGCTTATAAAATATAAAAACGTTATATCTTTGGTTTTTTTTTTGTTTTGGTATCAATACCAACCCCATTATTGCTTGTCAAGACAACGATCATCCCGAATTGACACCAAAAGATTAATAACTGGTATTTTTATATTTTCTACCAAAAACCTTATCTAAGAAGCTCCCTCGAGACAGAGAAAGATAGAGATATAGTGGAAAAAACACTGCGTTTATGATAATAGTATTTTTATGACCTGATAAGAGACTTGAGTGTTTTTTCTTTCTTTATTATATTTTTTGTAGCAATTTCTATAAATTGCTTAGTTATTGGTGTTTTTATTGATTCTTATATAAATATTATATATATAAATATAATAGGTGAAAGACCGACAATATCTAAAATAGATAAATTGTTCAGTTTATTTCGACATTTTAATTTGAACATTATTTTAAATTTACATGTTAGGATTTTTCTAAAATTCTATATCCCTCTTACTAATAAAAAATACCCAGTATTAAATATTTTCTGTCTTGTCACTTTCACACTTTTAACGTAAATCATAAGTGAGAAAGTGACAAAACAGACAATAAGTTCTACTGCGTTTAAATATTTCTACTATGTAAAATTACGAAAATTTGAATCTGGTCAGGTCTGTAGTCTTTTTAAACCTTTAAAATATTTTTGGATAGTTTAATAATAATAATATATTTATTCATCCATTAATAAATATATCCATATTATATTCAAGATATAAGCAATTTTAAGATTGAATTTTAAAATTTAAAATTTTAGTTTTATTGCCATTTATAATAACAAAATTGGCTTTATAGAATTTATAGAATCTGAAAATGACAAATTCTTTTAAAAATACATATTTCTGAGTGTCTTAAAACCCTTACAAATAAAAATATTTATAACATAATCTCTGTTTGGTCACTTTAAAACCATTTAATCATCGACATTTATAACATAATATTGTTTTACTCATTTAACTAACTTTCTTTAGAAATCAAAATTTATTTTTATATTATTAATAATACCTCATGTTACTTATTAATATTATTTGCTAAAACAAAAGAATAAATGTCTGAGGATGATATCAAAAGTTCTTGTTGAACCATTATTAAAATATTTCAATAAAACTATTTTACGGATATAACTCGCGTTTATTTTTACATTTTTTTAATTTAACCAAGACACCATCATCTCGTCTTACCTGGAACATGTTTGCTGCAAAGCATTCAAAACGTTGGGTAAAATTATAAAAATGTGATAATAAACGCGAGTTATATCCTCAAAATGGTTTTATTTAAATGTGTAGTACTCGTGTAAATCTTAGAAAACATTATTATTAAAATATTCTTATTTTTGGAATGGTAAGAAAAGTAAGATTGTTGTAATATTACTTTAACAGGTAATAAGACCCAGATTGATATATATTATTTTAAATACATAAATAAAATAAAAACATAGACAAGACAGAGTAAGTTAAGTTAAATTATACAGCCTTATATCGTATTGTACAAAGAAGTTTCTGCACTAAATGTCAGTGTCAAATAGTGTTTAGTAAATTGTATAATTGTATAATGCTCTTTTAGTCTCTCGTAGTGTTATATGATATATAATTGAAGGCTGCAGCGCGTTTCTATTGGCTCACCCCGGGGTCGCGACCCCGCCAATCATAACGTACCGCCCCGTACTTGTTAACCTCCAACTGAAAATTAAAAGACAAAAAACACAGAGTTCATAATAATGTTAATTTACGAACAATATGTTAATTTACGAACAATATGTTGAAACTGAAATAGCACATAGAGTTCATAAAAATATTAATTTATTAACAATAACAAGTTTTGTAAAAAGTTATGTTATTTTGTAACTAATTATATTTGTAATTAGAGTAACATGTTCTCATTAAAACAAATTAGATTTAAGTATTAGGTACATGAGTTGTTACTGAGTTGTTGGCTTCTGTCTTTGACCTGCTTACGAGTACGATGGGAATATTGTTAGTATATAGACTTGGAATTTTATTATATGCTTATTATATTAAAACATTAGCTATAATGTAATGATTATAACAAGCACTATTTAAATATTAATATTTTGATTATATGTTAAGATGGTGAACAAAGAACGCATGGAGGAGAAAATAATATTTCAAAGACGCAATGAGATAAGATGATATAAGAGTTAGAAGATATTGACGTATTGTTCCTCAAATATGTAGTTAAGTTATGAAAAGATTTTGATAATTTTTAATTCACATATGCAATACAATAACAAAGTATATAATGTATTGCTTTAAAAAACACGAAATATATATTAATATATTTTGAGAATAAACGAAATTTCAGTTTTGAATAAGTATAGCAATAATTATAATACATAAGATGTCAACAAAGTCTTTTCACTCGTAAAACCTCTAAAAGGTTCTATCTGGTGAGTGAGGCAGGGCGGGCGGCGCAGGTTTGGTTTATTGATTTTCAGCTGAAGTTCCTGACGTCCTGAAATAGTTTTAGCGGCTTAGTTTTTGCGATTGCGATATAAAACATAAGTTTTTGTAAATGTTTTAGTTTAACATCATAAGAGATGTTATAACAAAATATAAAACATTTCAGTTATTTAAAATTTTATTTAGAATTTTTTTCTTATAATAATAAATTGTTATTGAATTATAATAACGAAACATTTTAATTAAAAATACACAATCACGTAGAATTATCCACATGCTACGTACATCAAACGACACAAGCAAACAAACAACCAAGCCCACATTAGTGCCTGAAAGACCTCGCAAGCTTTTTCATTTCTCTTTGATCTCACCGACCTGCGGCGGCTTCAAACGATACACCTCGAAATTAAAAGTGGGGGATGAAACCAACATACAAAACACAAGCATTTGTATATAATATAGTGTTTATATTATTGATTACTTTTATATTTTAAATATATCACATAATCAAAAGAAAATTGTTATTTTAAGGTCTCCATTGTTTTAAAATGAGAAACGCATTTCTTCAGATTTTATCTTTAAGAAAATCTTGAAAAAATTATAGGTATATTATTTGTGATTGCATGTTAGTGATATTATTTTTGTTATAGAGTATATGTACATAGTTTTAAATATATTTTTGTAAATTAGAAGTTTTATATAAAATTATCCACCACGGGATTACCTCTCTAATTAGATTAATTTACAGAACTCTGTTATTCCTTATAGAATTATTTTACAATATAGAAATAACAATTGTATATTTAAATTTTAAAATATATATATATATATATATATATATATATATATAGTGAAGACGGGATCCGAACCTGGGACCATCTAAATATATCAAACCTCTACCAACTGAGCTACCATGTACTTTAAGATGAATCTAGCCTGTCTAAATATCCTATTTTTAATTGAATACTTTTCACTTCCCATATTTAATTTGTGTAATTTACTCTCAAAAGGCCATCTAATTTTGCTAAACTTTTGATTAATAATCAACAAACAAACAGACGTACTATAAATGTAAATTTCAGTTGATATGATATTTAGTAGAGATACCTAATTAGTGAGATTGACCGCTGACTGACGCAGGGCACTGCGACTGTGAACATGGCGCTTTTATAACATATTTTGTAAACATTATACACTAGCTGTGAGCCGCAGTTCCACTCGTAAACGAACGGTTTTATTTAATACTTGAAAGTAGTAGTGTAATACTTAATCTAGCTTTCGTCATAAACTAACACTCTGAAAGGACTTTTTAAAAGGTAGTAATTTCAAAAATTAGTGCCTTTAAACAAACAACCTTATCTGCTTTATAATATTAAAATAGATTAGTATATAAATTTATAAAATTGATGATAAAAATATTGTTGTTTTAATATCTTTTAATAGATTTCAATAAAACTATTTTAGGGATAACTCGCGTTTATTTATTTTTTTTAATTTAACCCGACGTTTCGAATGCTTTGCAGAAAACATGTTCGCGGTAAGACTAGATGATGCTGCAAAGCATTTGAAACGTCGGGTTAAATTTAAAAAAAATTAAAAATAAACTCGTGTGAACTAATGTACTCGTGTAAATCTTAGAAAACATTATAATAATAGATATTTTTAAACGATCTTCTGTTTGAGATTATTCTGTGTTATTTACATAACATTGTAAGATACAAAGTGGCTGTCACGGTGAGTGCTAACGTGATCCCGTGACGTCCCACTAGGGCGATGAGGGCAACCGTAGGTTTTTTAGTGGTAGCCTTAAAAATGGCAGCGTCCTCTATGCTGCCGGGTAGTCCCACATAACCCCCCGGCCATCACCTTCTTGGCCAATGGGGTATCCTTAACGGACTTTTCCAACGAACAAAAAAAAAACTCAAAGTGGCTGCAGTTAGCTATATACTATATATTACCAAAAAATAAACCGACGTATATCTGAAAGATATATTACAGAAGTTATTTTTATTTTATTTAGAGGCCTTTAAATAACTTATTATTTTATATAGAGTTTTTTCTGTACTCTTCTTAATTTTTAGTTGGAAAAATATAGTTACGTATAAACCGTTGGGGAAAAATTTTTTTTTCATTAAATGCAAAGAAATCAAATTATCTTTTCAATAGAAAAAAGCAATACAAATAAATAAGTTTTAAAACGTAATAAAGTTTTTAAAATTTATTTATACTACATAATTAGGCTATGTTCTCAGTTCCAGTGGTGGCTGGATACACCGGAGCGGATGTTAATGCGGCATGTAGGGGGTTTAATCACCGCTAGTTTAGGCGATTGATTAGAATGGACAAACAAACACACAGCTTTATTTAACATGTTGTGAGCTACTCATACTGTTGCTATTTTGTACCCTTTGAATATTACACGCATATTCATATATAATGTTATTTTTATTTAGACTTTATAGAACTATAATATAACTTTAGAAATCTTAAAAAATAAAGAAATATGTATAGCACTTTCATCAAGTCATTATATATTTATACTTCTAGGAAATTACAATTATATATTAAGTTACGTGAATACACATATATTGGTACCAAAACGATTGCATTTTTTTTTTCGTAGCATTAAGCCCTACTTTTTGCATTGTTTTTTTTATTTTGTGCAATAAATAATTAAATAATTAAATAAATAATCGGGACGCAAGAAAATTGAGTCGAAAAATATGTTTATATATACACACACAAAAACACATACACGCTCACACACACACACACACACATAGACGTATTTTTATTAGTATTTCAGGACACCTCAAAATGTAATGATTAACACAAAAAATTCTACTTCTAAAATCGACACTTACATCTCGTCTACCCGTGAACACGATTGCTGCAAGGCATTCGAAACGTCGGGTTAAAATTAAAATGTAACCAAATTATACGCGAGTTTAATCCGTAAAAAATAGTTTTATATAATATTTTACTTATCGGACGCAGTCAGTGACAAAAGCTAGTTTAGATAAGAATTAAACATAAAAAGAACAAACGGTAAAAAGCAATTAATTATAGTATTTTATTCTGTGTGTGATCAATAACAAGACTCAGGGCAACTAATAAATATATTAGCTTACTTATAAATATATAAGCACGATTTTTTTTAATTACCAAAATACGTATTCGGAAAATAATAAGGTCATTGTATTTAAACTCGTGATTCATGAATACTTATATATATAATTGTCCGATTTGCTTTTATTTATAATGTTTTCTAAGATTTACACGAGTACTACATATTTTAATGAAACTATTTTACGGATATTACTCGTGTTTATTATTACATTTTTAAATTTAACCCCACGTTTGGAATGCTTTGCAGCAAACGTGTTCGCGGTAAAACGAGATGATGTCTGTCAGTCAGTCAGTTTATTTGTCACCTACCTCCAACGGTTCCTGAGTTTACGGGCATAGAGTTCAATATGCATATAAAATGCACTTTGTCTATGGGTTTGTCAGTATGTTCACAGACATGGGGTTTAATATTTTTCATGATAGGATCCCTGGTGTTTGATAGATTCCAACCATCTTCTCTATTAAAATTAGGATGTCTTTTAATTTCAATAGTCTCGCGAATCATTCTTGGTATATATCTGTGTTCACGAGCAAGGATCTTTGGTTTGACATTTTTGGTTTGGTTGCTTTGAATTGCTGGAAAAATTTCGAACTCATTGGCTCTTCATGAGCTCGAAACAGAATCGCGGCGTGAAACTAGTCAAGGAAATTGAGATATTATTTACGTTAAATGCAAGAACACTATGTATATCTATTGAGTATAATTGCAACTAATAATGTATATATATAAATATTATATAAATATATAATAGCACATATATAATGTAATCTTTAAAAATCACTTACTTTTAATGCGATTTTCTACCACTTGAAGAATTGACAATTCGTGAATCATTGACCAGTTAACTTGATCCTCCCCACCGCGCTCTGGCTCCCAAATTATAGATTTTTAAAGCAAATGAGGGGTGTTTTAGAGGTCTCTTTAAAATGGGGAGTCTTAAACCCCGTTCGCTGCCTCCATGCGTTTGTATGTTGTATGTTTGATTATTTAAGAGCGTAATCCTATTAGTGATATTTGTTTTGTGGAATCTGTGTTTTGTTAAAAAATCTATTGGATTTAAACTATCATGGATTGCATGTGTTATTTATTTGATCTATTTTGATTTTAACATAAAGGTTTTATATGAAAAAACACGTTAAACTCATCACCTATTTGACAAAAACATATAACATATATATTTTATATTAAAAAAGACTTCTTTTACTTAAAAATCAAGAAATATAAATTAAAAATATAACCGAATATATATAACATTTTAAAATTATAAAAAAACTTGCAGAAATAGTATGGAAAATAATTTTAATACTTAAGTTGCATTTTATTATATATTTGTTAAATAATATTATTTTTATTAAATTAGGAGCTTTTTTTTATGGTTCAATCACAAATTACATGGATTATATAAAAAGCTAAAAAAATGTAGCTGTACAGATAAGCTCGAATAGCTAATGAGGTAGCTAGATTCTTCAAGGCGGGTGACACAGCAGCTCACATTGCAGAGCGACAGAAAAGTAACCAAGAGGTCACAGGTTCAAATTTAAAGTTAAAGAATGTGTCATTGTATATTTAAAATGTTAATATTCTTTATAGAAAATATAAAAGAAAGCTGAAAATTTAAAACTTTCCTTAACTTAACTTAACTTGCCTTATCCTAACTCTAATAGTTTAATGTAATTTGACAATTTCTTCGACTTTTCTATCATACGTCATCTTAATGCACTCGTCTTCTGTTCTTCTTACTTCTTCGTCATTATTTTTCACACACTCTGTATTTGTCAGTCGTCATCATTTCTTATAACTATTATATATATATTTAAAAAAATCCCTCTAATATTATTGGTGAGAAAGTTGGTAATAATGTATGTATGTTACTCTTTTAAGCAAAAACTGTTTAACGGATTTTGATAGTACTTTACAGTTATATAGCTTATACATCAAATAACAAATGAGTTACAATTTATTAAACAAATCCTTTCTTAAAATAATTTGTTATGCAAATATTTAATATTGCTCGATTCAATGACATAAAGTTATTTTTAAATTATTTAGACAAGTATTCTTAATTATTAATTAAGTTTTACTATTATTATTATATTGATATTTCAGTTTTTTTTTTTCAGATGGATCGGAAATCCCTGAACTATTGGAATTCACACAAAAACAAAGTTAACAGAAGGATGGAAGGACGGAACCACCTGCGCTAAACACACTATACTAACATATTTATATATATACAGGATGTACAAAATAATATGCTGATAAATATATTTTTATTATTATTATTATTATTTATTTTATTTCATGAGCATGTATATATATATATTTGTATCATATTTTTATATTTTTTGTATTATTTTGTATATACAATGATATTATAAATCAATTATTTATATTAATTAAATGTATTAATAAATAATAATATTGTATTTTCTTAAATTTATATATATTATTATAATACAACACTCCTGTGTTTGTAACACACGTGACCCCGTGAGAACTTTAGTATTGCATTTGTGACTCCAGGAAATAACTGTTTTTATTAACTATACCATTTATATTAGAACAGATTTATTAATAATAACAAGATGACATCAAATATATAATGTACTAGTCGTTACTCGCGGTTTCATATACTATTACTAAGAGCGGAAAAAAAATGCTAGATAGCCTATACCTTATACTTCGAGAGATTTTTCTTTAATCGATCCAGTAGTTTCGTAGATTGTCGGCATTAAACAAACAAACTTCTCTGCTTAAGATTTAAAAATAGTAGGAGTGCGAACCAGACCTCAATTTTAGCATATTGAGCGAAGCGAGGTGCGAACAACCCTGAAGTTGCATTTACAAAATGTCGAAGCATTCTGACCTCAACTATTTTTCAAAATAAAAAATAATAAAAAATTCTAAAAGTCATTGTAAAGCTAAATTTTCAAGCGAAAATTTTTTTTAAACCACCTCCAGGCTGATTTCTATCAGTGTGTAAAATTTGAAAATTTTTGGATATACTGTTTTTGATTTATACTTTCACAAAGAATGAAGAAAAGTCTCTCATAGAGAGCTTCGCTCAATTAAACAACATAACAATAATAAAAGTCACAAAGAATCCTATAAGATAATTTCCAATAGCATCATTATTAAGTACTTATAAGCATAACATTTATTAGTTATTATTAAATCAAATCAGCGCTCTCCCACCCCCACTGCCTCGTCCCACCTGTGGTATTTCCCACGATGTTATTTAGTCAACTCGATTATTAACATCAAACAGGTGTCTTTTGTGATTTGTTTGTATGATAGCATGTTTAGTGGATAATGAGAGGTAATAAGGGTAGCGGGTAGGAATAATATGTGCGAACATTAAATTATATTAGTATATACACAAATTAAATATATAATGAAATAATCTCAAGACTTGAACCTACGACCTTTGAGATACCATCCCGTCGCTTTAACAACTGAGCTACAGTGTCGGTACTCTCCTCGTTAAATCTATCATTAGAATGATATAATGTAATATATTATGTTTATGACAGTTACACATATATATGAATTCACTAAGACTTTGATTTTGGTAACAAATTGTAAGTGTAGTAATGTTATTGTTTGAAAATTCACTAATTACTTTAGAATGATATCGACATATGTACTAACTAACTAACTAACTGACTTACTCGCTAACCGTGTAACTTAATAACTTACTAACTGCCTAACTGACTGATAAACCGACTAACTCGCTGCCTAACTGACTAATTGGATAATTGACTAAGGTACTAACTCACTAACACACTGACTGATTAACTTGCGAATAACCTATCCGACGAACTGGCTAATGACAAACTAACTTATTAACTGACTAACTAACAAAATAAATAAATAAGTAACGAGTCACATCAAATCAAAAGTTCTGTTAACTAACAAGTCAAAGATTGAACCAATAACCTATCTCATACCTCATTAGAAGTACAGTATATCCCAAAGTATAATATAATAATATCTATGAGACGAGAAGAATAAGATATAAGTATTATATTTTCGTTTTGAAACATACAAATATATATTTGGATTTACATTATAATTTTGTCCCCGAAATTATTAAGGCTTATTATTTTAGATGTTTTTTTTTCGTCTGTTAAAAACGAACAAACATAAAATAATATATATTTCTTATATACAAGTAATTTTACATAAACAGATATTATTCATATTGTCCTATCAATCTGTTACATAAAACCAGAATGCGAACCTGTATACTGTACTGCATGATTTCCTAGCATTTATTAGATATAGGACATACATTTTATAATTTAAACTCTAATCCTTACGTAATAATATACAAATTCGATTGCCGTAATTAAATTAGTCAATCGCATAAATTTTGCTAAGCGAATTTGAGCTGTGACTGAATGAAATACAGTTGTTAATAGCTTGTTAATTTAAATTAGAATGAAATTAATCTAGCAGCGCGCGTGTACCGAGGACGCTTGATTTATTACACCTGGACTTCCGCGGTTTGATTTTGGCGGGAATTTGTTATTCACGTTCAATAAGAGGTTTGTTTTTTTTTATTGATAAATCACAAGCAACGGTCGATCAGTCAACAGCTGACCGACCTTAATAAATATATTAATTTAAAATAAATTGATGTCAACATTTCTGTATTCTCATGTCAATAAAAAAAGGTAGCTAAGAAAGTAAATTGCCGTTATAATTATTTTATTGTGTTTCTAATACCCCGAGGCCGCCCACATATAATTTTTTCCACGACAATTATGTAATGCCCATAAAATTAATTGATAACTACATTCACACCCGTGTCCGAATAATGACCAGTGTCCCTTTACAAGCAACAACAGACAAAAATATACTTTATTACTTACACGCAAACTCCTACCCTTTAAAAAATGTTGTTTCTGTCAATGACATCTCAATACAGTGACAGTTGTCAGCTGCCATCTTGCCGCCGGCGTGCGACAGATTAACAAATAATTTGCGTCCCTTTTGCGGTAAATTGTACTATTGTATCTCTTTTTAGAAATCGGTACCTTTTGTATTTTATTATTGTAATTAATCATTCTATTTATATTTTATAACTATTTTAATGTTATTAGTAACAATTAGTAATACACTTAATTATATTATACCTTATATATCTAATTATTATCTCCCCGATTTTAAAGAAACCTTATTACTAGTGGACAAGTGATAGAAGAGAATTTCGTTTCCGGCCTCGGTCAAGACTTCCGTACTTATTGGCTTCTTGATGTGAGCATACGTTTGTTAAATTACCGGAAAAAATTACTATTTTTTTAAATTATAATCTTTAATTATTATTTATTTTATATACTTATTTCATTCAACAAAAAATTATTGTCCCCTTACTATTGTCAACATAATTAAAACTATGCTTATTGTAAAAGTAATTTAAAATAAATACGTGAACTATTTTAAAAAAGAATGAGATATGGATTAACGAAAAACGCCTTCGTGTGAAAAAAAATGTCAAAAAAATAGTGACATTATAAACATGTACGATATTTCTATATAATTATTTTATAATTTCGGGATTGCTGTTACTATATTTATTTAAAGTATTATGTAAGAAATAACTTAAAATCTGTCATCATATGGCCTCTAAAGAACCGCAAAAGAATCAAATGTACAGACAATCTCCTTACCTTTGCTCCTTGCTGTGGGGTTTCTTGTATTAGTATATTTGTGAATATACGTCAAACAATCTTAAATATATTATTATTACGTAAGTACAAAGGTTTATTTGTTGTATCTTATGTAGCAATATATAAAGGCATGTATATTTTATAAAGAAAGCAGAACCTAGTAATATTTAATTAAAATAATCTTTTATCAAGAAAAGTATTTTTCATACAAAAAATAATTATAATAATGTTAGTTATATTATTTATAAATACTCATTAAGAGACTATAGTTTCCCTCCATTTTTCAAAAGCCCCATTACAAAGAATAACATTGCGGAGTAAAACCAACAGGACATAACCTCGACCTTCCGTTTCCTCAAAACCTTTCAAGCAATAACAACATCTTATTTTATACAAATAAAGACTAAATTGCTGTGTTGTAAATTAAATATTTGTAAGTTATTTAAATAATGCGATAGTGTAATTTAGATTTAAAGAAATTCCTGGCGTTATTCAAACATCTGGTGAGAACGAACGAGAATGAATGGATTTGACTAATAATTAGTTATTATTTTAGAAAAGGTAGTATTAGAAAGATTTTTTACGTATTAAAGATAAAATTAAATAATTTGTTTTTTTTAATGATAGTTATAAATTTGCTATACGATTTAAATCAGAAAATTTATGTTATATTTATTTACACATAAAATAAAAGTAAGTCTAATCATCAGGTATATTTTTTTTATTTATTATTATTTTTAAATTTTTCCCCAAGAAATACATTAATCTAAATAAAATAATTAAAATTCTCTTAAACGACAATAAGTACATTTATTAGCTGGTTGATATATAAATAATATAACGAATAACTTGAAAAAAAAATTTGATTTCATTAAAGATCAGGAATCGAATCCTGGAGTTGTATGAAGTCACTCTATATAAGAGTAATGAAACCAAGTGGTCATTTGATATTGAGCGCACGTGCTTCCTCCACACCACTTCCTTAATGGACTTGACTTACTACAATATACAAGCACCTTATTTTATTATATACAATAATATATATTATTTAATTTTATATATACGAATGTTAGGTTCAATAAACTCTGATTAGCTAATAAAAGTAACTTCACAATATTGAATGCATATTAAAGAACATTTAGTTATTCAAATGAATCCAAAAATACCACAAACAAAGGAATTGAAAAAATACCTACAAATTAAAATTCATTGAATAAAGAATTGTATTTTTATAAGACAATTCGTAAGCAACTTCCCGCCGTTATATTTCCATAGTTTTAGTTTTACACACTTTATTTTACGTGTCAAAATAAAAATTCGAGGAAACTACGCTCTAATTATCTTAGAATAAGGTTGATAATTCTGTTGCTTTTTATATAAACTTTTTATTTAATTTTGTATAAAACATTATATGGTAGCAAATAATCGCTAAGAAATGGGGGTGGGTTTGAATCGTGTCATTTTTATGAGCACATTATGGGTGTGAGTGTGGGGTTGTGATGGGATTGGTACGATACCTTTAAATTTGAAATGTTATTGTTTTTTAATATTCGTATATTTTATTTGACATAAGATTTAGAGATATTTTTTAATATCAAAAACATAATTTTGCAATTGTTTTTTTTATTCAGTCAATAATAAAAAATGTTATCTATGGATATTAATTTCGTTGGGTTATTAACTACTCACATATTTAAAGTCCACAATTTTTTTTTATTAAATTCAAAATTCTATACAAATCTTCATTAATGTAATACATAAATAAATAATAAATACAGTCAAGTCAGCTCCGTGTCCTGGCTCATTGCATCAGATTGTGTTTCATGCACAATATCCTCGCGCCCAATGTCTCGTGACGCTCCACTCTGCTCCCGACCAGTGCAGTGCGCTCGCTTTAAAAAAATACCGATTTATTACCAACCGTATTCAATCGCACGTCCCCACCGTTGCGAATTTATACAATTTACTTTTTCCAAATTTCATATAAATTCTCCGTGCAATAAAATTAATGCGACCTAATATGATTTATTACAAAAGACATTATAAACTTTTGACATAGCTTTTTTGGCAGAATAAATTGAACGTTTGTACGATGGAGGTTATATATCCTCAATTATATAAAAGAACAAGATTTTAAAAATAGAACTATTCTTACACAGATTTGTTTGACAGAATAAATTTAAGATTTTTATTTAAATTAAAAAAGAACAGAACATTTAAAAATTGGAACAAGTATAATTTTTTTGCAGAATAAATTCAATATTTTTATGATTACGTCATATATCCTCAATTGAATGACAGACCAAGATTTTAAAAGTAGAACAAGTTTGTAAATAGTTGTCTTTGATAGAATAAATTCAATATTTGTACGACAGTAAAAAAGTTAGTACTACAGAGTTTGTATAGCTTGAGAATAAAAAGTTTCTTTATTGAAAGGATATTTAAGAGGGATTTTTAAAAGAAGTACCTACAGTATATAGTAGTAGTTATAATAATAAGACTTACATACTCTATATATTATGTTGTATATACAATGTTGTATGTTATTAAAATAATAAATTAACTTAATAGTATATATAGTTTTACAAATATGCTGGAAGAGTCTATTCTATTTTGATCTTGATATCCGAATTATTCCACGCCTGAAGCTGAAGCCACTATCTGAAGCTGAAACGGATCTCTTTCAGTATAATGGGTGATATTTTTTGTTCATGGGTGGGGTTAAAGGTTAAGACGGACCAATGACGTGCGCTGATAAAGAAACCCAAGTCTTCAGAGCGAGAGGAAAAATTCTATTCTTGGTTTAAGACTGCTGTATAGCTTGTACAGTCACTAACAGAAGTGCTAGTTTTATATATTTAATATTTTATTTATATTACACTGTTTTCTTTTTATTTATTACTATCAGTATTATATGTATCGAGTATAAGAAAATATTATTTGTTCTGATGTATATATTAATATACAATAATAGATATAATAATATATTTTGTCTGTCAAATTATACCTCTATGATTTTACAAACATTTGTTTTATAAATATAAATTTTCAAAAAATATATATTTTGACGTTATAAAACTGTTATAAGTTTATCTGAATGTCTGACTGAATTTAATAGAAGCAATCAAGTAAAAAAATCTTAATTAACAATAAAATATATTTTACAAAGAATCAGCATTCAGAGAGATAAATATTTTAAATGTATGTCTTATATATATAATATGTATTGTATTTCTGTTTGTGAGTGTATTCTTCTATTCCTGGTCCGCTCGTCCTCTTGCAATCCACTCTGCATTACAGGCGAGTTTGAAATTACATTATTTTCAGGAGTGATTTTATTTACTAACTACTTATATATTATAATATAATGATACAACCAATATAATTATTATAGTATTCATTTAGTTTATTTCTATCAAGTCTCTATTATATATATTTTATTATTTTATATATATTTTATTATTTTATTTATTATGAAATATAGACGATTATATATCAAATGTCAGAGTGCTCAGTTGTCTGATTGACAGGGCGGTATCCCGGAGGTTGCAGGTTCAAGTCCAGAACGTATTGATTATTAATTTGTTTATATAAGTATTGATCTTGATATATATTGATTTAAATGTATGTAACCTCGAGTATTGGGACACAGTCCTTACATATTTAACAAATAGATAGTCATACTGTTATTACGATAAAATGATATATAATTTTATTAATATATTTCTTATACGAATATAGATAAGTAAAATAAAACAAAATACCAAACCATACTTTTTACGGAACTGTAATAATCATTAAAACAATGAACATTATAATTTACACTAAACTACTCCCAGGACGCACACACACATAAACACACACACGCACAATCACGAACACACAGACACACACCCACACACACTCGCCTATAAATACACAACATCCACACATTTCCACTTCATCTAGCACACATCAAGCAATACGAACAAATCACTGAGAACTAAAATAAACAAAATCTAAATAAACTCATTCCCCACAATTAAAAAAACTCAGAGTTATTTGGATTTCCATAAATACTCCGCCTTTTTTGAGATATATCTTCCTGGCGACTTTTTTCTGTACTAGTGATGTTATCGACCTATCTATATATCCATATCGATATAAAAGCGATCATATTTAAAAAATTGTTTAGACATTATTGTAATATAGCATCGTTTATACTTTAGTTAGTAAACTTAAAAATTAAATAAAATCGTCCTATCTCTTTCTTAACTTAAAAGAACTTTAATAAAATCAAACACAATTGTATATAATACATATTAATAACAGTAGGAGTAGCTTTACATCGTCAAACATAAATATATATATATTTTTTTGTCGTTTGAACTGTCATTTCCAACTATAATATAATCACAAATCCAAAACTCACGATAAATTTATGTAGAGATTAAATTCTAATATTATATTATTATTATCAAATACAAAAACATGAAATATATTTACAAAATTTATCGACTCTGTATCGATAATAATAGTTTTGATCCCGTCACTAGTAACTGTTTTACAACATATTGTATTTGGTTTCTGAATCCTCACCGCGTTAGTGTCTTCATAAATTGTCAGGAGTCCTCGCTTCCGACAAATGTACGGTAATGACATTTTGTTCTCGATTATACCATATATTAAAATGTCATTCATTTTAAGAACACTTCTATCACATTTGTATTTCTTTGATTTAAAAATAATCTTAACTCTAAGGAACTATTTATTACAAAACTAATACGTAGAGAATATCTACAATGAATATTGTATAAAACTATTGTGATTTAAATATAGAATCATACGCAAACGTATATGATTCTAGATTTAAATCAAATAACCAAGAAAAATCATAAAAACTGAACTGATTTATTCGAGAACTTTTGAAATAAATTTTTATTTAAAAATGAAACAAATAAAATTTCAGAAAATGGATAGTTTCCTATCGACTGGACGTAGTTTAAAAAAGTTTAAATTTAAAAATGGAACACATTTGTAAGTAGCCAATACTTACACAATGATTTTAAAAACTATTTAAAAATGGAATACTATTGAATATAGAATACGGAATTATAAAATTACTTACTTTGAAATACATATGAAAATAAAAAAAAATAACAAATATTGAATTTAAATATAGAACTCTGCCATATAAATTGCTTGAAGGATATTTGAATTTAAAATTTATAAATGATCAAATGGTCGTCTTTTTTGAACAGGTTTGGTCTCGCGTCCATTATCATCTCAATGAGATGAAATGTGATCTGGACACGTGGATGAAGTGTGCCCTCACTTGAGGAAGGGTTGATATATATGTATATTAATTGAGATGAATCTTGAGGAACTAACTTATTTTGAACTAGTTTTGTGTACATGGTTCTGATAAGACTCTTCGTATTATTTTGACAGTTCAGGTTTCATATATTCAAATGTGATAGATAACTCGTAAATAATATTTTTTTACGTATATGGCGGTACATCTGTAAACCTACCTAAAAATTTTGTAATTCAATAAATTTTATTATAAGAAAAATTACAACAATAAAATAAAGGTCAAAATCTACAAAAGATAAATGACTAAACAAGTGGTCTACGAGCTCAGTTCTCAAGACCAAACCCCAACGGTCACTATTCATCAATATTCAAGAAATTCAACTTTCTATCTTTCTATTCATACACATAAATAACAAAGATTCGCGCCATTATCCGCGATGCTCTAACAAAGCGATCGAACGAGACATTAATTACAAACTCTGGACGTATCATCATTGTGCAGAGGTCACCGCTTGACCCGTGAGAAAAGTGGACAATATAAAAAATATTTTATATTTAAAATCGCGGGACCCCAAAATTTGAATATCCCCTTCAAATAAGGTCCGTTAAGAAAACACTTCATTGTGGCCCCTTTGGTCATCTTTTGTGTGCAAATAATTTATTCTGTCGCATGTAGCAACGCAGTGTCATCGAATTATTATTAAAATTACACGCAGGTGTTGCTCGAAGGACACAAACACTACTGACCTTCGATGTTCGATGTGCTATTGGCGTTCGATATTATTATTATTATTATTTTTTTATTGTTTTAATTAGCTAATGAGCACCGGCCAGTCTGTTTTAAATAAAGGTATAGCAAAATTATATATTTCAATTAAAACTTTTTGTTTTATGTTTCTGACGTCCGCTTGTAATTTTTTATTATTAATGAATTCATAATCATAAAATAACTCTAAATCCTTTGAATAAAAACGATTTTATCAAAATATGTTGCAAAAAAATATCAAAATATATTTTTATATGTAGTAATGTTGCATACCACAACAGTTTCCTTAAATTATTCATAGTATAAGATATCCGCAGTTTTCCCCAAAAAAGGGAAATTCACAAAGAAGGGTCATCAATCAATGGGATTACTTGAGTGATCGGACCTTGGCATTATGAGATATGAAGCCTTACCAACTTTTATTATTACTTGAGATATTTCGATTAATATACAACAAAATATTAATAAAATATGTAAGTACTTCTAAAATTTTACTTCTTTAGACACAATATACATTAAATTTTTTTTTTTTCAATAATATGCAAAAAAATTACACGTGCCTTTACGAACATCCATAAAATAATAGATTATTTGAACATAAAAAAAAACCTCTTTATTACGAACAGCAAAAAAGAACTTATTTTTTTGGTTGTAATATCATACTATATTCTTTTTAAAAATATAGTATAGTATAACATTACAATAGTATAAGTAGTACATATAATAACAAATGTCACTTTGGTGTTGAGTATCACAGCGTGGTATCAACCCTTTGTATACGATTTTATAACTCCATTACACCACGACACACAGACAGACTGAGATATTGTATTTATACAGTGATTTATATATATAGTTATTAATATCATTCAACTGTGTCAGTTAAAATGTCTAGTTTATATATGAATCTATAAACATTTATTAATATTATCCTTTTTAGTTTTTTCTTCTGTTTGAGTCAAGTCCTTCAGTTATTGTTTCAATTTTTTTATTGTTCTGAAATTTTAAAATAAACTACGAATATTTGTTACTTAATACAATATAAATTATATATTATAAATTATATATTAATATTATATGTTTCGATATATATAATATTATTATTATAATAATGGAAACAGTGTAACTCACCTCCTCAAGCACAGTTCGTAAATTTTGATGGCAAGATGTCTGCAGTGACTATGGCCTGTTTATACAACGACATAAAAATACTATAGAAAACTATCAAATCATACTGTATGGGTAATATTTAAAAAACTGAAGAGAAAAAATCCAAAAAGCTTATCCAATTTTTATTTATAATAACATTACTTGTATATTATTTAAAAATACAAACTGAAAAAAAAAAAATCATACAAATGTTCTAAAAATTATTTAAATATGGTCTAAGAAAATTATGTATTTTTTATTGTATAGCTATAATTTGAGTTTAAAAATATATAATTTTATATATTTCAATATTTACACGAAAGCTGGTCCCATACGTTAGTTTGATAATCTTTGGCTCAGTTTTTAAAATCGAACCCTCTTATAATCGGTAGGTTATTTTTACGTTAATATGACTTTTTAGTTAACTCAAGTTTAACTTACATATTGTATAAAGATAGAAAAGTACGGGCTAGTGGGTGCGATTTAAAAATTATATCTAAGAAATAATATAAATCATAGAGAGATATTAAAAATATTATTTTTAAAACGTGCAGAAAACGTACCTTTGGTGTTTGGAATTCCGTATCGTTTCAGTTTCATGTATTTTTTTTTTTATAATTATTTTAAAATGCATATACATATTTATAAAATTGTAAACATAAATCCTTTTTTGTTATTTTTTTGAACATATTAATATATTTATTAAACTTTTGATTAATAGTTTTAATAACAAGGCGAATAAAATGTCTAAAAATAGGGACTATATAAATTTTTAGTTAATTATATAAATAATAATAAAATATAATTAAATTATTTTTATCACCATGACTGTAAAATGACGAAATTATAAAATATATAAAAAATATAAAACTTTGTTATAATTTTTAATAAAAAGTCAAACTATATATAAGCTCTGTAAATATTAATCTCATAAATGTCGTCACAACCCCCGTGATGGATGGGGGAGGGGGTGGCTTATTGACCAGTTCTTAACATCTATGACGTCACAACCTATTTGACATTAATACCTGGATGGACTTAGTAAATGTTATTTTTAAATTATTATTTGTGGAAATATATTTTAATATATAAATCGGAATATATATATCAATATACGTATATATTTTTATAATGATAAATATAATTTTATTTTTTCTTTTTTTGTTACATATTAAAGCAATTATAAATAAAGCTATTTAATTTTCTAAGACTTTTTTTCTATTTAAAAACATTGCCAATATAAACATCTGTTCACGAAATGTCAAAAACTGGGGCATGAGAGAAGTTTAAAAAAACTACATCTTGTTAGTGGTCACTGCTGCATTTTAGTTTTTTTAACAAAAGATTAGTAAGTGCCAATAATAGGGATTATTGGGATATATTTTTTTATTTTTTTTTATTTGCACTGCACCGTGACGTAACAATGTTTTCTAGAGGACAGTGAGATGTTATAATGCAATAAAAAAATGTTGTATATTTTTTATTATTTTAAAATAATTTTAAGTTATTTTTAAGTTATTTTAGACTATTAAGTACTTCTATGAATGTCATTACTTTGTACCTCCTTGATGTTCTAGTAAAATAAAAAATATTTTTTTTTTTCGGTTTTTTATGGAGAAAATAATATTAAGTAAATGTTATCGTGAATTTTTTAGTTTTTTTTTTATGCATTTAGACAGTCAAGTAATTCTATAAATTTAATTATTTTGTCCTTTTTTTCATTATACGTTTATTCAAATATGTATAGAATAAAACGTAAAATTGTATATTATTTAAAATACAAGACATAATAGATACTATCAACAAGTTATATTTTCTAAGCAAACAGGCCGCCGTGCAGCCGTCCATTGTACCTCCTTGCACCGGCACTAAACATAATTGCCTTTGCCCCTCGGTTTAAAAAAAAAATAAGATGCGATATTCAAAATATACGTCACTTGGACTTAGCTCCGAGTGTCCTTTGTACCGGCCCCTAAGTATAAAAAAATAATCGATATTCAAAACATATGTCCCGTTATCGCAATGTCCCATTGTGGTACAGTTTTTGGGACATTTCATCAGAGCCGTGAAGACGCGGACAGTTCCCATGACGACTGAATTAATATTTTGTAATTTCTACGACACTCCATTGTTGTATTTTACGGAAGCAAAACGGATTAGTGACGTCATAGATGTGTTCAATAATTTACATGAAATAGGGATTTTATTCAGATTCCCCCAAAGATAATGTTTCTTTAAATTATAATAACTTAACAGCTGGATACTAATACTTGATTTCACAGAAAATTTTGTGGTTTTAATGTTATATATTTAAATTTAAATATTCTTATTAACAAAATTAGTATTTTTTGTGATTTTTTTTTTTGTAAGACTAAGTATACGTTTTGTTTTGTATATTTATTCTAAACAGTTGTATTGTTGTAAATCGAAGTACTGATTACTTCGTAACAAAAGTCTAGATATGGCTGATAACCACAATGCTTTACACCCCTCAGAGCTACAGGGATGAACAACAAAAATGTTATATATTTTATACTGTCCAATATATTCATTAAATTATGTTTTTGTACTATTTCATACTTTTAATATTAAAAAAATATTAATAAAACAAAATTACAAAAGATAAAATAGACATATAATAAATTGCTTAGAATGTGGCAACCCTGAATATTATTAAACCCTCGAAGCCCACGCACTGAGTGACATAATAACCGACGAACTGATCACTGATAAGCTATTAATTTGGCTCAAGTATCCCATTCTATATCAAAGTCATAGCGAAATTTTAATATGCTGTCGCCAAGCCAAAACCACTCTTATATCATTATAATAGAGTTTATATTATATATGTATGTATTTTGATTGTAATTGATATTTGGTATTGTGTACAATGGTTGTATTGTTTGTGCGAGTATTAGTTTCACTGATTAGGACAGTGGACCCCGGGGCTGAGGTCTGATTGATTAATATACTGATTAAATGATTTGTATGATGAGGACCTTTGCATTTCATTATGTAAAAAATATATATATTTTTTTTTGGTATTAAATTTTTTAACATATTTTTTATTTTGAACGTGAAATGGGTAAAAATCGTTATTGTTTTTTTTGTACATTTTTTTACAGTTTTTTTTGTCATGATAATGTTTTTTTAGTAATAATACTATTTTTTCTAGGTTATTCAGATAATATAATTAAAATATTTTTTTGTTTGATATTTTTAATTTTGAATATGAAATAGGTAAAAAATTTTATTGTTTTTTTTAAGTAATATTATTTTTTCTAAGGTATTCAGATAATATAATAATTAAAAAAAATATATTTGTTTTTTATAATAATAATGTTTTTTAGGCTACAATTAATATAATAATTGCGAGGTGATATTTGATTGCTGTATAAAGGGTTAGAGACTCTGAGGTCAATTACAGGTTTATTTTATTGTAGTCTCTCATGCGAGGTCAATGAGGGCTGGATTAAGATTTAATTATCTTTGTTTAACTAGCTTATACCACGGCTTTATCAACAATTAGATTAATATATCCAGATGGTTTGTGTCAAAACTTAGAAGTACGCACGTTATACAAAATGGCTGCCGTAGAATTGTCAGCAGTTTGGCGGTTTTTTTAATTATGTCCTTGAATAAATTTAGGACACTACAGTCTGTAAAAATCACTCGAAAATTCATTTATTTTTTGTATTTATTTCCTTCAAAATCACAGAATGCTAAAATATATGTAAAAAAATGTATACTTTTGGAATCCACAGTTAGTTTTATAATTAAAATAAATATAACCTGTCTCATACTTGGTTAAAAAAATGAATGACGTCATAATTCTAATTCGCCAAATGTGTCTAAATCCACTTCGTAAAAACAATGACACAAGGCGGAGTCTCTTGACAAATTTACGACGGTTTTTGCCCCACTTTTTTCTGGTACCGGTTTTATGGTTCCCGTAAGTGCTACGTTTTGAATTTTCGGTTTTTTCTTCGGTTTTCGGTGAAAGTTAATAGTTTTAAGGTGTTAAGTATTTTATCTTTTGCTGTTTGACAAACGTACAGTTATTAATCTGTATAAACCATGGAAGAGAGATGTCGGTTCTGAAAGACATATTTCATACGCCATTTTGAGTTATTGCTACAGATTAAACATATTGACAAAGTCAATTTCAATATGAGATTTTATTTTCAATTATGTTATTTGAAAATGCTTGAGAAAATATTTTAAGAATCAATTCTAATTTAAAATAATCTTAACATTGAATTTGAAAGATTTTAGTCTTTTTTATTATAACAAATATGTATCTTCATTTATTATGTAAAAAGTTTTGAAGAATTAAAAATACGTTACAAAATTGTCTGTTTATTAAAAAAATGTACAACTAGAAAAATCGTTTATATTTCATTATATTTATTATACAAATTATTTTATCATTCATTTACATATAGCTGGAATTACAAAGAAAAATCCTACAGCTTCCTAAAAGTAAGCTACCTCTCATTGAAGTGTAAATCCTTATATCTGATACAACGGCGGCGCGTACTTAGATCTCAACCCTTGAGATGAATCTGTTAACGCGTGCCGGGTTCAAGACCCACCCAGATTCCTCCCCGAACTAAGCACAATCCCTTTTTATCCCTTTTCGTAAGGGTTAGGGTTACAGACTCCGCACCACGCGTCCTTTGTGAAAGACTTCTTTATGTCTGATTTCTTTTATATTAGTATATAATACATACTTGGTTAGTAATGAATTAAGTCATATATGTAACGAATTAAATATATTAGTAATCAGTCTAGTCTTGAGGACGCACGTGGGTCCACACCGTGGGACCACACAGGCCGCACAATGCTCAGACAAATCCGAGAACCAGATTTCTTTCTTCATCAATATTCACAATATTAGACGAAGCCCCTTTTTGGATAACTTTTTGTACAGGTTTAACGACTTTTTTCTTCACCGAAAAGACGCTGGTGACCTGTGACCCCTGGGCCCCCTCGAACGGTTGAATCTAGTTTGTAAAAAACTAGTAAATTTGTATGAGACGCGCTCTGAAACGGATGTTCAGGACATGGGGTTCTTTGAGACCATCTACTGACCGTATTATATAGATATATACTGAACCAGTTATATACATGTTGTGTGTTTGTATGTAGTGTATGTACTTACTGTATGGAAACTAATGAATGAACATGTGATATCTGTAAAAAGAATGATATATGTAAAAGCAATAAGATGTTTTTAAAAATATATACTACAAAAAATTGCTTTTTGCAATAAGTCTTACATCAAATATTAATTAGAAAAATATATATTTTTTATACTTTTTAAGATTTTCTTTATACTAATTGGCTTGGATGAAGATCAGCAAACTGTATACATATCAAAAATAACATTAATTGTGTGATAAAAAATATTTTTTAGGATCCCCAAAGTCCGGACACAATACCCCGGCACTGTCGTTAAGTAACCCAATTTTTGCACCATAAATAAAGAAAAAAACCCCACAAAAGATAACGGTCTTATATTTTTTTGATAACTCGAGGATGTATGAATGTATGAATTAATTTGTATAACGCCCTGTTGCTTACATACAAAGTGGGTATTGAGAGCGAAAATTAGGCCACATTCAGAGTTTTTTAAGTTTTTTGTACATTTTTTTATTTATTTTGTAACAATATTGACATCCAGACAGTTCTGTGAGTGTTTGTAAATAATCCTATTGAAAATTTATACCATTCTTGAAAT
The DNA here is from genome assembly GCA_959347395.1 of Mechanitis mazaeus. Classification (NCBI taxonomy): domain Eukaryota; kingdom Metazoa; phylum Arthropoda; class Insecta; order Lepidoptera; family Nymphalidae; genus Mechanitis; species Mechanitis mazaeus. Next base: position 12,368,203 of record OY365754.1, read on the forward strand.
TTTCGTCTGATTGCCTTCATTGTTACAGATTTATTTAGAACGGAAGCTGATTTACATCTTTCTATTTTAATTTAAATTTAGATGATAAAAGAATTAAAAATTAAAAACAGTAAAATAAGAGCAATAATTTTAATAATTTTAGATATTTCTTTTAGGCCTTAACTTTCAGAAACTATTATTAAGTTCAAAACTCTGGTTAAACATCTCAAAACTTAAAAAATCACTACCCTTTTTTGGAAACTACAGATAGATCTCAATACCACCCTTATAAGATGAGATACAGACGGACAAATAAGGGCTAATAAGTAATAATAAATATTAACCCCAAAATTACCCAATATTGTATAAACATTTTATATCAACCCCATACAAAACTCTTTACTAAATAATCGTTTTGACAAAGACAGCATCCCTTAATCTAAGGGTTAATCTTAAACTTAAGCGTGAACTAACCCTACCACGTGCCACGGGTTAGATATAAAAAATACTTGTTTATCTCAATAAAGACTTTGTTTATATCGTAGTTATATTTAAACATCTGACACGCGGCAATCGAGCTTGCCGCTATGAAAAACTCCTAATCGGCAAATTATAACTCGCAAATTAATTAACAAACAAAACAACTTCTATTGCTTTTTTTATTTTTTTATGTAGTTTATGATAGGATTTTAAAAAATTTAAAAATTCAAAATTTTTTCCATTTTTCGGTAACTTCGGCGGCCGATCTGACCACCTTCCCGTTGGACAATCAACATAATTTTGAAAAGTGAATCTTACATTTAGATGCTGATTCCAAATATATCTTTAGTTTTTCAAAATTCGAAAAATAAAATTCGACACACACACAGACACACAGACACACAGACACACATACAGACAGACAGATCGGAAGGAAAAACTGAGTTTTTCGAAAAGATGTACATTTTTTAACGCAAGATTATATTATATATTTATTTAATTGTTGATTAACTTCCTGACTAAGTTACAGTAATCAACCCGAATTTCAAATCTCTTTTTAAATATTTTTACGTTTTAAGATGTCATGATTACTTCTAGACATTTTTTATAAACATATATGTGTGTATGTATGTTCTAATTTTATTCGGCTCTATTTTCTCATGACTTGATTAAGGAATTTACTGAGATTTTTACCAATCGATATGTATCCACATAACTTAGAGCTGAACAGTGTTCCAGCGAAATAGACCAAGTGGTTTGTATTTTTTTTTAACTGAAAACTGCTTACTTACGATTTCTAAAACCTGAAACCGCTACTGGGGTAGGTTGGTTGTATGTTAAAGATTTTTATATTTGTGAATCGTATATAATATTCTTATAAATACTAAGCTATTTTATATAGTTTTTATAACAACAGAAATAAACAAATGTTAATAATTTATATAAAAAACACTAACAATTACACGCGGTTCCACCCGTGGATTAACAGTAGCTTAAAGCTGAATAGCTGATAGTTTTCCTCATGAACCTGACTATCCTTATCAGAAGAAAAAAATCCAAATCCATTTCCATTCGAATATTATTGCGTTGAAACAAACAAACTTCAACTTCATAGTATTAGTATAGATATTCAGTTAACAACATATTCTCGATAAATATTGTTATATAGAGTAGAGTTTGATTAAAGGAAGGAATCTCTCCTTAAAGATTAAATATTGATTAGGATCCTCTCGGGGGAAATAAGATGGCTGACCGTCGACCTGAGCTCAGACTGCCGCAGAGAAATAAGCTGCAGGAATTAACCTCACTGACCACTTACCTTGCCAACCTTTTTAGTTATATAATAATGATTTATTTTAATGGTATGCTATATTTGTAATATATACATATAATAAATCTGTAACTGATCTCTGTCTGTACATAAAAGATATTCGGAAGAATTTTCGTCTGTGCCAGTGCATTTGTGCTCATTAATTGTATGTCAAATGAACACATATAACATATAATTTTTTTTAACAAAAAAAAAGTTTATCCTTATAATTCCAGTCTTATATTTCTAATATTTAAAAGATGTTAGATGTATATATGAATGTATTTGTATGTATGTATATGGGTTTGTTCATTTGATGTAATCTCATTTAAAGCTCAAGAATTTGTTATAAATCCAATAAGTTCGGTGCTCAGTTCACGTGAACGCCTCTTTTTAAGCTCAAACCGAGCGAGCGGCAACCTTGCTTCCCTCCGGTAATCATGGATTAAGCAGCACTAAACGGCACACAATCCTATCACTTACCAACAAATCTCATTTTCACTGCACTTTAATCTGATATCATCGGATTTTCTCTACCAATACTATTACTAGCTGTATCAAGCCATCCATTGCGGAGTGCTAGCGTTAGAGTAGAGTAGAACAGCGATGTATGAGGTGTAATGTATTGATGTCGTTCTGTAGTGTGGAAGAGCGTTGGCTGTGTAGTCAATTAAGTGATCAGCCAGGGGTTCTGCACAATTGGTCGCCTTCACACAATGGTAGGAACCGCGCTGAGGAGATATTGTGAATTAGAGCATTTATTACGCTTATTAAGAGATATTTTATTACGAGATCCTTTATAAAACATATATCTTAAATAAAATATATATAAATATAAATATTAATAAATTATATATATAGAGTTGAATAACATATATAAATAATCAATAAATATAAATGACATTATATTCAAATTGGCGCTGCAATATTGGTGTGAGGCGCTCAAGTGTGTGATCTCATCAGAGGATTATTGAGGGGTAGTTTTAAAATTTTTGTGCAACGAGCCCACACAGTATGTTTACAGCTTTATCAAATTTTGAGGTAAAACTGTTCAGTAAATAAGGATTAACAAGTTAGGATAATGAATAGATTTAGAATATATTAAGAAGAATTACGTGTGGTCATAACACTGGTCATAACACTGGTCGTAAATGTGACTAACTATGACCTGACTAACTCAATAGGCAATAGAATTAATACTTAATTGTACTTTTGTGTGTTTAAAATTTCGTGATCTATGATTATTTATAACTATCCGGAGTTATAAATAATCATAGATAATATTCACGTTAATACTATTGGGATTTGTTGTTCACGCCGCGACTAAATGATCTTATCTTATCAATAAGAACTTCGGAAGTTATCGAGCAAAATCCAATAGCATTTGTGTGTACAGCCGGATAACTATAATAATAATTCTTTATTGCCAGAACATACATTCCATAACAATTCACGAACAAAAACGAAATAACAATTAAAATAATAAATAAAAATAATATTAATTATTATTTTATTCTATTAAAGGTACAGGTTGGATTCCATCTCAAGGTGAATTTTAATTTTACATTATTTATTCATACACACATACATACATACATCTGTAACATTTATTTGTAATACAGATACTACGATACGTAAATGTATTTTAAACCTATAACAAAAACCCCGACACATCGACATATACATACATACATTAAAATATTAAAACTAAACTTAACATAATAAATATAATTATACAGTATATATTATAGTATAATTTGTATATAAAGACATATATTTGTGATAAGAAATAGATAACAAGTAGTCCGTGACATTTTGATAACCTTGTTATCAAACAACTTGTACAATAAGAACATCTTTGTGATTTGGTATTTTTATTAATTAATTTATAATTTATATATTTTAATTATAGACTCAAGCGAACAGGATTCGAATCTGCTATCTCTGAAAAATAAAATGTCATAATATACATGTTTAATTACAAACATTAATTTCGATTTTTTTTGGTTTTTCCATATTGTAAAATTAGAAATATTAAGTTAAGTTTTCCAAAACATCTAATAGATGTCACCTCTACTTCAGACTAGTTTAACGTTTCCGAAGAACATGGAATATATAATTAAAGAAACTCCATACTGACTACTTACTTATATTAACAATTTATAATAGTATTGAGTCATAATAATTTGTATATATTTTATGAGATATATATTGTTCTTATTATAATCATGAACTATATGTTTTTTATATGTTAAATCCTCAGTTAGTACTAACTTACGTCAACTTCGCTAATAGTAAATTCATCAATGCCTTGTTTTATGAATACTTTAATAAATATCATTCAATTGTCAAGACATTTAAGTCGCAAGTCTGCGCTGAGCTGACACGAGACATACAACTCGACATATTTGAAAGTGCATTTTTTTTTTGTATTAAAGGAGTTTTTATGTAGTAATTTTCTTTAAAGTTTTGTAACTTCAAGCTTATTAAGAAATAAGATTTTTTATGAAGACTAATTCTCAATTAAGTCAAAAGAAGTAGAACACACTGGCAATAGATCACATGTTATAAAAAGAACAGAAAGTTCTGATAAAAAATTTTACTAATAGATTTTAAGGCTCAAACTTACAAAATCCTATTTTTTGTTAACTTTTTATATTTAAAATACGAAATCAAGATATAAAAAACCAATCTAAAATAACAAAGAGCACGGACAGCAAGTCAGTGATGTGTTAATTATATATATAAAAAATAATAACTTAATTTAACTTTAAAATAATTTAAAATCATTGAATACATACACTTCATACACGACAGTACTTGCGACTGTCTTGTCTGGTGTCTGTGCTGGTCTCATACACGCAGACGTTCCTAAATTATCCCAAGTACAAAAGGAAAAAAGGGGGGTAATGAGTGATTTAGGACTTGCTTTTTTGTTCGATGCCGAAGGTGAGTGATATATGCCTTGAGAAGTATTTGAATACTAAACAGTCTTTGTGTTTTTGTGTGTTAATTGAGTTTGATTGTCTGGTTGATTCTGTTCGTGTGTTGATTTTAACACACTGCTTATAAAATAAGGATACATAAATTCTAATTTACATTTTTAATTTAATTTGCTTTGTACCGGAAAACGTAAAATACTTTGAAATTTATATGTAAATGTATAGTTGTTATATTAACCATATTACCTAATTAAATTGTTATTTTTTTTTAATTATATACAATAATAAATAAGAAGTACAACTATTGTAATAAATTGTAATATGAATGTATATAAAAATGTCCACCTACTGGTACCTGTGCTCCGCGGCAGAGACAGCGTCTCGATCGATGACACGCTGAAAATGAATCTCAGTTTCAGGATTTAACTTATGAAAGACGGACAGCTATATAGCTGAATATAAATAATTTCATAGTTCAGCAAATACTGTTATTTTTTGTTATGAGATGAAATATATTTTATTAACGAAATTTAATTAATTACATACTTACCAACATATTTTCATAAATTATAATGAAATACACAGATACATAAAACAATTTAAAAATGTATAGTAAGAAAAGTAAAGTTAGAAAATTTTAAAAACAAACATTATTATAAATGTGTTGAAAAAATCTCAAAGAAGCAATTAATTAGTTAAATTATCTTGGTATTATTTCATGAAACTCATTAAAACATAGGAAAAAACATGTCTAGAATTTTTTTAAACATAAAAAACGAAATTTTTATATCCAATTATTTTAACTTAAAAATAATTGTAATCTATATTCAAAAGATATATAACATATGATCTATAAATAATTAACTATTAATAAAAATACAATGTTCATACATGTTTAATTATTATAATAAGCTCAAAGTCAAAGCCTAATTTAGTTAACTATAAATAACTTTGAAACCTAAAGCAAGAACAAAGCTATCCTGAAATCTGTCTCGTACGTCTGTATTTCAGTATTTCAGCACAGACTCACCCACACACACAGCAGTGCGGGGGCGGGTCGACCTCTGACCCGCCTTTCCACCCCTCACCTCTGAGGGAGGATTATTAGCTGGCAAGTTTGCTTGTACTCAGTACTGCATATGTTAAAATATATTTAATATATAAGTAAAGTTTATATTACTAAGGCTAGTATCAACTCACTCTAATTTATACTACAATACAATATTATACTTTCCTATTAACTGAATTAATTAATTAATTTACCCTGAAACAATATTTTTTTTTGCTTATATTTGTATGTTTTCTAATAAGATTAAAAAAATTGTCTGCTTAAAAATCTTTAGACCACGATGTTTCTGTTGCCAATAATAACATATTATTTAAGAATAATTGATATATATATGATTTTTTTAAAAATAATACAGTTAATATTATTAAAGTTAAGCTTCTTATAACCCAGTCATAGTTTAAAAAAGCGTTACAATGAAAGTTCCAAATTCAAACAGTAGAGACACGTCCGCTGCGCAGGAGCACGCACATCGAATGCGCAGGAGTGGCGGCGCTGACCACGCCCACAACGCCCCGATAGAAAAAGATCTATACTCATTGTAAAGTCCAAATGTGATATATGAGGAACTGTATAATTGACATTATCATTAATTATAAGATAGAGCACAGTATGTATCATACACACAAACAAACATACAGACTTACAGTCTATTGAAAGTCTGAAAGAAGCTGAAACCATTAGTAGGTAGAGTACGTCTCAAGGATAGAGTCTATGCTAACATCAGTAGGTAGAGTCTCGCAGAAATATGGACGACGGAAAGTTGATACCAAGTAGGATTTTCAAGTACAGACAACAAATTAATATATCTTCAGATATATTATTATATATTGAGTTTATTTTTAACATGTGACAGATAGACAGGTTTCATTAGTTTCTATTTAATATTTAGATTATAAATAATATTATTTTTTTAATTATACAACGTTATTTGTTGCAAAACATTCTGCTTCATATGATTATTACGAACGTTTATTACAATATATAAGTATTATTTTTTATTTTATTTTTAATTACTCATCTCATAAATAAATAATATAATTCGCATCTCGTCTCATACGTCAGGCCACAATCAATAATTCAACCAAAGCCAGTAATAATTGACAATTCACATAAACTGTACATTAACACTCAAATGTCCATATAATAAAACATACGTTTCTGTACCAACGCTACCGCTGAAAGATTTTCCCCCAGTGGAGGGGCGGGGGGGGGTCGAGGTGGCGGGGCCTTCGCTCCCTGCCCCCAGGCCACCGGGCCAATGGCGGCCGGCCTGGCGGGCTCGACCCGAGCTCAGTCGCGTCTGAACCGCGACCCTTGAACCACGCGCGCGCACCGCGTTTACACCCGGCGCTATCAACCGGCATCATCACGCACGGAGCCCTAGTATACGGCGGGGTCGGAGGCCCGGGACTCTGCCCCCCCAGAGGCCCCGACCTGCCGCCCCTGGAGCTTGGTTTCCGCGGCAGCTGGCGAGAGGACGAGCTGCTCCCGGCGACCCCCGCGAGCCAGGCCGCCTCCACGCAGAGCGGGTCCTCCGCCAACGATAAGGGCCAGAATGTGGAGTGCGTGGTTTGCGGAGACAAGTCCTCGGGGAAACACTACGGCCAGTTCACCTGCGAGGGTACGTAGTGACAGTGCTGGTGCGGTGCTGCGTGCTGTGAGAGTGATCATATCATACCTATACATATTATATTACTCGGGTTTGCTTCATATACTTATTATACCGTGACCTACATTCATTGACCTAAAAATATTAGGTAAAGATGTTGTTGCACTTTAGAAATGAATTCGTAAAAGTGTATTTTTATTTTCTATCATTTCATTTAAATCAGGTTTTATAAGAAAGAGCGATTTTTTTATTTTCTTTATAATAGAGTGCGATAAAAATTAAGGATGTGTTAACAATAAAAAAAAAATTAAAATAAATATAAAAAGTGAGAAATAAATAGGTAAGTGTTTAAAAAAAATAATGAACATATTGATATATCATTAACAAAAATCATTAACTTATAAATAATGATATATTATATATAATTGTTGTAATTTACAAAGTGTCTGTACTCAGAGATAAGAAACAACTTCTTTATGTAAATGAGACAATTGAGGAGTTATAGAGTTATTTTACACAAAACCTTTTGACTTTGAATTATACATTTAATTAAAATTTCACAATTATTTCTATTGAAAAAAAACATATATTATTTAATTAGTATTTAATATATCTTTAAAATGTCAGTTTTTTAAATTCGCGACGGCGTTTATATTATGAGCTGAGAAAATATATTTTCTTATATATTTGAAATTCAATTTATTATATTCAGTAATAAAAGCTTACTTCTATTCTAATAGGTACAGTTAATAATAATATATTATTATATCTTACTACTAAAAGTATTAATTTCAAACAAAATAATAAATAATTATCGTTATACTTAATAATAATAAAAAAATATTATAAATAATAAAATTATTTATAAATATATATAAAAGCTAATATCTAATAATAATTAATTTACTTGAAACTGATGAAGTACTGAAATTCAATACTCTATTATAGAGTTAATGTTGTAAAGCAGAAAGCTGATTCAAACTCTCATAGAGTCTATAATTTGTGACGGACAGATAAGACAGGTGACTATGAGAACCTTCTCTCACGTATCTATACAAAAATATAATTAAAATACTTTGAAACACGCTCACGTTAATAATATATTAAAAATTAACAATAATATCAATTGATTATAATAAATTTATCAATAATTAATTTCTATATTAAAAAAAAACAATAAAATGTTAGTAATTTTTCTTTTATTATGAAGTTTTGTCTCAATTTCTTATAAAACAACTTGTTATTATACTAATGATATTTGCTTTAATAAATCTCGTAATAATAAACAAATTAATTGAGTTATAATATATTATACGTTATGACTGTATATACTTTATAATATTGTATTGAAACTACTTTAATAAAACAATTTTTTACAGATTAAAACTCGCGTATAATTTGGTTTTATTTTAATTTTAACCCGACGTTTCGAATGCTTTGAAGCAATCGTGTTCATTGGTAGATGAGATATGTGTCCGTCAGTAAGTCAGTTAGCCATCTACCTTTAACGGTTCCTTTATTTGAAATGTGTACGTGAAAATCTAAGAAAATCTAAGAAAAATCTAAGAAAATCTAAGAAAATACTATACTTTAATAAAGTCACATTTTCGTGCCAATGTTCAAAAAATTTTATTTTCTTATATTATTATCACAAATATACCTAAAGAGATAGACTTTAAAAGGCAATATTTTCTGAAAAACCCACATTTAAGATATCTCTAAACAAACTGACAATACTATAAATATATATAAAAATAATCGCAAAATATTTACTTCTCATTGTAACAATATAATAATATGTTTCCAATAAACCGTTAGTTATAAATAATCCGCCATACAAATTAATCGATGATAAAATGGCGCCAAAGCATTTCTAATTAATTCGTTCATTATGCTGGCCCCGTTTTGATAACAACATCTATGACATCGAGTTATATTGTATATTTTAATAAATTTCTTTGGACTTGGCGCCATATAGTTCATGACCCCGCTATCTGCTTCTTAAAATGTCTACTAATTATGGAATTACTTTATTATAACACGTTACTTTATTTATATAATTGAGCGAAGCTCTCTACGAGATACGTTTCTGCATCCTTTGTGCAAGCATCAATGCAAAACGGTATATCCAAATTTCCAAATTTTGCACACTGATAGACATCATCATCGTCATCATCATCATCATCTGGTGGTGGTTTAAAAAAAACAAAATAGAAATAAAACAAATTAATGCAACAATAATGTCTCATTTTTGAACAATACTTGAAGACAGAATGCGTTGACGTTTTGTAAATGCAACTATGGTGCTATTTTTATTTGCTTCGCTCAATATTTTTTTTTTTTTTTTTTTTATGTTATATGTTAACATACCGAGATTTTGCGAGCGCAGCGAGTCAAAATTAAGGTCTGGTTCGTACTCCTAGTAATAATGGGTGAATATCTTGAAGTTTCTATCTCTGCTAATAACAAAACTATGAAATATCAAATAATATCTAGAAATCTAAAGGCACAAAGAAGTAATGTATATTTCAAAATGCTTTCATTAATCCCATCACTATTACCATAATGAGCATATCGATAAAATGCATTAGTGTCGCGCTCATAAACTGTTATTTTGATGACGACAAATACATTTTATTAACTGTTGGACCTCCCGCTGGGAGGAGCACCCTTGTCGCACTCAACGTTACAGGTAACTTGTTTCGAAATTGTGCACTTTTATTTAGACAGGGTTCCATCGGAGCGCTCCTTTTGACTTAAATGCTCGCGTTCTTGAGCGACAATAAGTGCAGTTGACACCTGAGTGTAGTGATGTGCACGGGTCGATGAAATTATACGATAATATTAAATAGACTTAAAAAGTATTCATAATATGAATAAAACTACTAATATTACGACGAGGTCCAGATATTCTTATTGTAAAACTATAACTAAGACAGAAAAGATATGGCTTTTGTACGAAGACCTTTATAGGTTTGTAGCAACTTTTCTGTTTCCACTAGCGTCTGAAAAAATATCAAAATAACGGTTTATTTTAAATTATTTAAATCAGGGTTACTGTTAACAAGTCTAGAGATTACAATTAAATAATGCATATAAACTTGCAAATTAAACAACCTAGTCACAAATTATCGATACGGCGCCTCACTATCAGTAACCGGTCAGTTTATGTTTCGTCCGCGGCAGTTAACCCTATCTTTACGAGCGACTCTAAACATAAGTGTCTTTCCGAACTTATTTATTTTTATCTCATTCCACTTTTTAAATTGAATCCGTGATCGCGTGTGGCGCTCTCGAGACAATAAAACTGTCAATAAACTCCTAAACTTGCATGAATCATCGACCGTTTAATAAAACATCGATTCATCATATTTATATACAACACTACAACACTAGTCGTAGGCTAACATCTTGACCTTACTGTCATATAGAATAAAAGATGGCCGCCATTGTTTCCATAATTGTCACAGCGTTGAGTGAAACTTTACGTGTACAAAAATAGTAATTAATATAATTAAGATATAATAGAAACAAACAAGCATTATTTGTTGTTATTTAAAACAAAAAGACATTATAAATATTAAATAAAAATACAATTAAAAAATTAAAAATGATAATAAATTATTCTTCTAGATACTACATGAAACAATATATTATTATATAATAAAAGCAATAAGTCGATTAAAATACTAATATCGCACTGTAAGGGTTGTTAGTGCTTCAACTATCATATTTAAGTTACTATTTTAGGGGTAACTAGTGCTTAGTTAGTTATATAGTAATGGCTGCACTTCCTTCCTACAGGATCTATGCTATTAGTACAATCCTGTTATTAAACAGTAATGAGTTCATCTTTCTTTTGTGGCTTCTAATGAAATGATTGGGGGAAGTTATCATTTTCATTCAATCATTAAATTTGCTTGTTTTCGCGTAATAATAGTGTAGATAATTTAATTTAGCTGATAATAAAAATAATAGTTTATAATTATGTATAATTAATTATAAAAACAATAGCTTTTTAATACATGTATTTTCAATATTAATTGGTTGAAGTAATGTAGACACTAATGGCGGCCTTCGCTCACTTGAATGACAGCTCCTAATTGATTTTATTTGATGCTATAATGATTACAAAATCAGTCTTAGCTTTAAAATCATAAAGCACGTAAAATATACTAAATATTATTTAATATTTTTAAATTATACACATATTATATTAATTATATATAATCTATAATTGTTTTTCTTTATAAAAAATGTCAAGTCATGGCAATCAATTATTAAAATAGATCAGAACTATACAAATATTATTGTAAATATGAAGCAGAATAATTTGCATTTTTAATAACTTGAACTAACTTTCAATAGTCGAAGGTCTAAAGCTTGCAGCCAACATCTTGAGAATTACAATAATATTAAATTTACTCAAATAATAATATAAATATATGTTTTATAAAATATATAAAATAAATTAATTTTGCAGAACGAAAAGCATATTTTCTGGTTAGCAATTGCACTTTCTGTAATTGTTATAATAAATATTGTATTTGTGAAATGAGACATATTTGACATAACAGCCCGCTAAAATATTGTAGAATAGACAAGTAACGTTTGTCACTCGGCTACGGTTTGTCGTAAACAGTTATATAGTTATTTTGTTGAACTTATTGTAATTAATATGTTGTCCGTCACAGCTTCAAGGTAATAAACCGGGGTCTATAATCTTAAAGCGATTACTTCAATAATTGCTCTACATTTTTCCCGCCATTTTAGTGACATATTATTTAAATTGTAGTATTTATTAGTGCGGTTTTCCGCTGGTTTTAAGTTGTTTAGAAAAATTAGACATTAATTATATATTTGTGTGTTTTTTATAATTAACACACAAACCACTTGTGTTATTATTGTAGATTAGTTATTTTTATTGATTTGCTGTACGCTTTTAATAATATGTTTGTATACGTAAGTAATTCAAGTTAAATTACTAAATGAAGCTTATGATATAATTTTTAGTTTACTTCGAATCCAGGTAATTATAGTTTATTGAGAGTAAATTAATAATTATTACCAATATTATAAAAAGTAAAAGTTTTATAATTAGTAAAATTTCTTAATCTTTGTAAACTAGGAACTATTGTTAGTAATTTCTCTCCGTGCCAATATCATGACACGAGATGTTCCCAGAGATAACAATTATAATTTTATAATTAAGAGAGATTATTAGGAATCGATTTTTTTAATTATAAAATTATAAAAAAATATTACAAACTTTTTTTATTGAAAAAAAAAATGTCTCAAACCTTTTTTCACATAAAAAAATATCGTAAACATTTTTTTTACATATATTTAAAATTGTATGTATATCTCGTAATAATGAGGTAAATATATATAATCTTAGATCTGTCTGTTCTTATTACAGGTAGCGGTAACAATAACTTTCACACAATTACTTTACATTTTTCTTAGTAGATGTAAGATAATATTAACTGTTGAAGAAGCAGTTTGTATTACTATCTACTTCTGATAAACAAAAAATGTTTCTTATATATGACACACGGGAAATACACACATTAATAATGAAACACGCAGAAAATTAGGAAATTACGATTTCATAATTAAGTCATATTTTTATATATATTATTATTGGTTTGTACTCACGTAAATACTATCGCCATTTGTGAGTAGTTCACGCCGTGATTCCGCCATGATCTAAATTCATAAGGGCCATTAGAATCGAAACCAATACTTTCCCAATAGTAATAACATGAGTAAAGCCGGATGATTATATATAATAATCATATATCACGAAAGTATGAATAAAGTAATATTTGTTATAACTCTATAAATAATGTTAAATCCGACTCAGATATTAACAATAATTCATAGTCAGTATTTGATAGCAAACTACGTTTACTCACGCGACTTCACTTTCTTTAAGCTGTCTATACACTATATTGTGTACTAACTCACTGTTTGATAAATAGTGAGGTCGAACTATATGACAGTTAGTGCACTAACAGGATCGCTCTAAATGATCTAGTGCTTAGTGTTTGTATAATATATTAAAAACATATTTTTTTATAACAAAACATTTTACTCAATATTAATAATAATTGTTATATATAATAAAATGTACATCTTTTAGTTTGTCTGTTGCATCGTATCTAATTTTTTTTGGTATTAAGATTATAATATATTATTACAATAATCTTTCCCAATTTAAAAGAAAACTATAAAACCTGCTATAAATAATATATAACTATCTGTCTCTATCACGTTATCTCCTAAACCAATACACTAATACAACATTAATTCAATAAATATATTATTTATGGTCATTATAATATTATATGTAATTTATTATGTATAATTAATATTTTCTTTTTAATATTAAATATTTTGCGAAACGAGAGATCCTTATAATTTTATTACTTTAGAAAGACATAAATATTATTTATTTCATAAACCTGTTCCTCCACTGAAACAGTTATGTAAACAATATATTAATAATATATTATATTAATTTAGCTACTGGTTAGAAAAATAATAATTTGATTTTTATTTATAATAATTTTATTTATATTGATAATGGTAAGAGTTGTTTTTTTAAATTTAATATTAATTTTAATTATTATTGGTATATTTATGAGTAGTATATTAACACTGGCGTATAGCCTTCCTCATGGAACTGTCTCACATAATCAGAGTCAAACCAGACAATTTCGAAGATAAGCGCGTTTAAACAAACAAACACACTTTTTTATAATATTACTATAGATAAGGATTTCAGTATGATACTATTGTTACTTTTTTTATATAAGTATAAAGATATACCTATAAAGTTTATTAACGACAGCCAATACGTTTTACAAGAGGTCACAGTTTCGAATCCTACTTGATAAAAATTATACATACATTAAACAAATATTAATTAAACATATTCATATATATTACAAATTAATTGCGAATTTGAATAGCTTTTGAAATAAGCTTTAGATTAGTTATAATATCAATGAAATATTAATTTAAATATCAGATACATATATAATATATACATATATATCATTTGTACTCGGCGTCAGTGTGTAAAGCGCCTTACGCAAATTATTTCTCCATCATCACTAAATATTCATGACACCATAACCAGAGCTGGTCATGGTGTTCTGACTACTGCTGCTTCTATAATTATGGACTAGATATATTGTATGATATATTATATGTTAATATAACTACTTCTTTTCACTAATTATAGAATTAAGAAATTCCAATCCGCCAACATTTTATTATGTATATGTTATTGTATGTGGGTGAACAATTTATATATTATCAGATATATAACTTATATATGTTTCTAGGATGCAAATCCTTCTTCAAGAGGTCAGTCAGACGGAATCTCACGTACTCCTGTCGAGGAAATCGGAACTGCCCCATCGACCAGCACCACAGGAACCAGTGCCAGTACTGCCGCTTGAGGAAATGTCTCAAGATGGGAATGAGGAGAGAAGGTGAGTGACCTTTAATCATTAACACACATACACACAAAGCTGGTGACATAAACAAAAAACTTTTCTTCAGTTTAAGATCAAATAACATCAAAATAATTAAAATTATATAAACAAGTTAAATAAGTATATAATTTGTACTAAACTATAATTTCGGTATAGTCACTATAAGGTCACAGCGTGTACCTTATAATGACATTCAAGACCTGTTACTGAAGGCTCTATACTATGTAACTACTAATTACTTTATATTATATTTAACTTTAAAATATATTTTGTATCTTATAATTATATTGCTATAAAATTATACAGCACTTACAATGTATATATCATAAATATTAAGATGAGGATTTTTTAAAAGTTCATTGAACTCTATACAATATAATATATATATATATATATACAATTAATTAATCTTCTTAATTAATTTCTTAGCCAGTGGGTCTAGTGGTTATAACACTTACCTGAGGAGTCAAAGGTCTTCTATTCGATTCCCACGCGGGAAAGTTGTTGGAGTCTGGATTATTTAAACCCTCTGTTTCACAAAATTTCTTTAGAAATAAAACATTTTTTTACAGATTAAACTCGCGTATATTTTGGTTACATTTTCATTTTAACCCGACGTTTCGAATGCTTTGCAGCAATCGTGTTCACGGGTAGACGAGATTTCTTTAGTTAGACTTTCCTATAAAAATATTAAAAACCTTGAAATAGATTTATGCCTTTTATAATATCAACGGCCTAGATGAGAATTAGTTCTTGTCCTTACAAGAAGCTGTATTTAGATAATTGTCACCGTCATTAGTTAAATCATTAATCATTAACTGACTTATGAAGGCCACTTATAACATACTATGGATTTTAACAGGTTATTGTTTAATGACGCCCGATTAATGATATTAATGATATTAATGATTGATTTTTAATAATATCTAACGATATAGACATTTTTCTATTTTGTGACTATCAATTTGTTCTTTCTATATGTTTTGAAATTCTTAAAGTTAGTTTTAGTAACCTTGAGCTATAACTTATTAACATATAGTTTAGAAGCTATAGTCTGTTATAACATAGTAAGTTAAATAACTCATAAATATATTTGTAACGTGTTGTAAAAAGCTTAAAGTTGACATTTTCGTTTCACAATAACAATGCATAGCTGATTTGAATGTTCAAGACGATGACTTACGGTCCATACAAAATAACATTACTAAATATTTTAAATTATATATTACAAAATATCAAAACAGAACATTGTCAAAATAGATACAGCACATGGAATTCCAATCTCAAAAGTATTAATTTCTTGGAGGGCGAGTGAAGTTCATTACATGACCCGCCGCGGGGTCACGGTGGTACCACCTGCCTGCTTTGCCATTAGCTTTATGGCGTTTTTATTTTCGATTTTAGGTTCTCATTTAGGTTATAAAAATATCGATTTAATGCATTTAGGAATGTAAATATAATATTAAACGTATTTTATTTGTAGCATATGCTTTGAAACAAATAATAATATTTGGGTGATAATAAACAGGTTTTAGATACTCTGGTCTATGAAGGTATCAGCAAAATTTTATAACTAGTCGAAATATTTTATACCAACGTAATCAGAAATGATAACAGATAGAAACATAAAAGTTTCTTGGCACAGCACAGCCACCATTACAATCCCTTCCTCCTGATAAAGGAGACCGGAAAGGACAAGTAACCTGCTCTCAATTCAACCCTTGAGCACCCCATCTCAACCCTCACCTCATATTTTGTCCACCAAACGATTTGTTTGCTGTCAACAAACAATGAAAAGGTGCAAAAGGTCCTTTTTTATATGAGATTAACTGTTAATAAAGAATAAAAAAAGTATATTCTTTTGTGATTTCATAATCGTCTTAAGCATCAACATTAGAGATGCAGCGAGATTACAGTTTCTTTGTGATGTTTTTTTAATATCAAATGGTGTTTTGTAAAACGTTTTAGCGGTTGAAAGGGACCATTCAGGAAAAGCTACCACCGCCTTTGATCTGATACAGATATGGTTTTTGATTCCATTGGTCATTCTTTCAACAACACCATTGCTATGATAGTGTTTTATCACGCGCGATTATCATCGCCCGGATCTGAACAATGCGTTTGACTTACAGAATAAGATTTTGTATCTCTAACTTATATATCATTATTTTGGTCAATATCTATGACGAAATAATATGGAGATTTTTCAGTTCTTCTTCAAGGACCTATTTTAGAGCCGTTTTAATATCTGATGTTTGAAAGTCATATAAATATGACATACATAAACACATTTGAATATTTAGATCTAAGGCATTTAATAATAAAAATTAATGCTATTTCTTTTGTTACCAGACAATATATTGATTAATTAAGCACATCATAAACCGGTTTATTAATAAGTGCATAAATTGTAGCAATACAAAGAGTCCCGGGTTCGGGAGTAACTCGCGACGTGAACAAAGGTGCCTTTTGTTTAGCGCATCAATCACTGCCTACATTGTTTGGAATATCTTAATAAGTTTTTGTACCGGACCCGGTCATTTAGATATATTTTTGCTATGATACTGTAGAGGGGAGCGAATTAAATTTTTACATATTTTTTTAAAATTTCAAATGTATTTATAGTTTTATATATATTATTATAATTGTCTTGTATATTACTTCAAACGGAGAGATTTTAAAAAAATATATATATTTCTGTCTATCTCTATTTAGCTTTGAAATTGATTTATTTGAAACACCAACTATGAGGTGGCGTTATCCGTCATACCGCGATATCGTATTTTATTCAATCAATCCTTGCGCAAAATCCATCATTTGCGAAACGGTAACCATGAACAATGCTGTCTTTATGAAACCCACAAGACTTGTCAAAAATATCATGCATCCTAAGCTATTCCCAGGGGTTGCAAAATATGGCAATGTTTGCATGAGTTATTATTTTTTCTATGGCATAGCGCCTTGCATACGCCCATACCAGACAATAGGAATGTCAAAAGGATCAGCATTGCGTTTTGAGGAGGGTGTCAATTTGCGTCTTGGGCCAGGTGTGGTCATTGTTGTCCAACTGACCGTAAGCCCGGGTTGTTTGTGTTGGCCCAGTCTAGTCAGCAAACATTGCTATCGTGAGAAACTCAACGTCTTGACCAAAGCTGACCGCTACCAACTAGTACGTCCAACTCATCTGACTTAAAGATTAATTTTAAGTTAATCGTCTTTACAATCAGTAGGATTCGGAATTACGAGAACATCTAAAACGGTAAGCCCACTTTGCCGCGCCACAGTATAAGATGTTATCGTTTCTTGTGAGCATAATAACTGTGACATGTTTCTTACGATGCTCCAGGGCCGCTCGTAATGGTCCAAATTCTGGGAAAACTGAGTCTCACTATCCGCGTCCGACATTAAGATACCATCGTCGGTTACGTGCCGACGCATTCCCACGGCCATCGCGAAAAACCCCTAACATTAATCAGTAGACAACCCTTACCGGACATCGGTCAAGACCTAAACTTATCGAAAACATTAATTAAAAATGAAGAAATAATAGACCGGTTCCGATTCCTTCGGTCAAACGTCTGACCCTCGGGACCTGCTGTTACTGGTTCCGGGCGTCGTAAGCTAATTATGTTTCCGCACATTGTCCGTCCATTTGCATGTGAATTTGGGGACGAACTACAATAGCAACCTCGCTAATCTGTTGGCAAAAGGTCTCATTCCGGTCGTAGGTAACGTACCCTTCAATGGGCTGTTAGAAACTTGATAGTTTTAACTATAAACATTGAATTTAATGTGAATGGTTAATAAATATCAGGTTTCATGTGATTCCGCTGCGGTGTAACAAATTACAAGCCATCAACACCATCTAGCCGGAAAATAGCTTCACTCCACTAACCGTATAATAACAAAAATTTAAATACACATAATATAAATAATCTTTTATGGGTTGAAATGTGTCTATATATTGAACAACAAAGCAGTATCATAAAAGGCACTCGAAACTCATTTCTGACACCTCGTAAAATCGAGAGCGAAATGGAATCAGAAAAGGAAGTAAAGTGTAAAAATCATTTGTGTCGGATTAAAAAAGGAGCTAGCAAACGAGCGTGAGATGTACAGCACTATCAATCACCTCGTGATTTATATTCGTAGGGATGATGTATCGCTGGACCCCGACCGGTAAGAGGATTCGATAATTAACTTTTAAAATTTGACGGACGCCTTCATCCAGCGAGATTAACGAAATAAAATCAGCCATTAAGAACTTCAGAGCTTCGCGAAATATTTTCACAGATATGTAAATTCATATTACACAACGTATGATACTAAATACAGAATAAGCTTATGTTTCAAACTTGCACAAAACCTGTTCGCGAGGTATGCGGATGTCGCCGGTCATTTAAACAACAATTCATTTTTTATTATATAAGATTATTAGCAAAATCATTGGACTTTATAGATTGGTATCGTCTTGAATGGAAATACTGATGTTTGTCAAAACCATTCATCAAGTGGAATGTTCGAGACACTACAGCATGTTATAGAACGTCAAAATATTCACCTACAGGGGGTTACTTCAATGGTCGTTCCACTTGCCAGGCCGGGAATCGAAGGTGGACCCCCGCTGCGCGGTCGGCGTGCACCTAACGAACTAAGAGGTGATTTATTAGAGCGGCCTCCAGTCTCATGTTCTAATACCTTCGTGACGTGTTAAGATTTTTCCCTTCATTTGATTATGATTAGTCTTTATTGCTTGTTATCTGTTTAATTTTTTAAATAAGTTATTAAGATATGATTTTAATTTGTCACCTTACATATTTATCGAATGTTTTCATCGCAGCGTGATAGTTAAGTATGGGGTCTGTTTAAGTCTGTGTTAGATCGAGGGATTAGACATTTATGATAGAATTTCCTGCCGGTGAAATTTTCTCAGGCTCCAGCAAGCGTATAATCTCGAATACTTGAGCGGATAATGCACAGTTTGTATGTATATTGGTTACTGCGCTAGTAGTCCCAACTCACAAACCTGTTCGTCTGGTCGTGCCCTCTGTACCGTGGCTTACTATAAATTATATTTGTATACTATAGTTTCACTTTACGTTTTAAACTTACATCGATGATAAACCCAAATTGGAAAGTCTATAAGCTTCGTTTAAACTGATCATTTGGACCTGCGTGACAGACGCACAATGCCCAATGATCTGAGTTTACATACAAATTAGTCGTATATTCACAGATATTCTCTAAATTATCAGTCGCTGACGTACTTAATATACATGTGTCAAAATACATAATATCATGTAAGCTACGTCCGAGAGCCGTATTAATAAGTATTATTTAGAATTAAGCTTAGTATTCATCTCGTTCAGATCAGCGTCCATCATAACTTCAATCATCTGGTATATCTTGCGGGAAATTTCGTGAGGTCACAGTTTAGTATAGCGGTTTGGGCGTCTCGAGGAGTAATATTTAGGAGAGAGCTGGATAGCTTCTCTCTCTGTCTAACGCCGACCGTTCCGTGACCTCGCAACTAATCACATATCAGTATTATGATTATCGCGAGCTTCTCATACTCTGGTCACTGACTCCGTGCCTTTATTCATGCACGATATCTTCAAATTGCATGAGCTTTCAATATTTAAAGGAACATTGAACATGTAATTACATATAACAGGTAATATTAATATTAAAATCATTAGTCTCGTTGACGTAGTTCGAGCTCTGCCTGCAGCTGACCCTGACACAAATCTTCAGCGAGGTTTAATAATTTGGAAGTAGTGAAGCTAATACTAGCGAGGAATGCCTCGCGCACGCGTCTCAATCACTTAATACAAACATTAGCATAAATCTATAAATTTTATCTGTTTTCGATAAATTTAATTACTTGCTAGTATTTTGATGTTTTCCGGTTACAGTAATGTGTTTAGATATGCACGAGGTGGGCGGTTTTTACTTTTTAACTTTCTATTTTGATAGCAATTAAGGAATTCAGTTTTGGACTTATCACAGGCTTCTGATACCAATCGATTGTGTCATTTCTCATTGAATTAACTTTCTACTTCATGATACATCTGAAATATTATAATAGTAAGGTCTATAACTCTCTGATCGTAATGTTATCAAAACAACCGTTAGATGAAGAAAAGATGTACCATCTGTATGTTGTCGGGTCACCATTAGTTGGTGTGTCCGGACAGACGCGTGCTGGGGCTTTTGAAAAATATACAACATAAATAACAGATTATCTACTCGTGTGAGACGTAACAAGATACGGAATTAAAAATAAATACAATACATAACGAGGAGAGACAGACGACATTATATATAACTACTTTATTAATTCTACTAATATTATAAAGAGGAAAAGTTTTTTTAAAAGCGCTAATCTTTGTAATTACTTGATATATTTTATAAGTTATTTCTTATGATAAGAAAAGTTTGTTCTGAAGGTTAGCTAAAATTAAGCAATTACTTTTAGATATCTTAATAATAAATAAAATATTTCTTCCGCAGGTGAAACCGCGTGTACAACTAGTTTGATATAAACTAGTTGTTACAAAAATATATAAAACAATATATTCGTTTGTCCGTTTATTCCCGATATGTCAGATATTGCTTGTAATAAGATGATGACTTCAGAATGGTTTTGCAAAATGGAAATTACATTTATTAAGATATAAAATCATACATTAATAATAGATTTTCGTCCAAGTGATTATGTTACGATAGCATCACATAAAAATCAGTAATTGCATCATTTTGAACGTTTCTTTTTTGCACATACGGAGCTGGCCCCGTATATGTTTCAAAAAAAATAAAGAGGACAAAAAATTTCGTATTATTTTGCAGTCAAATGAGTCATTTGCAGTCTACAGTAAAATGAAAACAAAGTAAAACTTGTAAAAATTCTTAAAATATCTGTTAAATAACTCGATGTTTCGCGGACAACTCGCTAGTATTATTATAATAACAATACTATTTAATAATTCTGTGTAAACTGAGTTAATATTTAGTGTAATAAAATGTTAATTGTAAGCAATTACTGTATTATTATATATAATTCAGTAACACATTGTTGTTAGTCTGTTTTTATTAATATACTTCTACTAACTCAATTAACTCGTTCGCTAGAAATCCGTTACCGCTGTTTAATTGATTTTAAATTACAACACGTACAGACCGAAATTAACATATGTAAACACGGGGTTTACTAATTACTTATATAATATATAATATAATATATATATATATATATATATATATATATATATATATATATATATATATATAATATAAAATAGAACAGTTTCTTTGTTAAAGCGCTAATCTTCGTACTACGGTTTGGAGTTTAATTTTTGTTCTTAGTTATCCAAATAGTTAACAAAATGGTTCATACGCAGGTGAAACCGCGAGTAAGAGCTAGTTGCTAATAAAATATAATAAATTAATAAACATTGACACATTAAAAGATGATTTAAGACTTATAATATATTCCAGGATATTACTAAGATAGACTGTTTGTTTAATCGCGTGTTGTTCAGAAATAAAACTAAAAAATATGACCATCAAAAACTACTGCTTCTAAAGACACACACACACGAGGCAGATAGACACACAGACGAGAATATTAATAAGTAACTAGCAATGTTTACCTCATTGTTGGGAAATGATAAATTAAAGTATTTTAACATTGGTTAGGAAAAAATATACGTAATTGTGTAATAATAATGAAGATGGCGCTGACGTTCTTCACGAACACTTTAGATACAGTCGAGAACACAATACTTAAAGCTTATTTGTATATTAATTATTAATAAAAATGTTGTATTAAAGGAAAATTTTATGAATTTAAACACAGAGAAAATTATGGATTTTTTTTTGAACATTTTTTATTTAATTTTAAGAAAATTAAATAAATATTTTTTTTTACTATACAATAATTTGCTTAAATAGTAAATATTTTTAAACACTTTTCCCACCGACAGTACCGCGGCATCGACAGATCTCTTAAATGACACGACAGATTGTTTCCACCACTAAATCTGTGCCAAGAGCATCATCGCTCCTCATCAATTTCAACTCTAACACTATCACATAAAGGACATTTTAATTTAACATACTTACATAAAATATATCACCACTTACGCGGGAGGAATACTGAGTATTATGATGTTATTGAATTTTGACTCTTATTACTATTAATAAAAAGAGCCATATATTATATGTTAGGACAGACCACTTATCACGTATATAGGTTAAGCGTGAACAGATTATGTAAAAACTTTTGTAATTTTATAGACACAAGTAAACAAACTTAGAAAACATCTAAATACCTATTTTTTGGAATTTTAGACCAAAAAATTTTTGTTTATAACTCATCGAACTTTTATTAACTTTTTTTTTTAAGTTTGTATAAAAATATATATAATTTATGTCATAATTCAAATCTTACAACATAACAAAATAACTGAAAAAAAAATATATATATATATATATGTATATAAAGTTATTTTGTCTTATAATACTCATGAATTATTAAAAGAAATCACTTAATACATTTGATAAAAAGTAAATTTTAAATAAACATTATATAAAGAATGTAACAAATGAATATATTATAATAACACCAACATAATTTATAACATACATATAGTTTATTTTACATAATCCGATGAGCGATGCGCACGCGCAGGCGCCGGAGTGAAAACTTAAAAATGAGACTGTCTCATGTAAATGAATGCTAATGGACACTTATTAACTATACGCAGTCTGTCTGTCCATTTACATCTAACTCTATTAATAAATTGAATCCAAATACTTAAAGAACCAATCGCTGTTATGTTTTTTCACCACTAAATCGATTATTTATTAAATTATTCTACAAACATACATAAAATCAATAAATTACTAAATATAAAATCTCCACAGATTATGTAATGACGTTTTAAAATACCAAAGAGCTTAAAAGCACAAACAATATAACTCTATGTATGATATTTGTGAGGCTGTATGGACGCACCATGTGACTGCTCTGAAATACTCATCCTGTAATTACTGTAATTCATACAAAAATATTAATGTTACTTATATTGTATTTAATATGTTATTTTTGGTCTTTATTTTATTTATGTTTAATAATTTCTTTGTTAAATATTGCTAATTGCGTCATATTCTATGATATGAATTACTTGATGGCCGATTGAGATTGAATGTTTAGTGTTTGATTCTACAGATTCCTGATTCGAGTCTAAGTGAAAAGTTTTCTTAATATCAGTTTGTGACACCGTTGTTTTTTTTTAAAGAATTTTTAAAGAAGTAAGAATCGATTTACGAGGAATTCTTAGTAACGTAATAAATCGCTGTATATCAACAGAAAGTCAATAAAACTAGTAAAATCACTGAGAAGAGTATCTATTAAAGGAACAGTAATGTAAATGAAATAAAAACGAATGTCCATCTTTTTATTAAAAGTAAAACTCGGCTCGTGTTGTTTCATTCGTCCCGCTCAGAGACGCCGGGATGCTTCACAAGCTTCACATTTTTGTGTATTTCCGAACTCGTACACTTGTCAGGTTCTGATGATCAGCTACGGTTCTGTCAGTCACGATTCCTTGTACTTCATATATTTTTTGCTGACGCCAAAATCGTGCACGTGCGAACAAGATCTAAACTCAGTGAGAATCAGATATCTGCACTGTATTAGTATTTCAGATATCAAAATATGTTTATTTTCTTACTATCGATAAAATAAAGTATTTTAAATAAACAATTAACTAATTTTTACGCTTTTCCACCTGTACCATGTAATTAACAATCGTGACAGATGACATTGATGTCCGCGCCTCGTCACGCGTCAAGAGACCATAGACAATGAATGAGAACAGACCAAAATACACAACTCTACAGTCTATGGACTGGCTATTTTATATTATTAGAATTGATTAGGTTTGATTGTTCTGAAAATTGTAATCTTATTAAAAAAAAGTCAGAAAAAATATATAATTCTTTACTTTCCTACGATTTTAAACTACTAGTATTGTTTTTAATATTGTTTTTAAATGATGAAAAAAGTATATATTAAAAGTAAGCAAGTAGTCCACGGTCGTAAAGGTCAAGCACGGGTCATAATAATTTAAAATACATTAAAATAAGAATTGTTGAAGCGAGTATGGCGTGTTCAGATGAAACTTACTATTTATTTTAAACTTTTTTAAACTTAGATGTAGTAATGACATTTATATATACTTGTACTTCAAATCGTAAAACTTCATGTTTGTATACATTATGATAGATTCATCAAAGCACGCAGGGAGCAGCTGGCTCACTTTGCCAAAATTATGTTCGGTGTACCAGAGGTCGCAGGTTCATTCTCCGTTTATATTAATTCCTGTGGTATTATCTCGACCCCTTAATCTATGATACTAGTTTCCAGTAATTGGCAACAATAAATTTCATATATAAATCGATTTACAAAAGTAGC
Organism: Mechanitis mazaeus; assembly: GCA_959347395.1. NCBI lineage: Eukaryota > Metazoa > Arthropoda > Insecta > Lepidoptera > Nymphalidae > Mechanitis > Mechanitis mazaeus. The sequence continues at coordinate 12,393,579 of OY365754.1, forward strand.
TAAGTATTGTTAAACAGAACAAAAAGGTTATCACAATAAGTTATAATATATATTGTACATTAAATGAGTTACTAACTAACTGGCCAACGAGATAGCCTCGATCCATAACACGGAAAAGTATACGTAAAATCTTTAAAACTATGGAAACATATTTAACTCATTAACTATAGTATATTTGAAATTAATAAATCTTATTAATTTAGTAATTGCCCAATTTATAAAGCACTGTTTGTTATAATTATGTTTATTAGCGGATTTATAGCTTTTTTACAATACGATACAAGTGCGTTAGATGTAGACTTTAGTAAATTCATATTAAGTTAAGATGGTTTCTTTATTTCTTAAAACATATATAAAGTAAGTATAAAGTAGTAGTATAGTATTGTTATTCTTGGAGTAGCAAATGAACAGTTGTAATATTTTCTTCGCCTGCTAGTTACTGCTCATAAATAACATTATTACCGTTTGTAATATGAATACTAATTTCTATATGTTATTTGTTTTTACTCGCTCTTAAGCTTTAAGTAAGACATCACTTGAAGCGTTAAGTCTGAGGCAGTTTTATATATTTTTTGTTTCGTGTAAATGATAATCAGTTGGTTTCGTTACATTGACACCAAAACAATATTGCACGTTGTTGGTAAAGGCTGGTTTGATTCCTGCGACGATTGTTTATTTAAATCTAAACGGGTGGATTTCAGAATTTACATTTAAACAATAGACTTGGTTGCAACATTGCCTAGACATGAATTATGTAACAAGAAACTAAACATTACATTATATTCTTAACTTTTTGTACAATTTTATTCTTAAATGTCGTAACTATTGACTAAAACATTTTCTTTTGTTTCAGCTGTCCAAAGAGGCCGAGTGCCGCCATCTCAGTCCGCCGGCCTCGCTTTGCCGGGTCAATTCGCGTTGACGAACGGTGACCCAGCGGCGGGACTGAACAGCCATCCATACCTCTCGTCCTACATATCCCTCCTCCTTCGAGCAGAGCCCTACCCCACGCAGCCCGCTTCCAGATACGGCCAATGCGTCCAACCCACCAATGTCATGGGTATAGATAATATTTGCGAACTAGCAGCGAGATTACTGTTCTCCGCCGTCGAATGGGCGAGGAACATCCCCTTCTTCCCCGAGCTTCAAGTGACGGACCAGGTCGCGCTACTGCGGCTGGTCTGGTCGGAGCTGTTCGTCCTTAATGCATCTCAGTGTTCAATGCCCCTCCACGTGGCACCCTTGCTCGCTGCCGCCGGCCTGCACGCCTCGCCGATGGCTGCCGATCGAGTGGTGGCGTTCATGGACCACATACGAATCTTCCAAGAGCAAGTGGAGAAGTTAAAAGCTCTCCACGTCGACTCGGCGGAGTACTCCTGTCTGAAGGCCATCGTACTCTTCACGACAGGTAAAATTTTAGACAGCTTATTCGGGGAGGCGAGGTTGCTGTTGTACAGAGTTGCGGGAGCTTGTGCAGCTATTAATAACTATGGGGAGCTAGTTGTGTTGGTAAGAACGCATTTAGACGCGTATGCTGAGGCAACGCGGGCTCCCCAGCCTCCAGCCCCACCACCTCCTTCAGCAGCTTCCTCGGGGTATTATTCCACATTGGATGCATCGCTTGGCGTCAACTCCTCGTTATCTTACGGTAGCTTCTTGTCTCCATCGCGAATACCACCTAATTACACAAGTAGCCCACGCATGGACTCTGGTAGCTCGTCCTTTAAAGTCTACGATGGGAGTGGGAAGATGTTTAAGTCTGATCAAGGGGGTTGACGCGGAGCGATGTATATATAAGGAGATAAATAAGGTGACGGGTGACAGCGAATGCTTTTATATTTGCTCGAATTTCGGAGGTAGATGGCGTTACCGTAGCAATGTACCTTTCTAGAATATCTAGATTCAAAATAATAACTCTCGCTCTTCGCTCGGTACGGAGAGTTCGCGACTTATTGTTCTTTGTGAACTACTTACATGTGATACTTATAATGAAATTGATATTTGTTAGGCGGGCGTAGATCCACGTGCCGTTATTAGTTAAGATTAACTTATTAATTGTAAATAGTTTAATTAATTTATTTAATACATGCGTATAATTATTATATAAAATTAAATTGTTTTATTCAATTTCTAGTCTTTTAAGATTTCTAAGATTAGATATTTTAATTTATTTCATCCATTAAAGAAGGTAGTAAAGTTTCACTATTACGTTATGTACTATTAATATGATGTTATTTAGTATCGTAAACTATCGTTTTCTACAGCGGCTGTAAATAAATAAATGTCTTGGACATTATTTCAATATTACAACAGTATTATAATTTGTTTCATCAGCTATCGTAAAAAGGTTTGAAGATTTTAAACACAAAAGTCCCTTTATACGTCACGTCGTTACGTAATACGACAGTCGTGTCTAAGATTTGTCGTAAAATGGCCGACAATTTCACATATCGCAATGGTCATTCGGCGATTATTATGATGTTTATTATTTAAAATACCTATTACAATTTATGTTATGTATAAAAGAATCACATATTATTATGCCCCCTTCACATTATACGACTACTAAGCACTAAGTAAACTTAAGAATTTGTATCGCATTGTAAAAGGACTATTAGTGACAGCCTTGAACTCACCATTTCGGTTGTCAAATAGTGTTTAGTATATTAGATAATGTTATAGTTGAATGAATTAGTATTAAGAATTAACAAAAAAAAATGAATTTTTGTGTTAGAATTTTCGTATGAACTAGACAGTTGATTCTGGTAGACGACACGGCTGGGATGCTTCCGAAACTACACTCTGCTAACATACCGTACTTTGCCCTAGGTCCCATTATTATAAAATAACATACTTTTTTATTTAATTTATTACATCAATAAAAACAAAAAACAAAACGATTTCTGTTTGACCACGCCTTAAATTTAATATTATTTATGATCTCATAAGAGAAACTTATATCAAAATAGGCAAACTGATTCTAAGAAATGACAACCAATCGAGTCGTTTCCGATTCAATTTGAATTTTTTTGTTTATTAATGATTCTTTATCCTTTTCACATTCAATTAATGTGACAAGGACAGTATGACAACGTCCGCTGATTAAAGATTGACTCATTTTACCCGATGTTATTGGCTTGAAATATTCATTGACCAATCACAGCCGTGCTCGTGACTTAATGAAATACATGAATTTATTATCTTTTGAAGCACGTATTATGTCACTAACTACTTCTGCGTTTAATATTGTCTTAATATATTGTATTTATTGCTTATAAATTTTTAAGCTTGAACATTGGTTAGAACTGAGAGCTTAAAAAGTATAATGTATACCTTTGCTTTATAAAAAAAAAAAAATTGACATATGACTTATTTTCAAGCAATCATGCTGTCAGTTTTGGCGGCAATTTGTGTTTATTTTAATTTATTAAATTGATAAGATACTCCTTAATAGTGTGAAATAACTTTTAAATGTATTTATTATAACATTTAAAGCTTAAGAAGGAATTCACAAGTTCTTTCTCTTTTTTATTGGTGTTTTAATACAACAGTATTTTTGTGCAGTCTCTATAAATTTCTCAATAAAAGCTTTATAGTTTTGAGTTTAAACGTCAGTATATCTCGCGCTAAGCTGTGTTTAAGAAGAATTTATTTTTATTGTGATAATTAACACGGTATAGTGCTTTTTATTTATAGGAGACTAGCCGTGACTCGCGGCTCTATCTGTGGACGATTGATTTTATTTATTATTAATAATAAGTCTAGGAGCATAGTGCTAGATAACTTATTTCCACGTAACTGTCTATCATAACCACTAATATTTTTTTATTCTACCGATAGTTTCGAGGCTTGGCGCATTTAAATAAATAAAATTTTCCGCAAAAAAATGTCGTATATATATCTATTATATATCGTAGTAAAGCATCAACTGTTTTTTAATCTGTTCATGTCAGACATTAAAGAGAATATATATCAAAAATTTTTAATCATTTAAAAAAAAACTAAAATTTTATTTTTTAATATTAATATATAAATCCTGGCGCGTGTGTGTTATTTAATCTGTGTAGTTTAGTCAGTTAATATCTCGCGGGATCTAGCAACACTAGCCCGAGGTGTCATGAATATGTAACATAGATAATGGACGTCATAACTTTCTCTGGTACGTTGAGTTGTAAACTAATACTATACAGAAATCCACAGGACCTTAGACATGAGAACAGACCCTGCTGAAGTGATTTTGTGACATTCATAAAAAAAAAATATTTTGATATATTATGACCATAGTAGTAATTTTCTGTTGTTTCTAAATAAAAGAGTTTTTGTTCTTGACAATATTTTGGTAATTGAAAGCCTCAAGTACTTCGAAGTACATGATTTTTTTAAATTTATTATTTTAGTATATTCATAATAATATTAAACACACGTTCTATTATATCAGGTCAATAACCTTAGACACCTGCTGCGAATTTGTAGAAACGTAACATACCTTTAATCAATATTCACTAATTATTACAGTGTACCTTCGTTCTTAGCTATAATTGTACAGTTTATAATTATAGGCCTTATTGTTATAAGCATAAGGGCGTTATTTTTATTTCTATATTATGATATAGCATATTTTTAAATTTACAATAAATATTATCAATAAAATTAAATACAAAACCACAAATACCGAAAAAATATTTACAGACAGATAGAAAAAACTTATCTAATATGAGAAATTCGCCAATTTATTTACCGTCACGTACCATATAAATGTGCAATGCCACTCGTCTCGCTCGCTCTCGCGCTGTATTAGATGTGCGGAAGCGAGACAGTGTGTAGGTTCGTCGTAACGGTACAAAGTTCGTGACGTCGGTCCGCGGCGGGTCACGACTTCAAAGTGTCGGTCCGTCCCGGGACGGAGCAAGTTAGGAACGGAACGTATTATATGGAACATGGAACGGAACATTCCAAATGTAACAAAATTATAACACAAAATAACGAATAAATTTTGGAACGTTTTTTAAATAATTGAAAAAATATTTTTATTCGAAATATAAATTCATATATATTTGATTTAATTTTTAATATTTGATTTATAAATATAAATATAATGCTGATTTATAATATTTGGTTTAAATCGCATCAATGTATGATTTAAACCGCACTGCACTGAACACGACTCAACCCTTATGTCGTATATTTTCAGATTCTCAATATATTTTGCATTCATCTCATATGAAAACAATACTTCTACAAGTTGTGGTCTTATACATATATATGTTTACATTTATTATAGTAGTTATATTAAATAAATATAGTTATACAAAATAAATTGAAGAGTATTGAGCTTCTTGTGTATATTTAATATGAAAGAATACAGTTGTAAAGACTTAATTTCTCTCATTGTTATATATAAAAGTGTATGTCTGTCTGTATGTATGTGTGTCTATGACTCTATTGTGTGTGATTACTTGCAATTTCTATAAGTTCGGTATCGCCTTAAGCTAAATCAAATTGTTTGTTGACGCGAGGTATTACGAATATCCCGTGCTTTTAACATTTTTATAAATAGTTCTGTGAATTTTGTGTACAGTCAGCTCGTAAACAAAACATATTACAAAAATAAGAATAAAAAAAAGAACTAAAATTTTTAAAGGACATTAAAATATAGATGAAATATACTATGTATTATATTTTTTAAATATGTATTTAATTAAAATTATATGTTTTTGTTGTCGCTACTCTGACTCTATGTAACGTGGTCAAGAGCTGAGGATGACTGTGAGTTCGTGTGATTGAAACGTCTTCTGCAGACCATTATTTATAATTTACTCTACTTTGTTCAGATTTTGATATATTGATAACGATTTTACATTGTAATATAATATATTCATAAAAGCTAGTAATGTCATAGAAAATTGGCTAATGTTTTTTAACCTCTTAATATTAATTGTAATTTTCGCGTGTCAATTATTATTAAAAATTCCAAGTTTTTACATTGAATTCAGATATTTAGGGACTTTCTTACAATATGATGAAAATATAACCGAAACCTTGTCAACAAGGGCATATTATAATAAAACAGAGCAGCACAGATGCGTACCGAATCCCTCTGAGGTCATGTCATTCACGATATTAAAAAAAACGAAACAAATATGGCGAAAATTGAAATACTGCCATTGGGAACTTCACTCACCCTTCGACGCCTTGCTAATAACTGACTTTTAAACGATATTATACCTAATTATGTGCTATAAAGAGCTCAAAATATATTTAATAAATCTGTGAAGTTATAATTGTAAATAGTGTTTGATTGTGTTTGTGTCTGTGTGTCTGTGTGTCGTGGCTTGTATCGGGAAGGCTGCGGCTGATGAATGGGTGTGTAGATAAGTTTTAAATAAGGGTTAGGACATTTGTTTCTAGCCGCGTTCATCTTATCTGATCTGTGGAGCTTCAGGACACGAGGATCTTATCAAGGGATTTGTCGCACGAATGTGTCTCCAGACACTTTCACTGATACTTTTTTGTCATTTATTTTTGACAGTAATATTTAACACATAATACAGTTGTAACATTAAACAAAAATAAAAATAGTTATAGATAAAATTTAAAAAAAACTATAGTTGTTTAGTATGAAAGTATTATATATATTGATTTGTATATACTCTTAAATTATTACAATTGTGTTAAATTTAATTGGATTCGTTCACGGAGCGTAAAATAAATATTTTATTGAACATTGCCTATTGTTTTCAACTCGACTAGTTATTTAAAATAACTTTACAAGTGAATATATAGAAATTGGTTCATACCCTATATACATATATCATAAATATTTAACTAAAATCAAGTTAAACAAAAAGTATAGTTAATAACGAATAAAACGTATTACATACAATATTTTTTAATTATTAAAAATAATATTAAATCTCCTCTCAAAGTAAATGTGTCTTGTTTGAGAGCCCAGATGCTGTTTATGAGTTTTAGAATATTGTGAGATAAATTTTAATGTAAATATTTTAACTCAAACAATATATAACAAAAATATATATTAAATTTGTGTTTTTAATGTCGTTTTATCCAATTATTGTAATTTTAGACAATGATTGTAATATTATTTTTATTACGTATTATTATTCTATTATTAAATATGTAAAATATATTATTTTCTATTTATTATAAAAAAGTTTGATAATAGTATAAAAATCTTCTAAGTTTTTTTATATGAAATGATTATTAACGTTTTAAACTAATTAATTATAAAAGTAATATACACTGAAGAAACTCAATATTCGTTAGTTCAAAACTTAATAATCAAGCCCTCCTCCTCCCACAATGGAGGGGACAGACGTGTTCTTACCTCAGATAAGGCACAATGTCCAAGTTTGTAAATTGTAACATAGGATTGAAAGCTCCAACACAAATGCCTATCTTGAGCTTAGGCGTTAGGTGTTTTAGGAAGTCGAGATTGCGTCCACAACTGACGTTTTGACAGCTTTTTGAATATTGACGCTATAAAGGACCCAGCGGTTAGATTTAACATCAAACACATAATGTATCTTAAGATTAATTGAGCGAAGCTCTCTATGAGAGACTTTTGTGCGTCCTTTGTGTAAGCATCAATCAAAAACGGTATATCTGAAAATTTACAAATTTTACATACTGATAGACTTCAGTCTGGTGGTGGTTTTAAAAAAAATAAAAAAAAAAACAAAAAAAATGTAATAATGTCTTATCTTGAAAAATAGTTGAAGACAGAATGCGTCGACGTTTTGTAAATGCACCTCGCTTCGCTCAATATGCTAACACATACCGAGATTTTGTGAGCGTAGCGAGTCAAAATTGAGGTCTGGTTCGCGCTCCTAGTATAGATTTAACTGAGTTTATAATACACATCTATTACCAAACTATTACGTGACATTAAATGCTTAACTGTATTCGATGACATCGCTCGACTTAGCATAATATTAAATAAAGTGTACATACGTACAGATATACCTTTAAAGTAATATATATTTTTTAGGTTCTTTATGTGCTTGAAAAAAATAAAGCTTAAAATATATGTCATACATTAAATATGCAATAAATATTATACATTAAACTTATTAACGAATGGATAACATACTTTTTTTAAGGTTATGTAATTGCTTTGTGGTTATTTTAATATGAGTATTGTAAAATTTTCCACACGTATGTTTTCATATCAAATATTTACGTATCCTAGTGAACAAAACAGATTAAGTCGCCCACAATAATGTGACCTCTAATACCCAAACAACGGATTTAGAAATAGGAATGAGAGTACAGTATAGCAGGTCAATGTAAAGTGGTTGATAGTTTCATAAGTCAGCAGTTGTTGTTTACGGAGGTCTGGTTTTAGCTGACCTCTGGATGTTAAACGTACCTTAATAATGGTAACTATATTAATAACATTAAATTAAACAACGAATCTTAGAAAAGACAAATTCAGGAAGAAATAGTAAATAATATAAAAATATATAAAAAACAGTTACATTACAGATAATAAAAAATATATACAAAAAAATATTAATAGATTATAATATATTAATAGATACATTATATAATAATAATAGAAAAATATTAATAAATACATTATATAATAATCTTGACGGATAGACTGACAAAATACCAACAAATTTATATTATAAGTATTCTAGTTTATTCCTTTGAGGTCTGTAACACTAATAAAATATGTGTTTCACAATATATCCATGTCGTTAGAGAAGGAACAAGAAGGAGCACAAATCAAGCAGATATTCAATCTTTAGCACAATAACATTAGAATATCGCTCCTGATACCCAACTAAGGGGCTTAGCGACATTACACCCTTAATAATAGGCTCCATGGGTACTGGATGAGACATCTATCAAAATCTAACTATACTCGCAGATCATACTATAAAATATCTTACAGAAACAATATAAACACACAAAAAATATAAATATATTAAAGATTAAATAACAAACCATTTAATTTAGCAATAAATAATATATATTTCTATCATTTACCATATACTTTTATACAATTAATAAACATAGTTATAATCACAGAAATAAAATAATCCTAAAACTCTGTTATTGTAGTTGACTTCAGATTTGCCAGCTGTTCATATAAATCCAGGCACATCCAGTAAATCTAACCCTATCCCGATTTGTAAAGGGATACGGAAGGGATAGGTGAGGGCCTGCAGAAATTAAAGGATCCTAATGGTTATCTGTGGGATCGCGTCAGACGATGGAGCCTCGAGATGAATTTTAATGTTCGGCTTAGCGTCTGTTATCTCGTTACTTTTGAACTTGATATTCATTACATAAAACATTTCAAATATTTGATATATGTAGTATTTTCGAAAAACTCAGTTTTTCCTTCCGATCTGTCTGTCTGTATGTGTGTCTGTGTGTCTGTGTGTCTGTGTGTGTGTCGAATTTTATTTTTCGAATTTTGGAAAACTAAAGATATATTTGGAATCAGCATCTAAATGTAAGATTCACTTTTCAAAATTATATTGATTGTCCAACGGGAAGGTGGTCAGATCGGCCGCCGAAGTTACCGAAAAATGGAAAAAAATTTTCGAATTTTTAAAATTTAAAAATTAATTAATTAATTAATTAATTTAATTATTATTTTTTTTTTTTTTCTTTTGTTTGTTAATTAATTTGCGAGTTATAATTTGCCGATTAGGAGTTTTTCATAGCGGCAAGCTCGATTGCCGCGTGTCAGATGTTTTATATAAGCCTTGGTGTCTGTGAAGTTATAACTTACTAGCTATTGCTCGCGGTTTCACTTGAGAACGAATTATTTTATTTACTATTAAGATAAATAACAATAGAAACGTAATGATAGATATTAAATCAGAAATATTTTTTCAACTTCTTTCAGTAGTTTCGAATTACCTCGTTTAAACAAACAAACTTTTCAACATAGCATTAGTATAGTAATCAACTAGATTTCAGGTAAAAATCATATTGTTTTTATTTCATCAGAACCATGGCCTGTCTAGGATCTATGGTCGAACTATCTTTGATATGAATATTACTTCAATATCACTTTCTCTTTCCCACGATTTCTTTAAAATAATATTGTTCTACAAAGTATTGTACGATTTATTATCCTATAAAATCTAAAAGTAACATTATTGTAATATTAAAATATTTTTCTTAAAGTATAATAATTTTAATAGTACATGATTGACATGAAAATATTCCAAGATGATTATAAAATCTGAAAGGTAATAAATTTAAATTATTAATTATATCTATATACAAAGACTCAAATTTATAATATATAAGATCTATAGATTCCAATGTTCGTTCGTGTTCCAATGATTTGTCCTCATAACGCATGTATAACTAACCAGTTTGTTTTAGTGCAGTTAATAACAAAAACCTTGATTGATAATGTGTAGTCTGTTTCAATAATATTGTTTTAACTAGGAGCGCGAACCAGACCACAATTTTGACTCGCTGCACTCTCAAAATGTCGGTATGTATTAACATATTGAGCGAAGCGAGGTGCAAACAACACCGAAATTGCATTTACAAAACGACGAAGCATTCTGTCCTCAACTATTTTTCAAGATGAGACACATTATTATATATATATATATATATATATATATATATACATATATATTTTAAAACTACGACCAGATGTGCAAAATGTCTAACGGTGTGCAAAATTTGTAAATTTTCGGATATACCGTTTTTGATTGATGCTTCTACAAAAGATGCAGAAAAGTCTCACATAGAGAGCTTCGTTCAATATTTATTGTTTATATAAGAGGTAGTAATTCTGCAACTCTCACCCCGTCCTATAAATAGATCTACCGAAGAGCAATATTTATTAAATTACTATCAGATTATTATCACTAAGATATAGAATGTTCGTGACAAATTCAATATCGATACTCTTATCGATTTTCTATCGATATCGTGAATCGTATTCGATCGATATCTCGGCTCCCGGTTTATCTGTTTGTGGGGTAATTTGTAATGTTCAGACCATATTTTATTTACCCAGGGTAAGTATAAATAATAAGCCTTTAGACAAAGTAATAGTTAGTAAAGGTTACTTATTCACATTTTCTTCTCTTATAAGTATTTTAAAGGTATATAAATATTATAATATCTTAAAGATAACAAAAACATTCAATTAATCTTAATTTCAGGACATAATACATAAATTAATTTACTAAAAGAAATAAATAAAGTGACTCTTAATTATAAATATACCTGTAGTTAGGGGACTCTCACCCCTAACTCTATAATAATAGAAGTGAGATCCTCTCAGCATCACGTGAGGGTAGACAGAAAACTGTTCTCCTCAGATAAGATGTAATTTGAATAATTACTGTGTAAGTCATCGGAAGATGAATTTTCAAAACACCAACAAGTCGCTTGAGAAGTTATATTGTAACAAAATGATATGCATTTCATACCCTCGTATTGTATTACTTTATTACAAGAACCCAATTAATAACAAGTCAAAATATACAGATACAAAACTGATAAAAATTTGTTTAAACTTATAAATAGTAAATCTTTAAATATAGACAAGCCAAAAAAAAAGCAAAAAGTTACTCCCATAGGACACACTTGCATTTATTTTAGGACACGATTGCAATTATTTTAGGACACAGTTGCACTTGTTATTAAACACAGTTACAGTACACAATAGAAATTCTCTTTGAAGATATTTACCTGATAGTGTACTCCATACTATTGTTTGCGTTCAATTTATTTGCTAGATCCTAGATTAATAACGAGATGATCTTTGAGACGTGATCCCTGGTTTTGTTTTAGTTTAAATGTAATATTAAATTCAATTACTCATAGAGATATTACAGATTTATTATTGGAAATTGTTTAATTCATAAAATAAATGTATGGTCTGTAATAAAACCAACAATATAGTACCATTATATTAAGTGTATATTTATTAATTATCAGTACATTCTTACAAAACGGACTGACATATAAATAATGTTTAACAATACTCAAAGTTAATTACTCAAAAAAAACAACTCTATCTATCGGCTGTAGCGTACATATTTATACATTTACTATATGAGTGTCACAAGGTACAGGCGGAAGCGATTTTATTGTAATAAAAAAATATATAAAATAAAATTATTAAAATATTTTTTTTACAGAATTACTACATATAATACAAAAAAATAAGCAATGTTTTATTAATTATAAAATAATTGTTAATAATAACAAACTACTCTTATGGACTGTAATTATTAAATTACAATTAAATTGTAAAATATTAATTAATTATTTAATTAATATTAATAAATAACAATAGTTTTATTCTCATGACTGACTGACTGTCTGTCAGTGTGTCAGTGAGGCTGTCAGGTGTGAGCGCGCATGCGCAGTACTGACGCAACGAGTTGAGCCATGACTATCAAGACACGTTAGTTTTTATGTACTTTCCAAGTATTGTGCTAAATATAATATAATATTGTATGCACTTTGTATTTAGCGCAATATCTTGTCTATTACTGTAATGTGGGAAAGCTGGAAAGGTATCTCCGATCGAGATTTCGAGATAGTCTTAAACGTGTATCGTTAAACATCGTGGGATTTAATATGAACCTTATATATAACAGTGTTATAATTACTTGTTTATGATTCAGGATATATTTTACAAACGTTACGAACACGTGTACGAATATCTCATATAAACTTCATTTATTTTACAACAGCAATTAAATATCATAGACTTGGAACTCTTAGCTTTCTAGGAACTATCAATTCTTAGCGTAATCACATCATCAATAAAACTACCAACATTTAATATATTGAGTAAATGGTATTTGAGTCTCTTTCACAGTATCAACGGATCTCCAGAGCGTCTATTCACGATGATTGCGAGTAAATCAACGTCTCCGTATATGTATTACTGTCTGTGTGTTTGTGATGTGGCGTAGGCATCTTACCTAACCGATATAGTTTCCCAATCGTTTGAATAATGTTAACTTTATTATATGATCTATTTGCTTCATTAGGGACTGCCATTTAAAGAATATGTTATACTTTGATATTGTCATTGAGAGCTGAATAACCTTGAAATCTTAATAAGTAATAAGTTTTAGTATACAATAAAATATTAATATATCTAAAACAAAGGCGTTCCTGAAGCGAGTGTCCGTAATAAATCCACATTTAATACTCGCAGGCTTGCCTCAGTCCTCACGCCCCGCGCCGCCATCTCAGCGCTCCAACACTACCAATTAAAATAGTCATCAATTTATAAATCTCTGAATACACCTGACACGACATCTTTACATAGCAGGTTAATGTAGGTTCACACGTGAACCTCAGGTGAGAGCGATCCACCGGCGGCAAGGCCGACAAAATGGATCTAATTGAAAATAAGCTCACTGCAACCGTAATAAGGTCAAGATTCCCATGAACTCGCTCGTGGAGTACAATTAAGAAAGTATCCGATAAGACTCATCACTAATTTTACAATAAAGGACTTTATATATAGGGATGAGAGTTGGTTTTGCTTTGTCAGCAGCGGTCGGACCGGTTCGTTCGGTCGCGAACTTTTACCTATAAATTTGTGTCGGCTAGTGGCATGTAGCGGCGTGCGGTGTCTAGGATTTTATACTGTGGAGTCTAAACATACACTTGTAGCGTGTATCATTGTTAACATAGATATATAACTGTTGTATGTTTTAATATTAATAATATATAATATATAGCTTTTACTAGCTTTAACGAAGTTCCATCCATGGATGAAAAATTTTATTTACTATTAGTATTACTAAGCACAGCAGCTTAATGCTAGAAACTCTGTAATGTTCATGGACTAGCATATTGAGTATGAATTTTCCAAATCCATCCGGTAGTTTACAAAATCCTTCAATCAATCAAACAAACAAATAAAATCTTCAGCTTTATAATATTATAATATATATTATACATCGTACGAATCTGGTATTGTTATCTGGCATTTGATAAACTTATATTATTTAAATGTCCAACCGCGATCTCTTATAACTTAAACAGTTAATATGAAGGGAACTCGCATACATTTCACAACAAGTCAATTAAATATACCATCATTATTATATGCTAATTTAAAATAACTTTATACATTAATATATAATGTTTAAAATAGTTATATTGATTTGATAATTTAACTTAATTAAAGTTTGATTTCTTTTAAATAATTGTGATTACACGTTATTAAGATATCTGGTTATTCAATATAATAAAAATGTATACTTAATAATTATATTAAAATAGCCGAGTTTTGTATGTATAGCTACAAAACTAAAACTGAGACTCAATTGAAACTGTAATTAATGACTCAATACACTTAAAAAAAATTATATCGATATATTGATGATTTTTAATTGAAATTATTAAATATTATAAACGGGCTGAGTAAATAGGCAATATATTAATATTTTCTATAGAAAATAACACCTTTTAATAAATGTTAATAAAATTACTATTATGTATAGTTAAATACATTTTATAACTTAAAGGAGATTGTCAAAAGTATTTTTTTTCTAATACTTCTAACCAAATTAAAGTAAATAGATATAAATCATTGTAAATATATCAGGATAGTGATATATTTTTATATTTTTTATGTATGTAGTGTGAAACCGCCATTACTGCTAAGAGCTTATTCTATATGCACCCTACAGCTGTGTGACTCCCTTAATAAGTGTTAGGGTGAGGACACTGTGTGGGAGGTGGCGGGTTCAATGATATTTTATATAAAAAATATGTTTTATGACATGTATAACCAAAAATGAAAAATATATTATTAATTTAGTTAATTTTTAAGTATGATATTTTTGTATTTTTTTGGGTAAATATTATTGTACCCGCTCCCGCTGTCTCTTATGAATAGTCGCAGCTTAGAATGTATTACTTTAGCGAAGTAAGGGCCATTCCGCAGAGTGTAAAAAACGTCGAATTAATAAATTGCTACGAATAATCGAGAGAAACGACATCTTGGCATTGTTTATGTTAGGATTTGAAAATAACATGGCGTTTATAAAAATAGCATTACGTGATTGAACATAATATCATTGTTACATGTTTTACGTTTATTTATTTTATTACATAAATAAATAAACGTAATTATTTATTTACGATTTCTATTACGTAAAAAAAATCCGTAACGAAGTCTCAACTAGCACTTGTCATTTTTATTTTTCATCTTCCGACCTTTACTTAATATTTAAATTATTAATACCATATTTCAGTAGGTTTTAAGAAATTGAATATGAATTGAGATTCCAATATAAATAAATTAAAAGAAAGCCATTTTATTTTATTGACACGTCCATAATTTTCGTATTACAACGAATTAGTAATATAATATATAAATAAATTAAAAGGTACTCCATCACAGATGTTAACGACCACAAGTGTTAATCGCATTCAAATTATAATATAATTAATATGTTACTTATATTTGATTAAGTTTTTTACATTTATTAACGAGGTGTTGACGTTTTATTAACGGTTTTAAAAAAAGATTTAATGTTTTTATTTTTTTATGTTTTTTTTTTGTTTTGTTTTCTTTTAGACTTATTACATATTTTAAAGTATAATTAGATACGATATCAGTAACCGTTAGATAAAATAGCCAGGCGCGGTCCGGGGGGCATAATATGTGTTATCATCCATCTCAATTTCGTACTTTTGTCCAATATTAAATATTTAAATATTTAACACATTTAAAATGTTATTTTGGTATGATTCTTATATTTTTTGCCTATAATTGTCACCAAGTCCACATTGGACCAAAATTGCTACAAACCTCGACCAATAATAACTAAAAACCATACTTAGTCATAGGTCATTTCAAATTAGTTTTTACCTAGATAGCACAAACCTATCAATACTAAAAAGTAAATTGTATATAAGTAATGAGTACAAAATTTGTTTAAACAAAAACAACTAAATGCCATACATTCTCATATAATTCCGTATTATAATTACTGTTAATAAATAATATATTCGTTACAAAGCCAGTCAAATTTATTAAGTTGTTTATTTAAATAAGATGCTATCTGATGGATGTGTTTATTTTGTACAGTCAACAAAACAAACACACTGTAAACATAAATATATATATTATATCACATTTTGCTAATAAGTGTCCCGTATTAAACAAAATTTATATGAATATAAAAAAAAAATATTTTTATATATTTGATAGTGTTAAATTTTTTTTTATTATTATTATTATTTGTTACTCATAAAATATAGACATTAATAATTTGTTTTGTTGTCTTTACATATCACAAAGAATTTCTAAACATTAGTTATTGTCGTATTAGAAATAAGTTTTTTAATAATACAATCATACATAAAAATATGTTTTTTTAACAATAAAAAAAATAATAATTTATCTTCAGTTATCAAGATAACATAATTTTTTTTGTGTCAAATTATAATACAATAAATAATAAAGTATGAAGTATAATTGATATATACATCTGAGCCAACACTGGTCCATCTTGGGCCAATATCCAACAGCCAACACTAGTGGTACTGACATGGTCCACTGATTTATACGTTCAGCCCCGGAATGAATAAACCGCCCTTACCCATTTATCTCTATCCTTTAGGGAAAATGGAAGATTTAGGAGTTTTTTTACAAGACTAAAGAATCGATGTACATTTCAATATATACTTCATCATTATTGGGCCATCAATATCACAGATATGTTGTTTCTGAATATATTTGAAGGCATACACGAGGGAGAAGATTTTGATAAATATGTAACAATTTACTTGTAAAATTTATAAATAAAACATGTTTTTGACATGATATATTTATATTATTATATAATTAAGTACATCCCGTATAATCTTGTTTTGTATAAACTTAACTGAATCGTATAATTTCCTAACATTTAACGTAAATTTATTACCAAAATAAAAGGCGGCTTAATCTCACTATACAAAAACTCCAAAACACTAGAAACTATTTCTGTCGTGAAAAAAAACTGCTCCCGAAAGAGATTTATTAGACGCGCCCTTCGAATGAAACGCGGGAAATGAGGTGTTGCCAACATTACAGTATTTAAAAACATTGAAAGAGGGACAGATTTTTATTACTCACTTCATTGACAAAATATTATATATAATATTATTAATAATAAACGATAATTGTATTTATTATAGTATATTTTATTTTTATATAATAATATCGCCTCATGGCCATTGCGATTCAAAGCAGATATATCGTACATTAACATCGCAGATCCCATTCCGTTCCATTCACTCTATAACAATAAAAAACTTCATTCGCTCCAACACATTCGCGTCACGTGCGTGATGTCGCCAGGCCATTGCTGAAATTGATACACATTACCCATTTACTACACAAATATCAAACCTTTATTCCAACGCAATAAGATTCAATTTACTTCAGCTAAAAGCTTTTTTTAGTTTATTGAATGACCAGTAATCGATGAACTGGGTTTATAAGAGTGTGGTTTATAAATAAAACACAACAGTAGTTCAATTTATATTGGTGGTGGTCTTTTTGCGTCTTGACCACGTTTTAGTCCTGAAAGTGTCCGTCTGATACCAATTGCTTCCAATATTATTAGTATGAAGTGTGGGGTCAATAGAATATGGAGTCCCTCAAGACGAGGATGGAGTATGACATGTTTACTGGCTACTGGCTGATGGGTTTTTGTTATTTTTTCTCAATTTGGTGTCTATAAAATGTGTTGTGTTTTATTGATTTTGAATTCGCTTTTATTGTGTGCTTGATTATTTATAAAATATAAATAAAATTGTTTATTACATTTTTATTAATTAATTTCTTTCACACATAGCAATATTAAATTACACATATGTGTGTGGGATATTTTTGGTGGTGGTGTTATTTTTTATTATTTTATTGGTAGGAGAGTAGATAAAAACTAATCTGTACCTAATCTTAAAATAAATAATATATCGATGTAAATATTGCATGGTTTTTGTAGAAACAAGTGGTAGATATTTAGATATCTTTTACAAATTTACTATATTACATGTGTAGTTATTATCTTTTTTATTTATTTGAATTCCTTTTTTCATTCATTCATTATCATTCACTTCATTTATTTGGTACTTGAATCTGGCTTTGCATGTAACTGGTGGTGGTTACTGGGTGGTTGGTGACTAACATCTCTTCTTTTCTGAGTAACTCTGTAACCAGCACTCACTACCTCACCTCCTGCACTTTATAACTAACATCGTGGGATTACAAATAACGTAAGTAAAATAATCTCATTTTATATTACAAGTATTTATTTAAAAATAACATTAGAATGATAAATATTATTTTTGAATAAATTCTTTAAAACATCCATTTTCTATTAAGAGAAAGAAAATCTTTGTATGAATTAATGTTTTTGGGTAATTTACCCCTAATTTTGGCAGTAAATATACACTATGGGCACATTAGTAAATAATGTAACTAATAAGATCTTCTTTCTCTTTCTTTTCTCTTCTTTTATAGAAGTATATTTATACAGCCATTGCATTATATAATTCACTAAATACTAGGTCAGTTAAGGTACTAATATCAGATATAAGTTAGTACACTAACTTACTATTTCTGAGATGAGCTAGCGCCTCATACTTGTATAATGCAATGGCTGCATAACACTAAATTATAATTTTGTAGGTTCATTTGTTTTATATGTAGTTATAACAGATAGTGAAACCTCTTCATTGCAATGTAATGTCGAAACTATAATTCAATATTCGCTGATGAATTTGCAGCTAGTCCAAAATAATTAGGCCCCGCCTCGGGTCGGTAGGGTGAAGGGGCTAATAAGTGAAACCGAGATTTATGAGTGCACAGATATGCAAATAGAAATGCGGTCCCCCGATAAAAAGATGCGAGGGGCCTGTTGGTCCAACTGTCGGGTGACGGCTTGTTATTATATATAACTTTGATTTGTCTTATTTTTTTTTAATTTGAGATCGGTTTTATAATTATGATTTTTTTTTAAATTTTGTTTGAACTCAGGCAAAGGTGCAGAGCCACACAGCTTTTATAATATCACTTTGACAGTTTTGTTCAAACTCAGGCAAAGGTCTCAAGCCATTCATCCCGTTATGATATGACTTTGACAGTTTAGTTATTGACAGTCATTTGTTATAAATTGTAATTACTTATTAAATATAATATTTCTGAGATTGCAAACCTGTATTCAAATTAGTAAAACTCGTTAAGACGTTAATTTATCTCGTTAGAGGTATAAGGGAGATGTTAATTATTTGCAGCAGAGCGCGGTGACGTCACGTTCAAATTATTATCTTGTTATTTCATTGTTTTCACAATCGTATTGCGTCTTCACTTGGAAGTTTTCCTTTCATTTAATTTTTTAATTAAATTAATATAGTTATATACATACATAAAATAATTTGACTGGCATTTTCTAAAACATATAAACCTAGCACAATTTTAAGAGTACTTCGTAGATGGCGCTGAAGTAAGATAAATAGATATAGACAACCGAACTGTGATCAAAAATTTTAGTAACATATATTAATTAAAGAGGCTTTTAAAAGTACATTAGAAGTCAAACAGTGGGTGCAGAACATCTAAACACTGCGGCTACACGACCAGTGCTGTTTGATCTCTGTTTGCTCATTAGAGGAAGGGAGCAGCGCTTCATGTACCATCACAGATATGACAGTGTTTGTATTTTGTTACTCGAAGTAGACACACACAAATAATATTCATCAAATTTAATTTATCCTAAATATATTTTTAATGTTTAATCTGTGATTTTATATTAATAGGAATTAATTTTTTTTCATACAAAAAAAAAAATGTCGTTATTCTTAAATTATTTATAATAATATAAATTAAAAGAAGTATCAATTTTTTTCTATGTTAAAAATAATTTATAAAATGTCTTATAATAGCTGTGTTTCACCTAAATATATTTATTAATACTATATCTTAGTAATATTTTTTTCGGTATAACAAAAGTGTTCAATAAACTATACATATATAAAATATCGAGTGTCCGAACTGTTGATTCTGTCGCGACCTAACGAGCGTCACACATGAATATTCAGACAATGATACAAGGAATTAATTAATTCCCGTCACCCCTATATTCGGGTAGATTTCGACACATGCAAATTGTTACAGCACACCCCCGCACTGCTTTTATTATTTTCACGAACACTTTTATAGCTAACCAGTCTACAGTCACTGGTCATATACTAGCTCCTTGACTATTGTTTACTATTTTAGCATTATTATATATTCTTTGCGGTTTGAAATGAGTTCTTATGTAAAAAAAACGTAAAAATCTGCTTATAAATACAATATTCGATCGTAATCGATAAAAAATTAATAAAATCTATCTGTCAATGATCAATATAGTTCTTCAAAAATATGTTTAGTTTTTGAAAATATTTAGTTTATCATATTATCAAAAATGTGTGTTGTTCATATCTAACATATAATAGTCGAAATATATAACATAATATCAGTTCATATTTTTACTCTTGATTGACAACCTATGAATGTATGTATGTATGTATGTATGTATGAATGTGTAGGCTCAATCATACATTACAAAAAATAAACCAAAGAACAAATCTCTTCCATTTTTATTATAAGATATCCACCATTTAAAACTACCACCAAATCAATAACTAAATAATAAAACTATTCACAAAGTAATGACTATTCATTATAATAATATCATTAAATATAATAATATATATATTTCTCGTGGCGAGTTTAGAATTACAAATATGGTATTGGGGTTTTGTTGTGGGTATATCTTACCCTCGTATTCTAAGCCTGTAATTTTCAACTATTCAATAATATACTATTTTTATTAATAATATTGCACATGTAGTTATTTGTTCTTCAAAATGATTATATTTAATTTTTGAACTGGATAAAGGATTTGAAATCCATAGATTGTGGGGTGTCAACTCGACACTCGACACGACACTCGACACTTTAAAACTCGATAGTCGACATCAATGTCAGTGATGTGTGCAGATTTGATTATCCGTAACCCTCGGGACAAAAAACAGTGCACATGCATTCTAGAACAGACATATCTTTAGATTTAATTTGACCTTTTGTCTTAATTAAAAATAAATTTTATTATCACTTTTAAGATTTAGAATTAAAACAATGTTTTTTATAATATTCCTTGTCATATAATATATGGTTTCTATATACAGTATAACATAGACATATTTGTGTCATCCTAAAATCGTAACTGTGACATATAAAGATGATGATTTCTAAGACACTATCTCGTCTTACCGCGAATACGTTTGCTTGAAAGCATTCAAAACGTCGGGTAAATTAAAAAAATGTAAAAATAAACGCGAGTTATATCCGTAAAATAGTGTTATTGAAATATAAAGATGATTTAACATAAACTATATCCTCAGACGTGTCGTAAGAATTAAAATCAATTATAAAATTGCGAGCAAGTGATGAGATTGCGTGGGGGGAGGGGTCGCACCCCGCACTTAGTAGATTAGGGTCACTCTCTGTTATCAGTGGTTTGTTTATCCAATTGTAGATTAGGGTTTAAACCGCTGACTTGTATTATCTTAAATTTAACTTTTCTTTTAATATGCATTTTTTATACAAAAAAAAAGCCTATAGCCTGTTAAGTATGACAAGTTTAAGGTACCTATTTACTCTAGATTTGAAGACCTCTAGATTGTAATTATCTTCAAAAACCGAGCTAGGTGGAGTTCCAAAGATTTACTATTTACAATATTAATTACTATTTAAAATATACGTAAAATACAAAGAACTGGAAACAAATATGTCAATTATCTTTAACAAAACATAAAACACCTTAAAACTTTAGCACAATTCCGTTAAAAAGCTCATTAAAAAGTTGTCCGATTCATTAATTTCAAAGTCGTGATTTCCCGTTTGCTCTTGGAAAGTTTTTCTTTTGTAGCAGTTTAATTGTGGATCTCTACCGGCTTTAAGCAAATGAGACTCTGCTCTAAGAGTACAGTCGAATGCACTGCCTCTAATCTTTATAGTTTATTTATTAGTTTGTACTTCTTTATCGCTAAACTGTTACGTCTTATATATTTTATCTGAGCAATATCTATATTGTATTTCATTAATATATATATGTAAAAATATGACCTTATAATAAAATAGGAAATTAATAACAAAATAATAAAACTTTAAAATAATTTCATGTAAAACTATTAATCTTAAAAGTAAATAAAAATCTTGCAATTGAAAAACAATATGAATGTTTTATATGTAAGTTGGGCAGTGTACTTAACAAAGGACATTCGTGATCCACGGACATCGGACGCCATTAGCGGGCGCCGTGGGCGTAATTAAAGAGTTACAATACTGTACTGGCGAATTAAAAACAATTAACTTGAGCCCGAATTGAGCACAATGGCCGCTTTGAGCACGACTCGATGTTGAGCTTGAATTGTGCTCCTGTGCGAGACTCTACACAGATTTTATTTACACTGCCTTGCCTTTCCTTAATATATATACAAGATATATAAGGCTATAATCTACAATAATAAATATCTTTATAATCACATAAGTATATTTAAATAAATTAAAACTTCAACTGCTTTGAATAAAACATTCAAATAGTTTTATATAATATTCACTGTTACTAAAAATACCTAGTAGACGAAGTTTCAAAATGGCGTCGCTGTCAAAAATACAGCGCAAGTAAATCATATTTTAAGAACAATAAAGTGCAAAAATCAATCACGTCCTCTTTCCGTGTTAATCGGCGCGTCAAATTAGGTTTCAACGTTTAAGCTCATCGAAAAGTGCTGATGTAACGCCACGCGAGGGTGACGCCATTTTCTTTTCCTTTTTTTCACGGTACGCGCGTCTATTACCCGGCTTTATGTCTTTAACTTAGTTACGGGTGGCATTTTTATTAATTCCCAATTCCATTTTTAAATCTCTTGACATTTTATAAGCTCAATTTGTTTAACTTATTTTGAATAATAATAATTTATCGTAATTGTTATGAAATTTATTTTATACACAATTCCATTTTTAAATTATTTAAATTTTATTTGTTTCTTGTATTTAATTTCTTTGAATAATAATAATTTATCGTAATTGTTATAAAATTTATTTTATGAACAAATCCACTTCTAAATTCTTTTAAATTTTATTTGCTTCTTATATCTGATTTATTTTAAATAATAATAATTTATTTAAATATTATGAAATTTATTTTATTCACAATTCCATTTTTAAATTCTTTTAAATTTTATTTGCTTCTTATATTTAATTTGTTTTCAATAATAATAATTTATCGTTATTGTTATGAAAATTATTTTATGAACAAATCCACTTTAAATTCTTTTAAATTTTATTTGCTTCTTATATCTGATTTATTTTAAACAATAATAATTTATTTAATTATTATGAAATTTATTTTATTCACAATTCCATTTTTAAATTCTTCTAAATTTTATTTGCTTTTTATATTTAATTTGTCATAAATAATAATGATTTATTTAAGTGATATGAAATTTATTTTATATACAATTACATTCTTAAATTCTTTTAATTTTTATATTCTTAATTAATATAAATAATAGTTTTTGCTAAGTTATTAATTTTACAACCAATTACAATATGACTTTAATTCACAGTTGATATTTCATAATATGTAATAAGACCATACAAATAATATCATCATAAGAAATAATATTATATTATTATTAAGAATACAAAATACTTTTTGGTAACATATCAAAAATAAAAAATGATAACACAATTGTCGACCAGAACGAGGGCCGCATAATTAAAGCGGTGTCGTGTTTCGACACGCGCCAACAAAAGATTTTGGTTTTTAGCCCTCACCGCCATTGTGACGGCCCTTTGAAACATCGATTATTATCAATGGCTACCATGGATTAAACCACAAAGGAGATTAATATTAAACACCGTGCACCATTTTTAAATATAAGAGCATGTTCTGTACATAATCGAGACTAGAAACTAACAAACAGCATAGACAATACAAACCTAGGTCATCTCCTAAAGAAAACAAAACCCTCTATAGTCTATAGTCTATAGTCTGCTCCCGCACACATCAAGCACGACAATAGTCCGACTTTTTGCGATCGTGTTGGCTTTTTGAACTGGATTTTTCACTCTACTCGTTCTATGTGGGCTTTATTTATAAAAGCCCAGGGCTGAATCGATGTTACAAATATGTAATTGCAAATTTAAACTTTATTTTATAGGTTTCATAACAATATAACAACATTAATATTTTAAACCAATATCCATAATATCTTTTGCTTCAATATTATAATATTAAAACGAAAAGTATTGTTATAATTAATATTTACGTAATGTATTGTTTTCATTATCGAAGTGTATTGAACGTGAAGAACAAACTTGTATCATATATACAGGAAGCCAGGAGATAATACGCACAGTGATTGACATCCCTGGAACATTAGTTTCAAACTCCGTCCGCCCGTTCCGTGTACAGTCGTGTTCACCTAAAAACTAAGTTTGTCATGTCCACTACAAATGAGCGCGACTGTACATATCAAGCCATTCTATTAGACGCGGCGACATTTATGGATATAAATACGATTACGATACCGACTAAGGGATTTAGAGTTGTGTGAAAAATTAATATTCATTAAATAAATATATTATTACCATAAAATTATATAAAATCATCGATGAACAGTTCACTACATGTAATAAAAAATGCCTAAAAAGTAATTTTCGCTTTCTAAAATTAAAACATATTCTAAAAAAGAATACGAGTAATTCTGCGGTCTAGAATATTTTTTAAAAAAGAACACGTGTATTTTTGCGTTATAGAACAATTTAAAAAGCACATGACTTTCTGCGTTTTAGAATATTAAAAAAAGAACATTTTTATTTCTGCGTTCTAGAACAATTTAAAAAGCACGTGACTTTCCTCGCTCTAGAACCTTTAGAACGTTCGAGTCGACAACAATCCGCTGATACCAAGTGACTGTCGAGAGGTATCATCGGTGTCAAGTGCGTCGTAAGCGCTACTACCGCCCTCTACAGATCTCTCGTACGTGATTAAATCGCGAAATGTCAAAGTGCAGAGATCTTTGCATCGCGTCACTCAGTGCTTGGAGCAGTGATGTGTTCATTCATCACACGAGTGCCCCGGGCGTACGGTAGTGTGATAGTACAACACTAGGGCCATATAACAACTCATATGAGACACGGCCGGCACAATACTCGTAAGATTGCTGTTTCATACAATGGACGCCTGACAGGAATATGTTTATATATCACACATCAAAACTTTAACAGAATATAAAATATTTTGACTTATCTAAATGTTATTCAAATTTGACCATTACACCACAGATCATAAAACTGTATAAAACAGATAAAGAATACCCGGCTCGTGTCAATCTCGTTTCAAAACGAGCGGTCATCTCTTTGTTATTCAGATGAAACCTGCCCATCTGCAGAAAGGAATAATTAACAGCTATTTAGTAAAGGGCTTCAAAAATGTATATTCATTTGATAATCTGTTATAAACAAACCAAAAGACATATTTTTTTTATTTGGACGTAAATCTTTTAATATCGATACTAAGTTATTTACACATAAAGCAAGTAATTTATATCTAATACTAATAACCACCCATCTGATATTAATCGCTTGATTTAAGCCCTTAACTTTTATCTCCACTAAAAAGGTTACACGCTCAGAGCTAATTCTTCCGCATTGCGAATACCGTATCACCTTTCTTTCTAGCGACTTTACGACGTCATTAGCTCTATCAGTACAGACTAACACTATGCTGACAATATTAACAAAATCACCCTTAATACCATGATAATAAGATATAAATATAATAGTGTTGCACGCTGTATATGTATGAACGTAAAGGATGGTTCTAGATACTCGTAGCTTACTTTATGCTCTTGATAGGAGTCGCGGCGGATTTTAGTTTGTATCGTGTGAAATTTCCGATTACCTTAATACTGCTTTGAGTTGTGTAACTAGATTATATCTTTAAAGATACGGAATATCGTTTAAACACCTAAGACTTAATGTTTTATAAGTGTTTCAATACACATTTGAAAAAAACTATTTTACGGATTTAACTCGCGTTAATTACATTCAAAGGAGATGAAGGTTACCACTAACATTCTTGCTTCGAAAGCATTCGAAACGTTATATAACTTTATAATTAAAAATATAACAATCAACGCTAGTTAAAACCGCGAAATAGTTTTATTCAAACACGTAAAATTAATGAAATATAAAAGATAATAGAATTATTAAACTAAATATTTCATCTAAACGCTTAGTTATCAATTTTGGACCTAAATAAACAATTGGAAGTTCAAAAGTATAAAGTCTGAACTGACGCCTTTGTCCGAACTGAACCCTGACTTTATCAGTGACACCGCTGACACCGACTGACACCGGCTGACATCAACGACATCGCTGACACCGCTCTTGTGCCCCGACACTGTGACCCAGTTGACGACTTTGTTCATGGATCGCTTTGTTCTTTTGAATCCAGTGTTTACAGGCCTTCTTGTATTTCGATTTATATCTCAAATGCTACATGTTGCTAATAGTTAGTACTTAGTTTCTACGTATATTACAAATGTATTATTTGTTTAATAATAACTTGACCCACATCCCTGAATTATTTACATTTAGTAACATAATTATCATTACGCACAAGTAGCGAGAGAGATTCCTGTTGGTCCCCCGTCGCGTTGTTTATGTCACAGATCAAGAGATAGCCATTGTGGCTTTAGCTTTCGCGCCTTTCGATTCTACACTTACATTACAGACACTTACACTCGGCTTGGATTCTTAAAAAAACTAGCACATGTTTTAGATATTCAGCCAGTCTGATATTTAAGAGTTTTTAAGTTTAATTTTTTTATTGTAGTCTCATTTTTTTTTTTTGTGATATATTGGAGATAAATTTAATAATTTTGATTTTTAGAATACAAAAATATTGTAAAAGATAATTTTTCTATAGCACGTGTCAATCCACGAGACCCGCGGCAGACAAAAAATACGTAATACAACAAAACCTATTTACAAATATTCACTCGCCCGCCCACTCTAAAGGTGTTTATATTAATATTTCGTGACACAATACGAATGCCAGTAATGCCACCTTTTTTCTCTTTTCGCGCCATTTAATGCTATTTCAGACCATTAGATGACGCGTTTGTATTGTTATTTAGGCGATTTTCACCTTTATTTCTTTCGACATGTCATGAACAACGTCAAAATGACAATAATTTTTTTTATTTTATCCTACACGTGTTTATGGTATCCAATTTGCGTCTATTGAAATGTTGAATTTAATATTTATTACTTTTCAATAATATTACATTCAAAATTTTAAAAGATTTTTCTTATATATAACTAGATATCGTATGTATCATATAATATGCTTATATTACGTTTATAGTCTGTAAACAATTAATTCACAATACAAAGGTAATAAGGATGGCTGTACATTATTAACGTAAATAAACACCTCAGATCTGGATAAGGAAGGGTGTAGAGATAACAATCTGTGTCAAACATTGGGGAGCTATTGTGGGTGCTAAATTTGTTTCGCCATTTCCGATCTCCTTACCAGATTATTTTACGATTGTAAAGCGCCATTGTGTAAGATGGGTATACAGGGTGCTTCGAAGCTTATCAATGAATATATTCCTTATAAATTCGTACCAACAGCCAATATACGTTCTAATATTATAAACTAATTATAAAAACACACTCTGTACTTAAAATTTTTCTTACTCCTATGTCAGTTATAATAAGATTCGGTCGAAAAGAGAGCTATTATGTCCAAAGGCCATTGTCGGTTAATTCTTGTGCAAACATCTGCTGAGTACGCCTACAATACAGGCCTTTGTTGCTTCTATTTATGTAATGTTTGCTATTTGTTATCCGTTGTCTATGATATTAAATCTGTGATTTATAATCTACTTACTTTACTTTCGACCGTTTTAAAACATAGTGAATTTATACATTCGTTTCTTTTATATTAAAAAAACATGGTTATTTAAAAAAATGCGGCAAAAACGATTTTCACTTTTCACAATGTCAAAAATGCGCCAAAAATAATTGTCAACTTTGACAGTATCAAAATTGACAATAAAAAGTAAAAGGTGTTGTTCAAAAACTAGAATAATTTAGAAATTAAAAATAAAACCTATTTGATTTTAGTAGTCACAATGCTCTATATTACTACATCTTACAATGATAATAGATGGAATAATAAAACCCCTTTAATAAAAATATGAAAGCTCTATTAATACCCGCATGTGACATAATGAGCGGGAATTATTATATTTTTATAAAAGATAAATAGGTATACCGCGAAGAAATAAATTATCTAATGCGGGCGCCCGAACTAATCCGATCACCCTTTACTATTGATTTTATTGAATCAATTAATGAATATTAAAAAAAAATAAAAAATAATCTATATATTTTATAAGTAGGACAAAATTAATATAGGACATAAATTTTATTAATTAAAATATAGTGCACATCATCATTTTGATAACGTGGTATGAACAGAACATTAATAAAAAATAATTATATAATAAATAAATATAAAGCAAGATGGCGCCGGCGCGCGTCTGATTGCGGGAATGGGGCATTGATTTAGCAGGTCATATCTGTTGACATCGCCATCAATACCATTTAAGCCATTAAATGTTGTTACAACCTCTGATTCAGACCTTCCTTCATATTTTTCTAACCCTCATACCCGTGCACTATTTATAATTACAATGTATATAAATCACAAGTTTTTTTAAATAATATTTTGAAGTTGTTATAATTTACAATACATTCAAACTGAAATCGAATCTTCAAGTAATTCCGTTCATTAAGCCCATCTTGCCATGAGGCTGGGGTCGTATCAATTAAACTATATTACATTGTTACTCGCATGCGCAGGCGCAGGGTTAATTACTATTGGCCGATCCAAACGTGATCTTGGACCAAAGATCAGTGAAACTCTATTTGTTGTGCATCTTTTCATTATTATAAGGTATGCTGTAATTATTAACAGGCTCAAATTGATTGAAAGACTTTTTAAGACATCAGCCGTACAATTATGTTTAAAAAAAAAATAATTATTATCTTTATATAAACTATCCTTTCTTGTTATTTTTATTTTAAAGGGAGAACAATAATAAATATTGCGAAATTTAATATGATTTTGAGTTGTGAGAAAAGAAATCATTTATAGTAATGCAATAATACAAACGTTAAAATCTACTTTATGGTACTTCTTTATTTGGAAAAATCCTTTAAGAAACACTATATTTAAGTAGCGAATGGTTGAGAGTGATGTTGGAATATCCGAAAATATATAACACGTTTGCAATTTTTAAGACAACCAACTAGAAAAACGATTATTCTTATTTCCTGAATATAAATCCACCAGTTTTCTCTCGCCCTCACCGTGATGCTTTCACTCCTGATCCTAGCATCCTAGCAGGCTAGGATCAGGTGTGCTCAGAGGATCATCTGTCAGGACATAGCCTTCGTATAAATAAAACGACAGATCTCACAAGCAACAATTTCTAAAGATTGCGCAACCTCTCTGTATATTAAAATTTGTTACAACCATTTTATGAACATGCATATAAACGTAACTTAAAGTTGGCGCTTCGGATTCCAAAGCTTAGGATTGTCAACACAAAAGTACCAATAAAACCAATACAGAGACAAATGTAAATTCCTGTCTGTTGATAGCAATTTATCTGAATGTATTTTATGAAACAGCTGCTCGAGACAATTAGTGCAAGTGACAGCAATTGGTTACGTCACCGGGAGGCGTGGACTAGGAATTAGAATTGATAGTTTTTAACTAGGTCGGTTTGGTTTAGGTGTATCTTAATGAGCATTGGAAGTATACAGTACTCCTGGACTAGTTAGCCCGTTAATGCCCGTTTTTGTATTATGTTCTACATTATTAACATCTCATTGCTCCTCATGTTCTTTGTCGTTATCATATTTTATGTCTTCTATTTTAATTCTTCCAATTAGTTAAGCAATAGCCCGTTGTATCATGAATTTTGTTCAATTCTGCGAATTTAGAAACTTTGGTAACGATTTTGGTAAGAAGTTTAGTAGATTTTGCCTTCTTCCTGATATAGACTATATATAGAATGCTAGAAACATTATGGCGATTAGTGACACGGTTGCTCAATATTCAAAGTGCCGGGAGGATATCCAAAATATTGTAGGTTCGCATATTTTTCGTATATTTCATATATTTTTTTAAATAACTAACTCTAACTTAATTCTAGAAGAACGAAACAAACTCTTGCTATATCCAAATTAATTAAATTCCTTTTCTTCAGTCTTTTTGAAATATAAACGGGAATAAACAACTCATATTCTTTTATAATAACCAAAACACTGACCAGTACGCGAGTATCATAACATTATATTACGTAATTACTCCTGCTAGTGGGTTAATTTTTAATTACAGGCCCCTCGGTTACAATATTTTTAAGTGGACTCTTTATTGGACATGTGTCTTATAACGTTTAACTAGAGAATTACTTCTACTATTACATCTATTAATAAGTAGGTCAAGCGTAATAGAGTTTAGGTAGTTTTAATAAGTCCAAAATGCTTAATGGTACTAAAATATTGAAATTTCAGAAAACCAATATCGTATAGATTAGCAAATATACTTTTGAAAATATACTTTGGTTAATCTTCGAAAATACTATGTTCATCTATATATATATGTATGTATATGAAAGAAACGTCTTAAAATAATTCATTTATATCAAAAAAGGAAGTCTGGTTATCTTCTCCGTTCCCTTACATCTGCTGGATACCATAATGACCGTTTTGTTTACCGCGTCATTTCTCCATAACAATAAAAAATATTAATGTCGCCAAGTAGGGTTCTAATCGCATTAAGACTGCCTGCGATTTACGGACTATTATGTTTGTCCGTTTTTATTTTGGGGTTGCATAGCGGAAGGATTAATATTTTGTCTTCTATCCCACCTCGGTTCACTTGGGACCCTTGGAACACCAACTAACTGATGTGCAATACTAAAAGCACGTTTATAGTTTTAGACTTTAATAAATACATTTAGAACAAGAACTTTAATATTACTAGGAGCGTGAACCAGACCTCAATTTTGACTCGCTACGCTCACAAAATCTCGTTATGTGTTAGCATATTGAGCGAAGCGTAGTGGAAACATCACCGAATTTGAATTTATAGAACGTCGACGCGTTCTGTTCAACTATTGTTCAAGATCAGAAACGTTATAAAAAAATTTGTATTTATTTTTAGAAACATTTTGGTTTTAAAATTACCACCAGACTGATATACATCAATGTGCAAAGTGGGGAAATTTTCGGTTATAACGTTTTTGATTGATGCTTTCACAAAGAATGCAGAAAACTCTCTCATAGAGGGCCTCGCTTAATAAGTATAACGTCTCTCAATAACGTAATTTTACTAATTTGCTTTCGTTATCTAAAAATATTTTATTTTATCTAACTTCTCAGTATAATAAAAACAGCTGGTTTCACTATCGTCCATTAAGTAATATACCAGCGTTTAAGAAACTCCATAACTGTTACCTCTAACAAATGTGTTATTAGGACAATTATCTAACACTTACGTGCTAATTGGTCTTCAAGTGGCAATTACAATACTTCACGCGTATTTTATAACTTAACGAACCACCGGCTTATTATTATAAAATATTACGAAACAAACCATCCTAAACAATACTTAATGTTGTGAAAATATTCAATTTAACTACGTGCTCTTTCATTGATGTCATTTGTTTTATAAAATCCACTGGATTCAATGGAGGGTAACAATTTATGAAGGGTGCTGAATGTTGATTTACCAAATATTTCCTTTTTTGCAGATGCCTGCGGCTTATCTGATGTGACGCATATAGAAAGCCTTCAAGAAAAATCTCAGTGTGCCCTTGAAGAGTACTGCCGGAGTCAGTACCCTAATCAGCCGACGCGTTTCGGGAAACTCCTTTTAAGGCTACCTTCATTACGGACAGTGAGCTCTCAGGTCATAGAACAACTATTCTTCGTAAGGCTAGTCGGTAAAACGCCCATCGAGACCTTGATCAGGGACATGCTGTTATCAGGAAGCTCGTTCTCGTGGCCATACATGGCGACCATGTGACATACAATGTGGAGGCAGCTCGCGGCGGCCTGATCCACGTCCTACGGCTTCCCGCCGTACCTGCCCAGCCAGCGGTTTGATTTCCAGAGGTACCAGCGAGAAGCCGAAGACGCCGTGACGTCTTCAAGCGAGTTCCAAGACACAGAAGCAACCGCCTCCGAGGAGTATTTCAGCTCGCGAAGTAGAGACGGTGAGAGAGCTGATCCATGCCCATCTTTCGACCCTATCTCAGCCTTCTATCCGCCGAAAACGACAGACCATGAGGCCTTCGAATCGAGCAATAATTGTGAGACTCAAAAAAACGCTCAAAAAACGTCGATGATGATAGAAAACCTCCTCAACATCAGAAGTGATTCGTGTTCTCAACCAGATATAAAATGAACTCTAGGGTGTATTGGGGTCAGTAGTGACTTAGTTCAGTTATTTTGTTCCTCTGTAATATATTTAGAGTATAGATAATATTTAATATTGTAAATAAAAATGTTTTTATTATATTGTAAATGTATATTATATGTGATAAGGTACAAGAGGCATGTTTTCTACGAACTACAATGATGAATGATCTTTAGACGATATTTCCTTTGTTGGAATTGATTTAATTAATTTTTTACAGTTATTTATTTAAACAAATTATAATAACAATCCAAGATTGATCAAACGCAATATATACTTTTGAAACGTGCAATTTTGATTCTAAAATATAAATGTAGAGAAGACATTGTAAGTTTTCCTAAATCCTAATTTTCTTTTTTATAAATAAACAGAATGCATATATATCGTTTTAATTGTATAGAGTTAGATTTTTTTTTATATAATTATTTATGTAATATAAATTTTCAAATTACTCTGGTGCTTATAACGACATTATAAATTATGTTTGAACCTGTCACTATGTACAAACTCGTTTAAGTAATTCCGAAAAGCATTTACGTGTTTTTAAAAGATTTTAAGCAATAATAATGTTAATTTGTGTGTAGTTGTTTATAGTCTTTGCGTTTGTTTTTTTTGTCAAACTATGAAAGTACAGTCACTTTAAATATAGTACAGAAACCTTCATACTTTACTTTGCTCCAATATTTGATTTATAATTGAATTATAAACGCATTATTCTAAACGCCATAATATGATATATAATTTAATATATACAAGTGAAATAAATAAACAAATTTTTATTAAAATAAATATTATATCGTTTTAAATAATGTGTCTCGTTTCATCTATTTTATATTAAATTCCTGCCAAATCGTATGAAGCAATGTAATAATTTGCAATAATTAAGTGTACAGAGGTTGTAATTATAGTGTGTGAAGATGCTGTATGAAAAAAACGTATCGAAGAATAAAATGTCTTTCTGAATTTACTAGTTTCATTGTAAGTTTAAATCTATAGTTAATATTGTTGATACAAAATATAAATTATATATACTTTAAGTTAATAGAAGCACATTTGAAGATCTATAATGACTTTAAATACAGTGTTTAAAATAAATTGGACAAGATTCCTTTTACTTTATTTAAGACCAGTTTCAAGGATCTCGGTTTATATAAGATAAATTAGCTTCAATAGCTAGTGCTTTTGTGAAAAATAATTTGTTACATTGTTGATTGAAAATGAAGTAGTTAAAATCCTAATAGTAATTAACATATCATCAATGAACACTAAAAAAACTTTAGGCTCTAAAACAAAACCTTGAGGTATCAATAACAAAACATTTTTGAGAAATTGCCTTCTATAAAGAACTCATTATCAGATTAGTAAATGAATGTTAGAATTTATTTGTATTACACCCTTATCTCTTCTATGGAGGTGTATTTATTGGGTACTTCCTGTGAATAACCTTCCTAGCTTTAATGATGCCACAATATAACTGCTTTTATGAGTCCTTATAGTCTTTTAGATTTATTTATCATAAATAAGAAATATTAATGAGAACTATAATATACAAACATATATTAACAAGTGCTAAATGTCAAATAATTTATTATAAAAAACACTTAAAAAATAAATTCTCTTTGACATACGCATTGCTAATAACCTGTGGTTGTAAAAGTAAACTTCATCGATACCCCACAGATAGGGCAATTAATTAGCAGTCGATAACACTAATGTTCTCACGCGCTACGCAAATCAAGCGTCGCGTGCGCACCTGTTACACGCAACACACACACACACACATGTGCTTCTGCTTATACTTCTGCTATGTATGTATGTATTAAATATCTGATTTCCTATTAACTTTTAGTTCATTTATATCAAAATGCTTAAATATGATATTATATCATCAAGAGGTGTTTTGTAACTTCTGGGATAATTTCCCATGTTCCTGTTAGAACGCTGTCGTATCGTGCCATAGAAATATACCATAGTTTCTTAACTTTAAATGAAGCCTTATAGAAGTATACCATTTACTCACAAACACAAAATTATTCTTATGTTAATTTATATTAAGCCTTGATTCTTTAAATTTCTAATCTAAATGTAAAAGAAATTTATGTATTTGAAGTTTAAGTTAAGGGATTAAAACACCATAGGGCTCAATAAATTAGGCATCGTTTTTATTATAATTTATATCAAAATACATTATATTTGATATTTAAATCAGTAATAGATACCAGTCGCATGTCGCACGACACTTATACGCAAGGCAATGTAATGTGTAAGTATGTCTGACTTACAGTGAGTGCGTTACTAACTAATCACTTAATGTATACATTATATACATAGTTTCCGTTCCGTATATAGGTAGATAGATTTATGTATAGTTTGAAATAGCAGTTGAGCATCATGTATGAGGAGAGTATAAAGAAGGAGAGTAGGAAGAACGTTCGTTTGACTCTATCAATATTATGAATCAGCTATAACAATCTAGAGTTGTAAAATTCCTCCTAACAGTCCTTTATCAAGATGCAGTTTATTTGTAAACATTATCATTCTCTTTTATGTGAAAATAATAAAAACATGATTTACTATCATATCTTCAACGAGCGGAGGCAGGTGTGAACTGAAATCCGTTCAGGTCATAAGTCACCCGCTGGTCACGCACGTTACGTCAGGCATAGACACAATTAGTATCCTGCAAACTGAGCTACCAGCTGCGATAAAACATACCTAATTTTGTTATTTGATTATTAATGTCAACTTTTTAGATTTATATTAAAAATATTTGTCTCCAACTCACTGACCTACTTTAGACGATGCTCAGAATATAACCTAAGAGTTTCAAACATCTTTTGACGATTCCTCCTTTAGAAAATTGTAAGAGACTGAGTGCTATTGACATTGTCTTGATAGGTAGTATCTAACAAAGCAGTTTCAGCGCTTCAGTAGGGCGGTGGGCGTGGCAAGGTCGCCCAATGGGGTCGGAGGTCGCGACCCAGGACCCCGCGAGGTGAACCGCGCATACTCCACGCCGATTGATTGGTACCCTGACGGATAGGTATTTTAGCGTCTTCTGCAGGTTTCAAGATAAAAAGAGCTCTAGTTTCATGTTTTTTGCTTCGTCTGCTTCTGAACTTCTTCTGACATCCTACAATATAATGTATTATTAAGTATGGGAGCTTATAGGACATGTCTGGTGTAATAAGTACCTAGTATTCTTATTTGACTGCCCAAATTTTGCTCGCGATTCTGATTCTATATCGTGGAGTAGATATCCAATAAAGTATATTATAATGTTATATAATAATTTACTCAATACACCATTCAATTAAATTCATAAATAGTGCATTTAAACTGTGACAATTGACGCACTAAAAGCCTTTTCTCAATTTGATATTAGTACCTAATTAGTATAGTGATTAGTAAGCTATACTAGGTCCGCCACTGTGCACAACGGGTGGAGCTGAGCCAAGCATTGTTGCTGAATGAGTTTCGCATACTTGTAAAATTAGCAGAGTTAATAGTGGCTATATATCTTAAGCGAACTTGAACTCGTGCATGCGATGTCAAAACGTTCCACATGTTAACACTATGGGAGACACTTTGACCATTTAATAAAAAAATACAATTAAAAATGACACCAAAAAATTCAGGACCTATAAGTCACTGATCTTTACAACTCTGCCAATTTTCAACATCCTACCATTATTAATCTAGAAGTAGCATTAGTAACGAAACACTTTTGACCAGTAAGAGCTTTGTTTCATCTTAATTACGTAATGGCTGCTGAAAATATATTATAGTCTAATATTATTCAGCAAAAACCTAAGAAACTCTGATTCTTTAATCTTATATATTTTTTATAAGCCTTAGTAATAAAAAATATGAACATTATGAGCTATCACGATTTCCTTTTAATCTCGAACAGAATCAGAATCAGATGTGAACTTACAATTTGTGTACATTTGAAAACAAAACTTACACTAATAGATACAATTTAAGGAGCTCTTTTTGTGGGCATTGTGATGTATGTTTGAAGATTGTGGCGATAAGACAGACAGACAGCCGGCCTCGTAAACGTTACTACACCTATGGAACAGAGGGTGGGGTGGAGTAGAGTTATAAAACTATATTTAATGTTATGAAATTGGTCACAAATTTAGTGCAATATTTCAAAGATAATTTTTTAATTTCTTAACTCAGATAATTAATGAAAAAAAAAAGATTTGTAGTATATTGTATTAAAATAAAAAAATACCTTCAATTACAATTTAAAAATACGCTTTTAAATAAAAAAATGATTTTTGTATATACAATAAAAGTGGTAACTCCATTGCTCTTTATAACGCGGGTGGTCGCGCCTGATTGTGATTGACAGTCGCGCTTCACAGACACACATCCATCACCTACCACCACCACCTCTCACGAATACAACTCACACATCGATGGCTTCAACATCTTTCTGATCCAGAATACAATACAAAACCGGCGATGAATAACGTGTAAAGCTGATATTTGGGTGATAAGTCGTGTACTTGTCACGTGGTAGGGGTGAAGTTAACTAGACTTTGGTGTAAGGTATTCCTTTTGTATGTATGTTGTATGGACGATTGACAGCGCAGTGAGAGAGGACGTTCATCAAAAGAGTTTTTAAATATTGTACCAAATGATGCTAGGTTTGTGATAAATACTATTTTTAATATTTATATTATCATATTAAAATATTGTATTGTATATATTCGATTTTTACAAAATTTTATTTAACTTAACATCTGTTAGTTTGTTACTGAGGGAAAAATCTTGGATCTGAATTTTAAACCATTTATCTTCAATTGATTGAGCTAAAGTTATAACTTACATTAAGACAATCCAATTATTATTTTCAATCGAAAATGGCCGCCGCAACAAAATGAATGATAACATAATTTATTATAACCCAAACAATATGGATATCAGATGAAAGAACTCGATTCCTACATTTTATATAAATAAAAAATAAATAAAATGGCTGCCATCACAAAATGGTAGATTACATATTTTGATAAGACCCATCTAATAAGGTTATTAAAGACTTGAAGAGTATAAAGTATATCGTAAAAAAATCAAACCAAAATAATGACGACGCAAAATTGCGTTCAGTTTAAAAATATTATAAAATATTGTTTTAAAACATGTTTTAAATACTTTAACATAAATTATGAAATTCAAACGTCCTATTAAAAAAATTGTAATTTAATTAAATATATATAAATTAATAAACCGACATAACTCGTAATTACTATGCTTTGGCTAATGAATATATATATAATATGAGGTAATTAAATACTATTATATTTACAAAAATCAATAAAAATAACCATAATTAAAGTAAATAAAAGTAGAAAAGTTGCCATCAATAAAAAAAACAGATAAACAACTCCACTATCAGGTGTCGGTTCATCTCGCCCTCACATTGTTTTAGCGAAATGGCGACCCTTACGAAATTTACGACTTCACACGAGATACATCTGCAGATATATCTCAAGATTTGATTTATATATATTGTGATAAAGGTTTTATTAGAAATAACCTCTAAGACGCCATTAAAATTGACTTTTATTAAAGATACAATAATAAATGGGAAAACGTCAAAAAATACAGTAAGCAGAATTTTTATTTAAATAGTTTTTTTACACTTTAAACATTAAAAGATATATTTCTTCTCTAGTTTTTTTTACATTTATATATAATGTGATATATATAATGTGATATAGTTTATATATATATATATATATATATATAAACTATATCCGTTTATCCTCGTGTGTATCCCAACACCACTACATGAAAATACAAAAGCCCCTTGTCAGTTTTTGCGGACGCGTGACGTCATCCTCTTATCCTCAAGATTACTGACAGCCACTACACTAAGTGATAGGAACTGTTAACGTTTTGATGCTGAAAGATTTAGTTTATTTATTTACTTTCAGCTGAATTTACGCTTAATATTAACTTTGAGCAGAACTTTGCTTTGAACCAAATAAATTTATAAATAATTTTTATAACTTCGTTTTCATATACTTATATTAAATTATTAAAAAAATTGAAAAGTTTATAAATAAATCGTAGCTATAGATGAAACGTATTAAATATTTCTACTAAAAACTTTCTCATTTTCTGAAAACACAAAACATTTCGAAGTATACTCACAGAAAAACTAAAAATGTATAATATTTGAGTGATTTTAGATGGTATATTGTGTATAACAGACATACCTGTGATCTAGTTCTTAACCAAATATAGGTACTTTAAAAAATATATATTCTTTACAATTCAAACAATTCATTGAACAAAGCACAAAATAAACGAACAGAAATCCAACACCTTTTTATAAGACGCCACAAAATTGGGCAATTTACATAGTCATAAATACATTCTCCCCCGTACTTGGGCGAAAATCACCCACAGGCCTTTTTTACCCTAAAGATAAGAGATGTCACAGACTGACAGATGTCGTGACATTTACAAGTTGGGTAAAACAAGTGGAGAGGACTCCGGTTTGTTTTGTTTTACTGGGATTTTTAATATCAATACATAATATTTTATTTTGTTTTCAGTATTAATGTATTATGATGTTATAAGTCTATGATAGATTAGTCAAGATAGGATGAAACTCAATTGGCAGAGGAACGGGGCAGTATCCAAAAGGTCACATATTCCAATCTAGTACATTGTAACGAAGTCTAAACATTTCTACTTTTATTAAAGCCTTTGTAACTCGTATGTTACATATAAATCTTTATATATTTAAATATACACCGTAATACTACATATAGTAAAAAAAAAAACAAATATATCTGCAGTACTTAACAATATATAATTTATGACCGAGTATTCTCCGCCGCTCCGCCACCACATTTGCTTACCGAAGGCCTACTGTTAATCAAAAAACTTTTGTCCGCGCGTCGCTTCTGATTAATGACTTCAACCCGAAACGGTCGTCCGAAAGACCGAATATTAAAGAAAACAAACATCAAATAAAATGATGCTAATGATATGTCTAATGGTGCAGAATTGTCACCATACCATTAACGTAACGTAAATAGTTGTACCATCCAACGGTCTCTTTAGAAAACCTGTTTGCACATCTCAGTTGAACAAACATACCAAACTGTCAAGATATCATTAATTACGAACCTTTGCAGCGATTTTCCTAAAATTTGAGGATAAATTCAAACGATTAAACTACGTGGGAATAACATAATGATAAAATAATATGTTAAAGGTGTTACATTACATTTATAAACGTAACTGCATTATATTATTGAACTTCTAAGAAAAAATAAATAAAAGTTATATTTCAATATTACAATAATATTACTTTGTTTCATAGCTCTCGTAATTAATGAAAAGTGACGTTTTAAAAATGTCAGAATTGGTCATAAAAGTAATATTTTTAACATTAAAAACACTTCATAGTACGAGTTAGTAATATCTTATATAGGAAAGTAATTAATCACTTAGGACGAATTATCCAGGCATTATTAAAGTATTCTTACTTTGAAGATGTCATGAAACGAAAATAGAAAGTAAAATTATTGTAATGCTATAAGGGATGGTGATAACGATAACAGGTTATATAAGATTATATTCCTTTCTTACACTGATATATTTATTATTATGTCATAATAATATTAAAATATCAAACCTCTAAAATAATGTACTATATATAAACATATCTCAATCTTCCATGTACTTTTATTTTACTTTGCGCCAATTAAGTTTTCACCGACGCGTTCCACACTAAGTGTCAAACTCTCAGCCTTAAAAGCGGTACACATGTTTAATGCAATAAAGACACCACACTTCAACATGGCGTACATGTTTACGACATAACAATTTCCATTACTCCCTCGTGACTCCAGCACAAGAGCTCTTCTGACTAACACGGAAATGGACACGGAATCCGCAAGAGATTAAAGTGCAAACGACCACGTGCTGTATTTTCCTTCTCCCCGTTTTAAAGCCCCGATGAAAGTTGTCATCAAATACGCATCCTCCAGGGCGGGAATCAGTTTTAAAAGCCATTAGAGGGGGTGGCAGGAGGTTGTAATTAGACTGCGTTAATATTTAACAAGTGCGACGCCACGGAGATTAGTACGATACTGTCCCAGCTGCGCCCGGACACCTTCTGTGACTTTTAAAAAACCACTCCGTCAGACATCGTCAAAAATTAATTATAGCCCACTCCGTAAAAGAAAGGATACACCAAAGATAATGGTTTTGTAATAACTATACTGAGTTTTTGATACGAGCACTCTGTTTTTATATCATCACAGGTCCAAAAATCACAAAATTAAAACATAATATTTTTAATGTAAAGAAAAGGCGATAAATATATGAAAATTCGTAAGTAATCCATCCTTTCAACCCTTTGCAATTAGAATTACTAGAAGATGGTCGTCATCTGGGTTAAGTAATGCTGGATGCATTATTAAAGCCCCGCGGTCGGGATGTGAAGGGTTGGGACAGATTATGTTATTACATAATTCAGTGGATGTTTGTAAATGAGATGTAAAATTTATAATAATCTGACACATCGTAAAAATATTAAAGATCTTATTGAGTAGATAAAGATTTTATAATATTGAATTGTTTGTTTCACCCAGTTTCACCAAAGAAAATTAATTCAAATGTCTTAATAAAAAAAATATATTAAATTTCTATTTGTCGACTACAGCGATGGCTCCCTCATACCACATAAGCAAACCAATTCTATATGAAAAAAAAAATGTTACAATTATATAACATGAAATAATAGTTTATTTAAAAGAAACTAGATCTCATGAATGTATCAGAAAAACATAATATATATTATAATTTAAACATTAATCAAGAAAAACGTTTGACACTAGACAAAGAGACGAAAAATTGCTGACGTAATGCAAATGATTCAGGTACGAGCTGACCGTGGGTACTCCAGGGTTATGAGAAAGTTTTTCAAACCAATCAGTCACAGGGGATATCCGGGCCCAAGATTAGCATAGCCAAAAGTTACAATAGCAAACTCAACAAGTTAATGGACGGCATGCATAATTAACGCGGACACAAAAGGGTTAAACAATGGTGTATTTTTAATAAAAAAACTTTATTAATATCATAGATGTATTGTCCGTTACACCGGTCCAGGTTGAAGTATATTAATCTGTTAGTTTTGAGAGAGTATCAATGGTAGAGAGAGATTTATTCCGTCACGTTAATTTGAAGCCGTATTTTTAATACCTACCACCTTTTGGTTATTTATTACTCGTTATATTTTGCAAATGTAATATCTTAAAATTTTGGTATCATTCTTGGCTTCAAATTTTGGCTTCATTTAATTTGTGCCTAGTTTTAAAATTTAATAATAATCACCTATAGCAAATTTTATGTATCATATATAAATATCCGGCTGTCCTCACGTAAATACCATCGGAATTTCTTTAGCTAGTTTCAAATCTATTAAGGTATTTATATTATATTATATAGCATTGCGAATTCGCGGCGTGAACAGTCACACCGCTACCCAAACTTCGACACTATTTATGTGAGTACAGACGGTTAATTATATATAATAGTAATAAAGAAATATTAAATACAAAATTTATGTATAACCAAGTTTTGTTATTTAGAATTTCAAAGCCTTGCTTAAGTTTAAAAGTCAATTAGTTGTTCAGCAGACTTTCAGATAATAATCAGCTGTCTAGAAATTTATTTTGAAAGTCTGCGTAATTCTAAACTAGTTGAACGTATCACGTTGCATTATAATAGGCAATTAGAACTGTGAAAAACAAGTTTAAGAACCAGTTTAGAAAGACCTCTTCATGTTTCAGCGTCTTGAACTCACTAAGTTGTCTCAAGTATCTTAAAATGCTGGTCCGTTAAAAGATAGGGTTGTAACTAGCATAATGGAACGGTATTTGTTTTTGCCGTCACCTCTTAGATACTAAACAAACAACACACAAATATAGTCGACTTTTGTGTCTTTCCCATAGTCTCCATTGTCGCATTGTCAGCCCTGTGCCTGTGCCCTTTCAAAGGCATTGTTCTTTTATGAACATCTTTTGTACATGCGACTTACTGTCCACCATTTTTTCTCCAAACGGCTCCTGCATTCATACTTGCTAATGATGTTTCTGGTATTTTCTTAATGAACTGTCATCCTTTTGTCTATTTATATATATTACTATAATTATTAACTTAATGTTAGAATAATATTCTTAACAAAAAACCTTGGAATCCATAATTCTTAAAATTTCTCTCACTGCGACAAACACACGTCAATCAAACCGAACCACACAACTAGATGCCAGAGGTCAGGAACGTCATCATCTACAACAGCTCCAAGAACTTTTAACCTACCACAAAATAATATTTCACAGGAATTTAGCTCGTATTGCACAGCATTTACGTAAATTATAGCATCACCAACCTCGATGATATTGTTGTAACAGTACTGTATTCTATCCTGTTTTTTGCTTCTAAACATTCATATCATTCCATCGAGTAAACACACACACAAAAGACCTAGTCACTATCCCTTTTTATTAATATCAGTGGCTGAATGGATACAAAGGGTTTTGTTCTCTTTCGTAATCGGCGTTCAGGTGTTATATTATAGTGGGTTGTGGTAATAATGAGCTTACCACCCCTCATTACTGACTATTATAATATTACATTTAATTACAAGGATACTTATATAACAGAATTTAAACCATTATTGTATCAAATATCAATTCTAATCAATTAATCAATCAAGTAAAAATGAGACATTTCTTTGGTAGTTTATAGTTATAGAAAACATG
The DNA here is from genome assembly GCA_959347395.1 of Mechanitis mazaeus. NCBI lineage: Eukaryota > Metazoa > Arthropoda > Insecta > Lepidoptera > Nymphalidae > Mechanitis > Mechanitis mazaeus. The sequence goes on from OY365754.1 coordinate 12,437,005, forward strand.
TTTTTTATGCTTTAATAGCATTCTTGTAGACATAAATTTATCATGATTTATGTAATTTATGTTTTTGTTAAATATTAAAGTTATAACATAAAGTAGTTGTACGAAACCAGAACGATGGCGGAACGAATGAAGCGAAAAATTCATTTTCTTCGTTCTCTTGGAACTTGTTATAAACTGTTTTGTTACCGTTTTCGTAAACTCTATCTATAATATATTCATAATGTTTATTGAATTCTTTTAGCCGGTTGTTTTAAATAACTACTGAAATCACAGCACCACGCTGATTCACCGCGGCTTTGTCGTTTATTGGTTCATTGAAATTGTCCATAAAAGTCATGTTTAGTTCCGTGATGGGGAATAAATTGTTATTATTATATCTTCTGTCCAGGTGAGGATACCAAAGTGGTAGTCGACCATTTGAATTAATGCAAGTATCAACTGCTCCCACTGGGACTTTGTACTTTCGATGTAAATGTAGAAATGTCTCTCTTCATGCTGGTTTTATGTCATATGAAACAAAATGCACAAAATTTAACTTTAATAACATAAAATTTAATTCATATTTTTATTTAGTATTTTACCCAAAAATCTTTTTTTTTATTATTTCATATCCAGTAGACCACTTCATATTTGAATCTAACAACCCTCAACAAATATACTCGTAAAATTAATCCCTAAATTTAAAAATTCCAATAATATATCCCTAATATTTAAAAAACGCGTGTAAGGCTCGTGTCAGATGAATTTGTAATGGTGACCTTAAAAGTGACCTCAAGCTAAGGGAAGCTGCAGTCACGCGATGAGATGAATAAAAAAGACGTTATTAGTTAAACGATGTTTTGACCCCTGGTTATGAATAAGAACTTGAGAACTTTAAAAAGAAAGTGTTGTCCGGTGCATTTGTTAATACTTTAAATATATTAAAGAGTCGTAAAAAATATTCTAAAGGCTGATTTAAATTTTATAATCTTTAATTAAATTCCTTATTCATTTCCAAGCCTTCTCATACATAATACGAAACCTAATTCATATAAGTATATATTTACAAAAAATATTTCAGCTTAGACGACAGTATTATTAAAATATTAATATTCGCGAAACTGGTTGACCTAACCCAAACTTGCGCCATAGTTCTATACAAAACAAATTTTATGGGAACCCAAAAAGCTAATAATTCATAAACATTGGACACCGGACCTCTCGAAATCAATAAGGCGGACCCAGAGCCAAAATCCGCTATTAATTCGAACATGGCCGGACAAAGGGCGCAGTCCTCGCCCTTAGACTAGTCTACAATAATAGTGGATAGTCTACACTCGTTTAAGAATGATAAATTACGTAATGGAAGTCGGTATGTCTATTCCCACAGATATTAAAATGAGGACAAAAGACCGACCCCTGAGTGGTCCGGACTCACGCGGCGGTATTGAAGATATTGCAAAACACAAGACGCATTGTTCCAATAGCATGCAAATCCTTTTGAGGGTATTTAGGGGAAATTGGAAAAGTTCTGCCGTTTTTAGACTTTGATGTTTCCAGCTTTTCTGTTGGCTAATCGCTCATAATAGATTTTACAGAGCTGGATTAGTTGTCTGTGTGTTGACTTCAAAGAAATAAACTAATATGAGCTTTTGTATTATACTTTATCATATTGCAAGTGGTGTCAATAATTTAATCACACAAAAATATTCTTTGATGCTAAACAAAAAAAAATAACTCTTTTTAAAGAGATAAGCTAAGATTTTTGAATATTTTTTTCTTCTAGATCTGAATTTTTAACTACAAAAAAAAAATCGAAAAAACCTCAGTCGTATTTACTATTCATTTATAATATGCTGCTAATGATTATCACAAGATCTAATCAGATAAGTATTCTGGCCACAGGTGACGGTTCCACTTGACAAATGAATGTCTCTTCACCCCGGGTTCTATAGTTAATGAAAATATTATACAACAGTCAATAGTGTAATATTGAGAATTAACTTAACCTTTTTATATGTTAATATTGGTTAAAATAGCTTACATTTTGTAAAGAATAAAACTATGCTCTATAGAATAATCTTATAATGTAGACCTAAAAAATATTGATTCAACACAGGCTTTATATGCAACCGCTACCAAGCAAATCGGATTTATCAGGATTATCTGAGGTTATCAGACATCTGCTTCATACCAGTATCTGAATAAAGTATAACATTCTCGACCTTTCCTTGCAAATACTTTCCATTGCGGAATTGAAAAGTCAAAGGCAAGTTTAAACCTAATAAAAAACGCAATGAAATAAATATTAATAAAATATATACATTTTAATATTGATCATTTTATTTGGCTTAGACTTAAGGGCTCCAGGAACGTGATCGCAGTATGGAGGTATTTATGCAAAGTTGAATGTTTCTGTTATCATGTCAGTTTATCAACCATTCAATCAGGTCCCCGCTGCTCCGAGGAAGTCAGCATCTTCAAGTATCTTGACAATTTGCCTAGATTTCTTAGAGCAGCTTCACAGAAGTTCTGTATATACTAGCAGAATTAAACTGGATTTAAATTTTAATATATTTACTATTACAGAATAGAAATCCAATATGTCTGGCAGCTTATAATGTGCAAGTATATTAACGTATTATTTTTGCATTTCAACGATCATTATTTTCTTATGTATTATAATATATCATTTAAACTCGATAATGCTTAAATTCAAGATTTTTAACATTTTATAAAATATACAATACTTAAAATAAAGCTATTTGTCATTTCATTGTTAGATAAATACAAAGTATATTACTTCATCTACCCTTTTAAAGAATACCAATTAAACAATTAGAAAACAATAAAAGAAACCTCAAACAAAAAGCACTCAAGAAATTAAAAATATTATTAACGCTGATTATAAAGTTGGATTATTTAGAAAACAATAGCAACACTGGGGTAAAAAACTGAAATCGTCTCAAAATTTGTCTGCTGACAACATTCATCTCAATCAATTCTACGTCTCTGAGGAGTAACCCTTCCATCCCCAGAGACCTAACCCTCTCGGTCGTAACCCAATTAATGTAAGGGTAGTGTTACCCCGCACATCAACCACAAAAAATGTAAATTGAAATGTTAAATTAATTTGATCCGCCCCCATATGGCCATGCGAGCTCGGATTCTATTGAAGAGTTTAAAACATTTGACTTATCATTCTCTATTTACTGTTCAATACTTCTTCCAAAATAAGCTCCAACTTCTCAGTCTTATATTGAAGTTAAATTAAACCAATAAAACATCCTCAAGCCACAATGGCGGGTTTTTAAAAACCACTCAATGGCAACTGATTGGTACAAGGGAGTGACCCTTCAAGGAATTAATTATTCAAAGTACGTCGCCAAGAAAAACGGAGTTTGTGAAGCATCTAGTTACTTATTATTGTAAAACAGTTTTGGACAAAATTGTGATTTCCGTGACAGGAATCTATTGCTTATTTTCAACAAAAGCAAATGATCTAAGTTATTTAGACAAATTTAAATGTTTTTTGGACAAGACTTCTGATGTCTGCTGGTGTACTGCGATCTTATTCCAAGATGTCTGATGACTACAACCCTGAGAGGGGGGAAGTTATCCTCGTAATGGTACAGGTATAAACAAAACCTACAAAGAGCAAAAAGAAGCCGATATTAAAATTTCCTTGAGAATAATCCGAACACAACACAATATCAAAATTTAATATCATTTTAATCTTAATTCTCCTTATTAATGTTACCAAGGAGGGTTCCCTGACTTGAAATTCTGCACCTTTGAGTTTGATGGTTTTTAAAATAGACTTTATTTCTTTTGATATAAAGTTAATATTTCAGTGTCAGTAATAAAAATATAGAAAGCAGAAAATCTGTTGAAAGCAGGTAAGTTCAAAGATAACGTCTGCTTTAGAATACGGCTTAATTAGGTCGAATTGAGGTTTTCAGAAATGTATAGAAGTTTCATTATTAGCCTTCCCTTTCTAGAGTTATGGAGTCGATAGAATGAAGACATATTTTTTATGAAATCTAAAAATCATATAAAAATTACATTATTGTTTATTAAAAAATCCTCTAAACACGAAAGAAATGTATATAATTTACAAATACTCACAGATACACACACGGATGCCTTCAGACACGTATGTGTGTATCAATGATATATTTAATTAAATTGTAAAAACCTCTGATGGATTGTGTCGCAACGTTAATGATTGTGGTTTGTTTACACTCAACCCTCCAGACCTAGGCTTCAGAGATGATTCATTAAATAAAAAGTATTTTATAAAAATAAACCCAATTTCCGTCACGGTTAATTTTTTTACAGACATTACATATAAAAGTTTTCATAATTATAATTAATAATTTTCCAGCCAATGATACATTTATAAGTTATTAATGTACTTATATAAAACATGACTTGTTCTAATTGTTTATTATTAAACACAAATAAACACAAAGACACAAACATTTCACCCCATCCTTCATTAAACTTCTTTCAAACTCCACTCGCTGTTCCAATCGACTAAACCACGGAACAAAAACAAAAAAGCTAATACACACAAAAGGGCTGGTTCAATTGTAAAGCGTTATTAAAGATCCCATCACAGCGTCTCGATGACAAACTCTTATTTTCAACTCCTTACTAATCGCGAGGAAAACTTCATATTTCAGACGAGTTTTCTCGGTATTGTTTTGAGACTTGATACCAATACATAAATAGAGAATATTATAACAATATAACCTCTTTATAACGTATAGATAAATAGTCATTTTTGATGGAGTCCCATCAAATGATATAATCTGTTTAAGAAGCTGTCATTGTGACATTAGATTTTTTGTTAATTCCTTATAATTACCTTTTATTTCATTTCATTCATTCATCATTCAAGATTATTAAATATATTTACAGAGTGTAAATAACGTGTCCGTAAAATAAATATAATTTTAAATAGGTTTCATTACTCTGATATTAACAGTAGTAAGTGAGCGCGGTAAAGAGACAATAGGTTCATGTTAGAGGGGCGGGAAGGTAATGAAAAACATGGCCGCAGCGCGCGGTGACTTTGTTATTAGAGGTGTTCAATTGTTAGGATTTCTTTTTGAGTTCGCTAAATTAGAGAATTATTAGGTATTTTTTCTGATATAACGCTTATAATATGTACGAGTTATATTTGGGAAAACTAGGTAAATACTCTTAAATATTACATTTACTTTAGAATATTATTATTATTGTATTTGGAGATAAAATATACTAATTTCGTATGTGAGATTCATGCCCGTGTTGATGTTTTTAAGCTTAATATCTCTTAACATGTGTATAGACAATTTCTTATATAAAGTTAGTTTAAGTTAAAGAGGCATACTGTGGCTCTGTGCGACAAAACTATGTCCGATATATCACAAGAGTACTTGAACAATGCTCGTCTCACAGCCGGCGCCTGCGCATACAATGTAGTGGAGCTCGTATATCTTGATACTTTCTAAAAATTCTGACGATTTTTTACCAAATTTATTTAAAACATATTTTCATATATATTTTTTTATAACTTATATAATTAGATTTTTTATTCATATTTTTAAAATGAATTCTTAAGGAATTACTAGTAATTAGGTATTATTAATTCCTATTAATTATTTATAATTAATAGGAATATCATGAAGGTTGATCAAATAAATTATTACAGAAAAATTATAAAATAATTGATGTTCAAATATCAAATATTATCCCACTATATCAACTTCTCTTAAATAGCGCATCATTGACTCCCGGCGAGTCCTGTGGTCAATACAGCCTTAAGACACCACTGACCCTGTGTTCCCACGACATTGTACCGAAACAATCGCAAATGTACCAAAAGCATCGCCAAATACCAGGACTAATGGAGCGTGATCAATTTATATGACGCTTTTATTGCTTTGGAAATAAAGTTCAAAATTAATTGTCAAATATATAGATTGATTTCTATATAAAAGTCCTTTTGTAAGTGTTGTCTCGGAAGTCCAAACACGTTGTATTACAAATATTATTAAGATTTATTAGATCTCGTCAGCTTAGGACGCAGTCACCCACGTGGGAACTGCTAAATACTATTTGATATCACCTGTAATAACAGCTGCAAAGAAATACAATGAAATTAAACATATTTTGTATATTTTCTTCTCAATTTGATTAATAATTACTATTAATATATAACTAAAAATGTAATCAGGTTAATTTAATCGGAATTTGCCCGACTAACTTCGAACCAGATTATTCATAAATTCGGACCATGGTGGATACGCGGCGTGAACAGTTCACGTAAGTACAGCCGAATAGTATAATTAAAAGTATTAATACAACAACATAATGTTTCTTTAATTCAATAATATGATAATATGATGTGCAATATATTTTGGACGCCATTGCAATCCATCTGTTTAGACAATATTTTGCAGTAGTTATAGAATTAAACATCTATTACATGTCTTTAATGTATAAATTTACAGTTAAAACTATAATAACTTATATCATTGAATTTTTCTGAATATATACGATATAATAACTAAAAAAAAATATTCGTTGGAAAAACAATAAACTTATTGAAATATAGCTGTTTTAAAGTTTTTAAATATTACCGCCTTGTTATAAAGTAATATTACAACAATCTTACTTTATCGTGCCACAACATCTATAAACAAATGTTACTAATATTCTGCGATTTATATTTTTTAAATTAATTATATATTTAGGTACAGATTACATTAAATCTATGTATTTTAGAATAATGTTTATTGATTTTTTATTTTATACTTGTGTGTGTGTGTGTGCATTATTTTATGTTATAGAAAAAAATATATATTTTATGTTTTCGAAATTTTTTGTGTTTGTTCCTTACTAGTATGCAGATGATATAATTAAGTATTTACACAAAAAATCACTATATATTCCGATTATTTCAAAGATAAAACAAAATATACATAAAATTGTTCCCCAACAGTAAGTAAATCCCGGAATGTTTAAAAAGCAATCGTAGTTTTCCCTTAACCACAATCACATTCCTAAAACCAAAACTATGCGAAGGGGACTCGCACGAACTACACACCCTTCAAATATTACGACAAAATAATTTACACTGCGTACATTGCTCTCACAACCTTATATAACGTCTATTTCTTACACAAAAGCCTGCAATGTATAACAACTTTTGCAATACTGACAATAAATCTCTAGTCCTCCTCCAGTGATAGTGCAACGCAAAAAAATTGATATTTTATTACGTCCGGGGTCCACTTTTCTGCCATATTTTATTCTGTTCTCGTCGTTTTCCTTTGCTAGTTACAAATTTAGTCTATTCCACAACAAAATATATCTGCTGCGGAAAATTCGTCACTATTGCTTTGATATAAAAGTATTTTTTGAGGTTTATGAAATATAAATTTTGGTAAAAAAGTTGCAAATGGAGTGCATGTCGTCACACGCACGGCTAGACGGTATATCATCTTCTTTGAACAAATGGCCGCCGGTATCTCTTGTAGCGTTGTAATCTACTAAGGATAAACAACAGGGTCGGTGGTTATTGTGATTCTCAAAGGGACGCCATCTGCATTCCACGGGATTCCTCCAGATGAATCCTATGATACGCAGCTGGATAATAAATATATTTTGCAAGGTTTCTCTAGCTTACACTTACTATTATATTATATTATTTTATTATAGGTCAAAATGGAATTAATCTAGTCAAATCTTCTTCTTATTAGAGTTTGAGTCTCGAAATAGTTTTCATTGATATATTAGACTCAAATTCTGATATGAATTTATTGAAAAACTCCCACGGATTTTAATACAAGGATGCTTCATTTTTATCGCCTGTTCTTAATCCAGAACAGAACAGAAATCCGAAACTGAATTTGTAACCCAATAACCAATAAATCAAATCGTACTTCTTACAACAAATTTCAGGCTTCATTGGTTTTGTTAATGTTTCCAAAATAACATTCTGTTCATATACTTATGTTATTTTAGCTTTCTTTTTGTTCAGGTTATTTTAAACTCAAATATAACACCGGAGTGAACAGAGCCTTTACCGTGATTTCCTAAAGTAATATTGTAACAATACTACTTTCCATATTATACCAAAATAACTATGAAACAAGTTTTGTTCATATTTCTACGATTCACTTTGATTTTGACGTATTACTGTTTGATAACTCTTCAAACAAACGCAAGGGTTTCAAAAAGTAATAATATTATTATAATATTATAATATTATGTAAAACGTGATAGTTTATAGTCAGCACCTAACTCAATTAGACTTTGTCTGGAATTCTAGTCTTTGTCTATTAAAATTTATATTAATTTTGTATGTTTTGTATCATCAAAAAATTCATTCCTTATATAATTTTTAGCAAAAATTGCAAAAAAAAATGTATCCATTATCTGTGTCAGTATTCGTCAATGTTTTTGTGTTCATTCTAGGGACACATAATAAGTTGCGTACAATTTATAGATGTACTCTTTTCAATAAAATCCATTTAAGATTAAAATATAATAGAATAATGATAAAATAGTGTATCCTTATATGCATTGACCCATTCAACTATACAGTTACCTAAACCTTGCCTCTAGCAGTTATATTGGGAACCAGAATCAGAGAGCATTCACCCCTGACCCGCTGGTCATCTCGATGTGACTCACCCTCTTACACACATCAGAGATGTATATTGCTATCTCATTCTACATTGCGATCGTACCTTTTCAGAATTGCACTGGTAATTCTTCGGTTAATGTTGCTTAGGATTTTGGTATGTTTTTATTTTGGTATCTGTGTTAAAAATATATTACTTGTAAGTGAGTGATATAAGAGGTCATTTAAAATTTGTTAATCTGTATTTGTTTAATTGATATTTAAAATGGTCGTATTATAAATGAGTGACAGCTGTCACGAGATCTGTCAATAGTTTTGTATGCCTTATTTCGTCTTGTGCCTCTGTATTTTTATTATACACAATACGCCACACATACACTCTTATAAAATATGCCATTTAATTTATTTATTTTAATTTAAACAATAGTATTTTTTTCTGACCCACTTACATCGAAACCCCAAACTCAAAGTCAATACGCAAACGACAAGGGGTTGCAACTTGTAACAACGGGGTGGAACAATGGTGCTGTAATCATTTTGATGTGATTTTCACGCATCGCCGCGTCAGGATGTGGTCGGGCCATAGATTCGAAAAAATATTTTGTTTTTATTGAAGTGATTTTTTATACAAAATTAAATTTAATGCAGAATAATTTTATATGACGCTGTTATCGAAATAATAATATTGTGATTATTTTGCGATGTCAGTTTTGCAACTATCTCATAAAACAAGGTTTATTTTAAATTTAAAACGCCGCCAGGATCAACATTGACTTATTAAAAGGGCGCCCTGTCATAACATGTGATAACGAAATCACTAAACTATTATTATCATTTGCATTTATTATGTTTTAACGCCATCTAGCGGTAACTTTTTCAACTATTACTATGTTTTGTTTATTTTATAGGCTGCAGTCAACTATTATTACTAATATTAATATATATTTTTATAATACATTCTTTTACTCAGTAATTTATTTTTTTTATAAATATCAAACCATCCTCAGAAAATATATTTGGAGTATCGTTTGAAAAGTTTGGAACAATTTTCAAATATTATAAATTATATATCGGAATGTTTGGTTAAAAACTTATTTCATCAGTTAATTAAAACTTGCGTCACCTGAATGCTTATTTCGCAGTCTTATTTATCTGGGGGTGTAACTCAGTGGTAGAGTGTCTGCTTCGCATGCTGAAAGTCCTGGGTTCAAATCCCAGCACCTCCAAATTATCTTTTGATTTCCTATTTTTTGTTATAATATTTTCTTAAAACACAAGAAAAATAATTAATTCTGTTATCATTTTGATAAGATTTATTAAAAGTTTTTGTTGCATTACAATAAGGTTCATACTATATAAAAATTTTGCAATCATTTTTCGAACCAATAGAGCGCATAGCCGTAGCACGTGGCGTTGCTTGTTAACAGACAGACATTTTATAAATCTTTTATTTGTATATGATTGACATCCACCTGGTCATTAAATATTATTTTGTATACAATGACACTTAAATAATATTAGGAATATTTTTTATTTTGTTTAAGTAATTTAATTATTCTCCAAACAAAGAAATTTTTGTATTTTCTTAAATTTTAACGAGTGCATATTTCAAATAAAACTATTCTTTACGGATTAAAACTCGTGTATAATTTGGTTATATTTTTATTTTAACCCGACGTTTCGAATGCTTTGCAGCAAAGCATATACGCGAGTTTTAATCCATAAAAATAGTTTTATTTGAAAGAAATCTTTACCTGAAATGAAATGACTACTTGAAATATTGATCTGATTGGCTCGTCCATTTAGGTCTGATCCTGGACCTCGTTTATTATTCCATTTGTACTGACATTTGAAACACTCACTCAACTATTCATTCTGTCCGTCCATCAGTAATTAACAGAATAAGCCTTTAAAGGTTAGGAGATATTTAAACAATATTACAAAAATAAAAATCAATTAAGACTCACACATTCATATGACAAAATGAATATATTGTGTCTTTTCTGTTGATGTAACAACATTAACAATATATATATATACAACAACACATGCTAGTCTCTCTGTAGATTTCCGGACGGATTACGCCTGGAAATTGAGTCTGAGCCAATTTCCGTCGCAAGCAATACTTTTCAAATTCTTAAATATTTATATTTCGTTCTACATTAGGTTGTATTTTTTTTTATTTATTAGAAATCGTAATGTCCTCTTACAGAGATAAGGAAACCACGCTTTGATAAAAAAAAAAATCTAAATAAGTTTTCAAAAAGATCCCTGCAAATAGTAGGACAAATAAAACACATGAGTACTTAAAATTTTCACGACTAGAAAACATAAAAAAAATAATTGAATAAAAAGGATTATAGGATTGATTGAAGGATTGGCTAATTTGACTATTACAAAATCTTGTCTACGAAATAAATTGAGACTTTGTTGGATAATATCTGTCTTAAAACAATTGAAACGAACCATTTCCCTCTTTGTGTCTCAAAATATATACCATATAAGGGATTTAAATCTTGTAAATAAGAAAATAAATCCCAGCTCTGGTACAAAACAAGCCGATGAACACTTTATGAATCTGTGCTGATCTGTCACCATGGTGCTCTAAGACGTCGATCAAGTACGGCGGTGAGGGGAGGTGCGGGGGGGTGAGAGGGGCGCCATGCTCATGGGAAATCTAGTGTTATTAGATGTCAATCATCGCAGATCGAATCGCTGGATAATTGTGGGATCCGTGATATTTATTGTATTTTTGTTGTATTTTATAACTCTCAAGTAATCTTTATATCTGTGTATTACAATATTTTCTTTATCCACCCCCCTCCCCCAAACACTCTTAAATTTAAACAGCGGTGGCGAAGTTATACTTAAGTGATTTGTTTTAATCTCACATTAAATATTAATGACCATCTGAAGAGCTTCCACGCTAGATATAGATTAACTGGAAAAGTCACACACAATTTTTTTTTTTATAATATAATCGTTGTTGCACATTTCAAAACATTATGAATGTTAGACGAAATGTACGTGTTAGTTTTTTCTAATGTATGATATTGAATTGAATATTAAATATGAAATCTTTACCTTACCTTATGTTTCGAAACGTGTTTATTTTTATCAAGGTCTGCTCTATAGAATATTATAATTGAAAAGATACCAAAACAGTAATAAACTTATATAATTTTTAAATAAAAATTATTTAAAGAGATTTGGATTTTTAATAAAAACCTAATAGATCCTCAGATAAAGAATAATCGTTATACTACATTCTACTACATATAAATGTAGTCCAACATCGAGGCGAAGAGAAACTCGGAAGCTCAATCCCAGAGCGACGGAACAGTATCTCAGGGGTTGCACGTTCGATCGCTATTCTATAGATAAATTTGTCACACTAAATTATTTAAAATATCAAAAAAACTTTCGCCGTGTGATTATTAATATCAAAAACTACTTATATGTAATTATACTTAATTATATCGATGAACCGCCACCTCTCATATACTAACAGTCATATCTAGTTCAAGATATTTAAAGCACATCCATGTTGCGCAAGTCGGTAATAATCATAAGGGTGATTGGCTAAAAGGTAATAAATCTAGTCGCAGACATAGACCACTAATTACAGGACCCCATAACACTCAAGTACAAGTGTACTTGCTACTACATAGCATAGACTAATCCATACTTATGTTATAAAGAGGAACAGTTTGTTGGTTTAAACACGATAATTTTCGATACTGAATTGACTTACAAAATTCTTAGACAGGTTTACGAGGTAGGCTATCTAAAGTTACGCAATTAGCATTAGTTATCCTTATAGTAAATAAATTGGTCGTCCGCGGATGAATTAACGTGACACAGCTAGTATATTGTTTTCTAAGATATGCACGAGTACTACACATTTCAATAAAACTATTTTACGGATATAACTCGTGTTTATTTTCACATTTTCACCCGACGTTTCGAAAGCTTTGCAGAAAACGTGTTCGCGGTAAAACGAAATGGTGGTGTCGGTTAAAAAATGAAAAATTAAATAAAAAAATAAAAAAATGTAAAATAAACGTTAGTTATATCCGTAAAATAGTTTTATTGAAATGCACAGCTAATATATTTATAAACTCGGGAACTCAACCAACTAACACATTTCAAAACAACTGTATATCCGTATAGTTGATAACATTGTAAGGTCATCAAAGCTGTAACTATTATCAGAATCTTAATAACCCCTTCATTGTCTATTAATACAGCCCTAATGACGTAATATTATACTGTTGTTCATGTAATGGGTGTGCTAAGAGATTGCGAACATGTCCGCCTCAGAATTAGTGTATTATATGAGTATTAAACTACCAATTTAATAATCATTGTAAAGTTGTGGGATACAGCTATAAGACATCTGTCCTTTGAACTCTGAGCTGGTAAATAATCTGGTTTTATTACAACCTTTTCCTAAAACAATTTATTCATCATGACCTTTGTGTAAATCCCTTGAAATTCAGGATTCCTTAATTAGCTGTTTATTGCTAACCACATTCCTGGCTGCATAGTTTAATTTGTGACCAGATAGGTCATTTATCATCATAACAACGCCAATTAGCAACGTGTCATGAACGTGAATAATTGTCCCGTCACTAGACACGCTATCTTCAACAAAAGTACAAAATTCATTTAAATTCTGTTTAAAATAATTATAATGAAACTTTCGAAATGTTTACTTAGTATATTGGTTTCATACTAGCTTTTACTTGCAGCTATGTTTATATATACGTAGAAATAAAAGTAAGCTAGCTCTTCTATACCCTCAGTTTAAGTTTCTTTAAAGATTACCTATTTTTCATGAGGAAAAGAAAAATATTTTTAACGTTCATGTCATTAAAAATGTATATAAACAGTTAATATTAAAACAGAAAAAAAGGACTTCTAAATGGTAATATTAAAAATCTTAAATAATAATATATAAAACTAAACCAATCATGAAAGTGACAGTACAAAGTGATAAAAGTAAAATAACTCCATACAACACCCACATTAGTACAATAATCCATATTTAATTAAACAATTTGCCCTGATTTATGTCCTCCCACCTGAAGCATGGACCGACAAATGACTTGTGCATCGTATGCCTATCATTAAGATGATTCGACGAGATCGTAGTATGGATATCCCAGTAAAAATTATTAATATAATTCTATAGTATATTATTGTTAGACTTGTCTATGGCTTGTGATTAAACTCGTAGAATCTTCAAGTATTCTTTATTATCTTTACAGAAACAGATTATCAATATTACATTTTGACAATCAACTTCAGATGAATTTATAATTTTGTGTACCATGTTATGAGTTTTTTGAAAGTTTATTAATTATAATTTACATATAATGCTCGTGTACATTTTATTGGTTGTCATCTGTGAAGCTCTTGCACATTATGATCCAGATTCCGACCCTCCAAACGTTGGGACAGTGCTGTTTAAACATTCTGATATTAATATCAAACGATGGACTCGAGACAACATAGGATTGCTGCAAGCCAGAAAAGACTTACAAAAGCTCATTCCATCTCCACATGGTATTCAAACTGTAAATGAAGATTACATCACAAACATGTTAAAGTATTTTCAGAATTCTTACTCAACGGTGAGGCAAGAGATAAAGGACCCAGCACTGAGCAACATTATAAACATTGCTCTGTCTGATGCCCTAGGAGGATATCTAAAGATATTTGTGTTGCCGATTACAAAATACGCTTTCTATGCTGGTACTGTATCCATAAAGAAAGCCTCAAATATTTTCCAAGTATACGAAGATATAAAAATAAAATTAAACACAGATGGTAGTGGTTGGCGGAGCCCGAACGAAAACTTACTGAATTCTGTAGCTATAAATATAGCAACTCCACGACGTTCATCATTTATAAGAAATAAGAGAGACCCTTGCAAGCAATTATCATTTTACGAGAAAACCGAGTCCGGTTTAACAATTCCACTTCCAGTAATAAATTGGAGCATGTTACCAATGATGTTGTTTGTACCATTAAAGAATCAATCTTTGGTGTCATTAACTTCTCCCAACTCCTCAAATACATTGCTGACTTATTATGATGCTGCCAAAAACTGCATGGAGTCTCAAAGTCCTGAGAGTCGGAACAACTTTGACCAAAGATTCCAGACCTGGCTGGCAACTACTATAGCACCGCATCTGAATGATGACAAATTATACTTTGCATTTGGGAGTATTTTAACTTTAATGAATAAAACTAAAAGCTTTTGTGTAAAAGTATCCAATGTGTTGGACGACAAATATTCAAAAATAAGATGCAAAGCCGTCTCACTAGGCGTGCCTTTACATTGGACTTCTAAAAAGTATCTCATTGTATTTATAATACTGGTGATAGAAATTATATGGTGCATTCCAACTCTCATTTGCGTGATACGTTCTAGAAGAATAAAACGACAAAAGAATGTAAAAAAATTTTTCAGAAAAATTTTCAAGAGAAAAAATGAATTTAATGTAAATAAATTTGCAGAACTACATGAAGAAGTCAAGGAAGATAACGAAAAAAATGAAAAAGGTCCGCGTGCTGTTAAACTTTTTCTAAAACCGAGAGCAAGGAATCTAGAAGTCGATGTACAGTTTCCGCCATACGACTGCGTGGTGACAAAAACCAGTAGCAGTCAATCTCGATATAAGACTACGTCCAGCGAACAAATTACTTTGGTAAACGAAACATCGTTAAAAAAGATTCTACCAGAATTCAATTCATCATTAGCCGGCAATCAACAAAAGGAATTCTCTAAAATAACGATTCATAAAGCATTGGAATCTGAAAATACAAACGAAATTAGTGGAAAACCACCAAAAACACAATCAGACGAAGTAATGGAGTCCACCAAAACACTTACAGTTATCAAAGACAGCGAACGAACTATCAAACAGTTCCTTTATTCGGAAGACAGCATTCCACCTAAGCCTAGTATCATAAAATCTAAATCCATTTGTAAATGCGCTGCAACATCTGGGTGTAAAAAGGGCAATAAAGAAGGAAGATGTTCCTGTGCTCCCTGTATGAACTACGACAGAAGCGAGCAAAAACAAGAACCTAAGAAGGTGAGTTATCATGAACCTCCAACAAGATTTGGTAGATTTAGAAGAAAAAAAAAGACGGAATGTAAAACTGTTATGCGAACCATGATAGACGCCACATCTCAAATACAAAAACAAACCATACAAGAGAGAAGTGACACACAAATAGACAGTAGGAATAAAACGAAACCAACTGACCACCCTTTGTTAAGTATTAAAATAGATCGACCGAAGACTGCGATAAAAGTAGGCATTTCTAGCGTTCGTAAATGTTCAGAAAACACAAAGAGAATAAGCAAAATACCAAGACTAGCAACCAAAGACACAAAAACTGAAATCAGTATTGAAAATGAAAAGGCTTATCCCTTAAGCATTAAGGAATCTTCTAGAAACGGGAACTCAGTATACAGGAACAGAAACACGCAGAAAAAGAATCAAACATTAGATGATACCGCCATTAAACATTTCACAGCAGATAGAAAATTAAATATCACGCTATGATAATAATTATAATATTTTATTAATTTAGACAAAAATGACACCTAATTTGTAATATTTGTTTAGTTTATATTTAATAAATATATTATAATTATAAGTAACAATTTGTTTATAAATATGTATAATAAGACCTCTATTAATATAAAAATATTTTAAATCAATATAAATCTATCAAAAAGGGATTATAAAGGTCCTTACTAGTCTCGGCAGTATCCTGGAAGCTGATGAATTTATTGGGCACGATCTGGGTGAATTATAACCGGTTGTGCCCCGTGAGTTATAGCATATTTTGCCCGGGCAGGCTCAGGTGCGGTGCTAATCTGTCATTACAAGTCCACTTAGCAAATTGGGCTGGACTTTATAAATATGGAAGTGTATTTTTCTGAACCGTCAATAAAATGTTTATAAACGATAAATACATTTGGAATGTAAAAGAAGCGGTAATAGACTCAAACCCCATTCTTCTTATAAATATTGTATTATATTACAGTATTCTTTATTATTTTATCAGAATTTGAAAATCGGGGCAATTACAATAACTTCCTTAATCAGATCAATCACGATATATATGAAAAAATATGTATTTTTATAATAATTTGTCCTAGAGATCTTAACAATTTACAATAACTTTATCAGAAAGTTGATAAATATGAATATATACGTGTTTTCTAAATTAATGTGTCCTGAAGACCTCAACAATGAACAAAACCATTTAGTTAATTCGCTTTTATTAGTGGTGTCTTTGTCTGAAGGGTCCAAGTCGCCAAGGGTGACCAATCGTTATAAATACTGTCCGAATAATATTGTGGGCTCACGACCAATTGTGCGGGATAATCCCCGATTGACACGGGATTTAGACCAATTTGTCCTTAGTACTGGATAATTTATGGTCAATACCTCCTGGTTGAAGTAATTACGAACATCTGGAGAGATGTATGAAAACTATATATATATAAATCAATAAATAAACACACTGTCTTACTAATAAAAATATTAATATCCATTACTTATTATGTGTTATGATTTTCTCAGAAATTATTTACGTGTTTTATTTTATCATTATGTATTAAAAACATACATTACGTATTACAGACACAAAAAATAAACTCGTTAGAAGATTTGATAAAAAAAAAATGAATATCAAAAATTTACTGTACAAATATTTAGTTAATGAAAAAAGTATATATACCGATTTGTTACAAAAAATGTTAATATTTTATTTTCTTTAACCCCACAACGGGCACAGATGCTGGGGTCATCTTTGATTAATATCCAATCCCGGATTACGACTTCCTAAATGATAGAGGACAGTCTGTTCAAATAAATACAATTAATTTATTAAATTAATCATAGTTTTAAGCAAATCGAAATTATTATAAGTATTTTCACTCTAATAAATAAAATCTTAATAATACTAAGGTTTCTCTCAGCCTATATTCTTTATAGCTTCATAAATCTTAGCAGCATCTGAGACGATAAACTCCACCACATCTCTGTTATCTGCGGAGTCAAAAGAACTTCTTAAATTAACTCTTTGACAATCACAACCAAGCGGTTTAATTTAAACTCTTCGAAACCCAAGAAGATAGCTCCAACCTTATCTCAGTAATTTTCCACCCTCTGAAAGGAAGCGGTGAGGCGTGGATGATATAATATAATGCGACAAGGTTGTAAGTTTTTAAGCAAATAACTCTCCGGTTCTAATTGCGGGAGAAAGGTGTGTTAGTAATTAAATGATGTAACAAACTCCTCGGGGAGACTTTATAGACTAGGGTTGATAGAAATTATATATTTACCATTAAAATAATAAAAAAATACAAAATTATTATTCTATTTTGTTCTAAATAAATACAAAAATGTATGTTCATTAAGTGAAAATCCTGTCATGTTACAAAAAAATTCAGTTCCTTCACCTACAAATGATAAGTACTAAAAACATGGATTTCATTTTCAAGCATCATAAAGTTACCTCAGACAAAGACAGTATCAATCGTTAATTATAACATCTTAATTCAATAATATACATACAACACTGTATTTGAACAATATATCATTATCTTATAAATTAGTTAAAGAAACAATCCGCAATCCTTTACCAACATCTTATCCTTTATTTGCGAAGTTGTCACCAAACCAAACAACCTAAGAACCATTTTAATAAGGCCTATCAAATGTCTCACCAGCCAACGCATCGCTTAGACAGCAGGGTTTTACTAATTTGGTGGTACCAAATTTCGGAGGGAGTTAAAACAAATTAATCACAAGTCCAATTTCGTGGAACAACGCGGGGGCAATTCAGGAATTACAGGACTCCCTTATTGCACTCGCCCCAATGACAAATTGACAATGATTTGTAAGTAGCATGTAGTTTTAGTAGCTTATGCGACTGACGAGCTACTAGCTACCAGTAATATACATATAACAGCTGTATGACTTCCAGTTGTAAGTAAATATTAGATAACATTAGAAAGTAAAACACTGAAAAAACATATTTTAAAATATAATATACTATGGAACAATGTGTTGCTAATACTTTCCATACTTGATAAAGTTGCTTCTACTAATATAGTTGGATACAGTTTTTTATTTATAAATTAAAAATGGAGGCTATTCTTTGAACTTTTCACTCCTCTTTACTCCTCATATCCAACAACGTATTTTTAATCTATACTAATATAATAAGGCTGAAGAGTTTTTTGTATGTTTTTTTCTTCAAGCTTATGTATTAGGATTTAATTTAATTTGTTTTTTTTATTAAGTCAGGAGGTTTATGAGGACAGGTTTATTACGATACTGTTTTCAGTTATCCTAATAGTAAAAAAAATTTTTGTTCACGGGTGAAACCGCGAGACACAGCTAGTTACAAATATTTAGAGAATTTCGAACAAAGACATCATCAGGTTGATATTCTGCTAGGTTTCTTCTAATAAACTACAATTTAATACAATACGTAGTACTTAGATTCAAGACAATTAAATAGATGAAGCAATTCGCGTGCTCATAAAGATTTACAGCATCCACAACGAGACACATCCGGCAAGATGCTCGGCTCTCTTAGCATTATGCCTTAATTTGTATTTCCTTTCCACAATTCTCTGTTAACTAATTTGTTTATGTGTAAATAGATACAAGTGTATTGTTATTTAGATTAAACTGTTTATAATTATTTTTTTTTATTTTATTTTCCAAATATATTGTTTTCGAGCGCTCATAATCGGTGGGGGACAGGCTTGATGAGCTTGCCCGCCCATGTTCTGAGCGCATGCAGTCGCAGCAATAGAGTAAATAAGTTTTTCAAAGAAAAGTATATTTGTGAAATGAGGAAGGTAGAATAAAGACGCTGTTATATACTAAAGTCTAAATCGTAATTATGTATATGTTTGTTTAAATTCGCTAATCTTAAAACTACGGGATAGGTGAAAAAATCTGTCTAATTATGAGAGGCAGATATAGTACAGTATGATTGTGTAGAAAAACGGCTGGTCACAATTAGTATGTGTGTAAAGTTGTATATAAATATAACATCACAAATGTAAAATATTTGTTATTCTGTGGTCAATATGTAATATAAATTGACAAATTGGGATTCCACCTGGCGGAAATCAGAACTCACGGCGCAATAATTAAAAAACAATAGCACAGGAAGTAGATCCCTCGCGTCCGGTCGCTATTGGTTGAACTTTTGACCCCACCCCACCTGTATATATAGAGCACATAGGGGTTACTTATATACCCCGTATTTCCCCTTTCAAGCGGTAAGAAACGTATCGATTAAATGTCCTTCAAAGAAATGAAAAAATGTTACCTGTTTACTATTGTACATGACATCAGAGAAAATGTCCTTAAAATAATATATATCTATATTTACAAACCAATTATTTATACAAATATTTTTTCATTCAAATGTCTTATCGAATAGATTGAACTTGTCTTTGTCATACAATATAAGTTTATTTTTTAATCCAGAAATTACATTACTTATATAATAAATTATTAAATTTTACTTAATAATCTTTGCAGATTTAAAAGTTTAGTTCGTCTATTGTCCAACAAATATAGACACTAAATCAACTGAGGTACTAATATGTATGAAAGTGGACTAATTGTCATAATTTCTAAACGTTTTTTTGTAAATTGTATAGTGTAATGCAGCCATTACAAACCTGTTTATATAATGGTGTATAACATATTTAAATCTACATACATAAACTAATATAATTTAGCAACAATAGTCCCACAAAAAGATAACTAATTTTTAACCCGTTTTGTCTTTTTTATATTTAGTAGTAGTTGACTGTCGATTTGTTGACGCAGTGGTTTCCACAGCCACAACTGACCACAGCCATAGCCACAAGGTCGTGGGTTCAATTCGATAGACAATTGTTTGTGAGATCCAGAGATTGTTGTTTCGAGTTTGTTGTTTTTTATGTTCATTATTTCTGTTTGTGAAATCCCATACATTCCTTTACTGCGGGAGTTGTTTTTTTTAAAGAAAAGATAGAATTAAGTAGTTAATTACAAGGTGTCTTGTATTTTGAAGCACCTCTTCTATTATCTGTAGTTTAATATATATGTATGTATGTGTGTATGTGTGTATGTATGTATGTATGTATGTTATTTCTAGCAGTCATTATCTCCACTGAACCCAGACTCACATCTCTTATCAGTCTCATAAATTTCCATGAAGTTTTAAACGATAACAACATTACTAATGCTTATTACTTTGAGTCTTTGAACTAAATATAGAAGAAATTACATCTGTTTGTCTGTAATTAGAAAAACTTACTAAAATATTATAAAATTTCTGTATTGAAGATTATGTATATGCAATCTTAATTATATGAAATTAATAATTTTTGAATGTATGTGAAAAAGATTTAAGAGACTATAATTCTGTAATAGAATTGATATCAATTCCTTGAAATTTATAGATTACGTAGAGAATTACGAATAATTATTTTAAATTAGTCTCTGGCTGAGAGATATTCCTAAGCTATTCTGGTAAATATTTTGTCATAACAGATAAAAAACTATCGTATTAAGAACAACTTGTAATTAAATAAATTAATAAACTAAAATAAAAAAGTGCTGTCGACTGAAGTTATCAATTAAATTCCTATAATCCTGAATCCATGACCTAACATGGCTTTAGATATTACACAAATCTATACTTCTAAACAAGAACAGCCAACAGCCAATATCAGGCCATCATAAGTCATTGGACAATAGTTCAAACTGTGATAATAGCATTCCTCTGACCATTGACGCGCAGACAACCAACTTACTGTGGCTTTGCCTGCTCTTCAATTGTATAGACCATTGGTTAGGGTTATTCATCTTAATAATAAAAAAATGTCGGAACGATAAAGTTATATAAAGTTATATATATATATATATAGATTTCTTCAAGATGGGTAACGACACAATAGCTCAAAATTAGAGCGATGCGATTTTCCAAAAGTCGCAGGTTTGAATCTTAATGTATTAATTAAAATTTAATGTATCTTTTTATTTACAAACACAGTTATAGACAACTTCAAGCTTTATTATACAATTTAGGTCAAACAAAGTATGTTAGTGCACTAAGTGTCATAATTTGTACATCACTATTTTTATATATCAAATACTGCTCAGTAAATTAGCTAGTTGTAAAATGTTTGGTTCTAATATTGAAGTAGAACTAAGGGGTTCTATATCTATGGTGTGGTATCTTTATTTCTATGGTTTTTAAAACCATGGTTTCAAAGGCAATAAAGTAAAGTGCAATACAAGTAAGCTATTTACGTTCAGAGGGCGCCAGGAATTAAGCGGTACATTCAGATGGGACTACAGCAGGTGTACTCAGATCTGCATTCTGACTGTAAGTAATTGTCCTTATCTTAGGGCTGACACACGCTGTGACGAACTATTACATTTATTAGATTAATTTTATTATTACTACATGAGTAGGAAAAATTTAATATATATTTAAATAAACATTTCACATATATATACTGAAATTTATGTTTTACTTATAACTTATACTAAGTTTTGAATTTTATAACAAAATCAATATCATCTCAATAGTGTTTTAAAATGAATTTGATCACTTTATGTATATATTTCTAACACTATTAGTAACTTTCTCGCAGTGTGAAAGCCCTACTGAAGAGAGTGGTAGGTCGCCCACAATGGGACTGCCATCACAATGAGTGGCGCCTTCATAATTTACAAATGAGCGTATGTATCTACCATGATACAAGAACCGTACTAATTGCGAAAACTACTTCTCCCTCTTTCCCATTGATATACAACTAAGTGTGACGAGGACAAAACACAACAAGTCACAAACAGTTAAGATGGCGCTAAGATAATGACGATATGTCGTTAGTATTCATAACACTTGGATTATTAGTGAACTTTAGTAATCTGTGGCGCCAGACGATGTTTAGAATTAACTGTAAATCATTTTATAGCAGGATTAGTACAATAAAACTAGATATATATTTCAAATAAATATTTTTTACGGATTAAAACTCGCGTATAATTTGGTTACATTTTTATTTTAACCCGACGTTTCGAAGTGACACTTACATCTCGTCTACCCGGGAACACGATTGTTGCAAAACATTCGAAAAAAACAGTTTTATTTGAAATGTGTACTCGTGAAAATCTAAGAAAATACTAGATATATATTGTTATGTGTGATATATTATTATTTATTCATGTAACAAGCTCCACAGAGCACCGCAAATAAAGTGTTAGCACGTTATAAAACTCCCTCCGCATTTATAAAACTCGCAGTTAAAGCATCAAGTCAACAGCGTCTTAAAACGATTACAGACAGTCTTCAAGGTGTGAGGGAACACGCAAATCGCATTAGGTATGTTAAATCTGGGCTCCCGACGGGATGAAATGCTTTTTTTCATGATATTTTCATTCGTATCGCTTACTTTTGAGATTATTGTACTGGCAACATTTGCATTACATTTGGGTATAGCGCGGTTTGATGTTTTTGATAGTTATCATTTAATAATACAAAATATAAAATTCCATCCATATTTTGAATATTTGTTTTATATATACAATAAAATCCAACACTAAAAAAATTATGATCTTTTTTAAATTTTTAATAAAATATCAAAATTGTCTACTACCTTCTTCACTTTAAGTTGGTTTCCACGTTATCGTAAAAATCTCTACAAATGTAGCAGATGTCTGTCTCTTTCATTTGATGTATTAAGAATTTTTGTTATAAAATATTCTTTAAACATATTTGTTTTAAGCAGTCTTTACATGATAGAATTTACTAAGTCAACTAATAATCTAATATCGTATTGTACAAAGACTATTAGTGTACTAATTGTCATATATAGTTATTATCTCACTAATTTGTTTGAAATAGTACTTAGTAAATTTAACTTTGTTTTTTTTTTTGATAATAGAGAATTATTGTGTATTTTATAAAAACGGTAACCGGTAGAAAAGTGGTAATTGCCAAAGATGGACACTTGCAGTTAAGCGTACTTCAACGATAGAGATGAATGAAGGGAAGGGGGAGGAAAAGGAGAGAGGATGGAACTTCCGGCTTATGCAACCTTTATATTATCCAATTTACGCAGTACTAATTAATCAAAAAAAAAACAACAATAACATTTAACGCACTGAATGCTTAGTAAATTGTATATAGGTATAGTCTTTGCATTCGTCAACGTAGAAAACGCAGCCAAAAAAAAATTTTTTTTTCTTTAACATGGCTTTAGTCGCCTCGTGAATATTCATACAAAACCTGCGCTTAATTGGTTACAGCTACTACTAAACTATTAACTAATTGTTGCTTCATAGATTCAAACATACGAATAATCAAATCGTATTCTACATCTGGGACCTCTGCATTTCATTTTCTCCAAATTAACCTACATAATAAATAGCACACTTTGATATATTTATTTAAGACATCGAAACACTGCGTGAAACATAAATTTCATCTATGCCCTTAATAAAATAATTATGCCTATAATTAAACACACATTAAAACTCACTCACACACTCTAAGTTTAATATCATTATATGACAAATAAAATTATAATATATGTCCTGACAAAAAGATAAAAATCAAACTTAGATAAAAATTGAATAAATATTAATAAAATTTTACTTTTATACAACAATATCTATAATAAAAAGTATTGTAATAGGTAAATTGAAATGACACATCTCCCCCTTGCTGAAAATAAAGTGTTTTTTGATGTTTTTATAAACGTCAGATATTCACAGCCGAGTTAACGATTTCTTCAAGCCTCTGACCCCTTTGTGTGCAGTCGGATAATGTCGCCCACTTCCTTTTAGCATGATTTAATAATTTAAAATTTGGAAAGGAAAAATATGATTCTTTTGTTAAATAGAAAAGCCAATTTATGATATTGTTGATTTTAAACTAATAAAGTTATATATAACAGATAAAGAAATGAATCTTTTCTACCAATTTAATGCAAAAACATAAATTACACAAATTATATCAGTAAAAGTAATATCTTGAATGACAGGTGCCGTTAATGACAAACCCTTTGAAGGGCTCTTTTATACCCCACAGCATTAACTCTTATTTCAATTCTCTTAGATAAGACCCTTAAACAATATAAATTTGAACACCACTACAAAATGATCCCGCAATCTTATTGCGTCAGACGAAAATTATACCGCAAATCACAAGCAAAAGGTCAAAAATAATTGGTTGTGTTTTACAACATCTACAAAATCAGTTAATGATTTAAAATTATGACTTGGGGATTCGCGATTTATTAAGATAATCCCGGTTTATTAGCGAATCTTTGTAAAACACTGTAAAGGGTGGAGGTTTTATTATTTTGGCGGCGTTTTAATTTTAATTCAATTTGACGTTTGCAGTTTATTTTGACAGCAGTGACACAAGTCTATGATTTGAAACGTCATAAACGTCCCTGTGGCCACAGATTTTTATAAGTTCATGCCCTTTATGGCTCGTCGTTTAAAAAGGTCGCGAACTGGTTGCCAAATGCCGTGCCCTTTGCTTCTCCCGAGGGACTCTCGTGGACCAAATGTGTTGAATCATTCCAACTATTTATGATCTTCATAAATAATTAGAAATTTTATTAATTCTATGAACAGTTTCAAATAATCCAAACATTAAGTACATGTTATTTTAAGAATTTTTTTTATTAATCAATTTCTAGTCTAAGTATAAAGATCTAATTATTTTGATGCAAATAATATAACGCCATTTTGAATTACAACTAAAGTCTATAATATAATTAGCTGTTGGTCATTTTTCTTAGTCTCCTATTTTTCATAAGGTCCTCTGACGTCGAAATGGATTGCGTAATTGTAAATTTAAACTGTCCGACGGCGGTCCCCCAGTATATGACGAATGGGACCCGCGGGAGTGATCGACTACGGGCCAAGGAACATCAACTTTTATGTAATTTTAAATCATACAAAGTAAACCAAAGATATTTTAATTCCATAAATATTTACATAAAGTATAAAAAATATTACATACATATTTTTTTACGCCTTAAAGTTTCAAATAGCAAAATATTATTTAAAATAATTTGCTCAGTTGTTCTGATTATGATTTAAATTTAAAAATGTGCAGAGTAATTGTTTGTTTTTGTTTCATGCAATATAAAATAAACAACATCTATTGGGGGTTGATACAAACAGTGTATGAGACAAGTTTTATGCTGCGATCCATCATAACCTTATTAAATTACAGCCCTCATCCCTGCGACCCATCCAATTATGGTGTTCTAATTACAATTATTATATTTTTCTGCGCATTTACCACGTGATCTGGAAATATTTTTATGACAACATAAAACTTATGCCAAACTTAATAGTTATGTGTCAATTGCGATATTTCTTAATATTTTTTTTATTCCTGCGGTTCTCCTCATAATTCTTTTTTCTATAACAAATTGGTCTTTTTAATAATACAGACTAGTATAAAGAAACCTGCATAACTTAAAGAAAATTTCAGAATAGTGGTAAAAATTCCACATTGCCATTTTACTATGCTACAAGAGAACCGTGAGCAAATAAAGTTTTTATTAAATTCCGCATCGTAATATACAATACGTGTACCGGAACGTTCGATGTCAATTTTTTAAAACGATAAAGCGTCGGTAACCGTGGGGTGTAGGTGCTGTATTGTGCAGCCTTCATGTGACACTAAAGGGGTTTTGGAGTGTGCTTTTCAATTTACCGTTCAATGTATGGGACATGGATGGTGTGGATCGGTTATGTATGTTTATTATATAGGATAGGAGTACTTTTTTTATTAAAAAAGTAAACCTTAAGAAACAACACAAAATTTAAAGCTTACAAAATAATATATATATTAAGAAACGTTTTTTTTATAAATTTATATTGATACTTGTATTCCCTGAAATATAATACCGTTAGGCTGGGACCTTTTTTTAATGATAGTAAACTATTAAAATATATTAGATATATAATAAAATTTACAATAACTAAAAACTCCAACACCCTCACTGTCCTATCCGAATTAAGTTTGTAATAGTGAGACATTTTTTTTCAATGGTTTATTCGAAAACCTAGAGTGCAGCGGAAATGAAACGAACATGTGTCGATGGAATCTGCCGAATTGTTAAAAAACTGCGTGAAACGAAACGAGCCTTGTCAAACGTGTTGGGAATTTAGAATACGCGGTATATTGTGTCAATTGAAAAAAGTATTGGCTCTGATTATGTACATTTATGATTTAATATAGTAAAATATTTAAACATACATTTCAAATTATAATTCCCCTAATTTTAATATATAATATTATTTTTTGTAACTTGTTAAAAGATTCCCGAAATTAATGAGTCTTATAATTATGTATTGCTAATTTATCTAAAAATAAAATAAATAGCCCCCGGGGCAGACGTGCAGCCAACTTAAACAAGAAATTAGCAGAAAAAAAATTGAAACCGTCGACCGTAAATGAAAAATTAAAAAGTCCCTCCGGAAGCGGTAGTGCGGCCATCTTTCTTCTGAAACGTAATGGTCTTAATTACTTATTGCAAAAACAAACATCCGTAACATTTATCACATTAATCATATCTCGTCTTCTCTCTATGTAATTTATTAGGTTAAAGTTTATCAATATAATGCTTAATAATCTTAATTAAAAAGTATCTTATACAACATAACAAAGTCACGTACGAGTCGACTTCATAGACAAAATTAAATGCAACAGATTATATTATACTAGGTCCACGCAAGCGGGGATAGCTTCGTGATGCAGTCGAGCGCATCAATGTCTAGAGTTAAATATTGATATTTATTTATGGATAAAAATTATGACTTGATATCAATACTTGTTTTGAGCAAATTTATAATTGCAAATAATATTAATGGAAATGGATGGAGAGAAATTTATAATTGCAAATAATATTAATTTCGAAAGTCGAAAGTCGAAAGTCAAAAGTCAATTAGTAAGAAAGATCATCAGTAAATTAGTAATGAAATCAGAAATATATGTCAATATTATTTCATATAAATTATAAATCTCTGGTAAGAAATAGTATCTTAGTATTAAAGCTTAAAAATAAAAAATAAATAAAATGACTAGTTTTATACTAGGTCCACGCAAGCGGGGTTGGCCTCGCGACGCAGCGCGCGCGAAACAAAAATGTTCTATATGTTTACTATATGAGACACATTTTATCAATTATCTCGAAAAATACAATTACGATTCGGCTGATTTTCAATCCAGACCGAGTTTTGCTCATTATGCGCATGTGTGCGAAATTTCGTGCGTATAGCTCGCAAATTGAAGGAGGAGCAGGGTAACAAAGAGTTGAAAAATTGGGTAGTAAAAAGCTTCGCTTCGCTCAGCTCAATAATCTGTATCTTGTGTTCTATCTATGTATAATTGTCAAACTATAGTACATACAAATTATTTGGAGTCTTTATGAAAGAGTAAATCGACAATTACAGCGGTTGAAGGTCTTCAAGGACGTTAGCGCGCGTCTAGGAGCGAGTACGAGTGTGAGGGCTACGACTGCATTTACAAAGAGCACTCCCGCGACTTCCGCGGCGACCTAGATGACTCTAGGGTTGAACCTACAAAAATATATTATATTTAAATTATATTACTCGACTTAGAACATTAAAAAATATATTTTATAACATAATAATCGAATTCAAATTACTTTGTTGCTGTCCAGACTAGATGAATTCTGACTTAAAAGTTTTAGCAATTTAAGAAGTAATAGGATGAGTAGGTGTAGATCTTTCCGTTTATTGAGAAACAGTTTTTTTTAATATTTTTGTAATATTAAGTCATATTACAACCCTATAGAAAACATCATTTTCGTAATGGATGTCACGGGCGGCAACCAAGAGCACTACACAAAAGTTACCACATTAATACAGATTTGACAGATAAAAACCACCCTTATTTCAATGACATAAAGCTTATAGAATGCAACTGTAAGTTTGCGCGTACGATGACTAGATGGAGCGACATCCGCAAGAGACATTAGCGACATCTCTTGAAGTGAGTGTGAATTACACAGGAATTGTGATGTTGAGATGCGCGCTTTTAGTGACACCTTTTTAAATGTCCCATTTCATATAATTATTCTTTCACTTTGTTTCTAGTTTAAAATTATGTATATTTTTAAATACAATGTTATTATTTAGGCAGATGTTATCTGGATTCGCTATGGGTTAGTTAGTTTATCTTCGATTCGACGGGTCTTTTGTTTCTCGCTGAAATAATTTTTTATCATAATTTATAAATAATAATTTTTATGTTTATCTAGTAGATATAAGTAAATGATGTAAACAGAAATCTACTTGAATTTCTTTAAATCTATAAATTGATAAAAAAAAAAGCAATATTTGTACAGTAAATTGATTTTACTCTAATGGCTACGTTCTTATTTCATATAGAACATATAACATTTTAATTGATGTCGGTTAATTACTTAATTTAATAAAATATTTATTTCTCCGACAAGCTGGCCGCTAAATGGCCATACATAATTATTGTTTTGCTTAGAATTTTGCAAATATTGTAAACTCCATCTCATATATTGTACACAGCTAGAAAAAAAAATTAAGAGATGTAGGCACACGGATAAATAATTAAAGTTCATCTTAGTGTTTTTTTTAGGAACGGCCAAGAATCGGAAATGAACAATTCAAACTTGTAATTTTAAAAATTTTACATTCATATAATTTATATAATTTATTTTTGTACTAATACTAAGAGGAATGTGCAGTGTTCGTATAAACTCTTAAGAGTTTTAGGACACCAAGAAACACTAAACTTTTGTATCTTTAAAATAATACATTCAAAAACCAATCAATAACAATATGGGGTTTACTAGAAGTAAAAAAAATGGTGTTCATTCAACTAATACAATCCCTAAAACTATATGGTGAGTGTAAGAGTAATGGTGAGCCTCACAAATAATAAATATGTTAAATATGTTAATAATTTAATATTTCATATTAACCTACAATTTAGTTGTTTACAAATATTTTGTTGATAATATTAAAAAGAAGAATTTTTTCTGAGAACTGTCGTATAAGTTAGGTAAATTACAATATAACAGTTAAGGATACTTATACACTCATCCGATTTAAACCTGAGAACTATGCTATTACTTTCATTTGAAGGCAGTGCGTTAATTTTCATACAAATACTAAAGAATATTTTTTATCCGACACCGAATCACATTTGTTCTGTCTATTTATCCGTTCGTGTATAATGTCTAGGTATTCATAATGTAAATTTTAGCGATTGTTTGTTTAAACGCAATAACATATACAAGTACCAAGACCAAGAGACCAAACCAATAATAAAATCTAGTTTGTATCGTTTCGTTCAGGTTAGTTCACTAACCATATACAGCAGACAGACACATTAATTAAAATTACCTCTACTAGTATTAGATAGTGGCTTCGAGAAAAATATAGAAAAGTATAAGAAATGACAGCGATAAAAATATGTAATGAATGTGCTTTCTTTTTTTCGAGGTATACCAAAAATTTAACTTTGTTTCTTATAAGGTGCAAAGCCTGAGTAGCTTTGAGAGTAATAAGCCTAAATAGATACGCATTTGTTCCCTACATATTATAACAAAATAATTATTACAATATATAAATATTAATAAGTAATTCAAATGTATTTCATTAGCTACACGATTATGCAAGATTAATGTTTAATTTAACTGCGCAAATAAATATATAGATGTATCAACACAGATACAACGTTTATTTATATATAACTTCAACTGACATTAATTATCTTTAATATATAATTTAGTGTTTCTATAGCAATACTACAGATTAGTTACTTAAGACCAGGCTGCATGGTGTAAAATCCTTTGCCTATCGTCTGAAGGGCTAAAATTTAAAAAAAAAAACAACAGATTAGAGAAATACTATATTGTCATCTACGAAACTGTCATTTTAACGGCCAATTTTTTTCCCGCCTCTAAAGAATATTATTGCATTTTTTGTTTTTACTTTTTAGACAGTTTTGAACTTTAGTTAACATGTTGAATAATTATGTTGTTTAAACTATCTTTTTACTTTACTTTTCCGTCTAGTCTTAAAAGGACGGGTCAGTAAATTGTCCAAATTATAAGTATCATTTACGAATATGCCGCCATTATTTAAAACACGTGATTTTTATAAATAAGGACTCAGCTTTACATTTAGTAGTATAGAAAACTTTGATAAATATAAATTATACTTTATTTTTTTTGTTCAGATCGTTACTAATTTCTCGCAACTTGAAACCTTTAAGTAATTGGTAACTACATATCAGAAATGAGTTCATATATAAATTGTTAGGTTGCAGTGTATTCCTTTTCTTGACTATATAGTTACAAAGTAGATTTGCAATGCCTTCCATAAAATCTTTTAACTGTCATAGCTTAAAAAAGTTTTACCTAAATTTTACAATAATATTACTTTTTAAGATTTTAGAAGAGCAAATAGTAACACCTTGTAAATATTAATAAAAGTAAATTTCAGAAATAAAAGTAAAACAATAGTAGTAATTAATAAGTATGTTTTATAAATAACAAAATAAACAAAATTTGTATCTTATCATTCAGTTTGATGCAACAAATAAATATTGAAAACAAAAATGGGGTTATATTATAGGTTATCATGTGTATAAGTCAATGTACTTATTAGAGTATTTTAAGCTAATGCTTACATTGTCCTATCCAGTACTTTACAGTTTAGGGCTTTATTGTTTCTTTTAAAAGTGGTTACATTTAATTACAATTTTTTAAGATCATAGCAATGTTAACAAATATTCCTAAAACTTTTCCACTATATAAAAATTAAAAAAAAATTAAAAAATTATAAAATTAAATAAAAATATGAATAAAAAAATAAAATAATAACATAACATAAATTGAAAATTCACAACAACAAAACTGTGTGATGTTATTAAACTGTTCAAAAGTCCTCAATATAGTCCCACTAAAATTATTTATTTTAGTCTCAATAAATAAAAACCTAACTAACATAAAATTCAAAAGACCGAAAACCGAACAATTACGAAAAAAAAATTACCAGAAACAAAAAATTTAAATCGATGAAATATTTTTAACTTCAATGATGTCGTATGTACGTCATGTTATGTCATTGATAACAAGAATCGTTTGCGATAGTTATTAAAAAATGCATAAAACTAACATTAATTAACAATTGTATGAACATTAGACACACGAACAAACAATCTACAGATAAGAGTTATAGTTATTGATCTCCACTTGTGTGGGCTCTTTATGATAAATAATAATTAAATATAATGAGACTCACGCCACGCTATTATCATAATATACATACAAATATATAAAATTCTCGTGTAACAGCGTTTGTATCCAAGCTCCTCTCAAACGGCTTGACAGATCGTAATGAAATTTTATGTGTATATTTAGTAGGTCTGAAAAAGAGCGTAAAGTCTTTATATACCCCTAAGTGATAACAATGGTTCGCCCAATTTTATTTTATTTTTTTTATTTGACATTTAAAAAGCATACATACAACCCTAAATTGTCACCTTTCCACCATAGACTCTAGTTTTTCAATAGTATAAATACTTTAAAATTTTTTTACATTTTTATAAGACAAAAACCATGTTTGAATGATCATTTGGTATACCTACTTCTATGTGTCTATACTCAATTAATTGTAATTGTTTTTATATGATTAAATAGTGAAAACTTAATATATTCAATATGGCTTTATCTGTCTAATCATTTCGTGATTAACTCTTCTAAAAACCATTATTTTGTAAATATATCTAACTTAACTTAATTTTTTTTTTTTTTTCTCGACATGTTAAGTTTATATTGAATGTATATAACATATACAAAAATGTTTCATGGAACAGACTCGAACCTGCAACGGACGCAGAAGCCGTTTGTTTTTATGTAAAGTGAGTTGATCTAGTATGTTTTCTAATTAAAATTTAAGAAGACAAATAAAAGATACAAGTTCAATGTTATGATTTATTTTTGTTGACGAGTTAGACTCTATAACTAAATAATTAATATATAAAGTACTTCTTTATAACCTTAAAAAAAAATTAATTACTATCGTTTTCATACACCACTTGCGGTTTGAACTCCAAATCTACGACCTTCCTAAGACTCTCCACGTACATGTCTAAGCGCTGTGTCATGTAATAACAACGGCGATCCCTGATCTGTCTGTTCATGTTTAAATCCATCACAGAAATCAGCAGACCATCCTTGGCACGAGAAAGTCCTGGACACCTCACGCCGTCTGGTGCGCTGAAGTAGCTGGAACCGTAGAACAGTCCCAAGTCCTTATGAGCGGGTTTACCATCAGCTGATGTAAACTCATTCGGAAATTCTTCATAACCCACTCTGTTGATAGCAGCTGTGAAATAACAATTTGTGATAGCAGCATTCCTAGCCTCTATATTCCACATGTACTCGCTGCCAGCTTCAGCTGCAATAGTCGCAGATGGATTGAAGACTATATCTGCGCCATTTTGTCCAAACATCATCCAATTCAGTACATGGTGTCGACCGAAACAAATGTTTACACCTATTTTACCGTATCGTGTGGCGAAAACCGGATGTCCTGTATTACCTTCCATGTAGTAGTTGGACTCGTTGAAGTCTCCAACCCTGGGAATGTGGTTCTTACGGTGTTTTCCTATAACATTACCCGTGTCACTGATTACAACAGCGGTGTTCCACAAAATGTCTGCATGTTTTTCATCTCGCTCTAATATTGAAGAAACTATCACCATTGCATATTTAACACAAAATTCTCGTAGAAAACGAGTCGTGGGTCCTTCTTCAGCAGATTCGGCGAACTCGCACCATGGCTGCTTCTCTCGAGTACAGAAAGCAAACGGCATATTCCATAACTCTTGAAAGCACAGAATATTAACACCTTCTTGGCCAGCGACATCAATAATCTTCTTTACTTTGGCAAATATAGCATTCTTCTGTTCGTTAATGGAGCGATCAGTGGGCGCGGCGATGGAGTGCTGGATAACGCCTACCTTAACAATTTTAGGTGGTCTTGTCGACTCCTTTTTAGCAGGAAAAGCATACGCAGCGATCTCAAAATCATTATCCTTAGCAGCGGCTATCGAAGATTCTTTCAGCTGAACTTCATGATGATTTTTACGTCCATAGTAGATCCTGTTGAACTCGTCCAAGTCCCGACCACTAAGATTGTTATTGACAATCGCTTCAAGACTTTTGGTTTCTGCGTCCATGGCGTGAGATTACCGACCGCTATCGAGTGAACGTTTGCGACTGATCTTTCTAGACGGTCCGAGCGTTATATAGCCTCTGCATACACTCAGACTTATGTTCTATGTCTGCGTTACTAGATCCCGCTGACCTTAGCCCCTAAACGATAAGTATAAAACAATCCTAAGAGAAAAATATTTGTTTTGTAAATATACCCTCTTATGTTTAATCATATCTACGTGATAAAAGATGACTATTAAGGTCCGTACACAGTATTATATTATTATTTTGATTGCTTCATATTTTGCAACATTCGTAAATTATTTTTTTATAATATTTTGCTATAGGATTTACATTTTGTAATTGCAAATATTATCTTAATTCCATGATAAAGATAATTAATAGTTGTTTTTCTTGATTTCATTTGTTTATATTTTTCTCATGAGATATAGTCAGTTGTAACTACTCCTTAACCAATATAGACTGAGAGCTGGCACCGAATTTATGCACTTATATTGAGAATAATATTTTTTTATTAAAGTATTGCTGTATCATAAATGTATTTTTTATTAATTTTGCTTCTTTTACTCGTCTTCGTCTGCTTTCTCATTTTTTATTCCAACTATAATAGCTTAATATTTATACAAATCCTATTTATATACAATTATGATTTTATTATAACTATAAATTAAACCAAACAATTGTATAAGAATTTTCCCATAAAAATGAGAGAATGTTCCGGATTAAATATTGCCATATATATTTACGAAGTAAACAAGAAATCCTTTTATGCGTAATGTGTAAAAATGACAAAAAAAAACTATGTCACGTTCAGCACGTGACACATAGAACGTGAAGAACCAATACTGTGACAATTATTAAAATATATTTAATTAATCGTTTCTTTTTAAGTAACCTCTATGCTTATAAAAATAAATCCTGTATAAATTACATAAAACCACAATTATATTTTATATTCTTTTCTCTCCTTTTATTTGAACAATGTATTTCTATTACATATAATTATCCAGCTGTACTCACATACATAACGTATCGTATTTTGAGTGATTAGTTTCGAACCATCGTAATCAATTGATTGTGCCTTGCTCCGAGCTCATGAATAAGAGCCCTATACAAAAAAAATTTAGATGCTGTCAAAATTTCAAGAAGTCTAAAACCGCTTTAAATTAATAACAAGCTCCCACACTATTACAAATGTACTAGTATCAAAGTGTGCGTCTCGCGTGTACTTGCGAGTTAGTACATCAACTTTTCAACCGGTTTAAGCTATTTATAACAAAAACTAGTGCTAGCCAATACTTAATATAATCTACTGTATTGCATAATAAATTTAATTATATATAATTATTATGGAAAATCTTGAAAATATTCTCAAGAAACGCTTATATGGTGATCAATTAAAAGAATTTAACAGAATATATTATGGACGAGAGGATAATAGTGAATTGAATATAAAAACAGCTTCGAAAATTAGAAGCGAGGAATGTAATTTTACACTAGCTGGATATTCATTTCATGCTGTAAAGGAAGAGATTAGAAAACCAAACATTTTGAGGTTAGGGTTGATACAGCATTCCATTGTTTTGTCCACTGATAAGCCGGTCGTGGAACAAAGAGAGGCAATATTTAATAAAATTGAGAACTTAATTGATGTCGCCGCCAGGGAAGGAGTTCGCATCCTTTGTTTACAAGAGACGTGGTCGATGCCGTTCTTTCTTTGCACAGGACAGAAAAAAAAATGGGCGGATTTTGCCGAATCAGCTGTTAACGGACCGAGCACACAATTCTTAAGTAAATTAGCAAAAAAGTATGAAATGATTATTATATCTCCCATTTTGGAAAATGATAATAATGTGTGGTGGAACACTGCTGTTGTGATCGATGAAAATGGTAAATATTTAGGAAAACATCGTAAGAACCATTTGCCTAGTGTTGGCAGTTTTAGCGAAACAGCATATTATGCTCCTGGCAACACTGGTCATCCCGTATTTGAGACTAAATATGCTAAGATCGCCGTAAATATTTGCTACGGTCGTCATCATGCATTAAATTGGTTAATGTTTGCTAATAACGGTGCACAGATTGTTTTTAATCCTTCTGCAACAATAGCTGAATTTGGTCAATCCTTTTGGGGGATAGAAGCTCGTAATGCTGCAGTTGCGAATAGCTATTTCACGTGTAGTATTAATAGGGTTGGGATAGAAAAGTTTATTGTTGAAAAGGAAACGAAAATAAGATCTTACTATGGATCATCTTATGTGACTGCACCTAATGGTTGTATGACGCCGTGTCTACCCAAAGACAAAGACGGTCTCCTTATCACTGAAATTGATTTAAACTTATGCCGCCAAGTTAGAGATCAATGGGGATTCAACATGACAGCCCGTTTAGAAATGTACGCCAACGAAATTAATAAAGCAATTTAAATAAAAAAAAATTGAGCAGAATATTTTAATATATCAAATCGAATATCAAATAAAGTATGTTTGTATACAGATTTCTAATACAATAACATAATACTAATAATTTATATTTGTAAGTGGTCGTAAAAGCCATTACCAGAAATCGGTTCACTATAAATATCCAATATATTCTTTAGATACAATAGTAGTATTTTTTTAAATTTTAATACCTATAATAAATGAATAATTTAAAAAAATCAATTTGTAATGGATTATTGTCCAAATATATTATTTTTAAATTCAATAAACAATCATAAAATTGTTATTTTCGATGAGTTAAAAGAGACTGCCTTTATTGTTTAATAATCTGTGAGGCATCCAATGATATGTCATTTTTCGTTTTCGAAAACCTACAAATCAGTCGCCGAAAGTTAAAATCATTTAAATAAATTGATAATACACATTCTATTGCGAAAATAAGAAATGGTAAGTTTTATATGAGTAACGAGTTATAGTTTAGTTATTATTTATATGTTCTTG
Source organism: Mechanitis mazaeus (assembly GCA_959347395.1). Classification (NCBI taxonomy): domain Eukaryota; kingdom Metazoa; phylum Arthropoda; class Insecta; order Lepidoptera; family Nymphalidae; genus Mechanitis; species Mechanitis mazaeus. Next base: position 12,473,912 of record OY365754.1, read on the forward strand.
TTTATTAGAATTGGCTATTTCTATAATGTAAAGTCATACTTACTAAAAGAAAATGAAAGAAATTTAATAAAATGTATGAACTGTTAACAAACTTCTTTAGTAATTTTCTCGTCTATTGTTATTTTTATAAACGATAATTTGACTATTGTATACTAAAAGGTTGGTTTAGTCTATTTTAGCGTATAATGGGGGTGCTGTGGTGGCGATGAAGGGCCAAGACTGCGTAGCCATAGCCACTGATAAGCGTTATGGTATCCAAGCGCAAACCGTGTCCACAAACTTTCCAAAAGTTTTCGAGATGGGACCCACACTTTACGTAGGCCTGCCGGGCCTTGCTACTGATACACAGACTGTCTTTCAAAGACTCAAATTCAGGTAACTAGTCATAACTGCTGTTTAGGATTGGAAATTTATGCAATATATATATTTTATGTTGAGAAAAAAACAAAACAATATACAGTAATATTTTCACTTCTTTCTCAAGAGCTACTGCTAGATACATTTAAACAATATGTTAAGAAATATAAGTATACAAAGTTATGTTATCCAGAATGAATCTCTATGAGTTAAAAGAGAGCAGAGTAATGAGACCCAAGACATTCTCCGCCATGCTGTCTAATCTCCTGTATGAGAGGAGGTTTGGGCCCTACTTCATTGAGCCTGTGATCGCCGGCCTGGATCCTATTGACAACTCGCCATATGTCTGCAACATGGACTTGGTAAAATAATGTTGATTATTGCATAAGTTTTATCAACAATACCCTGTAAATCCTTAATGTGTGTGTACATTTTTATTGAGTTAGAGTATTTTTAGTAAGTTTTAAATACTGTATATATTTAAAAAAACACATATTTTTGTAAGATAAATTATAATTACAAAAATCAATTTATTATTAAGACATTTGTTTTCAATGTTTTGTAGATTGGTTGTCCAAATGAGCCAGAAGACTTTGTAGTGTCAGGAACATGTTCAGAACAGCTGTATGGTATGTGTGAAGCTCTGTGGGAACCAAATTTGAAACCTGATGAACTCTTTGAAACCATCTCTCAAGTAAGTTTTACGTTGCATTATGCATACTGGTGTGTATAAAAATGACATTTTACAATTTTGGTTATTGTAGACTGTATTTTTATTACAAATCTTCTCTTCACCATACAAATAATAAATATAGTTACAGTAACTTAGTACTATTTTGCAGGCGCTGGTTAACGCGGCAGATCGTGACGCCATTTCTGGTTGGGGCGCCGTTGTATACATTATCGAGAAAGACAAGATCACTGAAAAACATGTAAAGACAAGAATGGATTAGGGCGGTTTTGATTTTTATTAAACTATTTCTACAATTATATTGTTTTATTTTTAAAAGACTTTAATTGCGTTAATTCTTTTATTGTGTAGAGTTTTTACTTTTTCAAAATAATTATTAAGAAATCTGTATTATTAAGCTTATGATAAGTTCTAATTATATTATTTCTTATAAGGATAGCGTTTCAGTATCTTACCTGTTTGACATCAAACGCTAATTTATAATCACTGCTCTCTAATTTAAACGTATTTCACGCCATCATCTATTAAATTATATTTACATGACATTGAGATAAAAAAAAATTGTGCAGGGTACATAACGAAAAATATTTAGTTTTTTTATTTATTTATTTACATCCAAACCAAATATTATTTTGAGAGATATTTTTAAATTACATTTATATTCAATATTTAGCTCTTGAAATACTAATTTTGTATTGTTAAACATTGTTTTTTCTTGCGACTATTTATGAATACCGATGCGCAATTTGTTAGTATTTTATTGGACTTAATTAGAGGGATATAGGTGTCAAATAAAACAATGGTTGCAGAACTTTATAAACCGAATTTCCAAAATTAATGTTTTTATATTTTTAGTACATGTCTTTACAAGAGGAGACTAGAGAATTAACATTCAAATTGTGTTGCAGCCGATACATAGCGAAGCCCCGCGGCTCTTTAACAAAATATAACCTATCTGTAACATTAAACTATCCGCCTTCACAATGGCAACACATGACATGACTATAACATTGTTTAAAATTTAAACCAATGCTGATATAAAGAAACTAGTTTAATATTAAATTTTGTGTGTAAAAATGTGCTATATTGAAGCAGATTCAAGCGACGGATCGCCTTCTTAAATTAAAACTAAATTAAACATATCACAAAAGCTATCTTTGAGGATATTCTGTAACGGAGAATACTGACAACAGGCTTTTGCTGTTATATGCAAATACAAAAAAAAATGTTACAATATTAAAAAATATATAATTCCATACAATTCCAGTACACCCAACGTATTCACGATATATAACAATCCAAGTCTTAATTCGTTATAGAATAATAAATAACAAAATCTTACATCATATCAACACTACAATAGACTAAGCGAATAATGTAGATATTGGCAAAGATTGCATAGCACACCCTCAGAACTGTCATCAAAAACGGTATATATCATTATTTGGCATTTCGTTGAAAACATTAATGTTATACCAAACAAACAGAAATTATATAATTGCACATTTTACTGATATGAATGTTACAAATAAAACTAAGATGCATCTTTCTTCTTTTAGTTTTTGTTTTAGCCAAGGCACTAAAAATTTTGCAAATGTTAAGCAATTTTTTCAGAATTTCCCTGACTAGTTTTGGGTCTGGGGCCATGAGCTTGGAGCATGGCGAAATAGAGGTGTGAACTAAGTTCTGAGAAATAGTTAAATACATTAAAATTAACGTGAGTTCAACCAGATGGTTATACATAATAACCATGAATTACGAGTTCATTTATGATGGTTATACATAATAACCATGAATTACTAGTACGAGTGAATTTAAAAACGACACGAGATTTGAAAATTTGTAATCATGTGATATGGCAGTAATTAATATTATTATTTAAAAGATGCATCCTTGTTGCTATCGATGGCAGACACCCCAACAAACTTATTACTATAATTTTATTTCCATGATATTTAACAATTATATTAATTAGTCTATAATAGCGGAAACATTATAAAAGCTAGTAACTAGGTTTGAAAATTATTGCAAAATGTGTGCATTCATTGCAAGAGAAAAAGATTTTTGGTGTTAGTCAGTGTAACAGGAGTGGCAGAATAAAGTGACTGGTCGAGTATATTACATGGCAGTCAAATATATTATTCGAATACATGAATATTCCATAAATTTCACAGATAATATGAAGGCTGATACGTTATTAAACGTATTTATTTTTACATTTTATGTAATAAATTTACAACACAATACATTATGCCCTATTGTCATATCTATTATTTTTCTTTAATAACACTGAATTTTCTCTTGATGACTGATATTTCGAGCCCATTTGTAACAACAATTTTTGATAAAGAGATATGTTACTTATAAATAATATTTGAAAGTATCTTTAAATATATAGCCATGTGAAGCTTATTAACAAATTTTAAAAGAATAGAATAAAAAAAATATTGTTACAAGTAGGATTCGTATTGATATATATTTTTTTCGTTTATACTTTAGAGATATGGTAGAGTCAATTGATAGAGCGACGGGACGGTTTCCCAGATTTCGAAGGTCCGAATCCTGCTCGTATTGATAAATATTACACTCTATACTTTTTCAAAATATTATGAAACATTAATGTTTTAAAATAATATAATGAAGATTCTGCCAGTACTGTTACATTTACCTTATTATTATTTATTGGAATATTTATATAAGAAAATTAATCTTGAGCCAAGTATGGACTATACACAAGTACATACGAAATATATAATTTTGGAATTACAACAGCAAAATGTTAAAATATATTAAATAAAGACAATATCTTAACAGGCACGTCAACGACCGAAACTCATTTCATAGTTATTTTCTAAATATTTTTTGGATGCCGATTTTTTTTTAATTTCTTTCATAACGCCTCAGAGATGGACCGCCTCTTTTAGTGCTAAGTAAAATAAATATTCCTAAACCCTGTCAGTTCCTCACAACAATCCCATAACATAAAATTGTAAGTTAGTAATTGCAACATTTAAATATCTTAGTAGAATCAATACTACAACAATCGGAATTAACTCCAACTGTATCCGATTAAAATTCTAATAGAATATGTCTTAGTAAGTAACATTTTAGTAATAATTTGGAATGATTGATTTGAAATTAAATTGGCACGTTAACTATGTTTCGTTTAAATTTATAAATGTAACCAGTTCCTTTATCTAAAATAATATTAACTTAAAATACCATTCCTTACCCAGGGTTCATCTCTAGCGTTATACAAATCAACCCATCTGATAATTAAAAACATTAGACGCGGTTACAATTAGAACCTATATTTCTAGATGAAGCGAGCACTAAAAGAGGCACAACATCGTTTAGTTGTCGATCGCCTTCGCCACGAAGTCTATGAAGCGTTTTCCGTACTGTTCAGGGTCACAGGTGGAGATGCCGTCCACGTTACTGCCGTACTTCACGGTTTTGGCCGCTTTCGCCGCCTGGAAAATATTCATAAATTACATTACTTTATCTCTCTCTCTCTTTCTCTCTCCCTCTCCCTTTCACTCCCTCTTTTTCTCTTTATCTCTCTCTCTCCCTCTCTACCTAGTTATAATAGTTTTATCCTGATGATATTTACCTGTTTCTTTACTCCGTAGTGCGTGAGGACATCGATTAAGGCTACGAAATATATTTCTTTTCTCGGAGCACCTGGAATATTACACTACAATTAGTTAGGGTAAGTTAGTGATCAATTTAGCTACTTAGTGTTTAGAGGCTAAGTTAATTAGTGAGTATAGCAAGTGTAGAGACCGTCGTGGCTGGGTATGGCGTAGATGTCAATCTCCGGTACGATGCCGGTGTAGCGCGCCAGACTGCGGGCGGCACCTCGCGGGCTGTCGGGGGGGGTGGCACCCCATCTGAGGGGGGAATCATTAGTCATTATCTATAATTATCTTTTTAAAAATACAAAAATTATTCAGAGGGCATGAATCTGTAATTGGAGCAAGCATTTCTTTTTAACTTTTTATAAGATCGAATGTTGTATCTTTATCCGCTTGAGGAGCACATGTCTGATGTATAGCAGTGGTGTCGTGCCTGGGGTCTGTGTCGGAGTCCGAGTCGCTGTCGTCGGAGGCCTGGTCCGCGAGCTGGCGCGCCGCCTCCGCCTCCGCCTCGCCGCGACCACACTCGTGGACGCCCAGCAGCAGCGAGTAGTCCATCAGGTGCAGCTTGGTCAGGAACTACGAACGGGCACACGGTCGGGTTAGGGAATGCAATACGGACTTAGTAGGACCACTAACGGTCTAAAAAATCGTAAAAGTATTAATTATAAAAAAATCTTCGAGATATTGGAGTTATTCCTAGTATGGGGAAGTGTTTCCTAAATACAATATTAGAGTCGTGGTTTCTCACATCTACGTCTGCTGTGAGCGTCTCCAGCAGCTTGTCTTTGGCAGCGTCCCCGATGTCGATGCGGACGCCCTGCTTGATGAAGTCGTTGTCCTTCAGCGTCGGCAGCTCCTTCTCCAACTCCTTCTCCGACGCCTCCCGGTCTACTGTTGAGCCTTTTAAGTCGTACTTTCTGAAATACACGACCATTTATAAGGATCAGCATAATTTCGTTTCTTAAATTGCTGTACACCGGTGCAGCCTACTTGTGTATGTTGAGGTGGTTGGAGAACACGTTCCTGGTGGCCACGAGGTAGTGCTCGATGCCGTCCACCGTCAGGCGGTACATGCCCAGGTATTGGGGGAGAAGTGTTTTGCCGTGACGTTCTACTATGTACTGGAATATTAATTCATTTATTAATATGCTGACGGTCGATTGATCTTGTGGTTTGTAGTAGGCGACTGTGCCTTCTGAGCCAAAATCGTGGGTTCAATTTCCAAAATATTTTGTGTCTGTTATTTCCTTTTGTAGAAATCCCTCGCAATCGACATTATTTCTATTGTTCGAGAGTTTTTTTTTTTTGTATACACATAAATATCTTATTTTTTAACAGCGGGAAATAATATCGCGAGCGAATATTTTTCTTTTTAATGCAATCTGAGTTAAGTTAATAATAAAAATTATGTTATTTATATAGAATTTAAAGAGAAAAGCTCTTATATAAAGTATGAGATATTAAATATAGTTTATTGTTATCATATCAAAATGTAAATTTCTCAGTCAGACTGGATGAGATTAGATTGTTGAACGAGAAGGATAGCTTATCAATGATATACGTTGAGATTTCATACTGAATCATACTTCAATTATAAATTATAAAAACAAAGCAAATAGGAAGCACGGGAAAATTTAATTATCTTTTTAAAACTGAACACTATTTTACGTGTCATTTAAGATATTCCCAGTATAAATTGATATTTTTTGTTAAAATAATATAGTGAAGTCGCTCGGCCGCGATTGTCTGTTTTTATGAACGCAATAAACTTGCAACCAACTAAACGGATTTTCGTATGGTTTTCAGCAATGTAGGTAAAGTTTAATATTATAAATGATTATAATTTTATATAAATAACCCATTTTAGTATTAACAAAAGAACAGAGTTAACGAAATCCACGAGGGTAAAGCTGTCAACGGAAGCTAGTTTTTCTTCTAACTAATAAGTCGTGTCTTAAAGCTTTTACGTAAATGTCCTACAACTTATATAAGTTATAATTTCGTTATTCATGTGTATAACCAAACTGTGCTTATCCTAATTATTTCACGTCGAAATGATATCTAGCAGATTGTAAGAACTATGCCAAAAGTATTAAAGATCAGTCGCAGTCGCGTATACGTGGGACCTTCCACCTTCCTGATAAGGAGTAAAGGATGGTATCCACTTTATGGTTTACGATCTTACGGTATGCAAACCAATCCTGGGACTTCCGACCGATTTAAAGGACCCCATTGTACACGCTCGTTTCCCAATTTAACCAAATTTGAAACGAACCTAACAATGCCGCCTTTGAAGTACGTTCTAAAAAACCAAATGAGAATAGTTCTCAAGAGGCCAAGATCTTTAAATAGGTTATAGAGTATAGAGACATTTCGCTGTCACAACCTCTTGCTTCCACTTCCACTGCGTACAAATTAACTATAAACCTATTTCTGGTCAGTTCGTTGTACAATTCCAAATACTTGTTTATGTTTAATGTGTGACCTTTGGGTACGTTAGTGTACCAGGAGCATTAAGCTACACACGTATTAGGCACTTTAACTGTCTAGAGTTCAGGTAGAGGTTCTTGTTTTGGCTAATTAGATACACTTTTTTTAAGAAACTATAAATCCTTTGGTGATGGGAAAATTTGCATTCTCTATATATTTTATTTGAACTCTATGTCTATGGTATGAAGGTTCGTGGAATAGAAGGGATGGAGTGGGAATATTGGCACTAACTTAGTGTTATACTAATTCTCTATTTATAAGAATATAAATTAAGTTTCAGTTCCATTGCGTTATTCATTATGAACAGTCGCTCGCTTTTCAAGTCAATCCGGCAGAAAAGTCATACTATGAAAAAAATTTAACACCGTGCTGTCATAAAATTCCTTACCAAGCAAAGGAAGAACGTTCAGACCATTTTGAATGAAATGGATAGCGTTTATGGGAAACAGTGCCCAATTAAATCAATGATTTATAAGTGGTATGGTCTCTTTAAACATGGTCATTAGTCGATTGCAGACGAGCCTCGTTCAGAAAGGTCAGTTGAGGCTACCCATTACTCATCGTCGAAACGTCGTTCGGAAGGGTCGTAAAGGTATCATCTGTATTAATCGGAGTATCAGATACCACCGTCTTGCGATTCCTACATGGCTACCTAGTATTACAATAGTCAAGTGCAAGATGGGTACCAAGAATGTTCATGCCGCTTCAGAATGAACAGCCCGTCGATGCGTCAAAAAAACTTTTGGAATTGCGTGGAGACAAACCTATAGATTTTAGAGCGGACTGTTATTGGAGATGAAAGCCTGAGTCCAAACAATAATCCATGCGATGGCGTAAAAATTGGATACCACCGCCAAAGAACTTGAAAGTGTTGGAGTCAGCTGGAAAGTTGATGGCTACTGGGTTTTGAGATTATGAGGGAAGGATATTGATTAATTACAATTAAAAGAAAAGTGACCAAAGGTGTGTTTATCTTGCAAGACAACGCGCTGGTTCACACAAATAGAGTTGAATTGGCTGCACTGCACCCCCATGACTTCGAATCATTAGCCCACTCACCCTACAGTCCTGATCTGGCCCCAAGTGATTTTTGTTTGAACACTAATTAAAAAAAGACTTAAGCGGAAGGATATTTTCCAAAGAAAGTAAAGAAGACAATTATTGGCTTACTTTGAGGAAAAACATAAAAAATATTTTTACGATGATTAAAAAAAAATATATTTCATAGATCTAAATGTATTCAGCTTAAGGGTATATTGAAAAAGAAAAATAAATTTTGTTCCATTTAAAACCTTTCAATTCCGGGAACTTTTGGACCTCACCTCGTATCTGCTTCAGAAAATGATAGAGATATCAATATAAAGCTTTGAACTTACAGGGTGATATTGCTTGAGAAAAGAGTGCATCCTCTCCACCTCCTCGGAGGTGAGGGTTTTGAGGATGAAGAGTCTATCGTAGCTCTGGTAGAACTTGGCACCCGACTTGCCGGACGAGTCGTCTGGAATCGGCTGCGACCTGGAGACAAGTGCCAGGGTGTAGATCGTGTGAGATGATGTTGAATGTTAATTGTGCAATACAATGTCATTATTTGGAAATATTTTTTTAGATTTTGTGTACATTTAACAAATCCATGATTAAACCTGAGTACTAATCAATGAAAAGTCGAGACATATATTATTAACACACAAACCAAAACTGTTAATCACAAACTATTAAATATAGTCTAGGTCCCATTAGGTCCCCTTTTAGGTTCAGAAACAAGAGACGAGGGTCTAGTTTTATACAATACTAAGGTTTTTGGTCTTTCATTTATTTACAATATCTTTTGTCTTCATGTGTGTTTGTGCATCTACCTCAGTCTAGTAAGTCTGTTTAGTTAGTTATCCTTGTCAGCTGCAATTTGTGATCCGTGTGTATGTGCGTAACTCACCTGTCTTCAAATGCGTTGCATGTGATCTCGTGATAGTATCTGCCGTTTGTGATCGATATATATATATATATATATATTATTATGAATAACTTTAAACACAAGGATCGGTCGAGGGTCTGAGGATAAGGTCCGAATTGATTTAAAAAGAAAACAAAAACCAAAAGGGATCTTGCAAAGTTATATTCAGTTCAAACACTTCATCTTATATGAGTGCATTAAGGCACGATACTCAGCTGCAGCCAGTGCCCGTGTTGATGAATGTCAGTAGCACACTACAAATTGTTATTTAAAAAAAATCGTACAGCGAACAAAAAACTCCGCTGACCTCAGACGTTTAATCGTCAAGCCGCGTGTGAACGAGGAGTGGAACACTCCCTGAGGGGCTCCGACGCCGGTCGGCGCTGTGGCCGACCTCCTTAAACCACTAAGCTTCTTCATCTTCGAGCGGAGGTAGTTATCTGGCTTTCTAAACCTAGAGACAGGAGGGAATGGGAACGGGAAGCCAGACCGTATATATGGGATAGAAATAAATATATAAATATATCATTAGGGTTCAAGTGCCGTGGATGGGTCGGGGCCTACCTTGTCAAGGACTCCTTGTAGTCCAGGTCATCGATCCCGAACCTCTCCCTAAGGTTTCTGAACACGAGCGGGCAATATTCTTTCACTTTAAAATGAGATGGCATGTTTTCTCTGTAAAATGGAATTTTATTAATGGACCACGAATTTATTAATATTGAAAAAACTACCTTTTAAGAATAGACAAATATATATATGTGTAGTCCTTCAACATGAGGTCAACGACCAGTTTTTATTCTGTAAGTTTCCACACAGTATTTTTCCTCATCTACCAGTTTAAGCAAATATAAACAGGGTGTCCCGAAAGCCAGAATGTATTTAAAAAAACGAAAAAAAGAAACCCTTTGATGGTTTTTTAATTTTCCATTATTTGCATGTAAGCCTGAGTAATACTACTGTAAAGCAGTTTTTTTTTTATTTTTCTCGTAATCCATCTTCGCGACGACTTACAAGACACCCTGAATTTTCGTTACATCTGTGACGCAAAATTAACAACAAGAAAAAAAATATTAATATTTTTTAATAGATATTAATTATTTGATATTTTAGTCAGTTGCAAAAAAAATAAAGGTACCTACTTTTGCCAGTCAAGCAATTAATTTAACATAGATATTACTGAAAGATGTACACACATCCATCAAAAAAAGATTTTAATAATATTAAAAACTTGTTCCTTATCAATCTGTTACTTTCAATTAATTTTAAATTAAAAAACATTTATTCATAATTACATTCTCATGACAGTACATTTATAGATAGTTATTACTCAATGTATTAGTATATCTTTATTATTGGCCCATCATAATTATATTTAACTAAGATAACTATATGACAAACAACTGAACTCATAAATTAATGATATCATATGTTAAATCTATTTAACAATCAGCGTTGATTATTTATATTTTACCATTTAACAAATCAATTCTTAACTTTTTTGTTTTCATATTTACAATAAAGACTCCTGTACACTTTTTTGCCCTCCTCTTCCATAAAAAAAAAAACACATTGTTTAGTCATACATTTCCAAAGAGTAGTTTGGAGTAAATCATTCCCACCCTTATTACGATTACTTTGCAATATCTTGCAAATTGCAAGATATTTAGCACTAGTTTTTAACTTTCTACCTAACCTAATGCCCGAACAAAAATAAATATTGGTGGATTTTCCCCACCACTCTGATAAGATAATCAGTTCTATCTCGCAAATCACACTGGTAGTTTATATAGACATTGCTACCAATGGTTATTGTTTTTTATATAGATAGTTTTAGTAGATTATTATTTAAAGAAAAATATTACAAATTTAAATAGGTTATTATGTTTCAATAACTTTGCATCTTGTGCTAAATATAAAAATAGAGTAAATAAATATAAACATGAAAGTATGTAAATTATTTGCAAAATATTATAGAATACAAAAACTATATTTTGAAGCATGTTCTGATTGTAAAAGAGATAAAAATGTATACATCTTACTTGTTAAATAAATGATTGTCCACTTTGAGTTTGGAGTATGCCCTGAAGTCATCCGGGAGCAACATCACCGGTATTGACACATGACTGAGTTCATTAATCTGGAATATGAACTAGATTTAGCCTTAAAAAATGTATACCACTTAAAAAACAAAAAATAAATTTATTACATTAAAAAATTACACATAAAAACTAAACTTTGATATTGAAAAATAATAGTAACAATATAAGTTTAATCATACAAAATTAAATTACAATACATACTATAATAAAATTATTTCCAATAATTAATAACAGGGAAATAATACATGTTAATTTTATATTATGGTTAAACAATTGAATTAACATTTTATATTATAGAAAATAAAACTAATACATTAGTTAAATAAATCTTTTCAACTGTTCCTACTATCAAGTGCTGGCATTCATTTATGTTATGAATTTTTAACATTGATATCAAACTATATTTAGAAAAAGATCATTTATAATTGATCAATTGCCAAAATAAAAAATATGTGTCTAATAAAAATATTTTGTAAAAATAAATTTATATCATATGTTTACGAGTGATCATAAAATTTCAATAATTTATTTTTGTGATAAGAAATTAACAAAATTTAATGGAAAAAAATATATAGCAATAAAGAATAATGTAATTACCGTATGATTTACTCCCCACATAAAAACAGACAGTAACGGTTCATTAGCACGAAACAATTTCACTTTTTGATGTTTCACGCGAATATGTTTCTTTTTCAATTTACTCAAACCAGTGCTAGGAACGGACATTTTGGATTTGTTTACGAGAGTCGGTGCACAGCCACTTAATTATGTTTGAAATAAATAATACTAGTTAAACCATTTTTAGAAACACAAAACCAATTAGACTGCCAAAGGGTTTGAATAAATAAGAAATTATTACAGAAACTCAACACCCATCAATAAGGCAAACGGCTTTTTGACAGGCGGAATTATGATTGTCCAGATTATAAAACATATTATCAATTAAACAGATTATATCGTGCTAACAGATAAAAAAATTATTTAACATAATTTAATAATTCTAATTCTATATTTTCCGTATTTTATATCTAAGAATATAATAAAAGAGATGAAATATCAGCCGTATATAATTTGTTATAATATAACGTTATTAAATCTTTTGACAGTGAAAGTTACGATTCACAATTTCGTTCGTCGACATCCAAACGTCATCTAGCAATATCAATTCGGAATTTGGAAATGCATGTTATGCAGTTTACTATAATAAGAAAATATATATAATTGTTTACACAGTGTTATTGTAAAATGTCTGGTACGTCGTCCTATAATAATGAGAAAGTGGTGCAGGGAGAAGTGGAATATCCTGCCAGCGATCCGGCTTCAGGAGCTTTCTTCCAACCAGATTATAAGAAGTAAGTCTCTAAGTAATGTAGTTCTCTAAAATAAATCAATGAGAACATTCACCTTTTAAATATTACTTTAGTTAAGCTCCCAAACATATTTTTTTAGAAAATCTGTATAAACTTTATTTCAATTTTATTAAATATTGAACTTAATTGTTATTGAAATAATAAATTGACTTAAAAAAAGATTACCCGGATATTACCGTCTTTCTTTAAATGTTTTTTTTTGTTATTTACAGAAATGAAGACTTGAAGGCAATGCTGGATGGGTCAAAGGATTCTCTCAAACTAGAGGCCATGAAAAGGATCATTGGCATGATAGCAAAAGGAAGGGATGCCTCTGATTTGTATGCAACTATTTTATTGTAAAATTGGTTTTTTTGTATTTATTGTTTTTATCATAAGAGCAGAACAGATGTTACTTCTTATTTTGAATGTGGTTATTTAAAGAAAGGAAAAATATTATAGTTACATATATTTTTTCAATAAGTATTATAAACTGATTATTTCTTTAATTTACAGATTTCCAGCAGTAGTCAAAAATGTTGTGTCAAAGAACTTTGAGATAAAGAAGCTGGTTTATGTGTATTTGGTGCGCTATGCTGAGGAGCAGCAGGATCTGGCTCTCCTTTCCATCAGCACTTTCCAACGAGCTTTAAAGGTGTGTGCAATTTGCATTAATGGTAATTACAGATATTGGATCATGGTGCAATTATTATTGCAGTGCAATAAAATGAACAGTGGGTCAAAACTTTTGTCTTCGATGAAGGTGTTGTTTGTGATAGGATTTTACCTTTACTCATCTTAATCCAGCTGCCTCTCTTCTTTGAATCTCATCATGTGGCCTTAGAACAAAGTGGGTCCGGTTATTTTTCATAGTATATTCCTTAGTCTGCTTTCTACAACCTGGATTAGCACAACCTATATTTGATGTATATATATTCACTCAATAGAATATTTATTTACTTTTTACATTAAGAATTTATATTGGAGAATAGTGTTTGCCAATAATGAAATAGGTGTTAAAAAACCGAAGGAAATATTACAAAGTATTTTCATAAATTCTAGGACCCAAACCAGTTAATACGAGCAAGTGCCCTTCGAGTGCTCTCATCTATCAGAGTGCCCATGATTGTGCCTATTGTGATGTTGGCTATACGAGACTCTGCTAGTGATATGAGTCCATATGTCAGAAAGACTGCTGCTCATGCCATACCTAAGCTTTATAGGTGAGTTGTGTGTGCAATATGTGTGCAATAATGTGAATGTGTGTATTTTTGAGTTTATGTATGAGTTTAAATGTGTATCATTTCACTTATTAAAGAGAGTGATGAATATTATATTTTCTAGAATATATAATGCAGTTATTAATCTATGTATAATTTAATTAAAAAAAAATCCATTTTAGCCTTGATCCAGACCAAAAGGAAGAACTAGTAGCCATTATAGACAAGCTTCTCTCAGATAAGGCCCCTCTAGTAGTCGGCTCAGCGGCCATGGCTTTTAATGAAGTCTGCGGGGATCGGATGAACCTCATACACAAGAGTTATAGGTAGGCATCATGCTATTTATATTAGGTTATTAATAGTTTAATTGTTTTGACTTCAAATATTTAAATATAGCAACAATTTTTTACAACATATTTTAAACTAGAAAATATTATTATTTTTTTAAGACAAGGTCTACACTTGACGTTATTTTTAATTTCAGGAAGCTATGTTTGCTCCTAGCCGACGTGGACGAGTGGGGTCAACTCGCTCTGTGCAATGTACTCACCTTCTACGCTAAGACTTGCTTCCCAGATCCTAACAACGAGGTAGGCTCAGGCTTTTGGCTGTCAAGTTACTAGCAAAAATATTTGTATCATCAGAACATTTCCAGAATATATACAATAATAGATTCCACTGCCACTTGTGTGCGCTTTAAAATTATAATTCAGATTATTAAAAAAACATTTTTGTACACTTTCGTGTTATTAGTAAGAGAACAGGTAATAAGTGACAGCAGAAGAAGGTGAATTGCAGAAATTTAAGAAAAACATTATCGCTCCTGTAGACTTTTTTTTTTACAAAAAGATAAAAAGTAAGATCTTTCGAAGATTACTCTAAGAGAAAGTGGTTTGCGATGTGTAGAAGCAGTCGGAGGACGGTGAGGAGGCGTTTTACTCGAGTGACAGTGGCGCCCCCCGCCCCCCCCGCGCCTCTTCTCCTTCGACGGCTCCCGATCTCCGCCTTCTGCTGCGCGCCGCGAGGCCTCTGCTGCAGAGCAGGAACGCGGGGGTGGTGCTGGCTGTGGCGCGACTGCATCACCACACGGGGCCAGGTCACACGCACTTATATGTCTATTTCTAGGAATGACGTTTTGCTCCAATTTTTTTTTGGGCTTGGTACCTTAATTATGCACAGATTTTTTTTTGAATGATCGATTGACAAGTTGATACTCCATCTAGTTGAAGAGATGCCCCCAGTGGCCAAGGCCATGGTGCGGCTGCTCCGGGCCCCCGTGGAGGTCCAGAGTGTGGTGCTCAACACCATCGCCGCCCTCACCGTCACCAGACCGGTAACATATATTTCAAATTTCCATTCATTAGGTATCATGACATTGATTATCAAAGTTTTAAACATTACTCCTGATTCAAAAACATAAAATAAAATTAGTTTATGTTGAATATCTGATTTCTGCAGCTGCTGTAAAAAAGTTTTAATAAATATGTAAAACTAATATTATTATTGCAGTCGATATTCGAGCCGTTCCTCAAGTCGTTCTTCGTGAGGAACTCGGACCCGACCCACATAAAGCTGCTCAAGCTGGAGATCCTGACCAACCTGGCGACGGAGACGAGCGCGCCCGTGGTGCTGAGGGAGTACCAGACCTACGTGGCGGCCAGCGACAAGGCCTTCGTAGCGGCAACCATCCAGGCCATAGGCAGGGTGGCCGTCAACATACAGACGGAGACGGAGACCTGCCTGAACGGCTTGCTGCATCTGCTGTCCAGCAAGGATGGTGAGATTTTCATTTGGATTCGTCGTTTATACTTTTATAATGATTTTGGGACGAGGACGAACTAGAGATCGGAGGTTTGATATATATTTTTAATATAGGTGTTATAAAAAAAAATATAAGTAGCGCATTTCACTAGGATAATAATTTAGAAACATAATATTCCAAACGTTGGATATATTTGTGAATTATATTCATAATGAATTTTGAGTTAGGTTTTGAAGGTATATGTAGAGATCTGAGGATAAAAGTATTTGAGTCGAATGGTGTCTTTTAATATTAAATATCAAAAGATACGATTTCATAATGAATTTTAATAATTAAAAAATATTAAATGTATGGAATAGCAGAAATTTATGTTTAATGTATACGATGACCGAAATTCTATATAATAATAAATTCATATTCGTTTTCTTTTATCATAAAATTTATTTAAAAGAATAAAGTTTATAACATTGTATAAATTTATATCGCATGATTTTTTATAAGAGAAGTTTTTAGCAATCTGTAACTAAAATTACACTTATGCAGTGCTGCAAAGAAAACATCTATAAACTTACTATTATTTATTAAAAAAGAACAATCAATTTAAATTTAAGCATTGGTAATAATTATAAGTGTAATTTTTTTTTCTGGGTTTATAGGAATAATAGGGAATCTCTATTCCCCATATGGTTCCTATTAATTTCATTGTACGGTCCGTGTAGAGCGTGTGGTGTGTGAGGCCGTGGTGGTGGTGAAGCGCGTGGTGTGCTGCGGCGCGGGCTCGGCGCGAGCGGCCGTCAGCCGCGCTGCCAGGCTGCTGCGGGCTGACCGGTGAGTGACTGCTGGGAGGGCCGCTGCAGTGGGGCAGCGAGTGACCCCGTAGTGGGGACCCTGAGTGACCCCGTGTCCCGCAGGCTGGCGGGCGGGGCGCGCGCGGCGGCGCTGTGGCTGGTGGCGGAGCACGGCGCGAGGCACCCGCGGGCCGCCGCCGTGCTGGCTCACTGCGCCAGGGGGTTCGCAGACCAGGTGAGGGGCTGGACTACCTTCTATACTTGATATGTGTGTACTTCGCTCTGTTTTTGTAACATTCATATTTAATAAATCTATTTACTTTTTTAATCTTTAGTAATACTTGTTTTCTATCCTGTAATCGAGAACATCAAGAGAACCGGCGGTCGAAGAACATTGTATTTGCGTCCCCATCAAAAATAACGAGTGCCGAATTAAGATGGTGATGGGCAGATACGCAATCAAAGGGAAAGACTCGGATATTAGAGAGATATACTAAGAGTGCGGAGGAGTGCAACCACAGAATAAACCTGTTCTTAAAAAAATATGCAAGAATAAAAAAAAACTGATATCAAATTAGTGCTATTCTGTCATAAGAGCCCAGCCCGGAGATCACAGAGTCGCCCGAACCTCCATAAAAATTACCATCGGGCCTCTTCTACTTGTCGCCAGCCACGATGAGCCATGTTATACTTTTGCATAAAATATAAAGCAGCCTCTTATGGATAGTTAATCAACTACTTTAACCTCCAACTATATGCGGCTAGCCACCGGAAAACCCTTTCTTTGAATATCATTACCCTCGTCGACTAAGTATAACTGACATTATCTTTTCATCAAATCATTTCACCAACTTACGGCTTCATCTTATATAGTGCCGGAATACAACATAGTCGTTTGGTGCCAATGGCCCAATATCTTCAGTTAGGCCATAACCTAACACCGAGGTGTTGTCCATTTATCACAGCCCGGAGTTCACATGTAGGGTAACTAAAGTCACGAGGCCTTCATAAAAGCCTCACCTACAGACGTAGAGAACATTAATTTTTGTACATAATATGATAAAAAAAAGCGATACTGTGCTAAAAGTCTTATTTGAGTTTTAAATTTAAGTATATCCCAGGACGAGCTGGTGAAACTGCAGCTGCTATCGCTAGCCGTGAAGCTGTCCCTGACGCAGCCGGACACGCTGCCCATGTGTCAATACGTGCTTTCGCTGGCGCGCTACGACGTCAGCTACGACGTACGCGACCGAGCGCGCCTCCTGAGGGGGTGTGTGCCGGGGGGTGAGGGAGGGGGGCTCGCACACGCCAAGGAGGTGTTCTGCCCGGACAAGCCCAAGCCGAGCGTACAGGCGAACGACAAGGGTAAGCCGTGGAGTCTTATAAAACATGTCTGCTTATTGAAAACGATAACCTGGTGAGTCTGTCTCGCAGGTCGCACTCAGTACACGGTGGGCTCCCTGTCGCAGTACATCGGCTCGTGCGCGCAGGGCTACTGTCCGCTGCCCGCCGCGCCCTCTGAGGACACCAGCGCAGCCCTCAGGGACGCAGACACACACGAGCACGAGGGGGAGGGGGAGAGGGGCGGGAGGGACGGGGAGGTACGGACACACACTGTATAGCACTTGGAGTATACAACTCTATGTACACTAGATGAGCGCCGAATTCCAAATTTTTTTCATCTTTTTCTTTTGGGATTTGTTTTTGGGTTTTTTTTTTCGCCCAATTTCTAAAACAATTCTATTGTATTGTACCAGGCTATATATTAAACTTACATTTATTATAGAAGAACAAAAGTTTCTACTCCTCTCCGGGCTCCAGCTCCTCGTCGGGCTCCGAGGACGAGGAGTCCTCCGATGAGTGAGTTGATGGCTCTTTTTTTATCAATATCCCCCCGCTGATATCCACTATAGAAGCACTGTCATTATCATTCTTCACTCGAGTCAATCGGTTCTGGAATTAAATAATCATCTTGTACCGGATACATTACTTTTATTTATTTATTTATTTATTTAACACTTTATTGTACACCAGATACGTTAAAGTACAGGCTTATTGACACATGTTTATTTTAAATACTTTGATAATTTTACAGAGAAGAGACAGTCGATGCTGGTAAGAAGCAGGAGACGCTCATCAACATCCACGACGACAAGTAAGAGAATATACTATTTATTATTTAAATCTTTGTTTTAAATTTATTCACCAGCTACTTTCTACAAATGAATTTTATAATTGAACGAAGCGAGCTTCGCTCTCTATGAGGTTTTTTTTGTATTCTATGTGCAAGCATCAAATAAAAACGGTATATTTGAAAATATTCAAATTTTAAACATTCGATGTCGTTGAGGAATAATCACGGAAAAACTAAAATCCCATAGAGTTTCAATTGGAAAAATTTGTACAACCTGATTCCCCCATCAGGAGATGGGGTTCTATCAGAGATGCCATAACCGAAGCATGAAAAATTCGGCTCCGAGACATTGATTCATGGTGCAAGTTCCAAAGTGTAGTACAAAATGTTTTGCTTCTTTTATTGTAAAGACAGCAAAACTTTGTAACTTTCCACCTGGGTTGGTGTTTCTGGACAATTTCAATAAATGAGTCTTTAAATACAGAGTAAACCAGGTACCTTTTAAGTAAGGGTATTATATCTGAGACTACAATCATGCTTAACAGGTGGGCTGTAGTAAATTTAAAAAAATCTATGTAAGATACTTTTATTTTTGTGAACGTTTTAAAACAGTATAAATACTGCTAATTTTATTTATTTCCAGGTCATCGAGCTCTAGCTCGTCGGACTCTGACAGCGACTCCTCTTCTGGGAGTGGAAGTGAGAGTGAGTCGGAGAGTGACGGCAATGAGGAAGAGAAGGATGTGAAGGTGCGATTTCAACTTGAAGTCTGATAATATTAAGATAACAAATAAATTGTTACTTTTAGTAAACCTGTGAGACGCAGTTTCGTTATGCTAAACTTCGCTATATTTTCTTTGTAGAAAGAATCTAAACCTGAACCTGAAGTTAATCAAAAGAACAAAAAATCTAACTTGGAGCGGCTGCTAGGCTTGTACGAGGTGGCCCATTCGATGCCCACAATGACGCCCACGTGTTGGGGCTTATTGTTGCCCACCGCACCGCTACCTGAGAGAGAAGGTGACATCAGGATTATTTATTTTTCATAAATAAATATACATACATACACCAGTCATAATGATAATAATAATATAATTCAAAATAATATATTATTCTAAGTAGACGTAAGGTTCGACCTGTAATAAATAGATAGTGTATTAACCTATAATTTTCTGTATTGTTTCCTTCTCAGACGACGCAATCACGCCGGTGGGTCCATCTCTGGTGCCGTCCAGCGAGGTAGAGCTGGTGCCTCGTGTGCGCTGGTCGGGGCTGGAGGCCAAGCGGCGCTGGCTGCGGACGCCTCACCTGTACTCGGAGCGCATGGTCGCGCTGCAGATACGGTTCACTAACCACGCTAACACAGACGTGGAGCAAGTGCGGCTGGTGAAGGAGGTGAGACGCACACACAGACACAGACGCTATTGTGACAAATGATCGTGAATGATGTTGTATTTTTGTGGACTTTAATATCTGTTTGGCAATATATCTTGATCAAATTTCATGCTTAACATTTCTGTAATTTACAAAAAAGTTCAATAAAAAGAAGTATGTTTAAAGTTTTTTTTTAATTTCATATAGGCATAGATTGAATTCCAGTGATACATGGTATTTGTGATAAAAATAAAAATTTAGGTCAAGTCTAGATCGATAGAATAATAGACAAAACCCATGAAGGATTTTCAATAACCAACATGACTAATGTGTTCAAACATTTAAACTTCCAGCCAGACTGCACCACCATCCATGAATTCCCCCCTATAGCTCTCCTGCCCTCGGGGAGCTCCACACTCGTGACGCTGGGACTGGACTTCGGAGACACCATACACCCCATAGATTTCACCCTCACCAGCTCTTTTGGTATGTCATTGGACACGTATTTTAAGTAATTGATAGAAATACATTTACCTCAATAAATTATTGCTTCGTTTAATATTAAGGTAAGATTAAAAATGTTAAAAACAAAACATTTGTTTAAACTAGTCCATGTAAGCTAACACCCCCCCTCCCGTGTCGCAGGTACTGTGTCTGTGTCTGTGAGTCCTCCGGTGGGTGAGTTGTTCCGCGCAGTCCGTGTGTCTCCGCCCGCCTGGGAGCGACGACGACTGGCGCTCAGGGGACTCACGGAGGTAATAATAATAATAATAAAATACTTTATTGCACGCCAAATCAATAAACAGAGAAAACATAAAAACAAGAATTATAGTTAATAAGCATTTAGGTACAACTATTGTTTAATTATTTTCATTGGCATAAGAGTTCTTATGTATTCTTTTTATTAACTCCACATTTTTTAAAACAAAGCAGGTGAAAAAAAATATATAAACTAAAGTCTCAATTTTTTTTTCTAACCTTTAATTATAAAGGTCTAGTATCCGTTTTTACTAGAAAAAAATACATGCTGTATATTTATTGGTATATAGCGCAAAACCTTAGTATATGGCTTACACAATGTAAATATTTATTCCAATTCTCTTATCTGATCCGTAAGAAGATATAATTTCTTGAATATTTGAAGTTTATTATTTAAGTAACCTATTTGTACAGTGCACTAAACAAATTGAGAACCAGGACGACGAGCAAACTATCTGCAGACGTGTTTTCGAAGCTGCCAACCTTGCCGCCATCACATCCACTGGGAACTTCCTTAGGTTAGTATTGTATACATTAATAATTATAATCAACTCAGTAACAAAGGCCGTACTCAAAAATAAAATGTTTATCCTAATATTGTTTCTGAAAATTCATCCTTGTTTATCCAATTATATTAACAAAACACATAGCGCTCACATTTAGTTATATATGTTATTATAATATATATAAGAATTAAGTATTAATATTACGTATGAATTGTTACTAAAATAAAAAATACCTAAAAATAGTATGAAATTTTGTTTCTTCGTCTCTACAGAAACTCTCTTTAGAACCGTGCAACTAGAGTCTGACGTTTTATACAATGTTAATATTTTCTTGAGGAAAGTTAAGGGCCTTATAACATCACACCGCTGACAATAATTCATGTACAATAATATATATGTTACGTATGTTTGTGTGTCAGGTTCGCTGGTCGCAGCATGTCGCAGCGCTCGCTGGTGCTAGTGTGCGTGTCGCGCGCCCCCCCCTCCTCCCCCTCCCTCGCCGTGAGCGCGTCCTGCTCCAACATGGCGCTCGCCAACCTGCTCGCAGCGCATGTCGCTGCCGCACTACAAACAAATTGACTACCATATTAATATAATTATATACCACTTTCTGTTGTAATACGAAAGTTATTATGTAGTAAGCTTTGCAATGGTAAAACTTAGTCATGAAAAATAAATATTACGATTTTTGGAATCACTATTTCGATGTTATATAGAGTGACTTAGGAATAAAAATCAATGTTAAAATGTTATCCCAGTGACCTCTACACAAGATGTGTAAGAGCTGATCATAAACTCAAATGCAATTACTCGTATGTAAATTTATTTTTTTCATTTTAAATAATTTTTAAAGCTACCTTCTCGTCATCATAAAATGTTTGTTTCTCTCATATTTAATCTAATATTAATATTTGGAGAACCTACGAATAAATATCCTATTTACACTTTGTTTGGAAATATATTACGTGAATCTGATTTTTTAAAATAGATTATTGCTTATTTACTGTTATAATTAAATATGTTGATTGAAGATCCTCTGCAAAAATACACGAGGCTTTCATAACTAGTACTGAACTCCTCAGTACAGATAGTGTTTATAAAAGCCGGCATTAAAAATGCTTTTGAGATATTTTTGCAAATTATGACACTGAAGTCAAGCCTAGGATGGTTTTATCAATAATAAGATATAATTATTTCACTTAAGATTTATTTGCTATTTGTTTGTTAAAAATATTGTCATGGAAGTCAGTAGCAACTTAAAGTTATATAAAAGATTCACTTAGACAAATAAGCACCTAATAAGAAAATATATGATATACAAAATAAAAGTGTTTTACTGTTTATCACAATAACATGGTACACCTTATGTTACTGCTTTCAGGAACTAATTTAAGTTATGGCAAGCCGTTTGCTGAACCTGATAAGCTTTTTGATGAGATTTTTATACATTAAGAGACTAAAAACTACAAGATCATACAAATAAATTTAGCTTTAACATTAAATCACTAAATATAAATTTCATTTCTTATTTCACAGTCTATGTACAATAATACTGATTCAGTGTTGTGGGTAGTGGCCCCACCCAGGAGCTACTCCCACCCCAATTCCATATGGATTGTTCATCAGGATCCTCGGCCTTTTGGGATCCTCGTGCATCTGATGCTGCACTGGCATCTGGTGGTGATGAGTCGGAAGCGTTTCAATTACTCTATCCTTTTTCGCCATACGTTTCTTTGGATTTGAACATGACTCGGGGGCTATTCGTCGCTCAGTCCATAATCTTTCTATTAAAATAGCTCTGGTCTGTACTCCATTGGGATCTTCCTCTTGTTTCCTTGATATTGGTGCATTAGCGACCTTCTGCTTCATAGCTTCCAATCGCTCTTCAGTTTGTGTCATAGGTACTACAGGAATACCGTGTTCATTGCATATGTTATGTAGAACACAGCAAGCGACTATCATCTTGGCTACCGTTAGTGGGTCAAACTGTTTATTGCTGGTTGCTTGCAGACATTTCCACCGTGACTTCAACTGTCTGATTGTTTCAGTGACGCAATTATGTGCCTGAGCATGCATGTTCGTGTAGTACTTCTCCGGAGACATAGATGATTTCTTCGTCATTTTTGGTACGGGTGCCATTAAGTAAGGTTTTTGGGAATAATGTGGTCCTCCTGTTAAAAAGAGAAAAAAATTGTTGATGTGTTTTATGGTTAACCAATATAAAAAGAAGTAAAGTAGGTATAAGTGGCCTTTGAAATTTTTTTTTGAACTGATTTCTTATGTTTTAGGTGGTTAATGATCCCATAGAGCATATAAAAATAAGAAGTTCATACCAAGCAGCCAGCACAGCTCCCTAGCGTGATTGAGGCTGACGAGGTCCACGGTAACGGCGTGTCTCGCCAACAGCGCGTCGTGCGACAGCGAGCCTCCGCCCGACGCACACGCACTAGTGATGCGAAGACTACTGTCACAGATCTGATGGAGGCACGGCACTTTAGACCAGAGAATGCTTACATCTTGATGTTAAGATAATTGTGTTTAGACTAGGAGCGCGAACCAGACCTCAATTTTGATTCGCTGCGCTCGCAAAATCTCGCTATGTGTTAACATATTGAGCGAAGCGAGGTGCAAACAGCACCGAAGTGTCATTTACAAAACGTTGACGCATTCAGTCCTCAACTATTTTTCGATATAAAAAAAATAAGAAAAATTTCTAAAAGCTGTAAATTAAAAAAAAATCGGCACGCGCATGTTATTGTAAAGCAAAACTTCGAAAAATTTTTCTAATTGAAATCTATGGGATTTTTATTCTTATCTATAATGATAGATGTCCATGTCTGAGAAATGCCTCAGACATGGAATTTTAGAATTTTTTTTCTATGTTACGCGTATTATTGTCATATATTATAAGCTCTGAAAATTTCAAGACAAAATTGTGAAGTCTCCAGTAGAGGGCTCCGCTTGCTTCGCTCAACAATCCATGTTATAATGAATTATATCAATTTATTATATTTGTTTACTTATAATAAAGTTTAAATAAAAAGGTCTTAAGCAAAAGAAGTTAAATATTTAGTACATTTATAAATCAACTATTTCACAAAATATGTTAATTCAATTATTTGTTAAATTCCATACTTACTATTTGTACTTTCTTTGAATGATAGGACTTATTGAAGTGTTTTTTCTGATCTTCATCAGGTCTGGCAATAGGAACATGCACACAGTCGACACAACCCACTACATTGGGGATACCATACTTCATGTAGAACCTATATATGTAATACATATAATAAGTACAAATTAAACAAATATGGTGCATATTTATATATAATAATATTTTATTATATAAATATTAGTATTAGCTTTTCTACATTTAGAGTATTAAAAAAGAAATTACCCATTCTTGATAACTTCCCGCTCATTTCTTAAATGTGGAAAGTGTATATATTTCTTTACAATACTCTGGTCATTCATAGCCTCGGTGACTTGCATTACAGCTGTGGCCACAAAGTACTGTGTAATGCTCGGATCTGATCTACCCCCTATTGACTTCTGGTATTTTCCAGTTGCATAAAAGGACAAAGCTGCCAATACCTGTGCAATATGCAAAATATATGATGTAGTAAAAACCGTATTTTTTACAAATAACTTTCTTGTTCTATATATAACATAATTATAATTAATGATAATGATTTAAATCAAATTATTAGTACTAAACTTGTTTTTATTAATGAAAAGTAAACTGATTCTTTTCGCGCATTAAGAATAAAAACATTTAAACTCATGTTGACTTACTTTGCTTTCAACTGAAAACTCAATAGATTTAACAGAATCCGGCATAACAGGTTTTAATTCATCACAAAGATTTCGCGCCAGATCTTTTGAAAGACGATAGATGTCTATGAAGGCAGTATCACTCAAATCAAACGGATCTGAGTCGTCTTTCGGTTTTGTCACCATTTTCTCCGGACTTTTTGCTTTTTCTAAACTACTAGGCTCTTGTTGCTTTTGTGATTGTGACGAATCCCATTTAAGTAATTCAAAAAATACCGGTTCTTCGTCCACTACAGATATATAACTATCTTCTGGCGGCTTATCGACCATTATAACTCAGTTTTTAGGTAATTTATTATGGGATACAAAATAATTTATGATTATAACAAACGCAGCTTGGGACTTGGCTTGACAAATTTGACATATGACATTTAAAGTTATATTGTCAGCAATAAAAATATATTTTATGCAACCTTTGTAACTTTTTGAATTATTTATTTATATTAATAGCATAATCTCCTTTATGCCTTTAACGAAATATACCGTGTCAATTAAAACGGAATAAAATTAACTGATACGTCACAACTAAGGAAAAAGTGTAATAACTAAGATATAATATAATACGTAGAAAGAGAATATGATTATTTTTTATGTCTACGTTAGGTTCATTCAATAATCAATCTTAAAGTTTTATTTATTTCAACTTATTATACATTTGCAGACAAATAATACTATAGACAATTAGTTATCTAATCAATTAAGTTTCTTGTATTGCACATTACCACAGGAATTAAAAATATATTCTCAAGAATATTTATTAAAAAATCAAATATAAAGATTTTTTATTACATTCTGTAGATGATATCTTAATTTTTTCTTATTTAGTACATTTAAATAAGTTTCTGCCAGTGTGGGATGTAATGAGTACCATTAAGTTGGCCCCATAGTGATAACTCCCGGATTAAGAAAACTATGAAGAATTTGTTTTTTTTAAATCAATATTTATAGACGGACACCATACGTAAAAATATTGCTTAATTTGTTTATAAGGAAATGGAACTGACTGATTTAGATTAAAACACACATACACACATGCGTATGACTGAATAAAAATGGAAGAGAAATAAATAACGGCATAATTCATAATTTTAAAGAATACTCTTTATTAATCAAAGATATACTATTTACATAAATAATCATCTTGGAGGTGTATCGCCAGCCTCCTCTTCTACCTCGGCCTTGGCAGTCTCCAAGACCTTCGCGATCATTATAAGATTAACTGTAGTCCCTATCTCTTGATATTGCAAATGAAAGATAATTTTAGCAACAACGAGATAGAGTTTTTTTTATTACATTTATAAAATCTCTTAAATCATTATTTTTACTAACATTGTTTATCCATATATTACGAATATTTTAAGAGTAACCAAAAAATTTATAATTGGTGTAAATAGTATCGAGTATAAATAATACTATTTACATTTTATATTTTCATTTAAAACAAAGAAGCTTCTGAATCAATTTTGTTCATATTTTTGTCACTGTTTGTGGGCATTATGCGTTGATTGGCAACACAACCACCCCTCGCACTCAAATTTTTTAAGAAATATCGAATACTCAATTTACACAGTTTTGAAAAAACTAAAATAAATCTTTGCCGATTTCGCTGAAAAACCTGTTAAACTAAATAAAGATAAGTTCCGCGAACACGCATCGATTGGTATTTTGGAACCAATCAAACTAAATAAATTATCATGTCGCGGTAAAATCGAACCGGAAAAAACGTTTGCATAGACACATACACATGTTCACACACACACACACATATTTTTTTTTAAAGTGTCTAGAATTACTCAGGAAACCTATAAACGTAAGGACATAACAATAAAAGGGTTTTAGAAAAACATTAACATAACTTCTTTAATCAAAAGTTTTATAACAAATACTCATAGCTTAATAAAAATGTTGTTCAGTTCTGTTAAGTTTTATTAATTTAAGATTATTTAAATTTAAAATATACAAAGTAACGGCATTGCAACTGTCTGCCATTTATCTTATAAAAAACTTACTCCAATTAGTATACTATATTATTCCCAAAGTACAAATTACGAATAAATTGCATGTATTTTCATTAGCCGAAAAAAAATTACCTGACATAAAATACTTATAAAAAAAATTAACGGAATGAAAAATATATTATTAGACACCCGTCTCAAGTAAATAAATAATTTTGCTATTATTTAAGTTTATTAAATCAGTCTCTTGACAGTGCCTGCAACCGCAGATATGCATGAAAATATTATATGTTCAAATAATAAATCTGTAAATAATCTGTTTCTGTACACTGAATATATTTTAAGTTTTACATATATATATATATAGAGAATATATATAACAAACGATACGATACGATATAGATAACAAATCACCAATTTATGAACATTTTATCTGTCTGTGTGTCTCTCTCTGCACAAATAACGCAAAACCTATACGAGAGATTTTAAGATAACTTTTACTGCAGGAAAATATCTAATTCCTACCGTAAATGTCGACGTGCAATAATTAGTTTAGCTTTCCAAAACTAGATGGCGTCGCATTGTTTTCAAAACTCTGTACTTTGCTTTTTCGAACCTATAGGAAATGACTTAAGTCGCGTTATCCTTTCTTAATTTGAAATTCTAATAATGTTTGTTTACGTTAAAAAATTACTACAGACTACGCTACTCGTAAGTAGCTAAATGCTTCATTTTATTCCTATAAGATTGATATTCTTGTGGCGGTTACCCACGTTAAAATATCAGTAGAAATGGAATGTTAATCAAATTTGAAAAAAGAATACTATGTAATGATAAAAAAAGAAAAAAAAGTAAGGATTAGGATGTGTCGGGGTATCCGTAACGGATTTTTCCAACGAACCAAAAAAAAAAAAAGTTTAGGACGACGGACTAGAGTGTACAGAGTTCAGTACTCTTAGTATTCGTTAGGTCGTATAGAGTTTATCAAATGCTATAATAACAATTGTGATCTCAACAATATCAGCACAAGCAACAAAAATAAAATTACTGTGTCAACCACGAAGCTACATGAAATAGGTATTTCCGTCAAGGTTAATTGTATATTAAACTGTATTAAATATACTATAAACGTCAATCTGTAGATCGCACAAACCGTCCCATATGGGAATTAAACCCATGACCTTTGGCTCAACAGGTGGGGCTGTAAACCATGAGACCAATTAGCTATCAATCTGTTGTTTCCACTTATACTTAAATTATTAAGAAAGAAGGGGTTACAAAGTATGATTTATTATGTATAGCTTACAAACTTACAAACGAGAGAAAATGTATAAACTGTCTTATGTATTAATGTAGATTATTATGTTATTGTACTTAATTTGGATACAACTTGAACTATCTTAACTTAATTTACTTTATTAAGAAAAAAAATAACATCCATTTATATATATATTCTATCTGTATGATAATTTTTGTTTTTGATTGTTTTTAAGTATAAAGAACTCGTCACTAATTACTAATTAAACTTAAAGAATTAGGTTTTTAAATATATTAACAGAAAAAGTGATAAAAATATTATTATCGGTACAGTCATTTGAAATTTAATTTTATGATAAAACTATCAATTTTTTTTGTTAAACTAATAAATGTGTCAGTTGTGTAGACCTAATACAACTTTGCTGAGTTCCACGAGAAAGAGGTGATGGATGGACTTGTAGAAATTTGTAGATTTATCAATATTTATCAACCTGCTGTAACAATACATGACTAAATTGGAAGAAACCGAACGCTTATTGTTTTTATTTGTATAGATCGTACATCTCGGTTTAGATAAAACGAATATAAATATTGATAATTTATCTGAAATCTATTCCGGTTTCACATTTTCGGGGATTTTTTTTTATCTTTAAAGTATTTACAAAAAAATAAGACAGTTATCTATCAAAGTAAACGTCTAACTGTATCATTTGTCAATTATATAAACTTTGATTTTTCCGAATATCTAACATGTTTTTATGATTGAAATCATATAAATTATATTAGATTTACAAAACTGTATATAAATATTAGTTTTTGTATAAGGTTAAAGGATTTATTAAACTTATTGCTAAGAATTAACAAAGTGAGACACAGAGGTATTCTAGTATAATTCAAAAGCCAGAATTTGTATATGTTAGAGTTTTTGTAAAGGCTCCAGTTCTTAGAGGTAGACTGTTTACCCAGCTGCGGAATTTTTACCTTGGGTAAGCTCTCACATCGTTTAAACTTTCAAAGCAAGTAATGAACGAAAACGGGCCATTATGAAACCGACAGGCTGACTACGGTGATCAGCTTACATCAGCAAGCAGAGATAGGAGTTGGGTGCGCATCAAGTTCAGACACACTCAACCACGCACACTCAGGATATCGCAGATGAAGATGAATTCGGACATCATCAGTTGCCTGGACCAGGTTTCTGTTGAGCCTGATTAAATAAGTTAAAACACAAACCTATCCATCAATTCCCGGTTTCACTTTTCAGACCTTTAGGACTTTAGTCCCATACAGTACAATTACTTTCAGGACTTTAATCACATCCCATGCTCGGAAAGAAAAGCCTGCCTCCGATGGAGGATGACGGAAAGAGGTTGCAAGGTCTAAATTTTGTATAAGTCTATAGCGGTCTAAGTTGTTTAAATAGGTGGTTATTAATAGAAAGAATAACTTGATCTGTGAATAAAAGAATTTTCTGAGTTCAACTCGCTTCATTGCCATGTCATTGTTCCGTCACTATGATTTTTCAATCGCATTTTTCTCATAAATAAATAGTGATTATAATAAAATGAACAAAAACATTTTGATAACATCTTCTACATTTGAAAATCAGACCTTCCGGTACGTCTAGTAACAACTCTGTTGCCTTTTAGATACTTCCCACATTCTATCCTAGTTCATATAATTAAGGAAGTCATGAACCGATTCAGAATAACAGAAGGGCTTTATATGCACTCCCCGTGCTTTCACGGCAAATCACAGTAGGCGACCACAAAGAAAAATATATGTTACATACAGTCACAGAATACCAGCTTAGAGAATATTGTTCAATCAGCTGAGTGGCCAACCTTTTTTGATAACTGTCTGTCTGTCTGTTTTTTTAATTAATTAGCTTCAATAGTGTTAGTTGTTTTATTATTTTTTTTTTTATTGTACTGTATAGGTTGTCCAATTAAAGATTTTCGATTTGATTTGATTTGATTTGATTTGATGTTTATTTTAAAAACAGCATGAGATTTTTAAGATAAATAAGACAAAAAGGACGTATAGTATTTGAAAGTATTTAAAAAATATGAGTAACCTGATATCTGAAAACAGCGCAAATGTGATCCATCAATCATGTTGGACTTCATACTTTAAAAAATGCACTTGTAAATAAGACTAGATTGTGTTACATAAAGATTAAAGTACACTTGTAATCGCCACGTGGCGGACATTCGACAGTGTTTTAAGTAAGCATGGTTATGATTTTATTCATTTTCTTATTTATTTTTATGGTATTTATTAATTTTATTCTGTAACGTTTTTTGACATTAGACTGTGTTATGATTAACATTGTCAGTGTCAATATCAATACTTAATCTTTTGATGAATTTGTAATTTGTCGCTCATTGTATTTCCTATATATATCAATACTAGTAAACCCCCCGTTAATTCTTAACGGTCTAGACGGAAAGATAGCTCTTAACAGAATTTAAATAAATTACCTTACAAACAAATTGCGGAAAATTATAAGAAATTCCATTTAAAAGACATATATTGTAGTATATTAGGGTTTAAACTAACATGGGAGTTTTCTATAACATCTTAAACTACAACATATGCCAAAACTGCAAGGAATAAAAGTTACAGATATATAAGTGTATAAACCTACTTTTTCATGTGTATAAATATTAGATATATTATGTAAAGGTAAAGATTGTATGTTTATATGATAGTTGTAATATCGGGAAATACTGATCCGATATCGATAACTATTTCTTTGACAGAAAGGTATATTGTCTCTTAAATTTACTGGCTACCTATAATGTTGATAAATATATATATTTTTTATAATTAATTGTAATAAATGTAATTAAAGTCGGTATAAAATTTATATTATTGTGTGCGCTGCCTGAATAGTTTTAAGACAAGGAATAAAATATATAGCAGAGATATTCAATACTGATATATTTACTAAAAAATTAAATAAATACATACATCTGATATATTAAAATAGTTCAATCTTACAGTCAAAATAACCATATAATTTTAATAAATTAAATTTTTAAGATCTGTTTTGAAAGAGGTTTCACATGTTATATACTTATTATTATAAAAACAAATAGCAAAATCGGATTAAATTTTTTTATGAGATAAAGTTTACTTTTTAAAACGTATTAATTGATGGAGTTGGTAACAACATAATGCATTATAAAAAAAGGTTTACTGATGCGTGCCGAATGAGGATACAATTTGTGGCGTGAAAACTAGAGTTGCAAGAGTTACGTTATATATATATATATATTCACACTATGTATTAGGGAGGATGGGTTACAAAAGAACGGTTGCTAGCATCGTCTTGTAGGGCGCGACACGATCGTATTAAAACTCATCGTGATGTTCCAACGGTGTCAACCCTATGAGGATGCCCAGAGTAATAGAGCACTGTCACGACGTAATCCTATGTTTGGTAAGATGAGTCACCCTCCCTTCCTACCAAGGTACTAAAACTGGAGCAGGAGGTGACGGGCCTATTCCTGCTTCCTTCTTCCCAACCTAACCCTACGGAGTGGGTTAGTAGTAGAGGATAGCTTCCTCATCCGCTTCACGGACTTCTTCACAACAATTAGTAGCTCGCAAAAGGAGGCCATTACAGGCCAGCGACTCTCGTTGTGAATCAGGGAGGAGGGAGCATATGAAGCTACTTACATATATTTGTTCCGTTTTTGTAAGTTGCGTTCCTCAACATAAACTTTACATATGCTTTATCTCAAAACCCCGTTCAAGGTCCTAATATTTCACTTTTCCAGGTAGGTGTTTAAAGAATCAGAATAATTTATTATTTGTTATTGTGTCTAAAAGTCTTCAAGAATCTCTATTATATTAAAAAATAAATATGAAGCTAAAATAATTTTATAGAAAGAGGGTAAAGAAATGAAGATAGGAAGAGGTGTACTTCAAGGCGACTCCCGCACGCCTAAACTTTATATGCTAGGTCTTTAATCAAATACATTGGGAAAAAATGTGTCTTTTCCTATCACATTTAAGATTCGCCGATAATTTGATAACTCTTTAAGAGGTCTGCAGATGATATTGAATGGAAAAGATAAATAACACTTAAAGGAGGAAATAGTCATGAAGATAGAAAAAACTAAAGCTATTACAAGGAGAAATCAAGAATCTGTCAGAATCTTTAACAATCTGATCGAAAAAAAGTGAAATCTGGATAAATATAACCACTAACGACGCTTACTTTTGTCAAATTTGGACATTTACAAGAACCCACGTAACAAGCTCAATGAAAAGAAGTATGCTAGGGAAAAGATTATCCAATGGAATCTGAATTTACAATAAAACAATATAAGAGCCTAATGGAAAGAGGTTGACATAATATGAAGAAAATCACTCAAATTTATTACAATAATTATTTAAAAATTGACGATAACAGAAAACAGGGTATACCTTTTAAACGATGGTTTTAAATAATAATTAGATCTACAAGATAGCTAACGATAGAGAGAAAAGAAAGACTTTGTCAACTAGCGACGTACAGACAGGAGTCGATAAACTTAGTGTTAACAATTTTTTTTTATATATAAATATGTAAAAATACTGTTTAAGTAAAGTTATTATAATTAAGAACACTTATAAAGATCTTAAAACACCGTGCATTTAT
Source organism: Mechanitis mazaeus (assembly GCA_959347395.1). Lineage (NCBI taxonomy): Eukaryota > Metazoa > Arthropoda > Insecta > Lepidoptera > Nymphalidae > Mechanitis > Mechanitis mazaeus. The sequence goes on from OY365754.1 coordinate 12,506,730, forward strand.
CCTGATCTAATCTAATCAACTCTTGACCTGCTTGTATAAAGCTTAGAGACAAAATTTTGTGATTAGGGGTCGATGACATTCTTTGTCGGAAAAGGTTGTTGACTTTCCAAATTTTTATTTACATTTCTTCAGATATTATTATGTTTAATTGCACAGCTATTTTAAAACTTATGAAAAATTATCTAAAAGAGAAGAATTCATCAGTCAAGATAATAAATCTACCATCTAATGTCAGCAACCTTGAGCTATCCAAAATTTATTTCCGAGTACAGTTAATACTTATTTGTAGTTTTCAAGTTGCTCTTTTGAACAAGAGGGAAAAAGGGGGGGGGGGGGCTTGTTAGTTGCGCTTGCGCTAAATGCAATTGCGCTTTAGGAAATAGTATCGATAAAGTAATAAGTCTGTACTGTTTTGTATGTAATAAACAATCTGCATATAACATACATTATAATCACTTCAAATTATTTTTCTTGGCACAGATTAAATCATCAGAAAAACTCATGATTTTTGTTGTTTGGAGAAAAGGAATCTAAAATATAAATAATTTAAATAATGTTTTGTTCATTTATAACTAACTAAAAGGAAATTAAAAATTTGAAAAAGGAACCTCAACTTATTTCTTTGTTCCTTTGTTAACGTAATTTAAAATGTAAATAATTTAAATAATGTTTTGTTTATTTATAACTAAACTAAAAGCTTTTAAAATTAGGAAAAGGAACCTCAACGTTTTTTCTTTGTTCCTTTGTTAACGTAATTTAAAATGTAAATAATTTAAATAATGTTTTGTTTATTTATAACTAAACTAAAAGCTTTTAAAATTAGGAAAAGGAACCTCAACGTTTTTTCTTTGTTCCTTTGTTAACTGACAATTGACATTGTTTGTTTGAATTGTTATCTTATTCTATCCCATTAAGTAATAAGCAAAATATAATTATTTCTGGTTATGATAACATTAAAAACTGCTAATTTCACAGGGAGTGGTGTTAGGTCCGAAACTGAAAGTTGAGTCAAATTCATAATTGAATGAACTATGTTCTCTAAGCCATGGACAGGTTATAAGTATTATGAAATTATTAGTTGTGGATTTACTTGTTTATGAAAAAGTCACTTCTATTTTACTATATTTAAGCTATAATTTAAATTAAAGTAGAACTTTACTATCAAATAATATAAAAATTAAATCATGTCTTTTGATTATAATGTGCAAATTACATGAAACATTTTTTTATCATATAATCTCGGAATAATATCTCGGAATAATAATATCTCGGAATAGGAAGATACATATACAAATGTAATACATATACAGATACATATACAAATGTTAAATACATGTATGAAGAACTAGATGCCATTTATTGAGATACGTTACAATTATATTTAATATTTATTTATTTCTTTTTCACTTTAAATTTACAACAATTTCTGTACCCTTTTGAAAAGACACTCTTCAACTTAAAATTAAACCTACGAGGTTTCAAAACGTGTCCTGGCCTGAGAAGAATCATTTTTAAAATCATTTTTGTTTTCAATTATGCAGCCATTGCTCTTAGGAAATGAATCCACGAAGAAGAAACCAAATCAAAACAACTAAAATAACATCAACATAATAACAACGGTACTTCTGTATATAGTGACAAGGGGTCAGATTTTAAAGGAGGGGAATTCTAATTTAAATCCTTCAAAATAATAGTGATTATATAAGATATAATACAATCTTTGATCTCAGAACGCCGTCTGAGAATACCTTATAGATTTTTATTACGTTAAATAGTAAAAGTTAAAGTACGTTAAATAGTAATTGAGTACAGCTAGATGTCAAACATGACTGTAGTCTAAGATGTGGCGCGTTTACATAACAAGAACCTATTGAATTCTTAGAAAACTGAACTCTTTTCATAATTTTTGGTGTTATATTAAGCCTTGGATGAGAACGCGTCTACGCATTCTCATTTTACAAGGTAGTCAAACGAGCATAAAGTTCTGATGCAAAATGATCCCACGGTCTTATAATATTAATAGGGGATGCATAAGAGAGTTACCGACATATTTTTTTTTTTCAGTTTATTGAAAAAAATAATTTTATTACCAAAAATGTCTTTTTGTTTTTGTAGATCTTACCCTAAAGAGTAAACTACTTTGGCAAGATCTTTGTTAGGACCGATTTCATAGATAATACTCTAGGGAGTGGTTTTTCTCCAAAAACCAAAGTTTTTTATTTAAATAATTTGGGCAAATTGTTTATTGGATATTGGGCAAAACTCACAACAAGTTTTGCCCAATCTAAACAAAACGAAAATCAATTAAGTCTGTTATCATTAAAGATCTCTTTTAATTCCGTTAACTATCGTCTTCTATTTTTAGTTTAACTGATTATGAGTAGGTTGACCAACTTTTGGCCGACGGGGTATACGTAACGAATTTTTCCAATGAACAAAAAAACACAAAAAAAAAGGTTGACCAACTGGCTAGTATATAAATAGTTAATTAGTTGACATAAAACTGCACTAAAATTAATTTATTCGTTTGAGAGTAGTGGTTTGACAAACAGACAAGAATACACAATTTTACACACACGTTAAGCTTAAAACATATCTGGTTGTTAAAAATTGTATAAATTGAAGACATTGTTTTTAAAATTTCAGTGCATCTTTTACCCCCTTGCTAATAAAAATATTTATACCCCTTATAAAATATTCTCGGTTTTGTTAATTTCACACTTTTTTCGCCAATCGTTAGTGAGAAAGTAACAAAACAAAGAATAAGTTGTACTGCATTTAAATATTATTATAAGTAAAGATAAAATTTCAGTTACGGTATTAAGTCTTCAGATAATTCTCAGAAATGTAAACAATTGACATATATTTCGGACACATACGATAGTTTGTCACCCTGTCATGTAGATGTATTGAAGGATCCTATATAACATGTGTTCAGTGCAGCCTCCGCCAGTGAGCAGATCACACGTAGTATGAGATATACACACGTCATAATAAATACGTATAAATAAAAACTATAGTGTTGTAGTAGTGATATGTAATTTGTTTGTACGTGAGTATTTTTATTATTTCTCTTTAGTAATAAACATAAATATGATGAGAGTTTAATGAAACAATGAAATAATTTCAGCTTTTCAAAATAAATTTCTCAAATATGGATATTATGGAAATTTTTATATATTCAGTTTCTTAATATTTTAACTATATATCAGTGGAGTCATATTAATAGTATTGTAAAATACTATTAATGAGCTAGTAATTTTTTTAATGAATAATGGGTTTATTATTAACTCATACGCTAACTCTATACCATGTGTTTTTTCCTGTTTGTTATTTAATTATAACCCGGGTGTGTAATATTTACAGTATTAAATTATATGTTAATTGATAAAGTATATAATAAATTATTAAGACAGTTTTTTTACGTATAAAATAGAAATAGGTCGGTTCATAAGAGGATTTGGTTACAACTAATTGGATTTTTGTACGAAATACATCGTTTGTTAACAAAAAAGAAATATATTTTTTGGATTTTTTGAAACAAGACATTAATTGTTAATATTTTATTATTTATTAATTAATTGTTAATATTTTATTATTTATTAAATTCATATATAAACAATAGTTTTTTATATTGGGTTTTTAGTTATACCTGAATTCAGACTTTTATCAGTATATAGAAGTTTTACTTATTATATAAAGGATTTCAATCATTATTTATCATTATTTATTAATAGTTAAGTTTATAAAAATAAACAAAATCACTAGACTTAGTGTTCTGGTGTGAATAAAACAGTATGTCTAGTGTCAATGTTTTAAAAAAACCTCTTTGTTCTATTGTAAACTTTGATTTGTATGAAATAAAAGCAACACCACTCTACTTCTACTAGATGGCGCTGCCCTTATTAGGCCATATTTGTTTTGAAAACTCGCACTTGGCACACTGACGTGAAATTTATTTGTATACGTAATTTTTCATAATAAGCTGCGCTTACCACGCTCGTGGTTTTTAAATTTATTATATATTAAGCATATTGTAATGGACGTACGTAGCAGATATTTTCCAGATGCCTCATTTTTTCGTCGACACCTTCCATCAGTTGCTTTGATTTCGGCTTTAACGAAGAATTCTCTCCACAACTCTGTTGATTCAGGCATTTTTACGTAATTATATTTTTTTATCATTTCAAACAGGAAAATAATTTATTACCAATAGGGATATTTATGAAACTTTAGGTTTTAGTTACACGGTAACAAAGATACATGTAGTGGAACAAGCAAGAAACTGTATTTATATTTTTTTAACTATATATATTTATTATTGATAATATGTTTATATTATTAAATGAGACCTACATAACTTGATTTCTACGTTTATAGTCAGTTTAAAAACTTACACTCCGCTTTGTAACATGTTAGAATTTTTAATTTTAGAAAACTTTATCACATTACAATCACGCCATCTTAGGAAGTAAAGATAAAAGATAAAGATAGGTAACGAGAACACTAATACCATAGACTCACCACGTTAATAACTTGATATTGCGTATGAAACATGAACAAATTTATGTATTATGAGATTTCCATACCTTGGAAGTATTTAGCATTACACAGTCGTCTTTCTCGTCTCGGTGGCGACATACGTTCAGACTTATTTAATATTAACAATAATTACAAATAGGATATTATAGATGTATGTGTGGAAATGGAAATATATTTTACTCTATATGACGTATTGAAGTATGAAAAAAACTGTTAACTTTATAATATATGATAATATGCATATTTCTTATTAAATATATTTTTTATTGTTCTTATGTTCATTGTTCATGAAGTCTTTGTTTCCGGTAAAAATAAAATAAAATAAATAAAATCAGAAAAGGGTGATTAAATATTTTTGCTCTTTCGTTGATGTTATTGTGTTATTATGTTTAATGATCTATTAATAATAAAATACAGCCTTATTATGCTCATATTTAATTTTTTTACTATTAATACCTCAGCGACGTTTTATTTTGAGATCGTATAAAATCAATATTTTTTAGTTAAGGTCCTTGACTTCATTTCAAGATAGTATCGTGTTATCCCTAAATAGCTTAAACAAATATTTTGGTAACAAAGGAGTTGAGCCTTAAGCATTGTTTTCATAAATATCTTATATATATAATTATTTAATAATGATAAGTTATTTATAAGTACTTTAAATAACAAACAACTGTTGTTAAGTGACTCTTGTTTCGATAAATATAAATTTTATTTTTGTTACAGATCTAAATTTCTTCGTTTATGATAAATATATAATATTAAATAAAGCATTAAAATGGTGGGAAACGAATTAAATAAACCTAATGGAGATAGTCACGTTGACATCGGCCACAGTTTGAAAGATATTAACAAAATAAACGCACTGAAGTTAGAAGAACTGAAGAGTAATGAAAATGATCTGTATACTAAGAATGGTAATCCTGTTGAACGAGTGAAGTTCGAATTAGATGGAGACAGTATACTCTCTGTTGAGACTGATGGTGACAAGTTACCACCAATCCCAGATGGAGGATGGGGTTGGGTCGTGGTGTTTGCTGCCTTTCTAGTATCCGCCTGTGCTGATGGCTTAGCTTATTCATTTGGTATTCTACATGAAGAATTCATAACCTACTTCAATGAGTCCCAATCAAAGACTTCGTTAATTGGAAGCTTGTTTATATCCATACCCTTGATATCGGGACCCATAATGAGTGCTTTAGTTGATAGATATGGGTGCAGAGCCATGACTATATGTGCTGGAGTCATAGCGACACTTGGATTTTTGTTAGCAGCATTTTGTAATTCTGTAGAAATGTTATGTTTAACTTTAGGAGTTATAAGTGGTTTAGCGATGGGAATATTTTATGTAACGTCAGTTGTTGCAGTGGCGTTCTGGTTTGACAAAAGAAGAACTCTTGCTGTTTCAATAGCATCTTGTGGTATCGGTTTTGGAACGTTATTATATTCCCCGTTGGTTGATTTTTTACTTCAATTATATGATTGGAGAAATACTCTGGTGTTGCTTGCTGGAACAGTATTAAATATGTGTGTGTGTGGTGCGTTGATGAGAGACCCTGATTGGATAATAATTAAGGAAAGAAGAGAGAAGATACAAGCAAAGGCGAGATCCCGAAAATCGTCTAGCGCTGGTTCTATTTCATCAAAATCACTTGGCGGAGAGTCTGTGTACCTGTCTGCTGATGAACTTAATGAATTATTAAAATGTGGAAAAAATCCTGAATATATTCTAGCAGTTCTGACAACTTCGTTGGCGGAAGCTGAGCAGCTGGAGGCAACTACACAGATGAATGCCGAGGCATCATATAAAAGAGTAAATTCCGATATTCATTTACCAACTTTTATCCAGAAAAGGCAACAGGTAACTTTTATACTGTTCATAATTTTGAATTTAATATAACTTTTATCAATAATATAATAATTTAATTACAGGTTCCAGCTGAAGTCATAGAAAAATTAATGACAAACAAACGTATATATAACATAATTCTCCAGAATTATCCAGATTTACTTACACGAAGACGGTCTGAAGAAAATGTACATTTAAAACCTGAAATAGCTAACAGATTAACTGAACCTACAGCGATGAAGTTGACAGTAATAGCAAAGAAACCGGTAGATACTTCAAACCTGGAACATCTTAAAGAAGCTCAGAAAAGAACCCCAATAATTAAAGATGTTGAAAATAAAAATTCTAAAGTTATAGAAGTAGCGAATAATAATCAAGATATTAAAACCATATCAGAGAAGGTTGTAAGTAAAGATGTAACCAATCAGATTCAACAGGCCAGTTGGTTAACGAGACAAATTAACACAGACCACCACTACCTCAGAGACGTGCAGCTTCAAAAGAATACCATCATGCATCGCGGCGCCATGATGAACATACCGCGATACAAGCTCCGAGCATCTTCATTGCCGGATATTTATAGAAATTCAACTTGGTCTATTTGGTCGGGATCAGAAGACGAAAAGGTTAGTGTCCATTATTATTACATTAATATTTTAATTGTTTATCGCCTCAATTTTTATTAATTATTTATGTCTACAATATATTTAGTTTAACATGATAGTTAATTACACACATTATAATTATTTCTTTTACTAAATATGACCTTATCACGCCAGGATGCGTTTACAGTACAATGAATCATTATGTTCAGAAATATGCCACTTATCAAATAGAGAGTGTTATTTTTAATATATTGTATTACCAATTGTTTCACAGAAAATTATACTGAATGTTAACTGTTTTCAGAAATGGTACGACCGTATGGTCAAAGGCTTTAAGACCACTTTCGACTTCAAGATGTTCACGGAGTTCCACTTCTTCGTATTAAATATGGCGACACTCGTCCTCTTTATCTGGACTATTATCCCCTACTTCTACCTTAAGTCCTATATGACTGCCATGAACATAGATGGAGGAGCCACGATGATCAGTATCATAGGAATTGCAAGTGCTATTGGAATTGTAAGTATTTTTATTTCTATCTTACTTTTTATTTTACAGACGACTTTAAAAATCTATTCTTCTATTGCAGTCAGTCCAATCCAGTCAGTCAGTCAGTGTATCTGTCATGTAAATTAAAATAATCTCATTACTAACAAAAAACTAAAGTTGGCTATTTTCTATACAATTTCAATGGTTATGCAACATATAAATATGTTATTGTAAATATAATAAATGAAATAGGTATTCGTGTCATGGTAGAGTCTATCTTATCTTGGCAAATCAAATATATCCCTTTTGCAAATAGTTTTAAATCTTTAAATAGATAAATAATTTTGTTTTGATTAACAGAATGATATGAGTATGTGTATTTTGAGGTTATTGTTGTTTATTTACATTGTGATTTAATTGTCTTATTGAGTTTTAAGTTGGATATTTAATTAATATATGTTTAAATCATCAAGAAGATTTGAATTTTATTCATCTTGTTTACGAATACTGTTATACTAAATTTGAGAAATTAATTTCCTTAATTTTTCTCATGTGTTCTGTTTATAAAAATCTTCAACAGGATTTTTGTCTTAGTAACTGTATTATAGATAAGAAATATATAAAATCAATGTTTATCTAAAAGATTTATCTCTATTACATAACGAATTTTTTAATACAACAAAGTTTACAAATTTATAAAATTTTACAGGTGATATTGGGATGGGCTGGCGACCAACCTTGGCTGAATGTGTCGAAAACATTTGCCATCTGTCTTATTATCTGCGGCATAAGCATTTTAGCGTATCCTTTCTTCATAACGAATTATTGGGCGCTGGCTGTCATATCCACTATATTTGGATTATCCTACGCCAGCACCTACTCTTATACGCCGGCCATTTTGATCGAGTTGGTCCCAATAGACTACTTTACTCTGGGCTATGGGTTGATTCTGTTAAGTCAAGGCGTTGGACATTTGATTGGCCCACCTCTTGGAGGTAAGATTTTTGGATACAAAAAGGGAACATGTTTTTCTACCTAAAATATAATTTAAATATTAACTTATTATTAATTTCAGGGTTGCTTTTTGATCTGACTGAGACCTGGGACCTAACGTTCTACGTAGGGGGGGTGTGGGTGATACTAGCGGGGTTGTTAGTTGGCATTATACCTTATACTCGGAATAGACGTATTATCGGGAATGCACCGCTACTGAAAGACCTGGAAGAAGCGCAGAGTAAGGGCTCTGTGAATGCGTAACCAAAGAATAATATTAATAAATGTGTTAAGTTTATTTATCTCTTTTATTATTTCCCAATACCAAAAAATAATTGTTAAGTTTGTTAAATATATTAAGTAAAACAGTCGTTATCTCAAATACATTTTGAGAATACTGAACAAAGGTTTTCAACGTTTGATCATATAGTAATGATATAAAGTTAGTTCTTTTGGAAAAAATTGTTTTAAATAAAATGTTAAGTAGGCTTCATTTTATAAGAGATTTTAAAAACTTATTATCGATACAACAACTATTGATTTTAACTAATGACCTGTAAGATATGGAAAATATTTTAAAGATATCATTATTTACTTAATATTATAATTGATTGAATCAACAGATATTCGAAACGTTAGAGTCAATATTCTCACTTCACTAAACAATATAACCTCACTAAACAAAAAAAAAGAAAAAGAGGAACTTTTTACTTTTTATAATAATAATCAAACCCTAACTTACCTTAATCAAATCAATTTCATTTGGATCGGTGATATATTTTTCTCGCTCTTCTATCATACTTCATCTCAGTACAGACTGTCGTCTTAGAAATATCGTCTTTCACGCACTCCATCCATTTGCTCTTTGATAACCATGTTCTCATATAATCCACCACATCTTATATTATGATATATGTAGTAATTATGGGACGATAACAGCACATGAAAAATGTCACATACGGTTATGGTCGTATTTTAAAGAATTCGAGCTCGAGTTTCATATGTGGTCGAGCTCGAGATTGAGCAGAAAAATAAAAGAAAAAGATTTCATTTATTTTAGTGAGTGACTTTCAGCTTATATTGAAATGAAATCAAAACAAATGTTGCGAAATTAGTAAAATATTTGTTACATAAACGCGCAGTTTCAAGGGCGAGTTTCGAGTTGAATTTTAAAATGTTATATTATTATATCCTCAAACGTAAGAATAGGCATCCAAATTGTTAATTCTATTTAATCCAGAAGATTATAGCAATAAGATAATAAGTACTAATTACAATATATTAATGTATTTAAAATATTAATATTAAGATGTTTAAATAGAGACAGTAAACACGAGTGGCGTCAGTAGTCAAATATCAACAGAGTATTTACGATATGATTGTCGTGACGTATCTACTGCCAATTATATTAGAGGCATGGAATATTACTAAATATTACCTTTTTAAGGAATATTCATGACATATCCCGAAAATAAATGAAAAAGATATCATAGCTTAAGCTTTACTTTAACAAATTAAGATAAAAATTTCAAACTTTGATTTTTTTATTTTAAAAAGATAAAACATATATCCAAAAAAGATAAAAGATATTAAAAGGAATAAAAAATATTTAAAAAAGACAACTGAACAACTTTCTGATCTTGTATTTAAAATAATATTTCAGTTCACTTGTGTGTGTGTCACTTGAGAACTGTAACTGTCGTGATGGATGAGACAGGAAAATAAAAGATATTGTAACTTCATACAATGACAACTTTATTAGGACTTTGAAGGAACAACAATTTAGGTATCTTAAATGTGTCATAACGTGAATTAGATCATAACAGCTTGACTAAATAACATTTGAAAGAATATTTAATTAAAATCACTTACAAGTGCTATCTTTTACGTATAACGGTTTCTTTTCTTGACATTCTTTCTAACATCACACTCAATTTTTCAAGTTACTCAGGTTTTACATACGTTTTAGATAAGGAAAATATTGACAATAGAGTTTAAATGAAGATTTAAGTTGTATAAAATATTTGTAATGATAGTAAACGATTTCAACAATCAATGTATTAAGTATCAATCAATGTATTTAAAGAGCAACAGTATAGAAATCTATCCAACTGGAATTATTACCGCTAAAATTACATAAATTTTGTATTGATGGTTTGTTTGTTGATATTGATCAATTTTAATTGACAATTATAATAGGTGTCCAAAAAAATACTGACAATATATGAGTTACTTAGTAAGTTAGTTAGTTAGTTATTGTAATGTTAATAGTCTTTGAATATATTAACGAAAGGAGTAAGTGTTTGATATGATAGGTAAGGCCATTGTATATTTATTATTTAGGACATATTCATTATAATAATCATTAGATATAGAGAAATATAACTTTCGCAGAAAAATATATTTTTACTTATAATACAAGTGCTAAATTGTTTGATTTAATAATTATTTGATAATATTATTTCGATTAAACAAATAGATAATATGATTTTTTATAAATATTTTGAATTCATAATTTTTAAATATAATTTTCATTGTGATATGTAACCTATTTAAATTTAAAACTTCTTCATATTACATACAGATTTTTATAATAATACTATTTTCAGCAAATTTTAGTTTTATTTATGTAACAATTTTGATATATATTATGTAATGGTTTATTAAGAGTTTCTACAAATTAGTTTAGAATTAAGAGCAGAGGTAGATTGAGAACTAGTCTAGAATTCTTTTATAGAAGGTACTATATTAAGTGCAAAATTATAGAAGGTATAGGGAAGACGATTTCAACACATACATACTAATTAATTATATAATTATATTTACAAATAAGATATTGAGCTACCAACAATGGCTTTGCTTGCTAAAAACTTTTTAAGTGTGCATAATATAAGATTCTTTTTTTATATATTTTATTAATTTTGAAACAACCATTTTATCTTACGTACTAATTAATATCAACAAGTAAATGCAAGATTTTTTTTTCTAAGTATAGTTTTAAATAACACAACCACAAAGATATGGTTTAACATAAGATATAATCATATACTTCAGGTTTATTGAGCCATTTATATGAATACATAATAAAAAAAAATAATATAATACAAGTTTCATAAGCTTCATAAGCTCTTACTTTTTAAGAATTTTCACAAAATTAATAATAAATATTGAACGAAAATATCATCTGCAGGGGTAGGACTCAAAACTGTGAACTCCCGAAAAACAGGTTTATTTGTACAGAACCGTCACAGCCGGTATCGACATGGTACCCAGTATCCCAGGGGAAGCAGGTTCAAGTCCGTACTGATGAATTTTTCATTGTATATTTTTGGAAATTTAAATAATCATAATCTTGCTAAACATCTTTATAGACATTGCTTTTACTATTAAATTTACGAGCTAGTAAAAGGGATACAAGTATATGTGTGTCACAGCCACGCAAAGTTCTCCAGAGTCTACATTCAAAATAAGCAACGTACAGACTAGGGCATATGCACCAATTATTTAAGATTTATATCTCATAAGATTAGATAAGTTCAATAATTAACAATACTAGCAGATCATAAGATCACTTTGTAACTAATACTTTCAGTAATCAGTATATCAGATATTAAGACTTTCGTTATTCATTATAAATATCATATATAATTATCCGGCTGTACTCACATAAATGTTAGCGCAATTGCGGCTTAAACTGCGACATGCCGCCATGATCAGAGCACGAGGGCCCCGGACGAGTTCAAAACTAGCCAGCCGAATTCTTATATATAATATTAGATATTGACTATTATAAAAGTTATTTTTAAGTCAACACAGACCACAGACTTTAAATACTTTTTAGGATTATGTAACGAGTTCTTTTATCATAAATTATTAACCAGACATATATCAATGATAAGTCTATATTCTGTGAAGTATTAAATAGTTTTTTTAAACATCCAACAATTTGAATAAGAATTTCTACATTAATGTATATCTAACAATAACACTAACATTAAATGACATAGAAAAGGGTGTAGAAAAGGCTTAAGACGAATTCTCACTTGGAATCACCACAGGTTTCTTTAGACATTTAAAACGGGAAAACGAGTTGAAACAAAACTATTTTAATGTATTCAAGATAAAAATAGTTTCATTTCAATATAACATTTAATACTTATACCTATTCAGAATAATATATTAGATAAAATTTTATGTGTTCATTAAAAGCTTGCACGTGATATTTTTGTTAAATCGTCGAGATTAACAGCGAAAGTCAGCGAAAGCCAAGATGATGCGAGGTGACAAACCGTTGGTTTTCAGCTGGAATAACAACACTGCACCTCTCTATTTCGCTGTATAGTCCCTTGAGCATTACATTCTAGCCAATGGGCACAGTGACCGTGTTTCCAACGTTACAAAAGGTTACCGATCTGTGTCTGGTAAACCTGTAAATCAGAGATCTAAGAATACCATGTGTATATGGTATTCTTGTATGTCATATGTTGAAGAGTTATTTAATTTAAGATTATTTCTATTGCATGAAATAAATAATAATTTTTGTGATTTGTGTTGAAGATTTTTTTAATTAATTAAAATACAGTTTCGTATTTTTCCGGTGTACTGTATTTATAATAATCCTTTTACTGATGTTTTACGATGATATGTTCAATTATAAAGCGAGGATAACATTAACTTCTTTGAGATACGAAACAATTAAACGACTACACTTTAGCTACGAAATTTGAAACGGCACTATGAAATATTGATAAGAATATACGGATAAAAACTTTATCGATAAAGTCACTAATCATATAATGTTAATATGTTATAAGAAAAATAATATATTTATATAACATTTTAGCAATAATAGTAACATTAGCTTAAAATATATTAATGTTTAATAGTGCGTCATACAGGGGAATAATACTATTAATTGCGATCTAGTTCAGGAGATATATTATACAATATAGGAGATCAATTTAAATTTAATTGACTTATATTGACGATTCTATGTATATCGATCGAGAGGAAGGACCACTAATTTCAGGATACGTAGGCGAATTGGAAGAAATAAAAATATTATCATCTCATAAGCATGTCGAAGAAATTGACTCGATTCGAGCTAGAGAGACTCCTCTGTCACCCGGGAGGAGATGGGGTGGTTTCCGAGAGCGTCAAAATACACCACGGCCTGGGTATTCTCAGGCGACACTAAATTTACTCTAACGGAACATTCTATCGAAATGATGTAGAACTCGCTGGAGGAATCGAGTAATTTTTTCCATGGAAATAGAGGAAAAGGTAAATAAAAACGGCAAGTCGTCGCTCATCGCTCGTTCCTGAGCGGCGCGAGCGGTGCCAGCGCGGCGAGCGAGGCGCGGCGGCGGCGCTGCGCGGCGGGTGAGGCCGGCGCCGCGGACACGGGCAGCGCGCCCACGCCGCCCAGCGCGCCTGATGACAGGCGAGGGGCGCGCGGCTCCAGCTCCAGGGACAGCGTGAACTGACGCTCCTCCGGGATGATCAGAGACTCCTCCAGCAGGTAGTCACACACCTGGGCGCGAGGGGAGCGGCCGTGAGAGCGGGCTATCCGATCAATTTAAACTTAAATTCCGGAGGGGTTCGACTCACCTTGGGGATGTGGTCGATCTTGTACGGGGTCTGTTGAAAATTTCTTATCTCGCGAATCACGTGCGCTATCTGTGGATAGAAAATATCGTAGTAGTTCGCGACGTTTCGGCTAGGGTCTCCCGCATTATGTGAACCCTTACCATTCTCATTTTTGAGAAATTCAGGAGACCGTCGGGGGTGTAGTTCGATGTCCCCTCCTCTATGAACGACAGGTCCGACAGATACATTCCCAGGTACGGGATGCAGGGTGGGTCGCATCTGAACATACGATCGGATACGATTAAAATACCCCGCATCCGAGGACTCCGCCTCGCGGTCTCTTATTTACCTGTGCAATGACTCCCGTAAAATTCTAAATCTGCACTCCGACGATATTATAGTCTGCATTTTCTCTATAGTCTGCTTAGTCTGTAATTTTTGTTTTAAAGTCAAATGACGTCATCGCCTATGTCGTTTATACGCATTATTTAGATATCCCTTACAGTTTTCGATACTTTATCCCAGGTCTTCTTGAGACGAAAGACGGCAGTGTTCGATAGAGCGGCGCATACTTGTAATACTCCATTGAAATTGTGCAAACAACGCATGATGTCGGCTACCGCAGCCCATTTTTCGATGGCTGACACGCGGCCTTTGAATTTTATTTAAGATATATTTTTTAAATCTTACAGATTAAACATCAATTACAGAATAAACATCATTAACTTGTAAGATATGATAAGTTCTATGACACGTAGCCCCACAAAAAACAATCGAAGCCTCCGTCCTATATCGATAATGAACTTACGCATACGAAAGCTGCTTCTCGTTTAAAAAATTAAAAAGTTACCTGTAAGAGTATATTTCTTCAGGATTTCTGAAATAACCAGATTGGAAATATGGTTAAAGTGACCCGTCATCATCAAAATGTGAGGAGCGCGTTCTGCCTTATCGGCTTTCGTCCAGGCTTGGCCAAGGAACTCCCTGATTATTAAAAAGTCGAACGTTGAGATCAGTATTATCGAATTTTATAACAAATTTTAATTTTATGACGTTGTAAGAACTTACTCGCTATGAATAGCACTAAATATTTGATAATCCAAATAAGTCATTTGCTCGGCGATCTCCAGTGCAGACAAAGTTTCTATGCTTTCTTTAGTTGGTACCTACAAATTATATAAATTAATTAATAACTGGCATATTTAAATTGTTACAAGTCTATTAGAAACCGAGTTCAACGTACCCTCGGCGGGGCAAAGAGGGCTTTCAAATCGACAGCCCTGTCCGGCGCGCGTTCTAGCAAACGCAATAATTGCGCTGCTGATTTATGCTCAGCGGGAAGCAACCCGGGACTGCCTTCGATTTCCTTGAGAAA
Source organism: Mechanitis mazaeus (assembly GCA_959347395.1). NCBI lineage: Eukaryota > Metazoa > Arthropoda > Insecta > Lepidoptera > Nymphalidae > Mechanitis > Mechanitis mazaeus. The sequence goes on from OY365754.1 coordinate 12,522,173, forward strand.
GTCCATTGTCAAACCTCGTAGACGCTCATCCGACCAAAAGTCTGAAGAATGCTTCGAAACCCAATGCCTAAAAAATTTGTTTTTGTTTAAGTAACAGGGTGAAGTAATTTATTTTGGGACATAATAATATATTCTTATAATGCTCTGAGATTTTTCTTATTTCCAAAAATCTTAAAATGAGATGACACATATTTTTTTCTGACCTTAGTACATTAAGCACTCTCATAGTGGCTGCAGTTGAGATAACAGAATCTCGTCTGTTTTGTGGAGGTGAAGTAGGTGGAGGTGACCTCGGATTCGATGAAGCAGACGTAGCCACTGCGAATGCTGCAGCTGCAGTTGACGTACTGCTCCTAAACATACAAAAGCTTGCTGTATTTGGAAAAAATATCTTGAAGGAAAGTGGGTTTGTAGTTGTTGTAAGGACCTTGACACTCGAATGATATTATGATTTTTAGAGATGACAAGTTAGTGTGTTCTGTGTGATAGAAAGAAGTGATGTAATGTAAGTTGTTGAAAGACGAGAAGAAAATAAAAGTGAAGAAGACAAAACATGCAAGTGAGATAATAAAACATGATATAATTGTTACATAAAAGAGATAATAAAAAAAAGGATTGAAAAAGTTATTTATGACATTAAGACAATAAAAATGGAACATGCGGAGTCCTACAATATAATCTAAATTTAAAGGGATTTATTTTATGTTTATAATTATCATTTCTTCATTATTTACTTCGCTAAGTATTTATTGGTGACGTTCATCTAACATACATTTTAAGGGTGAATATAAAAAAATTAAAGTGCTTTAATCTATTTATTTCATTGGCTACGGAACGATTGAGAAAGGAGTTACTGGTTTTATAGAAATTTAAAAATATTTTTATTTTATTTTTTAATTTCGAGCCATACTGGTTATATAAAAGTTATTTTATTTTTTTAAATAACCAAATCAACGCAATAGCAGATAAAATAAAAGGAAATGTCAATAATGCAAGAAAAGAGTTAGTTAATTGTTTCATATATAACATTATTAATTTTCTCGCTTAATTGGATTAAAATAAATTCAAACAAGGGCTTATTTTTAGAGTAGGAAAAATTTCTTTAGGTGAAGCAAATATTTTGAAGGTTTCTCTACTCAGCTCTACAGTCTGCTCTACTGTTACCTCCACCGCACACTCACCATAACAGGTCTTTTCCAAAGCTGTTAAACGAAGACTCATAAATAACATTGTATAAGCTAATGCCAATTGTGAACTTAATTTTTTATGTTGATTGTTATGTAATAAAAAGTTTGACATTACTTCGAGATAAGAAGAGATTCAATCGAGATAGAGCAATAGAACACAGATGTAACTATGATGATATTAATTGTTAGTATTAGACAGTATATCGTGCAAAACTGACAATAAGATTAACCGACAAAATAGATTTTAGATCGTAGAAAAGTTGTCTCATGCAACACCGAGAGAAAACGAAATTCCTTGCTGTGCTAAATCGATACAATTTAGGAATGATAAATTTATTGTTATAAATTTATAATAAAAACAATTATGTCATACCTTCTGTGAGATTGTCGGAAAGAGGTGATGACGACTCCGGCTTTAGGTTGACCGGTTTCACGACGGTAATTCTAAAAGCATCAATTTATTTAATTTCAAGTTTTGTTGGTTCTTTGTTTCCATGATTTAGTTATTCACCTGCATCTGTGAGACCTGCGACGTGACGGAGGTGCGCGGCTCGGAGCCCCCCCAGTAGCGACGCCTCTCGCTGTTGATCGACGAATTTGTGCAGCGTCTTTCACTGGTACGGAGCAAAAGACTAATAGTCTTATAGTTCATAAAATATTATATAACTGAAGTTTTAAACTCCTTCACGTCACAAAAAAGACGGGTAAATTTGCCTGCCATTAATTCTTAACTTAAAACTTTCATAGTTAAAAAAAATATGTCAATAATTTCGCTTTTGAGATCTTTGAGTTAGAACTAGAGTAATCAACTGCTCGTAGTAAAATTACAGAATTAGGAGTTTTTTTAAAAGATGCTATTAAGGCACAAAATATGCTACCCCAGTAGTATGTTTTGTGCTCATAAACTCGTCATCGGAAGCTTCATCCGTTTTAAGATTTCAAAACAAATTATATATATGCTTACTACTGAAATTAATAATAGTTAAAAAAATTAACGAGTCACTTGTTTATTTTCTGAGCAAGCATACAAAAATTAAGCAAAAAGTTCGTTACATAACATCGTCTCATAACATCGAGCCTATCGTAATGTACGATTGTACCTGACGGACCGTCTAGGCAGCGCCCGCGCCGCGCTGTCTGAGGCCCGTCGCGGCTCCCCGTCGGGCGCCTCGCGCGCGCCCTCCGAGCGCCGCCGAGCGTCCGCCAGAGAGGCGCTGCCCGCCGCAGGGGGCTGCAGGCGACGGGGGCTCTCCGACATCGTGCGGACGCGCTAGGAGGGCAGATCTCATACATTTATTTGGTAAAACGCAGAAGGTATTAATACATTGTTTGGTTTCTTTGCAATTATTTTTATTTTATTAGCTCAACCGTCAAAATAAAGACTGTTATAAGACTAACGTGTGCGTGCATCCGATTTGATACGGACCGATTTGATATGGTTTCTCTGTCCGGAAGGATCCTCTTTACTTTTAGTGAGTATTGAAGTAGCCTTCTTCAATGAACTCAAATAGTGATAAAATTTCAGAAAATATTGAAGGGTTACTAAATTTTGATCAAATAGTTGAATGAAATATATAAAAAAATATGCTTACGTTGCACACCTCCGAAAATCTCTGCGATATTTTAAATTTATCGTCAATTTTGTACTTTGTTTTTTCTGGTTCCTCTTCCTTGTACTTAATGTCTTCGTCGCTCTGGTCTACCAGCTCGATGCTCTCGTCTTTCATGATAGTAGCAGCGGCGTTATTGTCCTTGGTTGGTGATTTCTTATCGGCCTTCCCCAGTTCGACTGGACTAGTTTTCTTCGGGCTGCCAACTAGAGTTACTGAGCTCAATGCCCCCGGCGATGAAGGTGACGTGCCTACCAATAGAAAAATATATAAGAAATTCATATATGAAAATGACAACACTTTAAAATAAAATACCTCTTTTATTACCTTTTAGTGTTTCGTTACTGGACGAGGTTGCCATAATCTTTGGTATTTGCAAATGACTGTTGTCTTCTTCGGTCTGAATGTGAGAATGTGAAGCAACAATGTGTTATTGTATACTAATTAATAAATCCGACTTAAAAAAATATTGTCTCTTTACAATTATAAACTTACTTTGACTGCGGACGTCCGTCGCGATGGCGCCATTAAGTACGGCGATAATTTGTCGTCTTCTTCACCTCAATAAAAAAACATATAAATCAGTAACGGGGTTAGTTTTCTATTAACATATATCGAATTCAAAATAACCAATAACATGCATAAACATTTAGATGCTTAAAATAAAACATTACTTTTTCTAGATCCTCTCCAAAATCTCGACTGCCAATCACGGTCGCTATACTCTGATCCGTAACCTAAAAATATTGCATTATTCATATTTCGTGCACCGAGTTACTTTAATATAAAAAAAAATAAAAAAAAGTACTAGACACAAGCGTAACATTTTTAACAGGCACTTTTAAATCAGACAAATCCACGACTAAAAGTCCTAAGCCTACTAAGCCTCGGCTCACCGGACACCGAGCTGGCTCCGCTGGCCTTGCGCGCCGCGTCGGGGGGCGCCAGCTCCATCTCCTGCTGCGACTGCTCGTAGAACACCGCCTTCAGCGCCTCCAAGACCGTCACGCCGTCCGTGAACACGCGGTACGTCAGCAGGAACGTGTTCAGGAAGTCCACGGACAGGAAACGCAAGTCTGACAAGCGACACGGAATAAAACGAATGGATGAAGTTTAAACCTATTCACTCGAGCGACGTCGACTCGATCTCCCGGAATCGAGCCGACGGCGACGCAAAGGGGAGAGAGAGAGACTAACCGGTCAACCTCTGCAGCAGGCGCTGCGGGGTGGCGGACCTGATCTGCGGCACCTTGCAGGAGTTGAGGGTCCTGCTGAAGCGGATGTCGACGTCGTCGGTGAAGAGCGCGCGGTCGGAGCGGCACGCGGGCAGGCTCGCCGACGCGGCGCCGCACGAGCCGCACGCCCGCAGCAGCTCCGTCAGCGCCGCGCTCTCCATGCACTGCGCCAGCTCGCTCGTCCACGCCGCCTTCTCCTCCAGCGTCGCTGAAACTGACCACGGATACGCACACCTCCGACGTTGTTTTTATTTCCTCTCGAGGCCCGTTATACCCACCTAGGTGAGCGCATATCTGCTCTCCCTTGACCTCGACTAGGATCTTGAAATCCTTCCCGTGATATATGTCGCCTCCGGGGGACGAGCATACGGACGTTGAATCTGCATTAAAAAAAACTTACTTCGAACCTTATGAGATTTGAAAACTAACATTTAAACGTTACATTTTATTATTATTATTATTGAAAATAGCACTTAGGTAATTTATTAGTTCAAATGTATTGCTATTTTATTCAATTAATAACTTTTCCGAGCCCGATTGTCTCACCGTCGTCGTCGTGGTTGGAGGGATCTTCGATAAGCAGTGCATCGTGCAGCGGCAGCCGGCCCGACGGCGGCAGGTGCAGGCGGCCCCCGGTAGCGCGCGTCGTCAGCAGTAGATGGTTGCTGAAGAGGAAGGCCTGCCGGGACTGCAGACTGGCACGACGACCCTTGCCCACCACCTGGGACAGCGTGCCTGAGGGATGGGGAGAACGGGATTCTTAAGTTTAACCTTATGATTTTAACTGATTTAGACTATTTGAAGTCACATATATAAAATAAATAGTGTGACATTTACGAATATTAGATATTGTTTAAATTATTTTATTCACCTTGACGAATGAAAACTTGATTTACATCCAAAAGTATGTCACATCCTTCAATTATCATCCGTTCCACAGCTAAGTTCTTCCTTAAGTTCTCTGTTTCGCTGACCTGAAATTATCAAACTGTATTTAAACAGCTCGTTAAGCCAAAAAGACTGTAATAAGCACAAACTATTTTTTGTTATGTGTAAACTTATTAGTACTGAAATTCGTAGCAACTTTATTAAATTTTTTAGAAAAAGTCATGGTTCTTCAGAATTATGCTTATTAATAATGTTTATTTATTAAGACTCTAGAAGGGCTCTAGAATGACAAACAGGTCCTAGTTCGTAAGAAACACCTCATCGTGCATCTGCCGCGACAGTTCCTCAAGCTGCGCCCGCGCGTGCTGCAGGCTGCGGCGCTCCACGTGGTCATGCGGCGTGTGCGCCAGCAATTCGTGTAGCGTGATGATGTAACGCGGGATCTGAAGTATCGCTTTCATTTACTAATACTCAAGTAACTTCTACAATTATTAAATTTCCGTATTAACCTTCTTGTTACACAAGGAATCGAATCCTCTGCTCAGATTTTGGCATCAATAATTACCTGATGCATAGGGTATGTCAGGAATGTTTCTAACAGCCGCGACTGGCACGCCGGCTTGCCCTCGAGCCGCGCGAGCAGCTGGGTGAAGGGCTGGTTTTGTTTACATTCCGTCAGCACTTGTAGCGAGTAGTGGTGATTTCGCACGTACTCTTGGTAGATGGTTAACATCGGTAGCAGCATATCGAAAAGATCTCCTGTGTGCATGGTTTTCTATAGATATGTTTGCTGTCCGACATATATATCTAATATTTTATATTGTTATGTATGTTATCATTATTTCATTTAAATAAATAACCAATGAAAACAAGGACGATATGTCATAAATGGCTGGGTTGAGTCCTGACCTCTTATTCGCTATTACCAGCCGGACACTTAATGAAGCACGTTATGGAAAAATTTGTGCAAGAGTTGAAAAGTTTTCTCTATGCCAATAAATTTTAAAATATGTTTATAATACGTGCTATCAAAAACTGACCACACGGCATACAACAAAAGAATTTGCAATTCCACACCATGGTGCGTTAATGAATGGCTTTCACGGTCATTAAATATTTTGTCATTGTTTTAAAACCCCTTATTTCATACTAAGTTGATCATGACGGAACCGTATGATGATGTAATGAATCTGATGATTATTAAAAAATAAGAAAAATTAATAATACGACTACTAATTTCTTTTATTAAAGTATTTTGTAAATTAGTATTAAATGTTGTTTCTTTATTTTACAATATCATAATAATATAAAAACGCTTTAATTATTAATAGTACCGTAATATTTAGCCATAAGTCGAAAATCTCACCTAAAACAAGAGTTGGCCACGACTCCATCCTGGATGTTAATCCTTTGAAGAATATTTGATGGAGAAACAATACAGTCTCGCTGTTCAAAAATATAGAATTAACATCTTCATGCGTGCATGGAGGTTTCTTTGAACTGGCCGCCATTTTAAATGGACGCAGAAAACAAGTTACCAAACTCTCCATTTGTTCTAAATATTCCTCTTCTGCTTCAACCATCTTAAAAACGAGGCTGTAAAGTGATATATTAGCTTTAGTAAAGATTAGCTGTTGCGATGGTTAAGACGGTTCCAAAAGTGGATCAATTATTTAATAATAATTTAGTTAAAAGTAGTGGCGTAATGCTAGATAGCCTATAGCCATCCTCATGAATTTGCCTATAAAAATCAGAAAGAATATTTCAAAACAATCTGCTACTGTTGAAGACTCACGTGTGTGAACAAACAAACATTTCACAATTATAATATTAGTATAGATTGATTAAATACAGTCAAAATTAGTGGTGTGATAACTTTACCTATTTCTTTTTCTCATGCTCTCAGCGTGAGGACTTTTGATGTATTGTTCTACAATTTGCTTCCATCGACGTCTGCACAGCCAGCCTCGGAAGAAACTCTGAACATCAATGATTGTTATAACTCCAAAAAATTTTAATGAGACTATCTTTAATATTTAAAACTTAATTTTTACATTATTTGTCATGCTAAAATTCAATAGGACAATTCACCTGAACTTTTTTAATCTTGCGTAGTTCTGTTGGATCGATTTCATCAGATTCAGTCGGTGATAGACTTGTGTCGGATGCTGTGCGAGTTCCTGGCTCGTGCTCTTTCTTGTATGCACATAGCTATCAAAATTTAATCCATATCAATGTTATTTTATTTTCAAATTTTAATGGGTATATAAAACTATATAAAATATAACAGTTATTTCGGAGCTCCTACCTCAGTCCTCAGCTTCTTGACTTCGTTGCTGAGCTCGTCACACTGTTGCGCATATTGCCAGCGAGAAGTGCGCTCACTCTCTACCACTTGTAGCAGATGCAGCTGCTTCTGCTCTAGCTCTTCTTTCTGGAGCAGCAGCTTGTTAAAACTGTGGGAAATATTTTATTTTGTTTGATGAATTTTAAGCGCTTTTCAAGTTGCTTAACATTTTTTAAGTTTAAAATATCTACGCGTAATTTATAATCAGTGATGTTAAATTAAATTAAACATTCAAATTTATTAGATTAGGATTATAAATGACTTCTAATAAAAGAGGTAATCCATTATAAAAAACTTAATTTATGATGGCCGCAATGGCCGCAAAAACACCCCCGAAATGAATGAAAACACTTGAAAAGTACAATATGTTTCAATAAAACTATTTTACGGATATAACTCGCGTTTATTTTTCAATTTTTTATTTTAAACCCGACGTTTCGAGTGCTTTGCAGCAAAAGTTTTCGCGGTAAGACGAGATGATGGTGTCTGTCAGTCAGTTAGATTATTTGTCACCTACCTCCAACAGTTCCTGAGTTTACGGGCATAGAGTTCAGGAAGCACACAACACAATATACTATGTACAATATACTAAGAAAAAAATACTCATACCAAGATAACGACTAACAAATAAAGGAGTTAATATCAAAAACAAAAAAAAACTGCTACAGTTTATTTACAGCTTTAATATAATTAGTAATATTTTACGTATTTATCTTCTTGTTTAATAAATTTTCTAATATTCTAAATTGTGTTTTTTATTATCTGAAGCAACAAGATTATGTTAGTGAATAGCAAATCAAGCTGTATATAATGTAATTGCTATTCATAATTCCTCTAGGTTTATAAAATTATACAAGTACATTTCTTAATTAATTGCAAATATTTTCTTTAAACGATTGCCTTGAATAACATCTATTATCTATGGTACAATTTACAGTTACTTTTTAATTCCGTGCAGATAAATAAATTTGACACCAATCATATTTATAGCATTTTGAGTGTATCAATTTTGTTTTAATTCATGTTTATACTAATTCCTATATTACATGGCATAACTCACCATCACTGATCAATATATTTTTAATAATCTTAAATATGTTTATAAGAATAATTATAAGCTTATTAAGCATTATGATCTTACATAATAGAAATCAAGTAACAAACACAATTTAAAATTTTCTGTAAAAAAGTAAGTGACTCTATATGGGACAATGAATGAACTTTTTCAACAATTCCTTACTATTCAACTAATTTTAAAATGTAAGTAAGGAACATATGTCTGTTAAGAAATATTAATTTCCTAAGGTTAGAGGATGATGAGAATAAAAAAATTGCTTAAATAAGTCTTTATAATATTATAAGTCTTTTTATTTTTATGTTTTCTCTGTTGTTCTCTGCAATAAAGTATTTTATTTTTATTATGATTATTATTAAATATGTTTTTAAAAAAAGTAATCAAAGACAAACCCGCTGAGTGTCTGCAGTTAGCACTGTACATAAGGGAGCTTTGGCAATGAAAAGACGTTTCGTAGAAAACTTACTTCGAATCTTTATTCGAAGTCTTTACTTTGATTTTAATGTGACCACTTTACTATTTTATAAAATAGTCTTTTTTTATTCGTTATTTTTGGAATTGCTATTAATTAATCAAATATCATCTGCATACATAAAACTGCATTCATTGGCATTGTAACACAATTATAATGCATTATAAATTCAATTCGACCATATACAGTGTGCACACCTTGTTATTAATTCTCTGATCACTATACATTTTATTAAATACTACCCTCTTATGACTATTTTTTAGTGTTTTCTAAAACTATAATGATTGATATATAATGAATATCTAGATACTAGTAAACCCCCCGTTAATTCTTAACGGTCTTTATAAGAAATTCCATTTAAAAGACATATGTTATAGTATATTATGGCTTAAACTACAAAATAGTAGTTTTCTATAACATCTTAAACTACAACATATGCCAAAACTGCAAGGAATAAAAGTTACAGATATATAAACTTATAAATTTACTTTTTCATGTGCATATATATTAGATGTGTCAATATATATATATATATATATATGAATATATTCTTGGAAACGCTTTTACTTGAGAACTGAACCACTTTAATACACACTCATGGAAGTTTGAGGCAGGTTCTTAGAAATGAAAGATCAGAAAAATAATGCTGAAATTTGTATCGTTACGCAGTAAATAAACATTATGTAGTATATGTCTTATGTAGCATATAAGCGTTACGTTGTCTAAAGCCTTAGTATATAAGCCTTATGTAGCATAAAAAAAATCAGGAGTGTACTATTTATCCACACACCATGCGGGCGAAGTCATGGAAAGCAGCAAGTTTGTACACATTTTTAAACTAAGTACTTCAAAAAAAGAGGGAGGTTCTCAATTCAAGTGTTTTCGAAAAACTCAGTTTTTCCTTCCGATCTGTCTGTCTGTATGTGTGTCTGTGTGTCTGTGTGTCTGTGTGTGTGTCGAATTTTATTTTTCGAATTTTGAAAAACTAAAGATATATTTGGAATCATCATCTAAATGTAAGATTCACTTTTCAAAATTATGTAGATTGTCCAACGGGAAGGTGGTCAGATCGGCCGCCGAAGTTACCGAAAAATGGAAAAAAAATTTCGAATTTTTAAATTTTTTAAAATTTAAAAATTAATTAATTAATTAATTAATTTAATTATTTAAATTTTTTTTTTCTTTTGTTTGTTAATTAATTTGCGAGTTATAATTTGCCGATTAGGAGTTTTTCATAGCGGCAAGCTCGATTGCCGCGTGTCAGATGTTTTTATCTCAATACTTTCGGCAGGGTGAACCGATTTTGAGGATTCTTTTTTTATTTGAAAGCTGATGCTTCCCGTGCTATGCCATTAAATAATTTGCCGATAATCTGATTAAAGTCTTTAAAAAAATACAAGATGTCTCACGATTGCGTCGTACGTATATGTATGCTTTGGTTGTACAATTTAATAATATGATATTACACCTACTGATTGGAAAGAACCACTAAAAAGTTAGAAATAAAACTTTTAAATAAAAGAATAAAATAACCTTCAAAGGAATAATATAATCTGTTTTTTAAAAGGTTTAGGAGGTCGGTCCCAGATTCTTTTATTGACCTAGACCAAAGGCTTCTGCTTCCTAAACAGTTTCTCTCATCAAATCATTATATTCTTTTTCAAGGCGGTATTACTTCTCTTTAAAGTTGTTATTGATAATAATAGATTGCAATCTGTTAAAAAGCTTTAAATCACCAATCAAACAAATATACAAATATATACGAATGTTTTTAAACAGAGATTATTCATCACGTAAAAGCATCTGATGTTGATTTAGATTATGAGCTAACATACAATTTTATTAAAAACTGTATTGTTATACTAATGAAAATCGGTTTTCTATTTTTCTGGAAGTTGAAAGTTATTTCAGTATTATTGATATATTCTACTAGCTTCCGCCCGCTGCTTCGTCTGCGTGGAGTTATTTATTTGATCCAAATATGAAAATTGTGATCAGAATTAAAAGGCTAACTTGACTAAAGTATATATTTACATAAGGAATTATAAAAAACAAAAGAAAACATCTTCAAACGTTTAACTTTAAACCTTCCTCGGAAACACCGTATTTATTGGTCTAAGCCGTACAAAAATCCATTTGATAGTTTTGAGTTTATCAGCTTTAAAGAGACAGACAGGGCTGAAGGAGCTTGTGACCCCCCTTACCTAACATAGGCCTACGATGAGAGGGTGCTCTACGTTGCTCGGGGCACCCTCACTTGGGGGGTCTCGCCGGGGCGTCACGGTGTGTGCTAACGCGATCCCGTGACGTCCCATTACGGCGCAGAGGGCAACCGTTGGTTTTTTAATGGGTAGCCTTAAAAATGGCAGCATCCTCTATGCTGCCGGGTAGTCCCACATCACCCCCCGGCCGTCACCCCCATGGGCCGACGGGGTACCCGTAACGGGTTTTTCCAAAGGAAAAAAAAAAAAAAAAAAAAAGGGCTGAAGGAGCTTATTATATTATATGTATAGATTTATTGAATTGAAAAATGAAATATTTAATGTTTTAACGTTTATGAAACAGTGATCACAATAAAAAAATATCCGGCTGAATTTGTTGTTTGGTTCTTCACAGACCAGGGCGCGTATAGAACCCTCGTAGCCTTAACTTTAAAGTTGGAGTGTCCAGAAGGGCTTATTACGATAAGTATGGTATCAATATCGATTTTAAATTGAAATACATAAGTGATCATTGATACGGATTCTAAGTGGAAAGTTATAAATAAATAAATATATATTGAGGGATAAAAGAACTACATAAAATGTCATTATAATTTTTTCCCTACTTTTTTCATTTCAACTAAAATTTAATACAATACAATTACTTAATGTACCATACATTGCTTATTTAGAATTATGTTTATAACAAGTCATAGAAATAACTAACTGTATTAAAAATATAAATATGTTTTTAGATACATTTTATTTTGCAATTCGTTTTAATTTTGAAGGTATTTATCAAAGTATATGATAATATTGTTTGCTATAAAATATACTATGTACATAATGTTTGGTAAGTTATTAACATACTGTTAGTATATGCGAGGCCGAACTTCACACACATATTGAAGTAGTTTACAAATTCATTAAAATTTCAAATTAATTAACCACAGAACATGCTATTCCAGAAATATTAATATATAAAATATTTGCATATAAATATTATCATTATTATTTTTCCCAACTTTTAAAAATGTAGTTAAAAAAGATATTATTTTTAACATTTTTAAATATTAAATGTAAAATATTCTTCTAAAGTTAAGTTAATTAAAAATTCCAATAAGTTAGTAAACTCAGCTTCTCGATATTACAGGATAGCGGAATCTGGGCTGAACGGAAATGCCAGTGCGGCCGTGACCCCGTTGCCATGGTAACATTATCTCGAACGACAGCTTTCCAGGAACATAGCTACAGGTAGACAGCGCCTGCACTCTAATACTATATGTATAAGTGGAAATTTAGAGCGAAACTAATTTTTGTATTCAATCAGTCGTGTTTCATGATTACTATTATATATAAATATTTATTTATTTATTTATCTATTCATTTATTCATTCATTCATTCATTCATTCATTCATTCATTCATTCATTTATTCATTCATTCGTTTATTTATTAATTTATTTTATTGAGTAATCTACTGCTAATATACTGCAAAAACGAGCTCGGAGCATGGCGGATAATTATATTAATTTAAAAATATTAATAGTGACACAAAATACCTAAATTAATAACATGTATTTTTTAACATGGGCCTGTAAAAGAATCCAGGAAGCAATTTCCGAGTTTTATTTGCTAATGATCTGTATAATATTCAACTCTACAAATACTGTTATGTATCCTTTCGTTTCATTTCATGAGACAATCGAATTGACGTTCTTCAGCGCGGAGAAAATTCATATATGAAAATTGAATGAATCACTTACGTGAATTGGATATTGCTGTAGAAATATACCGTTTTATGACACAACGTACTCCAACAAGCGATTACCAACGTGTTCTAATATTAAATTGTTATCTTAATAATAATAATATTTTTCATTACAGAACAATACAAATGAGACTTATTTTACTTAATAGCATAACGAATATTTTGATTTTTATTATATGTGTCAAGATAAACATTTTTCTGCGTTCTGGAACAATCGACTGAATATAGTGTTAATCTTAGTCTAATCAATTTGTTTGTGTTATAAAACCGGTTTCGTGTATCTGTTGGTAAAAATTCGTATATGGAAACTTTTAAATGAAACCGGTTTGGAATAAGCTTTTTTAACACACAGACATTACATCCTGTCTACCCGTGAACACGATTGCTACAAAGCATTCGAAACGTCGGGTTAAAATTAAAATGTAACCAAATTATACGCGAGATTCAAATGAAAAATAGTTTTATTTCAAATATAAGCATTTGTATATCAAATCAGTTATTCAATTTACCAAAACATCTCCGTTCCTTTTCTTTGTTTCGTAATACAATATACAAGCTATTACCCCTCTAGAGGCAGTAAAGTTGTGAAGATTACGTTACGAATAAATGAGAGTAGTCTGGTGCCTCTTACTTTTTAATTCGGGCTCGTATCCAAAGTAGGGTGACAATATTTTTTATTTTATTCAATACAACTTGTATTAAATAATGCTATATAGCGGATATCAAATAGGTATCTTTCTATGCAATTCAAATTTCTTTTTTCTTTGTTTCTTTAAAATTTTGTTAATTTTTCTTTTATATGAAAACGAGTTTAAAGGTTTAAATAATCCATGGTAACCCTACACATGATTGTCTGAAAATTAGGGGAAGTTTAGTAAAGAATGCGCAAGAATACCTTTAAAATAACTTCCACGGAGCCAAGAGTATTTAGGTTGACGTAATTTAACACGCGATGAAGTTTCTTTCATCAAGTTTGTTTTTAAAGACATTTATATGTAAGAATTCAAATGTATGTAACAAGTAAAGTTCTACGTATATTGCTACGAGTAAGCTCCGCAAGCCACAACTATGCCAAGGAATCCTTGGCCTTAATCCCTGACAATAGCATAGCATCAATAATTGAATGATTCAATTCCCTGGCCTGAAATTACCTGTAGGTTATTACCTTATAATTACCTGTAGGTGTTTTTACCTGTAGGTTATTACCTTATAATTACCTGTAGGTGTTATAACCTGTTATTTGATATTGAATTCTAATTACATACATTTTAATTTTAGTTTAAAAGTTTTTTTAATAAATGTGGGGGTTTTAACGCTGGCTCCATATTAATAGGTTATGTGATGAGCTATTCATTTGAATTATTTGTTAACTTCGTGGTTCTTTGAACTTTACAATAGACTACAATTCCATTATACATACAAAATTCCGTAATATAAATTCTCTTTGTCGTTTAAAGGTATTATGTACAAACAAAATAATAATAATACGGAAAAAAGAAGCAGCTTCCGATTTTAATATTCAAAGGTCAATCTAATTGGTAATTAGATAGCTATTTTATACACACAGATATAAACCGAGCAGACTCTGTCTAAAAATATATTTTTTTAATTGTTATCACAGCACCACTTACCGCCTCGAATTTCATAGTAATGGAATTAAAGCCCACACAAAATTAACTAAAGCTTCATAAGATTACAGTCAGGTTCAGGTTTATTTGCTCCAGCTTGGAGCTCGGACTTCAGTCAACACGCATACAGAAAAAATTGTAGTCTAAAATATAGTTTACAATAAAAATAATTAAAACTAGTAATTTTTGCAAGGGATAACCTGCATCTCAATACACTCCATACTCATTTTTTGCCCACAATGAGACTACATCATTACTAGTACATATTGTAAACGGGTTAAGGTCGCGACCCGAATCCCTACAACGGAGCAGAATGGGACATCTCTGACCCCTTTGTCGCAGCTTATCTTTTATGCAAAAGAATTTTTATTTACACAATAAAAGTATAAGACACAAGGGGAAACTTATTAAGCTCTTTTACCTTGAATAATATACATTTATTATTTCAAAATATTTTATCAAGCAACCTTGTTTCTGAATCAGCATCAGACCGACCCCAAAATAAGTATTAAGAATTAAGAAGACACGTTATTATAAGTACGATTTTTTTTTCAGTCATTTAGTTCTATTATTTTGCAAGAGGTTCCGTCAAAAGTTTTAGAAGAGGCTGCCGCATGACTTCAACTCTTATTAAAAATGCGTGTTGGTTGGACTCGCTACCTTTTAGATAAGTGGTGAAGACAGTCACCGCTTTTATGTTCTTTAACCAGGTGTTAGCCATCCGTGGGAAAATATGAGGTTACCCAATTCAAAGCCACGATTAAAAGTAAATCGTAATACAAGTCTCGTGACTAAATAATAAATTATTTTTATGTAATTGATTTAATAAAAACGACTATTAAAAAAATTATATCAGAAAGCAATTTAGAAATCCTCTGTTAACCTCAGTTTTTGAGATAAAATCAAAATATTATATATAATCTGGTAAATTGTTTGATTGTAACCAAGTTAAGTAAATAAAGATGATTATTTAATGACAATATCGCGTGACAGCAACCGTACTGTTATCGCCTATCAATACCCAATAAATGTACAAAAACATAAAATGATATAAAGGCACCTCCCTAAAAAGCATAAAGGAGAGGGAGTCGAATATGGCCAGGTCTCTTTGTCAAGGTATGAAATCCATCTACAACATCTACTTTTTGTCGAAGGAGTTTGGTAATAATATCGAACCCGCATATAAGCAATTTTTTTTCTGAGATAGATTTTATGTAAAGAAGTATATATCTCTCAAGAAAATAACTGGTCCATTAATCATGATAGCCCAGATGATTCCACATTCCACAGCTGAAGGAGAATCCTATAGAAATCTATGACTGACCTGAGTGTTTAACAATCTACAAAGTAAGTCTGAGAGCCTGATAAACAGTTCATACTAACCTTGCCTCCCGGATAGAGTCGACCCAGTGCACGCAGTCCACCTCGGAGGCCGCACGGAGCTCATACTGACGTTGACTTTCACGGCGATAGGAGATAGTGAAGCAGAACTGCACATATACAAACAAGCTTACAACCTGAAATACGCTAGCTTATAACCTTTTTTAAAATTTAAATTAACTTGACTTAAAGCCTGCAATTGTTTAAAACTCACATACAAATATATCATAATTAAGACAAAGATAATTTAGTGGATTCTAAAACACGAGTATAGTATAACAAATTATGTTTAATTTGAAATATCGAAAATCGAAAAAGGTTTAATCGGAATATGATATAATATTGAGTTTTGGATTTAAAATTTAAAAGTATTTTTTTTTTAAAGTTAAATTTTTAAAAGCATTTGTAAGGTTTACTTTATATTTAATATTATTTATTATCATTTTAATAATAATATTTTAGATTGTTCAATCTCTAAAGTAGTCCATATTTTGTATTTTATGTGAGTTGATTTGACTAAGATTTCACTCATGTGTAGTACATATTTTCCAAAATAGAATAACAAATTGTAGATTTAACCAAAATAATTATAATCAATGAGGCATAATAAACTAAAGTATTATTTTAATAACGTGCCCATTATTTGGAATTGTATCTATAAATAATTACTTAACTATTTTGTTTTTAAAGTTGATGATTTGACAAAGATTGTTAATTATTTGAGAAGGGGAGTTAGTAAGGGTGTATAAACAGCATTTTTAGGAGTTATTGGACTGTGAATCTATTGTATTCAAGCGAAGAAGAAGTGCTAATTACGAGTAAAATATAATGAAGTGTTCAAAGTGTTCATGTGTCTTAATTCCACTCGATGGTGTCTAACACGTTGTATCTTACCGACGCATTTCTCTCCATCGGTGCCTTGCTGAGTCGCTCGCAATACGAACCCTCTAACAGCAGTACACCAGTGGGACGATTGTTGTTCTCCGATTCGTAGTAAAACAGCAAGTTCTGGTACATACGAGAATATTCTAGAACTCGTAAACAGCTTTGTGATAAATAACACCTCAATAGGTACTTACTGAATATATAAAATCCAATCTAACCAGAATAGGGAATAAATTTTCAATAAATGGCTGGCATTGTCAGTCTCGTTTATTACCAATAAAATTAAATGATAAACCATTACTGGAAAGTCGAGAAACTGTAATAGGACTTTATAAAGCGATTGGATTTGAAGACGTAATTGCTTAATGGGGCCGAAATAACAAGCCGATGTCACGACTGAAGCTACTGAGGCATTGAATTAAACATATGTATAACAAAAATTGTAATAAAGACTTTTTAGACATAACTTTAATTACTTTGTAATAAACTTTATACAAATTTCGAATTTTAGGGTATTCTTAAAGTAAACAAGTTTGTTAACTTAAAGTTGTTTCTGTAAAGTTTGTTTTAAAGAACTATCGTGTTCTTGAGAAATGGAATTAGAAAGTTATTGCGAGCCGAGCTGAATAAGCAATTCACCGTAGCGAAGATATATTTTATCAGGGATTGAGACATTATTAATGCATGTTGCCTTGTTCAGTCAGCTTCAAAAGTCCATAACCATATTTAAAGTTCCAAATTAGCTATAAAATCTGTTAGGAACATGACATATGTTTGATGAATTTGAGAACTTGATATTTAGGTAATTTGAACTCTAATGATAATCATTGTTTGTTGTGTTCAGCAGTTTTGATGTAATATGGTGTATAGCTATTTTTGAATTTTAAATATGGCCATCAACTTTTGAAGCTGACTGTACCACGTCGATTTATAGATGTAGAGACAATGTTTCTTTTACTTAAATCTACGAAATAGCTGTCTATTATTAATTTATTTAAAGGTAAAACTAATATAAAAATGTTGTAATATTTTTTCCATAAATAGCAGGATTTTTTCCGCACACTTTTAGCATTTACTTTCCTGATTTTCTAGCAGAGCTTTTATTATGAGTTTTTAAATTCCCTTTTATGTCAATACATAAAGAATACAAAAAAATTTCATAGAAATAGTGTTTCAATTGTTGATGACTTTAATAAATTAATACTACGAAAGCTGATTTATGAGCTTTCATCATACATCTACCCCCTAGAGTCTCTGGAGTTCTAAGACATATAAGTATGAGACTAAGTATAGTTAAACACAAAGGAAATATCTTTACTAAGTTAATAATTTATACCCGAGTATTTTACTCTTCCCTCGCCGACATCTCGCCTTTCAGTGAACATAAATTATTGAAAAATATGAGAAGCTCGATATAATGAAATACCATACTTTATTATATACTTACTTGATATAAAATGAACCAGCGCAGCTGCCATTTTGTGTTGTCAGAGCTACGTTTGTGAAGGTATCCAGCCTGCAACAGGAGGGTTAGTTAGACTCCAGAGGCCAACTAGATAGATGTAGAAGATGTAGTGTAGCAATACAAGTTGTACTATCATAGTGCTAACACCACATTCCATCCAAAAAAAATAACGTGAAATAGATAAAACAGAAATATTTTTTAACAAACAGACATTCTACCTGACAGACATATGTACATATGCAAATTAAATAACGAAATAGATGCAAAGAGATAAAATAGACTAGTGAAGTACTTCAAGTCCATTTTCTGTGTAGTGGTGGTCAGTCCTTACCACCTGCAGTCACATGACTATCATGACTCTACCATCTCAAAAATCATATGATATTAAATCCCTCTCTTAAGGGGGTTACTTGTTTAATATTGCAGTTTTTTACTTTTTTTAAATTAATTATCCGACTCTACTCACGTAAATTTTATCTGAACTGTGGAAGCGGATCGAAGCAAATTTCATTAAAATTAACGAGAAAACAGCCGCAGTCGGATACCAAAATATAATTATAATTATTAGAGACATATACATAGAACTAGATTTCTAAACTATATTTTTTACCTGCGAATGATCGTACTGAGCTCGTTCAGACAAAGCGATGAGCTGTCCGTCGTTCACGCGGATAGACCGCTGGATTTTAGGACTCAACATGTTCATCTCTAAAACAACGTACTAATTATTTATATTCAGATATAGTCATAAAAATCGATAAAGTTATACATTACAATGCTTTGGTAATAGTAAAACCTAAAAAAAAAATAATAATAAATATCATAAGTAACATACTTATGATATTTATTATTTAAAGTCAATATTTTCATAAAGTTGAAGTACCTCATAAAAAGTGAACTTTTAATTAATAAAAAAAGTTTGAATAAGAGCCGTAAGCGAACGTTAACAATTAAGAGAAGTATTATTACAACTGTTTTGATTATTGTAGTGATCTTTTGTAATAGACAAACAAATTCCTAATAGTTTTTTCTCTATTTATTTACTTTGTTGTTATCGTAAATTTTATTCTATCCTTGTGTCGATTTATCCGTGACTATCGTGAAACGTACACAACAGCGTTTGATACCACTAGAGAATAAATAATAATATTTACAACAATAAATAACGTATATTTCCTTTAAATTGTATGCAATTTTTATAAATATGTTATAACAGTTATATTTAAAAATAAATAACAAATACTTACGTAATTCTACTTCTTATTGGCATCAACGAACTTCAGAGTATAGTTACGCATTATGCTTTAATGAAACCGTTTATAATTGAATAAGCGATTAATATGCTTCAGTGAATAAAGACTTAATTTATATTAGAATATATCAGTAAATAGACACAACATTAGAAACATCAACAACAGTATAGAAAAAGAACAACTTCAAAATACAACTTCAAAGATAATACGTTCTAGTCATAAGCCGTGAGCGCCTGTTGAATTATAAACGCAATATTTTTATCACTGATATAACTTTGCTAATAGAGTAATCACAGGCGTTATTGGCAATAAGAGATTATTTAGGAGTTTATATGAAGAGTTTAGTTTGTCAGTCTGTCATAATAAGTGGTGGCCATTATATTATGATTTAAGTATAGAGTGTGCGGTGCTTCGCTGTCGAAGGCCACAGTTCTACTGCTGGGCTCGCACCTGTAGCTGAATCGACCGTTGCGCGCGTGCGTGACGCCTATGACGTAGGAAATACGTTGGAGCCTTATAAAATGTACATGAAGGTTCTGGATATTATTTATATTTGTTCCTTTCTATTCTATTTTTAAAGCATCAAACCATTTATGAGATTCTTGTATGCTTCAATAGGTATATATACATATTATATGTAAACAACAACAAATTAGTGACGAATGAGATGGTAGTCTCTTCTCCGTTTCTTTTTCTTATAGATGATACATATATACGTGTATTATTTTAAATTCTTAAGAAAACTATATATTTTTTTTATATTCAAAAGACTACACAACGATTTTACTGAATTTTATTTAGCTTAATCCTATTAAGCCTTTATTCGACATCTAATGTATAGGTATATAAAGAATTCATAATAACATTACAGCGCGAACCAAACTTAACAGCGGAGCTTAAAACTTCTTAAATAAGCCCTATCCTATATTTAAGTAACTTGTAACCTACAAATAAAAAAGAAACATTAAAAAATAAATGAAATAAACGTAAAAAATAACCTAAAACTTAAAATTTTATTAATTAGAAAAAACATCACTCCAATCAATTCAGACACAATTTATATAATACAGATTTTTAGGTTTTATTTCTTAAAGTACATCTTAACTTAATACATAATTGTAATATGAAATACAATTAATATAAAAAGTAAGTTACATATTCTAAATGATAGTGAATTTTAATATAAAACGAGAGGCAATTTACAAAGTTATTTACGCATCGTATGAAAACCTTTACTTTCAACTTCCAATAACTTGTTAACTCGTCTTTGAGTTCGTTTAAAACTTTTTGTTACTCACTTAGAAGTTGATGGCCTCTTTAAGAATTAAATAGACTGCTTTTATGTTTAAAATGTATCTCTGATTTAGAACTTCTTTTCTTTTGATGTTACTTTATATAGTGTGTATAGTGTATACCATATTAAACAAAACTAATGGAATGAAATCACAATATATTAGTATGAATATAATAAGACACTTACAGACACACTTACAGACAGACACTTTCTCGTCTACCCGTGACCATGATTGCTGCAAAGCATTCAAAACGTCGAGTTAAAATTAAAATGAAACCAAATTATACGCGAGTTTTAATCCGTAAATACTAATATGCTAAGACCAGCTAGTCACAATAGATAATACAAAAAATTTGAAAGCGCGCGCAAAATTTCCCCATGCAAAGTCTATGGGAAAAAATAATTTTTTGACTAATTACTGCAATTAAGCTAATGAGATTTGAGAGTTGTCACTATTTTTCAGCAGTGTAACATAATGAGACCTTTGATTTGAGCCATCAACGATGTTTTTCCCTTTAGTGGTTCTCGAGCTACAGTGTGCCAACGAAATCGCTTCCTGCATTAATATATAAGATGTACTTGTAAAAAGGTAAGAAAATACTATAAAATATATTTTTTTTATTTTGCGGTTTAAATAAACCTTTATATATTCTGATAATAATAATACTGACATTTTATGATTAATAATTTAATTTTAATGACCTCTTACTATTTACTATATTTAGATTACAATCAAAAACCAATTTTTATTATAATCAAAGTTACAAACCAAATACTCAAATATGATGTGTTCCACAAAATAGAACAATTTTTCTTGCTATTCCGTGTTATTTTCAACAGCAATTTTATAATTACATGTCTTGGTAATATATAATCTTCTTAAACTAACTACATTGTACTTATAAATCTGGCGTAAAAAATGTCAGGACCTTTACGAATATTCTAGTTAGATATAAAAATTAACAACAAATTAAATTTTAAAGATCAGTAACTATCATCAGTGGCGCCATCTACATCTCGTTTTAGACAACCATTATCTTTTACTAGATGACATAGACAATACTTCTAACTTCAACAACATATCAACTTAATAGTCTATGAAAATATCCAATGGACAATTATGGAACAAGGCAATGGTGATAGTATATACTTGATTTTCTTTTTGAATAATCTAACATAAATAGAAGCAGTTTAAATAATTAACTTGATTTCAAAGGGGATAAAACACTAAGATACACAGTTATATAGAGGAAAAAAAACTGCAGTGTCAGTTGTCATATGTCAGGACTGTCATGACGAAAATAAAAAAATATTAAAATACTTCCCGTCTTATTAAATAACATATACAAACACAGCGACATTACGCTAACGAATTGGTTTTCATTAATTTGTATTTCCTCTATTCATGCTACTAACGCAATTTGGTCTTGGTTTGTAAGACGGTTTGTCGTCAATCGACCGGCTGTCCGTGTTATGATTGTTAGTTTTATATAGTTAGTTATGGCTTCTGTTTCAAAGAATGATTTCGTAAACAGATTGTTGAATTTCCGTCTCGAGGAAGGAGCGGGGGAAGAACAACCGCCACAAAATATGTTACCCTCAAACCAACAGTCGAGACAAGGAAGCCACATCGATGAGGAAACTGGTCACGCGAATGAACCTATGCCTTCTTCCTCAGCTATTGAGAACCTTCAGCCCACAAATAACACTAATGGCCGCCTTCACAACTGGCAAGCTACCAAAACTACTGTGAAAGAACGTTTATCCTTTCTGTTTAATAATGAAATATTGTCTGATGTACATTTCATAGTTGGTAAGGAAACAAACCAACAAGTGATACCTGCACACAAATTTGTACTTTCTGTGGGTAGTGCAGTATTTGATGCCATGTTCAATGGGGTGCTAGCTACTAAATCTGAAGAAGTTGAGTTACCGGATGTAGAACCAGCTGCATTTTTACATTTACTAAAGTTCCTATATTCAGATGAAGTTCGAATCGGGCCGGAGAGTGTTATGACTACATTATATACAGCTAAAAAATATGCAGTTGCAGCTTTAGAGGAACATTGTGTTGATTTTCTCAAAAGTAATCTAGGTACAGATAATGCATTCTTATTATTAACTCAAGCAAGACTGTTTGATGAGCCACAACTGGCTGCTTTATGTCTGGAAATGATAGACAAGAACACAACTGATGCACTTAATGCCGAGGGTTTTACTGATATAGACCAAGATACATTAAATGCTGTCTTGGAAAGGTATAATACATTTTTTTATATATTTTAAATTTTAAGAATATTTTTTATTTTACTTTGAGTATAGGAAGTAGAAAAAAGATAAATGGTGATAATAAAAGATCTTGAGATTTCTATACAATTTTGAAATACCTGCTTATAAAAAAGATAAGTTATGATTAAAATCTTTGAATATTTATCTATTTGATATCATATGTAGGTCAGGAGGTATATAACAAATTACCCACAAATACAAATAATGAAAAAATTAAAAATATCTTAAAATATTTTTTTTTGTATGCATATAATTCTTTCACTTGAATTAAATTATAATTTTTGTTCCTTTCTAAAATAACCTCAGAAAAATATTGTTATTGTGTTCTTTTTTATAATTTAATTATAGGTCATGGATAAACTGAAAAATTTGTGTTAATATGAATAAATATACCATAATATTATTTTGCTTAATTGAATTTAGATAAATAATGTAATTAGTGAATCAGTTTCATAATATAGCTAAATAGATAAATGACGAGTGCTTTGAGAATGTCCTATATTTCTTACCCTTGATTATAATAATAATTTATTATTGTTATTTGGTAAAGGAATTGTGACATAAAGTAATCAAATTCTATAGTTTACTTACGTGAAATTAATAGTAACTTTAAGTAAATACAAAAGTAATTTCTCTGAACGAACTTACAAAACTAAAAAAAAACTTCTGTTTGTTTTATATTTGAAACATGATTATGAAATGTTTTTCAGTAATTTGGTTAATTTCTTTCAAAGGTCGAATGTTCGTGTTTAATAAACAAAGAGCTATGAATGTATCACCGCTGCATGTGTATCAATAATTGAAAATAACATTATGCATTACATTTCCAGGGACACACTACGTATTCGTGAAGCCAAAATATTCGCAGCGGTCCTTCGCTGGTCGGAAGCTGAGTGCATACGGCGTCAACTGCCCTTCACACCCAGCAACCAAAGAATGGTCCTCGGTAGAGCCTTCCATGCTATCAGATTCCCTCTCATGTCTGTCGAAGAGTTTGCCATGGGACCGGCTCAGAGTGGGCTACTGGATGATAGAGAAATAGTCCAATTATTTCTATACTTTACAGTCAATCCCAAACCGAATGTAGGTTTTTTAGACACTCCGAGATGCTGTATGACAGGCAAAGAATTGACAGTTAACAGATTTACTCAAACCGAATCTCGCTGGGGTTACAGCGGTACGACTGACAGGATCAGGTTCACGGTGGACCAAAGGATTTTTGTCGTCGGTTTCGGGTTGTACGGATCCTACTTTGGACCGTCAGAATATGAAGTACATTTACAGGTAGGGCATAATTTTCTATTAAATATGTAAAATAAAAAATGATTACATTTAATGTTAATTCTAGAACAAATAGATTGGATCATTGGCTTGAATAATGAGAAAAAGTGTTCAGTCTTTGTTAGTTTAGCGAGTGGTGTCTCATGGTTAAGAAGTTTGCATCTGAGATTTGAACACTGTTTTATACTAAATTTTATAAGTGTTAATATTTTCACAATTCATCAATCTTTCAACTGCTATGCACTACAACACATTTTTCCTTATAGTGAAAAATGATGCGCCCCTCAGCTAGAACTCATAACCATAAACCGCTATATACCACAACGAAAAAATAATTACGACGCCAATTTGCCAATTTTACAAAGTTTTAGAATATATAATTCACTCTTTCCTGAACACAATTTAGACATTTTTTCTGACAGCCTTGGTACAATTAAAAAATATGTATATTCCAATATATGAGTTTTAATTTGTAACTTTTTATTTTGTTAATCTTAGTATTATTTTTAGTAACAATTTATAATGTTGTGCATAAGTTAAATTTGTATAGAGAAATGAATTAATAATGTGTGATGCTATATAAATTTAGTTAGTAAGCCTTTAAATAAATAAATAAATCACAAAATATTTGATCATCCCAGATAATCCATCTCGCCACTAAGAAAGTCTGTGGCTCCAACACCACCACGTTCTGCTGCGACGGCTCCGACGACACCTTCCGCGCCATGTTCAAGGAGCCCGTGGAGATACTTCCCAACACCTCGTACATTGCGAGCGCCAAGCTCAAGGTAACTCATTTTAAACGGTTTGTGGTTTGTCAGTATTACTTTAACAACTTCGTGGTAAATATAGTATTACAAGATATTATTGATTTAGAAATATGCAACTGGACAGACTTTGTCTCCTTAGAGTACATACTCCTCGTGGGTAACACAACCGTGGTTCAGCCCTCATAACGAATACTCCTCACCCTCGTGGGTCCCACCACCGTGGGTCAGCCCTCAACGAATTTCTTGTAATGGAAATCGAACCTGAGACAGAACTGGTAATGGAAGTATTTACGAAACTTTCAAGTCTATTCGGTCCCCCCCAGGGCACAGATTCCTACTACGGCACCCGAGGCCTCCGTCGCGTGGCGGCTGACTGCAACAACGGAGACAAGGCCGTGTTCCAGTTCTCATACGCGGCCGGGAACAACAACGGGACCTCCGTCGAGGACGGACAGATACCAACCATCATATTCTACATATAGCGTGGGCCGAGTGGGGCTTCTTGTTCTTTTCGTTTATTTTTGTAATTTTTGTCTGTGTATGTTGTGTTATGTTTTAGATATTATTGTGACGGACATGTTTCGTACGATTCCTTCGATTAAGACCGGAGGTCATTTTTAGTTCTGTGAGAAAACAAAAAAAAAACTTCAATCATTTCTCACTAAATGTTGCTTATTCTGTATAAATGTATATTGCTTTAAAAAATCATTATAATATAAATCGATTACTATAATTTATCTATAATAAAAAAATGTTATATAAAATAGTAAGTGTCTATAGTTAAATTAAATATTTAAAGTTGAATGTTCCGCGGTACTCGTGACTGATCATATTTTGATGAATAAACCTTTAGCGTAATTTAGATCGATGTCAAATTATCACAGCCATAAAAAATAAAGATTATGTGTCTTAGTTAGTCCATAGAGAACCTCTTTGTATCAAAGTGCCTGAGCGACGCGCCCACCAAAACTTTTAACATCTATACATACTGGTAACATTATTTTTCTAGTCAAAAGAAAATATTATTTGGAGTAGCCGGAGTACCTTCTAGTTAATGTTAGAGAGCAGCGCCCTCTGTGCGTGAGGTTAGTCTGTATTATATTTTACTTCTAAATGTATCGGGAATTGATCTGTGTATGAACTAAACATATTTTTAAAACTTTTGTATAGACGATGTTAATTTAGATGCTAATAAAACAATTCACACATCTACATTTTTTATTTCAATACCCGTTTAATTACTTATTGCAAGGAATATATATTTTAATTTTCGGCCGAATCTAAATATTTTGGCCTATTTGAACCGAAACCGAATCAAACGGTCTTACGTCATTAATATTTAAACATTGTTGTGTAAAAATGAATGTTACTGTATTAAATTCTACTTCAGTATATGTCACATTTAAATTATGACTACATCTTGCGAATAGTATGTTAGTTTGAAACAAGTTTATTAGCATATAACATCCTCCGATCCGTACAGTTCAAATTATATGAATATGCAATTTCTCGTGTTGCGGATATGTAGTCGGGAATCAACTAACAATTTAGTTCAGATATGAAGTAACCATTTGAGAACATTAATTTATTAGTACTAGTATTACTTAGTAGTAGAATTATTATTATTAAAAATACTCGTCAAAAGAAGCCCTCGTGACTTTGATATTTCATGGAAAAATCCTTTGAGAATCAATAATATACGTTATAATAAAATCTCTTCACATCAAACATAATTGTTCATTTATAAACTCGTCATTAAAAATAAATAAATGATGAGTATCACGCGGAACCCATTTTATTCTGCCATTCCTCGTGTTTCTTTTCCAGGTTCTTTGAGACCGGCTTGGTCTTCTCTATGGCTGTCAGTATATCTGAGAGAGTAATTTTGTCTCTGCGGTTATGTTGTTCTGTAAATGATTAAAAATATTTTTAGATAAAGATTGTATAAGATTATATTTTGTTTAGACAGTTCTAATACTAAAATATTAAAAAAAAGTTTTTTAACACGACTTACTATTCCCTATGTTAGGTATCATTTTCCTTACACCGGCCATGAGAGCCTCCTTGCAGGCTAACTTGATGTCGCTACCTGAATACCCATCAGTTTTCGCAGCCAACTCCTCGAAGTTTATTCTGGGCACCAATTCCATATTTTTACTACTGAGGTAAGTTTCGAACAAAGCAGTTCGTGTGTTAAAGTCTGGTAATGGTATGAAGATTCTTTTCTCGAGCCTTCTTAACATTGCAGGATCAATTTCCCTAGAAAAAACTAGGATAAACAATTTTTTTGTACATTCATCCATATTCATTTACATCCGTACAGTCATGAAAGATTTGTAACACCTACAAGTACGCAACAATATCAACATATTTATTATTGTATTTGTTTATGGAGGAAAAATATTGTCTTATAGAAGTATTTCTTTACAACATGAGTAAAATCTTAATTTGTTCCTACTTCTGTGACCAAAGGAACTTCACTTCAATAAACACAAATGCGTTCAAAGTCCAAATCGCTTGAACCTTACGGTATCAGTCCCTAAAATCAAAAAGGAGCCATTTTGCCAGTTGCCTTTACACCCTCCACTGAGTACTCCATCCGTCTTCTAGTTATAGTCCATTCCCTCTCACAATGCTCGTTAGTGGTGAGTAGAATGCTATCCCCCCGTCCTCGAGTATAAGCCCCTTCACCCTCACCAAGGGACGTTGGTGGTGAGCAGCAGGCACACCCCCTGCCCCGCACGCCGCACTCCATCCAGTTCCACCAGCAGTTGCGCGGTGAGGCGGCGCGACGCCTCATGCTCGGCGCGCTGTGATGTCACACAGTCAGCCTCGTCCATGAATATGATAGAGGGCGCATAGTAGCTCGCCAGGTCGAACAGGACCTGGTGAAGTCAAGATGATATTGTTATACGAAGCTTGGCTAAGCTTTTATAAATTATCAGAGGTGTTATATTTCAAATTTTGATAATTTTGGCAACCCAACATCCATACCATTCAAAACATTAAATAATTTTCAAAAGCACGTAGTTGTATTTGCATATTAATGCTCAAAACAAACGTTACAGAAGCCTTAATTAAAATAAATGTATTATAATCTTATTTTAGATCACAATTTAAGTCAAGATTTTTTTTAAATAAAATGTCGGTTTTGGCTTCGCTTCATTTAAAAATGATCCATCCTACCGTTATAATACATTAGAGTGAATAAAAAGATGGATATACCGAAGATTTATGCCTTGTTATTAATATAAATAATGAACTAATTCTGTTAAAAAATCCCTAGATTTAGATTTTGAATTCCACATCTTCCTACCGAAATTATTTTTTCTGATTCTCCCCTCCATTTGGTAACCACCGAGCTGCAAGTGATGTTGAAGAAGGTGCATCCGCTCTCACTGGCCACAGCCCGTGCCAGCATAGTTTTACCGGAGCCTGGAGGACCGTGAAGAAGCACCCCGCGCCAGGGCTCCAGAAGACCGGTGAACACTTCTGGGTATCTAGGCGGTAAGCAATAATAGTCAATGCAACGATTCACCAATCCACTAAGCAGTGAAGTTGAATCTTTTTTAATAAAGTAACAACAAATTCATTACAAGAACAAAAAAACGTTATCCATGAACAGGTTAAAACTTCTGTTTATTTCAGACATGCTGTCTGTTCTATATTAATGAAGAAATTTCCATTACATCAAAGTTACTAATCCAGCAATATTGTTGTATATAAAAATTATATGTAACAATTGTAAATAATTCTTACTTTACAGGATATACGACAGACTCCATTAAAATATTCTTAGCAGAACTCAAACCCTTCACATCACCCCAGGAAACGTCGGATATTCTGATGATATCTTGGTATAGATATTCAGCGATATGTCTCTTCTCTGGTGGCATGTTAGATATCAAACCCGACAGAGGCTTTCGATCTACAGTTGGAATGCTTGACTCTGTATTAGCCAACAGATTCTCCTAAAAAAATATTAAAGAATATCTTTAACAACATGATTTTAACATGACTTTCAAGTCATGACTTTCAAGTTATGAATCCTAAATGTACAAATTTATAGGAACAATCTTTTTGCAAACCAACCCTAAGTAACTTGGTAACAGTGAAGGTTGCCGGCAAATCTGGATCAGAAATTGCCTTCTCCGGTTCTGGTTCAGGTCTAGTTCGTCTCGTCTGTGGTCGCTTCACCGGCTGTTCTTCTACTTTTTTACAGAACTGTGGTTGCTTGTTAAACCGAATGAGATAGTAGCTGCAGTAGTCCTGCAGGTGTACACTTATGATAATTTATAAGTTACATAACCGATAATATATGATTTAATTCGTATTATTCAGTTTTAATTTTTACATTAAACAAATTATACAAGATGCATGTGATGACTTAATACGAAACAATACAAACACAACTCTAGATTAGACGCTAGATGACGTGAAACATAAACCTATAGTTTTAGTATATGTATTATACACACAATGTTTCTTTTTTATAAGAAAATAAAATGTCGTTATTGGCTTCGCTTCAATTAAAAAGTATGATTTATTTCAAATAATTATTATAATACATGGCTGCATTATGACTTTTTAATTAAAACAATATTTTTTCGTTCCAAAGTCTGTTTAAATAATATGGTATATCAATGTCTATTGTATTTTCAATATAAGAATTTTTAAAGGTTACGTTGAAGCGCGCTGGGGTCACTTATTCCAGCAACAGCTGAGTGGTTTAATGATTTAGATGTCAATTCTATTTGTTTTTAATCTTTGTTAATTCTTTAGTTTTGTTTTCTTTTGTTTTTTGATTATTTTAGTATTCTTTTTGTACATTTCTGTGATGTCTAAACAAAGTTTTTTGAATTAAAATTTGAATTTGAAATAATATATAATATATTTTTAGCTGTTATTGGCAAAGATGGTACTTTAAAAAGTAACTAAACTATTTATCTGGCTTTAGTTAAATAAAATATAAACAAAAATCCCATTTAGATATATAGATCAATTATAGACTTAATTTATTTGTTTGTCACCAGATGGAGTTGACCGAGATTACCTTATATCTATAACACGGTGGTAAGACTTAAATTAAAATAGATCCATTGATAATTTTATGTGTTGAATATCTAACCCGTTCCGAAGAAACTTTATTAATGTTACTATAGGTAATGTATTTATTTTTTACCGTTCGCATATAGGTGTTGCAACGAATTCCAAATCACAACCATTCTAAAAAAATTAATTGAAAATCAGAAAGTTTTATTTCATACGCTAGGAAAAAAAATATATACAAGACATTGTAGGTAATATGAAGGTCACCGGGTCATCCAGTCTATGATATATCTATGAGCTACTCCCTATTCTCTTAATATTACTATAAATATCATAGCGGTCGCTTTAATCTTAATGTGGTTTTAGAATGTTGCCAATAGTTTGACGTCATCAGTTTTCAGTAATAAAGTAAAATATTTTGGTTCTATTTCCTACCTTAATAAACTCGCCTACGCCCTCTACATAAATTATGATTATTGTTATATTGTCTGTAGTCTATTCTAAATATATCTGTTATTTAATGTTTAGTTATTATATTAAAATAACCTATTTTAAAAAGTACACGCAATCAAAATTTGTTATTTTCTTTAAAATGTAACCGCGGTAGTGGATAATTGAACAAAGCTCTCTATGAGAGACTTTTCTGTATCCTTTGTGCAAAAATTTACAAATTTTGCACACCGATAGACATTACTCTGGTGGTGGTTTAAAAAAAATACAAGTATTCGATGTCGTTGAGGAATAATCACAGAAAAACTAAAATCCCATAGACATCAATGGGAAAAATTTTATGCGTGAAAATTTAGCACAGAAAAGAACAGAACAGAACAGAACAAAATAAATATATGGGGGCAGAAAGCGTCGATGTTTTGTAAATGCAACTTCGGTGCTATTTGCACCTCGTTTCGCTCAATATGCTGATACAGCGAGATTTAGCGAGCGCAGCGAGTCAAAATGAAGGTCTAGTCGCGCTCCTAGTTACTTATAAGATTACAAATTTCATTTACATCTAAAAAGTACAAATAAGGCACACTATTCAACAAAAGAATTCTCTGTTATTATCGAAAAGATCGCAGTTTAACCACGCAGCGTGGTTCCAAGAGTGATATTATTTTATATATAGAATTTCTGCTAAGACATGAAGGTTCCCTCACGGGGTTTTACTTCACTATCAAATATCAAAATTCAATATTTTGAAATATATTTTTTTTATAAATGTCGATAAGTTAATTAATTTATATCACATTTTCTGATTCCATCAACTCTCTGTGTGCTAACTACAGAAGTAACCGAGAAACTTTTATATATAACAAGTTTATATTTATTTATTCTTAAATCTTAAATCACAATAATATAGAAATACAAAAATTAAATTGATATAAAAGCATATAAATAAATTTAAAACATAAGCGATTGCTTAATTGTTTAAACGAGTCAAAATATTTTTTAAAACACTACCTTGAAAATAACAGTTTACTAATAAATAAAGTACTAAATCAATTTCAATGTCAAAAATTCAGCGAGTCGGCGTCCACGAGTCTCGTTCGCTGTGGCAAGTTTCCAACTTTTGAATGCACATTGCTTCTATCATTGTAAATAAACAAGGGATTATCTGTATCGTTAAAAACAATGTTACCTAATAATTTATATATTTAACCTTTCTGGAAATGAGAGTAAGAACTCAAGACCTTTTTATTCTACATTTCCTATTAAGTATGGTTATCTTAACACACTCTCTATACACATATTTTCAAACTATTTAAACGACAAAAGTCATTTTTACGGAAATAGAATGTAACCTTAAATGTAGAAAAATATAAATGTAAATATTTAAGGATTGTAAAATTTGTTTTAAAGATTTTAGTCTATACCAAAGTATATTGATCTACTTATTAATTTATATTTAATGAATATTATTTGATTGATGTTGAAAATGTATGTATATCTCTTTACTATCCATGTATTAAAACAATAAAACTCTTAGTACAAAGGTTTTATAAAATGGAAATGAAGTCTTTTAATAGACGTTTAATCGTTCACTCGTTCATTCAGTCACTGAACAAACTGGTGAGTCGATTCCGGCAACAAAGCTTTTTGTGTTTTTCAAGTTGAGCTTTCATATCCTTATCAAAATTGAACGTAAAATCATGATCACTTTGTTGTTTGTATTTATATTAGTACGTATTGTATTACTAATAAGTATATTACTGTAATATTAAAATGAAATCTTAACAAATAATGTTAAATAATATTAAGAGTATTAGCGTATTAATATTCGAGTGAAATCGCCTCATGAAAGTTTGAAATGAAAAATATATATTTAATGGAAAACGACAATGACAAAAATATATCTATTTAAATGTATAGTTATGGTTTAATGCAGGGATTGAAATAAACTGCAATTAACTAAGCCAAGTTTTGCTAATTATCTTAGTAACTTTTAATATACCTGTAATATAATATCGAGGTCAATGTTGTCGCACAACGTGTACTCGTCGGTCAGCGAGGCTTCGCTCGCGAGCGCGGTGGCCGAGTTCGTGTAGCCTTCTTGTTTTAAGAAACCAAGCACTAAATACTTCAGAATTCGCTTACGTGTTCGGAATAAAGCTTCTTTCTGAAATTTTCATGTTTCTTATAGTATATAATAACATATTATTTGTTTATTTATATTCATGATGAGGTTAATAGAGGCAAAATTATCAAATCTATTTAGCATTTAGAACCTAATTCTCTTTAGCTGACATGGTCGTATTATCGTTGTTACTTTAATGAGTTTTACATAAAAATAAATAATACGTACAGCCTCCAACTTCCGCATCTGGCTCATTGGACGATTGACTCCAGTCATTGTGTAAATAATTTAAAATGATCACTAAATTTAATATACGGTTTATGAAACTTTGAAGTATTGATAGCTTGGTCAATTGTCATTTATTGTTACTAAGGGTTGTTTTTGGTTGCCAGGATACACAAATATAGACAAATAATAATACCAAAGGGAAATGGGAACATAACGAACATATCTTTTGTAATTATTCTATTATCATACATCAAAAAGCCGGGACGCAAATAATTTTCTAGCAAATTAATTCACTTACACGCAAAGTGATTTTCATTATGACGTCATGTTAGAGCTAGATTCATGGACCCTCTTAATTTGCATAATATGTACCTCATTACCATAAAAGGGTTATAGTATACTGAAGTACTTTAAGCCAAGTGTATTATATAATTTCATGCTATATATCACTGATATTTCGACAAAAATATTTATTTTTTAATTCATTCATTTATTCGGTCCTTTCTATAAAAACCTTAACTAGGAGCGCGGACCAGACCTCAATTTTGACTCGCTGCTCTCGCAAAAGTAAGTAAGCTCTCAGTATGTGTTAGCATATTTAGCTAAATGAGGTGCAAACAACACCGAAGTTGCATTTACAAAACGTCGACGGATTCTGTCTTCAACTATTTTTCAAGGTGATACATATTATGACATGCTTTTTTTGTATTTTTTTAAAACCACCACCAGACTGATGTCTATCATTGTGCAATATTTGGAAATTTTCATATATACCGTTTTTGGTTGATGCTTGCACAACGAATGCAGAAAAGTCTCTCATAGCGAGCTTCGCTCAATTAAATTATCTTTTTACAGTACTTCAAATATATAAAATTATTTTAAATTTAAACCATAATAAATATTTGAAAAAGTTGGTTCATATACAAATTATAGTTAAAAGCCAATTTATAAAGACAGCTACATTACCGCTGCGCATTTCCGCAAGGAGATCTGCAGTGATGTCACCCTTGTACGCATTTACATAACGAGGAATAATACTGCAATAATATTATTGCTAATAACCTTTATCTGCAATTCCATACATTACATAATATACAGATAATATATTTAGCAATAGAAAATATTTTTATTTCCATTAAGTAAATAAAGTTGCCAAATTTATTTATGTTCATATTTTAACACGAAATTCTTGTTTTGTAGATATTTTTAACACACAGCAAAGAGTGGTATGAAATCTGTTCTTGTGTCTGTTTTGTTATACAATGTGTTTGTCTTGTTATATCAGAACTTCAAAACGGAAGAACTGATATCAGTGTGGTGATTTTTAATAGAAGGCTTTAGTTTCTTTCCTTTAAAATAAATCCGGTTTACAACACAATGTTAGATGTATTTAACTACAATAAAAACAGTATTAAAACTAGGTGCACGCACGCGGGGTTAGCCTCGTGACGCAGCGCGCGCGAAACAAATGTTCTATATGTTAATTATATGGGACACATTTTATCAATTATCTCGAAAACTACAATTACGATTCGGCTGATTCTCGATCCAGAACGAGTTTTGCTCATTATGCGCATGTGTGCAAAATTTCATGCGTGTAGCTCGTAAATAATAAGGATAACAAAGAGTTGAAAATTTGAATAGTAAAGAGCTTCGCTTCGCTCAGCTAAATAAATGTAGTACCATAGAGTTCAACATCAAACGGTTTATTTCGTTATAATTAATGTAGTAATTTATGTATTCTATTTTAAATGTATATATTTACATGATACAATTAATTAAATGATTTACTGTTTTTAACACTGTTGGGAATTTTCCATTATTAAACATTAATTCTTAACAAATTCAAATCTCATGTATAGTTCGAGTATAACGCAGTTACTAATATTTTACGGATAACGTCATGTTTCATAAAATAGTTTATTTATTAAAATTATTAAGTAAATTATTTGAAATAGTTTGAAATAATGAATTTTGAAAAATAGGTGCAGCAATAAACGTTTTTGAAGATTATCAGCTAATCATTTTGAACCAGGTCACAAGCAGACCAATACAGCTAATGCTTAGTTGGACTAGGTCAGTACAGGACCCCATTTATTACTTTGCCGTACTAGAGTATTTTAGGCCATACCAAGGATGAGATCCCCTCAGCTCACAATATGCTGGACTGAATCATCGAACTACTCTAGGCATGATTAATACAGCAACAGACACAGACCATTGGGTCTTAACACTCCTATTGTAAAACACTTATAGTATTGTATAAATCAGCCAACATTGTATCTTATCAATGTATATTACTAATGTTATCAATGAACTTCTTAGTTTATTATTTGCTATTAGTTTATTAGGAATCAACAGAAAGCGTTTAAAAACTTATTGATAACGTTGGTTCAGATATATAAAGAAGAAAACTTCTAGCAATTTCATTAAAATCGTTAGTTATTTTATCTTCTTTTACAGACACTTATCAGGGTCAAAAAACAAATAGAATATAAATAAACTTGGTGCACGGAAAGCAGATAATTATTAGGATATTTTAGAAAAACTGGCCTTCTTGTCATTAGTAAATAGTGACATCAGGTCCTTTATGATATCTAAGAGCTGAATATTCTATAATGGGATGATAATCGTATCTCACTTCTGATGTGGAAATAAGACATCAGAAGTATAGTATAAATGCGTGCCGATACAAATGAGCGCACATTTCTTTGTTTTGTTGATAGTTTTGAATTGAGAAGAGTACATTTATTGCGAGAATGATCAATAACTGCAGGAATTGCTGCCTAAAATTGACGAAGTGTTCTCTGAACTTCACAAACAGATATATTATTTTCAATGTTAATTTTACCAATTTGGAAGCGTTATTCTAGTGTGTAACGATATATGATCAATTGCCAAACCATACTGAACAGATATGTCAATACAGTTTAATATTGACAGATGTCAAACTATAAGCAAAAGTCTAAACTTGTCATGCAGCGAAAGAAAACTGTGTACATATGTTTAATTTTGTATATATTAACTGACTAGTTGCCAGCAACTTAATCTGTACTTCTCCCCCCTTAAAGACAAAATTTAATTGTGTCGTTGTTTTGATTTTACAATTTATTATACCGTTTACCATCCATACAGAAGTACCTAGTTGCTATTCTTATTTATAGATATACAATAGTTGAATGTAGGTATCACGTCAGAGGTATTTAGAATATTATTCCAAATAGAACTACTAAAAAAACAGCTATTAAGATGTCATAAAATATACTAGGTCCACGCTAGCGGGGTTAGCCTCGCGACGCAGTCGAGCGCATCAATGTCTAGAGTTAAATATTGATATTTATTTATGGATAAAAATTATCTCACACACGACTGAGGTGAAAGCACGTGAGAAGCCTCTGAAGTAGTGTAGTAGGGATGGTCGCGCGCGCGAAACAAAAACGTTCTGTATGTTAACTATATGGGACATATTTTATCAATTATCTCGAAAACTACTATTATGATTCGGATGATTTTCAATCCAGACCGAGTTTTGCTCATTATGCTCATGTGTGCAAAATTTCGTGTTTGTAGCTCGTAAATTGAAGGAGGAGTAGGGTAACAAAGAGTTGAAAATTTGAGTAGTAAAGAGCTTCGCTTCGCTCAGCTCAATAATACTACATTTTATTTAATAAATCTATAACTAGATGTAAATCGAGAAATCGGAAACTCTAAAGATGAAAAATAACGGTTTTATACGTCAGTATTGCGTGATTATTGGAAAGCTAGCTGTAGCGATTCTTCTTCCTCAAAGTTTTTGGTACTATTATTTTATAGGTGATACTGAATACGTAGCAATTATTATGTTTTTAATTTGAATCGAATAAGTGTTTAATTTTTTTAAATATGTAAAGATTCTTAATTTGATTTAAAAACATTGAATATCTGACTTTTTCTACTGTCACGATGTAAATCTCAAAAATATAATGACAAGTTGACATCTTTCATGCTTTAAAAGTCTATTGGTGAGTGTATTTATAATCTGTAAGATTTAAAGATCACCTATGAAATATGATACATCATAGTCCATCGTTATAAGTGAAAAATGCATCTTCTGGGAAAACTTTAAGACTTAATATAAGGGCTTGTTCAGACTGATACTTGTATTTATTTTTTAATGATACTAATGGATCCAGACTAATCTGGACAAATACAAATACCTGGTGCTGTTGAAGTGGTGAGTTTTGGGAAGATACGTATACTACACTACTAACACGAGAGAGTTATTTGTAAACCTTCAGTTATTTTTTACAGCTTTGAATAGAAATAAAAATTTATACGCAAAATTTTATAATCTGTACTTTTTAATAAACAAAATTTTAAGCTGTGTAAAACCATCCACCGCCATTAACGTTAAGAATTCCAGTTTCCTAAAATTATATTAACAATAGGATGTCTTTGAAAGCTTAAAATATGTATTATCTAATGTAAAAAGCATTAAAAAGCATCTAATGTTTTTACCCCATTTTTTAACAATCCTCATGAGAGTCACGGTGTGAGATAGCATCAAATATAATTGCTAAGAAAATGAAAAAAGAAAGATAGGTTCTTTTACTTTAATACTTATTTAATAAATATTTTTTTATATTTATTCATATTACCGTAAAATTAAAATCTTAATTTAAAATTTAATTCATAAAGTTATAAGGAAATTGAAAGAAAACTTACAGGTAATTTTAAATTCATAAAATTTCTTATAAAATGAATATAAAAGGTAAAAGCGGTAAATCTTATGCGAGAGACGAGCTCTCAGCGTGCACCGAATTAGCTTTATTATGTTGAAGAGGCTTTTATATTTTTATATGGAGGTGCTTCACAAAGAATTCTCAATATTATAATTTTTTCGCAATTAAAAAGAATAAAAACTTAAATGATATTTCTTTTATTTGATTGACTTCTTATTTTTATTTATTGTGTTTTTTATCTTATTATGTTGTTTTTGTTTTTCCATTTTATTTTCTTTTTAAGATCAAATAACCTATATAGAGAGACAGACAACACATCTTATATATGATCTTATATATGAGTTACATTAAAAACACACCCTCATATAATTACATTTCTGACATAGTTTACAATACATCAGGTCAGGAATTATTAAATACATTTATAATATTTATTGAAATTGAAAATTATATTCGAAAAGAATAATTTCAACTATAATTACGATTTATAATATATGTAAATATTCCGTTGCTATTTACAATTACATAGTATATTAATGTTGAAGCTTTCACAGAAGTGCCTTCAGTGTATGATCTATATTGGAAAAGTTTTTGAATATTTGCTGCTGATAAGTTGGAGTGTTGAATATATTGAATTTTATCCTGTGGAGAGTAAAATGATTTTAAAATACGTTATCATGGAGGTTTTTGTAAGTTTAAAGTGAATGATACTCTATACTGAAGTTCCTAGGCGCTGTTAATAAAATGTAAGCGGAGTCGTTAGAGGCTTTCCACCGCCAATAACTACACACTAATAAAGATTATTAAGGCTGTACGTACTTCTAATACTATTCTAGAATAGATATGTTTGTATGTCGATATTTTAAAAAGTTATATAATTTTTTCTATTAAGGAAGTCAGCTACTAAAATCGAGTCGTTAATATCATTTTAGAATCGATAAGAATGTTAATAATATAAATATTTAGATATAAATAAAGAATCTGCATAGTTCAGTCTATGAACAATATGTAATTAAAATCTATACTTTTTTTGAGTGGATTGTACCATAAATTTAAATATGTAGACTCAAAGGTGTTGTTGCAAGATTAAAGACAATTGCAGCACATAAAAGCGAGCATATCTCTGCCGGAGCAGCGTGCTGCGTGATAGCGCTGCATGCCTGATGCCGCAGTCCGGGGCGCGGGACGGCAGTCCGCTGCGGCCGGCCAGCGAGGCAACATGGCCCGCGCGCCCTTCCCCCCGCTCCCCCTCGCCCTCGCGCTACTCGCCGCGCTAGCCGGTGAGTTTTGAATTATGACAGTGACATGTGTCAAAATCATTGTGTTTTTTTTGTAATGTTTATGACCAGTATTTTTTGGGAATTGATGGAAAAAATAAGAAATTGGCCGATAAAAATGCAATACATACATAGAAAAAAAAAATATATATATATATATATATATATATATATATATATATATATATATATATATATATATATTTTTTCTATTATAAATTTAATGACGAAAATATTTTCATTGTTAGCGATAATGCAAAAAGTATTCGGTTTTGTGGCAGCTTTGTCAAGTAAATCAGTTGTGCCATATAAAAAAACTTTATATTTGAAATAAATTTCTCATCGCTTTTAATATATAAAACATTCTCGTATTATATTACATACAGTACTTCATTAAACCCTTCATATACAGGTGTACGTGCTTGTGCATAGCTTTGAACTAAACATCGTTTGACAAATTTATACAAAATTTAATCATCTTATTTGTATCAAATTAGAAATATCAAAAAATAAATCCTTTGATACTTTTTGAATTTCGAACATTGTTATAGGTGTGAATATTTTTTAAACAGGTAAGTATGTTTTAAAATTCATACGACACAAGCAAACTTAAAAAAATTTTACACACGGACTATAAGTGACGGATACTTGACATTAACAATAACTGAGTTTTTTTTTTTTAATATTAAAAAACTGCGATATAATATACATTTATTATATGCACTGATGACAATTATACTGTCTATGTGTGTGTATATGGTGATTTCTTTTATAATAACAAACTTTATTTCAGATTTTACATATATCCATATATTTGTTAGTAGCGATTTCTTAAAGACTATGTTATATATAGACTATGTTATGTAGATAACAATTTTGTTAAGTACATAGAGTCTACATAATATTAAAGCAATGCTTGTTATAAAATATTTCAATTCAAGTCAAGTTCTTCATTTTCTTTAATAAAACAGGAAGAAAAAAAATAAAAAAAAATATTTGCTTTAAGTTAAGGTTATAGTTTCAGAAAATTTTGATGTCTATCTGTTTGGTTACACGCTAACGTGTTATGTAAAGAAATTACTGAACAAAATTTATAAAAAAATATTTAGATACAATATTCAAAAATATATATTATGACTGGCAATAAATTTATTATTTTAGTTTATACAAGTCACTATATCGTCTTATAACGACTTTTCTTTCATGTGAATTCTTTCAGTTTCACATGAAATCACATTTTTTTTGTTATTATTAACACAAAAGCGATTTAAACGAAATATCCCATGATAGCTTATCATAACGTTTTTTACGCACAAATATGTTATTTTCTTCAAAATATAACAAATACTAAATTAAACAACAATCAAACGAAAACTACAATTTTTATATATTTATATAGTGATTTTAACTTAACTCTATTATTATATTATTTAGAGAAAATATTACACATTATGAAAGAACGAGATATAGATATATTTATTTATTTATTTATTTATATTATTTATTGCCATACATATAATATTTAAAAAAAAACAATATTTAAAAACATAAAAACAAGTAAAAATACATAACAACAAAAACAAAATAACAATAAACAGAAAATGATGGAGATACAAAAGGCGGTTTTATCGATGGCGATTTACTAATACGATTTACGATATATATATAACAAATAATGTATGGCAGTACGGCTGAATATTATATCATTGTCTATAGAGTAATTAACACCATTACGACTGTACATTAACTGTCAAAGTAACAAAAGTGATAGTGTCAAAGTGACTTTACATTATATATGACATAAATACGAACGCTGTACCTTTTCTATGTACATCGAACGAATGATACAGCCATGGAATGCCTTTTGTCCTTTAGTAATAAAAACAAACTGGATGTTTCTGTCTCTCTGTATATCTGATGTTCTTGGTAGCTTTGTCTATGAAAAAATGTTTTTTTTTTTTTTAATTTATTTTTAATTAACATTTTCATTTCATTTCTAATCCACATAACATATTATTCATTATTATTGACATAATATAAATAATATCAATGTTTATATTGGTGTTACTGTTATTAATAATGTATTATACATTAAAAAAGTTGGCCCAATTATTCTTTCTTGATTTTCTACAATGAAACTGAACCTTATACTGCTAGTTACTACGAAATAATTTAGAGAATTTTTGCTTTCAGAAAAATTAGAAGAAAGTTTTGGCACATAATAGTACTTAGCACTTTTTAAACATTAATTCCACAAAATTTTAAATTAGATTAATTTCAAACTAAACGTATTTAAGGGTTTGTTAATAAGTACTGTAGCTATGAAAGAAACTAGTTGCAATGTTAAATATAGTCCTCTATTATTCATGCTAATTTAACGAACAATTCTCATGGAAGGACAAACAAACACATTTCTATGTATTACTTAAAACAATCATAAATATCTGAACATATGTGATGTAAGAAACTGTTCAGTTTCAGTTTTAAACGCTAATCAATTTTTTTTTTTTTTCAAATTTGGGATACGTTTATGATATAAAGCTTTTATTGTTTTCCCGCTTTTTTATTATATTATTTCTCGGTTATTATTAATTTCAATTATGGAGTATAATAGTTAAGAAATAGATTGCAAGCGTTGCTTTAACATTATTTTTAAATATATAGAAGAAATTATAAAACAGTATAGTGGCAACTTTTGTCAAACACATATGATTCTATATCATTCTATTCTACTAGCCTTAATGCCACTTGTCTAGCTCTCAGGATTAAAGAAACAGTGATAGACTCAGAACCATTCACTTCACCGATGATTTCTAGGTCAAGATCCTTCAAAAATTTCTTAGCAACCGTATGTATATATTATACACCGATATTAATTTATATATTTCCCACTTTGAAGCAATATTAATAATCACTTGTGTGTAACAAATAATATATATAATAACACTTGCTATAAAAGACAGGGTTGGTTTCGTTAACTTAAAACTACAAAGCTGATAGAAGCTACAATTAATATATAATAATATTTATAATAATATTACGAGAATCGGACTCAAGTATGATCTGAAGTCTGGATGAGGTTTGTAAGTAAATCTAAAACACGCGTTCCATGACTTCATTTTTTACACCTCCAAGACTGAATGACAGATTTTTTTTTTAATTTTTAGTCCTTCAGAGGAAAAGCAAAGGCTTTTACACCATGCAGCCTGGTCTTGACTCCAATCTTCATTGAATTTCCTTCAGTATTTTTCCTCTTCAATAAAATTTCAAAGTCGTAGTCAATCTAATTGACTTCAGTGACCAATTGAACAATTTCTTCAGTTGTTTGATTATCTTGAGATATTTTCTAGTGAAAGTCTTCAGCAGTTTTTTTTCCTTTAGGTATAGAATGACTGATATAATCTTTCTATTTTACTGATACAAATACTTTAAAATAGTTAATATTATATTTTGTTTTGTCTTTCTATTTCTAAAGAGGTAGAATTCAATAATATAAATAGTAGATACGATGAAACAGTTTTTTTTTCTGAGAATACGGAGGTCGTATTAAAACTGTTATTCTTTAAGGAAACGGAAGAGGTAGTACAAACCAAGTCGCTGGTTACAACTAGTTAATTAAAATAATACAAAATTTCAATTATTTAACCAATATTCGGCATAATTTGCCCCAGTATTGCCAGATCTCTTACCACTGGTTGTAATTAAATTAAATATCTTTGAGATTGCTTTTATTTTATTCCAATTTACCTAAGAACTATTTAGATAGATAAGGCATTCTTTAAAACAAAATATCACTGAAAAAGACTAATTTAGAAGTTCTTACAACACACATACAATCTCACACATACACACGTTAACCTTAAAACAAACCAAAGTCGAGGGTTAAAACCTAACAAACTAATAATTAAAAACCTTCAGATTAGAAGACATAATTACATTGTTGTAAATAGGATTCAAACTAAACCGATTGTCATGAGACTTTTAATTTATTCTGTTACTATTAAAAGATATTCCCTTGACCTGGTTCATACAGCTGTATCAGACCGGGCACTTCTTATGTTATTAATATTACATAACACATAGTAATACAGATAAACATATATTAATAATTAAATAGAATTATCCAGCTGTACATGAGTACCTACTCGGGCAAATTCCGATAGTATTGATATTATTCAATACTATCGGAATTTGCCCGTCTAGGTTTGAACCCGTTCGGGGTCCGTATGAGCTCTGAGCATGGCGGAACTCGACGTGAACTGTTTACATACATTGTGGAAGTTTACATAAAAAAAATATGTTAATAACTTTAAATTAGTGGTGATATATTAGATAGTAGCTGTTACAGGCGGTTCTGACGCTGACGAATAAGTTTGTCTATTCTTAAGACAATTACAAGCAGTATAACGGTAGAAAGCCTATATTCTTTTCCTCATGAACCTTCCTATCATACTCAGAAATAATTTTTCAAATAAATCTGGTAGTCTTACCCACGTATAATCCTACTACTATATCCTATCGTCTTCCTCACAAAAATAGTTATCATAATTTGAAAGATTTTCTCGTAATCAGCAGATTAGCACGTTTAAACAAACAAACTTTTTTTATAATATTAGTATAGATATTATTAATTATAAATCTGTTATAAGCAGTTCCTTTAAAATTGTTATTGTAAATTGATATTGATGTTAATAATAAATATGATCTGTAACCCGTTATCAGTTATTTTCAAGAAAATGTACAAGAAAATACAAACAGTAAATTCTGATATATCGTGCGACATAAATAATAAATAATATCAATGTTCAGTTATCCATAATGGAAATTAATATGTTTGCGAAAATGTTTATGAATTTTTAAATAACTATAGAATAATGTTTTCTAAGATTTACACGAGTACTACACATTTCAATAAAACTATTTTTCGGATATAACTCGCGTTTATTACAGTTCGTGGTAAGACACCATCATCTCGTCTTACCGCGAACACGTTTGCTGCAAAGCATCCGAAACGTCGGGTTAAATATAAAAATGTAATAATAAACGCGAGTTATATCCGAGAAATAGTTTTATTGAAACTATAGAATGGAAAAATCGTCAGGGCAGGATTCGAACCTGTGACCTCAGGAATACTGTTGCCGTCGCTTTGCTAATTGAGCTACCGTGTCGCTACAACCCTTGATGAATCTAGACATTACATATAATTTTAAAACGGACGTTTGCTACAGTTCTTCTAAATTCTAACTAGACAATATAAATATATAATAGTTACTTGTTAAATATTAATACCATCAAGTGAATACAACACATCGCCTGAAGGTCGCCAGCTAACATTT
The DNA here is from genome assembly GCA_959347395.1 of Mechanitis mazaeus. Classification (NCBI taxonomy): domain Eukaryota; kingdom Metazoa; phylum Arthropoda; class Insecta; order Lepidoptera; family Nymphalidae; genus Mechanitis; species Mechanitis mazaeus. The sequence continues at coordinate 12,566,386 of OY365754.1, forward strand.
AATATGTAACAACAATTAACTTTATCTATCTGTATGTTGTATAACATTTTATTTTAAAATATCATATCAATTTCAGTTTTCATATTTATACAGTTGTGTCCTCGTGCTTATGTGTTTATAAGTTTGTGGTGTGCGTCGTGCATGGAGACCTGCAAATATTAAAAGCTTAAAATGTACCCTTAAGGAATTGGGGACATCAAAAAAGACTAGGGCACATGGAGAGCAAGGGAGACAAAATGAACATCAGGCTTACTCACTCACAGTAAAAAAATCTTAGCTATATTAGCGTTTTATAATCGTCTATGAGAAGATAGTATACAGGTAGATTCTATTAAAAAATAATAATAATTTTGCTATTGCGTCTAGTATTTAAAATTTTGTGTAATGAGAAGAAACAAAGATAGACTATCACGCATCTCTTTTTACCCGATAATAAAAGTTACAGAAAACAGGGCGGCTATAGATATAATTACCTGAATATCATTAACCTACATTAGTTATTACATTAATAACAGTACAAAATTATATTTATTATACTATATAATTAAAAATAATTAAAAAATAAGTAAAGATTAATCTGCTGGCAAATAATTTAAAACTACGTTTTATAATTAAACTGAGTTTCAATTATATAGTTTATCCTGGGGCTATTCGTTATCTCTACCATGATACTCTAAGGCTGTATCGACTTTATATATTATTTTTACTAATATATATTATTTCATATATATCTATAATATAAAATATGAACGAAATAATAAGCTGTCATACTCTATCATTCAATTTAAAGACTTAACAACCACTTATTAATATATTAATAATATAATAAAGTCGTTCGTATAAATATCATTCAATTTATTAATTTCACTGTTATTGATTGACATTTTAACTTATTTAGAAATACAACATAAATGCATTTTTACCCGACTACGGTTGAACAAAGGAAGAGTTATGATTTTTTTGTAGATATGTATGGCTATTCAAATTTGTCTAAGAAAGTTGATTTTGTGATAAGAGGTTTTGCCTATATGTTTTATTAATATGATATATGTTTTTTTAATATACTCTGCTATTTTTATTAGTTAAATATAATATATAAAAGCAAGATATGCTCGGAGTTGCTTCTACAATATACTCTTTGGCAGTGGCTGTGTCTGCATTGCGTTTACTTACTGACAATATAGTGTACAAATATTTTCTTATTTACTATAAAGTTATTTAAGCCACTAAGCAGAAGCAGAGAAAAACCATAAACTCGGTTTCATCATGTACTCATGATATAACGCGAACTGTGAAGATTATTTTTCACCATAAGTCCTAAAATACACTCCTCTTAAAGAAAACATGAGAATGTGTATCTCATGACACACATACAACAATAATTAAAGAAAACTGCCAAAACTGTTTACGTATTTATGAATAATAAAACAGACACATCAATACATTTTTATTTGTTATATAAAGCTATTAAATATGATATAATATGATGTTAATGTGACATATGTATTTCAGTTCGTATAGCCCTTACCCTCGGTTTTACCTGCGGGCTAATTTATATTATTTAGATAATTAAAAGCAGTATCTTAATGCTAGATAGCCTGTAGGTTATGATAGCAATTTCATGAGGAAGACTCCTTAATAACTTAAATATCACATGTTTTCTAAGATTTACACGAATACTACACATTTCAGTAAAACTAAACTCAATTTGAAAGTAGGTGACAAATAAACTGACTGACTGACAGACACCATCATCTCATCTTACCTCTAACACGTGTGCTGCAAAGCATTCGAAACGTCGGGTTAAATTAAAAAATATAAAAATAAACGTGAGTTATATCCGTCAAATAATTTTACCTATCATAGTCAGATAGAATTTTTCAAATCCATTTCGTAGTTACGAAGATAACCTCTTCAGCGTTATAATATTAGTATATTTAAAAATAACCCCGTGGTTTGTCTCATATCTATAATATTTGAAGAGAATAAAAATGAATGTATTGATGTTTATTCAAAATAGTTACAATGTGAGATTCTTCAAAAGTATATCAAGGTTGTCTCAAGAGCCGGTGTCTCTGTATACCTCCCCTAGTTTCAACTCTCATATTTCAAGCTTATATTCACCCTCACATGTTCACTATTCTTCAACAGCTCATTGTCTTGTCAAAATTATTTTTAATTAAAAATTCTTTACTTCTTAACTTGAGTTGTATGAAATATTTTATAAATATTTTGCTATTTAATTAATTGATATAATAACTACAGAGTAATTAACAAAATAACTCTAGAGGAAGATATAATATGATGCATTGCACTTATTTTATTATCTCACTAGTTTTTCCAGTGTCTTCTCTCGCGTTGTAACATATTAAGCACTTCTTTCGTTTTTATTTTCTTTATTTAATTAACATAAACATTAATGATATTATATATACACCATTATTTGTGCAGTCGTATGTTCGTACTAACTTTTAAGTCGTTTTTGAGGTATATTTAGGTGGATATTTACACGTAAACAGAAAAATTTTAGAAACAATATAATATAGGTCAGTGAGTCATGAAAATAATATTTATTACAAAAATTACAAACATCAAATGTAAAAACATTCAAGAGATTTATATAGTTATTGGTAAGAAAATCGTGATATTATGACCTTGAAATCTAAATATATTATATAAAACAATGTAAAACCCAAAAAGTAATGAAAAAAACCTCCTGACAGCTGACACACTTTAAATTTGTGCCTAATGGCTTCTTCACTAATTATTTTACTTACGTTCTATATAAATTAAATGCAGACAAGACGTGAAGAACTCTACTACTCTACTCATGTTTAAAAAATAACTTGTTAAAAAAATTCTATTGTAATTTAAGCCTTAATACGAGAATAAAAATTTAAATAATTTATTAGTCAGTTATTATTCCAACCTATTTCAATAGATGTATACAATTATGTATGTAATTTAATTTTCATTTATTATTTATTTATTAAAAATAATACTTAACTATCTTAAAATGACCAAACGGACCACAACACCTTTTTACATAATTTAAACTTTCAACGAAACAATCGTTGTAAGTAATAATAATACGTAAAATATACTATACGTTAAAGTGACATTGTTATTGTAAAGATATAAAAAGGAAACAGAAAAAAACATATTTCTCAAAGATAATTTAAATAGCAAAGAAAAAGGTTTGTTTACATAATTGACATAATTTAATTGTTAGTCAATATAAAAAAAAATACTACAACAATAAGTTTCTTTATCTGTTGTAAATTTGTCATAATATATTATTTTATAAATTTTACAAAACCACACCTAATGTCTCCATTAGCGACAAATGACGCAGTCGAGATAAAAGTTACAAATGCCGTTTCACAATGAATTATATTTTACTGTTTGTACGTTCGTATACACATTACGATTTAAATAGATAAAGCTTGAATTTGACGCCAAAAAATAAAGCAAGTAATAGTCTCTCATTATTTACTTCGTTTACAAATTACGTCAAAGAAGCCTTTAAAATAAATCGGATTTTTATGATAGCAGTGTTTTACCGCGCGCCGCAGACGAGCTGACCAGCTGACCGACCGCCACGCTTCGAATACTCTATTAATACAATATATAAGAAGTTAATATTATGATATTTTGAGAGAACTAGATTATAGGGCCACGGTTTTTATGTACGGTTTGTGTGTATATGTAGTATTGTATTACGTTTGTGTGATGTGTGTGTAATATTTCGCTTTTAATTAACTTAAATAGATCTTTTAATAAACATGTCTTTTATATAAATTTTACTTTACCTTTTTTAATAATTAATCTATATTAATTAAGAAATTTAAATTTTATTTACTGTTGATTACAAATGATATATCTGTTTTGTAAATATTCACATTTATGTATTAATACTCAGCATTTTGTGATTCATATCTTATTGATCTCTTAAAGCGTCTACTCCTCTTACAGTGTCTCCAGTTTGAATTTTACCAACTCGACCACGTTAGCATAAACGTAGATTTGTATAAAATAAGAGCAACGCCATCTAGTGGAATTACGATGGCACTGCTTTTATTTTACACAAATCGCAAACGCTATTGAATGGGTAAAAAAATCGTACAAAAATTACGCTAAAGCTATGGAATACGTTAGAAACTTCGTACTAAACACACTGCCGGCGTTTCTTTGTGTGGGCCTGCTCTTCATAGCTTTTACCAGCCAGACGTACTTCCTGCCATTTTATATTACGTCCTTGTTCACAAAAAGAAATACAAATCTGATCTTTTGGGCCCTATTTGGGCTTAAAACATACTGCTTTCCATTGTGCGGTGTTAAGGTAACACACCAACCACCGTACGGATACTGTATTCGCTACGTTTTATTTTATACAAAACACTTTATACATATATATATATAAAGTGCACCAGGTATTATTTGAACATTAAATTAAAAGTACCACAGAAAACACAACATGTGTACATAGTATAAATTAGTTTCGATCTCTAAAACTAGATAACTCACGGTTTTTACTAATCGCTTTCGTTGTTTTTTCAAAATATCTAAGGAAATGACTTCACCCGAGCTTTCCCAACGTAATGTGAAATAGGAACACATAAAATTTAACATCGGTAAGTAATTAGTACGGACTACAATATTTGTAGTAAGTAAAACGCTTTAAATGTACCTACAACTTAAACGCTTTCTTGTGTCTTAGACCACGCAAAATTTTACAATAGGAATTAAATGTTAAGCAGTTTGTACAAGACGATACTATGTTAAACTAATGATTGTATCACAAAGTACTATTTTTACGGCGAGGGCGCTACTTTGAATCACGAACGAAGCCAAAAATTCTAGTATAGAATCTAATGTAGATAAATTCTAACGTAGAATCATAAGCGCAGCGAAAGATTCAAAGCCCGGTAGAAAAATAATTTGCTTTCGAGTCATACACTCTATCTTTCATCCCCTTTCTATGAGAAAGTATGTAAATACTGATTATAAAAACAGAGACGTCATTGGCGCGCTTTTTTTTTTTTTATTTAGTGCCGTGCAACCAACACATACAGACAGTAATTCATACGATTTGCCTTCGATTTCTATGAATATAATTAATTTATATTAATTATATATATATACCTTTATTTGAAAAATATTATGTCCAACAAAGTAAGCCATAAATACAATAAAATTTTATTATTTTATTAATTGATTATTTATTACATTCTTATGAAAATTTAAACATTTATCACTTTTACTACTTGATGTAAACAAACTATCTGTTACTCTTTGTAACTTGGACGAAAACTTTCAAAGTTATCAAAATGAGATTGGAGCGAATGGATCACCATTAAGCGCCTAATTTGAATCAAGGCGGCTTGAGAGGTGAAGGGGCGGTAAAACTTGATATTTGGTATTTTTCATCAACCCACCAAAAAGCCCAGATAGAAGTATAAATATAGACTGTATGTGACCAGTATGCGTAGATCGCATAAGAATAAAAGTAGATTTCTATGAAATAAGAGTAACGACATCTAGCGGAAGTAACGTGGCTACTTGCCATTTCAGAAAAATCAGTTTTACGCTAACGCGATCGAGTAGGTTCAGAAACTTATACTAGACGCGTAGATCTATACGCTGAGTTTACATCCTCAGTGATGTCATATTGCTTAATTTTTATGTATACCTACATGAGAATTCTGCAATAATAAAAATAGTATGGTTACTGTTATAAAGAAGTTTTAATTGTTTAAAACAACCAAAAAGGATTCTTTCGAAAATTTATATACAGTTCGTAATATTTTTTTTACAGATAGACTTTTCTGTCTAATTATTCGAAATAAAAAATTATTTTTTAAATTCTTCTAAAATATGACCTGTTTTATTGCCAGGTTAAAAAAAACATCTGAAAATATTTCTTTGCAACATTTAAATAAATGAGTGTAAGGATGCTTCAACAAAGAGACAAACTATGATTTAAGTATGTGTGCGTGTGAATGTGTTTAATTTATTTTAAAGAAATCAGTTAAATTCAAAAGCTGATAAAATATGTACCGCATTTTAATAACTAAAGTTGTTTATTTATTAATTTATTAATAGGTAATTATCTATAAAACGATAATAATATTGAAGTACCATTAATGAAATTTCGTAATTGAACGAAAGGTCAATTAATATCTACTTTTAAATTATAACTAAAATATGTATACCTGGGGCTTAAATTTTTAATCTAAACAATAAATTTATTAAAATTCAAACAAATATTCAATTAAACTAAAACAATATACACACAACTCATAAAAATGCAATACTTTAAAACTTCTTCAAACAAGGAGGACCAGGTCGTGAAATAACCAGGGAGTTTCCTCTGTGCACTCTACTCTTTCTATCCTGAGTCCTCTCTTTCTATCCTGACTCCTGAGAGACAGACCATATTTGCTTCAGTCTTTTAAACTGTCCGAAAACCTTAAATTTGTAAATTGACCTTGAAATTTTTCGTAGATTAATACAATTTCATTGAAATTTATTTCTTTTAAAATTAATTATGTTACAGTTTTACAGACTATCTTGCTTTTAATAATACGTGTCCAGAACTAAAGACGGCCTGTATTATAAATTATTATATAAAAATGTCTACATAAATATGAAAATAACATAAAATCTGTTATTATCAAGTTAATAATAACAAAATTACCAACTGCCAACCGCAAAATTACAAAACTGCTGTTTTCGTCGTAAAAATGATTGAAATACGACCATTCAACATACAAACGTACATTTAGTTTATATTATCTATTCTTCATATTCTGTTGTTCTCTGAATACGTATTTTGAATTTTAGCATGCGTTTAAATTTCCCGTAACTTTGTAGTTTTATATTGTATCATTTGAAAATAACGAAGCACTTTGTTTAGAAATATTTTTTAAAAAGTCAGTATATTAAAGAAAATAAAATTATTTCTAACAAAGACATTCTTTTACTCTTGAGCATATGTATCCTAGGAGGGTGAGTCGTATGGGATGAAGAATTTTGACAGATAGTAATAAAACTTGTGGGTTCCATAAATACAAGGGTTTTATAGAGGATTTGCGATATCCTCTAAAGTAGCTTTCTTATCATTCGTATCTTATTTCCTGATTTTCTTATAGTGGACACACAGTCGCCTATCAACGACCAATTTCTAATATATAAAATAGTACTGAGTATATACAATATAACTATATAATTTGTAGTTTTACAACCAATTTCATCGAGTTTTTTACCGTTCTTATATTTCTAATTAAAAATAAGTTTTAAATAAATGTATAATAACAATTATTCTATATATAATTAATTGGTGTTATCGAGACGTTAAACGATTGCTAGACTCGTCGCGGTGGGTAAAGACACGGTAGCTCAATTGAAAAAACGACGAAACCTTTCCCCAGAAGTGCAGCTTTGATTCTACGTGTGGAGAAACTGTTATGCTATAAGTATAAAATAATATTATTATCGTGGTTAATAGTGTTTTGTAGACAATTTCAAACAATTATTTTAAATTATTCATAAAATAGTTGTTTAATTTTTAAAAAATAAAATAGTTGTTTTATTTATTTATTTATTTAATAGGAAGCCAACGTGATATACAATGAAAAAAATATATTATAACATTGGTTGAATAAAAGTTTAAAAGTATAGCCCATTTAAAAGCTAACTTAACATGCAATAAGAAGGTGGTTGCTCACATACATGTAAAAATATGCTAAATTGAAAAAACAAAAAAACAAAAATAATAATAAATAAAAAAAAACAGAGGAACATAAATTTAAAACTTAAATTATTTTTAGTTTAATACAAAAATAATAATAACAACAACTAAATAAAAGTTAAAAAAAAGAAAATATAATGCTATTGTTAACAAAAAATAAATCAAAAATAAAACTAAACGAAACCAAAAGTAAAACCTACATCAATTATATGTATAAATAACAACATAAAAAAATTTAAATTTAAGCAATTTTATTTATATAAGTTGGTTATTTATATCTATTTCTCCAATTCAAATACATACACTACCAGTTGTCATCAATACACTGTAATGGCTCTTGTTATTCTCTGAAGGCAATTACAACCATGTGTCGTGTAATAATATAAATACAGGTACATTTGTAATTAGGGCATAAAGTTCCTTAAATCGATAGCCGCAACGGGTTGACGTAAATTTACATTTACGAGTGACATGCAAATTGTAAAGAATTGTTTGAATGTTGATGAAAAAAAATGTATAATTCTTTTCGCGTTGCGTCATTTAATGCAGTGGATATTTATTTACAAAATGTGTTTTAATATCCATATTTTTAGTATCTGTACACATAGTATATATCTGAACACCGTTGTTTAACGTGTCAAGAGTGAACTTTGAGGTCAAGAGTCTCTCGCTCTTTTTTTGGATATTTCTAAGACGTTGAAAGAGGTTTATAATAATTAAATATTATAACAACAAAATGAAAATTATCAAACACTGCTTACTTTATCTTCATATCATACATCTGTTTAAGTTCTAATTATTTGTGGTCAGCCCAATATGTTGAAAATCTTTTCAAAATACTGCAAAGGATTTGACTCGAGGAAGGTTTTGACAAAAGTTTTTATATAGGCCGCATGCCTGACGTCAGGAGGGGGGTCCTTGGAAATGCTTATTAATGGCGTTGAAAAATGATATCCACTTACTTATATGTTGTTTTTCAGCCGACTGTTCCGACATCCGTGAAAAACATCGCAGGGTAAATGTAATATCTCAGGGCATAAATATTTTTTTAATTATAGCGCAATGTTCTGAAAAATCAGTCAACTCTTAATGAAGGGAACTAAATGTTTCAGCGTGTGTTGAAGAAGATTGCAAAGACTGGGAGGGCAAGACCGTTCCCCACGGGCTGCTGTACGTGCCGGGGCCTGGCGTGTGTTCCATATGCGTCTGCTACCACTCCCACCCCATGTGGTGCAAGGCCATTTACTGCGATCCGCCCTATGTGAGTTAAATTTTTCTCTTCTTGTTTAAGAACACGGCAACAAAGCCTAAATCTTGAGATAGATATGTGACTGCTGATGTGATGGATGTGAAAATGTATTAAAACATGGTGTATGTATGTATGTTTGAAAGAAGCACTTTTAATAGAAATATTGAGAAGTAATCCTTTATGACTCTTGGAGCTGAATGAAGGAGGAATGAATAGGACGTAACGAAAAGAGTCTTATGTTTGTAGTTCTAGGAATATTGAATATATAACGTTTATAAGAAACGACCTACAAGACATGGAAGAAGCAAGTCTCCAATGATATGATATATAAATAATATATATACTTTGAATGGAGTCATGAAATTGACTAGAAATTATATTATTAACCGATAAGAAATATGAAGTCAATTGCACATTTTCCGTCTTATTTGTAGTGCTAACTAAGAAAAGATAGTACTTTTTATCCTTACTAATATCACATTATTAGACTTTCGGTTACTCGCGGTTCCACTCGATGACTGAAAACTATTTAGATATCTAAGAATATTATCGTAATGATAGATATCCTCTAGCCTTCCTCATGCACCTGGCTTTCATAATCAGAAAGCTTTTAAATAAACAAACAATGAACCATTGATTTCAAAAATATTTTCAACTGAACAACCATAAAAATATCGATGTGATCGTTTCAGTTCTGTAAAAACTTCCGCGTAGGCGAGCGCTGCTGCGAGTTCGAGTGCCTGGACCCCCCCGGGGAGGACACGCGCTACCGGGAGCGCCAGCGCTTGCGCGCGCTCATACTGGCGGGCAACTCCTCTGCCCCCCACCTCGACCTGCCCGCGCGAGTGGCGCTGCTGGCCGTCGCCATAGCCGGCCTCGTGTGATACCAACCTATAGGATCTGGCTTAGATATACCATAGATAATATAGTTATAATTATAAGTAAATACGCTGATAATTTTTCTCTCTTAATTACTCGAATGCCAAAGAAGAAACACCGGTTTACCTCTCCTTCTCTCTTAATATTTTTTATAACTTAGTCACTTCGTTTATAGGATATTTAGGTATAAATATTAAATGTTGCGCTCGTGATGGAACAAGTCTTGTTTCTTTGATTTTATTTGACTTGGTATTTAAGGGCTTAGAAATAATTATTTAATTTCATTATTTTATCGTTTATTCACTCTTTTATTATAATCAGTATATCGCACGCTTAATAGCATTACAATATTACTCAGAAAACTACACACAAAAAAAATATATTTCTAATTAACTCCATGAAATGAAATTTATAGTGAAATTTAAGTTAAGCTATGAAATAACTTCTCATCTTTAAATAATAACTCATAATAGATATCTCTTATAATAAAGATAATAAATAATATTTCCTATACATGAAAAATCGTAATTAATTAGCGTTTAATAGTAAATATAAATCTGCAACACTTCTGAATTATACTAAATTTAACTATAAAAGTAATCATATTTCTTAAGTAGGTAAATATTAATATTAATTTTAAATAATAAACTATGGTTTTCTATTTACATATTTTACCATATTCCAATAGATAAACAATCGCTGTAAAATAAACGCATACGGATACTTGTTTTTTAAAAGGTAGTTTAATTGACTTCGAAAAGACGAGTTCTTCCAGTAGTATTTATGGCAATTTGTCTTTATTCATTCTATTAATTGTGTTTTATTCCAAGGAGGTTATACTATTTTTGAGTTTATTAAGCGTGCGGTATTTTTTAAACAAATAATATATGTTATTTAATTTCAATAAGCTGGATTTTTTTATACGCACCTAATTTTAGTAAAATATATAAAACACATGGCTGTATTTATTAATTAACATTTAGATTAATATTTTATGGCACAGATAATAATTAGAAACAAATAAACCTTCGGACCAATTTTATGTAAACACGTAGCAATTATCAGTTAATTTGTTTTTTGTTTGTTTAAATGTTTTATGTCGTGTCCGGTAGATGACTTTGACAATATGTCATCGTATGATAAAACTATACTCAAATTATTTATTGTCTGTGGTCCATAAAACGGAACCAAGTGCTCTTTTAAATTCATAAGTATAGAAAATTACTTTGCTAAATTACGTGAGAGTTTCAAAATCTGTCCAAATTACAATAAGAAATATTTAATCACTATCATTTATGATAGTTCACTCGCTATGTTTTTTTAATTTTCGAACGAAACATACGTTGAGTGTAAAATCAATGAAACTAAAAAATCAACATTTTATATAAAACAAATCACGTAAACATGCAAAATCATTTTCTACATTGACTCAATGGACCATATGTATATATTTACTCTGAATATTGTTTTTTTAATATAATTTGTGTGCCTTATCGCACTTCAAGTTGTAAAAGGATAAAACCCAGTGATATTTATACCAATAGTCGAACATCACTCGATCATGTAGATAGGCACTTTGAAATTGTAGCTTTAAATTACTTCATATCATCGGCTATTAGGGTTTAAATATAGTGCAATATCGATAGACAGCTTTAGATTGACATAATATAAGTATTTAAAAAAACGCAATATATATTTCCATTTATAGAATAAATGATTTATTTATTTTTACAACGCAATGCAATTGTTCTCAATATTTTTTGTATAATTCCATATAATTATAATAAATTTCGTAACAGAATTGTAAACGAACGTATTTCCTTGTTGACAGTTGTCAAAAACGAAAGAAGATAAATGTTGTTATTTATTTTTTATGACATAAATGACAAGGTTTTAATATTAAGTAGATTATTTAAATCTTATTTTAAATGTTATTTCTCTATCTGATTGTTATTATAGTATTTTCCATATCACGTTTTATTTAAAATAGAGTTGGAATTGCAGTCTATTATTTACATACATTATAGTTGATTAAGGAAAAGATGTCCAAAGTAATGGTAAAGATTTTCAAAAGACATTGACTGCGGCTACTATACCACTATTATCTTCGACTGCGGCTGTAACACAAGCGTTGTGTTAGTTACAGCCTTAAAAATATAGCTCAAGGCTATTTCAAGACTGCGGTTTTACTCACCGGTGTGCTAAATTTATTGCAACAGCACGGCATTCCGTAACTGTTGTTTATTTTTTGGACATAACTAACAAAATGTATCATATTTAAAACAAAAAATTTTACTGTAAATATTTTTTTTTTAATTGTATTTTATTAGATTTTAGATATCATTATTTTTAAAAATTTAAATTATCATATATATAAATTTGTTGAAAACTGGTTCTTGATATGAATCTTTCACATATCTGTAGTACGGATTACGTAAATACTTTTACTAGTCTATATATTACAATAATCGATATTTTATATAGGTATTGTATTTTGTATCTTTAAAGTAATTGTATGTTTAGTCATTTAAAATTCATACAAGCTCCTTTTTCTGCGTCTTCAAGATAGGCTAAAAAACACAGGGGTACGTGAGAGAGACCGCAGTCTTGAATTGTTAGAAATTATGTATTCGAGCCACAGTCTTTTTACTCTAAAAATTACTCAAAAGTTGTGAGGCCACGATCATCCACTGCGGCCTCACGACAGTTTAATAAAAGATATATTCTTTGCGCATACGCATTTTAAATGGCAGTTTTATGAATATTTAGATCACAATCGCCCATAATATAAGATTCTTAGGTAAATTTGCTTTCTCGATACAAAATAGTGCACTATAAAAATAGTGCCCATTTGTGTGTGTGATAATATTATGTCACCATCAAATATTTAATTATGTAAATTGTTTATTTTTACCGCCTACTTGTGCTGTAAATGTTCCATATATCAAGTTTAATCGAGCTGAATTTATTCAATAATCAGATGATATTTGAGTCAGGGTAATTATTTTAAAATTTCGCAATGTCCTTTGCGCTGTGCAAATATGACTGCATCTGTGACACGCTTCAACTTTCTCCCTTTCTAGCTGTACCAGTGCAAAAAATTGAAATAACTAACTTAAAATTCGTGCAATATCGATTTCGTATCGATTCATATGCGCTATGGAATAAAAACGATGTTAACTCACTTCTATGTGCCGAGTGCCAGGTTTTTAACCAAATCGGACGTTTTAGCGTAAACTTCAATTTATATGATATTATTTCAGTCCCACATTGAATCCGCTAGATGGGATAACTCTTATGCAATACAAACGCTGTCGTGTCTGTCCGAAAACTCGCACTCGGCAATCTATATCGCATTATCTATACTTGTTATAGAACCAAGAAGTACAACCGCTCCACTCCAGGTTTATAAAAAACGTAATGGCTCAAAAGCTTGGGCAACAAGGTCACATCTATTTGGGACTTGGGATAATATATAATATATACAATTTATATTAAATATTCCCATACAAGAAATAATAGATTTTGTTTTTTTATATTTAACTTTTTCCAATGATACTTGAATAATGTTGATCGTATGTGTGTCGTTCAAGGGTACTTTGAACCTGACAGCCCATCTGAGTGTTCGTATGTTAAGTATTAATTCAAATCTTCCTGTATTTATTCAATGTAATAACACATTACACAGCCTTAATATAATAAAATAATCTTATGATTTTTACCTTGAAATGGTAAAAAATGTATATATTTTTTAAATTATTGAATCTGTAAATACATACATGCAAAATGAATATTTAGCTCAAATAAATCTTAGTCAAGATAACTGTTTCCTTTTATTTTACAACCCTCTTGATGATAAAGTTATTGATATGCTTTTCACTAATGACATTTTTAAAAATATATTGGCAACAAACAGGTCTAAATGAGATTATTAAACACAACGCAAGACTAGGTTAATAGTTGCTATGGCAGATAGATACCTAATATTATTTTACAATAGCTAAGATTCCCATTTACAAAAAAAGGTATTACAAAATAGAGAATATATAAAAGATAGTATTTTCTTAGATTTTTAAATAAAACTTATTTCAAATGTGTACTCGTGAAAATCTAATAAAATACTATGTGAACCAGTAGGGACTAGACACATCTAATAAAATCCGCCAATTGGAGTACCTGAAGACCAAGCAGGGACACTTACATCTCCGTCTACCCGTGAACACGATTGCTGCAAAGCATTCGAAACGTCGAATAAAAATTTTAATGTAACCAAATTGTACGCGAGTTTTAATCCGTAAAAAATTGTTTTATTTCATACCTAAAAGATGCATAATATATGTAGATGTATCCACTCCGTTGAACGAGTTGTGGCTTGCAGACTGACTCTAAAAGCAGTGTTTGTCAGGCGGGACCTTGACTGTTCAGACTCCAGAACTTATTTACCTAATCTACTACTGAGTTTTGACGCCTTAAAATCGTTCATACTTTTACATTACTTTGAACTTTTAAGAAAGACTGGAACTCACTTCGAAATTTTCGACTACGTTCTGGCGAATTATTTTATAAATTATAACGCCTTACACTCTATAAAACAATATTTACTAGTTAAAAATTGATAATCGCCAAGTTTCGGGTCCAAGCACCTAGGTTTTAATATTTCGAATCTCTGTCAACTCTGGCTTATTTATAATATATATGGTCTGCTTATATATATGTTGTGTATTTTAGTTTTGTTGTTTACTTTCATAATTAATATAATATATAATTATTTCACATATCAAAATAAATTGTAATTTTGTAGTTTTGTTAAACTTAGTATTTTAAAAATCTTTATTTTAAAAAGTCAAAATATTGTGATGTCATGATATTTAATTTTGCACGCCATACATATGGAAAAGTGTGAAGCAATTTTATTATAATAAGATATATGTATATACGATGTACTCACATTAAGCAAAAATAAACGAATTTGGATTTAACTCATTGATCCTCCCATATGAAAAAACTCCTTATAAAAGAAAGAATTAAACATTAAAACATAAAAATACGTTTAAAGTAAACTTTTTTAAAATTGTTATGATTTCTATTTAGATTAACTAAAATGTGTAACGACAAAGAAACGAGCACATGGGTTTAAATTTAACGCCATCTAACGGCCGAAGGGGTAACTACTAACTAGTCTATGAAGTTCTTTTTAAATTTAATTTTATTCCGTTTTAGTTACCATGAAAATAGTATGTACTGAAAGCCCTTCGTGTCGTAAATAAAACATGTAAACCGAATAATATGTAACATATATTTTATGTCACATATATATTATAATATTTTACTATACAATATAAAACATTTTTTGACCTTGGTCACAGTATTATAAAAATAATAAACCTTAAAAATTGTTCAATATTCTTATTGCTCTATATTTCTCTTTTATCAGGATATTTTTAAGTTCTACTTCTGCAGTGTGAATGGCAAAGACACTTTTATTTTAATCTATTTATCAAAAATAATTTTACATATCTTTGTCAAATCCGATTTTAAGAGAATTAATCAAGAATCATTAACAGTTAATTTATTATTGTAATACAATTTAATAAAATCTTTTGTCAGTCACACCCAAACATATTTCTTTTTTATAGATTAGTTTTAACAATAAGATATAATAAATGAATCACCGTTTAATAAACTTGATATACTTTTTGTCTGGCTGCAAAATCAAAACATAAAGAATAAAGTTAAAATTGTACTCCATTTATTTAATAATTTAATTCATAAACCATTTCTTATAACTACATGGAATGATAGATTCACCATCGCAGCCCTTTATCATGCAAGTCTCTTTTAGCTTCAAGTATCTCAGCCTGCAATTCTTTTGCAGCATCTTCACAATCATTAAATGTGAAAACTCTATAGAGAACAACAGCTGCAGCATACAAACCAAACAAAATCACAAATACAATCGGAGATACAATAATGTAGTTCATATTTTCTTCTATAAGTTTATGTTTGACGTATCCACCAACAAGAGAGTACCAGACTGCAAACACTGCTGACGTTACTGATATCCATTCTAGGAGCTTTGTCATTGTTGTATTACTGAAATCGCAACATTGTTTTTAACACTAAGAGTGAACCAAACTGAATAACCTAAAAGTAATAAAAACATAATACAAAAGAAAATACATTTTATTAGGATTACCTATTTGAACTATATTTATTATTTTTTAATGTTCTCGGCTATTTATAAAACAAAGCCTCAAAAATTAAAATGTAGGTGAATACAACACAATATTTTGGGGCTTGGTGGCAGATGTCAGATTACAGATGTTTTTGTTACGACTTGTAAATTGTAATTTGGTTACGGGATCTTGGTTAAGGTAATCCAATGATAGGTTATTAATTTATTAATTAATTGTATGCATGTTTTCAGGATATATAAGACATTTTTAAATTCTAAAGGATAAAATCCGAAAAATAAAAATTACATATTAATAATTGATAATACCATCACTTTAGGTTTTATATGTCAGTAAATAATACAAAAATAGAAAATTAATTATTGTTTTAAATATGTCTTATAAGCCATAATCACTGTTTCATATGACTCTGTATCTTTGCCTCCCTTTTGGCGAATTTAACAAAAACAATCTTTAATCAATATGTCAGTGTCAAATTGTAATTGACATCAAAAAACATTTGCATTTTGCAAAACAAAGCTTGTACACTTTAAAATCAAAAGTACAGATACTTTAGTATGTTTAAAAGACAGTGGTTATAATAGATATTCACTAACACTTTAAGTTAATAAACATTAGTCTTTTAATGGTGATAATTTATTTTTGACTAAATTTCTGTAACATTATTTTTTATGGAAATAATGAACGAAATAGACGATAAGTTTTATTATGTATACAGTTCTTCTCTAGATTATAAAGTGGAGATAAAGATGTGAGTGTCTGTTTGTTTCATGTCCAAATTCCTTTTATTTATTATAGTATATTTATACAGTGAGTTCAATTATTAACAAGTTATGCATGTCACCTAGCTCTGCTACTCCTGTGTTAGCCCATTGCCCATATTGTCCATTCATTATTCAATATTAGATTTTGCATTTAGTTTGTTATTTTGAATTCTTAGAATATTCATATATCAGTCCAGATCACTAAAGTTCTAGATACAAATAATCATATTAGACATGTAGGTAGAAAATTACTGGAGAGACGCAAACATACGTACATTTAAACTTAGATTAGTAATTAGGATATTAAAAGTATAAAATATTTCCCTTTGCACTTCCAAATGTTTCATATGTTTAAATTTTTAGAGGCACACTAGAAGGAAAACGAACAAAGCCTGAATATGACAAGCTGCTATCAGACCCCATGTTGAAATTTTCTGGCCTCTACCAGGAGGGCTGTTCCGACCTGTATGTGACGTGTCAGGTGCTGTGTGACGGACTGCCTCTAGCTTTGCCTATCACTACATCTTACAAGGCCTTTACTAATCGGTGGAAGTAAGTGTCAATGTGGAATTACAAAGCACACATGAATTAAAATTTTGTTATTCAATACAATTTTTATTTTTTATTGTCAAAATATTCATTAAAATCGTAAAATTTAATATATTTTTTTCATACATTCTATTGTCGGCACCACAGTGACAAAGACAAAAATGTGCTTCTATGCTATACTTTATTGTTATACTGTTATTTTATTTTAAACTCCAAATCTTTTATTAACATATTGTTTTAGCTGGAACGAATGGGTGACACTGCCAGTATACTATAGTGATCTACCTCGTAATGCAATTCTTGCCATGACAATATATGACTGTGCGGGACCAGGGAAAGTGATGGTAGTGGGTGGTACCACTATATCTCTATTTGGAAAACATGGAATGCTCCGGCAGGTGAGTCATTTGTTGTAAATTATCACCTGTCAAGTAAAGGTTGTTGTCCTCGTCACACTCAGATAGTAAATAACACAGCTATTAATAATATGTTATTGCTTTGCACACTGTTTTATAAAGACCATAGTTTTATAAAATTATAATATTATTTAAAACAATTCAATAAAATGATATTATTGAAAGAATAATATTAATTACTAAATCTATTCATTCTAAGCACAGATAAAATAAAAAATAAAACAACAAACATAAATGTACCAAAATAAAAGAAATCTATAGTAAACTTATTAAGTATATATAGTTTTATATACACTTAATTCAGTTTTATAATATACTTGCCATTACTTGCAGTTCTATCCATGTACAAACGATTTTATTTATTTTTAAGATAATTAGAAGCAGTAGTGTAATTCTAGATAGTCTATAGCTTTCCTCCACAATCTGCCTATTATAATCAAAAATATTTTTCATATCCATCCATTAATTCGTAGATTAGCGCATTTAACCAAACAAACGACCTCTTCAGCTTTATAAAATTAATATATATTACTATCCGGCTGTACGCATGTAAAACTACCAGCATTACGACGATGACAAGCGTTGAACTCGTTTAGAGTCCTTCTTCATGAGCTCGAAGGCAAATTCCCTACTGTTTCTAAGTTCTAATTATCTTATTAATAAATAACAATACCCGCGGATGCAACCGCGCGTAAATGCTAGTTTCATATAAGTATTGTAACTAGATCGCTGTGAAATATTTTTACAACACTATTAGCATATTTCTACGTTATTTTATTTTTACGACATCAGTCTACGTAATATTAATAATCCAGTTTGAATGTTTAAATTATCTATATATATCTATATTAATATTATAAAGAGTTTGTTTGTTCAAACAAGTTAATCTTTAAAAATATCAGATGGATTTCAAAAATTTGTTCTGATTATGTTAGGCAGACTATAGACTATCTAACATTACGCAACTTCTCTTAGTTATCCTAAGAGTAAAATTGTTCATCCGCGCGTGAAACCGCGAGTAACAGCTTGTAATAAAATAAAAGTAAAGTTTAATCTAATCTATACATTAAATGTTAATAAAGCAATTGCTACATGTTAAGTGCATGACAGCTCCAAATAATATTTTTTTAAATATTAATTGTTTGTTTATCTGTTTGTTTATTTTAACATTAATACAAAACTGATAAATTTCGTTGAAATGATTAAACTTATACATTAGTATATTTATTTATATTAGCTTTCCAACGTATTCCTATATTATATACTAGCAGTTACTCGCGGTTCCACTCGCAGACTAAGCACATGCAGGCACGGCTGAAGATGTGCTGCGTTGATTAATCAATAACTTAAAACTAGTATAAATATAAATAATATAAGCCCATTTGTCAGGGATACTGCAGCATCCTATGTAATTTTTTTTTAAAGCGATTTACTTCTTTTAAGAGTTTTTTCGTTACAAACATACACACATTTCGTCTTTATAATATTTAAATTTTGCATAATTTTACTCTAAAAATCTACGATAATACAAAACTACTGCACAGATCTTTATGAAGTTTGGTGTCATGTAATTTTACTATATTCACTTTTTTTTTCTTATTTTAAAATGCGGTAAATGTTATAAACATTACAGAATAACAGAAGATTCATTTGTAGTAATTAGACACAAAAATTGAAAATTAAACCTTTCTATAACAATATTTGTACATTGTATATCCTTATCATTAAGCAGACAGCGTCGCTGGCAACAGCTAGTTTAAATGTTATCTTAATCTATTAATGCTTGACAAAATTATGACCATTTAATCTATTTTAATTTGTACTAAACTTTTTGCAAAGTTCACGCCGCGATTTCGCCATGCTTCAAACCCATGTAGAATGGGTGTGGAACTAGTCGTGGAAATTCCGATAGTACTTTTACAATAATACAAGTAATTTTGAATAATTTTATTAGAAAAAAAAACCAAAGGTCAACATTTTTATAAATACCTTCAAATATAAATAATATTTCTTCATACTGTATTGATTCTTGACCCTTCATACGAAGGATATAAATAAAAACACCACATATAGGAGTATATCTTAAATGTATAAACAAACTACGTAATACATTAATTTTATTTTTCATCTCAATATTATATATGAAACTCATTTTTATCCCAGTGATAAGTGCACATAAAACATCTGTTATTGTCTCATTTTTAAGAGAAAAAGAAAAAAAAATCAAATATATAGATACTATCATTTTGGCGCCAAATGTAAAAAAAAAAATCTGTCATAGGTTTGGAAATTGTAAAATATATGTTGTTTGAACGCCATGTTTCGCCGCTACCCGCTGGTGTTGATGGGTTTAGTTATCATAAGTATACGTTTCATTCGATTAGTGTCTTCTCAGCTGTGAACCGAACAACATCTATATATATTAGATTACTACGATATTTAAATATATATGAAAGTCTCATAAAGTCTTTATAATGTGATATAAAACCTGTTTATATTTAAATTATTAAGAATGGGAGGGTCGTACAGCACGGTGGTGATATATAAGAAATTATTGTTGTTCTTTGCGCGTCCGTTTCGTAAATGGCGTTTTGTTAAAAAGGGTATGTTTGATCTGCGCGTGTGGCCGGGGGTGGAGGGCAGCGACAGAACACCGGGGAAGGCTCCCGACCGGGGCAAGGAGCAGATGCAGAGACTGGCCAAGCTAGCTAAGAAACATAGGAACGGACACCTACCCAAAGTGAGTATTACTTTATTATTATATTGTATTTTATTATTCTAATAACTCTATAAAAATATATGTTTATTATAGATAACTAACTATGCCGCCCGGTTTTACTCGCCAATAATCATAATACTAAAGCCTTAACCTTTCTGAACCTGACCATCGTAATCACATAGAAATTTTCAAATCCATCTGTACTTTCGAAAATTAGCGCGTTTAAACAAACAAACTTTTCTTAGGTTTTCACGAGTACACATTTGAAATAAAACTATTTTTACAGATTGAAACTCGCGTATAATTTGGTTACATTTTGATTTTAACCCGACGTTTCATACACGACCCGATGATAGGCAAGTTCATGGGGAAAAATTATACACCAGAGGTGGCCATTCAATCTGACTCTAGCGAATTTTTTACTCCAATAATTTTTAGTAATATTTTGGAAGGGAAAAGATACCGATAATTTTTTCCTTGCCCGCGATCGACTGATTTAGGGGCCGCGATCGACGGGTCGACCTCCCCTGGCATAGACTATTAAGTGTTACGCAACTACGCTTAGTTCTCTTAAAAAATATTAAAATCCTTCATCATTACCACCATGTAGGACATGGGTACGATGACTTCTAGAGATTTTAGGCCACTATCTAATAAAAAAATACGTTTAGACTTCATAAGATTCAATATAAATTGTTTTTTCAAAAAAAGATCCAAGATAAAAATCCACTTATACTAATATTATTCAAAGATAACAAAACCAGCTTTTTTAAAATATTCTACATGTCTGTGTGTGTATGTGTGTGTGTGCTTTTATTTTTATTATCAATTATTGAATTTATATTGAATAAATTATATTCTTGTTTGTAAAATATCCTGATTCCTGACCTACTTTCATTCGAATAAAGTTAATTAAATTATTATTTTCATTAGGTTTTGATTTTTCACTTTAGGATAATTACGAGTGTGTCATCTTATAATACGTCGTCATAAGTCATCTTTCATTGAGGTTCCGTCGTTCAACAGATTATCCGACAGAAACAGACCGACAAAGATTAAAAAAATATATATTTTGGTATATGTACCGTTTTTAAATGCATAAGTAAAAAGGGGGAAATAATAATATTGAAAAACAGACACTGAAATTGTATTTATTTTTTATTAGATAACCAGGTTAAAAAAAATACAAAATTAATGGCATTCATACAATAAAAATAAAATAAAATAAAAAATTTGAATAAATAACATTAATTTATAGTTTCGATAAAACCAGATTTTTAAGTGCTTTTGAATAAGATCACACCGGTAGAAGTGTTAGGTATTACATGTTAGCTGTCTTCTGTATACTTATTTATTATTTCATAAGATCATTATCTAGACATATAAAATGAAGTCCCTCAGTCGCATCTGTCCGTGTGTATGAACTATATATTTGAATGAAAACCATAGAACAGATATCTGTTTGGTACTCTTCCATAAATATTGTTTAAGGTTTATTTATTTAATATAAATTTAATTAATAAATAATACATTTTATTTACAATATCTTAACTGGAATCTTAATAAATGTTAATATAATATTAACAAAAAATGTCACGGTTACCAAAAACTACGCGATCGGAGCTGCGGGCGGAAACTTATATGTATAAAAATTAAAATTTCTTTGTGTCTCGCTATGCCTATGTTTATTTGTCATTACCTTGCACATGGGTAGATCAAATAGCGGCGGCTGTTTATGAGGGTATTTGAACGATACCACAACTCCCGAACGTTCATTTTCTATAACTTCTGAACCGATTTCGACCGAATTTCTTTATTATTTGCGTGTGTAAATAAAACGTACAACAAATGTGCATTTTATGGCTTAGCTAAGCTTTCGAAATTTAGTACAAATAGTCTGGATTCTGGGATAGGACATAGTATATTTTCTAACAAACCACCACGCGGGCGATGTCGCGGGAATCTAGTATGACTAGGATAACAAACTGACTGACATTGATCGCTCAGTTTGTCAGTCAGGATATAAGTATTAGAGCACACAGCAGCCTAGCAACAGACAATCTTACATAAGGCCTGGATTTATAATATTATGAAGATGAATTTTTTTAGAAATCTATTCATTAACCGGCATGAAATGAACAAGGGAAGATTATATAAAATTTGTCAGTTTTGCAAAAATGGTTTTGGAGATAAAATTTAATATTGGAAGCTACCCTTTTTTATTATTAACGTATACGTATATATTTGTTCAAATTAACACCAAAAAAATTAAACTATTGAACTTTTGAAAGAATAAGATATTACATTTTTATACTATTAATAATCTCGTACCACCAAAAACAACGCCGCATTTAATCTTAGTATAATTTTATTAATATATTTCTATTACATTTATTTAATTAGTGACTTTATGAAAGTAAAATAAACAACTTGAGAATTTATTAGACTTTATTTCAAGAGCAACGATCCAACAGTCAATGGAGTTATTACCCTTGGCTACCGGTTTTCTCGTCGGCCTTTACGTTACTTTACAATAATTCAGTTCAAGGAATTACTAATCATTAGAATAAAAACCTCTAGTATATTAATAATTTAATTAGTAACGCCATTCAAGTCGCTGGTATTAATAACATCAGACAAAACTACCGATATCAGAAAAGTTTAGTCAATATGATAATCCCTTATCCACTTCAAGATTATCGAGTTCACTAAAGTTTAAACTTTAAAAATTATTTTTATTTAAATCTTTAAACATCTTAAGCTTATTATATTTAAATATATTGAATGAAAAATTAATATTACTAGGGGCGCAAGCAGACCCTCAATTTCGAATCCCTGCGCTCGCGAAACCTCGCGTTCCGTTTATATATTGAGCGAAGCAAGCAGTGGAAGAAGAAATCATTTATTGAAGCGCTCTTTAACACTAATGTAGATGCGATCATCGAGAAATTTATTTTAAATAGGTTTCCAGTCGTGTTATTTCCGTCTTAAATATTTAAAACATTTTTAACATTGCGGCTTATGGGGTTTTTTTTACGATTTTTTTTGTGGACATGCTTAACATGTGTGCAAAATTTCGTCTTGATCGGATGAGTCGTTTAGGCGCCAACCCCGGACATTCAATCAGAAAAGTCTCACATAGAGCGTTCCGCTCAACAAGCTGGACTCGAAACCGCGACTTCTATAGTTAGATAATATTGTATTATTAGATAATATGAATGATTTAAGAAGTAAGCAATTATATTTTATGTAACTTTGCATTGAATTAGTTAATATATGAAGAAAATATTTAAATATATTTTTAAGATAATCAATCGGTATATCGGGTGTTGTTAATTTTCAGGTAGATTGGCTGGACCGACTGACCTTTCGAGAAATAGAAATGATAAATGAAAAGGAAAAGAGAAACTCCAACTATATGTACCTTATGATAGAATTTCCGACTGTTCAAATAGATGGGATCAACGTAAGTAGAAGAGATTAACCAACAGACATATCATATAACTCTCTCACTTTTATATATTACATTACTTTGATAAAAAGACATATATTTTAAATTTGTGACTTCTGATCCATGAGTTTGCGTGCGTGCGTGCATGAGTGCGTGTTTAAGTTTCAGACCTACGACGAGGACAACTTGATAATAAGTCGTTGAATTCAAACAGTTTATTCACCTCAAATATAACAATATACTATAACTCACTATTACAACTTGAAGGTCTGTTTTATTGTCCAATTCACCTACACGGTTCATACAGACTGTTAGAAGAAAATAGTCTCTAATCGTATATTCTATACGGTCTATTATACCAACAGCACGCGGTAGTCTACTACGAGCAGGATGGAGATGAAATGTATCAATTCAGGGCACAGGCGGAGATTGTGACTGTGCCCGACTACGAAATACTACAGGTAAGATTGATCTCTTTGAATACTCTAACATATTATTCGATATGCATTGACTTTCTAACACCCCTTGCTCCGAAACCTATCGCTTTTTAGATTTTGGTATGTTAAAACTCTTTGATTATCTTTAAATGTTCTATAATACATAAATTCCGTTAATTTCAAATGATATAACTGCTCAGAATGGTCCCTCTTATCAGATTCAATTAACGATCAAATAATATCGTATAAATATATTTTTTATATTATCAAGTAAAAAAACAAATACTACGTTTATTTTACAATCGTAAATTTGTTAAATGTTCAATCGCAGGTCGCAGGTCACAAAATCATTTCCTTATCAACTTCATTTATATTTAAATACGGTCAGATCAATTCGTTATTATTAAATTTAAAATAATTCGTCTTTCTTATTAATGTTATTAGTTCAATTGATATGCTGTACGTGTGTTGTTTTAGTAATTTCTGTTGTGCAACTAAAGTGAGTGGAAATAAAATAACATTGTTTAATAAATATATTTTAAATAAAAGTCGTCCAAATACTGAACCTTGTGACACACTGCAGTTTCGGAAACAGGTTTATAATTATTTACTAATTAATTATTATATAAATATAGTTTTTCTTACATAAATTAAAAAAATATTTTTTACATTAATTAAATTATTTTAAAATAGTTTAGGAATTTAAAATTGAGCTATTCTGGTTATAATGTTAAATTTAATATTTAAACATGTTTAGCCACGTTAATTTTATTAAAAGCTTAATCTTCGGTTGCGGCAGATTTTTAACTTTATTCTTTACTACAGAGTTGGAAATATTCAGTAGAATTTTGAAATGACAGAGCGGCGGGTGAGATTTTTTAAACGAGGAAAGTTATAAAACATATATTTAATTATTTATTGGCTAAACTTATACATTATTTATTCATCAATACACTTTTCCTAAATAACGAAAACTATACACTACTGTTGAACGTGCATTACATTCGAGCCGAAATCTTTTTCACCACCGCTTTAAATATGAAGACTTCAAGTTAAATCAAAGTGCCCTCGTCACCCTTTCTAAATCCTTGAGCCGAGTTGAAGCTTATGCTGCCTACTGTGCCCTGTGCCTCAGGAGAACCTCGTGGAGAGCAAGCAGCACCGTCTGGCGCGCTCGCTGCGCTGCGCGGTGCCGGGGCGCGACGCCAAGCCGTCCGCCGCTGAGAGGGACCAGCTCGCCGCGCTGCTGGCCGCGCCCGCCGCACTGGCGCCACTGGCAGCAGACGACCAGGACCTGCTGTGGAAGTACCGGTACGCACACACACTGACACAGGCACACACACAACTACAGTAATGATATAAAAGATGGACCGTATAAAAAAAACTAAAGACACACACGTAAATTATTATATTTCAGATTCTATTTATCGTCTCACCGTCGAGCGCTCACCAAATTCTTAGCGTGCGTTAATTGGAATAGACCGGGTGAGATGCGAGTCTATGGTACTAAAATAATTAGTTGCTCTAAACTAACTCTAGTTATTCTAACGAAATTAACATTCTAGGAGAAGTAAGACAAGCATTGGCCATGATGAAGCAATGGGCGCCAATGGACGTGGAAGACGCTTTGGAATTATTAACCCCAAAATTCACACATCCAGCTGTTAGGAAGTAAGCTATTGATTAAAAGTAAAATAAATTTGAACTGTATTCACTATGACAGCAATATTAGCAGAGACTGAACCCGCGGTCCTCTACATACTTGGACGTTATTTATTCCAGATACGCAATATCCAGATTAAAGCAAGCTCCTGATGAGGATCTGCTTCTATACTTGTTGCAATTAGTTCAAGCTCTGAAATATGAAGACTTCAACGAGATAAATGACGGTAGACTCCTTGTTAACTATGAATTAATATAATTAAATATAAAACTAACAAAATAAAAGTTTTATAACTTTTCAGAATACTTGCGAGTTTGCGGTAAGGACGTAGCTGCGTATTCTGATTCCGAAGGAAAGTTATTGCAAAGTGGTCACAGAGGAAGCCAGGCCAGCTTGCTATCCACTTCCGGTGAGATATGTTCTAGTTATAATTTTAGCTTTACCACATTTACAATAAATAAAATTAGAGCATCATAAAAACATATATTTAACATTATAATCTAGCAGCGACACGATAGCTTAGCTTAATTAGTAGAGCGACGGGACGGTATCCCAGAGGTTCTACTCCTCATATCGAGGAATTTTCATTCTGTATTTCTTTAAATACATTAATAAGCTTAATATGGCTGTGTATATTTAGAGACAATTGTAAACATATAATCTAATCTAAATTCACTTGTCAAAAGTCACGATGGCTCAGTCGGTGGAGCGCCTTTACGCGCCAGTATGAGGGCAAGTTCTAGTAGTCTAGTCTTACTTGCTCAATATATTTCTAGAACTATTGCAAATATTCGCAGTGTTAACAACAAGTGAGATGACGTCATCGTCCATCAGTCGCCGCTCAGAGGTCGAGGAGTCCGTCGATGAAGTCGTGGGAGGGACTGAAGTCACCGACGATGAGGAATACGAGTGAGTTTTACAATTACAATTTAAACTAAGGCGTTGCAATGCTCTTAGAATAATTTCTTTCAAGTATAATAATGTAATATGCTTTCGATCCTTTCAAGTTCAGACAAATATGTGTTCCCTTCTTAGTGAATAAGAGGTTCGGTTTCACCAGAAAAAGTTTGTCATTACTATCTCTATAACAAAGAATACATTTAAGTCCTAAGATAAATCACAGACAGCCCTTATGCCAGTGATCTATTTAAAGAGTACAAAAAGCATTCCGAAAATTCTACCACTATAGCATTAAGATAAATGATCTGCCCTTATTTATATCCAGGAGTGAATAGATAAAGGAGTTCCCCAAGGTTCAATCTTGGGAACATTTCTGTTCCTTGAATATATCGTTGTCAGCCTAGCTTTGTAGACAAATATAATGAGATATTATTTTTGCTGTTTATATTTAATTAAAATTAAAATAAGTTTTTATATTTAAAGTACGGCGGTTCTTGATTTTGGGGATATTATATTTCCATACCTGTTGCTAAAATTGAAGCATACACACATATACAAGTTAAATCAATCAACTACCACCACCTCTTTTTTCCTCTATCAGCTCCGAGCCGTCTCGTCAGCCGAGCTTGGCGGGTTTCCTGATCTCCCGCGCGCGAGAAAACAGCGTGGTGGGCAACTATCTGTACTGGTACCTGGTGGTGGAGTGCGAGCCGGGCGCTGGCGCGGCGCACCGCGGGCGGTACCTCGCCGCCATGAAGACACTCAGCCACCACCTCGCTAAGGGTGAGTAGAGACAGCAGCGTGGTGGGCGACTACCTGTACCGGTACCTGATGGTGGAGTGCAAATCTAAAAATAAAATTATTTTTTTTGAAGTTCGAGTACCAATTTTCATTTTAAGTTTGTGGTTACCAAAAGCACTATATTTTCCAACTTAATTATTCACGAGCAAGAAACAAAACAGGTAACGCTGACCTTCAAAGAACCCGCTCGTTTCTGGCGAGGCAGCAGGTGTTCATAGACAAGCTGGTAAAGCTCGTTAAGACGGTGGCTCGCGAGAGCGGGAACAGGAACAAGAAGGCAGAACGACTGCAGCAGCTGCTCTCCGATCCCGACGCCTTTAAGTTCAACTTCACCAATTTCGAACCCATGCCCTTCCCACTGGACCCTAACGTTAATATCAAGGTTTGTATATTTGTAATATTTGTTGATGTTATTCCAATCAATAAAGAACAAAATCTTGACCAAACTTAAACATACCTGAATAGATGTCATAAAAATCACTTTCCGCTGCAGGGCATAGTGGCAAAGAAGGCGAGCCTCTTCAAGTCTGCTCTGATGCCGTGTAAACTAACGTTCCTCACGAGTGAGGGTATGGAGTACGAGGCCATCTTCAAACATGGAGACGACCTACGACAGGACCAACTCATACTTCAAATGATCACTCTTATGGATAAACTGCTCAGAAGGTAATGATTATGGATAGGATACTTTATGATATGTGTTAATTGAAAAGAGCAATTGATGTTCAAAAAATGGGAATTTTAGTTTTTATATAAATAATCAAGTAATAAGATAATCAAGATAATCTTCTATTTTCAGAGAAAACCTAGACCTCAAGCTAACCCCATACAAAGTTCTGGCGACCAGCTCCAAGCATGGCTTCTTACAGTTTATAGAGTCGGTGACCGTTGCTGAAGCCCTCGCCACGGAGGGCAGCATACTCAACTTCTTCAGGAAGCACAATCCTTGCGAGGGAGGACCCTACGGCATCAAACCAGACACCATGGACACTTATATACGTAGCTGCGCCGGATACTGCGTCATTACTTACTTGTTAGGTATTATATAAGTATTAATACAAAAAAACAAATTTAAATACTCACATTTACACAGTAATTTAGATTTCCTTTCGTTATTTTCCATCTAAAATATATTTTGTTTTTTTTTTTAAATCGCTACAAAAAGTTCATTTTTATTTTAAACTGTAAAATTGTCTTGAACTTGAAAAACTTATTTTCTGTTTAAACATCAGTATTTCTCAAGGTTCCATACTAAGACCACTAATGTTTTTAGCTTATATCAACAACTTGACTCGTAAAAGACTTGTTTGTGTAATATTAGTTTTCGATAAAAATTGCAAGTAATAAACAAATAAGCAAGACGTGTCCGGGTGTTCGCCGTAAATCACCTTTTTCTTGTTTACATCCAAGAGTTCCTTAGTATAGGATCACCGCCGGGGCGTCACGGTGAATGCTAACGCGATCCCATGGCATTCCACTAAGGTGATGAGGGGAACCGTTGGTTTTTTAGTGAGTAGCCTTAAAAATTGCAGCGTCCTCTATGCTGCCGGGTAGTCCCACACAACCCTCGGCCATCATCTTCTTGGCTGACGAGGAATCCGTAACGGATTTTACCAACGCACAAAAAAAGGATGCTTTCCAAGTCTCTTGCTCGTGTCCCAGGTGTGGGCGACCGTCACCTCGACAACCTGCTGCTGACGCGCTCGGGCGCGCTGTTCCACATTGACTTCGGCTATATCCTGGGCCGCGACCCCAAGCCGCTGCCACCGCCCATGAAACTCAGCAAGGAGATGGTGGAAGCCATGGGCGGCGTGCACTCCGACCACTACCACGCCTTCCGGAAGCTGTGTTACACCGCCTTCTTGCATCTACGAAGGTAATGATCCACCAGCTCCAGGTTACTCCGATTTTTTTTTAATAAGTTAGATATATGCAGCACCTTATAAATTATATGTTATTGTATTTTGTATTCTGTATTCCCATTTCAGACACGCCAATCTCGTGCTGAACTTGTTCTCCCTGATGGTAGACGCGTCGGTGCCCGATATCGCCCTGGAGCCCGATAAGGCTGTGAAGAAAGTACTCGACAAACTAAGGTACGTAAAGGAATACGACTATAATGATAATTACTTAAATTCAAAGACTAGAAATAATTAAATGAATCTTATTACTGTTTCAAATCCTTTGTTTCCAATAGGCCGCTGGTTCAAATCTGGCTCGCATCGATACATATTTCATTCTATACATATTTAATATCTTAGGATGTTTTATGGAAAAATAACAATTATGAATATAAATGTATTGTCCTGTATTATATAAATTATAAATAAGAAAACTCATGTTCAGTTTAATATATTAAGTCAAATCATTTTTTTTATTTTTCTCAGGCTGGACCTTGGAGATGAAGAAGCAGTTCATTACCTGCAGAACCTTCTAGACATGTCTGTCACTGCGGTGATGGCGGCACTTGTCGAGCAACTACACAAGTTTGCGCAGTACTGGCGCAAGTAGTTCATTGGTTGATGTAAAAACTCTCCCATCAGTCATTAGTTGACTCCATGGTACGATACATTGACACGTACAATCGGAAGTCACCATTGTTCGTTGCTATTTTGCTATTGGTCTATAATGTAGAGTTGAGAGTCAACCAATTGGAAATTTAGAAGATGAAACTTTTAGAATTTATTTTAAAATATCCTAAATGTTTGTCCATTATATAAATTGCTTTTTGACAAAGTCGATTGAAGAACGTCTGAGGTACCATTTTGCCAATTTCATTTATTTTTGCATATTTAAAAGTTCTAAATAGTAATATTACGTTTAATATAAATTCGCTGTGCGGCTCTAACATAAATGTTATGTCAACGTATACGTATACTTATTGGTCAATAAAGTAATTTTAATAATTTACGTCCTTTATAATACAAATAATATATAAATAATGATACGAGTTTATATTGGATACTGTTATCACCAGCCAAAATGTTACTACATAATATTTTTCTGTAATATTTAATATTTATGAAGCCGCACTGGCGTGTTTGGTCGTGCTTCGCAAGTACCGTTAACACGCGGGAGTGTTGAGCCCTACGGTAGTGAATATTTCAGTATTGCACAGTCTGTGTTAAAAGATTTCGCACATTTTTTTAGTTCTGATACATACCTATATAGATACTAAATAAAAAAAATTATTTCGTATAGATGCCGATTTAAAATGATTCCCCTATATTGTCAAAACAAGATTTATATAATGAGCTAAATATATACAAATTATTTTATCTATGATAAGCCATTTTATTATCCAATTCCTTAAGCACCAGGTCAACTAGGATAGTATAACGCATTGTGGGGTCTCTTAGTGTGCCAGTGTTCATATAGTTTTAAATTTCAAATTTTTGGGGTCAAATAGTGCACTATTGGATAATAAAGAAGCTTAAAAAATACAAGTGTAAACATTTTCGATGCAAAGATTCAAGAATAATATATAATTATAAAGTTGACAATATGTCTCAAGATGGTTAAAATATACTAAATGCAGCTACAAATGCAAAAATAAAAATGTATATTTAAAAAACTTTGCTTCTTTTGGTAAATAATTTTGATCACCTATAAAAGTATTCAATTAAAAAATATGTCAGTTACACTAATGTTTGTTGTCATAATTAATAATATATTTTAGGCCTTTATGAATTAATAACAGGCCAGAAGAGAGATGAGGAGTATATTTGTAATTTTTCACTGTGATATTTACAAATAAATTATTTTCTTAGTAATGTTATATTATTTATATATAAAGCTTATAGCTATATTATATTACATATTTGCTGAAATCAAATCACTTCCACTTGCAATGCAGTCACTGGCTATAATTATCTTACTTCCTGTCAGTGTTTGTATGACGTCACAGGCCGCAACTTCCGCATACGTCACCCCGCCTATCATAAAAACTAGTATTGTCCTTGGTTTCAAAGAAAACACTGATTTGCTATCACCCTTCAAGCTTTTCAGTAAAGTTTTAGCATCTCTGAACATAAATTGAAAACCATTCTTAAGATTCAAATTTGTTAAATTTTCGTTCAATGATTCCATAGGGTTTTTCATACCATCTAAGATATTTCCACCTATTTTGAGATCATTTAGTGCAGACAATTTAGTTAGAAGATCAGCAAAAGATTCTGATGTCAACAATGCATTGCACATAACTGCAATCAGAGGAACATATCCTCCATTGAAGACATAGCTTGGTGATTTTCCATTATCTGATTTAGATGGCAGTTGTTTCAATTTATTGGCTACAACCTGAAACTCATTCTGCCATTTCGGCAACCTATCGCTTAAAGTGCTTAGATTAGATAAAGACAATTTTGGACTAGATGGTTGAACAAGTAAACCAGCTGTAATTAAATTGTTAAATACATACAAAAACTTGTAGCCAAAAGCTAATAAATATTTATGCACTAGTGAGTTATATTCCTCATAAGACAAACCCTGTGTTAAACTTAACAAGCACATCATCCTCAGACTATTGAACATGTGAATATCTGTACCAAAATGTTCATCGATGTATGTAAAATTGCTTTTCTTATTTCTATTATTCAGCATATCAGTCTCACTGGATGTTAAATTTTCGAATTTGTTATTCATTTCTAATATTATAGTCTCACTTGCTAATACGTGGTTGACTAGATTCTGTTTGAAAAGAGTTACTTGTTGTAGTTTTGTTGCAACAAAATGCTTCATTTCTTGAATCCCCAGCGCCTTTATATCCTCATTCTTTAGAAGTTTGGCTTTAGAACTTAATACACTTAAAACTTCAGAGAAGTGCCGATGTTTTATTTCACTGTACAAGTTATCCAATGAACTGTCTAAACTCATGACAGTAGTGTTTGTTATTTTATCATTTGCTGGTGTAAAATTAATTTTGCTTTTCTTTAACTTAGTTTCATTTACATTCAATTCTAAATGTCCACAATTTATTTTAAAGATTTCACTTAGTAATCCACTGTAGGTAGCTGGTGTGAGCAAACTGGAAGTATAGTCCTGATCCCTGTCTATAACAATCACAGCCCCAATATCATTGGTGTCATTATTTATAAAATCTCTTGCATAACTCTCATTATATACTTCTAGTATGTCTAATACACTTGATGACAATTTTCCAAGTGACAGAATACATTTAGGGCGCCCAGTAACATGGAACAAACTCCACAAAGACATAGCTATACTTGATAGTAATGAATGATTTTGATCAACATATAATTGTTTGAAAAGGAATGGTAATTCTAAACTCAAAAGTTGATTATCCAGCTGCATCAATTCCCATGAAAATGAATGTAATTTTACAATTTCGTAGAGACCCTTATTTTCCAATATGGAATCATAGGTACTTAGAACTTTGGGCACTATAATAATATGGAAACACTTTGCATCAGCAAGAGCTATGTTTTGGCTGAGCTGAGATGAAATTTGGTCTAGGACACATTTATATTTTTTGATACAAGCTGGTATAAAGTAAACTCTGTTAGTATTTGTTGTTGTGCCCAGCTGAGGATCCATTTTATATATCTTTTCTATGCCATGTTGTCTGCAATATAATAATAAATAATATATTTATAAACAGCCAAAACAAAATAATAATGTAAATTACATCGAGAAATAAGATGTTATACCTCAGCCAAGTTACTCCACATATTCTTTCCAGCGGTTTTATAAGTGCAGGATCAATTATTAAATCAGATTTATCACCACATATACCTAATATTTGTTGTAACTTATGTTGCGAAATTTGACTCAAGGAAGCCAGTTTCAAGCCAAGTGGTTGATCCATTATTTATTCAATGCTTCAAAATCTTAACCGTTCATAATTTTATTTGATTTAGTATTTTAAATACTTAAACATAAAAATATTCTAAAATCTAAATAATCTATTTAAAATGTTGTTTACTATAATTCGTCTAGTTGACAGCAATTGACACTTTTGACTTTTCAGAGTTGTTATTTATAAAATTTCCAGTTTATTATCAGTATTTTATGTTTATTATCTACATTTTTGAAGCATTGCCATATAAAAGGACAAAAAAGACTATTTAATTTAATTGTTATATTTGAATTTGTATTGATTTTTTAAAAACTATTACTGTTAATTTATTTTTAAAAATTAATATTTAATTTTGAATAAGTTTTTCGTGTTACCTTGAGTCTTGACAGTAATTTCCGGTCATGCGTCTTCGAATTCACACTCGCAGTATCCTCCCCTCCTCCGCCTCTTTACCGCGGAGTATTTCTCGTCGTCGTAAAATTAAAATTTTGTGAAATGGCTGCGAGAATAATAAGAAAAATCGTAAGTTAGTAGATAGTGTCCAAATATTTCCTTTTTTACAATTGTGTGCATGTGTTCCCCTTGTTACTAATTTTCTGCTACGGCTCGTTTAATTTCTTTTGCCATCCAAAAATAGACATATAGTTATGTCGAAGAATTACATAAATTTTCTTTTGAAGCCTTTTCGTGAGAGTAAAGTTATAACAAGCTTACTGAAATTGCTCGAGTCGGGAACGAATAACCCTTCGGGAAGGGTTGGGAGTGTGAAAAATGAGGTTAACAATATTTTCAGTGTGCTTTTGTTGGATATACATCGTGTAGGTTATAGTGAATATTTTCTGGGTTTCGTTTAGGTTCCTGTTGGCAGAGCAGGCGCAGCTCAGTACAGTTCGGGAGTGCGGAAGGTGACTCTCATCCCTGGACACGGAATTGGACCAGAAATCACCGTAGCTGTTCAAAAGATTTTCGAAGCAGCTAAGGTGCCCATTGAATGGGATGAAGTAGACGTGACAGCTGTTAGAGTAAGTACACCTTAAAACACATTGACAAAAAACATGATAATTTCTATTATTTATAAACTACTAGTGTATTGGTATTAGTAGTAGTTGTAAACTGGATAAATATAAATATTAACAACAATATTACTCAATGTGTTAATGACACATACAACACTAAAATTTAAACACTGAACATTTGAAATTTAAGCACTGAACATAACACTAATGGAAAAATAATAGTGTACAATTTTTATTTGCTCAGGGTCCAGATGGCAAATTCGGAATCCCCCAAAAAGCAATTGACTCTGTTAATGCCAACAAAATAGGTCTAAAAGGCCCCCTTATGACCCCAGTGGGCAAGGGTTATCGTTCCCTGAACTTGGCTTTAAGGAAGGAGTTTGATCTTTATGCTAATGTACGGCCATGCAAAAGTTTGGATGGGTGAGTATCAATAAAAATAATTTTTACACAAGACGATAATTATGTGATTGAAAATTTTTTGTGTGTTGTTATTAATATATTAAACTTATAACTTAAAAGCTAGAGATTCCCTGAGAGATGTCTTTAAAGAAATTGGTGTTCTTATGGTCGTTTCTCAATACATATTTAATAACATTTTATTTGTACGTCACAATTTGGATACATATGTAAAAAACCGTGACAGACACGCTATAAATACTAGAAATAAAAAAAACAGAACAGCATTCCGAGCTGGTGGTAGCTTAAGGACGGACTGACTATACTAACATTTTTATAATGTAATAATTGACGATTCAAAAGTGCATGTAAATGCCTATTTGAATAAAGATATTTTGGATTTGAAGAATTTGAATTTAGAGTAAATTAACTTGCTATACATTTAATAACATAGTACTCGCACAAAAATTATTTTTGTGACATTAAAATTGTCTGCTAACAACAACACACAAAACAATCTATTTAAAAGCTTCTTAGAAATGAACCCCAATATTATTTATATTTGTTAAATTAATATAAATAGTTTTGTAATACAATTAGTTGATGATAAAGACAACCCAAAAAAAATTTAATTATTTTATAATTAATCTGTTAATTTTATCTACAGATTTTCTAATAATTTTGGAATTTCAATTATTTGCCTGACTCTTTAAAGTGTAGTAATGTTATAAAATAAATATATAATTTTTTTGGGTGGACACCTTATTTATATTCTTAGTATTTTATGCATATTTAATTTCATTCCTACATTTATCTATGTTTCTTCTGCATTAATGTTTTTTAATAACAATTTAGTAGTAAATAGAATAATGTAAAAAATATATATGGGAAGAATCAATAAAAAAAACAAATGTGTTTTAACTCTATCTATACCGGTTGCTTATAGGTAGTTAAAACACACGTCTGCAATGTCAATGAAGTAGGTAATATGATCATAAATATTAAATCATTGATAGTGTCACTTATATAACAAGTAATGTGATAATGCGGTGACACATACTTGAGTCCAGCTCTAACTAGTGTATCGGTTTCACGGTAAAGTATGATAAGTTATCAAATACTTGATTGAACAGGCCCAGGGTTGCTACTTTTGAATATATATTCAATTCAGTCATAAGATTAAATACATATTGATATATATTG
This sequence comes from Mechanitis mazaeus, assembly GCA_959347395.1. Classification (NCBI taxonomy): domain Eukaryota; kingdom Metazoa; phylum Arthropoda; class Insecta; order Lepidoptera; family Nymphalidae; genus Mechanitis; species Mechanitis mazaeus. The sequence goes on from OY365754.1 coordinate 12,602,597, forward strand.
TGTACTAACTTTTAAACTTTCGTGCTGCATAATATTATTATTTTATGAACGGGAATTAACGCGTGAAATAGGTAGTTCGAAACGTCAGGCAATTGAGAGCTATGTAACTACTTATTTCGCGCGTTAATTCCCGTTCATAAAATAATAATATGTTACGTATATACATATATGTGGGATTAAATAGTTTAGGATAATTCCATTTGTATAACAGGAAAAACATTGCGTAGTAAAATATTTGGCTATTAATTTAATTTATTCTATGATTTTGCCACTCATTGAAAATTTATATTATGGGGATAGTGAACAAAAATGTAAATATTAATTATTAATGAGGAGGTCTCCCTGATAGGGACTGGTTATCTGTATCATGAAAAAGGGAAATCCTCATAGAACATTTTATGTGACTGAAAAATTTTAATCAATCTTATCATGATAGATCTGACAGCTGAGTTAATGCTATCGGTAAATAAAGTATATTTGTCTGTGAGTGTTGATTGATGATAAATACTAATTCATGAAGATTTATATTATTCATAATTTCATTTAATATTTTCACTTTTACTTGACTATTATTTCGAAAAATAAAATAATATAAATTTTTTATTAATAATAATAATATTATAATTGTTGAACAGAGATTTTATATTCCCTATGAATCTTGGATTTTTAGCATGTTTGATTTTAAAATCAAAATAAATAATAACAAACATTTAAAATTAAAAATATAATGTCTTAATTATCATAAAAGCGACTTATATTAAAACATCGTCAAACTTTGTATTGCGTATATTAAAAATTGAAAAGGTTTCCTTACCATTAAGGTCCCATAAAATCGGGTTATATTGGTATATTGCTATATATAGATTTTGCATTTAAGGAAAAATCTAAAGAAATAATATGAATCCACAGCATCAAGACGCTATACGACAACGTGGACGTGGTGACGATCCGCGAGAACACGGAGGGAGAGTACTCTGGTATCGAGCACGAGATCGTAGACGGCGTGGTGCAGTCCATCAAGCTCATCACGGAGGAGGCCAGCAAGAGGGTCGCCGAGTTCGCTTTCATCTTCGCGAGGGACAACGGACGGAAGAAGGTCACCGCAGTGCACAAGGCCAACATTATGTGAGTGGGGGGAGTCGGACATTTAGGATGTACCTTGACGTTTTAAAACTTATTTGTTTTTATACATTTTACTCTTTACCACGGGCTCCTTTGAAGATTATATCATAGTATCGAATCCACTCGCAATTCCGCGATGTAATTTACGTCAAGATGACAATTTTATATTGTTATCTAATATGTTTTTGTTTTTATCTTATATAGGTTGAAAAGATAATTGTTTTATAAAAATCTAAATTACCTTTCTTTTGATAATTATGTAATTATGTTATCATAATTAAAGTAATTAAGTTTCAGTTAATTTGTATAACATTTTCTAATAAACTCCGCTACGATATAAGCATTACGTGTAGACTTATCGGTGTGACTTATCCGAAGGAAACATCGACCTCGCTATTGTCGCTATTAGCGCAAAAATGTATTACATAAATGGAAGCCCATTTATGTATATATTCAGTTAGCAATAGTTAGAATCTGTTAGTGAATTATATGACTGACAATAAATATAATTGTTTTTCTCAATAGATACAAAGAATTTAGGTAATTTTAAATTTAAAACATGCTGTAACAAGTGTTTTCAAAGTCATTGCTTTTTATATAAATTTTTGGTGTAAAGTAATCTTATAATTAAAAAACAAGTAGTATATTATAAAATTTGACTCACCCGTGAATCTTAAAGATAAAAAAATCGACTGTTTGTATCTGGATAAGTCGAAAGTAGACAAGTTTTTAATTGATATTGTAAAAGGTCAAGTTTGAACTTAAGAGCTAAGTCGTAAGATAAATTGTGTGTTCGCAGGCGCATGTCGGACGGGCTGTTCTTGCGCTGCTGCCGCGAGCTGGCCACGAAGTTCCCCGACATCCGCTTCGAGGAGCGCTACCTCGACACCGTGTGCCTCAACATGGTTCAAGACCCCTCCAAGTTCGACGTACTTGTACGTGTCCAGTACTAGATATTGTGTTGTAGTAGGCGTATGTGAGTGAGCGTGTACGTGCGAAGTAAAAGGACATCGTCTGCCCATGTATCGGTCTCATTGTTAACTCCTCGTGTCGCAGGTGATGCCCAACCTGTACGGTGACATAATGTCAGACATGTGTTCCGGTCTGGTGGGCGGCCTGGGACTCACCCCGTCCGGAAACATCGGCAAGAATGGAGCCCTGTTCGAGTCCGTGAGTATACGCACTTATACTGAACGATGTGAGCCGATTAAAGGATTCGTAGTAATTTTCTGTTACAATTTTTAATCATTCCAACAAATATTTGTATATAATTATCCGGAGGTACTGACGGAAATATATATATCGGCATTTGCACCACTTGCTTCGAACCCATTCGGGCTGGAGTCGTTGCGTGAACTTTATGCCGGCCGGATAATAATATACAATAATATCATCAAAGATAATTATACATAGTAGTGTAATTATAGATTATACAGATTACGATACATAAATACACAAAAAAAACAATGTGTCTTTGGAATCGAAGCCGATATCCGTCGATCGCTAACGTATCGTTGGGAGTAGTTTTATTATTTCTATTTCATTTGTTACTATAACTTGCACCACTTCCGAAACTATTGCAATTATAATCATAATCCTGTATATTGAAATACTAATAAGCTTCCAAATTATCATAGATTCTATTTATTGTAAGTATGTCTCATAGTAAAAAAGTAAAGATATATAAAAATAACAATTTATATATTAAAATCATCAGATTATTGTGAAATATACAAATTTAAATTATTCAATTGGACTATAAATACATATATGCAATATATAATAAAATTTATTACATTAAAATAGGGCAAGTGCATATATCTTTATCATAAAAATTTGATATAAAAAATACTTGAAAAGTGCAAAAAAACAGACAACTGTGAAATATTCTTGTACCAATCAAGCAGCAATCTGGGAAATGTAAGTTTGATCTCCAAATATAGAGATTGTAAACTAACAGACAATGGGTTTTGTTGCCTACTAATATTTTCTGCTACATGTGGTGATTGTATATAAAAAAATGTATATGTGTGTTTTATTAACATTACAAATATTACAATTCAGCCTATACATGGACTAGCATTGTCTCTTCCTCTTACAGAACGGTGCCTTGATATGTTATTCATTATTATATGATTCCATACTATATCATGCATATTACAAATCAAAATTAATTTATTTACAATATTCATACTACATACTCTATAATTATCAGAACCGTTTACAAGTTAAACCATTATTTCATCTAAATATCTTAGATTAGAGATATGTCTAATACACTTACAGGTTTCCAAATAAAAGTTCCTATAATGATATAATAGAAGCCTTCTTAAGTATTCTACTAATATAAAATAACTTATTACAACCTATTATAATACACAATTAATTCCAAAAAAAAAATTTATTTTATTTTATTTTAACCTCTTTTTTAAATCTACTTAAAAATAATTCATTTTACAATTTATATATCTTTACAAATGTATAGCATGTATAGTAAATAAAAATAACCATAAATAATGTGTTATGTTTAAGCACATCGGTGTATGTGAATGTTCTGAGTCCTTACACTCACACTCTTGTGGTTTGAACATTTAATCAAAGAATTTTATTTATATGTACTACATATTATATCTACAATCTATGCAATCTCAATGAATTCCCTGTTCAAACCACTAACACTATTTATACTAACCGACTAACCCCTACAGGTGCATGGCACAGCCCCAGCCATTGCTGGCCAGGACAAGGCCAACCCCACAGCTCTACTTCTCTCTGGTGTCATGATGCTTCGCTACATGAAGTTATTGGACATAGCTAACAGGATTGAATCCGCATGCTTCACAGTCCTGAAGGAAGGAAGAGTGTTGACTGAGGACCTGGGCGGGAACAGTTCTTGTACGGAATACACCAATGAAATTATTAAGCATTTGAATTAAATTACGGGTTGATACAGGGTCATTGACATCTGAACACGTTCTTTGGTGTAATTATATTAAGTACCCCACAGTAGTTAGTATAATAGAACAATTGTTGATTATGACATTAAATTATTTGTGATTGAACTTGGTCTGTAGTTGTGATAAGATGCATTCCGTTTGGGAAAGATCTGTTTAAAAAACATTTTTATAAATTATAAGAACAAGCTTTTAGAAATAATTTTTCGTATGATAAGTAAAGATTGCAAAAAATTTTAATTAACTTTTGGTAGCTGGATTAGTGAAGTTAATTTATCACAATGAAATTATATAAATATTTTTTGTCAAGTACAAACAATGAAATGAGATTGTCAAAGTATTTATTTTTAAGTTATTTATTGTGTTACCATTACGATTAACCTTAGTGGCTGTTTAGTTAAAATATTACTTAATAGAAACAAGACAATAATGCCATTGTTCCCAAATCAGTATTATTTTAAGGTGGCAAGTTGTATTCTAGAATTAATACTTTTCACCCTTGCCCATTTCAGGTCCGCTTGATTACTTAAAAACTACTTGTCTATAATATTACTACAATACCACCTATTTTAAAATTATTTTAATTATTAACAATGTATTACTTTGTAATTTCAATCAATATTTATTTTATATTTATTGTTCTGTCCTATCCTGTCTTGTCTTGTATGCTAATTATCTATATCTGATACAAAAAAAATCCAAACAGATAATTCTCTCATATACTTACTGCCAGATAATATCAGTATCATCTGTCAGATAATAGTATTAGTATTGTTTTTTAGTTCCTTTATTTGTGATGCAGTTTATATTTAATGCATTTAGTAGCTAATGTACTGTACAATTTATTTGATTTATCATGTGATAACCATTATGATATATTGTATTTTAAGTTTAAGATGTCCTTAATGTCGGATTTAATCTGAATTAGAATATTACAAAGTACATTCCAATTTATTTATATCCAATAAATGATTTGTTGCATACAAATAAAATGGTTGAATGAAAGGTGTATTTTTATTTACTCTATTTTTCTGTTTCACCATTTAATGCTCACTTGTTCACGTGTGAACGTGTGTTCCTAGAGCGTATCTTGAACATGAAACAGAGCTGGTATTAATTTTGAACGACAAACCGCTCGGTATATAACTACATAAAAGATACCAAAAATAAAACCTATATATCGATTATTGTAATTATTGATACATACTGATAAAGGTAATCCGTAATCCGAAATATAAAATATTAATATCAAGAACCAGTTTTACACATGTATGTAATGATGTTATAATGTTATGAGGTTACAAAAATCAATTAAAGACTTAAAAAAAGAATTAAATATATGTTTATTTTGTACTTGTTCCTAGGTGCACGGAACAGCTCCGGACATCGCTGGTAAAGACCTGGCCAATCCCACTGCCCTGCTTCTATCTGCTATCATGATGTTACGGCATTTACAGCTTAATGACCACGCAGATAGAGTTCAAAATGCCTGCTACACAACCCTACGCGAAGGAAAATCCCTTACCGGTGACCTAGGAGGCACTGGAAAATGCAGCGAATACACAAACGCCATTATTTCAAAATTAAACTAAATGTGTATTTGCGCGGGAATTTTGCTTTTCTGCTAGTTATGGACTTAGATCATTGCCAGTCAAAAATGTGACATTTTTATTGGCTGTATAGTATTATTTATTTCCGTAGATTTATTTCCTGCAGCGATAGAGTTATCAGAAAAATATAATAATATATCATTGTTATACCAAAGTGAACATGTTAATTAATTCATACATTACACAACTTTCAGCCTTATATGAATTTATATTATAAATATTTTTTATTTATTTATCTAAATCTTCTTTATACTTCATAATTATTAATTGTTAAACAATGTGTAGACGAAGTTCATTTAATAAAATTTATGAAATATAAGTTCCCTGTTTTTTATTTTAGAATATTAACAGAAAATTGCAAACTTACTTTTTATAGTTTTTATAATTTAATCATTGCCTATTATTCATGGAGTTGTATTTTTTGTTACATAAAACCTCTGCCAAGGTAATAAATTAAAATCTACTATTTGTTTAAGTTTTATTATTGACAAGTTGCTACTCGTGACCTAGATCACGTGTTCTACAGTATGATGTTATAAGTTCAGATTTATACTCAACTCTTATACAAAAATATATAAGAATGAAAATATATAAATGGGTTTTGGATAATAAGTATGTATGGACTAATCACAATTTTTATTCTTTGTTATATAAATTTTTGTTCACTAATAAAACTTTAAAATAATACAAGGATAATATGGCGATTAATGTAAATTGATAACATGAAGACATATGTAATGTAAGTCAATAAATATTTTGCCATCGTGAATGTCTGTTGGAACTTACTCTCGTAATAGAACACCTTAACATTTTCAGAGATAACAACAGCTCGTAGAGATAATTGCCACAGACATGAGAAGATTTAGCGACAGAAGCTTAGTGGGATTGTCTTTAATTTATATTCTAAAATTTATACTAAAAACCTAATTTACATTTCAGTGCCATTCTTCATGTTGCATCATCCTCTAAATATTAGAAAATACTGTAGTATCTGTTAGCACAATCTTTCTTTAATTACTTTTCTCAATTTATTGAAAGCTAATACTTATGCTGTTGGGAGCTTTTTGAAAAAGAGTATACGTAGCCCCATTATAGAAATACAAATTTTTTGAGTCGATTGACATAATGATGACCGTCAATTATTTAGATCACTATTTATAATATTTAAAAAAAAAAAATATCTAAAAAATTTGAATCGAAAGAAAAATCAAAAAAGAAAATGTAAAACATTTCATAACGTATTTTATAACGAAGTATTTTCATTTGTATTTCTTGTGTCATCTATGGTTATCAAACATCATATTTGATAATGACAAATGACAAGTGACATGAATACAGCGTGTTGTTTACAAAATTATAACCCTATTCTCATGAAAAATTTAAAAAAATAAACGTGTGAATTGTGAAGTACATGTATATTATTTTATTAATCTAAATGGTGAAACTCGTAAGTATTTTTTGTATAGAAAGCAATTTAGAATATCAAATTGTTCATTACAAAGTTAGTTTTGTGTGATTATGATCCAACTTGTTTAAGGAAATGAGGAATTCCATCTCAGAGGAAGAAGGGGAATCAAATATTCTCAATCAGAATGGAAAAAGACCAGGGTCCGAAGTTAAAGGCATAAAGCGCCTTAAAACAAAGAGTTTATATCGACAACCTACAGCAAACGAACTGAATCGGCTCCAAGAAACGGAACAGCTCTTTAATTCAAATTTGTTTCGACTTCAAATTGAGGAAGTGCTGGAAGAAGTCAAGGTGAAAGAAAAAACAGTAAAACGATTTCAAGAATGGTTTACTCATTTCAAAACATATTTAAATACCGTTCCCAACGACGATACAGAATACGACCTAACTGAAAAAACCTTTGTAAAGAAGTTAAAAGTTAAACTACCAATATGTAGTCAGGTAGAAAAAACAAAAGTTATGTTCAAATTTTATAAATTTGAAGATGTTATTATAGTTGGCTCCTATGCCCTAGGGTGCAGTATCAATTCAAAATTAATGATTGATTTGCAAATTAATGTTCCAGCTGCGACATATACTAAGAATGATTCTGTCAACTATAGGTATCACAAGAAACGTGCAGCTTATCTAGCGTATATTGCATCTCATTTAAGTAAATCTGAAATTATTGAAGATATTAAATATACTTATTTGAACAGCGAAACAAAGCCAATTATAACATTAAAGCCAAGTGGAAAACTAGGTAATAATGTATCTGTCTCTCTTAACCTGTCATGTGATGCAGAGGCTTACAAACTTCATAGATTTGCCCCTAGTCGTAATAATTTACGAGAATCGTGGCTATTCATGTCCAATAATCAGGACAGTTCAGATATTGGTTCACCAACTCCACACTACAACAGTAGCGTCCTCAGCGACCTTACTGCCACTACTAACCAAGATTTCTTAAAGGAAATTCTTCTAAATAATGAGAATTTAAAGCAAGCTGTAGTTTTACTGAAGATTTGGGTGAGACAGAGGAAGCTAAGAGTGTCTGGTCATGTAATAAGCATGCTAGTGGCATATTTTGTTCAAACAAAGAGAGTTAACAATATAATGAGCAGCTATCAAATTGTAAGAAATGTTTGGATTGCTTTAAGTGAGTATTTTATCATTGTGAAGAATATTATAAATAATATTGAATAGAGTTTCTTGTCAATCATTTCTTAATGCACATAATATATTTTTTTAATTAATTTTTTTCTTGATATATGGAGTAGGTGAAAAAGGATTTCCAAAGTTATCAACTAATTATTGAGTTTTGTATTACAGAATTATCAGAATTAGATCAAAAAGGTATTACCCTCAGCAAACATCAAGAAGTACCGTTAGAGGAGTTTCACAAACACTTCTCAATAGTGTTCTTAGATAGGACAGGTCATTACAATATTTGCTGGGAAATGTGCAAAGGAACTTATTATGCTTTGAGGAGAGAGTGTGCTTTGGCTATTGAAATGCTGGATAATGTACAGATAAACAGTTTTATGCCTTTGTTCATGACTCCCGTCACCATGTTAATGCAGTTTGACCATATAATCAGGTATACATTTGTCTATATAGATGTTACATTTTTGTCTTTGGCTATATCATGATAGATAATAGTCATAGATTATTATTAATTTTTTATGATCTTTCTTATGATGTAATTTATGTAAATATTTTTTTTAATCTGGATGTCTGTGAAAAGTATTTACTGTATTATTTTTGTATTGCAGTTTTAAAAACTTAAAACAAGTTAAAGAATCTGTCTTATCAAGAACTCCAAAGGCCCCAAAATTGAACTATGGTTTGGATCATTTAGCTCTGGTGACGGACACCTTATATGATTTACTACATAAAGGCCTTGCAAACAGGGTAGTCTTGATTTTACAAGTTGTTGAAAATGAATTCTCCTGGTCTATCAAAAAGACCTTGGAGAAAGCAAAACAAGATGGGTAAGAAAAGATATATATATATATATATATATATATATATATATATATATACTAATAATTTAATTAAATCAATAAAATTTTTACCATAATTAAATTATGAATATCTCAATTGTGATATGAATAATACAAAATCGACACATTTTTATTAATGATTTATAAATTCGTTTCAATATGAGAATTATAAATAGATTGTCTTTTTTCAGATATAAAGAGAAGGTATCGTTTGGATTAATATTGAATTCCGACATGTTGTCGAGTGTAGTGGACCGAGGTCCGGCGGCCAATTTGCCCGATGCCGAGGAGTTTAGGTAAAACACATATATACGGACTGTATAATGTTCATACAATATTTTCGTTTATGGAAGAAAACTTATCTAATCGGTAATCATATGTTAACCTTCCTCTCTCAGGGAATTTTGGGGAGCGAAGTCCGAGCTGCGTCGCTTTCAGGACGGCTCGATCACGGAGGCCTGCGTGTGGGAGGGCGCGGGTCTCACTATACCCAAGCAGATCGTGGACTACCTGTTGCACTTAAAGTATGGTGAGTACTATGATTCCTCCGTTTTATAATTTCTACCCTTGGTTAGCAAAATAGCGACATCATGTTCAATAGGAGTATGACAATAATAATTTGCAGGCGTCCTCCCCGGGCGTGTGTTCCACTGGTGGTGTGAGGTGTCGTCGCTGTGTGCAGACGCAGCTTCCTGCGCCACTCGCGTGCGCGCGGCGGCGGCGGAGCTGCGCGCGCTGCTCACTGAGCTGGGCGGCGCCGCGGGGGGACTGCCGCTGGGGATCAGCGCAGTGCAAGGTAGGGGTGACACTGGGTTTATAGTGTTGGCCTGTGTGATGCTGGCTTTATAGTGTTGGCCTGTGTGATGCTGGCTTTATAGTGTTGGCCTGTGTGATGCTGGCTTTATAGTGTTGGCCTGTGTGATGCTGGCTTTATAGTGTTGGCCTGTGTGATGCTGGCTTTATAGGGCAGGTCTATGTGAAGCTCGTACCTCGTTTAAGATTAAACCACTTTAATTCTGCCTGTAATGAATGATAATTTTTTTAGAATTGTGAAACAATTTACAAATTAGTTAATTAGTCCAAAAATTCAAGTTTTTTAAAAATGAAAAATAAATCTTCGGGCTTTATAACTGCGGGTGTAGATAACGATTAGTACATTATATCGGGTAATTATTATAATCGAATACTATTTCGATCCCCAGGCGTGTCTCCCGTGTTCAGCTCCACGGAACCTCTCCCGACGGCGAGCGGATGCGAGCGTAACCCGCGGCGCAAGGGGGACGCCTGTCTCGTCAAACAGGCGGGCGACTTTAGACTGCCGCCTTATGTGCCGGCTAATAAAATTATCATTGAACTTGGTTAGTGTTATTATAATAAATGTGAGTATTACAAAATAAAAAAAAAACTATTCAAAATTACTTTTTCCAGGTCACAGTGGTAAATGGCCGGGAGATTTACGGGCGTTCCGGTGCCTCAAAGCTGCATTTCACCTTCAGATAGCAGAGAAACTGAAAACTAATTACTCTCTCCCCACTCAGGCCTATCCGAACCACGTGGATGTGCTCAAGGACGGTCTAGTATTTAGGCTTCAGATCGCTCATCCTAAGGAGATAACTCTGCTACGACGAGAGGTGATAAAGGGTGTTGTGAAATTTAAAGAAACCGAAGAAAGTATCCAATTGTACTGCGATACTGTTTTAATGCCCAGGCTGAGGGGAGCCCTCCACGGGTGTGTACATGATACAAATAATTATTTAACTAAATATATATCTTTTAAATCTCGAATTTTGTCAATTAAGTAAATATTATTTATCCTATAGCCTACATGTACACTGCATTAACAGCTGTATATCTATTCATGCTAGCGAATAACAGATATTATAAAGGGAATTGGCATCCAGTTTTATTATTAATTTTAGAATTATTAAATTTCAGTCTAGATCAAAGATACCCTGCCTTCTCCCCCGCGGTGTGTTTGTTGAAGCGCTGGTTGTCGTCTCAGCTGGTGTCCCTCCCGGCGGCCCTGCCCGCGCTGCTGGTGTCTCACGTGCTGTGTGTCGGGGGGGTGAGTGGAGGGGCGGCGGCCTCCCCCGGGCGCGCGCTGGCCGCCGCCCTGCGCCTGCTGGCCTCCACCGCCTGGGGGACAGACGCACTCGTAGTCGACTTCAACGGGGATATGACGCGTGAGACGATCATGTTTAATCCAAATATTCATATCGTAATGTTTTCGAGACCGTTTAGTATTAGTCTCATAGAATTGATTGTCCTTTTGTCTAAATGGACCTGATTACTGATTCAAAAGGACAGGGTTAGATTGCCACACTGGACAATTCTTTTGTCTGATCTACTAGTTGTTGTTCCGCGGATGACTGATTTTGTGCTCAACAATTAAAAAAAATGATTTTCATGGTATTTTCATATTTCCTCAGGCGAACAAATCTCTTCCATCGAGGAGCAGTACCGCGCCATGTCCCCCCGGCCGCACGTGTTCATCGCCACGCCGCTGGACGGCGACTGTCCCTCCCCCTGGACCCGCGGCCTCACGCCGCAGATGACGTCACGCGCTTGCGCACTGGCGCGCGCCGCCATCAGCTACTTGGAGCAGGCGCTGGAGCACATGAAGGAAGACATTATGGTCTGTAACGTGAGGTTTCGTGCGTGTTCTGAAAATCATAAATCAAGTAAAGATACATTTTACCTGTCAAACCCGCAGGAAATCTTCATTCCCTCTCTGGTGGGGTACGACGTTATCATCCACCTGCATCCCTTCATGGTGCCTCACTACAAAGAGCGCGTTCTGGCCCCCCGGCATGCCCCCCGCAAGCACACGGATTTATCTACCAATCTGGATGAATGCATACCAGTTGTTGAGTTCAATCCGGTGAAAATGTATTTGGATGAATTGAGAGTGAGTATTCTTTACGTGTAAGTGAGCTCAGTATATCGGAGAAAAGTAGCTATTATAGCAACACTTCTTTAGTGAGCAATACATATAAGTTTCCAGAATAATATTGTATAACAGACATTATATTGATCCGTTCTTGTAGTATGTTACAATTCAGATATTACTTATAATTATATATTTTTTTTGTTATCAGACAAGTTATTAGAGAAAATCCATAGATAATTTAATTTCTTGCTGGTTTTTTTACTGATTTACTCTTTGTAACAGTGCAGCTAAAGTCTGACGTTTCATGAGAGCAATATAGGCCTGTTTGAAATAAATAACCATAACTTTGATATTGGATTGTAATATACATGTTTATTTTTCTACATACTTCTTACATTATTACTATTGATTTGTCATTTAGTTGATAATATCATTTTCAGGGCAAACTTTTTTAAGAAAACTATTTATTTCAAGATAAGAGTAATTGTAAAGTAGTTACACTATTAGAATAAAATTTAATATTAAACCTGGTATAAAGTAAAATAAAAAAAAATAACACGTTTAAAAATTACTTATAATTTTAGTTTTACGTTTCAAAATCTTATAAATTAAAATTAATTATAAGCAAGTAAACAAAAAGTTTATTATTTTATCGAGTTCAAAACGCGACGTAGTATGAACTGAAGTCATAATAGAGATATGACCTTTGTATTCCATACAGCTGATACATATTTATAGCCTATTTATTACATCGCCGTTTGATTATTATTAGAATAATAAAAAAACTAAATTTTTATTTTAATCATTTAATAATAATGTTTTATATACGAAAATAATAGATATCGCTAAGCTAGTAAGTGATGTCACTTATGTATGTTTTAAGATGTCAAAATGATTTGCCGCCATTATTGTTATTATGCCGTCATTATGTAATAACGTCATATATAATAGGTGTAATAATAAGAAATTACAGAAAAAAGTCTTCGTATCCCTGAATTGTCAAAGTAAAATATAAAGAATCATTTTCCCAGACCTAATATGTATGTAACGCAGGAGGCGTACGACGATTTCGCGCTGTTCTTCAACGACTCGTACGGCGGTGACGTCATCGCTGTACTGTGGCGTCCCGAGACGACACGCTCGCTAGAGGTCATTATTTATATTTATGATATGAGTTTTGTTGTTTATCTTTGTGCATTAATTGAGTAAACATGACTTTTATAATATTATCTTATAAGTGTCAAGGAAGTCTAATTTTTATTGTCAAAAAATTTATATCGCAAATCTTTAATCATTAATCATATATTTTTAGATATTAAATGCGAGCGCCTTGAAACCTGTGACAGTGAATGGTGTGACCGAGTACAAAGTTAATAAAGAAGCTTTAGTAGAAGATTTTAAAATACTCGGGAAGGGACTAGTTAAGGATATTGTTGTTAATAGTTACTAAAATAAATATAATCATAATATTGAACTGTTCATTTTATTTTTGCAATCCTCGTACATATTGTGAGTTTCAATATTTATTTTGAGGTCTAACTATCAAGAGACCGGAGTATAAATTAAACAGTTACGCAAAAAAACAACTTTTATCATCTTGTCTTTGTACACATATAATAATAATAATAATATATTTTCAACTATGTGATTTATCATTTCCTTCACAAAGTACTTTTTGATAAATTATCAGGTTTTTTAAACAATAAAACTTTATTAACTTTAAAAAAATATCGTATTACGTAATTGTCAAGCGTATTAAATTTATGTTTCCATTTGATTTAAAACATTTTCAAGCTCTAACAAAGAAGAGTAGTGTATCCAGAGGCGCAGGGAAATCCCTTATCCACTCTCCTCCCATGAATTTTCTTGAGGGATCGCCCAGAGCCAGCCAGTTTCCGGCTGGCAGGTAAACGTCACGCTGCCGAACTCCCTTTTCCACAACTGGTGCCACTAGGATATCCTCGCCTAGCAGATACTCTGTATTAAATTAAAATCATTATTAAGTTCAATTAGGTAAGCTTTGTATGAATCTGATGTAGCATGAGGCTCACCGTCCCAAATCTCTTGCGCGGTGGAGTCCTTTGGCGCTATCCACCACAGCGGTGGGTTGACAGGAGCGCCCTTGCTAACGGCACGACGGCACGCTGCAATTACTCTCGGTGCGTATTGTGCGTGAAGATCGACGAACTTTTTGCTGATTGCGACCGTCTGCAGAAAAAATGTTACGGAATTCTTTTAACGATAAGATTTAAAAATAACAATTTCTTTGTTAAAACTAACCTCGTTGTCGAAGTCCCACGGCACGTAAGAAAATTGAAGGCTGGGCATAAAGGTGGTGGCTTGCAGCCATCGTATGAATAGTTCCTTATCCGGTGGACCGTCGTAGCCGTTTCCTCCGATCATGTCAGGAAGCACGAATGGATAACCGTTAATGTTCATTTGCAGCATCGTGGTGATGAGAGTCGGGAGCCCGTTCTCGAACGTCCAGTAAGAATCTTTGTCGATAATGCGTACGAATATAGGAAGTTCTTGCGTTCTGAAAAGTTTTGGCTTATGAGAATCAATCTAGATGGTTTATAAATTAAAGTAGTAAATAATATATAAGTCTTAATATTACCCATAACCAGCTCGTACTTCCACTAAATCTCCAAACTGAGCTACTGCCTTAACATAGTCAGCAGTGATGCTGACAGGTTGTTCCAGTAAGTTACCTTCTAAAACTGGAACCTAAAATTTGAGAAAGCCGGTAGGATTATAAAATTGTGTATTGTTAAAAACAGATAATTTATAACAATTTGAAATGGTTTTTAAATATAATTATAATGTTTTGGATTACCTGCGGAGACCAACTTGACTCTCCAGCGTCAAACTTAAAGCTATCGATGCCGTAAATCTCTTGAAGTAGCTTGAGTCTATCGATGTACCACTGACGAGCTTCTGGTTTTGTAAAATCTATATACCCAGCTGTTGTCCCGTTGTCATTCCACCAGCTAGTTTCTACTGAGCCAGACTCCGAGAATACCAAGTACCTATAACAAATTATTAACTAAATATACATACGGTAAATAATAAGAACAAAGTCAGATACAAATTTTGAATTTATATAAGCAACAATCAGATCGTCTTACTTTTTATTTTTTGCTTCAGTATACCAAGGCTCACAGCCCTTATTTACAAATGGATGCGTCCAAATGGTTACGCGAAAGCCTTTTTTTTTCAATATATCAACGGTGTTTTTCATGTCTGGAAAACGCTGAGTGTCAACGGTCTGACTGCCATAGCATACTTCCCATAAGTCATCAATTTCCAGCTGACTATTGGGGAAACCATATCCAACAATTTCATCTGCAAATTGCAGCACAACGTCGTGATTTACATCACGCTTATAGCGAGCCCAAGTGGACCAGACTGGGTACGTCAACATTCTCTCATCAGGATATCCAGTGGGTTTCTTTAAAATTGTATCCACAGCATATTCATGAGCCTGCCTAACATCACCGAATATTCCAATTACATAATCTAAATCATTGCGATCTCGTTTTGTTGTATAGGGTGGTTTAACTTCCGCTATAAAACATACTGAGTTTCTTATGGCGTTGTTTTGGTCGACAAATAGGGGAACTTTTTTGTCAAAGAAGAAAAATATTCCACTTGAGCTTAACCAATAAGGCTCGGCTATGCCGCAGTTATCCGCTTCTTTGGTTATATAGGAATATTCAGGTAGGACGAGTTTTTCAATAGGCCAAAATTGACGCTTTTGTTGAGGTCCTCCATACCAATGATCAGAATCTGAAAAAGTGTAACATTTAAAAAATAAATTACCTTGTATCTTTCCCCTTACCCCTAATTTTTATGCTAATAAAAAATATATATAAAAAACATACCCAAACGAAAACAGTCTGCTAAGCGCACGTTGTTTGGCGCTTGCCAGTGCACACCGATAATGACGCCTCTGCTGGATCCTTGAGCTTCCCTAGCTGTTATACTGACAGAGATGTTATGTACAAACTTGATGTCAATTTTGTTTGTCGATGGAACAAGTTCCTTTACTGCGCCCACCGCGTGTCCTATGACTGCTATTATGGTGAACCTACCCTCTGGTAAAAAATAAACAGAAATCGAAACAATCTTTTATAGAGATTAAATAATTCGGTCTACTTTTTCATCACCTTTTTCAGTGATGATATTAATACCACCGCTAGGGTCGTTGTTTAGTCGTATTCGAAGATCCGGTTGACTTATGAGGGTCACGTTGACTGCCAACCCACATATAGACACCGCTGCAAGCACTGAGACAAATAGGTGTATTTATATATAATTCATTTTAATATTTTGAATATTAGAAAATGTTTCTTTAGTATCTTTGAATGGAAGTAAGAATAGACTCACCAATCAGCGAGCGCATCATAATGACTTACACTGTGCTCTGTTTATCTTGTAAGTATTATTGCAGTTTTATGTATTATCTTCATGGCATTTAAATGATGAGGTACATTGCTCATTGACGGGATATATTATTGATATTATATTCTTATTGACTGAGATTTTTTATTTGAACAATTCTATTGTATAGGTACATACAAGATCTCAAAATAGGTTGAAAAGTACGTAATAATTACTACGTAATAATAGTAGTCAGCTAGTGTGTAAATGCCTTATTTCTGAATTGATAGCATTATAATGCAAAGAAAAACCCGGCTCTCCTGTAGACTTTCGAGTGGCGCTTTCAATGCATAAACACTTGTAAAATATGATAAGTATACTTATTTAGATTAAGAATTAACAAAATGTAATAACAAAAAAAGATTTTTTACGCCTTCGACTTACTAAGAGTAATTAATAAACAATATTGTTATAAATAATCAGTGTAATATTTTTTGTTTGTTTCTTAACGAGCAGACTGTTTTCTTCATTGCATTGTGCTGTCATCTAAAATCAGCAAAAATTAATATTTGTATACAATACGCTATGTAATTCTCAAGTCCGTACTCCGCTATATTATAAAGCTGAATGGTTTTTTGTTTATTTAAACGAGCCGACCTCTGGAATTTACAGTTCTAGTTATTATTAGGGATAATTGAAGGTTATTTATGTCATCATATAACCTTAATTAAACGAATGCATTAAAAATAGTATAATAGATATTTGAAGTTCCTCCTGAGGTACTCCGTTTTATTATCAAGTAGTGTCATTAGTTTCGAAATGATGTTCCGCTATTATAAATACTTATTGAAGTCAACACTGACGGAATCACGGGAAACAGCAAGTTATACTAAAAATATATAACTGAAGCAAAACAACAGAAATTGATATTAATTTTAATTTAATAATGTTATAAATACGTTAGCAGATAATTACATTTAAAAAAAATTGTCTCGTAATTTTTTTATGTGATAAAACGTAATAATATATGTACTTTTTAATATCAGATTACAATTAGGGGATATTTATAAGACCATTTTGTCATAAAAAATTTTGTGCCTTTCAAATAATGTTGAGATACGAGATATCAAAATTTAGTTTTTTTTATTTTTGGTATTTTATTATTGTATTGTCTGTCTGTATATTTACCGCGGTTTAGTGTGAAGGCGATCCCGGGGGCATCTCGCTTTTTAGTCAGGTTTTTGAGACACCTTAAGCATCTTCTATTCTTTGAGGTATCTTTCATAACCGCCCATTTTTTCCATGGGGAGGGATGAGTGGATTCATAAAGGAGTCATGAATTTAATAAAAAAGTATAGGATATATATAGATATTTCTCTATTTTTACAACTTTTTATTGATTCACCTAACTTACATATTAAAAATATCTTAAAATCTATTTATAATATTAACTGAAATTGCCAAAAGTGTTAGGAATGCGGAGGCGAACGGAATACTGGCGTCATCGGAATCATTAACTTCCCTCACGAAGTATGGGAGCACGTTGATCGGAGCGGGATAGTTCCTGATCCAGACCGGACCTTCGTGCAATCTCTCCGGATCGCCCTCCTCCATCCAGCGACCAACCGGAAGGTAAATGTCACGAGAAGTGGAACCTTCAGTGAAGATGGGGGCCACCAAGATATTTTCACCAAGAACATACTCTGAAAACATAGTATTGTTATTGTGTATGTAAGTTTGTATATATCAGAGATTTGATTTATAGACAAAATGGCAAAAGATTTTTGTCTCTTTTACTGTATCAACTCAAAATTTAAAACATAATTTTTAAGTACAATTTATTAAGCAATTCGTTACACATCAAGCAATCCAAACAAATGCAATTATCCAAAATATGACCCACCATCCCATATGGTGTAAGTTTGTTCGTCTTCGGGGTCAAGCCACCAGAGCGGTGCGTTGACGGGTGTTCCGTCCTCCACGGTGGCGTTAAAAGCGTCATATATGTCCTGCGCGTGCGCCGCGTGTAGCTCCGTGT
Organism: Mechanitis mazaeus; assembly: GCA_959347395.1. Taxonomy (NCBI): domain Eukaryota; kingdom Metazoa; phylum Arthropoda; class Insecta; order Lepidoptera; family Nymphalidae; genus Mechanitis; species Mechanitis mazaeus. The sequence goes on from OY365754.1 coordinate 12,621,047, forward strand.
ACTTCTTACTTATTTCCAAAGTCTGGGGGTTGGATTTTTGTTTGATATGTTTATATTATTTATTAATTCCTTTCAACTAGAAGTATCAATTAAGAAAAATACACGAGACTATTAGGTATTACGATAAAATTGTTAGTCAATAGAGAAATTTAGATTATTAACATTAAAGTCTCCATATTTAAGTAAGTCCCGTACATTAGTGATAAGTTGTATTATTATAATCTCACACAGTTATCTGCGATGTTGGAACTATATTACATAATATTTAGAATTCATATCAGTAGCAAATAATTGAATACAAGTAAAACCCTTCCACATTCAGGTTCTCGTCTCTTTATGGATGCTACAATCTATCCTTACCTCATTGTCAAAATTCCAAGGAACGTACGAATACTGCATTACCGGCAAGAACGTATTCGCCTGAACCCATCGAATAAACAACTCTTTGGATGGAATATCAGCTTGATCGTGGTTTAGATTTAATCCGTTGCCACCGATCATATCAGGGAGGACGAATGGATAGCCATTAAGGTTCATCTGTAATGTGGCGGTGACGATGGTGGGAAGACCATTATTCATTCCCCAAATTGAATCTCTGTCCACCATACGGACGTAAATAGGGAGGTCTTGAGTTCTGCAGATTCATTTTAACTATTAGGGATTTCCTTATGTATAGTGCTTGATGATGAGCTTGAACATTGTTATAATAAAATAATTATATTAACAGCGTTACCTATATGCAGCTCGGACTTCTATCATGTTTCCGAAGCGCGCGCATGTCCGCACGTAAGCCTCAACAATGTTGTGAGGTTGGAAGTCAATATCGCCCGTTTGTACGGAAATCTGACAATAGTTACGTCTCAGTTTAACTTTTAAAGATATAGTAACAATTTTTTTAATTAATATTTTTGGAAACCAACCGCAAAACTTAATTTAAATTAAAGTTAAATTAAATGATATATGGTTAATACCTGTGGCGCAAAGCTACTTTCTCCAGCATCAAATTTGATGCTATCTATATCATAAGTGTCGAGAAGATTTCTCACTCGTGAGTACCACCACTCCGCGGCTGCAGGGTTAGTAAAGTCAACCAGACCTGGCTCGGAGCCGTTGGTGTTCCACCAGTTCGCTTTAGGACTACCAGCTTCATTAAGGACCAAATAGCTAAAGAAAAGTAATTCTTTAAGAATGTGCAGGCTGTTCAAGCTTTCTTTTGAACTTCCTGATCCAGGAACTTTACAGTTTATCTTAATAAAACCGATCGTATGTTGTGATCTATCGGTTATGTTGTTGAACGTGATCTAAGAATATAATTCCCTTAGTTCACGTTGTTGCAATAGATAAACAATGACAATGACGTATGATATATATGTATACATAAATCATTATACAGCAGATGGATCGGTTGTGGCCATTTGTACGGAGTCTCAAGAAGCACACAGACAGCTACAACAAATGCCACATAACAATAAATAGCTGTGACAGCAACCGTATCAACAGTAGTAAGAAAAGAGTTCTGTGAAAAAAGAAGAGTATACAAAAAAAATATTTCTTCTATGAATTATATTGAGTTTTTTTTCTATAAAAATTTTTCTTAACGAGGTAGTTATTGTTTTCTTTTTTCTTTTTTTTTTTGTTTTTGCTCTCTACCACTGATAGTTTTTTCATATATTCTTATGAAACTATTTAAAATGAATGCCGGATACAGGTAGATATTAATTTGTTTACAATTTTTGTTTACATGTAATCGACTATATGTCCAAATGAAGTATTTTAATAATACTATATTATGGAACTCACCCTTTGTTGAGTGCTTCAGAGTACCAAGGTTCACAGCCGCTGTTAATAAAAGGATGAATCCAGATCGTTACACGAAACCCTAAATTTTTCAGGTCTTTAACCAATCCACTCATATTTGAAAATTTCTCAATATCAACTTCCAAAGACCCGTAACAAGTTTCCCAAAGATCGTCGATTTCAAGTTGAGAATTATTAAATCCATGTGCTAGTATTTGCTCCGCAAAATCCATTACTTTTTCTGAGGTAATGTTTTGGGAATATTGGGCCCAAGTCGACCAAATTGGATGTTCTACCATTCTAAGGTCTGGTAACTCCGACGGTTTTCCTAAGTAATTCGCAATAGCATGTTGATGTGCTTTTTTAACATTGGGTAGGAACCAAAAGTCGTAAGATAATTCAGTATGATTTCTTCTCGCGGAGTAGGGATCAGCTATTTGAGCGGCGAAGCAGAGATGATTTGGTAATATCTGATTGTAATCCACAAAAAGGGGTACTTGAGGATGGACATATATGTACTCTCCGGCAGAATTTAGCCAATATCTTTCAACTATAGCTCCGTTGTCCTGCTCTTGCGAAATATATGCACTGTAATTCTGTTGATATCCCTCAATCGGAAATATCTGATTGATTTGCATTTTTCCTCCGTACCAATTTTTCGAACCTTTATAGCATTAACATAATTAGTAGAATATACACATTAAACCTCAATATCTGAATATATAGTGAATACATTAAACATTAATATCTGAATATATACGAAAATGTCTCAAAATTACCAAAATCGAAACAGTCCTCAAATCGCATGATATCCTTCGTATTCCATGACACTTTAATTCCTCTAGCATTGATTGCATCATCAAAAACAGTGAGTATTGTAAGGTTAGTGTCACCCATTCGCAACAATACTCCGCCCTCGATGTCCTCGGTAGAGAACACTGAGTACATAGTACGTCCGATGTGGCCGTATATAGTCCTTTCATCATCTATCATAGAAACAAAAATGGTTTATATGAAATCAGCAGCACCTTTATTAAATATTCCAATATTTTACTTTAGTTAGTAAAATGTACCTAAAAAAGAAATAATGTTTATTATATAAAAAATTATATATACAAAGCGTATCCTTAATAAACCATCAAAAATTGCGATATATCTTTCTGTCTTAAATTTTGCAAGTGCATCTTTTTGACGGTAATCTCAGTAAGATAAGATAGTTTGTCTTAGAATAGATGCTATTATTGCACTATGATTTCAAGTTTGGCCGCCTACAATATTTTTAAGATAAATTTGATAACACATTATCAATTGGTTACTTATCCACTTATTGTACAGTTTAAATGGCATTGACCCAACTTTTGCTATTACACTTTAGCTATTGCACATATAAATTATGATTTCAATATATATATAACAAAATATTAATGAAAATCTGTACTTTCAAAAAAATTTATAGCTATATGCTCATGAGACAGAACTCTAAAACTTTCGAAAATCTTGTCGTTTGTTGGTTACAGCATCACACAAAATCTACTCAAAACAATTTGATGCGGGAATTCCTGTTGTATGACTGTCCTATATAATGTCCTAATTCCTGTTATAGATGACTTAAAATTTAACTTATTGCTAGCTAATTATATATAAAATACGATACCTTTTGTCATAACCAATAAAAAACCACCAGTAATTTGTGGTTCCAGAGTGAGCTCCACATCATCAGCCCTCATCGAAGGAACGGCTGTTAAGGCTCTGGCGCTTAACGCCAGTACTCCTACGAAAGTGTATTATGAAAAGCTTGAGATAAAAAAATACTTCAAAACGGTGTATAAAAGTAAGTTACGCCAAAAAATCAAGTACATTAGTTTTTTTGTTACTATGAATATTGTAATATTCATACGGTATTAGCAATAGTATCAATTGGCAAAGTGTAGGAAAGGTTTCTCAGAGATCGCGAGTTCGAATCCTGCTCGGAACGATAAATGTTTCATTCTATATTTTATTCATTAAAAATTTGTAAAATTAAATTATTTATTACCTAAAACAATCCTTAACGCAGCCATCGCACTTGAAACTATTCCAGTGAATAAACTTTATTGTATGTATGTGTAAATTTTCGAATTGTTTTATCTGTTATCATCTTTAAAGATTTGATTAAGATGATTATTCTTCAGTAAAACTGTTACTGTCAAGTTACATCGCCAGAGAAACAAGAACTTGTATAATATATACATCTCAATCATTTTTGTTCAGCTTTGTGATTATAATTTACTTACCATTAACTATTTAGATTTATAATTTTTATGTTTGACTCTATCTCTTTATTTGTAATGCATACATTTTAAATTTTATTGTCACTAGTATAGCTCACACCATTGTGAGCTCACACCAAGTGTTTTCTTCAGTAAATAAAAGCATTTTCTCCTAATGCTTACTCGGATATATAATAACCTAAATAATATCAATCTCAAACCATTCAGTAATTAAAATAATGGGCTATAAATATACTAAAATGCATTAAAATCTGTTTAGTACTATTTGTAAGGTGCTCAAAGAAGTGAAAAAAACTCTGGATAAGTAGACAAAGTCTTAAAAACTTTTTTTATTAGTATATTAGTCATTAGTTTTAAAAATATTTCTTTTACAATCACCACTTTTTTTCCCTTTAGTGGTTCTCGAGCTACAGTGTGCCAACGAAATCGCTTCCTGCATTAATATATAAGACTAGTATGCTAAGACCAGCTAGTCACAATAGATAATACAAGAAATTTGAAAGCGCGCGCAAAATTTCCCCATGCAAAGTCTACGGGAAAAATTAATTTTTTGACTAATTACTGCAATTAGGCTAATGAGATTTGAGAGTTGTCACTGTTTTTCAGCAGTGTAGCATAATGAGACCTTTGATTTGAGCCATCAACGATATTTTTCCCTTTAGTGGTTCTCGAGCTACAGTGTGCCAACGAAATCGCTTCCTGCATTAATATATAAGATTTAACTGGTTCGATATAACAAAACTCATGTTCACACGAGGTATAAATTGGGCATTAAATAAGTAACGTCCCTCTAGTATTTTTCCACCACCAGAGGAATTTTAAATAGTTTGCTGGGATTTGAGAAAAAGTTGGATGGTTTTTCTAAGGTATCCCTATTGTATCTCAGAACGGTAGCTGAAATAAGTGCATTATATCTTTAGTGATTCGTGGAAGAAATTCATTGTGAAAAATAGTGTTGCAATATACTCACCCAGATGTGATACAGAAGGTGTTTTATCACCATCAATACGTAAAGCCCCATAGTAAATGGTATTTTAGAGATTAAATTAGAGCTGATTTAGTTTTCCTCATTCTGCCACTTTCCATACGGATATATTAATAGAAGAACCTAGTTTATTTTGTTACTCGTTGACTTTTCACAAAAAAAAACAAAGAGCTACTTGGAATAAGAATATACAGAATAAGAGACACGACCCCTAAACTGCATGCCTTAACATGCGACATAGTCATAGACAGGTTTCTAGAAGAAGGGAAATGAAAATTTTGAAATTATTGATCTGATCGGTGGCTTAACAATAGGATGGCAAGACGGCAAAATGCCTCGGACCCGAAGTGGGAAAGAGTCCCCGATCTAAATTAAATGAACTAAAAAGCAATTATGGTAGTCTTTGTATGTGCCCGTAATACTTACTTTAAAATAGATGTACTTGTAACACGATAAAAAATACTACAATATTTGTGAAGCTTAATTATATACACAAAATAGTTTCGCCACTGGAAACAAGTATTTAATTTGGTACAATGTAAATAACATAAAATAATCTCTGAAAATTCCTTAAATATTTATTTTAAATTAATATATTTTGGGAGAATTACTTTCATATAATACAGGTTTAGCTAAAAAATTCAATCCGTTTGAGATAAATGAATATACACAAGTAGAATTTCAATGAATTGATTGATTTAATTTTAAATATAATTTTATAATTTATATAATTTATGTTATAATATAATTTCATCAGTGCTTTTCTTCCAATGTAAAGTATGGCAAAATATCCAGCGGTGCCGGGTAGTCCATCAGCCACTTGGGTCCAGTAATGAGCTCCCCGGTGACGCCGTCCTTCCAAAGACCCTTGGGAAGGTAGATGTGTCTCGAGACTGCTCCCTCTTCTAGGACCGGTGCCGATAGAACGCTCTCGCCGAGCAGAAATTCTGAGAGACAATATATTTTTTTAACCATTTTTGAAGAAGTGTTTATATAGACGTAGAAGTATAACTACTCACCGTCCCAAACTTCCAGCGCGTCTTCGTCGGAGGGGTCGAGCCACCACACGGGCGCGTTGACGAGCGCTCCGCCATCCACCGCCGCCTCCATGGCCTCCAGCACTACGGACGCGTACTCCGCGTGCAGCTGCGTGTAGCGACGACAGATCTCCACAGCCTGGAGGAGAGGGATGTGTTAGGTAGCTGCCAGTTAGTCGGTTTCGATTCCCTTATGACAAGTGAAATTTATAGCTTTTGTTAGAGTAGCTGATGTAGCTGAATCGGCGATTATGGGCAATAGGATTGTGTTTCCTTATATTGGATATTTTGTATTAAGGCTACGTACAGCACAGCACAGAGAATAAGTGTGATGAAGTTATGTGAAGTGTTGTTCAAATCGTTCAAATCGTTCAAAAACTTTTGTTCAATTCCACAGAACTAAAAGTAGTGATGTGTTGTATTGTATTGTGCTGTGATGTGTCATTATGTGAAGTCGTGTGATGTATTGTGATTTATCTTTTTATAAGCACCTCTTCATCGTGATCCCAGGGTACGAAAGAATATTGCAGCATCGGCATAAACACGTTAGCTTGAAGCCATCTTATGAACAATTCCTTGCTAGGTTTTTCGTTGTATCCGTTACCACCGATCATATCCGGCAGCACCAGACCATACCCGTTCATGTTCATTTGTAGCAGAGTGGTGACAAGCGTTGGAAGACCATTATTGAAGTCCCACAGAGTGTCTTTGTCTACCATACGGATGAAAACTGGCAGATCTTGAGTTCTAAGGAATATTTGTATTATCAAGTATTTTAAATATTAAATTATTAACCCAATATGTTATAATTAAATATTGTCATTACCTCATACCAGCTCGTATTTCAATCATTGGTCCGAACTTAGCTACGGCCCTCACGTACGCCTCTACGACATTTCCCGGATGAAGTTCTATATTGCCGTTTTGTACTGGGATCTATATTATAATACGATAATAAGATAAACCGATAGCAAATAAGTATTGATAGTAAGATTAGAATAAAGTAATATCTATTTATTCGGTAGTACATTACATAATACCCTTGGAAAATGAATCGATGGTCTCCTTTTGGATACTAACATGTGAGGTTAGTAAATTATTTAAAACAGTGTAAAGTGTTTCTTTTTGGTAGTTTTTTTCGGTATATTGACTTTTGTGAAGCTTTTATAAATATTTATAACAGAGATATATTGTATGTCATTGTTAACCTGAGGAGACCAGCTAGATTCTCCAGCATCAAACTTCAAGCTGTCGATATCGTAAGTATCAATTAGGTCCTGTATCCTGTCGGTATACCAGCTGGAAGCTTCGGGATTAGTAAAATCGATGTATCCGGGAACAGACCCATTGTTGTTCCACCATGACGAATCTGGGTTACCCTCTTCGTTAAGCACTAAGTATCTAATAAAAATGAATAAACATAAAATATTTTAAAAGCTTAAATTAATATCTTTTATTATTTCAAAATAACTAAGATAAGAAACCAAAAGACTTGTTTTTATGGTTTCTTTAGATGGCATTTTTTTATGTAACAATAAATTAATATATTTTTATCAAGTTTGTAACACAATATATTTGAAATTTTACGGAAGTTACCCTTTTCCTAAAGCTTCAGAGTACCATGGTTCACAGTCTTTATTAATGAAAGGATGAACCCATATTGTGACCCTGAAACCAAGGCCCTTAATGTCCTGGACAAGTTGTTTTAGATTAGGCAATTTCTTTTCGTTGACAGTCAATGAACCGTAACAAACTTCCCACAGGTCATCGATTTCAAATTGGGCGTTAGGGAAGCCACTGTCTTTGATTTCATTTGCGAAATTCCAAAGAATATCTTGGTCGATTGGTCTTGAGTATCTTGCCCAGGTTGACCAAACTGGGTATTGGATCATTCTGAAATCAGGAACGCCTGATGGCTTTCCCAAATAAGTCTCTAGTGCATGAAGGTGAGCAGCTTTGGGATCGTCAAAGAACCACAAATCGTACTGTAAAACATTTCGAGTACGTCTGCTGGAATAGGGATCAGCCACTTCGGCAACAAAACAAATATGGTTGTCAAGAATGTTATGATGATCCACAAACAAAGGTGCTTCTGGTTGAATATAAATGTACCAGCCGTTTGAATTTACCCAGTATCTCTCAGATACAGCAGAGTTATCTGCTTCTTTAGAAATTATTGAGTATTTTTCTAGTTTTGATTTTTGTATGGGCCAGTATTGTTGTTTTTGTTCCGGGCCTCCATACCATTGTTTGTCACCTAAGAAACACAATAAATATATTACCAAATATAATTTTTTTTTCCATTAAACTTATGCCTGTTATTAGATCTGTAATTTATTTTTACCAAAGTCGTAACAGTCTTCAAATATCGCAGAGCTTGGACCTTCCCAAGAAATAGATACGTGGTAGCCACCACTGAGAGGATCTCGTTCTTCATTCATTTCGAAAACGATATCATCGCTTTCTAATGATACTTTTCGTCCGATTTCACCAAGGACAACACGTCTGCCCTCTGTTAAAAATATTGCATAAGCAAATTTATCTCATTATAAAAAGTATTTTGGTTCCATTTATTACATATTTAATATTTTTGTACTTGTACTTTCATCATTTTCATGTTTTAAGAATTGTTCTTTTTATTTTAGAGAGCAATAAAAATTAAAATAAAAATTACAATTTTTGGATCGAAAATATCAAATACCTGTAAGAGCAACGATATGAACACCATCGCCGTCTTTCTCTTCTAAGAAAAAGTCCCGAGTCACCGGCGTCCTGGGCACTGCGCCCAACGCTACTGCCACACCTGGAAAAGAAATAAATGATCACAACTTCAACAGGCACTTCTCATTTACATTTAGTAGTATTGTATTTTTTATTACATTATTATTTTTTTTTATACACGAACAGAATCAAAACTTTTATAAAAACATATGTCTTCAATGGCATTTCGATTATAATGGCATTCAAGAGAATGTATTAAGATTTTATAAAAGAAATAATTATATACTTTAATAAATAAATATATTGAGATAATAATATTTACCTGTTAACAGCACAAACCACTTCATCTTGTCCCTCACAGAGTGGCTGTAAATGGTCCATGAAGCAGATGACCAATTTATTATATCGATTATCATTTATCTCGCCCTCTCCCATATTGGCGGATAACACTTGTCAGATAAACTTATCTTTCAAGCCACAATAACTTAATCCTCTGAAGATAAAAACGGGCTCTTAAAGTTACATAAACGTTATTACGGTGGACAATTATTTTTATGCACTGCTCTCATATAACACCAATATATTTTAACAAGCCAAAGAAATAAATTATTAATCAAAATATATTTAGTATCAATAATAAAATATTCAATTATAAATTTTGCAACGAGAACCATTGGAATATATGAGATGAAGGCCTAATGATTGAAGTTAATTACTATTGTCAAATCGGCCTGCAAAAACAGTCACCGCACTCAGCAACAGTTCACGAATATAACGGAGCTAGCACCAGCTTCGCCTTTTTAAGGGAGAAGGGCCCCCTAAACCGCTGCCTCAAGTAATGACTTCTAAGAAATCGGCGTGATTTAGCGAGATGTGATCGGTGTCATTAAATATTAGTAACAACGTCAAACAAATTGCATAGGTTACTAGTTATAAAATACTTTCAATGTTTAAACCGATATTCTCATAGTGTATACAAGTCATTGGTGACAGACGAAACTATATTTGATTACAACTATACTTGATACTTGAACTATATTTTTGTTTGGACAAAACATTCATTTAAGTTCTTGCATTACTGTTTATTTTTTTTCATTTTTCATAATATTTTCCAGTTGATGTCTTGTGATATGGACCATGAGGTGTATATCACTTAATAAACCTTATTCGTCTTTTCGGTTGTATAGTTTTGAGTATTTTATATTTTCGGAAAAAATGGAAATGTAAAATACAAAACTTGGGTCATTATATTTCTAGGATTATAATCAGAAGAAAAAAAAATCAGAAAAGCAGTTCAACTTTCACTTATATATTAACTTAATATATCTATATTTACATATACATACATACATACATTCATAAGATGTTTAAACTTTAAGAATGTTTAAATATTCTAAAAACTGAAATTAAAGAAATTAAAAATAATATAATAACAGTTCCATATTAGATATATCATCTCAACAGTACCTAGTATTTCAAACTTTTAAAGCTCCCGCTTATCTCTTAATAACGAATTTTTTTCTCCTTGATGTAAACAATGTTTAAAATAGTTTTAAATTTTTTTTTTAACAGAAATAGAGTTTCTGTCATATCTTTATCGATGTCCAGTGATAAGATATATCAAGTATTTTGTTTATACCTGATTCATATATTGTATAACTTTTGAAGGAAAATCATTATAATTACTAAAACGATTATGGTCTGAAAGCTTTAATATTATAATTACCAAATAAAATTTAAAACGGTGAACCTTATGACGTAATGGGAGATCACGGGATCACTTTCCTCAATCGTCATGCTTGCAGGGTAGAACTTTTTTACAGTTCCTAAAATGCTTTAGAAAATAACCTTTAGATATGGTCAACAAATAGACGTTTAAATATTTGTAATATACCAAGTAATATATCATTGGCCGCTTTAATAGCTAAGGTCATTATTGCAAAACACTAATACTAACATCAATACTAATTCTAACCCTTCGCAGTTCGAATTTAAACAGAAGAAGCAAACTGCTTCATTTGACGTGCGATGACGAAAGCGGGAGTCGCGAATTAGCTCGTGTAATTCTCATATACTCTCACCAAAATGTATTCTATAGAATATTAAAAGACCGGCAATTCTACGCCCGTAGTCGAGTCTATGGAGCATTAAACAATGCATTAAACAATTCCGGAAACTGTACTTAATCCCTACAGGCTCAGGCCTGTAGGGATCAAGTACAGTCTGTACTTGTCATGTCATGTACTCAGGTACATGGCAGGTATCTTTCTATAACTGTGCTGTCGTCTACGTACCATAGAGGGTTTGAGCAGATTGTATATTTGCGGCAGAAAAAGAGTGGCAGTAAGAACGGACCCCTAAGGTACTTGAACATTTTGTTAAGGGTTCTGAGAAACATTCATCAACAACTACTCGGACGGTACAGCATTTTCGTTCCCTAGTCAATCAGATTAGGGGAAATACCTTACGTTGAAAGCTTTTTTTAAGACGTTGATTGTCATATCTTGTCAAATGCTCCGGAAACGTCTAGAGAGACGGTGTCTGATTCGCCGTGCCCTCGATGATCTCGCGTAAAACGTGTGTATCATATAATAGAAGGTCCTCAGTTGACCTATTTCGGTCACTGAGATCGTCGTTACCTTCTATGTATGCGAGAGGGAACGAGTTGAAAACACGTTCCATAGTCTTGCAGCGTATGGATTTGTTTGAAATCGTTCTTTGATTGGTAGGGTCAGCACGGCTGCCTTTGCCTTTGCCTAGTGTAGCGTTCCCTTTTAATAGGACTTTAAAGCTTGGTTAAGTGCTCTTTTATTAGAATTTACATCCTTAGCTGTGTTGTCTCGAGCACCAACCATTTAAGGTTTGCCGCATGTTTTCGCTATAAGAATATTCAGCATTTCGCCATGAGCGAGCTCTACCACTGACAGATATGTCAGCAGAGGTTATGAAAAACCCCATTGCTTGATTTACTACTTGTTATATAAATAGCATCTGCGCAACGTGAAGGATCTTGAGAACAAAAACAGACCTAAGCCGAGGATATGATGTAAAAAAAATGTCGCAACTTATCCCAATCTGCTGACTTGTATCATCATGTGGATCTAAGACTTGTGCAAAATTTAGTCGACACAGATTTTACCACAGGTTTTTACAGGTTGACGTACATACATTTCGTTAAATAAATTTAGTAAGGCGCGTTATTATAAATGGACATAACTTTTTTATTTGTTCACCGATTTAAATAAAACAAACACAAACTCTTTAAGTAAAGATTACCGCACTGAATTTTGAAATTCGCAATTAATTCGGATAAGCCAATTAGATACAAACAGATTACCAGAATAACAGACAATTATTTAAATAAAACAATTTTTTTTTAAAGTTCCAACACTATGTACTTATTCGTTAGTCCATTAAATCAGTTTTACTTTATCAGTTTCATACATTTTCGATTATTATAATGGAAACCTTTGGCAGCACTAGGATGTATCTGTTGAGCGACATGGACCGTTTAACATAAAATATAAAAAAAAAACAAAAATATTAAATTAAATTTGTCTAAAGAATATAGGAAATTAGAGTGAATCTTAGATCATAAATAAAAATCAAATATGTATGTAAAGTTCTAGATAACTCAGTTATTTTTTACTCTGTCTTAAAATTTTACAATATGTCAAAAGTCAAATGATTCATTCAAAAAAACAAAAGCGTCGGCAGTTTTCGAATTCTAACAATGGCAGATCCTCGAATTAGACAGATTAAGATTAAAACTGGCGTTGTGAAACGAATTGCGAAAGAAAAAGTCGTTTACGAGAAAGAAGCTGAGCAACAAAAGAATAGGATAGAAAAATTAAAAGCTGAAGGGCAGGACGAACATACCGTACGAAAACAGGAAGAGGTTTTGCAGGAGTCGCTTATGATGGTTCCAGATTGTCAAAGGAGGTAATAGGCGCTCTTTATTCAAATTTTCGATCTTAAGAAATGTAATTTTATTTGTTTGCCACTAAAACATCTATATTTCATGTCATAACTATCTATATCATTTACATGTGTTGTTAAGGTTATATTCTCTTTAAAATGTTATAATTATAATAATTATTGTTTATTTATATTTCATTATATGTTATAAAATCAATACTCCTTTCCCAGATTGGCGAAAGCATTTGCAGATCTTAAAAGTACTCTTGAAACAGAGCAAGATCTTAAAGAAAACGAGGATTATATAGCCGCAGAACAAATATTGAAGGATTCAGAGTGCCAGCTGGCAACAACATAATTGTATACTTTACTTTGTATATTTAATATTAGTTTTACATATAAATCATGTCTTATAACAATTTTTATACAAATTACCGTGGCAGCAATGTAACATTCCATGAGTTTCATCATTGTCTACCACCACCTCCCTCGCATATAGTTCCCATCCATTCGGTAACATCTGATCAGGAATTTCTTAAAAGGTTTGAAGCTTGTATTCCTTTACAAAAGACAAGAATAAAGTTGTCTGCTGCAAAAATATACCAAATAAAAGACGAATTGTCATCCCTAGTATCCTCATGTACTGATATTCAAGAACAAGAAAATAAGTTGAAACAGAATATTTCATCATTATCTGAAGAAGACTGGCAGTCTGCATTTAATAAAATAGAAATTAATAAAAAAGTAATATGTAATATTATTAGTAAGTTGCATGGCTCTCAAATGGATTTGGGAAAGAGGCTGATAGCAAAGAGAATTGCTAAGAGACTACGCTTAAAAAGAGTCAGACAAGAAAGAAAGTCAGAAAATAAAGAAAAATTTCAACAACTTCAAGAGAAATCCCGTAAAATTGATGAGAACTTGCAAAAAATACAAAATGACATTCAAAAAGCTAAACAGGTAAGAGTTCTGGTTTTATTATATTGACTTAAAAAAAAGAATCTAATAGTTTGTTACATAACTAAAGTAACTTGTTTTAATTGAATATAATATAACCTTGATTTTAAATATTTTAGGCTGAAGAAGACAAATTACAGGCTGATATAGTGTTAAGAGATGTCTTAAGAAAGAAACATGATGCTAAAAAAAATATTGTAAAGCTTGAGGCACTAGTAAAGCTGCGAAAGGCGAGATTCAACACTGCCAAAGGAATGGGAAAGACATTGGTGGAAACTGAGACTACAGATTTTATGGAAAACCTAGGTATGATATCAATTTATCGTAACATTATACTTTTATATTAAATAAATATATTAGAACTATATTAGGTCCAAAACATTGAATTTCTTTTTACATTTTAATATATTTCTAATTTAATGAAGTAAGTCTTCTTTTTTAATATTTGCTTATTCTTTTTCAAGATAAAGTAAAGGCATTATGGGAACACAAACTATCAACATATGTAACAGAAGAGCATGAGTTACGAAACAAATTGGAAAAGACTTCACAACAGGATATGAGTGTTACTAATAAGGATGTATTGGATAATCTGGTCAAATGGAAAGAAGCTATGTTTGGTGATAATATCAACCCTCAAGTTGATTTTAATGGAGATTTGGAAAAATTTATAGGTGTTAGGTATTAAAAAACCGGATGTGTATGATAATGGTATTTAACAATATACTTAATAATTTTGTTGTTTTTTAGATCCTCATGGGATAGCTGTCTATATAACGGTCCTGATTCCACACCAATACCCATTGGTTGGCTCACACCATCACTGAACTCTTAATTTGCTATAACAATAATCATTGCTTATTTTATACTTTTAATAATCCTGCTTTAAAATATATATTTTGTAATAAAGTATCTTTGATATTAATTTTTTCTATTTTTATTTGGGTTTAACATACCATACAATGAAATTTACAAGTTATAAGACCCTTTGACAAGATTCAACAATTTTTTAAAATGTGACTTTCTATTAGTATTTAAATGGAAGGCTGACAAGTTGTCTTAATTTACAGTTATATTATATTATTTAATTAAAAATAATGTTAATTGCTTGCCACTGCGATCGTAAAATAAAGCGTTTAAATAAAACACATCGGTGTAGTAAAATCTTTTATTAATATTGTAGTTGGTATGAAATTGCTCGTACAAACATTCAATACAGTTCAATTTAATCGAGTCTAAACTTCATCAAGCTAGCAATAAGAACTATATTTGTTAACTTTTGACAATATCTATCGTTCTACTCACTAAATATGCAATTTACATAGCATTTGACTGAAGTATGCAAGTGTATGGTTGAAATAATCTTGACAAATAATAGCTTACTTGACAGTATAAGTTAATTGGCATAAAGTTTGAATATTTACATCGGTTACAAATATAATACAAATTGTATTAAAAGCCCAGACCACTCAATCGGGAGTCCCATGAAAAATAAAGAAACAAACTTTTAATAGAATCACCTAGTGTTCTAACTATTATTAATAATAAGAATTAGTGGATAGTAACGACGCTTCGAATCAAAGTGAGGTAATTCGGCTCTTCACACGTAATTACTTCACGTGTTCTATATAAATTACGAACTAATTATTTTTTTACACATTTCCTAACGTTTGAATGGCCTTTTTAAAAACATTTTAACTAATCCATTATAAACAACCATAAAATAATGTCTTCTCCACCAATTTTTTTAAATCAATATATATATTTAAAACTTCCAAATGTCTTTCCACCACATCGCCTGTGTTGTATTTTCATTTATTGTTCGATAAGATCGTCAGTTACGTGTGTGCGTGTTACTGCCACAGGCCGGCGTAGTTCCCTACGAGTGGCGCGGGCAGGGGTCCTCCCGCAGTGAAGATGCGCGTGCCAGAGTCGTCGTAGCAATGCGTGTAGATGGCGGGCACGTACTTGCCCTGGTTGAAGCCGTCCGCCTCCTCATCAGGGAACTAAGGACAGAGGGGGCGGTGACAGGAACGAGCAAACGAGAGAACGGGAGAGCGAGAGAGATGTACTCACTACATATCCACGGGAAGCCTTCAGTGTGACGATTTTAGAAGAGTGAATGTTGCTCTCTAGATATTTGCCTGCTCGTAAATCGTAGAACATCAGCAGTCCTGTAATATATGACAATTATAAAAATAAATAATATATATGAATCATTAGTCGAATAGCTTTTGGGAAAGTTTGTCTTTACCGAGTCCGGTGCCGATAGTGAGCATGTCGCCTCTGAAGCTGGCAGATCTGATACCGCATCCGTTGTACCGGGACGTTATCTTCTTGACGGACTGCAGAGTCCGACAGTCGAGCAGCAATGTGTAAGATTTGCAACCTATCGCGTATATTCCGCTCTCCTAAAAAATAAATATAACGTTTTTGAATGGACGAGCTCAGGGATCGGTGCCCGTGATATCTAGACGAGTCACTCATGTTTTTTCCTGTTTATGTCCGCTCACCTGAGTGGCGAGGCACACGAGGTCCTGACAGGACGGTAGCTTCCTGGAAAGCGTCTGTCGGAAAGAGTGCGCGCTGAACACGTGGATGTAGCCGTTGAGCGTGAGGGCCGCTATCTCACGCCATTTAGCATTAAAGGTCAGCGCGCGGACTTTCTGGCCTGTAAGAGACAATATCATTACAAATTCAAACTATGGTGTAGGGTCTTTTAAGTTTGTCATATACCGTTGTGAAATATGCGTGCGAATCATTGACCTATAAAATTAGATACAGGTTAGGACGATCAGTAGGTGTTGTGATAACAAATATATTTCTCTCGAATTCATAAACAAATCTTCACAATTTGTAACAATTCGAATATGAAAAATTTCCAAGTATGTGTGTGTGTGTGTGTGTTTTCGCGCGTGTGTGCGTGTGTACGTACGCACCGGCGCGGCACTCCCTGAGCGCGACGGGCGCCACGTACCGGTGGTGCGGGCCGCGCAGGGGGCGGGGCGGCGCAGTGTGTGGGTGGGTGTATGTGCGTGTGTGTGTGTACGTACGCACCGGCGCGGCACTCCCTGAGCGCGACGGGCGCCACGTACCGGTGGTGCGGGCCGCGCGGGGGGCGGGGCGGCGCAGTTTGTGGGTGGGTGTATATGCGTGTGTGTGTGTACGTACGCACCGGCGCGGCACTCCCTGAGCGCGACGGGCGCCACGTACCGGTGGTGCGGGCCGCGCGGGGGGCGGGGCGGCGCAGTTTGTGGGTGGGTGTATATGCGTGTGTGTGTGTACGTACGCACCGGCGCGGCACTCCCTGAGCGCGACGGGCGCCACGTACCGGTGGTGCGGGCCGCGCGGGGGGCGGGGCGGCGCAGTGTGTGGGTGGGTGTATGTGCGTGTGTGTGTGTACGTACGCACCGGCGCGGCACTCCCTGAGCGCGACGGGCGCCACGTACCGGTGGTGCGGGCCGCGCGGGGGGCGGGGCGGCGCAGTTTGTGGGTGGGTGTATATGCGTGTGTGTGTGTACGTACGCACCGGCGCGGCACTCCCTGAGCGCGACGGGCGCCACGTACCGGTGGTGCGGGCCGCGCGGGGGGCGGGGCGGCGCAGTGTGTGGGTGGGTGTATGTGCGTGTGTGTGTGTACGTACGCACCGGCGCGGCACTCCCTGAGCGCGACGGGCGCCACGTACCGGTGGTGCGGGCCGCGCGGGGGGCGGGGCGGGGCGCGCCACAGCGCCAGCTTGGAGTCCCGCGACCCGGTCACGAGGAACTCATCGTCCAGCCAGCACATGTCTAAGATCTAAGGAAGGACAGATGGTAATCGTGTAATGTGTGACAATAGCTCGTCGGTCGTATATCCACCCAATTTAATTATAATTTGTAAGTTATGCAAACTGTTTGTTACCCAGTCTTTGTGGGCTTCACCGACACATACAGGATCGAGAGTGGGAAGACTGTATATGGCGAGTTCACATGAGTTCCGGGCGCCCGTCGCTAACAGTGTTCTGAAATTGTTTTTTTTATTATTTTCATCATGAAAATTATCGAATATTATTGTATTTCATGTGTTTTAAGGATCTAAATAATAACATTACCGTACTGTACCGTGAGGGGTTGATCTGCAGCGCGTGTATGTAACGGGTACTGTACCGTGAGGGGTTGATCTGCAGCGCGTGTATGTAACGGGTACTGTACCGTTAGGGGTTGATCTGCAGCGCGTGTATGTAACGGCTACTGTACCGTGAGGGGTTGATCTGCAGCGCGTGTATGTAACGGGTACTGTACCGTGAGGGGTTGATCTGCAGCGCGTGTATGTAACGGGTACTGTACCGTGAGGGGTTGATCTGCAGCGCGTGTATGTAACGGGTACTGTACCGTGAGGGGTTGATCTGCAGCGCGTGTATGTAACGGGTACTGTACCGTGAGGGGTTGATCTGCAGCGCGTGTATGTAACGGGTACTGTACCGTGAGGGGTTGATCTGCAGCGCGTGTATGTAACGGGTACTGTACCGTGAGGGGTTGATCTGCAGCGCGTGTATGTAACGGGTACTGTACCGTGAGGGGTTGATCTGCAGCGCGTGTATGTAACGGGTACTGTACCGTGAGGGGTTGATCTGCAGCGCGTGTATGTAACGGGTACTGTACCGTGAGGGGTTGATCTGCAGCGCGTGTATGCCGGTCTGGTGCTCTGCGCCGGGCCAGGGTGCTCTTGGCCGCAGCGTGGGGATGGCGTCCAGCGAGCGAGAACGCACGTCGTATACCATTAGCTGGAGAGGACATTAGTTAGAGTAAGCTACAATATAAAAGATTATTTGGTTTTTTTGATGCTGGTATGAAAGCGTTAATAAGTTTTTACTTGGAAATTTATATTTTATGAATTACGGCTTGACAAAATTGTAAAAATAGAATTTTCTTATACTACACATTACTATCAAAATTCAACTATGTCCTCACCTTATTACACTTGGTACCGAACACCACCTGTCTGTCCGAGAGCCACTGCGAGCAGAACACCTTGTTCATGTTCCCAAGATTGACCGGCGTCTCACGGAACATGTCGTGAGTGAGCATGTGGCGGGTGGCGTACGAGGGCTCCACTGAGCGCGCCTGGAATTGCATACCATCACATTTATTTCTATTAAAATTCAAGTGTTGGCTTTTTGGTATTATAACTCTTGTCACAGGGCCTATTTTTTAGCTACAAATACTTTGCTTTTAATATTTATACAAAGTATAAGAAAGTAACATTTAGAAAATATTACAAATACACTTTTCTTGGTTTGTAAACTGTTCGGTGTGTGTGTGTGTGTGTGTGTGTGTGTGTGTGTGTGTGTGTGTGTGTGTGTGTGTGTGTGTGTGTGTGTGTGTGTGTGTGTGTGTGTGTGTGTGTGTGTGTGTGTGTGTGTGTGTGTGTGTGTGTGTGTGTGTGTGTGTGTATGTGTGTGTGTGTGTGTGTGTGAGTGTATGCGCTAAAAGATTTACAAAGTTGCATATTTCTTCTATTTCAAGTGATTTGAAAAGTGATTTGAATTTGGTATATTTTTGACAGATGATCAAGATACAGTTTAGTAGGTCATTGACCTTGGTGCCTTAGTTTTATAAATGTATTTTATTTTATCTACGAGTATTAGTGACTATAAGTTCGTTTCGGTTCGGTATCGGTTATTCTTAAGTGCGGTTCGGTTCGTTATCGGTAAAACATTGGGTTTCGATTTCGCCAAAATTCCGAATGTACAAAATAATTACTTGTTTCGTTCATGTTTTAATGACATAAATATAAATAAAAAATACATAATATTTTAATAGTTGTATTATGTAAAAATATATATTTATTAAATTAAAATCTAGTATATTGTAAATATGATTAATTAGGTTATGGTTTCGAGCGAAGCTGTGAGCACGGAACGATCGGTTTAATAGGACACTGGTATCTATTATATTACATGTAAACAATAAAAATTATTGAGGTAGGTTATTTTAATACATTTTGTATATATTGATAAGATAATTTATTGAGCCATCAATGTTTATTGCACTTTTATTTTTAAATAAAACTATTTTTTACGGATTAAAACTGGCGTATAATTTGGTTACATTTTTATTTTAACCCGACGTTTCGAATGCTTTGTAGCAATCGTGTTCACGGGTAGACGAGATGTAAGTGTCACAAAAATGTAAAATTATACGTGAGTATTAATCCGTAAAAAATAGTTTTATTTGAAATGTGTACTCGTGAAAATCTAAGAAAATACTTTTATTTTTGTTTGCTGACACGAATAATTATTATTAAGTTTTATCAATTAATTTTTCAATCGAAACTATGAGTCGCGGTTCTACAAACGATAAACAACTTTTTTTTTTGTTATATTTCAATGATTCTGTAAATAAAAAAAGAAACAATCTAGTTTCCTAAAATAATGAGTTTGTTCTGGGACTGCTATCTGTAAAAAATGTAAATATGTCTAGGTCAAGACAGTGTTCCAAATTTCATGCCCTAGATTGAGATAATCAGATAAAACATAAAACAATTTATTCGATGTTTTGACATGTTAGCAATACATTTATTTTTATATATTATTTCTATACATTATAGTTTCTTTCTATAAGTATATATTATCTTGAATAGAAACATCATGTTGTTAACAACTGTATATTATATATTATATTATTTTCTTATGGCGTGGCGATACTACTTTTTGAAGTGTTTTCATAATTTGAATTTATAATTCCCCATTGGATTGTAAGTTTTCTTTATATTGAAATTAGCTGTCATTTATATTTCTATGTTTCTTATTGTTACCACCTCATTAGACCTCGCCATTCATCTGTTGTGTTTAAAACACTAACACCAAACTTTAAACTTTAACACGCTTTAATAGTTAACAAAATATATGTTAACTATTGGCCAAACTTTAGGTCAATTAATGGCTATAATTCTGATTCTGGCACTGATATCTGAGATTCCGACTAACTTGTAAATAACAATAACACTAGTTTTATAATGGAAAAAATATTCTAAGCTAAATTCTAAACGTCCAAATTTATACCTCTGGCGCCTGAATCTCTCTCGACCGGACATAATCCACAAAGTTGTAAGACGTTGATAGTATCCTATGTTGCTGTGCTGGAGTCTCCTCCTCGCTATCGCTGTCTGAATAGCACACAAAGTCTTCTGGCTTATCTGGTTTACGCTGCTGTTCTAGTCTGTTATAAGAAATTGATAATTTAATAATTATCTTGACTATAATAGCTATTTGTTGATGGATGTTATTATGTGATGGCTTTTAATTAATAATGCAATTAAAATTCACTTTAAACAATAACAATTGTTGTAAGCTTAACTATTTCTTAAGAATACAACCACTATTTTGTAAAATATTTCCATTGCCAAGAAAATAAGAATAATAATGTTTGAATGTATTTAGGATTGTACAATAACTTATCTATGACGGGCCAAATAAAATAAATTCAAATTAAACATTTGAATTATGTAACTAACTTAGTTTATAAGTAAACATTGTTACTAACATACTAACACTATATGGATGATCTTGTCTGAAATAAATATTTATTATTATTTTAATAAATATTTTGTCATATATATGAAATTTTTAAAAGACAGTAAATTTATTTTTATAATATGGTTAAATAGTTTTTGAGCTCAATACTGAGGACAAAGCATTAATATAGGAACAAAGTAGTAATACAATCTAGTATATACTATTATATAATTTATACTGAAAATTTTGCTCTCTCATTTGTTTTGTGCTGCCCAGTAATATGATAATTAGTTATGACTTCTAAATATCAGTAGGAGAGGTTGGCCAGCACCCAGGAATTAATAAGAATATATAAACTTATAGAAAAATATCAGTAAATATGGAATTTTTACATCTCTGGCTGTCTTATTTGTTTAATCAAAGTCTATCAGCAATTAGCACTATCAGTTATTGTTTTATAAATTCCAATAACATTAATGGTGGATTGTGCACAACAAATTAAGATCATATTAGTAATAATAATAAATTTATCTTGTGACCCCATTGTTGGAAAAGTACACAGGTGTAGCAATTGTATCTGTATACAATGGTAAGGTGAAAATTTTGACTTTTAAGTAGATATTCGTTTAGATCGCTACTACTTCAGTATTGATAGTTATACTTTCTTACCTTATTGCTTTTGCCTTGGCTCTTCTTTCCTTTATTCTACTAGGTATATAACACGAGGGATACCTCCCTTCAATGGCACGTCTTACGGTCTGCGCCATTTTAAAACTAAATGCGAAAAACTTATATCAAATAATCACTAAATAGCACGGTCAGCTAGTCACTTTCGTTTTGTTCTGTTGTATATGGAACCACAAAGCGACGACATATTTCATATTTCTCACGTAGTTCCACCACACACGTGGCAAACCCCTTCTAAGTCACTTCTACTACACTTCGTGCATTTTCTATAATGATTAATATATAAACAAAGTTTCGTAATGAGACACGATTAAAGGGTATTTAATATTTTATAAAATAATGATTGACGGAAAGCTATCTGTCTAGCTGTCAATTGGGTTGCTATATGCAAAAAAAAGTATGCCGTGACATAAATTATGTTGCTAGAAAAAAAAATCCGGTTTGTGTTTAATAAAAGCGGTTAACCTACTTCCAAATCATGAATAGGGTTTTGTTAAATAACAGCTTTATTATAAAGTAACCTGAACTCATATAGCCTAAATATTACATAAATCATAATGTTTTCGTTTTTCACATTGATTTATATTTCTTACAATCCCAAAAAAATTAGAAATTGATTATTACTTTTTGTGTATCTGAGGGTATAAAAGTTAAACATAAAATAAAAATAATTGAATTGAGTGTCATCAGCAGATTTTATGGCAGACACAAAATAATATAACATTTATATTTGGAAAAATAAATATACAATAATAATCAAACTTAGAAGTTTATTTTATGATATACTACATACTAAACCTGGCTTTTGACGGCGTATAAATTATATCTAATATTTAAATCTATCTAAGCGCTATTTGAAGGCCGAGACGATGACCTGTTTTTTTATAAATATTATTGATTAATTAATTAGGACTATATCAGTGATTGAAAATGTTTTATGAGTTTGAAAATATTAAATAATTTAACAATAGGGATAATTTGTATATTTAAAGATGACATACAAACAAAAACCTCTAAATATTTATATAATTAATCACAATTATTGCTGAGATCGCCTAACGATCTCGTTATTTCTACTCTCGGGGACGAACTAACGAGTACTTTAAAAATTTTAACATTTTATTATTATGCTAGTTTCAAACTTAGGTTCTTTTTGTGCTTAAACTTTGATGGTTCATGATTATATATGATAATTGGTCTATACTCACGTTAATTCTAGCGGAATTTGGACAATAGTTTCGAACATATTCGGGGTCCTAATTTATAACTTCGGAGCTTGGCGGAATGTCGGCATGAACCCGCTAATTCACGTCCAAGATCATATTTTGTTATGAAATATTTTATTATAAAAAATTTGTATGTATTGAGTGAAGTAAAATTTTTATTATATTTTAAGTAACTATTGGCTTTGCTCCTGCTCCTCAACTGCTTTTTGAATTTGATTGATCAATTCAAGTATGAACTTTAAATTAGAATAGAATGGTTCCGATACACAGACAGACACAAATATTATTTCAATATCTAAATAAGTATAACTTCTATTGCTCTAATTGATTCCAATTTTTTTTTAATTAAAAATATAGATTAATACCTATCCGTATATGGAATGTAAATTCAAAGCAGAGAGTTGTAAATTTTTGTTTAAGAAGGAATTGTAAGTTAAAAACAGATATAAAGGTGTTGACATGAAATCAGGTAATTAAGAAAATATAAAGTTTATTCTCGCGCTGCGACGTGACCCTGGCCTCCTTTAGTTATCATAACAAAGGAAACTGAATAAAACCGTCGCACCGTGACAAAGCTATGTAACCGTTATTACGAGGTAGCAAGGACTTATTTATATATTAAATTATATAATATGCAGTATTGAAGGCGCTTGTTTTAGGAGCAAACTCCAACTAAAGCGTTGTCTAGTTCATATAAATCTTTTTAAAACTTTTGTTAGACTAATTTAAACAACATGGCGACTTCTGTATCCTGGAAAGTCGCTATTAGCCGTATAGTAGGGTCGACCCTGATTAGTATTCTTGTAGATTTGCAAAGATGTGTATGTAGCTTTAATTGCTAAGCTTTATAGATTTTATACAAAAGTAGTTTAAAAACATATATTAGAAGAGGATACATCCTTCAAAGACGTCAATGCAGTAAGGTTACAAAGGAAAGTATTGATGTCTTTGGAAAGAACTTAAGAACAGAGAACTATAAATGTAAGTGGTATAGGATCAAAGAGAAAACGTGTAAGGATTAAGGAAGCTGTCTCCCCTATTTATTGAATACAATTCACTATGTAGTTAAGTGCTTCATGCTGATCTGTGAGAAAGGTATTAATGGTGGAGATATGCAAACTGTAATAAATTGGCTACAGATTAAATAACCTCTGCTCGGATATTCTATAAATAGAATTAAATTCCGAATTAATATTTAAAAACGGGCTTCTTGTATATACATAATTAAATTATAAATAACCTGTGTAAATGGAATATATTTTAAAACTGTCAATGGGGGCATAATAAGTTATCGATATAAATACCAAATCACAAATTTTTCTACATATTGTCTGTCTGCCTGTTTGTCTGTACATATGCTTGTGCACGCATCACACAAATCACACGCCATGGATTTTTATGAAATTCGGAATAATTAATATAACTGATTAAGATAACTTTTACTGCAGGAAAATTATTAACTCTTACGGAAAATGCGCATGTGCTAATTAGTTTTGATCTCCAAAACTAGATGGCGCCACAGGGTTCTCGAAACTTGCTATCATTTTATTTTTTCGAAACTATATACGGAATGTACTTAATTTGAAATGTGAATACTTTTAATATTTGCTATTCGTAAAAAATTACTACGCACAACGCTACTCGCAAGTTAATACAATTATTATATTATTACCTATAAACTTTCTTCTAGCGGTTTTGCCTACGCTAGATTTTCCTGTAGGAATGAAATCTTAAGCAGTTTATAAAAAACAATACTTTATTATTGTAATGATTAAATATAAATAAATTGTGCGTCATAATGACAAAAGAAAATAGGGTTAGGACGTGTTGTTGGTAGTTTAGTGCAAATACTTACATAGTCCACTTTCAAAAGGAATTCTATACAGTTTCTATTTTAAAATAAATTATTTTGAGTTTGAGTCAGTGAGTTTTGTAGAGTTCAGTTCAAAATTTATGTAATTAGTACGAGCTCTGCCTCAATACAATAAAAAAACGATATAGAATAGAACTTTAACACAATAAAGAAAATTGACTAGTAAAGCTGTCAATTATACTTAATTAATAGTAATAAAGTAATTATATGGCATATAGTACCTTCTGCACCATAGGGTTCAAGAACCATCATTATATGGAGTGAATTTTCATTGATATGTTTTTTGATCTGTTGATTGATACGACATGAGTATCTTCTAGAAACAGCTTTCTCCCTCCTAAAAGGCTGACAACGTTCTTGTTCATCCTCTGAAAATGCAAGGGACCGTAATGGACCCTCTCGTTTGCCTTCCTTATAAAAAGCCAATCACTAATTTTTCACATACATGCCATCATGACTCTATAGCAATGGAGTAGGCTAAGGCAGTGGAGGCCAGAAGACACGGTCCAAATACAACACTTTAATCTCATATAAAAAGTCTTTATAAAATAAAAAATATATATTATATATATATAATTTTAAGATATTTCATATTATAAAAATTAATAATAAACAAAAGAGGTAAACCATAAAGTGAACAGCGCACGCCAGAGTAAATTAAAATCATAAAAATAAGCTTAATGTTCTCGTAAGAATGTTTATGATAATATTTATACATTTGTATAACAAGAGTTGAATACAGAAATCCTTGGGTTATTATTTAAATTTTTCTCTATTGTCGTGGCAGTCTTTACATAACTTAGTATTAATTTGTTGCCAGCTTTATAGCTCTCTTCATGTTTATATTTGTGTTTTGAGAAAATTGTTAAATAAATTATGAGCAACGTAATTATATAATGTTTTCTAAGATTTACACGAGTACTACACATTTCAATAAAACTATTTTTCGGATATAACTCGCGTAATTCGCGGTAAGACGAGATAGTGGTGTCTTACCGCGAAAACGTTTGCTGCAAAGCATTCGAAACGTCGGGTTAAAATGTAAAAATAAACGCGAGTTATATCCGAAAAATAGTTTTATTGAACCGTAATTATAGTAAAGTTTAGTATTACCAATTTTTTTTATGGGGTAGGAGTGCGGGTCACTGGTGAAATATGATCACCCCCGCCCATGAACTCTTGCAACATCTGAAGACTCGCAAAAGTGTTGCCGAAATTGGAGGTAAAAGTGTAAGCCTTTTTTGAAGGTACCCATGTCGTATCGATCTGAAAACACCTCTGAAGGAAGTTCAGAGAATTAACGAAATTAATTTAAAATATTTATTTTACATAATGAGTCAAAACTACGTAATTAATAAATATTTTCAAATGTCAAAGAGGAAACGAAATCAACTTTTGTAAAAATAATACAACGAAGTTTTTCTTCGAACTTTGTAATTTTATACCATATTAAGTAGCTTATATTTTTGCAATCAGCAGAGTAGGTCAGGTTTGTGCCTTAATGCCTGAGATATGCCCGAGATGGCCTGTAATTACGTTACGTCAGGGCTCGTGTGCCTGTAATTACGT
Organism: Mechanitis mazaeus; assembly: GCA_959347395.1. Classification (NCBI taxonomy): domain Eukaryota; kingdom Metazoa; phylum Arthropoda; class Insecta; order Lepidoptera; family Nymphalidae; genus Mechanitis; species Mechanitis mazaeus. The sequence goes on from OY365754.1 coordinate 12,647,582, forward strand.
ACTCTTTTCAATTTAAACTAACTAAAGTAAAATAACTAGGGTACTTTTATTCATTTCGTCGTTGGACGGACGGATTATTCTTTTTTATTAGGTTCAAAGTTTTTGCGCTCGACAGTACTTTTAAAAGTTTTCTAAAAGCTGCTAGACATACTCGCACGTTATTAGCATTGATTGTTCACAAAGTTATAGTAACACAAATAGTACGGGTTCAAGTATAATGGGTTTATCGTGCACTGAATATTATGCTGTATTAGGATATAATAAGGGAGGTTTTGGGGTGCTTTATACATCTATACAAAGATCATTTGAATAAAGCCAGGTTGACACTTTAGAATTGCTAATTGTAATTCATTAAAGGTATGAAGCTTTCAGAAATAAATTAGAATTTCTTGTCATAAAAATAGTTCTTACGCAGTGTCCGTATACTTAAATATTTTTGACATTAGATTTTACCAGTGACTTCGCTTGTGCTACTATAAAAAAAAAGTTATCACGACGAAAGGCCTAAAGGTTAAACTTCTTTCCCACCGGACTCCGGACTAGTGTTTTTTTTGAAAGGTGTTGTTGACAGGTCACCATACAAAGGTTATTCTTTGGGCTATTGAACAAAAGTTCCTGATGTTCGGTTGAATTGTTTAGGTGAAAAAGCGTAACAAACAAATTTACATTCGCATTTTATCAACAACAACAAGCTGCAGCTGGCTTGCAGCTTCCACAACTATACAACTATACCACAGCATCACCTTTGATTCAGAGATATTTTCAAATTAATACTAAAAAGCACCGATTAGTTAGTAAATACTGTTTAATTAGGTTGGCGCTATATGTCAAATAAACAGGTATGACTTATACATATGTATATATACACTAGGCTCTTCTGTGTGTTTACAGAAGTAACATATTAAAATTATTAAACCTGGGTTCTTACCAGTTTCTGACTAGCAAAAATTTTTTTTTGTTTTCAAATAAAATTATGATCCTGTTTTAAAAAAGAGATGTAGAGCTTAATATAGATTTTTTACAGAGAAAGAAATTCCGAAATCAGATAAATTTCACCACCATATTAACACAACCTTCATGTCATTATATATTAGTATAGTTTCGTAATAGTTTTCTACACATAATCTATTTTATACGTAGATGTTCAATTAAGTTCAAACGAATTAATTCAGATGTCTATTCTACAAAGCATTATTTATTCACGCTTAATTGCAAAACTTATTTGGGTTAAATTTGATTTGAGCCGCACTATGTCGAGTCAATGACCTCGACATTTAAAGAGGGCAGGTGCTATTCAAATATAAACCGATTGGAAAATAAGGTGGTCGTGTTATTAGAATTTCTGAACAACAACTATATCTATCAGAATATAAGCAAGAGTTATCAATTCAAATAAAACTATTTTTTACGGATAACTAAGATACTCGCGTATAATTTGGTAACATTTTTATTTTAACGCGACGTTTTGAATGCTTTGCAGCAATCGTGATCACGGGTAGACGAGATGTAAGTGGGTTATCATGCACTGAGTACTCATGAAAAGGCTAAGAGTGAAATTATTTACCACCCTATATTTACCAATTTCAGGGTTCCGTACCCATATCTTTAAGGATATTGTTCCGGAACAAAGGATGTAGGTACGGAAGGCTGGATTTAGTGAATTGAACCACTTAAGGGGTTTAAATAGGGGATAAAAGCATATATAGAAGTACTCTTATTTTAGAAATAAGAAGATAATGTAACGTAGTATAACTTTTCGTAATAAATTAAGATAGATAGTTAAATGTACAAATAATATGTGTCAAATAGGTTTTTCAATTGAAACAGTAACGGTAAAGTTCTGGTCGAAACCGAAATTTAGTGAAATATAATTTCTATAATATATTTCTGTATACGATAAGAAGATATAATAATGAACTATGGTAAGGTTATTTTAATAGGTTACATTAGAAAATTGTTCGTTTTAGCTTTTTTAGTGAGGTGACATCGATTTAAGTGAAGGAGTCGATACTGACTGCAACACTTTTTTTCATAGTTCATATATGATTTTTTATGTCATTATCATATAAACGAAATAAATAAATATTTTAAGTAAGTTACTTCGAAATATTCTTTACAGAGAAACGGGTGAGCACGAATTAGTCGCGATGTATGTACGTCATATGACTTTTGGCATTTTTTAATCGATACATCAAGTTTGGGCTGAAATGCAGTTTTTTGGTCGGAAACAAGATCAAAACCAAATATTCGGTAAATTATTAACATATACTTAATATTATAAAATGCGCTAATTAACTATACTGTATGGATGTGAAAAATTCTTTCTGATAATAGGCAGATTGTAGAAGAAAGCTATAGGCTTTCTAGAATAAGGCTACTGCGTCAAAATGTCTTAATAATAAAATCGCAAATAACAATTAATACATGTATAAAATACAACTCAATGATTGATGACTTTAATAGCTATAATTTAGTATTTTCTCTTTGATCAAGACGAAATGAAGACCTATTCTATTTCTAACAAAATGTGTTAAATATTCACATCAGCCTTTGCTAATTAAGTCAATTTCTTGCCTGGAAGGAAGCCAGATGAAGAAGTATCGTAATACGGACTTGTAATTTGTTGAAACTTGATTAATATTCTTATAACAGATACCTACTCTTTTCATAACTATAGTTCACTTAGTATTATATGTATATATATAAACTATGTAAGACAGATTATATGTCTTTATATTCGTGTTTAAAATGTTGTTTTATGATTTAGTTCGTATTCAAAAGTAATTTGTCAGTTATTTCGTTCTTTCTCTTTTATAAAATATTACTTGATACAAATAAATAATATGCTAGAAAAGACTAGGTCTTAAAAATGCTTACACGGAAGTCCCCTGTGTCAGAGACGAGCTTAAAATAATAGAAGATATATGGCAACAATGTTAAAAATATATTTTTTGCTAATAAAATAGAAGTTATTTCATGTTAAGATCTTTTGTCATATTACAAAATTGCATCGGTTTAAAATCGCTTAACAATGCTAAGTCTGGTAGCTTAACAATACACAAGCTTTTGCTCCCTACTCTATCCGCTCAAATTATAGGTCATTTGTCATAATATCAAGTTAATATAAATCATTTTTTTATTGCAATTATATTGTTTTCCCGTTAGTATTTAATAACTTATATAGTAATGCCACATTTAGTGAAACTACATTTCACTAGAACCTCCTTAGTATTTTTATTCAACCTTTTTTGTATTTACTTCATAATATAAAAAATTAAATGTTTAAAGCATTTTTCATGTTGATTTTGAAAATAAACTATAATTCAACGAAATTATACTAAAATCCGTCCACCAGTTCTGTTGTATTGTCAGTATGATCTAAAAATATTTATCTCAAGAATGAAAGAGTTTTAAATAAAGTTATAACGAACTCAATTACAGTTTTTTTAATATTATATGTGCTAGTGTTTCCTTGAAATACTTATATAAAGATGAGCTTATATTAATAATTTAAGAAGTTCTTATTAAATCGGTATGTTAATAATACAAATAAATGACTCGTGTACTTCCTTTACCAATAACAATTTTATTGATAACATTACCAGCCTGAGTAATCAGTAAATTGTTTGTTAGTGGTTGGAGGCAGGTATAATTAATTGGTAACATATGTCACGTAAGATTAATTAGCACGGTACATAATGTATACCAAGCGATAGCGTGTCTTAGCTATATATGATACCTGGTGGCTTGTGGTGTCTCATATAATATGATGAACGTTTAACACTTTTATCAACTTCAACATGTCTTATCATCTGCTTTATTTATCTTATATTTATTTTGATACTCTATTGCACAAAGTTACGAAGTATTGTACAAAAGGAGAGTCTAATCTTAAGTGAGCATTTTCTACCAACCAACTTTAAGAAGGATTTTAAGGTGCTCTCCTGGGCGTGCAACAAATTACAAGAATTTATATATATTCAACAATTTTTTTTAAAATTTAATCCATGTATATACAGTTATATTATATAAAATCTTAAAAATTGTTTTATACTATCATTTCACTCATAGTGTCATAAATATTTCAAAGCTTCGTTTAAAAATCTGTCTGTGGAGTTGTTACAGATTTAATTAGTGATTCTGTTAATTATATTATTTCTGTTTTAAATTATGGACAGACATGTCTACATATTAAAAGCTATTTATTAATTAACAGAATCATATAAATAGATGAGAATACAAAAAGATTTTGCTTTTTACCAACAAATTCATTCCAAACCATCAAACAAGTCGGTAATTTGATAACATGATATTGAATATTCATATTTTTAAAATGTCGTTCCCATATTTATTTGGTAGTAATTGTTTTATCTAGTATTCAGGACACTGCGGCTGGCTTCCAGCCAGTGACCTGAGCATTGGATATTGGACCAATAGCTTATTGGGTTACTAAAACCTTTTGATTTCTGAATTTAAACTTTTATGTTAACATTTTGATATACGCATATAGAAAATCTATCTTTACTAATATTATAAAGCGGAAAAGTTTTTTTTATTTCTATAAACGCCCTTATCTTCGATACTACGGAATAGATTTGAAAAATTGTTCTATTAAGTATTTACTAAATATAGAAAATATATCACCCAGTTCAGGAATAGATGTACAATAAAAAAAAAAAGTAGTTCTATTTAAAAAAATAATAATATAAAGTTACAAAGAACATATAACAAAATATATTGCACATATATAATATCACATAATGTATTATATATCATTCCTTCTGGAATCTCATTTCACAGTACACTGTAACTCTTTAACGTCCAACGAGCATCAGATCTTGAACTATTCCAATCAGAAAATTGGAAGAATTGAAGCGAATAAGAGAGACAAGCCATTTTGACATTAAGATATGTTGGCAATAGAGAATTATATAATATACATATAATAGTGTATTAGGCTTTATTTACACAATTGAGTGAAAGCTTTTTTTGTATTGTCGTTATATATTACAGCTCTAGATACTTTTAATAAAATTTTGTATGTATACACATGTTCGTAAACATCTTTTCGCACAACCTGAATGTGCAATTGATTTTATTACAAAATTATGCGTATTCTAGTAACTTAGAACTAATTAGTTTAAAAATATTTGAAAACCGCGTATTAACGATTTTAAAAACTACTTTAACTATCTAGTCTTTTTTCTTTTTATTTTTTTCTATGAGTAAGAACTTCTACCATAAATTTTCATCTCAATATTAACATTGAGAACCTATACAATATATTAGTTATAATACTAATCAATGATATTATGCAAATGCTCTGAACCCTAAATCTAATCCTAATTATTATGTAAATCTAACCATAAAGTAACATTTCATGCCATAAGCTCAGCTGTTTTATACAATCATCCCTTAACCCAAACCCTACAAAGGGCAAGCGATCGATCAGCTGACCTTGAGGTCAATGACCGCGGATGTAGGACGAAGGGCCTTCGTATTAGAGTGCGTGAGTTGTGCGTGTGTGCGTCTGTGAATGTCTTGTTATGAAATATTACTTCACCAAGTTTTATTTGGATTTATGTTACAGTAAGAGTTAATAATTGAATTAAAGCTTGATAAAGAATATTTTCTGTTGATATAGTTGTTTCATTAACTTTAAATATAAATTAGTGAAAGTTGTTAAAAACTCATTAAGCTCTTCTTTCGTGTTCTTTTTGTATTATCTAATACATAAATATTTTGTAATTTTATATAGAGTCAATTTGTATCTAAAGTTGACGAAAGTTTGAGTACAATTCAAAGCCACTAAACCGCAAAGCCTAATAACGAAATAGTTTTGATAGAGACGCTGTTTCAGAGGAAGGCTTTAGCTGAAATTCAGGATCGAGTTGTGACCAATGAATACAGTTATGAAACTTGTTTAATACGTTACTTATTTGTAGATCGTATTCAGTTGACAAATATATATTTGGTAAAGATAAGAAGGTTGAGAGTTTATAATAAAATAATCTTCAAGTTCAGACTGTGGCCTGTACGTCGTTTGTTAATACAAATTATGTGTATTATTATACTAATTTTAATAAAGGTATATTTGAGGTAAGGACTTAACAAGTATATATGATCGTTCCGAGCTCGAGTGTTGAGTTATACGGCGCCATATATAAGGAAACGTCTCCCTGCAATGGTGCAGTCCTCTTGGCACGCTGCCTACAACTATACTTTAAATATTTCTTATATTTTTATTTACTTTTCAGGTAATATTATAGTTCCTTTTACTTATAATTTGAATGCTGATATAATCTCCACATCCTTTTAAATGTAAGTGTTAAATATTTCAAATTCGACACAGGCTTCTCTTGTAGTAAGTTAAAGTAGTGGAAAATTTTACCACGTCGCTTCATTGGCTGTCTGTACGTTTTCTTTATTCTATAATATACAAATAACTAAAATGCAAGCAGAAAGTATAATAATGTATAAATATATATAAAACCTGATTAGTCATAATGAAATATGATAATTTTTGTTGTTAAAAAGGTAATTCATTTCTATTCAGGACATTTTTATTTATTTAAAATTATTTTACGACTTTTTCAACAATAATCGATATATTCAGTCAATTTATATAAAACTACATACACATAACCACGAATCACTATATATCATTAAATAAATAAATAAATATCGTTAGTTTTTGACTTCATACTGACAGACAAACACAGGTAGAACACTTTATTTTTAAATATGAAGAGATAAATAAAAGCGTTAGAGCGTAAATTGTTAATATCAGCTTAAGATCAATCAATAGAAATGGGCGCGGTTAAATATTAATTTACAAAATTCTTTTTGTTATGGCTTCATACTTCTGAAATAGGCATCGATTTTCAACGTGACAAAGGTTAATGACCTCATAATATTTGAACATATTATATATAATAGACACACCCAAATGCTAGGTTTTGTTCTAATCATTGATCCAAGAAGGTTTCGGAAACAAACAAAATAAAGCAATTAAATTGAGAATTACTTCTTCCGGAAAAGTCTTGAGAAGTCGTAAATAACTCGATTGGTCTTAAACAGAATTAATTGATCGAAGTAATGGAAAACAATACTATGGTTTTGTGTTTCAGGCACTGTGTACAGCAATTTGATTTGATTTGTTTATACAACAATTTATATTCGTATTTTCTTAGATTTTCACGAGTACACATTTGAAATAAAACTATTTTTTATTAAAACTCGCGTATAATTTGGTTACATTTTAATATATATAGTTTAATGTATATAGTGTCTTGACAGACACATCTCGTCTACCCGTGAACACGATTGCTGCAATTCGAAACGTCAGGTTAAAATTAAAATGTAAAAATTTATATTATCTGTTAAACAAAAATACATTAATAAATATTAAATTTAACGAAATTTAAACCTGCATTTTTGTGATTCTTATCGTCCACTAAGCACCCGTGTTAGTCGACTTAAGTAATTTCATTATCTTATTTATGGCGACCCCAAAAATCTTGAACTAAATATCATCACTAGCGGATACAGGCTTTTAATAATACTTTATTATGGGACTACTAAACTACTTCAAATAGGGTACTAATACCCTATTTGAAGTAGTTTTTAGTAAACTGGATCATAAATTAGCTATTATATATAATTATCCGGCTGTATTCAAGAAAATACTAACGAACTTTGCTATTTGCTATAGAACAGCTTCTACCCTCTTAGTATTCATAGGCTCAGAGCATTACGGAATCGCGACGTGAACTAACAAGGGTACTGTGTAACTGAGAAAATAAGAGAGTATTTATGTGAGTACAGACGGATGATTATATATAATAGCTAATTTATGATCCAGTTTACTAAAATCTACTTCAATAAAACGAATACAATGATATTAAAAATTCCAGGACTGTACTTGTATAAAGCATTGATTACCTCAAATATAGTTCACTATACAAAATATATCATATATATATATATATATATATATATATATGTATATATATTATTTTTACAGATATATCAGATTATATTTACTATTAGCATGTTGAAGAACGCAATGTTTGATAGCCTTCCCCATGAACCTGTATATAATAACCAGAAAGAATGTTTAAAATACATACAGTGGTTTCGAAGAATTGTTAGTTAAAAGAAATTGTTTTCTGCTTCATAATATTAGTTTTTGTTAAAATCTATTGATATGATGTTTTCTAAGATTTACACGAGTACTACACATTTCCATAAAATTATGTTACGGATATTACTCGCGTTTATTATGCCTGTAAACTCAGGAATCTTAGAGGTTGTTCAAAAATAATCTGACTGACTGACAGACACCTTTATCTCGACTTACCGCGAACACGATTGCTACAAAGCATTCGAAAAACATTAAAAATAAACGCGAGTTATATCCGTAAAATAGATTTATTGAAATCTATAGATATGTATGGTTTAGAATATATTTCGTGTTGTTTTAGTTATTAGTCCACACCTTTACCTATTAATTAATTAAATTAATGCGAGATTGTTAATATGTCTGTCCTTCATTATTAATTGTGGCCCAAATTATTTTATTTGTGTACTAAATGACGAAATTATAATGAGTATGGATATTGTTTATATTTTTCTATTATTCATATAAATAAATTTAAAGTATTCCGCCATTTTCTTTAAAATTAATAGAATATGAGTATCCTTTTTAGTTCTTTTGCATATTCTGTAAAGAAATCTGTAGTAATATTAATATAATTATAATAATTTTATTCATAAATATAAAATTGAAGTTTGTTAAATAATAAAAATAAAACAATTATAACATTTTAAATATGCACTAGAACAACTATATATCATGCGTATATAAAAAAGACTTAATAAAATGGGTTCTTTAAAACCTATTTTTGTATATAAAATACTAAAGTTGATTATTTTTCAATCGAGAATTTTGAGCTTTAATTGTTTTTCTTTTTTATTTAAATGACATAAAATATTTTTTTAAGAACAATCTTTATATACGTTGATGATAAATTAGTTTTATAAATAACATAAATGAGCAGTTATATATTGATATATAAAACGATCATAGATTTGATATAAGACCAACGCCAAGACGCGTTCGTAAGAAATATAATAATAAAGTTTATGTATGGATGCTAAAAAACATTCAGACCATATAAATACATATACGTAATTATAAACAATTTTAATTTAAACTCTCCTGTGGTCGATATGATGTCTACTTATATACAATATATAACACTGACAGGTTTATATTTATATATACATACCATCAGTGTTAGGTTTTAACACCTTGAAGTGAAGGGTTCTTAGTGAGCATGTGCTGAGTAACTCTTAACTTTCATTTAAGTAGAAACTCTATCTGGTAACAAAACAACTAAGTTTTAAGTCCGGAGGTAAGTTTTAATAGCAGATACGAAACTTCGATCTTTTCTATAAAATGTATTGATGAAGAATTAATTGTTATTTAATAACTTTTTTAAAATCAACATTAAACAGTATTTCTAGGTTAATATATGCTTTTAGTTGGAATGAAATTCTTCGAATAGGAAATGAAGCAACAAAGTATGTACTGATAAATAAATAAATATTAATTCATTTTCTATTTCACTCTGCATGTAATTATAAATTAATAAAAATTTCTGATTTAATGTTATAACTGTGAGTATAAAGCTGAATATTTGTATAAATATATTATTAAATGCATATGTAATTCACAAATCCTTATATATATATATATTATATCTATAGAAGGATCAATAGAACGGTATCTGCCGAGCAAATAGAAAGTTCAGTGTGGCGTCGGAAATAACGTTGGATTGCCGATTCGTAGTAAGGGCAAAGTTCACGGCTTGCCTCTTTCCATATCGGGCCACGAAAACAGCGAAACACTGCAAAATATAAGTGATCCATTTAAGAAAGATAACATAGTTTGTAACATAAGGAAACAATTAAATAATAAGAACAGTAGTAAAATAATTTCTTTTTTTTTTGTGTTTGTTTAAAAAATATCTTTATCTGGAAGTTTTTTTGAGCGAAGCTCTCTTTGAGAGAGTTTTCTGCGTTCTTTGTACAAGCATTCAAGATCATCCATACTATTATTATTAAGCAGCAAAAGTATGTTTGTTTCGCAAAAATTTCTTCGTAAGTAAAGAATAGATTGTAAAAAAATATTTATATATATACTTATTGTAATCCAAAAAAAAAATACATAGATACAAGTGGCGGTCTTATCGCCTAAGGGCGATTTCTTCCAGGCAACCTTACCGAACGGACAATATTTATTTAAAAAACATAGAGGCAGGTCGTACAAAGTTATAATATAGCAATAGACGTACATACAAATATTAACACACTAATACATACAGATACATATATACCTAATATAATAAATATAATCTAACAAACTAAACAATATTATAAAATTATTTATTAATATGTACATAGACAATACATAAAAAGAGCTAAATATATATTTTAATAGTACACGAGTAAAAATACGATATAGTGTAAGTAAAAATGAATAGTACATGATATTACCAATGGTCAGCATACTCATAATTGACTACATATATTATAATATATATAATGTTATAATCCGCTGTTCTCCCGGCCCGGGAGGTCTATTTGATTTGATATGACGCGGGAACACGCGAGCCTTCAATAAATGGCAAGTTGTCGCTTCGTTCTGTACAGGTTACGAGTGTGACCTTATATTGTATATAATAACCTAATTAGGTTCTATTTATAGAGTGTGATGTTGTAATCAATTAGGTTGTAAGTTCATTATAAATAAATAAATAAAAATAAAAAGCCTTTATTTGTTCTTAACTACATTAAATCGAATTAAGTTACTATTTTAAAGTTAAATCACAGAACCCCTTAGAGGGTAAAGGCCTCCTCCAAAGATGCCCAAACTTCTTTATTTTGTGCTTTTTTTTTTGTTCATTATCAAAAAATATTTCTTTATTTTAAACTGTAACTTTTAAAAATAGTTTTTTCACTTATTTATAATATTTCTAATGATGTAAGGAGAACTTATGTAATATAATTATATATATATAATAACTACCATTTAAATTTATACTTCTTTAATTATACTTCAACTTTCAAAGGTTAACTTTTTCTTTCACAAAGAAAATATAATCTTACAAAGGACGAAAGATAAATATATTATTTTCTTGCTAATGAGTTAAACTCTAAAAAAGATCTTTAATCCTCTTGTTATTCTCCTGTCTATAATAATTTTATGTTAATTCTCGGAAAATTTTCCGAATTTAATAATTTGTTTTTGAAATAAATTATTTTTAAAAATAGAGACTTCTATGTAAATATCATTTTGTATATAAAATTTAAAAACTAAAAAAAAAACAATGTTACAAATGTTATTGTTATGCTTTTCTCTGACTAAATAAGTGATATAATGTTAATAAAATTAAAAAAAAAAAACAAAATTACCCGACAAGTAATTTAGGGTAAAGAAGTACAGACGAAGTCGTCGGTAAAAAGTAGTCTTTTAAAATAATAAGAAATTTAATATACAACAAAAATTTAAAATTAATATCTTTAATAATACCTAAGATGTCTCAGCGTAATAAAAATATCTTGGAGACAAACGATTTTATTTACATCTAAAAATCAACAGAGCTTGTAAGAAACACAACAGCACTAAACTTTGTTTATCTTTTTGAGAAAATGGTTGTCATAGACAGACACAAATATATATACACACTTAAAACTCATAAAATATTTTTATTGAATTAAAACTATTTTTATGAATTAAAACTAGCGTATAATTTGGTTACATGTAAGTATGTGTCCATAAACACTTACATCTCGTCATTCACACGATTACTGCAAAGTATTCGAAACGTCGGTTTAAAATCAAAATGTAACCAAATTATACGCGAGTTTTAATCCGTAAAAATAGTTTTATTTCGAATGTGTACTCGTGAAAACCTAAGAAAATATTTTTATTTTTTGGTCTGATGTCAAAAAGATTTAAAAACATTATAAAATGTCTCAGCTTTAGTAATCAATACTCCGGGAAGGAATTTCAGAAGCTATCTAAGTTTAGCCATCTCACTTAAAGGTGAACAATAGATTGTTTGATTTGTAAGTGTTTGTTTTCCATTACACAGACAGGGCTGTCAACTGACACCACAGATTAAAAATAAAAATAAAAGCTAAAAGCTAAAGTTTTATTATATAATAAATATATTAAATAATTATAAGGCTTATGAAATAATTATTTGTAAATGATTGAATTTGTGTCGAATTTTATTCTATGGACTTTTTTTATTTTTATTTTTAGATTTATGATTAAACGTGGTATAATTATTTAATATTATGATAATAGTTTTTGTGTAATTTATGTCATTTTTGTAATTTTTATATTTACAGTTTTATGTCAACTTATCTAACGAATTGGTTGTAACTGTAATGTTAGATTTAAGTTTTATGGTTAAAATAAATAAATGAATATTTTAATATATATATAGTAACGTTATATTATACATTTATATTTCACTCATTTAATTATATTTTTATATGTATTTGTTTTGCACGCCTACCAACGACCTGTCTTGTACATTGTAAGATTGACTGATACATCATATTTATGTAACATTTTAATCCAAATAAATATAATTCCAGGTATGAACACAAACTCTGGATAAGAAGAGATGTTTCGACACCCCTATCATTAGAATTAGCTAAATGAAGTGATAAGATTAACTTTTTGGATGTTTGATTACTTACTTGCTAACTTACTAACACGTTCTTTTATTATTTTGTGACATTTTAATATCACAAACTGGAAGAATTCTACGACACTATAAGAAGCCTTATAATAAAATAAAAACGAGTCTAAGGTGCATATATATTTTTTAAACAAATACTTATTACATATTAAGATGATATGTGAAGAACTGTTTTATAATATTTTCATATCAGTTTGTTTTTTGGACGAATTCTGATCAACCTCAAAGTGGTTTTTGTCGGTGGAGTCAACAATATGTGACATAACAACAATTTATTTCGTTTTAAATCTATAATATTAAATTAAAAATATTATAGGTTTAATGTTAAATGTTATTGATAGAATTATTAATAATAATATTAATAATAGAATTTATCTAACAATTTTAAATTACATCCTCATGAAAATTATGGTAACCTTTAATACATATAATTTATTAATAATTATCTTATTTTTTATTATCTGACGCAGCTATAAAGATTGTCTTTCATTTAAGCCAAACTTCTCTAGAACGTTTATTGATTGACTAATACAGCTAAAAAAATTATTACAACATTGTGATATATCTTCAATAATTAAATGTTACTCACACATAGGTAAGAGTAATTATTTATGTGTGTGTATCAAGTTCTCCCGACGTTGATAAAGACAAAGACATAAATTGACAACGAACTCATAGTGATGTGGGAACAATGGCTGGATATATGACCTATACTAATATATTTATTATCTACCGTCCATTTTGTGAAAGCTCCATTGTGCGAAATATTTCATAGAACCTTGTGTCGAGACACAATATGGTATTATAATATGAAAGAGAAGGATATATCTTCATTATCTGATCTTATAATTATTTCATCTTTTCATCTGTGATAGAGCAGGATAGCGATACAAAAAATATTGTTATTATCAAGTTACATATTACTCATTGTTAATTTAAATTATAATATGTTTGTATTCCCTTTAAAAATAAAGCGAAAAAATCTCAATAATTTGTCTGTGTAATCTTGTATTCTTGCTAGAAGACTTCTTTTTCTTCCATGGTTATATTTTCAATCTTAAACATGACCCATTAATGTAGTAATTTTAACATTTATAACTATAGTATTTTCTTAGATTTTCACGAGTTTTCACATTTGAAATAAAACTATTTTTACGGATTAAAACTCGCGTATAATTTGGTTACATTTTTATTTTTATCCGACGTTTCGAATACTTTGCAGTAATCGTGTTCACGAGTAGACGAGATGTAAGTGTTACTTACATCTCGTCTAAATAAAAATAGTTTTATTTATAACTCGTCGTACTCGTCGTCGTAGTTTTATTACATCTCGTCGTCGTAGTTTTATTACATCTCGTCTAGATAAAAACAGTTTTATTTATAACTATTTCGGACAACCCTACTTATTTAACATAATGTGTGGAATAGTGTTTCGTGACCGAGGCCTGATGGAGCGTCTTACGAGGTATTGGACTCCCATTTCAAACAATAGTCTGTGTTCGATATTATTGATATAAATAAAACAGATTGGTTCGTATAGTTTTTTATTATATTTTATGTTAATTAGTTATTTTATTCTAAAATAGAATATATAATAACGTTTGTAGAATATTTTAAGATAGACTAAAACATTTTCTCTTTATAAATTATCGTAGCAAATGCTACGTACGTAGCTTACATTATCCTCTGTAGCATTGAAGAGGCAGTTACATATGCTACGCTGCTACGTTCAATTCTATATGCAAAAATGGAATACATTAAAATAGATACACAGAATTCACATACTGCCAATTGATTTTTTTCTAAGAGTGTGAGCGAGAGGGAAGCCGAGAGAGAAAGAGTCATCATCAAGTCATCTAGAAAAATAAAACTTTTTAAGAACAATAATACAGAAATACATTAATATTTTGTATTAAGATACGAAATAATGCAATGTTCAAAATATGTTCTTGTTAAATCTCGTCACGTACATCTCGTATTTTCCAGTTGAATCTTTGTATATCCTAGTATCTTTTCAATATATTATATTTATAATTCTCTTTCATATTTATGTTTAATAAATACTTTTTAGTGTAATATATATTAAAATAAATATTTTTTAGTGTTATATATTGTCTGGAAGAAATCGCCTTTAGGCGATAAGACTGTCTTTTTTATATCCATCATTTTCGTTTTATTGTTAGTTTCGTTTTGTTTTTATATGTTGTTTTTTAAATATTTTTTATATGTGTGGTATGCAATAAAGAATATAAATAAAATAAATAAATAAAGCTCTATTAAAAACAAATCATTAGATAAAAAAATAACTTTAGAATTTAAAGGTTTTCCTTGTTATAATTACGACTTTCTTTCATATAAGTTCCAATTCGTAATATAGTATATAACACTGCATACATTACAAGGATATAACTACACAAAACACCAAAGAATAGAAAAATTTCTTATGTTATGTTCTACAAAAGTCGTTTTGAATTTCCTTTAAATTTCACACTCCATTTCTGAATAGATCGGTTGTTAATACATATATGTAGCTGTCATGCCTTGAACACAAATGGAAACAAGGTTCCCTATATGCGCTATTGGAAATATATTATATTACAATAAATTATTATAAGAGAGAGAGAGGAGGTGTTTTTGTTTCTGTCTCTGTTACTCACCGCAAACCTACCTGTAATACGTACGGGACGACGATTTTCTATGACAGTGTGGTTCCACTTAATCGAGGCTATACGATTTGTAGTTAAATGAAGTTAAATGTCTACGTTCTAGCTGGACTATATACAATATACCTATATACTTTATACAAATACTGAAACATTTTTATTCATTTCCTGATTAATCTATTTTTTTCTAATATTATTATTTTGAGTAAGTCTAGACGCTTTTTGAAAAATGTATATATTTGTTGTAAACGTTTTTTCTGCGCCATTTTCTCGCGATCTGATTATGCAATCAACTTTTTTGTACAAACCGATACATATTCATGTAACTTAGAGTTAATTAGTTTTCCAGACGACGCTTTTTTTTAGTTTTTATTAACGTTTAAAAAAAACTAACGGTTTATAAAAAAATTAATTGTGGAATGGGGTTAGTTGTATTAATAGATGCGTATTAATGTTAGCAAACAGTTCTTGTCTATTGTGATAGAAAAGAAGAACATCTCGGAGCTTTTACTTACATAGTATAAAATTTATAGTATAGTTTTAAGCTATAAACTATGCTATTTACTATATCTTCAATAAGTCGTTTTAGTGACTTCAGTAAAAGTAATGATGGAATGGAGTTAATAAAAATAAGCATGAAGCTAATGTGATGAATCTTGAACTCATAATTGCTTTTTTATAAATAAATAGAAGAGATAAAAAATCCTAACACATTTCACAGGCAGTTGATCATTATCGTCAGGTCAGCACAGACAGTAACAGGAGATGACCCGATGAGATGAATAGACGCCATCACTCTCGTGGCCGTGAGTAATGGTTTTACTTCAGCCTGAGGTTGAGTTGTTACCTAAAAATAATAGTTTGAAAACCTCATACTTTTTATAACACACAAAAAGATTCTTCGTTCAGTTTTCTTTATTACCTAACTATTATTTTTATTCATGTATTAATAATTCTTTATTGCCCAAAACAGGCGGACTTAACGCTAAAAAGCATTCTCTACCAGTCAACCTGGGAAAGCAGTAAAAAAAAAAAAACATTAGGACGCTTAAAGTAATGAATAAATTTAAACGATAAAAAAAAACAGCATAAAATTCAACTATGAAAATATAATATATGTACACATAAAAGACTCACGTTTCTTGTAAATCATACATATTTGTAATAAATAACTATTGTGGTAATAAATTGTTTTTCAAAAAGTAGCTTCTAAGTTTCAGCAGCGTCTTCTTTAGTCAAGATCCAGTAGAGTTGTGTAAAGAGCTCATTTATATTATATTACATGACAAAATTCCCCCATCCTCCTTCCACCAATGGACTTCACGACGCACGGCGAGTTAACTTCCTTACGTTGTGGACATTCCACCTGTCCCAACGAAGCGCTTTGCTTCATCCTTTCTGATTCGCACGGCGAAGGATTGGCACAGCTTGCCTGCGTCGGTATTAACGTGTGGATACAATGGTATCTTCAAGAGAAGAGTGAATAGGTTACTGAGTTAATGCGCCTTACCGTCTATGACTACATTTCCACTTGCCATCAGGTGGAATATAGTCAAGCAGTAACTTAGGCTGTGTAAAAAAAAATATTATATCAACGAAATCCCGTTGACTTTACGAATTAGATTTTAAATAAATATATAATAAAAAAATATCGATACCAATTAGATTCGAAACCGCGACCTCTGCGTTTCTCTACCAATTTAGCACATATCAAAACTTCGATAATAATAATTTAGCATTCTATAATATAAATGGGTTATTTGAATGTTTTTTACCTTTTTTTAGAGCTTTTGGTACATGGTAAGATCATAAAAACTGATATAAAATTTCAAACAATATATTTTATATTTCTTAAAACTACTAATAAATAAAAAACCTGATGAAATTTAAACAGTAGCCTTTAAACAAATATATATTATATATTTATCTATAATTTTCCCAAATTAATTATTTTTTAACATATTTATTTATTTATATATTTTCCACTTTCAATCAATACCAGTGATCATTGTGTACGGCAAATGGAAGTGCCAGGAGCGCCTATTTCATGTATAGAAACATGCAGTACTCACACACATACACACACACATCCCGCCAATACTAACATCGCAGCACATGAGCTAATTAATAAATATTGTAATCACATACGTACCCGACACGCAAATAACTAATCGGTCTCTTTTCAGGAAATGTAATAACTTCTCAATAAAACTTTTTTACGGATATAACTCGCGTTTATTATTACATTTTTTAATTTAACCCGACCTTTCGAATGCTTTGCAGCAAACGTGTTCGCGGTAAGACGAGATGATGGTGTCTGTCAGTCAGTCAGTTTATTGAACTTTATGCCCGTAAACTCAGGAACCGTTGGAGGTAGGTGACAAATAAACTGACTGACTGACAGACACTGTCATCTCGTCTTACCGCGAACACGTTTGCTGCAAAGCATTCGAAACGTCAGGTTATATTTAAAAATGTTATAGCAAACGCGAGTTATTTCCGTAAAATAGTTTTATTGACATGTGTAGTACTCGTGTAAATCTTAAAAATCATAATGTAATAACATCTTTATATAAGTTATAATCTGTCGCCTACGAACACTATTGAAGGTGAATGCTTCTCGACGCGATGAATTAGTGACGCTATACTAGTATAAAAAAAATATTAAGAATACTTTTGAAATTTCAAACAAATATATCTCGATATGTTGTTTATGTTGGGTTTCCATTTAAGACTAAAGTGTTACGTAGTGTACAGCTTCATACGATATGTACTTTCTAATAAATATAGTATTCAATATACAAATATTTTAATAGTGAATCAAATAAATATTTTTAGAATTAATCTATAATAATATTCTTAGATATAAGTATAAAATATATAAGTACAACTAATCAATGACTGCACAATTTGCAATTACGATTAATTATACAATTATTGAAATAATAATTGTATAATTAAATAAAATAAATTAAATATCCCTGAGTAGTTGTAAGATCTATCAGAACCTTGTCTGTGAGTCGCGCCAGTCAGTCTGTCTGTATGAAGTAAGTGGGTGTGAATTAGTTCCTGACTCAAATTACATAACTTATGTACACAATTTTTTGTGTTTTTAATAGTGTTTGTAATTCAAGTATTATCTATACTAATATTGTAAAGTGGAAAAGTTTGTTTATTTAAATGTGCTAATTTACAAATTATGAGAAATTCTATCTAATTATGATAAGATAATAATTTTTGTAAGGAAGATGATAGGCTATATAAGTATGATTATACAATACAACTAGTTGTAATATAGGATTATATGAGGGTAAAACTGCGGGGCAAAGCTAGTTGTAATGTAAGATAACCGACTTATTTACTTGATCGTAATTCATCTCTGCCCTGGACATAGGAGAAGTAGAAAATGATTTTACAGTCTTAACCCAAAAAAGGGGAGGATTGTTGTATATTTGAAAAGATAATGTGTTATTATATAATAATGGTTTATAATTTCTTCCTCCATGGATTAAAACTTATCTTATCTTATCTTATATTAAGTTGTATTACATTTGGTTCTTCTATAATAGTAGTATAATATACATAGACTCAAAAAAGGGCTTAAACGATTTTAAAATGTTAATCAATTTTGTATTTAGACTTTTGTGTTATATCTTGCATGATAATTACTTTTACATATAACCGGCTGTATTCACGTCAATAATATCGGAAGTTGCCAAATGAAAACCGAGGAATGCTCCGAGCTCATGAATAAGGACTCCGAATGTGTTCGAAACTATTGAAATTAGTACAGACGAATAATTATATGTATGTAACGTTTGTAGAGGCTGTATAACTGCCGGGAGTGGTTTTATGATGTTGGAATTGTGTTACATTTTGCTCGTGGCTTTGGTTAGACATTGTTTTTAGGTCTCAATTAAAAGAAAAAGCAATATATATCATATATATTTTTTCAATTGTATATTTCAATGAAAAGTATGAGAATATAGTGAGAATCTATTATCAAAAAACAGTAAGAATAATAAATCTGTTCAAGATATAAGAAATTATTTAAAATTGTAAATGCTTTTAGAACTCGAAGCAGTTTAATTCTAAAGCCTATGAAATTTCAATTTAAATTGCCAATATATCGGTCTTGAAAGCAACATATTACCTTAACATAGTTTAGTCTCTATTTTAGAACATAAAGGAGTTTGGGGAAAATTCAATATTTTGTATATTCATAGGCATTGAAAAGCAATCGCTTGAAAGAACCTTCGAAGCAAGATAACGTATTAGACATATGTGTACCACTTGTAATTTAAGGAACCTTTACTGATAATTATTAAAAAGGAAAGAAAACACATTTTTTAGAGGTGGTTTTTAAATATATTGCAGGATTGAAGGCGTGAAACATATTTGATAAAGTTTAAAAATTACAGAGAACATAATTATACTTGTAATACGTAGCATATATACATTACATTTATAATAATAATATAATGTTTGAAATTACCGGATGGATTTAAATTATTTTTTCTGATTTCGATAGTTTTATGAGGACACGTTATATCTCTCATTTATCTTAATATCCTAATATAAAATAAAATGGTTCGCCCGTGGGTGGAACCGCGAGTAACAACTAGTGATAAATATAACTATATTATTTAACTGTCAATATCAAAAAAATAATATAAATATGTATATATATATATAAGTATAATGTGAAATAGATACAAAAATTGTTTTACTTTTATGAAAAATATGAAATTATTATAGAGATATACACAAGCTCTGAAAAACATTAAAACTTAAATTTACGGTCTCTGAACTACTCTGGGAAAACTAGTCATAATATTTTTATAGTTATCTGGATGTGATATGCAATTTTTTTATTTCCTCTTTCACTGTTATGTTTATGTACATTAGCATAAAAGAAAGGTAATTATTTATTATTTATATATTTATGTACCAAGAACACTATAACAGAAATTAATAAACACGAAAAATTAAACTAAATGTACAAAGGATCAGCTTCTCTTTAAGAGATCTCTGCCAGTTGCCCTTCAGTTGGAGACAGTATAAAATTAAATATGTGCGGTACGTTCAATAACAGATAAAAAAAAAAATGCTAAAATAATAAAAAAAAAAAGTTTATAAAAAACTACTTAGGACAATTTTATTAATTATATAATTATTATTTTATATGAATTTTTTTGTAAGTAATGTTTTTGTGTACAAAATAATAAAGTTCTTTCTGGAACATTATGATTGTGTTTGCAATTATATAAGTATTTTGAATATCCGTTCCATTCGTTTAAATAAAATATATTCAGTCTGAATAAAATTCACGATAGCTTTATTACAGTGATATAAATTATTTATTATTATTGAATATTTGAACGTAACTCAGTTCACTTATAAAATGAAGCTTCAGTTTGTTTTCATTTCCATTTTTCAAGTACTAAATGACACCGGCGTAAGTTGACTTCAATGAGTGCTTTATCGCACTTTTACTTTAATGTTTTTATATAATTTATAAAGATCAGGTTTAATTGTATTTTATAATATTTAAAATATATTTAGACTGTTATATTATTGTTGGGTTTTTTCATATCTTATGGCAAATAAATGAACAAATCTCTCTGAGATAATTAGTAACCTTAAAAATATCTATAAAGCGTATAACAAGCATACAAGTAATGATATATACTGTTTGTCAATCGTTATATATTTAAATCGAATTTAAACTTTACCCTTT
Organism: Mechanitis mazaeus; assembly: GCA_959347395.1. Lineage (NCBI taxonomy): Eukaryota > Metazoa > Arthropoda > Insecta > Lepidoptera > Nymphalidae > Mechanitis > Mechanitis mazaeus. The sequence continues at coordinate 12,668,770 of OY365754.1, forward strand.
TTGTCTGGTTAATTATAAAAGATATTACAAATTAATGATATTAAAAATTCATGTAACACTAAAATAATATAGATTGGTGTGTATGTTTGTAACAAACAAATTATAAAAGTACAAGACCGATACAAAAAATTGTTTTAATATTAGAATGCTATATTATCAATTTAACATAATATTCTTAACATAAGCTATATTTATCTATATAAATAAAATCATTAATCTGCTGGTGAAACTGCGATTAAAAGCTAGTTATATAGACGATTGGTAAACTTCACTAATCTATAGTATTTTCATGAAATAAATAAGAGTAAATAATGTTAGAATGTTTGTTTGTCTACTTGACCTTTAAAACTGTCATGTTACGACTTATTTATACAAGACCGAGAGTTTGTCAGACTTCTCCAGACTTTGAAACAACGAGGCAAAGTCACGAACAATAGTGAATAAATAATATAACTCTTATCAACTTCCTCAAGGAACCGGTCACCGCTTAGTTTAAAGGAATCAGCATCTGTTCAAGTTCTCAGAGATCCCGCTTCAGCTAAGTTTGTTCAGTACTAGCTGTATCCAGCGACTTTGTACGTTATCTTTATATAAATAAGTCAAATATACATAACATATATGTATATTTATTTAAGCATTTTTTTATTGTATTGTATTTAAAGTATTTTTTTTATATTTTGACGATGATGTTTATAAGAAATAAATCAGATGTTATCACTGTTGTTTTGCACAAATGGCATCAAAATCAGTACAGTATTTTGAATAAATATTGTATATATATTTATTTGAATCAGATTCATCATGCACCAAAATAAATAAATATTTTAACCGAGTAGCTCGGTTAAAATATTTTTCGGAAAAACATTTGAAAAATTCCAAGACATTCAAAGCAATTTGTTTTAAAATGTAAATTTCATGCTAATTTCATTTAGTTTAAGTATTTTATGCAAAGAAATGTCAGCTTTAAGAAAGAAACACATTTAAACTGCGGCATATCTTTATATATAATAATAATAACAGCGAATAATGTTTACAGTAAATTCTTTAGAAGTAAATAAATTACACTTATTACACGAGACTCTCATTACAGTTAATACAATATTTAATTTTTTTTTAATTGGTAGCGCAGAACGCTGAAACTACTGAAACAATTTTACTGTAGACAAGTGTTACGTCTGAGTTAATATAAAACGTTTTAATGTAACATTATTGCTAAAAGAAAATCTTGCTCTCAAAGCTTAAAGAGGGGCTCGAGATAAAACGAAACGATAACCTATTATTAAGTTTTGATATTTTCGAAAAACTCAGTTTTTCTGTCTGTGTGTCTGTGTGTGTGTCGAATTTTATTTTTCGAATTTTGAAAAACTAAAGATATATTTGGAATCAGCATCTAAATGTAAGATTAACTTTTCAAAATTATGTTGATTGTCCAACGAGAAGGTGGTCAGATCGGCCGCCGAAGTTACCGAAAAATGGAAAAAAAAATTCGAATTTTTAAATTTTTTAAAATCCTATCATAAACTACATAAAAAAAATAAAAAAAGCAATAGAAGTTGTTTTGTTTGTTAATTAATTTGCGAGTTATAATTTGCCGATTAGGAGTTTTTCATAGCGGCAAGCTCGATTGCCGCGTGTCAGATGTTTTAGTTTGACTTTTCACTTTGAGATTTCCTGAAATAACTTCAGATTTCCTGAAATGACAGCTAGTACTATTTTATGTATTTACAATCTTTAACAATTAACTAGTTAGCAGCGTGCGGCTGGGAACAAAGCCAAAAGATCGCTACTAAAATGCGCGCGCTAAATTTCCCCATGCAAAGTCTATGGGAAAAATTAATTTTTTGACTAATTACTGCAATTAGGCTAATGAGATTTGAGAGTTGTCACTATTTTTCAGCAGTGTAGCATAATGAGACCTTTGATTTGAGCCATCAACGATATTTTTCCCTTTAGTGGTTCTCGAGCTACAGTGTGCCAACGAAATCGCTTCCTGCATTAATATATAAGATTTGCAATGCGGTTAAAAACTAAAAAAGAAGTTGCGCTGATTTTACGTTTTAAAATTTTCCTCTAAAATCATTGGAAACGTGTGTATAATTTATTATTTAACAGCAATTCCGTTTCATTTAAATATTATATTCGATCCAAAATGAAGGTAACATTTTTTAGAACGTATAAATTTTATTGATTAAATGAAATGAATTCGGCTTAAAAGTTTTATTAGTAGTTTGTCCGGATTTTGGTAGTTTGTTCGCGTCTACTCGATCTAAAATCTAGATTAACTGTGACCTACATTTTAAGGTTTCATATTTGCCAAATGACCCATTTGACCTTCATAATCCGTAAGGTTAGCTGATGTTACTAGCTTTATAACACGTGTTTGTTCTTTAATAAGTTATAATTTATATAAGCATTCATAAAATTCTGTTAGTGTTGTTATTAGTTAAATGTTATTTTTTAAAAATGTATCCATCTACTGTTCTTATATACAAACTTATTTACGTTTATTGCAATGGGTAACTGGAAGAGATGTCTTGATAGAGATAAGTTATCTAATGTACAAAATTATTATTTTATAAAGCGTTTTAAAAGTTTAAGGTGAATAAAGAAATAAAGAAATAAATAAATGAATGTATGAATGAATGAATGATTGATTGAATGAATAAATGAATGAATGATTGAATGAATGAATAAATGACTGAATGACTGAATGACTGAATGAATGAATGAATGAATGAAGGAACGAACGAACGAACGAACGAATGAATGAATGAATGAATGAATAAATAAACAAATATTAAAAAATCACTGATTTTGGCGATTGTGCATTGATTGTGGCGGTTCAATCAAAACTGTGACCATTATATTTTGCCATTTGTCAAATATTTAATAACTATATTATATGAAGCAAAACATGGTTTCCATACTCTTACAATAAGAAAGGATTACACAATTTCGTAATGATCTCAAGTGGTTGACTATTCGACTTTGCCGGAATCTTCACACTCTTTCCGTTTTGTACTGTATTTTATTTAATCTATCTAGTCTTCTTATTTAAAAAAAAATTACTTTCGTTGACTGTGATAATATATGTGTAAAGTCATTTCAAAGTCTTGCACTCAAAATTCCATCACACAATTCCATATTTTATAAAAAATCTTTTGTTGTTAGGGCTATTCTATTATGGAATGCCTTACCAATAAACTTAAGACAATCGCGTCCGATTGTAATTTAAAATAATTTTATCTTCAACAAGTAAATTAGTAATGTTTTCTAAGACTTACACTCGTACTACACATTTCAATAAAACTATTTTTCTTTTATAAAAATGTAATAATAAACGCGAGTTATATCCGAAAAATAGTTTTATTGAAAAGTAAATTAGTATTAAAATTTCAAATGTTATTTATTACTTTTAAAATGTTATATTTAGTAAGTTCTACAATATGTATATTAATTATATGTTTTCTCAGTTTTAAGTATATCTATTCTGCACCGCCCTCTTTATTTCTTAATATTTTATTTCATTACTCGTATGAGGTTGTCTGGAAGAAATCTCTGCTTAGCGATAAGGTCGCCTCGCTGTACAACATGTATTGTATTCTATGTACTTGTAAATTGTTATGTGGTGTACAATAAAAGCGTTAAATAAATAAAAAGGAATCAAGTCCTCTACTTTATACTGCAGTGGGCATATATTATAAATTGTACATAAAGTTACGTTGGTTTGACGTCAATTACGGCACGAGGCTTAATGTCAAACTGCCAGTTATTAGCGAAGGTTACTTGAAGTAACCGCTACAAGTGTTATGTAATGCAAGATGTATCTCACATATAACACAAAAAATTATTAAAGACAAACTAATTTTCAATAAATTCAAATGTAAAAAAGAGTATGTATTTGTATATGTAAGAGTAAGTATATCAAAGAATCTATCTGATCGTTAACAACAATCCCTATAGATCTCTCACTCTTAGGTGCTGTGTCATCAGCAAATTATGATTCCGTACTCGCTCTTGTTAGAACAATGCAGTTCCTTTGCCTATGTTGGTTTCATTGTATATTCTACAATTTAATAAAATGCAGAACATACTCTTAATATTTGAACATAGTACAAAAAATTGTTTGTTATTTATATTATATCATCTGTTATGTATTGCTATAAAAGTGCATATTATGTGTATGTGTATATTCACCTCGCGAAACCTTTAGATAATTTTTATTCCAATGAAAAATGAAATGAATTTAAAAAAGCTTCATAGCTTTGAAGTTATAACATATACAAGATTAATATAAACGTTATTTAACGTAATGTCTGCGTTTGCTTTCCGACATTTTAGAATCGCCTTGAGTGCGAAGATTCTCGGAGGGTGTATGTTGTGGAACAAGTTACAAGTTATAGAAAGAACATATTGTATAAACATTGTTCGTACAAACCATTTTAGGAGAGTCGTAAAGATTAAGTCTTTATCTAAATTTATTTGATATCATTATAATATTTTTTTTTTTTTTGTCCCCACCACGGCTGGATCCAACTATGGTTTATATATGGTTTTCGACTGAAAAATAAATAATATTCAAATAATTCATGATAAATACTTATACTTACACTAACTTACTTGTGTTAACACTTATACATACTTACGTTATGATAAGTACCTCTCATAGACCTCATTTATCACCGGATGAACCGTTTAAGACATCTTCAAAATAATGTTTCATTGCATAAAAGGTATTTGGCTGATCTCTTGTCCCACACATTACTGTCACCTCACACTCAAACGTTGTATGGCTCAAGGGTCTGCCTCCACTGTAATTTACAGCTGGATGAAGGTTAATTAATGTCATTTAAATTATATATTTTACCTTCAAATAAGTTTAAACGTATCATTTAAATGACGTTGTAATTGAAAATGTTACAAAATCACAAAAGAAGTGTCCAATTTCGAAATTTTCCAATTTTTTATTCTTACTTAATGTATGTCAATGATAATGGATTACAAACTGAATAAAATATGTTATAAAAAGCATTACAGTGTCAAGTTTACTGTAGAACATTTTCTGGAACATTCTTAAGCCTCAAGTTTCCTCTCGGGTACAAATAATAGATTATCTTCCGAAGTATAAAACATTTAACGATGGGAAAATATTGGTTTTTAAATGCTTAATGATACTAAGATTAATGCTTATAATACGATTAAAAAACAAATATTGCTTATTTAAAACTTTACTTCCGAAATAAAATAATTGATTCTTAATATTATTATGATTGAAAAATTTAAATTAATGTGTTCTTTTAATATTTTAATGATGTTGTACTTTTTTTTTTATTTTAGACGTATTGAAAAAGAAATTAATATAAATTAAATTAAAAAAAATATAGTATAAATGGTTTTGTCGTAAATTCATTGATTTATATTGCTGGAATTTTTCGTAAAGGTGGTTTTATTTGGTAGGCCATCCCTAGAAAATATTTTACATTCTGATGGAACAGGAAATTGAGACAATAGGAAAAGAAGAAATGATTTTTGGTTGCTAAGCTGTTAGCATTAACTAGTTAACTAAACTAAATAAAATATTGCATAATGAAAGACATGAAATCAGCTGGGGATCGCGTCGCGTGCCACCGCATTGCGACGAGATCGATACAACGCACGGAAACGGTTCAACTCAGCACCTCGACTGCCGCCATTAATGACAGCTGTCAAACGTCACCTGTCAAATATTTTCAAGTTCAAGAGTTATGTTTCAGAATGCAGAGGAGTGGGTTTATCTTGACTGATACATATTATTAAAAGTTGTAATATGACGAAATGATGTCAGAATACATATTTTCCATTAATTCATAACTTTTAAGTAAACTTTTTGTAAATACAGTAGTAAAAAAAATTGTCGCAATATTTACTACCAACATTATATAATATAATAATTAAAAATGTCTGTGTATTAAAGAATGTAAATATATGAAATGAAACTAAGGGTCACCTGTTGACTATTTACAAGCACGTGTTGGTTACTAAAATATGTAAATATAAAATATTTTAAAAACAAATCAGTAAACAAAGCTCCTAAAAAATCGGATATGTCATTATTATTATTTCCTATTTTTATTAAATAATTTGATAAATATTCAAAAATATAATATTAAATTCATAGCTTAATTTTTGTTTTTGAAGGTCTTTTAATTGAGTGTTAAATAACAGTTCTCAAAAATACTAAGTAAATAATTATTCATAAGAAGAAAATAACTTACGAGAAGAAGAAATCTATAATGCATTACCAAAATTTGGTACCCATCCATAACCTGACTCGTCTCAGCGTTACTTTACCATTGATATCCAATATAATAATATACAGATCATATTAGTCTAAATCATCAAAACAAAAGAAATAATATTTAAAAGAAAATTAGTAAGTTACTAATATTAAACACAATACTTTATTTTATTACATTCAATTTAATGTATTCGTTTTCATAAAAAAGCTCTTCTTCAATACATATATTATGAATAGTCAGAATCCGATATTCTTCGCACACAATTTAAAAAATAGAATCATTTTAAAAAAGAATTTCTTTGTATAACATGTTGTTTTTATGTAGGTATAAATAATAAAATATATTTGTATAAAATCATGAAAGTGAGAATATGTAGTATTTTATACACTTCACGGTTTTGTATAAAAAAACATGTTCCGGTTTCAAGTGCTCCTGCGAACTAGGAGAGCTTGTTCACAATATGGAGGTAAAAAAAATAAAATGGCGTGAACCTTTACGCTGTATGGCTGTACCATTATATCTCAATAAATATTGCTTTTTAAATATTCATTTATAGTTTTAGTTAAAATTAATTGTCGTAATCTGTTCTATCTTTTTATATTATCACAAAATAATGTAAATATTCTAAATAAAACTATTTTTTACGAATTAAAACTAGCGTATAATTTGATTACATATTAATTTTAACCCGACGTTTCGAATGCTTTGCAGCACTCGTGTTAAGGTAGACGAGATGGAAGTGTAAATGTAACCAAATTATACACGAGTTTAATCTGTAAAAAATAGTTTTATTTCAAATGTGTACTCGTGAAAATCTAAAAAAAATACAATGTAAATATTTATTTAAAATTCAATATTGAACAAAGAATGTATTGAAGTGTATTCTTGTTAAAACTGGCTCAGAGATCCGATCCCAAGTTTTTCGATTTAAGTTCTGTCAAAGTTCAGGAGGTATAACAGAATTATTATGAGCCGCTAGCGTAAATAATAAAATATTTCATATTTTTAATTGGATCGTATATATTCTTAATTTTTTTAAATAGTCTATAAAGTTCTGTATTTCTTTAATATTTTTTAGATGTTTCGCTATGTTTAAAAAAATTTGTTTAGCAATTTGTTGTTTTATAAAATCCTTGATATATCTGATTAAATAATTAAATAATTATAAATTGCAATTTAAAATGTGTCACTATTAACTATGTACGTTATTAAAAAGTAAATTTACATAAATGAGGGATTCCTGTAGTTACTAGAGTGTGACAGCATTTAATAGCAAGCCAATATATCTCTTATTTAGTTTTAACATAAAGACTGAATTGCTATGTTTCTTTATAATCTTGCAGCAATTAGTCTGCATATACACGAGATGCCGGTAATCTCTGATGAAAACGACAGATTAACGAGCAGTAAGAAACGCTTGTGATATATATGTTTAAGATTAGTGTGTATGTTGTATTGTCATAATATCACTGCGTCGCTGTGGGTCGGTAAAGAGACATGTAAAAACATGTGAGAAAACTAGTGTATATAACAATCCGTCTTTACTCACGTTAATTCTATGTTAAAGATCCGAACTCATATTAGGGCTTTAGACAAACACATATAATTATAAAAAGGTTAAAAAAGAAAGAGAGTTAAGAGTTAGAAATTACAAAATTAACAAGAAACAAATTAACAAATAATGATTAAAGATTAATAGTTTTCATAAACTTGCACTAAATTATCTGTATTAATAAATTTATAAAAATCATTATGAATAAACAAACCAACAAGTTGTGACTTATCTCTATGTTTGATATATTCTTCTTTGTTAGTTCTACGCTTCAATAAATGTGATAAGAATGAATGAATATCAATTCAATTATAATGTTTATTGAATTAATTAAGACAATTACATGAGAATTTGTTGATAAAAACTGGAAAAGGAGTCAAATATACCCTCTCTCTTCTCACCCTCTCACCCTTAAGATATATATAGGTATAGTACACAAAAGTATAAAAAAAGAAATAGCAATGGATGACCTTATCACTTAAGTAATTTCTTCCAGGCAACCCACATTTACAAATTAGAGGACTAACAACAGAAAAATATAGATATCTTTATTATACACACATACTAATTAAAATTATTAACAGTATCAAATAAAACTATTGTTACGGATTAAAACTCGCGTATAATTATATAATATAAGACACTTACATTAAATATCAAACACTTACATCTCGTCTACTCGTGAACACGATCACTGCAAAGTATTCGAAACGTCGGGTTAAAATAAAAAATGTAACCAAATTATACGCGAGTTTTAATCCGTAAAAATAGTTTTATTTGAAATGTGTAATCGTGAAAATCTAAGAAAATATTATTATTATTATTTATTAAACAGTATATCTAATTGAACGTATATAGCAATATATAATACTGTAAAAGAGAGAATACAGCTACAGATAATATTTTTTAAACACGACTTTTAAAAACTGCTTTTGTTTGGCAACGTCTTATTTCAAGTGGAAATGCGTTTCATAACGTGACTGCTTTTATAGAGAAAGAGTCAGAAAGACTCTTTATATTAGTAATAAAAAAATTACCTAGTTATTTTAAAAAATGTCAAGAAAATAGAAATTAATTGAAAGAACGTACACCGTATTTCAGACTCAAAGCGTAAATTTGTAAGGCTTTCAGAATTTTCAGCTTACATTTTGGAAAGACGCCCAGCACTGGGATATTAATAGTTAAGAAATAAAACTATGAACCGCATACATATAAACATATTAACAATTAATTGATAGGAAACATAGATAATCATATATATGTTGTATTTATCTTCATAAAACCTTATAGAAGATAGATTTGGACTCGACTCAGGACGTGAGTGTGTGTTTCTTGTTTGTATGTTTAATAAATCAGAAGGAGCGTGTTTTGTATGTCAACTAAAATTTTCTCCTAAATTCAATGATTTTCTCTAGAAAAGACATTTATTTTTGCTTTAATAATTCTTAACGCCCTCAATATACAAAATAATGTGGTCTCTCAAAGTTAAATACCACAATGAAACTTAAATAAAAGTAATTAGATTAAATGGTGGTTCTTCTACTTTGAGCAATTAGTAGTGATGATGCTTTGCTCAGCGGAAATTGAAAGGTGAGCCAGTAATCCTGCAAATTGCAGACAAAGTCGCTGGTTACAGCTAGTAACAATTGGATTGAAGCCAATATTGTCTGTTTATACACTTAATGGACGATAGAAGCCTGCTATGTTATATTCACCATTTGATTTACTTAACTGAGTTCCAGAGAATAATGTTGTAACAAACTTATCAGATGTAGTACACCTTTTTTATGAAATATTAATATATCTTTATTTATTGTTTGCAGTTTGATATTTTTGCAAAAAATGCTAGCGATATTTCCTTATTACAATGGTGAAAGCTTTCCTTTAAAGGTTATACAATATTTTTGTTCTTTAAGTTTCCTCAAAAAATTAATGAGACCCGCGATAACGATTGGTGACATCTGACTTAAAGGCCGTTAAGTGCAAAAAAGTGAAACCTTTTATTTTATTAAGACTTTTTTATTTAAACATGCCCTTACAAGTAGCAATAGTTTGAAAATAGTAAATATTTTTATTTTATTTTAATCTATCAATAATTATTTATTATGAGACTTTTCTCTTTTAAAAAGAAAGTCTTTTCATTGTAAATTTGCTGTGATCTGATAAAACATTTTATTGAAAATAAAAAAATGTGATTAGAATTTTGTTTGTTTCAAATTGTTGGGATGATTCAATGAAATAAATATGTATCAGCGTGTATGTTCATTTTATTGAGTACCCATAAACCTACAACTAGGTCGAGAGTCCCAGGCTCTTTTTGCTTTTCGTTCTCTGCATCGCGATGGGCTCAGCACCCACCCTGTGATAAGAGTGCTAAGAAGTCTCGTCTCGCTCGTCTTTATAAACCCATCAGACATATTAAGCAAACAAGACTTAGAATGATGGAAGGTATGAATGAATGATGAATGTATGCATGGATGAATATATACTGTAATTCAGAGGTGCTTCGTTCCGGTCAGTGTTGATGATTTCTAAGATTTACACGAGTACTACACCTTTCAATAAAACTATTTTACGGATATAACTCCTCTATGCCCGTAAACTCAGGAACCGTTGGAAGTAGGTGACAAATAAACTAACTGACTAATAGACACCATCATCTCGTCTTACCGCGAACAAGTTTGCAGCAAAGCATTCGAAACGTCGGATTAAACTGAAAAATTATCATTACATATATATTTAAAAATAAAAATATTTTAAAGAATTAACATGTTTTTTATTTTGATAAAATAATTTAAATATAACAAAAAGTCTTTGTTTATTTTGTATACCGTAAGTAAGACATATTTTCACTAGCAAATGGGTTGCATTAGCCGAGAATGGTAACACGAGTAGACATCACTTTAACGGCGGTCATAAGATGCAGGCTGTATACACTTTTAGTTTTAATGTTGGCTTAAGTAATTTAAATTAATATTACTATATTAGCATTATATATATAAGTTAATTGATGTACCTATAATTCGCTTTTAGATACATCAATTAACTTTTATATATATAATGCTAAGATACACGCTCAAAACACATCTTACATATAATGATATATAGATTTATAAGTATATTTTTATATATATTGTATTATTTATTTAGGAAACAAACGGCAGTAAATAGTTAATTAAAATAGAAGTCACACGAATAACACTATACCTAAACTAGTTCCCGATATTTTTAATAAAGTATATATTTAAGTATAAGTTTTTTGATAAATTATAATAAATATTATAATAAGCAAGATAATCAAACTATATTAAAGTTAAAATACAAGAAACTTAGTATAATGGAAATAAAATATATCTAATATATATGCACATGAAAAAGTAGGTTTATAGGTTTATATATCTGTAACTTTTATTCCTTGCAGTTTTGGCATATGTTGTAGTTTAAGATGTTATAGAAAACTCCTATGTTGTAGTTTAAGTCCTAATATACTACAACATATGTCTTTTAAATGGAATTTATTATAATTTACCACAATTTGTTTGTAAGGTAATTTATTTAAATTCTGTTAAGAGCTATCTTTCCGTCTAGACCGTTAAGAATTATAACAATATAATATTATAACAATATATAATATTATAACAAAATAATATTTCATTGATTTCATTATGGTTGCAATTCCTCCCCTATTAGTAGTAGTGAGTTGCATGTTCGGTTACAAATTAAAATTAAAAATGACTCACATCAAAATGCAGTAACAAAAAATAATTCTTTTAATTAATAGGGTAAGATATAATCGTTTTAATTTAAATATGAGAATTATGAACGACATATAGACAGAGCTAGGAGTTGTCGGCGAGGACATCTAACTTAAATAAAAAACATTATATTTAAAATTTAACCCAACCCAATACTTTCCTTTTTTATTATAATTCACCACAACATTTTTTTTGTGTTTACTCAGAAAAATAAATTAATTTTACTGAATGAAGAAAATCTAATATATTGACTTACAAAATAAGCCAAATTATTATTATTTTTTATTCGTCTGGTGATCTTTCTGATATTATAACTTGCGGAATTTTCTCAATGCGGAAAAAAAGTTTAGACAGAGTCACTGGTAAAAGTCATCAATAAAATAGAATTAATAAAATAAATCATACAAAACAAAACGTTAAACTATTCTTATTGAACACAATATTTTTTCTTAATTAATATACTTTTAATTAAAATACATTTACATAATTCACATGATATATTAAAAGCACAAAATTAATCAAACAGCGAAGGTATAAAGCCATCGATTCCGAGAAGACAGGGGCCCGGATGTGACGTCATCACACACCACCCCTACCCCATAGTGTCCAGGGAAGCCATGGGAAATGCGTCATAGATCGATAGTGTTTTTGTACGTCTGCTAACTTTAAGTTATATTTCTCTTTTGGTGCAATAAATGCAAGTAGATATAAAGTTTTCAATCTGGCTTACTGCATTAAAATACATATTGCGGTAAAATATACATATATATATATATATACATATATATATATATATATATATATATATATATATACGTCTAAATATAAATATATACTCCGATATTTTCTCATGAATATTCACTCTCAGTCAGATTACCTCCAGCATCCTGTATGACCTATAAGTTGCTATTGTTAGAAAACTTTATCGATTTTACAAATAACGTCTGACGTCACGCTGCATGTAATCAAACTGAAAATTATTCACCTCGAGTTTTGTTGAAAATTCCGTTGTTCACAACTTCAGCTTCAGCTGAAAGTTTACTTCAGAAAGGCTCATTAGTCGCAATTCGAAGCCTTTTAGGTAAGCTTTATCGCAACTTTTAAATGGATTTAGTATTTCTTTAATGAAGCAGAAGTTGCTAACCAGGCTGTTTTATCTTAATGATTGGATTATTTATAGAAAACGAATTATATTCTCGTAGTTGCCGAGGATTTTCATAATTTATGAAGAATATGACAGACTAGCCATTACTCGCGGTTCCACCTGCTTACAAACGATTGTAGTTATTATTAAGATAATCAGATAGATATAGCCTAGCTATCATAAGAAAGAATTTTCTAAGATTAACGCGTTCAACTAAAAAACAAACAAAGAAACTTTTCAGATTTATAATATCAGTACAGATTTTTGTCAATTTATGAACTGGTAAGTTTTAAATAGCTATTCAATATTAATTAATTAATTAAACAAATCAACAACTTGTAGCGACTCAAACCACAACCACAAGCTTATCATATAATAAGTGACAATAGAGGGTTGCAAGAAATATTAATTAATTAAACTATATTTTAATATATATAACAGCTCCATTGTTGGGCTGTGGTCTTTATCTTCTCTTTGATCACCATTCATATTAATTTAAACACTCATTAACCAATTTAAGAATCACTTTAATGAATTTTACAGAAACAGAAACACTTATTTTCCAAATTGCTCCTCTTAATTTTTGGTCACAGCATCTTCACTTATATTTCACTTTAGCTTCTACTCCTAGTTTTATTTTCACACATAAATTCCTCCAGAATTCCGTTGTACTAGACGGTGTATTTAACAATGCCCGAAGCACATTGAATTTAGTCCTTATATACGCTTAAGGCAGCTAGCCATGACAGTACAGCCGACCGCATTATCAGTAATGAGGGTAGTCATAAAATAATTAATCCAAGGTAGGTGGTATTACTGCTGACATATAATAATAACAATGATAATAATAATAATAATGATAACAATAATAATAATAATAACAAACTATTCGTAATTTAGGTTCCTAATGTGTTCCTAAGGTCCTAATGTGTTTTTAAAAACGAATTAAAATTAAATTAAACTACGTGTTGCGATTTGGAGGCTTTATTCTAACTGTTCTTCTAATACAAAGGAAATCTTAATGCTAATCTTATGACTATGGGAACGGATTTAATACCATCCCTTGATATCTTAAATGCTAACACAGCATTATGCTGCACCGGCACTGAATCTAAGACTGAGGGGTTAGCTCCACGCATAACTAATTTTATTTCAGATTTTCCATATATCCATATATTTGTTAGTAGCGATTTCTTAAAGACTATGTTAGTTAATCGATAAAATGTCGTTGACAATAATAATTATAGACAAAGTAATGAAATTAATAACAATAATAATAGAAATAATCCAAAACATAATCATAATATATTTCAAAACATAATCAAAGCAAAGTCAATATAACAATAACAATATTTACTCATGTTATATATGAATATATAAATAAAATTGTCATACAACTATATTAATATTATAGAGCGGGAAAGTTTGTTTAAACGTGCTAATATAAAAAGAACGGAATGGATTTGACGAACTTTATCTGCTTATTAAGGCAGGTTTGAGAGGACTGCTGTAGGCTATCTATTACGTTACGTTATATACGTTACTATTCTTAATTAACTAAAAACTTTGTTCCTCCACAGATGCAACAGCTTATAGAAATCAGATAAATATAGACATCTAAAACTAAAATTTGATTTAAAAAGCAATTTCTATATAAAAAAATAAAACTACAAGAGATTTAAAATGAGCGAAAAGAAATGAAGCATAAATATAACGACCCTTCAACGGCTCCGCTTCGCTGAACCTCGACGGATTTAACAAAACGTTGTACATTGTAACAAGTTAACACGACAAGCTTTTTAGTGGATTATATGATTTTAATCATTTGGCGTTTCTGTGTTTTATCTATTTAATAGTTCATAACATATTGACATAATATGATGGTCGACTGGTAGATAATGCCTGTAGCCTTAAGTCCGCCATGTATTTTGTGCATAAATAAATAAATAAATAAATAATAATGAGAGGTATTTTTTCTTCAGTGTGGGACTTGTATGTTATTTGGGCATTAACATTACTTCTCGTGTAAGATATGCCCATTGAATAGGAATATTATAGCATGTTTTGGAAGCGAAGTTCAGGAATGAACATATGACAAATAAAGTTAGAACTTGTATGTCTGTATGTATGTATGTGTGTATGGAAAACGTTAAAATAATGAAAATGAATAATGTATGAAGGGCATAAAGATCCTACAAATCCTAATTCCTTGTCAATATATCTTGACTAGGTCCTGGTCATCTTGACTTTGCAGTCTCATCCTTTCAATATATACGTACGTACGTACGTATATACGTATATACGTACGTACGTATATACGTATGTACGTACGTACGTATTGAATTGTTAATAAATTTCTAGAATTATTATTGCATTTTGTTAAAAATATTCTGCTTATTATTGACATAACATATTATAGATAATTTGATACATGTGTATAAATGATAAATATATTTTATAATAATATCTAATAATCACTTGTTATAATTGATAAAATAAATATAAACTGAATTATCAACGATTTATCACACTTATTGAATTATCAATGTTTATCTTTATATGTGATTACTTTCTTTAAATATTATTTTATTAATTTACAATTTATATAACAAATATTAATATTCAAAATAAACGGAATACTTATATTCATTGTTAATTCTGATTCTATTTCTGTTCGTCTCGTTTAATTAGCTGTTTCAAACTAAACAGTATGAAGGCTCTTTCTTATATTATTAAGACCTAGCATATATAAATGATTATTTAATAAACTTATATAAAAGCATTGTATATTTGTCTTATTTATAGAGGAGACGTGCAATTGAGTAATATATAGCACTTGAGATAAAAATAATCTTATAAATTCTTAACAAAATACCCGAAAAAAATATTCCCTTATGATTAATTGCTCCATTTTTTGGGTCGAAAACGAAGAGATTAGTGACCCGCAGAGGAATTTTAAGTACGGCTCCTAATCGCCTAAGGGACAATTTTCATCTTAAAAATAAGTGATTTTATGTATGAGGTATGGTTTCAGGGGAGGGGGTGCGGTGAGGAGGCAATAATGGAAGTGGCCAGCATCGAAATGTCCGCAAACAGAACCCTGTTACTATTATATCATTATCGATTGTAACAATCTTTGGCTAACAGCTGAGCCGAGGTTATTCAGCCGGCTTGTTTAGACGCAATGCAGATCACGTGTGCGCCGTTCAGACTAGAACTTCTTCTGTGTACGCCCTATTGTTTTTTGACTCTTTCTAGCACCCGGTGAAAGCATACTGGGGATTGAGAGAGAAAGTTGGGGTTGAGCCTAGACGTCGGCGCGTCTGCGTAGCGCGCAGCGGTCGATTCCAGGGCACGGCGCGCGCAAATGCTAGCACATCGGGCGTTGAAGACATTCCGAGCGGAGTTGTCGTCCGAGGCGGTCGGTTCTACTCGCTAACACTGGGCGATCCGTCGGCAGTCGCGCCGGCGCCGCCGTCGGCGATGGACCACGACGAGGACAGGTCCCTGTCGCTGGGGACGGAGGTCTCGGCCTCCGTGCCCCCCCCGAGCCCCCTCACGGGATGCTATCTGCTCGCCGTCATCGGCGAACCCCATACTCATGAGCATAAGGAGATCATTTTGCAGCGGCTCGTCAAAGGTAGGTCCAATTTTGATTGTGCAGTCGCCAGTCGCCGGTCACGCAAAAATTCTCTGATACTTCTTACGCTACTTTCTCTGCTCTGATAGAAAGTCTGCGTTTTTTATTAACAATTGTTACAAACAATATTTTGTTTACGGTTTGTTGGTATTTTCGATAGTTTCGTAATTGTTTGTTTGATAAGATTTCTAGTGACCGGCAACACTTCTGTTACGTCATCCGACGTGCTTCAGTTTTTCTTAGTGCCTTACCTAATTGAACCAATTGAATAGTTCTGTTCCTATCATTTCATACTTGAGTGAAGGAGACGAATATATTAAAATACTCTAGAAAATAAGTGTCAATTAGTATTATTTAGATTTATTTTGTAAGACGGGAAGAAAATTATATGTACGTGCTAATAAGTATATAGTTAGTTATAGCACCTCCAAGGATTTTCATAATATATTTCGTTATGTTGTATATCTAAATGACATTATATATTTATACTAAATACAGATAAATGTTAGTAAAAACTCAATTGTATCTAATTGATTACCGTCGGTACCTCTTGGATTCGAGCATATTGAAAATAAATATTTTTATTATTTTATTATAAAAAATTGAAATAATTTATTTTTAAGACATTTTAATATTATTTAGAAAAAATCATATATTTTTATTGGGGCTGGTCCTAAATCTACAATTGAATTAATAACATTTTATTGAATAACTTTAATATTAATTTCACTGTATTTATTATAATATTTAAACAATACTCATTAAATAAAAGAAAAAAAAACCATAAATAATTCATAATAACAAATCAAAAACAAAATTCAAACACAGTACTAAAAACATTTTTATTCTCTGTATAAGCGCTATAAATAATATGAATGAATCCGCCGCCGGCGAGAAAATATAAACAAACTGAGCCTTAATAATAAATATTACGTAAGTGATATCGAACTAATAATAATTACAACACAATATACATTATTATTAAACAAAAAATTAATATCGTAATGTTTGAACTTCATATATATTATAGATATTAGAACAAACATAATATATGTATATCAAAAATAATATATGTAAATGATGAATAAAATATTTGTTGAATTTCGCAAAGAAGTAAAGATTCATACAAACAATGTTTACAAGACTTACAAGACAGCGTGTAGCGTCTAATGACGTGTTAGATATAAATAGCATTTCTTATGCACCGCTTTATCTTTTTAACTTTACAATAAAGATAAAAGATAAATTAGCGGGAATAATACTAACAGAAATGAAAAATAATAATTTTTCAATTTCCTTGAGTCAGTTGAAAAAAAAACGTATGTAGGTTATCTCATCATACTATTAAGAGGGATGTGCAATGTCCGTATAAATTCTTGAGAGTTTTAGGACACCAAGAACAATTGTATCAAAATATGTAATTAAATAAAGAAATAAGTCTGAATAAACACTAAACATTTTTTTTGCACTTACATTTTTGTGATCATTCATTATTATTATACGGATACTTCAAAGTTATCCATTACAAACAAACAAACATGTGTAATATATATATATATATATATATATATATATATTACAATACTATCAGAATTTGCCCCTGAAGTTTGGGCCGCGATTCCGAATGGGTTCGGAACTAGTCGGGGAAATTTATAGTTTTTATGTAAGTACAGTCGAATAATTATATATAAATAAAATAATCATAATTATAATAATATTTTCCACACATTTGTTTGTTTGTTTGTAATCGATAACTCTGAAGTAACTGGAACTAATTGAATAATATTTTGCTTTATTAAGCTTTATTAAATTTATAAAATAGTTTTTAATCCGATCTTTTGTATATTGGAAGTAATGTCCGAAGAAAAAGCGATTAATGGCTTTATCGACTTTACTAAAAGCCAAATTTTTTTATTAAAAATACTGTTGCTGAATATAAAATTACCAAATGTAGTGCTTAAATCGAATTATTATTACATAACTCTGTCCTACATAGAGTCGAGAGCAAAACAAATATATAATTTTAAAGATTTATCAAAATTTATACATTTACATTACCGGTAACAAACTGTTATGTTCATAAACTTGATAGATGGTACAATAAAGCTTTTTATTATACAGTTTTTATTATCGGAACGAACATTAATCTTTCTATCTACCATTAAGAAAATGTTCGGTAAATACATTATTTACATAATTATCATTACTTTTTTCTATACAAAGTTGTAATATCACAAATTAACGGAAAATAACATACATTAAAACAAAATAATATATACAATTATAAAAATATAGGTCAGTTATTAATTTGTGATAATAATAATAAATAAATAAATAATCTATAACTATTAAGGATACTTAATATTATGATATCCGGAATTTTATTTCTTTAATTAATTAATTTTAGGAAGCAAATATTAAAATTAAAAAAAAATACATTAAAAACATTATTCTTTATTATATTCACAATATAAATGTTCAAAAAAACATTTATTTTTCGCAAAGTTTTCGTATTTCTTTAATATTCATTTAAAAAATAAAATATGTAAATACACATACTACCGGTAAAATAAAGAATATTCTTGTTTTAAAGTATTGAATATTAATTATATTATTTCAATAGGGACCGATAAGTCATTCACAAGGTTTGGACATCTTGTAATGCACTATTTAATTTGTATTATATATTGCTTATTGACTAATGAACCGAGTGGTCACCACTGCCACTGTGGACTCCTAATAACCACTAATTAGAATAATAAAAAAAAATATTACATCCTTATATATAAATACGTATAACTATTTCTTGTAACTTGACTAAAACTATCTATATTAATATTATAAAATAGAAAAAATCGTTTTTTTAAATGCGCTAATATTCGAAACAATCAGATTTGAAAAATTTACTCTGATAGTCAAGTTCATGAGAAGGTTATTATCCCAGTAAGAAATAGAATCATTCGTTTTCGAGTGGAACCGCGAGTAACAGGTAGTAAGGATATAAAAGATAGCATATTAGTTTTTAACATTATTTACTTTTTAAAACGATAACAAACAGACAAACAAAAAACAATATTAAATATACATTTATTATATATATATTTATTTTACAAGTAATAAAATTAAACGTTTAAACACCATACAATGAAAATACAAAAGCTGTCAGTTTGATTTATTGTTAGTTTTATTTGTTCTTTAAAATGTTTGAGGTTTTCTTGAGGTTTTCTAGTATTTATAATTTTTAAATTCTTAAAATCTGTTTCCATTATCCTCAAAAGAAATATTTAAAGAGAATTTTAGACGGTTTTTAGAACAAAATACGTTACACTTTAATTTTATTGAATTAATCTTATCTTTTTTTTTCATACTCATCCAATGATGAGTTCTTAAATTAGGAGATTTGATACCTGATTAATCAAAATTATAACTAATTTATATCAAATATAAGAAATATAAATTTCAACACAAATAATATGATTTGTTTTTATTATTAAAAATATCAAAACATGTTACATAGCGTGTTCATATCTTATCAAAGTCACAGGCCTCAGAGAAAGCACTGAGTGAACACTAAAAGCGAAAGTTTTCTAAAAACAAACCCACTTTTGTTTGGTTCTATAAAGATACTATTGTTTTGTTTAAGAGAAAGGGCCGGTAGTTAGTATTACAGATAGATATTTATATAAAAAAAATCAGGTGTCACTGACTTACAGCCGACTTTGGAATAATAACTACCTAAAATCAATATACCCTTAAATTAAATTAAATGATGGTTTTAAATGTTCCCATTGACATTTTTGAAACTGTGATCATAAGAAAGAAACACCTGACAGTTTGTTTTTGGCTCATCTCAGATCAGGGCACCTTTGGAAATATATTAGCTATAATTTTAAGTTGGTAATTGTCTGTTTCGATTCTAATGAACATATTATCGTAATAAACCCTTCTCACACATATAGAAGTAATCAGCAGTATTGATTTAAAATAGAAAATAAATAAAGAAGATAATTTCTTAATAAAAAAAATAATTGCTCTAATACTTATTATAAACAGTTAAACATAAATTATACAATAAGAGTCCAGTGCAACAACACGAGGGTATAAAGTGCTTCAACACAATTTACTGATAAATAATTTACTTAACTAGTACATCTGCTAAGCTGTATTTATACGGGTTCAGTTTTTGCTTACGTTTTAAAACTCCATTAAACAAAGATGGTTTTAATTAGATATTAAAGACATTGAATATTTTATTCTAAAAAGCTATTGTTATAAATTAATTGAATACATTCAAAGGAGCTCTCGTTAGATAGAAGTTTTTTTCTTGAAGACGGGCAAATGAAAAAACACGGCTGAATGCGTAAATAATTCCCGATGATAGGTGACGTATGATAGAAGAACGTGAAAGAAATTGACAGGTCCTGGGCTCCAAATTAGCGGGAAAAGTAAGCAACATCAAATAAAACTTTGAAAAAAATAAGATTTAAAAATTACTAATTGGGCGTTATAAAGAAATAACAGCCATAATAATTTTGATATAGTTTGCGGTGAATAGTTTTCCGTTGAAGCCTTATAGCGGAGATCAAAGTATAAAAATGTCAGGGTCCCGTGATGTCAATATCCGTCCTACAATCGATATTTTATTACATTGAGTAAAAGAGGTTATTTATAAAAGGCGCAATCAAATAAAAATATTGGTCAATTATTTTTATATTTCCAGCAACCAATATAATAGGTCTAGGAAAATGTCTTTTGGTATCTTACCTTGAATTTGTTTAATGCATGTTACTCATGTCACATTAACTTTTCGGTTTAGAAAAAGGTTATATTATATATATTTTTTTTTGCTATGCCTTCCACCTGATACTAGGATTCTTCAAAATGTACTAAACCCGATTTCGAAAATCAGTGTGATATGAAATGAACAACAGGAATTTGAATGCGAAGATACTTTGCCCCGACCTAATAAATAATAATAACTAAAAAACTTTATAAAATATATGAACTAATAGTACATTATTTTATATCAATAATGCAAGTCGTCCTAACTTTGCATTCCAGCCGTGCGCTATAAAAGAAAGTTTGTAATATGGACGCAATTAAGATCGTTACATACCGGTGCAATTACGAGACAGTTTGTTTCCACGACACGACGAACAAATATATTATAAACGGAACAAAAATTACTTTCATTAATATTTAATAACTTCCATAAAAAGATCTTGTAAAATAATATTTCAGGAAAAATATCAGCAAAAGCGTTGCTTGGAAATTATTAGTAAAAAATGGAAGAAGATGTTTTTAGTCCTTTTGGATGTAAAATTAGAGAATAGCGTAACATAGAGCTGAGATAGTCTCAATTACGCTCAAGAATCGTCTGAGGATTACAAAGATAGATTTATAATTTACAAAAGGACGTCTGATAAAGATGAAAGGTCGAAGGGTCAAGGTCAAAGTGAATCGTTAGTGAACTGACGATGGGTAGGAACGGAATAAAGAAGAGTTGATTTCCGAAATAAATTGTGTTCTTTCATCATTATTTAAATACTTTTCCTCTGTTATTTGGGTTTTTATAACCGCCAGTGAATGTATTACAATGATTAAGGTTGAGAATAGATTCATAATAGTATTTAAATACTTTACTTTTATAGTTCATCATACCCTTTTATTAAATTAAAAACATATTTAAAAAACATTTAAAAAACAAAGATTCCAATGACTCAAAATACGACTGTTATAATCATTCATAATTCATAATTGTTTCAATTATAGAAGTATGCGGTAATGAATTCTCTGGATGTATAAACTCTGCTCTTTTATTATTGTTATCAGCAAAATCCATTTATTGCATTCAATATTAAATATAACAAATAACACTAGAACAAATATAGTGCCTTGTGGAATACATGTGTAATAAAATAATTGATTGCATATTCTATCATGATTTAAACAAAAAATAGTTAAAAGCTAATGTTCTCTGATAATTTTCTTTATTTTGGAAATGTAACATAACTAAACTTTTTTGAAACAATATTAATAAATTTTATACTGTTTTTTTTTGACAATATCTTTAAAACATAAAATATTTACGCAAATTATTGAAGGTATAGTAGACCAGATCTAGTTATTCAATCCTGGTCACTGATGATTCACCGGAAGAGAGCGATGTGTGCTTCCTTGCGGAGGAGAGGGGCGCGGTGGGGGGGCTATAGGTCACTAGACCTGGGACCGTTAGGATATCGCGTGTCTTAATTACATATGGATCATTGAGGCGTTTTTGATGGTCTAGATTGTTATTTAAGTTAACTACATATACTGGAATTCAGATATATTGAAAGTTTAAATTATTTAGACCTTGACAGGCTTGCAATTATAAAAGCAAAAAAGCGTCTCGTTGGTTGTAAGCGATCAACGGAACTGCCAATTATCTCCTCCATCTGGTATTATAATGTTACAAGTTACTCAACTGGATAAAATTCTTTGTAGACAGCTTCGAATCTTCTCTCGTTGAAAAGTAATCCAAGGTAATCCAAGGTAATTATTTTTATAATAGAGATACTTCTATGCCAATTTTTAAAGTCATTTTTTTGCACCATCTTATAAAAAAATACTAAGCCTATATTAAAATAGACGAAAAAGAAAAACGATAAGCCTTCTTTTCTTCTTTTTGTCAAACTAAGTTTTCTTTTTTGACTAAATGTTTCAGAGTTGAAAACGTAACTTCGAAACATGTAAAAGATACACGCTCCCTAAAATGTGAAATAATTAAATATTATGACCGATTTTCAATAAGTAGTGTTAAGCTAAATTGACATTGAAAATGCGTGGACAAAAATTAATAATTAAATGATTTTAACAAAATTGTACAGATCAATGGAATCCAAATTTCTAGGAAACCTTAGAATAGTCTTAATAGGATCAGTCTGCCGAGCCGGCTTTGCGATAGCGGATTCAGTCGACTTCAATTAGAAACTTAGCATGAGGTGAAATGGCATAAAGATGATGCCATATTGAAGGTCACATAAATTTCCAAATTAAATTTATTCTAATATTAAAAATTTTGTTTGTTTCTTTTAACGCGCTAGTCTTCGAAACTGCGATAGGTTTGAAAAATTATTTTCGATTTTGATAGGTAGGTTCGTGAAGGCTATAGACTATAGTAGTAGGATTAAACGCGAGGGAAACAACGTGGCACCGCTAGTAACATATAAAATACAGCCTACGGCTTTCCATTGCAATTGATGATACAGTCATAATAAGCCATTAAATATATCGTCGGTTGCAATCCTATTGTCTTAACATCAATTAATTTGAATCTCTGTTCAAATGTTACTTTCGTAAGAGCTCTTGAATATTTAAGGAGTGTTTCTTTGTTCTGTAATAAGTGTTCTTCAACATCTGCCCGCAAATAAATATCGTAGTCATTACAGACGTGTTAACTCGAAATTTGCATAGTTATTAAATTCAATTAATGTCTATTAATGTTATTGGTAATTCATTACATGTGTGTATGTATTAGTTATAATAACGTGCAGCAATTCGCTGTTTTGCGAAATGAGACGCAGTAAAACCCTACTTCTGTTTTTAAATATGTATTGCAACTTTTAAATACAATTGAGTTTTTTATGACTGAATTGATAACTTGCATGCAAAATATTTTATGTTAAGCATTTAAAGATTCAATCTAGAAAAAAAAAATTCAAAATGAACTCATAGTGCAGGAATAAAAATTCTTGCACAAAATTATAAACCTCTTAGACGGCTGTAGCACAGACAGTACATTAGGTAATATTAACATAATACACGATTATATGCAAATTTGCATAATGATTTCATTGTTGGCTGAGATAACATAAGAAGGCCGGTTGCACGTCTCCTTAACTTGGTTAAGAAATATTTTTTAAACATTAAACATTTTTGGGATAGCTTATATTATATATCTTTTACTTTTACTAAAAATAAAGTTATTTTTTATTTTATTTTTAATAATTGGAAAAAACTAAAAGCTAAAACAGAAATGTTAGATAAAAACAAATTAAAATATCCATTGAGATATTTCCCGCAAATGTCCTTAAGATGTCCCAGGTCCTAGAAATTCAGGATTCCCAACTGAGCCAGTCGTCAATATTTTCGAGCGCATGCGCGGTGAGCTCATCTGTTAGCCCGTGCAAGGCCATATGAACTGAAGTTTTGGATACGCTGTTATCTTTGAATAATAAGTAATTGTTTTTATTATTATTATACAGTAATTTATCAGTATATTAATTACATATTATCATGGATTCATTCATCCAAAAGAAACTACTTCTAATGCAGAATTAGACCATACAAATAGCAGTATTTGTATGGTCTAATTATTATTTAAAATGTACATTTAAATGCTAACATAAATGAAAGTTTTCCTTCAATGAAGTGAAAAAAAATTACAATATCTTTTGAATATATATTATAAATATGTCAAATTATTATTATGTTTTGTTTATTAAAAACGTTGATAATACAGTGTATGAATGAAACTTTAAAATAATTAGCTCTTCTTCTCGTATACTTTACTTGAGGCCTTGTCGTGATTCATATTTTGGGTCTGTAATAAAAGCGAATAGCGTTTTCTTTAACATAATTCGAATTATAAAAAGAGTTTTCTTTAAAACGCTTTAATCATGACAAATGATGGCTCCTTATGTACTGGATAAAACTATCATAGCTTAAAAAAGTTTTGTTTCAATATTACAATAATTTTACTTTTAGAAACCTTTTCATTTTAAGAAGAAAAGGAATCACATAGTAAAAACTCGAAATAAAAGTGAATCGCAGTAATTTGACTTAAAGAAAGAAAGAAAGAAAGAACGAACACATTGTTTAATTATATAAAGAAAATTAAGATCGTAATATTATTTTCTTGTGTAATATTTAAAAAGTGACATGTTAATACATGTTTTGATTTAAATAACATCTCTGAAGAGTTATGAATAATGTTTAAAAATAATGTTTTAATCGGTATAATCTTTTCAATTGCAAACAAAATGACGTCAGTGTAGATTTTTGCACATTTTACGACCAGACGGTAGACAGCTTGTGAGCTCACGAGCCACATTGAGAACTACACAGTACAAGGTTAAAGAAATTATCTTACGAATATTGACGATATTTACATAGGTTGTAAATATATTGATGATGTAATTATTATGTCACGAGTAAGATGGACAAATCATTTGGATAGTCTTCAACATATATATCTGTACTATGTTATTTTTAAGATAAAATATGTCAAATATAAAACAATGTTTGACATCTGAAGTCATAAATAAATGTGACGTAAATCTATGCTAATCTGAAATTTAACGGCGTCAGACTCTAATCTATATGTCAGCCATTTTTGATTAGGGTTTATATGTTCCTAACGGTCTGTATAATGGTTGTTTTATGGACCAGCCTGCTGTAAATGGGCCATTGGGTCTTGTTTATGAGATGAGCTGTGACCTAAAGGACGCTAGATATATTGGATTATTTGAAGTCACCGCCTATCGTGATTATTTATTGGAAAATTTTCAATTTTAGATAAGAAAATCACGTTTTCCAGATCATATTGAAAATTTAGATCACGGGATATCAGAGGTGATTTAAGATTTGAAATTTTTATTATAACAATTTTGCTTTCCCCATGAATTTTTCGTTTATAATTAGATTTTTTTTTAATCCATCCCATAATTTTAAAGATTGGCACGTTTGATGGAATCATTTTGTTTCTGCATTGTAATATTAGTATAGATATCGTAAAGGCTTAAACTATGCCATAGTGTTGAAAAAAAAAAAATAAAATCTCATCAAAAATATAATATTTAAAGGAAAAATGTAAGACGAATATAAACAAATTGGTAGCGCGTTGTCGCCAGTCGTTTCGTTCAGACGAGGCGGTTCTGCCTTCTTGAGACACTATTTCTGACATTTATTTCTTACTTTTCTATTTACTTACATTTACGACGGAATAAAATTTATTCTACCTTCATTTTTATTTGCTTCCTTCAGCTTTAAAGTTCCTCGGTTTTAGCTTTACTTGTTTACTTTACAGTTTCTTTACTTACAAGATTGTGGTACTTTCCTGAGGAAACAACTTTATGGTTTCTAAAGATGTTAACATCTAGCTCGTGTTGTAAATAATATATTTAATAGTTACCACGTTACAAAACGACTTCTAAACACAAATAAAAATATTAGAATCACTTTGATATATTTATATATTATATTTACTTAGTGTAAAAAAACTTGGCAAGAAACCATAGATATTGTTTTTCGTATAAAAAAGTTAGATAAGCTCTAGATTCTATATTTCTAGACGATGCCAAGATCGATCAAGCTAGGCGCCGCCGGGACTTTTAACAACACTGGGATCAAATATTTACTTACAGACATTTTTAAATGCTTCCTTTAAAATGTATATCATCATAATGTAATATTATCAAAGTAATATATAATAATAGGGGATGATTTTTGAGGGAGTCTTTAATGATCGCTTCTACTAATATAAATATATGAAAATATCATGTGTCTATTTTCATCTGGTATTTGCGATTTGTCGTGCGACAAATCGTAGTAGCATTGTGTAATTAAACCCAGCGCTAGGAGAAATTTCCGTCCATATGTTTCCTTCCTCCGCCACTAGAACACAAAGACATAACATAATTGAGTTCTAAACATTTCGAACAATAATATGATTTATCACGCATTACGTACTAGTTTTATAAAAAAATACATTTAATTATGTAAATTATTAATAAATCATAATCAATGAATATTTATGAATCTTTATTTACATAGAAAATTTATTAGTATCTTGGTTAGTATGCATTATTCTATTTGCAAGTATAAATCTATAATATTACTATAAAGCGGAAAAGTTTATTTGTTTGTTTGTTTAAACGCGCTAATCTTCGAAACTATAATATCTATTTGAAACATTCTTATTCTTTCTGACCGGTTCTTCTTATTCTTCTTCTTCTGACTTCTTATTACGCTACTGCTCTTACTTATCCTATTAGTTATTAATCGTTTTGATTTCGTTTAGTTTTATTTTTCATTTCTTGTTTATTAACAATAGCATATTTCATTTTTATTTTCTTTTACTTAGTTTTTGTTATTATTACTTTTGTGTGATTAAACTAAAAATAATTTAAGTTTTAAATTTATGTTTCATAATATAATTTTGTTGTTTTATAATATGATTTTTTCATTGTATATCACGTTGGCTTGCTATTAAATAAATTAATTAATTAATTAATCGTTTGTCCGCGAGTGGAATCGCGAGTAATAGCTTGTTATTTATACAATTGAAACCCACTTGTAGGTGAAGGCAGAGGAAGCTGATAATCACTTCATTAAACTAAAGCCTTACATTGTTACAAGACTGACTCACTCCACTGATAATTAACTGAATTTTCTGCAAAAAAGTAATTTGCTCAACGCAAGAAAATTTGCACCTAACACCTTTTATAGTAACATTAATATTACTTGGAATTAATTGGTAATATTTGCATAATATTTAATATAAATAATTTTTTTATTGCATAACTATCTTTTTTGTATCACTTCATAATGATTTTTAATGTGTGCACTTTTTTACAACTGGAGTTCATTTACTTGTTACGTAAGGTCACTGCATACTTTAAAAAAACATGGCTATTTTTAGCTGCGAATATTTTTTGTGTTGAAAATAAACAAGCGCAGATTTCATTTAAAGATTTCGCTTCTGTTACAGCTTAGAATTCTGAATATGCATGGTTTATTACTAGCTATTACTCGCTGTACCGCGGACGAACAATTTTATTTACTCAGAAAAGATATAACATTCTAATAGTGATACAATTCTTGAAATCGTTCCTTTTAGCTTAAGAGTTTGTTTATTACAAACACAAGCCTACATTATAATATTAGTAAATTATTTAATTTAGTTTATAACTCATAAAAAAATCGCAATTCATTCATTTTTTTTTTATTTATTTGATTGATATATTGATAAAAAACAAGTACTTCTATTATTTTGTTCTTGAGAAAATTATAAACATATGAACCTTATTTAAAAGTAATTTTGAAACCAATTACATAGTATATGTCTACTTTATATAATAATAATGTTATAATAATTCTGTTATAAACAAATTATGTCATATATTTTGTTGAATCACCTCCAAAACTCACAGACGGTCGCAAGACAGGTTTTGAAGGAAGCATTAATTTTTGTTGCAATATAATGTCCTGTTTCACAAACCCATTAGATTGAGACACTATATACATTTTAGAGTACTATTTATAAAAAGTAACCTTAGCTTAAAAAAATATTTTATTATTAATATTTCTTATTAACAGAATTATCCAATATATTTCTTAGATAAATTTTTATACTTTAAAATATATATTTGTTCAATACATTAGCGCCATTCAATGCACGGAGCTAATCAATAAAAATAAAACAAATTAAAATTATACAGGGAAGTTATCAGGCGCCGCTGACTCAACTCTGACTCACGATTGTGACACGGCCAGAATAACTTGATATGCCCTGCCCCTCGCTGGCTCTGAGTAGTCGTAGGTAAAAAGTGTCATGAATTGCTTGTCAGGGTTCAGGTTTGAATGGCTGTGTCTCACGCACGTCTCGCTTTGAGTGACCTTAAGAATGAACACTGCCTCATTTGCACGTTATAAGGCTATGACAAAATACTGGTCCATTTCTGTCACAGCTCGATATTATTGACGAAATAACAAGACGAGTGTGAGTGGAGTGATGACTGAGATAGTGTTCTTTACCACTTATAACTTACCATCAGTTGGAATGTAGTCATGCATTGACTTATATGTCTATAGAAAATAATCATTAAAATGATATTTAATATCTTTTTAACATCAAATTAACTCATATAGTATAAACTATTTTGATAATTTGAAATATTTCATTTTAAACTATTTTGGACGCGATGATAATATTTAAAATCATGATAACAAGGTTATATCTGGAAAATCAGTTAGAGTGAAAACGATTATTATCTAATGTAGAGCTCTTATACTAGCAGCTACTGAGTATTATCAACTCCATATCAGTACATTATTCAAGTAGACACTTGTAATAGTATTTATTTAAAGGTTTATTAAGTGTTATGATTAAAATAGGCAGGTTGCTTCTGTTTTAGATTTGGTTTACAAATTTTATAAATACACACACTTATATGTCCTACGTAATTTATTTATTTATTATTTATTTATTTATTTAATTACATTTTAATTTAAATATATGTTACGTTTCTATAACTCACAAAGTTATTGTATATATGACGTTTTTTTATGTACATATTTTATTATTGTTAAAATATGATTATTAAATAAATTAATAGTAATATTCAACGTCTTTTTAGACTTTTTTCATTTTATCAGCCACTGTGAGCTACTCAAATATTAATTACTAACCCACTAGAATGTTTGAATTACACATTTTGTGAATTCTGTTCAGGACAGCTCTGACGGATTAACATTTCAAAAAGCTATTAAATTTCCTAGAACAATATATATACTGAGAATAATAAACTCTATTTAACGTAACTATTACTAAGACATTTCAGTTCTTATTATAACAATATCAATATTGTATTTAAAATAATATATGTAATATAGCTTAAAAAATATAAATATGAGCAGAACTCGAACGTGAGAAATCGTATTGCGCTGTCTGTCTGAGCCATCGTGTTGGTGATTTCATTAATCAAGCTATATTTAACATCTTTTTCGATCAATCAAACAATCAATCAATCGGTTGTAGTTTTTAGTTCGGCTTGTGTTGACAAATTTTATTTCACACATTTTATTATCACATTTTTTAATTATGAATGTAAAATAAGATGAAACTTTTTCCTCGATAATCAAAATCTAAGGAGACAGAGATTCATGTAATGTTATATGTAGGTTTTTGTTAAACTGATGGAAGTTATTAAGTATTTCATCTCGTTGACCTCACAATTATGGTCATGAAGCAGTATAATAATTGCTGCGAGATACCTATTTTAATGTTTTGTTCATTTAAAGTGCGTATTTTTTTCGCTCCACATTTTTTGTTTGTCTTTTTATGTTTTGATATAAAAAACTAGGACAATATTTTTTTCATGTTCCAATTCATTGGAAGGGTTTTCTTTTTAAGATTAAGTGTTATTATTTTTTAAGATTACGTGTTATATATTTATGGTATAAAGTATATATGTACTCGTATTTGGGTGTAATTTTTTGCATGTATGTCTATTGCTTATTTATAACTTTGCACCACCTGCCTTCAAAAGAATTATTTCCTTTCTTATGGTTGCCTGGCAGAAATCGCCTAAAGCGATAAGGCCGCCCATTGTACTGTGTTTTTTTTGTTATGTTTTTAATACATTTATACTGTTATTAGTGTACAATAAAGAATATATATATGTGTAATTCACCAGAATGTTATTACCAAGAGAGGTAAATTTACAGTCAGTTCTTCAAGTTTTAAATTATTCAAAGTCTTTAGTATAATTCTCATATTATCAAGATTTTCACTTCATTAGAACTTGGTATTCCAGTAACTGTATTTACCGTTTTGGAATAATTCGTTCTCATCTGATAAACTCGCCTAAATGATGACACATGGAGATAGACGGCGTCGGATTGTCACAAATCTAATTTTAAGCATTCGCCTGGATGCAAATTGCTCCATATCTGCTCTCGACAGAGCACCACGCTGCGACTGACATCAGGACATTGTGACTTATGCAAAGCGTTTTCATTATCTATAAATAATTTATTAGTACTTACAGTGATACATTAGTCTTAGATATTTTTATATTTAAAATTTCCTCATCCATAATTACTATTATATATAATTATGTCATTTTTGTTTCAAGTCATTACTATCGGAATTGGTGCGACTAGTTTCAAGCCCAGTCGGGATCTTTATTCATAAGTTCGGTGTATGGTGAATCGCGCCGTGAACTGGGTAACTGAGTAATTATGGGTAAACCTATTAACCTTTTAAAACTTTTATTAGAATATTTACTTCTAAAGAGGATACCATTACTGTATAATATTCGTGTTCGTTAAATTATTCACATTAGGCCTTGTTTCGTCCTATTTTGATGATTGCGAGTGGGCTTGCCAATTTAAAACTGGGCCGTAAAATGTTCAAATTGAAACGTGGACTGCGCTGGGATGTGATTGAACACGGTCGAATGGATCCGGGTTGTTAGTTCAAAACGAAATGGTTACTTCGGGGGTTTAAAAGTGTGGGCGGAATTTTGATATTGCGCATTGCGGTGGAACACGACATAGGTGTTAAAGTAGCTCAAGTGACTGTTTTATTGTAAGAATTTCAGAGATCAAAGATTGAAATTAATTCATTTATTTTATATATATATAGAATATTCTTTACCAGAATATAAAAGGAATGCTATAGAATATTCTTTACCAGAATACAAAGGGAAAAAAACGGAAAGTTGAAAAATATGACAATAAAGCAATATAGACATAACAATAATTTCATTTAATATTAGTTTTAAACTATTCCTGAATACCCCTACTTTTTTATTTAACGTTTCAAATTTCCAAAGTCTTAAAAATCCAATTCTATTGAATCACGAAACTTCTATTTTCACTTTTATCATCTAGTCGCTCGCAACTCGTTAAAGTAACTTCATTCAAATAAAAACTTAAGTTTTATAATGCAAAGGTTCAGTTTAATGTTTGAATTGAATTTAAACTCAAGGCCTTGAAGTTCAAAAGATGCAGTAAAGGCGTCAGTTAAGCTTTGTGATTCAGTCACTTTACATGGGAAGTTCTTTTAATTAACTTTTCTTTAGCCTTTTATGTAGTTTTGTATTTTGTATACGAGTTCATTTTAATAATTAATATTCTTAGCTTCTAAAACACGTTATTTTAAAATCATTCTCTACTATTTTAGGTGATTCATGAAATTTATAAGAATATTTAAGTTCTATTCTACATTGCGGTAAAATATTCTTTCTTGGTAGGTTATTATAAGCCCGTCGGCTGACGAGCTATTTTCTTAAATCTTTACAAAGCCGAGCGAGTTGTAAATTTATAACAGCCTCTAACAAAAGTACAAAAGAAATGTAGGATGTAGTTTACTATGAAACTAGAACTTAATCGCTTGGAATTTCTTTTCACCTTTTAGACAGAACGGAATAGGAAATTGCGAGTGAAAAGACTTATCTTTAGTATTATGTATTGAATGTTCAGCACAGGGTTAAAATACGTGTACTTCTATAGAATTTATACATTCTTCAGTAAATTGGGAACCTTTTTTAATACATATATAGTTAATGTTAACTAATATATGCATACGGCATTTAAGTGCAACTAATAAACGAGTATGATGATTTCTTGATTGATGATTTCCTTGCTGATAGTAGCGACATTACAATGTGTTGACGTCTACGATGAGGCTATTGTGATCAAATTAATGCACCTCTTGATATCACCTTGACAAACTGACATTTTCTTATTCACATATATCTGCGTCTTCAGGTTCGGACAGGCGTCAGGTTTAATACTATCAACGCAAACTACGCAGAAGTTTTTCTTTTTTTATTTATTTTGTACTGGAGGTACTATAATAAACATACACAAAATATGCATTTTTTTTATCAATACATAGCTTTGTTATTAAATATAAAAACGCTCTGACAAGCAAAATTTTTGATTTATTTTTTTAATGTTACGAGTCATGATTACAATAGACTATCACAGCGGCAATGAATTTTTTAGAACACAGAAACCACGAAATTAGTAATTTAATTAACATATTGACAAGTGAGGTATACATTGAGGCAAATGAAACTAGAGA
The DNA here is from genome assembly GCA_959347395.1 of Mechanitis mazaeus. Classification (NCBI taxonomy): domain Eukaryota; kingdom Metazoa; phylum Arthropoda; class Insecta; order Lepidoptera; family Nymphalidae; genus Mechanitis; species Mechanitis mazaeus. The sequence continues at coordinate 12,701,997 of OY365754.1, forward strand.
ATCAATAATGAAATGTCTATTATATTTCTATGCGTTCTTATTGTCAGATGTCGGACGTCGGCAAGACAGCATCCCGGTATTGTTAAAAGCTGATACGCGTCTACGCTTTCAGTAACTTTCATATTCTTCGCACTTATTGTTGTGGTGTTGTATCTGGTGACAGGTTTAGTAGGAGATTGTGAAAAATATATCTGATTGTTCAGATTACAAAGAAATTGCTTACATTCATTTGAAATAACAAATTGAAGACAAATATTGAATATAAGTTCCTTCTTGGAGACAATCTGTCTCGCGAGCGATTTCACCAACAAAAATAACGAACACAAAAATTACCCAGACTCCAAACAGTAATCTCTGGATAAAAATAAACAACTGCCCAGTTTGGTTATCCAACCCGCAGCCTTTAGTTTTGTAGAAAGGGCCACCAACCACTGCCTACTGGACGAATCTACCGTATAATATATTATACGTATTTATATATAACAAGGAAAAACAAACACTCCATTAGGACACCATTGGTTTAATTGAAATTTTAAATATTTTCCTATATTTTAAGCATTCAACGAAATAGAAAATTCTATAAACCAATAAGATTCATGACTTAGGTTAAAGAAAAATGACTATTTTTTAATTATGTCTATTTTATTTCAGGTAAGATCCATGTGATTCAGTTAACACCATTCATATCCAGCTTGCAGATAAGTATTGTATGAGAATAAAAAGAGGTTTTGTAATTAAATAAATAATTAAAAATTGGAAGGAATCATTGATATTCGTTTGTACATTATTTAGTGATGTTACATACCTACAATTTACACTCATCATGCAACTTACAGCGAACTGTAAAATACAAACAAAAATTCGTAACATTTCGTAATACGTAAAAAATTTACCACATCCGCTTCCCTCGTACACAATCACGCTAAGTTTTCGCGAGCAGCGGAGCGACCGCAGTTTTTGTGTTAAAGTTTAATTCAATCGTAGCACTCTCAACCAGCTAATTGCTTGATACCGGTAAGAAAATACATATCTTTAAAGATAGCTTGCAAAATATGAAGTTAATAATGTTTATGAAAGGAAAGAATTAGCCTTTTTTTACTTACCGAGCTAAGTTGGTTAGTGGATTCCTAAGTAACACAGAAATGTTTTATCTAAAAATGTTCCTCGACCCGCACGTAGTGTCGATGACATTGATACTCGCGAGCATTGCTCCCGCGTGTGACAGAATTAGAGCACGCTTCACTGTTTTAGACGTCTAGATCTTGGCCTTAAATAACTACAGACGGTTTAACTTTAGGAATCAACTACGGCGGGGTGTTTGTTAAATTTACGACACCAGAGTCTGCGCACACGCAGCTATGTATTAAGGCAAAAAGTAGTTAGAAATTGCATAATTGTTTTCACATATGTATATAACAATAGGTTTTAGAAGGCTTCAGAAACACGCGAAACATATGATTTTCTTCTACACATATAATTCTAATATTGAAGGCGTGAAACCTTTCATTGAATAGCTGAGTCACGTGAATTGAAATAGGAATTGAAATTTTCCATACGAATAGTCTGAATACCTGACAGTATAAAAGACTCAACGGCTTTAAAAATAAAGCCTCGAGGTAGATTTTTCATTTGGTCTGGTCTTTTCGATCACTCTATTGGTATTGAGGTCATCATATATAATATCTTTGTGGGTGTAAATATGTATATGGAACCCTTACAATAGCTCACGGTATAAAGGCCGAGTGATTTTAATTATTGGATACAAATACCTGGCAATTTCATTCGATCAGTTTGTTCTCATTAATGCTACAGCCAGCCAATCAGAAATTTGAAATATATTTCCATCACATTTCATTGAATGCTAATCAATTTTGATTTTGATATATTACAGATTTTCTATCACAATCAAGATGCTGTCAAAGACTCTTATAAAACTTTGCGTGTCTAGGAGAGTTAATTAAGTTGAAGTAAATTTTAATTTTAATTAATTTTAATCAGTTGATGGTTTAGTAATATTTTTCTTCGATAGATTTGGGGGTTATTCTGTCTTAAAAAAGAGTACTAAGAATTAATAAGCTTGAAGTTAATACACCTACTTCATAACTTCTGCATGAGGGTATTTTTATTTAATTACAAGACCCTTACACTTAATCAAATAAGAATATCTTCAAACTAGACTCAGGTTCCCTGTCCCTTATCAAAGTTTATTCAATTTAATTATTCACTGGAATAGTTCTGTGCTAGTTCATTAGCTACAACTACGACTTGCTTTATGTAATATTAAATTATATTTACTAAGATCTGCTAGAACTTGTGTTAAAGGAATTGCTGATTTTGTGATATAAATCTTGCTTTTGGATGTTTGGACACAAATCTTATTTCTATATAACCTCTTCTGTAACTTTCCTCCCATTTTCGTTTTCAAAATACTTTTAAATGACAATTATTCTCTGAATTGCCCTCAACTTATCTAAAAGGAAATCATAAAAGCATACTCAAATCAAAGTTTTTTAATAAATATAATATTATATTCTTGAAGCTGCGGTCTTATAAATATAGTTGTTGAAATAAAGTTTTTGGGTCAAATAGAAAGCAGTGAGTATTTTATTGGATACCCTTTTTTACATAACAAGAGTTTTGTCAATTTCAAATCGAATTAGGGATCGAATTTCTTTGGTACTTAGAAACCCATATGATGTTATAAGAGACTTTATTAAGATTATGTATTGATATAATGTTTATTTCTATTATAAAAGAAATTGAAAAGAAATTGTTTTAGTATAGTAGTGTACTACTAATGTATTTTTGTAATCTTGCAAAGGTTTGAATTCTTTCAAAACAGAAATATCGGAATACTTAAGAAGGCATAAGATAATGTATATAATGTAAATCAATTTTTATTATAGTTTTTTATATTGGTAAGAAAATATCTGAACAAAGAATTCTGAAAAGCTGTAAGTTTATGCTGAACCTGATGATATTTCAGAATCAAAACCCACCAGAAGTTTTTCAGTTTTATCAGTATTTTATAGAAGGAATGTCACAAAATAGCTTATCTTCTAAACTATTTAAAGTTGATAATGACGCTACTAAAAAAATAATTCTATTTGCACCTGACTAATTATTTAAACGAAAATATAAACAATTAACTCAAACTATAAACCTTTTAATATTCTAATAAAATTGGTTTTATTGGCCGATCTAGACACTTGAATAAGAGACTTCAGTCCACACCCCATCTAATAATAAGAAGTTCTCAAAGCGATAGTTTAACCCCCCACCCGCTCCCGTTCCCCCACTCTGGGGGGGGGGGGGTGGCTTCTTATATAACGATTGCCTCGGGTTGTATAACCCTTATATAAGTGTTAGTTTCTTTGTTATTTGAAGGCTGTTTTAATTATAAGAAAATTTATATACATTGTTGTACTATAGAGTTGGGATAACCTTATTGTGATATGGTTTAAAGATAAGATTATGAGAAGATAAAGAAATTGAACTATGAAAAAAGACAAATACATCTTTTTGACCTTTTCAAGAAATTCTTTCCGCATCAAAAATAAGCAAGAAGTTAAAGATGTTCGTGTTTTGCTAAAGCGATTCTTACACATCTAATACTATTTATTGAGTTTTGAGTGGAATAATATTTATTAACAAAATATCATATACTGTTTTTTGTACCCTATAATTTTTTTTTATTATCTTGTTATTATTTTTAATATCCTTAGGGAGAAAGAAGGACGGAACAGTTTTAGTAACTATTTCTTTCTCTCTTTTGTTTGTATTTCTCTACTTATAAAAATATCCTGATTTTATACGGAACTTTGAGCAAAAACAAGTAGTTTATATTTTAGACAGAAAACTAATTATTAACTCACTAACGAACCCAAGTTTTGTTACCGAGAAAACAACACGCTACAAAGTTAAATATAACGGAAGGTCATTATTTAATTGTTAACTCTTTAAAAAAACATATTTTTCCTATTTTATCCGAGCCAGTTATGAAACATGGGGCTTATGAGTTTATACGCAATATTATCTCCGCCTAAAGCTTCATATAAAGCACAGATTAATAATAATTAAAGCAAGTACTATGTCTCATAAGCGACGTAATTACAAAGCCCTACAATACATACAAACTTTAAAGGTATTCAGACGGTCGGATCTGCGTTATATCTAGTTAATGAAGAAAGTTGTGTGTGCTATGAATTGACTTAAAATTAATTTCATATAACTGTAATATATATATTACATATATATTCTTTAATATATGTACTTTAAGAGAGTATTTCGAAGCTATAAATAAAATATCAAAATATTTCTGTCTGATTCTTTGTGATGACGTGAAAGAAAGACACACATGTCTATACTATTAGTTGATTATACTTTAACATATATATTTTTAATTATAATAATTATGTATATCTCTCGGCAAACTAATCAACAGAGACACCAAGTTTTAAGCTGTAATAAATAAACACAATGTAATAAAAACCAACCACATAAATAAAATACATTGTTGGTAATGTTTTCATATTCTGCATAAAATATAAAATATTTCTAGCTTACTTTAGGAGAATTTTCCATTTATTCCGCAAGAGGTAATGGTAGTAATTCTACTGAATAATTATAAATAGCGCTCGGAATAACAGCGATAAAATATGAAATTCATAATGCACGTACAATACATTTTAGTATTTAAAACGTATTTTACTAAAACACGTAACTTTTAAAGTTAACAATACTCTTTACCCGCTTATTTTAGTTCTATTTTAAAACTCCATATTATATTAATGGAAACTGCAAGAGAATGCTTAGAAATTAACGAATTATTTCCTGAATCCTTTGTTTCACGGGCTTTAGCGGGCTTTTCACGTCCGAGCCTGATAACCGGATGAAACCCGGACAATACACAATACCCGGTTGTGAATACGAGCATTAACGCCCTCGAAAATTCTTTATAATGCTTTGGGATATATTGGTATAAAAGGACCATTATGATTGCTAAACACAAACTCGCCTATAATTTCAATAAAACTATTTTACGCATATAACTCGCGTTTATTTCTACATTTTTTAATTTAACCCGATGTTTCGAATGCTTTGCAGCAAACGTGTTCACGGTAAGACGAGATTATGGTGTCTATATCGCCTATAATTATTTAAGAATTATTATATATTTATTAATAATTATTATTTTTGAAATATGTTTATAATTTATTCTCTCAATGTTCGGATTAAGTATTATATTATATAACTTGAAAATTAAATTATATATCGTTGATATATTACAAAATTATTACAATTTAATTAATCTTTTCTGATAACATCAATCCTAATTTTTTTAACAGATATAAAATTTTACCTCACGGTTTTCATGAAATTGTGATCTACCTTCAAATAAACCGGTGATAAAACACGAAGTTACACTCTACTGTGATAGGATAAGGTTCATATTAAAATGCCAGTTCTGAGCTCCAACGAGACCATAAAATGCGGTCAATAAGAAAGTCGTGAAATGTTCGAGGAAATGTATGAGATACAAGTTACGAGGCGGAAATAAGGATGTAATATGAAATAAAATAAAATCATAACTAGAAGTGGATACGCTTTTTAATAATAATAATATATCAAGTAAATATAAAAAAAAATAATAATATTTAATATTAGGCATGACAATATATTCACAAGAAAAAGGTATTAAGTTGTATGTAAAGGACTTATATTTAGAATAAAAATATACAGAGCCGCTTGCAAGCTGTAGAGATGTATTTATGTACATTTTATTGATCGAAAAAAAAATATTTTCAAAGCTTTTCCTGGCAAGATATCAAGTCAGCAAAAGTATGTCGTAGACTTAGTAAGAAGATATCTTTGTACTCTTTAGTGCTACATTAAACCAACTTACCTCGTAAAATTGACAATATAACAACCTTAAACATGTTTTGTCTATGTCGTGTAAAATACTGAAGTTATTTACTAAAATAAAATATATTTAAAAATTATAAAAATAATTTTCCTGATCTGCTATCGAAAATAATATATTAATTAAATGGGAAAGTACTAATATATGAATTGCTGTTTAATTGTCAATTTAATATATTGTTTTATGGATTTTTTTAAAAGAAATCAAGTATAATATTATAAAGAAAATGGTATGTAATTTTTAGGACCAAATTTGTGATCCAAGATTACTATTATATATCAGATTAATTTAAACCTTATTCGGGGTTTCTTCCCATTCACGGCAGCTTGGATCCCGGCGTGAATTGAAAGGTTCGGCGTGAACAAAGTTAGTCCGTCAAATTTCAATAAAATTAACGTATCAGCCAGATACAATATACAATTGAAAAAGAAGAAAAAAAATATATCAAAACCTATTCTGGTAAAATACACCAATATGTATTATTAATATAATATAACAAAACGACATGATATTTAAAATATATTTTAGTGCAATAGTTCATAAATATAAATTAAAATGTCGTACCTACATCTCCCAGTCTGCAACAAAAGGGTGGAAGAGAACATATTTATATTAATTCTTCTCCGGGAACGGTTCATCTATTGAGATATATGAGACATATTTATTACGAACGACGGCATTGTATTGAATCCTTAGGTTCTATTGGTTTATGTACAGCGAGTTCTTACTTTTATTCTTATATACCTAAATTGTAATTTATAATGTAATTATATTATAAAATATACTTATTTGTGTATAACCAAATTTTATTTTGGATTTGTGAAGGTTAAGAAAAAAAGATGTTTTAATTCCTTTGTGTCTTGGTCCTGCGGTTTTTCCTTTAATCTTATCAACTGTTAAAAGAAGTTAGTAAAGTTAATTTTTGTCCTAAATCTTATTTTCACTTAATTGGGATGAAGGCCGCCAATCATGATGGGTCGAGGGTCACTTAATTGACCTTTCTCGTGAAAGAACAAAGGTCAAACTTTTACATCCTTTCTCGGGAATTGTGTTACTAAATTAAATTCATTAATGCAAGGTTACCTTAAAATTAATTTATTTTTATATTAATGATGCCTTCTAAATATCCACAAGGATAATGTTTTATTTTTATCATTCGTTATGCTACAGTTAGAGAGGCTTTCTTTCAGATATCCGTTGTTAAATTTAGGGGCTCGTAACAGTAAATACATTTCGTTATTTCCCAGGCGGCGTTGGTTCTGAACTCTGTATGTTGAATTTCTTAACAATTCATTTTTGTTTCGTTTTTGTTTTGTTTTATTGTATTTCTGAAGATCGTTGCTAAAAGTTTCGTAAATATTATTTTATGCCTATTTGAGAAAATATTAAATATTTATTATTAATTAAACTATTAATAGTTGACTTTTACAAAAGAAATATTAAACAAAAAGGTAATGTTAAATCTATATGTTTTTAATATTTTTCACTTACGATATCAAATTCTCGAAGCTAAAATAAGTAAAATCCTAAGTAATTAAACAGTTGTAATAGATTTTTGTTATCTGAGAGTGATTTAATATCAAATGACACAAATTTGTCAATTTCAATGTAATCTCATGTCCGGCGGTGATTTGATCGCGGTCTGCTTTGAGCTCAATTTTAATTAATGTTTAAAATTGTTGGATTATTGTTTGGGATATCACGTAATCCAAGAAATACATCGACATCTCATCTACCCGTGAATACGATTGCAGCAGAGCATTCGAAACTTCGTGTTAAAATTAAAATGTAACCAAATTATACGAAAGTTTTAATCCGTAAAAAATAGTGTTATTTCAGATGTGTACTCGTGAAAATCTAAGAAAATACTTCGATTTTAATCTTTTACACATAACGATGAAAATATATATATTTTTAGGCCTAAGAAATACATAACCTAGAGGTCGTATTTCTTTATTTGTTTTTTTGTTTAAAATATATATTATTTAATAACTATGCTATACACTTAACATATATAAAAGTTAAAAAACTTCTAAGAGATGATAATAATTGACAAAGCCATTCTTAATTCATACGTCTGAGATGAAAAGATTTTATTTTAAGAAGTTTGAATTAATTTGACTACAATGGATCGAGATAAAAGCTCATTTAAGACTCGACATTGTGACGGTTTTTGTTTCATTTGTGACCTAATTTGTATGAATAGAGTTATATTTTCAGGTCACAAAAAGATTATAATAAAAGTTTTTTCTGAAATAGGTATGTTAAAGGCGCCAAAGTTTAGTAACACGGTATTGTTACACAGCAGGAACATGTATTTGTAGATTCTATATCGGTATTTAAAATTATCAAACATAATGCAATTGTTAATCAGATTTTTTCATAATACGAAAAATTGATTTTAGTAAAAATAATATAACGTTCTAAATAATAATTTTAATGACTAAAATGTTCTCGAAATTGTTTCATATAAATTATTATTTACACTTACTAATTATGCTAAAAAAATTCTTTATATAAAATTAATATTTTTATAATTTTTCTCTAAACTAGCGGTATTTATCATTATAATAATTATAATTTTTAATTAAATAAATTCCATCAGTACACTAAAGTCATTAAAACAAAAATTCTTGCAGATGCATATTGCATAATTTTAAAAAAATTATACAATATATTTCTTGCGTTTTCTTGAAAAACCAAAAAAGCTAAGACATTTTTTTAAATTATGATTATTTTTTGAATAAATCAATATAAAGAAAATAAACTACACTCTCCACACTTGCTACATTTAACGCAGTAGCAGAGTCGTGTTGTTCTCAGATCGTACTCGTAACACTAATGCAGGAAATATGTGAGTGACGTCAGTGTTAAAAAGAGTAATATGGAGTATCCTGTTCTAATTCGGTGAGTGCTCTCATTGCGGCCATTTTAAAAATGAAATCAGATTAAATACAATTTACTTAAAACCATAAATCAAGTGATTTAAAAACAATATATCTTTTGATATATTATTTATCAGTGGCTTAAAGGGCTTTATAATTATATTTGCAATTAAACTCCCTTCAACTAAATATAGTCTTTCACAATTCGTGGAATTTCAAATATCTTTGCGACAGTACTTTCTGACTGTGTCTATACGTGTGACTGTGTCTGTACGTGTGACTGTGTCTGTATATAGAAACAAAGAAATAATTCACATTCCTAAAATTATTTGTTTAGTTTTATTATTAACATATCATTATTATTTAATTAACCTTTAATTTATCCTTCATTATTCTTATCAGATAAAATAATATTAGACTTACTACATATTATATATGAAATCAATATTAATATGTTATATGAAAAATTTGTTGATCAGTTGACGACTCGTCCATCGTGGCCCAAATACCTGAAATTAAAAACTTAAAATTTAGCTAGCATCACGCTATTGCTCTTAATTATCTTAATAAAATCTTTAGTCTTCGGGTGGAGCCGCGGGTAACAGCTAGCAAAAAATAAACATAACCCAAGAAAACGGAATATAAACGGTTTTCTTAATACCGCATTGAAATATGAGACAAGAAAAGCTATTAAAGCTGAGTTCACATCGAGGGTGCTTCAGCCTGAAATATCGAGAGCTCGTTACTAAGCAAAGTTATCGTTCGTATGCAAAATGTATAATGAAGCAATATTAATTTATAATCAGCTTTATATTATTCGAGTGGCTTTTATAAGCTTATACTAACAGCTTTTATATAAAATAATTTTTTTATAGCTAAATTATTATTACTGGCGAGTGCTTATCTATTTTTAAAATATTACCACCAATGGGTAGATATTTTATTCATCTATATATTGTTAATTAATTATAATTATATATAGAAGCCATATTTTATAATACTTTTATTAACATTGTTGTTATTACTAAAATAAGCTATTGTTTTAACAATAATGTACCGACGTACATTTTAGATTTTTTTTGAAAGACAAAATGATTCTTTTAAATGTATTGTAATATTTGTGATACATAAATAAATAAAAATGTACTTTTATAAAACCATTTAATACAAGAATATTTTTTTCTCAATTTATACCAAATATTTGAAGTATAACAATTTTGTAAGGAGTAAAAATGAGATCGAATTTTTTTAATTGAGCAATCTCGTAAAGTACATAGCACTACTACCAGTTTGTTACAAACGAACCAGTCTAGACTTTAAAACTAGATTCAATCTAAAATTGCTCTCAGGATCCGAGGAAACCTCTTTGTATATTGAACTAAGTAATTACTTCCAAGGAGAACTTTCTTCAATAGAACCCATACCGTATGTGATCCCATACAAGTGCTGCAGAGCGCAATGATATTTAAAAATAATATAACTATACACGGTCATATATATTTGTACTTATATTTCTTTTATAAATAATATGATACATAGTTATTTTGATTATTTATAACTATAGAATTAAGACATGTATTATTGTATCCGGCTGTACACGTGTTAATTTTAACTGAATGTTCCCGAAGAGTGAACACCGCGGTTCCGCCATGCTCCGAGCTCATGAATAAGAGCCCCAAACGGCTTCAAAAATTGGTTGGGCAAAATTCTGATAGAATTAACGAAATTACAAAAAGATAATTATATATAATAGTAATAACGGAACACGACAGTCATTATATAAAATCAATATAAGTTATTTTATAGTATATAATAAGAACATGTAATTGTATTAGCCATTGTTATATTTATAATGTTAAACTATACAAGCAAAAGCTTTAGATGAACTCTAAAATATAACTTCTAAAAGTTACTATTATTTGTTCTTTCTATTGGGCTCCGCCCATCTGTCAGAAACACCACCCCCCTTACAAAGTTTAGGGTTCCTGTCGCTTACAGGACTTTCAGCTTAAGACTCTGATGTATGAACATTGAAAATATATTATGCATAATATTTGAATATCGATCATTTGATAGAAAAACAAATATAACTTACATTTATGTTTATAGTATGTTTATATGTTATTGTATATATATTTATATTATATTTTATATATTTACATATTTATATAATACAAATAGAAATACACAAATAACTTATATTAATATTATTTCTAATAGAAGTATTTACAAGCAACGTTTTTAACCAAATACTGTCAACGTATATTTTGTATACCTTGCCACTGAAAAAATTATCAAAATTATTACAAAAGCTTGGGGCTTGTAATAATCTATAAAGAAATCTATTTGTTCCAGGGATCAGTCAATATTTCTTCGTAAAGAGTATTTGGAGAAGGTTCTTGAGACTCCTTTGTCTGGCCTTTTCGGATATTTAACGAACGACGAAAACCATTCGATAATTTTACGTCTCGCTCTTTGTATCGTTTGAACATAAATATTTGTTAAAATTTCAAGAGTTTTCGTCCAATTACCAAAAAGGTTTTATCGGTTATAACCTGAATATAACTTCATCTTCTTGAACGATGTTACAACTATATCGCTTAAGTGAATTAAATGACAGAGTTTTTATTTTTACACATGTGTATATGTAGTCGTTTTTAAGTACGTTAGGTCCATGTTATCTGATTTAGATATAGGGCATGATGATAGCTTAGTTAGTACAGTGCATTCTAAAAGTCTTAGGTTCGAGTATTGATGTTGTTTAACTTATTTAAAATTAATTATTATTATCAAAACACATTTTATAAGCGATACAATCTATTGCAACATTATAGACACAATAGACGTACTCAAACTTGGCCTTCTCTAGTTATATCGTTGTTTTGAAGTCTTGAACCGCTACCCCCAAGACACTCGAGTGCTCTTTGTCTGAGTTATGTAACTTACTACTGACTCGGCCGCTGTTAAGATAACAAAACCTCCGTAATATTTATGTTACATAAAGTTTTTATATATCATTCCACTTTATTTCAGCTAAAATGTAACTTATTTAAATAATGTTAATCGGATCTTCATTTTGGAAGTATTTTATTTTATTCAATTAATGTACTAGGAGCGCAAACCAAACCTTAATTTAGGCTTTCTCAAAATCTCAATATGTTTAGCATATTGAGCGAAGCGAGGTGTAAACAACACCGAATTTTCATTTACAACACGTCGACGCATTCTGTTCGCAACTGTGTTTTTTAAGATAAAAAATCTAAAAAAAAGAAAAAAAGCTGGTAAAAAAATTTGGCACGAGCATGTCATTGTTAAGCTAAATTTTCACCCGAAAAAATTCAAGAGTAATTACGTTATATTATGTTACATTATATCAAATACTGTCAGTTTTGGAATTTATAAAATGGAAATATATGATTTTATTATTCAGTGCCTCAAACAAACAAAGACTTCACCTTTTATATAGCTCTAATTATTAATAAAATAAAGAATTGAATATATTTCATATTTCACCAAAAATCCACACAAAAGTATAGTGTATAAAAATTAAAGTGACGAAGTATTATTTCTTAATAACTTAACTCATATATAAAATAAAACTTTATTTATAATATAACTTTGAACTCATTCGGGCTCTAAAGCCAATGTCAAGAAGGAAATGCGCTAAATGTACGTTTTAAAAGCATTAATCTAAAAAGCTTTTTAAATATAAATCTCTTTTAATATGCAAATGTGAAGTAAAAAGTTTAAATTCCTTGAACTAAAATTGTCGAATAATATTTCTATTCAAGATTTTTAGTATAAAATTATAAATGTATTTTTAATTATTTAGTAAATAATAATCAAATAAGATCCAACAATTAAGTTTTTATGATTTCATTACCGATTACTATTTTTATTTTGAGTTCCAAAGTACAGATTACAAATACGTCTTTTGTCACCGCTTCAGATAATTGCAGGCACCAGACGCCTGTTCGTGTTGATTGAGACGCAGGCTTCTTGCATCATTACAGATGTTCCAGAATTGTCTGGAAAATATTGATTTTTACTGGCTATAGTTTTGTATTTCTTCTTGAATACTTAATGATCGTACAGTTAGAGTGGATAATTTCAGATTATTTTTAAAAGTATTACTAAATGCCATAAATCGGTTAGTCGGTTTTTTGGTTAATATTAAATTATTATTTATTTATTTTATTTATTTATTCTTTATTGTTCCAACATAAAAATGTTACAATGGGTGGACTTAATGCTAAATAGCATTCTCTAACAGTCAACCTTGGGGATGTGCAGAGACTTTAAAAGCGGTGCAATAAAGAGCGCAAAATTTTGAAAGGTTTGTAGGAAGTAATTATAAATATATAACATATAAGTAGTGGGAAAAATGTAAGCACAAAGAAGAAAAATAATAATAATAAAGAACTATAATAGATATATTCATAAGAAATATTGTTAGTAATACATTCTAACCTAAAAGTTTGTTCAAGAAGTGGCTATAAATTTTTTTTTTGAAAATAGGCCTTGTCCGTGATTTCCTAATGTCATTGGGGAGAGAATTCCAAAGTCGAATACACTGGAACGTGAAAGAATGGGATATAAAACCAGAGCGGTGCATAGGGAAAGCAAGGCGGAGAAAATTAGAAGAACGAAAAGACTTACCGTGAGAATCACTGAGGTATTGAAAATTACTTTTAAGGTAATCAGGGGAAAGAGGATTAAATAATATAGAAAAAAGAGAATTAAGTAAATGTGACTGTCTACGTTCACGAATTGGGAGCCATTTGAGCTGGCGGCGATAAACAGAAATATGGTCAAATTTACGGAGACAGAAGATGAATCGTATTGTATAATTAATAAGACGATCTAGTTTATTGAGAAGCTCCTCACTTATGTCAGAGTAGCACACATCAGCGTAATCAATAATAGGAAGAACAAGGGTTTCGATGATATACTTTTTTGTAGTAATGGGTAAGAAATTTTTGAGACGGTGTAAGGATCGTAACACTGCAAAGACCGACCGACTAACCTCGTTAACATGTGTTGACCAGGAAAAAGTAGAGTCTAAATGGATGCCGAGGTTCTTCACCGTTGATGAATAAGGTATGATAATAGTACCAAGAATTACAGGGTGAACCAAGTTTAAGTCAATTTTACTTAATAGGCGAGAGCTACCGAAAATAATTGATTGACATTTGGACACATTAACCACAAACTAGTAAATTAATTAATGAACATCTATAGTATATGAAATAAAACTATCTTTTACCGATTAAAACTCGCGTATAATTTGGTTACATTTTCATTTTAACGCGACGTTTCGAATGCTTTGCAGCAATCGTGTTCACAGGTAGACGAGATGTAAGTGTCTATATTATACCTTTTATGATTACACAATATTTAGAGTTTTATAAGACAAAGAACCCAATATTTGAAATTGCTTTCAAAAATAATTACATGACAATAAATATAGAGTGAAAATTTTATCGATATAAGCAGGAGGTATCAAGAGTCACGGATTCGAATCCTGGTCTTATCGGGAAGTCAAGTCAATAAATCTTTGTCAACTTGTTGGTAATTATCCAGATTTATAAACATGAATAGATTATTGTTTTAAACAATTTATTTATTTTATTTATGTACCTTAATTTTACAGAGACATTTTAATTTTATATGTACATAGGATAGCTTATGCCTACAGAGACATCTTCCAACTACCCTTAAGTTTGAGAAAGTTGTTCATAAGGCAATTTAGATATCGTTTTAATATTTATTGAGCGAAGCGAGCGGAGCGCTCTACTGGAGAGAATTTGCATTGGTTTTACAAAATTGGCATTAAAACGGCTTAACGGTTCGATTTCAAATTTTGCACACATACCATGCTGATAGGTGTGGTGGTTTGTAAAAAAAATTCATTGTCGTTGAGGAATAATGTCCAAAAAACACCACTCCCATAGACTTCAATGTAAAAAAATTAGCGCAAAAAATTGAAGTCTCATTGTGGATGCGCGTGCCGAATTTTTTTAATCGAGTTGTACTGTCCCCCTGTTAAATTTTTTTGAATTAACGACTTCCTACACGAAGACGAAGCCTTCGGCTTGGCTCGCTTGCTCGCTCGCTCGCTCAACATGCAAACGGCATCCGAGATTTCACGATCGCAGCGAGTCGAAATTGAAGGTCTGGTGGCGTTCCTAATTTATTTGTATTGTTAATATTATAATGCAAAAATATACGATAAAACCTGATAAGTTTAAAAAGTATAACAGAGGGTGTTTCCATTTATCTCCGTCGGTGGGAGACATTGATCAGCATCTCAAAGTGACGCCTGATTGATTGTGAGGGACAAGTCAGAGACCATTAGTAAAACTGTCACCTCGGGTATAATGACAGAGCAGAAATTAATGACTTAGAATCAATGTTGTGGCCTATCCTTAATATTTATTTATTTATTTATTTAACTCTTTACTGTACCATAAAATAAAAGTACAACAGGCGGACTTAACGCTATAGAGCATTGTGTACCAGTCAAACTGTAGAAAAGAAAAAAAATAGAAAAACAAAATAATTATGGATTACTGCTAAATTAATTTTGTATAATAAATAAAATAATTTTGTATAATAATTATGAAATACGAGAAATGAAAATATAGCGTCATTTACATATTGTGGTTTATCTTTTAAGGATTTTTCTATAATACAAATAGTTTAGTAAGTCGAGAAGACAATAGTATTCGTAACATAAGAGTCAAAGCTTTGTTTCGCAATTACTGAAGTGTCATTGATTGAAAGCACTGTTTATCTTTGGTGCTGATTAAACGGGCAATATTTAGTCTTAACTATCTTTTGTTTTAAACAATACTCGCTTCCTCACGCAGCTTTACCCGCGGTGAATTTTGTAACCGTTGCCTTTTTGTTAAATTAAAATTTATTTTTACTTAAATTATCTTCAAATAAAACTATTTTTTACAGATAAAACTCGCGTATAATTTGGTTACATTCATATTTTAACCCGCCGTTTCGAATGCTTTGTAGCAATCGTGTTCACGGGTAGACGAGATGAGTCTGTCTGTTAGATTATCTTTATTATTCACTTAAGAGAGATTTAACAATAATCGTTATATTTCAGCCAATTTACATATAACCATAAAAAATATACAATTAAACCTTCCTCAGGAATTGCACTATTTTTATGTGATAACTATACACAAATAGACAGACGTAGTCAGGAGGATTCATTTTATCATTTGCAGATATAAATTTAAATAATGTCCATTTGAGAAATGAACTGAAATAAATTAATCATCCCTTTATAACGTTACAAAACTTTTTTGTACTTTACACCAAAGGGTTGAAGCTCGCAAGCGTCCTAAGTACAAAACAAAGAACACGACGCCATCTATTGTTTTATAAAACAGAGTTTTAAAAGGATTTAAAATATAGAATACAATTTGTTCACTCACCAAAATGTAGCAAATGTGTTGTTAAAGTTATATATGGAATATAATTTTGGTATATACATATTCCAATCTGAAGAATCTGAATATCCATCATATTCGAAATCTGAATATCAGAAGAGACGAGATGTTATTTCCAATTTTATTACCACTTTCAATAAACGTATGAAATGCAAAATTTTACTGAGTTTATTTTGCTTTTAACTGATTGAATTTATCTGCCAATATTGATTAAATAGTAAGATTTGAATGCGTTGATATCAACACTTATTTATATATGTTATTAAAACAGAATTTATGTTATTAAAACAGAAAAAACCGTCAATAATACATAATTCATAAAACTTATAATACACATTATTTTCTTAGAATTTCACGAGTACACGGTTCCTTATTTTGCGGGCATAGATTTCTGGATGAATTAGTGCGTTTCGTCTACATCCAGAACTCTATACCTGCAAACTAAGGAAACGGAGGTAGATGACTAATTAACTGACTTTCTGACAGACACTTACATCTCGTCTACCCGTAAATACGATTGCTGCAAAGCATTCGAAACGTCGGGTTATTATGTAAATTTAACCCAATTATACGCGAGTTTTAATCCGTAAAAAATAGTTTTATTTGAAACTTATAATACAGCTATTATTAATTTTAATGGATATTTAAATGAATTACTATTATTTATTGAAGCCTCAGGAGCCTTAATATTTTAGGGTCGACAAAGCCACAAAATTTAATTATGGAAATGACATTTGGATTTATCGTAAGCCTATTTATTAAATTTGATATAAATTTGTTAATGTAACAAATTCGAAATATTTTTTGATTGTATATTTATAAAGACCAAAAAATTTATGCGTTTGTTTTACAAACTTATATCAAATCTCTCGCAATATAAGACATATTCTTTCGATCCCAAATATTTGGAATGAGGGAATTTAGAAATATTGTTTAATAAAAACAATTAGTTCTTTCAAATCTCCCTGTTGTGTTACATATCCATGAAACCTCACTACATAAGCCTCAAAAATGCCAAGCAAAGGTTTCTCATTGTTTTTCAGCGACCTTTAAAAGCCAATAAATCATTTTTAGTTCAATATATTTTGAAGGTAAATGTGATTTATGAGGTTGATAAAATTGCGGGAGATTTATTACTGGATTTTATCAAATTCTAATAAAAACCTCTTATCATATTTTATTTTGCGATAAACTCAATGGTATTGAAAATTTTTATAATTTTAGATTATATTTTTTGGGGGTAAAAAGATTATTCGACAGAAATATATTTGTATCTAGCCATAGCTTTGGTATCGAGACAAATTATTTAATATAAGGTAATATAGAAAAGAAAATAAAATTATATTCTTCTGACTTAGTTAAAAAAAAATTACACCCAAATTATTTCAAGATCAAACGTCACCTGTAACACGGTTTTAATGACCTTAATTTAAATTAGGACTCACGAATAACTCAAAGTAATTACATCCCTCGAGCCTCGATGACCTTAAACCGAAAAAATTTCATGATATTCAATATTTTTTATATTACCCTCAATTTTAAGGCGGGCACTTTACGTTAAGTAGCACTTATCTCCTTTCCTGTTTGGAAATTTAGCGAACAGCTCAATCGACCCGAGAACGTGTCCAAAATAAACACAGCGAGCAAATATTTCGTCGTTTCCAGCAGATTTCCTCATCTAAGCCTTTGTAAAGCCTGTTAATACAAAACGATTTTGTCTCTGCTTCATTGTGGTCTGTTCGTAAATCCAATGTAATTTTTGTATTAAAACTTTCGTGATCCATTATTACTGTTATAATATATAACTATCTGCCTGTTTTCACATTAAATTTAGTATTAGTGCCATTCACGCTGTGATTCCGCCATACTCTGAACTCATAAATTGCTTCTCGAAACTAGTCAGGCAAATTCCGATAAATTAAATGAGAGTACAGCCGAATAGGTATATATTAAATTAGATGTCCTTTATAACTAATTTGGTTAAATTTAAACAAAATAGTTTAATTAAAAATTAATTCTATATCTGTTAATTTGACCTTCAATTAAAAGGATATAAATATAGATTTTCAAGCTGGTGATATACATATATTAAAAGCACTGAAATGACATATAACGCTCCCTGATATAAGTGGACCTTCAAACATGGCGGACGTTTTAAATTACATTTTTAATAAAAAACTTGCTTTCATTTTAGAGTCGATATTACCGAGTTCTTTGAAATTCTCTCTTCAACCCTCGTTACGCCAGTATACAACCACATCGCTCTCCGGTCCCACTTAGAAGTTTGCTCTTTTGATTAGTTTTAAATATTTCTCTGCACTATTAGTTTGACCTGTCTCATACAATAAAAATGACTGTATCATACAATAAAAATGTTTTCTTGTAACATGCTTTAAATTATATAATATTTAAACTTTAAGAAAACTTTATTTATATCTTTTAATTTTTTTATTTATTTTATCGATTTTTAATTATTAAGCTTCAATATATTTATTTTGATAGTATCAAGTATAAAACACATCAAAACTTCATTTTTTTTATATCCTTTGTCACATTTTCACTTTTGTCAAAACATTGTATGTTCTATCTGACAAAATAGCGTTTCTACACAACTTTTTTGTCGCTTCCTGAAATATTGAATTACAAGTACATGTTCCGCATATTTATATAAAATTGTTCAACGAAAAAGTGCATACAATATTCCACAACACTGAAAATGTTCATATAAGTCAGACATCGCGCTGAAACAACATTTATTTAACTAAAAGGTAGTCCATGAGTATACTAGACTACTAGCTATTACCAATCTGTTATCAAACACGTTAACAGGGCGCGGCGGCCATTTTGTTATTGACTCAAACGTTAAACAAAGTAATTTGTTGTGTTAAAAGTAATTATAATACTATTTTTGTTGTTTTTACAGTAAGAGTCCTTTTATATTTTTATTTCTTAAAGCTTTTATTTCTTGAAGCTTTTATTAATACACGTGGTGGAGACCAAGACGGAGGAATCATTTATGTGCGACTCCCAGGAACATAGATGCTGTTACCCACTAAACCAGACTATTTCCCACGACGCCATAGTGGACAGGGGCACCACGGGAACGCTTTCCCAATCGACTCCGGCATGCTATCTCAGTTCCACCTGAGAAAGTAATAACTGAAAGATAATCACAACATTTATAATATTACACATTTTACACTTTATTATATTTTATATTTAAATTTAACTGTGTCAAATGAAAACAATAAATATTTTAAAAATGAAATTCGACTCTTTGACTTGAGAGAACGGAAAATTTAAATAGATAAAGCTTTTTTAAACCGAAAACAAAAGAAGCCAGCGTAATGATACTAAAAGAATTGACAGAAAAATTTTCTATATCAAAATAAGAAATGGTTTTAATATATTTATGATGCTGTTAGATTCATGAAGGTGAAACTAAAAACAAAAAACGTCGATACACATACATATTTACAGCGTGTAGCCTTTATCACCTGCGACGGTCTGAATAATGCAAAAGGCAGATTCAATTTTGAAAGCGAACGTCGCCCGGTGTCACCAGAAATTAATGTTGGAAAAGATCGTGGAGAATTTAATTACTAACAAATATACGACTAAAGTAACCAGAAATAGAGTAAGGAGGAATTTAAATTACTTAAAATTACTTTACATCCAAATTAAACTTGATCCAAGATAGAACTACTTTTAAGTTAATTAAAAAAAAAGAAATTCAAACATCATTTTCTCAAGAAATTTATTGGCAATATTGAGCGATAAGTATTTAAATGAGGCTTTCAACTTCCAGAATAAATTTTGTGAGATTCCTTTGATGTCAATAAATCTTTAAAAAATTGTGAAAAAGAAATAAAGTTAAAAGATAAAGATAAAATAAAGAGTCTTTTATTTAGTTGAATCTTACACAAATAATAGGAACAGCACTGATTTTACGAGACAGTAAACCATTAGTGGTTCAGCGATTTGCACTAAAAGAGGTTATGAGTCAAAAGGGCAGTGACCTGGTCCTCCTAAACACAGTTTGTTGAACTCTGAACCAATCCCACCCTGTAATATATATACTTTTTGTACGGTTATTGTACGGTTCTTGTATAGTTACGTTTTGGCCTAATTTTGTCAAGTCTTCTTTAAAAAGCATTATATAACTAACTCAAATTTTGCCATTGTGTTTCGTGAACGTAACTAAAAGCTGTTTTACAGTTTCTGAAGATAATTTTAAAACCTGAAGGTTTACATAGCTATAAAAATAAATCATTCTAACAAACAATAATAATTTGAATTGCACGTAAACAATATTGCTGGAAGCCGGTTAATTTGCATAACTGCCTTATGTAATTCCTAACGATAAAATTTTATAGGTTGTCGCGTGTCTGCGGGGGCGCACAAAAACAATGGCTTCTATAGACGTACGTCACGAAAGCTTTAGGCACGTATGGCACTGCTGCAAAGTTAAAATCCACGTTCAAAAATATTAACTTTTGACCGTGGACATTCTTCCGACTACAGCATTAGACGTCACTAATATCTTTTAAGATATTTGAAGATGATAAAGTTATAAAAACATTCAAATTCAATGTACTTGTTCATACTATTAGCCAACCGTTATGTAGTTTCACGCATAACATTGTAAAATATTTACTGCTGTTCTAAATAATTTCGTCACGCATTTTACGATTCCATTAAAAATATTTTTAATTTAGACACAGATGTCCTTTTGACAATCTTGTAAATGGAAATTATTGGAGGAATATTAGCTATTGTTTTTATTCTATAATATTAATTCTTGGAATATTCTTTTGAATATAAATATTAATGAAGGCAACTACAAATATTACTTTACTTCTCCCAACTGTAATCAATCTTCGGACCTTAATTTATTAACGTTGCCCAAATAACATTTATTAAGCCACGAACTATGTGGCTCATTCATTCATTCAAATAACAATATTAAAACAAACTTCATTCAATATCAATTAAAACCATTTTTTACGGATTAAAACTCGCGTATAATTTGGTTACATTTTTATTTTAACGCGACGTTTCGAATGCTTTGCAGCAATCATGTTCAAGGGTAGACGAGAAGTAAGTCCATAAGTCATCTACCTCCAACGTTATATATTCATTTATTTTTTTTAAAACCGATATCATTTTGTAGCAGCCTCTCAATGTGCGAGCGTTGGTTGGTCAAATGCTTACATTGTTTTAAACACAGAATAACCAGTCTTAACATATGATTTACTGGATAGTCTACTATGTCTACTAGTTCTTATAATACTTTTTATTTTTTTTAATATGTGGTCATATAAAGATGTGCGAAATAAATTATTATATCTTATAGTGTTTAAATAACTAATGCATAATGTACAATAAATATATCTTTACAGTTCGATGAGGACATGGAAGATATCCTGATCCTCTTCGATTTATAATTTACTCTGTTCAAATAACACGTATTCAGTTATAATTTAGTATGTTTTTACTTTCTTCACATGAAATATCTTACAACATTTTATCTGTGTCTTATTATAAATATTTAAAGTTATTCAAAATATTAAATAATTGTAAATTATAAATAAATAAATAAAGTCAATTTTTTATTAAATATAACCATTTTTTATCTAAAAATAATATAGTATTTGCATTTTTAATTAACTTTCATACATGGCTTACAGCTCGAGTCAGAACGTGAACAATGGTCCCATCTCTCCACGTCAGTTAGCCAGTAATTAGAACTGGCTCTTTTACTTTCATTTGTTAGGTTGTGGGTCAGGGGTGACACCTCTAACGCCAATGTCAATAACAATTATGCTTATTTATTTGCAATTTTGATCCGTAGAATGAAATGGTAACAGTGGAAACCCTAATTTTCTATAAAAAGAAAGCTAGATCTCTTCTGAACCTCCGTTAGAACTGAAATCGTTGCAGAGGATAGTAAAAAAAATTATAATAAATTAATTAATTAAAAAAAAATTAAATAAAAAAAAAATAGTAATAATAATAATAATAATAATTTATAATAATCACAGATTTAATTAAAATTTGTTTAAATTTTAATAAAACTTTTATAAATTCCACCCCATATAGTCTAACAACTTCATAATTGAAATTCAAATTCGCGTACATATAGAGGGTAGTATAATATGTCTGCGCGAACTTTCCCCGGGGGAAGTAATAACGGATATTGCGGGCTCTGTACTCTGTATGTGTTTGCATGAGTTTGATTTATTTGATGTTAGGTGTTCGTGTTGATTATTCACACTCATCTTAATAGCTTGAGTGTTTTTATATACTTGGGTATGTTACCAATATATTTTTACTGTAAAAAGTAAAAGATGTCTTACAAAGTGATGTTTGTTCAGGGCTGCTGTCATGGGACTCCGGAGAACACCAGGTGGATTTGGAGAAGGAACTGGCAACCCTCACGGTACAGGCACCCGAGGGGGAAGAAGCCAGATATGGTATGTAATAGCTTATGCAATAAAACATAAACCGTGTGAATAAGTTATTCAACAATTTACAAAAAATATATATCTTAATCATTGATAATTTGACTTACTTGTTGTATTAACAGAAAATTAAATAAGATTTGTTAATGCTTGTTATTGATAAATTTGTTACAATAGTAAACCTGAAATAACGTTTAGGCATATTGAATTCTAAAGTCATGACACAATTCTCAATAATATTTTATTAGTAGATATAATATATATCGATAATGCACAAGGTTCGGAACAATTAAAATAAAATAATATACAGCGCTTAAATTAAATCAAAATGCAATGTATGGAAAGTATGTGAAAATTATCGCAGTGATACATTTGTCAGTTGTCCAAACTTGGTAATATCTCTTAGTTCAAGATTTACGACTTTCGAAATAAGAACTCAGAGTACCATATTTATTAGTTGTTTTATTATTTTTGAAAAACCTCTTTTAGTTAAAGCTGGTGATGACAGCTGGTGAAGTTCTGATTTCTTTAAATTAAATATTAACGTTCTTTTGAGTCTTTTCAAATTAAAGAGGTTTAACTACTTATCATAGTTCAAAGTAATATTAAAAGCACCTTTTATAAAATACTGAAAAGGGAAATTAAAAATGTATAAGAGCTTAAGAAAATTTATTTTACAAGCTTCATAAATTTATTAAGTCTCTTTTTATGTACTATTTATTATTAAATGCACTTTTTTATTTTCTTAATAGAATGAAATTTTATTGAGAAACGTTTCTTTAAGACCATTTTTATATAATTAAAAGGTAGATGTAGTTAATAGAAAATATATTTAGATTTTCTGTAATATTAATAAATGTTATTAGACCACGCCGGTTCTGATAACAAAGTATTTCGGTAAATTCGTAGCACAAATATAATTATAACGTAGTTATGTCAAACCTTATTCGATTAAACAGGAGTGGACAAATTGCTTTTATCAGTTTCCCGCTGAATGAATTCCGTAAAGCCCAACTTCATCGTATTAATTAAAAGACTAGTTACTTGTTATGAGTTAATTTAAAAGTTTTAAACAATATATAATTCAATTAGTAAATAAATAAACTTTAAAAACGGAGTTTAAACGTTAAAAGCGGAGCTTAAATACTTCTTTGATGATATTCTTGGTATTCTGGCCTTATATAAAAGAAATTAAATATCAGTTTAAAATATGTAAAGTGAATTCTGTAGAAGCTTTAATGAAAATGATAAAACATTCATTAAAATTAATTAAATTTTTCGGCGTTCTCATGTGACTTAAGAATGTCCGTTTATAAAAGCTTGATAAAAAATCGCATAGTTTACATGTTCTAGTTCTAGGACGGATAAGCAAATGACGAATAGAAATCCCATATAGTCCCGTGTAAGATAAACTGTTTATGATGTTGCAATAACTTATATTTAACAACTTATTATCTGATTTACTTATAAATAACCGTAAATAAGAAATCCAACGATATAAAAAAAATATTAAATGATTTATTTACAGAAATGTCTTGTTAACTTTGTGTTCAATCTTTATCCTCTTCCATTCGCTCTTTTCACTTGTCAAGGATTTTTAATCCTGTCGTCAATGAATGGGACGATTTATCATTCGTATTCTTTCAAGTCTTCGTGAGTTTGAATGGCTTGAGGATAATCCTTTTATCATTTTCATGAAAAGTAAAAACGACTGCAAAGTTTGTTTGATGAAAAATATTACAACAATAAAAAAACGCGTAGTTTTATTCCGTATATTTTAATAAAAATATTTTTCGTCATTTCTCGTTCGATATTATACAATAGCATTCTGGCATTTTTTTTTACAAAAGATCTTAATTATAGGTTCGTGACCTCCGGTCAATGTCAAGGTCCATTAAGGATTTATGAACCTTTTTAGGGTTTCAAATTCAGTAGAATTCACTCTCAAACTAAATAAATATATATATACATTTTTTTCTCTGAATTACACAACTAATTTTTCCACTCCTGTAAAATTGCTTAAAAAATATCGAGATTATCAAAAATCCATAAATCATAAGGTAATATTTGTAATATGTAGATATTTTATTTCTAAACGTTTTATGTAATTCCCCACACAAGCAAAAGCTTTTAGGAACGTAATCGGATTACTTGAGCATTCGAAGAAAATGAGTATTAAAGAATGTATTTTTCCATTATATCATAGATAAAATAAAAAATTTAAAGTTCTTTTATGAGAATTTTGAAGGTAACAACGACATTTTCAGAGTTGCCTCTTTAAGAATACCATATGTTAAATGTTGTCTTATAAAAATACAAACGTATAAAATAAAAGCTATAATGAAATACATGTTTATAATAGTCCTATCAAGTTTCGTATAATTTTAGAGCAATACTTATAGCCTGATATCTTTATAAATATATTACAATGGTACTGTAAACCTTAATATAATACATTTACCATGAGGTATATTTTGCGAAAAGTCGTTATTTTTTGGAGCAATATTTCTTACATCTTCCGCTCAGTGGAGCGTGATAGAGATAAACGACTTACGCGGTACGTTATTACGTTTTTTGAGCTGGAGTGAAGGTCACTTTTCAATTTAGATGCTTTTTTTGACGCTTTAGTAACTTCATTTACTAAATCGAAGCAATGAGGCAGCCAGATTTTGACTATCTCCAAAATATAACAAGATTTTCGGATATTCAGAGCAAACTAAACAGTGATCCAAATTGCAGGCGAGCGACTGATCCAGTACGCGTCCGAGAACCTGGTGACGGAGATCCTGATCCACCCGCAGATGAACACGCTGATGCAGTGTATGAGGAACCTGCTCAGCTCGTTCACCCGCCATCGCCATTTGGTGCACGCTGGATATACTTTTGCTGGAAACGGCTCATGGATTATGCAAGTTAGTATGGAATTTATTATATTTAATTAAAACGAAATTAATTTTCAAGATGCCACTATAGACTATCTTTTGCATATCGCATCCAGCAGATACTTGCAGATGCAAGTTATATTTCGGAGGTCATCACATCGCCTAGCTGCGGACTTTCAAAATAACAACTTGATCATAATCTCGACTGACAAATTGGCAAATATCCTGTCATTACAATGGTTAATAACTAACTTCTGAAGTGGTATCAACTAATACAATAGTCTACATGGATTACTTTTTTGAAGTGAATGTTTTAATATCTTCTAATATAGATTACTAAACTGAAATCATGTGAATAGGACCTTTCGTAAGAAGAATTAGATTTTTAGTCGTTTCTAAAATAATGCGTGAGTCTACCAGAATTAGTGATAATTTTTCAGAACAATATAAAAGGTACAAAAATATATTGGAATCATGGATTATTGAAGCCATCCTTTTTTTAAAGAACATAAAAGTAAAAATGAATTTAATGTGATTTTTGCGACGTTATGTGAATCTCGTCACCGGCTCTTAATTTCCGCTTCGCTTCAGCGTGACATTAATGGATTGAAATGTCATTTATTTATCCGGAAAATGCAGTTTTCATCTACTTATTTTCTTTCAGTTATTGGATATTGTATAACGGATACATATATAGTTATAGAAAGGTTATTTAACTTTCGAACCCATATATTATAAATTCATTTAAATATATACGGCCGTTGGAAGTTACTCTGTTAACCGCTATCATACCCTTATCATCATTTTATTGAATTTTGGAAAGATGCCAGCTAGAATTTTATGTTGTCATTCGTTCTTTTTAAACGTGAAACTGGTTTTATGTTAAATAAGTTTTTATATACTTTCCTTAATTACAAAATAATAAATTATTATTATTTAAATGTAAATACATTTAAAAACTATTTCATAATATATCAAATACGTTTTTTTTCTAGGATGGGACATTCTCCCTCTCTGATTTTACTGACGCTTACCAAGAGAATGAGGTTCAGCGTGTCATTCGCGCTTATGAGAACTCTATCTCTATTGACATACACTGCTCGGGAGGCGGCGACTGGCACAAGCTGCCAGACATGCCCTTCGTCAAGCACTGCAAGATAAGGATTAATCCAACCGATATTCTCGACTCTGGCTCTCAAGCCATCAAGGATTTTGCTGGTAAGTCTTCTGTACTGTCATGGAATAATTTTTTTTTGATTTAGTACAGTTTAAAATAAAGCAGTGAAGGTTATTTTCAATCGCCTTAAGGAGTCTAAAAATGGTCTGAAAAGAGGTCTCAATACACGATGTATATTGTAACGATTTTTATTATTTATCCTCCGCTATTGCTAAATAGATGCTTACATAAAAAACTTTATTCAGAGACCTAAGTTTAGTTCACATAATCTTCGTAACACTGCCAATAACAATTTTATTAGTTTCTCGTGACCGAAAATAGACTTAACTCGTACATTTAAATTTATTTGTTCTTTTGATCTCAAAATAGTATTTATTCGAAAAATAAATCAATACTTTAGCATCAAATGATAAAAATTCAATGTAAATAATTCACTCGTTAATTCGTAACGCTTTTTTAATCTTTTTTTTTAATATGATTGAATTGAATCAAGACGTCTGTCAGAATCTGCTCTCTACACAAGATCTTTTCACTAAACTTAAACTAATGTTTATGTCATTCTGCTTATGAATATTGTAATTTACTTCAAACTACGTCAATATTCTAAACTAATGAAGTCTCTTGTGTTATTTCAATAGAATTTGTTACTATTGATGTTCTTAAAACTTCATAGTAAAGTAATTGAAATACATAGTTGTATTTCATGTACTCATAAATATATTAATATAATATATATTTATATACAAATATTTATGTTAGTTAATTGTGCATGGACCTACTCCACCTTCTCACCAGCACCACGGGTTGACTGGCAGAGAATTCCACCAGGCATTTTCATTTTTTTGGTTTTACAATAAAGTTTAAATAAATATATATTGTTTCACTGTCTGACGCATAAATATATAATACATGCATCCGAATAACCAATATGCATATATTTTGTGCAAACAAAGCAATTTGTTTCAGATCGAAGTGTCATTAGTACAATACAAAAAGTCACAAATGTCATACATCGCATTCACTAATGTATTTTAGATTATTATTCAAATTATTCGTGTTTGTTTTACAAATTGTTTCATTTGCAACTAAACTTCAAACTAAATGTTGTTATTTATTTTTTCATAACCTTCGTTTTAAGTCAACTGACCTCAATATAAATCTATTTTTAATTATTATATGAGGCATTTAATATCTAGTATTTAAGTACAATATATATTAAATTCAGAACAAATGAATGAATGACTTGTTTATAGTAAATTCCGTTCAATATCTTTCAAACAGATATCTGAAAACAACAAAAACTTTTAATCTATCGGTTTTGTCAATACCAAGTTGCGGTTTTTCGTTGCAGAAGATAACTTTGTTTATTTTTCAGTAATTAAAATTAAACTATAGACATATAAATTTTAGAAGCTACTATTAATTAATAACCTCTATAGTACAACAATAACAAGTGCAGCAGCATCTAACAGAATGTTCTAACTTGTACCATTAAACAAAATTCTCAACTATAACCGAATCATATAACAGAAGTTACTCCAGTAGCTCGCTCAACAATTCTATTGTCATATAACTTTGCAGGTGAATTGCGAAATTACAATTTGTCATTCATGTCGAAAGTTTCACCTCACAAAAGGCTCGAAGCGTTTCGGTACAAACGATAGAAAACCATTTGAATAGTAATGAGGCAATATTTGTTATCTCAATTTAATTACGTTATTATAAATATGGTACAGTTTTGTCCTCAATCAATCAATACATTGAACCCGCAATAGAAAGCTTAGAAATGTATATAAGTTACATTTGTATTATAATACACTTTGTAAGTATGAGATGCATTGTTCTAAAGTAGATACTAATTAGTTCTATATTGTTGAATAGGACACAGTTTTCAATTGGTTTATAGACTTCGTTTACGACATAAACAACGAAATAAAAAAATATTTTTGTTTGTTTTTTATAAACGTCATAATAGACCAGTAGAACTATGAAGTTGTATTGGAAAATAGTAAGAAAGTATATAGGATATTTTTCATGGTAATAACAAATAGAACTGAATTTAAAACTAATTTTTGTTAGTTAGAGATTTTTAAAGAAATTTTCATGAAATTAAATACAATTAAATAAAATGGCCTAAAATCTCTCTTCAGTTATCTAAGTGGGCTTAACTACTGCTGAAGAACAAAATGGCGTCTCGTTTTTAAAATTATTATGTGTGTTTGTATTATAAATACTTTAACAGAGATAAAAAGTCAACGTACAATATTTTATATTTTTTTTATATATTATTGGATATTTTATTCATTATATTTAAATAAGTTAAACTTTTTATTCTATTTCTATTGATAATCTGTTTTAATTTTTTTCATTCTAGTTAAATACTTTTTAACCAAACCCTTGAAAGTGGAATATGCCACCTATTTGGATTAAAGTAGAAATCTGTAACAAATTCAAAAATAATACATTCGATTGTATAAATTTCAAACGGTGCTATGTTTCATACACACACACATACGCACACACACATACACACACAGACACAGTTATCACGCAAGGATCATAATAAAGTTAGGTCAACTTGTTGACCTAAAAACGAACCCTGCCTCAGGTGATCTAATCAATATTGCAATATTTCTGCTCTAGATGTTACATCTCGCTTCTAAAATTCTTAACTTAAACTTTAGGATAAAATAAAGAAATAACTAGAAACAATAATTTTTGACACTATTTTTATTAAACTCTTTTCAAACCAGTTTATAAGTTTACATTCATTCAATTCAAAACTTTAATTACACCTTGAATAATATTTAATTCAAGAGAACTATATGTTTTTTAGACTTTTATTTTATAACTACAAAAGACAAGTTCATCTAACTTGATTAACAAAACTCAAACAATTTTATATATATATTAAAAATCTATCCGTTTAAAAACCGCTTTTGAAAGTTAAAATTATCGTTTTTGAGGGATAAGAACAGGGGATTAAAATTGTTAATACTTTCATAAAACAGAGGCAGTTAAATTTACCTTTGAATTACGTTAAAATTGTTAGTAAATTGAACCAAACATAAGACAAAGCGCATCGAAATAAATCCTAAGAGAAGTTTAACGAACGAAAATTTAGCAAAGCTCTTCAGCAAACAAAAGAGAATTACCATCAAAGAATTTTGTTCGTCAAATATATAAATTTTGCCAGGGGCCGTATAATTTCGACAGCAATTGAATTTTGCTTTTAAAAATTTGTTTGAATAAAAAATTAAACTGACGCTCAAAGTTATCAAGACTTGAGAATAAGTATAAAGTAAAAAGTTTAACTAAAAGTTTAAATTAAAGTTATATAAGTACTTAAATAACGAAATAAAAATTATACCAATTATGTATGTCTTTATTATCTTACTGTAATCAATTAATGTCCATTTTCTTCTACAAAACTTTATGGTTCTGAAGCTTTTCGAAATATGATTAAGAAATACGACTTTCTTTGCAGCATACCTGGAACCATTCATTCTGCCAGCAAGTCTGGAACAGCTGCTGGTATCAAGTGATGTCGTTGGGAACATTCGCTTCAGTCACCCAACTCTGTACGTGTTCCCGGGGGGGCAGGGAGACGCAGCTCTCTTTGGAATTAACGGATTTAATATGCTCGGTATGTACCTTTTTTATTCCAAAAATTTACAATATTCATGTAGTAATATTATAATTAGGAAGCTTCAAACAGTACTTATTTATTATAGATGTCGATTGACATACGAATTAATATATGAAAACACATATCTACTAAAGAAAAAATTTCTCATTAGGAATATATAATTATATATATATTTATATGGTTGTAACCATTCATTTGTAAAATGATTTGGTTTTCTAAAACAATTCCATTTTATGTAAATATCAAATGCGATGTAATTTGTAAACGTCATTCAACTAAAGAAAAATGCTTCACGATAGAAAAGCAATATTCCTCTTGGCGTTTTGCCAAGTTCAGTCAAGGCTGGCGCTTCAGGGCATCGAGATTTCAGCTTCTGATACGAATGTGACCGGAAAGAACTTTATTTTATGATGACGAACCTACGATACCTTTATGTTACGATTAAAATATCATTATCTTATATGTATTAAATTTAAAGAAAAAACAATAGGAGTAGAATTAAACCTTTAAATTATAATTGAGATTTAGAAATAATTTAAAAAATCTAAAACAAATATTGAAACATTTTTATCTTCAAATTATTTTTAAAATATACATCTGATAATGTTTAAATTCCTATATAATATACATTAAAATACTAATGTGTCTCATCACTATTGATATAAATAAAGATGATGAGAAAAGTAAAAAAATACTAATTATTTATTTATATATTGTTTGTGTTAAAAAATATTTATATATTTATATCAATTAGATAAACCGATATTTTAATTGTCTTGTTGGACATTGATATAAAATTTATAATTAGTTAAATAACAAACTATAAAAATCTGAATTCAGCAAGACTTATCACCAATATTTCGTGTAGAGCTAATTAAAGACATGGGCTTATTCAAGATGGTTAGATCAATAGGGAAATAAGTGTTTCTCGGCAGGCGAAACAACAAAAAGGTAAAAAAAAATTAAACAGAACTTAGCCGACTCTGGCTCGAAGCCAGCTAAGAAATAAAAGAAAAAAGGACTTGAAGTATACACCACCAGCGATCATTGAGTTGAGCGAAGTGAAGCTCTTTACTACCCAAATTTTCAACTCTTTGTTACCCTACTCTTCCTTTAATTTACGAGCTACACGCACGAAATTTTGCTCACGTGCGCATAATGAGCTAAACCCGGTCTGGATTGAAAATCAGCCGAATTGTAATTTTAGTTTTCGAGATAATTGATAAAATGTGTCCCATATAGTAAACATATAGAACGTTTTTGTTTTACGCGCGCTGTGTTGTGAGGCCAACCCCGTTTTCGTGGACCTAGTTTAATATAAATTTTGACATATTTTAACATATTAGAAATAATTAGCTTCTAAATTAGTCGTTATGATTGAGCTGAGCGAAACGAAACTCTTTAGTACTCCAATTTTCTCTTTGTTACCCTACTCCTCCTTCTATTTACGAGCTACATACACGAAATTTTGCACACATGCGTATAATGAGCAAAACTCGTTCTGTATTGAAAATCAGTCGAATCTTAATTGTAGTTTTTGAGGTAATTGATAAAATGTGTCTCATAGAGTTACCATACAGAACGTTTTTTTTGGTGCGCGCTACGTCGCGAGGCTAACCCCGCTTGCGTGAATCTAGTTAATATAATATAATCATTAGTAAATGAAATAAATAAAAACTTATTTAATTAAACACGTACTTCTATAATTAGTTAATAAGTAATATTGATTTCAGATGTATTTTTCTTCTATGCATTCTAATTATTTCACAATTATAATTCCCATATCATATACATATAAAGTCATCTCGTCGTTCATTTCGAATGCACGCGAATCCTTCGGTACTTACTCTGAAATTGGTCTTTTGTTTTAGACTTGGATACAAGCCAAGAGCTCTAGCATTCATCTTCGGGCAATTTGGAGCTTAACTTAGCCAGTAATGTTTTTATGGCAGTTCTGTAATTATATTTGCTTACCAAGGATAATATTATTACATTTGAACTGTTTCTCATATTAATTAGATGTTCCCAAATTAAATATACCATCTTAACAAATCATCGTACTGTATGTATTTAATGTGTATGTATGTTTATTATTATAAGTATATTTAGTTATTATTTTATATATATATATATATATATATATTTATGTTAGTTAAATGTGCATGGACCTACTCCACCTTCTCACCAGCATCACGGGTTGACTGGCAGAGAATGCCACTAGGCATGAAGTCCGCCCTTTGTAATCCTTTCTTTTTTGGTTTTACAATAAAGTTTAAATAAATAAAAAAATTAATTAGGCTACTTACGACTATTAATTTTTTATTTTTATTCTCTATATTATAAAAATACATTGAATATTATGTCTGTGTGATCACTAAAACTACAATATCTACATCTCAGGCGTGATGAAGTATAAGTGAATTTTAAAATAGTTTGTATTAGTTAAGTTACATCAATATTTTCTAAGATTTACACGAATACTACACATTTCAATAAAACTATTTTATGAATATAACTCGCGTTTATTATTACATTTTTAATTTGACCCGAAGTTTCGACACCATCAATGGCGACACCATCATCTCGTCTGAGTAAATAATTTTATTGAAATAAATTACATCAATTCAACGTTTAATGCACATTCTGCATTAATATTTCCCCCAATTTTAGAGACTACTCTTTTCAACAATAGACAGAGATAAGGTTAAGAAAATATCAAATACTGAGATTTTCTATTGTGATGTATATCTTATATATTAATGCAGGAAGCGATTTCGTTGGCACACTGTAGCTCGAGAACCACTAAAGGGAAAAATATCGTTGATGGCTCAAATCAAAGGTCTCATTATGCTACACTGCTGAAAAATAGTGACAACTCTCAAATCTCATTAGCCTAATTGCAGTAATTAGTCAAAAAATTAATTTTTCCCATAGACTTTGCATGGGGAAATTTTGCGCGCGCTTTCAAATTTTTTGTATTATCTATTGTGACTAGCTGGTCTTAGCATACTAGTGATTTATTATACATAAGTGAATATTTATATTTAATTTTTTTTTTATCAATTACATTATTAAAAAATATCCAAATGTATATTCCGAAAGCAATAAAAATAGGAATTTGATTTTATTTAGGATGTAAAGGTTTGCAAATATCAAGCCGAGAGTACTCGTGTCGAGTGTCTAGTGCCTGCAGAAATTCGGGTTGCTTTCAAAAAATATTTCCAAGCTAAACTTTTAGCAAATGATTTAATAATTTCAAGTCAATTATAGACCCGTAAAAGGTTTAAGGTTTTAAACTATTTAGATCGTTTAATATTCACCTTGTTTTGAAAATCGTAATGTATATATATTTACGCATATTTTTATTAAACTTTTGTATTGATCGATATGTTTTAATAATCCATCCCTTGATGTAAAAAACACACCGTTTTTTTAACCACGGGAAGGCAAGGACGGTTGTGTGGGAGTCGCTTGTATAGTGCAATAAGACCTAATGGGTGCCTTCATCGCCTTAGACAATTTGAATGTGTTAGTCTTTTTCATCTTGTTATAAGCCATTCAATTCATAATTTTTCAGGAAAATAAGCAGGTTAACTTGTTATTTTATTTATAACATCAATATCAATGTCACTATTATTTAAAAGATTATTAAATCCAAATTACATTTAAATAGAAAATAAATGTGATATTTCTTATTAAGGAGAATCTGTAATTTATAATATTTGGCTACTAAAAAGTAACTCTTGATCTTATATGGGTACAATATTTTTTGTTTTTACAAATACACACAAAATATTGAATATAAAAATATTTTGTTACCTTACGTAAAAATTTAAAGCACCCTTTAAGTTAAATGTAGTTATTTGTAGACTGGTATGCCCGTGTGTGGGCGTCATAGCATACAAACGGTTTCCTTGATTCAAAGTAATTTTTAATCGAAGTCCTTGTCTGTCGAGATGACTTTAACCTTTTTTTTGTGGAACTAAAACCAATCGTCTCACAAACCAAACCACGATTCGTCTGTAACCTCTCCCTCTTCACTGGCATTACCATGTATAACAAGAGAAATTGATTTTTTATAAATAAAATAGTAATGTTTTTATTGTATTGTATCAAAAAAATACTTATTAGTTACTTATTAGAAAAGAAAAAAAAACAAAAACAAGTACAAATGTCTTTTTAAAATAAATGCTCTACTTAATTTCAGTTGATGGAGGTTTTTCCCGAAAAGCCTGCTGGTGGGACTTCGCTCGTCACTTGGATCGCTTAGATGCGGTCCTATTTACGAGAATTAATAACTGCTCGGTGTCAGGCATGGCTTCAGTCCTCCATCGCAAGGCCACAGCCAGTGTATACCCACAAATTGGACATTTCTTCTGCAACCTTGAAGTAAGGACAAACGAGTTTAATGATATATTTTGAATATAATCAAATTTCTATATTTAAAAATAATTCATTAATAAAAAAAATATTCTTATTTATTTCAAAAATATAAAGAGACTATGACTATTACTTATTTTTTATTTACCTCATCAGCACATTTCTAAAAAACTAATCTAATTAATCTTTTGAAAAAAGATGGCTTGGACATAGCCTAATAATAAATAATTGAGGTTTTTTTATATTTACGAAAAAATTAATATTTTGAAACGGCTTTTGACTTTCATATTAATTAAGTATTACCGGTATCGGTAATCGGATGGTCTGAAAAGTACATCACCAACACATATTTTTTTGTTTTATACGCATTGATAAAGTACAAGATATATTCATTTCTTAAATTTGAACTTTTTCAGCACCGTCTTTTAAATGAAACAAAGCCCTAAAGATATTCAAACTGTATTCTATATTTTCAGGAGCGTCGTGTACTGGTCAGTCCTGATGGGGATAAAGACGCCGACCCACTGCTGGTGTCTCTTCTACAAACCGGCTCCGAAATGATGACTGATCTCAGACATATTAATCTCAAACCGCAACACTGTTATAGAAGCCCTGAACCCATTAATTTGTATCATAAAGTTGGACATGGTAAGTGTAATAAATATTTAAACTTTTAATTTTTAATTTTTTTTTCTATAATAATCAGGCAACTGGAGTACTTAAAATAAATGTATTGAAAGCTTGTTTTCTTCGATGAATCTATTACATAGCATGTATCTTTTCTCCTACGTAGTATTTAAACAAACAAAATAATATTATGTCTATGCAGATTATAATAACTAAAATTAAATTTAAGTAAAATATTGATCGACTGCCTTTGACTGATATTTTTGTCCACCTAAAGAGGAGGTATAATGTTTTATTAAAAAAAATGACCTCTGCAACCCGAAAATATAAAGTTGGTTTTCTGTTTTAATTTCAGGAACGTTAGATATGTACGTGCTGAATCCGTCCAAGGACTCGAAATATGTACGAGATTTTCTAAAAAGATGGCATAATAGTGAACAGAAATTATTTGAAGGTGCAAGCAAATCCGGACAGTTCACTTTCCCTATTCCAAATTTAGTATCAATATGTGCTCTTTTAGTATGGCGACCGGCCAATCCAGATGATACAATTACTAGAATTATGTTCCCAGGCTCAACACCACAACACAAAATATTTGAAGGACTCGAAAAGTTAAAACATTTAGATTTCTTACAACATCCTACTTATACCGGGCGGCAAATGATTGCAACTGCTCCGCCGGCAACAATGGCAACTCTTTCCACCAAAACACCAAAACATGTTTTAACAAAAATAAACAAAGAAAAAAGTATTATTACAGAAAAGAAAGAAGAAAAAACTATGGAACTCGAACCTGCTCATAGTGTTATTAAAGATGAAACTGATTCCAAAAATATTATTGATAACAAACTGTTAAGTGAGTTAGTGGATGGTGAAGAAAACAAAATTGAATCAGTATTACATGAAGCAATTACTGCCAGAGTTGATACAAAATTAAATGACAAAATTAATCAATATGAAAATAATGTAATAGATAGTTTGTCTAGAAAGAAAGAATTAAAGAAAAAATCTATTGAAAAAAAAATTAAACGAATCGAAAAGACTGATGATCTTAAAGACTCAACTTTTAAATCTACTGAGACTAAAAAACATGAAAGTGATAAAACAAAATTAGAATCTAGAAAAAAACAGGACAGGACGAAAGCTGATATTACGGCAACGGTAGCTAAAAATAAATTTAGCCATCGAGTTTCAAAAACAATGGACAAGAAAATGAGTTTCGACAAAAAAAATGTTGTAGATGATAAAAAATCTCCTCCACTTACCCCAAAGAAAGTTTTAGATACAAAAACAACAGCATTACTAAAAGAAAAAAGTAAAGGGAGAACTAGGAAATTAAGTCCAGGGAGTACACCTGCAAAAAGTGCAAAGGAAGCAAACAACAGACGAGTAGCTGAATCGAAATTTAAACAAGCTTCTCCTAAACGAGATCTTACGACAAAGGTACCTGACAAAAAAGAACCAAAATCTAAACGAGAACCAATTTCTCGCAGACCTAGACCACTAGGATCTCCCATCAAAGGAATGAAAGCTTTAAAAAGTCCAACAAAATCATTAAAATCTGTTAAATCAGATACATCTAAATTGAAAGGCTTACAAAGAGTTAATTACGAAGATATATTGAAGGAAGCTAAAAAATCTGATGAAGATACTTCAAGATCTCTTGACGACATCAAACAACAGGAATTAGATGATAGAGAAGAACAAGAAATTGTTCGAGAAATTGAAGCAGTATTTAATAGAGACAGTGAAACTGAAGAAAAAAATGAATATGTTGGAAGGTCAGATATAGAAAAAATAACATGTTTACTAGATGACACTAAAACGGAAACAACTGCCGATGGTGAATTTGAAGAAGAATATCT
The DNA here is from genome assembly GCA_959347395.1 of Mechanitis mazaeus. NCBI lineage: Eukaryota > Metazoa > Arthropoda > Insecta > Lepidoptera > Nymphalidae > Mechanitis > Mechanitis mazaeus. Next base: position 12,739,321 of record OY365754.1, read on the forward strand.
TATTATAGAGAAAGAAGAAGTTGACCAGTATACCGAAGAATCTCTTGTAGACCGAGAAAGTAGTCATGAAAAAGAAGATGAATTACAAAAGCATAGAAAAGATAAAGAAGAATCAGAAAAAGATAAAATAGACAACATATGTTTACAACAAGATAATGTCGAGACGTTTCATCAAGATGAAATAAAAACCAAAATAGAGTATGAAAGAGATGTGAAAGAAATAGAATCTAAAGACCATTCAGTTAGCGTTGAAGAAAAACAAGATATTAGCAGTGAGAAGAAAACATCGGATAGTAAAAGTGGTATTATCAAGCTAAAAGATTCTATAGAAAATATTATTCCGGAATCACAACCAGATGAAAGAATATCAACAACGATTGAATCTGGTGCTACAACTGCACCAACTTTACCAGAAGATGAACGTATAACTTTAGATGAAATTAAAGAACAAGTGGAAGAAAAATACACTAAAGAAGAGACAAAAGAAGTCGTACCTCCACAAACTCTAATAGATCTTCATAGGCCATTTGAAAAGAGTAAAAAGAATGAATCACAACCTATAACTATTAGGGACATTGTAAAAACTCCAGATGAAGTAGCTGACTTACCTTTACATGAAGAAGTTGACTACCGTTCTTATGAAGACAAAAAGACACTAATAGATGAAGAGTATAAACGAAAAATGGATATAATATCTAGTCATGAAGTACAAATACCCAAAAACTTACACCTTTTAGATAGACATGCTCTAAAGTTACACAAAGATAAAAAAGGTATTCAAGATGATGTTATTATCAAAACTGTCCAGCGTCCGTCTCATGCGGAACTAGTTACGGTTACACCAGGCTCAGCTCCTGAATCACCGATTTACCAGGAACAAATTAAATTGTCTATATTACCAGGAAAAGAAATACTAGAACCAGTTAAAGAATTCGATGTAAAAGATTTTTCTTATAGTCCATATACAGAAAAGTTAAGAGAGACGCATATTACTACAGTTCACTCGCCTATAAGAGATGAAATCTTAGTTATCGAAGAAATTTCTTCAATGCCTGAAAAAATACCTTCTATACCAGAAGATGTTGAAAAGGAAATAGAGGAAGCTTGTAAATTTGAGATAACTGAAAAACCCTTGCCTAGTCCTAAAGACGTCGAAAAAATCGTGGCTGACGTTGCTGAAGTATTAAAATCAGATAAAAGTCTTGATGAACTTATAGCAGAAAAATCTCCAATGCTCCGAAAGTCACCAGAAATATTTATGACAAATAATATTGTAACTGAGTCTGTTGAGCCTGCAAAGATATTTATATATGGTGAAAAAGAACTTAGAGACATACCTAAAGATCATAAAGAAGTTAGTCCTGTAAGATCTATAACTTCTGAAGATGTAAGTGATGTTTCGGATAAAACAATACTCAGTGAAGGAAAAAGAATAAAACGGGAATTAGTTGATGAAAGGGACATTTCTATTGTAAAGGAATCGGACAATCAGCTTAAAGCTGAAGTGAACGGTGTACGTTCAAAAGAAAATGAACTAGCTGGCATTGATGATTTAAATCGGACAAACAATGTTGATAAGAAAAAGTCCTTCCAGGTTGAAGATACAACATCCGACAAAAAGTTAGGTGTAACTTTAGAATCTGCCAAGACATTGGAAAAGCTTGAAGAAAAAATGACGGATTTAAAGAAAAAAGGAGAAATAAAGACACATGAAGAAAAATTAGAATTGTTGAAAACAACGGACAATAGAAGTAGTCAACCAAAAGTAGAAGAAGAGCAATTACCAAAACAACATTTAAAAACTTATAACAAAGTTCAAACAAACGATATTGTCACCATCGATACGTTAGTTAGTGAAATTGACTCATCTCTCAGTCAAACTCTTGAAAAAGAACTTGTTACTGAGGACAAACAACTCATTCTTGACATAAAGAAACAAGATCAAAGTGACAAATTAAAAGAAGAACTTCTTGCTTCTACTACCAAAGTACAAGATATATCCAGTCCAGATTTGATTCAAGATGTCAAAGATATAATAAAACCTATTTCTGACAAACTTGATAAAAAGCAAGTAGGTTTAGAAAAAGATAAGAAGTACTTAAAAGTCGATGAAGCAGTTGTAAAGATCGATGGCGATGAGCAAAAACCGTTAAAAATAGAAGAAAAGAAAAAGGAAAGTAAATCTATGATCAGTTCTTTTATGAATAAATTTGATGAAAAAATAAGTAAAGCAAAAGGTTTATTCACAAAGAAATCTGATAAATCTCTTGAGCAAGACGTAGAAGTTGAAAAACATGAAGAATTTAAACCTAAATCCGAAATATTCAATTTAATTGAAGATCAGATAAAAAGTGAGGTTTCCAAAGATAGAAGTAACGTTCCGCCAGGATTTGAGATTTTCGAAAGTTATATGATGGAATTACTCGCTTTCGATGATGAATATCAGAAAATACTGATAAATTATACAATATTCAGTGAACCAGAAGAGAACCTAGATATAAAAACTGAAAAAATCTTTGTTCATAATATGACAATAATAAGGACTACAACCACGAAAACCGTAAAAACAAAATACGCTGATAGCTACGGACATTTCAAAAAAATTCAGACAGTGACATTTATAATGATAACTGATATTAATTCCGATGGTACATCTAATACAACTTTGGATGGAAATACCAACTTTGCTGATGTTGAAGATGAAGAGACTGTTTTGAAATACTACACAATAAAGGAAGATACAAAAATTCTTGAAACTAATGAAGAAAAGACAATAAATTTTAATGAAAAGTCAGTTTTACAGAAAATTAATACAACAACTGTCAAAGAAGTTTATAGTAACTCAAAGGAGCCAGGAAAAAAAATTAAAAAAACAATCAAAACTAAAACAGACATACTAGTTGGTAAGGATGTGATTGAAAATATCAGAACTATGAAAATATATATTTCAGACTATGATTTCACAACTCAAAATGAAACGAATGAAAAGATAATAACAATTTTTATAACATCGACAAAAACTTTAAAATTAAACCAACAGTTAATAGATATTTCTACAATTCGGAACGAATTAAAAAACCAAGACAGTACTTCAATACAAGAAGTTTTTAAATTTGTTGATGAAACAGGATCGGCCATTATAGAAAAGGTATCTGAAAAACATGAACCCTCCAGTTCGAAGGATCATGAAAATATTATTCAAGACAAAAGCCTTGTTGACAAGCTACCCCTACCTGAAGAGAAAGACAAAGAAGAAGGTTTAGAAAAACCGATTGATAAATTATCATCCCCTAGTCAAGAAAAAGAAATTGAACCCGAGAAATCAACTATCCCAAAAGAGGAAGACACGGTCGCAGCAGAGGAACCCATTAAAGAGAAGCAGCCCTCTTCTCCGAAGGAAGATGTGGAAGTAAAAAAAATAATAAGACCTGACGATAAAAAACCAACTACTGATGTAGAAGAGGTTGCTGATCTGAAAAAACCATCGATTCCCAAGGACGATGGCAAGGTTGCACCAGAAAAGACTGTTGTTGATAAGGTAACATCTCCTGAAGAAAAGGACGAGGATGTGAAAGATTTAGAAAAACCGATTGACAAAATATTATCTCCTAGTAAAGAAAAGGAAAGTAAACCCGAGAAGTCAACTATCCAAATAGAGGATGAGAAGGTAGTGGCAGAGAAACCTATTAAAGAGAAGCTACCTTCTTCTCCAAAGGAAGATGTTGAAGTAAAAAAACTAATAAAACCTGATGATAAAGAACCAGTTACTGACGTAGACGAGGATGCTGAACTGATAAAACCATTGAGTCCCACGGACGATGACAAAGTTACACCAGAAAAGACTGTTGTTGACAAGATAACATCTCCTGAAGAAAAGGAAAAGGAAGGGAAAAGTTTAGAAAAACCGATTGACAAAATATTATCTCCTAGTAAAGAAAAGGAAAGTAAACCCGAGAAGTCAACTATCCAAATAGAGGATGAGAAGGTAGTGGCAGAGAAACCTATTAAAGAGAAGCTACCTTCTTCTCCAAAGGAAGATGTTGAAGTAAAAAAACTAATAAAACCTGATGATAAAGAACCAGTTACTGACGTAGACGAGGATGCTGAACTGATAAAACCATTGAGTCCCACGGACGATGACAAAGTTACACCAGAAAAGACTGTTGTTGACAAGATAACATCTCCTGAAGAAAAGGAAAAGGAAGGGAAAAGTTTAGAAAAACCGATTGACAAAATATTATCTCCTAGTAAAGAAAAGGAAAGTAAACCCGAGAAGTCAACTATCCAAATAGAGGATGAGAGGGTAGTGGCAGAGAAACCTATTAAAGAGAAGCTACCTTCTTCTCCAAAGGAAGATGTTGAAGTAAAAAAAATAATAAAACCTGATTATAAAGAACCAGTTACTGACGTAGAAAAGGATGCTGAATTGATAAAACCATCGAGTCCCACGGATGATGACAAAGTTACACCAGAAAAGACTGTTGTTGACAAGTTAACATCTCCTGACGAAAAGGACAAGGATGTGAAAGATTTAGAAAAACCGATTGATAAATTATCATCCCCTATTCAAGAAAAAGAAATTGAACCCCTGAAGCCAACTATACCAAAAGAGGATGACACAGTCGCAGCAGAGGAACCCATTACAGAGAAGCAACCCTCTTCTCCGAAGGAAGATGTGGAAATAAAAAAAATAATAAAACCTGATGATAAAAAACCAACTACTGATGAAGAAGAGGCTACTGAACTGAAAAAACCATCGAGTCCCACGGATGATGACAAAGTTGCACCAGAACAGACTGTTGTTGATAAGGTAACATCTCCTGAAGTAAAGGACAAGGATGTGAAAGGTTTAGAAAAACCGATTGACAAATTATCATCCACTAGTCCAGAAAAAGAAATTGAACCCGAGAAGCCAACTATCCCAAAAGAGGATGACACGGTCGCAGCAGAGGAACCCATTAAAGAAAAGCAACCCTCTTCTCCGAAGGAAGATGTGGGAATGAAAAAAATAATAAAACCGGATGATAAAAAACCAACTACTGATGTAGAAGAGGCTACTGATCTGAAAAAACCATCGAGTCCCAAGGATGATGGAAAGGTTGCACCAGAAAAACCTGTTGTTGACAAGGTAACATCTCCTGAAGAAAAGGACAAGGATGTGAAAGATTTAGAAAAACCGATTGATAAAATATTGTCTCCTAGTAAAGAAAAGGAAAGTAAACCCGAGAAGTCAACTATCCAAATAGAAGATGAAAGGCTAGTGGCAGAGAAACCTATTAAAGAGAAGCTACCGTCTTCTCCAAAGGAAGATGTTGAAGTAAAAAAAATAATAAAACCTGATCATAAAGAACCAACTGCTGGTGTAGAAGAGGATGCTGAACTGATAAAACCATCGAGTCCCACGGATGATGACAAAGTTGCACCAGAACAGACTGTTGTTGATAAGGTAACATCTCCTGAAGTAAAGGACAAGGATGTGAAAGGTTTAGAAAAACCGATTGACAAATTATCATCCACTAGTCCAGAAAAAGAAATTGAACCCGAGAAGCCAACTATCCCAAAAGAGGATGACACGGTCGCAGCAGAGGAGCCCATTAAAGAAAAGCAACCCTCTTCTCCGAAGGAAGATGTGGAAGTAAAAAAAATAATAAAACCTGACGATAAAACACCAACTACTGATGTAGAAGAGGCTACTGAACTGAAAAAACCATCGAGTCCCAAGGATGATGACAAAGTTACACCAGAAAAGACTGTTATTGATAAGGTAACATCTCCTGAAGAAAAGGACAAGGATGTGAAAGGTTTAAAAAAACCGATTGACAAAATATTATCTCCTAGTAAAGAAAAGGAAAGTAAACCCGAGAAATCAACTATCCAAATAGAGGATGAGAAGGTAGTGGCAGAGAAACCTATTAAAGAGAAGTTACCTTCTTCTCAAAAGGAAGATGTTGAAGTAAAAAAAATAATAAAACCTGATCATAAAGAACCAACTGCTGGTGTAGAAGAGGATGCTGAACTGATAAAACCATCGAGTCCTACGGATGATGACAAAGTTGCACCAGAACAGACTGTTGTTGATAAGGTAACATCTCCTGAAGAAAAGGACAAGGATGTGAAAGGTTTAGAAAAACCGATTGACAAATTATCATCCACTAGTCCAGAAAAAGAAATTGAACCCGAGAAGCCAACTATCCCAAAAGAGGATGACACGGTCGCAGCAGAGGAACCCATTAAAGAAAAGCAACCCTCTTCTCCGAAGGAAGATGTGGAAATAAAAAAAATAATAAAACCGGATGATAAAAAACCAACTACTGATGTAGAAGAGGCTACTGATCTGAAAAAACCATCGAGTCCCAAGGACGATGGAAAGGTTGCACCAGAAAAACCTGTTGTTGACAAGGTAACATCTCCTGAAGAAAAGGACAAGGATGTGAAAGATTTAGAAAAACCGATTGATAAAATATTGTCTCCTAGTAAAGAAAAGGAAAGTAAACCCGAGAAGTTAACTATCCAAATAGAAGATGAAAGGCTAGTGGCAGAGAAACCTATTAAAGAGAAGCTACCGTCTTCTCCAAAGAAAGATATTGAAGTAAAAAAAATAATAAAACCTGATCATAAAGAATCAACTGCTGATGTAGAAGAGGATGCTGAACTGATAAAACCATCGAGTCCCACGGATGATGACAAAGTTGCACCAGAAAAGACTGTTGTTGATAAGGTAACATCTCCTGAAGAAAAGGACAAGGATGTGAAAGGTTTAGAAAAACCAATTGATAAATTATCATCCATTAGTCCAGAAAAAGAAATTGAACCTGAGAAGCCCAGTATCCCAAAAGAGGATGACACGGTCGCAGCAGAAGAACCCATTAAAGAAAAGCAACCCTCTTCTCCGAAAGAAGATGTGGAAATGAAAAAAATTATAAAACCTGATGATAAAAAACCAACTACTGATGTAGAAGAGGCTACTGATCTGAAAAAACCATCGAGTCCCAAGGATGATGGAAAGGTTGCACCAGAAAAACCAGTTGTTGATAAGGTAACATCTCCTGAAGAAAAGGACAAGGATGTGAAAGATTTAGAAAAACCGATTGACAAAATATTGTCTCCTAGTAAAGAAAAGGAAAGTAAACCCGAGAAGTCAACTATCCAAATAGAGGATGAGACGCTAGTGGCAGAGAAATTTATTAAAAATAAGCTACCGTCTTCTCCAAAGGAAGATGTTGAAGTAAAAAAAATAATAAAACCTGATCATAAAGAACCAACTGCTGGTGTAGAAGAGGATGCTGAACTGATAAAACCATCGAGTCCCACGGATGATAACAAAGTTGCACCAGAAAAGACTGTTGTTGATAAGGTAACATCTCCTGAAGAAAAGGACAAGGATGTGAAAGGTTTAGAAAAACCGATTGATAAATTATCATCCATTAGTCCAGAAAAAGAAATTGAACCTGAGAAGCCCAGTATCCCAAAAGAGGATGACACGGTCGCAGCAGAAGAACCCATTAAAGAAAAGCAACCCTCTTCTCCGAAAGAAGATGTGGAAATGAAAAAAATTATAAAACCTGATGATGAAAAACCAACTACTGATGTAGAAGAGGCTGCTGATCTGGAAAAACCATCGAGTCCCAAGGATGATGGAAAGGTTGCACCAGAAAAACCTGTTGTTGACAAGGTAACATCTCCTGAAGAAAAGGACAAGGATGTGAAAGATTTAGAAAAACCAATTGATAAAATATTGTCTCCTAGTAAAGAAAAGGAAAGTAAACCCGAGAAGTCAACTATCCAAATAGAGGATGAGAGGCTAGTGGCAGAGAAACCTATTAAAGAGAAGCTACCGTCTTCTCCAAAGGAAGATGTTGAAGTAACAAAAATAATAAAACCTGATGATAAAGAACCAACTGCTGGTGTAGAAGAGGATGCTGAACTGATAAAACCATCGAGTCCCACGGATGATGACAAAGTTGCACCAGTAAAGACTGTTGTTGATAAGGTAACGTCTCCTGAAGAAAAGGACAAGGATGTGAAAGGTTTAGAAAAACCGATTGATAAATTATCATCCATTAGTCCAGAAAAAGAAATTGAATCTGAGAAGCCAAGTATCCCTAAAGAGGATGACACGGTCGCAGCAGAAGAACCCATTAAAGAAAAGCAACCCTCTTCTCCGAAAGAAGATGTGGAAATGAAAAAAATTATAAAACATGATGATGAAAAACCATCTCCTGATGTAGAAGAGGCTGCTGATCTGAAAAAACCATCGAGTCCCAAGGATGATGGAAAGGTCGCACTAGAAAAACCTGTTGTTGACAAGGTAACATCTCCTGAAGAAAAGGACAAGGATGTTAAAGATTTAGAAAAACCGATTGATAAATTATCATCCCCTAGTCAAGAAAAAGAAATTGAACCCGAGAAGCCAACTATCCCAATAGAGGATGACACGGTCGCAGCAGAAGAACCCATTAAAGAAAAGCAACTCTCTTCTCCGAAGGAAGATTTGGAAATGAAAAAAATTATAAAACCTGATGATAAAAAACTAACTACTGATGTAGAAGAGGTTACTGATCTGAAAAAACCATCGAGTCCCAAGGATGATGGAAAGGTTGCACCAGAAAAACCTGTTGTTGACAAGGTAACATCTCCTGAAGAAAAGGACAAGGATGTGAAAGATTTAGAAAAACCGATTGAAAAAATATTGTCTCCTAGTAAAGAAAAGGAAAGTAAACCCGAGAAGTCAACTATCCAAATAGAGGATGAGAGTGTAGTGGCAGAGGAACCTATTAAAGAGAAGCTACCGTCTTCTCCAAAGGAAGATGTTGAAGTAAAAAAAATAATAAAACCTGATCATAAAGAACCAACTGCTGGTGTAGAAGAGGATGCTGAACTGATAAAACCATCGAGTCCCACGGATGAAGACAAAGTTGCACCAGAACAGACTGTTGTTGATAAGGTAACATCTCCTGAAGTAAAGGACATGGATGTGAAAGGTTTAGAAAAACCGATTGATAAATTATCATCCACTCGTCCAGAAAAAGTAATTGAACCCGAGAAGCCAACTATCCCAAAAGAGGATGACACGATCGCAGCAGAAAAACCCATTAAAGAAAAGCAACCCTCTTCTCCGAAGGAAGAAGTGGAAATAAAAAAAATAATAAAACCTGATGATAAAAAACCAACTCCTGATGAAGAAGAGGCTACTGAACTGAAAAAACCATCGACTCCCACGGATGATGAAAAAGTTGCACCAGCAAAGACTGTTGTTGATAAGGTAACATCTCCTGAAGAAAAGGACAAGGATGTGAAAGATTTAGAAAAACCGATTGATAAATTATCATCCATTAGTCCAGAAAAAGAAATTGAACCTGAGAAGCCCAGTATCCCAAAAGAGGATGACACGGTCGCAGCAGAAGAACCCATTAAAGAAAAGCAACCCTCTTCTCCGAAGGAAGATGTGGAAATGAAAAAAATTATAAAACCTGATGATGAAAAACCATCTACTGATGTAGAAGAGGCTGCTGATCTGAAAAAACCATCGAGTCCCAAGGATGATGGAAAGGTTGCACCAGAAAAACCTGTTGTTGATAAGGTAACATCTCCTGAAGAAAAGGACAAGGATGTGAAAGGTTTAGAAAAACCGATTGATAAATTATCATCCACTCGTCCAGAAAAAGAAATTGAACCCGAGAAGCCAACTATCCCAAAAGAGGATGACACGATCGCAGCAGAAAAACCCATTAAAGAAAAGCAACCCTCTTCTCCGAAGGAAGAAGTGGAAATAAAAAAAATAATAAAACCTGATGATAAAAAACCAACTACTGATGAAGAAGAGGCTACTGAACTGAAAAAACCATCGACTCCCACGGATGATAACAAAGTTGCACCAGCAAAGACTGTTGTTGATAAGGTAACATCTCCTGAAGAAAAGGACAAGGATGTTAAAGATTTAGAAAAACCGATTGATAAATTATCATCCCCTAGTCAAGAAAAAGAAATTGAACCCGAGAAGCCAACTATCCCAATAGAGGATGACACGGTCGCAGCAGAAGAACCCATTAAAGAAAAGCAACTCTCTTCTCCGAAGGAAGATGTGGAAATGAAAAAAATTATAAAACCTGATGATAAAAAACTAACTACTGATGTAGAAGAGGTTACTGATCTGAAAAAACCATCGAGTCCCAAGGATGATGGAAAGGTTGCACCAGAAAAACCTGTTGTTGACAAGGTAACATCTCCTGAAGAAAAGGACAAGGATGTGAAAGATTTAGAAAAACCGATTGAAAAAATATTGTCTCCTAGTAAAGAAAAGGAAAGTAAACCCGAGAAGTCAACTATCCAAATAGAGGATGAGAGTGTAGTGGCAGAGAAACCTATTAAAGAGAAGCTACCGTCTTCTCCAAAGGAAGATGTTGAAGTAAAAAAAATAATAAAACCTGATCATAAAGAACCAACTGCTGGTGTAGAAGAGGATGCTGAACTGATAAAACCATCGAGTCCCACGGATGATGACAAAGTTGCACCAGAACAGACTGTTGTTGATAAGGTAACATCTCCTGAAGTAAAGGACATGGATGTGAAAGGTTTAGAAAAACCGATTGATAAATTATCATCCACTCGTCCAGAAAAAGTAATTGAACCCGAGAAGCCAACTATCCCAAAAGAGGATGACACGATCGCAGCAGAAAAACCCATTAAAGAAAAGCAACCCTCTTCTCCGAAGGAAGAAGTGGAAATAAAAAAAATAATAAAACCTGATGATAAAAAACCAACTACTGATGAAGAAGAGGCTACTGAACTGAAAAAACCATCGACTCCCACGGATGATGACAAAGTTGCACCAGCAAAGACTGTTGTTGATAAGGTAACATCTCCTGAAGAAAAGGACAAGGATGTGAAAGATTTAGAAAAACCGATTGATAAATTATCATCCATTAGTCCAGAAAAAGAAATTGAACCTGAGAAGCCGAGTATCCCAAAAGAGGATGACACGGTCGCAGCAGAAGAACCCATTAAAGAAAAGCAACCCTCTTCTCCGAAGGAAGATGTGGAAATGAAAAAAATTATAAAACCTGATGATGAAAAACCATCTACTGATGTAGAAGAGGCTGCTGATCTGAAAAAACCATCGAGTCCCAAGGATGATGGAAAGGTTGCACCAGAAAAACCTGTTGTTGATAAGGTAACATCTCCTGAAGAAAAGGACAAGGATGTGAAAGGTTTAGAAAAACCGATTGATAAATTATCATCCACTCGTCCAGAAAAAGAAATTGAACCCGAGAAGCCAACTATCCCAAAAGAGGATGACACGATCGCAGCAGAAAAACCCATTAAAGAAAAGCAACCCTCTTCTCCGAAGGAAGAAGTGGAAATAAAAAAAATAATAAAACCTGATGATAAAAAACCAACTACTGATGAAGAAGAGGCTACTGAACTGAAAAAACCATCGACTCCCACGGATGATGACAAAGTTGCACCAGCAAAGACTGTTGTTGATAAGGTAACATCTCCTGAAGAAAAGGACAAGGATGTGAAAGGTTTAGAAAAACCGATTGATAAATTATCATCCATTAGTCCAGAAAAAGAAATTGAACCTGAGAAGCCCAGTATCCCAAAAGAGGATGACACGGTCGCAGCAGAAGAACCCATTAAAGAAAAGCAACCCTCTTCTCCGAAGGAAGATGTGGAAATGAAAAAAATTATAAAACCTGATGATGAAAAACCATCTACTGATGTAGAAGAGGCTGCTGATCTGAAAAAACCATCGAGTCCCAAGGATGATGGAAAGGTTGCACCAGAAAAACCTGTTGTTGATAAGGTAACATCTTCTGAAGAAAAGGACAAGGATGTGAAAGGTTTAGAAAAACCGATTGATATATTATCATCCATTAGTCCAGAAAAAGAAATTGAACCTGAGAAGCCCAGTATCCCAAAAGAGGATGACACGGTCGCAGCAGAAGAACCCATTAAAGAAAAGCAACCCTCTTCTCCGAAAGAAGATGTGGAAATGAAAAAAATTATAAAACCTGATGATAAAAAACCAACTACTGATGTACAAGAGGCTGCTGATCTGGAAAAACCATCGAGTCCCAAGGATGATGGAAAGGTTGCACCAGAAAAACCTGTTGTTGACAAGGTAACATCTCCTGAAGAAAAGGACAAGGATGTGAAAGATTTAGAAAAACCAATTGATAAAATATTGTCTCCTAGTAAAGAAAAGGAAAGTAAACCCGAGAAGTCAACTATCCAAATAGAGGATGAGAGGCTAGTGGCAGAGAAACCTATTAAAGAGAAGCTACCGTCTTCTCCAAAGGAAGATGTTGAAGTAACAAAAATAATAAAACTTGATGATAAAGAACCAACTGCTGGTGTAGAAGAGGATGCTGAACTGATAAAACCATCGAGTCCCACGGATGATGACAAAGTTGCACCAGTAAAGACTGTTGTTGATAAGGTAACGTCTCCTGAAGAAAAGGACAAGGATGTGAAAGGTTTAGAAAAACCGATTGATAAATTATCATCCACTAGTCCAGAAAAAGAAATTGAACCCGAGAAGCCTACTATCCCTAAAGAGGATGACACGGTCGCAGCAGAGGAACCCATTAAAGAAAAGCAACCCTCTTCTCCGAAGGAAGATGTGGAAATAAAAAAAATAATAAAACCTGATGATAAAAAACCAACTACTGATGAAGAAGAAGCTACTGAACTGAAAAAACCATCGACTCCCACGGATGATGACAAAGTTGCACCAGCAAAGACTGTTGTTGATAAGGTAACATCTCCTGAAGAAAAGGACAAGGATCTTAAAGATTTAGAAAAACCGATTGATAAATTATCATCCCCTAGTCAAGAAAAAGAAATTGAACCCGAAAAGCCAACTATCCCAAAAGAGGATGACACGGTCGCAGCAGAAGAACCCATTAAAGAAAAGCAACCCTCTTCTCCGAAGGAAGATGTTGAAATGAAAAAAATTATAAAACATGATGATGAAAAACCATCTCCTGATGTAGAAGAGGCTGCTGATCTGAAAAAACCATCGAGTCCCAAGGATGATGGAAAGGTCGCACTAGAAAAACCTGTTTTTGACAAGGTAACATCTCCTGAAGAAAAGGACAAGGATGTTAAAGATTTAGAAAAACCGATTGATAAATTATCATCCCCTAGTCAAGAAAAAGAAATTGAACCCGAAAAGCCAACTATCCCAAAAGAGGATGACACGGTCGCAGCAGAAGAACCCATTAAAGAAAAGCAACCCTCTTCTCCGAAGGAAGATGTGGAAATGAAAAAAATTATAAAACCTGATGATGAAAAACCATCTACTGATGTAGAAGAGGCTGCTGATCTGAAAAAACCATCGAGTCCCAAGGATGATGGAAAGGTTGCACCAGAAAAACCTGTTGTTGATAAGGTAACATCTCCTGAAGAAAAGGACAAGGATGTAAAAGATTTAGAAAAACCGATTGATAAATTATCATCCACTCGTCCAGAAAAAGAAATTGAACCCGAGAAGCCAACTATCCCAAAAGAGGATGACACGATCGCAGCAGAAAAACCCATTAAAGAAAAGCAACCCTCTTCTCCGAAGGAAGAAGTGGAAATAAAAAAAATAATAAAACCTGATGATAAAAAACCAACTACTGATGAAGAAGAGGCTACTGAACTGAAAAAACCATCGACTCCCACGGATGATGACAAAGTTGCACCAGCAAAGACTGTTGTTGATAAGGTAACATCTCCTGAAGAAAAGGACAAGGATCTTAAAGATTTAGAAAAACCGATTGATAAATTATCATCCCCTAGTCAAGAAAAAGAAATTGAACCCGAAAAGCCAACTATCCCAAAAGAGGATGACACGGTCGCAGCAGAAGAACCCATTAAAGAAAAGCAACCCTCTTCTCCGAAGGAAGATGTGGAAATGAAAAAAATTATAAAACTTGATGATGAAAAACCAACTACTGATGTAGAAGAGGCTGCTGATCTGAAAAAACCATCGAGTCCCAAGGATGATGGAAAGGTTGCACCCGAAAAACTTGTTGTTGACAAGGTAACATCTCCTGAAGAAAAGGACAAGGATGTTAAAGATTTAGAAAAACCGATTGATAAATTATCATCCCCTAGTCAAGAAAAAGAAATTGAACCCGAAAAGCCAACTATCCCAAAAGAGGATGACACGGTCGCAGCAGAAGAACCCATTAAAGAAAAGCAACCCTCTTCTCCGAAGGAAGATGTTGAAATGAAAAAAATTATAAAACATGATGATGAAAAACCATCTCCTGATGTAGAAGAGGCTGCTGATCTGAAAAAACCATCGAGTCCCAAGGATGATGGAAAGGTCGCACTAGAAAAACCTGTTGTTGACAAGGTAACATCTCCTGAAGAAAAGGACAAGGATGTTAAAGATTTAGAAAAACCGATTGATAAATTATCATCCCCTAGTCAAGAAAAAGAAATTGAACCCGAAAAGCCAACTATCCCAAAAGAGGATGACACGGTCGCAGCAGAAGAACCCATTAAAGAAAAGCAACCCTCTTCTCCGAAGGAAGATGTGGAAATGAAAAAAATTATAAAACCTGATGATGAAAAACCATCTACTGATGTAGAAGAGGCTGCTGATCTGAAAAAACCATCGAGTCCCAAGGATGATGGAAAGGTTGCACCAGAAAAACCTGTTGTTGACAAGCTAACATCTCCTGAAGAAAAGGACAAGGATCTTAAAGATTTAGAAAAACCGATTGATAAATTATCATCCCCTAGTCAAGAAAAAGAAATTGAACCCGAAAAGCCAACTATCCCAAAAGAGGATGACACGGTCGCAGCAGAAGAACCCATTAAAGAAAAGCAACCCTCTTCTCCGAAGGAAGATGTGGAAATGAAAAAAATTTTAAAACCTGATGATGAAAAACCAACTACTGATGTAGAAGAGGCTGCTGATCTGAAAAAACCATCGAGTCCCAAGGATGATGGAAAGGTTGCACCAGAAAAACCTGTTGTTGACAAGGTAACATCTCCTGAAGAAAAGGACAAGGATCTTAAAGATTTAGAAAAACCGATTGATAAATTATCATCCCCTAGTCAAGAAAAAGAAATTGAACCCGAAAAGCCAACTATCCCAAAAGAGGATGACACGGACGCAGCAGAAGAACCCATTAAAGAAAAGCAACCCTCTTCTCCGAAGGAAGATGTGGAAATGAAAAAAATTATAAAACCTGATGATGAAAAACCAACTACTGATATAGAAGAGGCTGCTGATCTGAAAAAACCATCGAGTCCCAAGGGTGATGGAAAGGTTGCACCAGAAAAACCTGTTTTTGACAAGCTAACATCTCCTGAAGAAAAGGACAAGGATCTTAAAGATTTAGAAAAACCGATTGATAAATTATCATCCCCTAGTCAAGAAAAAGAAATTGAACCCGAAAAGCCAACTATCCCAAAAGAGGATGACACGGTCGCAGCAGAAGAACCCATTAAAGAAAAGCAACCCTCTTCTCCGAAGGAAGACGTGGAAATGAAAAAAATTTTAAAACCTGATGATGAAAAACCAACTACTGATGTAGAAGAGGCTGCTGATCTGAAAAAACCATCGAGTCCCAAGGATGATGGAAAGGTTGCGCCAGAAAAACCTGTTGTTGACAAGGTAACATCTCCTGAAGAAAAGGACAAGGATCTTAAAGATTTAGAAAAACCGATTGATAAATTATCATCCCCTAGTCAAGAAAAAGAAATTGAACCCGAAAAGCCAACTATCCCAAAAGAGGATGACACGGACGCAGCAGAAGAACCCATTAAAGAAAAGCAACCCTCTTCTCCGAAGGAAGATGTGGAAATGAAAAAAATTATAAAACCTGATGATGAAAAACCATCTACTGATGTAGAAGAGGCTGCTGATCTGAAAAAACCATCGAGCCCCAAGGATGATGGAAAGGTCGCACCAGCAAAGACTGTTGTTGATAAGGTAACATCTCCTGAAGAAAAGGACAAGAATGTGAAAGGTTTAGAAATACCGATTGATAAATTATCATCCACTAGTCCAGAAAAAGAAATTGAAGCCGAGAAGCCAACTATCCAAAAAGAGGATGACACGTTCGCAGCAGAAGAACTCATTAAAGAAAAGCAACCCTCTTCTCCGAAGGAAGATGTGGAAATGAAAAAAATTATAAAACCTGATGATAAAAAACCAACTACTGATGTAGAAGAGGCTGCTGATCTGAAAAAACCATCGAGTCCCAAGGATGATGGAAAGGTTGCACCAGAAAAACCTGTTGTTGACAAGGCAACGTCTCCTGAAGAAAAGGACAAGGATGTGAAAGATTTAGAAAAACCGATTGATAAAATATTGTCTCCTAGTAAAGAAAAGGAAAGTAAACCCGAGAAGTCAACTATCCAAATAGAGGATGAGAGGGTAGTGGCAGACAAACCTATTAAAGAGAAGCTACCGTCTTCTCCAAAGGAAGATGTTGAAGTAAAAATAATAATAAAACCTGACCATAAAGAACCAACTGCTGGTGTAGAAGAGAATGCTGAACTAATAAAACCATCGAGTCCCACGGATGATGACAAAGTTGCACCAGAAAAGACTGTTGTTGATAAGGTAACAGCTCCTGAAGTAAAGGACAAGGATGTGAAAGGTTTAGAAAAACCGATTGATAAATTATCATCCCCTAGTCCAGAAAAAGAAATTGAACCCGAGAAGCCAACTATCCCAAAAGAGGATGACAGGGTCGCTACAGAGGAACCCATTAAAGAGAAGCAACCCTCTTCTCCGAAGGAAGATGTGGAAGTAAAAAAAATAATAAAACCTGATGATAAAGAACCAACTGCTGGTGTAGAAGAGGATGCTGAACTGATAAAACCATCGAGTCCCACGGATGATGACAAAGTTGCACCAGTAAAGACTGTTGTTGATAAGGTAACGTCTCCTGAAGAAAAGGACAAGGATGTGAAAGGTTTAGAAAAACCGATTGATAAATTATTATCCCCTAGTCCAGAAAAAGAAATTGAACCCGAGAAGCCAACTATCCCAAAAGAGGATGACACGTTCGCAGCAGAAGAACCCATTAAAGAAAAGCAACCCTCTTCTCCGAAGGAAGATGTGGAAATGAAAAAAATTATAAAACCTGATGATAAAAAACCAACTACTGATGTAGAAGAGGCTGCTGATCTGAAAAAACCATCGAGTCCCAAGGATGATGGAAAGGTTGCACCAGAAAAACCTGTTGTTGACAAGGCAACGTCTCCTGAAGAAAAGGACAAGGATGTGAAAGATTTAGAAAAACCGATTGATAAAATATTGTCTCCTAGTAAAGAAAAGGAAAGTAAACCCGAGAAGTCAACTATCCAAATAGAGTATGAGAGGGTAGTGGCAGAGAAACCTATTAAAGAGAAGCTACCGTCTTCTCCAAAGGAAGATGTTGAAGTAAAAAAAATAATAAAACCTGATCATAAAGAACCAACTGCTGGTGTAGAAGAGGATGCTGAACTGATAAAACCATCGAGTCCCACGGATGATGACATAGTTGCACCAGAAAAGACTGTTGTTGATAAGGTAACAGCTCCTGAAGTAAAGGACAAGGATGTGAAAGGTTTAGAAAAACCGATTGATAAATTATCATCCCCTAGTCCAGAAAAAGAAATTGAACCCGAGAAGCCAACTATCCCAAAAGAGGATGACAGGGTCGCTACAGAGGAACCCATTAAAGAGAAGCAACCCTCTTCTCCGAAGGAAGATGTGGAAGTAAAAAAAATAATAAAACCTGGTGATAAAGAACCAACTGCTGGTGTAGAAGAGGATGCTGAACTGATAAAACCATCGAGTCCCACGGATGATGACAAAGTTGCACCAGTAAAGACTGTTGTTGATAAGGTAACGTCTCCTGAAGAAAAGGACAAGGATGTGAAAGGTTTAGAAAAACCGATTGATAAATTATTATCCCTTAGTCCAGAAAAAGAAATTGAACCCGAGAAGCCAACTATCCCAAAAGAGGATGACACGGTCGCAGCAGAGGAACCCATTAAAGAGAAGCAACCCTCTTCTCCGAAGGAAGATGTGGAAGTAAAAGAAATAATAAAACCTGATCATAAAGAACCAACTGCTGGTGTAGAAGAGAATGCTGAACTGAAAAAACCATCGACTCCCACGGATGATGACAAAGTTGCACCAGTAAAGACTGTTGTTGACAAGGTAACATCTCCTGAAGAAAAGGACAAGGATGTGAAATATTTAGAAAAACCAATTGATAAAATATTGTCTCCTAGTAAAGAAAAGGAAAGTAAACCCGAGAAGCCAACTAGCCCAAAAGAGGATGACACAGTCGCAGCAGCGGAACCCATTAAAGAAAAGCAACCCTCTTCTCCGAAGGAAGATGTGGAAGTGAAAAAAATAATAAAACCTGATCATAAAGAACCAACTGCTGGTGTAGAAGAGGATGCTGATCTGAAAAAACCATCGAGTCCCAAGGATGATGGAAAGGTCGCACCAGAAAAACCTGTTGTTGACAAGGTAACATCTCCTGAAGAAAAGGACAAGGATGTGAAAGGTTTAGAAAAACCTATTGATAAATTATCTTCCCCTAGTCCAGAAAATGAAATTAAACTCGAGGAGCCAACTAGCCCAAAAGAGGATGACAGGATCGCAGCAGAGGAAACCGTCAAAAAGAAGCAACCCTCTTCTCCGAAGGAAGATGTGGAAGTAAAAAAAATAATAAAACCTGATTATAAAAAACATACTGCTGATGTAGAACAACCTACTGAAGTGAAAAAGCCTTCGAGTCCCACAGATGATGACAATATTGCACCAGAACAGACTGTCCTTGAAAACCTGACATCTCCTGAAGAAAAAGAGAAACATGATAAATTATCATCTCCTAGTCAAGATAAAGAAAGAGAACCCGAGAGGCCAAAACTCCAAAAAGAGGATGGCATGTTCGTGGAAGAGAAACCTATTAAAGACAAGCTTCCCTCATCTCCAAAGAAGGAACTGGTACGTAGAGAATCAATAATACCTGATGATAAAAAACCAACTCCTGAAGAATCTTTTTCTTCTGAATTTACAAAGCCTTCGAGTCCCAAGGATGGCGACAAGGTTTTACCAGAAACTACTCTTGTTGACAAGCTAACATCTCCTGCGGAAAAAGACAAGGATGTAAAAGGTTTAGAGAAACCGTTTGAAAAATTATCGTCTCCCAGTAAAGAAAAAGAAAGTAAACCCGAGGAGCCAACTATTCCAAAAGGGAATGAGATGGACGCGGCAGAGAAAATTATTATAGAGAAACTACCCTTTTCACCGAAGGAAGATGTGGAAGTAAAAGAATTAGTGAAACCTGATGTTACAAAACCAACTGCTGATGAAGAAGTGGCTTCTGAACTTAAAAAGCCTTCGAGTCCCAGGGATCACGACAAGGTTTTACAAGAAACGACTGTTATTGACAAGCTAATATCTTCTGAAGAAAAAGACAAGGATTCCAAAGAGTTAGAAGAACCGTTTAAAAAATTATCGTCTCCCAGTAAAGAAAAAGGAAGTAAACCCGAGAAGCCAACTATTCCACAAGAGGATGACACGGCCCAGGCACAAAAACCTATTAAAGAGAAGCTTTCCTCTTCTCCGAAGCATGAAGTGGAAGGTAAAGTATCACTAGAACCTGATGATATAAAACCAACTGGTGATGTAGATGAGGCTACTGAACTGAAAAAGCCTTCGAGTTCAATGGATGATGACGAGGTTGCACCAGAAAAAACTGTTGTAGACAAGCTAACATCTCATGAAGATAAAGACAAGGAAGAAGAGTTAGAAAAACCGTTTGAAAAATTATCGTCTCCTTCTAAAGAACAGGAAAGTAAACCCGAGAAGCCAACTATTTCAAAAGAGGATGACACGGTCGAGGCAGAAAAATCTATAAAACCTGATGATAAAAAATCAATTACTGACGAAGAAGAGGCTATCGAACTTAAAAAGCCTTTAACTCTCAAGGATCATGACAAGGTTGCACCAGAAAAGACTCTTCTTGACAAACTAACATCTCCTGAAGAAAAAGACAAGGATTTAAAAGAGTTAGAAAAACCGTTTGAAAAATTATCGTCTCCTAGTAAAGAACAGGAAAGTAAACCCGAGAAGCCAATTATTTCAAAAGAGGATGACACGAAAAAAGTAGAAAAACATATTAAAGAGATGCTGCCCTCTTCTGCGAAGGAAGAAGTAGAGGTAAAAGAATTAATAAAGCCTGATGATGCAATACCAACTGCTGATGAAGAAGAGGCTACTAAACCTAAAAAGCCTTCGAGTCCCAAGGTTCACGACAAAGTTTCACCAGAAACGTCTCTTGTTGACAAGCTAACATCTCCTGAAGAAAAAGACAAGGATGCAAAAGAGTTAGAAAAACCGTTTGAAAAATTATCGTCTCCTTGTAAAGAAAAAGAAAGTAAACTATTAAAGACAATGCCAGATATTCCTGTTGTTGATAAGATAATTTCTCAAACTATGCAAGTCAAAGACCAAAGGAAGGATTCATTGACACAATCTATAAAAGTTGAAGCAGAGTATAATATAAAAGATTTTATTATTGTAGACGAGACTACAGTTACGGAAGATAAACAAGAGAAAAATATATTAATTAATGGAAAGAATGTTAGCCAAATTTTACACATTACTACAGTAAAGGAAGTTTTGTCAAATGAAAATAGATCTTGCAAAAAATTGAGAACAACAGTCACTACTGTTACTGAGTCTACATTACCAGATGGTATTACAGAAAAAACTACGGATGTTAAAGTTATTGTGTCTGATTATGATGAAACGTCTGACCTCGAAACAGACTTTGAAATAGTTGGCGAGCCAATTGAAGTTACTACAACTGAAACAAATACAAAAACTATTGACGGGATAACAATATTACAAACAATCACAAAAACAACTACTGAGCAAGAATACCGTAATGTAAACAATAGTGACAAAAGAACTAAACAAAAAATAAAGACAGTGACACAGGACGAATACCCAGATGGAAGTATTATTACAAAAACCAATGAAGAGATTTTAATAAATGATAAGGTGTTTTCAAAAGAATTAAGAACTGACTTAGTACTGGATGATTTTGACCATATAGATGAACCAATTGAAGAAACTTCCACGAATATGGTTGTTGTTGTAGAAGAGGGTGTTTCTATAAAAAGAAAAACTGTTGTTAAAAAAAAAACGGAAGTAGCTTATAACATTGCTAAATGCATAAGACACACAAAAATTACAATAATAACTTATACTGAAGACGAGTACCCAGATGGTAATGTCATCAGAAAAACCAATGAAGAAGTATGGACAACAGAAGAAATAATTGATCACAAACAGTTGAATGATAAATTTTCTGAAAATAAAACAAAAGAAAAACGTGAGCTTCAACAAAGTCAAAGAGACGTTTTGGTTAAAGAAATGAAAGAAGATGTTGAGAAGGATTCAGATTATAAGGATCAATCTAAAAAACGATCACCTGTTGAAAGAGAAACAGAACATATTATTCAAATTAATGGAAAACCACAAAATTCTACACATGAGTATTCAGTCATGCCATCGGTCTGTCAGAAAGATACGATATTACAGGAGCCTAAACAATCTTTAGAAGAATTCCAAAAGGATTCCAAATTGACTTCCGTACACAAAAAATGTTACGATGATATAAATGAAACTTTAAAAATACAATCGTATTCTAAATTAGCAAAAGAGAGCGAAAAAATGATACACGAAGAAAGGACTAAATCTGATACAATTTTAATAAAACTGGCGGACCCAAATACTGCTGCAACAAGTTTTGACCGTGATTCTATTTCAGATATTTTAGGACAAAGCAGCTCAGAAGATGTGTCAAAAGAAGTCAGCTTGGAAGAAAAACACTCTTACGAGAGCTCTGAAAAAAATGCAAAACAGTCAGAAAAAAGAAAAGATGATATGGCAATCACTCGCAAAGACAAATTAATTAAAGTAGATGATAGTTTAAATAGTACTGCAATTAAATCTCTGCACAAAACATCGAAAGAATCAGATGGTGAAGTTAAATTAATCAAACATAAAAAACCTGAGAGCGAATTATATAAACTTGATGACTTATCTTCAGATTACAGCAAAGTAATTACTGCTAGTGGCACTATTTTGACAGATAGTACAGATTTAGTTGAATCTGTTCACAAAGCATTCAGGGTTAGTGAAGTCCAACAGGGTATCAAAACTGAACCCCTTGAAATAGCTCCTCAGAAGTTAGAGCGAGTTTCTACACCACCTACGGTTCCCGTGAGTCCTTTGCCGAAAACTCCTAATAGTTTCCAGGATATTAAAATTAGTGACGGTGTACAGAGTGAAGTTACGTATGATAAATCAGATGGTACAGAAGAAACAATTACCAAAATTGTACACGTTGGAGATGATGTGCTCACTCAAAAAATATCTACATCAACAGAAAAAATTTCTAAACCTGACTACAGTGACTCAGATTTAATTAAAATTATGCAGACCGTTGGTAAAATAAAGACCGAAACGGATACTGTTACAAAAATTATAAAGGAGGGTGAAAATGTAGTTACTCAAACAATAACTACCGTTACCACTAAAGAAATAATTTCAAGGGAAGATGGTACCCCACAAAACGTGAAAACTACAATAGAAACTACGACTTTGAGCAAAAGTTCTGACGGTTCTATTACTACAACAAAGGATACGCAAACACTTCTCTCAGAATGTTCTTCCAGCCTTAAATCTACCTCACTAATGGATTTATATTCAAAAGATAGCAAAGTAGAAAAAGTCCCATTCCATGAATACGATGATAAGACTGAAATTTTAACAAATGACCAAAAATTTGACAGCACCAAATACATAACCACAAAGTCTTCCAGTGACATGATAGGTAGTATTAAAGAAGAAACAGAACTAAACGTTGAAACATTTTTAGATTCTGATGACTCGGAGGCTAATATTGAAGATACAGTGATAGACACTGACGTTAGTAAACGAATTGTCAAAGAAAATGACATTGATATAGTTGAAACAATTACGACAGTAACAAAAAAAGATACAATAGCTGTTGATGAAAAGAAAAAAATTATGAAAACAACTATTGAAACTAATATTATGAAAGAATATCCCGACGGTTCCCAAATAGTTCAGAAAAATGTGGAAGTGAAAACAGAAAATTTAGAAACGGATTTAAATAAAAATCTTGATAAAATTCTTAGTGCATTTGTATTGCATGGTAAACCAGAAGAAAGCACTTTTACTAAAAATGAAGAAATTATAACAAAAAACATGATTATTAAGCGCACAATTTTAACTAGAATTATTAAAACAAAGTATGCAGATGCTACTGGACGTATTAAAAAACTTAAAACTGATACTACTGTAAGAACTACTGATTATTACCCAGATAATTCATCGGAGACTAAAGTTGAAACTAGAACTACCTTAACTGATGTTGAAGATGAAGATATTCTTGAATCCACGGAATTGATTGACTATACGGTCATAGAGGAGAAATCTATTGACATAGATACTCAGAAGAAAACTTTAGTTATTGATGGTAAAAATGTAAACCAACAAATTACAACAACAACAACAAAGGAGGTACTTACAACGGAAGATAAAGTAAAAAAAAAACTAAAAACTACTATCGAAACTATTACAGAATCAACTTATCCTGGCGATATTATTGAAGTAACTAAACAGACGAAAGTATTAATTTCTGATTATGAACCAGAACAAGAAGATGAAATACCCGAAGGGTTCCAAGTTGCGGGAGAACCCAAGGAACAAGTAACCGAAGACATTGAAATAATAGATGAAAATGGGTTAAAAATAAAAAGAAAAACTGTAGTTACTGTACACAAACAGGAGTTTGATAATTTAACCAGAAAAATAAAACGAATTCAGACCACAACTAAAACCATCGTAGAAGACGAATATCCTGATGGATCAGTTATTACAAAGACAAGTGAAAAAATATCTATATCTGATGAAGTTCTTAAAATATCAGATTCTGAACATGAATGCAAATTCAAAGGTAAAAAGCCAGAACAGAAGATACTGAGTACTTTAGACGATGAAAATGCATATCAATTAGATAATACCGATGTTCTAAAAGAGCTAATTGCAGTAGAACCACAGGAAGAAAATGAAACTTTCGAATCAATGAATTTGCAACATGAAGGCATCGTTGTAAAAAGAAATATTTTAACGAAAATAGTAAAAAGCAAATATTCAGATAGTAATGGTATTCTTAGAAAAATTAAAGTAATTACGACTGTTACTACTACAGACAATTATCCAGATGGGTCGACACGCGTTAATGTTGATAAAAGTGAAACGATTACTGATGTCGATACCGAATGTAGCACCGAATCCGAAACACTAAAAGATTACACAAAACTAATTGACCATAAAGTAAATACTGAGAAAAGCCAAAATGTTGTTCAAAAGGATGGAAAAAATTTCAACCAAGACATTTGTGTGACAACAACAACAGAAGTATTATCAACGGAGGATGGTACAAAATCGATAATTAAAACGACTACAGAAACCGTTACAGAAACCAAATTGGCAAACGGAGTTGTAGAAGTTACAAAAGACATCAAAGTTTCAGTTACTAATAACGAAAAAGATTCATTTGATGAGAACTTTATCGGGTATATACAAGTCGGAGAAGCCGACGAAAAATCCACTACAGAAGTGGAACAAATTTTTGAAGGCGATATTGCAATAAAAAGAAAAAAAACTGTTACTACTATTCGTCAAGAGTACCAGAATAATGAGGAAAGGTCTAAAAAAATAAAAACAACTGTAACAACAACCATTGAAGATGAGCATCCCGATGGTACAGTAATTACAAAAAGAAGTGTCAAAGTTTCAATCGCTGATCTCCAAATAAAAGACGAACTACTTGAAGGAGATTCAAAATCAACGGAATCATACATAGGAGAAAGCGATATTGTTGATGATTGTTCTGAAGATTCTGTTATTAAAAATGAAATTTTACATAAAGATGGTTTAGATGTCAAACGAACTATTACGACTAAAACTAAACGTGAAGTTTTAGCTACCTGCGACAAGGATATTGAACGAATAAGAACTACAATCGAAACAGTTACTGATGATGAATACCCGAATGGTGTTATAGAGACTACGAAAGATATAAAAATAACTATTTCAGAGTCTCAAAAAACTTACGACACTGATTTGCAATCGGCATTACGAGACCTACTTCCCACTGGCAAAGTAAAATCTTCAGTTGATAAAAAAGTAAATACAATTTTAACAGACGATGGAAAAAAAATTATCCAAACCATAACAACTCACATTACAAAAGAAGAAATGATAAATTGTGATAAAAATCAAGTTGCTGTCAAAACTATTACGGAAACAGTAACAGAAAATAAAAATGAAGATGGGACGATTACAGTAACAAACGATATTAGTACTCAAGTAACTTATCTTCCTTTAGGTACGGGATTAGATGATTGGTCTCCAGAAGAATTAAATGAAATAGAAAAGCAGTCATTCTCCCCGGAGAGTGACAATGTAAACATGGGTAAGGCTGAAAAACCCATAATAAATGAATTACCTTTAGAAAAAAGTTCTGTTATTAAACCAAAAAAACGGTCCCCAATTGGAGAAATTACTACAGAAACAGATACATATACAAAAATATTACAAGAAGGCGATAATGAAATTACCCAAACTATTACTATTGTTACTACAAAAGAAGTGATAAGTCCTGAAAAAATAAAGGTAACTGTTGAAACGACTACTGTTAGTAAGGGTACGGATGGAGTAACTAAAACTACTAAATCAACCAAAACTACAATATCTGAGATCAAAGAAGAATTTGAAGAAATAATAGATACAGGTGAAAGTGAAAAGTCATTTTCGAAGCACTCATCTAAAACAGGCGACATGAGAAGTTCCTCGGCTGCTAGTGATGATTTTGACCATCCCGGCATCTCCTCTCCACCATCGGACATTAGCTCCAGAGAATCACGAGCTGCTACGCATGTTTGGGGCACAGAAAGTAGTGGAATGTATTACAGCGATGAAGATGGCCAAGCGAGTCCAAGTAGTACCAAATCGCAGATTGCTCACTCTCCAAGATCAAACTTGAGCTTTGAAATGGAAACAAAGCTGCAACAACAACATGAATCTGAAAGAATTTCAAGGGATAGACTAGAATTTGATCCTATGTCAACATCAATTTATGGTCAACTACCTGAAGACGAGTCTTATACATATTGTGCACGTTCCGAAAATAAGACCGAATTGTTGACGCAAGAACAAAGTAAATCAGAACGAAGACTACAATCCGATGCTTCATTTTTAGTAGAAGCAGACGAGCACTTTGAAAAAGCCATAGAGGAGCATAAAAAAGTAAGTGGATCTGCAGTGATAACGAGTATCACGAGCAAATATAAACTTGACCAACCAGATTATACAACCATCACTCGTCAAGAACCTGATAAAGAAGAAAACTCTTTAATGCTTAAAGATTTGAAAACTGAATCCAAAAAGATAACGTCATCATCAAGTAGTACTGCCGAATCTGATCCCAGAGAAACAGAAATTATTTCGAAAGATCCTATCGAATCCTGGGGTAAGCCACTCGGTTTGCCAAGTCCAGTATTACCACCCAGTCAAACAGATGGAAAAAGTACGCCTAAAAAACAAATGACTAGTTCAACTGTTTTGAATAAAAACAAAATAAACCAAGAAAAAAGTAAAGAAGCTAAACGAGTATCGGAGTCTCCTTCAAAGAAAAAGAGTCCGACGCCTATATATATGGATCTTACATATGTGCCTCATCATGGAAACTCCTACTACTCTGCTATTGAATTTTTCAAAAGAGTACGAGCGAGGTATTATGTTTTTTCTGGTACAGAACCTTCCAAAGAAATTTACAACGCACTCCTCGATGCCAAGAAAACATGGGAAGACAAAGATTTAGGTAAATGTCAAATTTTATTAAATACAAATAAAACAATCTCTTCTGTTATTAAATTCATGAGCTTAACATTCATTGAATTAAAATTTTACATGTCCACTATCAAATAAATCTATTTTAAGTTAGTAGAGCTTCCGCCTACCTATATATAATAAAAAATCTTCTACTGTAGGTTGTATAAAAATTGTTCTTTATTTCAGAGGTTACAATTATTCCCACTTACGATACTGACGTGCTTGGCTATTGGGTCACCGAGAATGAAGAAGCCTTGGAAAAATACAAAATTGATCTTTCACCATCTGCATCTCGCTGCACTATCAACCTGCAAGACCACGAGACATCATGCGCTGCCTACAGGCTTGAGTTCTAGGTGTCGGGCCTATTTGTTTCTTTCTCACCGAAGAAATAATCCTCTAACTAATTAGATACTTTTGAATGGGGGAACCAAAGAATCGTTTTTTTTTTTGTTGTAGGATATTAAGGCTGTGATAACGAAAGAGCATTCAAAAGAATCTACAAGGAAATTTCTCCGCGTGAGTTAGTAAGCAAATAGAGTAAAAGACTGTGTGATATTTAAATGAAATCGACAGATTGTGACCGTTGAAATAAATAAATGTACTAAAGTGTGTAAAGTGTTTTGAACGATCAAATGTCGACTTTGAACTGACTCCTTAGGATCCAATGTAATATCGATAACCAAATTCTCGACCTAAGAACGGAAACGTCCATTTTTTTCTAAACTCTTTTCTAATAGCGTCATTGACAAAAATAGTACATGCCATTTGAAATATATTTCAGACGATATTTTTGAATTTGGTGTTATACAATCAGTAGAGCTTTTATACACAATTTTTAGCAAAACCAGTCCATTTTGTTTAGCCAAAACACCGCTTATGCAAAATTAATTTTTAAAAATTATTTTGCTAAAGCACTGTCATTTCTATATAGTGGGTAATAAATATTATACATATGCGAGCAAAGATAGATTATTTTAGCAAGCTGCTTTATATAGGACGTGATATTTTAAAAATGCAGTCCGAATCCCTTTTATAGAGGATGATTAATCAAGGACAAGTATTCGATTTCATCTAAATTACGTAAACAATTTTGTAATGTAAATGAGATTTGGATATATATTTAAGTATTGTCTTCAAAAGACGCTTTTACGTCGTATGACGAGCTAGTGCGGCTTGCACTTATAAACGTATTTATAAAATGTTATTGATAGAATTGTCTTCATTCTTTTCAATAATCCGTGGAAAGACAAAAATATTTGTAAATGCAAATACTGACATGAAGTGCTAACATTAAAAAGAAACAGATTCCTCACTGCTTTCTCATAATGTTAGTACATTATAGCAGACAAAGGACCATAACTGTAAAATAAGAACAAGTAATGATATCGTATGTGAGAATAATTAAAATATTGCCTGAATTTTAATTATTAAAATATACAATACTATTAATTATCAAATATGATCCTGAACAAAAAAGTTTATTTGTCTTTCTACATAACCGATCAGCCTAAGACTATAGAGAGCTTACTCCATATTAAACAAATGTTTTATTAGAGTTATGAAAACAAATCTAACTATTTACCTTTATTTTAAAGTTGAACCTGCTTGTTGTATCGATGACTATGATATAGTTTAAGAGAGTGTTGATTAAATTTAACTCATTTCATGTACAGAGCGATAACTGAATCTCAAATTGTATGATGTTTTTTTTTTGAGATTTTTTGACTTTATAAAATAGTTTAAATCTCTAGTCGAGTTCAATCCAAATTACTTGTGAACACGTAGTATTATATGTTCCTATATGTATTGATTTATAGTATTTTTATTCGTTGTTTTCAATATTATATATTATCTATGGTAATGGAATGTTGTCCACTTAGATAAATATTTCTTTAATCTTTTATTGTTGTATTCAAAAAGCTTGAGAAAATGTGATATTGATAAAACATCATCAATCCTTACCATCTAGTCTAGTGAATAAGACCTTTAATAAATAGAGACTTTCCGTTTCTTTAATTGCCAATACAAGAAAACATTTTGAGTCAATTAATTTTAAGTCATCCATAGGGTTAAGGTTACTTGAGCCATTGGTCTGTCATCGCTTTCTTTGCCAAACTCTCTAACTATAGTTAAAATAGTGAAATTGATTCTGTGTAATTGAAAGCACCAGCACAATGAATAACATAAATCATAAAAAGATACATGAATATTGTATATTATATTTATTTTGTATTTGCCGATAACGTGAGAACGAAATTCGAGCTAAAGATATATATTTAGTTAAACGAGTGTTGGTTGGTGTTTGCACAATGATTTTGTTTCGCTTCTGACGTGAGTGGGACTACACAGGGAGATGATTCTTGTTTACTATCTACCACACCGATGCATATTTTATTAGAAACTTCTAAATTTGCACCTAAATCTTCTTGTCTATAATATTATATGTAATTTATTTGCATTTCCTTTTATTTTATCATCATTCGTAACTTCTCATCTTTCTTTATCTTATCTATGCATCGGTGTTGTATAAAATGCTTTTTGAGTGTTAGGGTTAGTTTCCTTGGCTTTTCTCTCAGCCAGCAGCTAGCTGGCCTAAAGCCTGACCCAAGTTTACTATTGTATTTTATAGCTAGAACTCTAAATAATGCATATTATATTAGGAATATTAAAATGTTATTAAAATAAGAATTGTATCAGCTTAGTGAACATCAATAGCTCTGAGAAATAAATCATTATTAAAATTATTAAATGTTGTATTCTTCCTATTAACACTGCTGTTCAAATTATTATACAGTATCGAGTAAGTTTATGATTGCCGAGGTCTATTTATATGTTAAAACATTATTTGTTTATATATATATATTTAGAGTAAAATCCTTAACTAGTTAGTCCTGTTAATGATAACTATGTTAGAATATCATTATATAATGTATACGCGGGTATCAAATACTAAACGCCCGTTGACATTGAATGCTCTCACTGAGGTATTTATTGTAACTGGGGTTTTAGAGACTGAGGAGGGGCGGGAAGGTCATAGTTGTGTGGCTGTGGTGGTGCTAACAAGAGTTGCGAGACAGTGTTATATATTTCTGTAACAAATATTATGGCTTTTAATTGATTGTTATAGCAAATTATTTCAAAAATTCTTTATTCTAACACGCTTAATAGTAAGGCTGGTTCATGATTTGGTGGTTTATTTATACAACATATAATGTGGCACAAAACATGTCTAAAACAAATTAAAAGAACGACACCTGTTACTAGAAACGAACGAACAAACGAATCGTTTGTGTTTCTTCTCGAACGCTTGGTAAAAAGTTTTGTGCCAGATTATTTCTTTCAGTCTTGATTTTACTGTTTTCTGTATTGTGTTGTTTCGTCATATTTAATAATTTAAATAATGATGTATCTGTATGTCATTAGATATTTGTAACGATTAATGTAACGTAAGTTAGTTATAAACTATAATAAAACCATTCAGTGTCAGTCATGTCGCTATTCTTCATTGAGCGTGTTTGATGAGATGTAAGGATCATTAAAAGTAATAAAAATATTTCAAAATGTTCTTTTTATTCATTTATTAAAACCTTTAGAATATAATTTTTTTTAACAATTATTTAACACATCACAGACGCGTGGTTAGATATGTTTGTTATATTTAAGGAGGAGTTTGTTAGTAGGAGTCTTAAAACTATTTTAGTGAGGCCTTGGAAAGTTATATCCCATTTATCCATTTTTTTATATATAAATCTGTATATCAACTTTTTTTAATCAATGTTATCTATAAAATAATGATGTAAAGGCATAGGTTTTAATTTGTAGACCCATCAGGAACAAGGCTTCCATGACGGTCCACTTCCTGCCTTTAGCCATCTTGGTGTTATACGAAAATGTGGTAGTGTGTTGCACTCATCGATCGCCTGATGATTCTACCTGACGCACCGTTTTCGCTGTCAGTGATGTAAAAACACCTCTCTGTAAGACGCGACAGGCGACGCGACTGCTAGGACTGCATGAGGAACACTGCCATGCTGTTACATTTTACTCTTGGTGTTTATTTATGCTTCGTATACACTGAAAATACGCGACCCTTGACCTGATCTATAACCCTCGTTACGAAACCCTCACTCAAAAGGGAGGAAAAAATACAAATGATTATTTTTCATATTATTTATTAGTTAACATCTATTCAATAATAAATATTGAATCAGGACTAGATTCAAGAAGACAATCACAATAATAAAAAGCTTATTGATTAAGTTACATGATTTTTTATATCTTTTATGTCTCATAAAAGAATTACAATATTTATCTTTTAAAATAAATAAATAATTTAAATATATAAACTCAATAAATATAATATGATTTGATCCATACATAAAAAACTTTTGTTTCAATGAAATTTTCACTCTTATTAATAGAACAAAGCCAGGAAAGACAAGAGAGAAAAAAAAAGTAAGGAAAGAGAAAAAATTTCATAATTTGTTGAAAGATTCTAATAACATTCAAAATCTATACAATGTCTTAAAAACTTGATGTTAAAAATGTAACATAAGTTTATTTAAAAATACATATTCCATTTTTATAATATGTTGACGTAAAATCATTATCTATTTAATATTTGGCATTTCTTTTGATAAAAATATTCTTACAAGCTAAGAAAGCAACGCATTTATTTTTTTTACAATATAGTTATATTTACTTTTATGTCATTATAGCTATAATATATTATTATCGGGCTGTACTTTAGTTTTAATGGTTAAAACCTAATTAGTACGTTTTTATTTTGTTACTTACATCCTGTAATATTTGTTATCCTACCTCCATGTTCTGCTTTTAGAGTAACAATAACATTATGTTTTTTAAATTTTTTCAATTGTTTTACTATTAATTTCTCTAAATATTTTATATATTTCTACTCGTTGTCGTTTTTTATACTGTTTTGTTATTTTTTTAATTTTTGTTATTGTTATTTTGTTTTGTTTTTTTTTATATTCTCTTTGCACCCTTACATTTTTTTTACTGTTTAACTCATGGGCTTGTTGGTAGAGAATGCCTGTGGCAATAGGCTTGCCTGTGCATGTGTAGTATAAATAAATCAATAAATATTCACGTAAATACTATCGGAATTTGAATTACTAGTTTCGAACCCATTCGGTGTCGATTCGCGGCGTGAACTATTCCGTGGTTCTCGCTAGTATTTAAGTGAGTACAGCCGGACTATAATATATGATAGTCTTCATGGATCACAAAGATTTATTTATAAAAAAGTCATTATAGCTATTAAGAAAGAGATCGGAATTTAAATCAATTGTGATACTTATTTGAATATTATTCTAAGGTAGATTTATATTTTACATAACTATTGATATTAACATTAATGGAATAAAATTTTAATTTTAATAGTTACGATAATACTTTCTTAATAATAAATTACGTATACGAATCATTACTATAAGGATCTGTAGAAATATGAGCAGGATATATTATTTAGACTATTTCATTTTTACTTTGGTTTAAAAACATTTCTGTTTTTTTTATACTAATATATTTAATATCACTTTACTAGGAAGTATCATGAACGTAAAAACCTCATATTAAACAATAAAAGCTTACAAAACACTGTTCACGAAATTCTATTTAGAGTTTCTTAAAACGTCAAAAAATCAAATTATAGCTCAGGTTAAACGGAACTCCCAATGGCCGATAATGTTTCTAAGATAATATAATACACCTTCTAGAATCTCAAGTCGTCTGGTTTCCTAAGGAAGTATGCGACCTTTGTAGCGGGCACACGGTAGTCGTGCATCCAGCGGTTGCCCTTCCGCAGCGAGCCGTCGATGCCGTCCTGCCACAGCCCAGCAGGCAGGTACACTGCGAAACAATCGAAATAAAGTTGAACTTGGAAATTAGAAATTTAGTACCATATTCATGTTTAATGTTTTTACAGTGAAGCCATTGCTGTTATTCCCTCACTGTAAACGATTGGGCGATATTACTGAAATGAAAAAGAAAATTTTTTATTTCCAATATATGTTGAAATTTACCTTCTCTGGTAGTCTGCCCTTGGTGCACGATTGGCGCGACCACGATCTCGTCTCCGATAACGAACTCGTCTGGGACAGGCGTAACGTCTGCGTCTGCAACCAGCCACAGTGGACGCACAAGTGGTAGGCCTTCCTCCAGAGCCTCACGCTTATACTTCAGCAACAGGGGAGTTACCTAAGGAAGAAAAGATAATATTTAACATAAATCTTTATTTGTCCTTTAATATTGTTTACAATATTTGTTACAAACATACGTAAACCATTTGGTACTTACATACATTTGCCTCAACAACGTGAGGTTTTTTGCCATTTCCAAAACAGTTCCATCATTATACTTGCTTGGTAAATGCGTGAACTTCATTACTGGCAAAAATGTGGCAACCTGCAACCATCTCATATATAACTCTCTTTCTGGTAACTCAATACCGTTCTCCTGTTTTGTTTTAGTGACATTAGAATCTAAGGCTCCTTTGGATGAAGGTAAAAACTGTTCACTTCCAGGCCAATAAATGTCACCACCCACTGCGCCTGGCATTGTAAATGGAAAACCATTTATTCCATATGTCAACATTGTTGGAATTACTAAACGTAATGCTTCCCAAGTGGATTCAAATGGCGGCAAAGAGATGAAAATCGGAGGCCGTGGTAAATGAACTGCTGACGATACTCCAATAATGTTCAAAGATTTTTCAAATGTTTTAGTAAATATGGTTTTATATTGGTCGGGATTTATCAATTGTTTTTCACATCGGTAGTAATGGGGCATATCGTAAGCAGTGCCTAAATCGAAGTAAAATGAGTCTATATGGTATTCTGATATCACTGCCTGCAGTTTGTCTAGTATCCATGGTATTGATCTATTATTTGTTATATCTAAAACTCCCGCACTCGCCAATGACTTGAACCTAGTTAGGGCTGGGATTCTTCGATCGCTATTTTTTTCACTGATTAACAACCTCCTTTGGACTGTCTCAGCAAAGTTTTTACTTTCTGTACTTATAAAAGGTTGTACTGTAAAGGCGACCTTAAAACCCCGTCTATGAAGCTTATTAACAGTTACATTTAGTGTTGCAAAACGACTTTTATCAACCGTTAAGTCTCCAATTTCATTTTGCCAAAACTCATTTATCAAAACATGTCCTTGTTTTAAAAAGCCTAGACTAATAACGTCTTCGGTATATTTAGCAATTGTTTCGTCTTGTAATTCATGTTTAAATCGTGGAGCAATTTGCCACACAGGCTCCGAAATAAGGGAATCTAAAGTTTGAATATCAGCGGGTTTCAATCCATCCCATAATGGAGCTCGTCTGTGACTATGAATAGAGGAATGTAATGATTTGATATCACTTGATGTACAAATGTTATATTTCATTTCTGGAAACTCTGTAAGTTTGTTGGAAAATGCGAAGGAATCGTATTGTGCTTTCAAACATATTTCTTTCTTCTCGTTATTAACAGAAATGTAAAGTGGCGTTTCTTCGTCAATTATTAGGGCCGCACCTTTCGAGTTAATCAGATACCGTGTGACAACATTACCAAATTGGGATTTTTGCATATCACCAGTTATGAATGGCGTATAGTCTATGGCTCCAGTGTTAAGAGGCCAAGTTAGATTGTGAGATTGCCCTGCACCAAACCAATTAACTTTCGTATCACTCCAGTCGAAACAATCGTTTGGTTTTACATCTGCAAAAAAATGTTGAATTTATTAAATAACTAATTAGCCTTTCGAATTTTTAGTAAATTAAAACCAATTTTTATGCGCAACAAGTTAACTTACCATGTGAAAGCGCCTGCCACGAAATCGCGTAGCAGGTGGTGTTGTCGTGTTCTTGTGGCAGACGTGCCAGGTAGAGACGCAGTGCGTTCAGCCATTCGCGACACTCGACCCCTCGCCGCCGGTGTTGCGGTAAGCACGGGAATGATTTATGCTGGCCGTGAAGACCTACACCTGGTTGGGTAAAAAAACAAATATTTTACACATATGCTGCTAAGTCTAAAAACATTATAAAAGTCTTAAAAAACAATAGAAGCGTATTAATTATGATAAGTAGGTAGTACGTCAAATATTCAATGTAGTCATTTATTAGCTTTATAATATAAAACCATAGTTGAAATTTACGTACCCAAACTAGCCTTCAGTATCTCGACATCATCCTGATTATACACCCTAATCAGTCTCTTGGGTTCATTGAACTGCACCCTCTCGAAGTAAGCCGTGGTGAGCGCCTGTCGGTGGTAGAGAACGTACGCGAATCCCACGAAAAATACAACAGACAGGAACATTAATCCCACGAATGCACGGAGCTTGTAATCCGTAGGTTTTTTTCTAATTTTTTGTGGAATACTCTGAAAAATCATAAGTCTTTTTTTATATCGTAGAATCTTTTTTATTAAGCAAAACTTGGTATTAGAGCGTCTGTACACATTTCTGTTTTTTGTATAATGTATGAAAAATACCTGTAGTTTTTCCTTAAGTAGACTAGCAAGCGAATTGACACTGGTGACTGAGTTACTAGGCGAGTATTCATCTTCATCCATACTGAATTCCGATCTAAATCGTCTGGGGGCTGTCGATTTACGACGAGGCGATCTAAGAGGAGCTCTGGAATATATACTTAATATTAAATACTGGTTACAAAAGTCGTGATACATTACACAGTCACTTCATTTTTGTAACATTTAGGGGTGTTTTTTTTTTAATAAACAGTATTCGATTAAGATGTGGTTTTCTCAAGAGTATTCTCCATTAGCCAGTTCACCTAATTCGCGCTAACTGTTACATTTAAGAGTTTCCTTATTACCGTAGATTTCATTTTGATGACAAGGTTGTCGAGATAAGACTTCCCACGTAAGGTCATTGTATATAGATAGTTTTATTTTTTCTAATTAACTCTAGAGAAATAATTTGTTTATCACACTAACAACTGCACCTTATAGGAATCAAACCGACGATCCTTGGCTCAGCAAGCAAGTCCTTTTACCATTAGACCAACCGGCAATTAAAAAGATTAAATTGTGTACTTAATTTTGATTCCGATGCACGATCATTTAAATTTACAGAAAAAAAACTGTTATCTCAAAATATCTAAACAACAATGCTTAGAAAATAGTGTCCTTAATAAAATCCTGTCAATTTAACTTTCCAATTAGAATATTATTTGCTAGGAAATGCTAAAGTTAGCAATTCCCTATTACATACATTATAACGGTAATATAATGTTTTTAGTATTCAAATTATTAAAATAAAATTTCTAGTTCCTTGTTTCATTGTAATGGTTGTTCTTATTTAGTATTTTCTTAGATTTTCACGAGTACACATTTCAAATAAAACTATCTTTTACAGATTAAAACTCGCGTATAATATGGTTACATTTTTATTTTAACCCGACGTTTCGAATGCTTTGCAGCAATCGTGTTCACGGCTAGACGAGATGTAAGTGTCTGTTCTTATTTATTTATCCGAATTACACATATGATAATAATAATAAGAGACACACGACCTAAGCTAGCTTCAGATAAAGAAATAAATACATAATTGTTACATAAATATTAAAGGTCTGGTAGTTTATTCATCATTACCGGATTTCATGTTCATTTATTACCGGATTAGTAAAAATTCTTTATCTGGTAATAAATTTTCAGTAAAACTCTCCGCACGCTGATAATATTAGTTGTATTTATTAATGTGATTGTGATTGAAACAATTTCATAAATATTTAATAATTTCAAAAAAATATATTTATTAAAAACAAAGTTAAATTGTACACAATTAAATTATATACGATAATAATATAAAAAAGTAACAAATAATCTATAAAATCCTACTTCGGTCTTTTAAATATGCTATCTTGTCGTCTATTTAACATTGTTTACAGATTTAATTTCAATAATAATTATTGGTGTGAAGACAGGTTTGTGACTCAATAATGACATCAAATAAAATTGATTAATATCTACATATATGTTATACATAACACTGGAATTGTGGAATTCTAATATTTTTAAGATTCAAGTAATATTTTATAAAAAAATCCTTAAACAAATATAGTTTAGTGACTTGTTCTTAGAAATGTAAACATCGCAGAAAAATATAGAAGTCTTAAATGATATAAAAACCAAACATGTTTCGGGCAAGGTTAGGAATATAATTATGAAATCACTTTTTGTATAGTTTTTGATAACCTCTTATATATTATTACATGTATAATATAAAATATAAATGAATACTTGGAATAATAAAGAAAATTTTACAAAATTCAATCAAATATTCGTAGTTAAATAAAAATTTATCAACGCAATAAAATTCTTATAAATTAATTGGATACTTGATTAAGTTAAACGCATTTTAACATTATTATATTTATTAAGAAAAACAAACAAATCACTGTAAATATGAAATGAAAATACAAACGAAAAAATCTCAAAATATGAAAATTTATTCACTTACATGTTCTGAGCACTAAATGGGCGAATCACTGCGCATGCGTGAAGCTATACTGAGCTGACGCGCGCGAATCATATTTAAAGCATAATACATACGGGATTTTACTCGAGATTCATAATGAGATTTAGATTATATTAAAGGGAAGGAGACAATGTTTTCTTTAAGCCATTATGTGTGAATATTATTGAAAAAAAGATTGTATTTTAGTGATATTTATTTTATATAAAATCTTTTTAACTAATTCAAAAACAATCAATTTCAATTCAAAGACAAGAATGTTTTTAGCTAAAAGTGTTCTACGTTTTTAAAATTTTTCCAGGTTATGAACTATATTTTATAAGTACTTTAATTGAATATATTAAACGTTTAATGATAGTACTAATTTGTACTATTGGGATCAAAAGTCAGAGTTACGTAACCTGTTTGTCAATATTATTAACGCATATTAATTTCACGATAATATTTATATATATTATATAACTTATCTATCAAATGAATAAGATATTTATTTATTTATTTAATATTATTTAAACAATGTTATACAATGCTCTACTTTAGGTTTCTTTAAGATGATATATACCATCTATTATCAAGGGGTGTTGGGGCCTGGTCTAGTCTGGTCTGGTCTACTTGTAACCAATGCACTCAATTTAGTTAAACCGATGTAATCTTTTTTGTGATCATTTTTGAAATATATTTTTGATTGGTAACCCCATAAATTTTGTTTAAACGTATATGTTACATATATTATTATCCAGTCTGGGTGTATGTTTGATTTGTGATTGTACTTCACTACGGAACCCTTATAAGGTAGGAATTATAAAAACATGTTATTTTATTTAAATGGCGTTTGTAATTTTAATGTATACCTACTTTACTTGTAATAAAACCTTCAGTCATTGAACATCACTCATGTAGAAAATAACTTGCTACGAGGTGTGTGTGTGTGTGTGTGTGTGTGTGTGTGTATGTGTGTGTGTGTGTGTGTGTGTTATATTCTTACATCATAGGCAGTAAATATATAAAGAGATTACGAGGTGCTTTTTATTGTAATACTGATATAAAAATGACATTTTAAAGCCTGTTTAATAAAAATCCAAGAGTCAATTAAGTTTATTGTTACATTTAGTCCAAAATTTCCGAATCCCTTCCATATATTTTTTGGCACTAGTGAAGTGTCCCGGCACCTGTCACCTAGTTGTCTTATAGAGTAATAAATAAGCGCCGGATACTAATGACAGACATGTCGCAAGGAGATGAGACAATTGCTTATTACCTATTTTATAAGACGAGGGGTCAGGAACCGACCTTAGAGGGGTGTATATTAAATTATTAATATTTTCAAAACATGTAACATTCATTCTATGCTCCTTGAAGAAAAAAACTACAATATTTTGAGCTGCACCCCCAAAAATATATATAGTATAGTAAATAATTGTTTCAATATTAAATACAATATATAAATTATGCGATAAAATATTACATTAGACAATAATATATATAGAAAATAAGTTCGTTAAAATAAGTGTCGAGGGCTCCGGGGCACTGGGCTGGGGACATATGCCTCGCTAGATACTCTGCACATCCTTGGTGGATACGTCCCATCTCCTCCCGTGTTAACGATAATAATCAATAATATAATTAATGTATACATTCTAGAATCACAAAGTAAAACAAAAATTAAACAATTGACAGCAAAGCAAGACAAACACTATGAAGGTATAGTAGGGAGTTAAGATCCTTGGGGTCATTGGTCGCCTGCACTTCCTCATTACCGCGTCCACTTGCGCAGGCGCAGCTGACCGCTCCAGCGTGCGGATTGCGTTCAGTTCAGTTAGCAACATAGGGTTACGAGGTTACTGTTATAATTTATTATTCGTATATCTTTGTACGATACAGAAACATCAGATAGAACTTAAACTCTTATTTATATTTTTTTAGTATAATTTTGGGACACTAAATTGATATAAAATACGTTTTGAGTTTTATTGTAATGATAACTAAAATAAAATGAAACAGAGAAACAGAAAAACAGAAAAATATGTACAAAATATACGTTCAATTGGTTTAAACTAGACATTTTAATTTGTCAATAGGATATATATTCTTATTGTCCATAAGTAGTACAAAATACGAAACTCATAAAAAATTATAAAGAGTAGGAGAGCACAATCATTATATTTTAAATTATTATATTATATAAAAATACTATAAACTGACTTACTTGACTCTCTGGTCGTCGTTGGCTTCATCGTTATTGTCGCTGAATGCGGACACCGAGCTTTGATGGTGTTCCGGTATCTGAAAGTAATAATTACCAAAGATGTCTTGTGATACTAAACTTCAACGAAACAAAAGAAATCAGTCCGTGCAATTTGCAATATGGGCCCTAGAAATGAATGTACTCATCGTGGCTGGTCAGTTGTTGAATTTCTTAAATATGTTCACAAGAATACTAATAACTTATTTATAATCATATATCAGTATATCCGAGCTGGTAGCAGTTTTGAAAATAAAAATATGCTTTGTAAAAACTTTTTTTTTATAATAAGAGGTATTCAAATAAGCATTTCCCATCCGGTGACCTCTGTCACCTGATGGGAAATGATCACTGCCGCCCGCGGTCTCTTGTATTATCAGGGGTTACAATTCTTTAAAACTTATTTTTGGTCAAGATTTAGATTATTTTTATTTAAAAAAATTGCCGTAATTTAATTTATACTAACCAAAACTCAAAATACAATATAAAGATTATTGTCATATATATGACAATATTGCTATTTTACTTTATATGATTTATATGATTTAATCTCGTGTCTGATTAGTATGTTGACAATGGAGAGACTCTTTATCTCCTAAATAATTATATCCAAAATCAGACTTAACATATTTTAACTTATTAAAATCCAAGGTCACACTGAGGTGACTCCAACAACATAACCCTCTTTATATCCTAAGCTGATAGAATAAGAAGAGACAGATTTCTTATTATCCACATGCAAATTTAAAAAAGTATCTTACCTTTAATTATTTAACAAAATAGAAAAGACAATTTCACCAACCATATAGAGCGCTCTGAGTGATTTTAGATCCATTTTAGATAATGATATAACAGCATTAAAACTTTATTAAGATTTACTTATTTTGTATCGCAAAACTAAGAAATTGATAGCAACATTTAATAATGTCACTGTTATCTCGATGAGAAATGAATATATTTACGAACAGCTACTTTCAAATAAGTCATATTTTTTTATTCTTATTTGGAACATATTTAATTTATTGATTTACTACGTATTAAATCCTAGCTATTTTCTGTTTTTATTTCTATTTCTATTTTGTTTCTATTTTTATTAATCTGTTTTCTTTTATAAATAATTTTAATTAAATAATATTTGAATTTATAACTTACTTTACTTCAAAACAAACTTAGTTTCGTTTGTTAAATAATATATATATGTAATAGCAATCCGAGTTTAAAAAACATTGCACTAATTTAGTCTGACTCTATCTTTTAAATGAGTCTACCCACGAACAAAGGAACAAGATCAATGTAAAAACGTAAATACATAAAAAATAAAATAGTTATTAACAAGACAAGATTTTCATTTTGGGAAAATATTAAAACCTCACAACAATAATAATTTTATATAACACTTAATACATTTATTTATATTCTACGGATTCTTATCAATGTGTCATTTGACTTATCATTAAGTACACTCTCGGACGCTATTTTATCAGGTAAATATGTACATGACATTAGCATTGGTGTACAGAATTACCACGAAAAATAACAGGGAAATGGGTCGCGAAAAATAATGTAAATTTCATATCATGGCAACACCTATAACTAATAACAATATTTAAATAAGTATAATTATTATAGCGCCTTTTTGTGAAGGAAATAAAACTTATTAAACGCTTTTTGTTAAAAATATGAAAACCTGACCTGCGTTAGAGGAATGCAGTCCAAATCTCGTTTCTTCTCATACATGTTGCACTTGCCATACATATGTGCAATACTTAATTAATAATGAACCAATTAGTTAATAAAGTCTCGCTCGAGTCTGGAGACAAGGTCTTTAGAGACAGATTTAAAGTGATATACATAAACTATATAAATATATTTTTTAACTATCTTTTATTTCACTTTTCTTCAACAACCAATTTCGGACACCATTCAAACAATATGTGTTATAAAGAGCTAAATAATAGAGCGGGCTGAAACAATTAAACCGCTAAGATAAAGCAGGTAAACCGGATAATAACAATTAAAAATTATGAATATGAACATTTATTTCGAGCACTTCATGTATGGTCGTATATATAATAATATATAATTACTGTAATTATTTTCCTAATAATATATTATTTATATTCTCATTACACCTATAACATAGAATAATCGACTTACAAACCATTGTTTAATTTGTCAAAATTATGGCTAGATACAATTTTAACTGAATTTAATTAAATACATTGTTCTTTATAATTTTTTAGAGTGTATCGTCATAATAAGATTTTATTGTCTAACACGCCATCTTTGAAGACATGACACCAACCAGATAGTTCTGATCACTTGCAACAGATGGCGCTGTTATAACTATGTAATAAAATGGTTGTGTCTGAAATATCTTAATATTAAGGTTAATTAATATTAAGATATTTCAGACACTTAATTGTAAGGTTCGATTAAAATATAAGCATTTGTAAATTAGTTTTTTTTTCGAAACTGATTCGCCAATTTTAGTGGCTCATGGCTTTGAAATGAGGCTTAAAAATTAAAATTTTTGGAAGTCTCCATAGTTCAGCGAAAAAATGAAGGAAATTTGAATATATTTATTTTTGGCAAATTTAAAGTAACATGTTACTATCGAAAATATCCTAACTTTATAACAAATAGAAATGCCATAACAAATAAATTTTGTTTTATATTATAAGAAGAATATAGAAGTTTATAGATAAATCAAAAAATGTAATAGAGAGACAAATCTCTCTAACCAAGTTTACGTTCTCCAAAATAAATAAAGTTAAAAACCTTCTTGTCTAAAAAATTGTTAATGCTGTCCGAACTGTTGGAGCTGCATTCCAGGCTCTCGTCCCCACAGCCTAGACCCCTCCCACTCCCACTCCCACTTCCACTTCCATTCTCACTTTTACTAATATCCGAATCAGATTCAAACCACAACGGTGAACGGTACTTGAAAGTTTGTGCAAACGCATTGAACTTATATTCGTTCATTTGTGATGTTGAGAATGAATTCTTCATCGCTTTAGTTTTTTATTTAAAATAAAATAATATATAGTTCAATTATTTTTCCTGGATTTCTTTTATGACAATTGTAGTATATTTACAAAGATATTTTAATTCTATAAATGTAATTGATTAATATTAACATATTTTTAACTTAATGTAATACATTTGTTTAAAAAAAATCTAATAATTTCAAACTATTGAAATTGAATTAAATTTACAAATAAAACCGTATTATCTTAGTTTTTATTATTTGTCACTGGCACTCACTTTAAAAAAATATTTATTATAAGTTTTTTTAAATCTGGCGACATTCACCAAGGAGACACAAAAAGTAAGATCACGGGCACAGTAATGGACCAATATAGGCAAATAGGACGTGGGGCGACCTTATGTTTAGTGATGGGAATCAACCCCACTTATTCAAATAAACAAATAGCTTTTTTTATTAAAAATGAAAAGGGATAATTATTGTTTTTAATATAATATAATATACCTATATCTGGTAAGTATTTTCTGATATTTTCACGAGTACATATTTCAAATAAAACATTTTTTACGGATTAAAACTCACGTATACTTTGGTTACATTTTTTTATTAACCCGACGTTTCGAATGCTTTGCAGCAATCGTATTCACGGGTAGACGAGATGTAAGTGTCTGTGTTATATCTGGTTAGTTGTATATCTACTAAGTAAATAAAACAATTTAAATATTTTCACTGTTTTCAAACTCATCTTGTGAATTAGAGATATGGCACAAATGGCCGATTTAAAAGATAACAAATGACTATAATAATTAGGTAAAAAAAAATTAGACTTACTTTGTTTACCGCCATCTAGGGACAAATAATCGAATTAAGAAGTCGCCTCTAATGAAACGCATTTGTTAAGACTAAAAAAGTGGAAATTAAATAACTATCTGTAACATATGTAATATAATATTTTAAATAAATAAATAAAATATTTTTTGAGCTCGGTCTAAATATAAAAACAGTAAACCTTACAATTATCTATATTCATGTCTTTCTCTTGTAGGTCTCTTTCTGAGTTTTCACTTCTACCCTCTGTGAATTGCACGCACACCTTTTTATTTGTTATCTTTTTTATTGAGGTTTGATAAGTGTATATAACATCACAATACGACACATTATGGCCAGTAAAATGTACTTTCAATACGTTTCTATTTTTCTTGCCGACTATAATCAGTAGTTCTCAACTTATGTTCCGAAC
The DNA here is from genome assembly GCA_959347395.1 of Mechanitis mazaeus. Lineage (NCBI taxonomy): Eukaryota > Metazoa > Arthropoda > Insecta > Lepidoptera > Nymphalidae > Mechanitis > Mechanitis mazaeus. Next base: position 12,783,266 of record OY365754.1, read on the forward strand.
ATGTAAAGTCTTTGTGCATTTCAGGCGGACGGAGTCGTAACGAAGAGCTAGTTAATAACATCGTTTGTAAGGGTTGTCTAAGAAACAGAACAGTTCATTTTCTTAGTTAAAAAAAAATCTACTTTTCATAGTATCTTTTATAATTTTTGGGGACTTTACATAATGGCACATGAAAGAAAAATATGAAGTTTTTTTATTTGTTCAATAATTTTTGATTACTATTGATTTGAAGAAGTTATTTATTTAATTCTGAATAAAAATACTTTAAAAATAAAAAAATATATATATTGAGAATAAATGTTAAATCAAAACAGCGCGTCCCTCGACAGGATGTTGGCCAATTTCATTTAAGTATCTTAAAGACGAGTTCTCAGACGCTTGATGCTATCAACTAAATTAAATATTCATATAAATAACAAACAAATCTTTTAAACAACTTGTAATTTTTTAATAGAGTAATTAGACGCAATATTTTTTTAAAAACTAAGGGATAATGCCTTATTTAGTTTTATATTAATCACTTGCTGAAATTTAAACATTCTCATGTTATGTTTGAATAAAGATAAAAATTATATAAACAAACCATGTACAGTAGTGGAGACTGTACTGTCAGGAGTACTTTTACTACTAATAGGCCGTGAATTTTTTTTTTTTATTTATTTACTATTTGTCAGAAAACATACATTAAATATTTTAGACACAAACATAAACTCGTTAGAGGTTTTCCGTGTGTCCGTTTCGTCGACTTAAAACTAAGAGAGAATATAATAGTAATAATGGTTTAAATGATATGTAGGTGTACATTATTCTAATTTATTTACCAAATATAATATATAGAATCAAACCTGTGACCTGACAATTTAAATAAAACAAAGGCTCACACATTATCTCTACTTCTATTCTATAACAGTGTGGAGTAATTTGAAATCATTTCAAATTATAAACGGTCCTCTTTTGTTTTTCTTTTGTTTAATATCAATTTAGGTTTTGATGTATTCAGGTTTTTAATGTATAGATAATATTGTTGTCAAGTCTACTGAGGTGACGTATAGTATGAATGCGTGGAGGAATTGACTTCGACCCAAATAATTGTTATACGTTGATGATGTGATAAAAATATTGTAGTAATTTCTTTTGCTGGTGTTTCCACAAAATGTGATATAATAATAGAAATGTAAAAAAATTTAATAGATTTATATTATTCTAAGAAAACCGAGTTTAAAGTGTAATAATTTACTGAGATGAACGCTTACGTTAATATCACATTACGCAATAAAATTTTCTACTTACATTTTTATTTGGTATCATACCTTTATATTATTTTGTTTCTTATCCTCCTCTTCTACCGGACCATCAACTGATCCACCGGCATTGTCTTTTATATCATCTTCCGTTTCAAATATTTTAATTTCAGGTGTAGCTGACCGGTTTTGATCAGGACTTCCCACTCGAAAATCTACTGGACAGTCATCTCTGTCGTTTGTAGATATATTTGCTTCGAGAATTAGACGCCGAGTCTCCGGAGGCATTTCCACATAATCATGAGGATACGATGGTATGTGTAATCTTAAATCTGCTTTCTTTCTTTCTCTCATTTTTTTCTCTTAAAACTTTATATCTATACTTAAATATTGTCTTTATGTAGATAACGCTTATCTCAAGGATAAATTTAAGAACCAAAGTAGGGAATAATATTGTATACTTAATCTATTCTAACATGATCATCTCAATATCACTTGCACGATTACATGAAGAATACAATTGTACCTCTACAATTACTAGACATTACTGAGGTTTTCTTTCTTATTTATCAAATTTGCTGCTATCATCTTGTTTGATAAGTGACGTATGATAGCGAAATGATTGTCAAATATAATAGGTGTGTTGTTTTTTAATAAACTTATGTCCTCGTATCTTTGACATAATTATAAGTCATTAATGCACGTACGATTAAAGAAAGATTCAGATGATTCTGATAAGTTTATGATGTTTTTTTTGGATTGGATCAGATACAAACCACTAGAACCTGGACGTTTGAACAAAATATGAACAATTAGACGTCATTAGATGTTTTTCCCAAAAAATAATGATTCATCACAATTATACAACTATTCAATTAACTGTTGTTTTAAATATTGCCTGACCCTGTTGGAGAAAATCTTCAGACTTTGTTTCACTTGTGTTCAGATATTTACCTAATGATGATCTAAACATCTAAACGAAAATATTTTATTTCAATATCTGAGTTTAATTGATTTGAATAACAATATAAGTTGCGAATGCAATACCTCATGTATAATAAATTTAAAGTTAAAGAGTAGTCGATAATTCAAGCCACTAATTGGAAATAAATAATCTGACTAGATTCTAGTTAAAAATAGCACAACAGTCATATTACGCTATACTATATCATAAAGTCATAATAATTGTCTATTTTATGTAAACAATTATTCATTTAGCAAATAACTTTGAAAAGACGTAACACAATAATAATTACTGGTTTTGTCGGTGTCTTTTTATTTCATCTACAATAATGTTATAAAAAAACTGCAATTTGTTTGTTTGGTTGCATGGCTTGACATTCGAATGTGAATGGGTCGAGTGTGTCGTATGAATTTGATAGGTATGTGATAGGTTCATCTAACATAACGCTATTGCTTTTAATCATCCCAATTGCTAAAAGTAACTAAAATTGTTCATCCGCGGGCTCAAGGGCGTCTCTAGTTCGTGTAGCACCCGTGTGTAATGAAACCCTGGCGCCACCTAGAGCTGACCCTCCCCGCGGCTATAACTATTAACTAAAAAATTAACGCCACGGCGCCCCCTGAAGCGGCGGCGCCCGTGTGCATTGCACGCCCTGCACTATAAGTTAAGCCGACGCTGCGCGAGCGGAACTGAGAGTAACAGCTAGTTAAATAATAAATTTGGTTCAATATCGTTTTCAACCTTCTTTATAAATGGTTTATTGATCGTTAGAGTTTCTCGTGACTAATTAACATACATGTAATAATAATAATTCAGTTATTATAAAGATCTCGTTTTGTAAAATCAGCACCAACTTTATGTGCGATATGCTATCCATATTATATTAGACAAAATATGTATACTCACATCATCCTGTGTATTTCCCAAGTACTCCTGCTTTGAAACCTCGAAGTTGGGCAGAGCTGGCATCGATATGGAATTCCTTCTTAAATTAGTCTTCCTTTGTTCTATTTCCTGTTCCACTATTATAAGATCCCTAGATTCTTGTGCACCGGGTGCATGGGAAGTGCTTGGACTTGGGACACCAGTAGATGGAGTACTTGGACTAGTTGGTTTGGATGATTTAGATGAATCAGGATCCAGCGTTATATAAAGCGTACCTTCGGGTGTATCTACTATGATGGTATCTTTGTTAGCAGAATGTACTGCGCCTAAGTCTGCTGCATGAAGCTTTCTTTCTTTTCTATCAGCATCCCCTCTTTCTACCTCTTTGATTCTACTAGAACGAATGGGTTCGTGGATATTATCTAGTTCAACTTCATCAACATAAGGAATGCTAGGATCTGTTCGTAGTTCAGGTGAATTGAGCCCTTTCGTGTCATTATGAAGTTGATAGGTTTCTCGGTCTGCCATTATCGTGCCTAGTTATATCATAGTAAAATCTGTAAAAGATGAAAAAATAATAGGTATTAAAAACAATATATTAACTAATTTACAATTGTAATCTATAAAAATACAACTACAATTAATTTGTTAACAAGCAGCCTCTTTTGAAAAGTGTATTCTAGCTATACTATTTATAAATATTAATATTATAAAGAGATAACGTTTCAATGTTTATAACAAATAGACACAAAAACTACTACCGATTTAAACAATTCTTTTATTTTAATAATGCTACATTATCGCTGAGTAACATAATCCTAAATAAAATAGTTCATTCGCGGGTGCAGCCGCAGGTAACAGCTAATATAATATAATGTAAACATATCACAATTTATATCTTATATACAGGTTTCGTAGTTCTCAGTGCTTATGAAATTAGAGGATTACAATTTTTCGCTAAAGTAAGCTGTTAAAAAACACGTAAGTAGGTTGTGTGTGTGTTCACTAACTGAATTATTTTCTATTACATTTTCACACATTTAAAAAGTTACAGTATACAATAATATCAACAAAATTCCTTAACTCTTTTATGAATGAATGATGAACTTATAATTAAAATATTTAACTAAAAAAATATTTATCAACGAAGAATTATATTAACAACCAAACTTCATAAATACCAAACTATTTTACCTCCACTTAACCTAGACAATACTTTACCTCTAATGTAATACATTTAAAGGGAAAACTATAAAACTCTCCCCTCCCTTTTTTCCTCCCTCTTTCTAGGAAATCCAAGTGCGTCATAGTAAAGCCCTCATGTTTTTTTATTAATGCCAGAAGATTTGCAATTATAATATTTGCGAGTTTCCTCGTTAGGTGACGTAAAATGTTAGGTTTTTAAACAAATTCTGAAGTCTCTATTTTTTATTAAAAAAAAAAATAAAAAATAAAAAAATATTCGTATTTTTTTTTTCAAATTTAGTTAACACTAACTTTTAATCGTTCGCGTGTCATGTTGGTTTAACACCGGTACAAAGTTGACAAAATAGTTTTTATCAAACAAACGTCAAACCATAATACATAAAATTTGGACATCAACGCACAGTCTGACTGTTTATTTAAATATATGTAATGCGAATTAAAACATAGATACTTCCGTTTTCTGTAAATTTGATTTTATTTATTAGTTTATTATTTTATTATTACTATTATTTTCTTTTTTTTATTAATAGTCTTATAGTAGTATATTAGATTGTTAATGTTTTTATTGTTTAAGTGTGCACTTTCTGTCATGTTAGTCGGTGATAAACCTCTGGCATATTATATATATATATATATATATATATATATATATATATATATATATATATATATATATATAATTATTGCATGCTGTACGTAGCTGTCATCGGGGTTGAAATTTAATATGTATCTATAGTTATAATTATGTAATCTAAAATTTTAATTTTAATCTTTATAGCCTTATAAAAATAAAATAAAATAAGTCAAACTTTTAAAATAAATCTACGTAGAAAAGACAAAATAAGAACTATAGCTGTAATATCTATAATATTATATTTGTATAAATACGTACAAACCTATACCACACAACAATTACAACTTGTCGCCTGAACTATGCTAAAGGTAGTTTTACACTGTAACTAGCACTGGTCTAATAATGGCCGCAGCTATTTGCAGTTATTATCCGTGTTTAAGTCGTTCACACATTAGTGTGTACTCGCCTGAGCAAATAAACGTCATAATAAAACCTTGAAAGCATAATTAAAAACATGTTGATCAACTCACTATAATGTAATTTGAAATATTTATTAATTAGTATAGTTTTATTAAAATTAATTATTTAATTATTCTGTGGAAAAATAAACAGATTTTTTCTATTACATTATCTTGTTCTTAACTACTCAAATTTTCAACTCTTTGTTACCCTGCTCGTAATTCAATTCACGAGCCACACGCTCAAAATTTTGCACACATGCGCATAATGAGCAAAACCGAATCCTAATCGTAGTTTTTGAGATAATTGATAAAATGTGTTCCATAGAGTTAACATATAAAACGTTTTTGTTTCACGCGCGCTCCGTCGCGAGGCTAACCCCGCTTGCGTGGACCTAGTATCATTTTCTCTTGTTTCAATGGATACTTTAAAGTGTATTTACTCAATCATTGAATATGACTAAGTTGTATAGCAGATGTAAATCTAGATAAAACGTAAGTAATGTAAGTTAGACAACTGAAAACTTTTGAAGAGTACCTCACCTTTAAAAAATGTTCAAGTCCCTATTTTCGCATATAATTAAATATATATGTCTACTCGCTTGACCTACTAAAACTTTGTATAAAGATATAACTTGAGAAGGGCTTAAACAAAACGAAACGGTTCTTTTTATAAAGAATCAATAATATAACGCGACATCCATTTTACGTTAAAACTTTTGAAAACAGTAAAAATTTCCTCAAAATTTCTAATCATTTAGAATTTGACCAAAAAGACATTTCAGAGTCTTAACACCACAAAGCGTTGTTTTTACTAAAAAATAAACCGTGTAAAAACACAGTTCAATCACACCCAAAATTAATGTTTAACAAATGAATAGGATGGGTAAGACGTCAGACTACTTACTGCTAGAATTAAATAAATATTTTGTATAATTACCTCTTCATGATTATATAAATATTATTATTTTCATTGACTTCAATACATGAAGTAAATGAACAGTGCTATGATGGCAAGACCCAGGACGCCGTAGATGATGTAATCCAGATAGAAGACGCACCAGAAACATGTTTTCGACTCTGAACCATCGCTCTCCATGTTCATTATCACGCTCATTAATAATTTTATATTATAAACTCTAATCCAATAAAACTATTTTATTATTAGACATAATATAGTTTTGATCTTAACTCGAAGCCAGTTTCAGAATACATTAGCAATAGTTCAATTATCACAAGAAGTAATTATCAAGTATATTTTTATTGTGTATTTTTATCTCTCCAAAACTAATTAATATTATTGATATAGTATAATTATCTAATTAAAAATATGTGGGTTGTTTCCTTTTCCCGTGAACATATTGCAGAATATTCAAAACGTTGGGATAAAATAAAAACGATCAATAAAATTAAAATAGCTTTTATACAAATTACTTTATAATATATTAATACGACATTGCGTTTAGTCGACTGTTTTATTTTGTTTATAAAATATTGTTAAATTATATTATAACTTGCAAACCTTTTGAATCTCCCCTTGTAGTTCAGAGAATATACATATTGATGTACAGAATTTAGAAGTAGAAATTAGATAATAATCAATTATCTTTTGATCTAATAAGTAAAGTAAGATAATGTTCTAGTGTTAAATGAACGATCATGATATTTGCAGATATAATTATACAAATGAAGTGCTAAAAACTAAAACATGCAACTTTTGTAAATTTGTATGCTTTTAATTAAAGACTAGTTTTATTTCTTGGATTTTTAGAACAATTTTTTTTTAATATATACTCGTTATTAAATAAAAAAACTTGAATCAAACCAAATGACTTTTATTTTTTGATCGATTATTAAAGATCAAAAAAACATTATTTCAATGTCATCGTGATAAAGCAATTAAAACTGTACCTACAGACGTAAATAACAACATTATATAATTTTCCTCTTTCCTCACTATTGAGAAATACAATTAATTCAATAACTTGACTTATAATTTTTCTTGTTATTGAAAATAAACATTGTGAAAGATTTAATAAGCCTAAACTCAACTGCCGTTTTGTTCGTTTTATACCAAAAGTTTCACGTTTTTTAAATCAAATTTTGTTGCAAATTAAGACATTGATAAAAAATATAGATTTATCTTTACAAAGAGCACACGCAATAGAAACACGATTAAGATATATTTTTAGCAGATCAATTAAAATAAGTAATTATTATAATGAAGACTCTAACGCGTAACTGAGCGGTTACTGAGCGATCACTGAGCGGTCACTGAGCAGTCACTGAGCGGTCACTGAGCAGTCGCTACACACGAACTGACACTTTACATTTAACTCTGATCTACTTCAATAACAGGAAACACCAGTATAAATTATCGAGAGGATAATTAGCATTTTAATCTTTTTAGTATTCATACGAACTTCACTCTCAAATCTATTCTAACTTTATTTATTAATCTTCGAAGTGTTTAATTGAATTTGAGGTAGAAATTTATAAAATTTCTACAGTGGATTAAATTTACCTAACTCTAGATAGAGACTAGAATTTTTATATATTGTATGTGTTCAAAGTTTCCAAAAAAAACTCATTTTGGGGTATTTTGATTTCTTCTTACGAAGTAGTGAAATTTCTCTATATCTAACTGTCTATTAACATTAAAAATTAATTAAAACATTTTTATAATAACACTGGCACACAAAAAAAGTTCTGTATCAGAAACTTGACGTACCTACAGGAAATTTTTTAATGTCCTATAACGAATCTGAAGTCAGAATTTTCCCATCACCCTTAGATTTTGCCCCAACTACGCCAGCCACTCTTAGAATCGCCGCGGAGGGCGAATATTTTCATTTGTGTAAAATTTAGAAATAAAAGTGTTTATAATTTGTTTTTTTAAAGTGCTGAATACGAATCTCAAGTAAGAATTTACCTATCACCCTTTTTTTACCCCAGCTACCCCAGCCACCCAATAAGCCGCTCCAGAGTTCGAATATATTACTTTGTGGAAAGTAAAATATACAAATTATGTAAGCTATAAATTACATTGAAATATAAAAAATATAAGGATAATGGGGAAATTCTGACTTCAGATTCATATTTAACACTCCAAAAAACATAACATAGACACTTTTTTTTAATTTTGCACAATTTTAAATATTCGTCCTCTGGGGCGGCTTAGAAAGGGGCTGGGGAAGTTGAGGAAAAATCTAAGGGTGATGGGTAAATTTTGACTTCTGAATCGTTTTAGGACATCAAAGAACTTACCTATAGGTAGGTCAGTTTTTCTTTTATTGTAAGACAGTGTAATTAATCATTAGCATTTGAATTAAAATGTTCCAGGAATAGTTCCGAAACTATATACTATATACACATATGCGCATAATGAACAAAACTCATTCTGGATTGAAAATCAGCCGAATCGTAATTGTAGTTTTCGAGATAATTGATAAAATGTGTCCCATATAGAACGTTTTTGTTTCGCGGGCGCTGAGTCACGAGGCTAACCCCACTTGCGTGGATCTATACTAAATCATAAGTATTCTTATTTAATTAAAGTATGTCTTAAAAATGTTACTAAGCAAAAAAACCTTAACGAAACTATTAAAGGCATTTCGTACAATTCTAGTGTAGTAAACAATTTTAAGCATTGAGTTTTCAAACTGTCATTAGTTGTATTATAATATGAAGTCACAAAACACAAGTATATGTGTTTTGTAACGAGGCTCCATAAAATAACATGATTATTATAACGAGGTGATCCAAAGATGACAATTCTTGAATGTGCTATTTTTATACAGTCGTTTGTTAAATCATTGTAACATTATTCAATATTTACGTTACGTTATTATATTAGAAAACAATACAGTATCGAAATTTTAAGAAGTACACATATATATATAGTATAACTAAGGTTTGCAATATTTTCTTCATCATATATTATATAATCATATGACAATATAATTACTTGCAAAAAAAAAAAAGATAATATATAAATATAATATACACTTGCGTTAGCACGCGGTTTCGATTACCTTTAAAATGTTATAAAACAAACACACCAACAATTGGTTATTTTATAATAGATATATAAATAAGATGATAATATGAGTACAAATCACGAACGCTTTTCGCATGCAAATGAGTCCCTCACTCAGACAATGTGAACTATTCTTTATTAATGCTAATTAGTCCCGTGTGTACTCTGCTTTATGTGTAATGAAATTATTTTACTATTCATATAAATATATCATAAGTTTCATTGTTTTTTTTGAAATATTGAACCGTTTAAAATATTAGTATATATATTTATTTGCACTATCTATTGATATCGATGTTGCTTCTACGCTTCTGTATGTATATCTGTCTGTCTGTATGATTTTTATAAATATATAATTAAAAAAATTGATTTGAAGGTCAAATATATACATATACATAAGACCTTTTTTATAATAAAGAGACATTTAATAAAATGTTAAAGTGCTATACATAATGACATACATTAAATATATTTAAATTTATTTCTAGTCAAAATAAAATATTACAATGTATTTATAGTTTTAAAGTTTTTTCAGCTTTTATTTTACGTGTGCAGGCACGTGGAGTTATCGTTTGATTTTATAAAGTTTTATTTAGATGTAGATATCATAGATATATTTATTTGTTTGAGTTTAGGAGGAAGCACACGAAGTCGCTGGTAATAGCTAGCTATAAATATTAAAACGTTTATGCTCTAATCATCAACAAAACCATTATCCAATAATCCTATAGAAAGAATTTATTTATCTATGTTAATTTACCAGTTATCAATATTATAGATTTGATGCATTAATTTTAATTGTAATTTAAAGAATTATTAAAACAAAATACATAGAATTAATAATTAAACTGTAATAAATTTCTTTAATTGTAGATTAAAACCTAGAAAAATAATATGTATCACTTATTTATAGTTTATCTTTATAATATTACCAATAATATCAACAATATTTTCACACAACAAAATAAAACTTTTATTTTATAATGTTATAATAAATTGAGGATTAAAAAAATATATAAAAATATTATAAAATTGTTTATAAAAAGTAAACAAATATAAAATTTTAAATTATATTTTTATATAGGGGTATAGTATTATTTAAAAAATACGAACCTTAGTAAACTTCACAAAAATCACTTGTACCAGTTTATTTTACTTCACTAAGATGCGCAGGAGTGGATCGCGCGCCAGCAACTGCGATATCTATACTCATTATACTGATTTGCACTTCTTACTTCATTGTTTGGTAACTTTAAATATTTTTTACCTATCAATACTTATACGCCAATTTTATATAAATGATTATTTTACAATTAACAATATATTTTTTTATATCAATTTATTCATTTTTTTTCATTTGCTTTCTACTGTCAAAAAACGATTATTTTTTAATTGCCGTTTTGTAAGTAAATTAAAGATAAAATGAATAAATTAACTGCTTATCAATATAATATTTTGAATTCTGACTTTAAGATAGAATACGAGTTTCAAATAAGGCAGAGTCACAGGTAAGAAGTGACTTAGAGTCGTACTTTCAATTTTATCTTCATTTATTAATTTTATTTAAAATCAAACCAATAATAATAAGACATACGTTTTATGCGTAATTTTAAATAAATATTCGATCTTGGACATTATCTCTTATCGTTAGATTATTTCGGCAAATACTGTATAGCTTTGTTATCTCATATTTCTTAAGCAAGCAATGTAAGAGAACAAGGACATTACATGTTAATAGCTTTGATGAAATAGCCGGAGCCTAACATTACTCTCCTTCTTCTTCTCTTCTCTTTCATTCCTTTCTATTCCCTACTGTTACTTCTTTTAATTGACTACTAATTACTTATGCTTAGCATCGCATGTGATGTCTGTTGGCGTTTGCATTCTAAAAATATTAAGAAGATAAATATTAATTAATAATAATTTGTATGGTTTGTTTTGTATGCACCAATTGTCTCTAATCTAATCTTAGCTATATTATCTGGACCGACATTCAGAAATTCATGTCAAGTATCCACTCTCTGGCCGATATGGTCAATCTGATATTAAAAGATATTTCTAAACTTCCTATTTTATGGAATACCTCGTAATGCTGGTTGTATCATAACATCTACATAGTTATTGAAAATTGTAACTATATATTTGTTCTTTATTGTACACCAATAAAAGATTAAATTTACAAAAAAAAAGGATTAAAAAGAAAAACAAAGTACAATTGGCAGCCTTATCGCCTTAGACGACATCTTCCAGGCAACCATACAATTATAGGATAATTCCATTAGATGGAAGGGGGTGTAAAGTTATAAATTAGCAATAGGCATACACGCAAATAATTACACTTTAATACGTATAAATATACATATATACTTTATACTATAAATATATACAATAAACTAAACAATATTTGAAATTATAAATTACGCTTATATTATGTAAATATGTTGATTATAAACTATTTTGTTATAAACGGTCTAGACGGTTAATTTTATAATTTTCGTAATGTCGGTAATGTCTGGTCTGGAAGGATGCTCTAATATGCGTAGATTTCCGCGAGATAACGTTACGTAAGGGTATGTTGCGATAGCAGAAAATTTACAGTCTATTTGCAGTATTTTCTTTAATAAAAACAATTGTTAAATATCTATTTAAAATGTACTTTATAAGAATATATTATATACATAACTATATAATTAGTGTAGAGAAATAAGTGTTTAAAACCAACGAAGTAGACAATGAACTGATACCATTAGCGACTTACATAAAAATGGTCAAATTTAATATTTTTCTAATTCTTTACGTTCCGAAGTATTTAGTGTGTAAGAAGCCTTAACTGGAACCACGTGACCGAGAACTTCATTATAGAATATTAGCTGACCTTATTATGAAATGTAGATCTTCCTAAGCATAGTGTTTAGTTGCTTGGCGATATCAATTCCACTCTTTTTAATCTTTTTACAGAAAAACACAAAAAAGAATTACAACCAAACTAAAAATGAAAAGATTTGTAAAAATTTTGATTGGTGGTGTATGGTTTAACTGAAGTTAGGGAAGGAGGGTGCAAATGAAATTACTGGAAACAAGTAGTTTTAAAAGTATATTTTTAATTAGGTATATATTTGTAATCTTCTAGATGTAAACATTTTCACACCTAGAACTATTTAAATTTTCTTCCTTTTCTTAAATATTTTTTGTTGTGAAGGATGCTAAATAATCTTAAAAAAATAAACAAAGAAGCAAATATTATTTTCTTATAATTGATACCGAATTTATTACTAAATTACCAAATGGGTGAGGTTATTCGAAGTTATACGCAAGGTCTCTACGTGATGATCGAATTAGTATGCTCTGTTAGTTGATCATGTGAGAAAAACACACACACTCATACACAACCTAAACACACATTCATGTAGCGATAATATATAAAAGTTCTACCTTAGCCGTACTACTTCCGTAACTTTTTTTTAATTTTTTGTTTTGATAAAATACTAATGTATTAGTTTTTTTTGTGTCAACTTCAGTATTCTATAATTACTATTATCGTTAGTAGTACTTACGTTAAATATTTAGGGATTTGTCTAGTTACGAACTCGTCCACCATGCTGTGAACTCATGAATAAGGACCCTGGACGGGTCCAAGAGTAGTCGGGCACATTCATATACAATTAACGTGATTACAACCGGATGTCAATAAATAATATATACATAGATGTGTAAGGTCAGCATATCTGTAAAAAAATTACCAGCTTTGTTTAAAAAAAATACCTATTTACCAGTGTTTTTCTATATATATTTTTTGCAATAGTGAAGAAATATTAATTTAATAGTATGTTGGACATTTGAAATGTTTGTTTTTTGTTTTTTTTTATTAATTGACATTGTTTAATATTTGAATATTTAATTCTTAATCTTTCACATGTAAATTGTTGATGAAACTTATATTTTCTAATATTAAATTTATCATCCTACTTGAATCTACAATGTCCATAATTATTATTATAGTTAATTTTATAAATAACCCACCTATAGAAAACAGCACAAAGCCGCCCACGAACTCTTACAACATCCGTAAACTCACAAAAGTATACGCCTTTTTTAAAGGAACCCACGTCGTATCGATCACACATCACGATCACATCACGATCGTATAGACACAGCCGACTGAAGATCATTCCACATCTTTTTGGTACGTGGAAGAAAGGTCCTTGAAAACCGCAAAATGCCCTAGTCTGGTAATGTAAGAAGTCTGCACAGATCAATATCTGATTGTCGAAATATTAGGCATACCTAGCCTGGGCTGAAGTTCGTCAACTTAAAGCCATAGATGTTCGCGACAAGAAGAGAATTTTTAACAAGGCTGCCAAGTCCTGCAAGAAGGTGTAAAAGAAGACTCTTTTTGACCACACTGGCCATAAAGGGACCAAATTGGCTTCGTACCCATCGGGTAGCAAAACGTTTTGGTCCCTAGCTATGGAGGTCGAGGTAAAATTCTGCCGTCCCTCCACTGCAGTAACCAGATGGGTCACTGGCTCAGTCTGCTAAAGAGAAAGTAAAATTTATATGCATCTCTATTTGCAGAATCGTTTAAATGCTGGTAGCGCAATACCTTCAGTTCTACCTTGCAGTTCGGTAGCAATGCTGGAAATCCGAATTCGTCAGAGGTTTTGAAAACGCTTCGCAATCTGAACGTGAACAAAGCCAGCGGTTCTAATGATATTCCTGCAATTGTTTTGAAGACATGAGCGCCCCAGTTGTCTCTCATACTTACACGTCTATTTAGGCTCTCTCTTAAGACTGGAAAAGTGCCTGATGCCTTGCTCGTCTGATCGAATAGTTATAAATGCCAGTGTTCCTCAAGGGTCAATGCTCTCCCCAACTCCCTTCTTGCTCTATAATAACGATCTGCTTAAACCCGGTAACTTTGCGTATGCAGATGATGGCACAGTTGTGGAGAGCTATATATCAAACACACGAGCGAGTGCGGCTAAAATCCAGTAATTCATATAGACCGTGGTCGAGCGCACGAACCTTTCCCTCCAGGCAGTCTTCGAATGGGCGATGCCAACCTGGTTAGGTTAAATGCAGCTAAGACTCAGGCGTGTCTGTTCTCTACCTAAAAGAAGCCACTCATATATATATATTTTTTTCAAGTACAAAAACGTAACTAAAGATTCACGATCAGAGAGAACGTGTGTAGAATTATTTAACAGGAATTGTATTAGAATATAAGTCACTGGAGTTATTAATGCAAGCATAAAGCTTGATTAATTAAACTCTCAAAATACTTTCAGGGTACTAACATGAAGTAAACACACGGAACAGGTCTCATCACTGACAGAACTGAGGAGTCTGCTGAGTAGTATTGTCTTAGTTAATTCTTTTATTACCACAAATTAACTTTAAAATCTAAATATCAGGGAAAGCGGGAAATACTACTCCTTTGCTCCGGCTCCGCTCGCAGACAATAAATTCGTATTTTTTGTATCCAACTCTATTTCTGAATGGTTTTTAAATTTAAAATAAACTTTGTTAATTATTTATAAAAATCAATTAATTATTAAGGTAATGACAGAAACACATTAGAGTACAATAATTTTATTTAAGTGAAACCTATACGTAGTGATAGTTTACATGTCCCACCATACCTACTGCGTCGGAATGTATGATACCAACGTCAAGGCACCTTCACACTCAAGAACCTTCAAATTTATTAAAATGTATTTATACTTCTCTAAAACGAAAAATTTGTGAACCGTTGACTTTCAAGTAAAATAATAATTAAAAAAAAAACTATCTAGAACGAAAGAGGTTATACGGTCGCTTGATTTTTGTTATAAAAAATTTAAACTTTATTATAATTAATATTTTCGACAATTTTATTATTTATGTAATTTAGTAAGTCAGTGTGAAGGTACCCTTACAGTACATTATTTCATATAAATATATAATTTTATTGCTTTATGCGTTCATGATATTAGGATTTAATTCGGAACATTAAATCGATAACAAGCACACTAACAGATATACAAGCGAGGGATAAACATTGGGACCTCATAATATATAGATACATGGAGAACAGATTATAAACTACGGAAAAGAGGTCCTAATGCTTTCCGCCATCTTGTCTCGGATTCAACAATGGATATATTTTATATATGTGATATCTAACAATTTGCGGACCTTTAAGGCGTATTGCACACGATGCATTCAAACATACTGTGATTATAAAATAATTTCAAAATGGCCACCGATATAGTTAACATAAAATAACTAAGTACACGTCATCTTATAACTATGTATAAATGAACTATTCTACAAACAATAATACAAACTCATATATATATCGAAACTTAAATACTGCAGCCTGGATATGTGACACAAACAAACACACAGGTTTGTTTTAACAATAAACATACATATAAAATTGATACAAAAATAATTTAAAAAGTCATTTTTGTATTTTAAATGAGTAGAATATGTAATAAAGAAACCTAATATGTTTATATTACACCATGGCACCAGCTAATAACAATAGAAACAATATTATAAAATACTGTTAACCAATTCTAATAATAAACGGAATACTTCTTCTTTGCCCACAACATTCACATATAAAGAGGTAAAATTTGATTTTATGTTCAGAGAGAGACTTTTCAAATATGCCTTTTTTATTTTACCAATTTCATTTTTCAATAATCACAATAAATGTAATATGAATTAAATTAAATCTATACATCTTTATAAAATAAAACAGTCGGCGACACCTTATATCTAAATATAATATCTCACCAAAACGTTTTTATGTTAAAAAAGAAAAGTTATAAAAATAAATATCATTACAAAATGAACAAATGGAGATAAAGTGTACTTTATAAAGCGTGTTGTTTTTTATCTCACAGATAAAAATATATTGTTTTAGATATTCTATTTTATATAATAATATAAATAATAATAATAGTAATAGCCGGGCACGGTGAGGAACGCAGGAGAAACTATATATACATATATTCTTACTATATCTTAAACTAAACACTTGTATAAAAAAAAAGTTTGTAACGTGGAACAGAGACGCGAGATATAGCTAGGTTATAAAAATCAAGAGTGCATTAAAATTGTCTAAATAAAATATATTTTATTACATAATAAGATCTATTAAATAAGAGATTTTTAAATATCGATGTGTTTTCTAATTGACACTAACGACAGATAAGGTCATGGTATTAATTATTAGAGAAAATACTATAAAATAATAGGTTTAATATCTATTATTAATTAAAGAAAATGTTATTTATACATAAATTTTTTATACATCTTATAAATCATAATTTGAACTAAACATTTTTTTTATGTGAAACAGAAGCTAAGTTGCCAAAATGATTCTTCAAAATTAATTAAACAATTTACATATACAAAAAAATATTTACCTAAAAAAATTTACTGTACAGGCTGTTCATATTATATCAAATATGTTAAACAATATTGAAATACTTAAAAACAAACATTTTCATATAAATTAATGTTTAAAGTGTAAGTCGAGGAAGCATGGTTCTCACACAAAAACTGTACACAGGCAGTATATATAAAGATCCAAGTTTTATTGAACGACTATATCTTATCTACTAAATTGATGTTTCGACTAAATTGTTATTTAACCTAATGAATGGTTTTATTTAATGATATATTTTGTCACAATAGATATTAAATTAAAATTTTCCATACAAAATATACAGAGTGGAATAAATATTACATAAAATTATAATACACAGGTATATTAACTTATTTAATAAGTGGTAATACCAGAATAGTAAAATTATTTTAATACATCTTTAGAGTAATTTTTTTTTATTTATTGTTAGATAAATTTGTTAAAATTTATGTGGTTTTCTTATGTAGAAAAAAAAACTTTAGACAGGAAATCATGGAAGAAAGTGTTGGATAAATATTTAAAACAAAATGAAAACAGAGATACTGAATAGACTTAGCTCAATACAACAAGACCAACATATTTATTATTATTATTATACTATTGTCCATTCAAAACAAACCAGTGTGTATAAATAATCTAGAAACGTTTAGAAGTTCGAAGTTAATTTATTTCTATGTTGTTTCATCCACCTGTATATATTGAACGAATAATTAAAATGCCTTTAAATTTTTTATTCCTCTCTTTACACTTTCACTGAGACTTCACGTCTTATTTTTAGAATAAGAAGATTGCTGCTCGCCCACGACAGGCCCACACAAAATATAATACTGTGGTCTCACACATGGTGTGTTGTTTTTCCAATGACTTGAGTACGGAATAACAGACACAAGTATGATTTTTAAACAAGAGCACGCTCGACATATAACATTATTTTAAGTAAATAATAAAAATAATTTGATTTCATTAAATCATCTATGTATTCTTTATAGCATTTTGGCAGATATAGATTTGAATTTTGTCTTGCAATTTTAATTCGCAATATCTAACGGAACAAGCAATGAGACAATGTAATTTAGGGCAGTAATAGAGGAGTTTTAAGAATTAGTGGAATGGAGGGGCTCGAGTGGGGGTAGAGGCGCTCGCTTATACCTTGTACGCTGTAGAATGGTGCGGGTGACACTGTCAGTAACGTTTCGTTTCTCTCTTGAGAGTTGACGCGATTTAAAAATTATATTTTAGTAATTTAGTTATACCACAATAGTAACATATAATAACTTTTGTAAATTAAATTAAGTGCAATCAGAATGTTTTAGTCTACAAATTAAATTTAGTGAGGAAATGTAGTGCTACGGTGGATAGTCGATGTTTTTTTATAATTAAAAAGTATATTGTACAAAAATAGTTCAATTTTGGTTGTTAAAGATTTTATAATTATTTTATTGATACAATAGAACATATATAGGGTATTCATTCTTAAAAGGTTGCTAAAAAAATACATTTTATTCACTCATATAAGAGTCAGTGCTAGTAATCGTACTGGTAGTATCGCACGGGTAAACAAAATACCCGCCGCGCTGATGCTCCGTGGAGCAAAAAAAAATCCTTAGCCCTATTTTAATTATTTTATAAAAGTAAAGACTAGTTCATACAAGGAGTTACACTGCTCAACTGAATAGCACATTAATTTATGCTATGAGTATCGTAATCGAAAGAAATGAAATGCATAACGTCCATCCCTATTCATGTGGTACTGACAGACGTCACCCGCGCCATGTACAGCGCACAAAGTATAATGTCATACTAATTGGAAACTTCTTCCTTTCGTAGCAAGGAAAGAACGTTCAGATCATTTTGAATGAAATAGAAATCGTTTATGGGGAAGACTGCCTCACTAATATTTAAGTGACATAATCTTTTTGAACATTGTCGAGGCCCCTTCCCTCCGAGGAGATCAGTTGAGACCAAATACGACATCGTCGAAAAAAGTGGAAAAAATGTACTGGAGGACTCCTGTTTGAAGAAAAAACAATCAGTAAGATTAGTTGGGAGTATCTGATACCACCATTTTGCGAATCCTTCATGACCCTCTGAGTGTGACAAAAATCAGCATAAAATGTGTTCCAAGCAAACTCACGCCGCTTTAGAAACAGCAGCGCGTCGATGTGAAAACATTTTTTGGAGTTGTGTGAAGACGAATCCTTAGATTTGGATGCGGATTTTTACTAGTACATAGGCTCATAATTTTGACACTGAGACCAGACACAAGAGTTCCCTTTTTTTGTCAAAGCACCGCCACAACCGGCAAAGAAATTCAGAGTGGGAATCAGCTAGAAAAATGATGGCTACTGTGTTTCGGGATTGTGAGGAAATAGTATTGATTGATTACTAAGAATAGCGAACGAATAAAACCGGAGTATATTACACAACAATAGTAGAAAAATCAAAAGAGGTCATCGTGGTAAAACGTCGAAGAAAAAATTACCAAGGATTGTTCTCGCAAGACAACGTCCCGGTATACAATTTAGACTTAAGGGGAAGGAAATTTTCCGAAGACAATAGAGTAAGGGAGACAATCTTTGCTTTTTATGAGGCAAAAATATATTTTTAATGTGGTATGAAAAATTCATAGATATGATAAAGATATTCAACTTACAAATTATTATATTGAAGAGAAAATAAATTTATTGTTTCATTTTATTTAATAATCTTCCATTCCACGAACTTTTGGATTGCTGTTAAATAAATTTAACACACCAATGTGAGGCGCCTCGGTATTAGTGTTGTCTTTGAGGGCGGCTCTAGACAGCGGCTAAGGAATTTTTGTTTTAGAGTTGTGTTAGAGCAGTCAACGTGTAAAGAAACATTCACTCATATGAGAGCTTCAGCAATGAATTCTTGAAAATATTAGACGTATATTAATTTACTGTTAGTGTAAAAAGACAAAATTATCAAATATATTACAGATACGGATATACATCGCTACTTGGAGTTAAGGAATTACATTTATATTTAAGCACAAGTTAAAAAAATCATTTGACGGCTTCTGTAGTACAATAATAAAATACATAATCAACACCAGATGAAATAAAAAATTAAGTCGATTTTATAATACCACAGAAGAAGTCAAAATTATATAAAAAATTGTCTAAGTCCACTTAACCAAAAGGATTAAACGGGAACCGCTCTTATTCTATTATAATAAAGATCAAATTAGCTTACTTAATTAGGATTACAAAATTGCGATTAGATACTGATAATGTATAAAAATAGTAAGTACTAAGGAGCCAGTTTCATTCATAAACATATTTCCACGTTTTGTATAAACTTCCGTTTTCCAATATTTTAATGTAAATCAAGTAATTGTTAAACATTTTCTCTCATCAATCTATCAATATCAATTGTTTTAATAACATAATATCCAATGTTAATAAAATATCCCACACGAAACCAATAAAACCTAAAACCTATCACAGTGCTCCCGGCAACCCCGACACAATAAATCGTCTATCCCGGTAATAACTAACAAAAAAATCACATATATACTAGATAGGATAACGGCCGCCATATTCAATACATTGCCACTAGTTCTGTGCGAACTTAATAAATACCTCAAAGCGGCTCACACGACGTCGTACCGCTTTTAAACTAGACGCTTGCTATTATTCCCCGGTGTCCACCCAGCTCGCCTCTTCCGCTATTCGATCCAAGCAATTAATCAGGAATTGGTACTGGAAAGATTGAAAACGTACGTTAAGTTTAAACATTTAATCCATCGGCAAATGAACAATGCGTGTACGTGTTGCGTACATGTGTGCGTACGTGTACGTGGTGCATGCGTATGTGTGTACGTACACGTGGTGCGTGTTGCGTAGTGCGTGCAAGTTGTATGCGTGTACGTGGAGCGTGTGTACGTAGTGCTTGCATGAATGTATTCGTGTACGTGGTACGTGCGTGTATGTGTGTGCATTTACATGGTGCGTGTGTGTGCGTGAACGTGATGCATGCATGTGTTTGGGCATATTCTTGTTGCTTGCGTACACGCACACACGCGTGGACGAGGTGCTCGTGTGTGTACTGACGTAGGGCGAGTGCAGGGCGAGCGCCTGCGGCGGGCGGTCGCGGCGGCGGTAGAGCAGGCGGGCGGCGGCGGCGTCGTCGTCGGCGCGCCACTCGCGCAGGTCGGCCCAGGGCACGCTGAGCGCGGCGGCGGCTGCGGTGGCGGGGTCCCCGGGCGCGTCGCTGCAGGGCGCCAGCTTGAGGCCGGCCCAGCCCACGGCGAGCGCCAGCGCGGGCTGCGCGCGGCAGTCGGTCCTGGCGGGCGGGAAGGCGACGTCCCCGTAGCCGGGCAGGCCGCGCGCCAGCGACAGGTAGTCCGCAGCGCGACGCACGTCCTGCAGCGCCTTCAGCTGGTACAGGCGCGCGCCCGCCACGCACACGCCGCGGTTCACGTCCTCCACCGCCTGCGAGCGGAGCGGCCCTTTAGTACACGGGTGGGTCTCCGGACGCCGATGCTCCGGGGAGGTATCGTTACCTGCCAAAATATGTAGAGCGCGGCGGTGCTGTCTCGCAGCGCGGCGCGCTCGCTCTGCGGCCGGAACAGCCACTTGCGTATGCACAGGCAGCTGGACGACGCCGTCGAGTAGTTCTGGATGTACAGCGAGTGGGGACACTCGTTGGGCTGCAGCTTGCGCTCTGGGGACGCGTTTTAGGAGTGTAGGACGACATCGTGCAAAATTCTCTACGGTTTTGTCGGGGCCGAATCCGGGAGTTTCAGTGTACCCTCGGCCGCCTTTCGAGTTAAGCCGTCGACCCGTCAAATCATATTTGGTTTTTCTACGATACTCATAAGGTTTTTGAACATACAAAAAAATTAATGTATATAATTAAATAGTTAACACTAACCAAAATTATACTCTACGATTTCGAAGAGATAAAAGTACTTCTGAACCGCCTCGGACAGTCCTATCTTATCGCACACGATGCGGTAGACGTCGTCCGCGTTGGTCGACTTCAGCACGGACACCGTCACCACCTCCTTATCCGGGAGAAGAACTTTCAGGTCGACGGGTGAGGGGTTCGAAGAGTCGTCGGAATCGGTCAAAAATTCCTGAACGGCGTCAGATTCCGCTATCACCCGAACTGCGCAGACCTGTAATATAATTTTATGTGATCGATTACATTTAAATGATTTCATTTCAAACTTAACTACGTTTGGAAACAATTTTTTTTAATTCTATATCATGTTCTAAACCATTTGTGTTGGATTCATTTATATAACATGAACCTTAAATTTGCCCCACATAAAAGCAAGCTTTATTCTCGTTCTTTCACTGTTCAAGCAATAAGACTTTGGAATGGATTACCTGACATTATACATAATTCTAAATCCCTTTCAATAAAAACGAGTTAAAGAGTGCTACCTGTCTTATGTAAATAAATATGTATATATATATATATATATATATATATATATGGATATCGTTTTAGGCGTATTGAAAATTTATTTATTTCGTATATTTTATAAATTTTAAATATTAATATTGATTGTAATTGTTTTATTTATCGTCTGTTTTATCTTGTTTTTTTTTGGTTTATTGCACACATACACTGACTCTCATTTACAACTCTCCTTTCACAGGTCTGCTGGAAGAAATTTCAATATGAAATAAGCAGTGCCTTTGTACGAATTACTCTTTGTGTTTTTATACTTATTTATGTTCCGTGTGTACATAAATTAATAAATAAATAACATTTTTGTATATGTGGTCGATGTTACTATTTCGATAAGTGTACCTTTTCTAAATACTGCTCGAGGCCTCTCCGTCTGCCGTCCAGCTGCTGTTCGCTCAATGTAAACGGCCACTTGCCTGGCAGTTTTGGGAAATTGAAACCTGTCGAGAATTTTTTTAATAAATTATCGTTTCGAAATATGACTAACCATGTGTTCATAATGAATTTCATCATTTTTAACATTATGTCAAAGAAACATCACAAAGTATGTAAACTAAACAAGATTCCCAAAGGATGAACATTAAGCATGATTACCGAGGAACTCCTTCCGCAGCTGCTGGTGGAGAGCTGCGAACTCCCTGTAGCGCCTGCTGCAGAGGTGGCGACCCGCCATGTGCACGTTGAAGGCAACGTAGGAGCGCCCCGTGTTGCGCTCCATCACCACACGGTAGTCGGGGACGGACACGGGAAGTGAACGCTTGTCCGTGTAATCGTACCGCTGGTACACGGTCGCGCGGGAATTGGCCGCGCCGCCTATCACTCCGATGGGGGCGGATTCGTCGCATGGCTCTAATCGTTCCGCTTCCTGGAATTTTCATTATTCTTTACTCAATACTCCAGTTGGGGGTGAAATATGCGTTTATTAAAATACTTTTCTATTTCCTTTCATGTATCGAGGAAAAGGGACCTCCCATATTCGCAGATAGAGAAACGTCTTACTTTGGGTGTGACCGAGATGACGGTGAGCGTGAGACAGTCGCCGCCAGATTTGATCAGATCGACTACTTGTTTATGTGTGGAACCTTCAACATTCACTCCGTTACTGTAAAAAAAAGTTTACAAACATTCATACATGATAGATGTTATTGAGCTGAGCAAAGCGAGGCTCTTTACTACTCAAACTTTCAACTCTTTGTTACCCTACTCCTCCTTCAACTTACGAGCTACACGCACGAAATTAAAACGCACGAGTTACACGCAGAATGTAAATCTGAAACCCTTGTTTGTTTTCTGTATTCTTTTAATTATAAATTCATTTTATTCATTCTTGTCTCCAACTTTGAGCAAGGATCACGTAGTTTGTAAATTAAACATAAGTATTAAATTTTAAGTTAATAAATTATAAATTTGTATTTTTTTTATATCCTCCGGTTGTGACCGACGTAATTTAGTCCTAAAAAATGTAGGTATGACAGTTTGTTGTTTTAAACGTCATAGACATGAACTCGATTCCCTCCATTTTAGGCAAGTAAAGTTTGACATGTTATAACTGCCGTATTAGATTAATAATCTCTTTCTAGAAATTGGAAATGCAAAATAAGCTCGGTAGACACTGTTTTATGTTCTTAGTTTCTATATTATTTTTTTGGCTTTATCAATAATAAATAAGTGTTAAATAAATAAATAAACAAATAAATAAAAATTATAAATATTCAATATTCTTTTTATCGCTGCATTTCCCTTGGTCGACTGGTAGAGAATGAATGTGGCATTAACTCCGCCATTGTACTTTGTGCATAAAGAAAGAAAGAAATAAATAATAATTAATAAACATTTGTGTAATAAATAATTATTCTAGCTATGAGAATGATTTGTAAAAATGATGTAGAAGGAATATTTTATCAATTATTTTAAATATAGGTCTTTTCAATATATATGTGCTAAAATTATAACGAACGTCCCTTTAGTCTGGTGGCACTGTCCAAGCCAAAGATATCTTCGATTTTCACAAGGGTCACTTTTTGGTCCGGTTCACCTTACCGTGTCAAGTTAACAATCGAAAACAACCTGGGTGTGATTTCTGACAGTTATTTCTTTTTGTAAAACCCCCCAAAGCGGCTTATTTCTCTAACCCGCGATTTTTTTTAAATATTAATTGAACTTAAATTATAATTCGCATTTAAATATATCATTTCATTACCTTTTAGCTGGTAACAAATATTGTCCCGGCCATTCTAAATCATAAATTTCAAAACCACTATTATCACAATAATAAAACCAATATTGAAAATCTCCCACACCCATTCTTTGCACTGCCATTGTTTTAACACTATAGCAATATCAAGTTTATATCTTTATGACTGCCGTTTTAACTATTTAGAGTTTTTTTTATTCACATCACTCATTCCATATTAAACACACATTATAACAACACAAAACTTAAACAAAATACAATAACACAAAACAAACACTTATCATAACATCCGATACGTCAATGGATTCATTGCAATATAAATCGATACACGTATACTTATTTTGAAATCATTACTTCATTAGAAGAATTATATTTTAAAGGTTTATTACAACGTAGTACACTGTACTGTTATCGTGGAATACGAATTTGGACCAATTATAATATATATTGTTATTTATTGATAAACATTTATGTCAGGATCATTTAAATTGAACCTTAAAATATTTTTTTTATTTCTTTTAAATGGAAGGACCATTTAAAAGAAATAAAAAAAATAACAATAATAGTAATAATAGTTTCGAAACGTGATTTCAAGGCTAAAGATGGTAAAGTTTTGGCCACAGGCCTTTTACTAAGGAGATTCCAAATATTAACAGCATTTTATAGAGTACATAAATTTTATAAAAGTCGGTTTTATGATGACATCCTCTTATGACTTAATCACGAGAGCCTTATACAAATGACAAACGCATACAATTATACAAATATACGTAAATACTATAGGACTTTTCTGTCCAACTAACTCGGGGTTCCTTTCTTATAAGCTCGGAGAGTGCAATTGCGACGTGAACCCGTTTTCTTTGGATTACTAAACAGCGCCTCATTAGTAAATAATTTTTGTATTAAAAGGTTCGTGATCCATGATTAATATTATATTATACTATTGTGTTCACGTAAAAACTATCACAATAATCGTAAAAATCAACCTGTAGTTCCGCCTATCACATTACTCTGTACTCACGTTTATTTCATAGGAATTTGTCCGACTAGTTTCAAAAATGTCGGCGACCTTTATTCTGTGAACTGAGATCACACCGGGATTCTTGAACTGAGTTCAAGCCGCGAGTCCGCCATACTCCGAGCTCACAAATACAGATGCCGGACGGTTTTGAGTATAATCGGGTAAATTCTGATAAAATGATCTTGATTACAGCCGGATAATTATTATTTATTTATATTCTTTATTGCACACCATACAGAAAAAATATATTTAAAAAAACAATATATAAAAACAAATAAAAATACATAACAACAAAAAGAAAAACAACAAAAAAAAATGATGGAGATACAAAAGGCGGTCTTATCGATGGCGATTACTTTCAGACAACCAGTGTTATGGTTGATATACATTTAAAAGTTTTATAGAGCAGTAGGTTGCGCAAATGTACGTAAATAAATAAACCTACTTAGAAATACGAATACTAAAAAATAATAATAAATAAATTATATATAATAATAATTGGAATTATGATATGGTTAAAGCAATAACATTATCAAATGTATTATACAGTGGGAGTACATAGTGAAGAGATAAGGAAGTGGGTTACTTGAGTATTGACTCTATGCAGACTCTTTAATTACCTTTGACTTGCTCTTGATACTGGCTTTGTGTAACATCCTTTGTTTAATGCAGATTATTCCTTACGTATTAGAGTTTAAACAGTGGTCTAAGTCATACAATTTGCAATGGTATATTACAGGTTGTATAAACACAGCTATTAGAACAGTAAATTGTATGAGTGCTTAGACAAAATAGTGAAGTATCTAACTTTGGTTAATGTTTAATATTTGGATGAACAATAAAAAATAAATATTTATATGCTTAGAAATAGACTAAAGTGTAATTGTAAAGGATTGTATTCAGAAGCTGTCTATTCAACGGAAAATAATAATGCTATGCCGAAAATATTTTAAATAGCATTAATGAAGAATGCTATAAATCTTTTCTAGTGAATAAAAAAATTACCAAAACTTTCAGATGTGCCAAAACTATAATTTTTGTGAAACTGTAATTGTTTATGGTTTGGTTAACTTCGCCTGTGACTCGGGTTCACCAGCTTTTTTTTTTTAAATTTGAAGAAATCAACTGTGTTTTAAATATGATTGTTTATATTGCGGTTTCTGTATCAGCCTAAAAATCTGTTTATCTTGGATACAATTTTTTTCTAGCTGTTAATATTGTGTATTATTTTTAAATTAACAAGAAATTAAGCTTTAGGAAAACAAATAATATATATATATATATATATATATATATATATATATATATATATATATATAATTTTAAATGTAATGATACTAAGATAAACATAACTATACATGTTTATAGATATTTTGTAAACATAAGAAGGATTTTTAAGTAGACTGATGTATATATTGAAAGGATCTGTTAAAATAAACAATATCCAACTGTAAGCTTATATTGCAAACAATATAGTAAGTTTGTCATCATCCTGTACAATCAAAACAAAATAACTGAAGTGATGTAGATATATTTTATAGAAGTATCTCAGTTATGTTTAACTTTTCTTTTGTCTGCTGCTTCACTTGGATGGATGGAGGATAAAACAATGATCAAACTACTTAATATCTAAACTATATCAATACCAAAAAATAGAAGGGGATGTTGTTTAGATGTGAGGTTCGGACAAACAAACCAACTTTCATTATGTAGTATTTTTTTTATTATAAATAGGCCAGTGCTTGACCACAGACTCCCTGATGGTAAGCAAGTGAGTGGTCTAAGATGGAGCGCGCTTGCCTAGACGGAACCGATTCACTCTTGACTTAAAGAGTCCCAGGTTGTAATTCTGTGGAAACAGAGATTCCGGAAGCGAATTCCACAGCTCAGTCGTACAAATGATGAATGTGGTGGAGAAAAGCTGTATATGTCTTCGCGGAATTTCCACAGTAAAGCGATAAGCATAGTGATAAGAAAGAGTATAAGTAACATATTAGTTTTTTATTTTATGTAATTGCTAGGTTCTAATCCTTATGTAGTGAAGTCATACAAATGTTAAAATGTATATTGTGACTTCAATGAGTGTTCAAGTTCATATGTAATTTAAACTATATATGTTTTGTTTAATGTAGTAGAACAATTTTATAAAGTATATTTTAAATTTAAAGTAATAGGTATTTAAAGAATTAAAATATTTTTTTATGAAAATATTATTAGAGACTTATTCTACTACCTTTTCAATGCAAATATACATATAATTAATAAGGTTATGTTTTAATACAAGAGTAATATTCATGAATATTTATATCAATATTAGAATAAGAAAATAAATAATTTATTGCAAATTATGATAAAGGTTTATGATATTTACTAAATTAATAAGAAACCATGTCTTAAAGAACTGTTTTTGCGAAAGTATAATATAACTTACAACTAGTAAAGTCAAATATTTATATTACTCAATACATTTATTATGTAGGTTTACTTAATAGGAATCTAACTGTTACAGTTTCTCAATACATTTCGTAAAACAGGTTTCCATGACTCATAAGTCTAAGCCAATAAAGACTGAAATATAAGCATAAGAATACAATTCATCAAAGAAAAGCCACTTAGTTGCCGGCGTTGTTAAGTGGGAAAATTAAAGTAATTATGGGAATCAGCAGGGTAGGAGCAGTAAATCAAGAATTACAGGTCTCAATAATAAATAAACTCCATAACTAACTGATTCAAGTACTTACACTTCGAGGATTCTATCCCCTTTTCTAATACCAGCCTGTTCAGCTGCACCCTGCTCCAGAACAGCACTTACATGCTGCAAAGGGGCATATAATTCACCATTAATCGATCTCAGCTGTCCGCCTTCAGAAACTTGACCGCGAACGTTAAAACCAAAACCAGTCTCAGTTTTATAGATTGTAACGCGACGGGGACCATTATTAGCAACCAAGCCCTTATTATTTTTTTCGGGCCGAACAATACTGTTATTATCGGTTTCTGTCTCAGCCATTTTGGACAATTAACAATAATGAGCACAGATGACGAAATTTAGTGCCGTCAAATATGACAGATTAAAAATTATTAATATTGTACAGATGCTAAAAAGAGACATTTTTCAAACTTATTATAATTTTAGCAAAAGTTTAAAAAAAAACTAAGACACAATACCTAATTAATAATTATTTTGTTCAAAATGCATTAATTCAAAGAAGTAAAAGTACTTTACACTTTTATTTTACTTCTTAGAGTAATGCAATATAAAATGTTCAAAACTGTATCAAATATCCATACATTGTTTCGTTGTTATCTATTTTATAATAATACTTAGTAACTAACGAATCGAAATATTTTTTTTTTCTTTCTAACGGTACTAAGCACTGACATCTATTGAAATATTTATGAAATATTATTTAAAGATAAAACAGATTGGTAAGAATTACTTAAAGACGTTTGCTTCATAGATGGCAGAGGCATCGAAATTTGAAACAACGTGGTGCTTAAAAAATTCCAATATCACACATCAAAATCAGCTGTGAACATCAGTATGGCCGCTCAAATATCCACATAATAAAATTGTTTTTGCTAAAGTCATACAACAAAAATATAATAGTGCAGTTTAAGTGCTAACGGCGTATAAAAATATTGATTTATCTTCTCGAACTCAATCGGTGTTGATGTTGACTAAAAGTGTTGCGTCATGACAGAATATGCCTCTCACTGACAAACAAATACAATAAAATTGCTAACTAGAGATTACAGCAAACAGTGGTTGCATTTCTATTTCGCTCGTTTAACGTTACTGTCGGTTATATTGCTAATGTGAATAACTGGATTAGAGTTCTGAACAAATTTGACAATGAGTAGCGTTCGGCTTAGCTTTGTATCTGTGGGACGAATTGCTATTAGGAGAAATTCACAAATCACATCGGGTAAGTATTCTTTATGTTATAAGTCATCTGGCTATGCTCCAGCTTCAGACTCGTGTTTAATAACAAGACGTCATAATCTCATCTACGCTGTATTGTTTGCGCGGTATAATAATATAGAAGGGCTAATTGTACACATAAGGTTCTTTAAAGCAAGGTCAATAACATATAAATTGTATAATACTTTGACATGTGTAGATATTTAAAATGTACATTTTTATGACTGGTATATATTTTATAAATTGCTTTTCAAGTTTATAATTATTTGTTATTGTTTATGTAATTATTGTTTTAGGATTTTATATAATTTAGGAGTTACTATTAGGCCTTTTTTATTTAAATGATTTCAAAAAACCAATTAATAATTTAAATATACTTTACTTAATGTATTTATAACTTGAACAGCTGTTAAAAGGTGTCATATTGTGTATTTAAAATATTGAAACAATAAGAAAATATTTAAAAGCAATTAACACTTCTTAACAATAAGACCACTTAGAAAGTCCACTTACTTTCCAATATTAAATTGCCTTATTTTTATTTCACTATTATTTTGATTAACAGTTTTAAATTTGATAACTATTTATACATTTATCTCAGAACGTATTGATATTAATTTTTATGAATAATATTTTTTTTAATCTTAGAAAATAATTCATTTGGTTTAAAAAGTATATTTCAATTTTCATAATATAAGTACTTTAAAAGTTGAAAAAATAGTCTTAGTAGAATCTTATTAATTTTAGTTTCCTAAATTTTCTATAAATTTAATAAATGTGAAGGTGCCATAATAGTAATATTTATCTACAATTTCTTTATGATCATGATGATGCCCAGTGATGTCATGTACACAGTATACCTGCTCTAGGTTCTAATAAAAAATCATTTTAGTTCTTACATGATTGCTGAATATACAAAAGATAGATGTGATTAAAAAACATATATATATTTGTAATTAAATATCTTAATTTTTTAATAGAAAATTTCTCACAGGTAAATAATGTTTATTTATTTCTCTGGTAATTATTTTTATTTTATTTTGTAAAAAAAAAAACTATTCTATTGTCCATCTGGACCATTTTGTTACTTCTGTTTGGTATAAGTTTATAGAATTAATTAGAAAATATGAGTAATTTCAGAAATATTTCCATTGCCAGTTGGATAACATAGGTGTATAACATAATTCTAATATTGATTTATTAATTATTGTATATTTTACTTACTCATTTAGGTTTACAAATAACATCCATTATTAGTTTTGACTCAGTTTTTTAAATTATCATATAGAAATATTAGGTGCTATACTTTTTTTATAGTTATTTTTGTTATATATATTTCTTTTACATATATTAATTTATATTTAATTTATTACTTATTTTACAACTTTTAACTCATTTTACACTATATTAGAGCATGCTAGAGTTGTAGAGGGTAGAGCATTGAACTCACACTTTGTATATTAAATTAGTGATACAAATAAAATTAATAACAGATATTTCAAACTTGATTATGGGATAATACACTATAACGATTAGATTATTTTAGTAACTTGTCATCTGACTTTTATGAACATTCTCCGGTAAAGCATGAAAACAACGATGATATGTTAAATTATAAGAAGTTCTGATATGCCGTCTCGGATGTAGTAGATATGTGTATGTTCTTAAAGCACAAAAGATAATGATTTGTTGATGATATATTTAAATTTTTGATAGGTTGCTGTATTTTTTGTCAGCATTGTTTACATATTTAAGTTTAATCCTCGGGATGCATATATTTTAATGTTTATAGAGAACCATATTCTTTTTTGAAGATAATTAATTTTGATATTTGAAATGGATGTATTGATCATGACAGCGACATATACATAATCTTAAGGCATATTGATGCTTTACTGAATTAATAATTAAAATATAAAACTAACAAAGTAAGAGTATATTTTTAAATTAATCTTATTTGTTTTTTTATTAAACTTTTATTTATATTTTCTTAAAGTATTGAACAACTTGTGGTGTTAGTCGTAATAATGCTTGCCTTTGGATTGATAGGTCCCAGGTTTAATCTCACAAATTGTCATGTAATGGATATTTGAGTGATTTCTTTGTGAAAAAGAAAACCCTAAAAAACCTCATTCTTTATATTTGAAACTAGTCCTGTGCCTCATAGTGAGTCATTGAAATTTTATTATCATTTAATAATTAATATTAGGTTACAAATACTTTCTTTTATATTATTATGCTATTGTCAGTTGTCATAAATATTGACAAATGGTAATGATAACATTTTTTAATTATTTTACCTAAAATAAAGAATAATAAAAACTCCAAAATAAAATAAAAAACTATTGGATAAAATCAAATTTTTTTTTTCTTTATTACAAATACAATTTACGTATTTTTTACCGATTTTATTTATATAAGGCAGGCATGTCTACTACTACCTCACATTTATTAACCTTTTTAATTATAAACAATATTCAATGGCTAATGACCTTTTATTAATTGAATAATGAAGTTTAAAACAAAACAAATCGTATTAAATTTATTGAAAATCTTAAGTCAAAGTTTGATATCAAATATCATACCATAGTTATATTATTTTTGTCAATAGAAGCTTTGATTGAAACAATCTATGATTGACTTTAAAAAGACAATAATGCCTTTTATATATAAACTTGTATTTAGAATTCTCATTGCGTTATATAAATTATTTATCTAATATTAATAATTATAACAATCGTACTGTTTCAATGACTGTATTAATGGGGTAGTAAGCAACAATAACACAGTAAATGCTTTATATATATATATATATATATATATATATATATATATATATATATTTAGACAACACCCACTTACACCAAACAGAACACAATATAATGTATTTTATTATATCTTATGTATCAAGAAAGTGAAAGCACGTCAAGACCACTTATCAAATGTGACTGGCTACGTTTTCTTTGTAACTTAATAATTTCTAAGTGCACACTAATGTAACTTCATTTATTGGGATTCGGGTGTATGTGTGCGTCTTGATACATGTACTCACGCTAAAGTTTCAAGTTTATTAAACTTCAATTGTAGATGTCGCTACCATTTAAATATTTTATATATAAAAGGAAAAAGGGTAAACATTGATATTGGAAAGTGAATGCGTTTTATTAAACTTTCAAAACAGGTCTAAGGAAACTGCAAGTGAAGTGACTAACAGCGCCTTTTTAATATATATATATATATATACATACATATATACGTACTCTATATGTATATATATAAGCGATTTGGGTCATGATTACCTTTAGAATATTATTCATGGTCGCAATTCGTTTAAATAAATTATTTCAGACCTCTGATGCCTTCGTCTCGTATCACTACTTCATGTTAACTTTAACTGAGATTTAACTGACTACCATTACATGCAATCCTACTAATATTTTTCAAAGAGAAAGTATGAATAATAAATTTTTGTAAATGGGTTCATATCACATGTAAGAATAGTATCGATTTTGTTTGAGTTTTTGTTATTTAAACTATTCAATAGACGATGATTAAAAAATATATTTATTAATTTTTGTTAGTATGGCTGGCTGTTTATTATTATTATTAAAGGAATTAAGTAAATTCCTCCGGATTATTTTTATTGACCTCCAAGATTATAGAACCAAAATTTCGGTACGTGTTATCTGGGTCATGGGCTATCCATTTGCTGAATTAAGCCCGAATCGGTTCAGTCGTTTATGCGTGATTGAGTAATAAGGAACTTTCACATTATGAGATTATAATGAAAGTGAAACTGTACATTTTTCAGAATTAAGGTAAATAGAGAGAGTAACCGCAAATGGACCATTATTCAAAGTGGACATGCGCTGGTTTTAATGTACTTAAAAATAAAATATATTACGCCATTTCTTCAGTAATGAATAAATAGAACCTTATTTTTTGTATTTCTTCATCTTTACAACTTACAAGAACGAAGACGTTTTAAAAATATATTTTTTTTGGTTTTATGTTTTTAATCACTGACAAAATAACATTGTAGGTAGCTCCCGAACAATTAAGTTACAATCGATTTTAATAATTACAGTCTTAATAGATGATGCTGTTATCTGTTTAATGTTAATGTTCTGACGAATGACTTTATTGCCTAAAAAAAGAAATAAGAGCAAGATAGTTTTTAAACTTCTTCATGAACCTTCCTGTCATAATTATAAAGAATTATTCAAATCTATCCGGTATTTTCTAAAATTAGTTTAAAACAAACTGTTTGATGATATTAGTATAAAAATAAATAACATTGCACTATCTATGTTTAAGCCCTTAAGTACATCTTTAAGCTGCATGTGTGCACTGTATTGCGCTCACCCACACATGTTAATGATTTTCGACACTGAGCAGTGTTTTTAAAAACCTAGTACGTAGATATTAACCAGTTTTTGCTTTTGGCTTCATATGGACTCTTATGAAATATTATGTTTATTTGAACGCTGGTTGTCGATTTTCTTTATTGATTTTGGAAGTAATCGTAAAATTGTGTCTTAAGAGCCTTTAAAATACTTATATTTAAAACTCGTGTAGTCCTTATAATGTATAGATTAAAAATAGGCTTATCGAGAAAATATTATTTTTTTATTCTTTTCTTTTACTTCACATTAATTTTAAACCCATAAACTGAAATAAAAAAAATAATGTTATTTTTTTAAACGTCTTTATTCTTGTAAGTTGTAAGGATGAAGAAATACAAAAAATAATGTTTTATTAATTCATTATTGTAGAACTGGTATAATGTACTATAGTTTTTAAATTACCTATAATATATACCTCAGTACTACTACTATATAATATACACCTACCTCCCAAGTGTTACGTTGTTCAAAGAAGTATTACGTATACCATTTTTAGAACTAATAATGTTTATTTTAATTATATATAATTATCTATGTGTCTGTCATTTTTTTTATAATACTTGATACAAGTATTTAATTATGTATAATTAATTTTAAATATTTCCTCGAATTCGCTAAAAATTGCTCACATAAAATATATGAAAACTATCACATAATATATTTATAATAAAAAATAGTCATAATTTAATTACTATATATTTTATTACTTTTTTTATTTAGTATATTTTACTATTTATTCTCTCTCGGGGTATTAGGTATTTCTGAGAATGTTTTGTCCATAACTTTTATGTCCTAAATAGTTAATATTTAACGGTCTTTTAAATAATATACCTACTTGCCTTTTAAATTGAATGATACATAATAATATAATTGGTTTTCCCACAGTTCACTTTCCCTGACATAAGATTTACATTTTACATGGCCGTATTATCGTTAATGTCCCTTAATAGTGGGTTTTAATTCAGATGCATTCAAGGGACACAGGCGTCGTCGATGATTTTAATTCCCTATCATTATATTCCTTTGTGTCAGTTGTGTACTGTCGAGTAATTTAAAATATGGAACTTTACAGAAATGAAACATTTTTTTTTTGTATTTTTTTATATTGTCTAGTGCAAAGGGTTACTTGTTACATTGAATATATTTGATAATGTATTTATTTATTTAATCCTATAAGTTAAATATGTAATATTATAGGTTTTTTTTTACACTACATAACTTATATTCTTGTTTATTTATATTATTTATACATGTGATGTATAAACCGCTTACTTTGTATTATTTAATTCAAGTTATTGTGTCAAGGTGTCGTAAGACGCGACTTGCCGTTTTCGGTTTAAATTACCTATCTGTAATGCCATGCTCTGTCGTGTAAAATTTGTGGTATTATTAACAATTTTCTTCTTATAGCGGTTGTATTATATTAATTCATGATGATTCACCTTGTTTTCAATTCCTGGTTGTGATGGTTGTGTTCACATGAAACTGATCTAATACTGACTGGGTTTGGGATGAACGACTCATGAAAAAACCAGTCCTCTCTAATATTAAATATTATTAAATTTTATTACTATTGTCCAACACTGCTTCTTTTCGAAATCTTAAATGAGGGATATAGTGTATTGGTAGTAATAATAAATAATCAAAAATAATAAATGTTTAATTTCTACAATAATTGCTCATTAAATTATAATCTTAAAACACTGTAATATGACATCGACCTGGTTATAGATTATAACAAATTACAATAATGTTACCCAGGATATTTTATTTATACTGCCGAGAAAAAATATTTACGAGTGTATTAAATACTGTAAATAAAGAAAGTGCCGTGAGATTGACGAAAACAATACGAGTCAACGTCCAGCCACGGCGTGTTCTGTGACCCAGCGCGGAGATATTAAGACATTATACAAGTTACTTTATTTTAATATCATTGATCAATGGTTATGAAATATAAAGAATTTTCCACAGGGTCGGGAGTAATTTGTATTTAAAAAGATGTAGAGAGGACAGCAATTAATTATTTAACCTTTATGGATAAAAATCTTCGTTGTTAGTTTTCTTCTTATTGTTAAACATTTAAAATATGCATCTATAAGATTAGACAGAATAAAGGCAACAAAAACTTGTTAGGGATTTAACTGGGGAAGTCGTCATTTACAAAGCAAATATATCTTACAATAATTAACAACTGTCTGTAGCTAACGAAAAAAGACGAGAGTTTTTCTTCTGAGAGATACTAATGACTTGAGAAGTGCCGGCTGTGATGCCATATCCAAAGAAGCGTATTATTAATAGGGTCTGGTCGAGGCAGACACTGTACTGTATTGTGATTGTCGCTGCCAGGTGCTCAAACATTCCGCGCGCTCCGACGGTCCAGTCCGCGCGCGCTCAGCACAGGCACCGCTCTATGCAAGAGTCCGACTGAACAGCCGCCGGGACCTCCGCACGCTAAGGATGCCAACACTTCTGGTATGCTCATATAATGACTATTACACATTATTTAAAGTTTTTAAAATATTCTGCCTTGTGATATCACAATCGTTTAACACATACTTCAAGTAATTACTATTCATAGTTACATTAATCTATATTATTTGTGATCTCTCTTTTCGAGAAAATAAAATATCCTTTTAAGCCTTTTTAGTAAAAATAAAATTTAATATAAATATGATAAACATGTTTCTGATGATGATCAATTACTTTAGAATGATTTAAATTTAGTCAATAAAAAGTTAGCGATGTTTTTTCAACACATGTTCGTCGTTGAGTTATTGTTTCAAGTTCGTACATTATGTCTTCATTATTATCCAGAACAGTGCCACGATCTCACCCCAAGGTGAAAGCGACTGTCTTTAGTCATGTCGAAGGTTGCTATTTCATTGTTCATCGTATTATTAAGTTTGTACGATAAGGTCATGCTCCTATAATCGTGAATAACTTTCCCTACATGGGAGGTGTTATGTAATTTCAATGGAGTTTTAAATTTCGTCATGGGCGTCTGTTTATCAATCAGTACTTTAATAAAAACCCATACCCATATTATAAAAATTTACTAATTTTTTTATAAAAAAAATAATTTTTAGCTGGGATGTACTTCCTGGAATACGGCACAGCCGCTATGCTAACAAACCTATAGAGTGTTTGTTTTATTCATTGATTATTGATTATTGAAATATTGGAGCACTCTTTGTTTGTAGTAAAAATAAAAACATTAGATATTATAAAGAATTCAATTACCGAAGAATATCATAAAAGATTGTAATACTACAAAAGCTTTTAATAATTACACAATATTAGATGTCGTTAGTAGTGTTATAATTACGACATATAATAGGCTTAGCAACGGGAGATACGTGAGTGTTTCTAGTGAAAGTTCATTGACAACCATTTAAATAGCAATGGGCATTGATAAGACAAATGTTTTTATTTTGCGAGGTGATTGACTTGAATGATAATTTGTTTTATAATTTAAAAAATTCTTCTTGTGGTTTGTTGGGTAAGTTTTTCATAAACCTTCCAAGTTTGTTCCTAGGAGGCTGTAGTCAAGCTAAAATTTATATATTGGCTTAATAACCACAATGTAAGAAGGAGACTGTATCCGTAATTTACACAAAATATTGATTTCAACCCAACAAAATTTGGAGTTATTACTTCTAGGTACATCAGGGAGTAAGAAGGGCGGAAGCGGCGTCCTGACCTGTCCCAAATGCGGGGACCCCTGCACGCATGTCGAGACCTTCGTCAGCTCTACGCGGTTTGTAAAGTGTGACAAGTGTCATCACTTTTTCGTGGTTCTCAGTGAAGTGGACACAAAAAAGAGTATTAAAGACAATGCTGAGAACAAGTCTGGTTTCTATAGGTGAGTGTGTCCTAGGTAGTAAAAATTAGTGCTCATTCAAAAGGTATTATATTAGTATATCTTAGCAATAAAGCTTAGTACAGCTAAAATCTTAATTTAATTTATCATTGATAAAATGAGTCACATACATTAAAGTGGTATAAAAAAGTAAGCCAATTTAGTATTGAAAAACGAATGATGTACTTAACGTATAGTTAGATGCTGAATTAGGTTTTTTTTTTCGGCCCGTTTATTACCGTCATTCGTTACACACGCTCATATATATTTTTTATTGACAACAAAAAAAAAATCATGCAAGAAAAAAGAAACAAAAAATAAAAACACATAGGTAAAAGTGGCGGCCTTATCGCCTAAGGGCGATTTCTTCCAGGCAACCTTACGGAACGGACAATATTTATTTATAAAACATAGAGGCAGGTCGGACAAAGTTATAATATAGCAATAGACATACATACAAACATTAACACACTAATACATACAGATATACACATATACCCAATACAATAAATATAATCTAACAAACTAAACAATATTTTAAAATTGTTAATTAATATGTACTTAAAAAAAAACATAAATAACATTTCTATAAACCGACCTAAATATCTAAAGATAAATAATAATCCTTGACAGTTTTTTTAAATATATGTAAAGATTTTGACTTGCGAATGTGAAGGGTCAATTTATTCCATAACCTAATGACAGAGACTGTAAAGGAGTGCTTATAGAGTGTTGAGTTATAGAAAGGTAAACGACACGATGTTAAACGATACGTTTAATAATAATTTCTAAACATGTTTTAGTTCACTTTAAAATATGTTAATATGCAAAACTCTGATAAAAAGAGGTTATAGTTAATTCAAAGGTCTCCGACTAGAGCAGTGGCATTGACGCTATTCGAATGGAATGATAAATGTCCCATACATTTGACATTAGATAAAGTTATACTATCGCTTGCGTACATATATTTAAATAGAATCTAGAACTAAAGGTTGTAGATTATTATTGACCTTCACTGACAATTTAAATTAATATTTTGACGCCTAAAGTAATTAATAAAGTTATAAAGTTTTTGTTAATATTTTAGGTAAAAACAATATCTGAAAGTGTTTGCTAAAAAGATAACTTTATTTACATCCCCAGTTAATCACCTCTGAACAAGAACATGTCAATGATCTATATGTACTTGTTTAATATTTTGTGTTGACATTTATGAAAATAACTTTTACGATTTTTTGCAATTATGATATATAACTATTTTAAGTTAACATCGACCACATATAATGTTATATAGTATGTTACTTTTTTGCTTAGAAATATCTAAAATGTCAACAATCTCCCTGACCTTGAAGTATTCAAATGCCTCTAACATGTCATCCTATACATGTTATCTGAGGTTATTGCCATTTTATTGTTGTTGATCACGATTTTATAAATTTGACATTGATAATATTGTTTTGTTAATAAGTTATAAGATAAAGGATTAGGAAATGAATTTTTATTTTCGATATTAGTTTAAAGTGTTGGTTTAATTAGGTCGCGTCTCTAACACTACAATAACGATATATAAACGTTATCGAACTTAACATTGAACAAATACAAAATAATGTCTAAAATAAATAACAATACATTACAGAAAACCCCCCCCTCCCCCTAAGAAGATCTTCGAGTATCTGAATAAGCACGTGGTCGGCCAGGAGTACGCTAAGAAGGTCCTCTCGGTGGCCGTCTACAACCACTACAAGCGCATCTACAACAATGTGACGAGCGGCGCGCCCGCCGACGCGCACCACCCGCTGCACCACACGCACAGAGGTAGGACACACGCCAGTAGGACACGTCAGCAGGACACACGAGAGCAGTGTACACATTACAGTTCTTAATTGACATAAAGCTTTTGCCTGATGTATAACTGTAATGAATCTATCAATACGTAACAAAATATATTTAAAGAGTGTTTTATTTCAATAAAACTATTTTACGGATATAACTCGCGTTTATTATTACATTTTTAAATTTAAACCGACGTTTTATTTTTTTTGTGTTTTATGCAATAAAAACCGTTTTTTACAACTATTTATACAAATAGTTTAAAAACAAATGTCGTTTTCTGCGAATATCAGTTTTACCGACATGATATATAAGAAAATATCATGTCGGTTTGTTATTTCTCGATAAAAAAATCTATTTTTTTAGAAACGATTAAATAACTTATATATTTTTCATTAAACAAACTGTAATCGTCGCACTCCTCCGTCTCGGGACAAGTCACCGAATCATACAATGTTAAATATTTGTAATTTTCGTCGTCGAGCACGACGCGGGTCGCGATCGAGAAAGTGTGACAAATCGATTATATGAAAAACTGTGTCGATCCCACTTACATTTACGTAGCTCAAAAACGCCGGTCGGTTTTTGGACCGAGACGAAACTATTGAAGTTATTTTGTTTCGGATATGTAGTAGTATATTGTTTGTCTTTCTCACTGAACCGAGTCATTACTCGGTCGCTATTCCACTGCTGGCTCCGTGTCCTCAGACCTGCTGCACCTGGGGCAGGGCGGCGGCGGCGCGGGCGGCGCGGAGGTGCTGGAGCGGAACAACCACGACCTGCGCCTGGACAAGAGCAACGTGCTGCTGCTGGGGCCCACGGGCAGCGGTGAGGGACTTACTTTACAACACTATAAGTTACTACACTCCACGCGGACCCTGGACGAGTTGTCGTAGCCGGATTGACTTGTAACAGTCTATTCGCTCTAGCTCCGGAGATGAACACGTTGTACTTGGTACCACTTGGTGGCAGATCGCTGGGCTTGGTTTGATGCATCTGTCAGGACTGCAGCGGCGTACGCGGCAAGCGTACCAAGCTTGGTCTAATATTTTAGCCACAAAGGATCCGAACTCAGAATTTTAAAGAGAATATATAGTCGTGCCACCAGATTCTTCAAACGGCACATTATTAGAGCAAAGTTCAAGCATGTCGTCAAAATTGGGTATCAGTTGACAAGGTACCAAGACGCGCAAGTTATGGACGCTTTTTAAAGCCACTCTGAGTAACTTTTGACAGCCGTCTCTACCGCCATTGCAAAATGGGAATGACATACAAAAAAATACATGATGAAAGAGAAAGTTGATCTCTTGTACACTCTTTTTATCTCAAACTCGACCTTGAATGAACCAAGGAAAAACACCGCCTACCATCAAGCGGTGTCAGAGCTTAATGCCAGAAATAATTTTACGGTAAAGAGCCATTCGACGTTCTTTACTTTCCTTAGATGTTCATAAGTCGAGTAGGCCAGATAGCACTTCCCCAATGGTGCTACGAACGTGTGCCCCTGAGTTAGCTACAAGGCTAACGCTTTCATTTCGGCAATTCCGACGACAGCACTGGGGATGCTGTGTACTCCGGTTGTGCAGATCTCTCTCGGAAAAACGTCGACGAGTGCCGAAAGAAACTTGTGTCTTCTATAAAGACCTCCCTGGGTATGGTTTCAGAAGACCTAGCAATTTTGTTAATGGATCTCTCTTGCAGTCTCAACTTCCAACCCTAATACTAACCTAATAAGGCATCTCATTTGGGTTAAACTATCATAATACCGTAGTATGTTAAGGTAAGGTTTGTAGGTAACTTTATTGCCTGATGCACCATATCGATTGTAGCATTCGCGCAACTGAAAAGTTCCTTCGAAAAAAAAAGGAAATCTGAGGCCAAGGATAGGAGGACGAAAATAAGTCGCCATCTCATCCCAGTAAGCTGGCTTATATTTAATGTTTTCTAAGATTTACACGAGTACTACACATTTCAATAAAACTATTTTTCGGATATGTCTCACCGACACCATCATCTCGTCTTACCGCGAACACGTTTGCTGCAAAGCATCCGAAACGTCGGGTTAAATATAAAAATGTAATAATAAACGCGAGTTATATCCGAAAAATAGTTTTATTGAAATGGCTTATATTTTGCATACTAGCCTAATAAATTTCATCTGCATAGAAATCTGATGGATAATAAATCGACACAGATTGCTATAGACACTGATTTGAAGTTCCCAAGGAATAGGAAACCTCGAAACGTTAATTATTTGTATCGATTTTCAGCGGAAAGTCCAGGCACTTGGCTGTGTGACCATCCATATCAGACACTCTTGTCACTTGAACAACCGGCTGTGAGCTCGTTAGACAGGACCAAAAAGTAATAAAGTAATGGTATGTGGTGTGTAGGTAAAACCCTCCTGGCGCAGACGATAGCCCAGTGTCTGGACGTGCCCTTCGCCATCTGCGACTGCACCACGCTCACACAGGCGGGGTATGTGGGGGAGGACATCGAGAGCGTCATCGCAAAGCTGCTGCAGGACGCAAACTTTAAGTAAGTGGTGGACCTTATAGGGGTGGGGGGGGAGTCAAAAGTTGCTTATACCCTTATACTAATTGTCTATAGAGTAGTTGATACAATAGGTAATCTTCTGTGCGTACTTTACTATGTTCATGCGTGTTATGAAAATCCTATTGGACCTAAAATTGTTTAATTTGAAATTCTGCCAAGTTTTAATTGTCCACTTATATTTCCACTTCACGATGAACCCTTGCTTTATAAATATTTGTACTCATTTTTGTTATTGTTGTTGGAAACTTATAAAAGTAACTTAAACATGTTGTACGTTTCGTCCGCAGTGTGGAGCGCGCCCAGACCGGTATAGTGTTCCTCGACGAGGTGGATAAGATCGGAGCCGTGCCCGGGATACACCAGCTCAGAGACGTCGGAGGTTTGTCGTAAAGCCGGTTACACACGCGAGTGTCGTTAGTTAGTGTCGGTTTAATAAATACCGAGTTTTTATATAATAATATCATCTAAAAATCACGTTAAAAAAGTAACAGAACAACAATTTTTTGAAAATCGTGAAAAGTATATGATAACGTAAAAATAAATATGTATAAATTCTTTCGGTATATTTGTGGATGTGTCAATATTGTCCCTCCCGAGAGCGACTCACTCCACCGTCGATGTGGTGGGCGCTCTCTCACCCGCTCCTCCCGCAGGCGAGGGCGTGCAGCAGGGCATGCTGAAGATGCTGGAGGGCGCGCTGGTGTCGGTGCCGGAGCGTAACTCGCGAAAGCTCAGGGGCGACGCGCTGCAAGTGGACACCACCAACATACTGTTCGTGGCCAGCGGGGCCTACAACGGACTGGACCGGTGAGCCTCCCGCTCATACTCATCCTCCCTACGAGACCCCCTCTTTCCTTGACTCGGTCGAGGGAGGTCATCCCGAAAAATTTTATTTTGAAGTACGGCTTAAATGAGAACGAATGCAGATTATCCTAAATGGCCCGGGTTAGTTGAAAATGTCGAATCCGAGCAGTCGTCGAGATAGCGATACTCAGAAAAC
The DNA here is from genome assembly GCA_959347395.1 of Mechanitis mazaeus. Lineage (NCBI taxonomy): Eukaryota > Metazoa > Arthropoda > Insecta > Lepidoptera > Nymphalidae > Mechanitis > Mechanitis mazaeus. The sequence continues at coordinate 12,826,301 of OY365754.1, forward strand.
TAGCGATGTCGTCCGTCACTCTTATCGAAGACCTCGATTACGGCCCCCCCACAGCCCAATGTGAGAAGCCGTAACGCCGTAACGTAACGCGGGCGCGTGTTGCAGGCTGATCCAGCGACGCAACAACGAGAAGTACCTCGGCTTCGGCGCCTGGGACCCGCGCTCGGGGCGGCGCGCCGCGCTGGCCGCCGCCGCCGCCGACGCCTCGCCGCTCACCAGCGCCACCAGCGAGGCGGGCGAGAGGGACCACTGGCTGCGCGCCGTGCAGGCCAGGGACCTCATCGACTTCGGCATGATACCCGTGAGTGAGCCCCCGTAGACACCTATACGTAACTCACTTTTGGTGATACACCTACCGGATAAATTATTAATGAGACTTTTAAAATTTTTGCGTAATATTCCAGGAGTTCGTCGGTCGTTTTCCGGTACTGGTACCCTTCCACAGTCTGAACCAGGATCTGCTCGTGAGGATACTCACTGAACCTAAAAATGCCATCGTGAGTACAAGAGTGATACTTTGAATTAACCTTTAAAAGTATAAAAACCAGTAAATAATTATTGATTTATGTAATTTACTTTTGATGCACTAATGTCGTGTACTATTCGATCGACTTTCAATATATAATCTCCGGTTTCAGGTGGCGCAATACAAGCTGCTGTTCGCGATGGACAAGTGCGAGCTGTCGTTCAGCGAGGAGGCGCTGAGGGCCGTCGCGGCACAGGCTATGGAGAGGAAAACGGGCGCGAGAGGACTCAGGGCTATCATGGTGAGGGAAGAAGAGGAAAAAAGAGGAGAGGAGGGGGAGTATATACTGGGGAATAGTTATAACTGTTATTTGTTCCGCAGGAGAATCTGCTGCTGGAGGTGATGTTCGAGATCCCCGGCTCCGACATAACGTGCGTGCACATACACGAGGGCTGCGTGCAGCGCGCCGAGCCGCCCACCGTGCGCCGCCGCGAGCGCGAGCGACAACCCTGGCCCTCGGTGCGCCTCTCCAACTGTACGTAGGCACGCTGCGACGACCCTGGCCCTCGGTGCGCCTCTCCAACTGTACGTAGGCACGCTGCGACGACCCTGGCCCTCGGTGCGCCTCTCCAACTGTACGTAGGCACGCTGCGACGACCCTGGCCCTCGGTGCGCCTCTCCAACTGTACGTAGGCACGCTGCGACGACCCTGGCCCTCGGTGCGCCTCTCCAACTGTACGTAGGCACGCTGCGACGACCCTGGCCCTCGGTGCGCCTCTCCAACTGTACGTAGGCACGCTGCGACGACCCTGGCCCTCGGTGCGCCTCTCCAACTGTACGTAGGCACGCTGCGACGACCCTGGCCCTCGGTGCGCCTCTCCAACTGTACGTAGGCACGCTGCGACGACCCTGGCCCTCGGTGCGCCTCTCCAACTGTACGTAGGCACGCTGCGACGACCCTGGCCCTCGGTGCGCCTCTCCAACTGTACGTAGGCACGCTGCGACGACCCTGGCCCTCGGTGCGCCTCTCCAACTGTACGTAGGCACGCTGCGACGACCCTGGCCCTCGGTGCGCCTCTCCAACTGTACGTAGGCACGCTGCGACAACCCTGGCCCTCGGTGCGCTTCTCCAACTGTATGAGTGCTTAGAAATAGACAAACACCCTAAAAAATATTTATAGACCTTTCACTTTTCTTACAGGAATGTGTTAAAACTGTAGAATGGCCTCGCTCTAAAAATGAATATTCTATGCAAATACACGTTAGTAGTTGACATACTATTATAATAGTGTTGCAAAATTTATATAATACCTTATTTATAATTGGTTGATTTTATAGAAGTTCATATGACAATATTTATTAGTCGATTAGTAGTCAGCATTAAAAGCTTGCTGTATGTAGCATTCCTACTATTATCTTACCGACAAAAATAAGTAAACAAGAAGAAACCTTAAAAACGAATTGGAACTGCAATATGCAGTAGCAGTATATGATAAGGATTTATTAAATTAGTTTGTAGAATTTTAGCTTTTGGTTATTAGAAATCGTGTATTTTTTTAATATTGATATATTAGAAAAATATTTTTTGTACCATTTAACGTAGTATTTTAATAGCTTTAATTAAGCATTTAAGAATATTGAATGTAAAAGGCAAATCGTGACCTAAATTAGATCATATATTTTAATGCTAAATTCATCAACTCCATCGTCGACACTAGATGTCACTAGATGTCGACACTAGATGTCACGTTATTCTAGAAGTCTCAGCTTTGAAGTCGCTCAAAGTAGGTTGTGTTGAATATTATATTGTATCTGTTTTAAGTTTGATTTCGAATGGGTCTTTTATTTCTCAATAATCAGAAAAATCATAAATTAAATTCGTTAATTAAATCGGTTATAAAATATTTAATTGTAATACTAGTTGTAAGTATCTTAGAAAACATGTTTATAGAATTATTGTTACTTTAACAATGTTACAATTTAATCTTACAAGATGCTCTCTTTGCCAGGAGATGAAGTCGTCGGAGTCTGCGAGCCAGTCGTGCGCGCTGTGACAGATATGGTGGTCCACACAGACTAATAATACTACTTCACTAATTTCTAGTTTCTCACTCATTTGACCTTTGACTTTCAGTATGTTTGTCGAATTGATTTTATTCGTTCTTCAACATAACATTGTCTAATTTATACTTTTTATCTTTGTTTATTTTGTCTGTTAACAAACAGGCGTCTTCTTTGTATTATAGATATTGACCTAGTTGCTATACGATCAGATCTCTTAAATAAAATAGATGGATGTGATAATCATACAATATATATATATATTAAAAAAAATAGAGAAATTTTAAAAAAGTTCTTCAATTTAATTTGGTATAAGCCACCATACAACAGCTTGTGATGTAAATTACTGTAAATAATAGAGAAATTAGTTATAATTAAGATTCGATAGAATTAGTAAATTCTATCCCCGCTTAAGTTAAGTACCAAAATATTCAAACGTTGCAATACTGTGAGATATTTTGACATTTTAGTTTTGTTATTTAAAGTATGTTAAGTTGCGAAGTGATTATTTAATATTTGGATGTTGAAATTTGAGAAATTTCTAGTTTATTAATGGTGCGAAAATAATCACATTGCATATAAAATTGAAATAGTCTAAGCCTATTTTCGAAATAAAATGTATGAAGGAAACAAATATTGTTTTATTATCTTTTTTGTAAACACATATTTGAGATATCTTGAGTAATTAAATGATAACTCATCACACAACCAAATACCTTTTTTTGTCGATTTGTTTGTATGATTCGTTTTTGACTATATCGAGCAAAATCTCCACCATCCTGTACACTTCTTCGTAACTCGTGTACAAGGGCACTGGCGCCATTCGTATCACATTAGGATCCCTGAAATCCGGAACAACTCCACGGGCTTTTAAGGCTAAAGATATTCTGTAACCTTCGTCGTGTTCCAAACTAACATGGCCACCTCTTTTGCTGTCATCTTTTGGATTTCCTATCGTGAACCCGAATTTAGATAATTTAGTTTCGATAAGAAATATTAAATAGCTAGTAATATGTAACGATTTCTTCCTAATATTAGCCATGCCAGCTTCTACGAACATTTTTAAAGAGCCTTCCAAACCGGCCGTTGAGAACAAATGCGGTGACCCAATCTGCCAGCCGTTAGCATCTTGTCTATGGTCGAACTCTTGCTGCAATAATAATTGTGTTTCCGGTTTGTTCCCATACCAACCGGCTAATCCTGGGAGAAGGGTGAAGTGCTTTCTGTTTATATACAGACTGGACGTAGATCCTGGACCACCGTTGAGATATTTATAAGTGCACCAGACAGCAAAGTCTACATCCAAAGACTTCAAATCTATCTCTATGCTACCCACTGCGTGAGATAAATCCCAGCCAATAAGAATACCTCTTTCTTTGGCCGCGTCGCTAACTTTTTTCATATCCAGAACCTGTGCTGTTTTATAATACACGGCTGGTAATAAAACTAAAGCAACATCGTCTGTCATAGCTTTTATAATATCGTCTTCATCAATATAATTACCTTTAGCTTTCACAACTTTAACAGCATCCTCTATCTGATAACCTTTTAAAATAACTTGACTGTTTGTCGCGTATCTATCTGTGGGGAAATTAATGTCATCAATTAATATTTTGTATTTGTCTTTAGTTGGTTTATAAAAAGTTGCGATTGCTTGATGAATATTAACCGTTGTAGAACCAGAGAACGTTATTTCGTCGGAGTCGGCTCCGACTAGTTTAGCCATGAGTTTGGATAAATGTGTTGAATATAAGTAATACTTATTGTTATCCACGGCCCATATCTTCACTCCCTCGGTTTTCCATTTCTCCATCGTATGCAGGATACATTCTTCTGCATCCTTTGAAGCAAGTCCCAAAGAATTTCCACACATATAGATAGTGTCTTTTTTCAGATAGAATCTTCGCCGGAAATGACCAAGAGGGTCATTGTTGTCCATGAAAGTAGCATATTCAAGACCATCTTCGAATTTTCGATCCATTTTTACCTTTACTAAGGCAATAAAAACAATTAAGCGTATCTTATTTTCGAAAACGTAATAAAAGTAAATATACAGAGATGGCAATGGCTCTTAAAATACAATGTTTTTAGGTAGCTTACTGACTATATATTATTTAATTCGTATTTGCTTACTAATTATGTCCTCATTCTTATTTATTGTCTACTTTGTAAATCATAATATGCCCATGATTTACATTTCTAAACACTTAATATTTATGAAAGACTATTGCTTGATATTTAATTGATAGTTATATAATTAATAACTATAGTATTACAAGATATTAGGACTAAACTTAGCTATTTATTTCAGTATTTTAAATATTATATTTAAATTTTTGAGAGTGAGAGCTTCGATTGTATCCTATTGATTACGATAATATCCCAAAAATATTATTGAAATGACTTCATTACTATTGAAATAAATAATATACTTTTTTCAAAAGAAATTTTCGATATCAAATTAATTATTCAATTATGTATTTTAACTTTGAAACCTTTGTTTCTTAATGAGCGAGTAGGATGGAGGCCTTCAGTCTCTAGAAGATGTAGGACGCTTAGCCATCGCTATCGAAAATGTAGAAATATAAAGTATGTTGGCATAAAATTGAAACAATATTAAGAATAGGTTCTTTTGTTAGAAAAATATAGTACTGTTGCCAGTGAGGCTTAATGAATATTACAAATCATAATACTTTTTATAACTATATCTAGATATTTAAGTTAAATGTAGTCAACATATGATAAAAATCCTAAAAAATATTTAATAATAGTCATCCTTATCTGTTGTATTGTGCGTAGTCTTTAGATAAAACGCGATAGAGCCATAAAAGTGACAGGTTGCTTCGTAATTGGGGTATTATATTCAGGGTCGAGGTTTTTTCAAGTAGGGAAGCAACGGGTAATGGGAGTGCTAATGATTGAATGGAACGTAATCAAATTCGCGCGATCGTAAGTATTCAGCCTGTTAAAACAGAGAAACGTTACTTCACGCGTCAGGTCTCTGCTTTGCGTTGTGAGACATGTTTTGTACTTTTAGCTCTACGCTTAAAAAAACTACCGCTTTCCAGTGTCAAGGTAAGCATGAATATATATTATTATTTTATTTTATTTGTGCTTATCCCATCTCCTTTTATTATAACACTACCAATTGTTTAAATTGTGTTTTAAAGCGATTTCTGTAATAACCATTAATCATTAAACATTTGAACAATTTAAAAAAGGCTAATAGTGGCACGGAGAAGAAGAGAAAATGGAATGAAAAAGGGCAGAAGTTAAAAAAGAAATAGAAAAACAAAGGAAACTTTAATAAACAAAATTGTACCAAAGGAAAAAATATATTTTTTTATATATGCTACAAATAGTTCTTAGTAGCATGTTGAGTACATATTGTTTAAATTTGATGAATGAATGGAAAGAGTTCTTACTCAAGTGACCCTTTGTAATGTAAATAAACCTTGCACTTTGAAAAATCTAAAATAGAATTTATCTTTTTCCGGGTCGCCATCTATCTACATGAAAAATAATAATGTATATATATACTGATTGTTTATTTGAATATCTGGGAATTAAAAGCAATTATTGTAATTAAAAAAGACTATGAAACAACCAGAACACACAGGTAAGTCAAAAAAAAGAGTTATTTATTTTACGAACCCTCTGTAGATGGTGAGTAATCGCTAATTAGATAAGAATAATATAATTATTTGAATAAAAAACTGTCATTTGATAACAATATGCTAGATAATTATGTAAATTCTTGAAATTGTAGTTATATACACAAGAGTTATTATTTAAAATTTAAAGCCAAGCACATTCTTGAAAAGTATACTTAGATATTGTATTGTAATATAAACTTAAACTAAAAAACATAATAACTAAAAATACTTTAAAAAGGATATAAGTCGTATTGGTAAATAAAGTGCAATAACTTTATATATCGTTCACGATCACTTTGTAACCTAGTCATTAATTAAGTTCATCTGGGATTTCTTGTTCAAACATTAGCACTCAACAATCTTATGATTATGTAAAACTATGTATCCGCAACGTCGTTCGTATAGCCTATTCATTTAACGAAGGTGTAAATTGACAAAATAGTTTTAGTTTTTTCATAAAGGCAGCTTTTCTTATTTAGGTTCTCTATATATTTTCTTTATTGTGTCGAACTTTTGTTATATTATAAGCGTTTGAGTTGAGTGCAGGTGAAGTCATTATATTATAAACCATGTGGTGCCATCTATTTTTGGACATCGAAACTAATAGGACGCATTCATTTTGTCTATTTTTGTGGTACTTTTAACCATATCTTCGAAAAAAATATTGGAATACGTCCCTTATAAATAGAACGCATTGTAATATTTTTTAAGATATCTTAATAGAATGAAATGTATTTTTCCGTAGGTTAAAACAAATTTTCCTACAGTAAAAGTTATCTTAAATATTGACCAGGATATTCAGCTATCACTATACCAATTTTTTTTTAAAAATCAGACAGACAAACAGACAAAATGTTAAAAATTGGTGATTTGGTATCTATATAGATTACTTATTACACCCCATTAAAAGTTTTAGAATACGACCTAATTAAAAAATATATGAGCATGAATATTGCATCAATAATTATAGACGAACGTCATAACGAAATAACTTGATTACATAGTTTTTCTGAAAACGAAACTGATTGAAATCTTTAAAAGAAATAAACAACGGGATAGTAAATAGTAGATCGACGAGAGAGTGTTAAAGCATTTTTACAAAGACGGCGTTACTGGCGTTACTGGGTTTAACCCACGAGCGAAACGAAGGTTTCTCGAAAATAATGTTCTAAATGTTCTAAGTCTTTTATACTGAATGCAACGAAGGATTCAGTGTATCACCCGAGAGCAAAATAATTAGCTCTCAAGTCATACTCTACTCTTCATCCCATTTCTATAACAAAATAAATAGGAGTTGTAAATGTTCCAGGAGTTAATGTGTTGTCACTTTCATAATTCGAAGTAAAACTCATTGTTTTGCAAAATACAATAAAATATATATTATATATGTTCCTACTGATTATAAAAACAGAACTAAACTAAAATAATAAAAACACAATAATATAAAAGCGCGCAAAGTACGCCAATTTTCGCACTTATAGAGAAACAAGGCGACATTTCGAATAGAGGCCATGAAAACAATTTTTGTACACTTTTTTCTTTATTCTATTAAAAATGTAGGTATATCCTACAATTTTAAAGTATATATACATTTATTTTTATTTTAAATGTAAAAATAAAATTGAAATTAATAAAATAACCAGTCTCTTAGTCGTCCCTCTATCCCACCTCACCCTCCGCAGCCACCTCAGACTCAGCAGCGCGCCAGATCTCCACGGTCACATGATGGTGATCCGGCTCGTCCGCTGACCCGCTCCGTAGGGGGAGACTGGGTAGAAGGAGGCGGGAATACGCCCGTCGCTTCCTTCCCCAGTTGTAGGCCTGGTGAGGGGGGAGGGTGAATCCTCTTACCTAACATAGGCCTACGATGAGAGGGTACTTTACGTTGCTCGGAGCACCCTCATTCGGGGGGTCTCGCCGGGGCTCACGGTGTGCGCTAATGCGATCCCGTGACGTCCCATTACGGCGCAGAGGGCAACCGTTGGTTTTTTAGTGGGTAGCGTTAAAAATGGCAGTATCCTCTATGCAGACGGGTAGTCTACACAACACCCTCCGGCCGTCACCCCCCTGGGTCGACGGGGTACCCGTAACGGATTTTTAAAACGGAAAAAAAAAAGAAAAAAAAAAGTATGTGAACTTTGCCAGGTGTTGATAGTGTCATTGTGATAGAATGCAAAATGTCATTTTTATAATACTATAAATATTCAATAATTTTAATTTTTTTAATTGTTACATACATCGAGTAGGTTAATTCTTGTAATTGTTTATAAGTTCATAGTTTTAATTAAAGTTACTTTAAAGTAGTTCTTGTTTTTTTTTTCAACCTTCTGACTGTAGCTAACGTAATTTTCTGTAGCCATTGTTGAGGGAGGTTGCGTACAAATTGCCACAACAGATCATTGTTTCAGCAGATTTGTCAGTTATAAAGGACCCTCCATATAGTTATTGGCATCTATGAATATCACAATAAATCAAATCAGATAATGCGAACAGCTATACATAATACTCAAACGACTGAAACGACCTTTTTAAAAACTGGAACAGTACATTGCAAATTTTAAATCGATTTAACCGAACCGTCTAGATTGCATTTGACAGGATTTGCCATGCAAGCAAGTTTAGTTTAGAAGCAAGTTTTCAGCGTAACGTGTGACCTGCTCTGATCGGTTTGGTGGCGGACGTCCTGAAGAGAGATGTTCTTCGGAAGTCCTTACAATAAGTTACCCAAGGGAAATTTCCTTTCTGCAACCAATTTTTTACTTCTTATTAACTATTAGCTCATACCTGGTATCTGTGGGTATGAAATCCATAACACAGTTGTAGACAGCTATCCGTGTGCTCCGGCCAGGTAGGTAAAGATCAAGTACAGAGTGAAAGAAAAGCCATGATGCGGCATTTGAGTGACAAACTGCAGACAGTCGCCAAATGAAGCAATACTAATCTTGTCACATTCAACGCCATCAAATTGCAGACGTTCATGTTTACCGCTCAAAAGGTCCCGTTCACCTTGGCTCCTACTTACCAAAATGTATCTTTGGAATAGCACCTTTAGTTACAGCATTGAGTCTAGAGCAAAAGCAGCTTCAAAAAAAGCTCGTTTTTTCAAAAGTCCGAATGTACTTAAAACCGAGAGAACTTAGACATTATATAAAGCACAGATCCGGTCGGATATAAAACTTCATGATTTTTTAGGTAACTAATATATGTTATATTTTTATTCTATGAATGATTCTTTTGTTTAAATCGTCTATTTTTGATATTAGATAAGTTTTCAAATGTGATGCGCGCCTATCGGACTAGTAACGCAAAAATTCTATTTAATATATGCAGTTTTCTTTAAGGTCAACCTCGTTGCTAAAAATCAATGTCATATTTGATGTGACACAAATGTATGGTCCAAGCTATTTATCAATTCATTTGATATATTATTTATAGTCGATAAAACTTTCTCTTCAGAGAATATATCAACTTAAAGAACTTCTTATACTAATTTATAATGGGAAGATATGTTCAAAAAATTATTCGAAATGTGAAACATTTTTCTACAAATCAAATTTTAAATGCAGTTTGGCCTAAGCCTAACTATGGACCGCTGACGCTGATGAGATCAGAATTGATGAACGGTATGAGGATAGTCGCTGCACAGACCTCGGGCGCTTTGATCACTGCTTGCACTATTATGTTTCAGGTTTGAGATATTTAAAAAACGTCGGTTTAGTCGATCTTACCGACCAATTTACGGAAACCGTAGTCTTATTCGAAAGACTAATGACGGTAACTGTCTGTTAACGACAACGCAGCAAAAGTGCTGATCGTAATATTAACGACGCCGCAGCAAAACAATTGTTGAATTTGGAGAAAACAGAACAAGATGCAATTTATTTCTTAAGAGTGAAATATTTTATCTAAAAAATTAAAGCGGACTTAACATAATCTAACCTGTTTTGGCAATTGTCTTGATAGATTGACAGTAAACAAGAATTTTGAACACTGGTCATTAATAGTAAGACCATAGTAACGTACGCAATGTTGTTTACTCACTAGTAACCAAATTTTATTAGTTAGGTTTTGTTGGGTCCACTTTCCTTTTTTATAGTAAAATATTTCGGTTCTGACAAACTGAAACAGTATCTTGCTCTGTAATAACTAAAATGCAATTTCTTAGCACTTACACTAAGATGTGGAGCTTTAGCAGAATTATTGCTGCGATAGCTTTAACAGACAAGTACCAAATGTGATGATAGGCAGGTTCTCGCTATGAAACCCATGACGATTTGGGAGCAACACACTTTCTGCGAACTGCTTCTACTGGCAGCGGCTGCAGGGCGACAGCGTTCTCAAAACTTAGAGTTTTACAGCAGAATGGAGCTTATCTCACTACCACATCTGACCGGCAAACCATTGCCTATACTTTACAATGTCCATTGCCATTGTTTAATGATCTAAAATATTATTTGCTGGATACTGCAGTTAGGTAAGAATCGATAAAATGAGATGATAGTCATATCATATATCTTACTAAAAGTTTATTCTTATAGTTGCTGTTACCATGATTGGGAAATATCAGACTGCAAGACCATAGTGAGGCGCGATCTTAACAGAATCTCCCCAGAGCAAAGGGTTATGGATTTGATACAAAAAGCGGCTTGGGCAGGACCCTTAGCCAATTCGCTTTTCTGTGAAGATGAGAGAATCGATAGTATGAGCGGCGATAAGTTGAGAAGTTATGCACAATTTAACTACAAACCTAGTCATTGTACAGTTGCAAGTATTGGAGTTCCTTTTGAAGAGACAATGAAAATTGCAGAAAAGATTGATACGCATGTAAGTTACACATAAAATAAATATTGAGTATCCGTGAAATAAATTATAATTAAAGCTGATTTTTATTCCTACCAGGACAATGCACCATCGCAACAACAGCCACAGACATATCCTCGAGCTGGTCACGAGTATTACGACTTAGGCGCTGGTAGTGACACCTGGATTGCCGTAGCTGTACCCGGCTGCGGATCCTGTGATCTACAGTTAGTTTATTCTTATTATTAGTTTTGCAGCTGTATTGTCTTATAAAATAAAATAAACAACTAGTTTCGGGTCTATTTGTCTCGATCTTGGGTCCGTTTGTCTTGATACGTATGCGTATATATTCTACTATGTATATATTTTGCAGTAATCTCTTAAAACATGCCATAGTTGCATCTGCATGCGGAACAGACAACCTACAGAATGGGCAAGATGACTTGGATCGTATTCCACAGCCACCACTAGGTTTGATGTGTGGCAACGATATCTTTACTAACTATAGAGCTTTTAACATATCTTATGCAGAGACTGGACTATTTGGTAATAATAAAGTTGAGTTGAGTTGAGAAATATTGATGAATAATATTAATATTAATATTTCTTTAATGTACTTCAAGGTATCTTAGCAAAAACACAATCGATGTCGGCTTGCAGGACTGCAATGGCGGCAGCTGAATTCCTGGCGAATGTCGGAGAACTTGATTTTACTCAAATTGAGGAAGGAAAGAAAAGACTTCGTAAGTAGCGAGCTTTTGTTGAACTCGCATGATCAAAAGTCTTGCGAAGTAATAAATATTAAGGTTTATCTATGAATGAACGAATTTTAAGTTAGATCCTTGGCTGTTATAAAATGTTTGATTAATGAAAACCTATATGCTTGTTTCGGCATAAAGTGTATAATATTAAAAATAAGAGCAGTATGTGCTTTTAAGATCTAACCTTTTAATAGTTAGAAAAGAGTTCTTTTTCCTGTGTTTTACCTTGTTATTTTGATATCTTTTATTACATAAGTTTCATTAATACCGAAATTTGCGAAAATATCCCAAGTTTACCTCCAATCACATAATGTGAATGAAACACCTTTGTGTAGATATTGATCAACAAAAAGTGCACCTCGCCACCCATTGCAAAGGGAAAAATCGTCTCGTTCATTAGGAAAAATATATATTAATTCTGAATTACTCCTCTTTATTACAAAAGGTGTTTTATTAAATGTATTTGTTTTCTAGAACTTAGTCTCGCCATTCATAATGAAGACTGCGTAAAGATATGCGAGGGTCTGGCTCTGCAAACTGTAAACAATGTCCAACTGGACTGCATTGATAACTCTATCAATATGATACGAGCAATTTGCCCTGACGAAATAACTGCTACTGCAAAATCTTTATCTTCCAATTGTAAGTTTTTGGAAATTTAAAAAAATCCAATTATAAAACCTATTACAATCAAAAATATTTTCAATTTTTTTTTAAATATACAAATACTTTGCTATATTAGTTAGTAAACCTGGAAAGTATTCTTCAGAATAAATACCGTTACTTTTCGTAACAAAATAATTAAGATGATATATAATTAAATTATATATGTTTTAGGCAATAAAATGGCCATAGCAATTGTTGGTGACATTGGTGTCGTACCAGTTGATCAAGAAATATTCAGACGATTTTAAAATAAATCCAGTAAATAATATATAATTTGTAAATTACTTGTTTCGTTTTAATTGGTTCAAATTTTCTGGCTTGGAGTAAGTATACACTTACCTATCTAAATTAAGTATAAGATTCTCTTGAGGGTTTTAGTGTTTGTTTCTATATACATTACTAGGGGCTTTTGACCTTCGACAGTTGATTGCAATCAACTGCCTTATTAAAGTTGTATCAAATAGTTCGTTTGATTCTAATACACTCAATCTTCATCAAAAAACGTTAGAGACCCATTTTTGGCTAATGGATACGTAAACAAACAAATTTCGGACTTTATCAATCTACATACAATGTATCTCTAAAAAAGATATCCAGTTTCCATTATAATCAATAAAGTGGAGTAATATTCTTCTTTTACAAATAATGTCTATATCAGTTTTGCACCCGCATTAATATTTTTAAAAATACCGAAGTCGTTGATCCCTCCAGGACCATCGGTTCTGTTCATACTTTTATTCATAATTTAAGTTTTGCGATATTAAAACTCACAAAATTAATGATAAATTAAACACACAGGAAATATATTCAGTTATTATTATTTTTAATAAAATTACAAAATGAGTTAAAGTAACAATTAAAATTCCAAGTAATAATTGTTACCGAGATTTCAAGACAACCTTACCAGTTGGCATACCGCATAACTATATATCCCAAACTAAAGAAGTTTTGTATAATTTGTACAAATATTTCGAAAATTAATACAATAGCAATCTGAGCAGTATTGTGACTCCTGCCATCCAAAAAAGTGGTACATGACATTATGAATCTTGAGAATTATTCAAAATTTAATAGCATAATTGTAGAGGGATGGAAAAATGTTTGTCTACATTCTATGAAAGGGGAAAAAAAATTTCAAGGCACGGATGAGGCTTTAGATACAATATCAGAAAGAATTATAGCTAACACAAATGATATTAAAAAATTATAAAAGTAATTTATTTTTATACTGACTATACAACTACAAATGACGTAAACGTACAAATATTTCGTACTATATTGTTGATTAAGCATTCTGTCTATATCTCTTAACACTTTTTTATTTTCTGTGGCTCCTCAACTGTCAAATCTCATTATTACAAAATACTAATCAGATTTGAAGCTGACACTTGCAGAACTTATGAAAATTTTAGAACATTTACATTTATCATCTCTTAATATATAATTTAAAGTAACGATGTTCTAAACAGCCTATTTGTTATAAGTCACGATGATGAATTCTTTGCAGAACTCTGTGAAGTGTAAGTATGTTCTAGGTTATGTTATTATAACTAAGAAAATATATATATGTAATAACATAAAAATTCTTAAAATTCCAGATCTAAGGTTAGTCAATCTTAGAACAGCATTAAATACGCTGAAAGAATGTAAGCCACTGCCGATGCCACAACCCACACCACAGTCCAAGCATGATCCGATATCGAAAACGAAAACTATGTACTTTACGCCGCAAAGTATCAATTTTGGGATAAATAATATAAACAAAAAGAATCAAGACCCTTTGTCCTATATACCAATCGTGAACCCTAGGTCCATCCTACCACTGATTGACACTGAATGGAAAAAGGATGAGATAGGATGTCCAGCTGTCCAACAAGAGGAGAAACAAGCCGTCCGATTGATTGTGATAAGAAGAAAGAAGATGAAAAAGCATCAGAGGAATAAGCTGTGGAAAAGAATGAGGCATCGCTGGGCACGGGTAAGTTATATTAAGGTACTCTTATGGCTGCAGTAGGGGTCCTAGTGTCTATTATATAAAAACAAACAATTAAAACAATAGTTCATTACTAAATATTACTCTATATATAGTGTTAGACTATGAAAAAAAATTGTCTTTATAAACTATCAATAAAACATTTTCATTTAAATTTTCCTTTTTATGATGTGTAATTACAGGTAAAGAAAAATCGTCGCATTAAGAAGGAAAAAATCTTTCAAAATGAGCTTTTTGCAATGGTGAAACAAGCCAATGAGTTTTCTGCAGAACAATATGTAACAAGTAAACTTGAAAAAGCAAACCACACACCATTACCTACTCGGTGGAAACATAAGCGTCTTCCCGAGTTCATTATAAGACAACTACTTGGAATTGATAAAAAAATCAATTACAAACACACAGATAAATACAAGGCCTAGATTTTAAAATCATTACTGGCAATATACTAACATGTATATAAAGTTCTTTGAATCAAAGTAGCAGTTCCTTAATTGAATTCAGTTTTTTAACTACATATAGGTGCCTGTTTGTTGTAAATTAAATTTAAAAATAATAACAATGTGTTTTTTGTTTTATTTCTTGGTCCTTCTTTTAGTAAATGTTGGTAGAAGAAAACTTGTTACTATTAAGTATGTGATCAATTTGATTTGTACTATAAAGTTTTCTTGTTAAGAGAAATAATAAGTATGAATAAAATAAACTAACAGTATTTATTTAAATTTCATTGTATAATATAAAGAAAATACATACAATACTCCCATACCTTAATCCATGTCCTCCGTCAAGGGCTATGAAGCTTTCTCTCCCAGTAAACCTAAACAAAACAAAAAGGAGACAAAACATTGTAGCATTATAACTATACCTACAACTTAAATTTATAATTACTTCACAATGAACATATAATAACAAAAACCTATAGACACATACATCAATAATAACTTACAAATACATGCTTAACGATATATAAATGAATGAACCTATATATATATATATATATTGAGAATATATATTTATAAGGTTAGTGACCCGAAAAATAATGTATTTTTTTATTTAATTGTTTTATTTGTTAAAGAAACAAAAATTGTTTACAAAACCGTAACCTAAAGATAATCAATTCATATAAAATTAGCATTTTTATTTATTGTGTTGTATTGTAAGTTACATATATATAATGTTATTTTCTTTTTACATAGCATTTCTAAAACCTTACAAAGTAAGTAACTATGCAGCACTTATTTTCTTCATTACATTTCCATTAACTTTAATGGTTTTTATTCTTTTATTTCTACTTACTGTACCTTTACAACATTTATTTATATCACTAATTTTTATTTACAATAGAAGTTTGTTATACCATCTTATTTCTATTAACAACTTTTAAGAAATTTTTGTATAATATTCTACGAAAAACTTTTTAGCTGATGACACTATGAATTATTTATTGATTGATTTATTTATATAAATCTTTATTCTACCAAAAGACAAAAAGTACAACAGGCGGACTTAATGCTATAGAGCATTCTCTACCAGGCAACCCAAAAAAAATTTAAAAAGAAGTTATGCTTTCTTTTTAAATTTTTTTTAATTAGCATAAAAAAAAATTTACACATAAGCTAAATTTAAATTAAAACTAAATTAAAGTTATTTTGAAATACTAATAATACACATGTTTAGAAAAGTTTATAGATTACTTGTGAAATTGCAATTATAAACTGTCAGACGTAAACTTACTACATAAGTATATATAATAATTACAATACAACAATTGATAGATTTTTAATTAATAAAATAAAGCCGAGGCTAAATATATTTTCTCGAGAGTGTGACGAATGCACGCGGATCGTATTGCAGTTACTTTTTCGGCGGTTTTGGTTCTTAATGTTTCATGAAGTAATTACTATCGGTGTTAATAATTTCCAAAATATTTAATTTCGTGGTGGCATTGAGTAGTGGAATTGTTGGCTGCAGCGGGGAACTGGCGGCTGCCTTCCGCTTGAAATGTGCGCTGAATAGAAGGTTACGCTACGGAACACTTAAATATCAAACCCTTATTTATATCCCTTTCCTTTTATATAGAATTAATAATTTATTTCATACTCTGCGGAACCCCAAAACCCTTGACTAATATAGACTGATTAAGTGACCTCCTTCATTGTACCACACCTCTAGTGAGCAGGTAAGTTGCTGGTCATACCGTACATTGTAGTCGCATACTGTAGTAGCCTATGACGTTGCCCGTTTTAGAAGTTGTGTCGTGGGGTCCACCGCAATCCTTATGACGATTCAACTGCTGGTAGCAGAGCTTCGTTTATAACCAATTAGGTTTACAAACGGACAATATTCGGTCAACGGGTTTCGTTGTGGGTTGATATACGTATGTTATATAAGCGTTTTGTACTACATCCCAATTTAGTTCATTAATTATATGTTAACATTTACGGGTCGTAAATATTTAATTGAACATTGTTGGTGACGTTTACAAAGATGAGGTATTCGTTTTGTTAATTATTGTAGTTAATTTACAATTTAGTTTTTGGTCTTTATGATAATATTATTTATAAATATTATGTTGCATTTTGATCGGTTGGTTTTCGTCAAGTTATTTTATAAAATACTTAGTTTACGGGAATTGTTACCTTGAATTTATATGTACATTTCATGTTTAATATGAGTAGTAAATATAATGCACGGATTGCCGGAGTATTATGATGGCCGAGCTCCGCTGTTTTGAATATTGAACGTAAGGGTCGTGCTCAGGCTTTGTTATCGCGATATAAATTATTAGATAGTCAGTTGGCTGACTTGTACGATGCGTAGCGGTCACTTCTAGAAATGGATCTGGATGTGAATATTATAGAAAAAAATAATTCTGACGTAACCAGGCAGATGATCCTGCAGACCAATTACGTGAAGCGGTCGGTATCACATCATGTCCAAGACAAATGATTTCGGATACGAATAGTTCACCCACATTTGGCAAAATCGCCAAGCCTGGCAGGTGGGTTGGCGAAATTAGTGGCGGAAGTGTCATCACAAGACGCTGCTGCCCGTCTAGTATCTTGTCACATTCTTCCGCCGTGTTGGAATAATTTTACCGCCATTAGCCGGTGGACTGTTAGTACTAGTAGTACTGTACACCACTAGTGGGCAGTGGGGTCGCCACGTCCCTACGCCAGCCTATTAATTTTATAATTTTATACATATTTATAAGACATCTCTATTATGATTATTTAGAAGATAGCATAATTTGTATTATTGTCAAGGATCAAATCTGCGATCTCTGGGAATCCGCCCCGTCACCCTAACAATAATGTGTTTCACAATTACAATTATACAGTCGCAAGTTGACGAAAATAATTATTTTCTTACAACTTTCCTCATATAACATTTCTGAAACTTACAGACATTTGAAATAAACTTGCTAACTGTGTTATTAAGTACCAGTGAACTGTCATCTTGGGACTTAAATGAAATACTTCTTCGTAACTCAGTACAAGTGGCATTTTAATTTGTTAACTTATTTCTTAACTGTTAATTTACTTTCCCTAACTTCATTAACTTTGATTTGATAGAATTTAACTTATTAGAAAACAGCATTAAGATAGGAAAATGTAAAAAGTGCAATTTGTTTACTAGATTTTTTTAAAATTATAACATTGTATCATTGTAAATTCAAGATCGTACGTAAAATAATGAATATACTGATTGATAAGACTGATTGATTCTTAATATTTTTTTGTCTAACACCAGCTTTCTTGGTTGATAAAGAAAGTATTGCAATAAAAATTGAAAATTATAACGCTTTTGTGCTAGGTTTATTAAAATATAATTAGGAAAAAAAATTAATACTTTGTCATAATTGATCATTGCTGATATTAACTACTTTTAAAATGCTTTATATTGGTTATGTACATTTTAATGTACTAATATAAAGAATTTATATATATTTATTATTTGCATTTGAACTGGATTACCTTCACTGTACTATTATCGTATATCCATAATAAATAATATATATATATTTTTTAATAGATTTTTTTTTTTATTTATTTATTACATACATACACATACACTTACAATACAATTTATCAAAATTTTGTAGAAGTCAAAGAAGATGGTTTAAACTCTTAATTACCCTGGATATCTCACTAGGATACCCTGTGCTGAGACATCCAGTGAACTCTGTTCGTGTTACTACTGCACCTGCGTTATTCTTTTATTACTACACCTGTGTTTTTATTGCATGAAATATAAAATAATAATAACAAAAATATGTAGCGAATAAATAATAATAATAATAGACAAACAATTACATATCAATTACATAACATAATAATAATAAATCTACATATAAATAAAGTTTGCGTAAAATAATCATAATATTAGCAGTGCTAAAAAAGTTTTAAAATATTTTCTGTGCTATCATAATCCAAATATTTGAGCCATTTCTCTACATTTTTTTGACATTATGTTTATTACAATCTCAATTGTATTTATAATTTAATTATTTTTAAATTTTGATTGTAATATAAAAAAGTAAAAAGTAAGAGATTTCAAGGCAACCTGACCAACCGAAGGCTTGAACGAAAGTAAACGCTCCCTCCACCAAGAGTTCCGTTTGAAAGTGCTCGCGTTCCTCTCAGTAATTGGTTGGAGTTCAATAGTTCTTCGATATGACGCTAGAGGCGCTGCACACGTTTGCGTTTCTTGGCAATACAAACAGGTTATTTAGGTTAACCCTTTTGTATCATTCGACGGAATAATCCGCGAACAAAAAGTTTCTTTTATCACCAAGTGCGGAATAATCCGTAAATAATGGCTTCTATTTACTTCGAACCAACTATTTCGGATTTTTGAGTACATTGCACATTTCGAGCGGGTTAACTATGACGTTAACTATGACGAAATACAAAGAAATCTCCTCAAAATCACATTAAAAACATAACCTTTAAAACATAAACTGTTAACAATTTTCAAAATACGTACTTGCATGTACAGTAAAATCACTTTTGAAACGTTTTTGGATTTGTAGTATTTGTATATTTACAAGGATTCTAAACTGGAAATTTAAATTACATTGTAAAGTCTGAAAAAAAAAGAATTGAAATTTATATATATTTTTAATATTTTGTTTCAATATATATTTTTTTATTTATTATTACATCGTAAAAAAATGACACAATGACATTAGCTAAGGAAAATTTTAATATCATTATCATTGAGGAATGACAAAATTTTGGTCTTCAGACTCTTAAAGAGAAAAAAACATTCAAGACACGGATGTGTCTTTAGATATGATATCAGAAAAAATTATAGTTAACACAAATGATTTATTGGATGAAAATGGGGATGAGAAGAGCGAAATGTCTGGAGTTGAAGATTAGAATTAAATGTTATGTTTAATATTAACATTACTTTTTTAAATATTATTTAATTGATGTACTTTTCTAAAACATTACAAAAAAAATATATAAAATAGTCTTTATGTGCTGACTGTACACAACTACAAATGCAAAAACATTTCGAAAATGATTTAACTGTAACAAGACTTTAACTTTAAGCAAAAACAACTTTCAAACAAAATATTAAAACCGTATGTTTTTAAAAATAATTAATTCAATTCAATTGAAATAAACGGTAAAAAGTAGATAATAATTTTAGGAACAAAAAGGTTGAAACTAGAAAGTTTTAACTTTTTGGTGCTATAGGAAGATTTCAAAATAATAAGGCAATTCAATCAGACTTTTATGTATCATCCGGGTCTAGGAAGTAAGCCTTTGGATGAGAGCCAAGTTGCAAGCTTTGCAGAAAGTCGAAACGATACTTCTTTGAAATTGGCATATACTTTGCCAACACTTTTTATGCAATTTATAGGAAAGTGAATCTACGGAATTTGTTAAATAATATATCACAAATAAGGAACATAAATTAAAAAGACACTTATTAAAATAAACTTACTTAAAACTATTTGAAAATGTTTGCATGGACTTGTAACATAAGATGTCAGAGGTACGAGGGTGTGTCAAAAAGTTCGCAACAAGGGATCAAAAATTAAACTCAAAATTACTTTTCCTTTTCAATATATTCTCTCTTAACTCTAATACATTTGTCAGATCTATGAATTAATTAATTTTATGAATTAATTTATTAAAATGGCTAAAATTGCGCTCTTTACTTCTTAGTCAGTTTTGCCTTTGAAGCTCTTTTTTAATTTTTTTTAACAAATAATCGCTAGGGGCTACAATATAAAAGAAAATCTATTTATACATCTAGAACACACATATGTTAGTTTTTTAATAATCTCATTTGTTTATAACAAAAATTATTTAAAAAGAAATAGATTGTAATTTATGTTTTTTTTCCAACTTCTCTAAAATACAATGGTGATAAAGTATGCTTATCGACTATCTTTTCACGTACTACCACATGATAACTTCTCATAAATATTACACCCTCAGAAGATATCGCTTCATGATATCTTATCATTTTTAAAACTATGTTATTAAGATAAATTTTTTAAACCTATTTTAGTGCTTTCTGCAAAGATGCGTGTGTGGACGTTGTTAATTTTGAGTATATTTTCTGTGGTCAGTGAAGAACTGTATGAGTTAAATATAGTACATTATAATGATTTTCATGCAAGGTAAATGATACTGGTATAAAATATATTTTGGAGTTTTATTTAAGATTCATCAATAATGAGAAATGCTAATGTAATGTTTATGGTATTCAGTTATACGTTCAGCAACAAGCTAAAAGTTAGTATTTTCTTAGATTCTCATGAGTACACATTTCAAATACAATTAATTTTTACGGATTAAAACTCGCGTATAATTTTGTCTACATTTACATTTCGTCTACCCGTGAACACGATTGCTGCAAAGCATTCGAAACTTCGGGTTAAAATAAAAAGGTAACCAAATTATACGCAAGTTTTAATCCGTAAAAAATAGTTTTATTTGAAGCTAAAAGTTGGTTAATTTTATAAGTAAAAATAAAGAAAAAATTATATAAAAATTTAATGTGATGTGATTTTATCTTAAAAGAGATATTTCATTCGATACTTGCTTTTGTGAGGGACATTATATGCTTGTCCTTGACCCAATATAGAAATGCAAAATTTTACTAAAATATTAGCGTTGTATTTTTATATGGCTGGCGTTCTGTATAATGTCATGTTTTCCCAAATCAGAAACCTAAATATAACAAATACATCTACGATCACAAAGTGTACGATATACGCTTCTGTGGTGTCATAATTAATAATTAATAAAAAAAACGAAACCATATTCAAACAGACATAAAACTAATACATTTACATTGACAACACTATCTTTTTATTAACGTATTTCATTTTATATCTTATCTAAGTTAAGTATTATATTATATATATCACTACGTTGATGTCTGCTGCTCTAACATCTTTGAACACAAACTCAATAAACTGGATCGCCTTCTGAATAGCTGCATTTGCTCTATTTTCAATCTTCGGAAATTGGCTACCTAAGCTATAGCTAAGATCCTTATGACATTTATCTCAATTATTCTCCATTCTTAACGATTCTTTGTCCTCAGTATTTAAAATGTACATTTTAACTATTAAGAAATACTTATGACTTGTATCTTCGCTCCTCTTCTAATCTCAAAGTTCTTTCCCTCACACCATTCTGGGTTGGTCGCAAATTCCTTCACAGTATATATTGTTATTGTCTGAAACGGCTTATTCGAACATGTTAGCCGCTGTCCAAACAGAATTATCTTTAAAAAATCTGTCCATTATGTATTTCATTGACAAGCTTGTTTATTGAGCGAAGCACTCTATGAGATACTTTTATGCATCCTTTGTGCAAGCATCATTCAAAAATGGTATGACAGAAAATTTCCAAGTTTTGCACACTGATAGTAGTCTGTATTGTACTGTGTGGTGGTAGTTTAAAAAATAATAAAAAAAAAGAAAAACAAAAACTTTGTAAATACAACTTCGGTGCACTTTGCACCTCGCTTCGCTCAATATGCAAACACACACGTAACGAGTCAAAATTGAGAACTGGTTCGCGCTCCTGGTTTATTTTGTTTTAATAGTCATTAGAAATAACTCAGATTTAGTTTTAATTTAAATTTATTTCTGTGTCAAATTTTTCAATTTATTGTTTTATTGTTTATACTGCCCTATTCTCATTTTTTTTTATATTTTTCTAGAGGTAGATTAGTCATTCTCTACCAGTCAACCAATTTCTCAACTACTACTCTATAGCATTAAGTCCGCTGGTTGTGCTTTTTTTATACAAATTAAATATATATTGCATAACAATAACAGAGAATTCTCGGCAGATTCGTAGAAACCAGTCCATCTGGGACAGTTTGTAATCCAAGCTCAGCCCCCTGTATCGGAGGGTTTGCTCGTCTTGCCACGCTCATCCGACAGGCACTTGATAAGAACCCTGAGTCCTTAGTTCTTAATGGCGGTGACAGCTTCCAAGGAACAATCTGGTATAATCTTTTGAGATGGAATGTTACACAAGAATTTATGAATATGGTCCCTCATGATGCCCATGTAAGTTTACACATTTCAGAAAAAAATAATATTTTTTTTATCCATAACGTATTTTAACGAAATAACTATTTATGGCATAATATAGAAAAACTATTAAAGAAAAAACTAAGTCCTTAAAAAATTTCTTTGTCTGTCAGTAAATCAGTTAATTAGTCATCTACCTCCAACGGTTCCTTAGTTTGTTGTTCTCCTCCAACGGTTCTTTACTAGTAGATATAATAAATAAATAAATAGCATGATATCATGATATTAAAATTTTCATAGATTTTGTCTTCGCAGGTACTAGGAAATCATGAGTTTGATAACGGTATCGAAGGTGTTGTTCCATATCTACAAAATTTAAAGTCTCCAGTTGTAACCGCTAATATTATTGATGATGATGAACCAACAATACAAGGACTGTATAAACCTAGTATTATAGTAGAAAAAGGAAATCGTAAAATTGGTATCATTGGTGTTATCATAGCAAGTACCGATGTAAGTATGTAGTTAACCCTTTTGCATCACCACTCAAAATGCGCAATGTACTCAAAAATCCGAAATAGTTGGTTCTAAATAAATAGAAGCCATTATTTACGGACTATTCCGCTCTTGGTGATAAGAGAAAGTTTTTGTTCGCTAATTATTCCGTCGAATGATGCAAAGGGGTTAATGTATGCAGTGAAATTTGTAAACCATCATGTAATAAGCAAGAAACCACAATAATTGGAACATATTTTAAGAACCTCGCAAGTACAGGAAATCTGAAGTTCACTGATGAAGTTGAAGCTGTTAAACGAGAAGCAGAAAAATTGCATGATCAAGGAATAAATATTATTGTAGTGTTATCACATTGTGGATTAGATATAGATAAGTAAGACGAAATAAAAGCTGGTTTTTGTTTTATTATCTTAATCTGTCTATATATTTATATGAAATTATTTTTAGACGAATAGCCCTTGAAGCAGGTCCCTATATTGATATTATTGTGGGAGGACATAGCCATACACTTTTATCAAACACTAATCCACCTGAAAATTCGACATTTATTCCACAAGGTCCATATCCGTTTGTAGTGGAACAGCCAACAAGATCTGTAAGTTTCATTTTGATTTTCGAAAGAAATGTAATAAATGTCACCTCTGACCCATGAATGCTAAATTCATCGAAGCGCGTAGCTGAGGTCGCGCTTTGAAATCCTGCTAGCCTTGTTAAGTTTTTCATTTTATGTTTTATTAAAATTTAATAGGCTTAATCTGTTATTTATGGATAAGTGTTAAATTTTTTTTAACAAAAATAAACAACAATTATTATATCAAATAATTTTATGGATAGATAATCACGAGTATTTATTTCAAATAAAACTATTTTTTACGGATTAAAACTCGTAAAAGTAAAACTGTCTGTCACTTACATCTCGTCTACCTGTGAACACGATTGCTGCAAAGCATTCGAAACATCAGGTTAAAATAAAAATGTAACCAAATTATACTTGAGTTTTAATCCGTAAAAAATTGTTTTATTTGAAATTTTATTGAATTTTGTAACAGTGTCATCTACCGGGCTGAACTAAAAGTAATGCTAAGTTACTTCACTGATAATCAAAATCGATTAGGTCGTTATATTTAAATACATAGAATCAGAATTTTATAAAAATATTTTAATAAAACTATTATATATATTTACGGATATAACTAGCGTTTATTTTTACATTTTTTAATTTAACCTGAAGGCATCCAGAACTCTATGCCCGTAAACTCAGGAGCCTTTGGAGGTAGGTGACAAATAAACTGACTGACTGACAGACACTATCATCTCGTCTTACCGCGAACACGTTTGCTGCACAGCATTCGAAACGTCGGTTTAAATTTAAAAATTTCAAAATAGACGCGAGTTATATCCGCAAAATAGTTTTATTGAAATATGTAGTACTCGTTTAAATCTTAGAAAAAAATCTTATTGTAAAATATTTCACTTATTTTCAGGTCTTAATTGTTCAAGTTGGAGCTCACACAGCATTCTTAGGAGAAATAAAACTTTACTTCAATGATACCGGGGATCTTATAAAATGGGCTGGAGATCCACATTACATTAGCAATGACGTGGTTCAAGGTAATCTGATTAAAATATATTTTAATTAAATTACGGTTTAAGTAAATAACTTACTAAATGTTATCAGCACCGGATGTCTTACAAAAGATTAATGAATACTTGCCAATAATAAACGAACAAGCAACAGAACTGATTGGAATCTCTAAGGTTCATTTATCATCGCAGTGCAACTGTGGAGAGTGCAACCTTGGAAGCTTTATTTGTGATGCATTTTTGCACGAAGTGAGTTATATTATTTATTTATTTATTGGCACTAAACATGCAAAGGCAAGCATAATGCCTCAGGCATTCTCTGCCAGCAAGCCCCTGAGTTAAACAGTAAGAAAAATGTAAGGGTGCAAAGAGAAAAAAAAATAACAATAATAAAAAATAACAAAAATAACAAAACAGTATAAAAATGACGAGTAGAAATACATAAAAAATTTAGAGAAATAAATAGTAAATAAATTGAAAATATAAAAAAAAAAATGTTATTGTTACTCAAAAAGCAGAACATGAATGAAGGTAGGATAACAAATATTACAGGATGTAAGTAACAAAATAAAAACGTACTTATTAGATACTAGCCATTAAAACACTCAGAACGAAAATAATTTTTAACTAAACGTTAACGACTATATATAGTCAATAGTCGTTCATTCATAAATATACATCACAAACAGGATACTAGAATTTATAATTATTAATCATGTCACAATTAAAAAAATATTAATATTTTTTAAATTCAAAACAAATAAAATAGAAATAATAATAATAATAATAATAATAATTGTGAAAATGTTATTTGAAATTATTAATTAATAAATATGTTATAGTTTATATATATATATAAACATATATAGTAATTTTGTTAGATAAAATGGTGCTTAAATTATTATATTTTTTAGACAATAGTAAAATCAGGAAACAATAAATGGAACGAAGCAAATTTCTGTGTTGGAAATGCTGGCGGCGTGCGCGCAGACGTCGAAGCAGGAAGTAACATTTTTATATACTTTTATATCAATTTAAAAATATTTCATTTCAATAGAGTCGTAGTGAAAAACTTTTTTAGTGAAATTTTGTAGATATTCTAGTACTATGTGAGCTTAATTACTAAAATGGTATAGTATTAATATCGTTGTGTTCTTTGATTCTTCAGTCTTAAAATTTTAAAAAGACATACTTATAAAACAAGGTATTATTACAAAAACAATTAAAAATAAGTCTACAGTTACTTTATCAATATTTATTAGATTATTTGTTAAATTCAGTCAAATTCGAATAGGTTTTGTTATTTCCTTACACGATAGATATATTTCAATAAAAAAATGGAATTGTTTATTTTTAAAAAGATTGTGACTAAGCTTTGACATTTTAAACACAATTTGTAATCTGTATCTTATTTGAGAAAATAAAAATACCCTATTCTCATAGGTTTTGGGCAATGCTTTCTTAAAATATAGTACAATTTTGAGTCTCATAATATGGTAAGTACATATTATAATGTTATTTCCCCGGAACATTGAATTGATGTTTCAATGTTTCAAGTCCCTCAATTCAAATACAAATTCAAAATATCTTTATTCAAATAGGCATTTACACGCACTTTTGAATCGTCAATTATTACATTATAAAAATGTCAGTATAGTCAGTCCGCCCTTAAGCTACCACCAGCTCGGAATGCTGTTCTGTTGAGAAGAGCTGGCCAGAAACTCAACAGTTGCTCTTTCTAAAATATCTAAACAATGTTTGATGTACAGTACGTACGTAGTAAACCCTTACGTATTTCTTGCCAACTGAGTGCGTAGAGTTTTGAAAAAATATTCTCAAGGTACTGAGTTTATAAAATATATTTCAGATGTAACATATGAAAACATAATTCTTTCAACTCCATTTGAGAACACAGTCGAGATGTTTGATCTAAGAGGAGACCATATCATGGAAATGTTGGAGTACGCAGCATCTAACGTTCCGTGGCCTGGAGCAAGGATGGTTCAAGTTTCAGGTAAGCTTAAAATATCGTATGTATATTATATAGACTGTATGTTATGAAATAAACAGGTTTTCTGACACTGGTAGATTTTTTAAAGTTCTCCTTCCTGACTAATTTTATAATTTTATAATATTTTCGTAGATTTTCACGAGTACACATTTCAAATAAAACTATTTTTTACGGATTAAAACACGCGTATAATTACAGGTAGACGAGATGTAAGAGTCTGTCTGTCTGTCTGTTTGTCTGTAAGTGTCTGACAGATACTTTCATCTCGTCTACTCGTGAACACGATTGCTGCAAAGCATTCGAAACGTCGGGTTAAAATAAAAATGTAACCAAATTATACGCGAGTTTTAATCCGAAAAAAATAGTTTTATTTATAATTCTAATTGACTAAACTTATGAGTTTATATCAAAGCCATTGCGATGGGTTCAATTTATTCTTTACTTAATTTTGAGATGTTTGTAAGACAGTGACCACAATAAAGAATTATTCGGCTAAGTTTGTTGTGTGGTTGTTCGTTCAACCCTTCAACCCTGCATTAATTTTAAGTTGGAGAGTATCTTTACAGAATAGCTTATTTCAATAAGTATGTTATCAAAATAGGTCCTTTTTTTTTCTTTTTTTTTCCGTTGGAAAAACCCGTTACGGGTACCCCGTCTGCCCAGGGGGGTGACGGGCGGGGGGTGATGTGGGAATACCCGGCAGCATAGAGGATGCTGCCATTTTTAAGGCTACCCACTAAAAAACCAACGGTTGCCCTCTGCGCCGTAATGGGACGTCACGGGATCGCGTTAGCACACACCGTGACGCCCCGGCGAGACCCATTTGACCGTATCGAATTGACCCAACATGGAAAAGTTGTTTTAGTTGTTTTTACTGCCGCTGTGTCCCAAAATTTAAAATTCTATTGTCTTATAAAGCATTTGCTTATATTTTATTATTAAATGGCACCACTTATTCAATCTATTTAATACTAAAAGCATTTTCACTTTGTTCTATTTGTACCCATTTTCAATGTAATAAGCATTCCAGTGCTTGTATAATGTAATGGCTTTAGTACTTGTGATATTTATTTAGAAACATACATACATAATTATCACATATTATATACTAGATATGCCCGCGACGTCGTTCGCGTAACGTATTGATTTAAGGTCGGTAAAATATTGATAAAATTGTTTTTGAATGTTTCATTAAAACAGCTTTTCATATATTTTGATTATTGTATTGAACTTTAGTTAAGAGGCGAAACTCGTAATTATTTCAATGAAGAATGTTGTAATTTCTTATCGATAGCAAATATTATGTGTTCACATTTAATTTTTTTTAAATAAAGTGTTGATGAAGTCATTTCGTTATATAAATTCAAAAAAAATTTACGAAAGCGAATTTGTAGACCCTGTGGCGGCATTTATCTTTGGACATAAAAACTAATTTATTAGACATACACATTTTGTACTTTTTCCTGTAGTACTGACAATTTAAAGTTCAAAATATTTATTTCTGGTGTTATATTTAGACATTTTGTTTCGAAATGTTATTTGATTGTGGGTAGTTTTAGAAATTATATGTTTTGATAAGCACACACAATAGAATTCATAATTTTATTATAAGTAGTAATTGAAGAAACAGAAAAGGGGTTGATATTCGTTATTTACATTCTTACTTAAAAATTAAGTTTTAAATGTATAATATTATAATATATATAATATTATTTTCTTAACCATAAACTTTCTGATTGTGAAACTCATATGAATACAGGGTTGCGAGCAGTATTTGACGGGGCGCTTCCCATCAACAACAGGGTTGTTGCTGTAACAGTTCGGTGCAACGTATGTGATATTCCAAGATACGAACCCCTGGATAAGAATAAAGTCTACAAGATCGTCTCCCAATCCTTCATTGGAGGAGGTGGTGATGGGTTTAATGTAAGTAAATGATTATGTTTTAAATATTGTTTTAAGGTTATCACACCTTATAGGTATAGTTTATATATTTTTCGCAACCAGATGTAAATCGAGAAGTAACAAGTAATTATTAAGGTTAAATTATATTAAAAAAATTTAATAATCTCATAAAACTCGTATTCTATGTATTCAGTAAAATATCTAAGTTATTTCTCACAAAAAAAAATTGTCGAAATTGCCAAATAAAAAATTTCCGTTTAAAATAAAATATATAAAAAAAATTTTTTAGTTTATATTTATACTAATATACGAAAGATAAGGCAGAAATAAATGAAACCAATGGTTTAAATAACGTTTTCAATACACCTACAAATATTTAAAAAATAATCTTCTATTATATTGTACATGCAATAATATTTTAAACTCAAAAACATTAATAAAGTTGTGTGATGTGTTACACTAAAGTAATGTTTAAATAAAAACAATAATTAACTCGCGAGTGAGAGAAAAAAGGACAATAAGAATTGCCAGCGCCTACAAGTCGTAAGCTAGCTACCATTTTCCGTTGTAAATAAAACTACTATATAATTTTCTGTTCCTTTTTAATCGGATTCCTTATATCAAATCAAATCAAATCAAATCAAATCAAATCAAACCAAACCAAACCAAACCAAACCAAACCAAACCAAACCAAACCAAACCAAACGAAACCAAACCAAACCAAACCAAATCAAATCAAATCAAATCCTTTATTTGGACAACATATCAGATGTTACATTACATACAAAAAAAAAGAAATTTAATATAAACACATTTATAAAGGACAGGAGAAGAATAATAATAAATACAGTAATAATAATAAATACTGAACTTAAAAACAATAATAATAATAAAATGATAACGGTTGTCCTTATTATATATATTATAAAACTGTTTTATTATTCAAGCACATCTTTAACATATAATTTTCATCATTTCTTCTAATAATCTACCCTCAGTTTAGTTTAAGCAAAGCAAGACGCCATATTAAAATTTTTTGAATAAATACAAGACGCCATATTAAAATGTACGTACCAATATCACAAGACAAATGTTAGTTTTCTTTGTGGTTAGTTATATTCAACATTTTTATAGAAGAAGAAGAAAGAGAAAGAAATTTTTCTTCTTCTTCTTTCAACATTTTTATAAAACTTATATGTTAAAGAATTCAATCGCAATTGCATAGATATGTCATACGTGTCGTTTTATTAGTTATATACGTAAGGTACAATTTCCACTTCACAAATGATGACACTTGAAAAAGACAATATCGATATATGTGAAAGCAAAATAAATATTTTAGACGTGAAAAGATAAGGTATTTTTGAAGTATTACAGGACTTGTATAATTTAGTGATTGATTGATAAGTATTGATGAGAATATAACAATTTATTGATACGTATTGATGAGAATATAACAAAACAATTTGGAAATATTTAATAAACAATCAAATTTCAATAAAACTGTTTTACGGATATAATAATAATATCCTTTATTGTACATCCTCAAAGAGTATTATAACATAAAAAAGAAAAAACTAAAAACTAAACACAAATGTAAATGTACAACGGGCGACCTTATCGCTTATAAGCGATCTCTTCCAGGTAACCCATTTATAGGAGATTACAAAAATTGGCGGAAAAGGTGTACAGCTTTAGATGATATATTACATAAATATAATACAACATAATACACATAGTACATAAATATGTATATAAAATATATATACATAATATATAACTCGCGTTTATTTTTATTTTTTTTAATTTAACCCGACGTTTTGAATGCTTTGCAGCAAACGTGTTCGCGATAAGACGAGATGATGATGGAGTTCCGTTATCCGTAACATAGTTTTATTGAAATATAGTACTCGTAGTAAATCTTAGAAATCATTAGGCATTAGGGTTAATGACATGTGATGGATCAGTCAGTAAGCTGGTAATGTTTTTGAAAATTTTAAAGCCTTGATTCTCCAGAATTCAAACCTTTCGGACGCCGAAAAGCATCAATGTTTAATGGGGTGCTTCAAGGTCGTGCTCTGTCCGTCTGTGCTGGCATTCCACCTATAGGAGCAAACTATGAAATTCTCTGGAACTCTTTAAAGGAGAAGTATCAGGTTAATAGAACTTTAGCAACTATCTGAATCAAATGCTTTCTTTAAGATTACTTAGGCCGCCTCGCAATTTCAATTTGAGATTTAGGACCTTGCTGACTTCATAATATTGCACATTGCTTTGTTAAAACTCATACTGTCTCATTGTTTGAACAAACGCATAGGGATACCGACATACCGACATTTCAAATTCAAATTCAATTAACTTTATTTACGCCAGACACTGCTAAGTTATATAATTGATAACAAAAAAAAATGTATATCAGACAATATTTGAAAAAGTAAGAAATAAAAATATAAACAAAAAAATAATAAAAATAAAATTTGAACAACAATGTAACGACATAAAAAGGTTAGGTCAGTCAGCCTATGTTGGGACGGCGGAACGCCTAAAGTCTCTGAGGTCCAACGCTCATTTTCAGCGACCGCCTACTTTTCAATAAATATAATATACGCTATTAATAAAAAAAAAATACATTAAATGTTAGTTTATATAATTTACATAAAAAGAGATAGAAATTTAAATACGCTTTTATAAAGAATTCATTAATCCTTCAAAATAAAAATTTATAATAATTTATTGTTAAAACTTTTAGTGTATTATTAAAATTTTTTAAACGGTCAAAGTAAATTTAATGTTACGGTACATCTTTTACTACGGTAATGGTACGGATACATCTTTTTACAATAATATCAGCCATCGCAGCCGACGCATTCTCAACATAAGGATATAAAAACACACACGCATTCTTATTTGTCTACTACTTTGCAGGTAATAAATCGCAGAAAATTAATAGTATTTCCGTAGCTTCTCCGCAGCCCTTATTCACTCAAAATAAATATTCTTGTCTCTGTTGTAAAAATAATCATTCATATATCATTTTATTTCTTTACCCTTTATTGTTTTATTAACAAAAGGCGAGCTTGATGCGTAGTGGCATTCTCTACCTTTGTGAAAAATTATGGCGTTTATAAAAGAAAATACGAAAAGTTAAAACAATACCAATAAAAATACAATATAATAAATACTATATACTTATAATTAATATAAAATACAATATAATATAACAAATACTTTAAATACAATATTTACATATACATAAATATAGATATTTAAGATGACTTTAAAAAGTGTTCTTTCACGAGTTTTTGAAGCTAGTTTTGGAAGGTGGTCTTCGTATATTTTCAGGAAGTTGGTTCCATAGAACTGAGGCTTGCATGGTAAAAGATTTGTGGGAAAAATCACTGGAATGGGATGGAATGGCGGCTGTAAGGTTGGAAGATGAACGAAAGATTCTATTGTAACGAATTACGAATAAATTAAAATTGCATTATGTCTGCACTCCCTTAGTAGGCGTAGTCAATCATACGTCTCGCAGTCGCAGGAGTCATGTAGTTTCCCCAGTACTATCGCGTAGTACTATCGCGCGGCAAATACTTTTGCAACAATGACCTCGCTTCTAACAATGTAATAAAGCAGAAAAATCCAACAGCCAACACCTAATGATAATCTTTTGTTTAAAGAGATAGTGGATTCGCCTCAACAGTAAATGATATAATATAATATATGTTTATTGTATGTGTATGTTATATTTATTCTAATAAATATATTTATGTCCCTATTTATTGTCCATATATTATAATTATTTAAATTATAACTATTATTAACTTTTAAACGTTTATTGTATAACTTTGATATTTTATCTTTTTTATTTTTTTTTCCTCCCAATGCACCTACTTTTATCTCCGCATCACCCTTGGTCGACTGGTAGAGAATGCCTAAGTCCACCATTGTACTTTGTGCATAAATAAATAAATAACACACGTAATAATTATTACAGATGATATCAAACAATCGAAAGAACGTAGAAGTCCTAGGAGTGGATTACGATATTATACTGAAGTACATGCGGACCCAGTCCCCGGTCCTGAAAGACTTGGACGGCCGAATACAGATTACGGACCCATGTGTACGGAATTAAAATATTTTTCCCTTAACATAATGTTAATAATAATTTTCGAAATAACCTTCACAGCATCATCCATCAAGAGAGATCTAGAAAAAAAAGATGTTTTAATTATTTAAATTGTTAATAATAAAGAACCTTAACGAAAACATTTAGACCATAAATTGTTTTTTATTATAATCTAAAATAACCCTTAAAATTATATTTTAAGTATAATATTAAAGCAAATATGTAATAACAGAAAATTTTAAATATACGTTACTTTTATAAATTTGGACCATTGACAGATAGCTATTTCTTTTAACTCACTACGAGCTGACAAAACAATGCAATTGATAACAAAACACAAAAGGCAGGTTTCTCGATCATGAGGTAAGATGGTGTTATTATATAAAATATATCTAGATATAAAATTACAATAAATTTTTTTATTGACTACATAGTCTACTTAAGTATATAAGTTCAGCGACGAATGTGGTAAGAAAAATTAAATAACTAAGTAACGTCATTAAAAGTTTGTTTTGCATATTTCTATAGTAATTGTATATGTAACATGGGTCACCCAAAACTGATAAAAATTATGAATTAATGATTAAATTATTAAATATATTGATAAAATTCTGCATGCTCGGAACCCCGCTACATACCATGAATGATTCGCGAGGCTATTGCAATTAAAAAATATCCTAATTTCAATGGAGAAGATGGAGCCTTTTTAACACCTGGGACCCACTCATAAATACTGTAGTCTCACGTCTGTGACCGCATTGTCAGACCTCAAGACACAATTAGTGCATTTTGACTAAATCCGGAACTATGCCCGCAAACTAAGGAACCATTGGAGATAGATGACTAATTAACTGACTTACTAACAGATACTTACATCTCGTATCCCCGTGAACACGAATGCTGCAAAGCCTTCGAAACGTTGGGTTAAAATTAAAATGTTATCAAATTATACGCGAGTTTTAATCCGTAAAAAATAGTTTTATTTCAAATGTGTACTCGTGAAAATTTGAGAAAATACTAAAATTGAACTTAAAACAATCTCTGCTAATATATTGTTCAAAAGAGCCCAGTCGCAGATTGCTTCAAAAAATAGAAAATATTGTTTTCAACGCTGGTATTAAGGGGCTGCTATTTACTGAGTTACATCGCGCCGTGAAACATTTCTGAAATTTCAAAAATTATACGGCTTTTATGTAAGTTATTGTTATGTTGAACTCAAAAAGTAAAAAAGTTTGCAATTATTGTCAAGAACTAATATGCAAAAGATATGGTAAGTTGCTTAAGTAAGCTGCTTGGGCCTTAAATGTTATCAATATGAAATAAAAATAAGTTTCATAATTTCTTTGTTACTTTAATTTCCCATCATGGTAAAATCCTGCAAAATAATATCATTTTTTTTATACAAAGGCAATATCGGTATGATCAAAGGGTTGTATTTTCTCGAATTATTGTTTGATGTTTTCATAAGAATGGCTAGCCCTCTAAATATAATACAGTCTACTAATAATAATTCATATCATTTAATATATGAAAAACCTTATACAGAAATATTTTCAATTTCAAAGCACTGAAAAAGCTCTGAAAGATATTTGCCAAGAAGTTACTATAACAATAAACTAGGTACACGCAAGCGGGGCTGGCCTCGCGACGCAGCGCCCGCGAAACAAAAACATATATGGGACACATTTTATCAATTATCTCGAAAACTAAAATTACGATTCGGCTGATTTTCAATCCAGACCGGGTTTTGCTCATTATGCGCATGTGTGCAAAATTTCGTGTGTGTAGCTCGTAAATTAAAGGAGGAGTAGGGTAACAAAGAGTTGAAAATTTAGGTAGTAAAGAGCTTCGCTTCGCTCAGCTCAATTATAGATAGCTATTTAAACTTTTTAACAAAGTTTTCAACTTTTTGTTGGTTTGTAATTAAAGTTTTTTTTTAATTATTTCAATTATTTTCTTGTCATATTTTAAAAATCTTAATACTTAAGCGTGATATTGTGGATCCATCCACAATATCACGCTTAAGTATTAAGATATCGTAATCTTATCTTATTGTAATTTTATGTCAAACTACATAACATGATATCCATTTATTATACTAAATAATCTGTTAAAATGTTTAGTGCAGGGATATTGCTCACTTTAAGTGTATTTAGTGTGCTCGGTGAAGAATTGTATGAGTTAAATATAGTGCATTATAATGATTTTCATGCAAGGTACTAATATTTTTTAGGTAATATAAAATCACACGTATGACAATGTGGCTGAGAGTTACAAAATATATTTAAAAAATCGTGAAAGTAAACAACACCGTAAAGTTTTGTATTATAACATGAAGCTGGTGCATGTACATAATATCTGGTCCATTCTTTGTTTGTTCAGTTTATTATCCTTAATCGCTGGAAAGGCATCTGGTCACACGAAAGTTTTAATGTAAAAAGGGTTGTTCTTAAACACGTTTCTTGTTTTAGCGGTAATATTTAAAAGTAAATTTAAAATCACCTATGTTTTACTACAATCTCACCTGATGGATAGTAACTAAGTAGCTAAGGTCAGTCGAGTAATATCTATTCACTTTTGACTTGTTAATAATGCACACTTATGATTACAATTTCCTCTTAATAACGCGTATCTCGACGTACCAAAAAATTATTTTTGGAGACTTATAGAACAATAATCCACTTACAAAATATGAATGTAAAAGTTAGTGTTTGTCTGGCTTATTCCGTCTTATGAAGAGGCGGACAACTTGGTTCTGAATAAACAAAAATTGTTTGTCCACATGTTATATATGTCTATATGTATGAACACGTAATAAAGGGTATAAAAGAATTTAAACTGACGAGTTTGAAGTATGAATTGAGATGGTAATAAGGAAAGTGGATAGCCGAAACAAACATAAGAATTTCATGAAAACTATTATGGCCAGGAGTACTATGGATGAGAGTGTATAGACCTGACATTTGTGTAGATTAACCTTTAAATTTATTATTATTTATTTGTGTAGACTTTAAAATTATCGGAAAAAAAGCAAAAGCAAAAATTAACAGGATTTTGTCGCTGGAATACCATTTTTTTTTAAATATTTAACGTATTTAGCACTAAATTTGATAAAATAGAAAAATCAATGGAACGTTATATATAGAAACATTTTTAGTATTAGTTTATTTATACTGTAATCATAAAATTATTTTTTTAACAGATTCGTGGAAACTAGTCCATCTGGATCCACGTGTAATCCAAAGGTAGCTCCTTGTATCGGAGGCTTTGCTCGTCTGGCCACTCTTATCAGAGAAGCACTGGGTAAAAATCCAGAAACCTTAGTTCTCAATGGAGGGGACAGCTTTCAGGGTACTATCTGGTATAATCTTTTGAGATGGAATGTTACACAGGATTTTATGAATATGGTCCCTCATGATGCCCATGCAAGTTTATTTTGATTGTGTTGGTTTATTCAATGAGACAATTATATGTAATCATTAGTGCATATAACTATTCGTAGTAGGGAGGCTAAAATAAATTGTTATATGTAAGGTATAATAAACATAAGCCTACATATTTATTTATCTGTAAAATTTAAATTATAAACACTTAATACGCTTTTTTATTCCTAGATGTGGAAACAAAATTATGCTAATTTTAAGGTCTGAAGTATTTATTTCATTGAAATGATATATGGTATTTTGTAAAGAATGTGTATCTCGTTTCTAAGAAACCTTGTTTTATTTTTTAATAATGTTTTGGTTTTTTGTCGTTGCTATTTTGCGTTTCAGCTTTCATGATATAAGATATACAAGTACTTTTTCAGGTACTAGGTAATCATGAGTTTGATAATGGTATTGAAGGTCTTATTCCATATCTACAATATTTAAAGTCTCCAGTTGTAGCCGCTAATATTATTGACGACAAGGAACCAACCATACAAGGACTTTACAAGCCTAGTATCATAATAAAAAAAGGAGATCGTAAAATCGGTATCATCGGGGTTATCACATCAATTACAGATGTAAGTATTAAAATATAGATAAAAATAAAATTATACATTTTTAAGGTATATTTCTTTTACAGCAACTCGCGATAACTGGAGGTTTAAAGTTCACGGATGAAGTACAAGCTGTTAAGCGGGAAGCGGAAAAGTTACATAAGCAAGGAATAGATATTATTATTGTTCTTTCGCATTGTGGGTTTGAAATAGATAAGTAAGATATTTTTATGTGAATACCTTTTATATATGTATATTTATCATACATCATATTAGAAGCGAGTAACTTTCTAAACGCTTAATCACAATTTAATATATTTTTACAGACAAATAGCACGCAATGCTGGCACGCATATAGATATAATTGTTGGAGGTCACAGTCATACACTTCTATCAAACACTGATGCACCAGAAGGTTCACCGTTCATTCCAGAAGGGAGCTATCCATTTGTAGTAGAACATTCTAGAGGATCTGTGAGTTTGACATATTCAAATAAATTTATTTTGTATCAGACTATTAAATACATATAGGATACATACGTTTCTTTTGAGACTTATAACATTTTTTCAGGTCTTAATTGTTCAAGTTGGAGCTCTCACAGCCTTCTTAGGAGAAATAAAACTTTACTTTAATGATAACGGAGATCTTATAAAATGGGCTGGAGATCCACATTATATTAGCAATGAAGTGGTACAAGGTAATCTCTTTATTAAAATATATTTTAATTAAATTATGGTTTAAGTAAATAACTTACTAAATGTTATCAGCACCGGATGTCTTACAAAAGATAAATGAATACTTGCCAATAATAAACGATCAAGCAACAGAACTGATTGGAATCTCTCAAGTTCGTTTGTCGTCACAGTGTAATTGCGCAGAATGTAATCTTGGAAGTTTTATTTGTGATGCATACATGCATGAAGTGAGTACTTAATAATAAAATAACAAAAGTTATTAATAAAAATTAATGTTTTGGTGGAGTTTGCAAGAAAGGCGACCGCTCAAATCCGTCCAATTATAGGCCCATTGCCATAAACTCTTTGATCTCCAAGATAATAGAATCAATCATCAATCGCCAGCTCTTTAAGTACCTTTTTTTTTTTTTTTATTTTTTTTCTCTCGGTGAAATGCGTTACGCACACCACCGCCAAGATGTTAACTACTCCCTAAGGTGTAGAGGGGGGGGACCTCTGGGAGGGAGTGGTGGTAGTGTGGGACTCCCGGTCTAGAAGGGACCTGTATACCCACTAAAACCCCGGGGACATTCCCGGCTTCGCCGTTAGGGAGGGGTTCTGGGAGACCGGCATAGCCTTTACGACCAGGATCTCTCCAGCGATTCCCGCAAGATTGCAGGCCGCTCATCCTAGGAAGCAGTCATAGTGAGCGACCGTTTCCTCACCTCTCTTTAGGTGAGCATTCGTAGCGGACGCAGGCGCCCCCGCGCCTGCGCCCGCTGCTCACCGCCGCACAGGAGAGGCGACTCGCACTCTCCTGCGCATCCGCCGTCTTCTGCGCGGAGGTGCGAGAGGGTCCTCCTCTCTCGCACGCTTCGCCGCCTCCTTCTTCTGCATTAGCTCTTTAAGTACCTAGAAGAACTAATTAGTGCTAACCAACTGATCAGTCACGGTCGGTCGGCTGGTGATCCTCTATCCTTATCACATCGATGGGCGGTGGCTGTGGAAAGCAAGGGAGAGGCATTAGCAGTCAGTTTGGACGTAGCAAAAGGATTTGATCGGGTTTGGCATAAATCGCTTCTTTTGAAGCTTTCTTTCTATGCACTTCCCGATAAATTGTTTCAGTGTCAGACTTATGGACCTTCAAGAAACCAGCATACTAATTTTTAAAAGGACGGCAACAACCTTCAGACCCGTCAGAGCCTGTAAGTGCTCATGAGCGGCAATGAGACTTTCCATCAGGTGCCTCGCCTGATCTTTTGCCCCCCTACATCATAAAAAAATTTATCGTAATTTTAGTCTTTTTGCTTCTCAATAACTTTATAAATAAATTAGAGACCCAAGACACTTTTTTTGCAATCCTTAATAGTGCAAAATTTTAATGCATATTATTGCACGACTAATTATGTTGTTTTTTTAGACCGTCGTGAAATCGAGCAACAGTAAATGGAACGAAGCTCATTTTTGTGTTGCTGTCACTGGTGACCTGCGTTCAGACCTGGAGCCAGGAAGTAATATTATTAATATTATATTTTCTAATTACTTAAATGCACTAAATTAGAAACATGCGAACAGTAAAGAGTTACACAATTAAATTCTATTGACAATTAAAAAAAAGGGAATAGTTTATGTACCTCTTGTCTATGGCTACATAATATCTACGTGAAATATATTAAATCTACAGGTATTGCCCCGCTTTTTTATTATAATACATTAACATTATTATAATATAATACTTTATTTATTTATTTAATGTCTAAAAAATTTCTAAAATAGGATAAAATGCTTTTTATGCCACAATGCCACACCACAATGCTCTTAATGTCTAAAAATAGGATACCATGCTCTTTATGCCACAATGAGGGATATATGGCGGTGGACAGGGAAATATTTATGCTACGAATTAAAGAAGGAAGCAGATTGTCAGTTAAAGTGACAATCATAAATCGAGTTATTTCGTCCTTATCAACAACATTCGATTTAATCGAAATAACCGTGTTTTTTATTTCTTTCTCGGAGACTAAAGAAAATGGAAACCTATTGGAGACCTGAAGTGGCATGGAGGATATGTGATTGTGTGATGTTTTATATTATTGTCCAGTTATTATTGTCCAGTAAGGAGAACAGTTGAGAAATGGTGATTTAAAATATCAACAAAAACTTAAGTCAATTTTGGTTTGCCATTTTTTTGACAAGACCATAATTTTCGAGAAATTTTCATATTACTGCCGTCAAAAACTTTGAGACAATTGAATAAATATTTCGGCGTTTAGCATCTCTTATCACCTGATTGCATCTGCTTCTCATCTTATTGTAATGATACTAATTATTGTTGCAGCGATTGTGTTTAAATTTAAAAAATGCTTTATCCTTTTTTTTCATAACTTCTCTAATTGGTTCCGTAATCCAAGGTGCAGGAGAATGACGTTAATATTATTATAATATAACCAACAAATTCGATATATTTCACCACAGATTTGTTTCGCATTACATGATGTACAAGTAACAGTATTTTGAAATTATTATTGTTTGTTTGTTTGTTCTTCAAGCAAAAATGTTACTGAACAGATTTTAATGCTATTTGGTGTGGTTATGTGCATTCTAAATAAATTATGTAGACTAGAAAAGGTTCCTTAGGAACAAAAAAAAATAAAAGTTGATTTTTAGGGGAGGAGGGGCAAACCAAGTCTTTAGCAACAGCTAATAAAATGATTGAGCACTTTAAAAACCTAATAGATGTATTATAATCTATTTCGCAAAAGATGTAAAAGTTTGTTTATGGCAATTGATTTTATTTATAAAGATAGTAATTTTACTTGGGTAATGGATATATAAGCAATTCGGTTGTTATTTATAACGTACCAATTTCTTGAAAATATTTCAGATGTAACATTTGAAATGATACTTCGTTCAACCCCATTTGAGAACAACGTCGAGATGTACGATTTAAAAGGAGAACATATTATGGAAATGTTGGAATACGCAGTAGCTAACGTTCCCAGACCTGGGGCGAGGATGGTCCAAGTTTCAGGTAGTTTAAGAAATTATGGTAGTCTTCTTATAATGTTTTATATTCCTTAAAAGTTTTGTTTTCCCATATTATATAATTAACAATCAAGCTATAATTTAAAATTTCTTAAATAACATATTTTAAGATTTTTCTACATTAAACATAACTATTGAATACAGGATTACGAACAGTGATTGATGGCGCTCGTCCAATCAATAATAGAGTTATTACTGCGGCAGTTCGATGCAACGATTGTGATATACCAAGATTTGAACCCCTGGATAAAAATAAAGTTTACAAGGTCGTCTCCCAATCCTTCATTGGAGGAGGTGGTGATGGGTTTAATGTAAGATACTAAATTATGAAATGTATAATTGTGAAAGTTTGTTCAGAATATTTTTTGTTGACACACGGAAATTGATTATATATGACATATTGACATTTGACATTCCCGCCACTATTTTACCCAAGTTAAGTGGCAGACTGGTCTTATCAGTTCTATATTATCAACGTCAATTTTATGTCTGTTGATATTAAAAATATATGTTTACATTAAATACTTATTTGTATGAACCTTACTCAGGTTAAAGTCTCTCCCAAAGTGTTGTTTTGTTTTGTTTATTGGTAGTAATTAGTATTAAAACTGGAATTTTATTTTGAATCTATTTCCTTCCATTTTTCTATATGACCTCTTTTCTATATCTGTTGTCCTTAACTAAACTTTAAGTCTTGGGCATTTTAACGCATCTATTAAGTATATTCCTTTAGTATATTAGATAATGTTGCATTTATTGTTAAAATAGATCTACAGCTTCTTGTATTGTATTTATATTATATGCGTTTCCAATGTTCTATAGTTAGTATTTTCTTAGATTTGCACGAGTACAAATTTGAAATAAAACTATTTTTTATGGATTAAAACTCGCGTCTGATTTGGTTATAAAAAAAATAATAATAATAATAAAATAAAATAAAGGCTAATTTTATAATTTGGTTACATTTTAATTTTAACCTTACATTATTGAGATCACTAATTAACTGTGTTACTGACAGACACTTACATCTCGTCTACCCGTGAACACGATTACTGCAAAGCATACGAAACGTCGAGTTAAAATAAAAATGTAACCAAATAATACGTGAGTTTTAATCCCTAAAAAATTGTTCTATAGTTGTCGATTTTTTGGTACTCATAAATAAGCCAGGCCTAATTCCTCAAATATAATGTTTTTAAACAAAATCCTTAAATTCGAATTGAAGGAAAAACTAGGTACGTTAACCGATGACATTTTTGTTACAGATGATATCAAATAATCGTAAGAACGTAAAAGTTCTAGGTGTGGATTATGATGTTATATTGCGCTACGTACGACATCAGTCGCCAATAGTTCAAGATTTGGACGGACGAATACAAATATCAAATGCATGTATTCAAAATTAAGTTTATGTAATGTATGTGAGGTTGGATATTTTACAATAAACAATGTTTTCTAACATATATCATCATAGCTTTGTATTTTATTTTAAATGTTGTAGCGTGAAAGGGTTTTATAATATTTGTAAGCAGTTCAAATCAACTGAATATTTTATTAAACCTGTATTAATATGAACGTTCCAGTGCAAAATTGAAGTA
This sequence comes from Mechanitis mazaeus, assembly GCA_959347395.1. Lineage (NCBI taxonomy): Eukaryota > Metazoa > Arthropoda > Insecta > Lepidoptera > Nymphalidae > Mechanitis > Mechanitis mazaeus. Next base: position 12,868,670 of record OY365754.1, read on the forward strand.
AGGACATAAAACTAAAAAATATTATCTTATTCATCAGCATACTTACGACACTATCAAACTCCGGATAAAATTCTATTTTGATTGAAGATTTGCTGATTTTCTGGTACTCGAGCTTGTTGGTTCCTTGCTAAAGAGCAGGCCAGAATACTGCCATTTTTGCTAAAGTCTAAGGCATTCCTAGTGAATGAAATACGGGAGAAAGCAAGATTTGTATTTCTAGATACTGACAACGCTACTTCGCAACGTGTTCTTTATTTTGATGCAATTATCGTCTGGATTTGGTGAAAAGCTAGTGTTCTTGATAGTATACCAGCCATTCAGCTTAAAGCCTGTGCAGCTGAATTGTCTCCTGAATTGTCTCAAATTTTGGAAGCTTGCTAACGTGTAACCCGTGCCTAAAATAGACAAACTTACCGATCTTGTCAACTATAGACCGATTTCAATTATCTCCATATTCTATTAGAGTTTGAAAACAGGCCAAAATATTCAACCAAGTATATACTCGGTACTCGGTGTATCATATGATACACTTATTTTAGGCGATGCTATTGAGAAGAATCAAGAAAAGATTGTGATGTGTCTTTCAGACGTCTTTAGAGACATCTTGACGTTAGTTATTCGATTTTTAGAATTCCCCAGAGCAATATATTTGTAGTATACAATGACCACTTTCAGTTATTAGGTATTTTATTTTATTGTATATAGAGAAACAAACAGCAGTTATATTACATCTATAAAATATTAGTATAACAGAGAAGCAATGGTACCAGAATTATAGAAAGTATTAAAATTACGAATTCATTACGTACAAGACCAAACAAACCAATGCGATAAGATTTTAAATAAGACTTTACAATAATTTCATTACACAAAAGACAATCCTGTCATTGTAAGACATTTCTCTCAGCAATAGAATTGTTTGGATCTTTTATTATCTGTTGAAAAGGTCTCACCTGAATGCATTTCGACGATTAAATTTCATTGTTGACATAAGTCATTCATTTCTTGCAACCCATTCAAAACCTACAATGATTTTTTATAATTCTATGAGAGTTATTTTTGCGCAATAATATTCAAAATGATTTGATTAAAAACATTTTGCGTACATTTTTGTGAAAAAGTTGTTTATTATTAACTATAATTTAAAATAAAATTAAATGAAGCGATCATTCCTAATAGTTTCTTCTGCTGTAAAACAGCGTATTGTCGTAGAAATTGAGTTACTACTTACTAATTAAAATAGAAACTAACATATTTTTACAATATACTTATACGACTATTATAATTATTTTCATTATGTCAAGAATAAAATTCGTGAAAGAACAAATCCAAATAGATTAGTTCATATGGAAATAATTATATATTAATGATAAATCGGATATTTGAAAATATTTTTATTATAATTAATTATTATGGATAATAATTCAATATTGTACTAAATATATATTTAAAGGTTTCCTAGAGTTATTTGAAAATGGCAAATTTATTATTTTTGATGGTAAATTAGAAGATGTCCAACTAATAGTGTTACAGTTGAACGTGGTCGAACAGTGAGTTATCTTTATTACCTTATCGTAAAAAACTTTTTTAAAACAGCGATTTTTAAGCCGAATTAATGAGATTTTACAATCTCGCTCGAGCCGACCGATGTCAGAACAAAATGAAAAGATATGGTATAGCACAGAAATACCATATCACAGATAAGACAAATAGAATTTTCACTGTTTTGAAATTTGAATTTTTGAAATTTTTTAGGTACATTGTGCTAAGATCTTTTCCTCAAGACAATAATCAGATTTCGATATTTTCTTGCCTAACGCTTACTAATTTTATTTACGTTGTAGAAAATACTATACTAAGTAAATGTGTAATAAATGATTTATACAATCTCAATAAATAATACATGTATTTATTACTATTTGTAATAAGGTAAGTATTAGTAACTTATAAAAACAAGCTGACACACTAAAATTATAGTACATTATAGTATTAAGAAAACTGATTTATATTTTATAAAAATAACACATATAAAATAAATATTTAAATGTTACCAATAGATATTCTAGAAGTCAAAAAAAGGATAAATATGTATTTATTTATACATAAATATACTACAGAATTATAACAACATATTTGAAATAAAGATGATCTTAACGTCTTAAGTCTTCCAGCAACCTTAGAGTCAATTTATTATAAACTAGAGAATACATTTACATATTTATTTTCTTTTATGCTTTAAATATCATTGATGCCTTGTGAATATAAAAGGGAAGGAGTGAGAAAGGTCTACTATATACGAAATAGGTCCTTCTGAAAAGACACTATCCAACATAAAATTTATACTACTATGATTAACACTAGTTTCATAGAAACCACATAACGAACTTAGTCGGGAATTTTTTGAAATTATATCCAAAAACTAAATTGGTTCTCTTTTTACCTCCAGATACAAATAATTTTGATTACGTGAACACAGTGCAAAATATAAACTCAAAATAATGAAAATATCAACTGAAATATTAATATATTATTTTTAAAATAGTATTGGTATTTATGGAAAATTATTCGATGAACTTAATTAACAAAAGAAATAAATAAATAAATATTTCTGAAATTATTGTATTTTATAGAGTAGTACACATGGACAAATGGAAATATCAATTTGTTATTTTAGTTATTGCTTAATTGAATTACCATATAAGGAGTTATAATAAAACCAATTCTTAGTAAATTATATTTTAATGATATGATAACGACACATGAGGAGATATTCATCAAAGTAAATTAGTTACTGTTTGAGGTACGATAAATATGCAAAATATCTAATTTCTGAAAACATGTATATTTTTAAAAATATACGTAAACTTTTCTATCAATATATTTAAAGAAAAGGAATTGGCGATGCTTAGCAATAATTAGCAAATGCCTGACATTTTTAATTGTTGACAATTAGTTCCAGTTTCCACCACCAAATATGATAAGTTAGTGGCACTATAAGTTATATTGTAAACTTTATCTCAGATTTTATAAATTTACGCACTGTGACATTTTATAAAAATTTTATTTAGAAGTAGATTTGCAACATAAAAAATTATATGTCATTAATCTACTGTTCAGTCAGATGTAATAATATCCATTTTTTCGGGTCTTGATGGTTTTGACACCATATAAGTTTACCTTCAAATAATCTCTGAGCAATGGAGCAATTTAGCGTAAATAAAAAGGTTGATTCGAGTGAAATTTATTTCACGAAAAAATTATTTGTATAAGGGTAAATTCGTCTTGTAGAAATTAAACAATTCCTTATGTAATGTTCAATATTGAAATACAGAGTTCAAAATATAATATCAGTTTGAAAGTTGATACCGCTTTTAAGATTCCTTACTGGTGTTATCCACGTCTAAAAGTTTAGCCGTTATCGCTTGGTAGCGTACTGGTAGGTAGCAAGATATACTTGGGTTAGTGTGCAAAGTTTTACAACGCATGATTGAAATATAATTATTTCATTAAATAGCTTATCAGAAATTTAGAACTGTCTTCTAATAATCAGTGTGTCTTCTAATAAAAAGTTCTTTGTTTCCTCTAAAAATATAAACGTTAAATAAATAAATAAAATTAAATTATGTATGGCTATATAGTAATCACGTGATGTACGTGTCACAATTATATACAACTTAAAACATAATACTACAATAAAAAGACTCCATCATTATTATTCAAGCTACCATAAAAGGCGCCATTCCATCTGACCTTCAATTTTCGTGATGATACCAGTGAAGATTGCGAACCACCTGAGCCTTCTTGGTGTGAGCCTCAATTCGTCTCTAAACTTTTGTGTCTATATTCAGTCTAAAAGTGAATCCAGTGATAAACACTTTAGTATTTTCTGGAGGGTGTGTCGATATTTAATTCCGGAACAGTTTTTCACTCTTTATAAAGCAAAAGTTGGTGCATGGAGTACTGCTTGCATCTTTGGGATGGATAAGCAAAATACAAATTAGTGGCGTTGGAATCAATTGCGAGACGGGCTATGGCTATCGTAGGTGATATAACCTTTGCTAAGGCAAAACTACAAAGTCTGGAACATCGCTGCAAGGTTTCGTGTTGTAAGTGTTTCGGTTTTTTTTAATATTTTTATATGCAGTCACTTAGCTTGCTTATTTTGACATAATCCATAGAGCAATTGTATTCTCCAGTTTCACTCATAATGAATTCCAGTTCGTGCATTATTCAAAGCATTAATTAGTTTATCAGCAGTTTATGCAGTCACTGTGTACTCAAGTATCGGAAACAATGTTCAAAATATTCTTGTTTATAAATAAAATCTTGATAAATAATATTTTCAAGAATTTAATAATGTTAAAAATTATGTTGTTTAATAAACTAATTTTAATTTATTTCTTTTATAGAATATACAAAGATTTAACAGCTTTGTGTTTAAATCTAATTGAAGGAATAGAAAAAAAAAAATTGTATACAAAGGTTTTTTTTGGATAGAAATAATATAATTAAATTCATTCTATAATATCAACAGGAGTAGAATATCAACCGAAATATACTACGGCTAAAATTTTAAATTTTGTTCAATATCTTTTATTAAATAATTTTGTATGTATTGGCGTTACGTCGAATATCAGATAATAAAATAATGTTTTATTTAATTATTTCTATGATTTCTGTGTTATTGATAATTGGTTATTTTTACTACTTGATAAATGATTTTTAAAAAAGGTGTAAAAGTAAAAATTTATTATACCTGTACTAAATAGTATCGAAAGCGTTTGCAAAATCTAGAAAATTATAAAACATTTTGTTTGATGTCAAGATTAGTGCTTCATTATATTATTATCAACTTCTTTATTATGAATCGGCCATAATATAAAGGAATTAGGATATGATATCTGTTTATATAATTCAACATTATAGTTTATTACATTAATTTACTTTAAGTATTTTCAAATTATCATGTCATAAGGCTGTTGTATCTATTATGGGGTATTGCAACAGATATTGATATATCTATATTTGTACTGTAGAGTAAAAGTCTGTTTAAGCGATTTAACATGAGGAAAAGAGAATGCTTACAAAATAAATTCCAAGGAATTAAAATTATAGACTATTATAGGGTAGAATTGTACATAAAAATTCAGGTGATGTTGTAAAAAAAAAGGTGGTCTCATAAAATTAATTTATTTGAAAAGATTTATATTTTTTTTATTATTTGGTAAAGTTTTAAACATACTCGTACAATTTCGTATTACGCGTACAAACCAAATGTTTCTGAAAGTAGATATATTTGAATACAAAATACCGATTATGCATGCATTGGAACTGCGGCAGTCGTATTATAATATAATTTTAGTTTCCATGTATATAAACATAAACATGATCTAATAAATATTTCATTCTTACTAGGTTAATATGAATGTTATAAATTTATTAATTTTCAAAGTTATAATTTATATAAAACTAAAAAAAGCCAATCAACTCGTCAATGGATTGATTCGACTCTATTTATTTATTTATTTATTTACACATTTTGATGCAATAGTTTAGTGTTTCTTGGTGTCCTAAAACTCTTTAGAGTCTATACGACCACTGCACATTCCTTTTAGTATTAGTATAATAAAAAAATATATATAAGTTCAAAAATTTAAATTAAAAGAAATTAAAATTACAAATTATAAATTAATGCTTAAATCATGTTATATAGAAATAGCCGAATATCATTAATATAATTGTTAAGTAAAACGACCCGTGGATGTAATGGCTAGCGATTGTTTGCTGCTGTTGGCTTTGCTTGCTTAGCCAGGGACGTGGGTTCGATTCCGAAACTGGATAATTATTTGTGTGATTTTGCTTTATCAATACAGATTGGCTTCTCGAGTTTTTGTGATATTTGTGTCCAATAAAATGTTTGTAAAACCCTCACGACACATCTCTAGTTTGGAGTCTTTTTATATATTTATAAAGTTGTTTAATAAAAATTGTAACAAGGTCGATTAACTAGATGCATATAATCTTTATTATTTTTATAAATTTTAATTACTTATACTAAGTCCAGTATTGGAATTCCGATCACTGAAATAATTAACCCATATCGTGGAGACCTGTGCCTTAAGAAGACATTGAACATATTAATGTATGAAAAAATTTCATTTTTTGTTTTAACGTTAATTACCGTTAAATAAAATTGTTACATCATCAGTAAAAGCCAACGAATATTTGACCGCTTTTAGTCTAATTTATATAAGTTAATTATGGGTATGGATCGGTACGTCACTTTTGGCATTTTGGTGTTTTATATTATTACTTCAATAATTTTATTTTATTTGTTTTATATATTTATTTATTTTTGTATAAGTCATTATTAAATTTCCAACAATGACTGATAATAGAATCTATAAGGACATGGATATGTAAGGAATTACAAATAATATTGGAAAATATTATTGCTGTGTAAAGATTTACTATGGACAATGCACAAACTTCTTTTTTGTATATTTCTCTCTTTTTTATATTATACAAGCAGAACTCGCGTGTCGTTTTGAATTTACGCTGAATGTTATAAGTTGAAAGAATTGCTTTTGACAGAATTTACTTTATTGTGTTGAAGTTCAACAAATTAAGAGGCGAAGCTCTGACTAATTTCAAAGAATTTTGAATACAATTCTACCAAACTGACTCACTCAAATTCAAAATATTTTATTAAAAAAAAAAAGTTGAAAATCTAAAGTGTGGGATATATAAATATTTGCGGTGGCAGAAGCCGCAAGAAATTTCCAACAACACGTCTAAATACTAAAAATTTTTAATCATTAGAACGCATAAGTTTTAATAACTTAGTATTGTTCTTACAAACCGCTTAACATATTAATCCTGCTGGAAAATCAAAACGTCATGTAATTCCTGTGCACACTCTCCAATATAATACTTAGATGTTCGCAATTCTGCGCCTGTGCTTCAGGACTTAGGAGGTTCATTTCAACCAATTCATGCTTGAAAATAACCCTATTTGTTCGCCTCTCAATTGAGTCCAGAACCACACGATGGGACTTTGCAGCACCAGCATATATGTGTTGACCGTACTCCTAATAAATTATTAAATATATTTTTATTTTATTTATTAAATATTATGTTTCTTATCCTATATTATTTTGCTTAAGAATAAGAAAAAGATGTTTTTTACTAATAAAAAATGGCTTTAAAATATATATATATATATATATATATATATATATATATATATACATTTCAAATTAAACGGGTAGAGGAGATATAAGTGTAACACGATTGCTACATAGCATTCGAAACGTCGGGTTAAAATATAAAATAAAAAGGTAATCACATTACACGCGAGTTTTCATCCGTAAAAAATAGTTTTATTTGAAATGTGTACTCTTGTGAATCTAAGAAAATACTATATACATATTTTTATTATTCGACTCCATGGAATATTTGCACTGTAAAGTTTTTATTTCTAAAACAACTTAAAACGTAATAAATTAACAAAGTCCACAATCTATTAGTAACAGCTTTATATTTTGAACTCCAGTGTGTCTAAAACTACAATTACTTAGTAAGGGCACGGCATATCTGAAACACCTATCTAGATTAAATGCATCAAAAAATATTATTTTAATTTAAATGATATTTTTCATTCCATATTTATCCATTGTCATGTATCATCTATCAACAAATTATAATATAATTTAATCTGTAGTTTATTTTGCTGATTATAAATCGGATTGAATTTTCTGAACATTTTATCAAGTTCCATCAAGCATGATAACAGTTCTTATATGATTCCCAGCAAGAGTGAAAGAAAAGTAAAGGTTCTTCCTCTAAAAATAAGTTATAAAGATTTCAATATTTTTATCCAATTAGTAATAATAAAAAAATTAAATGTAATTAAGCACTGCTATCAAATTGGAATTGAACACATGTGAAATATTTAGAATGTAAGAAACATGATGTTAATATAATTTTACATAAATTTCAATTCTATATTATTGCAATTTTATATAAATATATTCTAATTTTATGTATATTGTATTGTAAAATACTCAACTTAATTAACTTTATTTTTAAAGTTTATTACTACATATACACTGGTAGGGACAAAAATTACTTTAATTTGTTATAATTCTAATTTACATACAATTACCTACCTTTTTGAAATTATCCCTACACTAATAACATTATGAATGATTTACTTTCATTATTTGTATACAAAGAATGAAATATATTTTTATAATGGTGTATTCACACTGTATGCAAGCACTAGGATCTCCAACAGTAATTTTCTAAGCAATAACAGATATGATGCTTATTAGTGACCTGCAATGAAAAATTATTTTTAGTAATCAAAAAGTATTTATTTAATAAATGAAAGTTGTGGTAATGGATAAAAATGAAATTTATTATTAATATAAATTGAACTTTATATTGTAATTTACAATATTTAATAATACAAAATAAATATGTGCCAGTTACTTTCAGCAGTGGGTTACTTCTAGGAAACACTTATTGACTTTTCTTTTATAGATTATTATTTAATATTAATTTATTTGATTCTAAAATAACACAAAATAAAGTTAAATTTTATTATCTTCAACCCAAAGCCTATGTCGAGTTTAATCGTCAAAACATAACATACACTGAAATATTGCGACGTTAAAATAGAGCCTAGAAGCCCCAAAAACTAATTTATAGTGATGAAACAAATTACTTACTAAGTATTGTTCCGACAAACTTTAAAAAACACCGGGAAATGCTGGCAAAAAGAATTATATTTATTCCATAATAATTAACAAGCCCTGCAATTAAACAAACGAATGATTATAAGATTCATCGTTTTAAAAGTGACAATAAGAACAATAATTAAAAGAAAACACACCAAAGTCTAATTATAAAATTATATTCGGATTTCCGAATATCATTTTTATAATAAGACGGCATTTGCTTCCAAATAAAGACTCGACAAGGTCACGACAATGAAATTAAAACATGAAAATAAGCAATTGGTGTTGCTACGAACATAATATGTCAAACCAAATGTAGGTAAAATGGAACTAACCACCAAAAGAAATAATTATTCCAATAATTTTATAAACTGACTGAGTTGATTGATTTGACTGAGTGACTCTTTGAAAACAAACAAATGTATAAAGTTGATTTTATAACGATAATTTATCATTTTTGTTATTTCTTTTATTTATTTAATCACATATTTTGATACATAAAGTTTAATATTTCTTGGTGTTCTTAAAATCTCAAGAATTTATACGGACACTGCACATTCCTGTTAGAATAAGTAAAAAAAAATTAAATTATATAAATGCAAAATTAAACATTAATAGTTAAAAAAATATATAAAATATATCAATTAAACAACAAAGGCTGTATCTATACTTTTGAAACAAATGACAGGCTGTCTCAAGTAATATTCATTTAGCCTGATATAAAAAAAAACATTTTATAAATTAAGTAAAATGCTAACTATGACATATAAATAACATATATTCTTTGAATTACCTTTTTAAGGAAATTACAAGTATCCTAAAGCTGGCAACATTCAATTCCTAAAATATAAAGAAATGTCACAGACTAATTATGTATTTTTCATGAGATGTCAACAGATGACTAATTAATTGAAGTCTTATAATTTTACACATATTAAGAATATACAACTAAAATACAGAAGTGAAATTTTATGTACTTAATGTAAATCGTAGTAATTAAGTTATTGTAAGGATGAAAATAAAAACAAACAATTTATTTGTATAAACAATGAGAAATCTGGTTTTTCAACAAAATAATGTAAGTAACAATAATCACACTAATACTATGCTTAAAATACAAATGTATTGATATATTATTAACTTACTATGTTTATATCAGTTCATTGTTTCATTATGGAAAGTACTGATTAACTTTACAATAAATATTATCCATTGCATCAATACAACAATTTAAATAATTAATCATTTGTAAAATAGTTTAATATGTATATAATAAAGTATTAGGATTCAATTCAATTAATAAATTTTAATCAATTAAAATAATATTGAATATTCAGCGCCATCTGTGGCGTTTCTTTTGTACAACAATGAACTTCTTAAATAATCTATTATTTATCATAGTTGACATCAGTTAAACTAAACATTATACGTAAAAGTTATTACTTTAATAGAAATTACAACAAATAATATTCATTGTTGATTTAACATATTCTGACTTTTTCTAAAATGAGTAGTTTTTGTATTTCTGTTCGCTATTCGCTAACTATATTTATTAATTTTTTAAAAGAATTCGTAATTTGTTTTTCGCACACAACATTGGTTGTCTGACCAATAGCAAGCCAAGAAAGGAGCATACAGTATCACGTGATTGACTGGGACTTCATTCGAAAATGGTGATCGTGACGCTGCGCGAGCAACTCAATTGTGTGCTGTAAAATACTTAAACATGTGGTGTATGTGTAGTGTATGTAGTGTAAGTGTAAGGAAGTGATATCCTGCTATATGAGAACTGGCGGTACCGCCACGGGCCACCTACCTCCTGAACGAAGAAATAAGAAATTGAAGATCTTCAGGTGTCTGGTCTGGATAGCCACGAGCCTTAACTGTAAGTACTTGTACACATATTATTAATCTAGAACCTATCGTTTTCCAACGGTGGAACTTCTATTATATTCATGTTCTGACACAGAGTGACGCTGACGGGCCATCTCGGATTGTTCGTTTCGTTACATCTTTTAGTGCCGAAACCCGGCAAGGTGCTCGATAGCTTCATTGTACTTCTTATTTAAAATTCGAATATATAGCTGCGATTTTCTATGAATATTAAGTATTTTACAATATTCGTACTATGTGCATATCTATTTAATTACCTGATCATACTTAAATATATATAAAGTATCATTTCACTACAGTTTCGATAGTATCATATTAATATTTAGTTTTCTAAAATATGCAGGTAGATAATATTTAGATTCATTCGTTCATTTTTCATTGAAATACATTCAATCGAAGTTCTTTATACACTATAACATTCAACTTCATTCGGTAATTATTCAATTTCATCATTCAATAATATTCATTATCTATATACCATCATTATTTTCATTCTAGCGCGTCATTCTTATTCGTTCTTAATTACTAAAGTGTGTTTATTCCGTAAAAATAGTTTTATTTCAAATATGTACTTGTGAAAATCTAAGAAAATACTAAAAGTTATCTTAAATCAGGTAACAAGTCAATTAACAAGGACAATTGAATAATTGATGATGATATTCAGCTATCATAATACCACATTTCATCAAAATTAGTCGCGTAGATTTTGTGTTATTCATGTACACCAACCTTACAGACAGACAGAAAGACTAAATGTAAAGAAAATGTTGATTTCGAATATTTTGATTACTATTAACCCCCTTAAAAGTTTTAAAATATTTTCAATGTACAAAAATTATAAACAGCATTATTATATAAAACTATTTTTTATGAATTAAACTCGTGCATAATTTGGTTACATTTTAATTTTAATGCGTTGAAGTAATCGAAACGTCGGGTTAAAATGAAAATGTAACCAAATTATACGCGAGTTTAATCCGTAAAAAATTGTTTTATTTCAAATGTGTACTAGCTTTATTATATGTATAGATAAAATAATATCCCTGCAGATAAATATCTAAACAGTAACCCAATGAATGGATGTCAGCTACTGAGGGCGGTGTTCCACCCTCAGTAGCTGACATCCATAAGTAAAGGGATATCTATAACGCTCTCGACAGATAATAGCCAATTACTTCAAACTGTTGCCGCTTGACTGCAACCTTACCAAGACGATTAATGGCTTCCATTGATAATTACACTTCCAAACTTAATTGCTTCTTCATTTAACTGTAACTAGTCTTGCAAAATCTGTTATAACTAAGTTAAATGAAAGTGTGATAACTTTGATCAAATTAAAATAAACATATGGTGTTTTTTTAGTACAATGGAAATTACTTTTAAATGAAATTTGGTTACATTTTAATTTTAATCCGACGTTTCGAATGCTTTGCAGCTGTCGTGTTCACGGGTAGATGAGATGTGTCTGTCAGTAAGTCAGTTAATTAGTCGTCTACCTGCAATGGTTCCTTAGTTTGCGGGCATAGAGTTCCGGATGTAGACAAAACGCACTATCTTGAGGTCTGACAGTCTTTTACTTTTTCCATATAGTTTTTTGGTTTTTGATAACTGAAAGAGGAACAATTATTAAAGAGATTTTCGTGCGTATCTAAATTAAAAAGCATAAAAATTTTATTTCGTGCGAAAATGAAGTTTGGGAATAATATTTATTTACAAGAAATAATAATAAAATGTAAACTTCTGGACTATTTATGTCATTTTAATATTCCTTCGAAATCTTCAATCCAGACGTTAGAAGTTATCTCATGTGTGAATTATGTGAAGGCGATCAATGAAAGTCTTTTTAAAAATTAATTTTAATTTTTAAATCACAATTATTACAAATAATAAAACAGAACTGAACGTGATTATCGCTAAGAGAAGACTAACTTAATTATATTAAAATTATAAGGAACAAAATAATAAAAATATATGGTTACACAATTACTATTGTCTTATGTTTAAGTAGAGTCAGCGGAATGCATACGGGTGCGATGCTTATGGCATGGTAACTCCTCCCTCCTTAAGATGGAAGCTGGTTCTGGAGCTTCCAGGAGCGTCCTCGCGACTTTTGCTCTGTCGTTGTTTCCAGCAGTTGTATGACTTCCATGCAGCCAGTGTTGCAATGAGTGTGTATAGCATCAACGTCGGCCAACTAGGGATGATCATGATGTCGATCCAATCGAAGTCATCGTTGTCTTGCACTTCTTTAACGCTGTTTAAAAGTTCATGGATGCTGTCTAGTGAAATATCTTCTAAGTGAACTTCGTACTTCACTTCTTCTTTTCGTTTTTGAAAATTGTGGTCAGGAAGAGGAATAACTTCGTTAATGGTGACAGTATTACTGCGTGTTCTTAATGTTCTGTTCATTATATTCAATTGACAGTCTTCTGTGCTGTTGACAAGGAATATTTTCGATGTTCTTCTATATTCTGTCTTGGTTCCGCATTGAGTCTTTGCTACTTCTGGTTCCGTTAGTATTACTAACCAGGTATTTTCATGAATTTTTTGAAGTTTTCCCTGATTCAAGTTCATGCGCGCAAGAGTGCAATTTGCTTTTTGTTGTTTTATGAGGGAGACGATACAGTCTGTTGTTATTTCTGTCGATCTTGAGTCTAGTGCGCTGCAGAGAAGAGTGTCTTCAGCGATCTTCTTGCAGGGTTCCTCCAGGTAAGCGTACTCTTTGCTTCCAAGTGCAAGGAATTTGGATTTGGGTATAATGGTTAGGTTTTCTTTATTAGGAATAGAATATATATGTATGTAATCGTATACGTTTTGATCGATAGATGGTATTTCTAAAATGAATGTTAAAAAGTGTTCTGTACTATACGCTTTTACGCTGATGGACTTTTCTATTTTATGTATATTTTCTACCGTTATCTCCGTAACCGGTTTTATAAAATATTTTTTTTTTAAATTGATTATTTCTACAACTAAATTACGTGGGCTTATAATACTAGGGTGCATTACTCCTAATTGCGAAAATGTCATAGCATCTTCTAGTAATATTAACTTATCTAATAAGAGTTGTATACTAAAACTTATTTGTATGTATATTTCTAAAAAGTATACTTGATTATTAAAATTACTTACGTTTGCGGTAATGTTGTTTAACATAGACGCTAATCTGTTTTGATTTTCGGTTAATTTATTTAATTGGTTATAGAATTCATTGATCGTGTTTTCCGCTAACGATAGTGATTGCTTCTGAAACAATTCAGTTTTTGAAACAGAATTACGAATTTTATAAATTTCATTTTCAAAACGGATGGCGTCGTCATTGTCAAGATTACCTGTAATTGTTTTGATTATAGAGCCTAATCCGTTAATTATTCCACGTTTTACCCTATTTCTAGGTGACATGAACATCAATTTTTTTACTAATTAAGCTTAAGTTATGTTCTATTTGATCTCTATATATTTTATGAATATTTTCTGAAACACTGTTATTTTCAGCAATTTTTGTACTTGCGTATAGGGACATTAACTTTACTGAAATTAAATTTAAGTATGTGATATTGTAAGAGCAAGCAAGATTAAATGAATCGATTTGTTTGAGAATATATCCTTGTTTAAGTAAAAGGATGCCATTAGTGTTATCAATGGACTGAAAGGTTATCTCGGATTTTGTTATGAATATTAGGGATCCGAAGAAGAGTGTCCTGGAACAAGATGAGGTCGACGTAAGAGTTTGAAATGCACTCTTATAGATTTAGCATTAGGGTGACTTCCAACGATCTCTGCTACGTTGTTAGGGTGTAGATGGATAATTTTATACGGACCTTTGAATATCTGCTTGGTTTTTTCATTTCTTGCAGTTTTGGCTACCTGCTTATAAATTGTTTCACCTACCTTGAATGTTATCTCTTCTGCTGTCTGATTGCGTTTTTCTATTCTATACGTTGAACCCGGGGTTGACCTAATGTGGAATTGCTTACGCTGCCTATCTATAGCATCTTCTAGTATCGGTATACCTTTATTTTCGTTTTCAGGCTGGGTATGGTTAGTTGAAACTAGATTTTCACTTTCAGATGCCGTTTCAGTAGTTTCCGTTTCACCTACTATGCTAGGGGTTTGTACATTATGTCTACTGGTAATGTCCTCGTTATTATTGTCGTTATTTTCTTCTTCTTGCCGCACATTTTGAAATATTCTATTGATTATATCATCATCATCATTATCGTCTAAATTTACTGCCAGGGAATCAATACTTTTATGGAAAATTTTGACTCGAGAGAGAGCGTCCGCGTTTGTGTTTTGGCGTCCTTTCTTGTAAATGATTTTATAGTCATATTCAGCCAATTTAAGTTTCCATCTAGTTAACTTAGAGTTAGGGTCTTTCAGGGACATTAACCATGTTAGGGGCCTATGATCTGTATATATGATAAATTTCCTTCCATAAAGGTACGGTCTAAAGTATTTGACTGCCCATATAATAGCTAAAAGCTCTTTTTCAATTGTTGAGTATCGAGTTTCTGTGTCAGAAAGAGTCCTGGATGCATAAGCTATTGGTTTATCTGCGCCTACGGGTCCTTGGGATAATACTGCACCAAGAGCTATTTCCGATGCGTCTGTTGTCAGTATAAAAGTCTCGTCAAAATTTGGATATTGTAAAATAGGTGCATTAGTTAAAATTTCTTTACATTTTTTAAATGATTCTAAAAATTCTGGGGAATGTATTACTTTGTTATTTTTTTTTAGACATTGAGTCATGGGTTTAGTTAATTTAGCAAAATCTTTAATAAATTTTCTATAATATCCAACAAGTCCTAGAAAGCTTTTAATGTCTTTCTGAGTTTTTGGTAAAGGAAAGCTCAACACGGCTTTGATTTTGTCTTCGTTCGGTACAAGTCCTTTGTCAGTCAGTTCATGTCCTAAAAATTTTACGTGTTTTTTCAGAAATTCGGATTTATTTAGTTGTATTTTTAAATTATGAGTTCTAAATCTGTCAAAAACTATTTTTAATTTTTCTATATGTTCTTGTAAAGAAGTGGATATAATAATGACATCATCCAAGTATGTAAAAACGTTATCAATCCCTCTAAGAATGTGGTCCATTAATCTTTGAAACGTACTAGGTGCATTTTTTAAACCGAATGGCATTCTGAGAAACTCATAATGCCCTCTTTCAGTATTGAAAGCTGTTTTTTCTACATCGTCCGGGTGCATTTCTACCTGATGATAGCCACTAGCGAGATCTAGGGTGGTAAAATATTGTGATCTGCCTAATCTGTCTAGTATATCGCTTATATTAGGAAGGGGGTACTTGTCTTCAATGAGTCTGTCATTAAGTCGTCGGTAGTCGATGACTAGTCTCCATTTTACTTTTCCTGATGCGTCTGCCTTTTTAGGGACGATGTGGACGGGACAAGACCATGGTGATATACTTTCGCGTATAATACCCTGTTTCAATAAATTATCAACCTCTTTCTGAATTTCGTCGCGTTGTTTCGGGGCTTGTCTATAACTTCGAA
Organism: Mechanitis mazaeus; assembly: GCA_959347395.1. NCBI lineage: Eukaryota > Metazoa > Arthropoda > Insecta > Lepidoptera > Nymphalidae > Mechanitis > Mechanitis mazaeus. The sequence continues at coordinate 12,884,820 of OY365754.1, forward strand.
CGAAAATTGGGGTTTGGTCTGTCAGTCTCAGTTGATGTTTAACCGCGTGCGTGAAAGAAAGGGGGATATTTTCCGAGTAGAAAATATCTCTATACTTATAACAAACTTTTTTTATCTCTCGCCGTTCCTCCTCATTCATATGGTCTGTGTGAATTTTATTTAAATTTTCACACAGTTCCTTATTAATGTTTGGATTTACATTAATTGAATTTAATTTATATTGATTTATATTTAATTTTAGATTATATGATTTTAGAGGAATATTTTCTGTGTTAAGTATTATTTTTCTGACAGAACTAAAATTAATAATTGATGTTTTAAATTGCCCATGATTTACTTCTACAATGGCTGCAGGGGATTTTAAACCATTACACCAAATGTATTCATCATGAATGTATTGACCGTCAGAATAATTAGTTTTCATTGATATAATTTTTTCACATCTGGGTTCTATTACAAGTTTTTTTTTTGGAAGATCTAAATGAATGTCAATTCTAGCTGTAGACGTATGTAACAATTTATTTTTGATGTCAATGACACAGTCTAGTTTCTTTAAAAGATCTAAACCTATTATTCCTGTATATTTCGGATCGAAATCAAAAATTAAAAATTTATGTTTCATTTTATTATTAAATACCGCGGGAAGGGGTAAATGTGCTATATATTTGTGACGGGAAATACCATGAGCTGTTTTTACTTCGAACGGTTCACACTGGACCATGTTTTTGAAAAATGATTTATTTATAACTCTGGGTGATATCATAGATCGTGATGCTCCTGTATCTATCAGAAACTTACCTTGAAATTCGTGAAGTTCTAAATATGGGAGACGATCTATATAATTACGGTCATTATTAAGTTTTACTAAATGTGGTCGTCTGGACTTATAGACTCGTGAAAATCCTGCTCAGTACCGTTGTCTTCATCTAAAGAATTAGAATTATCAAAATATTCATACTGACCTTGATCATACTGAGGTTCGTTTGCGTAGAATAATTGTTCACCTGCAAACTGGGGTTTCGCCGGCTTAGAGATGGATCTCATGCTAACGTCTGAAACCTTTTGAGGGTACTGCTGGGGTGGATTTCTTACAAAATTGCCAGGGGGTCTATAATTTCCTGAGTATGGTGGGCTTTGTCTAGGAGTATTAAATTTGAAGTTTGATGAGTTCATTTGTTGATTGGAACCTTTTATCGAATCTTTAACCTTGGCTTGTGAACTCATATTAAAGTTATTCGTCCTACCATATGCAAGTTTAGCCTCTTCCTGTCGGGCTATAATTATTGCTGATTCTAACGTTAGGGGTTGCGCTATCCGAACCCCAATTGATACTTTAAACTCTAAATTATTAGTATATTGTTCCACTACCATGCTCTCGTAATAAGATTTGTTAGAATGTGTGCCTATAGAGTATAACGTATCTAATATATTTCGGAGTCGTTTTCCGAAACTTTCAGCGTCCTCATTTTTATTTCTTTGCATTCTACTTAGTTCTTGCATCACCTGGATTTCGTTCCTAGGCTCGCGTAAGCGTTGTATGAGGGCAGCCTTAATGGCTTCCCACGATGTGAGTGATTCCTCGAATGCGATAGCGTCGATAGCGACACCGCTTAACCGACTTTTAATAAGACACAATATCGCGGGGTGTCCTCTTACTGAGCTATCTAATAAATTTAAAATATTTTCTACCTCTCTCACATAATAGTTCAATAATTTAGGATTGCCATCATATTTAGGCATGAATTCCGAGATTAGTTTAAAACTAGACGCGTCGCAATTTTCGAAAGACATATTTAATTATTTATAAAATTATACTAGCAAGAAGAACCTATCTTACTCACTTTATTTCTTTACTTATTTCTGTAAAAGTACCTATTGCAATTTGAGCGTCGAATACTTTATCAGAAATATATTTTAAATATTTTATTTATTTATTTATTTATTTATTTAATTATTTATTTTTTATTTTATTCTATAAAGTGTTTATTGCGATTTTTAGCGTAGAACACTTTTTAGTAGAACATAAAATAATAGTTACGGAAAGGAAATAGAGCACAGGAACTTGGAATAACAAGAGTACTCACCACAGTATCCTCTGCATCTCCTTTTCCGGGTCTTCTCAGCTTCACGTAGACTTTTCGATGCCGCCTTCGTAGATTCTTTGAGAGTCACGGTGATAGTGATCAAAATCACTCAATTGTTCAAGGATTTCACTTGAGAATTGCCGCGACTACTACCGACTGCGCCAATTATGTGAAGGCGATCAATGAAAGTCTTTTTAAAAATTAATTTTAATTTTTAAATCACAATTATTACAAATAATAAAACAGAACTGAACGTGATTATCGCTAAGAGAAGACTAACTTAATTATATTAAAATTATAAGGAACAAAATAATAAAAATATATGGTTACACAATTACTATTGTCTTATGTTTAAGTAGAGTCAGCGGAATGCATACGGGTGCGATGCTTATGGCATGGTAACTTGTGTGGCAACATTTTACCAATAAAGAAGAAGAAAACATCGATTACCGGACACGTATTTATTGTATACAAACTAAATATTACTTACGATTTTTTTTATATAACACGGTAATGTAAATATTTGGCCAAAAATAATATTAATAGCGTATTTGGATATCTTTTAAAGCATCTCTTACTATTTCTTATAAAACTTTTATGGGCCTAAGTGATAAATATCGAAATAATATATATTTCGCCATACTCTAAAAGTTCACTTCAACACACATCTTTACTTTTATATAGTATATTATAGTTTACCAAGTAATAAAATTTATTGTGAAATTAAATAAATAAAAATTTAATTTACTGTCGGTAACAATAAGACGGTTCAGCTACCCAACGAATCTACAAGGGAATCTAATTCATATTGCCTTTTTTATGCCGATTTCACAGGAATTATTAAGTAATATTTTATAGGCTTTTTAATATTTATATTAAAGAATTACTTATTACACTCGGCTGCATACATTTCGAATGCCATAAACATGAAATACGTGTAAATAATGTAAATTATGCAGACGACATTGTTGCTGAGTCCCTTAATATGCGGAATTGCTGAATGAGAATATCAATCTGTGAAGGATATGTTCAGCAGCTTGGCCTAAGATACAATCTTAATAAAAATGAGTTGTTAGTCTTTGTAGGGACAAATAAAATTTATATTTTTAATTAATATATTGTATGTAATAAAGAATTTTTACTTACTTAATATTTTCTTTTATAAGATTTAGTCTAGATATTTAAAATAGGAAATGCTTAAAATATTTCACTGTAATTAGAACTGTACATACCAAGACCTTCGAATTCCGGTCAACCGGCTAAATCAATTATCTTTACTGTTCCAGTTGAGGTCAGTGTATTTTGAGACTTGTGCAAAACAAACATGTCAGGAGTTGAAACTATTAACAAATAAAACCTAGGAAACTTATATGTGGAAACATTAAACTACATAAATACAACACAATATAATAACATTGCTACATTATAATTAGTTATTGTACGTATATGTAACTGAAAGCAAGTTAGTCAAAACTGAACAGAATATACATATTCAGAATATATATATTAGGATCAGAAAATAAGTTTTCAATATTTTAATAAACAATAACAAGAACTCCGAATGTTCAAAGTATAATAAAGAGCTGAATACTAAACAGACGTACCAGTACACAAAATTATAACAACCAAAATAATGATGACCAATTAACTGACTTACTGACAGACACTTACATCTCGTCTCCCCGTGAACACGATTGCTGCAAAGCATTCGAAACGTCGGGTTAAAATTAAAATGTGACCAAATTATACGCGAGTTTTAATCCGTAAAAAATAGTTTTATTTCAAATGTGTACTCGTGAAAATCTAAGAAAATACTCACCATATTAATTCCTATTAGGAGTATTGATTGCTATTAGATATATATATATATATATATATATATATATATATATATATATATATATATATGTCTCAGTCATTAATGTGTATATAATTTTGAGATTGAAGATCGGGAACCCCTCCATTGTTTAAAAAAAAATCTACAATTTAGTAATTTAAAATTTTTAGTACTACTTATAATCGATAGCGACTTTATTCCTTAACAAGCTTGGGATATGTAGGTAAATCTAGTATTTACCTCAAAGACAAATTCTAACAAGCTTCTATAAAATCAAACACTGTCCTCTAATTACAGCAGTAATTACAGGTCACTTAAAATTCCAACACAGCTAAAACTTCAGGGCTTGCTGTGAATAATAAATTAGTTCCCCAAAGAACTCGTTCTTAGTTTGGATAGGTTTTCTTTTTTAAGTTATCTAATACCATTATTATTTATTTTATTGTATGCAATTAATTATTTTTATAATATCTTTTTAATTGCACTATCCCGTATTTTGTACGGAAATCCTTTCACCTAAAGGTTGTCTGTCAGAGATTGCTTTTAGCAATAAGACCGCTTTTGCATATTGTTCCGTTTCTCGTGTGTATCATTTAATATTGTAAGTGTATCATTTAATATTTTAAGTTTTTCCTTTTTTATTGTATTGTCAAATATGCAATAAAGTGCTTATCTATCTATCTACCATTCGGCAAAAAGCTATTTTATTTCGTTGTTGCTAACATTAAGAACTTTTAACGAACCGTTGACAATTAATGGTCTAGTAATTGGAACGAGTTTAAAACTTGCAAGAGTTAGGAGTTCCGAATTTCAGATACACGATTCGCATGAACTATGCCACTACCTAATGAGAATGTATTAAAGGCTTTAGAAGTTAACATTTTTATGTATTTATTGTATATTTTAATTGTTGTTATTGTATTTGAATTTAATTTAGTTCATTTAGTTACTTCATTTGAAAATTTTGGGTGATTCCTTGATGGTGACATCCTGGATGGTGACATCCTTGATTGACAGGTCCATTATAATTAGCAAATATAATGTATAGTATTTTCTTAGATTTTCACGAGTACACATTTGAAATAAAAATTTTTTATGGATTAAAACTCGCGTATAATTTAGTTACATTTTAATTTTAACATTGACGACTAATTAACTGACTTACTGACCGACACTTACATCTCGTCTACCTGTGAACACGATTGCTGCAAAGCACTCGGAATGTTGTTCTTTCCTTGAACAAGAAAATAGGGTATTGTATCCACAACAATCTATTTCAAATGTGTTAGTCAGTTGTATTTGAGAAACAATACGACTAATAAATATTATAAATATTTCCTTGAGAATTTGAATCACTAACCTCTGAACACTTTTGTCCTCGAGATTTCACTGTTTTACAGAACCGTGTGATTTATATTATATACAATTAACTAATTTTACATAAAATCCAATTGAAACAAATTAAAACACCTGTTTTCCCCAATAAACCAAAAAACTATATATGTATCATATGTATAATCTACCTGATAATAACCATTTGTTGTGAAGAAACGAAACACACTGTGGTTTCTATGGTTTTTTAACAGATCTCATACTTACGTCCGATTTAATGTGAAGGATTCTCTGAAGATCTGTGAAGGATTTAATTGTCTTTGTGGTACATTAGGTTCTCTTAAATGATCAGTATTATTATCTGAAGATTTAAAATTTCCTTGAGATGTATTTTTCCAGACCACCACGGAATTTACTCATTGTTAACGCTGTTGTGGTGTAAAATTATTTTGTTGGGGTACAAAATTGGGGTTTATAAATCTTGAAGAATTGTTATTAAATGAACGTACAAGATTATTACTTGGGAAAAATTTGGGTTATTCGAATTTAGGGTTTATTTGAGAAGTAGATACAATATAAGCACTAGGATTCGCTTGTTTATAGTATATTAGTTAAGCTTCTTGTCTAACTGAATCCCATTTTAGGCCGCGCATCCGCAAAGTAATTTTATGTTTTACCATAATATCTCGGAATTAAGTTTTCAATTGTTTTAATAATACTATTGTAATCTTTAAGCGGCATGTTGCAGCCTTCGTTGTACTAATACTTAAAAATAACAATAGCCTAATATGACACGTTATATCTGTATAAAGCTGTAGCGATTTTAGCCTAACTACAATGCAAACAATATAATAATTCAAATTGGTTTTATTTTTATTTAATTTATGTTTATTAATTGCTATAATTAAATAAAAACAAGAAATAGAGCATAGGAACTTGGAAGTAAAAGAATACTTACCACACCCTCTGCATTTCTTGCTAGACGTTGTCTCAGAACAGCATCTTCTTTTTTCCGAATTTCCCGTTGAGTTATCGTCCAACATATATCGTTGTTCTTTGTAAAATTCTACAATTTTCTTTTCTTCGCAGTTTCTACTATTATAACCGTACACTTGAGTATGAAAGTTTGCATTTGTGTCAAATATTTCAAAAATAGTTTGTTAGGGTAAACACTAAACTGTTTGGCTTTGACAAAGCTTTTATACTATTTAAGTCCTCATGAAATTTTTCAACTGCTAAGATGTATCACAGGGTTAAAAAGAAATATTTTATTGAGTTAATTATGTCTGCAGAGTACACTATACACAGAGTACACTATATACACAGTACACTGTATACACTATATACACAGTTTACTTTCCATCAGGTGGAATTAACTCAAGCATTAACTGTGTAAAAAAAACCATCACATCGACGTTCAAACTTAGCTTTAGGTTTCAATAACTTTAGCTTTAGCAAAAAGAAACTTTCAGAATGTTTAGTCTTTTTCAAATATGTTTTTTTGAAAATTGTTATTTCATATGAATACTATTAGACAATTTGTTTTGAATAGCATATTATAAGAAGATAAATATATAATATAGTGATTAAGATATGTTATAGCGATATAATTATTATATTATTAAAAACCTTTTATTGATTGTACATGTTCCGGTGAAAATTATTTTAGTTCCACGAAAAATTCCGAGGCTTTTTTAAATAAAAACAAAAAATAAATATATGAAAAATAATAACATGATAAATAATAATAGACATAAACACAAGTATATTATATTAGGAATAGCACAATCCATAAATTGCCAGTTCATAAATTTGGGGCTTTGGGATAGTTGAATGTAACACGGCACCACTAATTCCGTAACACGATTTCGTAACACTAGACCTATAATGACCTCTTATCTTTCTAAAGTACTCTCTTGAGTGTTAGTCATTAGCAATATTTTATCAATGCTCATTTAAAAACTTTTGCCTTTATTTATATTAATTTATTAATTTTTTTATTATTCGACAAAAGGAAAATCAAAATGAAAATAATTTTTTTAATTAGCATTGGTTACATTTTTATTAATAATATAAAAAAAAAAAACTATATATTGCTATGTGATGATGCGAAGTAATTCTTTTTTATGCAAATGGTATTTAAAATGCAATGAAATTGCTTATACATGTGATATTAATAAGACATTCGCTATGAGGTTGTATGTCAAATCTGTCACTCTTATTATACATCATCTCAGTGCCGACTTGCTTCATTGTAATGTCTTTTTTTCGCACGACATCCGTATGTCCGTTGGTCGCTGTCTTTCTAATCTACATTCACACTTTAACCTTATAAAAAATTTGGGTTTTTTAATTATGGATATAAAATGTAACAACATCCTTTTTTTCCTCGCAATATGTGAACACATCACAAAAAAAAATTTTTTTTTTTTTCAAAAATTCTTACTTTTTAATTCTGGTCACACCTCATCCATCTCAACCCTTGAAATTGCAATTGGATCCGTCTATTAATTTCTTAGTCCAGATTTTTTATCTATGTAAGACCTCAGGTCTGATTAACGTTTTATAAACGTTCCTCTCAAGTGTAAATTGTGTCCCCTTTCCTCTTTAGTTGAATATTGGTCGCTACACAACTCTCTAATTTGCCACCTTTCTAGTCTGCTCTAAAACTCGTATCTGTCCTAATTACCTATTAATAATTATAGTTGTTTTTAATTATTAATTATTTTTTTATATTATTTCAACACTAATTTCAACAAATAGTATACGCTAGAATGCCTCCTATTGCACTTCCAATATCGAAGCCTCCATTATCAACAGGAAGAACTAAGGACTTTGAGGTGAGGGCTTACCCTTGATGCTGTGGTTCTGACACATAAAATTAAATATTTTAAAGGAAGTTCCGATCCTAAGCCGAATTAGAGGATAAAAAGTATTTTATAATTAAATAAATATATGCGTTTCTGTGTCATTTTAAACTGATTACTTTAAATTTTCTTCATGGGTAGGTTGAAAAAATTTAACATCAATCAAAACTTTGTTATTGATTTTTATTAAAATATATATTATTTCTGATTATAGGATTGATTTGAAAGATTTTTTATTACCTTTAAATATATTGAAGTTTGACTGCAGACAGTCTGATGTTAGGTAAGACTGAAATCTGCGAAATTGCACGGCTTACCTAGAAACTACCTATGTACTCGAGATTTGAAGATTAGAATATCAGAAAACATCGATTCCGGCAGAGAATTCCGAACTTTTGCCGTTCTCACAAGGAAAGTAGAAGCAAAACGCTTTGTGCGTATTTGTAAGTTTGCCTGTAGGTTGTGTTAATAAATGTAGGCAAGCTAATTAAAGTAAAGAATGCTAAGATGACTAATTAACTGATTGACTGACAGATACTTACATCTCATCTAGCCGTGAAAACGATTGCTGCAAAGCATTCGAAAAGTCGGATTAAAAATAAATGTAACCAAATTATACGCGAGTTTAATCCGTAAAAATTTCTTTTATTTTATGAACGCTGTTTACGAACAATCTCCACTGCCATGGTATGAAAGAGTGAAATATGATTTCAGCATATTAAATTTTAAAGACAGACAATATCAACTATGTTTATTTAAAAAAATATAGTTATAATTGGAGTGGTTCTGTATGTAGACAATTATTCTAACCCTAATGATAAAAGTAATAAATTTAAACATGTATTAAATACAGAATTTAATTGAAGATTAAGATCTTATGTGATAACATTTAGGCGCGTGGATAATTTTAAAAATACAAAGTAAAAAAATTAATTAAGTAATTAGACTTAGTATCTAAATTACAGATATTTGATCGCAAAATACAAAGCACTTCAATGGAACTAAAATTAAATTAAGATGAATCATCAGACGAAGGAATGCCCGCTGTTTTCCAAAAAAATATAGAAATTTCATGTAAACAAAATACAGACATTACTCTGTCTTAATTCAATTCAATATTGACTAAAATTATATACATTGGAACTGTGCAAAATCTACATTGACGTATTTACAGAAATAATATAGTATTAATGATAGAAATCTACTAGGACTTATACAAAGTTATTGGGCGAGGGCGGCTTTATAAAGACATTCATATTACACTGGTTTTGGTTTAAACTGTCAGTGTCAGCTGTTTATTGGTAACGCAGGAAGCAGGAATCAGTTCTTTTGTCGCGTTAAGAGACTAATTGTATGACTAAATGGACTTACACTAAGTGAAGTTCTATCATAATTATACGAAGCTACTTCTCCGAGACAAAAACATAATGACATAACCGCCTTACCATGTGAGAAAGAACACTAAGATTTTTGTTTTTTTGCTTTGAAAAAATTGTGACGGCGCTGGTACGATCCCAGCGTTACTACTGGGAAATGAAGGAGTAAGTATAATTGCAAGTATTCTGAAACTATATTTAATTTATATGATTGATTTGTTCGTGATAATTGATTATCACATTAAAGTCATAATGATTAAGAGACGTAGACGTATCTATTAAACATTAGAAAATTTCTTTGTAAGGAAATAACAGCTGACATACTGACTAAAGGTCTATGGCCTTTAAAACATGACCCGCGTTATATACACGTTTAACATTACATTAATATCCTATGCCTTGTCAAGTTCACACGTTTGACGTAAATTGTAATTTAGTAAGTGACAAAACAGAAAAGAACAACTTGTTATTAGTAACACAGTACAAGTTTATGATTGCGATTTTTTTATGTAATGGCATATATATATATATATATATATATATATAAGTCTTTTATCTACACCAAATGTAAAATTGTAGTAACGCCACCTAACCTTTGCAATGTCAAACCTTTTGTAAAAAATAAAAATAAGATGTCTGATGCCAATAATTATTAAACATCTGATCAAACATTTTAACTCCTAAATAAATAAAGGTTTCATATATTTCATTTGTATTGAAAATTTCAAAAACATCAATTATATTGGAGTAAAAACTTTCTTTACTGAAATATTTATTTTTTATATTTTAAAGCAAAAATTATTATTTAAATGAATGTATTATTCTCTGTCTCTTTCCTGAAATATTTATTTTCTATATTTTTAAAGGAAGAATTTTATTTTTTTAATGAATATTATTTTCATATCATTTATAATAAAATAAGTTTTAACTAAATTAATTGACGTAAACTGAATGAATATTTCCCACTTTATACCATTTTATATACGTATTTGATTTACCTAAGATCTATTTAGTTTTACCTTATCATACGCAAATAAGTCAAGTCTTGAATTTGCAAAATATAATGATATCTCATAACACAACGGTGAAATTAAAAGTAGTCAGTTATTGTGCTCGCCTAGTAAAGAATTACTTGTCTATTTATATTGCAAAACAGTGAATATTAAAAAATATTATATTTTGTTATATTTATTATAGTGTTGTTTTTTGTTATTTTTTATATGTAAAAAAATGACGTTAAACAATGAAGTTTTTGAAAAGAATGGTTTGTATTTTTCTGTATATATGTCAGATATTAATTTAATACGTTCTAGTTACATATTGTTTATAGATAAAATTTTTTAAGGGTAATTTAGTTTCTCATATTTAATAAAAATATAGGGGAGATACTTAGTCGCGTTGTATTAAGAGTTACTAAGGGTTTCTACTACTTCTACTACTAACTAATCAACCTTTTCCCATATGATCCGCTTTAATCACTGCAGTGTGTCTGTCTATTAAAAATGTCAAAACTTCGATCGACTTTAAAAAAATTGACTTGTAAATTTATTTTCAATCCGAGATCAAAATTACATAATCGCATGTATAACTAGGCTATCCCGGCCAGATAAACTTTTTACTAATTTAACCTTAGTTGTTTGAAGTCGAATATCGAATATTATCATAATAAGCCTTGTCTTATTTCTTTTTGTAATAAACACAAAACTACATGGCCTATTTTTAACTTTAACTTTAACTGTTTACGGAATATTATGCACGTTACTATCAAATTGTGGAACAGTTTATATTCTCTATAAGTCGTGTTAATATATTTAGTAAAGATTCTATTTTATTTTCAATAAAACTATTTTACGGATAAAACTCGCGTTTATTTTTACATTTCGAATGCTTTGCAGCAAACGTTCGCGGTGGCGGCGGTCACGCGAACACGTCGAAACGTCGGGTTTAAATTGAAAAATGTAAAAATAAACGCGAGTTATATCCGTAAAATAGTTTTATTGAAATGTGTAGTACTCGTGTTAATGTCAGAAAACATTATTGTAGATATGGTTTACCAACTGTTTAGATATGGTGTCTTTGTGTACTTATTGATGTACAAAACGAATTCTTAATATTTATATATTATAATATGACGTCATTATACACCGTATTAGAGCTTATACCGCTTCTCATTAAAATTATTGAATTAGATACAAGTTGAAATAAATTGAAACGACTACTTTTCTTCCATTATCAAGAAATTCAATAAATAAGCTTAGAAGCCCAACAAATCCAAAATATAATATAGTTAGTATACAATGGCATACATTACATAACAAGTCCATATATTAGAATTGTTTATTACGTAGCAGTTATACATTGTTACAATTAAATTGTAATCAATGTTTTATCTTATCATTATATTTATATTAGAACAATTGCTGTAAAGGTATTAAAAATGTGTACATTTCGTTAACGACAAACTATCCTTTATGATTTGACGTAATTATCTCATAACATTACAACATCAGTACGCATTTTATAAAAAGTGACTGACGTTTTATATATGCAACGTTTGCTTTAAATTAAAAACATTGAATTTCAATAAAGAAAAAAAAAGCCTTAATATTTTATTTCTGCGTAATGAGAAGGATAAGATTTGGGAATATAACAAATTTTTAAATAAAAATTGGTTTTTATTTTTCTAGTATTAATATTTTTTTAAAATTATTCTATCAGTAAATCAAGAGATATAATTTTTTATAGCCGAAATCAAGAATGAAGATAATTCAATGAAAATATTAGAAGCAGCTCTAGTCTCCTGCAAATTTGGTAAATTTCACATTAGGTTATTGACCGCTTCATTATGTGCCGCTTTCGCTGTGATGATGATAACAACAACGACTTCTTATATATTACCAGTAGCGGAATGTGATTTGAATATGAACATAATGTACAAGGGATGGCTGAATGCTATGCCTTTTTTTGGTAAGTTAAATTTTACGACTGAAAATATCTTATTTATTTATTTATTTTTGCTCTAAACATGCAAATGCAAGCATAATGGCACAGGCATTCTCTACCAGCAAGCCCTTAAAGTTAAACAGTAAAAAAAAATGTAAAAATGATGCAAAGAGAAAATAAAAAAAAAAAACAATAAAAAATAACAAAAATAACAAAACAGTATAAAAAACGACAGCGAGTAGAAATATATAAAATATTTAGAGAAATTAATGGTAAAACAATTGAAAATATTAAAAAAAAAAAAAAAAAATAAATGTTATTGTTACTCAAAACGCAGAAAATGAATGAAGGTAAGATAACAAATATTACAGTATGTATGTCACTTTCACCGCCCACCCTTTTTGTGCGTATTAAGTCCCTTTTCACTATACGATTTCGGGGCAAGCGAGAAAAAGGGATATCTAGTGTGCCTTCCCTCAGAAAACATAGATAAATACATTACACGTATTAAATACATACAGTTGATTTTGTATTTAACAAAACGTATAATTTAATGGCTGCATAACTGATATATTAGTAAAATCCTTTTTAAAATAAATTATACTTTTATATAAGTTGAAATTCCTCTTGAATTTGAATTATGTATTTACATACTAAAATATGTATTAACATACAAATAAGATTTTTACTTCATTCGCAGCTAAAGATATGCATTACATGTTTGGAATATCAGCAATATTGATGGTCACTGAGAACATATATTGTCATATTTTTGTAAACGTGCCCTAATAATTTGCTTAAATAGATAAGGGTAGGTGTATATATAACCTAACCCTCTTTAATGTATTGAAAGGAAAAAATACAACTTTTATAGTTTCTTATATCAGTATAGATATCCGGTGTATTTATGAATACAAAGAGTAATACGTCAAAAATTAACATTATGTTATATATTAACTCAGATGATCTTCAAAACTAAAGAAATGAAATGCTTTATTGTAACTTCAGGAGAATCCAATATTAGATTTTATATTAGTAAAAACTTTTCGCAAAATGTTGTTACGCATTTTCTCTTATTATTGAAAAAAAAAATCGCAATAAAAAGTTTTACTTATGCTAATGCAATAAGGATGTTGCCATATTAAATTATATGAATAAAATTCCAGTAAGTTCGTGATGCGTTCACAAACAAAAAAATAGACAGATAGCAAAATGGACTTACTACTTTTTTTTCGAATAATATTTAACTCTAATAAACCCGTTGTAAGAACTTTTTAATATAATATTGTATACAGTTTAACCTCGCTGTTACTTTATTAAAATGTACATAGTCAATGCTTATTGCCTTTAGGTCAGATAGCCGCAAACTTAGTCACTGGGTTTCTAGTAGATGCATTTGGAAGAAAAATTTTCTTGGTAGGTGGAAACGCGGCAATTTTTTTGTGCACTATAATTGAGGGTTCAAGCCAAAATTTCTGGATGTTAATATTTATGAAATTATTAGAAGGGGTGTCGTAAGTATAATGTTTAAGTTTATATTCTTAAATGATTTTAAAATTTAATAATTCCGAATATTGGTTTCGTATCAACTAACGAAACAGCAGACACATGATCATTTGTAGTTTTTCATGTTCATTCAAGATATTGGTAAGTACAGTGGTAACAAATTATTATGTTCATTTCAAATAAAACTATTTTTTACGGATTAAAACTCGCGTATAATTTGGTTACATTTTTATTTTAACCCGACATTTCGAATGCTTTGCAGCAATCGTGTTCACGGGTAGACGACATGTAACTGTCAGGGACTAATTGCTGTAAAGCATTCGAAACGTCGGGTTAAAATAAAAATTTAACCAAATTATACGCGAGTTTTAATCCGTAAAAAATAGTTTTATTTGAAATGTGTACTCGTGAAAATCTAAGAAAATATTATTGTTGTATGTTAATTTCTAATGACAAATTTTCAGAAGTTTTATAATTTCAGGATGAGTCTTAGCTTCAGTGCTATATCAACAAATTTAACAGAATTTTGTCACAAGGACATAAGAGATAGAATATTAATGTTGTATTCTGGTTTTATGTCCTTGGCTTTGATAGTCGCTGCCCTTATGTCATGGGCGTTATTGCCACTTAAAATAGATCTCGTGGTCATGGAAGGATATTTTGGTAAGTGACATATAATTTAAGCTAATATATATGTATTTTTTAAACTAAGAAATAAGATTGAAGTCCAGATACGTTGATAAGATACGTTGTAACTTTGTGTGGTGACAAATTATGTCTATAATGTCCTTAAAGTTTTTGTCAAATTTATCACCAAAATATATTCTTAAAGATTTACTATTTAACAAAAAATATATTTTGATATGAATTGTACTGGTAACATACATTCTGACATGCGTGCTTGATATTATTGCTTAAATATTTCCAGTATAATATTTCATTTGCAGAAATGATTAAAGTAAGTTAATTCATAGTTCAATCAATTATTTATAAGTTTAACTTGTTTTCAGAATTACACTCTTGGAATATTTTCTTATATGTTTCTTCCATATGGAGTTTTCTGGCTACAGTTTTATTTTATTATCTGCCTGAGAGTCCGAAATTTTTGCTATCACATGGCCAAGAAAAAGAGGCTTTACAAGTAATACAAATGATATATATAGAAAATACTGGAAAATCAAAGGACACCTTCCCTGTAGGTTATTTGTAATTAACTAGAATATTAATTTTAATTTAGTCAATGTCAACCCTTATTGGGACAGCTAATTATTATATAGGGTTGTTTATATAATACATATTGTAGTTTTTTTAACGAATTTTTTTTTATTTATAAAAAAAAATAAAAAAACATTTCGGCTATTCAGTGATAGGTATTAAGATTGCGATTAATATTTTATACTTCGTTTTAAAGCTGTCTCTAGCATCCTTTCTCAGAAAAAATATCGGCGTGAAGTTATGTTTACTACTATTTTTTTCTTACATTCTATATTCTATTTTTTTCGGTCTTATCTGTTCTTGAAGATTGATTGATATGTATTGATAACGGTCTATGTAACTTTCCAATTTCCACTTACCATCAGACGGTTCATCCTCTACTAACATAAGAAATAATTTTAGATAACATCATTTAATGTATCGTGTAACAACCCATCAAATAAGATGAGCCAGAAGAAACAACTAGTTACTGCTTTATTAGAAGTAAAAGAGTTATTTCGTAAACCTTTAGTATTTAAACTCTTATTATTTTCGACTATATCTTTCGGGGCTTTTCTTGGGTAAGTCTCAATTATTAGATTATATAATACAATGTTTTATTTATCTTTTATTCAAAAAGGAGATTATTTCAGATTTACATCTTTAAGATTATGGTATCCTCAACTATCAACAATTGTTGAAAGTTATGAGAGAGATAACAAGGAAACCGCTCGATTCTGTGTCATATTGGGAGGGTACATGCAGTCTCTACATGAAAAAAAAATAAACGCTACATTACCTGGAAAAATTGAACCTGATGTGTGTATTCCCGTAAGTATAAATTATTTCTCTTTAAAAAAAAAGAAAACAAAATATATATAAATTAATTACTTAGGCGCAATGACAATAATAATATCAATAATTTAGTAAAAGTTTTTTGTAGTAAATTTCAGTCAATATTGTTTTATATATAAATAATTTGTTTAGTACTTGGTATGTAAAATATAAAAAATTATTTCCAGAAATTGAGTGGATCTGAAACCTACATCAATGGAATGCTCTTAGGCTTCGTATCCCTCTTATTTATAGCCATAAGCTCTTATTTGGTGAAATACGTGGGCCAGAAAGTACTTATGTTTATATTCCTCATAATGTGTTCCATGGCCTCGGCTGCTATGTATTGGACGAGTAATTCTATACAAATTGCAATATTAGTGTCGTGTATCTGCGGCTTTATTCAAACAGCATTTAGTTTAAAACAAAATATTTTTATACGAGTATTTCCAACAACCTTAAGGTAATTTTTATTGTGATTAACTTAAACCAGTCGCTTGATAATAAAAATAATTAATCCTTAATAAAAACGTAAAAATATAGTTTTTTAACGTATTATCATTAAGCTACAGGCGCTAACAGAATATCCCTCTTTTTTCTCTTTTTATTTTTCTCGACTCCTTTCTTGTTTTATATATTCACTAATTACTAGACTAAGACTTAATATATTCACTAATGGCCGTTAAAATTTACTAACATATCAATGAACTGCTCGTATAACTGCTTGTATAACTTTTTAATCATGTAGATATATAAATGTGTTTTATTTCAAATGTGTACTTGTGAAAATCTAAAAAAATAATATCAATGTATCTCTTACATTCTCATCTAACCAAAAGGCCCATTTCCTAAATTTAAAAATCTCTGCTTTAAAAATTAAAGAAGTTGCAGTCTTATACCCTTTTTACACCTATCTAAAGCGAACGTTACAATTTCTTTATATGTTGAATAATAATATATATATATATATTTTTTGGGGATTTTTAGAGCGTTAGCTATCTCAATCATAATGGTCGTCGGTCGACTGGGGTCGGTTGTAGGAAACATCATATTTCCAATTTTATTGGATATCGGATGTATGGCCCCATTCTTATTAACTTCTATAATAACCTTCTGTAAGTATTATATTTAATATTTTTGTGACGTTATTGTAAATAGTAGTTGTTATAGCAGTAGTATATTATATATTGTATTATTATATATATGTTGAGTTTTATAGAAATGTGTACCTATCTCTGCCCTCTAAAACATCCTGTCCAAAACTCGTGGGTAGTTGGAAGAGATCTCTTTGTGCATCCGATGTATATGTTTTTGTTTTTACTTTTTTTTTTATGTATGTAGTACATGACATAATTAAATAAATAAACATATTTTTTAAAGCAATATAAATTATCAGCAAAAATAAGATGACTACTATATTGAGTATAATTAAACCATTTTAGTTATTTTTCAGGTATAGCAGGTTTGGTATACTTTTTACCGAATATAAGCAAAGAAAATAAAGAAGACGGAGACAAATAAACGTGTTTCAGACGTTGAGACATTGAGACAGACGTGATTTTGACATCGTTTGAACGATTGAAATTCTTCCTTTGATTCTTTATGATGAAGTATTTTATGCGAGAAAATAAAATACGACCTCTCTATTATATTATAACTTTTTTTCACAAAATATATAATATATATTTTTTATAAAGTGTTTATTTATTTATTTATTTATTTTCACATATCTAGAGTAGACCAAATTATACATATAAAGGTATTGAGTTTATCTAGTGGGTAGTTTCCATCACTTCCACTATAAATATAAACATGGATATAACAAAAAAAAGGCAGAGAGGTATTTCTTGGGAAATTAAGAGGTATGAAGGGTATTTGGACACGTGGAATTATGTACCTTTTCCTATACGAAACGAAGGTATGGTAATAAAATTGAACAAAGCCATAGACTTATAAATTAATATTGATAACATCAAAATTAATGGTTTAATTGTGAGACAATCAATTCCGATAGTTCAGAATAATTTTGCAATTAACTTCTTTGCAGGTTTCACGATGGTCCAATTTAACTAACTTTTTCCGTTAGCTTTTGCCATTTTTTTTTTGAAAAATATTTTTTTTAATGTTATAAAATAGTTCGGTTAGTTAGTTAATTTTGCCTTTTAATCACGGTTTTATTTAGTTTCATTGTTTTCACTTTTCACATAATATTTACATGAAGGATACAATTTTCGATTATTTATGATAATAAGATAATGAAAATTAAAATCTTTTTTTATTATCCCTATTGTTGCTTCCGCCGACGTTTTAAAATACTATGAGTAAATTTTCATTTCTCTTCAATCAAGTTACTAAAGTATAATGCTTAATGATGTCATAAATATTAATTACCAGTTTATTACGCGACGGTCGACGGCTACAAGGTTTTTTAAATGGAATATAAAATTCCTTTTATGAAGTCACAATATATTTCCTCTTTTGTTATTATACTTTTTTTGAGTTGAAAATTATACTAAGATGGAAAAAAATTACTTTAAACATGTTTAAGTAGAATATGAACTATATTAATCTGTTTTTTATAAATTTTATATTAAGTATTCTGTAATTTTTCACGTCCTGTTTAGTTAGAAGTGGAAACTTTGTTGACATTATATCTTACATAATTGTGAAAATTATTTGTTTGATATAAAGAAGAATTTTGGATTTGTTTTTTAATTATCAATATAACATACTACGGTTTATTTGGCCAAGTTATCGATTACAAACATATATTTTTACTATTTAACCAATATATTATAGAAAAGTATAGTTACATGGAAATTCAAATAACGATATGTAATTCATAGTTAATTAGTTACGAAACTACTATTGGTTTTTTTTTGAAAATTATTGCTATCTATTCCTTTAGTATTTTTATTCATTACAACATTGTTGATGTAGGCAGTATATTTTTGAATTTCATATTGTTGGCGTGGAGTCTTTGTTAATTTACTAATAGGTCATTTAAAATATTAGACATTAGTAGTTTCATGAAAATATTATCTTTAAGAACACAGAACATTCATACGAAAAAAATAAAAAACAATAATTTGGCATATATTTTTTTTATCCGAATGGGTCATAAATGTTGCAAAATACCAACGTGAGGCGTTGCAATAGATTTTGAGTCTTGCTAAAAGGCTTATAGGTAATAACAAATTTGCAACGGCAAAACGGCTAGCCGCAAAGTGGCTAGTTTGTCTAATTTTTATCCAATACATTTGGATTGATCAACTCTATTTTTCCAAATCCATTCCATTACCGAACAACCAGAAGCTTGGCTGGATAACATATTGATTCCCGGTTTAAGGTTGAAAGTCCCGTACCAAGGGTTTCGCTCCCACTTTCATAGCGAGCACTGTAAAACTTTGCAAATCTTTGCTGAGGTCGGTGTTTCCAGAGCATTATAATCTTGATTCTAGGACAGTGTTACCCAACGTGCGGCTCACGCCCCAAAGCGAGCATTTAAATTGTGAGGGGCAATTCGAAAATAGAGTCGAAACGAGTTTAAACCTTTGATTTTGGGACATTTAATTGTAACGCAAGATTTCGGTTAAATTTAATGAAAAAAAAAAACTTAAATAATACACGTAACGACGGCATCAAATAATCAAAAGTTCCATGACTTCATGATCACAACGCGAAGACTTGAGACTAAAACTAACCAAATTGGAACCTAATCCAAATTTCATCCAGCCATCAATTACAAGGATCTTACTGAATTAAAATGATAAATGAATTCAGAAAAATCTTTATTAAAATTGTTTGAAATTTTAATTCCAGTTTTTCATTATGTTTTAGACATTTAGATTATTTAATTAATAATTTCCTTATAATATCTTCCTAAAACCTATCATTTAAGTATACAGTTTTTTTTTTAATATTAAAGTTAATGAATGTGACTAGGGCATAAGAATTTTAGAAAGACTAATTTGGGGAAAGGCACAAAAAAGATTGGAGACATTGATTTAGTCTTCAAATCCTAAGCAAATAGGTGGCTTCTAGGTCAGCGTGTCGTATTTTAGGCTATACTGAAGTCTCATACCAGGCAGGCTGTAGTCGAACGCTTACATATTTTGAATAAGAAGAAGAATCTACAGATTCCTTATACGTTAATTGTATATATTGTATTATTTATTGTGATGTGTATAAAATTGCTAAAGGAATTGTTCATCACTTTCGTTATAATTTTTGTTTTTGTATAAAATGTCTTTTTGCCTACTAAAATTACAAAAAGAGGAAATCTTTTAAATTTAAAGTCCTAACCTAAAATTTGCTTTTTAAAATTCATCTATTATTTTAGTTTTATGTAAGATATTTATTTATTTATTTATGTACAGACGGAATATAAGTAAGTAAAAAAATATGAGTAAATCGTACAAACGATTTCAATATGAAATAAGCAGTGCGCTTAATTCATATTGAAATCTCTTCCAGAAGACTTGTGAAAGATAATGTGTATTTGTCTGCTCGTTTAAATATCATGTGTTTTTTTACAATAACTGGTATGTTACAAAAGATGCAATATAAATATATATATGCGTTTTCATATTTTTCCGTCTAAATAAAAACGTATAAAAAAACAAATATTTTACGGATGTAAGTTTAGTTTATTATTATATTTCTAATTATAATCCGATGTTTCGAATGCTTTGCAACAAGCATGTTTACGATAAGACGAGATGTAAGTATCTCAAACGAAAAATAAATAAAATATTTTTTACTTAAATAAGTAGTACTCGTGAAAATATTAGAAAAAATTAGCGTCCCAAAAGAAAATTAAATATTTTCCATGTTTTCGTGTGTTATTAAAATATGTAAATTTTTTCTTTATTTCCTTTTTTTATTTTCTTCACAACCTTTTGTTTGCTATTTGATATACAAAACTCAGTTCTGAACATCAACGTCATTATATCAGATATCATAAGGTAAGACAAGACTTTCCTATATAACATATATGATATAACGTATAAATTAACCCGTAACATAATTTTTATTTCTTTTATTCTGATAAACTCTGTACAGTATATCTGCATAGGAAATTAGGTATTTTAAATTCTAATAAACAACATTAATTAAAAAAAACACAAAATACTACGATATATTATTTTTTCTAAATATGACCACTTCTTGCTGTCACTAACATGCAAAGATTGATTTTACAATCACCCCAATTGAGCAATAAGAATTCTAGATATTGTCGATATCGAGCTTTTCAAGGAGGTTGCTAACGTGATGTTTCTCATCGAGTTAATATAATAGGGTTCTGCTCATTACTGCTTAGTAATAAATTGAAACTTTCACTAACCCATCACTTCATCAATCTGAACAAAATATCTTAATAAGCATTAAAATTCCAACCCTACCACCCCTAAACACACTACACCTACGCATAGCGACCGCGACAGAACAACAATTTACCAATTCCCAGATGAAACAGGAAACTCTGGCATACGGATTCAAGGAGAAACCTTATCCTTGTAATTGTTCTCAAAACAACAGTTTGAGTTTCAGAATATTATTCTAAAAAGAATATTTTTATTATAATCTTGTCATTCAAGCACGCTAGCCGCCTACAGTATAAGAACGCTAGATACGTCTGTACTGATTCCACGGCCGCTGAGACACAGGTTTCGCAACTCGCTAACCAAAAAATGAACCAAATCTTATTAAAATATAGAAACATAGTTTAATCAACAAACTTTGCTTTTGCAGGTGTTTTATGCCTCAAATAAAAAAAAATACAAAGTTTCTTTGAAACGAGTCATATATTTAATACGTAATCATAAACGACTTATTAAATTCTAGATAAAACTTGCCCTAAGGGCTAGATGGTATTAAAAAGGAACCTATACATTTCTGTGTGTAACGTTAAATTTTAGTGTGATTAAAAGCATATCTGAAAATATATATAGTCAGTTTAAGATAAATATAGCCCGTTTGATATTTCCTTATTATACCTTAGTTCGGCAACTCGTAACTAGATAGGTTTTAAAAAAGATATCTTCTTATTTAGAACATGATATTAATTGGGGCTCGCGCTACCCTCCTGCCTCAAATATAGCGAGGGGGTGATGGCTTGTCCTTGCTTTATACTCGTGAATGGGTGCTGCTTGTGGTGACTGGTTGTTTTGCAGGGCTATTTAATCTACTAGAAACATTGGGGCATCATGTCAGAATTATTGCGGTGGTTCTAGTTTGCAAATTGTTTATTAAATATTTAGACGTCTGTGATCATAATAAAAAAATACCCGTCTGGATTTGTTGTGTGGTTCTTCAAGGACCAGGGCCTGTTTGGAACTCTCTTAACATCAGATTTTAGTTGGAGTGTTTTTATAGAAGGGCTTATTTCGATAACTATGGTATCGAAATAGGCCTTTCTGTCGCTTGTATTTCACGTACACAAGTGACAACTGGTATTGATTCAAAGTAGAAAAGAAATAAATAAAAATTAAAAAAAAAAAAACAAAATTATTATATTAAAACAATTCGAACTCAACATTGTTAGGAGTACTTTAAGCAATGACGTTGTTTTGTTGTCGTTCAAATCACACCAATTGTAAACATTGCAATAATAAATAAAATTTCATAAACCTTACATAAGAAAACACGAACTAAATGGCTTGTTTTGATATGATAGGTAAATAATATAATTATGTTCCATTTTTAACTAATAACTAATAAAACATCTACTGACCTAAAAACAAAATTTCTGAATGAATTACTTCATGCTTTTGGTACAGATCAATATTATCTTAATATTCTAAACACGTTCCACTAACCCGAGTCGGCGTAAACCAATTAGTTGAGGAAATAGTTTTTCTATTATAACAAAGAAATCGCACGAACAACTAACTTGGAAATTTTGTAAACTTTTTCCTGCATTACGCTTAAATAAAACAGCTTTAAATGATTTGAAAAAAATATTAAATGAACATAAAATTATTTGAAACCTTTTGAAATTAACAATATTAAAATATATTTATTTAGTTTTATTGATGGACTTTTTAAGATTTCTCTTCGTTGATTACGTAAACTAATTTATTAAGTAGACTGAGAATAGGTCAGATTCCTTCTAGAGTATTCAGATGATGATGTTGCAATATTATTTGGGTGCGTAAGCCGCGACACTTTCCTTGCCGAACACCAAAGGTTAAAAATAAAACAAAAAATGTTTCTCTCTTAAAGAACAACTTAAGATCCACTTCACCTCTTTCACTGGTAAAATAAGCAGGGACCTCACTTCGATATCTTAAAATTATAACAACTAATGCAATTCAATTTCTTTTTGATGCGCTACTAATCGTTTCGTGTCTCAAAATTTTAAAGATCAATAAAGTAAAATTATAGTTTTAAAAGTTGATAACACTATATATACTATACACCACCTGGTTACCACGGCTAGCTGACCGCCTGGGCTACGTGAATATACATCGACTGATACTACAGCGAAGTCATAATTGCATAATGGGTTCGAGAGAAATTGAGTCGAAAAATATGCTTACATACAGAACACTCACACTCTCAAACACATATAAAAACCTTAATATAAATACTGTCTTTGTGTTTTTTAATTTTGTCCTCATTTAATGATATAAATACATTTTTTCTATATTATTATTGTGATGCTGTCAATGTTGTGTGTTGTTCTTGAATATTTCTTTCTTTCTTTCTGTCACTAATTCTGAATGAATTTTTTCCGGTCGAAGGATATTACAATTATTACAAACGATAAAATCGATTGCTAAACGTCTGTAGAGGATTTTAGTGTCAGAATATTTAAGAGTAATGCAACAAATATTGATTCGAATCTATCAAATTGTAAAAAACCTAAATATCACTAGTTCTGAATGAATTACTTCTGATCGGAGGATATTAAAATTACTACAAACGATAACAGTGACTGGTAAACGTCTGTCCATTGCAATTGTAAAATTATTTTAGTATCCATATTTTTTTCGTTGATCTAGGTTCTCGAGAAGCCAAGATTAGATTCCGTTTATTAAAAATTCTGTCATAAAATATCAATGTTTGTATGAAAAACTTCTTCATTTTGTTTTAATTTAATAATTATTTTCATTTAATCAATAGTTATCTGTTAAATAATAATAAAAAAATCAACACATAAATTAGTTTATTCCACTTTTAATTGTTACAAAAGTTGTTAAAATCTACCTATAAAAATAAATAAAAATCTAGAACGTTTTCGTTACTCTTTTTAAACTATTATAAATACATTTTCTAGAAGATCATTTTAATTTAAATTTCATTATAGTTAATTGCTTAATAATATTTTTTGTTTACTTTTTATTTCATATTTAGTTTCAGCTGAAGCTCACTCTTTGCAAATCAGAATCAGTTTGTTTTTTACTACAACTATCTTGAATTGCTGGTTTTTTAAATATTTGAGAGAACTCACTTCGACCTATAAGCTTAAAATGCCAAGAACCGCGATGAGTCCACCTCAAGTGATTGAAACATTGAAAGATCTGCGCTTCGTCGATGACAAAAGCAAATTTTTATCGTGGAGTAATAATATTTTGCAAACAGCGACTGTTGCAATGAAAGGGAAGATGTGGAAAGACTACCTTTAATTATACATGTCTCAAAACAGAAACAATGTGCTTAATAAGATTCATGGGATTAAAATGTTAGGGTCAACAGAATAGACAGTAATATTCGCAAAACGGCTGAAGACTCACGGCAGGATTCGAATTGGTCTATAGGTGAAACAAAGTGTTTGTTGTTGCCCTTACGCAAAAGCATAAATATATGTAAATACGAGGTTCTTGTCATAGGCTGGACTGACGCTCTTTACGATATTATATAGACTCACATGAAATTGCATTGTCCTTTCTCATTTAAAATCGCGAAAATTAATAAAACTCCAGTGGAAACGTATTTGTCGATTAACGGCAATTGTTCGGAATGTGGATCCAAAATTCATATTTATTGTCAAAGTGGACCAACCGATGACGGTAATTCTCGTGAAGTTTCTCACCACAAAAAACGCCAAGTGGAGAAAGACGATTTCGAATCGGCAAAGAATGACGAGAAAAATTTACTTGGCGACGTGCTGATGCGAATAGGTTGATGGAGTTCGATGATGTTATTACATATCTTCGGAAGAAGTCCGTAAGGCAAAAGCTCGTGATAAGGATTTAGGTTTATTTAAAATAAATGCAGCTCTTACCTCCATATGCGATATGAAATATGGATTAGAGTTTAACGGAAGCAGTCACGAGATTGCTCTAGATAGATTCTATTTGATGTACTGGACTCCCACATAGGTACTTATGGATAATAAGTTTATGAGAGAAGATGACCTTGTTAGCATAAGTATTGATGCTACGGGCAGTTTGGTGAAGAAAATATCCAAAACCTGACTGCTAAAAGCGCGTTGTTTACTTGAACCAATCTGTTTGTGGATATTGTTTAAAGATATTACCATTATTCCAATTAATATCCGAGAAACAAGATACTAATACCTTGACATATTAGATTCTAGAGTGATTACGATGTGGCGGCTGGTGTCTGAAACAAGTTGTTACAGACTATTCACTAGCACTCCTTATTGATATTTGTCTCGCGTTTTAAAAAACATACATCGAAATATGTATTCTCTTTAACAGCAACGGTTCGTCTGTAAGAGTAAACGCGACACGTGGTAAAATTCGTATTGACATTACAGACTTTGTGGATATGGTGGCACGTTTGAACTGCTTTGATCGCGAAAGTTAGTAAAAGATAATTTTTTAGAACGATGAGGAAACTAAAATAAATTTGAGGTCTGCAATCGAAGCTATTCTTAAAAAAAAATTGTCATAGCCAAAGTGACCTTAATCATGGACGTTTAAATCCCTATCAGCGTTGCGCGTTTGGTTCTCGATTTTTAAAATTGGCAAAACAGTTTGTTCTGTGGACTTCTGTTGTGGTTTTTAATGATGCAAATGTTTCCAGTTCAGCTCGCAGCAAAGAATATTTTAGAGAACTTAAAACACGTGGTGTTAAAAAAAAATCTCTTCGGTTGGACTAAGTTCTCGTTATTTATTTAAGGAGTCTGGAGGCATTTCTATTCTATTAAATGCTACCATGAAGAAAAAAAACAAATAAACATTCAACACCTCGATCAAAAGACTTTGATTTAGAAGACTTAAACACCCTAATACCTGACGAGCTTACCGGTAAATTTGATAATAAAAAAATTGTGAAATAAGACCACGTGGAGATGGCCTGCGTACTCCTGCTTGCAGCAGTTTTATTCCAGCTACGGCTTTCTCCGCACTTACCACTTACTTAGCCCTGCATATAGGGCGTTTGCTTGTTCAATTGTTCTAGCCTCTGAAATTCTGTCTGACGTTTTCGAAATGTTCCCATTTCGGGTAACTCAGTTAGTTTTGCCATTGGGAATGGTGAATCTAACATTAAGTCCTCTAATGTTTTAACTCCGGATAAGCCTACATAGCTTTTTTTTTTTTTTTTTTAAACCACCATCAGACTGATGTCTGTTAAAAAAATAACTAATTGTACTTAGGATAATTATTTATGCAAAAATTTATGCAAACTCTTCAAAATTAATTGTTACCCTTCAGTTAAATTACATACAACTAGAAACGACCTCAAAACTCAGAACTGACTTTTAAATGTAAATAAAAATAATAACGTATAATAACAGCCTCCTTGATAAAAATAGTAGGGGCAAAATATCGGCCTTATCTCAATTGAGTTATAAGATTGTCTCCCTCTGCCACGTCCGGCAAGGTCAAAAATTGAGGAGCGCAGCGGCAAGACGGTTCGCACCACGAAGCGCCTTCCTTGGCTAGCTTGCCAAGCAACCGGTTAGTTATGCACCTACGCTTTCCTCATGAATCGCTCTGTCTATTAGTGAAAAAAGGAAAAATCCTTTGGTTAGTTTTTGAGTTTATACAGACAGAAAAACGTAGGCCTGACGACTTTATTTAAAATGGTTTTTCGCTAATGTTTCTTCGAATGTTTCTGAGAAATTCCAAACTCTTTCATGCATTTACGCTGTTATGTGTTAAAACACACACTAAATTCTAGCAGTAGAAGCTTCCAAACAAACCAACATTGTAGAACACATAGTTTAATTTTATCACAAACAAAGACGTACAGTTGAGCGCCAGGAGGGTTATGCACAAGATTTTATATGGCTGATGCCCTTCCACGTCCAGAATTGCTAGTCATGAGATTATATTGAGCATGAGTTGGAGTTACATATGCCTTCTCAAGGCTTCTCCCAAAAGTTCATCGCCGCAAAGGAGGCCGCGGAGCGGGTCAGGGAGTCAGCCTTGTCCACTGACCCGCTCCGTCGGGGAAGACTGGGTAGAAGGAGGCGGGAATACGCCCGCCGCTTCCTTCCCCAGTTGTAGGCCTGGTGAGGGGGGAGGGTGACCCCTCTTACCTAACATAGGCCTTTTTTTTTTTTTTTTTTTTTTTTTTTTTTTTTCCGTTGGAAAAACCCGTTACGGGTACCCCGTCGGCCCAGGGGGGTGACGGCCGGGGGGTTATGTGGGACTACCCGGCAGCATAGAGGATGCTGCCATTTTTAAGGCTACCCACTAAAAAACCAACGGTTGCCCTCTTTGCCGTAATGGGACGTCACGGGATCGCGTTAGCACACACCGTGACGCCCCGGCGAGACCCCCCGAATGAGGGTGCCCCGAGCAACGTAGAGCACCCTCCCATCGCAGGCCTATGTTAGGTAAGAGGGGTCACCCTCCCCTCTCACCAGGCCTACAACTGGGGAAGGAAGCGGCGGGCGTATTCCCGCCTCCTTCTACCCAGTCTTCCCCGACGGAGCGGGTCAGTGGACGAGGCTGACTCCCTGACCCGCTCCGCGGCCTCCTTTGCGGCTATGACTTGCTCGCAGAAGGAGGCCATTGCGACCCAGCACCTCTCACTGCTGACCATCGCGCTGATAACGCGCGGCAGCGAGAGGTCCCTGCCAATCACGCCCACCAGCTCAGTGCGCTGGTGGTCCCAGGCAGCGCACTCCGCCAAGGTGTGACGAGCCGAGTCGACGGACTCGTCACAGTGATGGCAGGAGGGGGTCGCCTCCCTTCGTGCTATCCTGTGCAGGTACCCACCGAAGCAACCATGCCCGGTCAGCACCTGCACAAGACGGAACGTAAGCGTTCCGTGCCGCCGATTGATCCAGTGGTCGAAGTGAGGGCGGACCGCCCCCACTGTGATCATACCGGCGGCAGGGGACTCTAAGTCCCTGTTCCACCGTCGCATCAGGGCTCGGTGAGCTAGAGCCCTGATTCGCGCCACCTCGGGCCTTACCCCCGTGGCCAAGGCTTCTGCCCGGTGCCAGTACACGGCTGCGAGCACCTCCGCCTGTAGCTCCCAGGGCGGATCGCTCGCCAGGAGTGTAGCCGCCGTGAAGGACACCGTACGGTACCCCCTGATCATCCTCACCGCTAGGACCCTTTGCGTTCTTCGCAACAGGGTCCTTGAGTGAGCGGTGAGGGACTCCGACCATATGGGGGCACCGTATAGGGCCATGCTCCTCACGATGCCGGCATATAGGCGCCGGCATGGAGCCTGCGGCCCACCGACGTTAGGCAGAAGCCTTCCCAAGGCAGCTGCGGTGGAAACCAACTTCGGGGCGAGAAGGGAGAAGTGCGCCCCGAAGTTCCACCTTCCGTCCAGGGTGAGGCCCAGATACTTCATCTGGGCCTTCACCACCACCTCCGAACCCTGGACGGAGATGGACGCCCGACGAGGGGGACCTCGCCGAGGGCCGTGGAACAGGATGGCCTCCGTTTTAGTGACGGAGACCTCCAAACCCAGCAGCCCTATTACCTAACATAGGCCTGCGATGGGAGGGTGCTCTACGTTGCTCGGGGCACCCTCATTCGGGGGGTCTCGCCGGGGCGTCACGGTGTGTGCTAACGCGATCCCGTGACGTCCCATTACGGCAAAGAGGGCAACCGTTGGTTTTTTAGTGGGTAGCCTTAAAAATGGCAGCATCCTCTATGCTGCCGGGTAGTCCCACATAACCCCCCGGCCGTCACCCCCCTGGGCCGACGGGGTACCCGTAACGGGTTTTTACAACGGAAAAAAAAAAAAAAAAATAAATAAATAAATAAATAAAAAAAAAAAAAAAGGCTTCTCCCAAAAGAAGGCGTTTCGACAGGCTAATAAATATCATTTTAACATATTATAACGAATAATTATTTAATTAATATCGGTAGCGATGTAATAAAAATAGCCTACTACATTTTTTAAACAATATTATATACAACTTCAGATTTTATTTCTTATTATAAGTTAATATTATGCTAAACCTTATTAAATAAAATATAAGTTTATTTTTATCGTCAAATATCTTTAATCTGGCAATTTTAATTAAATACCTTATATTTTGAAAATACTTTTAGTCAAAATACAATGGACGCTGTACGGATTACGATGTCTATAAAAAACATTGCCAATTTTTTAGCATTTTTAAATTAAAAATTCATCAACACAAGCGGAACTTAAACCTGCGTTCTTTGGCTTAATTTTATTTACTAAAACAATTAAATGAAAACATAACATAGTTTGCATGATTAAAAATATTTTTTAATATTTTCTGGAAAGTAAAACATTATGTCCAGAGAGCGGTCTCAGCTGTAACAGCTATAAAGCTCAGTACAGTGTCTGACAGTGAGTGTCGGACGTGAGTCCATTACTAAAATACATGAACACGAAGTTGCCGGCAAGTAACTGTTGAGTTCGTTATTTATAAAATGAAATACAAAAAGTATCCTTAGGGAAACAGGTTTTTTCCAGTAGTCAATTCAAAATAATTTTCTAATATTTATATTTTAAAATATATTTCAAAATATTCATAAGCAAGGTTTGTAAATAAAATAAAGAACCAATTCATCTTTAAGTTCACAGATGGTGGTGTTTTTGTGGTTAGTAATCCTGATAATTCTTGTTGTTGTATTTAACCGTGTAACAAATATGTTTTTGCATGAAGCAGTGAAAGCTCTGTCGCCACAGTGAGCGTGAACTGAAAAGCCAATCTATATCGAAAAAGCTAAACATTCATTTGTAAAATAACCATTAAAAAAGTTTTTTTTTAATATTTTCCGTGTAAGGGTTTATAATAGGTGTAAATTTTTATAAAACTCAATTGTAGTTTTCAAAGTTATTCTTCTTAAATATTGTTATACACTGGAATGTAGCACTTTTTTTTTTGATACAATAGCTTCACTCAGCTCAGAAAAATCGAAGTCATTTTTGAAAGTATTTTTTTGGTACAGTACAGTAATTATTAATAATTAATTTATAAGTCTACGTAAATTTGGTTTATATCCAAACCAAATTAATGCATAGTCTACCAATTTTCTTAGCATTTATTATTTTATATAACTTTTTTATTATGTTCATTTTATAATTATTGTCATGTTTTCTTTTTGTTATTATTTAGGTTTATGGTTGTTTAATGTATAACTTTATGTAATTTTAATTTCTGAGCTATGTCGTTGTTATTTTCAGCATTACTACCATTGTTTTAACGGCAGCTTATTTTAACAAAGATTATAAGCCAGCAGGAGGTGCAAGTCAGGACGTCCACCTTTTTTTGTATTTTTTATTTTTGTGGTAATTATTATAACATATATTGTAATTTATTGTTATTAAGCTTGTTTGAGAGCCAGGCTCAGGATTCCAGATCACTACATTGCATGTTGACAAACGAGTTAGATTCAAATTGTAATAACTTTAATATCTTTTTTTTTTTTTTTTTTTTTTTTTTGTCAGGAAATGCATTTACGCATTCCCGGCGCGTCATAATTCTTAATATCTGTCATATCAATGCTCAAAGTGTCCCTGCTCGTTACTTGAATCTTCTTAACACTTTTAACCTTTCCTCAGTTCATACTATGCTCGTCTTCGAGCCATGGCTTAAACCAAATGTCTCTTCTTCATGCTACTCACTTCCTGACCACAACCTTATTAGAAATGATCGTATTGTAAAAGCCGGTTGTGGTGTTTGTATTAACTTAACCATATTCTGTTCAAAATTATTTTTCTATCTCCTTTACCTACCCTTGATTCTCCTGAATATTTATTTATAGAAGTCAATATTGGCAACAAGTTTTAGGAGCGTTATACTCTTCTCCTAACGGTGTCTACTTTTCTAAATTAGAGGTAATTATTATGTGATAATGTACAGTATTATTACGAATGTTTAATATATTTGTGTTTGTATATACTTTTAATTACTTTTATTGTATGTATGTCAATATAGGCAAGTCCACGTTCTAAATTTATGTCGTCTTTCCAAAGGTTGCCTCGAAGAGATTTATTTTTAGCAATAAGGCCGTGTTGTGTACTTGTTTTCTTTTTTGTGTATTTATGTGTATTTTTGTTATATTTGCACTTTAGTACAATAAAGAATATTGAATTAAATTGCAGCACACATTTCATAATTATGGGTGACTTTAATACTTGTTAAAAAAGGACTCACGATGTATTCATTTTCACCGACTAGTCCAGTCCCTTGACCTAAAATTATTGTCACTCGCTTCTACTCACCATTCTAGTTTCTCATCTAAGATGGTTGATATTATAATTTGCTTAAACACTCATTACATTTTTAAGTACGGCCAATTATCAGCTCCTGTCTTTTCTCACCACGACTTTTTATACTTATCTTAAAAATCTAATTTGTCCAAAACTAAACCTAAACGTCTCGTGCTCTGAAACTTTAAAGGAATTGTCAAAAATAAAATTTCTTTGGATGTATCCTTAATTAACTGGAAAGCTTTGAAGAATCTGAAAAATTTTGACGGGATGGTTCAATTTATTAACGACATCATTTTAAACCTATTTGACCAGCACGCTCCACTCCATAAAGTTAAACTCCATCATTGCTCAGCCTCTTGGATCAATAATGATGTTAGGAACATCATGACCAAAAGAGACGTGGTCTTTCGTAAGTTTAAAAAAGACCGCTCTACTTTGAAATGGTCTTTGTGTAAGGATGTTAGAAACCTGAAATACCGCTACATCTATGAAAACACCTGTTCATCTAAGAAAAATAAAATATTTAAAATCATTAATCAAACGCCATTCTTCACATAAATAACAAGCGTTAATAGTTGCTACTAACGTCACATTAACTTTCTAGTTAAGAAAAATGTTAAATTTTTATTATCTTTTATTTATAAGAGCCTCAAAATTAAATGTAAAATGTAAATAAACTACAAAGAATCAATTTAGAAAATAGCTTCGAATAACTTCGTCAGTCAGTAAGTAAGGAATCTTAGCCAAATTCTGCTTTAAAAACAAAAAAAAAATCTGAATGTCACCAATAATAAAAGAATAGAAAAATGAATAGAACTTATTGGCGTTATTATTAAAGTTTATTCAATAATACACTAATTTATATAAGGAAAAACACATTCCATATCAAAACAATTACCAATATAATGTAATAATTACATAATAATACTTAAATAGTAATGTGGCTTACATTACTATTTAAGTATTTTTATTTTAGGAACGTAAAAAAAAAAATAATTCAATCAACAAATATATTCAATAAAAATAATAACTTTCTTGATACATTTTATTTTAATTTTCTGTACAACAAAGCAATGATAATGGTACTTTGAAAGCGTCCAGTCGTAATAATCTATTTGCACTAAACGTAATCAAACGCGAGTCGAAACAGATTCAACAGTCCTGTTTCAAATCTGCTTCTAACAATATTTACAGTACATTTATGCTCTCTATATTAATAAAATGTATGATTTCTTAATTAAAATTAAGCTTTCTTCAGGACGAAGATATCGCTTCACTTTTTTTTATTTTTTGAATACATTATAATTATTGTCCATGAATACTATCTTCATATGCTAATTGGAATAAAAGGACTCAATAATCTACTCTATTAGGGGTAGGCAATTATGTTACGAGACTAGATCTTTTATTACTTCAGGTTCTGCTAAATTGTTAGAACATATAATATTAAATCGTATAGAATTTATTATAACTAATTAATTTATTATTATAAGGTATATATGGTCGGCGAACCGTTTGTAATAATATTAAAATGTTTATTCTTGTATTTGTAACATTTTTTCAATATAAATTTATTTAATAAGTACTTCAATTTATTGTTAATTATGTCACGTGACATGAGGGTAAAAGTGGGGTTGTATATCACTTAGTATTTACGTCTGCCCGGTACCGGAGCGAGATGGTTCGCATTAAGCTGAACTATAAAGTGTTACTCTGCTCAGATTATAGAAGAATAGTGACTCTTATAGTTCAATTGTTTTATTGATATATTTAACATGGAACTAAATAAGTGTGACACTGGAGCCCGCTGACATATACAGGATTATGATTTCAAACTTGACTTATTATTAAACATGATATCAAAACTTTATAACATGTTTTTATTAAAAATGGAATATACAAGATTTAAATAAACAAGATTTGTTCTTGTATTATACTAGACAAAACGTAAAACTAAACATTTGTATAGGTAATGTTCTAGTTCTAAGTCAGTATAACTCTACTGTTTTTCATGAAACTATGATGGCTGTTGACTTTAAGTTGAAATTAGTTTCTAACTTGCTAGCCACATTTGCGCTACGTGCCGCTGCACAACTAAATTATATTCGAGCCATATTACTATTAATACATTGATATAATGATAATGTATAATTAAAGGTTATGGGAAGATTAATAAAAACAACTTGCTGCTGGTATGGTATATATATAATATAATATTGGTATATAAGTCTTTTATCATAATGGAAGAACGTTCTTGAACGACTTGTAACAAAGAATAATAAAATGTGACGATAAAACAAAAATAAAAATAAGTGCATAGTAGCTAATGCTTACAATAAGATTAATTTCTCTCTTAAAACCGACAGGCGTCTCAACAATAATTAATACATGAATATTATATTCATGTAAGTATTTATTCGAATTTATATGTCTATACTAAAAAATATGTATATGTATTTATTTATGTGTATTATCAGTATTTAGAAATAACTTTAATTTAGTTTTAATTTAAATTTAGCTTATGTTCAAATGTTAATTACATATGAAACAATATTCATCGAAGCGGGTAATCACTTGGTAGCTCAGTTTCAGATTATATTTTTGCTAATGCGGCTAAGACACAACCTGTACGCTAATAGAAAGATGTGTAGATATACTAACAAAAGATTAGTTTTTTTGTTTATTGTATTCAAGTTTCGGTATTTTAGTGAACTGTAGTGTTAGAGTCAAAGACTGATTAAACAATAATTCAGTATTAAATGTGAACTTTGGACTGCGGATTCTAGTTGGAATAAAATATATAAATGCACTATACTCATCGAAAGCTGACTAAAGTATTCATAAAACATAGATTACTAATCAATGAACTAACATCAATTGGAATCACAAAAGCTCTTAACTAATTTATTTGTGTACATGATAGCGTGATCTATCATACAACTAACGCCATCTAGTTTTAAAAATACAAAATAGTTGTTTATGATGATATTCACATATTTAACACTTGGATACCAACAGTTTGCAGATTTATAATTGCTAATGTTCGTACTTAGAAGCTATTTTTATTATAACTTATTTCACTTAACTTTTTTAGTCACGAACTGTTTGAAACTTAAAATATATAAATGCGGTAAAGCCGGACTTACACTTACTGTCTACAATTTACGATGAAATATAATTTGCATTCAATTGCAAATTCATGTAACATTTGCTAATAACGGTCTACGAGGTCTGGTTTCAATTAGATAAAGATGTTACCAGTTTTAATCTGAAATATTATTGAATGTAAAGAGATATTTTTATTGTAGTTAATATGAATGAATATAAAATTTATTTGTATGTTTCTTTGTTTTCTTTTTCATCGCTGATTGACGTAACTTCAATTCAAAGTAAGATATTATATCCAAGTTATTTTCTTGAGAAAACATACAGTTTGCTAACGTATAACATTTTAAACTTATTGTTCATGTTACAAGTTTATAAACTCTACTCTAACTTATAATATAGTCGTTTTGTATTAATAAGCAATTGAAAAAAAACATGTAAAAATATAAATAAAAAATTGTTGAGACAAAAAGACATTTGTATTTATTTATATAGATACAAATTAATAAATATTTCGAACATATGTGTAAGAATTTTCCTGTGTATTTTTAGTTAAGCTTTCACACTAGGGTACAAAACAAAAGGATTGTAATATCATATTCAATTTACGAAAACCAAGAAAACTAACAACTGAAGTAAAAACTGAATAAACGAGTATTTTTATAAAGTCTCTCATAACAAGCTTTTTTGAGCAATATGTAAATGTGTTGTAGAAAACTCAAATTACCTACGTTAATTTTTAACGTTAATTTTGGATAATTTGAAAAATAATACTTTTTAGGTGACGTAAATACTAGGGATCAATATTAAATATTTTAAAATGTTCATTAGTTGCAACAAAAAAAAGATAGTTTTATAGGCACAAAATATAAACTTTTAAAAACCGAGAAACCTCGGCACTAAATAAAACATATAATATCTAAACATATAATATCTAATATTTTTAATAGTGACTGTTTAGTCACTATTAAAAATATTCTAGACTAAGTTTTAAATGTCAGTGATCTTTATAAAATAATATTTTAATGGATTTACTTTTAAACAATTTTAAACTTCAAATTTATTTCTTTGAACTATCAGTGGTGTTCCATGGTATGTCACCAATGCAGAAATTGATCAAAACCTAAATATGCCTACAGTAAAGGAGGAAATAGCCAAAGTCATGGAAAGATACAGAGACAAACTAGAAGTCCATCCTAACGAACTAGCACAGTAGCTAACACGTATTGTTAGCTATGTAAAACGTCTCAAAAGGATAGATATCCTGTAGAGAAATATAAGTAGATGTTATCACTGGAGGATACACTCTTCATAACAAAGCCCTTCAACAAATTTGCTAAAAGTGACAGGCTGATTGCAGATATTCCCGATAAAAAAAAACTTCAAATAAAACTAAAAAATTTGTAAAATAACGCCCTAAAACTGCTTTAGACAACCTTCCTACGAATAATGTATTACAAACTTAATAGTAACACTTTTTACTAAGTTACAAGGTTACTCGACAATCTTAATAAGGGGGTGTGACGAGGGTTGGCGCTTAAACGTCAAGCGAACAAAGAGCCAGTTCACGTCTTAAACGATTTATGACTTTAGATATCGGTTTTTTTTATTATATATTTAACTTATGTGTAGTGTCAGTTTCACTTTTAGATATTTTCTAATTTAAAATCTTATAATATACCTAATATATTCAAATGATATCAATATTTTTTGCCATGTTCCTAAATATCCTTAAAATTTCATACGCATGTATAATTAATAGTGTTTTGTATATTTGTATGGTAGGCCAAATTGACTCGTGTATTTATTATAGTATTGACTTTTAATCACATTTATATAATGGATACATGACAACTGATTAGAATACATGTTAAAACAAAAAAAAATTGCATAACTAAAAGATTCTTACATTAAACAACAAAGTAATTGCAATTATTTGTAGACTAAGAATAACAGACAATACCTTGGAAGTTACCATGATGCAACATGTGCAAAATTGGTAGCCATGCTTTTCTGCCGTAAAAAGATCTTTAGTTCTATATTTTCAATACAAGAAAGTGGTTAATTGGTATTTTGTTATCCGACAAGTCTTCACTATTTAGTAATGACATGGAGGTCAGTTTTTCTAAGATAAGATAAGATAAGATAATCTGCACGGGAAGCAGATTCAAAGTCATTTACTTCTTCGTTATCTTTTGCCCCTAATAAGTGTCCGTAACAGTAAGTAGATAGCTGGTCTGATCTTATTTTGATAATTTACCTTACCTTAGCTAAATGTATTCGTTCGCAAGCATCAGTGCCGTGTGTGCGTATACTCTTCAAACTCGTAGTTCTCATATCTACCCGCACGTAAAAATATAACTGTTTGAGTATGAAATTATTGGATTATATACTATGTTTGTGAGCGACAATTTGTCCAGATAAACCCAAAGAGATTTTCGGGCATTTATCTAGTATTTTTTCTAAAATGTATACTTTTTAATTTTTATATAAATGGAAAAATAAAATTGTTAGTAGTTCCTCTTAATGTAACCAAGGAACCTTCCACCCCCATACAATATCCGCTATGTATAGACTTATATCAAATCTATGAATTATGTAATATCCCTGTATTTTACTTCGAATTTCAGGTCTTTATTACGCCAATACACATTTCTAAAAAATATTTATTAGATAATAAACTTGAAGATATTCATTTTTATAACTCGAGAGATTATTTTATTTCTAAGATTATGATATATACATAATAAATATATAACTATACATAAGTCGTCTTAGTTTTATTCTGATA
This sequence comes from Mechanitis mazaeus, assembly GCA_959347395.1. NCBI lineage: Eukaryota > Metazoa > Arthropoda > Insecta > Lepidoptera > Nymphalidae > Mechanitis > Mechanitis mazaeus. The sequence continues at coordinate 12,922,274 of OY365754.1, forward strand.
AATAATATTCACGTGCTGTTAAATATAGTCAAAGATTTGAATTGAAATTGAAAATGACTTAAAAGCTGTAAAGGTTTTTAATCAAATAGGATTTGGTGTTTTGTTAGGTTAGGTAAATATTAAATTTGAGTCATATTTTTCATGACGAAAATAACGGAGTAACACAATATTTGGTTATGTATATTACTAAAATAAATAAAAAAATGTATGCAATGTATAAATTAAGGGACAGGATATCACTTATAGCACCTAGTTTTTTTATATCCTGAAAGTAGGGCCTTGGAGGATTTTACGTGGAGTATAAGACCATTGCCAACCATTAAAGATATATATGAATACACTACCGAAGAACGTTCATTTAAAATTTTTGGCAAAACCCCACTCGGTTCAATCCGTGGCAGGGGGAGTAGCCTGTCCTCGTCAGCCCCTAAAACACTTCACGGTGGTGGTGGTGGACTATTGCAATATTGAACATCAACGCCATCCACTACCACCTAGCTCCTGGCTACTCTTCGGAACATAACTTCTTGCCCCATGCTGGGGTATGCGTGTATGCGTGTATGTAATTACAGCAGATGTTTCATTATTGCCGCAATCGCTTGTGTATACAATACCATACCATACCATTACATACCAGTAATTATGGTATTACCATACCATACCAGTTTGTACCATATTTTATTATAACATTACGCTTTTTTAATGGAAGGAATTACGAAAATGAAGAAATATTTTTTTTTTAACAAAACAATAAAACCGACTCAAACAAAATACAATAATTTGATGAAGGAAATTGTTAAGGAATTCGGTTCCAGTTTCATTAATTTATCTAGTTCAAAGGCTTCCAAAGCATCTACTCTATGAAATTATTTTATTCTTTTTGAAGGTGGTTTAGAGTATTTTAAAATAAAGAAAGAAAAAAATTAACCCTCGACTATTCTTAGCATATAAATTATGGACCTATAAATCGAGGGAAAAAATTGCTCATGTTGCTTTATTATTGGATGGATGGATTATTTGAGATTGGCAAATACTTCTGCAAACTATATTAAACTCCTTGAATAGTATAAGAATACTGACTTCATACTCACACAAAAAATTTAATTAATTATTATGATGAACTTATTAAATATTTTTAGATAAACAGTACTAAGAAAAAGTACAGACAGACACTTACATCTTGTCTACCCGTGAACACGATTGCTGCAAAGCATTCGAAACGAAATAAAAATGTAACCAAATTATACGCGAGTTTTAAACCGTAAAAAGTAGTTTTATTTCAAATGTGTACTCGTGAAAATCTAAGAAAATACTAAAGAAAAAGTATTAAAAGTTAGCATTCTTTAATAAATGCTTATAGAAAAAAAAATAAGAAATTGTCTTTCTATAAACTACATATAAATGCAGACCCTTGCCTTATACTTATGAAAGAGTGCCGATTGAAATGTCTGTTTATTTTGCAAGCTGAATTGTAATATTAATTAATTAATCTTTGGGCATTCATATACACATAAAAATTATCTATTTCATTCTAATAGCTTTGAATCATTAAATATTTACACCACACTTTGAAAACAACATAAGCCCTAAATAGATGAATTTGTACAATGTTACGATGCTTAGATTCTTGCTTGCTCCTCTGCGGTAGTAACTCATGTCAGCGTCTGTAGATAACAACCTTATGAATATTAAACGAATGGTAAGTATGTTTCATGAAACAATTTAAAAAATCATAAATCCATTTGCAATATTTATTTAATGTGTTTTTACGTTGGTATACTAGTAAAAATAATTAAATTAAAGAATCGAAACAGGAAAATAGTACACTTAATTAAAATATCATTGAAATTGTTATAGAAACGGATTTTAATTTTCTATTAATATGTAAAATTCAATAATATTATGGAAATCGTAGATTTTTCAAGTAATTTTACTTTCTTTTAAAAACATTGCTTGACAATAACAATAGTAATTTAAAAATGATGGTTTTTATTTAATTACATTTAAAAAAGCAAAACGCGTAGTCTTGTACGTAATATGTATTATGTACTCAGACGTACAGCGGCTCAAAATTAACATAGTCCATTCGTCCTCGAAAATTTATCATATATATATTTAGTTCTGAATGACTTCCTTTAAAGAGTTAGATATATTTAAAATATAGTTTTCCTTTAAACATAATAGTATTGTTATAAAGATGATCCGTTCAATGAACTGTTTGCTCAATAAAGGTATGTCTTTTTTTATATAATATAGAAATATTATCTGGGTATATAAATATAAAAGGAATATTATAAAATATATAATTATGTCTATAGCCTAGAGAAGGTAATTATAGTATTTAGTATTTTTCATCCACATGTTTAATGGATATTTTTATATTATATTGTGTGGTCTGATTCGCTAATATTTTGGAGATTATGGGATTTATGGTTTTAATTCCTTAAAATATGGCATCCATGATATAATCTTTAAAAAATATAGTTGGCAAATTATTTTAAATATTTGTATTATTGATAAAATAATTATGTTTTTTAAGTAGTTTGTTTTGCCGCAGTGGGCCGACGTCGTCTGAAAAGCGCCGAATCCAGGTCAACTGCGTAACGCAATTGCCTCGGTTAATTCAGTTGAGGTTAGCGTATTTCGCAACTTGTTGAAAACTTTCAGTACTAGACACACATTTTACGAGCGAAACAAGCAAACTGCCTAACAACTTTTATTTTACTTATTTATTATATTTTAGGTATGAAATTTTAAACATCAAACCGGAGAAAATTATCCAAAACAAAAATTAAGCAACATATAATACATAAAAGACACAAATTTTGAAATTGTAACGTTTATACATTTAATTATAAAGCGAATATAATTAAATTACATGAAATAAAAGTGAGACAATATCACAAAGCTGTTACTGATTTGTTTAATCCTTCTACTTCTTTTTGATATAAGGAAAGAATGCTTTATCTGAATACATTTATTATTTACTTAAAATAAAGTAAATATTTTGTTAAGGTCAAAAATGAGTCTATTATGATAACTAGGCCTTATATTAAAAACCTTAAAAAATCAATTTGTTTTAACTATCCATAATGTAACGAAAAAAAAAATAAAAAAAATGTAAAACCTAAAACAGATTTAACAAAAAGGTACATCATGTTTCCTAATTTTATCCTCTTCCTAAACACTAATAACAAGCTTACTTGAAATTCCCATGAAGTAAAAAGTTTGAAAGTTCCTTTGAATGAGAAATATAACTCTGTTTCGAACTAGGACTCTCTTGACAGCTTTTATAATAAATTTAAACACACTTCAAAGTATTTCATAAAATGTTCATGTAGTTAATATCTTCTTTGATATTTTCTTCAATAAAAAATAAACTTCCCTTACCATTTTTAAATGAAATTTTAGTAAATTAAATACTAATTTATTTATTTGCTAATATTTTAAAACAAACAAAACTTTTTTAAAATCTAAATAAAAATGTGATAATGTTATAATAAACTTATTTATTATAATGAATTATATAATATTTATCTACATATAGAACGCACAATATTTTTTGCGACTTTTTAGTAAACTAACAGGCAAGACCTCAGTGGTAGTCCATAGCATCCCATGGTAAGTTTATATAAAAAGCTGGCCCGCTAACTGTTCAAAATCCGTCTAAAAACAGGGTGACTCATAGTGCTGGCTGGTGATGAGATGAGAAGATGTCTGGGGAGGTTCAGGCGTCCCTGTTCCCAATTTCTACATCAGGTTTGATACGTAATGTTTCGGTCAATTGTTATATCCTCTTCTCGTCAATATATTACTTTTTAAATTTATGAAAAGCTTTTGTAGCGGTTGCACTCTTCCTAACTCTTATTTGCCCATGACTTATATGCGAGACTACCTTATTATTCACCTGTTCTTCACCATTTGCTCTTTTAACCGACACGCAGAGACAGGAAGTACTGCGTATCTTGATTTCCATGGGTACACGTTAGAGCGCAACTGTTGTTCACGTGTCGGTGTTCAAGTATCAAGACGCGAAACGAAATCTAGCAAAACACACTTTTTCCACAATATTGGTGTTAGTAATTGGTAAAGATCTTGCATTTCTATGTTGACTATTTACACAGCGGTGATCAAGAGATAATTCGTTTATTGAATAAGCCAGTAAAGAGGTTGATATACCTTTACATCAGGATCCTCTTGCATAGCTTGTCTATCGGAGAGTTTCCAGTGCCTGTCGGAATTGACTGTTGCCGTACTAAAAGGCCAACTACGCTGGAATAGAATTACGGAACTTTGTATCATCATTGTTCCTTTTTCAGCTGGTTAAGCATTGCCTTGAGAACTCCTTACCATTGTCTTGTGAAATCTATATTTCCTTATTGATTACTTAATATTGTTCCACATTGTTTTAGGCGAATAAGGAACTCAGCGGATTAGAAAGAGTTGCGCACTTTTTTTGCGTCTTTCATCACGGTTGATGCTCAAACCGCAAAGCTCCGGGTGTATGGTTTAACTAGAGAGCTTTTAACAAACCGACCAAGTCTTAACAAAATAGTAGAAAGTTGTGAACTCACCTTTTATATAGCTGACTCCTTACCATTGTCTTGTGAAATCTATATTTCCTTATTGATTACTTAATATTGTTCCACATTGTTTTAGGCGAATAAGGAACTCAGCGGATTAGAAAGAGTTGCGCACTTTTTTGCATCTTTCATCACGGTTGATGCTCAAACCGCAAAGCACCGGGGGTATGGTGTAACTAGAGAGCTTTTAACAAACCGATCAAGTCTTACAAAAAGTAGTAGAAAGTTGTAAACTCACCTTTATAGCTGCTTTTCAGTTCCCCTTCGCCACTGTTAGAATAATACAGTAGAACCCGGGTTACAGTTTGTGGTAACACTTGCTAAAATAATCTGCTTGATGTCAGCTTGATACTGCTTTAATTTGTAGTTACATTGTTATTGAAATATGTAATTTTACATGTTATCTTAATTTTTTAACATTATTGCTCACTGGAATCATCGTATATTCCACCTAGCAGAGGAAACCTTAATTGAAAATGTAAAAATATCGGCTACTTTTTATTTTAGAAATATTACTCATGAACCTAATCAACGACAATTAACTATGTCTAGGAATTAAAATAACTTACCACATGAAAAAAAAACCCTTAAAAGATAGTAACGAGAGAATGGAAGTAAGCTAAGAAAAACACCCAATTAGTCCTTCATGTAAAGATCAATGTTTAAGAAAATGTAAATCTAAAAACAAAAAAAGACAACCAATTTGAGGTAACTACTGGGACATGAATGTACAAAGAATTTGAGATTTTATGCGTAGCGTAAAAGATAATAGGATTGCTATATGATACCTTAACTCCTCAAAAAGAAATGACACCTATACATACAAATTACTTGATCAACGTATATCCAAAACTATTTTCTTACAAACTTTAGGCTTTAAAAATTACCAATCAATATCAGCCAGAGTGAAAGCTAATCACATGAAAACTAGAACTTGAAAAATAGAACATAGCTACACCAGATTTGATAGGTTAAAACATTGTTTTACTGACGAATATAAAAATAAAACTGATAACTTTATAGATTAGAGCATTATCCTAACCAATGATATTTGCCAATGGACTACCTCTAAAAAAAACATTTTGAAATAATGGGCAAAAAGCCATTCAGTTGGTAGACGTTCCACAAATTTATTTTGTACAAAAAATACTTAAATTTAAAACCTTTTCAAAATGAATGTCCGAAATGAAAGGTACATGATAAAGAGAAGAGTGTATTAAAGATCATTTCGGGCGAAACTGCAATTGCGAAGTTCGTACTCACTATCAACAACATGTATAAAGTAAATATATATCAAGAGTTTACATAAAAGCCAATAGGGAGAATGCTGACAAATAAATCAGGAATAGGAATTCACTGTAGATGCTGAAATTTTTAACAAAGATTTTTTTTTTTGATGTTAAAAATATTTAATGAAACTTTTGCCGGTGTCACTTTAATAAAAGCGGCGACGTTATAAGAGGAAGAGGAATCTGTTCTTAAAGCTTTTGCTATACCAACATCAAATGTTCTATTCTTTACAAAATACTCGTACTGTAGAGATTACTTGAATTTTATACGGAAATAATTGTAACACTCAAAATAAGAAGGTTTTATACCCTAACTTTCGTATATTTTTAGATTTTCACGTGTATACATATGAAATAAAACTATTTTTTACGGATTTCACTCGAGAATAATTTTGGTAACATTTTAATTTTAATCCGACGTTTGGAATGCTTTGAAGCAATCGTGTTCACGGGTAGATGAAATGTGTCTGGTAAGTGACAGACAGTATACATTTTATTTTATTTATGTCTTTCACACTTTGAATCAATACCAGTGATCACTTGTGTAGGTCAAATGGAAGGGCCCATTTTGACATCATTCTTATCGAAATAATCCGGCTGTTGAGACGATTTTCAATTTAAAGCTAAGGCTGGATTCCCAACGCGCCCTGTCTGAATAGAACCACTTAACAAACTCAACCGGTTTTTATATTGTGATTACTGTTTCGCAAATATCAAAATATTTAATAAACAATTTGCGAACAACTAGAACTATTGCAATCAATTCGACGTGATGACTTAATTTTTCTAGTAAAATAAATATACCTGGGGTCATGTATTTTATATATAATATTTATATTTTATCAAATATTATTATATATATTTTTTTATGTTTTCTTCGATTTCCATGAGTGCTACACATTTCAATAAAACTATTTTACGGATATAACTCGCGTTTATTTTTACATTTTTTAATGTGTGTCTTAGACACCGTCATCTCGTCTTACCGCGAACACGTTTGCTGCAAAGCATTCGAAACGTCGGGTTAAATTAAAAAATGTAAAAATAAACGCGAGTTATATCCGTAAAATAGTTTTATTGATATATATATACCAGCTACGTGATATCGTTATTATAGCAATTAGTTTTCACAAACAATTTATGGTGACTTCTTCCGAATTCAACAATTTTTAAACTTTATTTTTTTAAATTTATATATAGTTGTTACCAACACATTATAATTATTTTTATATGGTTTGTTGTTTGTATAAACATAAATATGCGTTGTAATTTTTTTTTTAATATTTTTATTGTATGAATATAATCGTCTAAATCATAAATTTCCTCATTTATTCATATGTTTAGAAATAAACTCTTAAAAAAATGAATAACTAACCACGTCACTACTAGTTCTTAGATTGATAAAGGCTTAAAAATATGTTATAAAAAATATATTATATACTGCCTTTTCGACCACCACTTTGGAACACTTTGGAAGTGGTTACGATGGGGCAACATTGCAAAATTGTTAGTAAGTTAATCAAAAGAACTGACTTATAATCTTTAGTATTAATAATTAAGTTACTTGTTCCAATTAAAACCATACTCAAAATTTTTCTGTATCCGATATTTCTAAATATAAAAATCTTTTATTATGCTAGGTCCAAAGAATTCATGATTTGATGCTATTGTCAACATATTATTTTATCGTATTATATCTAGCTATAGCATATTTTATTATATGGCTTCGATAAAGAAACTGACGAGCTTGATTATTGGTAGTCAGTTTACAATAGAACGAATAATGTATGTAATAAAAATCTAAATCCAGTGGATCAAAATAAAACGTACATAAATTACTTATTATCTTATTTGAGTATAATGTCAATGTCTTTTAAGTATAATGTCAATGCCTTGGCCTTTGCGAGAGGCAAATTATGCGACGTAAGTCCCGCGTAGCGGCGCCACAGTCGCGAACAAACGTATTGTCGGACCTGACTCGACTGATGGCGGCCATATCTTTATGAAGCCGGGCGCGAGAAGCGTTTATCCGGTTATACGTTTTGGCCTTTTTATACATATTTTAATGCACTAGTCTGTATTGATCCAACTATGACTTGTTATATCACCCGAATAAAAGACACTTTTGCATTTTGCATTTATATCTTACAAGACGCAATTATTGAGGCGTATAAGGAATGAATTTCGATCTCCTTATGATATGTATTGTAGTGTCAGAATGAAGATTGTGTATATATTACAAAAATATATATTGTTTTCTTGAATAGTTTTAAATTACATATAGAATAAAATCGTAATCGTTTCATGCCTTATTTAAAACTCAAATATATTAAATATGAATGTAAGAATTCGTTTACGTCTAGCTTTTATAATGTTTTGAATAGCAATTAAATAGCAAACAGAAAGATATCGTTATACCATTAAGAGTAACTTAATATAGAAACCAGATATGCACTTTCAAACTTTTATCCCTTCCAAAACCTCAAAGTGTAGTTTTACATTTTCAAGTATACAACATTCCGCAAGCAAGCAACTTCATAAAATGTATAATTGTGAGAAATAGATGTTTCAAAAGCATATTCGTCCTATTTAATTTTAATTATATTTTTTAATTCAAAAAACATAATAATAAAAAACTGAACCAGTAGGAGTTTCCAAGAAAAAAAAAGAATTTTAATAAAATTTGTGAAATATATGCTGAAATAGGGACATCGATATCATAAGAATGATTATAATAATTGATTTCAAAAGATTTGGTTCCAAAAGGTTATTTCTATGTTTGTGATATACAAACAAAAAATGCGATAAAGAGTGCGGGTAGTCTTAAATGCGGGAGTTGTTTTAAATGAATAGAATAAAGAGATATAAGTGCAATGTATAATTATGAAAATAAAGCAAATACGAATTTGTAAACAACACTTTTGTAATTTAACTCAAATGTTCGTATTAATATTACATTTAATATTTTTTCACAAATATTTAATTTTAATACTTGCTTTATTATTATTTTATGATATATAAAGCTACTATCATAACTGAATTATATACTTAAATTTAAGTCAATTCGAATCAGGTCACGTCATACAAAATATAAATTTATTTTCATTCGACCTCGTTAACATTTCTGTGAATTATATTAAAATTTAATTTTTGTTTAGAAAAGGAAATGTTTTAACAACCCAGTAAAATACAATCACTTCATTTAATAGCGTCGTAACTCGTATCATCGTTCTGTACAATTCATAAAAGTATGTAATGACAGCTCGTAAAATTGAATTTGGTTATAAGACGCAAATGAGGTACTTGTAGCAAAAAGTTTCAAATAGATATCATAAGAAATGTTTATTGAACCTTACTAGAATAGCCACCACCATGACATGTATTGATAATAATTTTACAAATATTATTTCAAGTTATAAAAGTTTAATACTTTAGACTCTGATCAATTAATAAGTTCAATTGCAAAAAGAGAAGAAATAAAAAAAACAAAATAACCTTTTTACCCTAAACTGAAAACTTATAAAGACATTCTTTCTCTTTTGTGTCGACTTTTCAATTTGAACACCAAAAGACTAGGACAATTTGCCTGGGTAATTGTTTTCGTTCGAGTATAATGTGGGTTTTTTCAAGGCAAGAGTAATTACTCTTATTAAAATAATGAGCCTACAACTACATATTTACTTGCCATCATGTGGAATATAAAAAAATGATTTGATCGGCTAATTACCTAGTTAAAAAACAATACCAATACTGTAAAATATTTTTAATAACTTTATTAAGCTATTCAACTCTTTCTACTCTTAAATCCTTGTCCTTTACTAAAGCATTCGTATTATGTGCCTAGTTTTTATTCAAATCTATTGCGTAAAAGTAAACAAGTTCTATGAAATAAAAGTAAGTATAAGTATAAGTAAGGGATCACTGCTTTTATTTCATACAAAGCATAAATTAAATTGATAGAATAGGAAACTCACACTCGGCACACCAAATTGTAAGGCCAGTTGAGAACTTAAAATAAAAACATAATGAAAATTGTTTTTAAACTTTCACGATTTTTACACATTATATTATCGGGACTTTATCGCGTAAATATTTTTTAAGGTACGATTTACGATTACGATTTATTTTATTTTACAGTCGACCCGTGACCACGATATTATTATTATTATATCGGTGTTATTCGATAGAAACGTCGGATAAATAAAAAAATATCGTATCTTAAAAAATATTTACGCGATAAAGTCCCGATATATGTTTCTATAACAATTAAAATTAACGTTAGTGATTCCTTGATTAATATTATAAATTTAAATAGAAAAATAACTTATTATCCGATCACATAACTCTCGTCCCCCACATCTTGCCTCTCAACATCACAAAATGTTGCCAATTACAGTAGGCTAGTTTTACAGTCTGAGGTACTGCGGCAACTTTGAAGAGAATCTACTACACCAAAAAACTTTTTGTAACCACACATGAATTTCACACTTTCAATCTTATACCGTCAGATATTAAATATTTTTTTTTAACAATTTAAGGCTGAATTAAGAACCTGTAATTTACTGTTTACGTTTATATCTTCGACCTTTGATGGAGCATGCTTCCATAGAACCAACTCCCTTTTTTTAAGATATACTTAATTAAGCTGGAAGTTTCCACAATTTTTTTTGTTGTAGTTGGAGGCGCTATCAAAAACTTCAAAATAATCAACCAGCTTTAAAATATCAATATACGAACCTTCCGTGTCTTACAAAATGGACTCAGAGAGTCAATATATTAACAATTTATTAACTAACATAGTCTTTAAGATATCGCTACTAACATATATATGGATATATGTAAAATCTGAAATAAAGTTTGTTATTATTATTATTAATACAAACTACTTCCATAAAGACAGTAGGCTTAGCAATAAGATGTTTTTCTTTTTGACAATAAGATGATTACCCATTCGGCTTTCCGTAAACATTTTTAGCCTAGGAATATTCTACACTTACACTCATATATTTCTTTATAAAACGTATCTTTTTCGGATACCAATAATGTCATTTAATTAGCTCATTTGGAAAAGTTTAAGGAACTTTTTATGTAGTATTGGTCTATATCCAGTTAAATTCGTTTCAAAATCGGTGACAATATAGTACCAGCGAAGAAGTTGTAAGCTTAAATATTGTAAAGTACACTCTCATGTCCTAGTCTTCCATACTCACAAACTAAAAATTACTTTGCATTTCTTAATATATCTTGTCTAGGATAATTCTGTCACTCTTTTTTTGCGTTGCATTTTCTTACTTATCTTGTTCTTTATTTATTTTTTTGAACTTTGAATCGATACCAGTATTCTCTTACATATGTCAAGTAGAAGTCTAAGAATAGGCTATTTTCTTACCATAACATCAAACTTACAGTTAAAGATACGAGGCTTCCAAGTGCGCCCTCGTCTGAGAAGAACCACACCAGAAACTTAGCCAGGTATTCATTCCTCGCTATTAATGTGTCACAAACGTACATATTTAGAATAATTTGCGAATCACTAGAACCATTACATATGACAGCCTAACAAATTTAGTCAAATAAAACAAATAAAATCAATAAGTCTCAGCCGTACTACCAGCCACCGCTTGCTGCAACCGTTTACGAGAATAACGCAAGGCTAAATGTTAGGAAAAATCAAAAATGTTTTTGATATATATATAAAATAATAAACTATCACAATGCTGAAATTATTTGGAGCGGGTCGGGAAGTTCTGTGAACTTGATCCGAATACGGAATTGCTCATAAAGCCATCAGTCGTAATACAGAGTAGCAATGCGTCGAAAACAAAATGTAATTTAAATAACTAAACAGTATGAAAACAATAAAAATATATAAAAAATAATAACATTTCTTTCAGATTATAATAAAAAACCTCGTTATTTATAATTAAACATTTAAAAAAAGGTTGCTGACTAGAAATTCGTGTAACTGGTATTATAGCATATTTATTATTGAGCATAATATTTTTAAAGAAATCAAATCAGTCTCTCCACCTCTAAGATCAAACTACTCTGTCATCTTTAGACGATTTTGGTATTCGACTCGCGGTATCTTCAAGCATTCAAATATTATATTCAGAGAGATATTTTTTCGATTCTGCTCCATTTTATTTACCAAGGACTGTTCGAAGCCTCATATATCTGTTACGATTTCTTTAAACTGTACTTAAGTAGATATTACATTTGCAATATAACAAGAATAACAAGACCTTTTACAAATATCGTATTTATTGTAGTCGTATCGTATTAGTGTTCTTCTAATATATAAAAATGTTACAAACTAGGGAAAATTCAAGATTTACTAACTTGAAAATCTGAATTTGTCTAATCCATCTTGTTAAAGTGTTAATTGCTACTAATTCTTAGTGTTAATACTTGGCCACTAAAAGATTTGTGATTGAACTTAAAACAAACAAACACAAACTCTGTCTTTAGAAACAAACAGAACGTGAGACATCGTTTAATTAACATATTTTATTAACTTTATAAATATTTTTACCTCATTTGTTAATGAAACTTCTTTATTTTCTATTTCTTCGTGTATTTGAGTTGTGTATATTGCAGACTTACCAAATAGCCGCCCCTTAATTCTTCCATCTGAGTATGGGTTTAAAGAATTTCAGATCCAAAAAATAACAAAAACAAGGATCACTACTGAAAAAACCTTTACAGATATAAAAAAAAAACTATTTTAAAAAAAATACTACACTGAACTTTTTATGACTGAGGAAGATAATAAAAAAACAGAAAAAGAACTAATGAAAATAGACAGCCAATTCATTTGTTTAATTTATTTGTTCATTACGTATCAGTTAGAGCCAGTTAAATTTACACAAGTGATTTGGGGATTTGGGTTCAGTACGTTGTCAACTAGATAAAGTTTACAACTCTATCGATTTAAACAAGAAACTAAACAGTTTAAATGTTACCCTTTGAGGTCGGGTCAGAGTATGGAGGTTACGTAAACTAAGTTTTAAACAAAATGTCTTCAAAATATAATTATCTGTACACACGTTAATTTTAATCATATCTGCCCGACCATGGTTGGACATGATACATGCTAATGTATAAGGGGACACCTAAGGGTTTGAATAGTATTCATGGATCACGAAAGTTTTAAGACAAAAATATCTTTCCGAGGTTTTATATAATAAAGATGTCATTATTTACATATAAATTATACGAATTCTATGAGTTCAAATCCAGTTGGTGATATTACAATAGAAATTATTTTATTGACGTATATTAACTGGTCAGTCACTACAGGTTCATCGGATGAAAATGAGAATGAGAGTCAGTGCTAAATTTCTGGAGTAGAAGAATGATAGAAATAAATGTAACGTTTTATTTTAATAATAATATTGATGTACCGGACTGAAAAAAAGAACAAAAAAATATAAAAGTAATAGTTTATTATGTTCTGGTCGTACATAACTACAAATGCAAAATGTCTCGAAAGTGATTTAAGTGTATGTATTTTTTTAAATAATTACTTTGCGCGAACGCGATAGTGGCCACACTCTAACAGAAAAGCTGGAGGCGAAGACGAAGGCGAAGGCGAGGCAAATACGAAGTATGAAGTACTACACACTAGTGCGTTTTTTTTAGTTTAGTTTAGTTTTTTTTAGTGCGTTTTGTGTGTATCCTGAACTCTGTGCCCGTAAACTCAGGAAACGTTGGAGGTAGTTGACAAATAAACTGACTGACTGACAGACACCATCAGCTCGTCTTACCGCGAACACGTTTGCTGCAACGCATTCGAAGCGTCGGGTTAAATTAAAAAATATAAAAATAAACGCGAGTTATATCTGTAAAATAGTATTATTGAAATGTGTAGTACTCGTGTAAATCTTAGAAAACATTATTTGAAGTACGTCCTAGATATGTAGTAATGATATCTGGAGAGGCCAAGATTTGTAAGTAATTTACAGAGAGATTATTGTAACACTTAATGAGCAAAACATCTCTGTTACTGCAGTAGTAATAAAAATTATATTATTGTATAAATTGTAGAAACTTATTGATAAAACATATTATGCTCTATCTTTATGAATAAAGATATATTTTGATTCAATAAATTTTTGCGATATATTAAAAGCGTAGTGAAAATAAGATTAATATTACACACAGAAAATAATATATGCTAAGAGTAATAATTATTTACATATACCATTTTGTAATTTTTTATTTCAATTTATTAAGGTAAATAATTTTGGTAAAATTAATTATATTTTACCTGATGATAAGGTAATCGACGAGTTGATGTGGGTGTGACTGGGTTGAGTGAGTTAAGTAAACGAACCTTTTAGGACCTCAGCCTTTTGGAAGTCAATATTATGTTGGTTAAATCAAATATAAATTTTACCGCAAACATTGCCTGGCTATCGAGATCTTTCATTAATTATTGATTTGCATTAAATAATGCTAGCAACTTAATGCTTAACTTTTAGCAAGGTATCTCAAAAATAATATAACTACATTACGTGATATTAATATGAAGACAATTTTTCCTTTTTTTTAAATTGGTTTAGCATTTGAAATTTATGCAGTCATAAGAATCAAATAACTAATATTTTGAAGAAATAATAATTTATATAAACTATATATAAAGTTGGATCTAGTATTGGCGGAATAACTTTTCAGTATGTTCATTACAATACATTTTTAAATAAGTCGTGTAAAGATTCCTTATAATATTTAAAATGTTGATATAATTTCATTTTATTACAATTGTTTATCCGCAAAAACGATAAGTAAATTGTGCGTTTTTAAATAATGAAATTATTTTTTTTTTTCTAGGACATTTTCAATAAACCGACACATAGTCTAATAATATTTTCTTAGATTTTCACGAGTACACATTTGAAATAAAACTATTTTGACGGATTAAAACGGATTTTACGTATAATTTGGTTACATTTTAATCTTAACCCGAAGTTTCGAATGCTTTGGAGCAATCGTGTTCATGGGTAGACGAGACGGGTAACCAAATTATACGCGAGTTTTAGTCCGAAAAAAATAGTTTTATTACATAGTCTAATTTTGTTGCTGTAATGTAGTCTAATAATTCTGTATGCGTTTAGTTATTTTCATATTATTTAATATTGAATTTATTAACGTAAGCATTTAAATCCTTTTTATCGAACGCACTTTTGACAAGACAACTTTTTGGAAAACGGGCGAGTAATACTTATTCTGATTAGGATGGATACTTATAATCAATCGAAATATGTCGTTATTGATATTTTTAATATAAATTAAGTAAGATTTTACTTTTTAATGTCTGACAGGTTTTTTTTCTTGCGAATTATTTACGAGCCAGACTACAGCTTGTTCATGTTTAGGGTATTTTTCTCAGATGATATTATGATCTTACCTATTAATTCTCAAAAAGAGTAGGAAGTGCCTCTTTAGAAAAATGATAATCCAAAATTCACAATTAAAAATATATATTTTATAAAATCAGACGTTTTATTTGATTTGATGGCTGTATGTTATAAATATTAGACAAATTAACAATTTATTTAGTGTTTACTGTAACGTAAAGATGTTCAAAAGGGACTAAAGTGTTAATTAAGGCTTTAATTAATTTCAATGAACAAAGTTTATGTTTCAAAATAATTACGCAAAATTTCTTGAGCTCATCTTATCTCTATTTATAAGACTATCATTATGATTGAAAGGTATTTAAGTAACTAACAACAAATTGTAAAATATGTTTTAATTTACTTGTCCTCAGTAACGAAATAAATAATTTTCTTATTAGTAATTGTAACAAAAATATTTTTATATAATCTTGGTATCACAAACAAAAATATGCACATAGAAATAAGAATATTTTAGCGTTTAGCAACAGTTTTGTGACATAAACTGGTATACTGTTAAGCTACAAGTTAACAAAAAGACCAGCATTGATTTATATAATAGCAATAGCATTTTTATCGTTGCCATTACGAATGACGGAAAGTTACTGTATCATACAACAAATAAATGTTCACAAAATAACAGATAGGTAAAGAATTAAATAAATAGGCATTTAAAAAATTTAAGTGTATGTATTTCTAATAGAAACAATAATTAGAAATCAAATAATAATGAGCAGTAATTCGCACCGTCACTTTAACTGCCTGATGAAGTAAAGTGGTATATTATTATTTATTTATATATTTCCTAATAAATTCTATTCCATCATTGGTTATTACAAAATATAAGAGTTTTTAATTTTGAACAAACTGTTAAAAAAACATTTTATTTTAATTTTGTGACTTTTAACACAACGAAACACACGTCGGTTATTACTACAACCATCTGGATCGTGTTATTAGTTTTTTAGAAAACATGTATATTTTCAATTTGTTTCAAAAGGAAAACAATTTTATAGTGAGTTCGCGAGAAAATGGAGCAAAACGTTAACGACGATACACACATATATAATAATAATAATTTTTTTTAATAGTAAGAAAAAGACAAAAAATTACAAATTCGGCTTCAGAGCGATCTCTTCCAGGCAACCAGTTAGGTTTGAATGAAAGTATAGACGTTGTGTGGGTGTGCTTACAGAAGAACAAAGGAAGAAAGGCAAACATACATGCATATAAGTAAATATATAATTATAGAAACAATAAATTCATTATAAAGAGTCCATAAGATTTAAAAAGTGAGCTTAAGTCTTATTCTCCCCGTTTAATAATCAACGAAATCTCGTTCAGACAGTCGGATTGTATGAAACGTAAGTAATTGATATTTCTAGAGTGCCTGAGATCAGTCTAGAAATGCTAATTATAATGGTTATCGTGTTGGTCATTCCATTCTGAGATGCGTACCAGATCTTCATTCACTTGTAATTAATCATAAAACTGCCCATTCCTTATTACTTCTGATGTCGTGTCCTCTTTTTTGACATATTTATTTTAAACAAATTTACATTTATTTATTATACCCTAATAACTTACCAAACTTTTAAAATAACGAACTAAAGTACAATTAAATAACGAGGATTGCGATTTGGTCAATTCTACTGTATTCTTGGGTATTAGTTTAGTTTCAAAATTGCAATGGGGTCCTCATATTTGAGATTTATCAAAAAACACATAGTTAAAATACATTGTTAAAACATTAAAAAATATAGGGAATTGGTTATAATGATAGGTTTTAGAAATGTTTCAAAAGCAAGGGCATTTTTTTTGTTATAATATATTTTTTATTTAAGAGAGTTATTTGAGGTGAGAGCTAGATTTCAATTTTGTGTGCAAATGTCATAATAAAAAAAATGTCCCATCGTATATAAATTTCAGCGTTACTGTCAAAAAAATTCTATTAATTTAGTTTTCAATACCTACACAAACATAATAATAAGGTTTAGTATCCTAAGCTCTAAAGGGTTAATTTAATAAACAAATGTTGGGCGACCGCGTCAGCCCATCTCCTAAACTTTGATTACATCTTCATATCGCATCGGGTAATCCTTATATGTAATAAAATTAGTTTTATTATGATACGTTTACAAATTATCACTAAGTGATAGTATGATAACCTAGATTAATGAAAATATTCATAATCATTTTTATTGGAAAAAAATATAGAAGTACAGAATAAAAACATAAATTAAGGTTACTATTTTGTAAAAATTAATGCAACAGACAATGCAAAAAATAAAAAATAGTTAAGTAGCAAAGTTACAGTAAAAGATAAAAAGATTTAAAACAACATTCAAAATTTAGTTATGTCTGTATGATCATAAAGAATTCAATTATTTAGATTTCAATTATTTGTAGTATGTTCATAAAGAAAGAGGGGAATTCATAAAGAAAATATGATATTTTCAGTTCCCTTATAACTTAAGGAATCAACCACTCCAAAACATGATTTTTACTTTTACCTTGGGAGCACTAGACTTCTGATGTTAATACTGCAGACTCTTTGTCTTCCTTTTGTTTAAATGGAACGTCGTTGTGTGTTTGTAATATTGTGGTGAAAATGAAGGGGGATTTAATAAAGGAGACTTTAAGGGACACCACTTTAATTAATCCTCTGTGTGTTCTCGTGAGTTGGCAACTAAGTCTTAACAGCACATCCTCATACTGATATAAAATAAGAAATTATTGAGCAAATACCAAACAAAAACAAAATAACTGTTGCAGTTGGACTAGGAAAATCAAAAGAGTTTTCAAAAACCTTTTTTGAAAACGTTCCAACGTTTCCAATTTAGGATACAAATACAGTTAAAAAAAATTTATTACTAATAAAAAAAATTATCATTTCAAAACCTAAGAGACTTTATTTCAGTTGTACTACAGATTATAAAGCAAACATAGCCTAAGTTTATGTTAATATTTCTTTATGAACAAATATATTAAAGTATATGTTTGGCATGGCCACCGAGTTAATATATAACGACCATTCAGAAGCTAGCTCATATTCAGAAAAATTTTTAGTATCAAACCAATCATTGCCTTGAACAAGTAAAACTACATTATCGGTATAAGTTATAATTTTACTTTTTAGAAACTTAAGATTACGAAAGTCATTTATATAAATAAGAAATAAGGTAAGTCCGAAGATACTACTCTGAGGTACACAAAAATGTAATAATTAGATCTTGAGTAACATGATCTCCTATTTTAGTACCTTGATTTGATTTGTAAAAAGTTTGTGAGAAAAATATATCATGATTTATTAAACCAATACGACTTTATTCAAATTTTTAAAAAGAATAGAAATAAAGGCGGTATAGAATGACTGACTCAATGACGTGCGCCGGAGATTGACTATTAATCATCTGTTCGGCTGACGATATATTTTGACGTCTACCCACTTATTGAAAGTGAATTTCGTAACGGCTTTTTTTTTTTTGGTAATAATGAGCACCGATCCCCATAAGTATCCTTCTCACTGCTAATAGAATGCAACCCCACAGCGCCACTGTTACATTGTAAATTTTCTAACATAAAATCACCCCTCTACGGATTTATATTTCTGTAAAATTATTTCCAAATGAGGACCCTTTCAGTGTTTCAATATCATGTTTCAATATATTTAAAACGTCCTTACTTGCATAAGTCCGAGAAACATCGTTAACATCACGGCGCATGTTCTCTAAGTCCTTAAGTATTTGTGTTACATCAACATCGTCGAAAAGAACTGGGGGTAGTTTTTGTAACTCCTTTGCGACAACTATTGATAGAAATAGGACCAGCTTCCTTTAATGCACAAAGGATGTCATCGAAGGCTCTTATAGACTTCCCGTCACGTTTTCTGGCCTTCATCAGCTTCGATAAAGACTCATACCGTAACCGTTTCGCAGTTACAATATTATTTTGAGAGAACGCTATGATATATATGCGGCTGATACTGTCTTCTTCCATAATATCCATTTTATTACAAATGGAGGCAAGCACTGCATTGATCATACTATTACATGACAAACATTATATACATAACAGTTGTTGATGACATTTTGTAAAAAAAAATCACTTTGGGAATTAACACACGTCCGCTTGCGCATGTTAAGCCGAATTGTATAAATAGAACAAGTATTTTAATTAACTCTGAATATCACTTTTTCATCAGTTTTCAAAAACCTCACCGTAAATTGACATGCCAGAAATATATAATTATACTATTACTTTTAAGTGTCCTTAGTACGCAATATACATTAACGACGAGAGCCAACAAGCTTGGAGTCAATATTGAAATAATAAGGACTGCAGATTGCACTAATTCTTCTGCTTCCATCGCAGACTTTTACAATAGAGAAATAGTTGATTCTAGTTTTGCTAAATCATTATTGTACAATCTTTGTAACATATTTCTAATATATTTTTAAGATACAATTATTTTGTAATATTGTATATAATATTAAGCTATTATTAAAAAAATAAGTGGTTATTGTTAAATAATTAAATATATATATTTCGTTTTTCTTTTCTTTTCTTATCAATATACACAAGAGGTCAAAATTAAAATTGCACTCTCTGAATATCCTACACTATGTTATGTTCGCTTCGAATGTAGCTGAAGTGATGTTAAACACCCATCTTATTTTTTTTTAAATCCCATCCCAATATACTTCTCAATCAAATATAAAATACCATGTACTTTGAACACAATGAAAAGACTGAGTGAGAGCTGGTACCAAAGTCAGCAATACTGTTGCCAAAAAGATTAGTAATAATAAGTAAACTTGAAGTAGGATTTGACCACCGACAACAATTTTTGTTTTGTTAATACTTTATTTATTATTTATATTAATGAAATATTAGTCTTTGAAATTGTTATTACTAATATATATTATTTATATAATTTTACTCTAAAAATCACAGGGGATAATAAAGAACTGCTATTGATTTTTAAATATAATATATATATTCTATAAATTTAGAATCTTAGTTGAATTATATAAATTCTGATAAGCTAAACTAGCTAACAGTAAAGTGAAGCTCTTCACGCAGTACTAAATCGAGTTACGAACTCCATTTCATAAAAACCACTTGAAGTTCTATTGTACGGTTGTCTCTTCTCCCGCTGTATAACCGTCAATTGTTATTACACATCAAATTGAATTACATTTCCTATGTTGTTATATGTATGTAATCGGTTCCCTCAGTAGAAAGTTCTGAGGTAATAAATGTGAAAAAAAACCGGGAGTTGAAAACTTCGTCATTTTTTTAAGTTGTTTAAAAATATAAGTGTAGCATAAATTATCTCGTAAACCACTTATAAATATGAAATTAAACTATATTCTTTAGATACGAAATTTCATAATTATTTGCATTATTCAAGATACATTGTGCTATTAAAATCAACAAACTCTCAAAGGATTCGCAGAGAACAGAAACTGTTTTGAATGGAAACATTGTATAATTTTGTAAGGTTATATTTTCCAGTATAATAATAGAGTCAAACGAACTCAATCCTCAGGGAAACGAAAGATGTCAACTCCACTCTCATATAGTTTTTTTCGCATGATTTAGTTTATTTACCTAAATTATATAACATATAATTTTATGTTTAAATATTACCACAATTACCTAGTTTGTTTAATTACTACTGAGAAGACTCTCAACAATATCAAGTAATTTATTGTACAACAAAAAAAAAAATAAAGGAGTTTCACGAGTTTTTTTAAAATCAGATACAGACTTGGCTTTTGATATTGTCATAAAAAAAGATACAAATATGATATGCAAGGATTTTGGAAATGCTGAATTTTATAATTTTTTTTTATTACTTGGAAACCGTCTGTGTCTGTAAGAAGGACTCAATGCTGACAGTGAAGAAAGTTAGCAAATCCGTATTGTTTTCAATAAGACCGTAGCTTTAGTGTTCTATTTTTATCCTCTGGTAACCTGCACAGGAGCATCTTACACCTTCTGGACAGGATTATGATCAGCAACTTGACGATTAAGTTCTGAATTAAGTTCTAAATTTATATTTCTTAACAAAAAAATATAAATTTTGTTAATTTAGCTACGAAAATTAAAATTCCTGTTGAAATTCAGTTATTAGAAACGATTTTAATTCTTTTCATTAACTTGTACAAAGCTTGACTGCCCCATGTTTCAGCTGTCGCTGGCGTATTAATACTGTTTTGCTTCTTTCGAGCATTAGTTATTACTAGTTTGTTTTTGGTAGAAGTTGCACAAGAACAATTATAATTGTTACAAAAATTACGAAATAATGTTAAATAGTAATTTTTATATTATTTGGTAGTTTGATCATAAATTAAAAATAAGTGTTACATATCGTTTTTATTGCCTCTTTGTATAGTGTCCATGCAGGCTCTATCAAAGTGAAATATATTATTAATAATTAAATCAGGCTGACGGCCTGTTTATTAGTTTTAGTTAATTGTTCTTACTTTATTAATTAAATATAACATGCATAACATGTCTAACATATTTATAGCAGTGACCTTCTAAAATGAAATAACAACGCTAACAAAAAACATTAACATAATGTATGTTTTGATTACAATACATATATTTTAAATATAAAAATTGAATTTAAAATCAATATTTATAGCATTACTATTAAATATTAAAATAGGTCAGTATTAGTACAGTAGGACTATGCACGAAGATACAAGCTTCGGCCAAACACCAAAAAGCTTTGAACCGCTTTCGAGTTGACGTGTTTATATGGACATAATATAAAAGGGCCCGTCATGCAAAAAATGGAAACACGAACATGGCCTAAAACATAATATTATTATTTCAATGTGATAATCTAAATAACTTTAAAAGCTGTTTATGTCTTGACTTATATTCAAAAAGTCTCAACATTATCAAGAGATTAGTTAAAACAGAAATAATAGAAATAGCTTAGAACTGTAAGAGGTTTAATATCGATTGAGATAAAGATGCTGAGCTGAATTCAGTTGAAGGGAGAGCGCTCAAAAGATGTTAATAGAATGCGGCCGAAATATTTGGAATTTACAAGGTATTTATTACGTTACAATATCTACATAACAATAGGTTAGGTAATATTTGATATGTGTAGAGATTGTAAAATTTTAAAATGAATAAGATCAAAATATATTATAATAAAATCTTAGCTGAGGTAAAAACAAGTAATGGTTTTTTATATCGGTTGTTATTACTTTCTACTATTAAAATAGTATTACAACTCTACTAGTTTTAGTGGATTATAAGCTTAAAAAATTATAATTTTAATTAGGTGTTACTTAAGATAAGCTTTCTTTTTTCTTATATTGTAATAAAGATAAACAAAAATTAAAAATCTTTTTATTTTGGGTGGATGACGAGATTCACAACCCGACACTGACTGGAGTACTGCTCTTCGGTAACTGAAGATCCCGACCCTGCTTGTTTCTATGTTAAGAGCTTCCTTCGCGGCCCTGAATAGCGTTAGCAGTTCAGCCTGGAAAACGTTATAACGTGGTGAGAAAGCAAGTTTGAGAGCTCTGGTCTCTGTGCTTCCCCTCCATATTGAAAGGGCAGCACCGAACCCTGCCCTCAATCTTGCTCCCATCGGTGAAAATGCGTACACAAAAGGTGTCGCAGTTGTTGTATTGCACTTCATTTTCCAGGCTGCCGAAATCCAAATTGAACTCGAGAGCTGGATGCGGTGATTTTATCGCGGGAGCCATCTGCTCGATCTCCCCATCCCCAAGCCAAGACTCCAAAAGACTTCGTAGACCTGACTTCGTAGAGCGACACGCAAAGAAGAATATTGAGGCGAAATCCTACATAAATATTTCGGTTGATATCCGAAAGTTTCTTCGTAAGATATAATCCGATGTGTGCCAATCCGCAAAGATCTGGGCTCATGAACAAGGGCCCCAGACAGTTCGTAACTAGTCAGGCAGAGTCCAATGAATTAACGTGAGTACATCGGGACAGTTTTCTATTAATAGGTAACAATGTTTACTTGTCCAGTAATATTGTTATTGTTTAGGAATCAATTCCATCGTTTATCCATGACCAGATTGTTGGCAAAACCATGACTTCTACTAGACATATCTTTTCAAGTGTATATAGTATATATAGCTTAGTCAAGTGTATATAGCTTAGTTAACTTTTTATTAAAAGAATAAAAAATAAATATTTTCTTATCTGGATTATATGCTTTTAATTATACACTTCTACTTTAAACCTGTAGTCTACAAAAGTATGTGGTAAAATTTATAATAAGAGGTTGTTAATCAAAGAGAAATTATATAAAAAATGTCGCCTCATGACAGCTTAATTAACGATAACGTTTTTCAGTGATTTTCATTATGAAAAAATCTTGCACGAATATTTATTATTTCTTTATTAAACTTATAGACTTTGAATAATTTTGTAAATATTTATGATCACGCAGACATTATATTATGTTAATGTACGTTTTATTTCTTACTTCATTTAACCCTTATTTAAACTTTATTATTTTTTAAACAAATAATATTTTTTTATTGTAACATGAAATATTTTCAATCACTTTCAAATCATACTTATTACTAAACTAAACCATACTTCATTAATGATAGTATTTATATCTCACTATTCATACTTTTTATTTAATGGCTCTGCTACAAAAAACATAACGCCGCGTCAGATATGCCTCTCTTCATAAGAACGTTTTTAATAACTGCTTAAAATTAGTATTTACATAAAATAAATTTGATGTATTTGTTAACAATTCTTCATTATCAGGACAGAGATGACAACTAAAATACTTGTAAAACTACTTTCTGATGCCAGAAATATTAAATAGTTGAGCTTGTTATATACATTGTTTTTTATACTACTACAAATGGACCCGAAACTCGAAACTCTTAGTGCACATAACTAATATGTGAGGCTCCATTACTACTTTCTTTTTTTAACGGAGACGCAGATACACTCGGAATAGCCAAAAGTCCGGTCTCTGTCTGACCATCTAGAAGTCGAACTTTTTGGTCTCTCTCGAGAGCTATTGATTTAAACTTCTGCCGACCCTCACCACCTGATGGATCGCTGGCCCATAAAGTGAAAGTAAAAGTAAACCTATTTGATTATCTATTCGACGTAAAATAATCAAATGAATTTGGTTACTGCACGTCGATATTCTGTGAGAGGGTCCTTCCTGGTCGAGCCAGCTCAATACGAGCTGCAGTCAGATTACTACGACTAGGCTCTACTGTCATAAAACTTGCTGCACTTAAAATTTTTGTTTTTTTTACGCTGCGGTATTGATAATTAAATTAATAATACTATGCATAAATCTAAATCGGTTTTTAGAAGTAAATATAATTCACATCAAACCAAGTTGTATTTTTAGTATTTTCAAAAAATACCTTCTAACGATATTGTTGTGAAATGTGTATTTTTTTCTAATTGAACTTCAACGAAAAAGCCACTATTATTATTATTGTTTAATTAATTAATTTTATAATCATATGTATTAACAAAATATATACTATGTAATAAAAGTTTTAGCTGCTAACTTTACAAACATTAGCGCACTTCCATATCATGCGCCAGCCGCAGGTACCTAGTGTTAGTAAATAAAATACAGAGGCACCGTGATCAGCGATCTTGGCTCTCATCCAACATCAGCCTACAAGCACCTAATTTATGTAACGAAGGAGCGGAAATTGTCCCAATTTAAAATCGAGCCATAAACTAGTGAGTTACGTGAATTTCTCCTAAACTTGATGGTAAAGTACTTTCAAGTTGTATTTTTAATATATATATGTAAATTTAACATCGATTATTTTTAAATATGTGTACTAGGGAATTGTCTGAAATTTTTTTAAACTCCATTGCAAACGCGAAAAAAAAATTAAAAATTAAAAAAAGTCTAAAAACTTTTGCACTAGTTACATTATATTTTCAAAGATGTAAAGTGACGAAACTCAGAGGTCATTAAAGTTTTTGAAAATATTTCCATGAAATTCACTAAGATCTAAATTATTATCGTTAAGACGATAAAAAGATAGATATATAGTTGATAAATATAAGTATTAATCAATTTCTTTTAACAGTCGGTTTCTACGTCAAAAACATGAAGTCATATCACTTTTATGTATTTATATAAAATTAATTTATATTTTGCGATTCCTGGTATTGTATAAAAAGTATATATAATTTTGTTTATAAAACTATTCATGATAAGGAAAATTTTTCAAATCATATGATGTTAATAATGTGTAAGTATAAGTTATATAATACGAATAAATTATAAATTTTAAGAAAAATCATCTATATATATATTTTAATATTAACTCGTAAATAAATATAGTAAAATAATGCCGTATAATGTCAATCAATAACCCATACATTAAAAAAAAACGAAATTATATTTAAATTTAAAAAGTTAAATTCTATTAAAAGAAGTAGAAGTAACTGTTTAATTCAAACTTCTTTTGACAGCTCACAAGACAAGTGAATGGCTTTCAAAATAAAGATTGCATTTGTGTTTCGCTTCTATTATATTCTATTATAATATTTGATCATTTTATAAACCAAATGTCGTTTCAATGTTTGCTATATTTAAGAGAATTGAGATTTACTTTTAAGTTTAGAAAGTATTGGTAGAATTTATTTCTTGAAATATCATAGCAATTCAAATGTTTAAATATAAATTTAAATAAAACTTTAGACAAGCCGTGTTAAAATTTAATATTAAATAAAGCAAATTTTACTCAACTCAAATTGTGTAAACTAACTCAAAAGAACCCAGGGGAGAAGAAAAAGCAAAAATAATTAAATTTAGAAATATTAACATCTCGCTTGTGGATTTGGTAACAAATAAGTAATGTATAACGTATACATGTGTTAAGAGTTACGTATAAATAACAAAATCTCCGACAGACGAATCGAAAAACATAGTTACTTTAGAATTTATTATGTTGTTAAAAATAGTTTAAGATAATTATTTTATGACATGTTATATTCTTATTATTTATTTCACCCAAATTTTTAATATAAGACAATTTTATATTATTATATATGGCGGAGTGGCATAATAGGCAATGCCTTGGCCTTGCAAGAGGCAAATATACGACGTGAGCCTGGGTGACGGAGGGACAGTCGCATACAAACGTAGCGTCGGACACGACTAACTGATGGGCGCGAAGGCGGCCATTGTTCTGTGGAGCCGGGCGCGGGAAGCGTTTATCCGGCTTTTCGTTTATGCCTTGTTTTTTTATTTTAATTCACTAGTCTTTAATTGAGTAGTTTCTATTTACTAGTTTCTATTAATTTATCTTTGATTGACAGCTTATACAATTTCTTTGCATTTATATCTTAAAAACGCAATTATTGAGGAGTACAATAAATGAATCTCGGTATATTTTTTCTAATAAAATTCATTTCATCATTACTTGCACTAAAGTCATTAAACAACCTATTCTTTATGTAGCATATTTTTTGGCTTAATTTTTTTTGGATGCTTCTATTACCGAAAAAACAAATAAATATATCTCTATTTGTACTACAACCAACCTGATTGCTCAATAAGTTTCTTATAAATTGTGAATAAATAAATTAAAAAATTGCTTGTAAGATACGTGATTAATCTATTAGTACCAAAACGAAGTCATTTTGCATAAACAGCTCACGAGAAAATAGACCCAAAAAAAAAATACACAAACAGATACACACACACATACACACACAAAGACACACAGGGAGTAAATATTGTAGTAAATATATTGTGCAAAGTAGTTGTAATTTATAGTAACACCAATATCTATCTGTTTATTTTTGTAAGTATTTAATTAGAACGTATAATAAATGTATATTTTAGCTTATGCTAAGCCGAGCCGCTATATTGAGCGAAGCTCTCTATGAGAGAGTTTTCTGCATTCTTTGTAAAAGCATTAACCAAAAACAATAAATCCAAAAATTTCCAAATTTTGCACACTGATAGGCATCAGTCTGGGGATTGATGGTTTAAAAAAATCAGGTATTCAATGTTGTTGAGGAATAATCACAGAAAAACTAAAATCCCATAGACTTCAATGGGAAAAATTTTTCGCGAAAAAATTTTGCTTTACAACATGCGCGTGCCGAATAGAATTATTTTACTTTTTTCTTATCTTGAAGAATAGTTGAGAATAGAGCGCGTCAACGTTTTGTAAATGCAACTTCGGCGCTGTTAACACATCGCATTGCTAACACATACCAAAATTGAGGTCTGGTTTGTGCTACTTGTTATAAAATTTGAGATTTTATAACAAGTATTATTATGATGGTGTGATAAAACGATTTACATGTAACTTCTGTCTTTTATGTATACATATGTTTTATTTTCAAAGTTGATTTTTATGCTGTTTTTTTTGTTATTGTTTAAATTTTTTTTTATTACTTTAAGCGCCCCAATTCTTTATTTTTTTTACTGCATTCTGAGGTTGACTGGTAGAAAATGCTTTTTAGCGTTAAGTGCCTTTTTTAGGCAATCAAGAATTAATAAATAAGTAAATAAAACAATGATTCAACAGCTTTCTGCAGTAGAGGCAGCGAGTGACAGCAGAAGTTCACCTCAACCACTTTAGCTAGGTACCAGAACGCTTTGCTACCACCAGGATACGATGCCAGATTTGCCAGAGACTTCCATAACATCTTCTTGCAGGGGTTGGCAGCTATGGGGCGTGCCCCTCAGTGTTCAGTTCCACGTACTACGCCCCGGGCAACGTTGTCCCTGACCACCGTAACGGAGTGGCAGGGCAGCGGCTAAGAGACACTGAGTTTGCGTGAATTTTCGTGATCGGTTATTTGCGCTTTTGTCGGGCGACATGTCGCAATCGCGTCCGCGGGACGTCTTCGGACGCTTCCTACCAAAAGGCCCTTCTCAGGGCCAACCCAAAGGCCCTTCTCAGGGCCAACCCCAAGGCCCTTCTCAGGGCCAACCCCAAGGCCCTTCTCAGGGCCAACCCCAAGGCCCTTCTCAGGGCCAACTCCAAGGCCCTTCTCAGGGCCAACCCAAAGGCCTTGCCGGGGCCAGGTGGTCCGCGTGGAACGGTCCCCCTTTCCACGGTGGGCGCTCACCCGCCTAGACAGGGAGGCCGCCTCGGAGGCTGCGTTCCTCGAGGATTGGCTCTCGCCCCCCGTCGACGCCTGTGATGTGGACACTGCGGCGGTCCAGCTCAGAGCCTCCCTGACCGGGGTGTGCAACTCTAGCATGCCCCGGTCTCGTCGTCCGCCTCCTCGACGCGCCGTCTACTGGTGGTCGCAGGAGTTGGTGGACCTTCGAACCGCCTGCGTGGCGGCCAGGCGGGCCAACACTAGGAGCCGGCGGCGGCGCATTCGCGACCTCGAGCACGAGGACCGCCTCTACGTGGCATACGTGGAGGCCAAGGCGGCCCTGACGGTGCGAATACGCGCCGCCCAGGATAGCGCGAGGGCGGAGATGCTCGAGGGTCTCGACGCTGACCCGTTTGGGAGGCCGTACAAGGCGGCACGTAACAAACTGCGCCCGTACAGTCCTCCAGTCGCCGAGACCCTCGAGCCGTCGCTGCTGGACGGGGTGGTCCAGTCCCTGTTTCCTCGTGGGGACAACTTCACCCCGTCAGCGATGAGCACCCCGCAGGGCGCGGCTCTTTTGGCCGAGGAGGTCCCCCCAGTGACGGAGGACGAGGTGGAGAGGGCGGTCGTCCGCCTCCGGGCTAAAAAGACGGCCCCGGGTCCGGATGGCGTCCCTGCAAGGGTCGTGGCCATCGCCGCCTCCCAGATGGGCGAAAGGTTCCGGGACCTCTTCAGTGCGTGTTTGGCGTGTGAGAGGTTCCCGGAGGCCTGGAAGGAGGGCCAACTGTGCCTTCTGAGGAAGGAAGGGCGGCCAATGAACTCACCGTCGGCATACCGACCGATCGTCCTTCTGGACGAGGTCGGTAAAATGTTCGAGGGGATTCTCGCCGCCCGTATCAAGAGGCACTTGGGCACAGTTGGCCCGGACCTGTCGGAAGCCCAGTTCGGCTTCCGAGCTGGACGCTCGACGGTGGACGCCCTATTTCGGCTAAAGAGCCAGGTGAGGGAGGCTATGGACGCGGGGGATGGACTGTTGGCGGTGTCTTTCGACATCGACAACGCATTCAACTCCATTCCCCACTCCACCATACTGGAGGCGCTCCGCTTTCATGGAGCGCCTCCATATTTGCGGGGTCAGGTGGCGGACTACCTGAGGGGCCGCTCGGTACTAATCGTGAACAGGTCGAGGCGGCTCCTTAGATACGGCGTCGAGTCCGGTGTTCCACAGGGTTCTGTCCTAGGACCGCTGCTGTGGGACATCGGGTTCGACTGGCTTTTGCGGGGCAATCTCCCCCGTGGCACATCCGTCGTCTGCTATGCAGACGACACCTTGCTAACAGCCCGGGGGAGAAATTTCGAGGAGGCGGCCAGCTTGGCCTCGGCGGGTGGTTCGCGAGTGGTGGACCGAATCACCCGCCTAGGGCTGAAGGTGGCGCTGCACAAAACCGAGGCCGTGTTTTTCCACGGGCCTCGGCAGCGCCAACCGCCCGACGCCCACGTCCACGTTGCGGGTGTCCGCATAGAGGTTCAGGCCCAGATGAAATATCTGGGCCTAGTGCTCGACAGCAGGTGGCGCTTTAGTGCCCACTTCTCCTTGCTGTCGACACGCCTCATGAGGACTGCGGGCGCCCTCTCGTGGCTCCTCCCGAACGTCGGGAGGCCCGGGGACAAATGCCGGCGTCTATACGCCGGCATACTCAAGAGTATGGCCCTCTATGGGGCTCCAATCTTGGCGGACTCATTGGGCAGGCGGGAGAACACCACTGCCCTCCGCAGGCCACAGAGGGCCATCGCGCAGCGGGTGGCGAGGGCGTACCGCACCATTAGTTTTGCGGTTGCGTGCGTCCTCGCAGGCACCCCGCCGTGGGAGCTCGAGGCCTGGACGCTCGCCAGGGCCTACGAATGGACGGCGGGGCAGAGGGCACTTAACGAGCCACCGGATCCGGGGGAGCGAAAGGAGCTCCGCGAGGAGGCGAGGGGTGCCGTCATCCGGCACTGGACGGAGGACCTCGCGTCCGCAGCCTACGGCCGCCGCACGCTGGATGCCATCGGGCCGGTCCTCAACGACTGGCTCGATCGGCGGCACGGCCACCTCTCCCTACGTCTGGTGCAGGTGCTGTCCGGGCATGGATGCTTCGGATCGTACCTGCACCGTATAGGGAGGGAGGAGACTCCAGCGTGCCACCACTGCGGTGCAGCGGTGGATACGGCGGCGCACACCCTGGAGGTGTGCTCATCGTGGGCTGAACCCCGCCGCACCCTTGCGGCGGTGGTTGGGGACGACCTCTCGCTCCCCGGGGTGATTGCCGCCATGCTGAGTGGCGACGAGGCATGGCAGGCGGTGGCCTCCTTCTCCGAGGATGTCATGTCGCAGAAGGAGGCGGCGGAGCGCGCGCGGGAGGACGACCCTCTCGCGGCGCCGCTCCGCAGACGTAGAAGGGGCGGAACTCGGCGGCGAACACAACGGCCGCCACCATCCGCCCCGAGGGGTGATCAGCGGGCGATAGGCGCGGGGGCGCCTCCGCCTGCATTGCACAGATCACCCCACCTGCGCTTTGGCCAGGACCCCTCCCCAGCCGGGGGGGGGATTGTTTGAGGGGCCTGCCGTAAGGCGGCCAATCGCCGGAGGGTGACTGGTCGCCACATATTCCCAGACCCCCTCCATTAAGGCGAAGCCGGAGCGCCGCTGGGTTATTTTTAGTGGGTATACCGGGAGCACCGGGGAGTCCCACATACCCCTTTCGTCCCCCAACGGGAGGGGATGCATAAGCACGCATCTTTTTCCCAGCGACAAAAAAAAAAAAAAAAAAAAAAGGGGTTGGCAGCCATGTTTAAAGCTATCTTCTTATCGCAACCGTCCATGGACTTACACTCTCGAGCCGCAACCAAGGTTAGGTATGTCGGATGCTCCTGCACCTCAATCTACATTAAGGTCCAAACCATGGGCGACTTTTTCCAGTTAATGGTACGTTAGAAAATGCATTATACATATTACTACATTCCCATCCGTAGCACATTTATGTGTCGTCTGATACCCGAGGATCACGTGTGGGGTATCATTGTAGGGTAGTCTCCCAAGGACGGGGGAGACTTATTCACTTTTCCGATTCGAAATTGTCGGTTTGTCAAGTTTTAATTAAACTTGGTGGTTTAACTAAAAATGAGTGCGGTTTATAAAAGTAATGTTATAATATAATGCAATATAAGTTAATATAAGTTAAGTGTAACAGGGTCCATGTTATTTACCGCACCAGCAATATGAACTAACTCTAAAGAACTTTACTATAATATATATAACATTAAAAACAGTCGTATATTTAAAGAAAAAGAAGGAAAGATTTTTATTTATACAATAAGTCTTAGATATAGCTAAAAAAATTCCGAAAAAAGTACAATATGAAATAACTCTAAAGGTACGAATGTTACCAAATAATATGTAGGAGTTGGGTGTCCAAATACGAATACATTACATAGATTTATCCGAATATACTTCCGATCCTGATTTTCAAACGTCCTCGACATGTCATTCAAAATCTATGAATTAATAAACAATATTAAATAGTAATTATAACAATACATAAAGAAATAAATGAACATAATATGGTTAGAAGAAAAAACGTATGCGTCTCGAGACGCCCGACAGAACTTAAACTAATCTAAGTGGAACTCTTTAATATTAAAATTGATTTACTTGAGAAAAGCTTAGGTTATTATTTAAATTTTATGTATATAAATATGATAATAGAAAAAATTTTTGCTTTGTAATTTAATTTTTTATTGATTATAAAATATATTTTATTCTGACTTACGTATAATAGTCGAATATGTACAATGTATGAATATGTACATAGAACTTTGTGTGTGTATTATTAGTTTATTTAATTCTACAAAATAAGCCAATACTGTAGTATACTACAGACTACTTTGAATTTTCGGTATATATATCGAAATACACTGTGGGTTAAATTAAGAGAATACGTGCGAGAAAGCGAAGCCAGACAGACTGGCGCCGTTTCGCCTTACGTTAAGAGGCGGTCCTATAAGAAGTTATCACTTCAATACACTTTTAAACATGAATTAAAATTGTTATTTGATATTATAATAATTGCAGAGAAGGCAAACAAATTCAATTATAAACGTGGGTGCAGTTTAATGGCGGTTTGACAATTAATTTATTTGAGATGTTTTGCGAAAAGTATATTAGTATACTGACGTTATAAATTATTAAATAAAAATAGTGCTTTATAATATGAATTTATTATTCTTTTCTTTTTTCACAAATTGAGTTCGTACAACAAAGCGTTTTTGACGATTACATATACATTAAAAAGAAGGGTATTTTTTATTAAGAACACAAATACAGTTTTTTTCAAATACATGAAAGTATTAATACTTTTTACATTTATTTTGTCTTCTCATAATTTACAAGAACTAAAATGTATAAAAACCTGAATCATTAGTTTTAAGTTTTGGCCGTTATACTTATCTGCGTTAATATACTCATATAAACTATGTTACATAATTTTTTATTCTTCAAAAATTTGTAAATCAGGAAAGCTCTTTTTTATGGGAGAGGAGGGCAAACGAGCGTGCGGGTCACAGGTGAAATGCGATCACCGCCGCCCACGAACTCTTGCAACATCCGACGACTCGCAACAGTGTTGCCGGCCTTGGAGGTAAGAGTATGCGCCTTTTTTGAAGGTACCGATATCGTATCGATCTGGAAACACCGCCGAAGGAAGTTTATTCCACATTTTAGTGGTACGTGGAAGAACCTTGAAAACCGCATCCAGGTGATAGGGAGGGTAATACAGGCGGTGACGTGCTGTGCGCTGATGAAATTCGGCGGCAGCCATCAGATCATTCTTCACTGTAATAACTTTGAAACTATTAACAAAATAACTTAATATTAAAGACAAAGTTTTTTTGTATTAAGTGCTAAAAAAATAAAAATATTAATTTTGATAAGAATTTGATCAGTAATCTAAAAAGTGTATTGTAATAAGTTATTTAATTAAATTATACTAATAGCTTACTATTTATTCTATATTTTCATAATTATATTTATAGCCTATTATTCCATGTAATAGCCTGCACTTGAAAGTTTGATGTATTTACATTCAACCATCTCACTAACAAATAAAAATTACATGATTATTTTACAAAAATATCATGTTTTGACTCACGCATGACGTAAGACCGACTACTGCCGTTTACGTAAATTTTGGGGGGAACTAAAATATTTTGTCATACATAACGTGTTGATCGACTTTTTTAAAAATTAGTTCACCCATTCAATAATCCCCAGATCCAATACTCATTGTGAATGTATATTTTATTTCAATAATGCAATCCATATTACCCTGTTACTAAATTGAATCCAAAATTGTTAAAATCCAGTCATACTTGATGTAAATTTTTTCAATAGGATTAATTTTTAAAAGATTTTACTGCAATAGATATATTTTCCTATGTTAAAACTTTGCGAATAAAAGCAGTACTTGCGTATTTTACATAATCGTCGTGCTAAACTTGCTCTATTTGACTTGCTGATACTAAAACATTTGTTTCTCCAAGTAAAGACATTAGAAAAGTTTAAATAAAGGGAGCAAGATGAAGGTACAGGAGTAAGTCGAATAGGTTTCCATTCTCAATTTGGAGAATATACTTCACAGAATAAAGAGGATCTTTAGCAACGTATTATTAAGATGTTATTTTTTAAACAGTAATAGAAAATTACCTAAAGGTTTAATTAAACATCAATTAACAATAATTAACAATAATTATACGATTAAGTCGTCCTTCAAAGTGGAAAGTTAGTTTAAAATTTCGAAAACTTTAACAATTTTGTTTAAATGTTTAAGTAGTGGAACTATATGGAGAAATTATCATAGGTTTTAATTAATTTATTTTATATTTTAAAATTGCTCAACCGAAAAAGGGTTTAAAATAAAAAAAAAACACAAAAAGTAGAATCAATGTCACACTTCTTGTAATGTTGTTGATAATAAATTATAAATATTAGAGTCAACATTAAGATTGGTTATTTGAATTGGAAGATAATTAACTTATAAATAATTATGGTAGATGTATATTGTCACTGATATCAAAAACAGTGAAGAGTACTAAAAGAGGTGGATGCTTCTATGCCTCTCGCTTCGGTAAGTTTAGATATATAAATAATTTTAGGCCTATTTCTGGTATAATGTTGTTCTATTTCAGTCGAAGTAGACTATACAAAATGTTATAAAGTTACTAATGCAAGTCTCTACTGAAGTGTAAAAGCTAAACTTAAATTAGTAGATATGAAACAATATTACAGTATATCATTGAGTGATATATAATTAGAGTGGGAATACTTGTCATTACATCACGATTTATACAAATTTTCAAATCATAAAAAGTATAATATCATTTATTAAGTGCAGAAGCCACCAGCAACTCTTAAATTTACTATAGAGTGCTTTCGAAAACAATTCATTTTTTTAAAGATGTGTTTGTAAAAAAGTAACTTTACCGACAATAAATATCATCAATCATATCAAAGAACAAAAACTTTAGGTCATCTATAATAATAGTAAAAGACCATACAAAAATATAGGTTGAAAGTTATGCAATATACCAAACTATTGCCAAATGTATTTTTTAGTTCTCACCACTTGATCCATTCTATTCATACATATTTTTTCTGAGAAAAGAGGACAAACGAGTTTGCGGATCACAGGTGTAATGTGATCATCGCCGCCCAGGATCCCTTGCAACATCCGAAGCCTCACAAAACTGTTGCCGGCCTTGGAGGTAGGAGTATAGTACCCAGATTGCATCGATTTGGAAACACCGCCAAAGGATGTTCATTTCACATGTTTGTGGTACGTGGAAGAAAAGTCCTTGGAAGTCACAAAGTACAAGATCACTACGCATCCATGGTAGGGATGATAAAGCAGGTGTTGTGCTGAGCGGTGATAAAATTCGTCGGCCGGGATCTGATCAAATAGCCCTGCAGAACAATTCCCGTTGTAAATGTTGTAATCGGCTACACCCACGTTGTAAACGGTTCTCCGCTGTACTTCTGAGAGCCGTTAATAATATAATATAAGAAAGGATCTCAAAAATTTGTAAAACTTTATGCTCATATAATTATTCTTCTTTTATTACGTTTTATTTACAATTATGTTTCATTCTTTGGATGTAAAATTAATTTTATGCATGAATCGATTCGGATTTAACATAGAAATATTAAAAGTATATTCATACTTTTAATATTAAGCTCTTCCTTTTACGATTTATATGTTAAGAAAATGAGTCTTTAAAGTTTAAGTCTTTAAGGCATGTAAATCCGTGAAAATAAACGTATTGGCATAAGTGAAATGAATATTCTGAATATCAACGTAACAATAACATATAACTATCTTAAATAAAAATAGTTGTCACTTTTAAGTGTGTAATTAAAAAATAGAGAAATTTTACAACCCTGTTTAAAGTTGTGACAGGTACTGGACACTTAAAAATAATATCTACTTAAAAATAAATTTACTGGGTGGACTTGAAACATTTTTATTTTATAATGGTGTTAATAAAAATTGTAATTTAAAAAGAACATTTTCTCCAAAATAATATATTTACCATTAATTTTTTTAGAGTACACGTAAAAGTTTATGTTATGGAAATTGTAGTCCAGGGATCTCCAATTTTATCAACAAATGAAATAAAGCTAAGATCAACTTTCCAGATAATGGTTTTAATAAAAACTTACGAAAAGCTTAAACTGCTCTCCAGAGGGCAGTAGAAAAGAATAAATTTAAGAATAAGTGTTTTTATCATTTAACGTAGCGTCGTCGTTTTGTATCAGTATTTTTTTTTATTTAATTCGTTAAACGAATAACTATTGTTCAAATATCTTTAACATGATATAATAATCTCTTGACTTTCATACACTTGCACGGCTAGATATGGGTTACTTTAAAATCTACTATTTTTGAATAGATATTTCGATCTATTTATCTTGAGTTCTAATAAATACTTTCCTATGTATTTGAATGTTAATTATGCATGTATTCCAACGCAAGTAGAAAATTGGAGAGTAATAACTTTTTGTTTAAACTTCCAGTAATTCTAAAATAACCTTAAAATGAAGAAAAATATCCAAAAATATTATTTAACAAATATATGAAGGCACCTACAGTCGGGTTTCTGAAGAACCTACCTATTTAGAGTATGTCGAAGTCTATGAAGGTTATATACGAAGCGTATATGATTATATGGACATACTATGTGTGCTAAATCTCGTCTTATACGAAAGATAATATATTTTACTTATGACAAAAGTGGTATGATTACTGGTCTCTATCTTTTTCAGACCATGCTTGCTGCCGAGAACTATAGCTGGAAATATAGGCTGACATCAATTCCAAAAAAACTTACTTTTTAATTAACATTATCAATAGCAGAGTTAACATTATCAGGAGCACAAGTTTGTAGATCGTCTAAGATTAATTACACTGGATTGGAAAATCGATTAAAATTGAGACATTTAATAAATAAATATTTACTCATGTTCCAGAGCTTTTCAATTATCTTCGGTGACTTTGAAAGCTGTGGTAGTGCCGAGATTAACTGGCAACTACTATCAAAATTGATACTTAGATATTATTTTTAACTACTTACTATGTAGGTATAGTAATAAATAATTAGATATTGATGGAAGTTCGTTACAGTTGATAAGATTCGGTTCATTAAAGACCAAATAATTTACTTCAAACCAATGAAAAACACGTGATGGAGGAATTACTTCGTCATAATTAGTCCTATTACGCTTAATTTAAAAAATAAGCGAGGTATCATCTGCTAAACATACATGTGTATTTTACGAAAAAAGGCAAGTGATTAATATAAATTAAAAATAAGAAGGGGCCAAGAATAGATCCTTATGGAATAGCCCATTTACAATTATTTACATCAACCGTCTGGAGTCTCCGATCCAGGTAGGAATCAATAAGATCAAGACCAGTACTATGTACGCCATACTAATTAAGTTAAAATTAATGTTTAAATGTTTGGTGGTCCACGCAATCAAAGGCTTTGGATAACTCTCAAAACACCCCGATTGCATTCTGCGACCTCTCCCATGCGTCATAGATGTATTTAAGAAGTGTGGCGTCCGCATCAGTTGTAAATTTACCATTGATGAATACATATTCAATATGCGCGAACTTATTTATTTTACATTTCATTACATTAATTAAAAATTAAATTTAATTGTAGAATCGAAGTACCATTCTGACTTAAACAAAATTTAGCGACATTTCTCTACTTCAACACCTTAAGATCGTGCTAATAAAGTTTGCAGTTTAAACTAATTTTATCTTTTCTAACTCAATATACTAACGCCTTTCAGTTTTTCGTTTGTGTTGTTAAAACGAATAATTTATCCGTGAACTCCTGCATGCAACCTTCTGCAGTCGGTTCATCCATCATCCATATCCTCGATCTCGTGACTTCTAAAATAGCTTCCTTATTTAACAATTCCATTACAATGTATAATTTCGCTGCATGTGGGAAACATGCAATGTTATCCTAAAATCTTAATAAAAGAATAACTCTATCTGTTCTTTATATTTCTGACCTATATCTATCTGTCCCTTTGTCAAAAATTCTTGAGAAATTAGTTCATTCTAAATCGAACGTTCCCTTATTTAAGAAAAATCTACTGAGTAAATTCCAATCCGACTTTCGTCCTAGCCATAGTACGTTTATTGTCTTATTAAAAATTACAAAGCAAATCAGGTCTAGCAATCTGGCCAACTTACGGTATCTTGAATCTCTGAGTTCAAAGAGGGAAATAAAAAACTTATAATTTAATTTTTATTTTCATTAAAAATGTGTTTTATCTCAAATACATAAACACGTACAATCAACTAAAGCACCGATATGTAATAATGATATTATCACTTAAAATTATTTACACAAGTATAATATGTATAATACACACTTAAAACAGAATTATTCTATAAAATCAAGGCACACAAAGTAAATAAATAAAATAACATGTACTACTACTAAGATTTGTTATATTTAATTTATTACTATTTAACCTAAATAGTAAATAATATTCTGTGCATTTTTACCATAATTTATAATTTTATAACAGGTGCTAAGACATGTTTTCTAAGCAGAAGTTTATGTAATCTAGTCATATTTAATAAGATTATTCAACGACAACTTATTAACATATTTTATTTGAAGTATTGTTGTGTCTAAAAAGTGTTTTGGTTTCTGATAGGTGGTATAAAGTGACGAGCACGTACACATGAAAAAACTGTATAGTCGACATAACAATGACACATTTCTGGCTGCGTGTAAAACAGTTGATTAAAACTTATTCCATTAAAATGTGTATGTAACGACAATCAATTATTATAACGTAACATAATATATTAATAACATACTAAACCAATGATACAAATATACTCGAGTTATTAGAAAAAGCAATATAATATATTAAGTGTCTGAAAATATGTTTGTGCCTTACAAAAGGCTTTATTTAATACCCAAAAATATAGTGTAATGATTTCACACGAGTGATCAAATAAGATTACTTCGCCTTAAAACCAAATAATCAGAGGCGGTTAAGGACTTGTGATCAAAGTGTTTACTGCACAGCCGATACATAATCATTCAAGTATCCATAATTTATTTACCTTCAAAACCAGGCATAATAGGCCTTATCGTGCCTTGATCATTTCATTCACATAGATTAATAATTACATTCCATATTAAATTGTATTTAATAACTGACAGATATCATGATATGTTAATACAGTCTAATTTGTATTAGTTGGAATTTACAACAATTATATTAATAATTGTCAAACCATTAAAATACCTTAAATAATCCGAGACTATAAATATAAAAAAAGGAATATAAAATATTATAGATATATATATTGGGACTTTATCGCGTAAATATTTTTTAAGGTACGATACGGACACGATCGGTGCAATTCGATCGAAACGTCGGATAAATAAAATAGTATCGTACCTTAAAAAATATTTACGTGATAAAGTCCCGATACTAGTATATATTTCTCTAATGTGTAAAAATCGCGATAGCTTAAAAAAATATTGAATATTCTCCAAAAAATATACAAAGAAAAATTAATCGATACGAGTAGGATTTGAAACTGCGTCCTCTGAGTAACCAGTTGCCAATTGAGCTACTCGTAACATTTCCAATATCAGGATGGATAGTAGACAATTTTAAATATTAAAATAATATTATTTGGATATTGAAACATAATGAATACGATTTAAGATATTGGAAATGTCACAAAAGAAATAACAAGAAAATATTTGAAGACTGAAGAAAATAAAATCTGTAGATTTTAGCAAATTACAAAAACAAATGGAAAATGTACGTGGAGTTGAAAAACTGAAGACACCGCATTTTCAACAATTGCGGAACTAAATGACCTTTTTTCTACACTATTGAAATGAATCATGGGTAAGTTTTTTTAGCCATGTATGTAAGTTTGTTTTGACCATGTCAAGTTATAGTCTAATATTTGTTCATTTCATTTCTTATTAATTCTAATATAGGTTTTTTATTCGCAAGAAAAAGATAACATTATTTTTATTTTTGGGTTATGAATGATGATTATTTAAAAATATATGAATAACATTTATAAAACAGTCCTAAATTTTCTTTGTTACGAATATCTATTTAACATTATTCAGAAAAATAAAGTCAAATTTCAACCAATGTCATAAATAAAACATATTTTGCGCTATATTAAATATTTTTTGAGAGCTGAAATAAAATTTTTGTTTGTACATTTTTATTCTAGATAAGAAATATTTCTTTATTATTTTCACATTTTAGGACTTTTTAAGTAATATATTATGTATTTAAATAATAGTTTAGTACATCGCGTATTATTGTATCAAATACAATACATTCTGTAATTACGGATAAAAGTTAAATTTACAACAGGACCAACCTAATGTGTAGAATATTGGACAGACAACAAAACTTCAGTAACTTCTGATGTGTAGCTATTCCGTCATTTATTTAAAGTTGACAAACCTCATGTTGTTTGACAGTCAGGTTATTGATAAGTGATAATCATTCAGATACAAGATTTGATATGAGATCAGAAAATTAAGAAAGATAATGTAATGTTTTTTATTTATAAAATAAATGCAATTTAATTCTAAGATTTAAGACTGCAAAATATAAGTTTTAATATGTGAGTTATATATTTTACATTGTAATAATATATGCAAAAAATTTTGACACAATTATATAATATAAAGTGATTTGTGTGTATTTTTATATTGTTATTATGTTTGTATAGA
This sequence comes from Mechanitis mazaeus, assembly GCA_959347395.1. Lineage (NCBI taxonomy): Eukaryota > Metazoa > Arthropoda > Insecta > Lepidoptera > Nymphalidae > Mechanitis > Mechanitis mazaeus. The sequence goes on from OY365754.1 coordinate 12,962,990, forward strand.
GGACAATTAAAAGTGTTTTTGTTGGATGACAATATTTTAAAATTAAATTAATAATATCAGAAATATAATATAGTTTACCAAAGTGTTATCAAACATGAATGTTGTGTTGCTTTAAAAATTAATACATATTCTTGTAAATATTCCTATAGATTGTTCTGAATAGAGACTGGTTTAATACTATACTATGGGTAAATGTCTCTTGTACCAGCCAGTTGTAATTAAAAACCAAAGCAAATGATATCAAAGAAAGAGTGGAATAATTGAGATAAATAGTTAACGTTATTGATACTGTACTTGTACTGTACTTGTACTGTACTTGTACTGTACTTGTACTGTACTGTACGTGTACTTCAGTGCGGTAGTCTTTACCGTAACAGATGTCTTATAGCTATAAAAACACATCATTACATCACAATTGAATTTATAATAATTGATATTACTTATTACAATATTTATAAGTTAGGATATGTTATGTTACAAATTTTACAATATTTACAATAGATCCTTGGACGTAGGTGTATGAATTTTGGATCTAATAATTTCGAAACACTGGAGAAGCAGAATTTTTAGGGTACATTTATCACAAAAAGGTCTAATAAGTCATAGACAAAAAAAACTAAACAACTAAACAAAAAGTAAAATGTTACACGAATTAAGTTTATAGTTACCAAAAAATATTTATAGTATATTTTTAAAGTCATAATGTAATAATATTGTTTTGACTCTGAGTATCAGTGCGTGATGCGTTTTATTATAGTATTGATTATAAGTCTATATCACAAAGTATATTTCCTGAAAACTTACACAGAGGGTCTTTAGAGTTACAGTTTAGTATTGACTAATCGTATTGTTTGTCATGCATATTCAATACGATTGAAACAAATAGATTGTAAAACACTTAATAAAAAAAATAGTTAACAAAAAACGAAAATATTTAACACTATTTCTATATGGACACGCTTTTGTTGGCAATAAATTATAGAAATGTAGGCTTCCCTTACAACTTAATACATTTCATACATAGTATAACATTTCACAAATAGTAATAATCTTTACTAAATACATAATGAATCAGGGCTTGTGATATATTAATTCGTTAAATATTTTACGAGGCTTTTTGTATATTTCATAAAATGATCTAAAATAGCTCTAAGGTTTTATAAATCTGTATTTGTCAAATCCAAAACATGTTTAACGAAGTATTACCAGCCTGAGCCATTTCAAAAAAAAATATAGTATTTGAAAAACAAATTCACTTAAAATATATTTTAAACAAAATCAATATTCAAGGTACAATTTCCATATAAATTACTGAATTAAATATTCCTTCAGTGAAATAACTTCAATCAACAATACCTCCTTCAAACAATCAAACGATCAAACGACCTTCGCTTCACGCCATTTACTCTTTATTCTAATTCTCTTGAAATACGTCAAAATAAATTCTGACGATGTTCTGTTAATATTAATTTGTTCCCAGAGAAATTCTTGCGTTATCCAGCCTTCCTTTAATAATTTGGTCTAACGAGGTCATCTTACGTCCTCAAAACGCGTGCAGGAGAGAATAATTATGAGGGATGTAAGAAGTAGATTTATGTAGCCTGTTGTCGTCTTCACTCCGCTTTGAAGTTCAGCGAGACTCGAACCTGTCACAAGCGGTTTGGGCCACAATTTGATAATGGACATACATATATATATTTACATATTATTATTATGTGATTATTTATCAACGAACTAAACAAAGTACTAGGTTCTAACTAAAATTTACAACCTCTCTAGATTCCGCTGGTTCTATATTATCCCTTTAGAAAAGTTTGTCTTTTCAAACAGCGTTACTACTTTATTAATATGCGTTTATTCTTTAATATCGTAAAGGCCGTCTATGAACTTTCTCTTACTTGGTAACTTCCCGTCTCTGGAGTTCTAAACATACTAAATATGTTTAACCGCAAAGGATTCTCTTAATTAGATTTAGCCCGGCGACATTTTGTAAAACTTATAAAAAGATATGAAAGTAGTAAACACAACTAATGTTAATTTTCTTTCGAACAACTATGATATAAAGAAAATTAAAAAGAAATAAAAGTAAGTAGACAATATCGATAAGTGTGTTACTTATAATTACTAGTGAAAACTGGTATCACATTATGTTTCATTTAACAAAAATAACTAAACAATTAAATGCTTTAATGATAGAAACAAAACTAACACGGGTAGGTCTCGAACTTCATTGTATATTAAAAGAATTAAATAAGTTGAACATATTTTATTTCACATTTATTAAAATCAATAGTCGCATGAAATTTAAATTATAATAAGACAAAATGATATTAAAAAGTCTTGATAAGAAAATATTCATATATGTTTAATACGGATGTGAAAAGGATGGATGAATATTTAGTTAATGAGGAAACGTACCTTGTAATACATGTACTCTCGCTACAGCTCTTATCACAAGAGGAGACTCCAGAGCGCAGGTGTAGTTCCCAGCATCTTCCACTTTGAGGTATGCCACCTGCGAGATAAACGATCGAATATCATACGATATTGTCATATAAATACAACATAAGGATGGAGACGAAATTTGATAACAAATTTGTAATAAAGATAATTAATGCAAAGGATATTTTAGATATAGGAATAAAAAAGAATGAGGAGAAAATAAGTTAAATGATGATGAATTCATGAATTTACATACAAAAAAGTAAAATTTTCACGAAATTACACTTTATCCTCGTCTCGATTTCATTTTGCAATTTAATTTACCATTTAGTAACGCTATAGGCTTTAAGCCGTTTTGGTACGACAATGTAATGAATACATACATTATAATATACACTTACTATTTATATTGGTTTTGTTTGACACAAATATTAACAATTTCAGGATAAGATTTTTAATCTAAATATTGATTAATTTCAAACCATTATTAAAATTATTCACCATTTGAACAAATGGACAGTAATAGAGGAACGTGTGCCATTCTTGTACTATGCAAAGCAGTTGTTTAAAGTCGAACATCTAATTGATTTCGAACATAGATGTAAATTTGTAAGAGTAGGTGAAGGACCTAGCCCGCTCCGTCTCTTACCATGTTGTGATAAATGAAAAAAATATTATTCGAAATGTACGAAAATAAAACAACTAAAATTGCACAAAAATACCTTATCACTAAAGAAAGATTTGTGCAATTTTAGTTGTTTTCTTTATTTTATAAAAACATAGCTAAATAAAATAAATAAATATTTAATAATTATTATTGGAGAAATGAATTATAAATGAATGTTATAAGAAATGTTAAATAAAAAATGTCAGGTCTTGTTTATCTCGTGTCAGTCGGTCACTACGTAAGAGGGATACAATGTAAGGTTTCAATACTGTTTTTTTTTGACAGGACAATTTCTGGGAACGGGATATATGAATCAGGTGACCCCGTCCAGTTGTGAAGCTATTCGGATCAAACCTTGTCGTTTATATATCTAGTTATCCTTTTGTATCTCCATCATTTTCGGTTTATTGTTATTTTCTTTTTGTTGTTATAAATTTACTTTTTATGTTGGTTTTTTTATTTTTTTTATATGTATGTATGTATGTGTGCAATAAAGAATATAAATAAAAAAAATAGTTAACCAAAACCAAAGCCATAAATCAAATATTACTGATAATTGTTATTTTCTTTTTACATAGTACTAGATGGAGCGATCTAGTTCCTTTACTTACTCTTACAAGTTTACATCTACATTGAAATCAATTAGACTTCAAACAACTGCTTTGCATAGTACAAGAATGGCACACGGTAGTAACGGAACCCTAATCCTACGAATATGCTGAACCAAACTGATGGCAGCTTCCCAGGCAACCGCCCCGCGAGTTCCCCGTATTATCCTTTCAATGCCCCATTGTTTTAATTTCTAAGTTTCCCATTGTTTTAATTTTTAATTTTGTTAATTATAATATTTTTTGATCACTCTTTATTCCCACTTCGATTATAACAGTCCTTAGCTTTAAAATAATTATTTTATTAAAATATAATTAATAATTATTCGGCTTTTTTTCAATCTCTTGACTGCCGCAAACGTAATTCGGTCCTCTATTAACTGTCTATTTGTTTCTATGGTGACTAATATTAATAATGGTTTGACATTAATCAATATTTAGTTTAAAAATATTATCCTGAAATTGTCAATATTTGTGTCAAATAGAACCAATATAAGTAATATATTATAATGTTGTATGTATTCATTACATTGTCGTACCAAAAGGGCTTAAAGCCTATAGCGTTACTAAATGGTAAATTAAATTGCAAAATGAAATCGAGACGAGGATAAAGTGTAATTTCGTGAAAATTTTACTTTTTTGTATGTAAATGCATGAATTCATCATCATTTAATTTATTTTCTCGTCATTCATATTAGGACTATTCTAATCTATTATTATTATTGTCCTTTATCACTTCTTAGTGTAGTATTAAGTTTTCTGACAGACGGACAGATTCTGACATCAAATATCCTCTGTAGGTAGAAATGTTTAACTCGTTTCAGATTCTATAACTACTCTGCTACTATAGATAGATATTTTTTTGGTCGATCGTGAAAGCATCACTTAAATATATTAAAAGAAAAATCTAACAATAAATTCGCTTCGAAATCCCGCAGCGGAATATCGTGGGCCTTCAATTGGAAAGAAATTCTGTACACAGCTATGCGATATGTAACTCTATGCTAGTACTATGATAATTTAGTAGAAGTGAGCAGAGTTACTTCAATTTTGCTTGTATAATTCAGACAATATTTACCGCAGCTATTCCAGGCTAATATGAAATTCTCTGGACGCTTGCCATGCATTGAAATTTTACCCTTTACACCAATATACAACACTTTAGTGACACAAATATTGACGACAGCGAGTTTATGTTTTTAAATATTAAAGACGTTAATTATGAGTCTAATAAAGTATATATCCACCAGCGGCTTAGTAATAACAGCCCGATTGTTTTACTTATAATTCGTTTTTTCTAGCTATGTTTATTTATGGAAGTAGATAAAAAGAAACAGCATATTATTAAAATACATTTGTAAGTGTATTCCTTTATATAATTTACATATTGTACAGAAGTGACGAGGATTTCAAAATATTTAAACCTTAATTCACTGAGTCCCATGAAACCCAATTTATATAATCATTTGTCGCAACAACCACATTACGGATAAAATAGACTAATCATCTGAGTGCCTGCAAGAAGGAGATACTTTTTATGTATAAATATATTTTTATAGAAAAAAATTTGCCGGTAAATTGTTAACAATTCATATGTATCTTATACTATATCTGTGAATTTAATCAATTTGTATTTAATATATCGTTTGAAGTGCTTTTATCGGCTTACAAAACGATATACCTTTAAGATAATATGTATAAATTGAGAAATAAAATCATTTTACATAATACTAGCACATCTTTATGCTATTCAATTTCAGGTTTACTATCTTTTGAGCCATGATAACATTTATTGCATTTTCTCTCTATCACATTGGCACAATGAGCCAGGGAATGTCTTCCTCCATGTCTAGATGATCCCCTAGCAGCAGCGACGATATACCGTGGGTAACGGAAAATAGAGACAAATTTAAGAAGTTCATTTTTGAGATAAATAGGTAAACCGAAATCTTTAGCCTGGAGAACGAAACAGCATTGCCATCGATTTAGTTTCATTATAAAAGGGGTCCCGTTACCTGTATAGGATTCACAAATCGCCAAAAGTTATCTTAGTTGACTGACCGAGATTTCGCTTTTGATCACACTCTGCCTAATTTTAAATATGACAGTAATCAATAATATTGCACACACAATATACTTAATTATTATAAAAAAACATCGACTATCCATCGTAGCAGTACATCCCCTCACTAAATTCGTCTAGGGCGTTATGTTATACGCATAACACTTTGCTTAATTTTTCTTTCTATTAGATTTTATTTGTAGACTATAACATTCTGATTGCGCTTAACTTAATTTACTACAGTTATTATATATTACGAATGTGGTATAACGAAAATACTAAAATATAATTTGTAAATTGCGGCCACTGTCATGGAGAAACGAAACGTTACTGACAGACGTCACCCACACCATGTACAGCGCACAAGTTATAGTAACCTATTCACTATGAATTTGGAGATTGTATTTCTCAGAAAGCTCTTTTTTCCAGTCTTAAGAGAGCCTAAAGAGACGTCAAAATAGGGGACAAATCGAGCGTAAATGTCGTCAGTTTATTCAATCCTAACACGTTGCGTTTTTAATTTATTTACTTAACTATTACTTTATAATATTTAGTATTTTTTATGTATTTTGATTCGTATTTCTATGTTATATTGTAAAATAACAGAAATATCTTTGAAATACAAACTAATCTAGTTTTGTTGGAATCGCAGTAAACTACGGCTCGTCAATTGGAAATTGTATACGTTCGTATACGTAATTGGATTTGGAATATAAATCCATTTTATTCACACTCCATATTTTATATTATTTTAAACGTTAATCATCTATAACCGATACTAACCGAAATTGTATTTTGTAATAAAAATATTTCTAGCCTAACTTGTATCAATATTAATTCTGCTTGCAATTAATTCAATAAAATAAAGAATGTTATATTAAGATTATGCAATTTTATTTCGGATATAGATAAGACAGAAATAAAACGTACCTGAAGATGGCTGGTAAGCGTTATAAGATCAGTTTCCACGAGCACCCCGGCCCGTATCTCATCAAGCGGGGTGGTATTGTTTCCTCTATACCAATGCAATTCGCTGGCGTCTCCAGGACTTAAGTGCAAGACAGCGCACTTTAGCGACAGCGTCTCTCCGCTTTCTAAGAAAGCCTCTTTGTTCATTTTTATTTCGGGCGCTGAAATAACACGATTCTTTCAAATATTACAGTTGAAATGCAATTTTCATTCCAGATAATGACTTTTTTAAATTAAATAAATTGAACAAACTTTTCAAAACGCGTTGTAAATAGGTTTTTATATTTTAGAATTATCTATTTATTAAATATAAATATTTTTTTATGTTTTATTTCCGTGAAATATGATTAATTTTTACTTTATCATATAAATTTGATTTAAAATAAGTTTTTATAATGTCTACTCACGATGTACAATTAAATGAAAACGACGTAACATAGGTGGATGGGTAGACACGTGACAGCAGTATGTACCAGAGTCCAGGACTTTAGTTTCAGAAAGAATAAGCTTCCAGGTCTCCCCTGCTACATCAACTTTGTATCTGTGTAATTAATTTGATGTTAAAAGATAAACATTAATGATCATAGTATAGTAGGAAAAAAAATTCATGCAAAAGACTTCAAGCCGCTTTTAGCTTATATTATATCTAACCAGCATCCTTCAATATTATGCAAATTACTATAATACTACCTTGAATCTGCTGTGTGTGTTTCTAAATCCACTGTTAATAGTTCTAGATTTGTGTCATTTGACACACGAAGCCATGAAACCTGAGTAAAAAAAAAACTAATTTAAAATTGTTTGATCTGAGTCTGGAAACCGGTATTTTACTCCTTAAGTCTTAATTTATTTGTCTAATTAAATGATACATTTTTTCTATATGTATGTCAATAGATAATTATCATCAAACCTGAAATCTTATGATTAATTAAAACTAACAGTATAAAAATTATATAATTTAATAAATAATGAATGAACAGTATTAATTATTTATTATATTAAAAAAATATTTATAGTAACATGTAAACGCGTCTTACGCATATAACAATAATATATTATTATTTTGTATACAAAATAACAACATTATTATAAAAGTTTTTTTATGGTTTTATAATTAAATATAAAAATCTGTTTATATATGTCGCTCAAATACATAAAGCTTCATATACAAAATATTATCTTTACATTCAGGTTAATTACATTTCGCATAACGGAACTTCTACGGCAGTAAAAATGGAAAGAATATGAAATTAATATTACTCACTAACCGTTTTATCTCTTAACGAGGAAACCCGACAGTCAAATATAACTGTCGCACCTGTGTCCGAGTCCACAGTAGTGTCGGAGTTAACATCGTCTTCAAAAGATGGGGCTTTAAATCTGCAAAAAAGTAAATTTTTACTCTGTGCTTTATTATATGATATTTTTCAGCTGTGAAAATCTGTAGATTACTTTCAGCCTAGTATTTTCTTAGATTTTCACGAGTACACATTTGAAATAAAAGTATTTCTTGCGAACTAAACTCGCGTATAATTTGGTTACATTTTAATTTTAACCCGAAATTTCGAATGCTGTGTAGCAATCGTGTTCACGGGTAGACGAGTTGTAAGTGTCTGTACTTCAGCCTATTCAGAATCTTATTTATCTTAACATTATTTTCCTAGATAGTAAAGTCTAGATATAGTTATTAGACTGCATCTTGTATGAGCTAGTATAATCTTCGTAGTACCTCTGATAGAAGATCGTTGTAAAGAGTCTAAGTTTGTAAAGCTGAAAAAACAAACGTTTTTTCTCTTTTCTTTATATTTCTCAATCAGTCTCTTTTTGTTTTCTACCTTTACAAGATGGAAACCCTTACAATTTCCGTTGATGGTCTACTTATCTGGTACTCTCTCCCATAAATAAAAAAATATATGTATGTATGAGTAATATACATATATATGACTCATACATACTTTAGGGTGATTTATTGTATTAAAACATTTGTAGGTTAACCAGAAAATGCTTTTTAACTTTATGTAAACTGTTTCTTTATACGTGCAAAATAGTACCGTGAATATTTTTGTATACAAAATGCTAAATATTGGAAGGTTTATAATTTTCATACAAATTCTTTTCATTACCAGCTTGCGTGACTCGAAATCGTCAGTCTGTTTTTCATGGCATATTAAAACATTTCCGCTTATATGCAATAGAACTAATATAATGGGTCCAAATTATACTTTCAATTAACAAGAGTATTCTATTCATTAGCTTTAATATTGCAAAAAATATGTTTTCTTTTTTTTTGTTCTTGGTTTACTCCACTTCAATGAACGCCAATTATTCATATGGTTTTTGTGGCATATAATTTGTAAGTAATTCTTGAAGTCCATTTAACCAATATAAATATTGAAATAAATTTAAGAAGACGACATTGTCTGTTGTCAAAAAAAAAAACTGTTTATTGAATAAAGACTAAACTGTCTTATTATTGGTTGGAAAATTCGTTGACGTTTAAAGACATCGCTGAATACATCTATTATAATATCAAATTACCTTTTTATTTATTTATTATTTGTTTTAAAAACCCATTAATTACTTCTTTCTTTGAATTCTTATTGTTTTGGTATGTAAATATATGTGCCATACAAATAATTATATTGATTCAATTTAATTGTTTAATTTCACAACATACAATAAATAACTTCTTTGTTAGAATTAAGATACATAATATGTTACTATTATGGTAATACAATAAGACAGTTATATATTTAACCTATTAACATAGGTTTATATATCTTTTCTGTAGTTAATTATTTAAATGTTGTATTTATATAAAAAAAATAAGTAATTTAATTAATTAAATAAGTATTTAAATTATAGTATTTACTCGGCGATCTCATTTTTACGCTCCATTTTCACAATCTTTTTTTACAAATATAATAAAATTGCCGCAGCGGAAAAAGTAAATAATTATTTATTTTACGTACAACCCTATAAGAAAAAAGAATAATGTACATTGTTCTATTGTTACAAATATTAAACCTTTCAAAAGATACTAAACTATACAAAGAACCCCGTGAAGCTTAAAGAAAGATATTACTATTTCTGACTAGTCGAATGAGAATCAATTTTAAGCGCATTTAAATTGTTTCCCATTCAAGCATGAAATAAGCTTAGAAGCAGTTGGTATTAACTAGAATTAGTCTTCCTCTGAACGTCCTCTTGCCAATGAAATAATACAAAGCCTCAGGAGACACCAGTCTGTTGCCAAGTTGTATCACGAGGCTTCCGATCAATGCGTCCTTGTAAGAGATTCTAAATATATATGTTTTAAAAGTATTTTCTGCTTTTAAATATATTGTTTTCTATTCCATAACGTTATTTTTTCTTTGTTCATTGAAATATATTTATTATCCATTTAAATCTATATTTTCAACATACAAAATAAATCTCCTCTCCTATAATATAAGCATAAGCACTACACAAGCCCTTATAAAAGCAATCTTACAAAACACGGGTAAGAGGCACACTGTTTTTCGAAGCAACATTCCTTTGAAAGCAATTTTCATAAGAAAACCGTTATATAGTAGTTTGATACCGACTACGAACTAGTTACTTGGGGTAAGAAAATACTCTTGTTATATTTTTAGGAATACGTTGCTTGCTAATTTGTAAGAAATTTTAACTAACTTTGTATAAAATCTGGCTAAAATAAATTTATTATGAATGAAAATTATTTTAGTCTATTCGTTGTTACAAGTTACTTTACATAAATGTTGAGACAACTTTATATATACGATTTTGGAAAGATTATTTTCAATTAATAGTTGTAAATTGTATGTGGATGAATATTTGCTAGTAAATTAATAATTAAATCCACTCATTGTCTTTCGACTTATAAGATTGTGTTACTTAACCGTGTAAGAACGTAATTCACAAACAAAACTATGAGACCTCATAGTACAATTGATCTCACAGGGCTACGTATTTTTAAACCATGCTTGAGTATGCGCTTACTTAAACAGACGCACAGCCAAGGAATTTTGCCTTAGGTGAAATAACAATAAGGTTGTATTTAGTTTGCGGTTTATTTACTACGTCTATTTTATTGAATACCATTTAATATACACAATGGATTATAGTAGCGAGGAAGAATAGGGGAATTATTTCAACATTAATAAAAGTGATACGAGATATCAAAAATCAGATCCAATGAATTTAGGAGGCGGTACTGGTTTATAAAAGATATAATTATCATCGTACTTTTGCCACTGATAAATGAAAATCTAAAAAATTTAGTTATTTTGACTTGCATGCCAGAATTTAACACTTTAACATATCGTAAAAATACTAAAGTATGTACAGTCAGCTTCAAAAGTCGATGACCATATTTAAAGTTTCAAAATGCACTATATTGCATCCAAACTTCTGAACATGAAACACGTCAATATTGAATGAACATCATTAGAGTTCAAATTACCTAACTATTAAGTTGTCAAATTCATCAAACATATGTCATGTTTCTAACAGATTTTATTTAATTTAACGTATTTTGAAGTTTGATCTTATTCTAAGCCATAATAGATGGAAAGGTATTACTAATATTGCCACTTTAAATATTCATTATTTTTATAATAAAGTTGAATTTATAAAAAGAAGTACTGTAAATAAAAATAGTATAAAATATGTATAGCTATTTTTGAACTTTTAATATGGTCATCGAATTTTGAAGGTGACTGTACATACTGTACAAAAATTGAGACCAATGTTTTGTTTTAATGAATCATGAGTAACCAAAATTAAAACGTAAAACACATCCGTGAAGTTAGTGGCTCTTAAACAACCAATCACAGGGCGGAGTTGAATACTGTGCGTCCTCATAGCAAACTATCGATTGACTATTGTTTGCGAATTAAAAGGCCAGCACAAACTGCGAAATTTCTTACTTTGCATATTACTGCTACCTCACTAAGCCCAGTAATGTTTGTGAATACAGACGTAAATTTATATGTTGGGAAAATTAATAGCTTTATTTTCTTAGATTTTCACGAGTACACATTGGAAATAAAACTATTTTTTACGGATTAAAACTCGCGTATAATTTGGTAGACACTTACATCTCGTCTACCCGTGAACACGATTGCTGCAAAGCATTCGAAACGTCGGGTTAAAATTAAAATATAACCAAATTATACGCGAGTTTTAATCCGTAATAAATTGTTTTATTAATAGCTTTAGTTTCTATTTTCTGTTACCGCTAATATTGTTTAGAGTTTTCTTTAATGTTTGATTGTAGTTATTTACTAAACACTTGGTTATTGGTATTTTGTAAACATATTTATTCTTGATGAAAATTAATTTAATTATTTATTTTTGTACATGTGAGATCTCATACGATTTTGCGATCATATTATTATTTATGTGATTTGTGGTTATTTATACAATATGAAGTTGTTTTGTATCTTTTCCTAGAATTTCCCTCCTTAGAACTCTGAAGTAGAATTATTCATGCCAATAATGTCAATGAAAGCGCCTTGGTAAAGAAAACATTTACTTCCCAAAAAATAATTCAATTGTTAATCCAATTTAATAGTAGAAGAAGTAGTACAAGAACAATACTTACTTGTCATGGAAATGCTTATTGCTTGTTGCATATGAATCAAATATGTAATTTAACATCGGCGAGTCGGACTTCCCCCGTCTAGCAGAGACACGCCTCGGCTTTGCTATAGATAAGGTAAACACTGTTGGCGGCATGGTGCTTTTAATGAGATATGTAGATTCAGAGCTAGGGGATGCTGAAAGTAATATATTAGTACAGATATTAAAAATATAACACATTTATTTTCTTTAATAAAGTTAGTATGATAACTATTTAATTTGTGATAACTTTTCCAAAAACTGTCTGAATATTAACAGATATTTATTGAACCATACTAATTGTTTTCTTATTATCACAAGTCGTTAGCTTCTACTATTTTTTTTATTAAATTATATCATTAGAAAAAACATATAATTTATAATTGGGGAGGACTTTATATTTGGTGTTTCTCCGTCTTCTAATGAAGTTATAAACTGTCTGTCCTTGTATAAATCTTGTTACAAGTTACTTCAGTTTCTAGTTTTTCGTTATTAGAGACAAAACTATTTCGTATATTTTTCGTACATAATGGTGAATATAAAAGTATCCAACATGTTGACAATGATTGTAACTTGATGATGACTACAAGAAATTTGATGCAAAATTCGACAGTAGTTTTGTTGTAAAATAATCATAGCCTATATCGGATTTTGCGGTGAAAATGAGAGAAAATAAGTAAACCACATGGCATCAAAATATAAAATTATGCCTCAAACCCGAATATATTAACATATAAAAAATAAACCGTCTGTTTTGAGGTTTGTTTAAATTTTGGGTGCTGAGAACAAAACTTGTACAAAGATATATGTGGTAGGTTCAGAGTTCTCAAGACGTAGTAACAACATATACTATACTATATATATGTAACTCCATGTATATATATATATATATATTCTAATAATGAAGGTAATGGGATAAATATGGAAAGAATGCTTAGGTCAATAATGTTTCTATAATTGAATAAGTTGTTGAGTCATTGTAGGCATATCATAACTAATTAATATCCTTTATGCTTTAGTTGTCATTGAGTTGAAAATTTAGTTTAGTTTATAATAACTTAGTTTTTTTAGCTTCTAACTAAAAAGTTTGTTGATGTTAGTTTTTTTATTGTTATATTTTAAAAGTGACAAGTTTTAATAAACTTATTTATGCTTAGATTATTAAACTATTTTTCTATATAATAATATATACTTTAATGTTTTTTTATGTTAAATAGTTTTTTGTATTATTTTAGCATTTTAGGTAATTAATGGATTACCTGTGATATTGAACTGGGCAGCTGCCCTCATGAGAAGCGTCAAGAGCAGCGCGGTGCGGTGCATGCCGCTGCATCCTACCCGCGTCGCAGGTCTGTAAGACACCGTCACATTTATAAAATTATATATAATTATATTATTTATTTATTTAAATCGTTATTGTATCTTGAAATAAAAGTACAACAGGCGGACTTAATGCTATAGAGCATTCTCTACAAGTCAACCCATAGAGAAGAAAAAAAAAGTTAGGCAGTAAAAACAATAAAATGAAAAATTTGAACATAAGCTAAATTTAAATTAAAACTAAGTTAACGTTATTTTTAAATACTAATAACACATATAAATAAATACACATAAATATTTGTTAATATACATAAAATCATTATAGTACACTGCTGAAGCGACCGGCAAAAGGTTCGTTGACGGTCTGACGTGCAAAAGTGGGCTTCGCATATGAGTCCATCAATAACTTGTTGCGGACAAGACTTGTTGTGGTATTGTATTTTTCTTATATAGTATTTTTCTTAAATACGAGGAAATTGAAACTAAGTGATAGTAAGTAAAGCTAAGTACAAATTACGAACAACAATAGTTTTTCGGCAAAGTCTTCCATTTTTTAAAAAGAAAGCCTCAGAGGCACGAGCAATATGCAGCTTTATAAATGCAAGCCAGTTCGAAATTGTCTTCTTGATGCCATGTTTTAAAATAAAATATCATTTCATTTTTGAACTAAAAACCGATATAAGATTACATGGCAATTTATTTGGCAGATATGGAAGTACAGCAATTGCGATTTATCTCAAAGAAGGTTATCAAAATAATGGTTTAATTTCCAAAAAGTAATACTCTTTGGAAAATAACATTCGCTTAAAAATTATATCTATCTCAGATTTTTAGACTTACAATTCTCACAATGTAATTTTTCTTCATTTTTACATACTTTTTTAAAATGAGATAGACATTATATATTCATATTTCTATATTTATTCTTTATTGTACACAAATAAAAAGTTTAAATTTACAAAAAAAGGAACAAAAAAGAAAAACAACGTAGAATTGGCAGCCTTATCGCTTTAGGCGATTTCTTCCAGGCAACCATACAATTATAGGATAATTCTATTAGATGGAAGGTGGTGCAAAGTTATAAATAAGCAATAGACATACATGCAAATAATTACATTATTTATCGCATGAGTCGCATAACTTATTTAAAAATTATTTCAATTTATCTTTTAAATTGATTGAAGTATTTCATAACTAATATCTTAATTAAACTCGATTCAGATATCAAAATATTATATTATATAAATTAAAAATATTTATAGAGATGGAAGAAGTTTAAATTACTTTAATAATTACAATTTTTTTAACCTGTATCCCCTTCTTCTAGCGACGTGGTATTTCATAGCGATAGTTAGAAAGTTCAATTTCTTGCCTTAACTTCTATTAGCTGGTTTGGGGCGCGGTGGAGGGGTCATATTAAAGGAGTAAATTGTAACTTCAATATGTTTTGTATATAATGTACTTCACATAATGATTTCATATAATATATGAACCTAGTCATATTGTTTTAAAAATATGTTTAGTTATAATTTAAAACAGAAATGAAATGAAAATTAAAATACATGTTTAGATTTTTTGAAGAAGATTTCTGATTCATCGAGGCGGGTGGTAAAGTCACTCAATTGTCAAAACCACGAGATATTTTTTCAGACGGAGTTTCGACTCTTAATTGTGTCAACGATTTTTTCATATATTTATTTAAAAATATAAAGTAAGTGTAGAATATAACCCCGTACTACGTATTAATGGACATATTTTTAATAAAACTACTTACTTATTAGAATTATGTGTAAGGCGAATGTATTTATTATAATTATTAAAAAAACGTTGCGCTCTTATCACGCACGTCGTGTTTTAAAAAATATTAAGACTAATCTTTTTATTATTTCTCATGATAACTTCAGAACTTCAGAGTGGATATAACGTTACAAAGTGCTATCAACTTGGCAATACAAGTTGTAAACTAAGTTTGGAAAAAGAGATAAAAGTATGTATTTTAATACTTTTATTCTTCAAAGAAGGCTTCTTTAGTATTCTACAATGTTTTGAGTTACGTCTGAAAAAAGATAAGTGTTAAGTCAAAGATGTTTTTCTTTCGAAGATTAACAATTTAAACACCGCATGACTCACACAAATACTAATAAAATATATCTATTAAGCTAGCTTTGTAAATGTCGTAGCTTGAAACTTACAGTCTAGAAACTTCTAGAACGTTATTTTTTCCAGCTTGTATTATTATTGTTAATTAAGATACATTCAATAGTATACAGCTTCTGGGAATAGTTGATTCACGGCGCAATGCTTATAACAGATAAAACAGATACTCCAACTATTTGTTTATAATTATTTCTTTCCTTTTATCTTTTATGTATATTTTATATGGAATTGTCAAATAAATGTTTTTTATTAAGAACAGGTTTTTTAGATCAAAGATCAAAGGAACTTTCTAGTTTCATCATAAATTTTATAGTGCATCTTATAAATTTTACTTTTAAAGATTTTAATTTTGTAATTGTTTCTAATCATAACAAAATATCATTATGTCTCCGTAAACTACGTGTCTGTTAGATTAAAAAGAAATATTTATATATCAACCAACACCATAATCGTATGTAGGTGAATAGTAATTACATAAGTGACAAAGTCTATTTAAAGAAATTACGGCTATAATTGTGACATTCATTTCAAGTCACATCGTGTCGTGCTCGTCACGGGTGCGGTCCGCAATGTTATTAGACTAATGGGTTCTTTGTTACGTTGATTATAAAATGTTACGATTTCTATAGAATATTTTGGAATTAGGATGTTTTAGTATATGACTACATACAGGAATTATTTTTAAATTATTTCTTCTTAATACTGTATTAATTTGTATGATTCAGAATATTGTTATTATGAATGTATATGATGGGGTTAGAAGAAAGTTAATAACAAGCATGTATGTACAGTCAGCTTCAAAAGTCGATGACCATATTTAGTTTCAAAATAGCTAGTCACTATATTACATAAAAACTGCTGAACATGACAAACAATGAATATTGAATGACCATCATTAAAGTTCAAATTATAATTGACACAAATTAATAATTTTGTCATTGTCACGGAATGAAAGTTGAGACAAAGAATAAACCGTCTCTTTCTTTGCATTTCAGTTTTAAAATAGTGATGTCACATAACAAAAAGAATATATTAATGATATACAAACAATTAAATTTTTTAAATTAATTAAAAAATTTTATTTTTACTTATAGATGATTTATTTTTATTTACAATACTTCATTTTATAAATTCCAGTTTATCATAAAAAATAATGTATTTTTAAAGTGGTAATGTTAGTAATACCTTTCATCTATTGTCACTTAGAACAAGAACAAACTTCAAAATACGTTAAATTAAATGAAATCTGTTAGGAACATGACATATGTTTAATGAATTTGACAACTTAACGATTTAGGTAATTTGAACTCTAATGATGTTCATTCAATATTGGCGTTTGTCATGTTCAGCAGTTTTGATGTGACATAGTGTATAGCTATTTTTGAACTTTTAATATGGTCATCGAATTTTGAAGCTGACCGTACCACCGCCCATTTGTAGCGGCACGCATTTCTTACGATCGCGTCTGTGCACAAACCGCTGTCTCAGCCTGACATACCGCAGGTCCCCTACCTCCATCATTGCGATTAGTTGGTTATTGTTCAAGGTGTATTAATTTACATCAAATTTAGGATCGATTTATATAAAATCCTATGCAAATAATTGTTTTATTTAAATATCAATTTAATAAAACTCCATATGGGCCGATAGTTTTCATAAAACAGTCTACACTGAGTTAAACTGATTGTCTTGGTAAGTGATGAGAGTGAAAATAGCACACGTATTATTTATCACTGTCAAACAGCTTTTTGTGACTTTGAATCTCGATCAAAATGTTATTATTTTTGTTAGCTTATTTCAAATAGTAGCCCATATACAGTGAAATCAATATACTACAATTTAGTTTTACAACCAATAGACTATAATATAATAATAATTAGGAGCACGAACCAAACCTCAATTTTGAGTCGCTGCGCTCGCAAAAGCTCGGTATGTGTTAGCATATTGAGCGAAGCGAGGTGCAAACTGCAGCGAGGTTACACTTATAAAACGTCGACACATTCTGTTCTCAACTATTTTTCAAGGTGAGACACATTATTACAGTTTTAGTTTTTGATTTTTTTTTAACTACCACCAGACTGATGTCGACCAGTGTGCAAAATTTGGAAATTTTCGGATATTCCGTTTTTGATTGCTTGCACAAAGAATGTAAAAAAGTCGCTCGTAGAGAGCTTCGCTCGCCCCGCTCGCTTCGCTCAATTAAGACTTACGTTTAAAAGTTTGTTATTAGAGTAATAAATTAAAAGGATTAATGTACTTATTACTATTAAGTTAGTTTTATAAAGTTTCAATAAAAAAAAACTGGCTTCTAGTAGAAACATTTATACTTATAAATATTTACTAATATAATACTATTTATAATACCAGCTTTATATTTATAAATAAGTACTCAAATTTTTTGGCCTATCTTGATATTTCTGCAATACTTGCTTCTTCGTTCCAAAAAAGTTTCTTGATATGAAAATATTTTCGAAGACAATAAAATAAGATCCTGCCATTGTTCTTTAACAAATAAGGTTTCAAGGTGCATTTTAAGCATTCCATTTAGAATAATAGTCTACGACCAATAATATTATAATATATTTTGGTTATTCAGATTAATAAATGATTTAATTTTAATTATTCAAAGGCCTAATTATATTATTTAAATCGTAACAAACTTGAAATGTTTTTTATTTTTAACTTATTGTGGTTCATGCTTACTATTATATATAGCTAAACTATATTCTCTAATTATGTAAAAACATAGTAATTTGCCCGACAGTTCACGCCGCAATTCAAAGCTTCCTCAATCATTTTCAGTCCGAGCTTATGAATAAGAGTCCCAAATGGGTCTGGACCTGTCGGGCAAATTTTGATAGTTTTTACGTGTAGATATCCAGGTTGTTGTATATAACAGCAATATGTAATGTGATAACGCAATGAATGACTGTAAATAAAGTTAAAGTCTGTGACAATAGTACGCTCTTTATAAAAACTCAAAAAAAGAAGAAAGTTTTAACGAACAACGTCCATATTGGTATTTGTGGCGTGAAACGAACTAATACCGAAACTAACTTTATCATTTTCTAAAATCCTAACATAATTGATATAAAGGTACTTTATGAGAACTTTAAAACCAGTATCTGACTTATGAGAAGCTTGTGTATATTTTAATGTCTAAAAGAAAATTTAAAAGTATTTAAAAATAATAATAAAAATAAAATAAAACAAAAAACTATATTAATAAAAAAAAATATTCAAGAAAGCGGAAAAAATCAATAACGCAACAAATTTTAACAAAAAAATAAAATATTATGAATATCATAGAAAACCCAAAAAATAATATTGAATTAAAATAAAAATAATCTCTGTCTTGGAAAAAGTTAGACAAAAAATCTAGTATTTTACAGAAGAATTTAGAAAACAACATTAAAAATAGATAAAAGAACACTTTTTCCACCAACTATTGCATAGTGAAATATAAAAGATAAAAAGAAAATAAAAACGTTGCATGAACCCACCCAATAATTGTAATTAACGATCATCACGATTGCAGGGTTCAAAAGAACACAAATTTTTGACATTCATTACTTAGGATTTACTTTCAAAGCTTGTTCAAAGTTTGAACAAAGATTGAAAAGAAATTACAACCAAAAGAAGAACAAGAATTACAAGTTGCATGAACAAAGGTTTCGTATATTCTTTCATTATTTCCTCGGATTCTGATGCAATATGCAATGTATTTTACTATCGTCTATACAAAAATTCCACGATGTATGAGAGGAAATAAAATGAGTAACATTTTGAACTCGCTGCATAAAATTCAAAATTGTGTTAAATAATATTTAATCGCCAATCAGTCAAACCTTTCACAGAGCACGTCTATCTAGAAGACAGGGTTTAAATTGAAGGCGATACAATTCTCCTGATTCTAAAGCCGTCCATAAGGTCTCAATGTGTCTATTGAAAAGAGAGACGGTTAGCACTCCCCTTGACAAGGATGGAACATATAAAAATGGTGAAGACACACTTTACCACAATTTTTTAACGCGGATGTATGCGAAAGCGATTCCCGTGGCGCTTCATCATGACGGTGAGATGGTGACCGTCTGATTTAGTGGGTAGCCTTAAAAATGGCAGCATCCTCTATTCTGTCGGGAGTCCTTGAAGTACTTTAACTTTGCAACTGAACTCACCTTTAGAAATTGTTTTATAATCTCTCTCAATCACCTTCAAAGGCAAAATAAATTTTTAGACAAAGAAATGTATCACCAAGATATACAATATAGAAGAAAAAAATCTTCTTTTCTCATGTTGTCTCTAACGAAAACTAAATTATAACATTTTTTTCTATAGATTTTCGAGTTTCATTATTTGTTGCCAAAACAATTTCATGCTTTTAGACTGAAGACTTGCCTTGACTAAAGGAATTTAAATTCAAAATTAGACCAACATTTCCAAATTAAATATCAAACTCTTTGTAAATTCAAAACTTCTAAAAACAATTATTTATAACTTTTTTCTTATTATCCTTATCGTATCTTTGTCTTATGCTGAAGTAAGCCACAGAGAAACTCCGCTACATTCCTTACTGCTAGCAATGAAATTGTTTCCATGTTTCGAAATAATATAATAATTAATATCATTAACGACTCATTTTGGTTGTCTTCGGGAAGCTGCAAAAGCTGTGAAAATCGATGTTCAAGTCTAAGAATTCAGACGTTGACATCATTTTACTAAAAGTATTTTGAATTATTTGAACTTGAACATACGAAAATGAACCATACAAATTTTTTTTATAATGTTTTTCGCATTTTGTATTTAAAGTAATAAAAAATATGAATTCTCAAATTAAGTAACTACAACCATTCAAATATGTAGAGTACATTTTAATTTTCCGAATAAAAAATATATTCGAGAAAAATATAATTCCTACATTGCATTAAAAACTAATTAAAAACTAAAAAGTGTAATTATTTGGCGTTGTAATTGGAAAGTAGGCAGGAGTCAAGAAAACAGTCAATAATTTAAGTACCTACACGTTATAAATACAAAATATATATATATATATATATATATATATATATATATATATATATATATATATATATATATATATAATTGCTCGATTCAAGTCTCATCTAAAGTTAAAACTCTTATTGACAGAAGCATGTATTAGACGTTTAGCTAATAATATATATTTGGTCTTAGTGACAGTTAATTGGAGAGGCTTTTACTATAAGATGCTATTTCTAGACCGTGTTATAAGATGTCGGTAAGTAATATTGTCTCGAGAGACTGTTAGTACAAGAGAGTAGTAGTACAAGTTAGTAGTACAAGAGATAAGTTATCCAATGTACAAAATTATTATTATATAGTGTTGTAAAAGACTGACTGACTGACTGACTGACTGACCGAATGAATGAATGAATGAATGAATGAATGAATGAATGAATGAATGAATGAATGAATGAATGAATGAATGAATTAATTAATTAATTAATTAAAGAATTAGAAACCACTCATAAACTTACATTATATTCAAATAATATTAAGAAAAGTAATTTTAATTAGAGTGTTGCTATTCTCATTACATACATATTATAAACAAGAAACTCAACTGTAATAACAAGAAAATTACAAACACCGCACGATATGAATTATAACTGTGCAGGATTATATTTTCATAATACAATTATGTCTGAACAAGTCATTTGTTAATATCCTATAATTACTCCCTGAAAAACCTTTACAAGAATCTCTCGGTTAAATACAAATTAGTTTTTCTTATGAAATATAAATAGTTATTTAATTAATATTTCCTTCTTGGGGTTCCCCATCAGGTTCTATTTATGTTCCATTAGAGGATGGCATATGTTAGGTTTATAATTTTTTTTTTGACTATATTTATACTATAATTAAGTAATAAGTTTACTTTCACTTAAATTTAATATGTTCCAATATCATTTGTAAATTACATTAATTGTAACAAAATGGTATTTTCCAACCCTATATCAGTAAGTCACTAGAAAAAGAATGATTACGAACTTTAAAATAAGTACACAAGAAACAGTACGTACATCGTAGGCAGTTACAAATGAGTAGCGTGTAAAGCACAGTAATACAAAAGTCCTAACCCATTTTTCTTCTATAAACTGACGTAATCTTTGTCACTGGATGCGACTTAATAAGAGTTTGTAGAAAATAAAACAACCGTGAGAACATATTACCCAAAACATAAGGGCTAAAATGCCAGGCAAAGCTCAGCTGACGTAAATAAACATGTAACCACGATAACAGCTGTTATCGAGTTAAAAATAAAGACTAAAATCTATTACAGAAAATGTTACGACCGGACCATACGTTCTTAAGACGTTTAATATGGAAGTCATACTAGAAATATAAAGTGTTCTCATTTTTTAACAAATATATTTGTCCATATTTTGTGTCAAAATGCACAACCATGCTGTTCACACTATGGTCTTGTTAAAATAAGAATTCAGTTTAAGGTTTCGATATTTCCAAATAACTCAACATCTTCAATTATTTATTTAATGATAGTCTCATATCTAACTTTTTTTTAAACAAACTCATTTACATATCTGATTTACGAATATCAGTTTTAAATTACTGCTCGGAACTAAACATTTCAAAAATGCAATAAAATTCTGCGGGAACTGTTTTAACGAGCTGTTTTTCTCACCGGTCCGCTGGCGGCCAGTTTTTGGCATATCATATTGTACACGAATATTCGAAAAGGGCATTTGGATTTCGTGTAGCGATAAAAGTGTCCAGCCAACGTTATGTTGTAGATATGCGGTTTAAAAATATCCCAAACGATTCACGATGTTCTAGTTATTAAACTTAATATGATTGTCGTATAGTTTGAACATATCAATGTTATATTAAATTATAGCTCTTTTATCGAATAATAAATGATAATATATGCAGAATTAAACTTAAAGTCTGCAATCTGCTCCATTGTACTAATGCTTTTCTAGCCGTTTGGCGTCTGGCATAATTATTTTAATTTTTTCTTGTCATGGAAATAATCGAATCTTTAAAATAAACCTCTTTATACCTGAAATGTGGGGAAGGGGGTGATGGCTGACCCTTGCCTTATATTTCTGAACTGGTGCTGCTTGCGAGGACTCTAATCCAGGCCGAGCGTTAAATATTAATTTTGATGAAAACATTAGGACTTCATATCGAATGGGTTGCGACGGTTCTAGTTGTTTTCAAATTGTTTATTAAATATTTTGACGTATGTGAAACAATGATCACTATAAAAAAAATACCCGACTGAGTTTGTTCTACAGAGGCTGTTCTTCTCAGACTAGAGCGCGTTTGGAACCCTCGTTAAGCTTTAAAGATGGAGATGTCTCAACAAAAATGCTTATCAAATAAGCAGGCTGTACAATCAGCCTTTCTGTCACTTCCATTTGACGTAAACAAGTGATCGCTAGTATTGAACTAAAGTGGAAAAAATATATATAAAAAATATTTCTTAAAAATGAAAAAATAAATTCACTATTATAATGAATGCCTCAATTCCCAAGATCGTAATTTTATCTTGGAGATATTATTTATGAAGTCTTAATTAAAAGCTGTTTAATGAATAGTTAAAGTTTCCGGGCGTGGAAACAACCATCTTCAGAGTTAATTACGACGCTTCGCTGGATTATGAATATTATATAGTAATCGTATTTTAGTGATAAATAACTTTAACTACTTCCAAAAAACGTATCAAATATCTTTAAAATATCTACAACTATGTAATTAAAAAATATTTGGGTTTTAAATACGGATGTCGGTGGCAAATCAGTGAAATCCATTACTACTATATTATAATTATAGCCTTAATTTATGAAAACTAGAACATTTTGTGGAGTAAAAAGTATATTTTCACTGCGGCTATTTTTGTTTTTTTGTTCTTTATCGAATTATTATAATACAAAAAAAATTGTACTATTTAGGATGTTTATTGCTAAAGAATATCGACTTTAAAGTTAATCACATCAAAATTATTAAAAAATGCAAAAATTTTAAAACCATAAATTTTGTAAAATTTCAAGATCATGAACGGTTTATAAAAACTATTTCCATGTTTTTAGTTTTAAGGAATAAAGAATCTGCAACAAGACGTATTATCTTATTATTTACTCGATTAATATTAATTATAACATGTCTCTCCTCCCGAACAGCAATTAATAAATTCCTTTCTAAAGTGCAGTAATATCAAAATATCTTATAACACTAAATCTGTTTTCTCCTTCGTATTTCCACTTCCCTGTATTGGTTTGTTTATAAATTTCTGTTGTGAAATACAATTTATTTAACCCGCATTCAGACTTTTAAAATATAAGAAACTTGAAAATTTTAAACAATGTTAAGTAATTATTGTTATGTATATTATAATTGAGCTTTAAAAGCTATTGTATATTTTGATATCTTTATAAATATTCTTATTTATTTTCGAATCAAATAAATTATCTTATTGAAGCTCATTTACGTAAGTGATTTTTTCATTATTATTATTTAAAATAACTACGAATACATCCGTATATCCGTAATCCGTATATACCTATCAGTATATCCATAAAATATTTTTATAGAAATGTCTACCAGCTTCAGCTATTTGGCTTCAGCTAATGCTACAGGTGAAAAATAATTTGAAATAAGTATATAATTTCTTTTATTTTTAATTTAAAAGTTGGATAAACGCCCGCGCACGGTTCTTGCATTGACAGGGGATGCATAAGAGCCTGCAAGTCTTAGATATTTTATGTCAAATGTCAACTTTATTGTTTTGGAGTCAGTCAGTTATTTGCAACGTAAGTAAAAGTAACTAAAAGGCAATGTAAATTACATTTTCCTTTTATATATCATAAATGAATTACTTCTAAGAGAAAGCCACTTGGAATCCTTCTTGTCCTTCCCTGAAAATATAGTAGAAAATATAACTTGTATTTTTCTTCATCTTCATACTTCAACCAAATCTCGTGCTTTAAGCTAATAAAATTCTTTGAATTGAAGACATTTAACTATCTTATTATGTTTGAACGAAGTTTATAAATTAGGAATATAAAATAAAACTATTTTTCACGGATTAAAACTCGCGTATAATTTGGTTACATTTTAATTTTAACCCGACGTTTCGAATTCTTTGCAGCAATCGTGTTCACGGGTAGACGAGATGTAAGTGTCTACCAAATTATACGCGAGTTTTAATCCGTTTAAAAATAGTTTTATTTCAAATGTGTACTAGTGAAAATCTAAGAAAATACTATTAGGAATATAATTTTAAAGTTTTGAATTAATGTAAAAAATCTTCATCATAACAATAATTAATTTTAGTTTTCACAAAATGCAGTGAATAATCGATCATTATAATCATTAATAATATTATTAATAAATGAATATTTAATATAAGTGTTTTAGAGAAATCCTTAATAAGGCACTATAGTAAAGGGTCTGTAGTGTAATCGTGCAGAGCAGACGCGATTTAGCGCTACCCTCGAATAAATTGTCTCACCTGACGCTATTACTAGATAGCTTAAGAGCCTGATATATTCTTGTGAAATATCTCCACGATTTTCACACTTGGTAAAACTTCTTATATACTTATACCATTTTTTAAAATTATTCAAAGTAGAAAAATAATGTCTGTATTGATAGGAGAATGAACAAATTCAAATATTACATAATAATGAAAATATCCTAACGAAATATTATCGGAAAACATTTCTATTCCAAAAAATCTAAGTTTTTTGTCAAATCCACAAATGAATCGTTCGAGATTAAGACACTAGTGTAAAGAAAGCTCTCACAGAAATATCTGTAAGAGTACAATAGTACAATGATTTAACGCTAACAATTTGATGCTCAGCGAAAAGTCAAAAATGTATTAAGTTTACCAAACGTCAAAAATTTTTGAACCAATTTACAATTAAATTATAAATAACTAGATTTGGTCAATTCTACTGTTCCAGGCCATATGTAATAAAAGGCCCAAGAAAACAAAGTGCCCTGAAAAAGGAGAAGAAGAACCACAGAACTCAGCCGGGTATTTTTTATCGCTGTTTCACAAACGTTAAAAAATTATATATATGTTGGACTCTTCTACCAAAAAGGTATTAATTTTATCACACAATTGCAACTATTCCTAATTATTGTGATAAGTGAAAATAAGTGCACATTTTATTTATGACAATTAAAATAAATATAAAGAAGAAGAAAAGATAATTAAAATGAATATATGTATGTATAAATAAAATAAAAGTAATATAAATTATAAATTTAACTTATAATATATAGGCTATAATATAATATATGAAAATATAATATTATATAGAAAATCAGCGAAGAAAATAAAAATATTTTAGACAATTTTTTTTATATAATATATTTATTTTTTTAAAGATTTTTCTTATTTTCAATATCACGAAGGGGTATAGGAATATTATTACATTTACTAAATGTGGTAATAATATACCCCACACAGCAAAAAATGTTCGTTAAAGCCCTTTACACTTCTGTGTTGATGTAATTTTAAAATGCACGAGATGACCTAACGTCGTGTCTATTATGGAGTGAAAGAACTTAAGCTTCCCTAACAAGTAGTCAGGTTTCTTAATTTAAAAGATGTCAAACATAAGACTTGTTAGATGAAGATATCAACGCGAAGACATATTTAAAATTTTAGCCTTATTTACGTATGATGAAATATGCGTTGAAGGTGTCACATGGTATATAACTGAGGCGACGGCTTGTGCACTCGTTGAATGACACGCCGCCGCCATTTTGAAAGTCAAGATCATCCGTTAGAGACACCAGTAGTCAGTCGAGACATCAATATTATTTAAAGCTTTTAAATATTATTATTATCACAAAAACACTTCCATCTCTCTATTCGCTTACAATTATTTAGGAGTTATTTACAGCATGCCATATGCAGCAAAAATGAAGTATATTAAATATGGTAAAATATCAAAAAATACCATAGACAAACGGTTACCTTCTATTATGTTTACACAAGAATGAGGAAAATATTTTCTTAAACATGGTGGTGATATTATTCTGTTTTATTGTGTTATTTATGTAAACTTAGTTCCCGTATTTTATGTTAAATAGATAAGTAGTAAATAGTAGTATAATTAATTTCGTTAGTAATGACTATACCCAGCGAAACTACCCAGCCATTAAAAAACTAAAAAATAATAAAAAAATTAAAAAATTAAAAGGTCTGCTTCTAATGGACCAACGCTAATAGTGCATTGTGGGTACATAGCAGTGGTTTTTTTTGTCTAAGAATGTTATATCTAAAAGACGGTATTAGATGTTAGAAATACAAAAAAAAATCAAGTGTATTGGGATAGAAAGTGATAGAGAAGGTAAAAATAAACAAAGCTGACAAATATGACTAATACAGGCTGAAATGCTACGGGTCGGTTTGTAGTGAAAGAATTTTAACAGCAGCAGAAGTGTTTCGTAGCGTGACTTGAACAAAACTCGTTTGATATTAGTAATTTTGACAGAATTATGTTCAGCTCAAAAGCTGATTAAAGTACTAAAAAAACGATAAGAATCTTATTATCTTCCCTTGTTTAAAAATCATAATAAAACTTTAATAATTGTATGAGTATATGGGCGGCGAACCGTTTGTAATAATATTAAAATATTAATTCTTGTATTTGTAACATATTTTCAATGTAAAATTATTTAATAAGTACTTCAATTTATTAATTATGTCACGTGACATGAGGGTAAGAATGGGGTTGTATATCACTTACTATTTATGTCTGCCCGGTATCGGAGCGAGATGATTCGCATTAATATGAACTATAAAGTGTTACTCTGCTCAGATTATAGAAGAATAGTGAGTGATTCTTAACATAGAACTAAATAAGTGTGACGCTGGAGCCGCGCTGACAAGTATTATTGCGAATCAGTATCCAGCAATAGAAGAAATGTATACCTTGTCAATGAATCAGTCCTATTTAAAACAGAAGTAATTATTTTATTCCAAAACTATTATAGTAATATTAAGATAACTTTGTAAAAACATAAATAATAGGTCATTGTGTAATTATACAAAGAGATACATTACAGTTCGCTGCTACAAACGTAGCAACAAACTTTTCGAAAACAAACAATATGAAATTGTTTTTGTTTTTTGTAGATTTATACAAAAACTTACTTTAAAGGGAATTAGAGCGTAAATATAATTATCAGGAACTAAAATGAAGAAGGATTAAAATGCAATATATTTGTAAACTAGAATTAAGGTGATAGTATTAGGGATTGGCATATGCTATGTATAAAAATAATACACACAAAAATCAAACAAAAGAACTGCCGACTTATGTTCAAGTGGCGAATGAATAAGAAGGAAGACATTTCTTAAACATATTGCTCAAATACCAGTTATTAGTCAATACGAAGCTATGATGAGAATTTAAAATACAAATGTCCATTTAATGTGATTTAGGACCCAAGAAGGTATTTTTTTTTGTCTATAAACGTGTGAGCCATGATTATTTATTTTGAAAAACCAATAAACCAAACTAGAGGACTCCAAACTGTAACCTCGGGAAGCCCTTAACTATTATCAGAGTTAAACTAAAGAGTATATATCTGTAAGGGAGTACAGTGAAACTAATGTTTTAAGTGCACTTAGATTTAAGCACAAAAAGCCAATTTCAAAACTCGGTCACATTCTGTTAAAAATTTCGTTCAGGCACTATGCAGAAAATGAGTTTTCTGATCGTAAGGTAACGGGTGTAAAAGTTAAATACTTGGTGAGTAAAGTTTTACGGTACATCGGAGGCCCGTATGTATTGCCTTTGTTCGATATTGTTACAGAATCTAAAAAGGATATTTTCTAACTCAAATAACGTTAAATTTTAATTTTGTATTAATTTTTTTTTACATTTGTACAAATTTATAATCGTTTATCATTATATCAAGAATTATTATCATATATTTACTAATAAATCCTGTTGTATAATATGAATATATTATATCAAAAAAATTGAAATTTGTTTTATTCAAATTTATTCAATTTATATAATTCTATAATCCAATCACTTTGAAATCGGAACTTAAATACTAAAAATGAAAAGCAAATCACATTTTTTTTCCAATCAAAAGAATATCTAAATGTAAAATAAAACTAAACTATTAAACATAAATTAATACCTTATTATATACAAACAAAATATTATTTATCATCGGTATTTTCTGATGAGAACGTGTCTCTATCTTAGTAAATAAATGTATTGTATACAGTATACGGTGTTCGTAATGCAATATGTTAGTTCCTATATAATGTGCTTACCTAATGGTGCAATAAAATTGTTGAAATGGATTTACCGCAGATAATGGTAAGTTTTAATGGACAGGATGGGATATACTCGTTAATGCAACGTTATCGTACTGATAACAATTTATGCGAAAGGACTTTATTTACTATATTCATTAAATTTTTGTGTAATTGTCAAAAATGACATTGACAAAAATGACAATATACAAAATGTCATTTTTGTAACTTTTTTATTTACTGTTTTATGGCAACTTATCTAACGAATTGGTTGTATCTGTAATGTTAGATTAAAAGAAGTGTATAATACAAATCACGGACAAGAATTACCAATTAAGACTTATAAATTGGATTGTATTTGTACTAAAAGTTATGAGAAAACAGGATAAATTCCTATATGACATCTAAATGGAGGTTGTATCGAAAGCCGTAGAAAGCAATAATAAAAATAAAGTGACACTTTAATATTGATGGATCCGTAAGACATAGAAACAATTGAGGGATTACCAAAAACCTCAAACTGAACTCTATGTCGATTGATATGTCATATAAAAGATACAAATTTTGATGTCTGATCAATTTATAAAATATAATATTTAACAATAAAGTATTTTTCTTTATATCAACTTGAATGGTTGGTCGAATCCCTAGAACCTGGGACCACAAGCCCAACATAAGATTAATAACTTGACAGCTAAAACGTTTTGGATATTCAATATAGATTATATTCTTGAAGCTAATTTGTTTGTAATACAAGATAACATTTATATAACAAATATTTTACTATCTTTGGAATAAATCATATTTTAAGATATGTGAATAATTTTGGTAAGAGAGATTTAATAAAAGAGAAAAATGTTCTCGATAAAAAACAACAGCTGCTAAAGACAAGCCAGTTTTATTAAAAGAATAAATTTGATTTTATTTGTATACTGTACTCCGCGCTTAATTGACAATATCTTTTTTTAAACTATGTTTTTGTGAAACATTTGTAATATTTGAACAGATGAAGTATTGCTTTATAATTTAAAAATATAGTTTTATGGTTATTTTATTTTTAAAATGACTCTATACTTGTATAATAAGAATAAAAAGCAGAGGACTTCTTTGTTGACACAGAACCTCTTTCGACCCATAACATAATTTCATTTATTATATACGAATATAATCTCACAACACAAAAAATTCTCGTGTCTTTTAAATTTGATAAAAATGCATGCACAAAAAACTTAAAAAATAATAAAAAAAATTAAAAAGATAATATTCGTAAATCAATAAATGTATTATGACCATTACAACTCAATTTGTATTACAAATTAATTTGTTCGTTCCGTAGCGGGAGCAACTATCAAAGGTGTGGTGGCTTCGTAATTAAGTTCACCCATTCGGGGTTATTTATACAACATAATTATAACTTTGAGATATTTACAACTATAGAAGCGAGGAAATGTGATTATGTGACATACCTATATAATGATTGATTGGATGATTGATTTTGTTGTTTGACATTTTAATACTAGAATCGATTCTTTGTATATTACACCAGGTAAAGAAAAAGAAGAATCTTAAATATAAATGTGGATTATTATAGGTTTAACAAATCCTTGTTAATCTCGGTATAATAAACGGGAATAGATATTATTATTACAAATTAATATAATGTAGTGATAAATCACAATAAACGGTATTTCAATTTGATAATGTGAATCGTACATTGCTAGAAATTTCATTTTTTTTTAAGTAATAAAATGAAGTCTTCATGAAGATATAAGGTACTAATATGCTATTCCAATTTTTTCTTGTTCCTAATATCAATTTTTTTTTGTAACAAGACTTCAAATTAACAGAAAAAACTGTGAACAGCGATGAAAAATTATCATGATTCTTTGTCATTAACAAAATCTCGTTATGAATTACTTTGGTAAAAGCGTTTACTGAATCTAACTCGTTGCTCGCTCATTTAATATTTTTTGTTATTTGTAACTATAAATAAAATAAGATATCGATACGAATATTATCATATAACACTATGACATTTCATTAATTGTTGTTTTGACATAATAAATATAGTAAATTCAAAAAACTCTTAATAGAAAAGACAACAAATCTTTCTGAAAAGTGTAAAATTCTAAATCTAGCAAAAAAAATTGGTTTGTAAAAATATAATATTAATATAACCTTGTGTTAATGATAATATGTAATTGAAAAAAGTAAACATACTGTTGTTATCGGTAGCGTTAACAAAAACCCGAACATACACATACATCACAAATTAATTATACACATACATTTATCACGTTTACACGGAAACACTTTTAATTATTGTTCTTTGAATTATGTTAATTGGAGTCCGCTATCAAATACTAATCAGACCGTTAAAACATTTCGTCGCATATTATCCATTGAAAAGTTTGAGAGCTTTGTTTAGCGTCTTTGAACTTACGTCCGCTTAGCTCGAAAGCTGAAGCTCTACTGAAGTAGCCACCTTTTCACAGTTGTTTTTTTTAATATTTAGCTGTGTTAGTTTCACAATCATTAAATACATTGAAGGTTTTCAAAAGATAGATAGTTTTGTTGCATGGTGTAGAGAAGGAATGGACGCAATAACTAAAAAACGTTGTCTTGTACATTTTCATTGGAGCTTGTTTAAAATACCATAAATTTAGAAACTTTGATAATGGAAACGTAAAGAAGACTTTTTTATAAAAACAATAATAAAATCATTTTAATACTGAGGATGTAGAATAGAAAAAACCATCATCCATGAAACCAAATTTGCAACTTCTAAGCTACCGGATTGGCCAGTGCCAAATCTATATATAAATTATAAATATGTACAGAATTGGACCCTGCTATGATAAATAAATTTTACATTATATATATATATATAAATAAAAATAAAAATAAAAATAAAATAATATAAGTATATAAATAAAAATAAAATAAAAATAAAATTGTAATTCTAGAGTGTATAAATCTAGAATTGGGCATTTAACATATTTGAAAATTATTTAATTCAATTCTATTAAACGTAATCTTATCTTATTTACAGGACATTGGGCCAAAACCATTTACAAAATACATCACAAGGGACCAGTCATTATTGGCGGTATAAAACGGTCGGTTCAAAGGTCACATTTGCATAAATACTGCCTCAAATCTCTTTATTTGGTGACCCAATAACAAACTGAACCTGGCTTCTAAAGTTTTGTTTTTACGAGGATCCCAAACAAAAGCCTGATTGACGAAAATTTACATAAACTGTTTTGATAAAGTTGAAATTGCCGAAGCTACTACTATCTTAACTACTTGGTAATTAAACACACAGACATTATATTATATATATATATTAGTGCTATTAACTGCTAGAGCCCCTGACTCCTGTATGAAAGTAGACGATTCTTGGTCAATGCGGATCTGGCATTGATTTATATTTGATGCTACAAAGTCACTTGGCACAGGAGAGATTTCTACGATCAAAGAACGTTCTTAAGGCAATGTGGACTCTAACTGTACAAGTACCATGATATCTAACATGTAATTAGAATCATATGAGAGCACTTTTACAAATATATGAATTTGTCGTTGACTTTGAGAGAAAAAAAATATCTTTAACGGTACTACCTCTTCCATTGGTTAATATCTTTTGCACTGAAATCTTAAATATAAGTAGGCAAGAGACGAGATGTCCATTTGCGTACAGATTTAATTAATTGTAATTAATTTTAAGTAATATTTAATTTTAATTGTACTTTCAAGTTAATAATAATTCAATACATTTGCTAATATTTTGATCTTGGTCACGAGATTTAGTAACGTTTATTTACAAGTGTTTTTTTAAATCAAAAACATAATTCGTACAATTTTGTGGGAAAATTCATTATGTATTCCTTTTGTACTACAAATAGGATATATTAACAATATAAATAATTCCTGATAATCCGATCAAATGTAAATAATTACTGTATAAATTCCGTTTAACATTTAACTATTGTACAAAGATGTATTTCCTCCAATGAGAATATTGGTATTCTATGCATGGATCCGACCTCGTAATCAGAATGAAATCGAAGGCTTAGTGGGAGGTAAATAGTATTTGTAATTGTTGTGTGATAGCTTTCCTGTTTGCTCGGCGAGTAGCCAGCTTGGGTTTAACGGATTTAAACATTTTTCTATTTCGTCGATTGTTTTCTAGCGAAGTTAAATTGAATTTACGCTAACCTATACATCTATGTTTTGTGTTTTATAAATATCGTTAATATAAAACCAATTTATTTAATATTATAAGTAATTTCGAAAAGTTTTAATTCCTTGTTTCAATCCATAATAATACACAATTAGTTGACTAGTATTTGTTTTTATTCTTTAAATATATTGAGAGATACATTTTAATTTGAAAACCACCAGTACGTATAAGATAAATTGTATTGTAACTATAGAAGCAGAAGAGGAACAAATAGTGTGATAGGTTTTAAAACTATTGCAGACGGTTAGCCAAGTATTTATCGTTAATCAATGGAGTTGGTTTTTTACACTTGTTTCCTAAAAAACATTTCTCTTAAAAGTTTTCGTTTTAAAAGGTTTATTCATTTACTGATATCTTACGTAATGCCCTATCTCAATGTTTATAACCAATTTAACATTTTAAAAATAATTGTCACAGGCCTTATGTAACATCAATGATACCATGATATTATACATTAAATTTACTAAAAACACCGCATCACGGATTATACCATTAACGTTAATGTGTGGTTTAAATACAAGTATAATTATACGGCTCAATAACTTTGCTACTAATATTTTAACCAACGGAGAGCTGAGCTCGTCAACCCGATACCGTCATTTTATCTCAATATTCATTTGTAGGTACCAAATAACTATCAGTTTTATATTAATTTTAAAAAAGGTACTTATGACAAAATTGTTAAGTCACGAATAGAATTAAAAAAAATAAGTGTAATTTATCGAATATATTAAAAGAAAGTGAAAGAAAGAAATTGTAATTTAAATAAGGAAGTTATTGTAAACACCCTAATATCTATATCGGAAACTTTTTAAACGTTTTGAGTAATTCTAGACAATTTTGAAAACTCTCAATTTTAAAAAGCGTTCCTGCAACTCATCAGACCTTATTATGCAATTGATTTAGTTTTGGTACCATCGATGCGTATTCACGTTTTTAGACCAGTTTTTTGTTTTTTAATAGAAAACCAAGCCTTCCCCTGAAAGCACCCTTGGTTGTAATGCCTATTAACTTATTAAGAAAAAAATAAACATGGTTTATTTTTTTCACCAAATTCAGCAAATTGTCAATATAAGTTAAAACAAAAAAGGACTAAAAATTAATTCTTTAAAAACGCTGATTTTTCTTAATACATTTTAAAGAATATGCATCCATTAGTGCGAAATCTAAGTAAATTGCATTATCCGAGCCGAAAAAACCGCTTATGAACATACACACACATACATACATGTTTTAAATAATTGTTAAAATCATAGAACACTTCGAAACGTAAAAGTATGGCAAAAAATCCGTTTTCAAAAAGCGGGGTGATTACAACAACTTTCTTATTCAGGAAGTTGATAAGTAAGAGTCTCGATGAGATATTTTTTGAGAGTTTTAAAGATAGAAAATGGATCATTAAGTATGAATAGACATAATTGACACAGAGTCGCAACTGTGTCTGTATGGCGAATAGGCATTTAAAATTACAGCGGTCTTCGGAAATAAGCTAAAAAAAAAAATACTCGAATCTCTATATACTCGGGTTATCGAATAAACTCGACATTTTGAGTTGATTTTGTCGCTAGATGTCACTACTCAATTTTACTTGTCAATACTGTGGCGGCAAAAATCAAAACTGACAGATTTAAATTCGCATCTCGTTTGCCACACCTAAGCTTTAGTAAGAAAATTGTTTGATTTAATATTAGTTTATAAAAATGTTAAATACATGTAATTTTGTGGTTGATATTCTTGGTTGAAAATAAAAGTGTTATTGAAACCTAAGTGAAAATCTTTGGTATTTGATTTCAATTACTTATATACTTAACTTATACTATAAGTATATAAGTAATTGCAAACTTCGAGTTGCAAGTTTTGAAAGTTGCAAGTTTTCAAGTGACATTCTTTACTCGAGTGACTCGAAAGCTCAAATATGATTCGAATGAGTTAGTAAAATTGCTCGAATGACTTGAGTCACAAAATCTTATTCGAGTCGCTTCACTAATACAACATTCATTGAAGCGACTCTGTTCCAGTTATACCTTACGAATCTGCTCCAGATATGCCTTACGCCGTGAAACCCTTTGGATTGGGATAATCCACGCCACATACGGACCATTTGGGCTCGGATAAGGCATTAGTGTGATGAAACCAGGCGCTTCTTCTGTGACGGTATATCCATCACGTCGCAGAGTGAACTGAAGGTACAATAAATATGTGAAAATAAATCTGATATTTTGGTAAGTGGCTCGTAGGTGCTACCACTTTTGCCAAAGCAAAACTCCAATGTTTGGAACATCGCCGCAAGGTGCCTAGTTTGGCGGTCTTTTATTGGATACATTTCCGACAGTGTTAAACAGAGCTTCACAATCAGATACCCCCTTCTTTTAGTCACTGAATGACCAGAAGCTCAGCCAGAAAACACTGATCTACGGTTGAAGTTACACGAAAAGTAATATTTAGTCATGTACAAAGCGTTTTGATTCTAGTTCCCCTGTGCGGACGGCGAAATTTTGGAATTCTCTGCCGGACTCGGTGTTTCCTGATTGCTACAATCTTCAAATCTAGAGTAAATTGGTACTTACTGAGTAAGCGTGCCATGCTTTAGACTACAGCCCATGCTTAACATTAAGCGGGCTGTATTCAAACGCTTACAATTTCTGATTTAAAAAAAAATGCAATAAATAACATAAATACTTTTAAATGAAACAATAAAAATGTATATCCTTTTTACACCTCGTGATTTTTGCTGTAACATCCGATAGTATAATAACTTCGGATTTCGATGCAACGGTTGGACTATCAGATTATAGGTAAAATTTATTGTTTTCCGATGCCAATATTCCGTAAAAAAGCGGTTATGTGAGTACTGATTCCGACAAATATAAAACATTATTATTGAACTCAATAGTTATAGCAGGTAAAAACAGAAATGTGCTATAAAGGTTTATTTATTGTTCAGCTGTATATTTTGCTTGTATTATTAAAAAAGTATTTATTTTATAGATCATACCTGTTATATGCATTTATTTGCTAAATTGAAGGTATATTATGTTTTTTTTGTAACATTTTATATAAAATAGGAATAAGTAGGATTTGACCTTGTTACACGTATGCCTTTATGATATTACTTTGTTCTTTTCATCAAACAGGTATCATTTAGCCAAATTCACTTATTTTATTGAACTTATTTTAATTTTTAAGGTAAAAATGCATTATAAAAAAAATCGAAAGTGTTATATTGTGCAATTGATATTTTGGGTTCATATTAAATGTGTTCAAAGTAAAATCTTAAAAACTACATTTAAGTATTATATAAATCCAGTTTTATTAAAATTCAAAATTATTAAAAACACTCACAAATTATTATTATTTTTTAACACAAATCAATAACAACATTGTCCTTCACCCATTCGTTTTTATTATTTCAAATTCATGTGCTGTATTCCAGTACAAACAACTAATATATGCATTGATGATAATTTATGCAAGACAATGTAGTTTTAAAATGTGGATATCGCTTTTTATTTTTAATATTTTTTAAAAATAAAAAAAAATATTTTATTTATTAATATCAAAACAATTTGACAAATATTGTACACTTGAAAATAAAAGTAATGATTTCTCGATCAATACAATTAGAGGATCCTTTTAACATTATAACCTTAAATTAAAAATCCAAATATAACAAAAATTATATATATAATTTTAAAATAAAACTATTTTTACGGATTTAAACTCGCGCATAATTTGGTTACATTTTAATTTTAACCCGACGTTTCGAGTCCTTTGTAGCAATCGTGTTCACGAATAGACGAGATGTGACACTGACATCTCGTCTACCCTACGTAAAATTAAAATTTAACTAAATTATACGCTAATTTAAATCCATAAAAATAGTTTTATTTCAAATGTGTACTCTAAGAAAATACTATTATATATTTTATTGAATTAAAGGTGATATCCATTTTATAAACAGATTATTTTTTTGATATAACGTTGAACTAGCACAGCCAGGAAACATTACATAATACATTTGTTCGAGAACTTCGAAGCGGTGTAGACGACAACGAAGTGGTATGTTTTTATCATTTTTCAAAATGTACGATATAACTATTTTTTCTATCTTTTTACTACTTTTTATTAATGTCAAATTCTTATTGCTTATTTTATTTTATTACTTCTTATTGCTACACCAAATGTTTGTACATGAATGTAATACTATTATGTATGTAATGTGATATATATCTAAGGTAAAATATATGTGTATTAAATGAGGAAACGATGTACTATATTATTACATACAGAGTTTATTACTATCACTTCAGACTTTATTTATTAATAAAATATTACATATATATATATATATATATACATATATATATATATATACTTTTTTCAAAGTTAGATGTATCATCCAGACAATTATAAATAAAAGAAAATGCAAAAGTTTTGGGTAAAAAAATCTTTGGAATTTTTGAAAAAAAGAATTTTTGATTTCACTAGTTTTAAAACCTAAAGCAGTCTAAGTGAGTCTTCCAAATCATACTAATTTAGTAAGCTGGGATTTTTATCCTAACATTTTTATTACAACATTTTTGGAATATAGAAGGAATAACAATACACTATTCAGTAGAATACATCAAGAAATTAGATGGGTTGCAATAAGTCCTACAACAGCAAAAAACACAGAAGGATATAACAACTAATAGACAATATGTAGAGTTTGTAATTTTTTGACAAATATCTTAGAAATAGCTTCTCATTGCACAGAGTGCTTTGCAGAATGCTCCATTGCTTTCCATACGTGCTCATTACAAGAATATGACGAACACGTATGAAAAGCAATGGTTAGTTAGATCGGAGTGTATACAGTGAAGGTCAGAGTAAATGCGCATTCTGAAGCGGCACTTTAATCCTATACCGGGATCAAAAACGTCAGGTATTGTGCAATTTTATGGGCTCGGCATTCGCATCGTGAATCCATAAAAATGCATGAAAAAGTTGCGGCACTCTAAATATGAGATTAAATTGAGATTAAAATGAGATTAAAATTAAAAAAGCGCGTTCAAGTTCTCCTAAAGTTTTTTACGAAGATATAAAATTGGACTTTTATAATAATATGAACTTCAAATGAAACATAGTAAAATATATAAGATATAACATATTTACCATAAAAATCCTTATATTGATTTAAAAGAAGATACATTCTATTGAATATCATGTTATTTTTATATAAAAGATTTGTAACCCATATCTGTTATGTAAAATTAATGTTAGGTATTTTAAAAATACAAAGCTTATAAGCGATGTCCCCACAAATGAATTAACGTATCGTAATTATTACTATAATTAGATGAAGGCATGAACAAAAAAAAACCTCTGTCTTGAAGAGAATGTTGCTTATGTAATTTCTTTAAAATTTAACAAAACATTGTATATAAATTTTTAGATATAATGATTAGTATATAATTGGAGTAACATTTAAAAATTAAATATGAGTTGTTAAAATTAACTATTTTATACACAAAAAAAATACTACTTTTATTTACCTTTTTTTTTTGGTCGTTGAAAAAATTCGGTACGGATAACGCGTCGTCCATGGCCATGGCCGGGGGGTTATGTGGGACTACCCAGCAGCATAGAGGATACTGCCGTTTTTAAGGCTACCCACTAAAAACCAACGGAAAAGAGAAATTAAAACGGAATTAATGTTTTATAAATTAATCCAATTATAAGCTAGTTCATTATGTAGAAAAACAGTTAGTTAAACATCTAAAATAATTTTATTGTTTTTTGTTTCTTATAATAAAAAACCATCTTATTTTAGTGAAAATAATTACATCTATTAAAATAAAATTTGCCATTTAAAGGTCAACGCAGATATTCACAATAAAATGGTGCTGATGCTGTACGGAATCGAGGCAAGCCCACCCACGCGCGCGGTCCACATGGTCATCAGTAAACTCAATATAACTGAAGTGGAGTTTGTGCAAATTAATCCTTTGCAGGGAGATCAGAATAGTGAGAGTTTTTTAAAGGTAAATATTACATTATAATAAAACACAAATATGAAATAAAACTAATCCGTAATAAATTACGGATTAAACTCACGTATATTTACAATCATAAGTAATTATAAAGTTTAACTGACTTACTGACAGACACTTACATCTCGTCTACCCGTGAACACGATTGCTGCAAAGCATTCGAAATGTCGTGTTAAAATTACAATGTAACCAAATTATACGCGAGTTTAATCCGTAAAAATGGTTTTATTTAAAATGTGTACTCGTTAAAATCTAAGAAAATACTAAATACATATATGTTTACAAAACTTATGATGATGCAGGAAAAGTTTAATGTTATAAACTATACCAGAAATAGTGACCCAATTACGTTCAATGACACATTAGAAAATGGTTTCATAAGAAAAGAGAGTAGACTATATAACAATAGATTGCAAAATATAGACATTTTTGGACAGTCTGAACAACAACTTAGAATTATGGTAAAAAATGTGTAGAGAATCTGAAGTGAGGTGATGTTAATTGTCACTTTATTTCTGTTTACCATTTTTTTATAAGCCTGTATATATTCACGTTCTCTTTACTGTTGTATCCACAAACCTAAGTAATTTTTATTTTTATGGAACTGTAAGTTTATAATCATTAATTTTTAAGTGTTAATTTGTTCTTTTTGTCAGGACTGTTTGTTCCTAAATAAATAAAAAAATAAATAAAAAAAATAGGTTAGGCTTGTTTTTGGTTTCCACGTTTTGAATAACGTTATAATTTTTTAAAAACTTTTTTCAGATAAACCCGCAACATTGTATACCCACGTTGAAAGATGACGATTTCGTTGTTTGGGACAGGTAACACCAAAAAATATTGTCTTGTAAAATAAACATATGTTATTTATATGTGATATATGGACTATACATGATTGCATTCCAGTTAATAAATCGTATCTTTGTTTAAAACAATGTAATAGTGAAGAAA
The DNA here is from genome assembly GCA_959347395.1 of Mechanitis mazaeus. Classification (NCBI taxonomy): domain Eukaryota; kingdom Metazoa; phylum Arthropoda; class Insecta; order Lepidoptera; family Nymphalidae; genus Mechanitis; species Mechanitis mazaeus. The sequence goes on from OY365754.1 coordinate 13,003,372, forward strand.
ATATTTTTTTGATAGTGATATTTTATATTAAGAATTATTTATATTTTTTTTTACTAATTTTTTTATTTATTTTATTTATTTTTCTTATGTCTTCAAAACTACACAACGGATTAAACTTTTTTGCGTTGTTAATTTAATATTCCCACTAGTATTATATATTACACTGAACTATGTTCAACAGTTTTAAATGTTTAATTAATCAAAATATTTCCAGCCACGCCATTACTGCATACTTGGTGACGACGTACGGTGACGATGACATTTTGTACCCCACTGAACCAAAACTACGGGCAATTATCGATCAAAGATTGCATTTTGACAGCGGCATATTGTTTCCGGTCTTGAGTCAATCTATAGTAAATATCAAATTTTAATTAAAGTTATATATTATTACGGATAAGTTTTAAAAGTGGTCTTCTTTTGATCTCTATATTGTGTTCAAGTAAATATTCTAAACATTAAATATTTTATAAATTTAAGTTAAGAATGAAGTTGTAGAATTAGCGAAATAGATGAATAAAAATAGAAGAGAAACATGGGCGTGTTCATAAAATAAATAGATATAATTGATAGTCAAAATTTTGCAAATTACAATTGCATCTGAATTTAAAAAAAGTGTGCGTGTTATTAGTGTAAAAGTGACCAAACCACGCTGTGTTGTCAATCATATAATTATGAATTAAAAAACATTGCATGATAATTTAAAGTAACCATCTACTAAGTTTCTTAACTATTGACAAAGAATAGAATATCTCGAGAACGTGTATTTGATTGCGAACAGTCAGTATCAGGCCAGTATAGTTTAAAATCAGGCAAAATTAACAAATACATAACAGACATGAAAATAAAATTATTGTGCCAACTATGCAGATATGAAAAAAATTGTTTGCAGTGTTCAGTTACTACCTACAAAATAAGAGCAAGTAGAAGAACGATAACCCTAATTCTTATGGGTTTTGTAATTTGATTGTATACGAAATAGTTACAGTCGTAGGTTAGGTTTGCGGAAGTTTTATAATCGGATTGGAGGACATTCGTCCTAATATGACCTTCAACGTAAAGATTTGGCTGACTTTCATATTAAACATTTTCTTTTGAATTAAAATAGAAATGATGATTTTTTTTTGCTTTTAAGAATTATTCTTATTTAATATGAAAAAAAAACTACACAGTATCTAAATCCTGTTAAGTTAGGTATGTATTAATTTTTTATACCTTCTATATATATTTGTTTAGAGGCCTGTCTTCTTCGCTGGAGTGAAGTCATTTGGTCAGGAATCTCTTGATAACATAACTGTGGCTTACGAGCTAGTTGAAAAGTTCTTCATACATCCATGGATAGCAGGAGATAATTTAACTCTGGCTGATATTTGCTGTTATGCAACAATAAGCACTTTGAACTTGGTATTACCCATTGATCCAGAACTGTACGTATTTAAATATTTTACATTAATAATAACCATGTTATAAAAAAAAAATTATATGTATTGATAAATTAATTACAACTTCAGGTTTCCCAATTTATGGGATTGGTTACAGCGTTGTTCAGAAATGGATTTCATAAAAGAAGGAAATGAACAAGGATTGGCCATGTTCGAAGATGTTTTAAAGTCGAAACTTGGCTAGATTCAATATCTCAAACAATGTCTTTAATTACACATAGTTTTTTTTTTTTTTTTTTTTTTCTCTTTATTTTTAAAGGGTTTTTTTCAATCATGAATATGTCAACTACACATAGTTGCACATAAGTATATGTCATGATATACACTTTTTAATATTTCAATGACATACACGCATAGAGCTAGGGCTTACACATAGTTTAATGATCTAATGATGACCCAAATCAACTCATTTTAATCATCACAGCTAGATTACGAGGGATCAACGAGATTACCTAAGACGAAGTTGTTAAAAGTGTGAATGTATCAATAGTCAACGGGAACCAGTAGAACCACACAGTAGAGCTTCATCATGGTGACATATTTTGTATTAATGTTTTAAAATAATTTAATTAGATCATTAGTTAAAAATTTATGAGCACAAAATGTTAAGCCGCAATAAAAACTACATAATATTTTTGTTTTTATTTGAAAACCTTAAAACAGTTAAGAAACAGTTTACTGAAGTAAGCTTTTGTAATTTTCAGCAAATCTAGTTTTCCTTCTTAATTGACCGCTAAACTTTTTTTTAAGTAAAGACAAATCAGAAATGTCTTGTAGATAGACTGTGATTCCTTTTAAGAGTTATATAATAATAACCGTATCTGGCTCATAGAAAATATATGCAAATATTAATAATTTAAAAAATACTTAACTACTGTTAATTGTGTAAATTTGGTGTAGTGGACTGTATTAAATGATGATGCAGTAATTAAGAATAAGATTTATTGCGACTGCACTGCTTGAATGTGAGATCAGAATAGAAGGAGCACCGTGGCGAAGACTCGGAGCGCTGACCGCAGCCCTGCGTCCGTCATCCGCATTCACCCGTAAGCCGGTTTCGGTGAATACCGAACAACTACTTTGTTAAAAATTTGAGTTTAAAAGTATGCAGAATAAGGCAAGTGATGTTGACTAGACGTCCGATAAAGTCATTCAATCTACGAAAAGCAACTAATATATTGAATCGTTATGTTTGTGAACTGGAGCTGTGTCTTGCAGGTCAATTTTATAATATTAATTGGTTAAAAACATTTTGACTTCATATCGGATAGATTGGGATTGTTCTAGTTGTTCGCAAATTGTTTAATAAATGTTTTCGAGGTTTGTGAAACAGTGATCACAAAAAATATCGGGCTGAGATTGTTCTATGGTTCTTCTGAGACGGGTAAGGTTGGGGCCTTGCTATCCTTTTCGACTGGCGAGACCGAAACCAACGTGACCAAATTTAGCCTACCCTCATACTGTACGGTCTACCAGGCGGAACTCCTGGCCACCTGCAAGACTACGAAAATGGCCCTCGGTAGGAAGGAAACGAGAATCGCTATCTACAATGACTCTCTGTTAGCACTGCAGACACTGACCAACCTTGAGTCATACCACCCATCCAGGCTAGAGATTACATGCGGACATTATCTCAGCTTTAGCTGCTACAATAATAAAATATTCTGGATAAAAGCGCATGCTGGCTTCGATGGTAATGAACGCACAGACAAATTGTCCAAGGACGCAGCTCTAAACTCAAAGAAGCGCCATAATTATGATAAGTGCTCGCTATCCTTTGTAAAAAGGACCATCAGGCCGAACTCCATTATAGAATGGAATAAACGGTATGTGAATGGCATAACGGCAAGCACGAAAAAATTCTTTTCCCCCAACACCATGGTCGCATACCCAATAGTTAAAAAATTGAAGCTTTCTGGAATTCTTACTCAGGTCTTGACGGGTCACGGTGGGTTCTATGAGTACCTGTATCGGTACAGGTGCAAGGAGAATCCATCGTGTATCTACCAGTCCAACTGCACTGAAATCCTGCACGTACTCCTCGAGTGCCCAGAAACCAGCCCAGGAAGAACAATGTGAAGAAATTGTTTGATTTACCCTTACTTTTAATACATAAGTAAAATAAATAAAATAAATAAAATAAAAGATATTTTAAACAGAAAACCCCAGCTGTTATAGTGTGAATGAGAGATGAATAATAGAACGAAAATAGTATGCGGCATAAAAGTGCGAGAGGCACACAAGCTAGAACTGGAAGGACTGAATAGTTGCTTAGAAAAAATCATCGGCATTGCAGACGGTGGTGTAAGAGAAAAAAACCGTTCATAAGGTAGCAGATTGTGCACCGTCAGTGGGTATATTAAAAAAGGGTTACAAGTTCCTTTTTAAAAAATATTTTATTACGGTATAATCTAATGTTATGAATAATGTCCTGACGACATTTGAGATTCACGTATTTTGATATGAAGTGCAGGACTTAGTGACTTTCGAATGCGAAGAAGAAGTCTAAAAAAGTAGTATAGTAAAAGTAGTATAGTGATAAAAATATATTTCTCGTAAGTCCAGATGTTCACCCATTAAATTACTGTAGCTTTAATTAGAGTATGAGTATTCATAAGTGCAAGTATAGATGGTAGATCTCGTTAACTATCTAAAAGCATATTCAATCTCACCTTGAACACATTGGAATCGTTAAGGTTAGATTAGGTTGATTTTGATTTTTTAATACTGATGAAAAGAAGTTGTTCCAGTCTATTGTTTAAAGTACCATTTAAGTTCTGATGGATGGTTCTGAGGGAGTTTATTACCAAATCTCCCCAAGCCTTGTGTATTAATTGGACTCAAAATGGCAATATTCTGGATTAAACACCCGATAATAATCATGTGCGTGTTTGCAGTAGCTATGACTTATTATTCAATAAGTTCCCTCTTTGAAACGTGTCGCCCGGAAATGTTTTTGCTTTAAGCCTTAAATACATTTAGACTTTATGGGCGAGATTTGATACCTTTGCTGTCGGCAAAAATTAAACACGACGCTGGAAATAGTGATTTTCCGGGCTTACACACAGACCATGCTCCAATTTGTACCCAAAGAAATCGAAATAGAAAAACATTATTTCTGCGTCTTATGTGAAATTAGTGCAGTGCGGCGCAGTTCAACTACTGTAATACTTGTTCCTTTTGACTTTCTTTTTTATAATAAAAAAATGAAATATATACCCTCCTCGAAAGGGCTCCCAACATAACAAACACAAAATCTTCGTCAAACCAGTTCGCCAACGCAAAGCAGCTATTTAGAACCATCTTTTGTAAACGGCTTCATCGTGTACCGTAACACCACTATGTCAAAACTTGGTTGATGGGATGTAATCTCGCCGGCAGTCCGCTGTTATAGGCGACCACCAAACTTTTGTCCATTCAACACCTGTCACCTGTAGAACGACTAGAGCCATGAGGCCTTATAAAGACCTCGCGAAGACGCGGACAACATCAATCCTCAAAATAAACAATTAATAAAAAAAGGATTATTTTCCTTTCCGTCAGATGAAATCTAGTTTTGCTAATTTTACATCAGATTATTATATATCTGACATTAACACTGTAACCGTGGTTGGTTTATTATATTTGAAAGATATATGTATATATCTAAGTTTTAACTTAGTATACTCTTAGATCATATAAACATTAATTATGCCAAATCCGCTAGATATTTTGAAAAAGGATGCAAAGGATAAAAATAGGTAAGTGTAATTTGATAATTTAAAAAAAATGTTAAATTGAATTATCTAATTTTATTTATTCATTGAATAATACATTTATTATATTCTATTTCAAAAAAAAGTTTAATATTTAAAAAACACTAAACCTACAATTTATAAAATTAAACTTCTAGACGCTGTTTTATTAAATTTGAACGGTACAATTTCGTGAGCGTAATAAGCCAAATGTTCGTGAATTCATATTTGAATACAAAGTCAAGATTATGCAATCTACTCGTTTAGGTTTAAGCATTTCAAGAAAAATATTGTATTTTATGCAACAGTAGATGAGATTCTGTAAAATACATTGAAAATCTTTAAATATTTTAGTAATTATTCGGGATGACAATTTATAATATTAAAGTGTTTGTAATATTTAAGCGTTCGTTTAAGAAGCGTTAATGTGCGAGCCCACACAAATCAAGTTCCTGGTTTAGAAAAATAATATTTATATTTTGTCCTAAACAATATTGCATAATTTGTTTATTAGATAATATAATACTATTTATTTTTTTTTGCATTTTCTTAGAAAATAAAAAAGGAGATATTTCTCTTTTTTTAACATGCGTCGATTATTTGTGGTACCACTAACCCAATAGCACTATTAGTTTTCTAGATATCTCAAATACGCTGTTTCAATTTTTTTTAACTAACTACAAGGCAAGCTTAATTATTCGTTATAAATACGGTTTTTATTTTAATTTGATAATATATCATATTTGACTTCCGACGACGACTTATAAACGGCAACTAGAATCCTCCGGAAAAGCATGAGTACACATTTCAAATAAAACTATTTTTTACGGATTAAAACTCGCGTATAATTTGGTTACATTTTTATTGTAACCCGACGTTTCGAATGCTTTGCAGCAATCGTGTTCACGGGTAGACGAGATGTAAGTGTCTGATTATACGCGAGTTTTAATCCGTAAAAAATAGTTTTATTTGAAGTTATTATATCATCTACAATAAGGTTTGACATTACCTATTAACAAAATGTATTTTTTTTAGTTGACTTTTCTTCTTAGCCATATCACTGTCCCCTAGAAATAGTAACCAAACTTAGTTCTGTTTAGTGCAGATGGAGTCAACACTAGCTCTCATTCTATGTCATAACTACAGATATAGTATACTCGTACTCATATAAATAAGTTTATATATTTATTGTTGGTATGTTTTCGACGGTTTTTATTTATATATATAAGTATAATAATATTTTTTTCTAATGTTATTATCATTCTTAACGACAAATTAACTTTTATATTATATATTTTTTTGTTACTACGCTATGTTTTATGTAGCCATCGATAGTTTTTACAACATATTTATTTTCGAACGTCATACTTAATGCAGCTGAAAAGAATTTCTATAGGGATAACTTATACAGTTAGTGAAGGCCAGTACACACATTGGCACGAGATTTTATTCCATGGAAAGTTTTAGAATCACTTTAAATGTGTTCTTGTACTAAAGCTTATGATGAAACTAAAGACTAGAAGATTATAATTTGTTGTCACGTATAAATGATGACTGAATTTTCAATACTATAAAGTTCAAAACAGTCTTAAAATTTAATGTCCCATAGATCGATTAATTTACATTATTGACAATAAACAGTTCCTTAGATGCTTTTAAATGCCATTACATGCAAATACTTTTAAAAATATATATATATCTTTAAGGCATTTCGTTTATATAAAATATTATTCTATTCAATTAATGTAATATACGAGTATTGTATACATTCACAAGAAACGTAACAAGACACAAAAAACTTATTCGGTATGATTTCTTCTAACATCTAAGACGAAGAAATCGAATTAATAATGTGCCCGATTGCAATTTGGCTTGATTAAAGGCGGGATTCATAACACCTGACTTGACTTGTTTATCAGTCTGGATTGCGTCCTAACTTTGTAATTAGTGAAGTCGTATTCACATTGCTCTTATGAAGAATTATTAAACAATTTCTCCTTCATAAAATTACCAAGAAACTTAGAATGTAAAACTTTATTTTAGCATAATTTTTTTGTCAAAAGATAGTACTGTATCATGTTTGTCTATCATCGAAGTGACAAACAAATATAGTTTCAATATATATAATTTCAAGTAGATACAGGAAACATTATTAATATACCTTATAATTCTTATCTATATAATAAATGTACATAATCTTATAAAATGCAAACATTATTTTCTTAAAAGTTTATTATTTACATTCATATTAATTTATTTGTATTGAGTTATAAAATAATATACCAAAACAAAACTGTACCGATCGCTAGTAGATTTGTATCAAAAAATTATTGTAGAGTATGCCTTGCCAATAAATTGTGCTAACCTTATTATAGAAGACGTGTATTGGGACTTTGATCAGAAAGAACATTATGTAATTAGGAGCAATTGCACGAATTAATGAATAATATTTTTATTTCTTGCTTTTTTGCAATGCCTTATATATCATGTAATTTTAAAAGAAGTTTATTTTAAAAATTTCATTAACTTAATAAAACTTTTTTTTTTAATTTAAAAAAAACCAAACTGCCAGGAAGAACTGTACTAAAGATTCACTTTTAAAGAAAAGATATGACTGCTATTTAAAAGTTTTTCGTTTTCTCTTATTTCTCATTAACTTATTTTGGGAGTTAAATTAGTAGGAAGTTGGCAACAGAGCGAGACGTTTACGATGTAGGGCCAGTGAAGCACATCAAAACCACGCACACCGATGGGGGACTAATCTGGAGACTGGGGGGACGCTTGAGCCCCCCGAAAGTACTCATTACGCCCTCTCATCTGGTAGGAATCACCAGCGCGACGACGCACTCCCGGGATTTTCAACAGTAGATGGGACAAACTCTCGTGAGTGTCGGGTTCACAATTGGGTCCCCATCTGACTGCAGTCGACCAGCGGTATACCGCGCCTCGGATCCCTCTATCCTCCGAGATTAGTCTCCCGATGCTTGTTTGTAAGTTTACTTTTTATGCAGCATTTACTCAGTAACAACTGCTGCTCTGACCCGATTTTCCATATCGGCATACAATTTTAACCCGACGTTTCGAATGCTTTGTAGCAATCGTGTTCAAGGGTAGATAAGATGTAAGTGTGTGTTGGACCCGTCGCATTCAGTTAATATTTAAGCAAAATTATACGCGAATTAATCCATAAAAAATAGTTTTATTTCAGATCTTAAGATTATGTATGTTTATTTAAATATTAATTAGTGATATATCGGCAAATTGTTTATAAAAAATAATACGAGGCAAATGAAAAAAATTAACTGTGGCCATTGACTGTTTTATCACAAAGGAGCAAGCAAAAGAGCATGCGGATCTTCTTATCAGGCAATACTAGAGCGTTGGCGGTCTTGGGCGTTGGAACAAAATAGGTAGACGTTTTGAAAGTTAATTCACATCGATTTAGAAACAGTACCGAAGGAAGTTTTTTTCCACATCTAGATGTTTCATAGTAGAATGTTCCGTGATGGATGCAATGTTGAAAAGTAACACGGAGTCCCCTAGCGAGGATTACAAGCTATGACGTAACTGTAATGGAATCAAATCAGAAAGTTCTTCGGAAAACTATACGGAATAAATGCTGTAGAAAACGGATAAAGATGGCGTCGTAATCTGGACGAGTATTCCTGTTATTGTCACAACTTTTATGAGTAATGAAATCAATGGATTACCTATAAAATTGTGAAACGAAATAGTTAAGAATAGTATATAATTGGGAAGATTAAATATGTACTCGTATAATTTTATATATACGCTTTATTTTTTTTCATACAAAATGCTATTATTATAAGTAAATACCTAATATGCAACTACTAAAAATCCGTCTCTAAAGGAACCTAAGTTTTTCAATTTTTTTTTTTATGTCAATTGTAATCACGTTAAATGTAAATTCGTTGTTATAAAGTGTATGCAAAAATAATTAGACATCGGATAGATATATATATATATATATTTTTTCATTTTGATGTCTTATAATATGCTAAAATTATTTTTTAATTAAGGGTTATATATCTTCACAAAAATATTCTAGAGTCGGTTACTGCTAAATATATTTTTAAATTTTCTAGAGTAGAACTGATTTGAGCGCATAGGCTTCCCAAATCTAACTAAATATTTCTCTTCGTATTTACAACATCGTAAGTCCCTTCCAATCAGGTTTTACTATTATAGTCTATCTATTATAGCCACACACACTTGATTACAGTAGTAGTTCTAATAACGTTGAATATCTTAAAATCAATTAATTTTAATCCCAGTGCATCAGAATGCTTAAACGATTCTTAATTTTTGGGACTTACTGCCGTTGTCCCGCAGTGCAGTGTGCTTTCTCCCTTTCCGTTCTACTTTTATTAACACGATTACTATAAATTATATCCAGCTCTTATCGTCTTTATGCAGATGACTTACAAGTATATGTAGTTACATAGGTTTATAGAAAAATATGATAAAAGAGTAGCAACTTTAAATGAAAAGCTTTATGAAAACTTGAAAGTGAGTAATGCCTTATACACACACACGCACATAAGTTTGATGTGTCTATTCGTATGCTCAACTACATTAAACTTATGTTAAATAAGTGGCTTGTATTATTTCGTGACTTTTCAAATTGTAATTCTTTATCAAAGGACAACCGTAACGTGTTATCTTTTTATAAGACCTTTTTTTAATAAGATGCCCATCGATGCTCTCACTCTGATAACACTGATTTTTTAAGTAAAATATCCTTTTTTGTTTATAAAAATAATCTAATAATCTTCGTAACATATCTTATAATATTTAGAACAAATAATAATAAAAACCTTACAATTAAGTTTTTACTCTTTATTAAAAATTATATATATTTACTTTGCTCTAAAATTCAGAGTTTTCATACGAATCAGTTGAAAAATGCTGGGTCTAGACACGACTCTAGACATTCATTTACTAACGACTTCCACATTCACTATTCAATTTATGCTTTTGCGGTAAATTTTCGACTTTTTAGGACGCTACGCAGTAATGAGTTTGAATGACTTTTTAAGCATTGACTGAAAATCTAAAAGTAAGCTTTAATTGAAAATGGTTTTCTTTTAAGAATATTCATTTTAGAGAAACAATATTTTTCAATTTGTTTTTAATTGCACTTATTATATTAGTTTAATTAGTGTAAAGCTTTCTCATTTAAATGAACCAAAACTCAATAATAAAATAGTAACTGTCCATATTCGACAAAAAAAAAGAATATTGTAATCAAACTTAAAAGCAACAATGCAACAATTTCTATTTTATTTGTTTTCAAAACAATAAATCTTAAAAAGTTTTAATTTAAGGCAAAGTGATATTTAAATAAGAGCCAGGGTTTTCGCAAACAGAATATAATCAAATAGCTTTTAGAAGCTTAGGTGAATAGTTAAACAGTTGCTTTGTAAAACGGACCCAAAGTGACTTAATTAGAGACGACAACGTACAACAGCCGAAAAGCGTATGATGTAGAAACTATTCATATTCCCTTACTGCCATCGTCCCGAACTACAAACTTCAAGTAACCTAATAAATAAAGTACCTAAATACCAATAAAATGTGAAAAACGTGACATAAAAAGTAAACATACTCTTTGTCTGTAATTATTATTTGTAATAATGTTAAAATAATATTAATATAAAAATTAACATGACTTTATGTAACACTTAAATTGATATATAAAAATTATTATTAATAATAATAAATATTCTTTTTTACACATCAACAAATTACAGACAAATATTAAGAAGAAAATAATAATATAATGGTGACAAAACAGGCGCCTTAATCGCTAAAATTATTATATCTTAAAACCGTCAAGGGTCCAAAAAGAAATTAATAAGAATTAAATTATACTGAGACAAATATTTTTGTATGTAAGTAATTTTATAACTATATTTATTTTGTTACAAAGAAATTTAATTTATGTACCTATTTTAATATTTTAGTTTTATATTCTCATTTATTATATTATTTTATATTAATCTCATGAGTTACTATTATTATCTGTCAAATCTAAAAAATTCAGGTTTAAAATTATCTCTTGACAGCTCATTAAAAATACATAGTTAGCCTTTGTTATTTTTTAAAGTTATAGCAATCCAATGTTACCAACATGAAGTTACTCGTAATTTTCTTAAAATGTATTTCAAAATATGTCGCCGCGATGATCATTTATTGGTTAAATCAAATAAATCGATTTACATATTGATAATTACTTAAAAAATCAATATAAATACAACACATCAATATTAATTACGTTACCTACAGTCAGAAGGTTGAAAAAAAAACAAAAACTACTTTAAAATAACTTTAATTAAAAATTAGGAAATGTTACAAGAATGAACCTGCTCGATGTAAGATCAAACAATTAATATATTTTAAATATTATAAAATTCAACATGGCATTCTCTCACGACGACGATATCCACACCTGACAAAATTCACATACTTGTCCTGGAAAAGATTTACGTAAAAGGTATTTTACGGAATATCGGATGATACACAACATGCCATGCTTTTTTTATTGGCTATATGAAGATGGCACTAAAAGTCCAATGTTCTATCCTTAAGCAAACATAAACACTCTTTGAGTAAATCAAAATATTCAGTTCAGTCAGGTACTTGTACATCATCAACCAAGGTTGTAGATATCTCAGAACCTAAAATATATTTGTATTACATTTACAGCCTTTATTCAAGTAATACTTACCTTTCATGTATGACTCAGCTTCACTAAAGTATTGTTTTTTATTGTGACACATCCGTAAATAAGAATATTTGTAGAAAATATTTAGAGACAAATGAAAAAATGAATTATTAGCATTATTAGAATTTCATTTAGGGAATAATAACCCATAATTTGGTAAAATAAACGCTCATCACTGGGCTTTACGATCGCGATATGAGTGCTATATATCCAATTACACTATGCAGGCCAAATTTTCTTTGAAATCTAATGTAATTATTGTATTTTAATAATGTAAAAAAGGTACGTACTAACAGTTGTAAGCATATTATAATACACACACTTGGTTCATATATCTACTTGTTTCCTTGGAAAGACAATCCATTTAGCTTTAACGTTAGACTGTTTCAATGCTTTGATCCTTGAGGTAGATAAAAATAAAGGTGCTCTGAAGTAGATAGATTCCTTCCAGTTGTTGGTAAGATCCCATGGCTAAAAACGTTCGAGCACAAAAACCTTAAAACTTAAATTAATTTGTATTTCTTACCTTTATATCCAATGGGATCTCATTGAAAATCTCAATTATTGTTTGTTTTTGTTCTATTTGGAGTAGCCTATGAAAATAAAAGAGGTCGGCCAAGTTCTAATGTTCTAGAAAACGAGATACAAGAAGAAAAGAAGTGCTGTAGCAATTGCCCCACCAAAAGATGTTCGCAGAGATGGGCAAAGTCATTGGCCTCTCGTTGGTGGATCCCTGCGGTGTAAATACGCGCACTGTAAAGGTTATTCTACTATACATTTTTCAAAATGTAATGTTAATCTTTGCCTCAATAAAAGCAATAATTGTTTTTATGAATACCACAAGAACTAAATATAAATAATCCAATGGACATTTGTTACTACTGTTTACATAAAGATGTAAATTTCTATCAACCCATTTTTTACCAAAAATATAGTATTTCTATGAATAATTTTTTTTTTTAATTTTTCCCTAGTTATAAGGCTAATCCCACACCTATAATAAATATTTAGCTTAAAAAGCAATAATCATGCATTTAAGGGTTAAATCATAGAAAAGGGTTATAAGTCATCTCGTGCAGTCCAAATCGTTTTATAAACACATTGACGATATACGTCTTTGAGGGCGTTTGAGAAAGATTTGATAATTTTGAGCACTCCAAACCATATTTAGGGTATGTATATCTTTAAAAGTTTACTTTCACATAACTCTTTATATCAACTGATCGAAATTTTATAACGAACATTTTTTTAGCGCTTTCGTTTGGGTCAGTGTGATACATACAATATCGTTTAATAAAATATATATCGTTTCTATAACGTTTGTCAAAGTGTAACAGGGCTAATACATTTCTACAAGTTTGTTTTGATCACGTGATGTAACAATAGCGATATCTATTTCCCATACATTTTTAGTGTTTTCTTACAACGATAACTACTTGGCTAAATCCTCAGTTTCATCTAATGTTTCACTGTAGGATAGCTAGACATCATGTGTGAACGTTTTTCCTCCCTCAACATATAGACCTATACACATGGACTGAACTCTAATGCTACGATGTGTTATAATAAAAACAATTAAAATAATAAAGGTTCAAAATAAAACAATATAAATATTACTTGTACTTTTATTCGCTTCATTAGTTGTGTCAAAACTTATCATATAACAATAGTTCAATAAATTAATTATGAATCGTTCAATTACAGCCGCGAACAATCTCCGTAACAAAATGACCGCGCCGCTCGGCGAACGTTTGCAGTCAGTCAGGTTCGCCGGCGCGCGTCTACTCTACTGTACATATATAAAAATAGATTCCTTACAATAATAACTAACTTAGAAGGAGAGAGGTTTGTAAATGCATAGTTTAAGGTCATGATATGAAACTATAGTCGGAGCACCATTTTATATAAATATAATGAAGACGCGTGCTCGCTGCGTCGTCGCGTCGCACCCGTCTCGTTGTCGCTCGCTCTCGTTCACTCACTTGCATCTAACGCCACGCCATTTCGCTCGCACTCGCACGCTTTACAATATATACATAAATACAACAAAATATTTTAATCTTATATTAGGATTTATTTACAGCAGGATACATTTAGACCCTCATGGCGGGACGACGCGACGGCGCAAGGCGGACGCTTCACTAACCCTAATAGTATAATATACTATCATACAGTTTGCACGACATACTATCTATAACACAATACAGCACATAGTGCATTCAGTGACTTATTTCTTACAGCACATAAAAATAAATTATTATTATGAAATAATAATAATTATTTTATTATACCCCCTATATTAATCGTATCTAAATTATTGTTTTCGGATTTAGTTTTATTTAGTAGCCTACTAAAAAAATATTTATTATGCAAAATATAAACACGAAGACTATACATACGTAGTACCTAATATTTTCCGGGTTTTTTATTTACATAGTGTATAAACAAATTTATAAAATGTACCAGCTGCCAATAAAAAAAGACATTAAAGCAGTCAAAAATTAAAACTAATGTTAACTGTATTACACCAATCGGAAGAATCAAATATATATTTAATATTATAGTTGCCGCTGATTATGCTTCTATACAAATGATAAACAATTTATGCATGATATTTAGTGGCTCCATAAATGTCTTAGAACATTATTAATTTTTCACTATTAAAACTTTGTTGTGCATTTATTTATCTGTTCGTGTACTGTGGCTGCCCGGCGCTAGAGGCCGCGCGTCCTGTGCGGGGGGGGCGGGGGCGCCGGCGGGGTCGAGGGGAGCGGCGGGAACGCCGCGCTCCGCCGTCACACGTCGGTGTGTCGTGGAGGCGGGGGAGGGGGGGAGGTGTCACCCTCCTCCGCCTCTGACTCCTCGATCTCGCACAGGTTGGCGGAGAGGTCGCTGCAGGAAGCGTCGTCACCGAGCAGGGAATGTCTTTCCTCTATAAATGATATCCATTCGGTTAATCATCGTATAATAAATATATACTATTACTTCTGCAATAAACTAGGTTTTAGTAACAGATTTCAGCAATTTTAATGAGTGAGAGCCGAGTCCGCCATTTTTTATGAGTGATGATAAGTAATAAAGAAAAATACTTCAAACATCTTCCAATTTCATTTCATTTTTATATTTGGTTAATTTCTGGAATTTACTTCAAAGGCGGCATTAGTAGTTTTGTTTCAAATTTGGAAAGTGACAGAGGAGCGTACACAGTGAAGCTGAGCATGTATGAGCATTTTGAAGCCTTGAAGCTACTGAGTCGCAAGTGCCAGGCTGTGTTCACTCGTCTCAAGCATGGAAAGTTGAATTCGCCTCTGTTATTGCAAGTTCTCACAAACTTCAAAACATATTTTAATACCAAAACCCAAAACATTTTTCGATTTTTTATGAACTTTGATTTTGATTTTGAAAGTATGTCATATTGTTTGTAATTTTTTTATTTGTAGATAAAGGACCAAATGCATTAAGTTAAAGTACTCTTTGTCAAGAATTTTATTTTAAAAACTAGAAAGATTTAAAACTGAAACCGATATCAATATACGCGGAGAATATTAGTATTTTAATTAGTAGCAGGTAAGGAAGCTGCTAATTTGGAAATTTACTTATTTTTAACCGTTAAATATAAAAACGGTGAATTTAAAATTTTCTTTATTAAAGATTGGGGATATCTATACGTTTTTGCAATATTTATTTGCTGACACTATAGAATATATA
The DNA here is from genome assembly GCA_959347395.1 of Mechanitis mazaeus. Taxonomy (NCBI): domain Eukaryota; kingdom Metazoa; phylum Arthropoda; class Insecta; order Lepidoptera; family Nymphalidae; genus Mechanitis; species Mechanitis mazaeus. Next base: position 13,019,004 of record OY365754.1, read on the forward strand.
CACACCAATTCATGAAAGGTCAACAAATAAATATTTTAATAAAAGTAATACAATTGTAATAATATTAGAGAGAACCATTACTACTATATTCTTTAATGCTGTTTTTCAATGGGACCCTTTGGTTGGCAATATTTATTATAATAAGATATATTAACTGTTGACGCCAGGACATCAGCGCCACCGGATGTCCGCGGGGTCTGCGCAAGGGACGGGGGACACAGATCATCTATGATCCCCGAGACTCCGCTAATTGCCGATAGTTCCTCAATCGATTAACAGCATTTTCGCTAATTTTGTCAATTTCCAAATATAAATATCTATCGTGTGGGTCATCTTTTTATTTATGTTCCCTTAATGAACATAAGTGGCGACCGTGAAAAATAAAATTAAAATACGCAATCTTCGGACGACACCCGAACTAAGCTCGTACTACGGTACTCGGGACAAAGGTCACCGTGAACTCGTGGCATTTTGTGCAAGGGATCAAGAATTTTGCAGCCATCGTGAACCAGCCAAGCTGAAGCACAGCAGTGGTTTACCGGCTAAAAGTGAGCCCGTTCCATTATTCTATATCTTTCCCATTTTATAAAAGCTATCTCATTTGTGCAAACAAAGATATAAAATAAATGAAAGAGAATCTAATTACCCACATATAAATTCAATTACATTTTTCTTGTTGCTTATTTTTTTATTTCACGGATTATTTTATGACGGAATTTATTATAAAATAGGCAACTATTTTATAATAAATTCCCATTTTATAGCTTAACCTATTCGAAAGTTGTTACTTTTATTATTACAAACATATTTTACGTTGCCAGGTTGGATTAATTTATATCTGAGCATATATAAGCAAATAATAATACATAATACATAAAAATCTGTCATTTATAATAAACTTTAAATTCTCACTATAGTCACTATTTTACGCATTAAAGTGTTTATTTCGCCTCGTTCTGCCTATTATTCAATATCCTTCATAACTTTGTTATGTATTTGTTAAAATACAACGAATATCAACATATATTTCAGCTGTCGGGTGGACCTAGCAAGCATATTATATTTACCGAGCATGGTGATGAGGCTGTGGGCGTCAGGCTCCCGGATCGAACGAGCTCGGAGCGTTGCCTCGTCACCGGCGGCAGAGTACTCGTCGGCGTTCAGCAAGTACGATGACGCTGGTAGAAGAGATCGAGCAATGCAATAAAACAGTAGGAGATATCATATTTTATTTAAAAGAAATTAAACCTTACCGTCCGTAAACCGTAGGGGATCGTGGTCATCGGTCGCGGAATCAGTGTCCAGAGGGAGAGGCAGCGCGCGAGTCGTCTCGTGGCGCTGTGGGCGGGGAGAGTGGGGTGAGTGGGGGGAGCGCGGGGAGGGGGGGGAGGAGGAGTCAGGGCGCTCGGAGCCGGCCACCTCGCTGATGCCGGGCAGCGCGCCGCCGCCGCACCAGTCCGAGCAGTCCCAGTGGTAGCCGCCCAGCAGGTGCGGCTCGGCTACCCCGCGCCCGCGCGTGTTGCAGCTCTTCAGGTCTAGAAGGGAAATGAGATACATCGATGTGTGTGTGCGTCGTGTCAGTTATTCTATGATGTATAAAATCAGTGTCGAACTTACCATTATAAATTTTATTATCGTGGAAAGTGTGCAGATGCATTTGTTCGGACCAGGGTTTGCGATCTACAGACTCGATATTGAGATTTCGCAGATAATCGGGAGGGATCCCCTCGAGCTCGTCCCCGGCGGACCCGTAGGACCGCAGCGTGTCGATGTTGTTGAGCGGCGGCGGGTCGGCGCAGGAGGCCGGCCGGCCGCGACGCACGGCCTCCAAGTTGTTCAACTTAGAAGCTCGAGGCGGAAGCTTTTCGATAGTACTATTAAGAGGAGCGGGAGGAGGACGGGGACGCCGCGAGCGTCGCCAAAGAGCCGGTAATAAGGCCAAAACGAATAAAAGTAATATGGCAATAACGGCTACTGCTAATGGCCACCGTGCCTCCAGAGCCCACGCCCACAATTCTCGGAGGGCACGTCCACCTCCCGCCGCATCGCCGGCGACGACGGCATCCGAATATAGAGGATTTCCACAGTTCATACCTAAAAAAAAATTTTGGTTAGGTAAACTAAATAAACCGTAAAGATGTCGGTCATAAAAAAGATTCGGAGGACACTTACCGGTCTTGTCGGGCGGACAGAGACATCGAAAAGAACCGGGTTCGTTGAGGCAGGTGGCTCCATTGAGGCACGGCTCTCCGACGCACTCGTCGACGTCGTACTGGCACCGGGGGCCATAATACCCTCGGCACCGGCACGAGGGGCCCCACTCCCCTTCCTCGCAGGCCCCCCCGTGCGCGCACACGCCGGCCGCGCACCAGCGGCCGCGCTCGCAGCGTGCGCCCGTTAGCCCGATGCTGCATGCGCAGTGGAACGCGCCCGCGCCCTCCGCCGAGCACAACCCCCCGTGCAGGCACGGCTGGGAGGCGCAAGGGTCCGTGTCTATTTCACACTGCTTGCCTAGGAACCGGACGTGGCACGTGCATTCGAAGGCGGCCGGGGAAGATGCCGCCGCATCTTCCGGGGATGCGGCAGGTTCGCTACAGGTCCCGCCGTTGAGACACGGTTGCGACGCGCAGGGCCCGGGGGGTGGAAGGGGGGGACAGGCGGCTGCGACGCGGACGCGTACTCGTCTCACTAATTGAGCGCGTCCGTCGTTTGACGTTCCACCTTCTTCCAAAGGTAGTACTGCTCCACTCAATTTTATATCCGAAAGGCATCCTTGGAAACCATAAGTCACCTTGGGGGCCAAAAGAAACCGATAATAAAAATTTGATTTTTTTCCAAAGTGACTATATACAAGTATATTGGTGCGTAATATATAAAATGGAGATAAGATAATTAATTTAATAAAGATAAATTACAAACACAAAACTAGTTTTGTCAATATGCAAAGCAATTTTTAGATAGTAGTGTATTAAGATAATTTTATGTGAGCGACGTAGGGCTGATTTGCCTCTGAGGTCAGTAGTGGACGACATTAGTTACCAGAAAAGCACATATTAGTTATTTTGCTGTCTTTATTATATATCAAAACGTAACTGTTCCTCCATTAAAATATCAGTTTATTAGTTTCAGTAACACACGTTCTATATTTTCGTCATTAATATTTATTGTTTATTCAGATAAGTTTGAAATTTTTTTTTATTTCTTGTTTCTGATACTTACATGCAAACGAAGTACATATAGGAATTGATATAAATTAAATGAAAACGTAATTCTGTGAGGGATCATCTCGTGAGCTCAATAAACCCAACTGGCGTTTGAGAGTTATAAATGAAACTTGTCCTGATTCACATAGAAGTATCCGTGAAATTTAATAACCTTTGTCCAAATTACGTATAATGGGATCAGCTAAGAGACGACTTTGTTTAATATATATATTTTTGTTATGACATTGCCTATTGAAGAGAAATAAGACGTAGATAAAGGGATTTGCTTTGTTACTATACACAATTTTGTAAATACATATTTATTTTCTTTTGTACACTTAACACGTTAGCTGCGGTCCGTTAAACCGCTAATATATTTCTGTCAGCGGCTTTCTAAGATTGTTGTTGTGTTAGCCGCAGTCTTTAAACGTTCGCTTCAGAGACGTTCAAAGACTTCTATGATCTATACATCTCACTGAATATAAATACATTTATTTATATTAATTTCAATTGTGCGCAATAAACGAACTGTAATAATAAACATTTTTTTTGAAAAGTAAGTATTCGTGTTATATAATTTTATGGATTTTATTTCGATTATTGTAAGTGATATATACTAGAAAAGTATTATATAATCTGTAAAAAATATCAAGAACTTATAACAACCTAATAGAAGAATATTATTTTATAAATATAATTACATTTTTTGGAAAAAAAAGGAAAGTAAAATAACAACTCAAAATTTACTACTTCAAATATTACGGAAGCTCACAAAAAAAAGTGTATCATTTTAAGTTTATTATATTTTTATTTATTTCAAAGGCATTAAAATAGGGTTTTCATGTTTTTTGTTTCATTTATTATGTAATAATATAAATTTCATAAGGATTTAGGGTTATGACTATTTGTGGGTCAGATATAGTTTTCAATTATTTTTAATTATACGAAAAATGAAACCCGTTTATATTCCTTCTTTTTATCAATATCGATTTTACCAGAGATATATTTGAATTTTAAATATTTACTTTTTATTTTAAATTATTATAGTTGTATGTTTAATATTTGCATAATAAAAGTATTTTTAATATATATTAAATTGATAATACACGATACCATAAATGATACGAAAACGGATAAGTTCAAATCTTTAATATGACTACTAGAAAACTAGGTCGCCTCATCATACTGTAACCAAATTACATTTCGTTACAATATTTGATAGATTTAGCAAATTAGTAGTTAATATAAAATAAATATATTGAATTTTATTAAAAGAAAACGCGACCGAGACCGATAAAAAAATATGAAGACAAGTTCGTCGGGTACGTCAAAAACGTCGACTTTGGAGAGCCCTTGTAATTTTTTTCAATGGGATAAAAGTTATTATAAGTGTTATATTTATTCGCGGGTAGTAAAACAGATGACCACAATAAGTAAAAGTAAGCGCGCGTTTACCTGCTCGGGCGCCAGCGCGTGCGCGTGTCTCTGCAGCAGCGCGCCCAGCAGCAGGCGGTCGGCGCGCGCGTCCAGCACCATGGCGGGCGGCGGCGCCTGCGCCTGCGCGCTGCGGCGGTCCACGGCGAGGCGCACGGCCGCGCCGCGCCGCTCCAGGCGCAGCTCGTGCCACGCGCCGTCCGCCACCGCGCCGCCCGCGCGCAGCCGCAGCGCGCCCGAGCCCAGCTCCATGCGGAACTGCACGTGGCCCTCCACTATCTCCAGAGCCGCGAAGTCCACTCGCCCGGCGGCGTACAGCAGCGTGCCTCGCGGCCGCCGCGTGCGGAACCGGAGCGTCACGACGAGGTCGTCGTCGAGGAGCCGGGCGCCCTCCACGACTCCTCGTTCCAGCCGGTACGCGAGGTAGCCGTCCCCGGAGAGGTGAGCGACCGAGGACGACGAGCGACATTCGTCGCCGCTGCAGCATCGGAATCCCGTCGGAATCAGAGCCGGGTCGCAGCTTGCGACGTTGCACTCGCAAATATTTTCGAGAGCGGTGTTCTCCGCGTAGGCGTGCTCGCATCTGTCGCCGGTGTGACCGGGTATGCAGACGCACTCGCTGCGCAAGTCGTGCGCCGGAGCCACGAGAGAGAACACGTCGGTGGCCACCGCGCTGGCCTTCGCGGTCGCCAGCCGGACTCTTTCGCGGCAGGTGCCGTGGACGCAACCGCCGCACGAGGCCCTCACCAGTTCCTCGACGACCAGTCGCGTCCTCTCCTCGAGGCGCTCCAGGTGTGCGTGTAGTCGTCTTCGCAGAGCGTCGGCAGGCAGGAAGCTTTCGCTGCCGCTTATCCGTACGGCGAAAGCGACATCTAGATCTTGTGGTACTTGACGACGAATTCGGATCTTTTGTTTATCACGTTCATCTCCAATTTGTTGTACGCTAATAATTATGACATCATTAGGTTCACAGTCTGTGGCCTCTCGTACGGCTCTGATGAATCCTTTTCTATGACTAAGCACGAAATCGCGCTCGGTGACCTCTCGGAAGCGAACTACGACTGCCTGTGCGAGCATTTCGTCCGATATTAGCACGACAGTTATTTTTACAGAAGCGAACCCGATGAATTTTCCATCGTTTACTGTAACATTTAGCCGATAATCTCCTATGTCCAGCCGGGGGGCTGCGCGTAGCGTTCCGTCGTTTGGATCGATTTCAAACAGATCACTTGCAGGATAGATCGCTCTTTCTACCGGAGCTAGTGAAAAGGTGCAGGAATCATAGACGTCGCGGTCAGATGCAAAAACGCGACCAATAATTCCTCCAGGAAATTCATCAAGATACGAATTTACGACGATTTCTAACGGCGTGACGACTGGAGGATACTGAGACTCTTCAATAACTTTAATATACACCCACGCATCGGAGTACAGCGGTGGCGTCCCATTATCGAACACGCGTACTTGCAAAACATATCGATCTTTAATTCGATGGTTGAATCTCGTCGCAGATCTTAGAAATCCGTCTTGTTCGAGTCTAAAGGCTCCCATCTCGTTGCCAGATTGAAAATCAAAAGTATAAGGGGCGGAGTTCGGCGGCGAATCGGCATCCTCCACTAGGAATTTTAGAATAGTATATCCGAGAGGTTTGTCTTCCTGTACGATCGCCGTGTAGTTGGTATGTTCAAACAGGGGGGGATTATCATTAGCATCTAGGACTTCGACATTGACGACGGCTGTGGTCTCTAGCGCGGGCAGCCCGCGGTCGCGCGCTTTCACCTCCAGCGCATGCGTCGGGCGCGCCTCGCGGTCCAGCGGCGCGCGCAGCGACACGTAGCCCGTGTCGGGGTCCACCGCGAACAGACCCTCGCTGTCCCCTCGCGCTATCGAGTACGTCACTCGGCCGTTCACACCGGCGTCCGCGTCGTCGGCGATCACTTGGACTATGCGGGATCCGACGCCGGCGTCCTCGCGCACTCGAGCACCGTAAGTTTTCTGTGAAAATACGGGTGCGTTGTCGTTACTATCCATCACGGTGACGTTGATCGTGGCGTGGTCGCTCAGCGGAGGGGAACCTCCGTCGATCGCCTGGATCGTCAAGAAATAATCTTTTCGTCGTTCGTAATCCAGCGGGCGGGCGATGGACACGATTCCGGTCGAGCGGTTCACGGAAAAGTCATCCCTATCTTCCCCGCCGACGAGCGAATAGTAGACGTCGGCGTTGACGCCGGTGTCTCGCGAGGTTGCCATCACTCTCACGATTTCGGTCCCGGGGGCGTCGATTTCGGGCACGGCGGCATGATAGTGCTCGAATTCGAACTCTGGTGGATTGTCGTTGACGTCGGCCACGGTGAGGCGCACGGTGGCCGTGGCCGTGAGCGGCGGCCGGCCGCCGTCGCTGGCGCGCACCAGCAGGCGGTGCTCGGCGCGCGTCTCGCGGTCCAGAGCCGCCCGCAGGGTGATGATGCCGCTGTCCACCGTGATCTCGAATGCCTCGGTCGGTTCTACGAATGAATATCTCACTACTCTGTTTTCTCCGAGGTCATCGTCCGTCGCGTGTACCTTAAATAAACAAAAAACTACAATGCAATAAATCCGATTATGTTTAGCGTACTACATTAAATATAAAATAAGAATCAAAGTCAATATAAATAATATTTTTTGTAAAGTACGTTTAAATAAAAAAAAAATTTTTTAATTAAAAAGTAATAATGTAAGATCAAATAGTTTTCCGGAACATTTCCCGTTGCAAATAAGGCAGAAAACGTAGAAAGACGTTATAACCCTCTACAATGTCAAAAGATTTACGATCCGGTCGGGATATGTGCGCTTATTATATGGTCTGTCGGTTCTCCCGTCTTCTCGTGACTAGAGAAGGAAGGAGCGATGACACAACAGTCGGTCCTTCTCACTCCACTCGAGCAACTCTTTGCGCTAACCTTTGCGACGAGAGTACCCAGCTCGGCGTCCTCGGGCAGCGTAACGCTGTACTCGTTCGCGGAGAAGCGCGGCGCGTTGTCGTTGACGTCATCGAGGCGCAGCTCCAGCTCGGAGGCGCAGGCCCAGGCGGCGCGCGCGCGGTCCTGCGCATGCGCTGACAGGCGGTACAGCGCGCGCGCCTCGCGGTCCAGCGCGGAGGACACTGACACCGCGCCCGACTCCTGCGGGACGCGGAGACGAGGATCATTAACTCGGTATCATTATTCTAAAATAAAAACGGGTTAGTAGAGAACTTAAGCCAATGGAGTTCTTTAACTTTGACCCGATTCAAAATAATCTAGCTCGTCCGTCCGGCTCATATGCGACCGGGTTTCATTGCGAGTGGTATTAGCCGGCCGATTTTTGTAAAAATGTTTTAGAAAGTTTCATATTTATATAGATTCTTTGGTATTTTTAGATATTCTCTTCACAGATATTCTCTTCCCACGAGCCTTTAAATAAACAATAACATAATATGTAAAAAAAGAAAAAAAGTATCAGTATGTAACTACTTTTAAAATCATTAATAAAATAATTTAAGGTAGTATAATAAACACAATAATATTGTTACTCGATATGCATATACATTTGATAACAAATATTGTCGATTTCGACAATAGTACCGTATTTACGGTAAAGTAGAATAAATAAAACCTTAAGAAATAAGTTTTACTCATTAACACAATCGGAAAGATAATAATACCTTTTCAGCAAACCTCTGAAATTATTATCTTTCCGATTGCTCTAAGCAATGGGAAGAAAGATATTACGGCATATTTACGGCAAATATTTTTGCGTATACCGTTCTTAGGTCATTTCTGTTTTGCATTTTTTTTGGGTTCTACTGAAAATTATTACTTTTCTCTAGTAAGTGAACAATATTATAATGTTCTTTTAGAATAAGAAAGTTCTATGAACCAAAGATATGCAACTAGTTGATTAAGCATATTTTTTGTCTATTTTTATGCAAATCTGCTGAAGCCCTAATTCACTAAATTCAAATTAATAATATAAAGATGGAGAATAGCAAAAAAAACATAATTCTGATTAATTTATAACATTTAGAACTTTATAAATAAATGAAAAAATGAAATTTCAAAAAAACATGTTTTATAATATTTTAAAAACACGATATTACAGCGTGCATTGCGATTTTAGTATATCAAAATAGGTGTCAGCTCAAATCAAAGTCGCAGATTTAGTTCTAATTTTCGTTACAATTAAAAAATATTAATGTCTCTACAATACAAAAACTGAGAATAAATTAATAAAATGTATATATTTACTTTGTCTATGGCGAAATGTTCAGCATTATCGCCCGTAAGGAAGTAGCGTAAGCGTGCATTCTGAGGTTCGTCGTCGTCTCGAGTGAGCAGTGTGACGAGCGGCGTCCCGGGGGGGGCGTCCTCGCTCACTCGCACACGGTAGCGGTGGCGTACGCAGTAGGGAGGGTTGTCTGGCGAAATACTTATTTAAATACTGCCTAATCATAGATATTCGATTTATAACTATTTATATATACCGTTGACATCGATAACGGCGATGTGGACCGCAGTGTAGGCGGTAAACTTTCCGTCCGTAGCCGCGACGGATAGCGAGTAGGCGGGCTCCGTCTCTCGATCGAGAGCGCGCGCAACTAGAAGTTCTCCGGATGCCCGCACTTGGAAACGAGCGCGTGGGTCACCCGCCGCCACGAAGTAGCTGAGCGGGGCGCCCGCCACGTCGTCGTCCTGAACCGACAACCGGGTCACCACCGTCCCCGCGGCCGCGTCCTCGCGGATCTGCGGGAGGGCGCCGAGGAGTTCAGTGCTTATTCTGTCGAAGGAGACGGGTGCGAGCGGCGGAGGCGCGTACCTCCGCGGAGTAGGTGTCCCGGTCGAAGCGCGGCGGGCAGTCGTTGTAGTCGACGAGGCGCACGACGAGCGAGCCGCGCGCCGAGCGAGCGCGCGCGCCTCCGTCCTGCGCGCGCAGCGCCAGGCGGTACTCCGCGCGCGCCTCGCGGTCCAGCGCCGCCGTCGTCGTCACCCAGCCGCTGTGCGCGTCCACCGCGAAGGGGACCTCTCCCTCGCCCTCCGTATCGGCCAAGGAAAACTTTACCTCCCCGTTGGAACCGGAGTCCGGATCGTCCGCCATCACTGCCGATATTAAAGACCACCTCGTTTTGGACGCGTTTAATACGATAATTTAGACAACATAATAAAAAAAGCTTTTAAGGGTTTTAGTTTTGTTTTGCGTGTAGCGAAACCCTTCAAAAGTATAAAGATATACAAATTACTTTATAATAGCTACGTTTGTAGCCACCTAGAATTTTCCTCTACTGTATGGCACCCTTTCTACAATTTTCATATAGACCGGGTTGAAAGAGTGCAAAAAGTATTTTTAAAATCGTTAGAATATCCTTTTGGACATATCTTTACAGACTACCGTGAATCTTTGAAAACCCATAAGATGTTACTTTTGAAACATCGTAGAGATCTTTTCGATGCATTTTTTTAATATATTTTTATATACTATTTAGTTTACCCCACAGTTAAGGCTCCTCTTTTATTACAAGATGTAAACTTTAGAGTTCCCTCAAGTCGAGAAAGACATAATCGTGAGAAATATTGTAGACGTGCAAGCACTTGTTATTTAGATAATAGTTTCTTAAGAAGAGTGAGTAGACTATACAACTATAACAGTCTTAACAACAAGTAAGAATTATGGTAAAAAATGTGTAGAAAATCAGTAGTGACCGGTGCTGTTAATTGTCACTTTATTTCTGTTTACCATTTTTTTAATATTTTATTTTGTAATTAATTGTTATTTTTATGGAACTTTAACTTTATAATCGTTAGTTTGCAAGTGTTAATTTGTTTTTTTTTTTTTAATAAATACTTCATTCCGGCATCTCACATTGTAGGACGCTCGAGTGCGGCGGACTATTTTCAGCGAGGTGGACGACGTACGGCTGGGAGTGAAAACTGGGGGCGTGCTCGTTGACATCCAGGACGTGGAGTTTCGTCACGACCATCGTGGCCGGCGGCGGACTGCCCGATCCTTCCGCTATTATTCCTTGGAAATAAAAAACAGAGATACGTTTTCACTGGCATTACCTCACCGATACATCTATACGAATCGAAACTAGGTCGATCGACCAATTGAAATCGTTAATCTACGTTCGGGTATTTGTTGCAAATAGTTGCAAATAATTGCACTGAAAGAGCCGGGCGGTGCCATTTCTTCATACCCTTGCCCAAATAAAAATTTCTCCCGACGGGAGTTACCTATGATATGTTCCTGCGCCGTCTCCCGGTCCAGCGGCGCGGCCAGCACGAGGCGGCCGGCGGCGTCCAGCGCGAACAGGTCTGTGGGCAGGCGTGCGGGCGCCAGGCGCAGCGCGGCCGCCTCGCCGGGCGGGACGCGCAGCTCCGCCACGAGCGTGCCCGGCGCGGCGTCCTCGGGCAGGAACAGGTCGGGCGGCGGCGGCGCCAGCTGCGGCGCGCGCTCGCCCGCGCCCAGCACGCGCACCGCCACGCCCGCCTCGCCCGCCAGCCCGCCGCCGTCGCGCGCGCGCACCCACGCCTGCACCGTGCGCCCGACTGGGATGGGACGAGCTCGTCGGTTACGTGAGAGGAAAATTATTAAAGTTTTTCATTTTTTTAAAGGTTCTCACCGAACGCCGAGGCGTTTCGAGCGAAGGACAGCGCCCCCGTGATAGGATCGACGGCGAGGAGGCCGGCCGCGTCCGTCTTGAGTTCGCCCTCGTACACGGAGTAGGTGAGTCGCGCATTATCGCCGGAGTCCTCGTCGAGGGCCGTCAGCGAGAGGAAGGGCACGCCGGGCGCCCGGTCGTGCCCGGCGGAGGCGCGGTACTCGCGCAGAGGGAAGACGGGAGCGTTGTCGTTGAGGTCGGAAACGCGCACGCGCACGGTGGTGTGCCGCAGCAGCCCGCCGCCGTCGCTGGCCGTCACGGGCACCTCCCACTCCGCGCGCGCCTCGCGGTCGAGCGCCACGCGCGTCGCCAGCGCTCCGCTGTTCGGGTCAATAGTGAACGTTTCTCGTAGTTTCGTCGATGGGATGGAGTACGTCACTATTCCGTATTCGCCCGCATCGTCGTCGTACGCTTTCACCTTAAGAAAAAGCAAGTGGTAGAAATAAAAAAGAAGCATTCGACACTAATGAATAAAATAAATGTATTTTTTTTAAATATATTTTATTGTTTCTATATATTATAATTTCATGCGACATTCGTGTACATCAAATGGAGGTTTCCGCAGAGCCTTGAACTTGACAAAGACTATTGTTTGAAAATGGAAACTAACTAAAAAATAAAAAAAAAACAAGTATTAAAAATTAAAAATCTAGGAGTCACTTTGGATTATAAACTACCTTATGCAAATCACATCTATTCAGCTGTAGAAAAATCTTTATGTTATAATTTATTAATCGTAATAAGAAAGAATTAAAATGTGTCAAAGTACTCAAAATATATTTCAGTCTTGTCCGCAGCAATATTAATTATCGTAAGATAATTTGGTTATCAGATTATACAAATCACATTGATATAAAAAATATATATATATATATATATATAATTATAGCAAAAGTCAGCCGTCACCCCCTTCGCCATATTTGCGGGAGGAAAGCAAACCGAGCACCAAGTAATAAAAAGGTCAGAAATTGCATTTTTAAGTTATATAATACATTTCTAGTTGTAAATGTAATCCTGAACAAAATATAATTTAAATGTATTTATTAAAAAATTTAAAGTTTTTTATTTATTTATTAAAAAATTTAAACTCCCTATAACATAGTGAGTTTATTGTAAAAACTTTTACTGAATCATTTCTGAAGGGATTACCTATTTTATGGTCAGTATTTCATATTCAGTCAGTATAGATATCTTATTTATTTTTATTTTTTGGGTTAACTTTGTGCAACAGGTTTTATTAATATTGAGCCTAAAGTATGTACATTAATTTTTCAAAAATGTATCGATTATACAGAGCCATAATTTTTCTAATTTTTCGAGTTTATTTTTAACCGATTTTCTCGGGCTCGGCTAATTTATAGAGTATAATTAGATCAGTACTCACAGTGGTGAGGAGTAGGGGCGGGGGCTGGTTCTCGAGTGCCCGCGCCTCGTGAACGAGGTGAGGGAAGCGCGGAGGAGCGCGGTTGGCGGGCGCCAGGGAGAGCTTGACGCGCGCGAAGGCGGCACGCGCGCCGTCCGACACCGACACGTTCAAGGAGCGCGGCGGGCGGGCGGCGCGCGCGTCCAGCAGCGACAGCACGCCCGTGCGCGGGTGCACGGCCAGCGCGCGGCGCTCCCCCGGCGCGCCCTGCAGCGCGTACAGCAGGCGCGCCGCGTCGCGCTCGTCGGCGTCCCACGCGCCCACGCGCGCCAGCGCCGTGCCCCGCGCCGCCTCCTCCGACACCAGCGCCGCCACCACCGAGCGCTCCATGCGAGGCGCGCAGTCGTTCACGTCGTCCACTGCAATTGAAGCCGTAAAGCACTCTGTCTACTGCTCATAGTTCCGCGCATGGTGTTTATCGTACCCGTGATGAAGAGGTGCGCGGTGGTGAGTAGCGGCGGCCGCCCGCCGTCCGCCGCGGCCAGCAGCAGGTGGTGCGCGGCGCGGCGCTCGCGGTCCAGCGCAGCGGCAACGCGCACGACTCCCGTGGCCGCCTCCACGGTGAACGAGAGCGCCTCGTCCGCCTCGCCCTCCGGCCCCCAGGCGGAGAGCGAGTAAGTCACCTCGCCGTTTGCGCCTGCGATGCGATCGATGCGTTTAGATGAAGGTGTCGCGGTTCGGAGCCAGAGAAAATGAAGGTATAATTTAACGTGACGTCACCGCTGTCCGCATCCGCGGCGTGCACGCGTAGGACCGGGTCGCCGGGGGCGGCGGCCTCGGACACGCTGGCGCGGTACTCGTCGGTGTCGAACTCGGGCGCGCAGTCGTTGACGTCGATGACGCTGAGCGTGAGCGCGAGGTCGGCGTGGGCGCCCGTGACGCTGTCGGTGGCGCGAACGGTGAGCGCGTGCTCGCGAGCCGTCTCGTAGTCCAGCGACGAGCGCGCCACCAGCGTGCCTGCGACATGCATTCCTATAACTTCGCCTATGCGCATTGAACTGAACCTAAATGCCTCTAAATTAAATTTAATAAGTTTTAGAGACATTTAAGGTAATATTATTTACATATGTGTAGTTTTAGCAATAGAGATGCAACGATAAAATGACAATGAACGAATTACAACAATTAGCAAAACATTCCAAAATGCTTGACATTGTAACACAACTATAAATAAAAAAAATAGAGTGAATGGTTAACGACACGAACCCTGGGTTAGTAAACTAGCACTCAAGCCGGTGACTTAAATTGAACATTTGCTCGAAAGCGATGAAAACATGAGCAACTTGCATTTTAATCTAGTAAAGGCATTTTATGTGATGAGTAAATTGTGGTATATTTAGTTCTTACAAATAGAATTTATTTTTTTAAAAAAGCAAAGCAAAAAAAATTGTAATTATATATATTCAATCGAAAATATCATGTTCTTTTTTATACCATTTAGCCATTCTAATAAAATAAAATCTTTAAACAACAGAAATACGCGAGCCATAACTTAAATATTTTCAAATTTAGAATTGCAAAAAGATATTTTACTTAAAAGTAGAAAGTTCATCAAAACGCTAATTTTATATGTAATATGTTATTTATTGATTTATTTATGTATTTATTTAATTATTTATTTATATCATATCCACTTTGAATCCATATCAGTGTTCACTTGCGTACGTCAATTTGAAGAGTTGAAGGCAACGAGGCAATCACGCTCTGGTTGGAGAAGAACCACACAACAAACTTAGCCGGGTATTTTTTTTATTCATTTTTTTTACGAACAACTAGAACCATCGTAATCAACCCAAAATGAATGCCCAAATATTTTAATCAATAAATATTCCAATTTTGCTTGCAAGACACCAGACATCCCAAGCAGGGTCTTAATATTTCTTTTCACTAGCTCAGTGGATTTAAGTGTTTTATTGTAATCAGTGTATGTCAATAAAATGTTGGCTGTCTAGTTATAATTCCTATACTCTGAGACTGATAGCGTCTTCGAACGTGACGTATTATTTTCCTATTTTTATACTTTTTTCATCTGTTGTGAGATCCTATGTATCATTTAGTCACAAAAGTCTCATTGATTTTCTTCACTTATCTAATAGGTAACACTTGCAAAGTAACGATCTACAATCTGTTTTCATATCAAAGGATTGAAACGGTCGAGAATCAACTCCATTCAGTTCCTCAAGATTTTACATGAAACTGGAAAAATAAAATTCTATTTGATCAAGATGCTTGCCTGGGTTTTGCCAGAAGATAAGATTTCTAAAGGGATAAATGGGCTACAAGTTGTTGCGTTACGTGGTCTGATGAAGAGTATCGCAGTCTTCATAGGGTTTAATTCAAACATTCAATTCCAGTGCAACCCGAGAGTTTTGACAGTATTCTGGACGTACGAAGGATATCTTTGGAATCTCCTTAGTGTTTGTGTATCATTGAACTATTTTTGTTTTTTAATGTTGTAGACTTCATTAGATAGATAAGTGGTATTCGATGCTTTATATTTTTCAGCGTGATTTAAACTATGTAGCAAAATAAAATATGCGAGATTTACTTTCACTATAGTTTTTTAGGTGTCTGATATATAAAAAATACGATTATAACAGTCTCTGTGCAATATATACATGGCAGAAGTGAAACTTCAGAAAAGTTATTCTAGTAAACCAAATGACAGTAGAGAAGAGGTAATAAAGAGTACAGAAACAGAAAAAAAAGTCAACCACTGCAACGAGATTTCTAGACGTGATAAGGCGTTAAAATAAACCTATATCTATAAATTTAAAAGGAAAACTATAAAGACTTAATTCGATCACTCGAAACCGAACGGGTTAAAGAGTTGTGATCTTATTTGCGAATGTCTGACTCGTTACGAACAAAGCTCGCGATCGACGCTATTCACAATTTTCTAGACGGCGGGGGGCTTCGCTATCGTTCGCATTCGTATTTTAGCGTTTCAAATCGCAACAATTCTAAAGAAGTTTCACTTCAAAATGATACACTAAAAACGAAACATGCATGCAAAAACAGATGTAGGTGCAATAGTGTAAATATTTCGCGGGACGGGCACGACTGGGGGGAGGGACCATTACGAGGGACGGGGGCCGGCGACGGTCGTCGACACACCGAATGGAAACTCGCGACGAATACTCACACGGACCGGTCCCTCCGTCGGGTGCTGCGGGACAAAATCAACAAGTTAGTACGGGAGGGAGGCGGGCACGGGGGGGGAGGGGGGCGAACCTCACCCGTGTCGAAGTGTATCTCGAAGAGGTCGTCGGGCGAGTCGTGCAGTGTGTAGATGAGGCGGCGCGCCAGCGGCGAGACCGCTTGCAGCGGCGCGCCCAGCGGCTGCCCTGGCGGCGCGTCCTCCCGGGCCCGGCGCGCCTCGCTGGCCGCGCGCCAGGCTGGCGCCGCCCCGCCCGCCCACACGCGCAGCGTCACCTCCGCCTCCGCGCCGCACGCGGGCGCGCCGCCGTCGAAGGCCGCAATTACCAGCGAGTACTCCTGCCGGTGCGCGTCCAGCGTCTGCTTCAGCGTTATCTGCCCGGTGCGTCTGTCCACGCGGAATAGCTCGCCGTGGCCCCGCTTCATTTCGTAGCGAACCTGAGGTGGAGTGAGTCTATATAGTGTGTAGGAGACGTTTTCGTTAATGTGATCGACATATTTAGAGGATTAATGTTTATATTTATACGTATATAATATTATAATGACCAGTCACAGTATTTTGTTAGTAGTATAAAAAAAGTATTTCTTTATAACTGTTACAAATAAAAATGACAAATCGAACCTCTCCGTTATCGTTAGCATCGGCATCGACGGCGTGCACTTTGAACACGGCCGCACCCGGCTCTGCGCCCGCCGCCACGGCCGCCACGTACGGTCGCGCCGTGAACACGGGGCAGTTGTCGTTGACGTCCGTGACGGCCACGTGCAGTCGCGCGGCCGCCACGCGCGCGCCTCGTCCTCCCGCGCCCGCGCTGCGCGCCTCCACCAGCAGCGTGTACGAGTCGATGAGCTCACGGTCCAGGGCCAGCCCGGTGCTGCGCACTACACCCGACGTCGCGCCGATCTGAGCAATGAATTACCTCATTATTATCAGACACAAAAATATAAAACACGTTTAAGTTATAGCAAATATATTGTTACATTCAGGTAATTGAATTGTAAAGTTATAATCTATATCTGGTCAGTATTCAATGAATAACAACTTTTATTTATTACATGTCTGCCTTTTTTCCCATTTTTAACTTCTGTAAGTGAGACTGAAGTTGGAAAGTATTATGAAAAAGTTTATATTAGACTCTGATCTTATTCACGTCAATAATTTTCAGTGGGCGGTAGTCACAGACAATAAAGGAGAGGGCCCGGTAGTTAGTCTGAATATTGGAAAAGCCTTCGATTATCTATGACACCGAACGCTTCATTTGTAGACACCTTCCTTCCAAAAACTTTGACTTCCAAAAAAATTATACCCAGGATCTAGTGCTTTCACACTTGGCAGAGTATACAGGTTGTTCTCGACGAATTTAGCTCAAACTCCAAACTCATAAATACTGATGGTTCCCAAAGACGCATGTTATCTTCTACATTGTTCTTATTGTATATCAAAGATATATCGAATATTTCCAACATTAATTCTTGTGTGCATGACGGTACTGGGGATGCCGTATACTCTGGTTATACAGAAGATTCTCGAAAACACATTGATGAGTATTGAAAAGAATTGGTGCTTCAATTGAGAGGTCTTAAGGTCCATATAGAAAGTAAGGAAATAAGGCTAATTGATTCTTGTCAGGTTTAATCCCTAGAAGAAATAAATTTGTTTTTCACTAAGTATATTCTTTGTTTCACAGCTATTCGCGTGCTTTTCTTACAACAACGACAACTATAGGAGTACTGGGTCTCATTTAGAAAGATGGTCATTTCATCTGGTCATCTAAAGGGCACGCCTAAATTAGCATTTATATTTCTTTAAATATTGTCGTATACAACGAAAGGGGATAACATAGGGTTTATGTAAGTAATAAAACGAATATTGCTTAGGAAGTGATTATCAATTGTTATCATATCTCTTATTGAATCAATACCAACATTAAAAAGCTACAAAATTGTTCATGATCGGAAAAGAGGAGCTATTTTATCCCAGTACAAAAGTAAAACTAAGAGTTATCCAAGTAATTTTTTTTTATTTGATGAAGGAGGGCAAACGAGCGTGCGGGTCACAAGTCAAATGTGATCACCGCCGCCCACGAACTCTTGCAACATCCGAAAATGTACAAGAGCGTTGCCGGCCTTGGAGATAAGAATATACGTCTTTTTGTAATAATGTAGTAATGCTTCAGTTACTTGGATACTAAAATGGAAAAACATAAATCTAAATTTAAATTGGAAGTACCTCAAATCCGTCGACCGGGTTAAGTATCCGGAACTCGACGTGTTCGTTGAGCGCGGCCCCGAGCACGTTGAGCGCGGCCACGGTGGCGCGGCGCGTGGTGTTCTCGACCACGGAGCCATAGTAGTCGGGCTTCTGGAAGGCGAGCCCCGCGGGGTCAGGCTCGCGCACGCGGACGAGCACGCGCGCCGTGGCCGAGTAGCGACCGTCCGATGCGCGCACGCGCAGGCGGTGGGAGCCCGCCGCAGGTGCCTCGGCCACCGTCAGCGCGCCCGCCGCCGACAGGGCGAAGGAGCCGAGGGCGTCGCCCTCTATGATGTCGTACTTCAGCGCCTCGAGCGAGGCCGGATCGTCCGGATCGGTGGCGTTCAGCGTCAGGACGCCGACGCCTCGCGCCGTGGGCAGCGTCACGGTGGCCTCGTAGGTGGCCTGCGAGAACGCGGGCGGGCAGTCGTTGACGTTTATAACATCCACTGTCACTTTCGCCACGCTGTCGGAGGGCAGTCTCGGGTTACCCATATCGACGACCTGTAAACGATAAGATGTCAGCATCATACGAGCCTCTCCTCGTGCCGGCGGCCCGTCCGCCTCGTCACCTTATATATATTCTTTATTGCACTTAAAAAAACATAAAAATACATAAGAAAACATCACAGAATGTTGGCAAGGGCGAACTTATCTCTATAAGAGATCTCTGCCAGTTGACCCATGGTGGAGAGAAACACTGTTATTTATTGCGGGGCACACTAGTGCATGAGTTATGACTTAAAAAACAAAAAAAAAAATTAAATTAAAACAAATAGATAAATAAACAAATTAAGCTAAAAACTCAGTTATTAGTACATACATTAACATTTTATATATAAAATACCTAACCATATATATAAACAAATACATACATACAAATATACATATATACATACATTGAGAGTACAGTAATTATGAAAGGTTTGTGACTTCGGAGTGAAGATGATTTCTGATTTCTTCACCTTCACTGTGAAGACGTGCGATCTCCGGTGCTCGTAGTCGAGGGCGGCCGCCAGTTGCAGGGCGCCCGTGGTGGGGTCGATGCGGAACAGCGCAGCGGCAGCGGGTTCGCGTAATTCGAAAGCGCGCTGTCGGTTGGCGGCCGAGTCCGCGTCGGCCGTCGCCAGCACCAGCGCCTCGCCCGCGCCCAGCGAGGAGTCCAGGACGAGGGCTCCCGCTTCGGCCGCCTGGATCGGTGTACATATAGTTAGTGGTGGTCAACGAGGTGCCGAGAATCGACCGGAGCTAAGGATTCGAGTAGGCCTCCTAGATAAGAGGGTGAGGGCGGAAATTCTATAATTATTGCACTCGATATATAATTTAAATACGTCTAGTTTGTATAGAGTTTTATAATGTTCATTTATTTACCTCCGATATGTGACCTCGATATTCGTGTCGCAAAAGAACCGGTGGAAACTCGTTGCGGTCTAAAACGTGTATAGTCACGCGAGCCTTAGCGCTACCTCCGCCCTATATAGAGGAAAACAGATTCGACATATAAATATAATCAAAGAAATTATTAAAGTCGTTCGAAAGATGACAAAAAGGTCGACATACCATATTAAGAGCGACAATAGTGACGTTATACGTTTCTCGCGTTTCGTAGTCCAGCGGCGAGGCAAGCGAGAGCACGCCGGCAGCCGGGTTGAGAGAGAATCGACCCTCTCCTCCTTCCAACGAGTACCACACGGCCGACGGGCTGCGAGCCTCAACGGTCGCCAGGACCGTCCCGGCCGCCTCGTTTTCGTACACCTCGCACACCACGTCGTCGGAGGTGAACCTGGAGAGAGAAGACGACGCGGGGTTCACACTTGAATCGAACGAGCGGGGCGCGATACGATCCAGAGGCGCACGAACCTCGGTGGCGCATCGTCGGGCTCGACGACGACCACGTGGAGAGGGAGCGTCGAAGACCTGACGGACGGCGGCGGATTGGAAGCGCGGACGTGCAGCGTGTAGTCCCCGGGGCCGGCGGTGGGCAGCGCGCGCGCGAGCCGCACGTCGCCCAGCTCGGGGTCCACCTCGAAGAGCCCGGCCGCGTCGCCACCCGCCAGCGAGTACACGACGCGCGCGGCGGGCCCGGCGTCGCGGTCGGCGGCGCGCAGCGCGGCCAGCAGCGTGCCCGCCGCCGCACCTCGAGACACTCGCGCCGCGCCCAGCCGCCGGCCCCACTCCGGTGCGTGCTCGTCCGCGTCGTGCACGCGCACCAGCACGCGCGCGTACGACACGGCGGCACGCGGCGCCTGGTCGCGCGCCCACACCGTGAGCTCGTGCACGGCCGCCGCCTCCCTGGGTGAGAGGAGATTGTTAGGCACGGCATTGGTCGCTGGGGGAGCCGGCGTCGCGCCGCGTACCTGTCGAGAGGACGTGCCAGGCGGAGGACGCCCGTGAGCTCGTCGAGGCGGAACAGCTCGAGGTGCGCGGGCGCCCTGGCGGCGCCCAGTCCGTACAGCAGCCGCGCACCCACGCCGCCTGCCGCCCGTAGCGCCACCAGCTCCTCGCCTGCACGTGCCGCCTCTGACACCTCCACCGAGTACTCGCTCCGGGAGAAGTTCACTCCGCCCTCGTTCGCATCGTTTATTACAGTTATATTTACCTGCAAGATATAATAATAAACTTTGCATGTGAATTGCACGTGCATGTTTTAATCGAATTCCGAGCTGCTGAGACGGGAAAACGAAATATTTGTTCTAGATCTGAAATATTTTATAACTGAAACATTTTTAACATAATATATAGATATTATGAAAATTCTATATTTTAAGAAAATTTTAATTTTGATAATATTCATAATAATAGTAATGCTAAAACTTTTTGGAAATATTCAAAACGATACCTAAATAATTAGAAAGAAAAAATATAACAATAGAAAAGTTGAATTACGAATATAAAACCTAACTGATTGATAATAAAAGTCTTACTATAGTGTACACCGTGTGAAGGCCGTCCGTGACGGACACGTTGAGCGCGTACCGCGCCTGCTCCTCCCACAGCAGGCGGCGCGCCAACACCAGGCTGCCCTCCTCGCGACCCACGTAGAACTGATGCCTCGAGTCGCCGCCTACAGGGATATCGTTTGCGTTATTAGACGCCTGTTCACATTTAAATATAATACGATCTCAGGATACTCGCCGACGATGTCGTAGTAGAGCGCGTCCCCGTCGGGGTCGCTGGCCTGCAGCAGCGCCAGCAGGAAGCCGGGCGCGTCCAGCTCGGCGGCCTGCAGCGGCGGCACGGGGCGCACCACGGGCGGCGCGCCCCCTCCCGCCGCCACCACGCGCACGCGCGCCCGCGACGTGCTGCAGCGCGGCCGGGGCCCGCCGTCGCACGCGCGCACCTGCGGAGTGACATGACGGTCACGAGGCGCCGCAAGCCATGGGCGGACGGGAGCAGTCGAGAACGTACTGCAAGGTCGTAGGCGAGGCGCGGCGCGAGGCGCAGTCGCGGCGCGGCGTACAGGCGGCCGGAGCGCGCGTGCAGCCGCAGCAGGCCGCGGGCGGCGCCCCGCGCGCGCGCACTGAACACCACCGTGCCGTTCTCCGCCTCGTCGGGGTCCAGCGCCGACACCTGCGGGGAGCACGCTTCGACTGAAACGGGACACTACGATTCTCGTCCTTTTGCTCTAGTACGACGGTGCCGTTACCCATCTTAAGAATATAACTATCTATATTCGTTTTTCTCGGAACATCGGGATCCATGTATGCGGGTTCGATTGTGATTAAATGAAAAGGTAAATAAAATGGCATATATTTGAATCGTGTTCGTGGCCGAACTGAGTCTATTCGATAAACCGCAAACGCTATAACCCTTTTGCAATCTTGAATCCAAGGTAATACCCGAGAAAACAGTAGAATTGACCAAATCTAGTTTTTCAACATTTTTTTAATAGAAATATAACCACGTTTTTGTATTGAAATAAAAAATAACAAAATAATGAATAATGAATAACGAAATCTAGGTTTAATATAAAAGGATAATGATTTTGTTAATAGTTAATTCGTTAATGTTTTTGTAAATAGTCTAAATATGATAAAAATCTCACAGTCGTTATATAAGTTCCGACGGGCTCCGGATCGTTCCACGTATCCCAGGCGTGATGTGTACCGGATCCCTCTTCTTCGTCTTCCGCATCGGAGTCGTTGTCTAGTTCGGAACTATTTTCAACACCTTCAACTCGCGGTGCCTCATCATCCTACATACAAAAATCATGGTAATTAAAAAGGATAGTTCACATATACATACGACCTGTGAGATCCAATGTTTAGTGCTATTCAGGTTACATACCTGCGTGGGCGGCGCGGGCGCGCGCACGTCGTAGAAGCGCTGTGTGAAGGCGGGCGCGTGGTCGTTGAGGTCGAGCAGGCGCACGCGCACGCGCGCACTCGCGGCCAGCTCGCCGTCGCTCACCGACACCTCCAGCGCGTGCACCGCCGCCGCCTCGCGGTCCAGCGACCGACCCGTTGTTGTGATCAAACCTACGAAGCCGTCGACTCGACTGTTAATGTTTTGTCCCTTCGAAGACTGACTTTAGCGAACGGAATGGCAGCCGGTACCGGAGTCTTCGTCTATGGAGAATAGGCCATCGGGGTTGCCGGCCACGATGGAGTATCGCAGCGGCGGCGGGCGCGGCGAGGCGTCCCCGTCCACGGCCCGCACGCGCGCCACGCGGGTGCCGCCCGCGCAGTGCTCGGCCACGCTGGCCCAGTACGACGGCTGCTCGGGCCACGGGGCCATGTCGTTGACGTCGCTTACCTCTATGTACACCTACGTGCGTTTACAAGAATATATCAAAGCAACCGGCAATTTAACATTTTGAATTCGTGAGCCGATTGATTCTCTTTAACATTGTGTAGAAATTTTATTACTTGTAATAGCGAGTTCTCATATATTTTGTACTGGGTGTCTTTCATTTTCTTTAATATTTTTAAATATAAAAATCTGTCCATTGTCAGAAAATAATTCTTTTGAATTTCTTTAAATTAAAGCGATGCTTAATAGATTTTAATATTATAGATTGTTATTAAATAATTATTTTTAAGCGTCACGTCATTACGACACTGCTCAATACAAAAAATGATCTTATCATATAGCGGCCTTTAATTTTAAATAATGAGATGGCGAATGCCCGCCCTACAAGTTTCAAATTGTTATAAGACATGTGTGAAACTATTTTTTTTTTTTAAATGACACCAATGTAGTAATCGTGTCTGAAATACACGTAAATCACTTTCAAGAAGTTTTTGCGTTTGTAGTAGTATTTTAAATTTACAGGGATTCTAAACTTGAAATTTAAATTTCATTGTAGTCTGAAAAAAAAAAAGAAACTATCTTTACTATTATTTTTTATTTATTTCTTTATTATTTGCCAAAAAAAAGTCACAATGAACATGAGTTCTGTAATGACTTTTGTTGGGGAAATTTTAATATCATAACTGTAGAGAAATGGAAATGTCTCCATGCTACTAAACAGGAAAAAAAATCTGGATGAACTTCGGATATTATACGAAAAAAATATATAGTTAACACAAATGATTCATCGGATGAAAGTGAGCGCGAAATGTCAGGAGTTGAGATTAAAATTAAAATTAAATATTTCTTAGTGAAGAATATCTATGGCAGCTTTGTTTACCTCCATATAAGTAATTTCGTTCAATATAATTAAGTGTTACCTGGACGCAGGCGTGACGAGGAACGAGACCATGGTCTTGTGCACAAACTGTGAGCCAATAATGTGGAGTGGTTTCTCTATCTAATGGTGTTTGAGTTCTTATCACGCCTGTTAACAAAATAAATTTTTTCCGATTTAGTTTTATTTTAAGTTCGTCTTCTTGTTCCCTGCGAACTCTCATAATTGAGAAGATTTACAAAGAGTTACAGCTGTAATGAAATTGAGGAAAAATACGTACCAGTATCGTCAATAGAGAAATGTGCCAACCCAGAGCCAGCGACGATATAATAAGCGAGTCGTGAGTCCCGCCCGGGCGGGTCGGCGTCAGTGGCTGTGGCCGTGAGTACGACAGTTCCTAGCACAGCGTCTTCTTGCACTGACGCTGAGAGCACTTGACGTTCCGCAAACACAGGCGTGTAAGCATTCTCATCGACGTCGGCTACTTCTACTATAAGTGTTGCTTCCGCCCACAGTGCCGGCCTGCCATCATCAGTTGCTCTTACTGTCACACCGTATACCTAAAAAAAACAAATTTATGAGATCTAATAACTATTATATTTATTTGTAATAATCATAAAATAGAGAACAAAATAATGCTTTGATCTTTGAATGCTAGGTCCAAATGTATAAATAATGTAAATCACGTATTACTTGCTAGCAATTGATTCAGGAATAAGTTTCAGATATAAGTATATCAAAAATTATATGCAATAATTAGTAGAGGTAAATATGCTTTTAAACATTTACCTGTCGTTCTTCATAATTTAATCTTCTTGCTGTTCGTAATGTGCCAGAGGTACTATCTACAGTAAATATTACATCATCGGTTGATTGATCAGGTAGAGAATAAGAAACAATTCCACCAGCTCCTAAATCTGGGTCAAATGCTTCTAACACAGCTACTAGTGTACCTATAGGAATATCTTCTCTTATACGAGCGCTATAAGATGGTAAAGAAAATTTTGGTGCATTGTCATTAACATCATCTACTGCAACTCGAACTAGGGCCTCTGCTCTTAATCCACCACCATCCTGAGCCTGTATCGTTATCTCATAAAGTGCCCTTCTCTCTCGGTCAAGCGGTGCACACACGAATAAAACACCAGTTTCCTTTTCAATGCAAAATTCATCTTCCCCTCCTCCACCTAATATGTATGTGACGTGACCGAACTCACCACTATCGCGATCGGTAGCATTTGCATGAAATATGGCAGTCCCATTAATTGCATTTTCTGTCACTCTGAAACTTGCCAGGTTTTTTTCGAATTGTGGAGCGTTGTCATTTACATCGAGTACTGTGACAGGCAATAGGCGCGAAGCTGATCGCTGTGGGTGACCCAGATCATATACTGTTATATTTAAATAATACTCGCTTTCTCGTTCTCTGTCAAGATACCCAATAACTTTTAACTCACCTGTATCTGGATCAATACGAAAAGCTGAATCTGCATCACCTCCAGATATTGTGTATACTAAAAGACCATTATATCCAAGATCTCGGTCTCGAGCTCTAAGACGTACTAGTGACGTGCCAAGAGCTACGGATTCATTAACTTTTATTTCTACAGGAAAATCAACAAATTCTGGATAATGTAAATTTTCACCATAACGAGACGGGGCTAACGGAAAGTCTTCAGTAAAATCAATAGGTGCATTACTACGTTCTGCAGCAGCTAGCAGTTCTGTTAAGCGTCGCGCTACACCTGTATCTTTGCACTCTAAAGTATTTGAATCCGACACACTAGAGCTACCACTATTGCTTCCACTTACTAAGTGTAACGTTAAAGTTGCTGCATCGGCAAAATGCGTTCCATCAGTCGCAGTCACATTTAAAACACGTGTTTCGGTACGTATATCACTAAGATCACAGGATATTGTAAGTACGCCTGTGCTTGAATCGAGAGAAAAACAGTTATCTTCATTGCCACCAATAATACGATACGAAACGACGTCACCAGTGTCGAAGTCAATAGCCGAAAGTGTCACAAGTTCTAAACCAATAGCAAGACGTCTGGACAAGTAACCAACACAATCCACGCGTTCAAATTGTGGTCTATTATCATTGACATCTTCAAGTTTTACAGTTAGTCGCATTTCGGCTTGACGACGATATGGTAAACCCCAATCACTAGCACGTATTTGTAAGACATACTCTCGTCGCATACTTTCAAAATCTAATAATTTTGTCGTCCTCACGGCACCAGAAAAATGATCTACTTCGAAAGGCACTGGTTGTAGATTTGCAATGCTATACGAAATGTAAGCATTTTCACCAGAATCTGCATCACGTGCTACTACTCTGGCAACTATAGCGCCCGTAGACCCATTTTCTTGTAAAGACACTTCAATTTCTTCCCTTTCAAACACAGGATCATTATCATTGGCATCAATTATTGAAATTTTCACTTTAGCAGATGATTGCTTTCTTAATCCGGCATTGCCTTGGTCTATAGCGGACACGGTGAGAATGTACAGCGATTTTTCTTCGGCATCTAATTGCATTGACGTATATAAAACTCCCGTCTCTGGGTTTATAATAAATTCCCCACCTTCGTTTCCCCCAACTATTTCAATGTATACACGAGCGTTGTTTCCTTGATCATGATCACTTACTTTAAGCCGAATGACAGGTGTATTCGGTGGAGCAGTTTCTGGCACACTAGATTCATATATTTCACGACTAAAGACGGGTGCATTATCATTAGAGTCTGTTAATGTCACTGGTAACGTTAGGTAGGAGGATCGAGGTGGTTTTCCTGCATCCGTCGCTCTTAAAGTTAGATTATAGCCATGAGGTGCGCTTTCACGATCTAACAATGCATGTACTACTATATCATATTCTCCCGGCTGGGCTGAACTTTTTACTCTAAAATGGCCATCTGGATCGCCATCAACAATTTCAAGGCCAACTATTCTTCCATGCTCTCCAGTATCTCTATCCGTAACTTCAACAATAGCATAAATTTCGGCTGTAGTATTTTCGATGAGTACAGGTAAATGACGGACTTTTAATTCCGGTGCATTTAAATTTGCTTGAATAACATGGACTGTTAATGATGCACGTGCCGCTGGAGCATTGGTACCTCGTGATATTAAAGATGCTCGGTCATGAGCCAGTACTGTGATTACATATTTAGAACTTTCTAATATAGACAGAGTACGTGTAACTGTAATGACTCCACTTGTAGGATGCACAGCAAAGCGATCAGTGTTTTCGGATAAACTATAATAAATTTCTCCATTGATGCCAAGGTCAGCATCTTCTGCAGACACCCGAGCGATACTAGAATGTAAGGGTGCATCTTCAGCAACTAGGGCTTCATATTCTGTAGGATAAAAAAGCGGACTAAGGTCATTTTCGTCTGTTACTTCTACAACAACTATCGTGTCTGCCTCGAGTTGCTGTCCATTTGTTAGCTGTGCTGTAGCTCTTATTTCTAATCGAAATGAATCTCTCCGTTCTCGATTTAGAACATCAGCATTACCAGCGCGTGTGCGAATAGAAAGAAAGCAGTAGTCACCCACAATTCGTTCCTCCGCTTTAAAAAACTTTTCACGATCGCCATGTCTAATTCTGAAACGGATCCGTGCATCCAGCGCGGGTACTTGTAAGCCCATAGGACTTGCAGCGGGCGGTTGCGTCGTGTACGTCCTCGGAGGACTGTTCTCCGGTATGCTCACGTTGTACAGAGCATGTCTGAAGGACAGGAGGGGCGGCGGGGACGAAGGCGGACCGGGCCCATCACCACGCGAGCCCCACAGGAGCGCCAGTACCAGCAGCGCGCGGCCGCATTCCATGACACTTGTTGCACTCTGTAATATTAAACAAATATATCATTTAACTATAATTCTATTAGTCTGTATGAATGCGAAAAACTTAAAAAATAACAAGCGAATTTTTGTACAGCTTTTGTCAATAGAGTGTGAATAATTATTATAGTTAAGTGTATATTGAAAATTTAAAAATAATGTGTAGTGGTGAAAGGTAGCTAATAATTTTGGCAAAATAAATAAATAAATAATACAGTAGATTGAGAATATCCTAATAATAAATAATTTACTTTTTAATACAAAAAAAAATTCACAAATACCGGTCAAAATCGGGTAAAACTGCGCCTGCAATCTAGTTCATTTGTAGATCTAACTCAGTATATCACTTTTTAACTGCTCTGCCAAACATTAAAATATAAAATCGTTCTTCAAAACAATTGTACTTGTTCTTGAAACTGAAGATGTATCTAGTAAAAGTGTATATAACGTATAAGGCTTTACATTTAGTTGAAATTTTACTTAAAAGTATAATAAAAAAAAGTAAAGTTACTTCTAATAGTTATCTATATATTTTTATAATAAAACTATTTTACGGATATAACTCGCGTTTATTTTTACATTTTAACCCGACGTTTCCAATGGTTTGCAGCAAACGTGTTCTCGGTAAGATGAGATGATGGTGTCTGTCAGTCAGTCAGTTTATTTGTCACCTACCTCCGACGGTTCCTAAGTTTACGGGCATAGAGTTCAGGATGCACACAAGACGCACTAGCTGTGTCTATGGGCTTTGCAGTCTGTTCACTTAAAATAGCTTTATTGAAATGTGTCACAGCTCGTGTAAATCTTAGAAAACATTATCTTTTTATAATGTTTTTTAAAATTTTACTAAAACAGGACCCTTGGTCGGCATATCGAGCCTTCGTTATAGCAATTGTAAAAGTAAATTGCTATTGTAAAACTATAAGTTATATATTTATATATATTTATATATCTCAGAGTGGCGGAAGGGTATCCCTGAGTAAGCAGGTTGAAATCCTGTGGTCGATTAATTACTTAATTCTTTCAATTCAAGGAACTTAATTTCATTCAAACATTTAACCAAGACAAAAAATTTAAGTAACTTAAATAGTAATTGTATTACTTCTATATCACAAACTTTTGATAAATTTACTAAAGCAAGTAGTAATTTTTAAATAAAAATAAAACAATTTTTTAAGGATTAAAACTCGCATATAATTAAGTTACATTTTAATTTTAACCCGACGTTTCGATTGCTTTGCAGCAATCGTGTTCACGGGTAGACGAGATGTAAGTGTCTGTCCACTGACGGACACTTACACACTCATAAATATAATTAATTATTATTAATAATATAATTAATTAAACAGACGAGATGTAAATGTCTGTTCACTAACAGACACTTATGTCTCGTCTACCCGTTAACACGATTGCTGCAAAGCAATCGAAACGTCGGGTTAAAATTAAAATGTAACCAAATTATACGCGAGTTTTACACCATAAAAAATATTTTTATTTGAAAAATGTACTCGTAAAAATCTAGTAAGTATTAATTTATATTTGAAATATTTAAATATAATTGTAACTTAAGATTATAAATAATAAATACGGGAGCAGTACCTCATGTGTGGGGCGAGCAGCACGCGCGGGCGCCTCGCTCGCTGCACGCTGATCTGTAACACAAGAACAGATCGGTCATTTAACACTTCTCTTACTTAATATATTAGATAAGAAATTTGTATCCATCATAAAATTTTATTTCACAAGTTAAAAACAGAAACTTTTTATCTATCATATTTATTATACTGTTTTTAGTATTAAAATGTAACTAATACAGAAAGGTGTACTTCGAGAAATTTTGTCCCCTGTGCTATTAACTCTTTAAACTTATAAATTAATAAATGGAGACAGGTCCCAGAGGTCGAGGTTCAAGTTCCATTAGTGTCAATAATATTTTATTATTTAAACATTAAATGTTAGTATAATCAAATAATGTTAGTATCCAGAAAGTCTTATCATCACTACATATTATAATACTCTCTGTCGCCTGCTCCTTCACATGGTTGGCCTATGGAAGAAAGTTATACGGTAACAACATAGCTTAATAGCTAAACAGATTTTGAAAAGTACGGTAACAAAATTTCTTCCGATTTTGAAAATATCAAAATGAGGTTTTTCACTTCATACTTTATTATTATTTTGATTGTTTAAGGACGGATTTACGTCATGTAATTTTTTTCGTAATACTATAATGATATATTTATGATGAAGTATCAATTACATCTATCTTAGAAAAGCAAATTATATTTTGTAAATAATTGATTGGTTGTAAAGTAGTAAAGAATTGTATGAACTGTATTAATAATAATAAAAAATTGTTTATTTTTATAAGAATGTATTTAGAATTTACTTATTAATACTTAATAGTCTATATGTATAACTAAACGAATCAAAGCTATTTTTATAATACTTTTATAAGAACATATTAGGATCTGTTTTTATTGAGAATTCTGTGCCCACGCTACACAAATAGAATTATATATAGGTTAGTGCATGAAACTTTACAGCGATATTTAAATATTTATAAAAAAAAAAAAAAAAAAAAAAAAAAAAAAGCTATATTTAACAAGAAAATATAAGAGGAAAAAGCAAGTCTTAAATAATAGTAAAATGCATCGTTCTTTCAAACCATTGATATTGTCAATATAAAGAAAACTGTGTTGTGTGCGTGAGTAATGCCTATGTAGTAGTGAACTAAAATGCCTAAAACTGTTTTAAAACTGAACAAGAATTTGTATATATGCCCTTAACTCAATTTAAATTATTACAATCCTTTATTTTCTTACTATGTAATATAATAATAATAGAGTAAGTATATAATAAAATTGCCCTAAAGTGTATGTATTTTACTATCTTTGGCAAGCGTGGTGTGTGAATAAAAAGCATACAACGCGAACTTTTGTTGTTTTTTTTTTATTTTGAAATCACAATTACTATCTTTAGAGGGTAAACGACAAATCACTACCGACATTTAAAATGATGTCGAACAAAAAAGAAAACCAAATTTTATATATATTTTGAATCACTATTTCGTCCTTATAGAAATTTAATTTTCAAGATCATAATAATTGATTATTAATTTTTACTAACCACAAATGAATTAAATCTAGAATTTCATGTGTCTAACATTAAGTAGAAGCGCGATAAGACGTCAATTTTGACTCGCTGTGCTCGCCAAATCTCGGTATGTATTAGCATATTGAGCAAAGCGGGGTGCAAATAGCTCCAAAGTTGCATATACAAAACGTTGACGCATTTTTTACTCAATTATTTTCAAGATGAGATATTATTATTTTTTTGCATTTTTTTTTAAATTTCTTTTTAAACCCACCACCAGACTGATGTCTATCAGTGTGCAAAATTTGTAAATTTTCAGATATACCGGTTTTGATTCATGCTTGCACAAAGGATGTAGAAAAGTCTCTCATAGTGAGCTTCTCTCGCTCTGCTCACTTCGCTCAAAAATTACAAAGTTTCATACAAACTAGCAACCTCTATTTCACCCCTTTATGAATGGAATATCTAAAAATACTTTAGCGTCGTCTCCTATTTATAATGTCCTTTCCTGCAAAATTTTATTTTTATTGGCTTAGTAGATTTCGAGGTGTCGTGATGAGTGAATGTTATTCCTTTTTATATATATACATAGTATTATGTACTTAATTAAAGTAAAACATGTTGTTTTTTTTTACCTTGTTTCACGCAGAAAAGTTAGGAATTCATATTTGAATTGTTTCTTGTTATTCCGATACTATATTAATTAAATATAATTAATTAGGTAATATATAAGGTTTTATTTATTTTATAAATTTACTGGAACTTATTAAAATGGTGGTGCTCGTAGTGCTTAGAGCCTTATTTTTTTTCTTTTTCCGTTGGAAAAACCCGTTACGGGTACCCCGTCGGCCCATGGGGGTGACGGCCGGGAGGTGATGTGGGACTACCCGGCAGCATAGAGGATGCTGCCATTTTTAAGGCTACCCACTTAACAACCAACGGTTGCCCTCAGCGCCCTAATGGGACGTCACAGGATCGCGTTAGAACACACCGTAAATGTACTATTTATTATTATTTAGAGCCTACATTGGAACAAAGTTAGCAACTTTTAAGTTTATAAAACAAATTGATTAAAACAGGGAATTTAGAAGTATAATACATTACTCATAATACAATGGTAAGTGTAAAAAAAACAAGCTGTATTCAATGTTTTTGATGAATACAGTAAATAGGAAGAAACACTGAAGCGACACTGCCACTGGGCCTCCGAGTGACTAAACAACTAATTGCCAGCCTTCATAATTTTTTTGATTTGTTGGAAACGACCTTTTCAGAAACAACATACTTAATTATATTATTTAAAAATACGAATTCATAAATAAATAAAATATTTTCTTTACAGTTAACTGATATTTATGAGTCCAACATTCATAAAAAACTTAACTATTATAAAATGAATTTACGTAAACATGACAATTACTTATATAAATAATATAAGTATATATTATTTAAAGTGAAAGTGAATTTCTTTACTATAAAGTAATTAATAAAAATGTTTCACGGGCCACTTGGAATATTATAACGTTTAAATGAAAACTCACAATTATAATACACAATAATATGACTTCACCCAGATAACCAATTCATAAAATTAGATAGAAAAGTTGCATTTACTTTTAAAATTGTATGAGGAAAATTCTAGCTTCTTTCAATTCTTTTTTATTTCTTGTAATTAAATTCCTGAACTACACTATCTTGTATTATGTTAACAAACCCGTATTTACTATCTGAAAAAGACAAATCCTAAACTTTCAGCTGCAAATTGAAAACAGATACAAAATAATGTACTGTTACATGAAAAATAATAAGCCTCAAAGAACAACTTAAAATCCTATACTAAATAAAAAAAATAATATTTTTTTATTTTAGATTTTTTTTTTAATATAATTTACATATAATTATTTATAAGTTGCTCTTATTATTGTAATTTAAAATGTGTCATATAAGTTTTATGTAAAAAGCTACTGATAAATTTAAATAAAATTCTATGGAAATACCTGTATTGTTAATGTAAATACGAGCAACAAAGACTTCGCGCTACCTGTCCCTCGGCTCAACAACATGAGTCACTCTTTTATGAGGCAATATACACTTTTCAGTAAAATATCAAGTATCAAGTAACACTTTTTAGCAAAATAAAAAGTAACTAATAACGTTTGATGTTTGTATATTTTATAATATTCAAAATTAGTGTAATTTAACGACTTACTATCATTTTACTATTCTGACTTTTTATAATAAAAGAGTGACTCGTGTTCTTGAGTCGAGGGACAGGTAGCGCGAAGTCATTGTTGCTCGTATTTACATTAACAATACAGGTATTTCCATAGAATTTTATTTAAATTTATCAGTACCTTTTAACATAAAACTTATATAACACATTTTAATTTGCAATAATAAGAGCAACTTATATTAAAAATAAAAAAAATCGCAAATAATAAAAAATATATTTTTTTTATTCAGTACAGGATTTTAAGTTGTATTTTAAAGCTTAGTTTTCATGTAACAGGACATTATTTTGTATCTGTTTTCAATTTACAGCAGAAATTCTAAGTTTTGTTTACTTAATAGAAGGCAATTTGTTTCGTAGAGAAATTAACGTAGTTTTAAGAGGTATTAATTACAAATCTTTTTTTCTAAATCTGACCAACTAGTTCCCAATCTGAGCCCTAAATTGTTTGTTGTATTTATAAATATTATCAAATATTTTCATAATGACAAAATGAGAACTTGAAGATTCGAATCTTTTACAAAAATATTTAGATATAGATTTGAGGTTTTGCGTTTCATATTTAATAGATTGCGAAGAAAATTATCTGAAATAAAATTTAGGTAGGAATGTCAAGTATATTTAAAAAATACTACAAAAAAATGAAGTATTTTTCATATAAATACATTTTATGAAAATATCAATCAATTATGTGTTAATTAGGTTTAAGTTAAATAGTTGAATATTAACTTACTTTTCTAGAATACTTCAAGAGATATGTCTTGTTACAAGAAGACCAAGCAAGAGCTTATTTTTAGGTGTTTCTAAAAACTAATATTTTCTAAAGGAGGTATATTTTCTTATTTCATTTTGTTAGCTTCCTTCATAAATAAATTGTTGCTTTTCATACCTTTTACATAATCATTAATCAAGCATTGAGAGTTTAAATAGACTTAAATATATAAAAAAATATCATAATTTTAATACTAAAATAACTCATATTGAGAATAGATGTTTATTATAAAAATATAAATGGGCTGGTAGAGAATGTTTTTGTAGCATTAAGCCCGCCTTTTGTGTATTATTTTGTATTATGTGCAATAAAGAATTAAATAAATAAATAAATAATATATATGGTGAATGTTATTACTAAGAAGACAAGCTCGCTCTTAACCTTATTTGCTGTTTATTAATATTATTTACGTAAAAACCAAATTTTATAAGCATTTCTAACAATAAGTAAAGTTAAAAGAAATAATTTAATCATTTTCTCCCTTACTAATAAAAATACTTATACTCAATATAATATATTCTCAGTTTTGTCAGTTTCTCACTAATAATTTACGTTAATAGTGTGAAAGAGACAAAACAAAAAAATTTGTTATACTGTGTACAAATAGTTTTTAGTAGGAGGGTAAATGTATAACTAATTCCTAACTTTATGGAAAATAAAATTTAATTTTTTGAACCTTTTGAATTCATGAACTTTTCAAAATAGAAATCTATAGTCAAAACGATACACGGCGTGAAGTCTGGCGATGATTGTCATCAGAAGCTCATTAAGATATTTAAAGGTTTCAGAGGAATAATTAATTACCTTTAAACATAGCATTTTCCTAGATTTTCACGAGCACACGTTTCAAATAAAACTATTTTTTACGGATTAAAACGCGTATAATTTGGTTACATTTTTATTTTAACCCGACGTTTTGAATGAGACACTTACATCTCGTCTACCCGTGAACACGATTGCTGCAAAGCATTCGAGACGTCGGGTTAAAATTCAAATGTAACCAAATTATACGCGAATTTTAATCTGTAAAATATAGTTATATTTGAAACTTTTAACATTATTAAAATTCCGCCAGTTAAAGTGAACCTAGCATGCTAGCACATGCAATAGAAGTATAGTCCAAGTTAGTATACTTTTATTTAAAGGTATAAAATATCGCCGAAAGACTAGATATTTAAAATAACTAGCTCCACGCAAGCGGGGTTAGCCTGACGCTGTCGCGCGCATCAATGTCTAGAGTTAAATATTGATATTTATTTATGGACAAAAATTATGATTTGATGTCAATACTTGTTTTGATCAAATTTATAATTAATTTACGTCTCACACACGACTGGGGTAAAAGCACGTGAAACGTATCTGAAGTAGTGTAGTAGGAATGGTCGAGCGCGCGAAACAAAAACGTTCTATATGTTTACTATATGGGATACATTTAATCGATTATCTCGAAAACTACAATTACGATTCGGCTGATTTCAATACACACCGAGTTTTGCTCATTATGCGCATGTGTGCAAAATTTCGTGGATGTAGCTCGTAAATTGAAGGAGGAGTAGGGTAACAAAGAGTTGAAAATTTGAGTAGTAAAGAGCTTCGCTTCGCTCAGCTCAATAAATTTATTTTGTTCAATTTTATACTATTTTTGTTTCCCAATGAAGTTTCGAATGTCTTTGAATTGTCGAAGTTCACATCTCTGATGACTTAATATTTAAAGTTTGACATCTGATCTGGGTGGGTATCTTCTATTGCATTGGAACAGGAATGAAAATAATGCTAAAGAATTTCACAATTCCGACTTGTATTTTGAGAACAGATTACTTTTTTAATATTAGTACAGATATTGTGTAGTAAATGTAAGTTGCTTATTAATTTTATATAAAAAATATTTTTTTTCGATATTAATATTAAGATGAGATTAGCATTCTCTAAAAACTATTAATATATTGAAAGAAGCGATGAGCTGTCTCTATACCCTATTTATTTTCTAAATATAGCACAAGACAGTTCTTAGGTTTTTCGACAAAACATTGACTTGCCGAAAACAAAGCCAGTGTAATCAACTCTTTCCTGTTACACATATAAAAAAAAAAAAACTATTATATAAAAGCCTAATCCGTGGCAATTACTCTTTCATTAATTAATTAATTTATTTATTTTTAAATTAATGTACGTGTAGTGTTTACGACAAGTTATATTCTTATTAATGTTGTACGTCAACATAAACACTTCAGATTACAATATGAACCTTATAACGAAAAGAGCCCAGTTGATTCGTTATTAAACATTTTATTTATTTGTTTGAGTTTGTTTGTTTGTTCGTTTGTTTATTTATTTATTTATTTATTTATGTATTTATGTATTTATTTCTTTATTAATTAATTAATTAATTTATTTATTTATTTATTTATTTATTTTTTAGTAATTTATTTGTTTATTTAGTTATTTATTTATTTATGCATCAGAAACTTTTACAACACTTTATAAAGGAATAATTTTGTACATTGGATAACTAAACTCTATTTTACTACATCAGTATTCAGCAGAGCGGGAAAGCGTTAACTGTTCAGTGTCATGACACGTTGCGCGTGTGACGTCATAAATGTCACCATCCAGCCTCCTTTGCAGATGAAGTAGCCATTATTTCGCTTCACTGGCCTTTTAAATTGTGCGTGAAACAGACAAGAGACAACAGGCCCTCCTCTCAAACCTCCGCTCGTCTCTTCACCGAGTACTCCTCATCAAATACCTTCTACACCCAAGTGTTCTAACTTCATTAGAAGTCAGTAGGAGAATATTCAGTTAATTTTATACAAAATATATAAAGTCATAAAAACCTGGACTTAATTGCTTTTGCATGTTAATTAATAGCAGACTATTATGTAAATGAGAATAAAAACAGCCCCTTTAATAATACAGAGGCACAGTTCTTGTACCTACTGAGGGATTAGTAGCTACTGGTTAACCATGCTACCAAACCATAGCGGCCTTGTCAATAAAACTGTTTTACGGATATAACACGCGTTTATTATTACATTTTTTAATTTAATTCGACGTTTCGAATGCTTTGAAGCATACCTTTGTCACCGCGAACGCGAAAACGCGAAAATGTCTTACCGTGGACACGTTTGCGTAAAAAAGTTTTATTGAAATGTGTAGAATTCGTGTATATCTTAGAAAACATTACATAACGGCCTTAAGTAATCAAACTTTAAGAATTTATATCAAGCATTAACACGAAATGAACAAACTTCCACCTAATAATAAATAATATTGATCGACTTTCTTGAAATATCGATAAATTTGTTGAGAATAGTGATGGACAGTATTTTAATACAACAAACATAGACTTACTCTACTCGGCTTAAAATAATAACACTTATATACTCAAACGCTCAGAAAATGTTAAATTAAACACATAAAAAATATGCAAAAAAAAAAAACTATATTTATGTACTAACGGATGTTATGTGTCCGAACATTTAGACCATAGTATTACCTAGGAATGAGAACTACGCTGTCAGGATATTTTAAGATTATAACAAATTGTAAATCTCTCTTATTTTGAATTAAAAAAATACAAGCTCGCTTAGCTTCGGTTACCGGCTCGTCTCAAGACTGAGGCATATAACTTTCCGACCCTATACGGAAGGTTTGACTATCGAAAAATATTATTATTAACATATTATCAATAAAACATTTTCATTATATTTCATTTAATTAAATGGTGTAACTTATGTGTTAATTAATTGAAAAATCTATATCATCGTTATTCCAACACTTTTTTGGAGATATGGTTTAAGTTTGATAAAACTAAAGAAACGACAATTTCAATTTAATTTACTAAAGATTAGAATATTTTGGAAATAATGCAGAAAAAAATTACTTTTATGAAATTTTAAAAAATATACGAGAAGTTACGAAACTCTTATTTAATATGATCAATTAAATATTTTCTTAATGTTTATGAACATTATTGTATAATATTATCATAAACATTAAAATTTAATTTTATGAACTATAAAAGAAATCTCAGAAATAATCGTAAAGATTTTTGAATAACTTTTTGTTTTCATACTTTTACTTTCATCTTATTTGTGTTTATATTTATTTTTCTGTTAACATCTATGTTGTTATTACGTCTATTGAAAATATATTATAATTAAGGGTATATTGTAGGGTGCTGTAATATAAATATATAGACACAATGATTTTTTCCAAATTGACCTTTTTAATGTTAAAATTGAAGACCAAATTTCTTCTTCGTAGTTTTGTATTATTATTTCTTTTTGTTTAATTAGTTTTTACTTTATAAAAAAAAATTCTACTAATTATTAGAAATGTATTTTTTTCAGTAAATTTCATCTTAATTATTAATATTTTTAAACATTTTAAACATGTATCAATTTTGTTTTGTTATAAATTTTAACAGCCTTTGAATATCTTTTGTTGTCTAACGATAGTTCTGTGTTTTTATCAATATTTAAAGTATTATTCCTGTGTATGTGTTTTATATAACTGTTTGTCTCCCTAATAAATAAATAAATTACTTAATTAATTAATAAAACTCATTAACATGTATTGACTTTATATTGTTATGATCTATTCATTCTTAAGCCAAATGTATCTTTTTACAGCATAACTAGAGGATGTTCATTGCATAATGTATAAACATGTAAGTGTTACGTAATTTTGGTTCAATACAAAGTTTAATCGTATTTATGAAAAAATAAAAATCATATATGAAAAACTTAAATGTTTTGAGAGAGTCTGCTCGCAGCAGACAATGCTGACGCGACGATTGTTCTACTCTTCTACTGTTCTACTGTAGGAAGCCAACAACAACACACAACAATGAGGCCTCTCTCCCGGAGGCTCCAGGGCCGGATCGCGCCGCGGCCGCGTTGTACTCATTTCAAAAGAAAGGAAGTCTTTTCAGAATACGTCTCCTTTTCATCGCAGGATTAAACGAAAGGCGGACAGGACGACTTGAGTGCCTTCGTTAGTACGAGTTCTGTAATTTTAATAGCAGGTAGTCCAGAGATATGAATTTTGACTTCATCAAATAGATTGTACTTTTATAAGGTTGGAGTAATGTTCCGTGAGATAAGATATAATAGTCGACTCATTTTAATACGCTTTTTGTATTGTTTAATAAAGAAAAGTTTATTGTGCAGGAAACAGTAGTCTTTACTGGCTTGATAAGATTCTTTCTTTTTCTTTAAAATACTTAAAATAATATTGCTTTATATACCGTTTATTATATTTTATATCAAATGACTAATTATTATATGTCAGGATATAATCGACAATTTTTATACGAACAAGAAAAAAATATGCTTTTTACAAAAGTTAAAAATAAAATTATAGTACAGTATATTATATAAAAGTGGGTGGAGCATGGTAGCACACTGTACCTTTTTTTTTTTTTTTTTTTTTTTTTTTTTCCGTTGGAAAAACCCGTTACGGGTACCCCGTCGGCCCATGGGGGTGACGGCCGGGGGGTGATGTGGGACTAAGCACACTGTACCTAATAAACAGCTTTTCTGAGGTTTACTAGGGGAAGAAACATGATCAACTAACACTTTATTAAACTTAACTAGACTTATAATAATATAAATATCCGTATTTACTAAACAAAACCAAAAGCTTTTTCATTCAAATACATTTACCCCTTACGTTCACCAATGCGTTTTCGAAAAAAATTATTAAAAAATTGTACCCATGATGGCCTTCTCATGGGTGCGTTCTTTGTAAGTTTAAAAAACTTTTGTTGTTGAATAATTGCTTTTTTTTCTCAGCATCATCATCAAATGAAAAGGCTATGTACAAATAGGAGACTTGAAGCATAATATTCCCATGATTTGCAAACGTTGCTTATAAGCCCCTTGTACTCAACAGTCCAATGTTTTTTGGCTTTATAAAGAACCAATGACTTTCATAAGAATATAAACCGATATTTTAACTGAAATCGATAATTTTCTTTTAGTATCATAATAAGCAATTATACTAGGAGCGCAAACCAGATCTCAATTTTTACGAGCTGCGCTCACAATATGTGTTAGCATATTGAGCGAAGCGAGGTGAAAATAGTACCGAAGTTGCATTTACAAAACGTCGACGCATTATGTCCTCAACTATTTCTTTTTTTAATATTTTTTTTTCTTATCATTTTAAAACTAAATTCAATAAATAATAAATAAAAATAATTCCTCAACGACATCGAACATTTGAAACAATTTTTTAATTTTTTTCAAAACCTCCATCATACTGATGTCTATCTATCTATCAGTAAGCAGAATTTGGAAATATTTGGATATACCGTTTTTGATTAATGCTTGCACAAAGGATGCAGAAACGTGTCTCATAGAGAGCTTCGCTCGATGACAAGTAATATAATTACATAATAAAAGAAATAGGTTATTTACAAAAAAAAACCCTTTGTTGCGTGCGAATTTCAATTTTAAGGTTGACGATCAAAGTCTATGGAGCGAGGGAGCGCGTTCACTAAATAGAGACGGGAGCGAATCGTCTCCTCCTGTGTCTTTGAGTTTGATAGTCTTGTGTGAGAGGAAGGAATAGCTAATCGCATGGCTGTAACTAAGACTTACCACCGCCTTATAAGACATTATTTAAATTATGAGGAAAATATATATATATATAATGAAGAAAGATATTATTTTGGGCATCCATAAGCATAGCATACGTAAGTATGTCTGTCTAGAGTTAATTAAACTTTGCTTACAATTCATTTGATCCTATTGAAGCAATAATAAAGATATTAATATTTATTTTATTTTTATCTCAGGTTAGATATTTGCCTTTAATTTAAAACCTATTAACAGAGAGGACTTAAAT
This sequence comes from Mechanitis mazaeus, assembly GCA_959347395.1. Taxonomy (NCBI): domain Eukaryota; kingdom Metazoa; phylum Arthropoda; class Insecta; order Lepidoptera; family Nymphalidae; genus Mechanitis; species Mechanitis mazaeus. The sequence goes on from OY365754.1 coordinate 13,059,581, forward strand.
TTAAAGGAGTTACAGTAAAAATAACCACAATAAAATCATTTTAATCTGTTGATTGAATCTATTGTTTTATTAAGTCATAATAGAGTTAAAAGTCATTTTAGTATCATATCACAGGAGTAAAGTGATATCGCATTGTGAAAGGGCTGTTACTGAGGAAGATATACTATTTTGTGTCATACTATGTTTTGGAAGGAAATATGCACTATACATTATAATTTGAAATAAATTATGAATATCAAACGGGAGATTAAAATAGATTTACGAAGTATGATGTCACACGTGTGAGAATGATTCATGAATAAAAGTTTAGTTTATTGTGTTCTATAAAACTATATATTATTACTATTCATCTATTGCTCAGACGCACTGACCTATCAAGCGTCGGATCTTGAGTCAGTAGACAATAGTGTCGACGCGTGTCGAGCTTTCTTGCCGCCGAAGCGTCGCGATGACGTCACAACGCTTCGACACGCTTCGACACACGTGTGACGTTTGTAGTTCGAAGCACGGAACGTTATACGATACTAATTACAAGAGTGTTATAATTTGAACAGAACTTAATAAGCCCAAGTCCGTGAATATAATAGTTTTAGATAATAAAGAGATATTAGCTGGTATATAAAATGCTGTAACAAAACACCAATATCAAAGATTCGTTTAAAAGCGCTTAAGTATTAATTTACCAAAATTATACAATGTTTTAATATAATTTTCAAAATGATAAAACAAAGAGTTCTGAAATCTCAATAGTAGATTATATCACAAGGTAGCAAAATAGTATTTTTACGGCGAAGTCGCTAATTTGAACCATGAGGGAATCAAAGGATTATAGAATAGAATCCCATATAGAATAGCATAGCGAGGGAGTCTGTCCTACAATCCTGAGCGCAGCGAAGGTTTCAAAGTATATCGCCTGAGGCAAAAATAATTTTTTTCTCTACTCATACAAACTACTTTTCACCCCCTTTTATGAGAAAATATGTATTATTTACATGAACAGAGATGTCATTCTTGCTCTTTTTTTTTAGTTTGCGCGGGTACAGCCAGTAATTCCTAGAATTTGCGTTCGATTTCTCAAATCAATTTTTCGCCTGCTAAAATGTTCCTATCGAAAAAGTGCTATTTTCTTCTTATAGAGGAACAAAACGACACTTTCCAAATAGAAGGGATGAAAAATAAATTCAAATTTAAGGTTGGTATATGTTTTTAAAAAACTTAGTAAATTTCGTTTTAGATCTTAATTCATTAATAAATCTCTTTAAGCTTGTAAAGATGCTGCACTTAGCTCCTACATGTAGTCCGCCTCCATTGTACAGTCAGCTTCAAAAGTCGATGACCATATTTAAAGTTTCAAAACAGCTATACACTGTATTACATCAATATTGCTGAACATTGAATTTTCAAAGTGCCAATATTAGTAACACCTTTACATCTATTGTCACTTAGAACAAGAACAAACTTCAAAATACGTTAAATTAAATAAAATCTGTTAGGAACATGACATATGTTTGATGAATTTGACAACTTGATGATTTAGGTAATTTAAACTCTCATGATGTTTATTAAATATTGGCGATTGTCATGTTGAGCAGTTTTGATGTGACATAATGTATAGTTATTTTTGAACTTTTAATATTGTCATCAAATTTTGAAGCTGACTGTACCTACTATAAAATATATCTTACTTTTAATTATTGAAATAGTAAACAGAATAAATAAACGACTACTTGTAGCGAATATATTTTATATTTTTAATATGAATTAAAAATATTTAAAAAATATATCCCTAAATCAAAATATTTAATATTCAAAATTGGCTTTTGAGAGAGATTTAACTGTATTGTGTTTAACTTAATAATATAATTCTGAAAAAACCAAGAATCGGTTTAGTTTCTGATAATTTAACTGAGAAGTTAAAAATAATACACAAAATATTACAACGAATATAAAAACCATTATGTCTGTAAAATATGTCATATTTTGATATAAAAAGTAAAAATAAAGGCCATTGTAATTTTCAAGTCTCGACCAATTAATTTGCATATTATTGGTATATGTACAAAAAGAGAAAATTATTGTTATTATTGATAAATACTATTTTTATTCAGAATCAATATATAATGGAAAGGAGACTTTCACTTATTGCAATTATGTGAAAGTAATAACACGTCTGGGAAAATATATAGAATATAATATATAATAACATTACAGAATGCTCATTGATTAACATATTAATTACCGATACTGTGTTAAAGGATTTATTTGAAAATGTGCTTTTATCAGTAGGTCTTATAATGTGATAAATAAAATGTAAAATATAATATGTTTAATTTGAAAATACGTCTAACTCCACAGCACCGAACAGAGTGGCGCTCGTAGTATACGGTAGTCAAGTAGAGCGTGATACTGCACTGAGCATGACACTTGACAGCGTGCACACACACACACACACACACTAACACACTAACATACACACCCTACAGCCTCAGACTAACTCTATTTTTACTGTGTCTTGCTTCCGATTTCTATTAAATTATTGTTGTTGATTTTATTATCTCATCTATAAACATTACTGCTGATAATAGATCATATAATCCCGTATGATGATTTCAACACATTTTTTCTGAACGATTGTTTGTTTATCACTCACGTGTTGTTTGTTAGACAATGCTAAGTTGTGACTGGTGAGCCGGCGCCGACGCACGACGTGACTCTAATTATAGCCGATGAAAGGTAAAACATAGCCGTCTTATACTAGGAGCGCGGACAGACCTCAATTTTGACTCGCTGTGCTTGCAAAATCTCGGCATGTTTTAGCATATTGAGCGAAGCGAGATGAAAACAGCACAAAAGTTGCATTTACAAATCGTCCACGCAGTCTATCCTTAACTATTTTTCAAGATGATATTATTACATTTTTAGTTAAATTTTTAAATTTTGAATTTTTTTATACTACCACCCAGACTAATGTCTATTAGTGTGCAAAATTTTGATATTTTAGGATATACCGTTTTAGATTGATGCTTGCAAAGGATGCAGAAAAATCTCTCTGTCCCATTTCACTAAATTGTACCTAGTTTTAAATAATAAACAGCGAGTACCTACTCGGTACAGATACTTTGATTACCTCTGAACTCTTTCTTAAATAGATTGTTCAATCGAAATATCCTTGAAACTGTAGATAAAGATAAAAATAAATACAAAGCCACGCCTTAAGAATAATGTATATTTTTTATTATTGTTGATAAATGATAACATTACCGCATTGAAATTTATATTATAAGTGTGTTATTATAAAACAGTCAGTTTCTGAACGACCTGTCAGTCAGTAGCAGTTCTTTGAAAATTAAAACTGATAATAAAAAATTTGTAATATCAGATTTGAGTTTGAATGAATATACAATATATTAATAACCCGAGAGAATGAAGGAACACGAAACACATAAACCTAGTCGTAAAGTCTACAAATTAATACTTATACATAGGTTATGTGTTGGTGTGGATTTAAAATGAAGTCATTTCTACTCTGTTTCATTTTATTATATAAGAAAATTTTTATTTTGCCGTAATGATGAAAACAATATACTTATAAAACATTGGATGAATCCAAACCAATGAATAAGCATTACATAGAATACTGAAAATTGTGCTTTTATTGCAATACCCAGTTTATGTTGTTTTCCTATAGATATAAGAGTTTCATGTAATTTAAAATATCATACATATTAACACCTGTGTTACACAACAAAGCTTGGTATAATATCTTACTATCTAGTAATATATTATACCAAGCTTTGTTAAAATATGCCAATCAGTTTTGATTGATGCGCGAACAAACAAACGGACAGCATTTACAAAATTATTGTTTACGTCTGGGACTGTCATGACATGTTTTTTACGTACGTAACTAACGTTAAGAGTTAACTTACGTTACTTTATTGTTTTCATAGGTTGCTAGTCACTATGGCACTATATAATACCAGACTTTATAAACACTCTTTTACAGTTCATTCCATCAAATTGTGGAATGACTTGCCACTTACTATTCGAAAATCGAAATCTCTAGCAATATTTAAAAAATCGGTTAAAGAATATTATCCATCTAAAGATATCTAGAACGACATATTTTATCTTATATGCACATAAATATGTATATATATGTATATCAATATTGTTTAGTTTATACCTTAATATATATTGATTATATTTTTATTTATGTACTATAATTATGTATTCGTATATAGTTATTTCTAAATAGGTTTACTTATTTATCCACCACAACACTGGTTGTCTGGAAGAAATCGCCGTTAGGCGATAAGACCTCTTTTTGTATCTCCATCACTTTCGGTTCATTATTATTTTTGTTGTTATAAATTTTTACTTGTTTTTATGTTTTTATATGTATGGTGTGCAAAAAAGAATATAAATATATGAAATACTAAAATATTCTAATAGTAGTTCCTATAACATGAAGCATGTCAACATGTTGATACATTACGTCTTCTTAAAGCACAGCGGCTGGTTCTAAGATGATGTCAGCGAGCGAGCGAGCGCGGTCATCGGCCTAACCTTCGCGCTCAACACAGATACGCTAAGTAGCTCACTGATTCATGTTGCCGAGATAAACGATGTAACGGTTACATGTCTTGGAGTTTGAAATTATATTGGTACCTGTGTTTGAACGAACGAACGAACCGATAACGACGGCAGTTCTTTTACATATTTAAACCTTATTTTTCAATTTCATATAAATGAATTTCAAGCAGATGACGGGAATGTATTACAAATCATTAAGTTCAATTTGTTATTCCTATATTTAAATAAAATGTATAAACATAGTCGAGTTAATACCAAGAAATTTACTCAACAAAGATTAAGTTTTATCGTGAATCACTTGCGGACACAATCTTGGAAGTCAGTGACGAAATACAAACGTTGTGAGTTGGGTAAAGGACGGTTCGCTTCAGGTATGCGGTAAACATCCCGCGGGCCGGCGCAGGCGGCGCTTACACACACACCGACACACACACACACAACCATCTATACAGGGTCATGTCCCGTATGATCGCCGCCATATTGGGCTCGTTTAATCTACCTCAGTGAAACTGCTTTCGCTAGTCGACACGCATCAGAACATTTTATATTACGTGTGACAAAATGAATATTAATAAGATTTATTACATAGAAAAAGCTACTTATTGTTTGATCTATTGTATGAAAATAAATTAGGAATAAACCTATTTCTTTATTATAACTAATGTAGGGTCAAGAAATGTTATTACGGCTCTTAATGTTTTGTATAAGTCTCCCTCGAATGGTTGCTGTCAGTATGGCACTAAAGGGCACGGGGACGGACGCCCCAGATTATCGTTTTGTCTGAATTACAACATAAAGAAACATCTGCTCGAAAAACTAAGACACATCTGTGTACTGTAATTAAAATCTAGTTAACATTTATAATAATTATATTTTCAATATTATATAAACAATATAACTTATAACAAAACATTGATAAGCTGAAGTAAAATAAAAATATTTATTTGGCTATAGTTAAGACATTTTTTCTCACATTTATAATAATAAGTTAAAAAAAGCTAAAATATAATTTTGAAAGGTTAGTATTACATTATTTTAATATTAAATGTGTTTCGTGTTCACAGGATGACGAGATGTGGGTGTCGTAAAACAATTTTATTTAAATTTACTCTTGACAATTTACGAAAATACTATGTTAAATGGTTTACTTTTAAATTTAGAATTATGTTCTTGTAATAAATTTTGTTATCAGTGTTTTATGATTATTATAATTATTATTACTGTCATATAACACGTTCTTTTGATTTAAACTGTGGGACTATTGTCAATCTTAATTTACTGTTTCAATACAGACCGTCGAATGGTATGTCCCGTTAACTTCAATACTCTGAATCCCCTGTACAGGGTTTGTTGCCACCCCTATTGTTGTAACTGCGACACACCCGGCTCAGTGGGAGATTACGAAATTAAACAAGATCTCAGACTATAAGGATAATACTTTCAAAATACTGGACTATAGGACAACAAGCGAACAAAATAACACATTAACTAATTACTTAACAGAATGAAATACTCTGAGGTTATTTCTGAAAGGATTCTATTTAAAATATTCAATTCCTAGAAGTTTCACGCTTCATACTAATTATTCTCTTTGAAGTGTTTATATTCTTTGTGACGTTCATAGCTTTTTATTAAACATGGTGTAGATAAAACAGTATTATTACTTCTTTGCTATTATTAATACACACATACACGACATTGGGGTCTCATGTATTACAATTGATACACTTAAGACAAGGAACCGAGCTGAGCACTCCACGAGAATTCAATTGGCTCAATGGCTGTGGTATTTACGTACAGTTATTTAATTGTTGCCAACATTTCTGAAACCCACAACCATCAGCCTTGTAATAGACCAGGACGAATCCCTCTGAATGTCTCTCTAGGATACAGTATTAGTAATAAAATCGAAATAATAATTTTAAAGGAGAAATATGTTTTCATTTTATCTGCCTTTTTATCATTTAAAAGTCAAGTATGAGTTTTAATATGAAGCATTTCAAAATTATGTAAATTGTAATTCATGTATTTAGTATAAAAGGAACTTAAATGACTAAAATTTTTTTGGTTCTTGAAAATTTTAAACAAATATTAATGCATGCTTTGGTAGTATATAAAAATGTTCAGATATGAACCAAATTTCATAAAATCAGGGATTTCATATCAAGTTCCAAAAGTTTACATCTGTCTAAGAAACCCTGTAATTAACATAACAGTTATGCCATATGGCCGCTGTAATAAAGGGGCGCGGTATTTACGGATCAATGGTGGACGCACTGCTGCGGCTGCTCGGGTTTGATTACAAGCACCCGTCAGGATTCCTCATAGCTTCAATATCCTACTATTGTTTCAGACTTACGACCTTCTGCGGTTTGAGCGGCGAAACTTACATCCGCCAAGTGTTGGATATCAATATTTATTATACTTTAAACAAAGATCAATCAAAAATCAATATTATTTAAAAAAAACATTTTAAAATTAAATAAGAAATTTGTTTTTGATGTGTCTTGTCGTTTTATTTTCCATTGCAATCTTTTGGAGTCTGATATTTCATAAATGCAACATTATATAAACAAATGTCGACTGCAGACTGACGTAGAATTTTATTTTTTCTTAATTTTTTTAAATTATTAATTAAATATATGAAGTTTATTATTCGTATAATACGAAGAACTATGTCGAGATTAGGGAGGTCTGGTCATAATCAATTTGCTAGTGAATTCTGCATATATTGCTAAATTCAACCTTCTCAGGTCAAGACTTTTAGCATTCTTGATGTATAATTTCTGTTATTTAAAATCTTTAAAATTACTTTCAATACTTTCCCTCTCTTTCGCTCTCTTGTCGATCTCTTTCCATTTGAGAGCATTATCTAATTCATTCAATCCGTTATTTTTCTGTGCCACGCTTGACTTGAAGTCTAATTTGTTTTTTTTTATGTCTGTGACTCAAACAGTCAATAATAATTTTGATGGTAATTTTATAAATAAGAGAAGTGTATCCATGAAGTGTCTTCCCGATTCCCCACCACAGACCCTTGAGCCGCGCAACAAGAGCATGACCTTTCATAAATGCAACACATGCCTATGCGTCAAGACATTAACAAATATACTTAGTTCTTTAGAATAGTCTGCTAGGTGGAAGACCTGGTTTTTCTCGTGTATAATATAAGACTTATATTATGAACACTAAATTGACTGAAATACCTACTCTTTAGAAATTACTGACACATATTTCATTTTGACTTATTTTAAAGCTGTTTTTTTTCAAATTAGGTACTAACTGACTGAGTAATAAGAAATGTATGTAATGTATGTTTATAAGACGGCGACAGGTTGTTTAATTATTAATGATTAGACTATAAATAAGTATATCTAGACCGATTATTGTGATAAGCAGTTACTTTTACTTATAATGTTACAGTTATATTGTTATGTTTGCTGAAAAACTATCTTGTACCCTACTGTTTAATACTTTTATGTTATTATTAGCTTATTATGGAACTTGGAAATAAATGTATTATTATTATTATTATTATTATTATTATTATTATTATTATTATTATTATTATTATTATTATCAAAGTTTTAGAAATAATCTCGAATAATTACTAGCAGATTAATCTTAAAAAGATCATGGACACAAATATTGTATTGAGTCTGTAGTCACGTGTAAATCTAACTGTTGTTTTTTGGAAAGTTAACTTTAATAAGTAAATATCAGTACATACTTTATTATATTCATTAATTTAGTTTTTATATTGTTGACGTAAAATACATACATTCATTACTTACTTTTAAATATAATCTTCATTGAAATATTTTCTTTGTGTTTTAATTCTTACTATTAAACGTTAGTATATGTTTATATTAAAAAAATTGTGAAACATTCTTTTGATTTTTTTTTGCAATAAAAATATTAAATATGTTTTAGTAAGTTTCTGTTTCCGCCAAAGCTGAGAGCAACGCCGAATGTAAGATGTCAGTTTCGACTAAGAAATCTGTTTTGGTTTAAAACAAAAATCAGTTTTTTGGACTTATTAAAGTAGAGATATAATTATAAAATATATATACCTATATCTTGCGCCACTATACAGATTAATAGTACGATTTGACACCAGTAACAAGTTGACCTCTGCTAATAGACACAGGCACGAATGCAGATTACGCTGACGACACCTCGCCCTGTGGCGTCGACTCTTACAAAGCGAACCCACTATTTGTCATATACAATACTTTGAGTTAATTCTTCTTACGAAGATCTGTTACCAGCTTTAAAATGAAATAGTTTGTTCTATAATGGTTGCTAATATTATATATTTCTAGAATTTCAATACATAACGATATGTACCTATTAGAATATATATATGATTTTGTATTATTATTGTTTTTTTTTACTGTTTATATCTCTTTTTGCGGTGCAACTGTTTTATCAGTTTAATTCACTCGTCTAACCTTTAACATATATCATTTGGATTTTCCAGTCTTTCCGTGAATAACTAAGTTATGAAAATTCTTTATAAAATTTTTAAAAAGCCTATAACTATTTTTATTTAAAATATATTCTATTCATAGATTCGATTACAATCGAAATTTCTCAAGTGATAAGGAATTGTAAGTGAAGTTATGAAATACGACACGCTGTATAAGTTGCTATCGCTGATAAATGGAGGAAGTGTGACATTCGTCGAGTCTTACCTAGACATTTTCATCATCATTTTCAGAACAATAACATCAATGATGTTGATTAAAAGTAATAATAATGTTTTAATAAACATTCGTTTATTGTTCGAGACAGATAAGCACACGTTATTTTTTAATATATTTAGTAATTATTATCACTCATCAACTAGTGTCTTCCTTACTCGAACAAAGTAAAAGGATAGCGTAATTATATCTACTTGAAATTAATGTCTAACCAGTGTGTATTCTGGATGTGACGTATTTTTAACTTGAGGTCAAAACTTACTAGTTACTTTTAAGATATTATTATATCACAGTTTTGAGCTTTTGAAATACTTTTAAGGTTCAAGAAAAACTAAAACTACCTCGTGGCTAAAGTTCTTGGAAATACGACAACGCTTTAAAATTTAATTTTTAGGTCTTTGTGTGTACAAGAGTATAATAAATGTAGATAAGTAAGACGAACGACAAAAGCATCTTTAAATTTATGACAGTTTTAAGTCACAAAAGCAATTCAACTTTTCTGTATTGTTAATAACTTAAAGGAAGATACAGTATGACTTTACTTAGTACTTGAAAATAACAATAATATAATAATGTGTGAGTGTAGACTCATGTCAGCACTCAGCCTCTCACCTGAATGAATCCAGAGTTACAATCTCTTTAAGTATCCGTTCACAAAGTTTACACAACCTTCGCTCTCGGGATCGTTTAGAAAGCACAGGCGGCTGCCGGCAGGGTCGTCCGGCACTCAACACAGAACCGGCTAGGACCGCCCTCAAACCACTTTTAAACAATGATCTCCTTATTTGTTTGCACTAAGCACCGAACAGTTTCAGAACACTAATAACTAAATAAGTTTTTCACAAATGATCTTTAACAACACGCGGCGTGCAGCGCGTGTAACTGTTGAGGTGTGCGGGTGTGAGGGGCGCTCGACGCAGCACGTGAGTCGTGTTACTCGAGCGATCACTGACTGGACTGCACCGCTCACAGGCCAAAGCGGCCGCGGCTGGGGGGGACGGGAGCGTAAGGCGCGGGGGGCGGGGAGGGGACCTGCCACACAGCTTGCCCTATAAACTTGCTTTTTGCCTGCTCTCATATCGTGAGTAGGCTGGATCCTCGTGCAGTTTTGTGAAAGGCAAATTGCATTGTAGCTTTGTAATAGCTTAACATGAGACAACTGGCATCAACTACAACCACAATTCAAAATCCAATTGATGTACAAAAAAACTAAGAAGTCGAAATAAGGATTTCAAAATATATCCTCACATAATTTTATTATTTATTAAATTTATAGTAAGATTAGAATAATTTCTGTCAATGGCTTGGAAGTAGGAGATGGGTGTAGTTTCGTGGGCGGTCGTTGAATGGACATGTAAAGTTGCTACAAAATAAATAATACGCACTGCAGCTCTGAATGGCGCCGGGCTGCAGCCTGCGGGGAGCAGGTGGGTGCGTGCGAGTGGGTGCTCGCTGGATTAATAAACGGAAATTACGAAACGATACGCAAATAGCTTCGTAAGTTTCTTAAGTTTCCTTAAGTTAGTTTACTATTTAAAAAATAGTAATAAATATTTTAAGATCATCTCATCTACTACGAAATAGCTACTAATCTTCAAACTGTTGTTTAGATTTTTTGAATCTCATTACACTCGATTTTTAAATAAAAAACTAAAAACTAAATAAATTATAATCTGTTCCTATATTTGGCAGACATGCTGCCACTAATATATTTACTAATACACATTTAAAATTTATAAAACCCTTTTTGTTGCGTCGTTGAGAAGAAGTGCGCTTCTTGTATCTAACATATAATTATAATTATTATTAAGTTGGAATTTAAAAAAATCTAGACTAATACTATTTCTAATCAAATGCAATTTAAGAGCGCATACGAGTGTGTGTATACAAACGAGGGTAAAACTTTCTGTACAGTAGAGTACAGGTATAGTAACGGCACAGGCCAGTCGGCTGCAGCGAGTCGGGAGCTCGGTTCACTGCTTCGTTTCGACCCAATGCACTTAATTCCAGGACCTGACAACTATCGGAACAATAGACGCCAGTTAGTTACAATTGGATTGACGGAAGTTTTGACATTATAAAGAAGGACTTGCGTGATCGTTATTGTGATTGTTTTACTCGAAATTAAATTTTATCATCTACGAACGTGTATCTGAGTCTTTCAAAAATAGCCATTTCAAAACAAAGTTGTATGAAATTTTTTCTCTAAGATTTACACGAGTACTACACTTTTCAATAAAACTATTTTACGGATTTAACTCGCGTTTATTTTTGCATTTTTAAATTTAACCCGACGTTTCAAATGCTTTACAGCAAACGTGTTCGCGGTAAGACGAGATGATGATGGTGTCTGTCATTCAGTCAGTTTATTTGTCACCTACCTCCAACGGTCCCTGAAATGTTTTCTGCAAAGCATTCGAAACGTCTTAAATTTAAAAATGTAATAATAAACGCGATTTATATCCGTAAAATAGTTTTATTGAAAAGTTGCATCAAGTTTTAATAATACTTGACACATTTGTGTCATTCCTTATTCGTCCAGGTCTTGATGTAAAATGATATTGAACAAATAGAAATCAATTGTCAGCAGCGAGTAGAGCCATGGCGTCCAAGTGGCGCACGTTATCTGAAACTGACTGATTCATGATTAATATTAATAACGGCTGGTGACACACGGTCGCCGTCCTCACACGACTGATTACTTACAATGAACGTTTGCTATTTATAAGATATACATAATGTTCTGTTATCGTAAACGTCCTCGTTCATTGCTGATTTCTTACGAATAACGTATATATAGCTTTATTTTTATCAATAATCATTTTATTGTATGTGTTGCTATCATTTTACAGGTTTCGAGGTAATGATAATCGATAAAATAATGTTAGTTTCACTAATTCTAATTACATATTTTGTAAATTTTACCTTATGACAGGCAACTAAAATATTTTGAGTAATAACAGTCAAAACGAGTTCGTTATTATTTTTATTCATCCTATTAATTAAACAATTCATCTCCATATCTAATTGACGATGTCGTAGCACAGTGACAAATATGTTAAGCGTAAAACGTGCTGGACGATTGTTTCAAAATATTAAATTCTCAATATTATCATTATTTGGGTACACTATTTAATATTGCTGGAAGGCGCAACTTAAGTCTCCCAGCGAGTCTGAAAGCCCTGAAGATCTCCTAATTATAGATATAAGCTGACTTTTTTGAAATATAATGTAGACATTTTCATCCGACCTTTATCTCAGTCGAGGCGGGCAGGAGGACTTTATTTATTGCCTTAACCAACCCTTACTTTACACGAAATTGAGTTCTTTTTGTAGACTTTTTTCTCTATTTTAGATAATAAGATCTATCTAAGAAGAAGTCCGCATAGAAATGAATTAAATAATATAATTTAGTATTCATAATCTCTACATTACAGTCTATAGCTTGGAAAAGTACATCTTATATTTATTTTTTTCCGAAATATAATTAACCAAAAAATTCTCGTTAAGTAATAGTTAAAATAAACTTTACGGCTTCGTTTATAAATAAACAAAGTTTTATGTGAGTTAACAAAACTAAATTTTAATAGAATCAGAATCGTGCGCGTAAAGTTGACTCTTATGTAACTCTAGATTTCCTTCTCGTTCAAATTATTTTGTATTTAATGACTGTTCAAAAAACCCGAAGAGGCCAATAAGTTGGATATGAACAGCGATTATTGTGTATAATAAGCAGACATAGAGAGGTAAAACGGAGAGAAAAAGAGAGTGATATAGGAGTGCAGGGCAGATCAGCAAGAAAGAAATATCGTTGAGTGACTTCCATTGAACTGCAACACGAAATTGGAAAACTTTTAATTAAAAATAGCAATCTATATAAATAACAATTAAGTATAACAATTTTTAATTAAATCTGTTAATAATAGTTTTATTTCAAATGAAATTCGTGGAAATCTAATAAAATACAACAATTAAGAACTTTACAATACATTGTGTGATTCTGAAACTAGTTTGTGATATAATTACCGAAATTAATTTGTAGTTTAAACATGACTCATAGGACATGCGCGTTTAAAAATGAAGTAGGTAATTTGAAGACCATATGTCTTTATATAGTAGTCGGCAATTAGTTTGAGCCATAGATATAGAACATCACGTACATTGTGCTATACAATTACGTAAATTTACATTCATTTGTGTATTACGTGTTTTATCAAGTGATACAAAAACAATTCATATTTTAAATTAATTCCAGAGATTATATATTATTTCTGTTTTCTATTTAATATGTATTTAACATTATAAATAATACAATTTGTTTAAATTTGTTCCTTAATTTCACGTAACTATAGTATCAGACACACACATAGACAGTTCCATATAGAGAATGATATTATAAGTTACATTTTTAAATGTAATCATAAAACAATACATCACACCACTCGCTCTGCCAAGTTTTAAATATTTTTCCCACTTCTGCGTCAACTGACACTAAGTAAGCATTACTTGTACGAGTGTACTTGTACGAGTAATGTACACGTGAGTGACTTACACTTAAATGACATTTGGAATTGTATTAAATTTCTTCGCGTTTGTTCGCGATGGCTCTCTTTATGGATTTTCAGTAGTCTGTAAGTAAAACATGGAATTAGAATAAGCACATTTCAATAAAACTATTTTAGGATATAACTCGCGTTTATTATTACATTTTAAATTTAACCCGACGTTTTGATGCTTTGCAGGAAACGTGTTCGCGGTAAGACGAGATGATGGTGTCTGACACCATTGACAGTGTCTGACACTATTGTCATGACACCAAATAGTTTTATTGAAATGTGTAGTACTCGTGTAAATCTTAGAAAACATTAGAATAAGCACCTTGAGCCAAATAAAAGGCAATGCAATGAGTGTGTAGGAAACCTGAGTTGAGATTATTGTACGATTATTAATTTGCTCATAAACATTTTTACACGTTACCAATTCCAATGCAATTCTATTATTCATTGTTCAGGTAATATTATATTTGGCTCTATTTCATTTCCAGAAACGTATGAAAAATATGTTCGTATGCATTGTTTTTTTTGAAGAGCATATGTACGAAGAGGAATCGAGTACAGGTGGACGACTAAATAAATTGGACAGATGGCTGGCGCGGCTAAAACCAATGCGAGGCTTTTCTCACGGCTTAACGTTTCAGCAGCCCGTATTATTAGCCTTTGCGACGTATGGCATGCGAGTTCGCATTTATTTATGATTCGGGGTTTACAATTGACGTGGCGTGATCCACACGCTATTGCTTCTTTTAATGATCTTATTGATCGAACCTTTAAAAACATTGTAACTTGTCATTTAAAATATTTATTTATTTATTTATTTAATTCTTCATAGCACATAATATAGAATAATGCACAAAAGGCGGGCTTAATGCTACAAAAACATTTTCTACCAGCCAACTTTACGACATAAAAATAAAATAAAAATAACATAATATAAATTAAAACAAAAATATCTATTAAAGAAATCTAAACATAAATAATATATAAAATAATACATAACATTAAGTAATATATATATATAATATTTTGACATTTCCAAGTTGTAAGTTCAGTTTCTGATAATTAACAGAGAAACCTTTCCATATAAAAACGCTTTATGATTTGGGATCGTATTTTTAAATAATTACTTAATGGACATTACAATGTTTGTTTTTTATAAAAGTTCACGAATATCTTTTGTTCCCTGTAATGGATACACCTAAACTTTGATCGAAGCGATTGATCTTTGAACGTTTTAAAAAAGGCCGTTATGAAACGAATACTGCTGTATTTCGTTATTCTCATGAGGCCTGAGTGACGAATAGGTGACTCAGTATTCAAAGGTTCTCGTACATGCTTTATCTATATAGACGATATATGACAAAGAAATCCAAGAATACTTTGTTCGTTTAAGGAAAATGTCATCAAACTGCTTTTATGTTTCCCATTATCGTGATCTCTTTGAACGAACAGAAATTGTTATTTGTATTACATTAATCTAATCGAATGAAAAGGTTTTAAGGAACTAGCCTTTTGTGAAATTATATTCATTTTAGTTTCATAATCAATTTATATAAAATAATAGTAGTATTGATAATTCAATTTCAATTAAAAATCCATTAATCCTATTAATTCTCTAAGAGTTTCCTGTTATTGTATGAACTGTTAACTCGACAGCGTCGCGTGAAGCCTCAAGTGCAGAGCTAATATCCTCAGTTCGCTTTCATACAGGAACTGTGCGGTTAGTCCACTATTGTTGTGTTTAATTAAAAATGTCTTAGTCTGATCGCCTTTTAATGGAGTGACGGTTTGTTTTGCTATTATCTCTCGACCATTGTCTGTCATTAAATAAATTACTTGTATTTCGTATAAGGGTTAATTCGTTATAGAAAGGCTATTTTTGGTTGTACTTTTAGAATCGATGATTGAAGGTGACAAATATAACAAATATATTTATTTGATACAAATCGGGGCCACTGACCCGTCTTTATCACGTAATTATCTAGCTGTTATCGCTCACCGCGGCTCACGGGTGCTACTATCAATGGACAAAGAAGCAAAGTAGTCCAGTCGCCGCCGCCACCGAGTCCACCGCCGAGCACACAATAAACACCGCACCCAATTTATAGTGTTATCACAATTAAGGCAGTGCCCGATTAACTTGAACCTCGAATATTTCTGGTTTCTATTACATTTTAACATTATAAATGTCACAAAATATTAATTTGCTCATGATTTCAGAGCACAAAGACGTTTTCTCTGTGAATGAAATTAAAGGTGCTCGGACATTAATTTGTTTATTCATTCACTTGGATGTCTAACAGCGATCTCGAATAATACAATTATATGACAAAATATATTACATTTTATACTATTCGAAAAATTTAATGTTAAATTCATTACAATTATGTAAATGACTATTTAATTTAATGTATAATGATAGAATGTTTTGTCGCTTCGTGATCTAGAGCTGTTTGAAATTAATGTTTTAAAATTTAAATTCTAATTAATATTAAAATATCAAAGTTTAATATTATTTTTTATTTCTCTTGTAAATTATAAACGATAAATAAATAAATATCACCTATCAAAATCTTGAGTGAACCCCAAAATTACTTTTAAAAAAAATAAAAATGATAGACCTATAATTTATTTACTTAATATCCAAGTCCTATCTTATTAAATAAATAGTAAATACAGGTAAAGATAAAATGAACGACGTGATAACCTACATCCTCGAATGTATTTGATTAATTTGAAGAATATGTAATTTAATAAAATAAATTCGAAATTATTCATATTATTATTAATATTTGAATGTTCTTCTATATTCAAGCGATCTTGTCAATATCAATGAACACAATAAAGGATCAGAATACCCGTTCCATGTATGTGAGTACTGAGCGTGTAATTATAGCGTTGTTTGGACTCTACCTTCTCGAACCGCCCCGGAGCTAGAGCAGTTACGACAGTATCGATAGAGTTGATTATAAACTCTACAACTAGACGATGGTTATTAGAGCTTTCAATCATATACTCGCAAATTTCTTATAATAAAAGAATTTGGCTAATGATACTATTAGCTTATTTCAATATAGGATTTAAAGCTAAATATGAGACCAAAAAAATTGTGTATAAGTAATAGTTTGTTTGCAGTTTTTTTTCTTGACACACCATTTCTATTTTAAAAGTAAAAATAATAAAGCATTGAAGAGTTTCGCTCCAACCCGCTTAAACCGCTATCCAGTTGGTATCGAGACAAATTTCCCCACTATGTGCAACTAGCACATTCCACATATTTCCCCACTATGTGCAACTAGCACATTCCACATATTTCCCCACTATGTGCAACTAGCACATAGTGTGGAAATTTGTCTCGTCTGTTCAACTTTAAGACCGGATGCCCTCGCAGTATTTGGCATGTGCTCGCAGTAGCCGCATACAACAGCTTAAACTCCAGCAATAAAATTAGAGCAAAGTACGACTCGTGTCAGTCGCGGCTACGCTCGTTGATCACAAAATCCTAAAGAACTTACCCGATTTGGTCCACGTAGTACGATCAAAGCTTTATGTTTGACGTACATTGATCATTTTCAAACACCCTTATGTAATACCTCTTAAGACGCGGTGCGATGGACACGGTACTGTCAAATGAACATCTTGTATTTAATGATAATGTGTTACTAAAAAGGTAGGTTTAGATTCTGCTGAGTCAAGGCTTACGAATGGTAAAAGTAAATTGATTTTGGACACATGTGATATCTTTCTACGTGACTGTATTTTTAATCGAGATATTTTTGTATTTAATATAATAACTTTTATATTATAACTTATTTTAATTGACTTATCGTTGGAAGAGTTAATTATTTTATTTATGGTTTGT
The DNA here is from genome assembly GCA_959347395.1 of Mechanitis mazaeus. Taxonomy (NCBI): domain Eukaryota; kingdom Metazoa; phylum Arthropoda; class Insecta; order Lepidoptera; family Nymphalidae; genus Mechanitis; species Mechanitis mazaeus. The sequence goes on from OY365754.1 coordinate 13,077,301, forward strand.
TAGAATACGCATCTACGTAGATTTTTTAGGCTATCTTTTTACATTTTATTTTTAACATATGCCCAATTAACAATTTTACAGAACATTAAAGAAGAGGGATAAAACCGATTCATCATCATTATAAATTATTCATATTTTCTTGGTAAAAATTGTAGCTAAAAAGAAGTTTTCTTCTTTTTAAATACGCATTCCCCGACGCATTTCAGTAGATTTTGGATAGTTTTCTCGTCACCGATGCTTCATAAAGCGTATCATTGGCAAGTTGCCGCTTCACAGCTGTGCCTTGCTTCGAAACTATCGATTTTCATAATAATTAGATAATATAATTCATATTTTAAATTGTCTATAAATAAGCCTTATAAATGTGATTATAGCTTTAAAAATACTTAATTTTTGTATCTGAAATGTTCTTCCATCAAACACTGTTGTTTCAAAATTGATATTTTTTTAAGATTTACAAGTGATTTAAGACAAATATGAAATGAGTCATATATTGCTACATATAACGTGCTAAAAAACTAGTAAGAAATTAGTAAGTTTTTAATATATAAATAATATTAAGAATGTTATTTCTAATCGAAAATTGTGGGCTTTCATTTTAAGTTGAATCTTACATCGGCTACGATGGATTAAGGTCGCAGAACAGGAATATAGAACAGCAGCGCCAAAAATGTTTTCTTTAAAATGACAATAAAGTAACAAAATAAAAATTTAATTCGCTTAATGCATTTGTGAAAAAAATATATAAGAGTCCAAAAAATATTTTCATCGACAACCAAAACTTTGTTCAGGTCAGTGCACAAGATTTGTTGACAAATAACAACCGACCAGCATGGCAAATAGGCTAGTATATAGTACGCTATGTACAATATACATGTGCAGAACTAGAACGGATGTGTGCAATTAGGCTAGATTTGTAACGGAGGGCGCTCGCGTGACCGGCGTCGGCGTGCAGTCTCGCCGGCCTTATGTAACCCCCGAGAAAACGTAAAAGGTTAATTGTTATTTAATGTAATAAAACCAATAGAACTGAATATGTTTCTACCTCATCAGCAAGTTCGGGCATTCGAACTTTCCAACGTGAAATTATAACGATAGCAACTTGCCTCGTCATGTTGCATGAATTGTTGCAACCTACATATTTATGTTAGACGAAAAATCGGCAATTATTAATTGATACGTCTTAATTAAAAAATCTATAGAAAAGAAAATAATTATTATATTTTAAATTTTATTACGAATCATAAAGGAGTGCGGACATGTGGCGTTGATGTCCTCGCCGACGTAATTATAGATGTTTCGTGAAGCGCAAGCAAGGGTGATCAAAAATAACTTCCAAGCGTGTCGAAAGAAAAAGGACATCACTCGTTTGAACGAACTGTTTATTTATTGTTTTTGTTTCCAATCAGGAATGTAGCAGGAACTGATCTTGTTTCTATATATATATATATATATATATATATATAAATATATAACTACTGAAAGTTATCTTTAACAAAAATTATTCTTTAAAAAATATTTATTCGGGTGTACTCCCAATATTTTAATTTCTTTCACACTTTGTTATTCGAGGACTTCTAAGGGGGGATTTGTTACATTCCTATTCTCTTCGATCGCCCTCTTCTTGTTCAATGGTCCATGCAAAAGTACATAAACAGAACGAGAAGTTTTGAGTATCTTCATTTAACTCGTTACATGCATTGCATCACTCCACACTACATGACCATATAATGAAAAACGATTACTTCTCTAGTATCGGTGTTCATTTTAAAGTACCTCTTACATCCGGAACTCTATACCCGCAAACTAAGGAACCGTTGGAAGTAGATGACTAATTAACTGACTTACTGACAGACACTTACATCTCGTGTACCCGTGAACACGACTGCTGCAAAGCATTAGAAACCTCGGGTTAAAATTAAAATGTAACCAAATTATACGCGAGTTTTAATCCGTAAAAAATATTTTTATTTCAAATGTGTACTCGTGAAAAACTAAGAAAATACCTCTTACATATTCATTTCTCATTTTATCTATTCTGTTGCATCATTACAAATCAGTTGCATTTCAAAAGTGTGAACTTGCTTTTCATCTATTCTTTGGACAGCATTATGATCTTCAAAAACCGCCGATCTCCTTACCGTTTTAAAAAATTTCCTCTTCTATGCTTGGTAATTCTATGTTTTACAGTACGACCTATTTCGCCGATTTAGACAAAAAATCGCTAAATTAATTATTAGTTTTTATTCTACTGGATTTTCGAGCAACATAATATAATTTTTGAGAGTTATGCAGTCTGCTCTGTTCCTTTAAACCATTCAAACCTCAAAAGGAATACACCAGGGTATCTCACGATATGTCCGATGTCAAAGTGTATATTGTCGACAGCAAAATGCAAGATGCTTAAATCTTTACTGAAATACTAAAACATGGTGTTATTGTACGTCTTTCGAGACTGATTGTACATAGCATGGAGCTGCAAATACCTAACTAAAAAAAATATTTATAGTAATATGGTATAATATGAAATTTTGTGTTCAAAATAAAATTATTAATAAGTCATGCTTACCAGCTTACAAGTCAGCTTACAAATTCTTATAGTCGTAAAAATCTATACATATAAAAGAATAAACATAGTGTTTATATATATTCAAGATATAAAAAACAAAGTCTAAGGTGTAACATGTTACATACTCTGATCTGCTTGTGTGTCAATTCATTCAAAAAAACTACTAAATGCTTATTGACTTCATAGTTATGTTCTTGTTGCTCCTAATTTACCTACTCAATAATAGTTTTTACATCGGAAGAATGAAATCTATCTAATATTCACGGTAAAGCATGTATCATAGCTAAATCTTAACTGTTCTAAGGCAAGGTGAATCATGATTTAACTTTACATATTCGAACAATTACTGAATACAATTCATTTTGTATATTAAATACTTGACAGATTACAACGTTTATATGACATTGATCTAAATGACCGATTAATGACTTTTTTTTATAAATCGGTAAAAAAAGATATTAGTGGATTGAGGGAACACATATAAAAATAAATTAATTATCATACCAATAATTATTTTCTGTAATATTAAAAATAATTACAGCGTTATTCTAAAAATGCCACGAATACTTATTCCGCGTGTGAAGAGCATATAAAATTACTTCACCCAAAGGCAACAGTTGTCGAGAAATTATTAGAAAGAACACATAAATATCCTGGAAATATAATAACTCAACAAGTGGACTGGTTTGTTATCCGTTATGATGGTTAATGTGTAATGAAAGCAACGAGTAGCGCAAACGATCCCTCGTTAATTGGATAAGTTAACTGATCTAGTTGCGTTTGTATGCGCCAGTCAAGTGCGGGGTCAGCAAGCGGCCGCGTCATCGAGGGGCGTGCCTCATAGCTCTTGACGAACATTGTTAGTATTATTATATTACAAAATACCATTAGTATATTTGAAATAAAACTATTTTTTTTCGGATTAAAACTCGCGTATAATATGTTTACATTTTAATTTTAACGTTTCGAATGCTTTGCAGCAATCGTGTTCACGGGTAGACGAGATGTAAGTGTCCGTAAAAAATAGTTTTATTTCAAATAGGTACTCGTGAAAATTTAAGAAAATACGACCATTAATATGTTTTAATTTCCGTTCAAGGATGTAGATTATTTAAACAAAGACACAAATTGTTGCTAACATTGAATTTTGACTTCTAATTGCAACAAAGTTGATCAGTAATCCAAATGAAGTGCCCTGCACTTGGGACACTAGAGGGATGAAAATGCTAATGGACTCATTGCCATCGATCACCTATCCAGTTACAGACCTAGTTCAAAGTAGCAACGAAATTGATTGATGTATGGTGGCGCAACCGGCCACGGGCGGGAAGGGATTTGCGGCTTTTAGATACATAGCGGATATTGGAGTGAACTGTGTAACTATAATTTGCCTCGTATTAGACACAAATATTTTAAGTGCAATCATAATCTAAGTCTATAGTAAATTCTCTTAAAAATAATCTTTTTAGATAAATTTGAAGTCCTTGTGTTTGTAATACTTTTCATGTACGAGGACAGGGCCAGCAGAAAGCAAAAACTTAAAAAAAATTTTTTTTTTGTTCCGGTATAAGACTAAAATATAACAATAATAAAAAAATGTTATACCATTCGCTTTTCGAAAATTCATTGATAATACAATTAGGGCTTTAAATTTTAATGTAGACTATATTTGTGTAAAACAAAAAACTTAAAAAATATATATTTTTGTTCCGTCGTAAGACCAAAATACAACAATAATAAAAAAAAATGTTACTCGCTTTTCGAAAATTCATGGATAATGCAATTATGGCTTTATTCTCTAATTATTGTTAACGCTGTGCATCTATTTTTCCTAATTTTATTATGTGTTTTAGTGTAACATTGGAAACAGTTTTTGGTCAAGTGTTTTAATGTTAGCTGTTTTATGTATTAATATTATACCGTTCGTTTCCAAAATAAAAATAAATAAATAAATGTTAATGTAGACTATATTTGTGTATTCAGAGGTTATCAGTAAGGAGCCGCTCGGAGCCAAACCACTCTGAACTCAGGTTGAAAAGTTCTGATTTACAGGAATTTCCTCTTTTATAGAATTTGTAAGAAAGTATTACATCACGCTATACAGATGGCTTAAATGTTAACAGCTGTAGAGAGTGTGCTCTCTGTTTTTAAATTTATTTTTTGCTTACATGTGCTACTTTGTATTACCAATGTGTATCGTTGAGTAGTACCTTTTATAAGATGTTTAAATTGAATTTAATACAAATTAAAATAAATGATAATCTGAGAGATAGATATTCTTGGCTTTTTGATGCCATAGATGTTCTTCTATCACGAAGGTCGATAATGAGTAGGTACTTATGCAACTTAATTAAATGTAAAATTTTAGAATTGTTTATAGAAAATTTTTAGATTTTTATTCCTCTATTTACTGTAAAAGTTAGAAAAATTTGTTTAAGGATTTTAAAGAAATGTAATAGATAATATTTTTTTAGATTTTTACTAGCACACATTTGATATGAAACTATTTTGTACGGGTTAAACTCGCGTATAATTTTAGTTAATTTTTAAGTGTCTGTGACACTGCATCTCGTCTAACAGTGAACACGATTGCTGCTAAGCATGCGAAACGTCGAGTTAAATTTAAAATGTAACCAAAATTATACGCGAGTTTAATCCGTAAAAAATAGTTTCATTTCAAATGTAATAGATGTCGCCTTAGTCGACAAATACGATTATTTATAAAAATCTAAATTCGTCCACTTATTTTAAAAACTAGATACATACATACATTCAATAGTAATTAAAAAATATTTATATCTCAGGATGTGTAAAGAAAAGCGAATCTCTTATATATTTGCAAGAGCACTATATGTACCGAGTGCAATAGAATGTTTGTGTAAAATGTTGCTTAATTACTACATTTGGGTCACGGTTCCCAAACAGAATGGTCTCTGCTAGAATTCGATTTAATTTATAAATATACATTCCACCCCATATGCTTTTAATCTTTAAAAAGCTCGTGTTGCGCAAATTCCTGCATCTTTAATTGATACTTCGCTGCCATTAAATGCACTCAATTTCCAACTTTTTATATTTATTTTGGTAGTCTTGTAATATTATGGAATATACAAAACAATATTTATGGTTAAATATAATTCATGGTTTTATTTTTTCATTGTGATGTAAATGTTGTTAAGGACAAACAATTTATGATTTAAAAAAAATCAACTGTTAAATACTTTGCTTATCCAAATATAACATAGTATTTTCTTAGATTTTCACGAGTACACATTAAAAATAAAACTATTTTTTACGAATTAAAACTCGACGAGATGTAAGTGTCTTACATCTCGTCAACCCGTGAACACTATTGCTGCAAAGCATTCGAAACGTCGGGTTAAAATTAAAATGCAACCAAATTATACGCGAGTTTTAATCCGTAAGAAAGAGTTTTATTCAAAATATAACACTTTTACTGCAATGCGTCTTTATTGTTCTTTGTATTTACGAGCCCTCATTCAGGTTGTACCGTTATAAGACACAAAGTAATACTGATTACGCAATGTGTCTAAGTGTAATGGTCAACAGTGTGTGTACTCCCTAGCGCTAATCATCGAGGGTCGTCAACCTCGTGGGCGTACTTGATATAACATTAGTTGACTAAACTGAAAAGCAGCTGTTCTTTAGGTGTTTAAGAGGATTGATAGGTTGAGACTAAAGTGTTTACAATTTTAATATTTCATTAATTTTCGAAAAGATATAGTGTAAAATACTTCATTTATATTTATTAACGTTAATATTATTAACTATAATTACGTTATTTAAAGGTGTTATTTATTTTTTATTATCAATAGTTTTGAAAAATATTATGAGCTAATTACTCTTATACGAAACATTTTAATAGTAATGAGATATTTAAATTTCGTTTATTACTACTACAATAGCTACTAGAACTAATAAACTAATTTATCTATCTAAAATAATATCTAATGTAAAACATAATCGCAAACTAAGATGCGTTCAAACCCTATTTGTAATTAACATAATTAATCTTCTAAGCCTCAACTCCGGAGCGCGCGAGTGCGAGGAGACGAGTTACAGCGACCTCGAGTTACAACGGGCCCAGTAAGCCGATTTTGTAATTAAATTACTTACAAAGAACTTAGTAAATCTAATGAATTACATGTGTGCGAGAAAAATATTTTATTATTGAGTCATCGTATGTCCAGAGGCAGTACAAATTGCCGAAAGTTGGTTTCAAAGGCGCATTCGCATGTTTGTCTTCCGAACAATCGATAAAATGAAAACGATACCAGTTCTAAAAATGTTACTGTGAAATATTGAACGAATATAAAATTTATTGCACTTGGAATGAAAAATTGTAGTTTTCTAGACATTAAAAATTCGTGCACTACATATGAAGGGGAGACTGGGACTTGATGTAACTGGGGTAACTAGTAATAACTGGTTTTGTCTGTGAATATATAACCTTTTTAATTAAAACTCTTGTCAACTTTAGACTTACAACACCAGTGGTCGCAAAAACTTGGTCAATATTACAGCAAGTGTCGTATTGAAAAGATGTCTCCATTTTCTGTGGTTTAGATACGTTACATAAAAGAATACTTGTTTAATTTTTTTTTGATGCTACATCAAATTCTATTATAGTATTATTCTATATTATTATATTCTATTATTAGATGGGGAACATATTTATCTATGTAAATGTGACTTCATTGGCTATATGCTTATATGTTATGAGAATTTATAAAAAAATTATAATAAATATACGTTGTACTGAAATTTAGACAAGTTTTAATTTGTTACAACTCTCCTATTTCAACGACTAACGTCAGAAGACCTTTACGACCTTTTTCTAAACCTCCTCATAAACTATTGACTGACGAACGAGATAAAGAAGCATTGGAGAGAGAATATGATTAAAAAATAAACAAAAAACCAAAACAAGATAAAAAACGAAAGGCAATAAACAAGTCAAGCGCCAAACAAAATAATATATTGAACGAAAAGGTCAAAACCGACATCAAAATTTTATATAACTCCATAGAAAGATATATTCCTATCAACATTACAAGTCAAACATTGATTGTGAAACGTTTAGAGTTTGAAATTAAATTGTTTTTTCTTAAAATTACCATAATCTAAATTACCTGTTACATCTAGCCCCTAATAAGGGGTAAGTTGTGACAAGTTTAATTTTTCAAGTAGAAGCGAATTTTAGATCAAATAAGAAAATAATTTAATGTATTTGATATTTGGATTGAACTTAAATACTTATGCATACGTAAAGAATACATAAAGAATAACTACAATATAGACTATTGTAGAAATGTAAGGATATTCATAAAATGTAACAACAAACCCCAGTCTCCCCATAGGAGACATTGTATAGTCCTGAATAAATTTTCATCTGTATATCTAGCTGTACAAAAACATAATTGCTTTTGATGTTATACTCATAATAATTAACGTAATTATAATCGAAATAATTAAACACTGTTAGTAATATTGGATCTTTGTTTTAAAATAAAACTATTTTTTACGGAATTAAACTCGCGTATAATTTGGTTACATTTTAATTTTAACCTGACGTTTCGAATGCTTAGCAACAATCGTGTTCACGGGTAGACGAGATGTAAGTGTCGACAGACACTCTTAATCCGTAAAACATAGTTTCATTTCCAATGTGAAAATCTAAGAACCTATCTTTATTTTATTTTATTATTATTTAACGAGATTTCAGTAAACATGAAACTGGCTCTGGTCGGTTAGTATTCAAAGCTGGTCGGCTATCTGCAAGGCCGCATGTGTCATGAACATGCGAGCGGCGGATGAGTAGCTCTTCTATCGTATCTTATTCCACCCGCATCTAAACCTCATCAGATATACATAGGTAGAAATTTAATTACGTTTGAGATGTACAAGCAGCCATTAGTCAATGATTAATTCTTTACTTTATTATTATATTATAATGACATAGTCTCTAGATAGACTTAGTTGAATATCTATACAAGTGAAGTATTTTTTAATAAATATATTATTTCTTTAGACGTTTTATTTATCTCATATTACATTTTAGAAAATCTTGATACGCGTGCCGTGGTCTTGTGACCTGTTTCAATTTGACATTAGTTTAAAAAACGAAAAGCTGAACGAGAATTATTTAACTTTTTTACATCATCTAGATAATCATTACATCTAAAAATAAAATTATGTTTTACGGATTAAAACTCGCGAATAATTTGGTTACATTTTTATTTTAACCCGACGTTTCAAATGCTTTACAACAATCGTGTTCACGGGTAGACGAGATGTCAGTGTCAGCATCCGAACGATGGTGTTTAATAATATGACTAAGTAATCTTTTACTTGCCTGGCGGAGTGTCCTATTGCAATGTTTGATATCCTTCTTAGGTGAAAATTTAACGAATACCGGATCATGATACCGGCATCTTTTTAAGAAGTTCAGAGATGTTCATTACATAGTATTTCAAACAGCCTAGCACTCTAAGCGATGTCAGGACCGAGATCCGATGTAGATCTGTTAAGAGCGGCACGTGGGATGCGCGAACTGCACTGCGCGTGCGCAGCTTTCACGTGCCGTCAATGACAATTGTGTGCAAATATAAGTACAATAACAATGATAGAAACGACTCTAATATAGAAACAGTTCTTGATACGTGAATGACATAAACTATGTATGTATATCTTATATATTATTTATATATCATTATAATATTAAAATTATTTCTAACATATAAATAAATATTTGTATTATATTTATAAAAAACATACATATGTATATTATATTATATATGTTAAAGAAGAGCACAAATCACAAGCGCTAAGATTGAAAATTAATAAGCAAGTTCTTTATTATTTTTTGATGAATTTTCTTCTTTTTATATTTATTAATAGTTTAATCAACAGAAGTCAAGTCTGAGAGCTGTCGTACAAGAACTTCGTGAGATCTGTTAGAATTAAAATTTCTTTTTTTATTTATAAACAAAGGTTAAAAGACCGGATCTTTTTCCACTTTGAAGCCGCTTGAAATATTTAGAGCGTTCCGTACAATCCTCATATGGATTGGTCTCATTTGAATATTGAAATGAAAACCAAGAGGTTTAAAGGGAAAATATTGGCTATGAATATATGAGAGCCTAACGATCTCAATGTGCTTTCTCTTTTATTATATAAATTCCATTTTAATAATTTTTTTATATATTTTATTAAAATTAAAATTTGAAAAGACTTTTAAGAAACAGATTATTCTATAACAATAAACAAGTTATTGCTGCGTTTTATGTACATAGGGTAAATAATCAAAATTTATTAATTTCAGGTCAGTTGCTCCGGTTATGACATAGATTTTTTGTTTGTAGGTGAACTTTCGTGATCTTTGATTACTATTAAATATAATTTCTGGTTATATTCCCGTTATTACTATCGGAATTTGCCCAACTAGTTTCCAACCCATTCGGGGTCCTTCTTCAAGAGCTCTGAGCATGAGGAAATCGCGGTCTCAACTGCTAGTAAAAACGTGAGTACAGCCGAATAATTTTATTTAATAATAATAAATACTAGATATTTTTTTTGTAAAGTTTGGTATCAGACTACAAATTTCACAACTATTAAGCTGTCTCGGTCAAAAAAAAATTACTTTTTACTGCATACAATTCTATCACTTCATAAATATGATTGTTGTTGTATTTTTGTGTTATGAAATAAAATAAATGAAGTAGTGAATGGGAAAACATAAAATTTGATAAGGTTTAATTGTATACTAATGTTACATTTCTATTTAATCGGAGCGGCTAAGCCAGGGCCCGAGAGACGAAAAGTGTTTAATCTTTGAGTAGAAAGGCTCGTTAGTGACGTCATCGCTTCACTGGAACATGCGACTATTAGAGCCTTAGAAGTGTTTATTACTTTACCCTTCATTTATATATACAATAACCGTTGGGCTTCGCTCAGCTTATACCATTTCAAAACAGCCATTATTTACAACGAACAGGATTTTAAAATAAAATGTTACGCTTAAAGCGTAACATTTTATATACAAAGCTTTAAGGTCATTTTTATTTCTAATGGTTACATAACTAAAATATCTAAATTCGTCCATTTTGGTTTGTGATAAAAAATCCTCTAATTTTATATCTCTACCTTCAATTACGCATTTCCATGAAAATATTGCCCTCCGATATTTTTTGAATGATTGATGATACTAGCAAAATACCATATAATTATTATTAGTTGGACGATATAATTAATAAAATATTTTCTTTGTATTGTTTAAAATATAGTAACATTGTATACCTCAATGTTATCCATAAAAAAGCGTTTTATTAAATAATGCTAAGGCTCCGGTCGACCATAAACACGTTTGTTGTGTAGAAGATTCTCAGAGATGCTTGGAATTCTAAAACTAGCACTTGGTAATATCTCATTAAATTTAGTTTTTAAACAATAAATGATATAAAATATTAATATTTTCTATACTTATTCATAATTATGTATATTTATACGAAGTCCTTGTTATATTCTAATCTTATAAATAACGATGTAATGACAAAATAATTTACTCAAGACTATTTATGAAGACGAAAATATATCTTTGTGTAGTAGAAAATACAATAGAAATAAAAATGCATGAATTATTGTTTTAAAAAGAAATTCCTTAAACTAATTCCTTTGGTATGTACCAAATTACTACAATACATAAGCAAAAGTGCACATTTAATATTTTTATACATAATAAAATAATAAGTTTTGATTGCAAGGCTTTAAAAACAAAAATTGAAAACTATATCTGAGGGGTTATTATATATATATATATATATATATATATAAATACGAATAATAATATGTAACCAAATTATACGCGAGTTTCAATCCGTAAAAATAGTTTTATTTCAAGAATAAATTAATTATTTTATAAATAATATAACCACATTCTAAGACGTATTACGGGAAGTAGAACACGTACCTGCAAATTATTCAGTATGAGCAGCGCAAGGACGCGGCAGAAATCAATGTAAAGAGAAAATAGCGCGAGGGTCACGGGCGTTTTAACGAGACTCGCGGGTAGTACGGCTGTATCTCACGTCTATTCGCTACGTTTATATGATGTCATATTGCCGCATAATCTACCTAATTCGTTTCCGCATACAACCCTACGCCTTGCCGAGCCTTTAAATAACAGACAATAAAAAGAAGTTTATTGAAAAGAGCGAAGTTAATTCGTTATTCATTAGATAATTTCTGTCGTTGTGGGAAAATTAGCAGGTAATCAGACGCTGCTGGAATCCTTATCGGTCTGTCGGCTCTTTCCCCCGGGTTTAATGTGGCTCTAGACCCGGTTAATACAGGCGACCTAATTTAATATATGTATATCTTTCAACGATTACAGGTAGGAAATAGTACGGCGGGGGTGTAAATGGGGTCGTAAACGATAAGTGTCTTGTAGTGGAATGGGACTGTAATATGAAAAGCCATTCTTTAACATTGTATTTAAAATGCTTATAGATATTATAGTTCTTTAATTTGACTCTTAAAATGAAAAAGCATTAAATAATAGAAAAATCCCAAAAGTTACTCAAAATACGCCACTTGATATTTGGTCACTAAACAAAGGTCTGACACTGAAATGCTTCTGATAGATCGCAGGCTGCTCTATGTGACATTCATAATGTCGGCAGGGGCGGTGACGTCACGCGCTGAAGCCGCCGGCCAAAGCGGTCGACAAACAATCTGCACGCACGCTCGCTCGGTTTGTTTGATGCTCCAATGAAATAAACACGTACTGGCAAGAAATAAACTGCACACAACAATTGAATAATTTATTTAAAAAAAAAGATAATAATTGAGCTACTCCTTAGCAGGCGTAGAAAAGTCATATTATTTTTAAGTTCTAATTCAGGGTAACGACTATATATATATATATATATATATATATATATATATATATATATATATATATATATAAAAAATTCTTAATGGATGTTTTTACAATATACTTGATATTAATAGATATATGGCTGTACTCATGTTAAATTTATTGGAAATTGCTCAATTAGCTTCGAACTCGTTCGGTGATCTTATTTGATACAGGCATGGCGGGGTCGCGGCGTGAACGTTGTTCGAAACCGTTCGAGAAAATTCTAATAAATTTATCGTAAGTACCCAGATATCTACATATAATTTTTAAATTTTTACGATTTTTAAATAAATGCATTTTTATTTTTATGTAACAGTTGACTTGTGTATTTTTATTGGGCTAGCTATTGCTTCTGCTTCTCTCCAAATCCTTGATGACTCCAATAAAAAAATATAAAACATCTATCATAACTTAAATTTATTAAAATCCATCAGTAATTTGTTGTATCGATATTATTTTGGTTTCATTTTGCCTCATCACTCATTTATTATATGTATACATAAAAGAAATTTAGAAGTGTATCCGTAAGACTATTTACTTATATACTCTTATATAATATGAACTTAAATTAATCACATGCTGACAAGTTGTTCGTTTATGAGACTATATATCAAGCATTTCTTTCAGTCATCATTAAATATATTGCCAGGTTCTAATGATACGTATCAGTAGAGACACGTGACTATACAATATATTCTTACAGTTTTACTTCTTCTCACATCTATACGCTATTTTATTGTTAGGTATTTAACCTTAAATTTTAATATTAAATTGTCTATATTCATATTTTCTTAGATTTTCACGAGTACACATTTGAAATAAAAATATTTTTTACGTATTAAAACTCGCGCGTTACATTTTAATTTTAACCCGAAGCTTCGTTTTGTCTATATTCATGTTTAATTATGTTAAGCCTATTCGGATTTTAAAATAAATATAAAATATAAAAATTATGGTCCCAAACAGGCGTGCCACTTGTGATCTTTTGGAAACCGCCCCGTATAAAATCATCTAATTTCTGAGAAAATGTATTTACGAAAGTCAATTTATACGTTGTTAGAATCGAGATTATATTGATAACGACATTACTGCGACGAACTAGAATACCCTAAATGTCAATTAAAAAATTCTCACTTTGCACAGATTGGATTTGAAATTTAAATTTTGATATTTAATATTATTAAGCCAAGAAATATCATCTTTAATAAATTTAAATTCAATTTGTGTTATTACAAAAAACAATTACGTTAACAATTTAATACAAAATAAATAAAAGTAATCATTTTTATGTAATATTTTATTCAAATCTATTCTGATATATTTTTGGTCTATGGCAAAAATATATTATAATTAAAAAAAATTTACCGTTACAGCTGTCCTCGAAAGTCAAGTCCTCGAAATGCAGAAGATGTCAAAAAACTTCATACCGTCCATAAGAACTCAATACATTTTCTTTAAAAGTAATTTTTTTAAAGAATTAGTATTATATTATATATATAATATAAATCATACGGTTTTACTACTGGTTTCATGTGCTCATACTTAAAAAGACAATGATATTATCTTCTAAACAATTCAATTACCGAAATGACTGCAGATTCAAACTCAAAGCTACAAATTTTATGGGTCTTTAAACTTGGGTGCTTGTCTTAATGTCCCTCTCGGGTAGCGCGTGTCTGTAAGCCGAGAGCACACTGTACGATCTTCAGCGAATACTCATTCGCTGTACCTCACTATAGGACCATACAAGTGCGGTAGTGGCAGTGTGCACTCTGCCTGCGGTGTCTGAGATTATAGCTATTATTCACTCGCACTTCGTACTGGATGTGTTTATGTGTTTAAGTCCTCGTTTGTTAAAGATTTAACTTCTTGTACAAACAAAATCTTATAATGTAAATGACAAAATAATATAATATCTTTAATACAATTTGATTCTGTTACGAAGGCTGGATTCCTATTCCAAGGTTTTTTTATTAATTGGAATGGGTTTTCCTGAAATTTGGAAATCCAAGTCATGTGACTCCATATTATGTTAAGGTTAAAATACTCTTAAATATATTATACGAACATCCCTCCAGAGAGCATTATCCGAGAGATGTCGGTTTTATGTAAAAGAATCGGATGTTATTTAATTTAATACATAAGATTAAAGACTTTTCCGGGTTCCTATCCATGGAGCTATCTGTACAACCGAGTTAATAGTGAAACTAGAATATGTTTTATAACTGCATTCTGTCTATGAATTAAAAAAATACTTTGAGCCCATTTAATCAAATTTAAATTTGACTAGTATTTTTAAATTCCTGATTAAGGAAGTTATAGAAATCGCTCCGATTGTAGTTGTTTAAGTAATTACCCTCGTTTTGGTAAAAATTGTTACTTAGAGCTGAGTAGTTGTCCATCAAAATCGGTCAAGCAGTTTTTTATTTAAAAAAAACTGAAAACAGCGTATTCGTCATTTTCAAAAAAACTAAGTGGATTGGATTGGATTTGCGATTGGAGTGGTTGTAGTATAATAGAAGCGTGTTAATAATGTCAGTAAAAAGTGATCCGAATTAAAAAAAAAAATGTCCTTTTATTAGTTTTTTTTTTAGAAAATGAGAACAATATTATCAAATCAAATGAGGACATTAGCTTTAAGATTAAGAAAAATGTTATATTATTTTATTATTATTAATTTTTTTAAATTGTATTTTTGAAATGAAAACTTCTATAGCGACATTGGGCAGGAGTAAAAGTTATAGATTCGCTTCACGTCACGCAATACAAATAATCAAACCTCTCTGTCAGTCGCTGTAACTACACTACTAGTTACGCATTTGGATTGTTTTTCAATGTGTGTGTTCATTCTAATCGACTCCATTCTATCCAATCATCAAATGAATATTAAAAAAAAATATTAAATAAAATATTATAACAATCTTTAAGGCAATTTTTACCACCTGGATGCATGGCGTTCTTCCACTGTGCAGTTTGCAAGAATTGTGTGTTTCCAGATCGATATGACATGGGTACCTTCAAAAAAGGTGTTTATTTTCATCTCCAAGGCCGGCAACGCTCTTGGAAGTCTTCAGATGTTGCAAGAGTTCGTGGGCGGCGGTGACCATATTTGATAAGTGACTTGCATGCTCGTTTGCACTCCTTTTCCATAAAAAAAGGCAAGCAGCTCAATTGAGGATTGATTGATTGATTTGGTCGATTTTTCAATAGATTCATCTTAGGCATTAGATACAAAAAACTTAGTAAAAAAAAATTTGAGCTCATTTTGGTTTAACTTTCCAACAACATGTAAGTTACTAGTTAAAATTTAATACCCGATAAAACTAGTAAATCTCTGTAGCAACAAAGTACTTTTGCGTTTATTAAGAACCTAATGTCTAATAAGCACCAAATCAGTGTGTTTGTTTATTATATTTAATTTTATTTCTTCAAGAGCATCCTATGAATTATGAGGATAATGAGTTATCTACAACTAAATAAATTGTTTGATTTGCCCGAAGCAGACACTTCATGCAAAACTATATGCTGAAACTATTATATTTGATTAAAAAAGAATAATTTCAATCCGATGCCATGATTGTGCTGATGCCCAGGGTGGGTGAAAGTATGCCAAGATGCTGTTTATGTGGGTCCATAGACGAATCTAAGAACCTCCTTGCGTTGAAGGCAGAAATCAAAGCCATCAAGAGCACTACAACTTTTTCAAAGAGAAAATTTGAAATTGCTAGCTGCTAGAGTATTAACAAGATTATAATAAACTATTATTTTTATATAATGCATCTCGATGCACCAACTTGTTTTTAGATGTAAAAAGGGTGCTTTAACTTATTTTTAAGTAAAGTGAATTTGACATCAGAGCTTATTAAAGAGACCAGAGAATTGTATAAAATGTCTAATAAGCATGTCGAGATTGTATGTATTTTCTTTGATATACATATCAGGCATTCTTAAAAGTGTTATAACATTTAAGAAATTATATGTATTGTTATATAATAGTATAGCGTGGAAAATGGTAAATGCAAAAATTTCATGCGTCCTTTATCTAATAGGAGAATCTTGTATCAAACAAACCAAAAGTTATAGTTATCACATGAGACGTAACTTTCACCGCCCTGTTGGTTCAGATGTTAACGTTATCCTACCTGGTTGCAAAGGTACTTCTGATACTGACTCCGTTGCATGATACTTCATATAATTTTCCATATCATTGGCAATTGGAACATGAATAGCAAATAACCAAAATTTATAATAAGGATGATAATTTAGGCCAAAAAAATTAAAATACAATATTAAACTAGATATTAAATCTCAAACAAATATTTAAGATCTATCCAATTATAATCCATACATACTCAAATCAGATTGTTTTTCATTGATATAAAGTGATGAATTCATAATTACGTGGTTTGGGTCTCACCGTGCGAGCTTTAATCGCTTATCTCTTATATTTTTTTTGTTTGGAACATGTACCAACAACTTGATGGGTGTTGTTAAAGGTGTTTTTTTTTACACTGAGCTACTGCACACTCCTTATACTCTTTGAAATTCATTTTTATCATAAATTTCGTTCACTTCTTTCACTATGCTTTCACAATGACATATCGGTGTTTGCCTAAGCGTGACGTCAGAGGGAACACCATGACAATTGCAAGCTTTTTTCGGGTCATTATTGAAAATATTAGAAAAATGGCTGTAAACTTCATTAAACTATATTTTATATCAGAAATAAAGAGTTATTAATAAATAGCAAGCAATAACGAATAAATGGTTTTGATTTAAAAAAATAATAACACACCTCTTGACCTATATTTCTGGATAACTAATTAACTCTAGTAACGTGAATACTTTTCGATCAGTACCAGAATGAAGTTAATTGTATAACAATACACACACACACAGATACATAAATTAATAATAAAATAATTAGTTTAAAAAGCTAGCGAGCTCATAAAACAACTGCTACTCATTAGACGTTTTCTCCGAAAGGTAAGTCATATTTTTGGACATACAATAAGTATAATCAGGTAAAAATGTCGGACGTTATTTAGCCTTGAATATTGTGAAAAATACATGACAAAATAAAATTATTCAGTAACATCTGGTTTTTTTAGACACACCTTAATAAATAACACATTTTAGGGAGTTAACGATTAAAAGTTTAGCAACACATTAAATATTTTTTAGTAGATGTATTTTAGATTTTAGTTGTATAAAAGAAAGTACTTTAGTTGTACTTTAAGACATAATATTTTCTAAGATTTACACGAGTACTACACATTTCAATAAAACTATTAAAAGGATATAACTCGCGTTTATTTTTACATTTTGTAACCTGATGTTTCGAATGCTTTGCAGCAACTTTATTTTTAAAACATCTCAGTACCTAAGTAGGTATAGTTTACAATATCAACAATAAAAAACCTCGAAAAAAAACTCATTAACCTACTGAGAAATATCTGCAAAACATGTTTTACTATTTAACTTTTACGTTAATTAAGAGCGTTCCATTGAGTAAATATTTAGAAGTCATAAAAACATCTGAAACCTCCAATGTGGTATATATTTATTAACTTAACATTTTATTTGTACTGAAAATTAAAAAAAGATAATAACTGCTTATATTTTGTATCTAATTGTGATCAACATTTAATATAAAATATCTTGTTTTTTTAAACTAAGGAAAACGTACAAATTATAAATAGAGGAGGAATTTCCAAAATCTCGTTTAATTATCTATATAATATCTGTCTCATGTACTCAAGTAAATCTATCAGATATATAAAGAATAGCTGGTAGGATTGACCGTTTTGCAGACGTACTTTGTCTGTCGGTGAGTCATTGATTCTATACTGCATTTAAGCGATATATTAGAGTTGTATCTCGCCTAATTTCTAAGATGATAATGCGGTTTTATATACAAGTACTATACTAGTAAATTATAAAGAGGACAGGTTTGTAACGAATAAGCTCGAAAAACGACTTGACCGATTTAAAACATTTTTCACCATTAGAATGTGACCCCTAAGTTGTTACTTAAGGTTTTATATCCTAGATCACATCCTAGGTTTTAATTATATAACACACAATCTCACAAAGTTTTGGAAGTTTATACATTCGGCCACTGGTCCGATTTTGGAAATTATTTTACTGTTAGAAGCTCGTGTTTTGCTGAGTGCTACTTTAAATACATATGTTCTTGCTATGAGTATATTAGACTAAACTTTTGTAATATAGGACTGATGGAGAAGGATTGATGGTAGTCCAAATGAAGTCATACAAAACAACTAGTTAATAAATAGTAAATGGAAAAACAATTACAATCCTAAGACATTTTAGATCTGTTTTATTTTGCATTAATGTTAATAAAATTACATTTCTATCGACCAGACCCGTTGCTGCGACCTTTAATCATTTTACGTAAGAAACCGACGAGTACCTACTAATATAGATTATTAACACGTTGTAGAAAAGTCATTTAGAATATATTTCAAAGCTGACACTCTGAAAGTCTCTACATGTTACGTATCAAAAGCGGCCAACACTATGTACCAATAAAAAGTATTACAATACATAAAGCGCAAAATTTAAAAATCAATGACAATTTATAATATAAATAAAAGAAAATCGAGTACCAATATTTTTGGTATTTTATTATTTATCATTTAGATACAGTATTTGTATTAAATCTTTTTATGTGAACCATATTTGTAAATCTTTACCTTATCCGGCCAAAATGGACTGTTTTTTTTTATATTACCTGTATCTACATGACTATAAACAAATTATGTCAGGTCGAATATAAGAGTTTTTTACTGAAGAAACTATAAATAAATATTGGTTTGTCTGGTTCTTTATGTAGGTTGAGGAAATTGGATTATCTTATTAGTTTTCCAGGGTATATAAAATATAACATAAATATATTAATTTCGCTAATAGATTTGTATTTATTTATTTATTTTTATTTAACACTTTTATTGTAACAATTTACAAGTACATTGAATACAATGCATGTTGTACGAGGCGACCTTATCGCTAAGCAGTGATTTCTTCCAGAAAACCTCATACAAGTAATGAAATAAAATATTAAGGAATGAAGAAGGCGGTGCAAACAAGATATACTTAAAACTGAGTAAATATATAATTGATAATTTTATACATATAATAGAACCCACTACACATAATATTTTTTTAAATAAATATATTATATTATTCCCACATACATGTAGAGTAGTACCGATATAATATATAAGCTTCTGTTAATAGAAACCATTACAGGATACAGTCGTAAAAAGTGTAAGTACCTTTTTATTGCTACCATCATATATAAAAAGCGTCCATCAAAGAAAGACGAGGTAGCGAAGTATTCCTCTAAAACATATAATAGTTTAAGAAGACATTAAATTGAGGTCTCTGGCTCCTGAAGACATTACTGGTTCTGGTTAAATTTCACTCATAAGGACTGAAAATCAGCTTATTATATATAATATTATATTTTTTATATATGTTATGTTATGTTACGTTTCTGTATTTTTTTTATTTAATCCATAAGTGACCACTGATATGGTTCAATGTGAAAAAGATATAAAAAAAACATCTGACACGCGGCAATCGAGCTTGCCGCTATGAAAAACTCCTAATCGGCAAATTAATTAACAAACAAAAGAAAAAAAAAATTAAAATAATTAAATTAATTAATTAATTAATTAATTTTTAAATTTTTAAAAATTTAAAAATTCAAATTTTTTTTCCATTTTTCGGTAACTTCGGCGGCCGATCTGACCACCTTCCCGTTGGACAATCAACATAATTTTGAAAAGTGAATCTTACATTTAGATGCTGATTCCAAATATATCTTTAGTTTTTCAAAATTCGAAAAATAAAATTCGACAGACACACAGACACACATACAGACAGACAGATCGGAAGGAAAAACTGAGTTTTTCGAATATATATAAAAAACACATATCGGACTTTGATCATTTACTATTTTCTAACCGTACCTTTTGTTACAAGTATTTTAACTTAAAAATACCGTAATATGCAGGTTCTTTATTAACTGAAATTGTTAGAGATACTATCATATATTGGTTATGTTAAAATTTATTAATTTTAACATTTTATTCAAATTTCTTCTGCTAACGAAATAGCTTTCAAACAATCTCAACTTTATTCAATTTAAGCAATTTCTTTTATAATTTATTAACATTGTAAATTACATTATAAATTATATTATCAAAAAAAAAACCTTGTTTAACCCCGTTCAATGACTGAATGAATTGCTTAAGGTCACAACCTTTTTATTATTCATATTTAGCAAATAAAAGTATTGATGCAGCGGTTTGAAAATAATTTTATTTTCTATATAAGCCTTTAATGTCACGCATTTGTAAAATAAAAAATACATGGAAAATGAACAATATTTACTATATATTGTTTGTAATATATTTAATTTTATATTATACTTCAAAATATACAGTTCTTTTGCGAGTTTTCTCAATATATATAAATTATAAACCTTACAATTATAGGTACTTCTATTGCTTTATATTCATTTTATACTCTTGAAGAATTCTTTTCTATTCTTTTGAATTTTAGCTTCTGTATCGTTTTAATTGAATACACATCTTTTTGAGTCTTATATCATTTGAAGCGAACACGTATATGTTTCTTTATATAATTAGCAGTATTATTATGAACATATAATATTTAAAATAGAAAAAATGTAGCGGCCAACGGGAAATCTGGAATAGCTGATCTCGTTAAGAGTCACTAGTAAAACTAAAATGTAAAACGAAAATAAATTATGTTTTGAGAGTATGCTTATAAAACTTACTGGACAGTAGTTTTGTATAAAAAAAATAATATCCTTCAACTAAATCTTTTTTTCTACGAATTTGTGAAGAACTAAGTTTCTTAGCCAATCCTAGCCATATGGGGTCCCAATTGCAATTAAATGGCAGCCCTGGTCTTTAATCCTTATTGCAGTTTAAAGAGGTCATGTAATATTAATGTATCCTCTATATTGGAGCTGGTATCGTGCCAAATGAGAGTATTAACTAGCACGTGCACTATCTGTCGTAATAAAACTTTATTCGACGCCGTCCAGACATTATCCAAAAGTTACTGACCGTGATGTTAAACAAACTGTAAGGATTTTTTCCTTATAAGAAATCAAAGAAAAATATTATTTTCGGAATTTGAGCCGCTTTTAAGGCTGCTCTGATTCCTAAATATTATTGTAATTATAATTTATATGAAAGGAAGATATAAATTCATGCATGTCATGCAACACACTTATTGACTATTTATTTATTTATTTTCTTTGGTAATATGTATGTAATTAGAAGTATTAAGCTAATAATACTCAGACTGTAGATCTGCGTACCCAAATTCCAGGATCAGTTTATATATAATTTAGTCTGGAGCGAGTTAGTAAGCGACAAGTCTTGTAGAGGTGAATGTTTAAAGTGATCGAAGTGCAGGCGCAGTGTTCGCGCCAGGTGCCGTCGCGTACACTTTTACTTGATTTCATATAAAGTTTTACTACTTGGAACGAGTTGAGCTATCTAAGGAACAAGTAGTTTTGAACTAGGATAAATTTTATTTTTTGTGAACAGGTTTTGCTTGGAAAAACCGGTCGGTTTGTTGGCTGAGTTTTATTGGTTTAATTTTTTGATTATATGGAATTAAATCATTGGAACTTCATATCCAATTAATTGCAATTATTCTAGTCGTTCAAAAATTGTTAACAGTTAAGAAACACCAGGCTGATTTTAGTATGTTAAGAACTCTGGTAGCTTGAGTTTTAAGTTGGGAATATCTTCACAGAAGGGATTATTTCGATAAGTATAGTATCAAAATAGGCCTTTCTGACACCGCTGATTACTGATACCGATTCAAAGAGAAAAGAGAATAAACAAAAAATAAATAAATAGTAAAGTTTTCATAGAACTGATAGACTAGAGTAGATACAACACAATTTATTGATCAAATTCACACACGACTGATGTAGTAATATTGATACGATTGATTTCTTGCTTCCAAGTATTGGTTTTTAATGTTGTGGCCATGAGGTGACTTGGTGTTATGCAAATATTTATTAAAAAAATATGCTTTTGTCAATAGTAATAAAATAAATATTATATTTACCAAGTTCTTACATTACCTTAAAAATATGGAGGAGTACGAGTTATAAATTTTTAGAAAAAATCTGATATGTTAGTAGATTTTTGTTAGAAATTTTCTAAAAAAACCTTACAGTTCCTGCTCACTTCGAAAATGTATTTTATAATTGTATCATTTAGTCCAATAAGATCAACAGGCTAGCTGTAGGATTTACCTCTCTATACTTATAAAACAGTACGACAGTGATGTTTCTTTTAAAACTAACACTAGATTCGTATAGAAGCAATATAAATTTATTTGATACACTATAAGATTCTGTATGATTGCGACATGCTCGTCCTTAATTGACTTAATTCAGTAGAATGCTGGTCGACGTTCGTGCAGTTATTTATTTGAAATAATACAATAATTTTTAGCACTTCTAGTAAAAGTGCAGTTACAAAAAATATTTAATAAATAATTTATAAAATAAAAAAAATATTATTACTTCTTATATTTTACATACTTTATATTTATTCTAGTATAATATGTATATTCCTTGGGAAATTAAATGTAATACTAAAAAGAAAAAAAAATTCATACTTATGTATATATATTTTGATTAATTAAGCATTCAGTGTTTTGAATAAAAATTTTCAAACATACGATATATTCAGGAATAGATAGTTAGTTGTTTTATGAACAATGGTTTACATAAATGTATATGTTGTAATAATAAATGTAATGATAAATTGATATCTTTCTCCCATCAAAAGTTTTTAGTAATACATCAAGTATTAAAGGCAAAAATGATATTTATTCATTGCTAAAGATGAAAAGTCGTTATAGAATTCTGGAATATAATAACATAGCGATTCATAAAAGTAAATTTTGTATTAGTAAAAATTTAGTTTTGCTTATAAACTAAACATAAAAATTAATTATGAGAAGAAAATTTGTAATTATACGTATTATAAAAAGATTTATCATTATGAGTGATTAAAATATACCTAATCAACATTTATAAACTAAACACGTATTCTGTAATCACAAAAAAATAATCAGAATATTTATTTATTTATTTATTTAAATAGTACAGAAATTTCATTACTATATAACAAAATATTACGATCTCAAGCCTGCGAAAGTTAAAAACTGTGTTGCAGTGAGAACGCCCTCATTGATATATTACAATAATTTATTTGCTTTAAGTTGGAGTACATTTAACTCCAATAATATATATTTCTCTGTTATTAAAGTACATATATTTCTGTTTTTAAACTATCGCAATTTGTACCCATTATAAACATAAAAATACCGAAGGAAAAGGGTCGTGGGCGACAACTATGCTTCACGAAGATGACGCTGAGCTAACATTAGTCAACAGTCAAAAATTCGGCCGAAACCTCTCGGAATTGAATAACGTATTTAACTTTTCATAAAAAAACCCGCTAACCGTTAATTTTTTTTTTTGCTTATAATTGATAATAATTAATTTAAGTCCAGTAATAGTAATTTGGTAGTTTCATCGACCTGAGTCACAAAATCAATCACGATGCCCTGCTCTTAATCATGATGCAGGATGATGACTATGTTGTAGGTTTCTGATCATTTCAATCAAGATAATGTTTATTAATCTAAGTAATTAAATATAAAATTTTCCCAATTTTGATTATTATTATTACTATTTCTATTATTTTGTTTGTTTTGATTTTTAAAAATGCAATAAAAAAATTATAAATTTTTGTATACTGTTGACGTGCAATGTATATTTATGAATAAATGACTATTGACTATCTCAAAAAATAGAATGAATATAAGCAAAGTAAAATTATTGCATGTATCTCGTTTTAATAGTATTTATTTGAACTAAAATTTTATACTTATAATTGTGTATTATATAAAAATGAGCTATAATTATGTCATTCATATGAATGAGCAAGTAAACAAACACTAATAAAAAAAAATTGTTTTGTGTGTTTTGTCTCTTCAGTATTTTATTATATTTATAGATTATGCTATTAAAGGTTGTCCAATTTCATTATAGAAAAATAAATTATCGTATGAAATGTACAAGAACATTCCATAAAGTCTTATTGGAATATTTGTACAAGTCTCAATTGAAGGAAAATGTATTTTTACTTCAATTACTTTGAAATCTGTTATTGATTTACAAAATACAAAACATGAAAAGTGTTCAAAATAATTATTGATGGTAATACGGGTACTTTCAGCTCTAAACTGCTAACACAATATATACTTACTATGTCAAATCCCTTTATGCTCTTTAATCTTACGTCATGTTAGTGCAAATTTATTTCTTTGTCATATACATTTCATCCATCCATATCTCTTTCAGTTGCCTCTACTCTTATGACAATTGACACTATACTTAAGACTGAGAAGTCTTGAGTAATGAGATTATATCCTTGGGTGCTACTTTTAATTCCCACATACAAACACGACAACATACCCCAACATCTTTTTACTTTGTTAATAACAGTAATATATATATATATATATATATATATATATATATATATACATATATAATAAAAATAATTTATTTATATAAAGAATAAAAATAGAAAATAATAAAAATGTTGCTCTATTTTTGTATTGTATTTGGTTTCGTCTCACCACTTTATGGTTGTTGCTTCATTAAAAGTTGTCAGTATTTCTAATGGTAGAAAAGATCGTATTGCGAGTGAGCGGCGAATAAAAGATTTTAAAGGTAGTTTTATTCTATTTAAAATAGAGCTTCACGATATTTCCAAATATTTCAAGTTAAAATATATTTTTTTTATTTTACATCTAGAGAAATTATTTGTAAGTCGATTATTTTAAATCCAAAATTAATTCAACCTTTAGCACTAAACAAAAGATTTTACGTATATTAATCTTATAATTTATTCCAAAAACCTATAAAAGCTGATAACGTGTTAATTCTCAGCAATGACCAGTTTATATTCAACATAAACGTGAGTTCTTTTATTTCATCGATGGAGGAGCGACTAATGGTAAGTGTTGACAGCTGTGATAGTGTCACCAGGTCGTGCTCGCGCTCACCAAATAGATTAGACTTTATATTAACTAATTAGTTATTTAAAAATTGTCAAAAATTTTATCTTTAAGGTAAAATTTTAATATAACATGTATTTTATACTACTGGTATAAAAAAGTAATGTTAGACATATAATGCATTTAAAAGGTTGTTTCGAGTGGTATAATAAATAAAAGAAGAAAAAGAACTTTTAAATGCCAGAGTCAACAAATAGTAATCCAATTAAACTGTTGACGAAATTGAGAAATGTGTTCACATTTTTGTGAGCGAAACATGAACCGTATAGCTGTTTTGAAGTAACTCATGTTTGTTGAAATGGTCCTCAATTTAATTTAGGAAGCTTTTATCGGTTTAATCAAGAATGGAAAGCAGAAGAAAATGTGCTAATGTGCACAACCAATATAATGTCTGGTCTAAGTTCAAGTCAAAAATTTTAACGGCATACTATGGTATAGTTACACTGTTGTAAATAATAACCAATAATTTACCAGTATTTGTCTTAAAACCATAGAGGTTACTTGTAAAAATTGTAGTTGTCTTTATTATGGGAGATGTGGATAAGAGAAGATTGTAAGGATTTAACTTATTATTTAACTAAGTATCAAATAACTTGAATATCATCTGCATATATGTGATGGAGAGAAAAGATATATTGAGTGATAAATTTTATGAACATTGCTAAAGTAATAAAGATAATAAGATACTTCAGCCAAGACTTAACACCAGGACGATAAGAAGATGTTCTTCAGGATACGCTACCATAGACAAGTTGGGAAATTTCTAAACAGGTCTATTACTGAGAGATATAAAATAATAATAATAATAACATGCTTTTTATTGTACACCAATTAAAGATAGAGAAAAAAAAGTATATTTACATTTTAAAATTACGTACAAACATAGGTGACCTTATTGCTATAAAGCGATCTCTTCCAGGCAGGAAATAAAGAAAAAAATAACAAGAACAGGGAAGGAGGTGTACATACTAATAAGCAAAAAAAAAACAATTAATATAAAACATTGAAATATTAAATAAACATACAAATAATTACAATATCAATAATAATATAAATATATGTCAAGAGTACGCAACAGATTTAGCAGAATATTACTGTTAACAGTGGTAAATAGACTACTGAAGTGTAGCTGTATCCGCTGTGAGCTTATTTGACATCACTACGTTGTTAAGATTAAAAATTGTGAAACAAATTAGACCTTTTACATGTGACATAATAAATATAAAAGATAACCAATGAATATAATAGATAGTGCAGTATCTATTAAGAATACATTCTTTGAACTATATAAAGTTAAAGGCTAATATCGACTATGCTATAACAGAACCTTTTGTTACAAGTACAGCCGACGTAAAGGCTGACAGCCTCTGAATAGGTAATGTCTACCTTGTTACGTGATATCTTGACTTTGCGAATCTGTTATATTGACTTTAAACAAATTATTTAACAAAAGGTTATTATCTATATAAATAATGATGTAAACACTTCCGAAAATAAATTAAGAATACTTTTCTTATTAATTCTTTTATTACACTTTTGTATTTTTTTATTATTTAATTTTAGTATGACGTAAAAATAACAACCATTCATTATTCATTCATACGACCATTTCCCACTTTTTTATTAAGGATAAGTGTTTATTCTTTGTTAAATAAACTGCGGTATAAGAGAATAACTTTTGTCCAATAAACGTATAAATGTATAGGAAGAAAAACAAAGACTTAAACGTAATCTTTAGATGACACCAGCAAATGTCTCGTGATGAATCTAAGCCAAGATATTTCCAGTTCATCACGCAGTAAGGTTACCACTGGATCAACAAGCCTTATTTCCCAACCAATGATGTCTTTCATTTCCAAACCTCTCAACTTTTGAAAATATTCTGATTATATAAAAAATAAAAAATAGATAATAACGTAAACAATGAGAGATTGTAAATTTTCGGATAACTAATAACTTATTGCTGACAAGAATATTCACATCGAATTTGTAGCATCTTTTTCGAGTAAAATTGATTTTTTTAAAGTATTATATATTTAATTGCAGTAATTGGTTCAGAAAGCAAAGTATGTTTAAAAACAAGACGAACTTTGAATCCCATGAGAATTATTTAAACCCAGTTTTTGTCCATATTCCATTTTCAACCATTTTACAATTCATTTTGAATTCACTTCGTGGATAAATAAATCTGCGGTCTTCACCTTGTCTTTTCTCTTCAAATAAATTATAGCAATGTAGTATAAAATCTTTTTTTCTCGAATGATATTAATGAAAAAAAAAATGTTATATAGAGTAATGATTTTAGACACAATCAACACTGACCTACTCGAACATATCATCAAGATTTTATATAATATCGATGAATTAAGATAAATATATTTTATAAAGACTGAACGATGATGCCACTTTACTTTTATTTTAGTAAAAAGTAAAATCATACCAAAAACAATAGAATGGGTACTATAATGCTCGTACGATTTAGTTCTCATCGTTATTTTAGTTTACAATACTGCTTTTACAATGTTTGTGAAGTGAACAGAGAAACCGTGCTCTGACTTGCAGTGGCAGAGTTTTGTACTTTTTTTTATCTAAACGCCAACGAAATAAAAACCATATGTAACAAATAGACTAGCATGGAAAAAAAATAAAAATAAATAAAACATAGCAGGACATGTTTACAGAAAATGTTTAAATAAGATAAACTTATTTATATAAATCAATTACAAAGTTAAATTACTTTGGAACATTAAATACATATCCAATTGATCAAATACTAAAATAGCGAAGCCTTAGATCAATAGTCTTTAATTAATGTGGACAGGAGGTCAGGTATTTAAATCTAAGTTCGCGATTTGGAATAATGGCGGTAATTTCAAAATTTAACAGTAAGATTCTATTTTAGACGTAAGCAATTTTTAATATAACAATTTTCAAGTTTAAGTACATTTACTCCATAAAATTTACAAAAGACACGTGTCGTAAATCTTTGTATGAAATACGGGATGGTTTTGATTTCTATTAAATTGAAGTTTTAAATCTATAAATCCCTTTTACTAAAATGCTTTAAGTTATAAATAGAAGTAGAAGTGACTTAAGACCATTCTAGCATTAAAGACTCTGTGAAAGCTGTAATATAGGTAATGAATTGTTGTATATACAAGATATAAAAAACTATACTTTAACTACTTTTCAGTTTTCAGTTTTATTATAAAGGCTGATTTATTAAGTACTTTCTTAGAATCACTCGTCAAATAGTCATCTCCGAAATCCTGAAAACTATGTAAGTAAAGGAGCGCAGGTCATTAGATTATACAGATATTGTAATAACAAACACAAAAAAATAATATGAATAAAGATAAATGCAAGTTATATCCGTAAAATAGTTTTATTGAAATGTGTAGTACTCGTGTTAATCTTAGAAAACATTATTTAACAGTCAATTCTCAATTCAGCAGATTAGGTGCTGATATATATAACGTCATTAGGCCGTGTTCGTTGTCATTAAAAAGATGAAATTTTACATGATACACAAATATTCACATACACTGAAAGACAGACAACAATTGTAAAAAAAAAGTTTTGGGTGGATCATATTTTTTTATTATCACCTTTCTGACTAATAAAAAAATAATAATAAACATAACTTATTTGTATATATGTTAGATTTGAGTAAGTTTAAAAAAATATACGATAATTTTAACTGCCTAAATGATACTGCAGTAAAATACGCAATAATGTCCGTAATTGTTCTGCAGATTGCAGGATAATTGATTTCTTCATACACTTAGAATCCGAGCAGCGGTTTAGGGAAATAGCGGCCGTGTCCGTATATCTTGGTGTATGTAAATGCGGCACGCCACGGCATGCAGCTATAAGGTAGCGCTTACAATAGCGTAAATTTGAGCGCGGTGCATAATATTATACAATCGTATTATTAGCAAATCGTCTATTTTGAGTTTGAACTTATCGTTCAGACAATCTTAAAATTAGTATTGCCATTGCAGTTATTTTGTTTTTATATGAGTAATATGTGTCAATGGCCCATTTTTAGTTGTTTTAAGATTATTTATTTCTATTTAATTAAACGCGAGTTCTCCGCTCCGCTTGTGTCACAGCTGGCGCTCTCTGCGGGCGCATTTTTCACACTAAGCCGCTGCAGTGGGCTCGCCCGACACCCGACACCCGACAACGCTACATTATGACGCCGAGCCGAGCACCGCTTAATGCTGCTACTCGCTTACAAACCCATTATTTTCATCAACATGTTCGTGTATTGTGTCCAAAATAAATCGTTTGATTCACTGCCCGTATTGTTCGAATGAATTGACTATTGTGGACCAAATTTAAATTACTATTATTAATTAAAATCCAGTATTAATTGTGCAATCCTATGTTAATAATAGATATAGTTTAAATAAAAATTAATTTTCGAATCACATACATATTTATATCATGGTAAATTCCGTTTCATTAAAAAGTATAAAAAAAAACGATGTCTTTTAAATCAAAAGTTACATTAAAAATATGACGAAATATATTAGTTAAAAGTAATTCAAGAACAGTCGTAGATGAATGGTAATAAATTATACATACAGTTTCAAATTTTTCCCTTCTGCTATGAGAACTAAAAATGTGAAAGAAATAAAAGATGGAACGTTGCGAACATTTAAAATGTATTTTCAGGATGGTATCATTAATTTCCCGTCTTTTAGTTCGCTGTGCCCCGAGGACATGATAGAACAAGATAAGTTATAGAGAATTATGTACAGTGCAGTTGACAACTATTTGTTAAAATAATATAAATAATAATAACAATAATAATAACTTTATTAACACACAAAAAGGATTGTTATATTACCATATACTATTTGATCATTTAATAAATATTTCTTACATACTTATTAATAGTAAAATTGTTAAATTAGCATTTACTATATTCTCACTAACCGTGGAAACGCTGATTAAGCACAGGTGAATTGTATCATGTTAAAATCCCAGAATGTAAATCTGAAACCCTTGTTTGTTTTCTGTATTCCTTTAATTATTAATTCATTATATTCATTCTTGTCTCCAACTTTGAGCAGGGATCACGTAGTTTGTAAATTAAATATAAGTATTAAATTTTAAGTTAATAAATTTGTATTTTTTTGGATCCTCCGGTTGTAACCGACGTAATAGGATACAATAGTACTCTGTAAATAATATTTACATAATAAATAAAATAAAATAATAACAAAATAAGTTCACCAAGAGACTGTATGTGTGTGTGTGTGTGTGTGTGTGTGTGTGTGTGTGTGTGTGTGTGCGTGTGTGTGTGTGTGTGTGCGTGGCGTGTGCGTGTGCGTGTTTATTATGAGACTTGCTTATATTATTTATATATAAATAATAAAGTAATATTTAATATAATATAATAACCAGCAAATATTAAAACATTATACATTATCAGTTTTAGTGCAGAGATAGATGGCGTTATATATATTTGAAAGTCATTCATATCTTAATTATCCGTTACGTAAATTTACTGCGTTCGGCCGACGTTCTATCCATCAGTCGATTGACAGTATTAGTAGATGACGAGGGCTCTGGACTTCTCCGCGCAGTTAAGCCCCAAATGAAATGGCGTTTACCTGCAAATATTATATTATTAATTAATAATGTTTAGTAGAACATGATTCTACTCAAAAGCATTCAAAAAGATTTAATTATGACATCGCAATTATGTATGTATGTATGTATTGAAAATGATGTATAACGACATTTATAATTATTGGGAAGTATATACTAAAAAAAAAAACTCTTTTTTTAATATTACAGAATTTAAGTATAATTAACGAAAAAAATACTAAAATTAAAAATTAAAAAAACAAAAAATATCAATATAAGTTGTATTTGTCCCACGCTCGCTTTGCGGAGGAAGTCCGCGCCAATCTGCTACTTCCGTGTCGCCCTCTACCAACTAGTTAGATGTTACTATATGTGACTCCACAACTTCTGACACCGTGTGTGTACAATTTACAATATATATTATAATATACAATATATATATATATATATATATATATATATATATATATATATATATATATATATATATATATATGCAGTATTATACTCCGAAATTAAATTTAAGTTTAAATGTGATTTTAGACTTAATTTATAATATCATAATCATTTTCTTAAATATAATTTTAATACTATTTACGATTTTTTATGTACCTTTATATTGCAAGGAAATAATTTATATTTTTTATTTACTCTTTATTACTTCTTAAACGCATATTTTTTTATGGATGAAATTTACGCGTCGCATAAAATTTACTACAGATAATAAATAATAATAATAATAATAATATTTTTTATTGTACATCCTCAATGAGTATTATAACATAAAAAGGAAAGAAGTGACAACAAAAGACATATATAAATGTAGAATAGGCGACCTTATCGCTTATAAGCGATATCTTCCAGGTAACCCAGTTATAGGAGTTTACAAAAATTGGCGGAAAAGGTTTACAGCTTTTAGATCATATACAGCATTTCGTTTATATAAATTATTTATTTTCACAAAAATAGTAACTAATGTAAACAGAGCAGCGTGTCTGCAGTTGTATCTATAAACTTAACGTAAACTTTGTGGTTGCGTGAAATAACATTAAAGTAAATATGCGTTTCTCTTTGATATTAAAATTTATTAGGACGAATAAATTATTATTTTAGAAAAATATTAAACATGTTTATAATATGTTAATATCATAGCAACTTACCAAGCCACAAAGAACAAGATATTTCTTTCCGTGGTTCTATAACCTACTTAATACTTTACGATGGTAAATAATTATATAAATGAAAAACAGAGAGCAATAGATTATTATAATTCAAAGAATAACTATAGCCTAATTGAAATTATTTTCGATTTTAAGCTTATAAAAAAATACATCTAAATCCTAAACAAACTAAGAGTATTCAAATATTTTAAGTGTATCTTTAGCAGGAATAAAATACTAATCCCAAATTAGACTTTTCGACATTATTCCAAATCACGAACACAGATGTGAAGACCTGACCTCCTGTCCACATTAATTAAAGACTATTGATCTACGGTTTGGCAACCTTGGTATCTGAATCAATTAGATATGTATTTAATGTTCCAATGTAATTTAACATTGTAATTGATTTATATAAATAAGTTTATCTTATTTAAACATTTTCTGTAAACATGTCTTGCTATGTTTTATTTATTTATATTTTTTTTCCATGCTAGTCTATTTGTTGCATGTGGCTTTTATTTCGTTGGCGTTTAGATAAAAAAAAGTACAAAACTCTGCCACTGCAAGTCGGAGCACGGTTTTTCTGTTCACTTCACAAACATTGTAAAAGCAGTGTTCTAAACTAAAATAACGATGAGAGTCTATTGTTTTTGGTATGATTTTATTTGATTAACATAAAAGTAATGTGGCATCATCTTTTAGTCTTTTTTAAATATATTTATCTCAATTCACCGATATTATATAAAATCCTGATGATATGTTCGAGTAGGTCAGTGTTGACTATTTCTAAAATTATTACTCTATATAATAATAATTTTTTTCAATAATTCGATGAAAAAAAATTTTAAACTATATTGCTATAACTTATTTTAAGGAGAAAAGACAAGGTGAAGAGGCAGATGAATTCGATAGCTATAACAAGTTATAAAATGTTATAAAATGTTTTAAACTGTTATAAACTGTTATCAACTGTTATAAACTGTGAGTCAGTTTAAAATAACAATTAAAAAGCTGCAACTCTAATAGTTGCATGGAAAACTTTTTTTAAACAAGGTTGATGCTGAGAAACAAACATATTGTCCAGTGTCATAACAACGCTATTATTTTTGAATATACCTTATTAATTTTAATATATCACAATTTGATTTTATTGTATTGTGAAGTACAACAAACAACAAGCAGAATTAGCTTCAATCGTATTCAACTGAATTTACATTTCAATCCGATACAATCTTGTTAGTCTACTCACTGCATTTTTATTATTTATACTTAAAATAAAAAAAGCAAAGTATAAAAGAATTCTACCTCAAAATTTAAATATGAAGATAAAAACCCTAAGATGCACCAAAAAGTTAAATTTTCTGTTCTACTTAGAGATTTAATCCAAAGAAGAACAATAAATTTATAACACACATGTATTTTTTATAGAATATATTTATTTGTATTGTCTTTAAAGGTAAACAATATATTTTACAAGTTAATTTAACATTTAAATTAATGATTTTCCTTGATTGAAACAATACTATAAACAGATCGTAATGATTCCTGTATAATGATCAGTTTTATAAAATAACAATTCATTATTTATTATTCATTTTATTTTAAATCACAAAATTATTCAAGATTTTATAGCTTAGCTTTAGCTAATAAAAATACCGACGGATATTTTGGTAATCTAAATTCATGTCTTTACGTCAAAAAACTATTTTATATGTATCTGTACCTGGAAGGGACCATATGCCATTTTTAGATATTGACAAACTAACTCGGAAATATTTCCGAGTTAGTTTGTTGAGTTCACTCGATGGAAAATTGAAAGCACTTTTTATAACGAGTTTAATTCCGCAGCTCTCAAAGCATCGGATATGACCGACTACGTGGTCGGACAATTTATTTTAGAGCACTCCGGCCGTACATCCTTGATTACCTACTCTGGTGTTATTGTTGATATTAACATTTGATGTAGAGATTTATAATTGACGGCTTTGAATAGTAAATAAATAATTTCTGGTGAAGGAAAGGAAGGAATGTAAGCAATAACATAGGCTTTTGATTTGATAAAGTGGTTTTAATCGGTTTCTTTACTTATTATTTTATTTTATTTTTCAACATATTGGTAAACATAATAGTAGAAACTCTTATTGATTTTTTCATTGTTTTGTCAAACAAAACCAATATTTAAATAATAGTTTTAATCTCTGACTAAATACCTTTTCCTAAAAGATGGTTAGTCTTATTTAGTAACAAAGTTTCACGAATTCTCAACGGATTTTATGACTTCTACTTTTTGGCTTTCTCTGGGATCACCTGGATTCAGCGGTGCCAGTTAACTGTAATATGACTACTTCAACATTGTCATTGACAACACAAGTTACCTGTCATATTATGCATAATACAAAAACATGTTGCGGATTTTTTAAATATTTCAATGAGATAAAAAGCAATCTTGCTCAATTCTAATGGTTATTCGGTTAAATTGAAGTGAAATCATCTTTCATTGCTAAGATAAAAAAAAATTGTTACCATTCCACACCATTTATTCCAAAGGCGGTTGAAATTCCACCAAAAAATATGAACAAGATGTGTTGATGCCTGAAATCTGACGTGTAAAAAGTTAGACCTAAGATAATTGGAATATTGCCCAGGTGGACGAATGGATGATAACATTAAATCATCGCAAAGGAAAAGAGCACGTCAGATGGATCAAGCCGCTATTGAGATCAATTTATCATCATTTTAATACGTTAAGGACTAACATGGAAAAAATTATTAATTATAAATTATATATATATTCTTTATTGTACACCAATAACAGTATAAATTTACAAAAAAAAAACAGAACAAAAAAAAACACAGTAAAATGGGTGGCCTTATCGCCTTCTTCTTTCGACGATTTCTTCCAGGCAACCATAAGAAAGGAAATAATTCTTTTGAAAGCAGGTGGTGCAAAGTTATAAATAAGCAATAGACATACATGCAAAATAATTGCACTCTAATACATATAAATATACATATATACTTTATACTATAAATATATATAATAAACTAAACAATATTTAAAATTACAAATTATGCATATAATATGTTAAGTAAATAAATTCTAGTAATAACTCGTCCTAACTATTTAAGGTCAGATAGTAAGACTTGACTGATTTTTTAAATATTTGTATGGATTTGGACTTGCGTAAATCTAAAGGTTATTCGTTCCATAATCTAATAGCAGAGACAGTAAAGGAGTGGTTGTAGAATTTAGAGTTATGGACGGGTAATTCTAATTACTTACAAAATATTAAAAAATATGCTTTTATTTTCAACATATATTATAAAGCTATTAAAGTCATAAGTTATATTTAACTATCCGTAAATACTTTTGAAATTTTCCCGATTAGTTTCATACTCATTCGGAGTCCTTATTCATAAGCTCGGAGCAAGACGAATTCGGCCGTGAACTTCACGCGATTTATAATTATAAGATTTAATAATAAAAATTTATTAATAAATAACTTCTAATACCTATATCAAAGAATCGTGCGATAACTTACTGGTTTTGAAAGTACGTTATTTATTATATATAGTAACTGCAAAATCGTTTTTTATTCAATCGCTTAATTGAAAACATCAATATAACTAAGTTTTATTGGATTCGAACCCAAAACAAACAAAAAATATTTTAATATTTTATATAGTTATGTTATGATTATTTTTGTAAAAGGAAAATACCGGGATTAAAAGCAAGCTTGTTGTTTATTTTGTTAATATACTAGTAGTATATATAATTTGCCCTATTTTGTAAATAAATTTTTTATTCGTTAAAAATTTTTATAGATATTACAATTTTTTGTAATACAGAATAATATTTGAACAATCCAATTTAATGTTTGAATTTGTATATAAAATATGTTTAGCTATGGGAAGGTAATTTATATTAAACAAATAAACAATATTTGATATAGTTCTGTTATTATTTACCGTAAATGGAAAATACCGGGAGCAAGATTGTTATGTAAGACAGGGTGGAGCTTCTTAATTATGCACATTAAGTCTAAGACGGGACTTGTTGTCCGTAACATTATATTTAATGAGCTATCAAAGATACTTATGAACCTCCATCGTTGTAAGAGTCTTATTATCTCAGATGCTGGAGTGCGCTCCAAGACAAGTACGATGTATTTCTAAGATGTAAATAAGGATAAGTGTATTCAAATCACTTTTACCATTTAAATTGTTACATTCGCTAATATTTTTAAATTTAAATTGACTAAAATAAAACTATAAATTACTTATTAATATAAGTGTTAAATAAATATTAACTGATTTTGAACCGTGTTAAATATTTATTTTTTTGTTTATTGAGTATTAACTTAAAAGCTATAGTTTAAAATACATTACTATTTACCTCTAATCTAGTGAAAAACTGTGGGTAACAGACATAAGTAGTTATGAAGATTTATCATTTTTATAAAAAACAACCCATTCATTTGACAATTTTTTATTTTATATTTGTTTAATATAAATCAATTATTAAATTTTTAGGTGGTAGAGCCTAGCTGTAGTCATCTGACTACAGCTCGTATTGGGCTGGCTCGTCCGGGGAAGGACCACCCTCTCACAAAAGATCGGCGTGAAGTAACCAAACTTATTTGGTTATGTTCCGTCCGGTGAGTGAGAGCTTCCGGAAGCCCAACTCCCCCCCCTCCCCTCTCCTCCGCCAAAACATGAATGCGGTTACTAAAATAAATATACCCCAGGAGGGTACCGGCTTTCATGAAGCCGGAGAATCCCTCCCCGAGCAAAATCGGGGAAACCAATCTCCGATTTTGCTCGGGCAGCCCGTCGTATCTGGGGCGGGCAAAGTATCGCATTTTGTGTTTACAGAGGGCAAACGATAAAGAAACAGAGCGGCACCCCGCTCCACTTTAAATGTGGATTTTTGCAACATCCGGGGACTTCACTCTAACCTAAACGCCGTCCACTACCAC
Organism: Mechanitis mazaeus; assembly: GCA_959347395.1. NCBI lineage: Eukaryota > Metazoa > Arthropoda > Insecta > Lepidoptera > Nymphalidae > Mechanitis > Mechanitis mazaeus. Next base: position 13,114,741 of record OY365754.1, read on the forward strand.
CTTGAGACGGCGCAGCCGGCCTTGTTGTTTTTGACGGAGACGCAGATATCTCCACCGAGCGACACAGCGTACCTTTCATACCCCGGGTATAAACTTGAACATCATTTTATACCACATGCCGGGGTATCTGTGTTCGTGAGGGAGGATATCTGCTACCGTCGCCTCCAGATTTTTGAAGGTCGGGATCTGTCTTTACTTTGGCTGCGCGTGGACATGGACGATCATGTCAGAGTCTACGCGTGCCTTTACAGGTCCCACAGTGGTAATGCAGAAACGGAGCAACTCTTGGGCCATGTTCAGGCGAAGATTGACGAACTGCTTTCACAGACTCCCTCAGCTGAAGTCATAGTCGTCGGGGACTTCAACGCGCACAATGCCGAGTGGCTAGGGTCGCGTTCCACTGACTACGCGGGGAGATCTGTGTTTAACTTTGCTCTGGCAAATGGTTTGTCCCAGTTGGTTCAGACGCACACCCGTCTACCAGACGTGGACAGCTACATGCCCTCTTTGTTGGATCTTCTGCTGACTACACATCCCGGAAAGTACCAGGTTATTGTTGAGGCCCCCCTTGGGTCCTCCGATCATTGCCTGGTACGGAGTGTAGTGCCACTTCAACGTCCGGCTCGCACAACACCTGCGACCCGTGGCGTTTGGCACTACAAGTCAGCAGATTGGGATGGAATGCGGTCTTTCTTTGCATCCTACCCATGGGGGCCGATTTGTTTCTCTTCCGATGATCCCAGTGACTGCGCTGCGGCTGTAGCTGATGTGATACTACAGGGCATGGAACTATTCGTTCCAAGCTCTGTGGTACCACTTGGTGGCAGATCGCGGCCTTGGTTTGATGCGTCTGTCAGGGCTGCAGCAGCCGGCAAACGGCAGGCGTACCGGGCTTGGGCTAAATCGATAGTCACAAGGGATCCGAACTCTAGAGTTCTGAAGAGGAAATATAATCGTGCCTCCAGATTCTTCAAACGGCAAATCGCTAGAGCAAAGTTCAAGCATGTCGTCAAAATTGGGGATCAGTTGGCAAGGTACCCACCAGGCACGCGCAAGTTCTGGGCGCTTTCTAAAGCCACTCTGGGTAACTTTTGCCAGCCGTCCCTACCGCCATTGCACACGGGGAATGATTCTCTGGCCCATACGGCAAAAGAGAAAGCCGATCTCTTGGGCACTCTTTTTGCCTCAAACTCGACTTTGAACGACCAAGGGAAAACATCGCCTACCATCCAGCGGTGTCAGAGTTCATTGCCGGAAATAATTTTCCGGCAAAAAACCATTCGTCGTTCTCTACTTTCCTTGGATGTTCATAAGTCGAGTGGGCCGGATGGTATTTCCCCATTGGTGCTACGAACGTGTGCCCCTGAGTTGACTCCAGTGCTAACGCGTTTATTTCGGCACTCCTATCTCAAAGGCGTAGTCCCGGTCTCGTGGAAGTGTGCCTTTGTCCATCCGATCCCTAAAAAAGGTGATACCTCGGATCCGGCTAACTACAGACCTATCGCCATCACCTCTCTTCTCTCCAAAATAATGGAGAATATCATAAACCGTCAGCTCCTCGCGTACCTCGAGGATCACCAGTTGATCAATGACCGGCAATATGGCTTTCGCCATGGTCGATCGGCTGGTGATCTTCTGTTATATCTCACACACCGTTGGGCTGCGGTTATTGAAAGCAAGGGAGAGGGTCTGGCAGTTGGTCTGGATATGGCGAAAGCCTTCGATCGTGTATGGCACAAGGGGCTTCTTTCGAAGCTTCCTTCCTATGGGCTTCCCGAAAGTTTATGCAAGTGGATCACCAGCTTTCTCACTGGGCGGAGCATACAGGTCGTTCTCGACGGTTTTTGCTCGGACCCCAAGCCCGTGAACGCTGGTGTACCCCAAGGCTGTGTGCTATCCCCAACCCTGTTTCTCCTGCACATCAATGATATGTTGGATATTTCCAACATACATTGTTATGCGGATGACAGCACTGGGGATGCAGTATATTCCGGCCGTGCAGGTCTCTCTCGGGAAAACGTCGACGAGTGTCGAAAGAAACTTGTGTCTTCTATAGAGACCTCCCTGGGGATGGTCTCAGAATGGGGTGAACTGAACCTCGTCCAGTTTAATCCCCAAAAGACACAGGTTTGCGCGTTTACCACCAAGAAAACCCCATTTGTCGTATCGCCACTCTTCGAGAGCACACCCCTCACCGCCTCGCCAAGTATCAGAATACTGGGACTCGACATTTCGAGCGACTGTCGGTTTCGTGGTCATTTGGAGAGCAAGGCCAAGTTGGCCTCGATGAAATTGGGTGTGATCAATAGAGCGAGGCAGTATTTCAATGCTGGCCAAAGACTTGCGCTCTATAAGGCGCAGGTCCGGCCACATATGGAGTACTGTTCTCATCTCTGGTCCGGATCACCCCAATATCAGCTTCTACCTTTTGACCGCGTACAACGGAGAGCCGTACGGATTGTCGGGGACCCTGTGCTCTGTGAACGGCTGGACTCTTTGGCACTGCGTAGAGACGTGGCTTCTTTGTGCGTCTTCTATCGCATTTACAACGGGGAGTGTTCCGAAGAGCTATTTAATCTGATGCCTGCCGCCGAATTTCATCACCGCACAGCACGTCACCGCCTTCATTACCATCCTTACCACCTGGATGCATGGCGTTCTTCTACTGTGCGGTTTGCAAGTACCTTTCTTCCACGTGTCACAAAGATGTGGAATGAGCTTCCTTCGGCGGTGTTTCCAGATCGGTACGACATGGGTACCTTCAAAAAAGGCGTTCATTCCTATCTCCAAGGCCGGCAACGCTCTTGTGAGTCTTCGGATGTTGCAAGAGTTCATGGGCGGCGGTGATCACATTTGATCAGTGACCCGCATGCTCGTTTGCCCTCCTTTTCCATAAAAAAAAAAAAAAAAAAAAAAAATTAAATTGGGTTAATTGGTTTAATTGTTCAAATATTATTCTGTATTGCAAAAATTTTAAATATTTATAAAAAAAATTACGAATAAAAAAGATATTTACATAATAGATCAAATTATAATACTAATAATATACTAACAAAATAAACAACAATCATGATTTAAATCTCGGTATTTTACTTTATAAAAATAGTTTTAACAGTATTAAAAAAAATTATTTTAAATATTAAGATATTTTTTTTTTGTTTTTGATTAGTACCATAAAGATGAATGGAAAGAACATCTTTCCTCGGTGTTGTCAGATTGATACGACATGGGTACCTTCAAAAAAAGCGTATAATCCTATAAGGCCAGCAATGCTTTTGTGATTCTTCAGATACTGCAAGAGTTCATGGGCGGAGGTGATCACATTCCACCTGTGACCCGCACAAAAAAAAATATAAATATTAAATTGTGGTTTAATAAAATGTTCAAGGAAGCTATATTGCAAAATTTGTTGGTGTACAATGAAAGCGGAATATTCATTGTCCACTGAGATGTTTATAGAACAATAGTTTAGCTAGCACGGATATTAAAAAAGTTGTCGGAGTTGAGGCGCGGCGCACAGCTAGTATATAAACAGTTCGCTTGGAAAACTTCGCAGTCCGCCCGGAATTGTAAACTTTTGATATCTGCAAGTCATAAGTGAATAGGGTTTTGAAATAAGCAACGGCATCTAAACATTATTTCCAAAGTTATTATTATTATTATTATTATTATTAAAATTACTAATTCAAATATAGTCAAAGACGTTTAACAACAATTATTAACATTTTCTTTTAAAAGTGTTTTCGAAATTTATAAAATGTTTTCTTAAAAAGTAAAATACAAATTCAAAATAAACAATAATTTAATTATCTCTGTAAATGTTGATTTATTTTAAAACACAACTTTTAAAGTTTATCAACCAGCAGTGTAGTGTATTCCTATTTTACATCAGAGAACTAAGCGGCTTTATTCCGCACAACTCATTTTTCTAATCTTGCCTGTAGTCCCGAGCATACCCTGTAACGATATTATCCGCATCCGTAGACGTGACCTTTTTTAAGTTCTCATGAGGCTAGTTTCTACACATGACTTTTTGGCAGTGCTAAATGTCTAACAACAATATTTACGCTTTTAGGGTTTGGTCGTGGTTGGTCAAAACGCCTCGCCAAGCTACGAAATCCGTGTTTCGGCGCTATGCTTGAAGTAGCTATTTTGGTAGACAGTCTCATCAACCCATGAACATAGAATTAGGACAGACACTTACATCTCGTCTACCCGTGAACACGATCGTAAAGTGTGAAGTTAATTTTCACCGCAGCTACCTTAATAAGATTTTCGAATGTAGAAAGATCATAGGCTGCTTGCCGGCGTCTATATTATGTCGTTGTCGTTATGGGAATCCCTTTACTACGGTAAAGGGATTCATATACGTATGATATAAGAGTCACGACGGAGGATAACATTGACTAATTAACTTTATTCATCTACAAAGAAAATATTTAAAATATACTTTATAAATACTTAAGACACGACTTCAACATTACTTTTTTGTGTGTTAATTACTTTGTTAGACCTATTGACTTTTTATGTTATAGTAAAAAAAAAATAGTAGGCCAGAAGACGAAGCAATGAAATTTAATAAATTCATTAGCTTAAAATTTTTTAGACAAAGCTTTTCATTATGAATATGAGATAAGATTTTCTGAAAAATGTATTATACAAAAACAACAGAACAAAACCACGAGTCTTTGGTAAGACATTTTAGAATCAGATATTAGTTGTATAAAAAAACTTAGCATTATTGAAATTTATTATTACTCATAACGAGTATTGTTTACCTACAATTAACTTTAACTTTTATTATAACAAGCTGCTTTTAAATATAGTTTTCTCACTTTAAATAAAAATGGTACAAGGGCCGACTGCGTGTAAGCGGGGTGAGCTGAGCGATAACCAACATCTAATACAGGATTAAAAAATGAAGATTGAAAAAGGTTACAATCACTATTAATTACACTTTAAAATTGACAATTTTAAAACATTTATTTTCAAATTAAGTCCAGGTTTATTGGGACGTTTAGATCTTTATACATATAAAATTTCAAAGATCTATCTCAAACCGTCTAGGAGCAGTAGTGACACACAAAATTGCTGTTTCGCCGGTAAAGACACTCAGTACAATTGTTCACTCAGCACAACAGCACACAGCACAATGCTCCACTCAGCGCAATTGTTACTTTCAGTAATATTTTTCAAAATAGGAAAATTTATAGATTTCGGTAAAGTAATTCGATAGTTTTGAATGCAGCTTGCTACTGTTCAAACTGAGTCAAGCTTTTAAATCTGTGAAATATTTTTTGTAACCTTTTTCCAATCAAGAAAAAAGAGCTATTAAAAGTTATAGAAAGTTAAATAAATTATGAATTTCATGGCCCTTTCTGAATAACTATTTAAAGCAAAATTATGTTAAAAATTTATTAGTAACGGTTAAGCTTAATGGTCAAGGTCTATTTATTGTCCACACAGATATTTACAGAACAAAATAGCTTAGCTCCCACGGATATTAGAAAAGTTGTATGAGTTGAGACCCGACGCAGTGCCACTACATAAATACTCATTCGAAAAACTTTGCAGTCCAAACAGAATTTTCAACTTTTTTCATTTTCTCAAGTCACAAATATGAAACAAATGACAGTTGAACACGATTGTTCTTAAACATGGTGTAAGGACAAGAATAATAAATAATAGTAACATAATATGTAAGGAGGTGGTTGTAAGTTATTCACGTAATCAAATTAAAAGGATTTCCGTACAACTCTTTTCTTCTTGCTAATTTAAAGAAAGATTTTGTATGTATTTAGAATAAATATATTTCAAAGTAATTTATATTAATGGCAATTGTAACTACACTATTTTCATTGCCGACATGACGGTGCATATTATGTGGATTTATATCACAAGGTTTCTCCTTTGAGTTTCAAACTATAACTAACAAAAAAGTTTAAAACAATGTCACACAAGTCAAAACCTTTCAACAAAAATTGTTGCCAGGTTTCTACGGGCTTAGTATTAATTTTTAATCGGTTTCATTAAGTACAACTCTTAAATTTCAAATATAATCAATTAATCCAAAAACTAATTACCTAAAACATGAATTACTTCATGTCTCCTTTCACAACAATTTTTCATATATTTTATATTGTTTTATTAGAAACATATTATTTGCTTGTTATATAAAGTAGTTAAATAAAACTATTGTAACCTTACTAATTTTTCACAGATCAGTAATTCTAAAATAAAATGTTTTCAGTAATTATGTAAATTTATGTTGCGGTAAGCGTACATAGTTTTTTCTTTTCTGTGGCTGTATTCTTCGTTGGGACCGTTATAGCTGACTGCTGCTGTTGAAAGGATTTAATCTTGGATCCCGAACTTTATGTTTCTAGATGGAGACCTGTAAGTATTGAACTTTTTTTATTGTCAACTTCAACTGTCAATAAAATTACGTGTAATTAAACTTGTTACAAGTAATTTGATCTATAGTTAGCTAAAGTAAATTGTAATTTATTATTGGTTTTGTTATCTTTGTCTACAATAAATATTATATGAATTACTTAAAGTTGATAAGACAATTGAACTTGCTGCGTACACTGTAGACTGTTTCCTGAATTATATCCAAAGTAGTGGTGTAGCGAAAGGTTCTATTTGTTTGTTTTTATTTTCTTAGCCATACCCTCGCATTAGCACCTCGGTATTATAAAACAATCACTTCTGTTTTATCAATCTTTGTATAACTATGAGACCAAAACTTTATGACTTTAAAAACACCAAAAACTGGATCTAAAATATTAACAAATTTGTAAATTTTTTTTGGTGCTTTAATATTTGTTTTTTTATTTATGTACCAAAAATATTATAAAAGAAAATAATAAATACTGAAAATAAAACTAAATGTACAAAGGATCAAATTAATTTTTTGGTAGAATTTATTATTATTATTTTTAAATTATAGGTTAAACCAAAATGTAATAAAAGGAAAGTATAGTCCCTTAAGGAGATGAGAATATTTAACCACGCCACTAATTTTATGATTTACATTTTTAAGTCTAAAAAATTTTAATCCAAAATAATAATATTACATAATTAAAATTGGACAAGTTCAGTACATATTATATTGTTTATTATATTTCATAACCATAATAGCTTCTGCTTTTTTGTTCATAGTACTATATTTTTATAGTATTTTTTCTGTATAAATTTAGCATCTTTTTAAAAAGTCGTATTTTTATCAAACAAAACGTCGACATATTAACTATTTTATATTTAAAATACTTTAGTTTAATCAAAATATAAATCTTATAAAGAAAAGTTCTTATTGTATATTAATGTTATAATATTTTTTGGACAAAGAAATAACCTAATAGTGCAAACACGATGCATTGTGAGCTTTCTTCTCTTCGCCTTATACAATGCTCACTCGTGCCATTATTGAAGTCTTATTATTAAAATACTTTATTTCTTAGTAACTGACGATTCCGTAAACAAAAATTTCTATAAAACCATTTTTAAGTGTCTGGCTTACATTATTACACTTAATAAAAGATATATTAATTATGTATTTTTCTACTGGCTTTTAGAGCTGGCCTACTTACGTCCGTGATTTACAGACTATTTATATTAGGAAATAAAATTACAATTATTCTTTCTCCAATTTCCTCAGTAAGCCCGCTTGAAACGTTAAAAGTACTCGTTGCCACTAAACCGTGGAGTGTATATTTCACATCGGCTACATTTTCAAGCTGTTTTATAATTATGGATTCCTTTTGCTTTATAAATAATTTAGCCGTTTTGTTTATTTACCATTTTATAAACGTATACATAGAATTTATTAATCCACATCACTTAGCCTTAGAGACTATGCTTGAGTTAATTGTAAAAAAATGTAGTATCTTAACCAAGTCGACGGTTTTTTCATTTAGAGCATTATACACTGCAGAAATTATGTTTTCTAAGATTTACACGAGTACTACACATTTCAATAAAATATTAAATCCCATGTCCGTGAACAGACTGCCAACCCATAGACACAGTTAGTGCGTTTTTTGTGCATCCTGAACTCTGTGCCCGTAAACTCAGGAACCGTCGGAGGTAAGTGACAAATAAACTGACTGACTGACAGACACCATCATCTCGTCTTACCGCGAACACGTTTGCTGCAAAGCATTGGAAACGTCGGGTTAAATTTAAAAATGTAATAATAAACGCGAGTTAAATCCGAAAAATAGTTTTATTGAAAAGTGCAGAAATTATTATTTATATAAAAAAGATGTTTTAGCATATAATACCTACGTCATTTTATATTACAAGACAGTGTGTTGTTTGAGTAAAGTCGTCTGACAACGTTATGAATATACTTCAGTTTTAATTAAAAAAATATATATAATCGTACAACTTATGTAACGAATATCACCAAACCTCACCTAAAATAATAGTGATGTGCAGAAAAATGGCTGCTGCTATAACATCGACAGAACTTTATTCCAACGTCAGTTTTTTAGGGATTCACAAAAAATTGAGTTTCTGCAGGTATTAGTTTTTCAGAAAAGTACACTATTATTCTTGAGACATTTTCAACTCTCAGTTCTAATATATATATAGCTAACTCAAAGACACAAAATAAACTCAGCCGGGTGTTTTTTTATTTAAATGTGACAGGTCAATTAAAAATTCATCCATAATTTAATCAAATTGCCTAAAATTAGATGAATGTAATAAACAATTACAATAATAGATGGATCTAATTCTACTGAGGCTATTTAAATTGTTCGTTCGTTCCAATCCCATGTAAATATATTTGTTTTTATCTATGCAGTAAGCATCAGAAAGCAGCATGTAGTCGTAACAAGGGTTTGTGATAGTACAGTAGCGCGGAGAACAGCTACTGTAAAGATAAATCAAGAGAGGGATTTACTGATTTGTGTTTTGGAATTGGTAAATGGTTATTTCTCTGCATTACACTTAAGAGGAAATATTATTTCTGTTCTGCAATACTAACAATGAGTAATGGATATTGATACAATACAAATTAATTAGATCAAGTGCAGATATAGTTTAAGTAGAAATAAAAATATTAATTGTATGAAAAGAAAAAATAAATAAAAATGAGGTTAATTCTGTTTAAAAAAGATCTGCAGTTGTTTGTATTTCGTGCAAAAATAAATGCTTAGTATACTATAAAATATAAAATGAATGGACCTCGCATATATTCGTTTATACTTTCAAAAGGAGACGATATGACTGTGTCTGTCAAAATGAAAATCCACATATATATGTAAGTTGGTTCAGTATACGTCAGTATAGTTTTTAAATTCAAGGTATAATCCAGTATAAATAAAAATAAATAAGGTATGGAATTATCTAGTCGGAGTTTGCGTTCTGAGCCTACATTTTATATATATTTTTTTTAACATTTTATTTTAGTGGGCTGTACAAAATGTGAGTGACTTTCAAACTACCTATTAATACGTAGTTTCGAATATTAGCACGTGTCTTTTAGACATGCACAAATTTGAACACTTTATTATAAAAGTATAGATAATCCTTTAGTACCTTCTGTTTTTCTTTTTGATAATCATTTAAAACAGTTATCTCTTCAGTATGTTTATACATAAAATGTAAGATATCGTGTTTATCGTTACCGATAATAAATGATGGCCTAAACTAATAAACGGTCCTAATTTCTAACATGCTAATGGAAATTAAAAATATTAACGTAATAAATTATTTTAAATATGATATTGTTATTATGAAATTGAAGCAAATTAATCATTTGAAAATATGACAATTAATCCAGTTCGTAGTTGTCTTCAGTCAAATATTTAATGCAGCGTTCTAGCACCGCAGTCATTGTCAGAAAGTGAGTCGACCTACTTACCGCCGTTCAAGCCGTATTTTGGTACAAATGAGCACGTGAATTTATATTGCAGATGAAGAGTTTTGAACTGAACTATTAGGGACAAGTCAACAAAAAAAGGGATATTTGTTATCGCAATTTCCCATTAACGAAAAACATAGTATCCAAGAAGCTACAATAATATTTGCGAAAATATGATTATCTCTCATAATTTTGGGTACAATCTCCGAGGAATAACCAGAGGTTAGGACCCTCATAATATATTTTCTGTCCTTTCGTTAATAACTAATTGAAATTGTGGTACAACCAAGGTTTTGAATGATATGTATATATAAAGAGAAATAGTTTAGTTTTAAATTATAATGTCAAAGTTTTATTTTCAGTATTTATTTAAGTAGTAATTTATAATTTATTATTTAAATTTCTGCTTTTAATTTGAACTTGTAATTTTAAATTTTTGCATTTACATAACTTTATTTTAATATTTTTTTTACTAATACTATGAGGTTTGTGCAGTGTTCGTATAAACTCAAGAGTTTTAGGACACCAAAAAACACTAAATTTTTATTAAAAAAAAAAAAAAAAAAACAAAAATATTTAACTAATATATAAATATTCGTTGCCAGTAGAAATGTTTAAAAACAATAGTATAGCTTAATTGATATTAAAAAGTAATATGTTGACACACAGATTCATTATACAAACTTTTGCTCATACAACTTAGCAGACCGCTTGGAATCGACAACTTTTTTAATTTCCTTAAGTAAAGTCTGAATAATGTAAAAAGGTCTACAATTAAATTAACAATTGAATCGTAACGGCAATGTTAATAAATGTAAATGCTTGGTACCATTAATTCATTTTATTCATTTGTCTTAATATATTCTTCTTTGACAACTCTTCTTTTTATAAAATTTACACACATTATTATAAAGAACGATAGCGACCATCATAACTAAACAAAATAGTAAAATATAGTTCTGAATTCGATATAAACAATCTTAATTTAGATGTTATTGGTAAATTTCATACAAAACTCGGCTTTGAAGAGTTTATTAAAAAAAAAATCACATATCCTACATATATAGTACAATTTATAGTACAATTTTATATGAGCCACTCAGTAAGAAAACATTATAAGTGCAATAAATGAATGTGAAAAGATAAGATTTAATTCTTTTTTTATTACTAAAATTTTAAATAAACATGCGAGTCAAAATCGGATAAGAATGAAGTCACACACAATCTCTTAAAGTATCAGAGAATGCAGAAAAATGTTTTTAGCCTTTATAAGGTACTTATTTTTGTAAGCTTCCATATCGTATCAATCTGGAAGCAGCGCTGATGAAAGTTCCTTTTAATAATTATATTAACAGAGTATATCAACATTCAAAAAAATACAACTTTGATTTATATAGTGAAACTGCTTATTTCAGATTGGAATCTTCTTCAGCAGACTTATGAAAAAAGAATAGAAAATTAGAGTAAGTATACATATACTCAATCTCACAGGGTGTACAAAAAAATACTTTGAGAATGTGACAGTTATGGAACGCCATATATACAAAGTGTATGTGTGTATACTGTAGCAGTAGCATGAAGCGGCGTAATGGATATCAGATCTAATATTTCTTTCAAATATTCCCTATAGTCCAAAGGTCTTAGGTAAGGCCCTGAAATTAAGTTATTTATAACGCACGGATCACCAACAATCAGTACGGTTTTTTACTGTAAGTGATCGAATAGTAGAGGCTGATACTAGATCTGGTTTAGAGATAGGAGCAGGACTCATACATATATGATATCTGACCTGTACTTAATACTGGGTCACTAAGCCCTGTTTCAAATATTGCCTCCCTTTATTGATCACTTCCAATTTCATCGGAGCTAACTTGGCCTGACTATGAAATTCTCAAAATGCTAATACTAAAATTCTTTCCACGAGCGGTGCTCTACGACTATAGGGGTTTATTTAAAAACAAACGTAACAAACTTGCATTGATTCTATATTAAAATGAATTTAAATCCTATTTATAATATATATAATTCAGAAACCATTATAGGAAGGTTTGAAGCTATTCAAACCTGCTTATGATTTTATCTGTTAAGACAAGTTTTTTGCAATACTCATAGCCTTTTTCCCGAGAGAGCTCTGCACAGTCAAAGTCTAATGTATATTTAGTACTGTTATCCTTATAAAGATAAATGCCGAGAATATCAAACTTATCTTTGATATGCAAAAGGGACGGTATACGCAGCCTCCTAGATCAGCACCATTCACGGTATTTTGATCCGGTCCTTTTGAATCAGTTAAATTAAAAGCTGGTAATTCTTTTGCATAAACTAGGAAAGCAAATAATCTTTGAAAAGAGTTTCTTGTTCTATACACGATCAGATTTTACAATAGCCAGACTACCATGACCTTGCTCTTACCTTTTCTTATCTTATCTTTGTCTCACTCAACAAGATGACCGAAAACTGCAGATGCAATATCGGTGAATCCGTCTCGAGATGATGATGAGCGAATACCCTACACGAAGAACCCCTATCTTATTAAAAATGTTATTAGAGGTTCGCTCGACACTCAAATTTGCAAAATGTTGTTTTATTGGGTCACTGATTCATGCCGGTTGTTTGTGCGAGTATGTTATAGCGCGTAATATGTTGAATCTAAGTCAGTAAGTAAATTTTTTAGCTTGTAATGCACATTAGTCCTTAATCCTTTCAATCAAGGCTTTAAAATCTATGATTGTAAGTATAAAGAAGTACAAGGTATTAAAAATACAAGGCCAGACTTATTAGAAATTAAATGTTGTCTGTGTTCAATAATTGTAATATAGTAGGGATATTTAACAAAATATTTATTTTTATTCTTTATGATTAACAAAAAATAGCACACGAGCATATAGTGATTATTTGAGATATTATAAGGACATTTGATGTCATAAATAAATTAAAACACTGCACGATTTACGTTATTTCAAATCATTTCAGATATTATTATTTGGAAAATTGACGTTAGCTTATAATAGAAACAAATTTAAAGTCCAAAATGTGGATGTGTAGTGTAGCATATTACTTATGAATTAGATAACGTGGCTAAAGTAGAAGCTATTATCGAACCTAATAAGGAACTCTGGTGCCAACGTTGACTCGTGCCAAAACCAAGTTAGTAACTGCCAAACCGACTATGTTACTAGGTATGGTGTCATTGCTGTTATTTTAAACTTAATATTTTATTGTCTTTGTTTATATTTACTGTTCAGTTCTAGTTTAGTTTAGGTCAATTATAGAAAGGGTTCGTAAAATTAAATGTTTTTAAAATATTTGTATAAAAAATACTTTACATTTGTTTATTCCCTCAAATTTAAAGTTTGTTACATGATTTTACTCATTTTATTAGAATAATTAGAAAACTTGACTGCAAACTAAGTAAAACTTATCAGCCACTATGTGTTGTTCTAATACAAATACATATAGCCTGGGGTTTCGTCTTAAAACAATATTAATTTTATATTTCCAGCTTAAAATAAATGTTTATTTTGAAACGTAGTTAGATAATTGCTAAGTATTTCTTATCATTCTATGTATTCACCGTGCATGTTCCGGGCCTATGACATTGCAGGGAGCAAAGTGGAAACGGCGCCTAGGACTTTTCACCCAGGCGTAGGTTTAAGGGCCCCTCTTAAAATATCATATACACACGTATATTCTGTATACGTTCCTTTCCCCATCTGTCTAAAATAAAAACTAACTTACTAATGCCGCTTGAAGCTCCTAGAAATGAGCTGATGACAGTTCTAGAGATCCAAAATCATTAAATAGGATATAAACAGATTTCGCTGTTATTTCTCTCGCTTTCACTTCCAAAAATAGAACACAAATTGACTGTAAACGTATCCTTAGTCAGTTAATTAGTCAGTTCATTTATATTAAATGTTTTTTTTTAATGTAAAGTTTCGTGATCTATGATTACTATTAAATATAATTATCTATACTCACGTTATTATTATCGGAATTTGCCCGACCTAAACTGCTAACGCCACGCGTTCGACATGCTTAGAGCTTATGAATAAGAACCTCGAATGAGTTCGAAACTAATTGGGCAAACTTCGATAGTTAGATACTCTTTGTGTTTAATGTTAAATTTTTACTTATTTATATTAAATCTGCGATCTTTAATTTACTGTTCTCTGGGACAAACGTTACTGTTTTGTGCCAACAGTATGCTTCACAATTAGTACGCACCTTATTCTTCTAGAGGACTTTAGTATTTTTAATCTTGATAACGGAAAGTTTCTTATGAATTTTATATTGTTTTTCATAGTTCCAATCATAAGAGTTCCATCAGGAGCTGCTTCTAACATTGGGTGAGTCTTTTGATTTGGTTTTTTAGACGAGCCATCTTGAGAAAACTCAACAGATCATATATAAGTTTATATCTTTCTATGCTCTTGCTACTGAAAGACTTTATGTTTTATTTCTTATGCTTTATTGTGACAATATTGACCTCTATCCAGAAGTACGCTACACGGTAACAACTCATACTTAACCACTTCGTTTTCACATATGTTGCAAAACTTTTCGGTGGCCGTGCCCCATTTTTAATAATTATTTTTTATTAAGTAACTTAGATCCGGGGGAGATATTTGGAATTCATTTAAATAGAATTTTAATAACGCTTGGCTCTATTATGCAAACGAATATATTTCAAAGAAACAAACAAACTGTAATTTAATTTATACTTTAATTTTTATATTCCAGTGTTAATTTTGGAATGTTGTGTATTTTTTAAAGAATTTGTAATGTAAACAAACGGATGTTCAACCATAAGGTTCATGGAAAATTTTCAGTTGCAAATATGACGACTACGATAAGAGACAGAAACGAATTTTGAGTAATCCTCTGTCTCCCTCTCTTTGACCGTTTTGTCTCAGCCCTTATATAAAAAAACATTATTTATTTATTTAAATTTAAATAAGCTTAACTTGGCTTTAGACAATTCCAATATAATATTTTTATTCAAGTTGAGCCTCTTGTTCTCTAAATTTTGTACCAATATTAATGTAAGTTACTCCATAAATAATTTTCATGAAACTGAAAGTTCGAAAAGAAATTGACTATTAAAAAGTCTTATAAATATATGTTATATTTAAAAACCAATTTATTGAGCGAGGTTTTAGGCTAAATAATAACTTTTACCTCTTCACTCTTACAACTGGTATTAAAAAGAAACTTAAAGTACATATAGCCAAATATCAGAAGTCGTCTCAAATATATATTTCTGTTTTTTATAAGTTATAAAAAATAAAATATTCTATCCAGTATTTTTTTTATAGAAGTTTTAATATTTGGATCTGCTCTCTTTCATAATTTGCTTATGCATTATTTATTTCATTTATCCATCTTCCTAATATAAAAGAATAGTATATCACCATATAATTTTGTCACCTACTAAATATGAAATTAAATTATTAAAGTGTATTTAAAAAAATATCAAAGAAAAGAAAAGGTGGGCAAAAGTTTGTTAATAATAATAATTATTATTATTATAATAATAATAATAAACATTTATTTCTGGACAAGCCCATATTTTGTTAGTAACAACTATCCTTAAAAACTAGAGTTAGTATTATAAATAAAAAATAAACAAATTATAAGAAATAACAAATTTAATATTGGACTCCCATCAACTTTTTTTCACTGCTTAGTTACGGCCTTTGGATTGTCATGTGTTCTAGCTTTTTGACACTTTTGTTAAACTGATCTTCAATTTGAATCTTGGCTCTTGATATTGATTTTGATTTCTTGACTACAGTGTTGAGTTGTTGTTTGAGAAAATGATAAAATACGTTAGGAATTAATATTTTAAAAACACAAATAACTTTAAATATAGTATTTTTATAGGTTTTTACGAGAACACATTTGAAATAAAACTATTTTTTAGGAATGAAACACGATTGCTGCAAAGCATTCGAAACGTGGGGTTAAAATTAAAATGTAACCAAATTATACGCGAGTTTAATCTGTAAAAAATAGTTTTATTTCAAACATTAAATATAGTTAATTCTAAAGCTTAAATAATATATTAGTTCCATAAATTAATTAAACTTGACGTTTTCTAATTTGAAATTTTGTAAATAACTTCTATAGCATTATTAAAAGTGATAGAAACACTTTTTCAATATAAATCTTCTCAAAATACGAAATAACATCCGCTAAGCCAGTCAGAAATCTTACAACTATGAATGAGGTTTCTTTTCATCATCTTTATAATACGTTCAACAACATATAAAGATGATGAAAATATAACTATAGCTCAGGATAATATTTCTTTGAAATATATTAATTTAATTTTAAATTCTGGTTTCATTCTAGTATTAGTACTCTATTAAAAAAAAGTCAGTTTTACTTTCGTATAACTTTTTCTTTTCTTTTCGTATAACTTTTTCTTTTCTTTTCAGAATTATAATTGAGATAAAAAGTGAACGAGTCCATTTTGAAATTAAGGGTCTATAAAAATGAGACTATTCTATATATTATGTTGGGTATACAAAATTTTATTTTGATTTATTTGTAATAAATGTAATATCATACACATTAATAAAAATGTTTGTATGTGTGAAAGAAAAACACTACAAAGTTATTGCGTACATTCACGGATGAAGTAACATTTCACTCAACAGTAAACAAAACGTACCAGTCTGATACATTGAAAGGGGCTTTAGACATTTTAAATGAAAATATAAAATTTGATAAATTATCAAGGAATAATAAAAATAAGAAAACAATAAATGTATATATAAATACTAATAATTATAGTAATTTGTAACAGAAATTTTCAATAAAATGCTCAATTTATCAATATTAATTCCACACGAAGGAATCCTTATGAGTATAAAGATCACTTCGAGTGGAAATTTGGACTCTTATAAAACTTGTATTTTTAGCCTTTCGATCTAAATATATCGGCGCATCTGTTTCCATAATAATATCTCAATCAAAGAAAATCACGTAGCCGAGGATAGCTAGTACCGTTTCTAGAGCTTGAAAAGCACGTGCAATCCACTCTCGACGATTCAGAAGCGAGTCTGACATTGGACAGTACGCCACTCCTGTGTTTGCATAACACTCTGAATCGCTGCCCGAAGATTGGAAAGTATTTTCAAACTATTACTAATTTGTTAATTATATTACTGTTATTGTTATTATATAAGTTTTGATTTATATGAAAATAATTGTCATTCAATAGGAAATTTATTAAATTAAACTCACTTAGGTTATGTGTCGTACTTCACTTATTATTGAATTATTAATCTACTAATATATTATTGATGTCTTTTATGCTGAGTTAGATGAATTATAGGATGAATTATATTATAATGCATTAATATTATAGTGTATTATTATCATTATATTCTTATTATGTTCGCTATAATAAACTATTAATTCTTAATAAAATGTGTACTCTTTTAAATATACATCATGTTCGAGTGTGCAATTGTTATTGGGCCCTAAGCTTTCTCGAAACAAGTTTTCTTTACGGTTGAGGTTTTGCACTACTATGCGACGTCAGTGTATGTGTATACTTATTTCTAAAAGCTCGATGCAAAAGTTAAAAAAGTAATAAAAACATTTCTGGAGGCAGTAGCCAGATACTGAAGATGATTAAGATAAACAATGGTCAACCACTAAATCGGTCTGCGATCCATAATGTGCCTGAGAGTTAGTGACGCTTGATAGAAGATATAAGTTTGTATCGCCGAGGAAACTCAATTAAGTGTGTACTATCTAAGTTATAACCAGATAACAAGGTTACAGTGAAGGCTATTATCCGGTCTAATTAGACGGTCTAGCGCCAACATCGGCGCGTGCCAAAGACAAGAGGCAGCCAAGCAAAGGATTTAACTTTGGAGGCGTACTGTAAAAATATAAATACATCACGTAATACATTTAACAATTATTATAAAATTATATTATTTAAAAATAAATATATTTTAAAAAGGGTCATGGCCATGTTAAATCTTTATAAAAGTACAAATATACAAAAACAATACAAACGCAAAGAAATTACCATATAAATGAAAATAAATGTTAAGATTGTTAGGGTTATAAAGGTTTTATTGGTAGTAAAATGTTTTAACTGCATAAACTCTAAATTGAGACAAAAAATTGTTTTTTTTTTATAAAAAATGGGTCACATGGCAAAGAAATTGTTTTCTATATTTTTTTTTTCTTCAAAATATGTGATCCATGTACACAAATGACCAGACATTTATTTTATCGTATTGTTGGTCTTACTATCAATACTTTTAAATATATATATAATAAGTGTGTGTTAGAGTTTACGAATTAATTCGCAATTAAAATTACTTTTGGTGGTGATTCTGTTGGTTGTAATTAAATTCATATTAAGCGAAATTTTAGTAAGTCTAAGCTTTACTGAAGCTGTCAAAAACGTAAAACGTCAGATTTTTGTGCACAAAGACCGACCCAACGAATGTGGATGTACAGGACATGTGTAATAAAGTTTATTGTAACAAAGTATACTTATTTTTCTTTTCCGATTTTAGTCAATATTAGTAATATCTTGTGTACTTCAAATCGAAGTGAACAAAGTGCGTAGCGTATTTTGACACTATACTTATTGAAATAAACCATTCTGTTGAGAAACTCTCCTACTTAAAGTTAAGGCAACGAGGTTTCCAAACAAGCCATGGTTTGAGAATACAACCAACAACAACAAACTCAACCGGGCATTTTTATTATAAACATTGTTTTACAACGGTCAAAATATTTAATAAACAATTTGCCAACAATTAGAACCGCCGCCATCAATCCGAAGTGAAGTCCCAATGTTTCTAGTACAATTTACATTTCAAGCTGGACCTGCAAAGTAATCAGTCACCGCATGAAGCAGGTGTTCACGAATATAAGTCAAGGGTCAACGTTATATAAAAAAATAAATAATATTAATGTCTTACAAATATAACTGCAGGAAAGCTTTGTGTCCAGAATAAAGTCTAAAATTTATCAAAATATACAAATGTAAAATATATTAATATAGAAAAAAATAATAACACACCGACTAATTAAAAACTATAAAAAAAAAAGATTATGTTATTAAATTATTGTTATATTTCGTACATATTGCGTTCATTTTTAAGAAATATGTATACTTTATTAACAGAGAGTTAATTCATTATTATCTTAATGATATTATCATTTATAATATCATCATTTCTCTGTAATAATCCCATAAAGAACTCCATTCTTTTTACTTTTTTATTTTTAATTTATTCACATTTATGTAGAATTTACTTTTTGTACGATTACACTATATATTATGTTTTCTTAAAAGTATTAAGTGGCTTTGTTTTGATCATTATCTAATGGAATAATTATACCGTTTAAACGTCTACCACAATTTGTTTAAGGACAAATGGAATAATTACAGTATCGCATTATTAGTCTGATCCAGATAAGCTATACGGTCGTAGAAACTAGTTGTTTTAATGTTTTTATTTTATAGTAATTATTCACTTATAGTAAATAATATTTTTACAATACTTCTTTAAAAATTTTCAATAACATAAAATAAAAACAGAATAGTGCAACCGTGTCATAATTAATTAATAATAAAATGCAAATAAAAGTATATTCTAATCCTTTAAATATTTTGTAAGCCCTTTGCCTCAAACACTATTTCCAAGAACTTTGACAAAGCGGTCAAAGAGAAGCGGTTACAAGTATATGTATGTATGAAGACCGCCTCAGCCAAGCAGTGCTACACTCTCAGAGCGTGAAGTGGGGCGTGAACGTGTACTGCATTGTAAGACTGTGATATAGAATCTGTCAAAGTACAGTAACGGGGGTTGACAGATGTCTTAGCTAAACTAAACTAACATATCTATGATTATTGCATCAAATACCTTTGTAATAAAATCTAGACAAAAAGTGAAGAGAAATTCAAAATTATATTCTTTTGTAAAAAGTTGCTTAAATATAATAAAAATTTCTGTATGTTATTCAATATATATGAATAGTAAATGGGCTCTATTTGTTTTAAAAAATAATAGGTAATAATATCTAAAATATGTTAAATTTTCCAAATGAGCACGTCAAAGGCGTTCTAAGTACTCTTCTAACACCCTGTCACGTCGTAAATTCAGTTGAAGCGAATGAAGGGAATAGGGAAAGGGACACCTGTTGAGCGCTGCGCTGATGACGTCATGGAGCTTATCCAGTCACGCGTCACGCCGCTTATCACGTCTCCAGGGTGTTGACCGAGTTTAACTTGCTTGTATGTTGACATTTTTTCATTTTGCGTTTGTATGGAGGAAAATATTTTTTCACGAACAAGTGCTGTGAGTGTATATTGTTGTAGTGTTTTAAAACTGTTAGTTCTAGTAATAAAAGTAAGTTGAGATGACTAATTAACTGACTTACTGATAGACACTGACATCTCGTCTACCCGTGAACACGATTGCTGCAAAGCATTCGAAACGTCGGGTTAACTTAATCCGTAAAAAAAGTTTTATTTCAAATAAAAGTAAGTTTTGTGTTGATATACTTTATTGGATATTTAAAGAAAATATCTAGAATTATGATTTAGAATGTGCAGACATTTTTGCAAAAAAAATAATAATTCTTTATCTAGTATCATGTTATAAGGGCGGCATCTTTTTCGATAGGAATAACAGGTAACAATTTTAAATCCTCAAGGGTTGCAAATTCAACAAAAACTCACTTTATTGCAACTACCTTAAAGAAATATCTTACTTGTTTGGAATTGCTTATTTACACCACCTAAGTAACGATATAATTTTATTGAACGGTATTCCGATGTTTAGCCCTCAGATGCGATTATTATATATTTAAATGTCATTAATTTATCATAATACACAGAAGAAAACAAGCTACATTACTTTTAAAATTCATTTAAATTACTTCACACATTCACGTACATCCATTCCCACAAAGTATCTCATTTGCAATAGAAATTATTCTTATTAAAATATGTAAATCTATTAATTTTTATATCATTTTATTTTGCATGCCTCTTGTTTTCCGCTACAAATATTTCGTTGTGTGGAAGTTGTTAAGACAGTCTCGACACGTGACGTGGCACCTGAACTACTAGGTTTGATCGAGTACAATAAGCCACGCTTCCTACAACGCGCCTCTGGCCAGCTGCCAGGCGGCTTTGTTCCGGCAGTAAAAGGCAAAATTTTATGCCGTAACTTATATCACGAAAATTGCTTTCTTATTTTACAATATACATCTATTTGTTTTTTGAAAGCTTTAGATCAGTTAAGTCTGCAATTATAGACTATTCTTTTCTTTAAATGTCTGTTATGTTCAGTATAATTCGTAACACTGCTTGTTACTATTTTTATTTATCCAGTGACTTTGTTTTAACAAAAGACATTAATTCAAACTTTTTAACTATTTTTGTGTCGTAAATTAAATATTATCAAAATTAAAAAAATATGTCTTATAAAATAAAATAGAAAAAAAAATATTCACAATTCGTATTTATTCTTAATAATTATCACTACTTTTGTTTCTTTACGACTATGTTACTATAAATAATCCTCTTACCAGACAAATTATTGTTTTTTAAAGAGTTACAAACTGATATAATGATGACATTTAGAAATTATTTATACTAGTTCTAGCTACAAGGAGTTACGTGACTGAGAGGAAGCGCATCTCATAATATCATCAATCTGTCATCTGATAACGGACGGCGCCAGGAATTTCATTTAGTCTCCGTAACACTGCAGTGCGGTCATTAGTTTAGATGAATTGCTATCGACCTCGGTAGCATTAAACCACAGACTGATGGCTTTATGATTACTTTGTTAAATTGTCAGTTTGTGCAACAAGATACATCGTGTTGATTAGACAAATAAATAGAATTACATCTTCGGTAACATAAAGTAAAAGTCTCTTCTTGAGTAAATGCACAGAAAAAATATTATTCTTTAGGTTGGTTGGTTAATTTTATTTCATTTAACTTACACAAGTGAGCAGTGGTTTTGATACAATATGAAAAATAAAAAATAAATAATAAAGACTTCTTATTTTATGAGAAGAAAAGAGAACAACTGATAATTTCATATGAAAATGTATATTTGAAACCTAATCCCATATTTTAAAAACAAGTTCAAAGAGTTACCAAAACTGTTAGTATTTTGATTGTTAGGAAGACATCAAACACACAAATTTACAATATTCTCCATATTAACTATTTTCAAGATACCAGTTAGCCGTTCGTATGCAAATAATGCTTATCTGTTTCAAGCACTTCCATCTCCGGCTGCACTTGAACTGGGCTTGGCAATTTTCCATTCAGCTCTCGATTGTCATCTGACGTTTTCTATTTAAAAGACGGATTTAAAAACAATTATTGATTACTGTTGCTTTCAAAATTTGTATATTTTATACAAAATTCATTGTACAATTTTATTTATTAATTTTTTGAAATGAGAAACGATTAAACATAATAAAATATTTCTCGATACTATTAACTTTAAACTATATATTTTTTAAAAACTTTTTAAATTATTTTAGATAGCTGAAGCTTCTTAGCATTCCCTGCATTCACTTTGACAGTGTCGGACCCATCGCGTTGCGTGGAATTAAGTGCAACGTCTGGAACTTGCGATCCAGGCTTCGGTTTAAGGAGGTTAACTGCGCATACAAGTTCACCTTTGATATACGATCCTCTGCCTACCTAAACAAATTTGAAAAATACTCACCAATACCGCCTTGAAGTATGTTCTTGAAATGAACTGATGATAGTTTTAGAAAGGCTAAGATCCTTAAGTGTTATAGAGAAATTTCGCAGTAACTCCCACTTCTACATCGTACAAATTAACTATATACCAATTCCTGGTCTGTTACTTCGTCAAAAGTGTTACGTGATTTAACTGTCTACAAAACAAGACTATTTCCAGTCTGGATGGTGAAACGTTAATATCCTCAGGGATTTTAAAATCTGTACATAGTTTGTTGGTTTTTATACCATTTTGTGCTCTTGCTACTGAAAGATTAAAAGATTAATCGCTTCACGTATAATTTGTAATATTTTATCAATAGTGACCGACATCCTACAAACAAGTGCTAAGCCATTCCTAATGTCTCTCCGTAGATATTTATATCTCCAGATTCCTCGGTGTCTTATATAACATAGGGAATATTATATAACAGTTACGGTATATAACAGTTTTGGAAATCTGGAAATAATATCGACTATAAAAATAGTGGGAACTATGTTTAGCATCAATATATTATTCATTGTACTATACACCTACTTTTGGTCGATCAAGGATCAAATCAAAAGGCTCGTCGAAACATAGACGAGCTACGATCGAAAGTCATCTTTTGTACAACAAATATGAATATTTAAGGTCGCTTTTGTAAATAATATATAAATGATAAAATCGAAAGTTTTGTATAATAGAACTATCTACCTTATTATGTTATGAGTATGTTTAAAACTACAAAACTTTCGTATTAATTTCAGTCCAACTCGTCGTGGGAATCGGATAAAGAGAATATAATTTCTACATTATATAGGTAAAATATATTCACAAAGAAATCTCTACCAGTCACCCTTAACAGTGAACATTTTTTAAAAATACAGTAGTAACATTATAAAGCAAGCAATGTTTAAAAAAGGTTTCACTTACCTATGCCTTACGTTTCAGAATACGTGACAGAATATATTAAAAATATATTATCATCACATACAGAAGTATTTTTATTTTTAGATGAACTAATTGAAGAAAGAAACAATATCAAATAAGTTAAAACTCATTTTCATGAGATAATTTAAAAATATAATTTGGGTGTGGGTCAGTATCCTAATAACAATGGCCACGTGAATTACTGGATTAGTCCATAGTCATTTTGTTAGCAAAAACAGTGCTCGAGTTACTGAACAATTATTTATGAAAAATTAACAAGATATAATTACAAAATCACTCGCTTTTCAATAAGTACATCACTTACAATGTTATAAAATGATTTTTTTTTAATATGATTGTTATTTAGTATGTATAATTTAATAAATATTATTGCTAAAATTATTTATTTATCTTTAAATTGTATACCTTGCGAATAAATCGCTATTACTAGAAATGTTATCTTATTGTTGGCACGTATACGAAAACCATCCCGATAAGACTTGTAGACACTAGATGGCGTTAAAAATATGTCTAAAAATCATATAATTATGAAGACTTAATTCGATTATTTGACTCCAGATTGGATTGAATAAAATTAAGTTATATATTGACAACGGTTTTTAAGATCTTATTGAATTAAAACACATTTTAATTAAAACTTACTGTATTATGATGGTCAATTGTTTCAATATCATCATAATATATCATAAATATGATATATTACATCAGAATAATTTTAAATAAGAGACTGAAAATATATTTTATCCAATTCGATTAATTTCTTTTTGCCAATACCCACGAACGCTGTTCCTACATATGAGAGTTAGTTAGAGAGCGGGATGCAAAAGCCCAACCGCTTCGCCTTTCAATATATACAGAAATTCCTACGCGATAATATTAGTTGTCCGTCTGCTATTTTTATCATATTAAAATAGTATATATTTCATTATATTATTCTTCAATAATATCCTTCGATATGCAGTAATTATTTTGAGAAAAAAGTTTCCATGAAAAAACAGACATTTTTAAAGGGTTCTAATGGAAAATGATACTCAACTCAATTATGCAGCTGCTTGTATTTCATAATATAATAAACTAAATGTTATTAAATGTGACATATGTACAGGACTAAGACATTAAGAATTAAATGAAAATAAAGAAAAGATTTACCTTAAAAATGTACATACCTACATTTGTATTTTATATGTTCACTTACTTGTAGGTATATAAAGATTTTTTTCGTATAACCATTTAAAGCATACTGTATACACAAAAAAATATTTCTGCAATTTAAAACAGGAAAGAAATCGGTTCGCCCAAACTAGTGTAAACTAACATATTAATAAATTTTGTTATTTAGCAAGCTAATTAAGAAGTTTTCTTCTTCAAATAAACTACTATTAAAGGAGTATTTTTAAAAAGATGAAAATTCACATAGTTATTCTGGCTCATACGAGGCCACACTAGATATATGTCTATACCTAATATTCTCCATCTCCGCCACAACACATCACATTTTAAACTATATATATTGTAAATATAACAATAATACGTTTTACTTGTAGCTATTAAAGAAATAGTTATAACTTTATTCATCTAAATCTTTTTATTGTTAATATTTGTGACATTATTGTCAATATTAGAAAGGTAGGGAATCAGTTATTTGGTAACAATTTTGTTAACGGCAAGCGGTTTCCATGTTGTTCGATACTGTCATTAGCAGCTTTTTGAAATAGATGAATTCAGTTTTGTCACGGCTGTTTTCTTCTTTTTCTTTTTTATTGGATGTCATGAGACAAAACACTGAAGATTATATCAGTTTACCAAGTAACTCCAAAAGGCTATTTCGCAAGCATGTCTAAACCTAGTTAATAACTTTGACATACCATCACTGGATTGGATTTTATTAAATACTTTTTTTTTCAATTTTAGACCACGAAAGGGCACAAGATCTATAGATCCTGGTCGTATAACGTACTATGGTACCTTTGTCTTCTTTAACATATAAGGGGATATAGTTATAGATTTATACAAGTAGATATATATTGATTATTAAAACTATTTTTAAACATTATTATGAAGAAAATAATAAAGTTGAAAGAACAAATTCGCTTTATTTAAAGCAACTTTAAGAATGTTATAGTACCGACCTAATTTGTTTCTTGTTGACCCGCTCAAAGCAAGCGTTTAATAAATAAGCTGCTGGCCCTGACCGGCTTTGCTTGACCTCTTGGAATCTCCAGTACCCGCTAGCGTTGGCTGTGAGCCAGAGATCGCAGCGATTGCCTGATCTTCATTACCTCATCATGAATTGCCCGAAATGTTATTATACCAACCATATTTGGGTCATCCTTGAGGTAGGTCACACTATACTGTATTTTCTCAACTTGCTGAATTTGCTTTAAGAAAAATATTTTCGTGTTAAGAAATATTCTTATAAATATAAATTTTCTTGTTTCATTATAAATTAGCAATTCAGCATGCTATTACAATACTTCCTTTAATATTAGAAAAGGTAGTTGTGTGAAGCCTGACTATGACCCAATTCGTCTTGTTTCGATAACAATCCGCCTAAATGTACAACTCCCCGGGGCGTTATGAATATTTTAATATCGCGTAGAGTCACGATTCCGCCCGTAGCGGAATTTAATTTGACCGCTTCTACGCTCATGCAATTCAATAACTGTAGAGTGCGTATTATTTTACGACTTTCAAACTATTTTACATCGGGATTCCATTGAATTCCAAATGTATGAAAGAACATTTACCGCTCAGAGCGCGTTAAACATATGTCCGTTCTGTAATACAGATTTTATCTCATACATTTAAACAACGGTGAACAATCTATAATAAACTAATTTCTGTATTAATTTATTTAAAAGGTGGAACTTTTAATGTATTTTAATTTTACAATATTTATTGTTATCATATTTGTTTTAATATTAATTAAATATAATATTATATTAGTAATGGTTATAATGAACTATTTTAATTTCACTTTAAAACATTCACGGATAAGAAAATAGCTAAAAGGAGTAAAATAGCGCTTTAACGTTCCTCAATTTAGTTGCTGCGGAAGCTCTTTTTAATAGATGTTTTTTATATAATAAAATTACTTTGTAAAAAGATCTTAAAAGATGTTGTCTAAGACCAGTGTATACAAAATTATAATAATGTAAATATTGATAGCATACTAATTCCATCTATCTGTTTATTCCATCTTTTTATTTATAAGCTTGTCATTTTTAAAAACTTTTTAATAGAATCCAACAACTTAATTTATATAATTTAAAATACAGAATAGAATACAAATTGTCGAAACATTGTCCCGGTATAATC
Source organism: Mechanitis mazaeus (assembly GCA_959347395.1). NCBI lineage: Eukaryota > Metazoa > Arthropoda > Insecta > Lepidoptera > Nymphalidae > Mechanitis > Mechanitis mazaeus. Next base: position 13,141,630 of record OY365754.1, read on the forward strand.
TGTATGCGAACTTTAAAAACTACTGTTTTATTTGTAAAAGGAAAAACAGAACTAGTATTAAATCGTGGCTCGAACGAACCCGCCTATTCGCGGTCCAGTAGCCGTTAAATTACAGTCGACCTCCATAAAAACTCGCTAACTCTGCTAGTTAATGAAATTGAATTTAAATCCGCTCCAAAACTTTTGCACTTCGCAAAAAATCTTGAGATATTGTTTCGGGGGCGTTCATTTAAATTAGTTTTGTCTTCTAAAATTGGGTTTTAATATTAGTTTTAGAAAGATAAAAGGTTGCAGTGAATGCTGCTAGTACCCAAAATTCTAGGTTGGAAAACAAGATTAGTCAGGCGAGTGCAGCTCGGAAATGCAATTTTAATACACCATTCGCTTTCAAAGTGTGGTCAGGATTGACGTTGTGTCCTCAAAGTTCAATAAAACATTTTGATACATATTATATTGTATGGTATTGATATAATTCAATGCTATTTATTGCCGTTACGTTAACAGGTTTGCTGTAAAATTGTTCCCTTAATTTCATTCATAGTTCATTTTGATGAAAGCAATATTGACATGAAATATTAAATAAAGATAACTAATAAGTATTGTAAGTCCATGTTGTTGTTCAAAGACATTGTCAACAAAGTTAAAAGTTCTTAATTCTATGATAAGATACTATTATCTTCCTAATTTTCGAAATCCGATTTTTTTCTTTACGTTTCTTTGGCTTCATTTTTTCGCACCCTGATTATGAAATTTACTTATAATATAATATACTACACATCGATGCGTATGTATCTTAGAGCCGTTATTATTATTATTTTTTAAACTTAAAACCTTCGCAATTCGCGATTTATAAAAAACTAATTGTGCGTAGTACGATGCTTATTCGCGTAATTTAGAACCGATTAGTGGGTCAGCGAAATCCACAGAATTTTTAAGTTTTCTTTTAAATTTAAATACCGCCTAATTGTGATTTATAAAAATTGCGATATTGGAATAGTTGAGGTACCAACCTAAGCGTCTTCACAATTGGAAAAAGATAGTTATACAGAAAACATTTATATAATTGACCTTAAGGTTTATTACTCTTATCGGATCATTCTTTTTTTTACTGAAAATGTAATTTGACAGGTGGTATTTTTCTTGAGCGCTCGATTACTTTCTAATTAATAATATATTGTGAAATATTATACTTTAAGGACGCTTAAACCGGTAGCTGTAAGAATTGATTGATGCTTTCTTGAGCTGTGGCCACATACAAGTTACAAATTAGCGGGTTGTTTTTTTACTTTTTAATAATATTATAGCGTTTTTTATTTACTGACTTAATTTATATGTTTTTTGCTTTCACACACATATTATTTTTACAGAATATATGTTTATAAATACAAAAATTTTATTGTTGTTGTAAATTTCAAATGAAAATAAAACAACTGAAAGTTTTGCAATATTACGACAGCTATATAAAATGTTGCAAGCATTTTTTTTAAAGATTAAAAATATTTGAATGGTCTTAAAATTCGGGTATAATAAAGATTTATTTGAAGTGTTCTTAAAATATTTATGGACAATTAGGATAAATGTGAGCGAGTTCCATCACGTTAATTTCTTGTTAAAAAAATGTTGTGTAATTTTTATTTATTATCTATTTTGCTAATAAAATCATTTTTATCATTTGATTATTGGATAGTGCGATACTATTTTTTTTTTCATATTTCGTTTATCATTTAAGAAAAAACTATCAAAACCGTCTCACCGATTTCGCTGGAAAACTAATCCGCTCTAAGTTACCTAAAGAGGCATCGACTGGTATCACAACCAACTTGATCGCACAACAATGTAACAATGTAAGCGTTTTTAAGTATATATTGTATGTGTGTGTGTGTGCGCGTACGTTCATGCATGTTCGCTTGTGTACGTGTGTGTGTGTGTATACACACACGCACACAAGCAAACTTATACAAGTTTAATAAAAAAAATTATATATTTTTCGATACGAGCAGGCCAAGAGCAGATATCACAGTTTTTTTAAATTTTACAGTAACAAATAAGTTTATGCAATATGTTAAGTTAGTTGAAATGAAATCATCTTTCTTATTTTTTCGAGGTTCTTTGGAATAAAAAAAGCTAGACTTAAAGAAGTACATATTTATTTACATACAATTTTCGATGCAAAGAGGTCAAATCTGTGTATTGTATTTGGTAATACGCGATCAAGAGCTATCTATGCCATCTTGTCGAGTGTATCGAGTCGGTACATCAATTTCGTATATGAAATAAGATAATTTTTTCTTATGATAAAGAAGGGCAAACGAGCGTGCGGGTCACACGCTCAAATGTGATCACAGCTGCCCACGAACTCATGCAACATCCGAAGACACTCAAGTGCCGGCCTTGGATGTAAGAGTAAACGCCTTTTTTAAAGGTACCCATGTCGTACCGATCATGGAAACACCGGCGAAGGAAGTTCATTCCACATCTCAGTAGTACGTGGAAGAAAAGTCCTTGAAAACCGCACAGTAGACGATCGCCACGCATCCAAGTGGTATGGAAGGAAATGCAGGCGGTGACGTGCTGTGCGGTGATGGAATTCGGCGGCAGGCATCAGATCAAATAGCTCTTCGGAATACTCCTCGTTGTAAATGCGTTAGAAGACGCACAAAGATTCCACGTCTCAACGCAATGTCAAAGAGTCAAGCCGTTCACTGAGCATCGGGTCCTCGACAATTCGAACGGCTCTCCGTTGTACGCGGTCAAAAGGCAGAAGCTGATATTGGGGTGATCCGGACCAGAGATGAGAACAGTACTCCATATGTGGCCGAACCTGCGCCTTATAAAGCGCAAGTCTTTGGCCAAGATTGAAATACTGCCTCGCTCTATTGATCACACCCAATTTCATCGAGGCCAACTTGGCCTTGCTCTCCAAGTAACCACGAAACTGATAGTCGCTCGAAATGTCGCGTCCCAGTACCCTCATACTGGCGAGGCATCGAGGACTGTACTCTCGAAGAGCGGCGATACGACAAATGGGGTTTTCTTAGTGGTAAACGCGCAAATTTGTGTCTTTTGGGGATTAAACTGAACGAGGTTCACCTCATTTTGAGACCATCGCCAGGGAGGTCCGTATAGAAGCCACAAGTTTATTTCGGCACTCGTTTACGTTTTCCCGAGCGAGACCTGCACGGCCGGAATATACCGCATCCCCAGTGCTGTCATCCGCATAACAATGTATGTTGGAAATATCCAACATATCAATGATATACAAGAGGAACAGGGTTGGGGATAGCACGCAGCCTTGGGGTACACCAGCATCCATGGGCTTGGGGTTCGAGCAAAAAGCGTCGAGAACGACCCTTATGCTTCGCCCAATGAGGAAGCTGGTGATCCACATGCATAAACTCTCGGGAAGCCCATAGGAAGGAAGCTTCGAAAGAAGCCCCTTGTGCCATACACGATCGAAGGCTTTCGCTATATCCAAACCAACTGCCAGACCCTCTTCCTTACTTTCAATAACCGCAGCCCAACGGTATGTAAGATGTCACAGGAGATCACCAACCGATCGACCATGGCGAAAGCCATATTGCCGGTCATTGATCCACTGGTGATCCTCAAGGTACGCGAGGCACCTTTGGTTTATGATGTTCTCCATTATTTTGGAGAGAAGAGAGGTGATGGCGATAAATCTGTAGTTAGGTGGGTCCGATCTATCACCTTTTTTAGGGATGAGATGGACAAAAACACACTTCCATGAGACCGGGACTACGCCTTTGATATAGGAGTACCGAAATAGTTAGCACTGGAGTCAACTCAGGGGCACATGTTCGTAGCACGATTGGGGAAATGCCATCTGGTCCACTCGACTTAGGAACATCCAAGGAAAGTAGAGACCGTCGAATGGTGTTTTGGCGAAAAATTATTTTCGGCATTGAACTCTGACACCACTGGATGGTAGGCGGTGTTTTCCCTTGGTCGTTCAAGGTCGAGTTAGAGGCAAAAAGAGAGCCCAAAAGATCGGCTTTCCCTTTTGCCGTTTGGGCCAGAGAATTATTCCCCGTGTGCAGTGGCTGTTGGGATGGATGACAAAAGTTACCCAAAGTGGCTTTAGAAAGCGCCCAGAACTTGGGCGTGCCTGGTGGGTACCTTTCCAACTGATCCCCAATTTTGACGAAATGCTTAAATTTTGCTCTAGCAATAATTTAAATTCTTATGACCTAAAGCTTATGTATTGTTGTCTTGTTAAATATTTTTCTGTACAATTTTCAGGCGGAATTTTGTTTTAGCAGCAATTTTGATGTAATGGATTGAATAACTAAAAGCCATTTATTGGGTCACGATTTTTCATCAGAGATTTCTTCTCATATTTCTCATATTGTATTTGGCAGTCGTCTCGCCCATCAATATGCATACGAGCGATGAGCCTAGAATTTTAATGTAGTTTTTTGTATTGAAATCGATAACATAAAGGTTTTTGTTTTAGCTGCATTCTTGTTATTGTTTTAATATAAAATTTATATGATTTTTTTTTATTGTTTGAAATATTAATATTAAATTATGATGGCGATGTAAATACATATTGTATAATCTGTGACAGATGTAATATTAACTTTTTGTCGGTGAAGTAATTTCAAAGAAAGTAATCCAAATAGTCGGAGAACAAAGTTATATTCCTTTGAGACATTGTGAGTAAGTTTCACAGACTCGAAGCCAAACTACAAGTATGCAAAGTTCTGTTCGCAAGCTCTGAATATCCCGGTGGCCACATTACTCCAAACTCAAAAGAATAATGCACTTCATTTATTATTTCTTTAACTGAAGTTTCAATAAGTTATATTAATGCGATTAAGAATTTTGTTCCAGTTTTGCTCAAAAAACTATGAAATTTGATGGACCTATGTATTGAATGTACCAATTTATGTACATATTCCGCCTAAATGGAATCTGTATTTAAATTAATATCATACGTGAAGATATTCGTGTATTCTACACCTTAATAATTGATTAAACATGACTAGACAAGCAGTAACAATATTTACATCATGCATGAACACAATCTGACGTCAACAGAATGTATAGCACCGCACTCCGACCTTATTGGCTGTGATTGCGAAGCGAGGAATATGAGACGAATAATAAAGCGTTGCTTTCTACTTGCGATTTCATTAATAACAACGAGTAAAACAGCATTTATGAAATTCATTGAATTTTGTTCATTTCATGTCTTTGTATTTTTAAAACCAAACGTAAAAATGTAAGTTGTTAATGTAATGCGGTTTATAAGCATGTCTATCTGAAAAGCGAAAATCTGACGAGATTTTTTTTAAAACTATGTTTTGAATTTGATAAAAGCTGTGTTCAAGATATATAAATCTTATTAAAATTAGATAAAAATGTATAGATATTATTAGACGAAGTAAAAGGTACAAATTATGGTATATGATACCGTCAATATGCGAATGTGAAGAGAAAGCTGGAGAGGATGTTTGGTTCCTGTTGGTGCAAAGTTCTTGTGAGCAGGAGGAGCTTCAAGTCTTTTTAATCCATATTTAAGTTACGGTCCAGTGGACTAAACATAATTTCTATAGACTGCCAGTGTTTATACAGTTTTATTCTGAGGTTTAAGTTAATAAATTAATCTGATTTTTATCTTGAATAATACTTTAAATTTCATTTCTAATACTTCTCGTAAATCTACATAAACCACAAGTTCTGTATCTAATAAATATTGAAGTAACCGCAATGGTTTATTAAGGGCGTACTCTTCGAACTTAGTTGACGCCTGTAATGCCGGGTCGCATATCTCGGCAGTCGGGGCCGCCACTAAATTACAACTAACCGACTTGAAAATTAAGTGTTAAGTATTTTAACTACAGACAAACTGTACTGTATTATTACTATGTAATTAGAGGTTCTTACTGAAAAATAATCCATAATAAGTTTGTTACTTTTTGCTGTATGTTATTGTTTATTTTTAACTTTGTTTCATAAAATTATTGTTTATTTTAATTAAATATAATTTTTTTATTAATAAACATGAGCTAACATATGAATTCAAGTATATTTCATGAAACTGATAATAGTGCTATATTCAATAGCCACATTGTAATTTACTAAAACATATTACATGATTCCTAACTAATTACCAGCGACGACATTCCGTAATGTGTTAAACATATATAACTATCAACACGCTTAGAGAGACGGAAATTATATTACATGATATTATGTTATTCTACTATAATATTTTTTTATGTAGTCAATGAAAATATATTATGGCTTTTTTACAATATACATTTTTTAAATCGTTGAATACATGTCCTGTAAAGTTATACATATTTTTATTTTAGATTTATTCAAAGAAAATATGTTGTACATAATAAAAAAGCATTTCAAAATGTTGTACTAATAGAATTCAGTAGGTCAAAGTTTTTATCATATTAACAAGTTTATGAATAACTAGAATCTTAGAGAAATGCAATATAAATTTAAGCAGAAGTTTTGCTAAAACCGGTAATCAAGAATAATATAAGTACGTCTGTCATAACGAGCGCTCTGGGAAATTAGCGCTGCCAAGTGCGGCCCCGAGAGGAATATTAGTCAAAATAATTAAGACTTTTATTCCTATATGAGTCCTGTCATCTCTGAATTAAAACTTATATCTTCATTGATTTCACTCAACAGTTATTTATTTATTTATTTTATTATTTATTAAAAAACACATTAAATATTTTTGACACAAACATAAACTCTTTAGAGTTACTCCGTGTGTCCGATTCGACGACTTAAAACTAAGAGAGAATAGAGGAATAAGGAATATAGTCTTGTCTACTGTATAAATATATTAATTAATAAAATTTGTAATCCTTTATGCGACTGGAAAGTAATCTCAATCCTAATGATGAAGTTCATCCCCGTCCGTATTAAAGATTTCGATATACATTCTTTGACAATTATTTGTTTCCAAAAGTGATTGCAAAGTAACTTTGTTTATTTTTTATTCCCAAAATATCATTAAACTTTTGCATCGACATGTTATCGATACTTGTTTTATAAGGAACAGTTATTGAACTCAACACTATAAAGTTATTACCATAATAACCTTAAGATAAAATATATATTTTAATATTTCTATAACGTCTACAGATTCGATTATTTCGTAAGGATACTCGAAATTTATCAAATAAAAGCTGCTTGTCACACAATAGAAGGTACAATACAATACAACTTCGATAGCACTCCGATACTAACAATGTTAGTGGAGTAGCTCTTGTGAGATTTAGATGTCGGTGCACTCCAATAAGATGGCTCTCTATTCTTTTTAGTGATTTTAAAGTCCAAATATGGGGCTTTATCGGTAAGTAGGTGAATATCATGAAATTCAATTTTACGGAACAAGGGATTTTCGAGAACTTTACTTAAGCAGTGTTTAAATTCATTATTCGTTTGAAGTGCGGTTGGAATGGTTGTTGTACAGTCAGCTTCAAAATTCGATGACCATATTAAAAGTTCAATATAGCTTTACACTATATTACATCAAAACTGCTGAATATCACAAACGTCAATATTGAAGGAACATCATTAGAGTTTAAATTACCTAAAAATCAAGTTGTCGAATTCATCACACATAAGTCATTGTCCTAACAGATTTTATTTAATTTACAGTATTTTGAAGTTTATTCTTGTTCTAGGTGTCAATAGATGGAAGGGTATTACTAACATTGCCACTTTAAAAATAAATAATTTTTATAATAAAGTGGAATTTATAAAATGAAATACTGTGAATAAAAATAAATACTCTATATTTAAAAATTAAAAATTAATAATTGAACAATGTTTTTAAATCATTAATATATTCTTTTTGTAATGTGTCATCGCTTTTTTAAAACTGAACTGCAAAGAAAGAGAAAGAAAGAGACGCCATATCTTTGTCTCAACTTTCATATCGTGACAATGACAAAATTAAAAATTTGTGTCAATTATAATTTGAACTTTAATAATGTTTATTAAATATTGGCGTTTGTAATGTTCTGCAGTTTTGATGTAATATAGTGTACAGCTATTTTGAAACTTTAAATATGGTCATCGACTTTTGAAGCTGACTGTACCAATGCGTATTAAAATAAAATGGAACTGATTATTTTTCTATCGAAATCGGCTAAGTGATTCTTTGTTTTTATTTTTGAATAAAAACAGCGTAATAGCGATTTTTTAAATACTAATAGTGCCATTGGGTTGGATATTTTTTATCATTAACATGACAGTAGAAAGTGACCACAATTGGAAAAAATTATTTCGTACTTTTTGTTTGGTTTTAAGAAATAGTAAAAAACAAATAGTATAAAATTTATTGTTAAATTTATAAGTTCAGAAATATTTAATATCTGCAATAAGTTGTTTTAAAAAAGAAAACAAGTAAAAGAAAGAAAAAGACTTTAGTAAAAGAAATATTTAAGTTATTTATTTTCTATTTAGCCTTTTTTATGGTAGACTATGATATCACATGAAAATCATTACCAAATTTCTTAGATCTAAAAGACCTAACTTGAAATATGTTCAAAACAAAACAAACAAATTACCTCAAAATATAAATATCTTATATTTTTAATTTTAGCTAACTCCGCATATGTCAATGTCCATGAGGTGAGAACGTTTTTATTACTTGCTTAGTTTCTTGAAACGCTTTTATAACTTTCTGCTCCTACAAATAAAAGTATTTTCGGTACACTCTTTATTACTAACTTTCTTAGACTACCCCAAAATCTACTACGAGTAAATTTATATGTAGTATATTTTTCCTTAGTCGCAAATGCTAGCTATAAACTAGATCGCCTTCAAAATTCATTAATCTGTTTAATATATTGCCTGCGTAAATTTGATCATGACAAATTGGCTAACTCTTCTCCACCCCATTTGTGACAATGCTTCGAACTTACATAACACAGTATTAGGTTGTATTTAATCATTAATATACGACAACTTTTTTAATTTAATAGTAATACGAATTTATCTAATGAGGTGTTATAAAAATGTATTAATATTTAAATAAAGATTATTTAAACAATTGTTACCTTAAAGTTCGTTATTACACAAAAGATAACAAGTGGTAGGGTGCAAGCCCCATATCATTAAAATGTTTAAGAAAAATATTATATTATTATCATTATGTTTTTTATTAAGTCATTAAAACAACTTATTGCAAAATGGTAAATTTTATAACTTAAAAATTAAACAATAAGTTTGATTCTATTTCATTTTACATTTTCATAAAAACAAAAAAAAAACCGGGTTACGATATTTTTTGCTGTTATAAAACAACCATCCGAATCGAAATCGGTTTATACATTATTTTCAGTTGAAAAAAAAACTAAAAACCGCTTGGTTGATTTCGCTGGACAACTAATCAGCTCTAATTTACGTAAATACGTGTGGAATGGTACCATAACGAGGTCAATTTCATAACCAGGTCTTTAGTAAATGGAGCCGAATAAAACCTTTAGATACATACACATACACAAACATACACACAAACACAGAAATACTCAGCACAACACTAAACGTAAAAATATTACAAAAAATTTCGAAACGATTTTAAAAAATAGGGTAATAAAATAACTTCCTTTTTCAGGAACTTAATTAATTAATTCATTTTATTTATTTTGGAAACAAACTATGTTATAATAATAAATAAAATATCTAACATTAAACATATTTGACCAAAAATGATTTCCGATATTACAATGAAACACATATTAAAATTAGGAGAAAAGATGCATAGCGTTAATAATAATTTGAGGAAAAATAATATTAAAAACAAATAATTGATAGGCAACGATTAAAGAAACAATTAAAGAATTGAAAGACTCCAACTACAAAATAACCATAAAATTAATCAATCACAATTACAATTCAATTACAATTTATTCTTAACATTCAATTTACATTTATCAAGAGAGAGATGAAATATTTCAAAATTAATAAATAATTTATTCTTCTAACTTCTATTAATAAATGATTTTTTGTCAAATTTTTATTGGCTTAGACGTCAAAGGTAACTTTATGTCTAGATATATTATTACATTTAAACTTTATTTTAAAAACTAAATATGGCTCACTAAATTAGTTTCTAAATTATACATTTATTTATAATAGATTAAAATGGATGCCAGAAAAAAGGTAGTCACTGTTTCGTCTTCGCATATTTATTAAAAATTATAATAATTGTTACAAACATATTTTGTTTCATTACATGATCCAATACCCGGACAAAATCTCGACATTTTCGATGTCAAACGTCAAGCGGCAGGTCAGCGAGTGCAGATGTTATATTGGCTGAATATCGCAACAGAAGCAAATCGTAACAATTTGGCAGCTCATTGCGTTCTCGCTTATGCCCCAAGTTATGGGTGATACAATATTGAAAATATGCAATATCATTATTTATTTATCATTAAGAACGTTACAGACAGAAATAGATATGAAGGAGGAAAGAATTCAAATTTTTTAATAAATTAATATATATATCAATCTTTTTAACCAGATAAGCACAGAACTACTGTTGAATGTAAATGATAATTTTGATGAGGTTGATTTACAAACTTGCTCACTAATTATATCTTGATAATCTTGATAATCTTGATAATTTAAATTTACTCAAACGCTAACGTTTTTGTTCGAGGCACACGGGTAGCTTTGAGTTTCTCAATGGAGCTGTTTGTATAAATATTTTGCTTTCATCGTGTACGCGTCCAGTGAACTGGGGAAAGGTCAATGACCGCGGATTAGTGATTTGAGTAAAAGTTGGGTGTTAATTATATCACGTTTGTATTATGCTTTATTATTCTGTACGTTATACACATTATATAATGATAATACTATCTCACAATAATCATGGTGTATAATTATATTAAATATATTCTTTTAAAAATTATGGTGTGCTAAATCAAAATGACATTAATTTTACTATGGCCAATAGTAAAGTCATCATTAGAATTCCGTCCAAGCAGAACAGTCAGCCCCGTATAGTTATCTCATTACTTACGTAACTACTACGGACGTTTCCATTTTAATTTATTAGCCGTAATTATTACATATAAAAGAAAAACAAGTCTAGTCTAGTCCTGTTCCTATACTTCAATATTGTGAATTAATTCATAAAATAATCACAATTATATTCGATTAATACGATTAATAAAACTAAAAACACGCTATTAACTTAAAATGGTTTCAATCTTCATCAAGCTTTTAATTTTTTAATTGAGCTTTTGCTAAATGAATTAAATAATCAGAAATAATTAATTTATTAACTATTTATAATTATTAACTGAGTTTTGAAGTGCTTGATATCTAGCGAATAAAATATGATCCGTATATCATTCAACTAATATATACATTACTATTATAAAGGCGAAAGTTTGTGAAAGTGGAACTAAATATATTTTTATGAATGGATTCAAAATTCTAAGCTGCATAAAAGGAGAATAAAATTTTAACTCGAAATACGTTATTTTTAATGAAGAGGTAAGACAATTTATAACTTTTAGTATAAAAAGCCACGTATAAACCTTAATACCATGCTTTACTGTACCGTCTCCAGACTATTTGTACAATAAAATACAATCTATTTCTTTCTTGTACAAAAACCAGTTTGGTATGCTTACTGCATATACTTACTCTTGCGTTAAGCTTGTGAACGGATGCTGCTTGCGGTGACTTGTCATTGCAGGCCCTGTTGCAATATTAATTGATCAATTATTAGGTCTTCATAGCTAATTGATTGCAATGGTTCTAGTTCGCAAATTATTTACTAAATAATTTACGCTTTGTGAAACAGTGATCACCATAGAGACACCCAGCTGGGTTTGTTCGGTGGTTTTTCTCAGTCCAGAACGCGTTTGAAACACTCGTAACTTTACTTTTAAGTTAGCAAGTCTTTAAAAGTGGCCTTATCTCGATAAGTATATATTTCCATTTGACACAGATATAAATATATAAATAAAATAAATAATGGTAGCAGAAATACGTATATTTTTAAATTTTTCTCTACAAGTATAGAATCAGGAGAACATCCTTCTTTGTATTAATACAATATATAAATACACAATTTATATTTTATTAAATTCGTTCATACCAACAATATAATTTAAATAAAAGATGTAAAAACTATGCAGTGTACACGCTCTAACTACTTGCTTAAAATAGCGAAAGTAAACAAAAACGCGCTAACACGGTATCAAGTAACGCGAGCAAAGCTCTAAAACCAACAGAAGCGGCGCGTAAATAAATAAAGTGCGCGCGCAGCTCAAACGCGCTGTAGCAGAGTGTCGGTCTGTCTGTGTGTTCCGTCGTTGTTTATTTAGCTTTGGTATTTTGGGATTGAGCTCTGTCCTTTTCCATCAAAATGTCTGTAAATGTAACATCACTCTCACAACTGTTTTGCCACAAAGTTTCATTTAATAAAAATGCAACTCAATAAACAACATTTTTATTAGAAATACGTACTCATATTTTATATAGATAAGTTATTCAGACAAGCTTGCGTTTTATAATGTCAGTATAATTATATAAAACTGGATAAAAACAGGGACAACGGACAGGAAAGTGACATTTTTCGCTTATTATTTTTATAATTTATTCAGTAGTATATTTACGATATTAATGTTTGATTTTGTATCTGGTTAATATAAAAAGAACATTAACTATTTTAAGAAACTGCGCACGCTGAACATGAACCTAAACATTCTTTATTTCTGATAACACAAATATGGAAAGGAAGCCGCTGTAATGTCTATGGAAATAAAGAAAACTTTGCTAATACCGATATCACTGAGGGATGAGAGCAGAATTGGAATATTATTTAAAATCAAAATGATATTACATTTTTCTTCTAAAGAGTATATAAAATTGTGATAGTACTATATTATAAACTCAGGAAACGTAAAAACTCATATACCGTAAACTCAGGAACCATTGGAGGTAGGTGACAAATAAACTGACTGACTGACAGACACCATCATCTCGTCTTACCGCGAACACGTTTGCTGCAAAAAAAAATCAAAATGTCGGGTTTAAATTTAAAAATGTATAAATAAACGCGAGTTATATCCATAAAATAGTTTTATTGAAATCTGTACTACTCGTGTAAATCTTACAAAACATTACTATATTGTATTTATCTTAGGTTAAATATCTTCTTAACTACGACGAAAACAGAAACCCTAAATAATTAAAGTGTTAAAAACAGAACAAAATATAATTTAATAATTATATACAGGATACGGTTATAGGACAGAGAATTTTAATAGCTTAAAGTTGTTTTAAATATGAATCTATAAAATGAAGATTATCTCAATAGTTTCCACTACCTTATATGGAAACCATACGTTAATTTACGCTAAATTTACAGATACTGAGGATGACAGCCATGAAACTATATTTTTATATGTGACTCTTTCACTCATGTGCCCTTGTAACCTTTTAATTAGACATGTCTAGAAACGTTAAAAGCTGAATTTGACGCCTGTCACACGAAACATGAACTAAATAACGTGTTCGGGACACTTTATTTAGTTCGTGTTTTAGTTGATATTTTTGCTAATTTTTAAAGCTGGAAAGACGAAAACTATAATTTATTTGATTTAAGTTGGTAATATTAATTTGTGAGAATGAATATTTTTTAAATTTGTTTTTTGAATTCATATTTTTGTAATGAACGATATATATCAAACAAGAATTTAATTTTTCTTTATATTACTTTTTTGTAGTTTCTGCTATTTTGTTTCAACCAGCTGTAATAAATACAAATAACATAAACTTGTTCTGTGTTTTAAGGAAATAGAGATATTTCATAGATATCAAAATATGTATATGTGATTTTCACGTTCTTCTGTAAATATATCCCTAAAACTTTATTTACAAGAAAAAAGGAAGGATCTTTTAACTTCTTGCCAAGGTTAGAAGGATATAAAAGTGATCCGTATCTTTCCGGTGATTGCTCGGATCCATTACGACCTATGAATATAGATGAGACTTCATCTTCAAATACTAATTTAAAACACAAAGTTGTTTGTTATTTGATCCAAGTATTGAATGTTGTAAAATATTTATATTAATTTGAATAATAACAACGCTAAGAATATTGTTATAAATATCGTATATTATGCTTAGCAGTATTAACCAAAAAGTGATAATAACTTATTAGATCTAAAATGTTTTATAACGTTTAATTAGTTTATTTATATTATATCAGTTATTTGTTTTAAAAACAGTTCATAATTAAAATCAAGTAATCATAATACAAACTATATTAATAATATGAAAAATGGAGTAAAACTGACCTAATTAATTAAATTAATTGATCTCTAGTGACTAACCAGTTTGATTGTAGATTATTGTATCGATTCGCAATTATTGTTATGTCAGTGTTATTGTTTTCCCTCAGAGCGTTAAACGTCGAGGAATAGGCCAAAGTGCATATGCATGTTTAAGCGTCGGACGTTAAATGATAAATATGAAACTTAATTAATACCGATTCGGCTATTTGATATAATTTCAAAGGTTTTTGAATTTTTATCATTTTGTCCTGTCCAATGATGTACTCCTGACCCCTCCAATGACCTATCGTACTTCTCTTCTAACGTGAAGTTAAAGTTTCAAAGGATTGAGTTAAGATATAAATGCAAATGTTAAACGAAACCACTGTTTTTCTTTAAGATACAGAAGACGTCAATGACGTACCTCTTTCACAGCTTGTAAGATGCTTGCAGGTCGGCAGCTACTTTTATGTGATCCATCCGTATTTTGGCCATTAACGGTGATACTCCGTAACCTATTACCACTCCGTAAATTTTGAGGAAATGCTGTATAGGAAATAGTTACCTTCTAAACAGTTTTAAGTAGAACATACTCAGAAGGTAGGCAGGAATTTTTTTTTTATAACTTAAATCAGAGAAAAAGATTATATATTTTTTTTTAAATTTTACGAATGATATCTTTGATACATACTTTTGCTTTTTGTAGATACATTCCATATTAAAATTATTGCACAACTAAATTTATTCTATAAGAAATACTTGATATGAATAATAGAATAATTGCAATAAATACCGTTAATCTAAGCTATTAACAAAGATGTAAACCTGTAACTTCACATGATATGAATTAAGTGACTCATAAAAATTACGATATTACATGGAAAACTGAATACGGAAACATATAGTACGAGCATTAGCAACGTTGTTATGAGTATAAGAACTTTCTATAATCTTAAATTTTCTAACTTTCTATCATGTTAAATTAAACCAAATAACTTATTTAACAAAGCCCCAACAATCATAGCGTGTAATAAAATTGTTAAGTACAAAAAATAAATATTTTCAGATCAGTTTTTTTATTTACAGTCTGGAATTCCTTATTAATTTATTTTAAAGTGAATAATTCGTGTCAAGTTGCAACTTTCGCTTAATACATAATTCAAACAAAATGCTTTCTTGGGATATTTAATTACAATGCAAATTAGGACATATTTTTCCTCGTTAATAGAAATTGTATCCAATTGAAAATATTATTATTAGATTAAACATATAGAGTAATCAAAAAAACAATGTAGTCTATACTCAAACAAAATATACACATGTGAGAACCAATTGATGAATGAAAACATTAATGATGAAAATTGCTTACACGTAGCCGAATAAATGCTTTATTTACTTGATGGCTTTCATTTTTATCAGACATGACATTTCTAATTTCAGTACTGATTTATCTTATATGTTCAATTCAGTTTGTAATTTGTTTCTTGTGAAAACACTAAATAATATTATTTTATAAAATAAAATTAACTAAGACCATGATTGTAAAGGCAAATTTATTTCCGCGGTTCCTCTGAAGTGCCATTCATTGCTTTGCTTTAATAAGCTCAATCTATATTTTGAAGTATCAAAAATACCAAAAATACCAAAAAATAGCTACTTACATTTTAAATATATAGTTTTTAGTTTTTAGTGTGTTAACTCAATACGAGTTGGAAACTGCATACTTTGAAAGAAGTTTAAACATGTTTATACAGAATTTCAAACATTAATATTTGGTAGTGACATCTTTTCAATGTTATTCTATACTGCAAAGTTGAAAAATTAAATAAAAACATCAAGCGAGACACAAAAATGTTTATTTCTCGTGTCAACTCTGTTAATGAGATGAAAGAATGCTGACCGAGATGAAAAGTGTCGTCTGTCTGTCCCTCGCACAATTTACATTTCTAATTACAGAGAAACAAGAAGTAAAGAAAATTTGTGAATGTATTTGTTAAAATATTTCCATAATTTTCGAAGCTTTGTTAAATTTTAATAAATATTAACTTTATTTTGTTAATGAATAAATAAATAGTTTAAGAGAAATAAATAGAAATAAACAGTTTTTTACTGAAATTCGGATTCAAAATTCAAACTTGGAAGAATTTTGGAATAAACTAGACGAAATGAAGAAGATAACTCTGAACAACAAATGGCGCAAGTAAGAGGGGAACAGAACTTAACCAAAAAAGCGAAAAGTCCTGTTTTTATACCTATTATAGGTTCACGTTTAGCTACGGACTGCCTGATGTTTATACTTAATAGACACCTATTTACACTAAATTTGAAGACATTCTTATTATCAGGAATTACTGACTCCAACAGAGAGTTCCAAACTTTCACCTTCCTTACAAAAAAAGAAAGGAAACAAAACTAACACAATCATGATAATCTCGCAAGATAATTGTTGACTACATTTTTTTTATTTCACAGCGAGGTCACGAATCCTTTGTAGGTTTAAAAAGAAATAAGACGGTTGCAGTGCACTAAATCGTTAAAAATCTAAACTTAGATCAATAGCAGTTGGGAGTCATATTATAAGTAACGTAACGCCGTGTAAACTGTTTATTACGTTTCTTCGAATCGATCCGAATATCTCTAGTAACATGTCACCGTTAAACTAATCTTACGGTTTAAACGGGTTTAATTTGTTAAAGTTAAAGGAATAAGCTCAATTTATAATGTTCAAAATGTAAATAAAGTTCAGTTTTAAAAACCAAAAACTTCTAAAAACCAAGCTCATAACTCACGAATATTTTCTCATTATTGCTCCATTTTCCCCTTGAGATGGTTTTACGAAACTTTCGTTATTCAATTATGCATGAAGGAGGAAATCATAATATTACAAGAAATTACATTACATTTATATTTTATTTCAGATTTTAATTTAAATTCGTGTGTTATTAGTGAAACGTTTTTCAACAATTATCGCAAAACAAAATTGTATTTCGTCGATTATACAATGAGAATTATTTATTAATTTAGTACTACCAACATGCAAATTTCCAGGCATGCAGCGCTTTCTCGCCGGGGCGTTACGGTGTGTGCTAACGCGATCCCGTGACGTCCCATTACGGCGCAGAGGGCAACCTATGGTTTTTTAGTGGGTAGCCTTAAAAATGGCAGCATCCTCTATGCTGCCGGGTAGTCCCACATAACCCCCCGGCCGTCACCTCCCTGGGCCGACGGGGTACCCGTAACGGGTTTTTCCGACGGAAAAAAAAAAAAAAAAAGGCATGCAACGCTTTAGTAAGTTTTCGGATGTTGCAAAAGTTTGTGGGCGGCGGTGATCATATTTAAAAAAAAAATAATAAAATAAAATAAAAGTGATATATTAATTATTTAAGATTTTATATTAATAACTTCGCACTAATTATTGATGTTTTATAGTATTTTCTACAGGACTTTACTTCGTTTTATCTATAAATATTAAAATATTTTATTCCTTGCTAAGTGATTGAGATATTTAAAGGCTACATAATATATGAGATTAATCACAATAACACAACTCTTAAACAATCTCAAATGCAGTAGGAACAGTAAAGCAACCGGTCTTACAAATAGCCGTTGTTTTGTCAATGTGGATTCAACCACGGACGAATAGTTCACTATAGATGCGAGGTAGAGTTGTTCGTCGCATCGAAAGACCAATTACTTCAAATACAGATATATCTCTAGAATAAAAACATATAACATTAATTATAAACATAAAATAATAATAATAATATTTTTTTTTTTTGACAATTAATTATTAATGTACGTGTTTTTCATGTCAGTATCAAAGTACTAAATATGTTATGAAGACAATTATAATTCTTTTTGTTATAAATTATTGTAAATATATGACGGCGTCACCATCAATGTTTTAAAGGCAACGAAAGCTATATAAAGCGGCGCAAGCGCGCGGCTCACACAGTTGTTGGCTGACCGTTGCGCAGTGCACACCTACCCACTAAATGAAGATAATTTATTAATCGAAGTTTGTGATCGAAATAATACGAAGTGATAGTGAAGACTTTTTTTGTGTTTTTAAACAATGTCGGAGCCTGACGCTATATATACATATCGGCGCATCGGTTGACGTAATAATATCTAAATCAAAGAAAAGAACGTAGCGGAGGGTAGTTAGTACCCTTTCTTGAGCTTTAAAAGTACGTGCAACCCACTCAACGATTCAGAAGCAAGCCTGACATTGGACAGTACGCTACGCCTGTGTTTGCATAATAGTACTCGGAATCGCTGCCCGGAGATTGGAAAGTATTTTCATACTATCACTATTTTGTTGATTATATTACTGTTATTGTTATTATATAAGTTGTTATTTATATTAATTATTAATATCTTGTTTTAAAATTATTTTTAGTTCAATATGAAATTTATTATTATTAAATTTTAAATCTGCTGATGTATTAGTGTGTATTTTATGCTGAGTTAAATGAATTATATGATAAATTAAATTATAATGCATTTTTATTATAGTTGTATTATTATTATTATTATTTTCTTATTATGTTCAATTAATTCTTAATAGGATGTGTACTCTTTTATACATACATATATTACATATATACTTGCTAATTATTAACTATAATAATCAGTAGGTGACAGTTAAGACAGCCAGTGGATTCAAATAGCTTTATTTTAACATGAAATAAATAAATGAATGAACGAATGAATGAATGAATGAAAAAATAAATAAATAATATTCATTATTAATATAAGATTTGTGAAGAAAATGCAATTTATTTTCTTGTGTATGTTGTTAAATTTTTCATATTTTTATAAAAAATTTAATACGCATAGCCTAGTTAATATGTTTTAGGCAATTAATGGCTTTTGCTTACAAACTGAAGCATGACGGTAAAACATGAAGGCACACTTCATTTGGTATTCATAACATTATTAAGGAATATATTTATATTTTATTTATTTATGCACAACATACAATGGGGGACTTAATGCCTTAGGCATTTTCTACCAGTCGACCAAGAGTGATGCAGAGATAAAAGATGTAGGTGCATGAGTATATTCATTTTGTTATTTTCGTAGTGTTTGAAACGTTTTGCAAACGCGTCTCCTCTGACCTCTAGCTGCAGTATAATAGAGTGAAATGGTTATTGTGATACCCATTTAATAAATAATATAAGCTTTTAGTTTAAAATTGCCGATTGTCTACAAACCGATAGGGGTTGGTTATGTCGACAGAAACAATACAGCTCATTACGCTTTTATTCCGCACGGTCGTCAGGGATTTGGTGGGCTTTATTAATGGTTCTTCCATTGTTTTATTTTAAAACATTAGCGGTTTCTGATATATGATTTGTTTTTTTTTATTAATTTAATACGAATTTTAAATGTGTTTTGTCCTAATGTAAGGACTGAGAGAAAAAATAAGATAATTAAACTTAATTGAATATTTGTCCCTTTTCTACAACACAGATTTATATATTGTATGGGAATTAAACATTTTATATAATATAAGTACATGAAAAATGTTTGGTGCTGTTGTAATTGCTAGGTGTCGAATATAATTATACTTTTATTCCAAAAAAATTGTTTAAATAATTATTTTAAACTATCATTATATTCTATTTATTACTTGTTTTATAATAAAAATAACATTAATTCTGAGAGCTGGTGTAATTTTAGTTTGCGATTATTTTATGCGTTTCGATGAAAGTAAAATAAACGTTTATAAAAGAACAGTTAACACTAAAATTTAATTAATTAATAAAGTTAAAATAATTAAAATTAATATAACCAATAATATTTTTCTTGAAATGAAATGTAAATATTATAAACACTCGACCAAGTAGGATTCGGACTTGGCAACCGAGGCTTTTTAAAAAAGTTTTTTTTTTAATATTTGTTATGTTATTATTAGCTATTATATAATTGGTTAAGTTACAAGAAAGTTAACCAATTGTGCAATAGCTATAGTCTTTTTTTATTTCCGTGTATTTTTATGTTTTTCTTTACAAATAAGAATTTATGCCTCTAAAAAAATAAATTAAATATGTTTTGAAATTTGGACACCAAGCCTTTTCATATGATGCTTCAATTGAACTTAAATATTAAATTGCAACCTTCCACATTTTTTATGGTTTGATTACCTTATAATAGAACACGTTTTTACTTATCATATTTCATAGTTGGTCAACGGGAAGTATTATTATAATTCTGATTCCCTTAAGTTTCAAAATATGCATTTTATATGACATATTAGGGCATTATTTGTTATGTTAATGAAGTTTTACTTTTTTACAGCTTTAAGAAACTATAGACCTGGGTTTACGGGTTTTATTTCAACTGGAAATCGTCAAGCATTCTCGAAATTACGGATCTAGACGGACAGACAGAGAGACAACACAGAGATCCTACGAAGATTCCGTTCCTTTCGATGTATTGAACTCTAAAAATAAGTAAAAATAAAAAAGTTTTTTAAAGGATAAAAATAAATTTAAGAATATGTAGGTTTTTGATATTCTCACGAACAACAACATTTAAAGAAAAATATACTTCTGATATTTGTTAATGACATCAGCGCTTTCGAAACTTTGAACTTTTGAAGATGAAGTTATGATACAAACTTTGAACATTAATTAATAATTAATTACAACTGATGAAGTTCATTAATCACGACATAACATTTTCTTCAGAAGTGTCTGTTATAAAAACGGCTAAGGTTAACAAAGTTTTTGAATCATCATAAGTTTTTCAAAGTTTAATTTCAGATAATCTTAAAGTTTTAAGAGATAAAACGTGACTTTGGTTTTGAATAGCTTGTAAGGAGGTTCCTTATTTAATAAATTAATATAAACGTGTGACATATTAATTAAATGTTATTGAGCTGAGCGAAGCGAAGCTCTTTACTAATCAAATTTTCAACTCTTTGTTACCCTACTCCTCCTTTGTTACCTTACTTCTCCTTTAATATACGAGCTACACGCACGAAATTTTGCACACATGTGCATAATGAGCAAAACCCGGTCTGGATTGAAAATCAGCCGAATCTTAATTGTAGTTTTCAAGATAATTGATAAAATGTGTCCCATATAGTAAACATATAGAATGTTTTTGTTTCGATTTAACTCTATACATTGATGCGCTCGACTGCGTCGCGAAGCTAACCCCGCTTGCGTGGACCTAGTTATTTAACTTTTAGCAGCATATCTATTACTCATAAATTAAAATATTTGACATTTAGCGCAAGAAATACATTTTTATATCAAAAGCACATTATATATTATATATTATAAAAAATGTGGTCTTATGTAGTTTCACTACGACGTAACGTTTTGCAGTAAAGTTTAATTTAAAGTTAAAGTTTAATTATAATTAGAAATAGATAAAAGATCTTGTTTATCAATAAAGACTTATGAAGATATATAATTTACATAATATATATAGTATAGTTTTAGCTTAAGTAAATATTATCCGAATTTACTCGACTAGTTCACACAGAATTAATATATAATTTTATATGGTATTAATTTCTACTATTATGCATCCATTTTTAATGAATTTGCATAAGAATATTAATGTTAATTAGTATCATTGCAAAATATATTTAGTAATAGTATATAATATAATATATTTAGATAATAGTCAGTTGTAAGCGATTATATAAAAGCTTTATTTTTATATAAAAGCTTTAAATCCATGAGTTCTCATGTTATGAATTTAATGGATCGTAAAAGTACATACGCACATTACTCAGAGAAATGTAAACGAAAATGTGCGACTTAAAAACCTTTTATGTGTGTAAAAATGTTTTATAAATCCAAGGATGTTTTTTTTATAATATTCTTTCTTTAATTTAATTTTATTAGACCATTAAGTATTGTATATAGAAATTTTATAGTTTAAATACTATCACTTCCAACACTAATTCGTTCTTTATAATTAATGTATTTTTTACGTTAACCACCTTTTTATTTGATGAATTAAAATAAATATATCATTAAAAAAATTTGATATGAATATTAATTCTTTACTCTATTTTTATTTAATTTTTTTTTTAATAAAATTAATAACGAAATGAAAATTCAAGACTAATAATTAAAAGCAGAAAGGTTCAACTAAAACTAGAAATGAATTGTATCTAAAAAAACTTATAACGAAATATTGTGAGTGTTTTAATGTTAACATATAAGTAACATAAAACATAGCTAAAACCATTCAATACAATATATAACTCATTTGGTTAGTGTAACGTGATTGAATATAACCAAAACGGTACAACTTAAACGTTTGCAACATGCAGACATGCCCGATAATAAACTAACTCTCACACACACATACATAAATTTCGAAGTAAGTTCTTACTGCTCAATCAAGAGATACCCGAGTCACAGCTTGCGGTTTCACATCTCCAATATTAGATATCCACAAACTTACTAACTTAGAAAATCGCACGTGTAATTGATACTTGCGGTTTAGTAGCTTTAAAGATAAATAGTTATGTGAAATTATGAAACCCAAATCTAGATTTAAATTTAAAATCACTTTGTAACTTTAAGAGTTTCAGATATAAAGATACAGCTTATTCGTAATCTCCTGAACAGGTGCTGATTGCGATGACTGAGTGTCTTGCAGGCTGAATATGAAATCGTTAGGTATTCATATTCATATTTCTTAGCAAAAAAATCAATGTTCTGACGTTTGTGAAAATTTATTTTTATTGATAAATCTTGTACTTATTACTATAGCTATAACCAGACTTAATATTTCTAAAGGAAAGTTAAAATACATTCTAGTTAATCCAAGAAAAACCTGAAATTCAATACTTAATAGCAAATTATACTGATTCTCTCTTGCTTTTAGAGATAAAAAACTAAAACGTTTTGAATTTCTAATTGTTAGTTACAGGTTATTAAAACTAAACTAAAGCTTTATTTGAGAGCTTTTATATTACTTAGTAACATTTTACTTTAAATCAATACGTCATTCAAATTATTAATTCATTCGCACATTGTTACCTTTTGAAGAAAAATGCATGTCTTCAAAACTATATAAATAATATTAGATTTGAAGGCCTAAAATCGATTAGTTTTATGTATATATTATAGATTTATGTATATATATATTTAATTTAATTTTAAATTAAAATGTAATAGCTGAAACAATAAAACTCGCGCTCATCTCTCTTCACATTTAAAAAAAAAATTCTCAAGTTTTTTTGGTAGTAATTAAAGAAAGGCGAGAAAATTAGCAATTCTGTATTTGTTCATTCATTAAGTAGTTTCATTCCACGAATTCCATTAAAATGAAATTAAATTTGGAAAGTTTCCAAGATGAGTTTGAGAGATAATAAAAGTACTTCAACGGGTGTTGACATACAACTTTATGTTTGTATTAATTTAAAAAGCTTTGTAAAAATTAAAAAAAAAAAATCAATGAATTTTAAGTAGACATATTCAAGGTGTGACAAAAGAAGGTATTTGTCTGATAATAATTATTTCATTTATTTTTATGTAAAATATATGTTTATACTTAGCGACGTAACTCGCTTAAAGGCAGCCACAGAATACCAGCTTTGAGAATATTGTTCTCAACAATCAGCTGAGTGGCCAACCTTTTTGGATAACTGTATCTTTTTGTTGTTGTATTTTTTTTATTGTGCTGTATAGGTTGTCCAAATAAAGATTTTTGATTTGATTTGATTTGATTTGATTTGATTTGATTTGATTTGATTTGATTTGATTTGATTTGATTTGATTTGATTTGATTTGATTTGATTTGATTTGATTTGATTTGATTTGATTTGATTTGATTTGATTTGATTTGATTTGGTTTGGTTTGGTTTGGTTTGGTTTGGTTTGGTTTGGTTTGGTTTGGTTTGATTTGATACTCAGTAATTTATCATATATATTAGTTTCAGTTTCAAAGTAACTTTAATAATTTTAAATTTACACCATGGTTTTTTAGTCGCAATCTGTGCCAATAACATTTCTATTATGTGTTGCAATATAATACAACGAAACTTAAAAGCTTATATAAATAATATATTTGCAATGCACACTTATTAAGATTTTAAAATTATAGTTTTCGTTTGAGTAACATTTTACAAAGAATCAAAAATTTTTATGAGTTTTTATGTTACCTCAGTACACATAAAATTGCAGTTAGGCTCCCATATAGTTGGATTAGCTAATAAGATTAGTTTCTGCAGTTTATGCTATAAAAAAGTTTTGATTTCTAATTTATTTTACTGTTTATGCTTTAAAAAGTTTTGATCTCTAATGATCAAAACTAATGCCAGAATTTCTTTATTACAGGTATTTAGATAGCATATTGTTTTAAATCACCTGCATTGCTGAAAAGGAAGATTATTTTCGACAATGAAAGTAATATAAATTTAATTTTTATCTTAAAGAACAGAGTTATCCGTGCAATCTACTGTCTTGACTCTAGAAATTCTCTGTGTGCTAAGTTTTAACAAATTAATGTACTCACGGTCGCCAGTCAATATAAACATGATACACTTTTTTTCTATCTACTACGACGCACTCAATATAATACTTTAAATATATTTCAAATTTAATAAGTTAAAAATGTTCCCTTTAATATCTATTATGTCTTATGATTTGTTCCCAAGAACAAAAATAAAATGTATTTAGCTTATTTTACCAAATGTCAAAAATATTAGAACCAAAGTACCATTGATTAATGATGAATTTGAGTTGGTTAATCCTACTGTTTTGTTTTGCGTTACCTTCCAGTAGAAATTTTAACAGGGTTTTCAAATTTATATATTTTTTAAAAGATTTATAAAACAGACTTAGATCTGCCGAATATGTAATTCAGGAAATGTTCCGGTTAATAGAAGTATAAATAGATTAATTTACTTTTGGGTTACTTTCATAGTATCATGTGTTAAGATATACTATTAATGGGATATTACATTTCCAGAATAAGGCTGTTAAAGCAATCTCTCAAATGATGATAAGATAATATTTAATTTATAATCAATATAGTTATGAGTATTTTATTTATATCAAAATAGTAAAAAAAATAATTCAAAATACAAAAACAAAGATATACAAAATTAAAACGAGAAATACATACAAAATTTCTGTCGCCATTAGGTTACTTAAAAAGTAATTCCTTGAGGGTTAAACACAGATAATTCTATAATAACGTCCAGGTAAAGCCTCTGTCTGTCTGTCTAACATCAAATGTGTCATTAAATAAATTTAAATTATACATTTTAAGGGATTTGATAAAAAAATTCAATTATAGTGTAAAGGATGAATATTTTTTTATTATTAATGCCTCATTAGGCCTTACTATCTAATTGACTGCGATGATTCTAAGTGTTTGCAATTTGTTCTAAATATTGACGTTTTGCAAAACAGTAATCACAACAAAGGGATAACCGTATGAAATTGTTGTGTTGCACTTTTACACTTTTACACAAAAGATTAACCTCATTGCGTTAAATTTAAGCTGTAGAGTATTTTACAGAAGCCTTTATTTCGATAAATGTGATACCAAAATAATTCTTTCCGACACTTGCATTTGACGTACACAAGTTTTCACTGATATCGATTCAAAATGAGTAGAAAATAAATAAACAAATAAGATAAACCACACCAGAAACAGCAAATTTTAAATATTAGCTTTATTTAATGCTCTCATTAGCAAAACATTATTTTACTAAAATAATACCTTATTAAATTGCTGATTGTACAACACAAACCGAAAGGGTCACATGTGTCATCAGACATAAAACAGCTCATTACGCTTTTATTCCGCTCGACAGGGATTTGGGGAGCTTTATTAATGATTCCGCCATTGTTTTACTTTAAAACATTAGCGGTCTCTGATATATGATTTGTTTTGCTTTTAATAAGGGATGAATATTAAATGCTTTAAATATTTTATTGGGGTAAGTTTTTTGTACTCCTACCCTCCTGTACTAATAAGAGCTGTCACAGTTAAATGTCAATTTTATTTTTTTATATTTTATACTGTCACTAATCAAAAAATTAGGTATGAAGTAGCTTTTGCAATATAAATTGGAATCATTTACAAAAAGTCACATAATTAAAAGTATAATTTCATAAATAAGTCGTATAATATACAATTGTGTTGTATCCATCTCAAGGGAGGATATCTTTTTTTATGTTAAAATATTTTAGTAGAACTACAATTTTTTTTCATTAGCTACTTTTATATTTAGTTAATATATGTAAATTTGACATATTGAATAAACAAAAAGATTTTACGTTATCTGTAAAATGTATTATTGCAATGTTACTTGTAAAATGTATTAATACAATTTCCATAATATTGACTTTCTGCAGAAGTTTCAATTTTCCCAATGAATCAGTCACACAATATAAATTGAATAAAAATTTCGTGGTATTTACTATGTACTTTTTGGTTTTTGTGTTTTTGAGAGACATTTTTCTGAGGTAAAAAATATTAATCCAATATTATAAAAAGCATGGATAAATTTACTTGATTCTTTCAATGGTAAAAAATTAATAATTATTTCTTCAGAATTCCTAAAACATAACTAAAGACCAATTTCGTTGAAAAAGTTTTGTAGTTTGATGGTTTTCATTATATGTTATTAATAATTCCTTTTTTTTTATAATTAGTAATTAAAAAATAATGTTTTCTAAAATTTACACGAGTACTATACATTTCAATAAAACTATTTTACGGATATAACTCCCATATAATACTAAATCCCATGTCTGTGAACAGACTGCTAAGCCCATGGACATAGTGCATTTTGTTTGCATCCTGAACTCTATGCCTGTAAACTCAGGAACCTTTGGAGGTAGGTGACAAATAAACTGACTGACTGACAGACACCATCACCTCATCTTACCGCGAACGCGATTGCTTCAAAGCATTCGAAACGTCGAGTTAAATTTAAAAAAAGGAAACAATAAACTTAAGTTATATCTGTAAAATGGTTTTATTGAAATTACAAAGTGTTTTAATAAGAATATTTCTAAAATATTATTCTCCATGAAAGTATTGGCAGTCGTTGCATATTCATAACATCGTTTACGCGGTAATTGGCCGCTGTGCGGTGATGTGAAGTGGTGGAGCTCATGAATATTATTTGAGTTACAAGTATAAAGAAGAAGAAGTAAAAGTAAAGCTATAAACACTGTCACATCTAAGACACGTCATGTCAGATAAAGCTGAATGATAGTTGTTCATAGTTCAGTTATTTGTATTCTCTGCGAAATAATTTCTGTGTAATTTCCAAAATAACAATAAGTCTATATAAATATAACTTAAATGTAAATTTATTATTCAAAAATTCAATAATTACTATTCAATCAAATATTCTTAATTTCAGATCTTTTGATAATGTATACAAAAATCATAACATTACAAAAGTTTTAATCACCCTGTTATAAACAAAAAACTAGTTTGTAAAACAATGAAAAAGACTTGGATAATATACAAGTTACGACGTCACAAATGTTATCAGAGCCACTAATTCAGTTTAAATCTTCGACGTTTATGTAAATTCAGTAATATTATTAGGTTTCTTGGCCACTTAGTTGCTCTTTTTGCAAGTTATTTCAGCATAAATAATATTACGTTTTTCACTTTTATTACTAAATTGAATACTTTTAATTCTTCAAACACAGATATACGTTTATATTGATAATTATTATTAATGTATAGATTGTTTTGCGAAAATAAACAACATCGATACAATCAGAATCACTTGACTCAGTCACTCAATAATTTTATCGAATTTTTCACTTTTATAAAAAACGCCGTGTGCGTTTGCAACCAATATTCATTTTACAGAAAATTTGTGAGCTGCATGTATCAAAAACATTTGTTTCAACAGTATGGCATTCACAGAATTGTTTTTTTTCGTCCATGCAAAACTGTAAATAAAAGCAAAATCGTTGTGTTCATTGAGTAAATCCCCTTAGTGTGGGGAAATCTAAATAATACAAAAAGCAACGGCACAGTTGTTTTTATTAGTAATAGATTTGTTTTATTTATGACTCTTTTAACAATACGTTAAGGAATGAGTCGCCGTCTGTGGTAAAGTAACTCACAACGTTATCCCACACATGGGGCTAATCAGGTGACATACAAATGGTGGTAGGCTTTGGCCGTGGCTGTTTAATTTAGTGACACTGTTGTGGGAAGTTAGGTCAGATGAGTCCCATTATGGAGTGCTAATATAGTAATTACATTGCACCATGAGCAACTGAAGATTAGTAGTGGAGGTTAGCATTACATTACATATTTAAAATTGGTATCAGTATTATTTTTATTAAATTTAGGCTAATACGAATATCAACAAATATAATTACTTTTCACCAAAATTTGTTTCACCAAAATTGAACATAAGTTTTATTTTATTTTATGATTTCCTATTATGCAGGTGATTTTAATGTATAAGAAAAAAACTATTAAGTAAATTAATATTAACTGCAGTGTGAGGGCCAATGGGTCTGATTAGTAGTTGATTAGCGGTTACTGGCTCTTCCTACTGAGCCAAAGGTCGTCCTTTCGATTCCCAGACGGTTGCACGTGTGATCCAAAGATAGCTGTTTCGAGTATTGTTGTTTTTGAAGCCATTTTTTTCATGGTCGTTATTTTGTTGTGAAAGCCTTGGCTTAATTGATTGAATTTGCAGAGATTTTTTCTCTCGTTTGGGAGTTGTTTCATAGAAAAATAAAAAAATGTAAATGGTGGTGTAGTAAAAAAAATGCCTACCAGTATTATTTAACAGCACTGCTTCATATTTTTTCAGAGTTCATCTCATGTCATTGAAAGAATTGACAGCATAGTTACGTAATTGAATTGAATTATAAAATTTATTATAATTTTATAATATTTGACAAATCTTTTGTCTAATTTTATTAGATGATCAATAATATTTGCCTAAAATAACTAATTTTAAAAATTAATTCCAATATAATATATCTATTGAAAATATTTTGCCAGATTACTTTAATTTTTTCTATTTTAAATTCATATCATAATATAACAAAATTATTAACCATAGGATTAGAAAGAGAGATTTAAGATTACAAAAAAAATGAAAATAAAATTATTTTCTCCAATATACTCTTCATATTTTAATGATTGATATACTCCTGAAGTATTTCAGAAAATAACTGAAATAAAACCCTTTTGAATCTACTACTTTATTTCATAAAACAATGAGAATGATTGAGAAGGAAGCCCGGCGACAGGATGCGGCTGACGCGCGGTTCCGCCCGAGTGTCAGCATTCATTGCGTCTGTGTGGAAGATTTATTTTAATTGCAAGAAAACTTAGTTCTTTAGATGATGTATATCTTAATTATTAATTAAGTATTACACACAAAAAATTACACTTAGCAAAACTATTTTTACGGATTGAAATTCGCGTATAATTTGGTTACATTTTGATTTTAACCCGAAGTTTCGAATACTTTGCAGTAATCCTGTTCACGGGTAGACGAGATGTAAGTGTCTGTCAGACAGTTAATTAATTTAAGAAAATACTAAAATAGAACATGTTTAGTCAAAAAACAATATTGTAAAAAGTCACCTGACCTTAGCATTAATTTCAGTGGATACGGATGGCACCTAATAATGATTTTGTTTTGAGTTCATTAAATTTGTCTTTCGGCTACTTTTACTAAAAGTGTTGCTTCCGCCCACAGTGCCGGCCTGCCATCATCAGTTGCTCTTACTGTCACACCGTATACCTATAAACAAATTTATGAGTAATAATAATTATTATATCTATTTATAATAATTATAAAATGGAAAACATAATAATTCGATCTTTGATCTTAAAAATGTAGGAAAAATGGGGATGAGGAAAATTTTCTTATTGTTTAATATTACCCTAGATGTTACGGATGGGTAATTTCATATACTTCTAAGGTAACTAAGAGTAGTAAGATTGATAAAGAGATCTAAAATTAAATGATGAATTTCGTGTCATGAATTTTACAATCTTAAATTAAAAACAAGCTATAGTTTTGAATTATAGGATTAGAGAGTTTAAACAAATAAACTCTTTATTATATTAGTATAAATTGCAATGATTTTTTAATGTTGTATGGACTAAAGATTTCCCTTTATCAACATTAATATAAATTGTATATATATATAAATATATGGCAAACGAGCGTATGGGTCACAGATGAAATGTAATCACCGCCGCCCAGGAACTCT
Source organism: Mechanitis mazaeus (assembly GCA_959347395.1). Lineage (NCBI taxonomy): Eukaryota > Metazoa > Arthropoda > Insecta > Lepidoptera > Nymphalidae > Mechanitis > Mechanitis mazaeus. The sequence goes on from OY365754.1 coordinate 13,172,150, forward strand.
TGCAACATCCGAAGACACACAAAAGCGTTGCTGGTCTTGCATATTAATTATTATTAAGAAAATGGATGTTAGTGTCTACAGTACACACGGGATACAGTATTTTAAAAAGTCGTTCAATTATATTAAATGTTCAATGAAATAAGATTTATTATTTAAGTAGGTAGGGGGATCGAGCACTCGGCTCTATAAACACGTAGCTATAATAGCCAATTTTCATCTCGTCACGCGTTCGAGGTAGCTCGTATATACTTTACATAATTTAATTTAATCTTTATCAGCTTTAAGGGAACTATATTCTATATGGGATTTTAATTGATCAGTATATCCCATCAGTATCAGTATCAGTAATCCCGACACGAGACCCAGGTAAATACAGCTAGATTTATTAATTTAAATACTTTATTCCCCATAAATGGTACTAAAGGTGGGCTTAACGCCAAAGCATTTTTTACTAACTAATCCTGAGCGTGCAAGAAAAATATATGTGAAGGCGGAATGCAAAATTAAAAAAAACAACAACAAAAAAAAAACAATATAATATTAAATATATTATAAATAAATGTAACTAAATATCGATAATACATATATGTATAATCTACATACAAACAAACGTACACAAATATTCCCATAAGTCAATACAAAGCTACAAATAAACAAATAAATAAATTAGTATATACATATAGATGCAGGAAGAAAACAAAATTATAAATGGATTATTCACAGCTGTTGAGGTAATCCTGTTTTACCTGCTTCTTAAATGAATTTCTTGATAATACCTTACGAATGTTCTCAGGTGGTTGATTTCACATTCAGCAAGCGATGACATCGAAAGCGTCAGACATGATACTAGAGTATTGTAGGTACAGTTAAAAGTTGGTTTTCACTGGAACATAATTGTCTTTCAAGAGCATGAGTGCGATGAAGGAATTTCTTCAGAGGATATTTGAGAAGGATATTGTGAACGATAGCCTAAGGGTGCAAAGAATTCTCATACATATAAGGCAGATTCTGAGATATTACTTCGTGAAAGAAGAGCGAGGAGAAGATCATGGTCTAGAAATATTACAGTCACGTGTTTCATCCGTGAAGTCATGGACTTCACGGATGTCCTCAGTTACTTTTAATATAGCTGCTGTTGTGCTATGACCATGTCCAAACCCTGAATGGAATGTATTAAATAAATCGTGTTTAGTGAAATGAGAGGAGATTTGGAGATTATTATTATATATAGGAGAGAATTAAAAACAATTATAGAACGACTAATTTTATCACTTGGGAGTTATAGAAAGTATACTTTTTTACTCCAAATCTGCCTACTGGTGAAAGATAAAATGTTTCTGAAGATAAAAATGGATAAATTACTATATCGCACATGGTTTGAGATATAATTAAAAAGTCCGTATTGGAAGAGGAAGAGAAATGATCTAGTAAAGAATCGATGACAATGTTGAGATTAGATTCGTAAGAGTTTCTTTTACCCGATTCCAATGACTAAAATATTTTTGAAAATGTTGCCGAAAAAAATAATGAACTTTTAAAGATTATAATATATCCACGTTTTAAAGCCCTATATAACTTATTACACCCATATCTTGGCACTTCGTATGCGAACCAATTTACTTCATTACAATTGCGTTTTTGTACTTGCGAAAGGATTTGTTCCTTTTTATTCTAGCTTTGCCAATGTCATTATTGAACCACGGAGTTATTTTATATTTTAATTTAATGTTATGAAAGGGTGCATTCTTAATTCATTTATTGAACACTTTCCAAACTCAACCGAATGTTGAATATGTATATTAAAATACAGTTAACTTCGCAAAAAATAGGCACTTTATACGAAATAGCATTAATAAAAGACATAAAAACAAAAAGGGACAAGCCAAAGGATAACAGAAATAGATCTGTAATTATAAACCCCAAACTTATATTACGTAATTGAATATAATCGCAAATCGAGAACGATCCCATTTTAGAAGTTTACAACTTACGCACACACACACTCACGTAAATACTCACGTTTACTAATACGTACTCACAAATAACGACGCATTTCAGAGTAACTTCTGACAGCTTATTTATCATACACTATCAGCTTATTTATTTATTATTAGCTTCTTGAATAATAAAATTATTGAAATCACCCCGATTTTTTAAATATCTCGTGACCTCATTATTCAATTGGTTTTATTTTCGTACCAATCGATGTGCATTTATTTAATTTAGTTGTCCAGCGATAACCAAGCGGTTTTAAATTAAAACGCACTTGTCTAAATCATAAAACTGGTCACAATTCAAAAAATAAATATACCTTTTTTTATTATCATTTAAAAAAAATAAATAGTTACAAATTTACTATTAAATGTAAATTATGAAATGTATGCATTATTTTAATTACTTTAATGAAAGGAATGACGGAATGGATTTTATAAATAATAATAATATGATGGATCACACACTTATTAGGCCACTTACAGCTTGTTATAAGTAATTAATTTATAAAGCTATTGTCAAGATTATCTGCCTGGAAATATTATTTTTATATTTTTATTAATGGACTGAATGAAAACAAAACAAAACGCAGGATATTGTGTTATATGCGACCTTTTAACCTTTGTTTACGACGGGACCATAATTTGAATTAATTGCTCGGGACTCTTTATTGTTTTATTCTCATAAAACTGATGTTTCTGAAAGGACTAATGAATAATTTCGGTTTTTAATTAAATTTATGAAATAAAAATACCAAACTATAGATTCAGAAGTTGGAGATCTATTTAATATTTTTCTTTTCAAATTGTTGTGAGTTGGTTTCAAAATAAACATCATTGTAGTAAATAAGAACTAAGCAGTTAGCCACATGGGGTATGCGTATGGAAATCTACTCATAGTTTTGTTTATTGTTTTTTAAATACCGCCATCTTAATCGTAAGGAAATACAAAAAAAAAATGAAAAAAAATAAGCATATACTGCACAGACATACTTAGCTGACTACATATATATTAAAAACTCATTATAAACAACATATTTATTTATGGACCATATAAAAAATTAAAAGAAAAAAACTTAAACAGAAAAATGTTACTTAGAATAATAATATAGTAAAAATATTATAATAAACAACATTATTAAGTTTAAAAAATAACATATTATAGATGATGTGTTTTATACTTTTATTGTAAACCGCAAAGAATAATTAATAATAATTATATCTCCTCTTTTACAACTTAAATAAAAATAAATTAATAATATTTCAATTCACGCAATTACAAAAAAAAAGGATAATAACAATAACAGACCACCAAACTCGCGTAATAAAAATAAAAAACTTTTGACTTTTTGATTCCATATTATATCAAATGTCTCCAGCATTGTTTTACTGTGCGTTTAGTTACAGAATTATCTGCTGTTGAAAATAATGTATTAAAAATAATGTATTGTAAATGATGTTGAATGATGATATCTATAGATAAGCATAGATAGGAAATAAGTAAACTATAAAACTTGTAAATAGCAAAAAAAAAATGTAAATTAGGATATCTAAAAAGTTAAATTGTAAGAGTAGTTAACTAAACTTGATATTAGATATAGCAAAGCAAAACAGCAAGTCATATATAATTAGATAAGATAGGCTAAGAGTAGATTAGATGAGATATAGAAAAGCTATGTAAATAAGAGAAAAACCAACCCTGATAAACTTATTGCACCCTGTACCCTACAATAACCCTGAAATTTACTGAAATCGAAAGATAAATAAAATATAAAATATAGAAAAGTAGTTGAGAGTCCCACCCATAAGAATACAAATGGTGATGGCTACAAGAAAGATAAGGAATGAAGAGTGAAAGTACGAAAGGAATGCCGCGAGAACTGGTATGCAAAAGTTGAAATAGATAAATAAAGACTCCAATACTGTGGGAGATAGTCCGTTAAAGAAAAAAAAATCATATTAATAGTCTGGAGTTTTGATGTGGTTTTAATATTAAGGATTGCTTTTAATATGAACTAAAAAGTTGCACTGAATAGTATTTTCGTTGCTTATTGTACAGGACATACAAAAAATATAAATAGATTGCTAAAATTTGCATTTTCGTGCATGAAGAGTATCTGTGCTCAATACTGAATTACTTGCATCGAGTAAAATGAAATGGGTCATAAATTGAGGCGTGAGCGGACAGTCTAAGCCATTTTTATAAGATAAATGCTCGAATGTGTCACAGTGTATCATGTTGCGAAAAAATCCTTACAACCTTTTTCGTATAAACAATTAGACATGAAATATGACCGACACTAGACACTATATTGGTAGTTTTTTAAAATATTGAAGTGAGTAAGTATAACAGTTGTAAATGTTGCTTGTAATTATTTAATTTATTTTCTTTATCTTTATGTAGAAAAAAATTGATTGATTGAATAAAGATTTAAGAAAACTTTTATCCATTTTAAGATATATGATAATTTGAAAAGAGTGAAAAAACATTCCTTTCAAACAAAAAAAAAATCATAATTAGTTCATGTTTCTTTTAAAGCAATTAATACTATCGCCCGTCTTAAAATAAAATATTATTATTATTAAATTGTACACAGGCTTCTATCCATATCGAAGTATTAAAAAAATGATCCTACCTCATATACAGTCCAAATAAATATAAGAAAACATTTTGAAGAGCAATGAATGCGAACAGTTAGCGGATTCCATTTCAGTCCTGCATGTATTGTAAAAATTTTAATTTAAAAAAATGTTAATAAACATGGCTAAAATTTTTAGCGGTAATATTAATTCTTAAATAAAGGATTTTCTGCGACATGGAATGAAATCGTATTTTAATATATGAATAATTACAAAAATATAAATTCAAAGCAAAGAGATTATAGAAATATATAAAAAAATATGCCATTACAAATACTAATACTACTAAAAACGATGTTAACTACTTCTCAGTAAAGTCATTAATTTCTCATCACTCAGCAAATGAGGAAGGATAGAGCGAAGATTAGAAAATGGTTTGGTTAATACGGTGTCGACGGGAAGTTTGACCTTCCTTAAAAGAAAGCCTTATTTAAAAAAGAATTCATTGTGTGTAGATCGAACCAAAAAAATATTAAAAATATATCTAAGCTGAGGCAAGAGATTATTTGTATATGTAATATATTTGAGATATGATTAAATATACAAAAAATAATAATTCAATTAGAATTTTACATTTTTGACTAAAATAATTTGTAAATACAAACTTTACAGCTTTTTAGAATTTTTCTTTAAGATCAAAATAATTTATTGACGCTTTCTATACTTTAATATATTTTTGTTGAAGAAAGAATTATATTACATAATAAAAAAGTTTTAGTCTCCACTTTTGTGTCATTTAGTATCTTCTTATCTTCGATCATTAAATAAATATAATAATAATAAATATTGATTGATATTTTATTAAAGTATTTACTAGTAATTTAATCCGCAAATGTATAATTTTTGTTTTAATATGCCACATCATGTTATATCGAGAGAAAATAATTGCGAAATTGCGTTTACACAAAAATCAGGTTAACGACATGAGATGAAGATAAAATATTAATTGCCTTCTTTGTTGGCTCCGCTCAAGCCTCAGCTTCTTTTGATATCAAAAGTCTGTGTGGGAACTCTAAGAAAAAATTAATAAGGTTGTGTTATTTATTTTTTTTATTAACATAAAATAAGGTATTATGGGTAATTATTCTGAAGCAATTAAACAATTATAATTTGTGGATACATAACACTTAAAAAATAATTCTTGCCAAATATTGAGAGTGGGATAGTGTATTCACACATTCGTATAATATTATTTGAAAAGAATTCTAGTATTCCTCATATTTCTATTACACCCCTTTTACACATAAACCAACATACATATTTTTAAATGATATTTGTTTTATCGACTTTATCTGCATTCATAAAGAGAAACAACTCTTATATTTACATTAGTAGGTAGAATTAGTTATACTGGTAGTACTAGATCGATTAAATATATTAAATAGAAAATATTTTCTATCATATATATATGATGATGATAAAACCGAAAGTATTTAAAGTTCTGGTTAATTGTAGAAAGAGAAAACTTGTTTTTGAAGTATTTAAGGTATTTTTAACAGTTACTTTTTTGTATTCAGTATTAAACAATTATATTAACTATAAAACAATTTGACATTGTGTAATGCTGGCAAATGATGGCAAATGCTGGCAAATGCTGCAAGGCAAACGCTGTAAAGTGTCAGAAAAATATAATTTAACAAATACGAATATGTATCTAATACTACAAAATATATATATGAAAAACTAGAAATGGAAGAATAATAGTGAAGAGAAAAAAACATACTTTTTTATTTACCATATTTTATACTTTGTATTTTAAAAGAAACTTAAATTAAATAAACTGTTATTATAAAACAAATTGTTATTCTTAAAATAAGAGGTTAAAAGTTGTTTACTTTTTTGAGAAATAAACAACAAATAAAAATGGCATTCAATGAATTAAAATATAAGATTAAATGAAAACAGAACAAAAAATATATAAAAATCTATAATATTATAAATGTAGAAAATATTCATACATTAATAATAGTAATGATAAAAGAAACCTTAAACAAGTGAAATTACTCTTTTAAGTACCAAAAGTAACGTAAAAAATACAAATGATACCTCTTTTTAAAATGAATGCATTTTTCTTATATTTACATTTATTCCATTATTTTTAAAAGTAAATTGATTATAAAAGTTGACTTTGGCAAGCTATTAAAAATTTGTACCAAAATATTAAATTACTTTTTGTGCCTCTAAAAGACAGTGGGGAACTGTTTTAAATAATATTTAAAGATACGTCTTTACCTATATAGCCGTTTTTATAAAATTAATTTTTTAATCATCCATTTTGTATTTTCTTTATTACTAACGTTACGTAACGTTAACGTTACTTTGAGGATTCCAAACGCATAGGCGGAAATTCTAAAAGCAGCCAGAACGGTTTAATATGAAAAAAAAAAACACAATAGAAGCTGTCTTAAACTTTAAACACATCCTTAAATTAAAACTCAACATTCTAAAGGCCGTTAGGTTACATTATTGACATGAGAATCCAAATTAACGTATCCAATATTACAACCAGATCTGTTTAGTAATTGAACCATAGCAAAACATATTTAGAATATTATCTTTTTTTATATTTCAATAATATTGGATTTCCTTTGTGAAGGTAATTAAATATTTTCTTTACAATTCATAAACGAAGTTCTTATTAGAAGAACGAATTATTGTGATCAATTGAATATTCTTATTTTTAGTAAGTCTTTAAAGATATTTATATTATTATTTATATTATTTGTCTCTTACCACAACGAAAATACCCCTTGGCATCGTCAAACTCATTTACATTTAAATTACAAGCCAGAGGTTTTAATACTATCAGGTGTTGGTAATACGAAAATTATATTCTTATAATATTTAAATATACAATTTTATTTTTATGTAATGGATACTGTGAGTTTAATAAATAATAAGCATTAATTTTATACATTACATGTGTATGAATCTGGAAAATATAAATTCTGAATATAATTTGAATGTTTTTACTGAGATATATATACTGATGAAATATAAAGAATTGGTATATAGAAAGCAAAGTGAATAGGTAGTAGCTTTGTGGATTGAACGTAGCTGAAATTATTTTAATACAACTTTTAAGAGCAGGTCCGGTTTATTCTTTCTATAGAAGATGAAGAAGATGAGAGAGTCGAGAAATGTCTACTCTACGTATCAAGAGTTAGATAACCTGAAATGCAAACTCGTTGCTGTTGACTTTTTATGTTTGCAAATATATCTTTGCGACGGCAGCATTTGCTTTCAGCTGGAGAATCAGCCCCTTTGCACTCTATTTCAGAGAGAGAATGTCTTTTATTTTATCTGTTTTCTGTTCAGTAAGACCTATACAATAAATATTTTAAACTAGACCCTGCTTTCTTTAAACAAATTTAAAACATTTTTGGTGTTATTTGAAAATTTAGCATCTTTTGCTCTAAAATTTTTTATTTTAGGAACCAATGGAAAATTTATAAGATTAAAATTTTGATCGGAATCGGAAATTCGGGTATATTTCATAATTTTAATTGAAAATATATGCTGTATGCATAGACATATCGATTCAGTTATACACTTATCCTCAGAGAATGTGAAGTGAAAAATTTCGTTTATATTTTTTTAAATGTCAATTTTCCTATTTTGTCTAATAACATGTAACCCAGTAATGCTTTTAATACTTTGCTTTTTAATTAGTCACCACGAGGTGTTGATGAATTTTTCTAAATTTATGAAAAAAAATGTTTTTTCCCAATTTTTTTAAGACAATTCTTTTAAATTTTAAATTGCTTCGTGATAAAATTTTCTTTTCAGGTTTTCCAGAAAATACAAATGTTTCTCGAAAAGAATTCAATACAGAGTCCGCGTCCTTAGGAAAATATCAAATCTTATATAGTCTGCTTAGTTTTTTAACTTTTATTATTGCCACGAGCCTGGTAGCCTCCCGAAATCCAATACGAATAACTTGTATGCTCAGCTCAGTAAAAAAGATGGTGATACACTTGCTAAAACTCTCGGAAAGCCAATAATAAGTTTTGAATGAATGGCCCAACGCGATACAAAGTAGGAGGCTTTCGCAAGTTTTATACTAATCACAAGGGCCATTAGTGTGTTATATCAATTGATCGATCGACAAAATTTGGGATTGGGGGTAGTCAACCTGTCCCGCTTGTTTAAGAATATCCAAGAAAATTAGATTTCGTTCGAGAATGGAACTTTGTAATTTAAAAGAGTCTTCATAACCACTTTCAAATTCATTAGCGTCTCTTAAATTGTTCTTGCATGTCAGCGATTTTTCTGGAACACCAAACAGAAATTAAATAATAAATACTATTTAAATATGTGCTGTTTAAAACAGGGTTACTTCAAGCCCACAAAGAACGAAAAAGTTTTCTATAAGACTAAATAATATACTTCCAATATCAACTAAATAGCAAACTACATAGCAAATGCGATGTAGCTTACATTGCTATATAACATGTATAATGTAATAATATTACGAGACTTAAACTACTTATTCAAAACTTTACGACATAAGAAATATTTTTTGAAGTTTGCGGTAACTTAACCCGCATTGAAATTCTTTTGTTTACTCTTCTTTTGGTGATGGATGAGTTTTCTTATGAAATTGGAACTCAATTGGCTTTTTCCGCGAGGCAATTTCTTATTTTTCTTGGGCAATATACTAAAAGTAAATAAATATAAAACATGTAAATGATTTTCCCAGTATAAAATATATTTATTTGAAAATGCCTTTTTTTAGTTTCAAAAGATTCATATGCTATCAAATTTAAAAACATTACAATATAGAAGATCTCAAATGTTTCCTTTTTTTATAAAATGAACTGAAAATAAGTTTGTTAAAATTTGTTTTTTATTGTTAAAGCTACCAGCGGCTCGGAAAGAAATGCCTCAGTCCTTTTTTTTATATTTCTATTGTTTTTATTTTGGAAATAATATTTAATTTTAATATTAAAGTTAAAGTTGAGCCTAAAGTTATCAATGGTAATAACAACTAGTATGCTAAGACCAGCTAGTCACAATAGATAATACAAAAAATTTGAAAGCGTGCGCAAAATTTCCCCATGCAAAGTCTATGGGAAATATAAATTTTTTGACTAATTACTGCAATTAGGCTAATGAGATTTGAGAGTTGTCACTATTTTTCAGCAGTGTAGCATAATGAGACCTTTGATTTGAGCCATCAACGATATTTTTCCCTTTAGTGGTTCTCGAGCTACAGTGTGCCAATGAAATCGCTTCCTGCATTAATATATAAGATTGCATCAATTCTGTGCGGAGAAAATAACAAACAGCGCCAGGAAATTAATTTAAATTATCCTTCCGATATCAAAACGGTCAAGATCATATAAAATCCAATATCACTCGCAGTGACGTCTACATACTTTTTCCGATTTTTTAGTTTTCATTTATTTGTTCACTAATTTTTTGTACATAACTCAAAATATATAAAATATAGGTCTTGCAAAAATATATATATATAAAAAGGATTGACGATACTATCTGATCAATTTTTATATAACGAATACTTTAATTAAATTATGTGTTATATTATATTACGTCAGTGCCGAAAGGGTAAATAATATAAATGGTACAATATCAAAATTATTTAAATCTAATTAAAATAAGCTATTTTTATTGTAAAACTGCATTCATGTAAATAGGTAATCGATGCCTTCAAATTCTCGAAAGAAATCAATATGAAAAATTACAATTCTATCAACATAGTGGTAAATAAAAATGGTTTAATAAAAAAAATACTCATTGTTTCCCGTTTCTCCAGATTCATTTGTTTTTTTTTCATACAACCGAAGTCAAGGCATGACTATATACAGCCATAGCTAGGATAGAGTAATTCGCTGGCTCAGTTAATACATTACGTTTCCAAAGTAAGTGAGTAAATCGTGCAGTTCTCTTTCACTGCTAGTCAAATGTCTATCTTAATTTTATGTATTGTTAATCTCAATCAAATTGTTTTATCAACTTTAATATTTCAGTCGATACATTTTGTGTTAATAAAGTTTTCTTAATATTTAAAATAGTGTATTATTCACCAGACATCAAATAATATATATACGCATGAAGTTCATTAATACATACCGTACCTAAAAACTCGATTTAATTTGTAATATTAACTATACATATTTTGACAAACGAGACTGCGACTTATAAGGTGCATTGACAATCTAAATCAACAGAGCCTTGCTAAAGCTGATTATTAAGTTGATTAATATCACAAATTTCATTTAACGCCAAAACTGAGCTTGTTTTATCTGTATCCGATTTTGAATTAAGATCCACTGATAAATTAGAACAATAAATTGTTACATGACGTTGCCTATTACATATATTATATTTTAAAATTCTTTTTGTACACGAAAAATGATAATAACCAGTCTCATTGCAATGCCTTATAACCGCACAGTATATTATCTACCGCGCTTTTATTTTTAATAACGCACCGATACAATATATAAATTTTATCGTGATAGTACTACCAATAAGTCATTATATTTTGAACGCTTAGCTAATATCTCCGTCAAAAGTTCCGGATAGTCATCACTTGATGGAAATGATTCTCTTAATTTAACCTTCCATTTCAACCGCGAGCCAGACATTGACGTCAAAGTTTTATACCGTGTTCTGGCAACATTTCTTAACTCAAGTAATGCGTAGTGAATAAGGTAAATGGTTGAGGCATAATGAATGTCATGTTTTCATTGATATTATTTATAAATCATATATTTCCATATATGATTAATACAATATAATAGCGTATATTTTTAAAAGCAAGAGCATTACGTAAAACATTACATTCCCCCTTCGCTCTTTATTTCAGTATAAAAGATATTCTCTGGTTGTAGTAATATAACACAAAACTGATTGTACATGAAAGTCTAGTAATAAAGTAAAACAATGGCTGAACGACATACAAAATCCAATTCGATTAATAGGGAATCCAAGCGTAACTAGCTATTTTTGGTCAAAAGTCGGCTTATATACGAATAACCATTTTGAAATTTCGAAATTTTAATTAGAAAATAACTATTTTTATTATATGCGCATAAAATAAACATTTGAAACTAAGAGTACTTGAATTTTTATTATTATTTTAATATATTTATTATAATTTAATTACACAAGTTATACTACTACTACTAATACAACATATATATATATTTATAAAATACTACGACAGCAAAGAAAATAAATTAAATTACTTTAAAAGTATAAGGAATTTACCTTCAAATATAACTGGAATTCGAAATGAAACTGAAGGGATTAAAATGAGACATAACTTTTTAATTTTTATTTAACTAACCTAATAATCATAAAATGTTACGTAAAAAGTTTGTCATAGTGGAAAAGTTAGAAACGTTTTAACCATTAGCGAACGAATCTATTTAGCAAGCGTTCGTTGCGGATTAAAAAGTAAACACCAATGTTATCAGTTAAAAGTTTTATAACTATATTCGAACATTAACAGCTCCATGAATGTGAGCAAGACGAGGTCTAATGTTGAATTTATTTACAGTATACATCTATCAAGGCTTGGATTTTAACAGAATTGATATAATAAAATGAACCGTTAGTTACTCAGATTAATTCATTATCTAGTAGTTTTTAGTACTTTTCAAGATTTCGTGATATTTTCCTTTTATGTATATAGTTGACGAATCAATGTTATATAAGGGTTATATAATATAGTAGCTTTTGCCCGTGTGGTGTATGGATGAAAAGTACATAACTCGAAATTTTTTGTTTTAATTTGGAAATCACAATTACCACACAGGGTGATTTTTAATGACTTCAATTTGCGAACGACAAACTACCGACATTTAAAATAATTGGTAGCGCCATCTATTGTCGGCTTGCCGAACTCAAAAGAAAAACCACATATTATATTAAAATTTGTGACCCCTGTTTCACTCTTATAGAATTGAAATTTTCATAATCACATTAATGCATTACTATTTTTTACTAGCAACAAATTGAAATCTATAATTTCATGTGTCCAACATTAAAAATTATGAAGTTTCATGCAAACTTGAAACCCTTATTTCACCCCATTAAGAATAGAATTTCTAAGAATCCTTTCTAACCGAATTTTTCCTAGTTACTATGTACCTTCCTGCCAAATTTTATTTTTATTGGCTCATTATATTTAGAGATATCACGATGAGTGAGTGTTTTTTGTTTTTATATTTACAGATCACAATATTTAGTCGATACCAAGCTTAATCTGTTAAAACACAAACCCTGTTACATAAAACGCAAGCGATATTCATTGCAGAACAATCGTAATTATCGGATTTAGAATCAGCTTATCTGTAGTCATGACAAACCACTTGTAGTTATGCAAATGCTACCATAGCAGATAATATTATGAATAAATTTGAAAACTATTTAATATTAAACAAATTAAATTAAGACTTGTACCTAGTTTGTTTGTAAGAATTTTGATATAATTTAAGAAATATTTTTTCTCATTATAACGTTTTTATTATTTCTTATTATTCATATCTGTTTTTTTTATGATCCTTAGATTAAGAAATATGATAACAGATGGCGCTGTTTATTGAAAATAAAGATCACGGTTATTGGATTTTGCAATTATTATTAATATAATCGATAATACAACAGAAATTGTGGTTCGTGATATGTCATAGTGTTGTTCCACCAATAAATACCAGTATAGTTTAGGATTTACTAAGTTTCACACCATAGATAGAGATAGAGAGGTGGTGTTAGAAATATTAAGTTATTATAGTTATTATTACAAATATCAAATATATCATTAATTATATGTTTTGAGTTTAGTTTATTAAATAAAGAAGAAAACTTGTTTTTTATGTTCTAAAACATATTATTGAAACATTAAAAACATAAAAACCGTCAGGGCTTCTTCGTTGTATAGTTTACTAAAATAAAACATATTTTCAGAATCAAGAAAGGAAGAAACTAACTTTGGAAAATATATATCAATTTTGGTACACATATAAACAAACAATTAAGTATAAAATATTAATTTCCCTGTTACTATAATTAAATATATATTTCAAATAAGAGTACTATTATTATCATAATTTATAATTCAAAATTACAATCTGAAATTTGAACTCACAGCACTCATATTATTTAGATACAGAAACAGAATAATATATTTATACAAAAAAAGACTAATTCAATGTAGTACAATTTAAAATACAAAGATGATACAAAGATATTGAAAGAACTTGATCAGGCGAATATGGAAGTAGTACTAGATCGTAATAGTAAATGCATCGAAACAAACACTATAGAGTAAAACTATAGAGTATTTAAGGAATAGTGGTATAAATAAGTATATAATAGTTGTTTTAAGTAAATTTCATACCTTATTGAGGTATTTATCAACATCACGCTTTTATCAAATACATTAATTTGAAGAAAATTTGATGAGTATTAAAAAGTCCTTTGAATTCGTAGAAATGGTTACTTTTTGTATCAAATTATTCAAAGTTTTTTTGAGAAATCCTCCAGTCTCTTTACTAATTGAATTAAAGAAACGTATCGGTTTTGGCAATTTTATATCATTAGTTCTCTGTTTTTTTTTCTAATATTGCACATGCCATAATTAAGAAAATTTTTCAAAATAAAGAACCTTTTGTATTTTTCTCCAAAATCCAAAAATTAAAAAAATATATAAAAAGATAAATATTTGGTGTCCTATTTGTATTTTAAATATTATTATTTCAAACATTAATTTAAATTAACATTTTGAATTATTTTACAAACGAATTGTAAAGTACTTAAATGGTACAAAATTAATTAGAACTTAATTTAATTTAAGAGGCTTTTAGAACAATCTTCTCAGTGACGAGCTGTGTAACTACATTGTGGAAGAGAATAAACGTAATTATGTCATTATTTATTTGTATCTAAAACGTTTATAATTAGTTTTTGTTGCTACGAAATAAATATGTATATTTATTTGGTATATATATATAAAATATAATATTTGAAAAGTTATTTATATATTGAAAATGTCAATGTCTTTTTTTACATGACATATCATTATTTCGAATATTCAATTTCTATAGCAAGAAATAAAATAGAATACTCATATCTGGGTTGTTTTACATCAAGGCTATTATTTTTTAAGTTAAAATAATATAAAAGAAAATAGTGGCCAACATAAAACGCGAATAAGAGACTTAATAACAATGGGTTTAAAAAAAAGTACAACAGACAGATCAAGTACCTAAAATCCCTAAAAAAATGTAAACGTATTTCCTTAGGGTGTAAAGAACATTCAAAATTAAAATTAAGAAAAGAAAAAAGTTTTCCAAAAATGTGTAAGCGGGAATATTATAAGAAAAAATAAAAGACAATAGAAAATTAGTAGTATTGATTAAGAGATCAGATACTAAAATTTTGAATTTTTCAACAAAGTTAAAGATTTCTTCTAGAAAAATAAATAGAAAAATGTACTTGTAACTGTATTTCTCGATTCAAAGACTAAACAAACATAATCATATTAACTTTCTGGTTATGTACATTTTAATAGATAATAGAAAACTACAAGTTAGATAGAAGAAGAAGAAAGAAAATACATTTATTTAGGTACCGGTGTCACAAGCAAACCCTTAAAATACCCTTATTCTATAAAGGTTGCCTGTGACACCGCCCAGAATGGCTATACAGCTCAGCTATACAGCTGCAGTGTATATCGCCCAAATGCGGACACACTACACGCTGGTTTTCAACTGTGACTCGGGTGACGTGACTGCCATTAAAAATTAAATATAAATAAATAACTTAACTACATACTCTATAAATATTAAAAAAAGTACTATTCTACTATCACTTATAAAAACTTCAGAGAAAATCAGTAATCAGATTGGATGGAATAGTATCATAATATGTTTTAAATTTAATTATTTAGTATAGTTAATAGTAACGTTATTAAGGTTTATAACGACTAGTAGGTATATTTGTTTATTATCTATTTTAGTATATTCATCGCATGTTGTCGATTTTGCAGATAGTTCTATAACCATTCCCTAAACGAATGTTGTGATTAATATGATCAAAAGCTTTCGACATATCCAATAATATTTCAGCTCCTGAGAATTTCTTAATGAATGCCTCAGTTATTTTTTTTTATTAAGTTAATGCATGCAAGTGCTGTTGACCTGTTTTTTTTATCCGTATTGTTTATAAGTTGTTTTTAAAATAAAAATTTTAGACATTTTCTTCTTTCTTATGTATTGGTTTCACTATGATAATATATATTTTAACTTTTCAGAATATGAGCCATTTTTAAAAGATTAATATAGCACAAAGTTGCAATTATTATATTTAAGTATAAGCAGTAGTAGCACTATTGAAATCTCCCAACAGCAACCGTTGGTTTTAATTCTGCAACCTCCCACTAATAGGAACCCGACACAACAAAAATTCATTTGTTGACAATCCGGTTCATCAACGCAACGCCAAAGCAACGCAGCTGTTCAAAGCCATGAATGGCTTCATCGTACATGATGCTAGAATACGAGAAAATCGTTTGGCGGCACAACGTTGTCGATAGGTGGTAACTGTACCGACGCAACGACGGCCTGATGATATTTGTCAGGCTTAGTAGGGTGCAACAATAAAAACTTCAGAATTTCTAAATCTAATCTATTTATTGAAAATAGAAAAGTTTCACATGATTCATTATTATAAGATCACTTATGAATTTATACAATCCTATAAGCTTAGGGGTCACGTGTATGGTCAACCATGACAATAGCACTCAACTTTGGTAGGGCTTATTGAATTATTTGATCATCACCCCATTTATATATTTTAAAACATGACATAACATAAAAAATTAATTCTTCTGAACGATTACAAACAATTTATGATATTATATTAATTATTAAATATTATCACCATTTGAATTGGAATTACTCACGCGTCGTCTCGGTTGCTTTCTCGATCGTGTCGCAATCTTAATTGAAAATCCATGTCGTCTCAAGTTCTCTCGACTTGACTTCGCTGCCAATCATCCGACCTTTACGTGGTTTCTTCCGCATTGGTTGGGATTTAGGCATAACCAAATTAGAACTCCTGGTCCTGGTGATGTATATGACAATCCTGTTTTCTTTATTTTGCTTTTCTCTTCCTTACTCTTGCACCGTAATGTTTTGCGAGGATAAATCTGTTTAAGTGATGACTTTTTATTTTTAAGGCGGGTACTTTCACTATCGCTGTCCATATTAACACTCAAAAAAGTTTTTATTTTTTAAATATTATAAATACTAGAAGAGTATAGTCTTTAATTTTCCTACGTTTGAGCTAAAAAGTGGGTAGTTGATTAATAAATAATATGTTAAATGACACATTATTTATTAGTCCACTACCCACTTTTTAGTTTCAAAATTCGTCATAAATTAAGTGATACTGTAAACTTACTGGCATTTGCTGGCTATGCAATAAAGTCCACAATGAATGGATGTGAAGTCGTTTTTGCTTATTACTCATTTCCGACTAATGTTTTCGGAAAGTATAGAATTCTTCGAAAATGAGTACAATATAATTTTTTCATATAATTCGCCAGGTTTAGACATTTTATATATTTACTAGAATACCAATCTATAAAATAACGTATTACATAACATGCCATATCAGTATAAATAGGTAATTAATGAAAATAATAAATTTTTGGCTGGATATGGCAAATTTAGAAATGAATAGTAGCTAACGGTGCTAAAGGATAAATAGGATTATTTAGAGCTCTTCGACAGTCCCTTATTTAGGGCTCTTAACTCTATTAGCTATATATAATTTGTGTTTATTAACCTTCAAAAAGCATAATGCCCTTTTTTTAAATCAACTTAATGTAATCTGTAATATTTCAAAATACAGTAATATTTACAACTACTTTATAATTAATCCTTTTAGTTTAGCTTGTAAAATCAGTTGAACTGCTTTTAAAATGGCAAGGTTTCGGTAATTCTTGAACTATTTTTTTATTAAAATAAGAATAAAATGATTAGTCTTTTGTTTGTTACTTGGTTGATTAAATTAAAAGTACCTTATAAAATGTTTAAGTGTCATGTTGGTGCGGAAAATAAAACAATGTCGCTCAAGTAAAACCACTAAACATTATCACAGAATGCCATTTCTTAGCTAAAAAGATTATAGATTGGATTAAGTTTATTCCCAGGCCGCCATCCAAGTATATACAATTACTTCTCCTTTTGAATATTTGATGTATAACCTACTTTTAATAAAGCTGTAGTGATTATAAGGATTTCTCGAAGGAGAAATAATGTATAAGAAGGAATAATATATACAATGTCTACATGTTCAGTATTTCAAATATATCACAAAATAACAGCTTTTATTTTCCTCGTCTGTTTTTGTTTGAAAATTGAGATTGAAAATTTGTTGCAATTTTAACTCATATACATATATATCCTCATTTCTAAATCTATCTTTAAGAAAAACAACATCGCAGAATAAGTTTCCTTAAACAGAATATCTCCCATATGCAATTTTAAATTTCATAAACAAACTTAATAGTATCATTTACGTATTTTTCACTAGCTTAATCAAAGAAGTTATTGGAATCTTTACGTTTGATGTCCCAAGTAATTACTCGTTTCATCTCAAAACGTAAACAAGAGTCTATAATGATAGACTCTTTCTAAAAACATTTATATATGTGTATATTTGTGTGTTGTGTATATATGAATGAGTAGTTATGTAAGTCAATTGCATAATTAACTTCATTTTGAGTACTTTCCAATCCAGTAATGTCAGTAAAAAGTGATCGTGATTGGAAAAAAATGTACAGAATTTGTTTTTTTTTTGTTATTTAAGAAATTTTAAGAAATTTTAAACCAATCAAATGATAGAATATTTTTTATTAAATAAACAATAGTAAATAAAATATAATAGATTTTTTTTCTCAACGTTGAAGTTAATGTAATGGGGATCTATCAATTACTGCTTGTTATTTATTAAAAGATTTTTTTTTGGAAATATATATAAGCATGTCGAAGATTATTTCTGTGATGTAATATATTAAGCGATTAAGAAAAGCCTCTTCATTTTAATTCTATTTCAGCCTAAGCATATGGAGTCTAAATATTTTTTATGTAATTTGTGTAAATGATCATATTTTTCTTAGCTAAAGCTAAAAAAAATACAATAATATAATAAACGAATGAAAAGGAAAGGATAGGTGCTTTACGACCCTCTGAAGTCTCTAGAGACAATGTCGTAAACACGCAATTTCGTTTTCGTGTGTAAATAAATAAATTATAAATAGCTTATATATTTTTTAAAGTTATGTAAATAATAGTTGCCACGAATATGCCTTCCTAAACAAAAATAAATTTTTATTCGAAATTGTACTCCTTTGATATTCTAATTTAATAAAAATCTGCAATATTTTTGTTTATATAATAGTTTAATATATTTTTTCCTTTATTTTTATACACATACATATGTTCTATATAAACATATAAGAACCCGTCCCGAGGGAGCGCGTCTCTGTCAGCCGCGTCCTTGTCACAATTCGGACGTAACATTCACTTTATACGTATTTTCCATGAACTTTTTCTAAAAAGGAATATTAAAGTACCTGTTGCGATCTCTGAGAGCCTCGAATTCAAAAATATTTTGTGACTAAAAAAAATGGAAAAAGAAAACATGGTTAGCTAGACAGCAACATTCTCTAAGTTTATAGTAAATACAATACCACATATTATAAAAGCCATAATAAGTCTTAAGGCTATCAACAGAAAAAAACAGAGAGACAAAGATTTTACGGCTAACACTTTGTGCCTAATTTGATGAAATTTGATATGGCGTTAAAGTATATATTGTGCTTAAATAATAGTTTTACACTTCATATTGTTAATATTATATAAATTTATATACAAATTAGTTATTCGAAATATTGGTAAGTTACGGTGGGGTAAACACTGCGCTGCAAACCTGCTACTGTGAAAACCTTAGTCTAAATTAACAAATAACTAGGTTAGGTTCTGTCCGTAGTCCTTGGATGTATATTTGGGCATCCAACGTAGCTTAGTTTTATTCCGAGGCCGTCGCGGGGAGATGACCAGGTTCCGGATTTATTTGAGGCCTGAATGTGAGTGAGCAAGTTGGACCGGAAGTTCTTGATAGTGTTGGATATGAACCATTAAGGTGGTGATTGGTGAGTGAGTGATGACACAGCCTGCATTGGTGCAAAGCGTTTGTGTGACCAATATTCGTGGCACTCCACAATGACGATGAGTCGTGTCAACCTTCTGGCTTATGTGATGATATACTGATGTTGTGCTTATGTCATACAGAAGTGAGAGACCCATGATTTGCCAACGTCGTGCCTATGGTTCGTACGAAGTATGACATTGTGAATAACTATTCTGATGACGTGCCTATTACTACATGATTTTATTAATACGAAAACGGTATTTTATAATTTCAGATGTAAAATTAGGTTTTGTACATATGAAGACAAATAGTGGTGTTATAAATGAGTTCGTCTGTTCGCTTCCAGATGCAGCCTGTCATGTTGGTGATGTGGAACCCACGCATGAGCGAGCCACCATCTGTGAAGACTTCACTGCCACGGCCTGTGCCGAGCGTTTTGAATGTGACTGGGCACCCTAAAATCTAATATATGGGAAGCCGGGACCTCTCCCCGTTAGATATTGTCAAAATTGTTTTAATTGCTTAAGATTAATTTGTTTTTGTTAAAATAAACGTCATCTTAATAGAGCAAAAGTGTAAGATCCCCTTTTTGTTATTAACCACCTCTTCTTTAAAAGAATATTATGAATAATATTTTTTCTAAGTTACAGGTAGTAATTACTGAAGGGAGACTTATAGGTAATTTATTATAAACGTCTTTATATCTATAAATTCATCATGGAAGAAAAAGATTCTGGAGATTGGAATTTTCTTCAATCACTAAGAGTTTGAAAAACAAAACATGTATTTGTATGTAAGTATGGATATTTATAATTTAAGTTAATCAAGTCAAATAATTATTTTTTCCCTAAAAATTCAATGTATCCTTCTATTTTTAGATCAGACGCCGATGTAGAATATATTTTCATTTTATAAAAGAGGTAGTTCAAGGAATATACAACACAGGACCTCGGGAGTCCCATAAAGCTGTTCTGAAAGTCAACACATACTTACGTTTCCAACATTTTATATCTTAATGTAGGTAGAATTATTTTACAAACATAAGATGAATATTAGCAGTAGTCGCAAAATCTAGTCTAAGTAAATATATACATTTTAATCCTTTTTACAAAAAGATGGTTATATTTGCGATATAACAAGCGTTTTACTTAAGAAACTTAAAATTAATTCACCTTAACAAAGCATTGGACAAAAAATTTAGCGCCTTTTATGATTGACAAACTTCATTTCTAAACTGACCAGTTTGTTATACTTGGTCTCATTTTGTTTTGCTTATAGTTTTTCGGATTACTCTGTTTCATAATGAAAGTTATAGCCTAATAAAAGTGGACGGTAGACGTTGATTAATTAGACGGTAGGAGGGGTTTAATAACATTGTGTAATTTAATTTCGCTGACGTGTTTGTATGGTTTCGTTAGTTAAAAATAAGTATTTAACTACGTAGGATTTCAAAGCTTGACTTGATAAACTGATTACAGTGAAAATGAGTAAATATTACTATGTAATCTAGGTTGACGAAACTAAAATCGAAGTGTGTATCAGAATTTCAAATTTACACGCACGACAGCAAATGCTATAAAACTAACCAAAATATAAAAAGTTAATAAGCGGCGGCCAATTTATAATATGGATAAAATAAATTCTGTATATTTATTAATTTCATACAATATCATCACTAATTTTAAATCGACTGTAATCAGAGCAAATGAATTAAAGTCGGACCAATCGACTTTTTAACGGTAATTTTACTCAAAATTGGATCTTGACATTTTCATTTTATTTACAATAAAAATGAAGTTAAGTTAGTTATAAAATCTTTCCTACTTTTTACATATTTAAGCAATAAGCTTATTACAAAAACAACTATGCAAATGTGTTATTATTACAATTATATTTAAAATAGTTTGCATAGATTTATATGTTACTTAAATATTCTTTATAATATATTTGTTACCAGAAATGTATGAAATCTAAGATTTACATACAATTCCTAGGAAATATATACAATATCGAGCTTACTTAGAAAATATATAAAATAATGCCTATTAAAGTCATAATTATTAAAAAGCTGCATATCGGCTCTATATGATGAATATTATCTTGACACTACTAAAAAATTAAATTGTTATTCCAATGATTATAATAATTGTAATAACAATTTTATTTTTTAAGTTTCTTCAATGGATTTGTATGATCAGTTTTAATGTTAACGTAATCTCGCAGAAAATGTTATTGATTTCACCACTTTACCAGTTCGTAAATTCTGTATATTTTTAGTCAAAGTCCTGTCGTATCTTTAGTTCCAGGTCCATTAGTGTGGTAATGATAGCACATCCCAATGATCACACCATTCTTTTTAACATGTCCAACATACAGTGAACATCGCTTAATAAAGTTATATAAAAAAAAGAATAAAAGAAAGTTAGACTACTGCTGGCACCATTTTAAATGCATTAGTTTCATTTGCTACTTCAGATTAACAGATAACTCAGTTACAGTTCACATATATTGAAGTAGCCACTAAAAGTCATTGAAGTATTTCTGTGTCTATTATCCCTCTTCTCTTGGAAAATATTTACGTTAGTTTTAGAGTTTTAAATAAGCCAAGTCCAAGCAAGCCAAGTCAAGCCAAGTCCTTGGCCTATTAGGCCAAGAACTAATACGCCGAAGGTCATTTAAACTACGTGGGTTTTCTTTCGTAGCTAATGCGTTAACAACCATCTTATTTCATAATAGGAATAGCACGATATATATATGGTATATATTGTATTCATGTGGGTACTGTCAGTCTTAAATTAAACGCTATACGAAACGCACGTCTCTTATTTATCAGTGGCGAACGAGGTTGGAAAAGAATTCTGTGACTACCTACTACATAGAAAATATAATAGTGTCAAGGCCGGACGTTGTGAATATTGAGAATTGTAATAAAAGATACGATAATAATATGGGAGTCGGCAAAATTGACGAGTTTGACGTTAAGTCGGGTAATTGGACTGAATACAGTGAGCGGTTAGACATGTATATTTTAGCAAATGGAGTACAAACGGAATTGAAGTTAGCTACGTTGATTGCGTTGATAGGGCAAGAGGCATACCAGCTGTTATCAACATTAGCTAGTCCAAAGAAACCTTCGGCGTTATCTTACGAGCAGGCAGTATTATTATTAAAAAATCATCTACAGCCGAAGCCATCTATACTTGCGGAACGTTACGTTTATCGACAAAGGCGACAAGCGGAAGGCGAATCTATTGCCGACTACGTGGCGGAACTAAAGAAGCTAAGTAAAAATTGCGACTTCGGTAGCTCACTGGAAGAAAACTTACGCGACCAATTTGTGTGTGGAATATTGAGTGAAGCTACACGACAACGACTATTCGCGGAAGATGACAACATTACATACGGAAAAGCAGTGAAGCTGGGAATGACACTGGAAGCGGCCGAAAAAAATGCAAGTGCAGTGGATTCTGATACTAAAGTTAACGTTAACAAGGTTCAGAATGGCTATTACAAGTGTATGGCGTGCGGTGACGACGGACATAAAACAGAAAGCTGTAAATACAAAAACTTTGAGTGTAGTTTGTGTAGGAGCATAGGACATTTAAGGAGAATGTGTCCAAATAAGACTGCAAGATTCAAGATGGCGGCGGGAATGGCCGGTTTTCAACAGTCACGCGGCGAAAACGCGACTTTCCACGGAAACAGAGGACGGGCAGCCGGGCGAGCGAGGAGTCGCGAGCGGGGAAACGGACGCAGTTATCGCGCGGCTTCGGGGTACAGCGGCGCGAAAGCGAGCAACTATTGTGTGCACGAGCACGCATCTCCGATCGAGCGACCGGGTAACAGTGACACGGCCGGTACTACCTCGGATTGCATAGGCGATGGCGAACTAAGCGAATATGAAGAACCAATGTACCAAATGTCATTAGCGAAATACAAACCGGTATGTATCACCTTACTGGTACAAAACAAGCCACTAGTTATGGAGGTAGATACAGGTTCCGCAATTTCATGTATAAGTGGAAATACGTATTATATGAATTATAAAGATGTACAGTTAAAGAAATGTCATTTAAAATTAAAGTTTTATGATGGTTCAGTAGTTCAACCGTTGGGTTATTTGCAAGTGGCAGTTACTTATAAAACTTTGACAAAGAAATTGGATTTGTATGTCTTAAATAATGGTACAACGACTTTGTTAGGTAGGCAGTGGCTTACAGAATTGTGTATGGAAGTACCAAAGATTAATATGTTAAGTATGACTTTAGAAAAAGAGAACAAAAGTATAATTATAAAAAAAATAATTTCTAGGCATGAGTCGCTATTTGACGGCACGCTGGGTCGGTATTCGGGACCGCCAGTACAATTTCATGTTCGCGAGGGTGCGGAGCCTATATTCTGTCGCGCGCGCCCCGTACCGTACGCCCTGCGACCGCGCGTCGACGCGGAGCTGGACGCCATGCTGCGCGCCGGCGTCGTGGAGCCCGTGGAGCGGTCCGACTGGGCCACGCCTTTGGTGATAGCGAGCAAGGCGGATGGCGGTATTCGCATATGTGCCGACTATAAGGTAACCCTAAACCGCGTCTTATTGGTCGATAGGTACCCGGTTCCGAAGGTAGACGACTTATTTGCTAATTTGTCTGGTAATCAGTACTTCACAAAATTAGATTTGTCACAGGCGTACAATCAACTTGTACTCGATGAAACTTCTAAATCATATACTGTCATAAATACGCATAAGGGTTTATTTAGATATAACCGATTAGTGTACGGGCTAGCTTCGAGCCCGGGAATTTTTCAAAAATTTATGGAGTCTTTGTTCAGGCGGGTCCCGGATGTTATAGTGTTTTATGATGACATTTTAATTAAAAGTAAAGATTTGAGTAGTCATTTAAAATCAGTGGAACAGGTACTAGACATTCTACAAACAAACGGGTTGAAAATTAAAATCAGCAAATGCAATTTTTTAACTGAGCAAGTACAATACTTAGGTTTTATTTTGGATCGGAATGGAGTGAGAGTTAACTCAGAAAAAATTAAACCTATAGTGGACATGTCCCCACCACGTAATGCCTCCGAATTAAAGTCATTCCTGGGTATGGTTAACTTTTATGGGAAGTTTGTTAAAAATTTGTCATCAATTTTAACACCGTTATACGATCTACTTAAGAAAGGTAAACACTTTATCTGGGGTCAAGAACAAAGTCAATCATTTGTGGCGGTGAAGGATGCTTTGTGTGGTGCGGAAGTGCTAGTGCATTACGACATGAGTCGGGAGGTAGTGCTGACGGTGGATGCGAGCTCGCGCGGGCTGGGCGCGGTGCTGGCGCAACGTGGGGGTGCGACGCGGCCCGAGCGCCCGGTCGCGTACGCCTCTCGCGCGCTCACCACAGCGGAACGTAATTATAGTCAGATACACAAGGAAGCGTTGGCTATTATATTTGCGATAGACAAGTTCCATCAATATTTATATGGTAGAAAATTTATTTTACGTACTGACCATAAACCATTAGTGAGTCTTTTCGGTCCGAACACAGGCATCCCCACTACGGCGGCAAGCCGCTTACAAAGGTGGGCTATTAAACTTTCTGCCTATGATTTTACGATTGAATACATTAACACGGATAAAAATACAGCCGATGCTTTGTCTCGGTTAATAAAATCTCATAAAGAAGACACGCACGACGCGGAGGAAGAATTACCAGAACAGACATACCTACATTTTGCGACGGAAGCCCTATTAATAGATTATACTATTTTAAAAAGAGAAACCGCAACAGATCCTATCTTAAGTAGGATTATTAGTTACATATCTGATGGTTGGCCAATGAAAATTGAGATGAAGGAAATTCAACCTTATTTAAATAGAAAAAACGAATTGTACTGTGAACTGGGATGTATTATGTGGGGACATCGAGTGGTAATTCCCGCAGCGTGTAGGAAAAAGGTACTCGATGAATTACACGACTCACATATGGGCATGGTGAAAACGAAGGCTTTGGCCCGGAGTTACGTTTGGTGGCCGGGAGTGGACGAGGCGGTAGAGGCGGCGTGCCGTGCGTGCGCAGTGTGCGCCAGCGTCGCGGATGCGCCACGCGCCCACACACCAAGCCCATGGCCATGGCCAAACCGTCCGTGGTCGCGATTACACATAGATTTTTTAGGCCCAATACACGGTGTGTCTTATTTAGTGGTGATAGACTCATGCTCAAAGTGGATCGAAGCCGTAAAAATGAAAACCACTACAGCAGGTGCAGTGATAAGAGTATTAAGAGATATGTGGGCTAGATTTGGGTTGCCTAAGCAAATTGTAAGTGACAACGGTCCCCCATTTTCTAGTGCAGAGTTCGGAACTTTCATTAAAAGGAATGGAATAAGCCACGTTTTCTCTGCACCATATCACCCAGCATCAAACGGGGCTGCGGAAAATGCGGTGAAGATTTGTAAACGCGTAATTAGGAAGGCAAGAAAAGAAAAGATCGATTTCGAAACAGCGTTAAGTAGATTTCTATTAGTATATAGGAATACTGAACATTACGCCTCGGGGGAGAGCCCAGCTAAAATACTTTTCGGTAGAAATCTCCGAACACGCCTCGATAAGTTGAGACCTGATCGTTTACAACGGATGAGCGAGCGACAAGACCGCAATATCACTGAAGCTAGCGCTTCGCGTCAATTTCGGCTTGAGCGAACGGGGGAAGTGTGGTGTCGTGACTACCGCGGCGGGGATAAGTGGGTACCGGGTCAGATAGCAAAAAAATTAGGGAATACAGACTATACCGTGCGTTATAATGACGGAACCGAGGTACATAGACATATCGACCAGTTAAGGCGTAGGGTTGCCAATGTTAGCCACGGATCACAATCTCCTATAAAATCTAAAAATCGTAGACTTAGTTCCCTTGTAGTACCTACTAGTAGAGAGTGTATCTGTGACAAAGAGGCCCGGGACAACGAGGGTGTTGCTCCGGCGTCGCCCCCGGCGAATCCGGAAACTTTTATAGACAAAACTAGCGTGCCTGATAATAAGACTTTATCACCATCTGTAGATGAGCAATCGAAACGTGCTATTAAACCACCTAAGCGTTTCGGATATGATGAATATTTTTAATCGCCTTTAAGTTCTGTTAAAGCTACGACACTGACGCTTGTTATTTTTGTTAGTAAATAAGTAAATGTAAAATTATTATGAATTGTTATTAGTTGTAAGATTATTTAATGAATTATGTATTAACTAAGGGTGAAGGTATTGGTATATATTGTATTCATGTGGGTACTGTCAGTCTTAAATTAAACGCTATACGAAACGCACGTCTCTTATTTATCAATATATATATGGTTTTTTATAATAAAATGAAATTTTACTTCAGGAAGTTAATACTAGATGACATCTATAGATATTAAAATAAGACAATTCACGATAATGCGAATAGCCGAAATTTTGAAATATTGAAAATTTATATATCATAAACGAAAATATCAGTTAATTTTTATGATTAACATTAAAAATAAACAAATGTTGGAACAACAGCTTTTTGTCTTTTACATTTACATTTTACTAAAAAAAATAGTACTTGATCAATTTTATTACAACATGTATATGAACGAGAAATTAGTTATTAAGAAATCGCGAATAGAGGATTTTCACATGACAAACAAAACAAGACGTGTGCGTCTTTGAACGCCAAGCCTGATTGAAACTATAACTTAAGGTAATCTAAGTTTAGTTTAATAAAGAAATAGTTTTACTTGAGAAAAGCCTAGCTTATTACTTATATGTTTATTAATATGATAATGTAAGGAAAGGTTTATTTATTAATTTTTTTTAAGTGTTACTAGAAAATCTTATCTTTTGATCTTTGAAAAGATTTTAAAAGTGTTATAATACTTGCTTTCTCTATAGAAAAGGTTAACTAGAAAAGTAAGAATATTATTTCGTATTGTATAATATAAAATGACCACCAAAGACATATTTCTCTGTCACTTACAATGACATATTTTTATAATTTGACTGTTTTTAAAAAGAGACTCTTTTTCCTCGAACAGTTGCTGCAGCTTTTTGTAGCAAATTATATACATTGTAGTTCGGTAATTACTTGTTTTAATTAACACATTTTGTGCATCAATGGGTTTTATCGTGAAATTCCACTTCAGTAAAGGCGGAATAATAAATATAACAAAAGATTTGTTGATCTGTGAAGCTATTGTTCAATGTGAGAGAGCGCTAATTGCTCTGAATATTTCATCCCGATCCCGTTACAGTATTTTAATCACAATAAGAATACTTTTCAAATAAGGTACAGTAAAAAAACAATAAGTCAGTTATAACTGTAGTTATAAATTAATAAATTACTTATAACTGCAGATATTATTATTACTTCCTTCTCATCACGTTTTTTTTGTGAACGCTAGCTGATTCCATTCGAACATTCGAACTAATAAGAGTTCTTAGGATGTTTACGACGTAGATTATGCCTAAATATGTTTTTTGTCTCTTTTTCTAATCTATTTTAACATAAATTGCCATTATCCCATATATTTAAGAGGTAAATGATTCTCAAGTAAAAATATGTTATCTGAATCTTTTCGCAATTCAATTAATATATTTAATTAGTCTTCAGTAATTATTCGATGCTCTTAAAAGGCTCTGACATTCTTAATCATACGGATGTGTAGAAGAAGACTGCTTTTATTTTACTTTCATAAAAAAGATTTTATAAATAATAAAGCACAACGTTACACACTGTATAAGATGAAAACAATATTAAGAAGAAATTAGATATGACATATACTGAATAATAGATACATTAATATGTCAGCTATATATTATACGAGTTTATAAAGAAGCTTCATACTACAATATTATTAGTAGTACATGGACGTAATGTAAGGTGAATAAAAAACCAATGATAATAGCTTTTCTCGAATTCATAACAATAACTTAATATATATAGGTCAAAAGTAATAATATATATTATATATATATATATATACAATAAAAAAATTAACTAGTATACGCATTTTTTTTTAGTATAACACTTGCAAGATAGTCATCAAAATCGGGTAAAACATATTTATATTTTCATGATTCTCTTTTTTAGAAAGATATATGACTACTCTTCAATTATACGTATATAACGTATTGTAGAGTGACAAAATAGGTCATCTTTTATATATATATATATTAATTATATAGTGTTGATAGTATTTGGGTGTGATTCTTGATATTAATTCGATAAGAAACTTATTAGTTAATTATGACCACAATAACACCAACAAGATTAATTTGTTAAATATAAAACTTGGAAACGTTCGATTTTCCATTGAATAATATAAAAATGCGCAAGAAATCTGCTCTTAAAGCAATTTTCACAATTCCGAGAACAAATTGTAATTTGATTTCTAAAGAGCTGCAGACAGCGCCCCGATATTCTGCCATTGTAACGACATAATATTAGTCTGACACATATAAATTCTATATAATTATTAGCCGTTTCTTTTTTTTTTTAGAATTTAGTAACAGATTATGATTATGATATGATTAGGTTCACAATCTAATTCAAGCTATTTTTGCTTTCGAAGGTAAATAAAATTGAGAAGTATATATATTTTATAAGTATAAATTTTTTTTTGAAGGTTGACCTTGGCCGCCTTGACTGAACTTGACCTTGACTTTAATGTTTTAAGAGTTTATAATGCTGGGCTACTTAGGTCGAACTCGTTCACTTGATTTTGTATTAAAACGAATTTCTCGTGCATTAAGATTTTTCCAGGTCTTCAATACCATCTCGCCGGGGCGTCACGGTGTGTGCTTACGCGTTCCCGTGACGTCCCATTACGGCGCAGAGGCTAACCGTTGGTTTTTTAGTGGGTAGCCTTAAAAATGGCAGCATCCTCTATGCTGCCGGGTAGTCCCACATAACCCCCCGGCCGTCACCCCCCTGGGCCGATGGAAAAAAAAAAAAAAAGGTCTTCAATACCATTAGATCTGTCACGATTACTTTCCGCTCTATTTGTTCCTTAGCATAATTAGGGTTACCGCCTTTTTAAAAATTTAGTTTTTCTTTCTTAATAATTTAACATGTATACTATATTTATATTAACAATTTTGACATCATATGTGTTTAAAAAATTGGCATGTACGTGTACATAATAACCTATTTACATGATGCATAACCGCAAACCAGTTGTTTCAACGAGTAGGTAATATTGTCGGTAACACAATGGCGGCTCTGCGGTCAAATTTAATAAGGTTTAATTTGTAGACTATTTATGTAATCTAGCAAAATTAATATATATTTTTTATATTTGTTTATTTAAATCTCAAATATTCTTGCTACAGAATATGCACTTTAAAGTAGAGCATGAGCATTGTAAGTTTCGATATCAAAAGCTATTCATTTGATTAGTAAGATGTAATGGTTCATGGAAATAAAAATTTTCGACTGATAGCGGCCGATCTGAATTAAATCAATTAAGGTATTAAATAAAATAAATTTCGGGTATATTGCCAAATACATTTATTTAAGTGTGACCTAGTTAATAATATATAAACTTGTTTTATAAACACTTGTATTTTTCTTTTTTATTTATCGTCATCACAATCAATATTAACGGTACAATTTAAATCACTTTTGAAATCTAAGAAGTTTAGTGTAATTTCGTGCAGAAGTTGTCTAAACCTTTTTTGCAATGTTGCAGTTCAGAAAGAGTCTCTCCCATATGATACCGATAGTGCCGTACGTAGATTATATTTCTTACTGGCCACTATTTAAACTTTTAAAGTTTTATAATAAACAATTCGTTGATCTAAAATATTATGATTAATTTTGGAAGCCATTTTTGCAAGTTTCTTTAAATATGTAATCAATTTAATGCCAAAAACATTAATATTATTTATTTAAGTCTCAATTATTTAATTAATTTCTTTATTTTCCTTTACACTTAGAATTGTACCCCAACATTTATTTCAACATACGAAACGGGATTTTATAAAATTGAGTTTTCTATACGAGTTTTCAACCGGAAGATCTGATTTCCTATTTTAAAAACCTTTGAAAGCATTTTCTTTAATTTTAAATCAATTTACGATTAAGGTTTCTCCTACTTTTAAGAGAAGGCAACGTTAGATGTTATGTGAGAGGTAATCGTATTTATATATTTAGGTATTTTCTATTTAAAACGAGCTTTAATCAAAACGATATTAAATCCCTACGGAAGTTCTATTCAAAACTGAATTCCTTCTAACTCATCCTCTTTCTACCTCAGTCAGTCGTTTTGTGTATGTAATTGTTTTTATGTATTTATGTAATATTACTTATAATATGAACTGAAGTTATAATTGAATTGAAGTAAAAAATAATCCTTGAAAGTGAAACAAATTAAATTAATTATTTCGTTATTGGTAATTGTAGGGTTTACAAATATCTTTATGTTTAATTAGCCACTACAGCGTCTTTTACGTAAGAGCTTTTAAAAAGCCTCTTAAACTAAACTTAATATAATAAATGAGAAACGATGTATGATAAATCAACGATTGAAGAAATTGGTGTAATATATTAGTGTTTTATATAATGTTTGTCAATTGACTACTTCGTAGTAGGACGAACGCAATGACTTTTGGGGTCGCAGATTTGTAATGGTGATAGGAGGACAGAATAGTTTTGGAAAGTATGGACAAACTCTTTGGTCCTTTTGGACCTTGTTTTTCCTTGCGTGATTAGTATGTGGTAAAAAGGTTACTAGGTTAGGAAGGTATTGGTGATGATTTTTTTGAAGGTTTAAAATATTCTGGATTATGGTTACTAATGATACGTTCATAGTTAATAATAGGGCCGCCAGCACGCAAGCGGGGGAAGCGATCCTGCCTACGTTAATTTAATTATATATTTAAAAATATTTCAATATGAAATCAACTTATAACACTTGTTTATTCTCAAAACCAATCAGCTTAACGTTTTTAAAATTATTGGTTTAATTATTTCTTGTTTAATTTACCCACATTTAGTTTGACGTATTGTGCGCGTAAAAACACCGATTGCTTATTGCATATTTTGAATTCAATGCCGTGATCTTTTAAAGTCTTTTCTATGAGTGCATTTCCAACTATCATTTCATAATTAGCTTTCGGTGAGTGTTTTTAACTTTTAAAGCCTTACTCATTTGAATGTCTAATTGTAGGACTGATGTTATATTATGGAATAAACTCACTTCCTGGACAATGTTAAAGTTTGTTGGAACAATATTTCGTAAGTAATTTGATTCTTTATTATAAATTAATAGGCATACTATTGGTTTTGAGACCTTATTTATAATAAAACATTATATCGTTATATTTGAGTATTTGATTTGTGTCAACTATTGGAGTCGACATAAGCTATCGACCGCTTGCGAGGACTTTTTTATCCTTCAGGTATTATAATTGAATGGATTATATTTGCATAGATTATTGAGGTATTAGTTTCCTTTTGTAAGCTAACCAGTATATTATAAACTATAGGATTTTCTTGTACATACAGGAAAAATATAATTTAAACGCGGGTAGACTTGAATCTTCAGGGTTTCAGGTTGCTGATCCTGTCCCTCGCCTGATGCTGTATCTCAAGCCTGTTTTTAAAGACATATTAATGAGTGATTATCTCCAGTTACTCACCGCTGAGTCTAGCTGACACAAACTTAAATTGTATGAATCAGTTAGCTGTAATAACAACATAAGGTTGAATCCTTAACTGATTTTTTGATAAATATGCTCTGTACCGTCTAATCGAGCTGAATCATTCATATGGCTAATCTAGGATATAAAAAATCTAATATTGAAACACATTAGGGCAAAATATATATATAAATTTAATTCTATAATCAACAATCTTAATTAGAAGCACAACTAACACTGATGATAAAGTGAACAGCAATGCATTAGCAAATTGCATTAGCAATTAATACAAATGCAAAAATGCATTAGCAATTATATTTCTCAAAGCAATTTCATAGAACTATTTCTAATAAAACTCGGCAACTACATTCAAATGGAGAAAACTAAGAACTTCCCAACTTTTATTTTAATTTAACTTTTAAAGATCTCTTAGGTTATTTACTTCATTTTATGAGGGAATGAGTTAAAGTTGCAGTCGTTACTGTAAACTATAAAAAAGTTACGGGTTTTTAATAAAGTGAGACTTTTTTATGTCTACTAACTGTCTTATAACGAAATGACTTCTTAAATAAGATGCTATTATTTTTTTCTTAGAGTTTCACGAGTACACATTTCAAATAAATCTATTTTTTTACGGATTAAAACTCGCGTATAATTTGGTTACACTTTTATATTAACCCGACGTTTCGGCTTACATTAGTCTACTCGTGAACACGATTGCTGCAAATAATAAAATAAAATTTAAAATAAAATAAAATAAAATAAAATAAAATTTCTCTATAATTATTAATTTGCAATAATCATAATCCTTTATAATTTATTATAAGCAATCATATGTTGACTATTTAGATTTAATTTAAAACTTTTTTATATTTTTGCAGCGGGATAATTTGGACAAGATTTTTGTTCAACTTCTCGAAACTAATTTATGCAAAAATAAGAGTTCTCCATATTGTATCTACATAGAATATAATCAGAATAAATATTTTTATGAAGAAAGAAAATTCAATAGTGAAGAACAAAAAATCCATTAAAAAAATATCAAACACAGCAGGGGTTTCACGCGAAGTATAAAATTCAATTAGTAAACATCTTTACCGAATCTTGTGAGTCACTATAAATAAATTCTTGTAACCAAATTTTTGATTAAATTTCAGAGTTGTGATGTTTATTTTTTATTCTCTCAATTTGAAAAAGCTTAAAGGATTATAAAGACCTTTTAATATTCAAAATAATTGTTATTATATAATGTTTTCTTTTGATACGATGCATGCTAATTAACTATATCTTGGAGGTGATTACAATGTAGTAACATCTCGACTATTTTAGATAGATGCAATATTTCTGTCGTATTGTGAAAGATTTGGTTAAAGATTTGTCCCTAACGATAGATTTTTGGAAAGATGTGAGGCTGTCCTATTCAGCGCCACATGGCATGGCATCAACACATTTTAAAAGAGTTATAAATAGATTTGTGGTTTTTAGCATAATCTAAAAAGATTAAAAGTAAAGTCTAATACAAAAAAATATAAAAACTAAAATTTGTATACTACAGAAAAACTTCCTAGGAAGAATTCTCTCCGTTATACTCTTCACTCGTAACATAAACAATATGTCTGTGGAAAAAATAGTTTTGTATGGAATCTAAAAATAACAATGAAAACATTACTTAACACGCCAGAAGTTTTTGTAATTATATATCAGAAGTTGAATGATGCGAGCAACATTTTGGTATTGTTGAATTCCTCACAAACCGCACCATTTATTATGTTGAAAAATATAATATTCTAAGAATATCTAGCGTTCTCATAGATTATAAAACAACATTATAGAGCATTCATTAATTATGTTGTTACATATATTACTAACATTATATAGAAATGATGAAGAATTTTTAATATCTTTATAATAAAATAAAATATTACTCATAATCGTTATATTATTTGGTAAAAAGAAAATCTGCATGCATTGTTTGCATTACATCTCATTTATTTTTATGTTACACTCTGACTTAATTGCATCTAGCTGTTTCATTGAAAGTGAACAAAAATATACCGTAATTGTGGTTTTACTATAGCCGTTTGACATATAAATGAATATAAGACAAATATTGAATAAAAATACTTTTCATTCAATATTTGCTGATTATATAATCATATTTACATATTGTGTTAAGCATTAATATGTTATATACCAATTTCTTGTAATATATCATTAGTTTCAAACATATACAATGTGTTTGAATCAGATCTGCGGAATAACTATCTAGTAACAACTACTTGTTAATCAACACAAACTTGTTTAATTATTACACACCTGTAGGTGTCTAATACCTTAGTATGAGAATGGAATAGAGATATTTAAATGCAAATTACATAGAATAATGTTCCGTAGGTAGTGTCGTTAATTACAAGATAATTATTTAATAATAATTCATTAAAGTCACTGTGGTTCGTGTTACAAATGCCTATCATTTTAAAACTTAAAAAAAAATTGTTTGATATTTGTTTTTTTTTACATTTTAGTGACTATATTAAGATTTTCGATAGACATAATATAGAAATTAGATTTGTCGCAATTTCTTTTGTCTATTCCATATATCTATTTGAATATTTAAAGGTTATATTGTAAATAAATCAGAGCATCGTCAGAGTTGCTATCAACTTTGAGATTACAGTTCAATGCACTCAAAGAGTTTCCGAGATGATTTCGATAATTTCCTAACATTTCCTAAAAATAATTAGAGTATTTTTGTTATATTATAACACTTAGGGGTGTGTCCAATAACACAGTAGAAGTGAAACGGAAACGGAAAAGTGGCCTACTAGAGAAATAGATCAATATAAATTTATGGCAGTATTAAGATAATTGTATAATTTACAATTTTTTTGAACAAGGGCAATTATTATTTTAATTTTAAATTAGAGTATTACATTATGTATAGCAGCAAATATATATAATACTACATGTTATTCAGTTTTTGAGTTTGAACTGAACATATATGTAATATTCAAAATCTGGAAAAAACAGCTCAGCAATAATGGAATTGGAATGGAATGGTTTCGGGAACTGCTTTTTACATGGATTTTGACAAGACATGCATGTTAGCTTAGCAAACATTTTTAGTAAGGTTGAAAGTTTATGAAGATATTAAAATTAACCATCTGATGATTTTCAGGGATAGTGGTTGAGGGTTATCATCAGCTCCGAAACCATTATTTAATATTACTAAGCTATAAAACTATCCAGAAAATTTCACGATACTTTTATTGATACGGTAAAACTTTTATTCTTACAACGGCGAGTGACGAAGGCTTATACGGGACCCCCTTCTCCACACCAGCGCGACATGCACGGAGACCTGTGGCACGCAGTTCTTACCAGTATTTTGCTATACTGGAAACCTGTCGGGCAAATTTAATTATGAACCACGAATATCTTATATAAATATATAAAATATAAATGAACTAAACAAATATATATATTATATATTTATCGGAATGTCAGGATTTAATGATGAAAGAATATTGACAGAGCTGTATATTGGAACGATACAATTTTTTTATTTCTTTTTAAAAAAATATACAAATTTAAAAAAAAAAAGTTTTTTCGTGTTTGAATAAATCCTACAGTTGTTATAATCTAATATAATATTATATCTATCTATTTATATTTTGTAAAAGGACGTACAGTCAGGGTGATATCAAACAAAGAAACAGTTATTACCTTTCATGTACTTATTCACAGCAATCGGACAGCGTTTCCACTTGTTCTGTATTTCGCGACCATTTCAAGACAACGAACTTGATCTACCCTCTACATCGACTTTTTTAAATTTCTACAAGCACCCCAAAATTTATTATATTTTAATTACGAAGTACAGCTTTATATGCCGGACTGGAAGTTAATAACACTCGGCCATCCTGTGTTTGCCGTGTCCTATCACGGTCTGCATTACTGCCAGAACCTTTTCTGTCGCTGATCCATGGTAACTGATAAAAGAAAGAAAAAAACAGACACATGGGCAGTACGATATACTTAAGGGATATTAATATTAATATTTATATTTTGTTTATTGATTGCTTTCAGTGTTTTTTGTTTAGAAAAAACGGTTTCTTAATCATTAAGTACAAAGATCTATTTATTAATGGAAGGTGCATAGTTGAAGTATTAAAACCATTACATTATTTTGACAGTATATAAATTTGTCATTTATTTTTTATCATTGTACCATCACATTACAAAAAGGATTTTGATATCAGTGATCAACTCTTACAACCTACCTACTTTGCAGAAAACTTACCCTAACGACAGTATTATCAAAGATAAAAAAATACATATAATCAATTCTTTACATATATATTTGTGTTGATACCAATTTTTTTATTTATTTTTAAAATTAACAAAAAAAATATATACTGCTTGCACACAAAAATTATATACCTATAATATTAAATTAACTATAATATAATATTAAATATATGAATAAATATACTTATATAATGTATATTTATTTATATATTTTTTTTTTAAAGGTTAGTTTGTGTGTCGAGATTTCCGTTACTACTGATCGGATTTTGTAATTTCTGATCTTGTTACAAAGCTATGTTAGCCCTGAGTATAATAGATCTTTTATTTTGGTAAATAAATATATATAATATTTATCATAAATAAATCACAATAAATGTAATCAGCTTGGACGGTTTGAAATCATAATTATTTTAGAAAATATTTTTTTTTACTTTTGGCTTTATTATAAAGTCCGCGGCAAATATATCCTTACTAAGAAATATTATAATTTTTATGATAAAAGTTCATAAACTTAACAAGATTAAGTTGTGAACAGGTAAATTTTACACGCTTGCTGCAAAGCATTCGAAACGTCGGGTTGAAATTGAATTGATTGAATTTAATAATAAACGTGATTCTTCATCTATTTGTCACACATATTAAATATAAATTTCAGCTTTCTGTGTTTTACGATTTAAACGATAAGTAAACCAAACTCTTGTGTCACCAAAATTATTTTATTTTTAGAGTATACCATTTTTAATCATATATTGTTATTAGAACTGCACATTTTGCACATCGGAACTCTAATAATACCTGTTCAATAAGTACCTTGGAAATGAATTGGCTAGAAATTCGACGAATATTCTTGCAATTGATTAAAAAACTTATTATTAAGAGTATCAATTCAAGAACATAATGGATGCGTAGAAACAAATTAGAAGTCATGTCAAACTGTGATACGAAAAGAAATGAGTGAGCAATAGAACCAAGCGAGACACGTAAATCTTTGACACACACAAATTGTTCAAATCGTTCACACACACACAAATCACACACACAAATCGTTCGCAACGACAAGTGTACTTTTGTCACTGAAAAGAAAAAATCAAAAATAATAAACTTGATGAGAAAGTGGAATTAGCGCCTTCAATTGACGTTTTATCCTGCATTGCGAAGATGCTTCATAAATATTAAGCTTTTCGTAATACTCATTTATTTCAAATATTTGATCTCTGGGAAATTTGTTGTTGTATTACGAAATTTAACTGTATATATTGAATTTATATTAACACAAAGTTTCAATTTATTTAATACGTCCTTACGTATAGATTTTTTTTCCTAAAAATAAGAAAAAAAAATATTTAATTGTTTAATGCAAAATCCTAAAATAAACCAATATCTAAACGAAACTAAAGAAACATGTGTTAAGAAGGATGAGTCCTGGTTTGTTTAATGTGTACGATGATTTATGATTTAAGATTATCAATAATACAATACTACAGCCTATAATACAGTAGTACAGTTATTGACATTTTAATATATGTCTACTCATACATTTTACAGTAAATTTTAAATAGACAACTACATAAACGGACACTTACATTTCGTCTATCCTTGAACACGATCGCTATAAAGCATTCGAAAAGTCGGGTTAAAATAAAAATGTAACCAAATTATACGCGAATTTTAATCCGAAAAAAATAATTTTATTTCAAATGTGTACTCGTGAAAATACTAAACAACTAAAGTTTGTGATCAACACTTTTTGCAAACAAGTATTTATTAAGAATTTAAAGTTAGTTAGTTCTTGGTCTAGTCTTTAGACTGTATCCTTAAGAGAGCAATTTTAATTTAAATTGTATTCAAACTTGAGATCAACTACTTTAATTGAGTTTGAATCTGAAATCCCTCTTCTCGTGTTTCAGAAAGTTTTATTTACTTCGACTAGGTCCTGTTATAAAAATAAAGTGCATTTTTTAAATTAAAACTTAATTTGTTTGACAAAGTATTACAATATGTTAAATAATAAATATTGTGAAGAAATAAATAATTTATGAAATGTTTAAATGTTTATTTTTATGATATGTGTTTGAAGTAGATTTTTATACAATCGTTTTTGAGTGAATGAGAGAGTCAGAAGCCCAAACATCTAGTCTTTCTTAGTTTTCAAAATCCGTACCCATTTCCCAAATGTGGTTAAGAAATTGCATTGAAATTTGCAAAAAGTTGAGTTGCATTAAGTCAACTTTCTGTTTCAGTACCACTCCGCCCTGAGGAAAAATTGTTCCAGTGAAATTATTTCAAGGTCGCCGAACGGACTATTAGCTTAAGTAAAAGTACAATTTTTTTTTATATAATATTACTAATTTTAAAAAGACGTTAAACTTATTTAAAAATGATAAAAAAATAAACAGAACACTTGCGACCCAAACCTATCTTAGATGTTAAACGTTTAATAACATCAAGGGCAGAACGCCCTTGATGTTTTCACTGAAGCCTTTTTAATAAATAATAAAGATTATGTAACATATGTTACGGAATACTTAAATTGCGATCGTATGTGATTTATAATATGATTTCATATAAATAACAAATCATTTTATAGCCAACCATCTTTTGGTAAGGTCATAAGCGTAAATAAAACATATTATGTTCTACGTAGGCGTGGAGTGTAATAAGTATTCTTTTAGTCCACATTTGTCCAACGATAACCCACATAACTCTCCGGAGCTCGTGCGTTGTAACTTTCTAACATACAGCTTTATGAGTATTTTTTATATAATTGTTGTAAGTTGTTTGAACTCATTAAACTGGTATAGTTCAATTAAGGCGTTTTTGTTACTCATTACACAGTTATAAAATATTCAGTAATTATAATAAATAAATCTTTATACCAACAATTATTGTGCTTTAAATATTTAATAAAAGTGTATTTAGATTTTTGTTCTTGATGGTTTTTTTTTTAGTTTATTTATTTATGTACAAGGCGAAAAATAAATTACATTAGGAAAGAAACAAAAAGAAAACATTGGATAAGCTTATCTCTAATAAGAGATCTCTACCAGCTACCCATGAGTATGACAAAGATGATTTCTAAGGGCAGAAATAGGTACTAAAGACATATACAAATAAATAAATATATATTACATATAGATATAAATAACATATAAAGTAAATATGTTAATCTAATATACATGAAAAAATCTTTATCTGTACTAGATATTTCAAAGACTTGTCTAACGATAAGCTAAGCTAAGCTGATGGATGATGATGCTGAGATGGAACAAATAAACAATAAAACTGTGAGCTCATGCATGCTCGTTCCTGGATGTGTCGCTGTTCAGACAATTCCCGCGACGCCAAAGTAATGGGCACTGCACTTCAATTCAGCAATTAGCCAATCACAACGCAGTGTCGGTTGCTACTCGATAGCTTGAAAGCTCTTGGGGGAGTTGTAACCGATAAAAAGGGCGTATGCCTATTCATATTCGGGAGACGAATAAACCTCTCAATCAATTGGAATAGACCATTCACTATGCAATAAAAGAACAGATCTCTCGTAGCAAAAAAAACTAAACAGAATAATAGATCGCGGTGACAATTAAAAATGATACTATGACTTAAACGGCTAATACCAATACTACATACACACACACACACACACATATACACATACACACACATGCTGACACTCCTACAGCTTGTAAATTTAAGGCTCTAAGGTTCTAAGGTCTAAGGTTCTAAGGCTCTAAGGTCTAGTCTTTAGACTGTATCCTTAAGAGAGCAATTTTAATTTAAATTGTATTCAAACTTGAGATCAACTACTTTAATTGAGTTTGAATCTGAAATCCCTCTTCTCGTGTTTCAGAAAGTTTTATTTACTTCGACTAGGTCCTGTTATAAAAATAAAGTGCATTTTTTAAATTAAAACTTAATTTGTTTGACAAAGTATTACAATATGTTAAATAATAAATATTGTGAAGAAATAAATAATTTATGAAATGTTTAAATGTTTATTTTTATGATATGTGTTTGAAGTAGATTTTTATACAATCGTTTTTGAGTGAATGAGAGAGTCAGAAGCCCAAACATCTAGTCTTTCTTAGTTTTCAAAATCCGTACCCATTTCCCAAATGTGGTTAAGAAATTGCATTGAAATTTGCAAAAAGTTGAGTTGCATTAAGTCAACTTTCTGTTTCAGTACCACTCCGCCCTGAGGAAAAATTGTTCCAGTGAAATTATTTCAAGGTCGCCGAACGGACTATTAGCTTAAGTAAAAGTACAATTTTTTTTTATATAATATTACTAATTTTAAAAAGACGTTAAACTTATTTAAAAATGATAAAAAAATAAACAGAACACTTGCGACCCAAACCTATCTTAGATGTTAAACGTTTAATAACATCAAGGGCAGAACGCCCTTGATGTTTTCACTGAAGCCTTTTTAATAAATAATAAAGATTATGTAACATATGTTACGGAATACTTAAATTGCGATCGTATGTGATTTATAATATGATTTCATATAAATAACAAATCATTTTATAGCCAACCATCTTTTGGTAAGGTCATAAGCGTAAATAAAAGATATTATGTTCTACGTAGGCGTGGAGTGTAATAAGTATTCTTTTAGTCCACATTTGTCCAACGATAACCCACATAACTCTCCGGAGCTCGTGCGTTGTAACTTTCTAACATACAGCTTTATGAGTATTTTTTATATAATTGTTGTAAGTTGTTTGAACTCATTAAACTGGTATAGTTCAATTAAGGCGTTTTTGTTACTCATTACACAGTTATAAAATATTCAGTAATTATAATAAATAAATCTTTATACCAACAATTATTGTGCTTTAAATATTTAATAAAAGTGTATTTAGATTTTTGTTCTTGATGGTTTTTTTTTTAGTTTATTTATTTATGTACAAGGCGAAAAATAAATTACATTAGGAAAGAAACAAAAAGAAAACATTGGATAAGCTTATCTCTAATAAGAGATCTCTACCAGCTACCCATGAGTATGACAAAGATGATTTCTAAGGGCAGAAATAGGTACTAAAGACATATACAAATAAATAAATATATATTACATATAGATATAAATAACATATAAAGTAAATATGTTAATCTAATATACATGAAAAAATCTTTATCTGTACTAGATATTTCAAAGACTTGTCTAACGATAAGCTAAGCTAAGCTGATGGATGATGATGCTGAGATGGAACAAATAAACAATAAAACTGTGAGCTCATGCATGCTCGTTCCTGGATGTGTCGCTGTTCAGACAATTCCCGCGACGCCAAAGTAATGGGCACTGCACTTCAATTCAGCAATTAGCCAATCACAACGCAGTGTCGGTTGCTACTCGATAGCTTGAAAGCTCTTGGGGGAGTTGTAACCGATAAAAAGGGCGTATGCCTATTCATATTCGGGAGACGAATAAACCTCTCAATCAATTGGAATAGACCATTCACTATGCAATAAAAGAACAGATCTCTCGTAGCAAAAAAAACTAAACAGAATAATAGATCGCGGTGACAATTAAAAATGATACTATGACTTAAACGGCTAATACCAATACTACATACACACACACACACACACACATATACACATACACACACATGCTGACACTCCTACAGCTTGTAAATTTAAGGCTCGATGTTTTTTTAGATTTTGCTCCTTGAATTTTTTTTTTTTTTAATTTGTTTAATAATTTTTTGTTTGTTTAATAATTGTTTTTTTCTTAAATAAATAAATAATTCGTATAGTGATGAAATTATATATAATTTTGTTTTGGTAATTTGCATACCATCCTGGGTGGAAGTCGCTGACGACTGTAGAAGTTAATACTATAACAGTCGTCGACGGTTCCTATTTGTTTTTATTAATTATATGGTTATAAATGTAATAAGAGTATTTGTATAAATGTTAGTATTGAAAAATGATTAATATTATTTATTATATCTTCAGTTGTCCTATTATCATTGTCCATGAGCTGATCCATCTCTGTAATTTCATTATAGTACATATAGAAGCGCTCACAAACATCGAGACGGTCGTTTATATATATACTACGTAGTTAAGTCAATAATCGGCCGGCGACGATTATCTACTTATATAAAATGACAATGCGAACCCACAACTAATTTCTGCGAATTACTAAATAATGATAATATCACAAATTACTGCTAATGCGATCTTTTGTGTTAAGCGTATTTCACAAACAGGTATTTAAATGGAATAAATATTAATATATATAATTTACAAAATTCATAACATAACGTGGGTAAGTCACACTAAATTATTAGTGCATTAATTATGAAATATTACCGCTGTATTTATTAATAAAGCAAATGAATGGGATATCAATATTCAATTCAATGATTGTATAATTGTATTTATTTTGTAGGAATTGATTTAAAATTATATTTACCAATCATAAAATTACAGTTATTTTCAATAGTTAACGTATTGTATCTTGAAACTTTAGTTTTAAGATCCCAAATCAAGAAACATTTTTGAGCTGAGCGAAGCGAAGCTCTTTACTACTAAAATTTTCAACTCTTTGTTATCCTATTCCTCCTTCAATTTACTAGCTACACGCATGAAATTTTGCACACATGCGCATAATGAGCAAAACTCGTTCTAAATTGAAATTAGCCAAATCGTAATTGTAGTTTTTGAGATAATTGATAAAATATTAACAAACATAACGTTTTTGTTTTGGCGCGCGCTGCGTCGCGAAGCTAACCCCGCTTGCGTGGACCAAGTATACCAACTAATGACTTCGGCTGATTATTCGTTCTATGAGTGGAAAAATAGCAAGTAATATTTATTCACTTTAAAATATAAATACATGCAATTTTTATTTTAATTCAGTAGAAATCCAAACTTTCTACTTTCAATA
Source organism: Mechanitis mazaeus (assembly GCA_959347395.1). NCBI lineage: Eukaryota > Metazoa > Arthropoda > Insecta > Lepidoptera > Nymphalidae > Mechanitis > Mechanitis mazaeus. The sequence goes on from OY365754.1 coordinate 13,215,834, forward strand.
GGAGTTAATATATTTTATATTTTGTCAGAGGAAAATACCAACGATATATAAATACGTTTTGTTTATTCTTTAAAATGCTTCTACAAGTCAATATTTAAACAAACAATTAATAAAAAAGAGGTATTTAATTTGAACCCTTGAAATTATTAAAAGTGTTAATCAGACTGTAAAGTTTTCATTTATTTATTTATTTATCAATTTATACACGGAATATATATAAGTAAAAAAATATTATGAGTAATTCGTACAAAGACACTGCTTTTTTCATAATTTATTATATTTTAATACTGGAAACTAACGTCTGTTACCTTTTGTGTTCATTTATGATAATATTCCTAAGTAATAAAATGCATTGGAAAAAACTGCATAATATAAGAGTAATTTATGTTAACTTAATGGACAATATTTAATTGAATGACAATTTCTTCAGGTCAAATAATATTGTCCATAGCATTCAAAGCTCAGCCTAGACTGCTTAAGACAAAGCATTGCTTTGCAATTCATCTACTGCATACCAAATCAATATCATTTGATAGAGTTCTTTATATTTCTTAAGCGTAATTTCTTTAGAAACATTGTGATTTGATATTCGATGAAATAAAAATGTGTATGTGAATTTGTCTAGTAAGTTCTTGTACTGTATTACTTAGTAATTATTTCTTATGAATTATTGAATTTTAATTTAAATACAGAGTTTTCTTTTTTAATATTTTCAGTATTTTTATTAAGAATCAAAATATAAGACGACTTAATGTTTATCGTTTTTATTCACATTTATTGGTTCAGTATTTTTTCAATAATTTTTCTAGGTTGTGGCGTTTCTTGTCTGGAGGTAACATTGTTTGTAGAAGGTATATATAGATCGTAGTTGTGAGGATCTGCTACAGACAAATAGCTTTGAATTATTCAGTAAGCTTTTACAAAGATTTCCGTTTGCACTTTGCTTTATGGCTGTATTTTATAGTAATGAAATCATATAACATATTAGGTTTACATTGAACAATAAGATATGTTCTATATATTTTCGTTAAATTTTTTTATTCAGTAATACAAACTGACAGTGTGACATCATTGTATTATATGATATATATATATATATATATATATATATATATATATATATATATATATAAAGAACACAGAACTACACTTATAACCTCAATAAATTATCTGTTTAGACTATATACAGCTTAAAAGAAAAACTAGAATCGATTTTTTTTGTATTATATCTTATATCAATAGACAAAAAAGTCCTCTTCTTATTCCAGCCTCCTCTACTCAAATATCCAAAAAAACATTTATATCCAGGAAATAATAAAAACATACATTAAAATTGGGCAAAGTAATATATATTTCGGGTACCGCAATGTCAGGTATTTAGATATTGAAACTTTAGATTATGGGGTGCTTCTACAAATGTGTCATTAGAGAACCCTGGGACCGGTCAAATAGGACAATTAGAACTATCGGGAAGACAAGCCATAAGACCCCTATTAGAGTTGGAGGCTGTGTGTTCGATCTAGTATCAAATATAAGGCATCTTAACAATGTCACAAACGCTCTAAGAACTTTATGTAAATAAAGTACCTTTATGTAAATATTCACGACATACAACAAAACTTACAAATCAACATGGAGACATTACAATATTTTTGCATATAATAATGGATGGAAAGATAAATGAGAAAAATAAATTTAACATTTTTATATAACTGTTCGAATACGAAATTGCTTAGACAAGAATAAAATGAGATGTCTATGATTTTACCGATTGTCTTAAAATTACCAAGATTTAAAAAAAAAATTGTAAACAAAAAATTCATTTTAAAATTTAAAGCTGACAAGGTTTGTAAAAAATTGTTAAGAAATTGTTAAGTGTTGTTAAGAAAATTGTTGTTTTAAATGATACGCAGTACTTGAAAAACAATCCTTACAGTCCGAGAACTTGTAACAGAATCGCCAAACTATAGCACTTACAACTAATTTTTTTACTATTTTCGCTACAACATTTAGGTGAGGGTAAGTTAACTAACAGATGACGACTACCTTCATATTATAAGAATTCCTAATAATTAATAAAATAATAAACCACATATTAAACATTTTTGTTATTTAAATTATAATAAACAAATATTACTAACACTATATTAATAACATTTTATAATTTTATATACAAATACAATATTGTGCAAGTACTGGCCGAGTTATTTTTCGTAGTAAGTTTAGCTTATGTAGGTGCACCTTTGGTTCTTCATATATTGTAAATCATATAAAACAAGTATTAAAAAAAATATTAAAAGACCTTTTGAAATATATAACGTAATATGTAATGTGTAATCACAGACATAAACAATAACACTGACGCTTTAACAATAAAAAAATATATTAGACAAAATTTGTTGGTGTCTTCAAGGCCTTAGTGAATAAGCTTTTATTTCATGCATATTACCACCTCCGATCACATTTCAATACGTTAGGTGCATTCATACATTAACTTATATTGTTAAAAAAACAATATTTGTTGATTTAGTTTAAAAATACAAAATATTTTTTACGTAGTAATCGACATAAATTATAATTCGATAAGATAAATCAAAGACAAATTTTCAAAATTTTTATAAGACTATTTAATTCATTTATCAAGTTGATAAATGAAAAAATAATCATACTCATAATAAAATCAACAATATATAAAATATACATAAAAGCAATACCGCAATTCCTTTTTCACTGAAATGTATAAAAAGTATTTCTGAGTACAATAAAAGTTTAAATCGATTCATTCAATAGAACTGTTTAACAGTAAGTTCTGGGCGTCCGTGAGGACATTTATAAAACAATGAATGCGGGGTTTTTTAAATAAATATTATTATAAGAAATTTAAATAAAACAAAATAACAAAACATGTAACAATTAAAAGGGTGATAATACAACTCGTAGTGCGAGTAGCTTTTAACAATTTTATTGTCAATATATTATATTAATCTCTTGAGAATTTAAGACAATAATTGTTTGAATCATAGCTCAAGGTCATTGAACTTGATTCCTATGAAATAATGATTGCACCGCTTTTATATTATATGTGATGAAAAAACACAAAATTGTATCTTCAAGTGTAAAGCGGATCTAAAAATATCTGGCTGCTTCTTTAATTCAAATATCTGCATGTAACCATGGCATCGAGTCAAATGTAGGCGATTCAGAAAATTTCTTTAGTACATAATAATGTTGATGAAGTGGATTTAAACGTAGTTTGTTCTTTTTTAAACTAGTTAAGGCAATATTTAATGTCGTACAATCCATTGTTTCAAAAAAACTGCTTTAGATGCTCCATTTGCTTTGAAATTGTTGTCGGGAGTTTGAGTTACATATCTAGTTTATAACATATGATAATAATAATAATAATAATAATAATAATAATAATAATAATAATAATAATAATAATAATAATAATAATAACAAACTTTATTTCTGATATATCCATATATTTGTTAGTAGCGATTTCCTAAAGACTATGTTAGTTAATCGATAAAATGCCATTGAAATTAATAACAATAAAAACTTATGACTAGGCCTGTGTGTAGTGGAGATATAAACACCAATATTTATCTTATAAATTTATTAATAAGCTCTTGCTTTTTATTCGTTTCATTGCAGCGATGATAATCGCATCGTCTTTATTTTAATTGTATTTCTTCTCCTACTTCTTTACTCGTACTTCTTTATTGTACTCGTATACCATAGTTTTAATTATTCGTATTTGAAATAGATACTCTTCTAAGATCTAATTATAAGTAACCTTGAAAGGTTTGTAAGCGTATTATTAACATCAGTTCAAAAATACATATTTTTAAAATTTAAATATTTGCTGATTAATTTAATGAGAGATGAAATTCAAAATATCCAATTTAAAGCAGAATTTTTCGATAATAAACGAATTAGTTATAACCATACAATGTTTTATATTTCTTTCCTGAAAGTAAAATTAAATAAACTATAATGAAGTCATGATTTTAAGCCAGATATTTTCTCTTGAATAATAATATTTTTTATAATTTGAGTTTTTAGTTACGACTGCTCATTCATCTGTTCCAATCGCAAATGACGTATAATCATTAGAGATCATTTATAAATTAAATTAAAATAAAATTTAAAACACGGAAGTTTATCAGGCGGATTATGTCCAAAATAAATGGATATTCAAAATGTTATGTTTTTCACTTTATTTCGTATAAAAGGCCCTATAACTTCGAAATGTAACTGAAAAGAAAACAAATTATGTAAAATGTAATTCCAAATTAACTGCTACAGTTGTTTAATTGTATTACTGAACAACATTTCACATGGAAATTCTATTTATTTTATGTCAAAATAAATAAGAAGTTTTTCTTTTCCATTTTAATACTACTATTATTAATTAAATAATTAATTTTTAGATAAGTGATAGGCAGATTAGACCTTTGTAGCCTCAAGGTATCGTTATATTTAAAATTGTTATAACTGATCCAATTATTAATTTGATATAATTTAAACAAAAAATAAAGGCATCATTTTCATTGGACTGATCTCAAGTTATGCACTTTTAGTAAATAAATATTTATAACATTATTTAAACTAAAAACTTCTTAATTTTTTATTTAAAAAATGACAAAGGATTTTAAAATCACAAAGATTAAAAAAAGAGAAGTATATAAATAAATTCTATATACCTACATATTTTATATATAAATATGGAAAACTTCATTTCTTATTTCTGTTAGATTTATTATATTGGCATTGTAATGTTAATTCAGCATTATTGCAAATGTTTTTTGGGTAAGTATTAATACAATAAGCTTTATCTATATTTAGTACTATCTGTTGCCCTTCTGTTCTTCTTTAATAGACATTTGATACATATGTATTGCCCCACTTATGTCACACGCCCAACGGCACCGACAATGCAATAATTCTACATAATTTTTGTTTTTATTTCGCATTATCTTCTGACCAAAACACACGCTGTCAAAACTAAACTTGATTTCCAGGAAATCTTAATTGTGATTGAACTATAGTGTAAAGTATAAATATATGGAACAACTTGATCTTACAAAGTTTATTGTACTTTTTAAATTAAAACGATAATATCGTTTTTGGTATTGCTGACTTTAAAGTAATGAATAGTTAGTTCACATTTTATTTCAAACCGTAAAAGTAGTCCACACCATACTATATAACTTTTAGTGTCTTCAAATGCAATGAAATTAATTATCTGATACATATCTTTATTAAAAAATATTGGCACTCAGGTACAATATAAAACTTTTCAATAAAATCGGATCATTATTAACAGACATATGACCGATGGATAAGATATGAAGTCCAAACATATGAACTCACAACCTTTATCTCTTTATAATGTTAGTATATGTATATTCTAAGCTTTATATTCATAATGATAGTAGAAAAACCGAAGGAAAGGAAGCGATCGTCGGCGGATATTGATAAAAAATCATGTATAAAAAATGTACTCATACAACTTTCCTCGTCTTTATAAAATTTTATTTAAAATTGTAAAGCCACTTTAAGTTCTCGAAAGCAAATAAGAAATGAGATCCTCTTTGTTTTAATTTTAAACTCTTTGCAGTAGTTGTAACTGGTGTTGTATTTTTACATTTTCAATAATGTGAAATAAGTTTAATTGTTTTTAAGCAAAAAGTCTTCGTTATCTTACTTATTGAATAGAGTTTTATAAGATTTTTGAAGTTCAAAATAATATTTTTTTGTTGTTACTTGTTGTTAGTTATTTATATTTTAAATAAAAAGATAAAATTGACTTAAGTTTTTATATTATTTAATAGTGCTCCGTGAGTTAGAATATTTTTATTCTTTGATTTCTAATTTTGTATATTTTAATAAATCTTCAATGAAATAAACGAGGATAAAAAAAAAATCAGTAAAACTAATGTTTCACTAACAATGTGCGTGTGTGTGTGTATGAGAGTGAGAGTGTGTGTGTGCGTGTGTGCATGCGTGCGTGAGTGCGTGTATGCGAGCGTGTGTTAGAGCTGATTAATTTTCCAGCGGTAAATCACCCAAGCAGTTTCTTAGTTTCTTAAAATTAAAAAAATTAGGGTGGTTGTCTTATCAATTAATGCTGTTTTACATAACTTAAAAATTAATTAGTTTTTCAATGAAATCTCCCATGCGATTTGAATACCGCGTATACGTCACTTACAAAACTTTAATCGCACGAAAGGGGTACTTGTAGTATCAATCTTGGCCAGCAAAAAGATAACTTAATTTGAAAAAAATCACGTAGTTTTCTTATATATTTTATTTATTTTTTAACTTTTTAAAGTTATGAAATTAGTATACTTCAATAAATTGTTTTAATATCTTTAGTGCAAGTAATGACAGAATGAATATTAATAAAAAATATACTAAATAATGATAGTAAAATAATGATAACAATAAAACATTTATTTTAAACAGGTAATGTAATGGAGCTCGCAATCATTACCGCTTATATCAAATTTAAATTACATTATAGGTTTTCTAAAGTATCGCAATTATTTGTCGCATCGAATTCAAATGTTGCAATATATTTTATATTAGATTCAATAAATCAGAAAAGTCAGCACTCCAACATTTCGTAAATTAACGAATTTTCTTAAGAGCCGTATGTAAAATGATCTTACCAATAAAATCCTTAAACATTTATTTTCGTATTGTACAAACGCTATTAAAACATAATTCTTTTTATTATTGTAACTTCAATATTGTGAAAATTCTGCGGTCCCTTAAACAAACGATTTGTTTATAGATAAGACTATTAACTTTTAAAACACAATCAAATGTAGAAAATAAATAAAAAAAATGAGAGTTATACAATTGTCAAATATCCTTAATTAACATTAAGTGAATAAAATAGAACCTCTTAAGGATGAAACTGTAATGTTCTGTTTTAGTGAGAATATTTGTTATTCGTAAATTTTTCTTCGTGTCGTTACAAATGTACACTTATCTCGGTGACTGATGCTGACACTGACTAATGAATCGCACTTGATTTCGTATACCTGAAAACCCATTTGTTACAAGAGACTCCAAAACTATCTAGTAAATACGAATTTAGATCTTTAATGTTTTCTAAGATTTACTCGAGTACTAGACATTTCAATTAAACTATTTTACGGATATACGTTGCGTTTATTTTTACATTTTTTAATTTAACCCGACGTTTCTAATGCTTTGCAGCAAACTGTTCGCGGTAAGACGAGATGATGGTGTCTGAGATTATTAAGCAGGCCAATTTTGTATGACTGCTGAAAATTTCATACAAACAAAAATAACGAATCTGTTAGTTTCAACTACACACGTGTACATGAATGTGTCATCATTTGAGACTACTAACAGGGTGCTTTTACAAATTAGTATACTAATGATACTGGTATTACTCGCACAGTTCTATCAGCGGGTTGAAAATACCACCCTATCAACTTGAAAGCTTTTTACATGTGTTCTATGCCGTTGTTCAAATAATAATTTTTATTTTAACATAATTTGGGAATGTAAGAAGAGAATGTCTCATTCTTAAAGACACTGAGATTAAATTCTGCGGTGAGTAATGACACTTATTGATTTCCGCTTTCTGTAATCTTACGAGAGTTCGGAAAGCACTTTGATGTTTATATTCACCACCCATTAAATGTAGTTAATGAACAAACTCTGTCGCAATAAATAATATAAAAGAACGAAATAAGTGCAATAGGAAATGTTATATACATTTATAATAAAACATTATAACAACAGGTTTGCATTCTTTTTCTGGAAGTGTCTGATATTATTTTAAAATAAGAAATAGGTTTCAAAGAATCTATAATATCATCGTTCATGTCCATATTATTTTTATTGTTTATCCAAATTATTTTTATTTTTTATCCATATTATTTTTAATATTCAAGTTCTTCTCTTAAAATTCAAGTGACTCATATATCCTAACAGTTACTAGCTGTTGAAGTAACATTCGATTCTCATCATATAATTCGATTTTCCCACTTTAATGTAATAAACTAATAAATAAGTAACTGAACAACACTTCTTTTTAGGATTAACCTTGATATAAATTCAATAAAAACTAATTTTAGTCGATTAAACAATTCATCAGGTTTGAAATTGGTTCGAAGTTGTAATAAATCATTTCAATTCAATATATTTCCTTGTCAAACGATAAAATTACTGGCAACTAGTTTAAACTAAAGAACTTTTTTTTTTAAATATGCTTTTAAATCTTTATAGTAAAATAATATTTTTATTTTTAATAAGTAAAAGTTGAAAGTTATAAATTATATACAAAACAAATAACCTTCAATGTCGACCTTATTATTACTTTTTTTTAGAAAAATAATTAATTAAAAATAAAGTATTGACGTAATCTGATAAGCTAATGAGTAATGAAGTGTCCTCAATTTGAAGCTCAATTTGTAACACTAATGCACATTATGTATTCATACATGGTATGCCTTGTGTTAACAAATCCTGGCTGCTGAATATTCAGTCAACAAATATGTGAGGTTTTATCATTATTACAAAGTGATATCAGTTTACTTCATATATTCCTTTTATTGAATCCAATTAACCAAAATCCCTCTAAAATATTTTCATATAAAACGGTAAAGTTTGGGCGCAGAGAAGCAATTTGCTAAGCTACTTTTTTCATTAAATAAACAAAATAAATAAAAATAAGACGAAGTTTAGTGGAAATTAGAATTGCACCTGCAAAAGAGTCTAAAAATGCTTTTATTACGATTTTTACTACCACATTCCCCTTTCCCTCCTGTATGTATATTATTACGTTTAAAAATACGCCTGAGGCTTCTTGTATGTTGCTAAAACTTGTTTCGTTTTATACGATGAAATATACTTGGTGGCTTATTTTAAAATTTAGATAACGTTACTGCGTTTTTAGTAAGTTATTTAACATTAAATGAAATAGTAGATTTATGTTCTGTACTGTTTTATAATTTATGTTTTTTTTTTATTATTTTATGTATTTTTAACTTCACGATTAAAGAAGTTAGCGTCACACTCCAGTAATAGCTGAGTGCTCGACCGTTTTGGACGTCACAATTAATTTTTATTTTTTTTATTTCCTTTTTTTTTGTTTTTTTTTTTTATATTATGTTATTTTAGTTCTATTTACATGTGTGTGACGTCTGAATAAAGTTTGATTTAATCTGATTAATCACCCCGATTTTCAAATTTGTTTTTTTTTATATCTTTACCTGGATTCTCAACCACACAACATACTAAACGGGGATATTCTGATGGTTACACTATTACGAATATGTTAATATTGAATTGTTTTACGTAGAACTGTACGCAATCAATCAAACATCAAGGCCTAATGATTTTAGTCAATTAATAAAGCAAACTCGGTCAACAAGGCTACCAGTCACTGAAGCAATACAAGTTCACGAACGTACTGCTAGGGTCAATCAATATTATCTAATATTTACATATCATATTCTTTTATTTATTTATTACGATAATTAAAAGCTCATCATAATAAAAACGATAACATTAATATTTATTGAAAAAAACTGTCTTAAAAAAGGCTATATTAAGTCACACTGTGTGAGTACATAGAGAAGTACATAGAGAAATAAACACTTTTACCTATATTTATACAGGATTATTTTTGTTACAAAAAGAACTCATGTAGCAGTTGAGGTTAGAAAAATAAAGTAAGAGTTATGAATGTTGTCAGTAGAGAAATAGAAGCTGGACGTTGATCTATTACACAACATCTCACAAAACTTACTTCATCTGTCTACGACATTGAATTATTCAGAATAATATTTATTTATTTATTTTTATTTATTAATTCTTTATTGCCCAAAAAAGGATACAATAGGCGGACTTAACGCTAAAAAGCATTCTCTACCAGCCAACCTGAAAATGCGGTAAAAAAAAAAACATTGGGCGCTTAAAATAATAAAAAAATAATTATATATATATATATTATTATATTTATAAAATTTATTTAATTCAAATTTGATTAGTGAGAATTGATTATATACGCTCTATAGGCCTATAGGCCTTAATAATATAATTGAAGACTGTATTTATGTCTTCTATCATTCTTAAAAAACAATTTACGTTGATCTCGTATGTAAAACGTTACATATTAATTTCTAATTACTGTTATGTACACCAATAATTTGTATAAGTGAAAAGTATTATAACATAACATTAGTATTTAATTATAGTAATTGAACACAATGACCTATACATCCCAATCACGTACATACATCGGGCTTGCTTCGTTTACATTGTGACTATGAATACGTTCCAAATTTTTGATATTTTTGAAGCTTAAAGATTTTCTCTTTAGTTTCAAATAGTGCACAAAGTTATTTTAATTATCAATTATAAAAAAAGGGTTAGTATTAGGTAAAATGGAGTTTGATCTAGTATTTATTTTTTTTAATAAATTAGGATTGTGAATTTAATCGAGCAATTTACCCTCACCCTATCACCGAGGGTGCGATTTTTGTGTTCGAGTTTCATCGCCGCAGGAAGAGGCAGCAAATTGAAAATGCTTTATTTTTTCCTTGCCGCACGATTGTAGCTTTTATTTTCCTTTTTGTACGATTTAAAATGGTATAAGTGTGATTTTATAAAGATACAATTAGGATATGCTTTTGGTTTGTTGCATTGAATTATTGTTTCAAGTATATATTGTTCAGTTTTGTTTTGTTTGTTTAACATTGTAATATTAGTTTTTCTTATTGAAATTCTGAAAACTCAAAACTTCAAAATTTACGTTAATAATCAAATAAAAAAACACCAGAAGTAGTAATGTGGTTTGCTGATAGAAATGAAAACTTAAAACTGTGTTTTGTCATTTTAAATTAATTGTAATATTAAAAATAAAAAAAGATCTTCATTATTTACTTGGTTTTATTCATTTATCCTATTTTTACATCTATTGATACTCGAAGCAACAAGTAAATTTACTATTTATATATGGTTTATTTATTTGTTAAAACACATTATGGTTTCGTAAACAGTACCAAAAATATTAATACCAATTAATGAAAATACCAACTACTTATTATGTAATTTTCCATGAACTTAATTTTCAACATCATTTTCAGTGTTTGTATTAATATCATCATTAATTTCAACAATACTAAAATTGTTTGTAATATTTCAATAATTTAAACTATATAATTTTTTTATTCTATAAATGTACAGAACACTATTCTGACACGTGAGGGGATAACTACAGATATATTAACTTTACTAAAGTTTATCATTGATGCAATCCTAAGATTGACTCACAATTCTTTTTCCATCCAAGAAGTGTCACACGCACACACATACAATCGGGATTCATGCAATATATTTGTGTAGCGCGCGTACATGCGTAGGTATACTTGTCGCGTAGGCATTTGTGCGCGCATTAGCGTGCTGACGTGAACCCATAGAATTTTCCCCTACCAAACACATCTATACAAGTTTCAATTTATAAAATAGACTTTTCAGGCCTAATAAAATAAACGTTAAGTACAGGTTTGTTGTTATTTGTTGTTATGGTGAGCAAGTTGGACCGAAAGCCCTTGTTTCTGAATGCGTTTAGAGCTTAAGTGTCAACCGGAATTAACCATTAAGGAGGTGGTTGCCCACGTGTTCTGCCGTTGGGGCAATGCTTTTTGTTATTTTTTGTTCCGGTTTTCTTGGCGATACAGTATGAAAGCGAAGTTTGTAAACTGTCTGGTTTATTGGTTATTATTACAATGATAGCATCTTCTACGCCAAGACTTTTTATTTACATAAAATAGGTCAGGGTTTGACAGCTTGCGTGATGTTAGGTCTCACTATAGTCTACGACGTGACACGCTGACCTAGAAGCCACCTATTTACTTTGGATTTGAAGAACTCCCAATTATAATGTTCAGAAACACCAATTCCGGTATTATTAAAAAGTTTATCTGTTTTTCTGATCTGATCTAGTTAGATAATAATAGGGTATCTTTTCTGATCTAGTTAGATAATAATATGGTATTGCAATATATATTTTTTTTAATCTTAAATACTATCGCAATTTTCAAAAATGTTTATTTTCAAAAATATATATGTAGAACGTTTACTTCAAAACTGATCACATGTGTCCGATGGAAATTAAAGAATAAAATTATTATTACAATTATATTCATTATTATAATTATTGAAATAACTACAGTATTATAAACATAACATAATAATAATTTGACATATAGAGACAATTTGCAGCTTTTTAATTTTTGTTATTAAATCGTTAATAATGTTGCTTGCATTTTTATAGCATCAAATTTAACATTGCTGAAGCATAAAGTTTTTCCTAAAATATAAAACTACACCAAGAGTCGTTTATTAAATAGAGTTTGTTTGATTTGTTTATTTGTTTTGGTTGGTGTTTTATCATATAGAAATATTTCGTTTGTAACTTGAATTCGTATAAAAGAACAAATAATATAACAAACATAAATATTCCTGATTTTTATAATTTTTTTTACAACTGATTATTCGGTCTTATTTACATTACAGTATTTATTCCTAGTGATGCCTGTATATTTTGTAGAAAGGATTCAAGTGGCCTAAATATAATTGTCTAAACCAACTGGGTAAGGAGTATTATAATATCATCAAAACTTTAATTAGGAAACTACAATATTATGGAGTAAGAAATACAGCTCCTGATTTGTGTGGTTCATATCGAATTGAAGAATTCAGAAATTCGAAGTGAATTAAAGGCGTTCCCCTGGTTCGATGGTCAAAATGAATGTTCAACAAGGCACTATTTTAGGGCTCTTCTAGCTCTGTATTCACATAGAGGACTTACTTTATTTTGAGAGAGATAAACATGGGATAGTATTGTTTGCTAATGACACTTCTCTTAATTTTAAAATTAGAAGAAAGCAATCAGCGACTGGCGATGTAAACAATGCTCTCTCTCTGATTTTGTACAATGATTTGATGCTGTTTTCTTGGGTACTACCTTAGATACAAGATTATAATGGGGTTCTGAGAAAAAAAAAAAAAGCGGTGGATATTGATACAATATTTGTACTGCAAGAAAGTGCTGTTTGGGCAATCTATAACATGAAGCTAAGAGAATCGCTAGAAAATAAATACAAAGAATTTAAAATTATGACATACACATTCAATATATTTACGGATATTTTATTGAAGTTCATACAAATATTAGTAAATACAAGAATAATTGCGATGTACAATGTACATTAAGTAAACACTAGACATAAAAATGAACTTGCTATGCCCGCAACTAGGCTCCATAAAATAAATAATTCTTTCAAGATTAATTGTGTACGTTTTTACATGAAAATTTCGAATAAAGTTTTAGTTTTGTCAATAAATAAATTTAAATAATATATTTAAGGGAATTTGATAATAAAATCCTATTACAGTGTAAAGGTTTACATTAATGACGGTACGGCCTGGGAATGGATTGTTTTTAGCGAATAACTGGTAGCCTATGCGGTTTGCTTGACATTGTTGTTGTTATTTAACAACCATTCCCTTAGAAGTCATTACTTGTGATAGCGTTGGGGGCGGGTTGCTCTTCTCCCTCAAATATGGCGAGGGGGGTGAGGGCTGACCACTGGGTTATACTCGTGAACGGGTACTACTTGTGGTGACTAGTTGTTTTGCGGCGCGAGTTTACAATATTTATTTTAATGGAAACATTGGGACATCACGTCGGAATGATTGCAGTGGTTCTAGTTGTTCGCAAATTACTTATTAAATATTTTGACATTTATAAAACAGGGGTTACTATAAAAATACTCGGCTGAATTTGTTTTGTAATTTATGTGTATTTCTTCTCAGACCAGGTCACATTTGGAGCCCCGTGACCTTCCGCAAGGAATGCCGCGGGCGTCCTACTTCCCGCCGAAGGCGGACCACAGTAAAGTTTTAGTGGGTATTAACTCGGTCGAGTGACACATACCCCAGACTGCGTCCCCCGGTGCGCCAGGAATGCGTAAATGCATTTCCTGACAAATAAAAAGATCACCCTCGTAGCCTTAGCTTTAAGCTTAGCCTTAGCCTTAGCTTTAACGCTGGTGAGCGTTTTTACAAAAGGGCTTGTTTCGATAACTATTTTATCAAAATGAGCCCTTCAGACACTTCCGTTTGATGTACACAAGTGATCATTATTATTAATTTAAAGTGGAAAAAAAATATATAAATTATTTCAAACTGTTATTTTTTTTCTATATTTAATCCATGTAGTGCTATCACAGTAATTCAGTTTTCTTTATGAGATCACTTCATTTTTATATCACAAAAATATTTAAAACCTATTGAAGCGAAGATAAAAAAACACAATGAACATTTAAGTTACAATACCAGATTCTTAATTCAAATGAATTGTAATTGTAAATAAATTATTATTATTTTTTCATTGTAAGAGTAAATATGACCAGGCTAAATAAATTAATGAATTGTTTTAGTTTTGTAAGATATAAAAGATTAAAATAATAATAATAATAATATGACAGTGAAATAATAATTGATTTGAACGCCAAAATTATAAAATAAAATAAAAAGTTCTAATGCAGTAACATATATCATTTAGTTTTCCAGACAATATCTAAAATAGATCAGTGGATGGCTAACAGATAATTTGTCCGCCGTCAATCATATCTGCTTACTCAAACGCAACTGTAAAACTCGCAGCTAGTAGTACTATCTTGTTCTCTGATAGAAAAATAATACTCTGTCAGTAAACTTAAATAATCCATGATTACTATTATCTATGATTACTCACATAATTATTATCGGAATTTGCCCGACTAGTTTCAGTTCACGCCGTGATTCCGCCATACCCACTACTCATAATAAGGACCCCGAATAGGTTGAAACTAGTCGAGTAAAATCTGATAATAATTCGTGAGTATAGTCAGATAATTATATATTTTTATAAAAATAATCTTCTTTTATTCACAATTATTTACTGTTTTACTTAATTGAACACTATGGTTATACATTTGTTTATTATTATTATAGTTATAAAAATTAAAAAAAAGTTCAAAGGACTGGCAATTATTTACTATAAAATAAGTGATTCCAATTCAAATAATAATTAATATGTAAAATGTTCTATTAAAATAAAAATGCTTTTGGGTTAGGCAATAAATTAATTTTCGGTTATAAATAACAATGACCTTTTCACTCATTTTTATTTTTTTATACGACTTTTTTTCTAACCATCCGAGTTAATAAAGAATAGATATAATAACTAAACTATAAAGCAGAGTACACATAACGTTATATAATCATGTCATTATATATCGTTCATTGATGACTTAGTCTGTTACTTTCATTGTCTATATGTTTATGTGGATAATTGAACCCTCAATACTTACAGTACTTCATAGGAAAAATATTGTATGTATATAATTCGTAACTGTAACGCTATACATTTAAAATAATGAAAGCCTCATCGGTCATCATTTGCCATATTGATGAGATAATTGCATACACATTTTAATACCGATAATGGACGTATCAGTATTTGGGCATTGGAAAAGATGGATTATGAAAAAAAATATTATTGTTAAATTGCGTTTAAAGATAAGTTTTTGATTGTATTTACGTTTTAAGTAATAAATTTTATAGAAATGAAAATAAAAAACTAACTAACTAAGATGAAATAAGTATTTTCTTATATTTAGTACTTCTCTATACTTATTTGAGTGTATTACTCTATGTAAGACCGTCCCTCATCATCCCAAGGGTACTGTGCGCTAAGGGACAAAATAGAAGTTAAATTTCATTACCTATTGAAGAGTGGTAGTAATTTCACGGTTACTAAACGTCAGCCCTAAAAAATAGTTGTCAAATTCTGGGCTAAAATCTTTTGCACAGCCAACGTGCAAGGACAGCAGCGCGGTCCTGTTAAAAATAGACAAATAGTCACATCATCAGGGTGGTAGATCGGGTTTCACGGTGATCCCTCAGCGTCTCACTATAACAATAACGATAACCGTAGATTTTTTTAGTAGGTAGCCTTTAAAATGGCAGGTGATGGTTAGTTCCACATAACCACCACTTTTTTGACCTACGGGGTATTTGTAATGGATTTTTCAAACAGATAAAAAAAAAAGGTGGCACACCTTAACAACCACAGGAAAGGTAAGGTGTACAACTTGCAATATAGAAACGATAATTGGATGAGGAAGAAAACTGTCGGATTTCTTAATAAAAAGACGAATAAAAGTGACATAGAGATGACATGAGAGATATTGTAAAACAGGGCCAAAAGCAAGTGCAAGCAAATTAGTTAAAATACAAAATTTATTACTTTGGTAGATTTATACGAAATCTTGTGGAAATGACAGAGTGTAGAAATTAGAGATGTCAAAATAATAAGCTACTTATTAGCAAATAAAACTATTTTTACGGATTAAAAAATTTGTACTCGTGAAAACCTAAAAAAATACTACTTATTAGCAGTCGAGGTAATAAACTTGTGATTTATAAAAGAAAAATATCATCAATAACAGTCACAGCAGATACAAATTGTTTACTAAAAGAACGAAATAAAAGCCGTAAAAATATTTTTTGCGGGGACTGACCTTGTCAAGCAACAAAAACTTCTCTTAAAGATTAACTATGTGGTCCAATTATTAAAAATAAAAAAGACGGTATGGATAGTTTGAATAAACGAGAAATTTAACTTCCATTTGTATATAAAACTACATTGAATGAAATTGGGGCCCAAGAGAATTAATCTTTTAATTACATTTGAACTAAATTGATTCTCAAGTATTGTATTCGAATTCATAATTGTACCTCTCTGGAACTTATTACAAGCACGTCGGTCTAAAATTACAGTCATTAGTCAAAAGTATTAACTGCTTAATTTACGTATGCTAATAGGGTTAGAGCTCCATGAATTAATTCAATTTTAACTTTGATATTAATTTAATGACTTCATTTATTCAAGTTTGTCTGTAGAATATGGGTCAAATTTTTTATTGTTTTTGAGATATGAGATATAGAAATCGTTTGTAAAAAGTCAAATAATTTGTAAACTAAACCAAATTGTTTCACTCATTTAAATTTATAAACACTGCCTGAATATGTTTCATGTTACTCTTAGCTAAATTCTCATTTTAAATTACATCATTGTGGAGTATGCAGCTATTTAAGCTATTTACTAATATTTTTATTATTGTATATTTTGATACAATAAGCCACGAGTAATAAAAATATATTTAAAAAATTAATAAGAATCTACGACCATTACCTAATAATTGTCTAAGTATTTCGTATTCTATAAAATCTGTTAATTCATTCAACCGAGACTAATAATCTTCATCCCTTTATACAATTTTAAATTATAAAAGTGGGTCTCTTATAAATTTCTCTTTTAAATATTGTTTATTATTTCTATATTATTTATTATCTACCCTATAAAATACTTTCTATAATTGTGTTATTTCTTTTCTACTTTCTTAAAGATAATGATATTTGTTTAATGTTTTTTGTCACTGCTTGTCACCTTGATCAATCAATTATTTAAGGACTGAAATAATTTGACTGAAATACTTTGTAGTTTAAATAATCATATTACATCGTTATTTTTTATTCATATCCATTATTATAATACTTAAACAGTCCGCAAGCATTGTGACAGCTCGCTTGCTTTGCTTCATTGTGAAAAATAAAGAGATGTTAATAAACGTGCTTTTAAAAATATAATATTTCTGTTGCATTAAAAAGAAATCTTAAACTGAAGATACGGTTTCAATTCACTTTTTTAACCATTATTGTGCTGTGAATTATTTTAGAATATTGCGACTTTCAATAAATGTTGAAAATAAAACTTTTATTATTTATTATTTTCTTAAAGCTATAAGTTAAAACCTATTCTGTTAATAGATATACGGGATGTAACTTTTTTTAATCTATACTTCAAAAAAACCGTTTAATATTATGTTAGAAAACAATTACAATTAACAGAGTGTACTACGAGATTAGTCAGTACTTACTGACTAATCTTCGTTACAATTATAATTACCAACATCCATTAAGCTACGATATGATCGTTCATTTTGTTTCTTTTTGTATTTTCTCAAGAGAGAGCAATTTGAAGTATTGTAATACAATAGCAATAAAAGTATGTTTGGACTTCATATCATAATGGTAGACGACAGTTTCAGCTTTCTACATAAAAATATTGAGAAAAAATTGTCGTTGCTACAAAATTAACACGAGAAATAAAAATAAATTTATCATGTGCGGAATTAGGTTCCATAAAATTAATAATTTATTTAGGGTAAATTGTATACGTTTTTACAAAAAACTCTCTTCTAAAGTCTTAGATTTGTCAAAAAATAAATTTAAATCATATATTAAGAGTGATTTGATAAAAAAATCTTACTATTGTAAAAGTTACATTTACGATGGGATGGCGTAGGAATGCATTGTATTTTAACAATTAACCAGTAACGCAATTTGTTTAACGTTAGTGATACTCCTATTCAAGCACATGACTGCTATAGACCGCTCTCTAAGAAGTCATGACTTGTGGTATTGTTAGGGGTCCGGTTGCCCTTCTTACTCAAACATGGGGAGGGGGTGAAAGTTGACTCTTGAATTATGATCATGACCGAGTGCTACGACGGAGATTAGTCTCTTACTGGTCGATTCATCAATTCATTCACAAAATCGTTAGGCCTTCGTACCGAACTGATTGCAAAGGTTTTAGTCGTTTGCAAATTGTTTACTAAGTGTTTTGAATACACATATACATTTTGTGGGGAGCATTAGACCCCTACACAATTTGTAGATAGCTATACCAATTCAAGAAAAGAGAGGCTTTATACTACCAGTCTAGGGGAGCTTCCTGTGATATAGTCAATATTATAGAAAGTTTAAGGCTTCCCAATAGTGTCAGACCTGGTGTCAGATTTGTAATTTCAAAAAATGCTTTAGATAGGAGCGCGAACCACACCTCAATTTTAACTCGCTGCGCTCTCAAAATCTTGGTATGTGTTAGCATATTCAGCGAAGCAAGTCGCAAACAGCATTGAAGTAGCATATACAAAATTTCGAAGCATTTTGTCCTTAAGTATTTTCCAATTAAAGAAAAAAAAAACTAAAGCTGTTAAAAATATTTGACACGCGCATGTAATTGTAAAGCGAAATTTTCGCTTGAAAAAATTGTCCTATTGAATTCTATGTGATATTTGAAAAAAAAAATTAAAACCATCACCAGACTAATTTTTATCAGTGTGCAAAATTTGGAAAATTTCGAATATATCGTTTTTGATTGATGCTTGGACAAAGAATGCAGAAAAGTCTCTCATAGAGAACTTCACTCAATTATAGAAAAATAGTCTAACCGTCCTCTATAAAAAATTATATTATAGTTACGATACATATTATGTTTAAGCTTTCATTACTATAATACGCATTATATATAAACCCCCCTTTTGCACTGACATATACTATTTTTTATTCAAATATTTAAAGAGCAAAACCAATCTTAAAGTCAGAAACAAAGTAATACTTACTCGTTGTTAAAACAATTTCGAGTTTCTCCAACTGGTACTGTCTATTAAACTAAATTGTTTTATAAAGTTCCTCATTTAGCATTTTGAATTTGTTTTCAATTTATTCAAATATACTAAAGGTTGTGTTACTCATCTGTTCGTAAATATGTCCTAATTCATTTATATATTATGTTATAAATTTCTAAAATTTTTAATTACTATTTATGTAAAATGGATCAAAATTTTTGATTTATATTATCAAATTTATTATATGATATAATAAACTTGAGATTCAATATTCAAATGCTCATATTATCGTGTGGTGTTATCTATAAATCTGACCCTTTTTGGTTTCTGTTGAATAATAAATTAGGCTTGAACCCCTGAGAACGTATTCATTACGGTCCTGTATGTCCTTTTATCATTCATTTGAATATGATTGCATATTATAATTTTGTTGATTGAATACTTATTTTTGCCAATACCTATAATAATTATTAAGTGACATGAAAAATAACTTGTCAATACTTGAATTATTGATTCTTAAGTAATATCTCTTGAATACAAGAAATACTGTTAGATGGCTAATTAACTGAATTACTAACATCTCGTCTACCCGTGAATACGATTGCTGCAAAGCATTGGAAACGTCAGGTTAAAATTAAAATTTAACCAAATTATACGCGATTCTAATCCGTAAAAAATTGTTTTATTTCAAATATTATTTGGTTTAAAATATAATTAAATACCATCATTTTCTAAATCTCTATATTCATGTATGTTTTTTTGATATAACTCAATCAATAAACAATAATATTTATGTGACGTAAATAATATAATTATGTGATTAAGTAATCAATATCGATTTTCAATTAATGTTATAAGTGGAAAAAAAAGTAAAAATATTAATAAAAATACACTGACTCCAATCTGACTGACTCCAATCAAATCAAATTATATATCAATCTAATAATACCAGCTGTACAATAATATGTGTGTTTGTACTAAAGTAGTAGATTGTGTAAAATAAGAAAGCATATTTTTAGGCCCCTGGCAGTACATAAGGCCTATACATTATTTGATAAACACAAGTACACTTTCAAGACATACAATTAATATAAATATTTTACATATCTCTCTCATTAAAATTAGTTAAAGATAAAAATATAACTGGTTAAAGATAAAATTAAACCAGGAACGGATAACAATTAAAAAGACTCATACTCATATTAAGTTTTTTAAAGAAAAAATAATAAAAACGGTACTAGAAGACCCCCTGGTCTTGCTGTGAAAGTCCCTATTTTCACAGCATTTTCTTTTCAATGCTAAATTGGCCTTTCCTAATTAAAACACCGAAATTATTATAACGATGATTGCTTTTAAGGATGGTTTATAATTCGAAAGCTGATTGTAGAAAAATAGTCTTTATATAACTGACTCAGGTTTCTTTCATTCCAAGTCGGTGATGAACATCAAAATAACAAATACTAATCTCAGTTATCTCTTTTTATCTTACTTTAAATTTTACAAGAAATAATAAGAATTACATACGAAACATCTACCGCATATCTGAGGATCAGAAAATTGGGTTTATTTTAAGAAATATTTTGTATATCTTCATTATACATTGGTTTTGTATATCTTCATTTTCTCATACAATATAATTTATTTGTTGTTATTAGCACTGAAAAAGGTGCAAAGTGAAAGAATACGGATGTAACTTTTTAAGACATTTCAGTCTCGTTTCTCAGATCACTCAGTGTCACTTTAGAGCACTCCTACGGGCTCGTTCTATTCAACTGAACAATAAAATATTTAACAAAGAACACAATATTAATTTTTAAAATTCAACTACAATATAACATAAATTAATATCAGTATAATTTTTGAATTGTTGGAGATTGGGTTCATACTAGAAAGGATTAATTGAGCAAAGCTTTCTATAAGAGACTTTTCTGCATCCTTTGCAAAAGCATCAAACAAAAACGGTATATCTGAAAATTTCCAAATTTTGTACTGATAGACATCAGACATCAGACTGATAAACATCAGGTGGTGGTATAAAAAAAGTTTTCAAATATTCGATATCGTTGAGGAATAATCACGAAAAAACTAAAATTCTGTAGACTTCAATAGGAATAATTTTTCGCGCGAAAATTAAGATTAAAAAAAAAATATAGTTGAGAACAGAATGCGTCGACGTTTTGTAAATGCAACTTCGATGCTGTTTGCACTTCGCTTCCCTCAATATGCTAACACGTGTCGAGATTTTGCGAGCGCAGCGACTAAAAATTGAGGTCTGGTTCGCGCTCCTAGTAAAATATTTGGCACTATAATAAAAAGCTAATAAGTACAACATACAGTCAAAGCTAGTGACAATATCCCGGACTTCAATACTATAAACAGTTTGCTTTCTCAGTTATTTCTTTTGAACCTCTATACATATTATCATTTCAAACT
Source organism: Mechanitis mazaeus (assembly GCA_959347395.1). NCBI lineage: Eukaryota > Metazoa > Arthropoda > Insecta > Lepidoptera > Nymphalidae > Mechanitis > Mechanitis mazaeus. The sequence continues at coordinate 13,237,847 of OY365754.1, forward strand.
AATTAATCAACATTTTTATTAAGATAACTTTTATTCAAATCAATTTATTATGTATGTTAGTTATAAACAAATATAGTAAAGTTTTATTAAAAACAAGTAACCAACACTAACAGGAAAGTTAGTTAAAACTCACTTACAACATATCCTTAGTTTCTAAATAACTGGCAGGTGTCCGTAAATTGTGAATATAACTTTCTATTTGGTAACATCTGCTGTTTGTTCATACATAATTCAAAACAAGACAACCCTTCGTCATTATTTAAATTATACTTCACTCATATGTAGATTTTCATTTAGAAATTCGTTCATTTGTTGTTCTAAAATAAGACAACAATTTAAAATGAATTTTTTATATAAAAATAAGTTTAGTTAAAACTAACTTATATTTCATTAACAAAATATACTTAATATAGTAATAAATTTGCTTTTAGAAATATCTTTCATATTTTCGCAGTGCTTAACTCAATATAATTTGTGTTCTATAAATGTGGAACACAAATTTTATTAAGCTTGTATTAGTTATAAAATGGATGCAGAATCTAAACCAAATTATTTAAATATAATCTATTCCATAACACTTGGACATATACAGTATTAAATAATACTTATCTTTTGTGACTCAAATGTATTATAATATGACTCGCATTTGTATAAGGAAAAAGAATAGTATAAAGAGGATAAAAATGTACACAATAGTGCATTGTATGCTTCTTATAAAATAAAGAAAATCTATTTTTAATCCTTTGAAGTTTTTATTCCTTGTTCCTGTTCGTAGAAGGTCTATTTTTAGCTCAGTATAAACCAGTGAATTTAGAATGTGGTATTCTGCCGGTGTCAATAAAAAATGCTTTATAAAAATCTTCGCTATTATGTTTCTTTTAGAAATGGTGGGAAATCTAAAAAATTTTTTAATTCTTCAACGTTTGGTTATTGTGTAAATCATTGGTTAGCAGAAGTACCCTGTGAGTATTATGTCCTAATAATTCCTATGCTTTTGTTATCGTAACACTCTAGGGTATCTATTACAAATTAATTAACTTAATTAATTTCAAGCTATCCTATTCATTATATGACAATGATTATTATTTTTTTTTTATTTTTGTATCTTAGTTGGACATTTTAGACAGTTCTTTATTTCTTAAAGACTATTTTATCGAAATAGAATTATATCATACAAAATAAAAACATAAACCGTAGAGAATTTACTCCGAACTTTAATTTTCTTTTATTACACTTTGATTTCCTATACAGCTCTTTTGCCTCACAGGAAAAGGCTCTGGAATTCTTTTCTTACTGACATTCGAAAGAGTTCCATTAAAAAAAATCAAATGTTTGGTGGAAAAACATTTTTGTTCCGAGTGTCTTTATTGGTAAAACTTATTTCCTGAGTTTTGATTGTATCTCGGCAAAATCTGTAATCATATTTTACTCTGTTTCATTTTCCAAATTTCAAGTAACGGTAATATTATGTCTATATTTAATTATCTTAAAATTTTCACCGTAAATGTATTTAATATTTACGGGGACACATTGAAATAAAATGGTTAATGGAATTAACTTGCGTGGAATTATTAGTTACATTTTAATTTTATTTTAAGCTGACGTTTCTAACGCTTTACTCAAAACTAATCATGTTTAAAGGAAGACAAGATGTTAATCTACATGTTGACAAGTTACATCTCGTTGGACGTTACAAACGCTGACATAAAATTAAATTAAAACGCCATCAAAAATAATTTTCGAGTTAAATCCGTACTTGTACGCTATTTTTATATATTTTTCTATTTTTTAAATGTAGTGTTATTTTTATTTTGTATCTGAATACCTTTTGTTGTATCTAAAAGCTATCTGGTAGAGAATGCCTGTGGGAATATGCTTATCTTTGCAAGATATGTACAAACCTTACGTCCGTATTCACAAGCATTACTAAGTACTGTGCAAAAGTAAGGCTTCTTTTAGCCGGCCTTTTAATTCACAAACAATACTCAAGCTAAACTTTGTTATGAAGACGAAAAGTATTCAACTCTCCCCTGTGTTTGAAAGTTTAAGTGTGACTAACGTCATCGATGTACTGTTTACATTTTATTTTTGGTTCATTTAATGACACGTTAACAGAAAATATTGGTCTCCATTTTGAGGTGCAGTATGTACTGTTAAATTCTTTTCATGAATATCAAAGTAATTAACTTATTTAAATTTTCATTTATCTGTAGCAAAAGTAAGAGAATTATATCTTTTATAAACCTGAACGCTCTCCTAAATTCATCGCATCTGCTTTCTGAAATCTTGTATAATTTTTCATTGATATAATTGTCATATTTTTATCGCTATATAATGACTTGGTTTTGAATGACATAAAATCAATAAATAAACCACAACCAAAATATTATCTTATTATAACTTTTTATTTAAAGTAAGCTTGACTGTTTTGACTATGGATTGCGTAAAATAGTAGGCAATCTTGGCTGTGCGTTTAAGTGAGCGTATAGTGTTGTCAACGCGCAAGTATTGATTATGAATAGAAATACATATACAATATAATGATATATAGAAATAGAAATACAATATAATGAAATCTCGCAATATTGTTTGAGAATACGGTTGTTAGAGAATATAGCAATTGAGAGAATTGTGACATTCAGTGACAAGTGACATTTTATTTTTATGGACTTCAAAACACTATGGTTCTTTGTTTTTTTTTATAATTGTATGCTTATTTGACCACGATTACTTCTAGAATTACTAATCTGATTTTGATGCCCGCCAGGATAACACAAACAAAGTAAGTAATTGATGTTAATAAAGAGAAAGAAATAAAATTAGGCCAATTAGGGGAATTTAATGATTAACTTTAAAAGTACCTACATCTCTTTTTTTTCTCGAAAACAAAATCTTCAAAGAATTTGCAACGTCGTCAAATAACAAATGCAAGTAAATTCGTAAAATAGTTTTATTAACTTTCTGCTTGATTTTAAGTTTTAAATAAATCGATTTCTATAAAACTACGAATCGATTGGTACCAAAACGAAGTCAATTGCATAATCAGGCATAAAAAAAAATACCTGACCTCCTGACCAAGGAATTGAAGCAACAAAAAAACTACTACATTAACTTCTTACTTAATTTAACTTAATTTAGTTTTTTGTATTTTAAGAAAATGTAAGAAAGTAAATAGCATCAAATTTATTGTTAATTTTACCATCTTATGTAATATGCTCGATCTGCAATAAAATGTTTTAATGTTTGAGTGGAAGTAGTGACGGAATGGATTATAGAAAAAAAAAATAGTAATTATATATCATTTTCTTAACTAGAAGACTAATATGATGACGCCCGCACACATTTCCGCTTGTTTATAGTGTTGTAGAAGTAAAACAAAATAGTTTAATTTAAGTTTTAAAGTCCTAACATGAATTTAATAATTAAATAAGTCCTGTAGCGAACAACTGTCTTCTTGGAAGTAAATTCTCAAGGGCCTAACATAACGCAGGGCTATTATCGCTAATTGCCGGGATCCATTTGAGTCAAGGCTGGAGACGGGATGACTGTAAGAGAGTATTCAGTGTAGCTTTCTATTATTTTGAAAAGAGAATTATTTAGTGTGATTTTATTCAATAATAATAGATAAATTCGTGTTTCTTTTTACAAGACTAATTCTATTGTAGTTGTAGTATATGGTAATGTACACTGGTATAAGTACATTAGTACAAGTATTGACATATCTCCAATTTTACTTTTCTGAAATCAAGTTTCAACCACTATGTACATTTAAATTATAAATAATGTATATCGGTGTTTATAATAAATACACAGAATACTTATAGCATTTTCTGCTACTCTTAGAAAAAAATATCAATAATATTTTTATATAAAAAGAATAAAAAACTTGTTCAAAATCCGAAATTGTTTGGTTAATTTCAGTTCAATCATTTCAGTATTTATCTAACATCCTTCCAAAATATTTTCCTATATCGTACGTTCTACATTACACAAGGCTAATGCTACCTCACACGCGAACTGTATTAACAAAATTCCATCGACACCTTTAATCATAAACCTCACCTCATTAGAGACAAGGTTTTATCTTTGCGTTATAATTTTGATAGTCCAGCAATTTAATTGTTAATATAATGGGCGGCTTTTGTTATAATCTAAGAAAAAATGTACACTTCTTATTATATAAATATATAGGCATTATTTTTTACAACTTCAAACAGAAGAAAAGACGTTATTGTTTTATATAAGTTACTCTAAGGATCAATAGTAAGTTAGTAGTTATTCCAAGAAAAAAATGTTATTTTACATTATACGTTTAATAGTTCTTAAAGGGCACTATACTACTTACAGAAATTTTCGGAGTATAAGTCTTAAATCTGTTCTTAAATAATATATCACACAATACACCCTACGACGTTTTGACACTGCGTGATCTGTTATATTTTTTTTGTTGTCAGTTTAAAGTGCTAATCTAATGCACAGGTACACTAACAAAGGACATCAGTAATAATTTTGGTGAATCACACATAGGTGCATTATTTTTATTTCGATTAATATTTTAGACAACAGAGAATAAACCAAATTACGAAATTTACTTATTATTAATTAAGTGAAATATAAACAAAGTTATTTGAGAAAACATAAGCCATACCAGATAAAGTTATTCTATAGAAATGTTGGTGAAACCTGCCCTTAGGAGAGCAAGAACTTTTGGAGAAATTACAATTTCGATATTCAAGGCGTTGTCTATTGGTATTTTTAGTTCCAAAATAATTACTATTATTTTGATTGTTTAAAATTAAAATTATTTAAGATGGTAAATGTGAGAGCATCATAAACCTAGTAATGGCGTAGTGAGTTATTTAGGGTTGTTTTTGATACTACACTTTACTTGAATTCTATTTTGTTTTTACATTTCAATTATCATTGTGACTCAAATAGTAAATACTATGGATAGTATTTATTATTTTATAAGTAAGATAAAATATCTATGGAGTTTCCTTCCATTTTCTCTCTGTGGACCTTCCCCTTAAAAACCCTGAAACAATTTTTTGACTTTTGACGTTGGCACAGTATGTTACTTAAGGTGATGAATACATCTAACATTTATAACGAAATACCTAACATTCATAACGAAATACTAGGAACGCGAACCAGACCTCCATTTTGACTTGAAGCGCTTGCAAAATCTCGGTATATGTTAGCATGTTGTGGGAAGCGAAATCTAAACCGCACCGAAGTTGCATTTACAAAACGTCGATGCATTCTATCCTCAACTATTTTTCAAGATGAGACACATTATTAGGTTTTTTTTTTAAAACAACACCATACTGATATCTATCAGTGTACAAAATTTGGATATTTTCGGATATACTGTTTTTGATTGATGCTTGCACAAAGTATGCAGAAAAGTGTCTCATAGAGAGCTGCGCTCAATAATAAAATTTTATTCCATTATTAGTGAAAATATAAAACACAAGTTGAGGCAAATTCTAACTTTCCTGAACGATTTCACATCAATAATGGCTAAATTGGTTACTTCTATCTAGTAACAAACTTTCACAAGTCATTAAACAGTAATTCTATAATCATATTTATTATTTATTATTTAACTTGGCTACATCGTTATTTGTTAAATTGAAATTGATATGTCTATAATATTTTTGGTGAGATTTTGGTTTGACATTTGAGATGCTTATTACTGGGACTGTATTATCAGCTTCCTTGCTCTTATATATTTTTACATTGAAATTTTAAAAACTAAAAAAAAAAACTACGGTATTGCGCTGTTTATTAACCCTTAGTTTTAGATTAAAAAACAAACAATTAAAATTACCGTAAAAAGTCATCCATCACACAGCAGCCTAAATAAATTAATTTTAATATATTTTCATACTTAATTATTTCTAACATGTATAAAGCTAGTATGGTTTTTTTCTTGTTCACTTTGTATAAAATTGTATTAGAAAATTTTATACTTAATAAAACTAATAATCTCACTTATTTGTATCGCATTTAACGTTGCTATATTATTACTATTGTTAACTCTGACTCATAAAATGTGACGAAACGTAAAATATTATGGTAGAAGTTGTCGATGGTAAATATTTAACGTGCTGTCGATGCGAATAAATTATGCTTTCTACTTTACCATTATTAATATACCTGAAATAATTTTATAATATTATTTAAAATAGATAACTCTATTATTTTATTTGTAAGAACATAGCCATAATATATATAAATTGTCCTATCATTGATATGGTTAAAGATATATTATATTGAATAATTAAATCGTCTAAAATTAGAACTTCTAAAAATTTCATATCAATAGATTCTCATATATAGGTATGAAAGTAAATTATTATTACGTATACTTATTCTTAATGCTTATAAAAGCTACATAGATTATAAATATATAAAATTTGTAATTTCACGTTCAATAAGGTTTACCATTACTTTAATATAGGTATAGATGTCTCCTTCCCAATGTGTCATAGGAAATTGCTTTACTGAAATTGCGTCACTAAAAAAACTAATTACTAAAAAATAATTATTACTAATAGCCGCGAGATATCTTCGGATTTTGACATTTATGTTGTCCTTTTTTAGGAAAAATCTAAATTAAAAAAAAATCTAATTTTATAAAATCAAAATGTTTACTATTTTTAAAAAATCTAATTTTAGAAAATCAAAATTTTTACTTCAACTAAAAATAATATATCATCGCACAAATGTCAATTATTTAGTAGCTTTAATTTGTTTGTAAATATCAGACGTGATTTAGAGACGAGACGAGACTTGAACTATCAAATAAACTTTTGTTAAATGTCTAACAGAATTGTTTGGTAAAATATGAAAAGTAATTTATAGTTCATATAGTTTTGTGGTCTATTGCGGTAAACTATATTGCGGTTTGTAAAGGGTTTATAATGAACATTTATAGTTCAGTATTATTAGTATTAGTAGAAATTATTTGGTTTTATTTTTGGTATTTTTATTAGGATATAATTTATACATAAAATGAGATACTATTTTCCATATCGTTCCCTTTCTTTTCTGTTATCAATAAATATTCTATATTTGAAGTTTTATTTTTATTATGTATAATTTAATTAAGAAAGTGTCTTTTGACGTAATTCAAGACATAATGATGGAAGATTAAAAATTTATGCACATATTTAGGCTCCTTTATACGGTATAATTAACCTTTACCTTAATTACCTAGCTTAATTTTTTTTAAATATTTACATGCGAATACTGATTTCGCTTTAATAGCCATTTTTACCTCAAACCCTCTAAGTTTTCTGCTCTTCTCCTGTAATTTCTTTCACAAGTTACGACCATATGCTAAAGGAAAAGAAGTTCGTTTTCAATTTTACAGGATACGTATTGAATTATTGATCATGTCTTCATAGTTCTCTTTCAAATAAATGTTCGATTATAACGACTAATTGTTTCGTGTATGAGAGACATTTACACATCTACTTACATCTTTATACATTTATTAGACAATAAATACTGTTTATGGAAAAAACGTAAGTTATACATGCTTTACACATTTAGACATTTATAATTATTCGGATTGCGATTAATTTTAAAAGATATAATTGCATAATTTTTTAATTAAATTCCCTATGCAAATATGATTGCATAGTTTTAAATAAAAGAAATATAAAAACGTATACAAATACGTTTAACAACAAGTTGGTCTCAGAATGATCATGGATTAGACAAAAGTCATGTCTAAGTACCATTTCAGACCCACCACTGTCAAGATAGGAGACGCTGCACTCGAAATTGTCTACAAGTACGTCTACCTGGAATAAACAGTCCAGTTAGATATTTTTAAGTTTGAGAAGGGGTCACTCGTTGATTCCAACTCGGCTGGGCAGCGATTGACCGACAACCTGGTGAGAATCGTCGTAGTCTAATGGATGTGGGCGGCCCAGAACCGGTCTCTGTGGCCCGCAATAGGGTGCGGGGCTATGTCCAGTGACGACGGCAGTGAACGCCTCACAGCTGAGCTGACGATGATCATGACACCAATATTTCTTACACGGTCAGTGGTCTAAGGTGGATAATGACCTTCGACTGTTAATAAATACACAGTTTCGGTAAGCCGTCTAACAGAGTCTATATCTCCAGGCAGATTGAAGCGCACTACCATTGCGACAATTTGATCTTAGCGTATTTTCTTGTTGCAGAATTATTATTGTTATTGATATTTGGCTGTAATGTAATATTTCAATGAAAATTTATTAAATTCTTTAGTTTAGTGTGAATGAATAAGAAATATAAAATAAATAACTAAATAAATATTATACAAAGTTACCAAACAATGGTTACAACTACCTTATGTTTTATCTTTAGGAATACCGACTAACTATAAAAAAAGGTAAATACTCACTGTTCTTAGCCAAATATTAGTAACTTAATTGTTCTTAAACTTTGTTTATATTTCACACCTTAGTTTTATGTAGTTCGTGAGTTTGTTTTATTATTAGATGACAAATAACATAGTTTGTAAGAGTATTACCTGTGTATAGTAAATACTAAAACCATTCAATAATCATCCAAATACGATGAATAGTTAAATATTCGCGGATATAAAAATATAGAAACATACATAAGTGTGAAACAGAGAACTTTACGTTATCATCAATAACATTTGGGAACAATATTTTATCTACAAAAAACAAACTATTTTTATAGAAATGCATATAAGACGTAATATTTATTAATTTGCCTCAATAATAAGCCACATTAACATTATATCTTAAAAAAACCTTGACGAGGAAATCAATTTAATAGATTTTTTGGTAAAGAAGGATCATTATTTTTATTTAAAGTTGCACTTTATTCAATTAAAACTAAAATCTAAGCTTTTTTTATGAAAGTCAGTTAATTTTCATTAGTTCAAGACGACTTACTAAGGACAGTATCCCTCTTTGTGATTTCAAAGCGCTTTAAAACCATTGACAATATGTGTTAATAACTTCTAACTACCCTCAATTTTCCAATCTATGATATACGTGTTCATTATGAACTTAAGTTCTTCGTTTCAAAAAAGATAATTACTGAAATATTTATTTGAATAGTTATTCATTATCTTCTATCTCACTTGCATTTTTAGTTTTCACAGACACTTATTATAGAAGTAAACAAATTTATATATTTTAATATTATTTATATCTAAAAAAGTAATACCACCGATAAAATATAAACAAAGAAATGTTACTGTCAAACTGTCAGTGTTGTCAAATCAAATAGCAGACGATTTCCCAGCTGCCTGTTACACACGTCCGTTCACTTATATAAAATCATTCTTAACGATTACGAAAAGCGAGAGGTACGATGTAAGACATCAATAAAGTTAAAAGGTTTATACCACTTTAATATGATGTTGGTAGGTATTTTGAGAAAAACACTGAATGATTTCACAACAGATAATTTTATAAAATAACTATACGGAAAAACATAACCTTTCACAATTCATATTTTTTAATTAAATAGCAATATCGGTAATCTGAAGCTAAGGTTTTGAAATATATATAAATATACAACTATATATAACTAGAAAGAAGAATTATAATAAATTTGGAAAGTTTTGGGTAATATACTCAACAGCTAGCTCAATATTAAAATCTAAATAAAATATTTAATTATATTACTTATATGCTAATTTAGTAAATTCACATGCAACTTTAAAATATTTACATAAAAGATTCGCAAATCGAACGTGTTTCGGAAAGGCGAAATTTGGGAGTCGTAATGGACGGAAATCAATGTTTTTCGCTCTGTTCGCAAATGTTTTTATTTCGATTAAAAAACACATATAGTCACCGAAAACAAAACATTACCTAGATCCTTAAATCGAATTGATTGTGATGATTCGAAAATTGTTTACTAAATATTGACGTTTTCGAAACAGTGATTAAAACATGGAATTACCCGGCTGAGTTTGTTGTGTTATTTTTCTCACATCAAGACATTTTTAGACGTAGCCTTAACTTTTATGTTGCACAATGTTCCGAAGGTTTCAGTGCGGGTTCGATAAGTATAGTTTAAAATAGGCTCCTCTGACCTTTCATTTGCAATACACAAGTAAACACTGGTATTGACACAAAGTGCAAAGAAGTAAGCCACGCGTCCGAAATCTAAAATATATTTATACAAATATCGACAAATAAAAAGCATAGTCATAGACATGATTGTAATACTCTGTCATTTACGCAACTGATAAAATGGAATAACTTTTTTTTGCGTCACTGTATTCATTTTTACAAAAAAAACCTTAAGATTAATTTTGTTAAAAAAAAGTATGAAAAAAAATGTTTTACTATCCCATTATTTATTTTATTTCTATTGATTATTCCTATTTTATTACATTAATATTGGTATGTATGTGCGTGTATTTTTCTTTTTAACTTCTATTTTCTCATATAATAATTATGCAAACAATACTTCAATTATTCACATTTTTCTTAATCAAGATGTTATTGTGAAGGATCTCGCAACGATTACAGTCACTAATATGGTATTCATTTAATACAATTATTTTTATAAATCATTTTTGTTAAGTGTATGTTTTGGCAAGCTATTATAAGGCAAGATTCTTTCGAACTGTTTAGTCATCTTAGCGTAATTTATTCTTGCCTTTGATAAGTGTAATTTGTTCTTGATAAAATTCCCATTTTCTGTATTAAAAATTGAAAATGGTTAGGTGGCTATAATCTTACTCTTAAACAAGTTATTCCACAAACATTTTAGAGTTTTCTTCTTCCGAGGAGAATAATGACGTCAATTGAACTAATTAATAATTCAGTGGTAAAAATAATATGATACCTGAAATATAAAGCTATAATAATATTAGAATCATTTAATAATAGTGTATAAAATTAAAAGCTAACTTTACATGACAACGATGATTATTTTTAAATAATATAATAAAGATAAATAAATAAATATATATAAATAAATATAAATGATTTTAAAATTATTATTTAAATCAAAACTTGATTGGTATCATTGTACATTTTGTAAACTTAGTACTTACACTATGTTATATTTATTTATATATAACTGTTTATATTAATGGTTAAAATATATTATAACAAAACACATCTCAGACTCCATAGCATGAAAGATCTATTTATGCAGCAACAACGACTTTTCTTTAGTAGTAAGTAAAAAAAATGATTTTAATTAAGCGACGAATTTTTTATCAATACGTAGATTTAGCCTGCGGATGCCGCTCTCATTCTTTTACACGGCGAGGAAAACAAACAGTGCCTGTATCTTGGAATAGTAAAATTTGTACTTTTCACAAATCCATTTCCAATGAAATACAACTAACGCATTCGGTAGAATTGCAGCGTTCCGTAACAGTCCTTTATTAAGTTTTTAAGACTCAATAGATGGCATTTGAAACCTTCAAAGCCTTGACTTTTAAGTTACATAATGTTCAAAGGAACTTATTTCGATAGGGACGGTATCAAAGTAGGACGTTCCGACTTTTCAAATTAACGTATACAGGTTATCACTGATATTCAAAGTGGAAAGGTATAAATAAATAAATACATAAATGTAGTATTATTTTCGTTGTTTAACTGATTTTATAACTTTTATGTAGTACACATGACACATTGCGCACGAGTTCGACAAGTATCGGTAAGTTTAAATTTTAATTAAAACATTAAAAAATTATTACAGAACTTGTTTTAAATTTTCAGTTTATACTTTATTTTATATAATAAATTTTATACGTATATACATATGTTTTGTTATTTAATTATTATATTATTATAGATTACAGTTTATCCCATTCATGATATTATTAGTAACTCCAATTACATTATGTGAATTATAAATCATTAGGAATATACAATCTTAATTTATAAAATAATGAATTTATTTAAAACAAATGGAAATAAATAAAACCTACTTGATTATCACAGATATTTATTATAATACAAAAAAATACATAAAGTAAAATAAAATATAAATTAAAAAAATGCTGACGAGCGAACCAGAATATTGATTTGCTTTGGCTATACTCCAGTAGCCATCGTTGACCCGGTACTGAGTTATTGTGGTTATTGTGTTATTGTATTTTTACTATTTCGCAAAATAGGACATGAAATAAACATATTTTATGATTTTAGCCTAAAATGAACATAATATTATATATTAAATATGAGGGCATAAACTATATCTTTGTTTCATTTACATAAGGGATTACTTTAGTTAATATTATGATATTAAATACATAGTAACAAACAAACTTGCTGCATTATTGATAATCAAAGAGAAGCTTAATTGAATTATTTAATATTATACATACGAATCTAAGTTGTAATAGTCTCAACTAAGAGTGTAAGATTTTGACTAAGACATGTAGCATCGCCCTCTTTCTTCAATTAGGAGAAAAGTTAACATTTGAATGATTTTTATATCATTACTTCAATCTTTGGTCCTAGGTACTCAAAGCTATAGCATTCTTTTTACAGAAATACATACTTGTACATTACATATATAAATAAACACTTCATACTACAGTCCGTAAACTTTAAAATTTTAAAGTTTCGGTCCATGGAGCACCGGCAAGAAACATCTCGGATATTCTTTTTAATTTGTAAAAATTATTTAAATTATTATACTTATTTCAAAAATTACTATTTTGTAAATTAACTATTTGAATAATCTATATAATTTAAATTGTGCGAATAAATTCTTATATCAAAACAGAATAGAATACCTAACCACTAGTTTTATGTTACTCTCACATTTACAAGGACTTTAAGAATTCTAGCTTAACATATTCCAAATTAAAATTTTAAAAATACCTTATTTCTCAAATAGAAGCGCTTGTTGTTTCTTAATATATATTATATTTCTGAGCTGTATTGTTTTGCTATGATAAACATTACTTTATTTGGAGCTGCACTAGTATTGGAGTCATATATAAGATTTTTGTCTTACACTTCTATCTTCTTTACAAAGTAGTTGTATTAATAAAAAATGGAGCTAAATATTTTTGATTATAACTATATCTTTAAAAATGTGTTTTTTTTGTATTGGAAAATTGGACAGCTAATGAAAATTAGCTAAACGGCTGATAGAACCGAACAAACAATTCTCTTAAATTTCCATAATGACATTTAAGTCTTCCTTAAAAAGAGTATAAAAGTCTATTGTTTTGTGTCGATTTTCTCACCAATAAGATATCACAGTAGAGACACGATTATCCAGCCTTCTGTTATACGGATTCGCGATTTTCCGAACTAGTAACCCCGCTCAAATAAATCATGTCGCATCTGTGCATCTGTGCTAGAACATGTCCGAACTCGCATTACCTACCGGCGCCCCAGTACTATATCTGCCCCATGTATTTTGTTATGGTTTGTTTGGTTGCCCCATGTAGTTTGTTATGTGAGGTTACCACAGCTAAAAGAAATTCGTGATGTAGCAGAAATAAAGAGAAAAACTGGCTTATGTAATTACGCTATAGGTAACTTGGTGGGTGATTTAAACTTATGTCAAGCATAGACTTTCTTTACTTGACATAGATATAGATCTATCTATAAATACAAAATTCATGACAATGTTTATTTATCTTCATCTGCATTTTATAAATGATGCATCCGATTTTAGTGAGTTTAAAAGTAGTTCAGAAGGAACCCTTTACCCTCGTCAAAGAACTTTCAAAGTGCAGAAGCGGTAAGTGACTCGTTACTTCCGAATGCCTGGATAATTAAAATTTGTCATTCTTGAACGTATTTTGTAAGGCTGATGTTAGGATAAAATAGAATACTTAGTTTAACGTTAAAAGCTTTAAAAGAAATCCGGCGTAGCTAAAATAAATAGGCAATGTATATTTTTCTCAAATATAATTTATGTCACTGGCATAAAAGGCACAAATAATGAACAAACTTATTTTTTTATTGGAATAATCGGGAAAATTTCGAGTATTCACAGATGTATGTCGAGTACAGACGAATAATTATATACAACACAATTCATATTATCCGTGTGGTCTAAGCATTGATTAAGTTTGATCGAAATATATAATATATATTTATTATTACAATGAACGTTAAAGATTTTTTCTTAGATTTTTACGAGTACACATTTGAAATAAAATTATTTTTTACGGATTAAACTCGCGTAAATTTTGGTTACATTTTAAGTGTCTGTGACACTTACATCTCGTTTACCCGTGAACACGATTGCTGCAAAGCATTCGAAACGTCAGGTTAAAATTAAAATGTAACCAAATTATACGCGAGTTTAATCCGTCAAAATAGTTTTATTAAAGATACCTCATTGAAAAAAATAAAGTTTATTTATTGGAATTCTATAACATAAAAGCTTTTTAGTCGAAATTATAAAATTTGTTGTATTTCGCAAATAAAATAAAACCATAGTTTATTGTAACAGTTGATAGAAATATATTCGAATTTTATAAATATGCCGTGGACTTTTCTCTATTCTCATAAATGTGTTTTATTTTATATGTCATACAATCGCACACAGCACTCCGCAACAGCGATTTTATGAATTCAAAGCCTTATAAAGTTTTAGTATACTCTAAATAATTTTGGTTCAATTTTAATTAAAATAGTTTTACTAAAACGAGAGTTGTTTTTTTTATTTACACAAAAATAAAAACGGATGTTTGGATTTTTTGAAACCAAAAAATTTTGTTTTTTTATTTCAAATATAGAAATGGGGATAATTGAAACAAATATGTTATTAATCTAACTTCTTGAGAGTAAAATTCAGATGTTGAAATTAGAAAACTAACACAGTCGATAAAGATAATAATAATATACCTTATTGTACACCACAAGAGTAAAAGTGCAGAAAAAGAAATAAAAGAAGAAAACATTAAAATTGTTGATAGGCATACAATTAGACGGTCTTACCCATTGTCAGAATAATAATATATTTATATGTCCAACTAACTTAAGTTATTTCTTTTTTTTTATTTATATGAAAGAAAAAAATTATTTTCAATTGTTAGTTTTTTCGGATCCTAATTAGTACAAATTTATCCATACATACTCAGCAGACGCTTCATATGACAGATAGTGGTGGCTATTGACATTCTAAAATAGATATGAAAAACATTGGTCGCCTTATAGTACCAGAAAGAAATAACATATTAAAAAAAACCTCTACGAACCTCTACGTACGAAACCGTAGTTAAAACTATTTTACGGTGATATTCTATAATTTAGTTTTAGTTAGTTTCTGGCAAATTACAAAATTTTTTTTCTTAGACCAGGACGCGTTTGGAACCCTCGTAGCATTAACTTTTCAGAAAGGCTTAATTCCATGGTATGGTATCAAAATGGGCTCTCCTGAAACTTCCATTCAATGAACACATTTATAAACTGATATTGTTTGAAAGTGTAAAAGATAAAATAAAATAATTCATTACTATAAATAATATAACAATTAAATATTCAGACTAAGATTTGTTTGAATTTAATTTTCTGTAATGCTTATGAGGTAATCAAAATTTTCCTCGCTATTTAAATAAATATGATTGAAGCATATAATTAAAATTAACAGTTGAATTAAATTTAAAATTACTTGCTTAAAATATAACTAAAAAGTAATAAATATCTCATTCATATTTTTTATTAAGTCACTATTCTATAAATTAAATCTTTTATTCTCGCTAGTTTTTAAGGAACAAGTTTATTTTTTTTTATTTTTAGTCTCCTTAAGAGGAGACTAAAAATAATAAAAAATAAACTAAAAACTAAAATATTGCGCAAGGACAATAGGTGTATAATTTTCTTTAACTTCTATTACGCATAGTCTATTTTTATAAACATATTTACAAGTTAGGTAAATTAACTTAACTTCTTGTTATTTGAACATTGACAAGGAATATCTTCTGGTGATGGATGAGTTTTCTTATTTGAAAGCACATTTCTACAATATTTCAACAAGATAAAAATAAGGTTTTTCGTAGGATAAACTTCATCCTACTTGCGTAACTTCTCTAAATTGGACATACTAGGAAGTGTTGTTGATTGCATATAAATCCTATCAGACATATCTATGTCAGATATACAGATTGAATATGTAGTTAGAAATCAGGTGGAATTTTAATTAAAAAAATTAAAAATTACGATATTCAGAGATCACGCCGTCAATAACAAATCACACAAGCGGAGTTTCCCTACAAAAACCAATTAAGCCACCACCTGATTCTATTATCTTAATTTATAACAATAGATCCCTACTATTTACTTAGAAATACCCTTAATTCCAACATAGCCCTTCCTGACTATATCTCGTCTACGACCGCGTTATAGATATACGGAAAACAATTGAGATTCCAATAGTTTGGATACGTACGACATTTTGTAACTCGAGTCAGTCAATCAAAGGCTTCCTTTTATCACGACTCAGCCTAATCCGACGTTGACAAAAAGTACTCCCTCGTTGTTGTACTTCTGTTGCTAAAAATTACAACTTCGATGTACGATAATAATAATATCCTTTATTGTACCCCCTCAAAGAGTATTATAACATAAAAAGAAAAAAAATATCAACATAACACAAATATATATATAGAATAGGCGACCTTATCGCTTATAAGCAATATCTTACAAGTAACCCAGTTATAGGCGATTACAAAAATTGGCGGAAGAGGTGTACAGCTTTTACATCATATATTATACATATATAATACAACATAATACCTATAGTACATAAATATATATAAATAAATATGTCTTTATATCGATATTCGATGTACAGTATGATTTGGTGGAACCTTTTCTCTGAAAAAATGTATGGCACCCAAAATGGCCTATGGGTAATTCGCATACGTGGATTATCTATAAAAGTTTGTATTAATACAAAGTAATTGCGATCTACCTCCGAACATCAAATTTTAATATCATGCATTGATGCGGCTAAATTCTGCACAATATTTATAAGAACGTGTCGAAAAAATTAATTGAATGGCTTTAGCTACTGTTTGAGCGGTAGATATAGTAGGTTATTTTTATTAAGTTACAGTTTTGCCTTGTGAGAATTGCAAAAAAAAAAATTCCTTAATATGCACGCATAAATTTAGTACTTTTTTCGACAATTATCGAAACCAAAAATTGTTATTAAATTTGTTTATATGTTATGAATTTTTTATTTATTCAATATTTAGTTGCCAAAAATTATGATGTATTTATATTATTAATGTACATTAATTAATTGTTGGCAAAGATTAGAAATAACGTAATCACTGTGTCTCAGGGTTTTCAGAAACGTAAATAACGGGCACAAAGGAAAGCCAGATGCGAATAACAAGCTGTGAATTTCAAAAAGAATTCTCACGTGTAGGAATGCCGCGCAATGCTCTTGTACATCCTATTGTAATATAAGAAAGTGTAGGCGCGGCGAATATACCTGACTATCATGTGACTCGCATGCCTGTCTGCAATTCATTTAATAGAAAAAAGAAATCCAACGACATTTGGTGCACCAATCTCTACACATAGAAGTATATAATATTTTGTAAAGTATAAAACCCGATAAATAATTGTAATTAATCGAAACCATTGATAATATTCCTGCAGCCAAGGTTTTGGGATTATTAAATGAGCTTCAAATACAATTTTAGAATTAGTTAATTGATAAATTATTTTTATATAAGAAAGCTTACTTTTTTATATAACAAAATTACTGAAATTATTTTTTAACTGTCTTAGAGCTCCTTATGTTATTACTTCTTTTGTTATTAATAATTAATTAAAAAGTTTGTTTCATTAACGGAAATATACAAATATCTCTTTATGTACATAAAACTGTTTGTTTAAGTTCTGTATTTCCTAATTACAAATTACATATATTGTCATAGCATATACTAGTAATAGTATTATTTATTAATGGGTATGTAACAAGTATTCTTTTTATTAAATTGAACGAATCACACCCGATCATATTACTTCATCACTGGCTTTCATTTGACTACATCGATACTATAACGTATATCAAATAGTAAGAGCAGTGCTATGGTGGCAACAAAGTGCTATGATGGCTAACATATCAAGCTTTTTTTACTTTTACTGTCATATTTCCATATTTTTGTTAGGACTGTTATTGTTTCCAATAATATAAATAATTAATAAATATTCTCTAGTATACTTTGTAACTTGATTAATTTATATATATATATATATATTACATAAACTGTGTTAGCTTTTAGCTTCCGAGTTACTTAAATATGTATGTAATGATATCATAATTTTGTATCTATTCTCTCTTTGTTGAAACTCTTTATTACATCCCAACTAAAGGAACGTACAATAAATACGAGAGTCGTTCATGAATTTAACAATAGAAGCAATTAGGGTTTATCGGGGACCCGGCTTCATAAACGACACACGCGGAACCAACGTTTTGGTTATCATTCTTAGAGTTCTATAAAACTATTTTACGGATATAACTCGCGTCTATTTTTACATTTTAACCCGATGTTTCGAATTCTTTAGAGCAAACGTGTTCGCGGTAAGACGAGATGATGGTGTCTGTGACACAGACATACACCATCATTTCGGGTGATCATGTGACGATGTTTAAACATAAAATTTTACGTTTCTATTTGCGATTTTTTAAGTTATACAATTGATTTCGATTTGGCACCAGTCGATCCGTATTCGCGTAATTTAGGGCTTCTTAGTTTTCAAGCGAAATTGGTCAAGAGATTGTTTAATTTAAAAACAAGTTGCACAATTTTTTTAAAAAATTACTAAAAATCTTCAAGAAACCAGAAACCGCAAAGATATTGCTAAAACCGTAAACCGTATTTGACAATTTGGTTTATTACAATAATTGTCTTAATCAGGGAGATAACAATTCAATCTCACAAGAAAACAAATCTAAAAATATCAATCTAGTAAGACAAATAAAATATGATAAAGAAGATTAGAAAGATAATAACACATCCTGGTATACACTCAAATTGAGTAATGTTTGCTTAGGATCGAGTGCGTACTGGCTTAGATGTGGAAATTTAATTTTCACTGAGGAATAGATAAAGATACATTTTATAAGTAACCAAAACCAAACACATAATTCCCTGAAGCAATATCCCTTGATAACCAACAAGCACAATCTTCATCGACTAATAGTAAATATGAAGTAAATGTTATTCTTTCTACCCACATAACGTAATGACATTTATTATGTATATCATAAAACCCATTTCTATGGCCAATGCAAAAACTATGTCATTAAAATTTAAATAGTAACGGTAAGGCATCATTCATTTTTTAGTCTTTTAAAAGCAGATGTCCAACCAACATTCAGCTCTCAAGCAGCTTTGTATTAAGCTCCTGTTTAAGGAAACAAAAACATAATTCTACATAATCCGTATACTGAAATTTTGAAATTAAATGAGTATGAGTATGAATATTAAATTATAATATTTTATAATCTATGAAAAACATCAACATTCAATTTGGTATTTCGCGATATACTTTGGCAAAAGATCGATCTCGGCTATCATCACCTTGGAATCCAGTTTTAAATAAGTTTATATGATAATTTGAAGATTTAAATATAAACAGGTGGTAATGGAATGCGTCACATTCTTAAAGAGATCTTACTTGAGCTATAGGGCTCAAAGGAGCCATTATTAAATTCGTGTTGATTATAGATATATAAAAGTAAAAAACTTATTGTAGAATCAGTTATAAGAATGTTGAAAAGATTGAACATAGATTAGATTCATAATTTAGTAATAAATTATATATTCACTATGCATTGGTAAAATTAAAAAAGTTGAATTAAAAAAATAAAGTTTTTTTTTTCTTATTTGTTGCTTTTTTGTCAAGAGAAGATAATGTTTTACTTTTTCAAAATAATAGTAGAACCCATAGTATTGTATTTTTGGACATTTTGGAATATTCTGGAAATAACTAGACCAAATTTAAGGTTTTTTTTAGTACAACCGACGCCAATGCATGACTACATTCCATGTGATAACGTAGTTGTTGGTGCTAAATCACACTAAAATCCCTATAGCCTACTCATTCTCGTCTTGAATACACCTATATTGCAATCGATTCTGAACAGTGACTAAAAAAAATGACGAAGCATAACACGTTGTCCGGACGGAGGGATGTCCATGACGCAACGATCGATACTCGCCGTGTGATTATTACAGGTCAAAGTAATTTAGTAAAATTAGATTATTTAGACCGCAATATGAAAACCAACAAAATTAGAACGAAAGACTTGAATTGTTACAAACGCTACAATTTTTATCTTCCTAAATATTTAAAAATATCAAGATCAGTATGTCCAAAATTTCTTTGAGCTGTATCACTCTAATTTTGTATTTTTCTAATAATAATCTTAAAGCGTCTAACACTTGAGGCTTGATGAATGTTTTTAAATTTAAAATTGTTAGGTTTGATGAACTTGAATTGTCGTAGTGGTGTCCATAAAAAAATATATTATTTCAATAATACATTGCGAAAGTCACGGCTACAATTCCTAAGTCGCGATGTACTTAACAAAAGATAATTATTAATATTACAATTACTTATAACACAATTACCGAAAATAATTAAGCCGAGCGAAGCTTCAAAAGTGTGTTTCGTTACTAAAGTTACTCCTTCTAGACGAATAATGGTAGGATGTCGAAAATTGGTAAAGTTGTCGAGGACAGTGTAATGTAATTCAGCGCTTCTGGTACTACAATTCAGAATATTGAAATAAAATGACGACCTTTTTTGCATCTTATTTTGGGGACAAGTTTGTTTCTCTTTCGACTGTACCTGACATTGAAGTGATAATGCAATCTTTATACCAAACTCTGAAGTGTTAACCGGTTGCAAATCTCGGTAATGGATCGATACATGTATTAGAACAGCTGCTACTAACACACAAAAAATCAGATTATAGTTCCTGGCCTAAGGTGCTAATTACCTAGGATCTGAACCCTAGAGTTCTAAAAATTAAATACAACCTTGCATTCTAATTCTTCAAAAGACAAATCGATAGCCTAAAATTGGAAAATAACTAACAATTAATCTAGATATACTTAGATAACGTATTAAAAAATACTTGTAACAAAATAATAAAGATTGGAAAAAGTAGACATTCAGCTAATACAACTTGGTTAGAAATCGGAAGAAATTTACATAATCTCCTCAAAGTTTTCGGCTGCATGGCTAAAAAATATTTTGTTAACTCAAATTAATCCGTGGAACTTATGGTAAAAACAAGGTCAAGGATTTCTCATAGGTTTTATAAGTTGTTTTTAAAAGGAATTATAACTGCGAAGCTGTCGCAAGTTGATAAAAAATTAGGTCACTCTCTTGTAGGGTTTAAATGAAAATGTAACAACTATATGATGGTTAAAGTCGTAAAAAAATTATTAGATATTTTGGAAAAAAAACAACAATTTGTAGTAAAGTAAATCAAACTTTTTATGAATATTTTAAAGTATCTGATCCCTCTTGGCAGCTATTGTTACATTTTGTTATAGCGACTTTGTTTATGAGAGAATAACATTTTTATCGGATATAAACCCGATATTCTCCGATTTCGCAAGCAAAAATTATCATATATTTATAGCAAATAAAAGTTTATTACTCTATTCAGAAAATTGTAGTACAATTCCTGCTAAACTTGACTTATATTTTTCTTATTAGAACGAATTGTTGCTGAGGGACAACTTAATAATTCGATAATTCGAACTTACTAAAATAAAATGTATATTTTTATTATACAAATATATTTTTTATAATTAAGTATATGTCTATATTTTTATTATAGACTTATAACTACTTTGAAACATTAATTCTGTGTTATGAGTTTTTGAAAAAATTCAATTGGCAGGAGGGACAGGACTGTGTCCCAGAAGTTGTAGGTTCAAATCCGGCACGTGTTGATGAATTTTTCAACTTTTGCTTGCTTTTTAGTTATTTTTTGGTGTAAAGATATTTGAGTTAACCAACTTTAAATCGGGGAAAATAAAAAAAATTAAAAAAAAATAATACGAGAGAAGTGAACCTTCTCTCATTTCTTATTTGAAAGTGTGAAAAATTCAAAGATGAAATGATAAGTCTCGTTTCCAAAAACTTTAAATTCATAAACATATGTCAAGTAATTTTAAAACTTATGTGAAAAATTGTGATGTATTTCAAAAAGTTTACTTATTACGTTTCAATAATTATTCATTGTTAGCTTCAAAAATTCACAACTCTTTTTTGTTATTTAAATCTCGTTCGTCACATGTTCTTATAGTAATGGTTAAAATAAATATAAAGCAAAATTTTAATAACGCAAGGTCCCATGTGAATTCCCTAACCCTTCGTGCCCTCGTCTCTCAATCACTCACTCCGATGAGAATCTCCGTGCAGCCCTGATTTATATCTTTTTTGGCTTGAATTGTATGGCAAATCAAATAAGTATATGTTTTTATGATATAAAATTATACATACATTTTTATTTTGAAAAGTACACACATATATATAAATATAAGAACTAAATAAATAAAATAACTCCGACTTCAAGCCGAGTATGAATAAGTATACCTTACAGAAGAGGAAACCAAAATTTTATAGGACAGTGATCGTCTTAATTTTTATTTACAAGGAATTTAACAAATATTTATTTATTAATATTTGGGATACCTATAATCATTCTTTTATATAATTACGTAATGCTGAGCGTAGCCACATATAATAAAATAATATATTTCGTTTTAAAATGGTTCGGAAGTAATCTACTTTTTACCCTGAAATTAAAATTGTTGCATATTAGAGAACGTTGCGTGGATCCTAAGGATTAGCGGTCACTCGTATAAAGTAAATGCTTTGTTGTAAGGTTCAATATGCTCTAACATATAAATAGATAGTACTGGTATGTACCCAAGAAGGGTTGATATCAGGCCGGCGGCCGGTCCTAAAAACTTTTGCCAAATCGCTTGCCATTTGTTAAAAAGAGAAGAGTTTGATGAGTATGACATATTGTGCCGAACCCAGATAATTAGAATAAGGGCAGAGGGATGAAAAACATAGTATTATTATAACAAAAAATAAAGAAAATACTACTACTTTTTGTTTATATTGACAAAGATAATGGTACCACCTGATGATGAGAAGTGGTAATGTCGGTGAAAAATACCACCGACCGTTGATAGGTGTGGTGTTATAAAATATAATTACATATTGTGTATGACCTAGTTACTGATATATTATATTGAGAATTATGAATTTTTTTCAGATTGCTAAGACTTGGTTTATGAAACGGATGGTAATAAAGCTTTTATTACCATCTTAAAAGAAATATACTTCATATAAGCGTTTTAATCATATCGTGTATATTTTACAAAATGAGCATAATTTATGAATATCTCAGCAAAGAGCACCTGTTGCACGTACTTTAATTGATAACGTATAAAAGGTGTCTATGTAATATTAACTAAAAGGTCATTGAAAATATTATTTTATATAGAGCTCAATACGACATCTATATTTTTTACTTAGTCTTATAGGAAAAACTTAGTAATATTATTTTCGTCAACCGAATAGATCTTAGACGTCTTTTTTTTTATTTAGTATAATTAGTGGATTTCAAAAAAACACAAAAATATTTCGGGCTAGAGGAAATAACTCAGCATTAATAAAGCTACACTTAAGATTAATATTTTAAAATAGCTAAATGTGAATGTAATGCGTTGGCAGATCACTTATAAGAAGTACCTAGAGACATTCCTAAATAATTAGAAGTTCTATAGTCTACTATTTAATTTTTAATTTCGGAAATCTAAAATTATATTAAACATGTATTTAGTATATTACATTATTATAGTAGTATTTAGATGATTGTGATGATGATAAGTAAGTAAAAGAGAGAAGTGCAACTGTTAAAATCACTTGGAACAGTTAATTACATATATTTATATATGTTAGTCATGTTAAGAACATCAAAATAAGTATTAAAAAAATATTTTTTTATGGGATGATAATACTAAGCTCAATAGTACTATACTACATGTTGATCTTTTCCAAAGAACCGATTATTTATCTCAAAAAATAAACAAAATATGATTTTGTATTTAAATCTTCTTGATCCTTAATTACCATCAAATATATCTATACTCACGTAAATACTATCCAAATTTGCCTGAACAGTAACAGGCGTGAACAGTTTACGTCCCAATTCTGTCATGCTATTAGCATAAGGTCATTTCAAGGTCATTAGGTATACATTAGTATAAGGTCCTCAAATTGGTTCAAAACTAGTCTAATAGAATAGAATTAATAAGTATATTTAATTAAAATAAGGTAGTACTGGCAGAACTATAAGTAGTACAGCTGTAACTTATACATAGAGAAATGATAAATATATGAGTACTATCATAATATACAAGAGTTACAAAGATTCAAAATCTATAATAAATTTATTTTTCATTGCAGAGTTTTATTATTAATTTTCATTTTTTTTATCAAGATTCTTTTAGCTTTACTATAAATAAAAGTAATTGAAAGAAAATACCAGGCAGAAGGAAAATCGAAACCTCTTACGATTGATGAACAGTCATAAAGGAAGTTCAAATATTTTGTCAAGTGTAACCTTAACAACTTTTCATGTATATGTAATTGAATTACTTAATTACGTATTTTTATATAATTTATACGTCTTAAGAACTACCAGTAATTATGAAATCAAATAGAGGGTTGTATCTACAGGCCCTCAACTTTTTTCAAATACGAGTAAAGATAATGAGAGATAAAGAAATAAAACATTAAGAATACAAATAATGATTATTAATACTTATTTAAATATCATGATGTACTCGTAAGTTGCTGAAACAAAAGTTTTAGTTTCATTGTTGCTTATATTCTATATATTGTTTAGAGATGTAATATTAGTATTTTTTCATAATTATTGAGCTGAGCGAAGCGATGCTCTTTAATAGTCAAATATTCAACTCTTTGTTACTCTACTCCTCTTTCAATTTATGAGCTACATTCACAAAATTTTGCACACATGCGAATAATGAGCAAAACTCGTTCAGGATTGAAAATCAGCCTAACCTTAATTATAGTTTTCGAGATAATTGAAAAAATGTGTCCCATATAGTTAACATATATAACGTTTTTGTTTTGTGCTAACCCCCCTTGCGTGAACCTACTTTTTTATTATTAATAGCTGTTACGTCACTTTTGAAGTATGCTTTTGTTAATTTCAAAGAATAATTTTTATCACGTACTTGAATATTAGACTTATTTTATTTAATATCTTTGAAATATTTATTATTATATTATAAATCCTTAACTCAAGATAAATGTAATAAATCTTTCTCGAATAGAAAAACTGATGGGCGGATCTGACTGCGGGTAGAATTTATGATCAAAAACACATTGAGAGACTTTCTGGATAAATGTCTTAAGATAGAGATTGTGTGTGTTGTTTGAAATATTTAACAGATATATATATATCTGGTAGATAAATATCTGTTAAATATTTTTTTAATATACAGTTGGTACAAAAATTAAATAATAAATAATAAAAGTCAAACTATTAATGACATCAAAACTACTATAGATGGGTACTAAATTAGGCAAGTTATTGGTTTTAAAATCCCGTATGCAACTACAACATGCATTGAAATTTTTCAAGTTTTATCTTTCAAATAACTAATAAATGCACTTATGCAGTGTAGTGCTTTGTACTAAAAAGGAGCTTCTTTGCTTATTTTCAGTAAAGTTACAACATATTGGCTTCTACAAATATTTGGTTCTCTTCATATCTTCGAGGGCGTCAGAAGACTATTCATACTGATGAGGGTCTCTCCTATTGATGTGACATGATTGTTGGGGTCCCCCAAAGTGGTATTTTTCTCCTTTATTATTTTCTATTTTTAAGAATTCTATTACCTCTAATATATTAATTAATTATCATAACCACCTTAACACCGACGACTTATACCTCTAAACAGAGGTGAATTTATTAGAACAATCAATTTACTCAACGAATATTGTTCTTCATTTGTTTTTAGATTTTAGTATAGGAGTTAGTCTGTATAAGTGCCAAGCAATTATTATTTGTAGTTACCGCCAATTGACCCGTATTGACACAACTTCTACAAGGAATTAGATTTTTAACAACAATATATGCCAAATTTTACATTTTAATTTTAATCCGACGTTTCGAATGCTTTGCAACAATCGTGTTCACGGGTAGACGAGATGTAAGCGTCTGTCAGTAAGTCAGTTAATTAGAATCTATATATCTAAATATATTAATGATGATTGATTGACTTGATGATGTTAATTAAGATAGCTCTCCTTATTTATGAATCGTCACATATATTTTATAGCACTTTTCACCCATTGCTAAGACGTAAAAACTCTCTATCCCATCGCGCTAAATAACAGGGTGTTACTTGAATACTTTTACTTGTAGCACTTTTAAATAAATTGGACTGTCTAGTGAGCACCTGCATCCGTTACATTTTTATTACCACACAGATCTTCTCATTCTTTATCTCCTGTACTCCTATTATTTAGTCTTTTTACTGTAGAATATAGAAAATGAAATTTCTCTTTTTTGCTGGATGTACATAAGAGATTATTTTATTCTCCTAACAAACTACTGCTCTATAAAACCATTCACGATACTATTCTCTGGTCTAATTCACTTCTTTTAACTGCTGTCAGACTGTGGAGCTCATTGCCTAAAAGTATCAGGAAGTCTCCAACGCGTGAGTCTTTCAAGCATCATGTAAAAGTTATTTATTTACATGAATAAAGATTATATTTGTATGATTATTGTATTTATCTTATTTGTATTTATTGCATATATGGTATTTAATAATAAATATATTTTATGTTATAATCATCGTATTTATATAATTATGTTTTATTTATATATTGAACAGTTTATTTTGAGAATTCTGAAGAACTTCTTTTATATTTTTAACCATACTAACATCTTTTCTTATACAAAGTAAGGTTAGCAGCCTGAGAATGTTTTTGTAGAATTAAGCTTTTATACATTATAGCGTATAAAAATAATTAAATAAATAGAGAAAACAATCCATGATCCAATACATTTTCAAACAAATTTTGTAATCATTGTTGCAACTGAAATAATGGATGATATACTCAACATCATTCAATCTTCATATCCTCGTATATATATGAATATTAATTTACGTACATAATATTCTCCACAAGTATAATTCGTTGGATATATTAAACGCTAAGCCTTTATTTATTAGTAGATTAAGCTAATGGTCGGTCTATTTGTTTGTGAGGTCCGGATTAGTGACGCGTGATTGATGTTTCTAATCACATTTATAGTAAATATATGTTCGTGTAATTATTAATTACATCAGTTTATTATCTGATTTGAATGATATAAGTATTTATTTGTAAGATTTAAAACAATTAAAAATCACCGAACGACCTTACAACAAAAGATAGCTTACATAAAAATTCTATATGTTACATTTATATAAGTTGACGAACAATGTTTTCTTCAGTTCTTGAGTTGTAAATATTTTATAATATAATATGCCATCAATGGAACAACATATTATTTATTCGGGATCAAATTGAGTGGAAAGTTACCGCTATCTACCAGACCCAATTTCGAATCTAAACCATATAGATATACACTCATACACACACATAATTTGCTATAAAATCTGTTCAGCTATTTAGAGGAGTTCAGTAAAATCCCAAACCTTTCATTTATTGTAAGTTCAAAGTATTCATTATTTTCCTATTTTTTTAGGGTTAGTGATATCAAGTATTTAATCAGGCGCTAAACTATAATGGAAAAGATAAGTACTAGATATTTATTGAGCGGGTGAACAGTGTCTCCTACCGACTTTAAAAATGTAGTTTTGTTCAGTAGTACCACATTGCCATTAGAATAACAAGTTACTTACCATTTAGGTTACGTAATAATTGGTAATCTGTAAAAAAATGATTTTATAATCGCTGTGCATCGTGTATTGAATAAATTAATTTCTGAAAGAATTATTCATCATAAAAGAGTTTCTAGAAGCCTTCAAGACCTACAGCTACAGTAATTGTATTTGCACGTATTATGAGGGTAAGAAAAATTTATTCTGAAGTATCTTACAATTTAATATTTTGTACAAAAAAATAGTTAAGAACTCTTAACTTTTAAATTCTTTTATTTCAAGACTACTCTTTAAAAATTGTCACTAAATTGTACTTCCGCCGAACTGGCTGACTATTCAATCGTATAAAATGAAAATATTTAACACAAAAAATACTTTAAATGATTCCATACACCTGTAGAAAATATCACTTTCAACGAAAGCATATAAATTCATTATAACAAGAAATAAAGGGAAGTAACAAAATTTTATTTCTTGTTAAAAAAATACTTTGTAGTAGGTAGTTTTAAATCTTGTTATACTGATATAGTTGATTTCGTTAATAAAAAGAAAAAAAATCATGTGATCTAATTGAAAGGTAACAAAATATGTATCGTTATAAAAATAATTAATTGATTGCTTAATATAATTTTAAAAGAGTTTTTTTATATACCGGCTTGATTTAGAGAAAAGTAAAAAAATTAATAGTCTTTTTTTTGTATTATTCATTTAGATATTAGTTTTCGATATTGTAAGTAATTATATTATTTTTTTGTATGAATGCTGTTTTCTAAATAAAATAAATGTCATTTTATCTTACTTTTTTCTAGTAGTGTTTTTATAATGTAGCTAACATAAAATAATTTATTAAAATTTATTTTTAGGATGAATATTTTATCCATTGAATTATATAGCTTATATACATATTTTGATATACTATAAAGATTATTGATAAAATTTCTTGAGCAAACCAAGATTTAAAAAAAAATGTCATAAAACTCATCATCCAGCAACTGGGTCAAGAAATAAATAACGATCAAATATGTATTCGTGGCTACAATCTTGATTGCCTATAAATCAACATTCAGTAATATTTCATGACTTAATGAAAAAGATGGCAAAAGATACATTGCTTTTTCACTTTTAATACTTCGTGGATTTAGAGAATTTGGCTTTCTTTTTAACTCATTAAAAACAAGTCCATAAAGAACTTTTATGTAAGGATAAAATATTTACGTCTAATTTTCAATTACCAAAAGCGTATTTATTATCGACGTTATATTATGGTTTGGAATACGATAATTTACAATATGATAAAATATTATGGATAAGTTAATAATAATTATAATAAAAACCTGATTGATTTTAATTTTCAAATTTTCCAAACTAATTAAATATTAATGATAATATCTGTAGTCTTTTATAATAACATTTTTAAATAATAATTTTTATTTTTAGAACATTCAAATGAATTCTTGTTTCTAGAAAGATTTTTATACTTCTTTTATCTATTTCAAATGTCGTTACACAATAAAATATTGTTTATTATATTACTTCCTATTGATTGTAATTGGATAATATTTCTTCACCGAAGGTTGCCTGTAAGAAGACTTTACTGTAAGGTTGGTTGTTAGAATTCGCCTTTAGGCGACAAGGCTTGTACATAAGTAAAGATATATAATGAATTTCATTAAAGTAACGAACTTTTCGTTACATAATTAATATCAGATTTAATCCTCTTTTGCTAAATATGCCTTGTTTTTTTATAAAAACATGTTATAGTTCAGATCAGACATCGCTACGAATTTCATTAAATATAAATATTTAAAAATAGTTTCAAAACTTCATTATATTTTATAACAGGGATCAATATTCGTTATTTTAATTAAAATGCGTCTTTTTTTTAGCTACGCATTAGATCTGGTATTATTTAATCACTATCTACAATCTACAAAGTAAAGACTTATTGACAATAACAAATAATACATCGAAAATGTACGGCAAGAGCTAATAGTGGCTAAGAAAACAAACAAACGAGCACACAATACATGCTCGTAGATGGGTAAATAGATAGAATATCGATTAGTTTGAAATTGAATAACAATTGTTTATATCAATATGTATTCGTTTTAGGACTAAATTTTTAAATCATTTTTGAATTATGGTTATTAATGGTTTTCTAAGATCTATGATTATGTCACAAGTAAACCAACAACAATAAATATGTATAAAACACAGTTTTAGATATATATTCTAAATCAAATTTATACGAATATCTCAAACAAATATTGAAATGGTATTATAGCTTGTTAAGAAAATATATACGCGTACTACAAGGTTTCATCCTGTAACAAAATCAATCAATAGTTTCGTGTTTACATAGCGTACATAATGTTAAAACATTACATATTAATGTAGATTTTTATGTATAGTATACAACATTTGTACGCTTATTCAATGAAAATCAATAAGAAGAATGGAACGAGCATAATTTATGAAAGTGGATAACTATGTGTGTGTGTGTGTGTGTGTGTGTGTGTGTGTGAGAAGTTAAAAATTAAAGACATAAATTTAAAAAAATACCAAAAATAATGATCAATCATATTTCAGTTATGCTTAAACACTCTTAGTGAAACACTTTTTCTAAGTAATTGATAAACTTTAAAGTTACAGTTTATACTTTTAATTCTTGAAACTAAATTACGCGTTTGTTGTAGCGATAGTTGTCAAACATTACAAAAGTGAAATGTATACTAATTTCATTTTTGTTAATTGAGAAAAATCGTTTGACATTAACTAAATTTTAAAATTATTTTGACATGAATATGTCTTTTAATTTGATGTCATATGGAGGCAATAAAGAGAACCTAATGATATCAAAATTAGGGGATTATTGTAACGAACCTTTGGTCTACGTTCTAAATTAAATGACACCACTGGTTAGCTAAAGGATCAAAGATTTTTTTGGATAAGTGAAGACTGTAACGCATTGTGGACGGTTGGAGGGGAACGCCTCTATTTTGAAGTCATTTTGCTGCATGACTATATGTTGTAACGTCTTGTGGTAGTATTCCCGATCAACAT
The DNA here is from genome assembly GCA_959347395.1 of Mechanitis mazaeus. NCBI lineage: Eukaryota > Metazoa > Arthropoda > Insecta > Lepidoptera > Nymphalidae > Mechanitis > Mechanitis mazaeus. The sequence goes on from OY365754.1 coordinate 13,268,832, forward strand.
TGTTTTATATTTATTGTATAGATGTATAAAAAGGTCTTACACAAAAAGTATAATCCATTACATCAACACATTCACGTAGAATATACGGCTCTGTCTACGACACCGTCACACCGTTTTTTAAAATTCGACTTACTTTAGAAGTTAGTAGCCTTGAAATTTGAAACAATGGGTAATATTATGGATTTATGTGTATGTAGAAACTATTTTTCTACATGGCCTATCAGTACACATTACAAGAATGCTCTTGTCGCATGACCAGCAACGAGTTTCCTTGAAGAATTCAGAAATAGTTCACCCATTGTTCTAAAGTTTACTCTTATTTAAACAGACTTGACCCGCTTTTGTTGATCAGGAAGTTGGACTAAATAGAATTCGAGTGTCTAAATATAATATCTAGATAAGAAAACTATTTTCCAAATTCATGTTTTAAAAGAACTTTGAAATTACTTGCTTTCAATTATTGAGATGTCTTGGAAATTAAAATTGTTTATTTAAATACTGGTCTCGTAAAAGAAAATATAATTGAGTTGACTATTTTGTATTTCGTCGAATGGTTTTTTGCCGGAAATAATTTTCCGGCAAAAAACCATTCGACGGTCTCTACTTTCCTTGGATGTTCATAAGTCGAGTGGGCCGGATGGCATTTCCCCAATCGTGCTACGAACATGTGCCCCTGAGTTGACTCCAGTGCTAACGCGTCTATTTCGGTACTCCTATTTCAAAGGCGTAGTCCCGGTCTCATGGAAGTGTGCTTTTATCCATCCGATCCCTAAAAAAGGTGATAGCTCGGACCCAGCTAACTACAGACCTATCGCCATCACCTCTCTTCTCTCCAAAATAATGGAGAACATCATAAACCGACAGCTCCTCGCGTACCTTGAGGATCACCAGTTGATCAATGACCGACAATATGGCTTTCGCCATGGTCGATCGGCTGGTGACCTCCTGTTATATCTTACACACCGTTGGGCTACGGTTATTGAAAGCAAGGGAGAAGGTCTGGCAGTTAGTCTGGATATAGCGAAAGCCTTCGATCGTGTATGGCACAAGGGGCTTCTTTCGAAGCTTCCTTCCTATGGGCTTCCCGAGAGTTTATGCAAGTGGATCACCAGCTTCCTCACTGGGCGGAGCATACAGATCGTTCTCGACGGTTTTTGCTCGGACCCCAAGCCCGTGAATGCTGGTGTACCCCAAGGCTGCGTGCTATCCCCAACCCTATTCCTCTTGCACATCAATGATATGTTGGACATTTCCAACATACATTGTTATGCGGATGACAGCACTGGGGATGCGGTATATTCCGGCCGTGCAGGTCTCTCTCGGGAAAACGTCGACGAGTGCCGAAAGAAACTTGTGTCTTCTATAGAGACCTCCCTGAGGACGGTCTCAGAATGGGGTAAACTGAACCTCGTTCAGTTTAATCCCCAAAAGACACAGGTTTGCGCGTTTACCACTAAGAAAACCCCATTTGTCGTATCGCCGCTCTTCGATAGCACACCTCTCGATGCCTCGCCAAGTATCAAAGTACTGGGACTCGACATTTCGAGCGACTGTCAGTTTCGTGGTCACTTGGAGAGCAAGGCCAAGTTGGCCTCGATGAAATTGGGTGTGATCAATAGAGCGAGACAGTATTTCAATCCTGGCCATAGACTTGCGCTTTATAAGGCGCAGGTTCGGCCACATATGGAGTACTGCTCTCATCTCTGGTCCGGATCACCCCAATATCAGCTTCTACCTTTTGACCGCGTACAACGGAGAGCCGTACGGATTGTCGGGGACCCGGTGCTCTGTGAACGGCTGGACTCTTTGGCATTGCGTAGAGACGTGGCTTCTTTATGCGTCTTCTATCGCATTTACAACGGGGAGTGTTCTGAAGAGCTATTTGATCTGATGCCTGCCGCCGAATTCCATCACCGCACAGCACGTCACCGCCTGCATTTCCATCCACACCACCTGGATGCGTGGCGATCTTCTACTGTGCGGTTTTCAAGGACTTTTCTTCCACGTACCACTAAGATGTGGAATGAACTTCCTTCGGCGGTGTTTCCAGATCGATACGACATGGGTACCTTCAAAAAAGGCGTCTATTCATATCTCCAAGGCCGGCAACGCTCTTGTGAGTCTTCGGATGTTGCAAGAGTTCATGGGCGGCGGTGATCACATTTTATCAGTGACGCGCATGCTCGTTTGCCCTCCTTTTCCATAAAAAAAAAAAAAAAAAAAAAAAAAATTTCAATTACAAAATTAAATCATATTTTATATAACAATAAAAAAATGTATTTCAATAAATGATGGCTGGATATAATGATAAATATCTGATAATTTTTTAAAAACTAATTCATGTAATTTAAAAAAAAAGAAATGAAAAATATAATTAACGTAAGAGATTGTTAAAACACTATCACATCAGTTGAGCAGCGTTTAAAATCATAGAGATAAATGCACAAGACATCAGCAATTTTACAGAAAGAAATGCACTCAAATAGCTGCTATTACACATGTGGTCTACACATATTCAGTTTTCAAACACTAACTATTTTTCTGTAATACATAAAAAGTTTTAAGCTCGTTTTATTTAAAATATTAGAATTAGTAGTATTAGATGTTTTATATGTTTCGCGAGGATCCTAAAGAAAAAACTTAGAGTAAAATTAGCGTCGGCAAGAAATACTGTGATTCAAATAAAGAAGAAATATACGTATACAATATGTGGTAACATATTACGTCGATAAAACAGCTAAAAAAACAAGGCTCTATAGAAACAATGTATTGTGAAGATCACTATCATGTATTTTTGTCACAAATTGTATTCATGTGTGTAAGTCAAAAGTTTTAGAGTTATCATTTCTAAATTAAGTACAATTTCAGAAATTACATTTCATGTACATCTAAAATAATAAATCAAAATATAAAATTATATTGGTTACTTATTAAATATATAACAATAACTATACTAATTGAACATATAACAATAACATTTTATTTCCAAAATCATATCAAAATTACACAATTCATTAAGGAAGGGTTCCCTGGGAATGATTTTACTCGGGATTCATGAATTACTAATGGATTGAAAATAAAGTTTATACCATACTAACAATATTATATAAGACGATTTATACGAAACTAATAAATAATTAATGTTCGTAAAGTTTTACAAGTGCTGCCGCTGTTATAACCTCGGGTTGCGGCTTAAGAGTTTATCTTCTAATATAGTAATAGACTATATAACACTCGTATACTAGTAGGCATTTTAGTTGCAGTTTTTAAAACATTAAATTAATTTATATCAACCTAATAGTAGTATACTTTTTTCATAATTATGTCATTATATTTATTTATTTTTTTATTTATATTCTTAAATTATGTACTAAATTACAACTTATGAAAAGTAGAAATCTAGAAGTAGGTAGTAAACAATAACCGTTTGATATCCTAAAACATTAACTTGCCGTCAAACCAATTCGGTAATGTAATTCATCTGCTCAGAACCATTGGAACCATACGAAGTCACTTTGCAGCAGAACCCTACGTGCGGCCCGATGTTATGGTCCATGGCGAAATGTATGCTGTTTCACAAGTAAGATGTGTAAATCTAGTGATCTTTAAATTTATACTTACTGATTGTAGAGTACATTTATGAATACTAAGAAAAAAACAAAGCCCGATCTCAACAATGTTGGTTAATAACTATGTAATAAATATAATATTTGTTCAGAACTGACGAATAAAAAGTAACTTAAATAAGTTAATACGCACGCAATAAGCACGTCTTATTATCCATCACTACTTTATAAGCAGTACACAATTTAAAAGTTTGAATGTACTCAATGTATATCTTATACTATACAAAGATCATAAAGAAATATACATATACATATACATATACACATATACATATACATATACATATACACATACACATATACACATACACATATACACATATACACATATACATATACATATACAAATACACATATACATATACATATACATATACATATACATATACATATACATATACATAGACATAGACATAGACATAGACATAGACATAGACATAGACATAGACATAGACATAGACATAGACATAGACATAGACATAGACATAGACATAGACATAGACATAGACATAGACATAGACATAGACATAGACATAGACATAGACATAGACATAGACATAGACATAGACATAGACATAGACATAGACATAGACATAGACATAGACATAGACATAGACATAGACATAGACATAGACATAGACATAGACATAGACATAGACATAGACATAGACATAGACATAGACATAGACATAGACATAGACATAGACATAGACATAGACATAGACATAGACATAGACATAGACATAGACATAGACATAGACATAGACATAGACATAGACATAGACATAGACATAGACATAGACATAGACATAGACATAGACATAGACATAGACATAGACATAGACATAGACATAGACATAGACATAGACATAGACATAGACATAGACATAGACATAGACATAGACATAGACATAGACATAGACATAGACATAGACATAGACATAGACATAGACATAGACATAGACATAGACATAGACATAGACATAGACATAGACATAGACATAGACATAGACATAGACATAGACATAGACATAGACATAGACATAGACATAGACATAGACATAGACATAGACATAGACATAGACATAGACATAGACATAGACATAGACATAGACATAGACATAGACATAGACATAGACATAGACATAGACATAGACATAGACATAGACATAGACATAGACATAGACATAGACATAGACATAGACATAGACATAGACATAGACATAGACATAGACATAGACATAGACATAGACATAGACATAGACATAGACATAGACATAGACATAGACATAGACATAGACATAGACATAGACATAGACATAGACATAGACATAGACATAGACATAGACATAGACATAGACATAGACATAGACATAGACATAGACATAGACATAGACATAGACATAGACATAGACATAGACATAGACATAGACATAGACATAGACATAGACATAGACATAGACATAGACATAGACATAGACATAGACATAGACATAGACATAGACATAGACATAGACATAGACATAGACATAGACATAGACATAGACATAGACATAGACATAGACATAGACATAGACATAGACATAGACATAGACATAGACATAGACATAGACATATACATATACATATACATATACATATACATATACATATACATATACATATACATATACATATACATATACATATACATATACATATACATATACATAAACATAAACATAAACATATACATATACATAAAAGTAAAGATTAATTTATAATTATATGTTTACAAAGTATGGATAATAATTTTGAAATTTAATTAATAATCAAAGGCCACAAAATGTGAATAATGTACTTGATATGGTTTTATTGTCATTGTTATTAGTAACGCGCCTAATCCTGCGTAATCTTTCATTTTTTTATAGATTAACATTCAACTCCTTAATTAATCCTTATCCTGATCAAAAGTTATGAACAAAAAAGGGATTAAATGTCATATGTACACAACTTGTAAATAACAAAGTTTATAAAAGATTCTTGCATTATAATTTCATAATATTTTAATCACGAAAAAGCATTAATCCTTAAACACGTGTAAACTTTAAGAGGGGTCTTATTTTCCGTATAAGTATAAAGTTGGAATATGTTTTACAAACCATAACTTAAAAATACTCGCGTGCATGTCGGTACATATTCAATTTAAACTAAGTTCTCAGGACAAATCATACATTATTCAAACCGAGTCAAAGTATTATTATAACTTTTTACTTATATTTAGGTATATATGTATTAAGGTAAACCTGTTCTTTATTTCCTATCATATAAAACCTACAAATTATAATTTAGAGTTTTCAAAGCTGAGTGATAAATGGGTGCGAGCCCCATCATCGCATTAACTTCCCGATTAAGAAAAATATTTTATATATATTATCCAATGTACTGTTATCCATTGCACAAATGACATTAAAATAAATAATTAGACATATAGCATATCTTTAAATATTTAAAATTAAATTTGTTAGTGCTTACTTTTTAAATTTCTTAAAAGAAAAAACCTTTTCGTTTCAATTGTGATCAACATTAGATCACGTTACCACGCATCGTTTGATTTACAACCCCCCCAAACACACGGATAGTTTTTTTTAATCGCAATTAGGAGGTATTTAATAAAAAAAACTATATTTACCTTTGACATTCATAATTATATATAAATCGAACAAGCCGGATGGCATATCTTCCATTCAAAGGACGTTCTCGATGGTTCATTTTCGAGCCTCAAGCTTATGAATGCTGGTTTTTCCCAAGGCTGCGTGCTATACCTTACACTGTTTCTTCTGCGGTTCAATGACATGTTGGATATTCCTGACATTCACTGTTATGCGGATGATAGCCTGGATTAACAGTATATTCCAGCCATGCAGGACTTTCTCGGGAAAAGGTTGATGAAAGCCTAAAGAAACTTGTGTCTCCATTGATACTTCAATAGGGAAAATTTCATAACGGGGAAAATTGAATATGGTTCAATTTTAACAAAAGATCAGAAGCAGATCAGACCAGTTTAGCGTAGTAGCGTCTGAATAGAAGACACAAGTGTGCGCGTTTATCACTAAAGTACTTTACGCTTGGTCAGCGTCTGGTCCTATATAAAACTCAGGTTAGGCCTCATATTGATCATACTGCTCTCATCTTCGTGCCGAATCACTTCTTTATCAGAATCTACCATTTGACCGTAAACAACGAATTACCATTCGGATTATTAGTGACCCTGTGGTTTGTCAGAAGCTGGATCCTTTAGCGTAGCATAGAATCTTTATGCGATTTCTACCGCATCTGTTATGGGGAGTGTTCTGAAGAATTTTTTAATCTGATTGACCCTGCAAATTTCCATTTGCACACAATTGCTTACTACACCATGCCTAACATCTGGATGCGTCACACTCCTCAACAAATAGGCTTTCAAGAAACTTTCTTTCATCAACTAAGAAGGTTTGGAATGAGATTCAGGTATTAAGAGATTGATAAAATAAGGCTACTGTTAAAAAATGCACCTACTAGTGCAATCTCTGATAGTACAAGAGACCGTGAATACTTTCCATAAAATAAGCTTTCCTACCTTTTAAAATATAAAAAAAAAATTAAAATACACAAACACAAACATGTTTTTAAAAAGTCTCTAAAATTACTTATTACATATAAAAAAATTAAGGTGTTCCAAAAAAGCTGATTGTGAAAATCGAGGCGATTACAATTACTCAATGAGGAACTTAATAATCTAAAAATTTGTTTTATTTAAATTAATTTCATTTCATTTAGTCTTTTCATAAGTCTTCATGAAATAATGATCATAATGCAATCTGATCGCATCATTGTTCATTGCAAAGTCAATTCTAGTTGGATTGTTCAGAGCGAATCAATCGCCTAGGGACCGCTGAATGCACTACTCGATTTACTGCAAGCTTCGTAGATACTATGTACCTACAAATCCTCATTATTATGATATTGGTATTAATTTTTCTTTTAATTTCATAATCTTTCTATGGATATTTTTAATAAGTATTATTTAGAAGTAATCTTTCATCGTTGCACTTTTTAATTATGTAGCTTTAAACTAATAAATCACTCAAGAAGTGTTTTAATAACTTAATATTAAAATTTAATGTCAGCATTTTAGAAGGGAAACAGAAAAGAGGAACTATAATTTAAACTTTATCTTGTAAAGAGAAAACTTAAAAAATTTCCATTTATGTTTATAGCCTGCTCGGAGCATTGTTAGATTTGCGTAAAATAGAAATGAGCTAACGATTATGTTAAGAAGGAATTCAGAAATATGAAATTTATATGTAATAAGTATTAAGTCACAAATGCATTAAATATGGATGACGGTAAGTTCCTAATCGAAGGGGCGCTACTAATACCTCTTTGATTCATTAAAATAAACGAAATTCAATTAATAAAATTAAACTTTTTTCACATTAAAACAGTATACTGTGGTTAATGTCGTATTTAAGAATATTAATATATATTTACAAATATTTACCAGGTGTAGGGTTCAATGTACAGTCAGCTCCTAAAGTCGATGACCGTATTTAAAGTTTCAAAATAGCTATACACCATGTAATACCAAAATTGCTAAAAATGATTTGTCATGTTTAGCAATTTTTTAATAAATATCCTTAGAAGTAAAATTACCTAAATTTCAAGTTGTCAAATGCATAAAACAATTTTTTTTTCCTAACAGATTTTATTTAATCAAACGTACTATGTAGTTTGTTCATGTACAATCTTTTTATAAATGTCAGTTTTACTTTTTATTTAACAAGTGTACTTGCAGGCTGTACTAAAACTTGTTTAACTCACCTGAATCCGTAGCATTTGTGTTTATATCAGAAGAAAGTTTCGATTGTTCAAAGAGCTCTGTCCTCAGCCCCGTCCTGCAACTCGTGTATCTGCCAAGAAAGTAAACTTATACATATAAATTATAAATCTACGCCATAAATAATGCACGCCTGTTCGAGACCCTTTAAAAGACTTATTATTTTATATATTTTGGTTCATGAAATATGTTTGTTTATATGTATATTATCGGTTAGAGCTTAAATGTATATTCGTAAATTTCTTCGACCTAAATATAATTGAGCCCTCTTAATTAAAAAAAGTATTATTAATGGCTTATATATGTCTTATTAATGGCTTATTTAATATAATGTAATGATACAAGTTTAGCGTATTACATGACTAAGGGTTTACAAACTTTTCTATAACTGGTGGTACATTCAATTTTAAGTCTTATATAATTAATTATTCCAATAAGTTATAGTACATTTTACATAAAAATTCCAGTAAGTGCAAAAAAAAATTCTCAAATGTATTAATAATATACTTATATATTCAAAGTTAATTGAACACTGTCCTTTCTATTAGAAAACAAACAAGTATTGAAATTTTATATAAACCACGATAAGCTTATTTATTTATTTAAAGACACGGTGAAAATTTCACAAAACATTTGCACGGCTGGAAATGCCAGATGGTATGTCTAGAGTCTTTAAAAATAACTTAAATACTCTGTTGCTTGATTTTATTTTACTTACTTTTTTGTACTCGCGTATAATGATAATATAAGATGAGTAATTCAAAACGAAAAGTTGTTAAAAATCTATAGTCTTTTTAAGTCCGTCACAGTCTCATCTAAATTCATAGGCCCAACTAGAGTCAGAAATTGTTAATGTATATTTAAATTAATTCTTTGTTTTATATAATCTAATCTGACCGTTCTTTCTACCACTAACAGAAAGTTTATAATATTGTAGTTTAAATAATTATGAATTTCGATTTTTTTTTATTTTATATTTAGTTATAGCCTTAGCCAAGTTTTGGGCTAAAAATAGTAGAGAATACGAAGAGAATATTTCAGTTTAAGCTCACACGAGAACTGGAACCTAAAAGTTGCGGGGAGACCAAAATTAACCATAAGAAGCTTATTCGCATCAAAAAGCGTATTGTAGGAGATTTTTGAGGAACTTATTTACTTAATGTACAGGAGTCAGTATTTAGAATATACTTTTGGCTTTCATTAAGAGCGTTATGAAAACAAAAAGTCATACAAAATTATATATATGATATTCCAGATAAATAGTAATTAAATAATTGACAGTAATGTAATTCACCAAATACACGTTTAATAAAACGTGTCAGTTCTGAAATCAACATTTTCAAACTTAGTGCATCGTACATTTTGTTCAAGTTTATAAATTTCAGGAGATAATATTTATTTAGATCTGTTTACTAAATAAATAAAGTACTTCTTTAAACCCACAACAGTTTCTTTGTTTTGAACATTTAAAGGCTTAACATATATTTTTAAAACAACAATGTCTATTTCAACAAAGGACTCCGGTATCAGACAGCCTTTGATATGTTCTCATTGTTTCATATCTCGATTTCATATCTCGGCCATTTAAACCTTATTTTTAATTTAATAAAACTGTTGTTTGAAGATACGTTTTGAAACCGTTATGTCCCTTTGAAACATTAAACACAAGCAACGGTTTTTTGACTCAACAATATTTTTACTAACGAAACTTTCAAAATATTATATAAGTCATCGAAAAAGATTATAGTAATAAATAATCTGAAAATATTTGAATGTTATTACTTACTCTTTTTCTTATTTATTTTAATTAAAGTTTTATTTTTTATTGTTGAAAGTATCTTAAATAATATATATATATATATAATTCAATTTCAAAATAAAAATAAAAAGAAAAGAAATATTAATAAAAGGTTAATATTAGTAGTAATTACAAATATATAAACAAAAAGTGGGTATTATGAAAATATAAGAATTGAAATATATTTAGCAAAGTGTATACACGACCGCTACGACGCAAGAGAGCTAATAATTTTGTGTGCAGGGTTTTTATAGTCTTATTGGCACCTTTTTTATTTAGTTTATTTAGTTTAGCCGTCGTGTATTATGTGACAAGAAAGAAAGGACACACCTTGAGGAACTTCTATAATAAAGTTGATAAATTGAGAACACATATTATCAAATCGAACACATTTTTTTATGAACGACGTTATGACTCAAACAAAGCAACAGTTTTCGAAGAGACATTTTGAAAAATGAATAAAATTGAATTGTACAATACGTCAGCTTCAAAAGTCGATGTTGAAAGTTTCAAAATAGTTGTACACTATATTACATCAAAACTGCTGAACTAACAAACGCTAATATTGAATGAACATCATTAAAGTTCAAATTATAATTGACACAAATTTATAATTTTGTGAATGTCATGGAATGAAAGTTGAAACAAAGAATATATCGTCTCTTTCTTTTGCATTTCAGTTTTAAAACACTAATGACACATTAGTAGATGAATATATGAATGATTTAAAAACATTGTTTAATTATTAATTGTTATTTTAAATTGTTGATGATTTATTTTTATTTACAGTACTTCAACTTATAAATTCCACTTTATTATAAAAATAATGTATTTTAAAAGTGGTAATGTTAGTAAAAAGTTTCCATCTATTGTCACATAAAACAAAAAAAACTTCAAATAAGTTAAATTAAATAAAATCTGTTAGGAAAATGTGTTTGATGAATTTGACAACTTGATATTTAGGTAATTTGAACTCTAATGATATTCATTGGTTAGATTGGAAATCAATAAAACGGCTCAAATGTTTGTTATGGTTTGGATCCTCATATATTATTTTGGTTTTGGCTCTTCATATGTTTCTTTATAGTCATTGTAAATTTGCTCTTGGTAAAAAGAAGGTTACCCTTTTCTTCCTTGAAAATATTTTATACTATGGTGAAAGAATTAGAAAGAGTATCAAGAATCACTTCAAGTGAGGACAAATAGTCAACATATATAGATGGGCTGTAAATCACGCGGACACCCATATTGGAGTAATGGGTTCAAGAAAAATATATTCTATATTAAAAGTGTCAGGTGAAAATTTTGTTACAATTAAAAATGAAATATAAATGCATACGTTTCCACTTTTTCTGCAATCTCGGTCATTACGAACGAGGGTAAACCCTGATTTTCATCGGAAGATATAGAAGATATGTACCTAAAGACAGAAAATTTCCGAATGAGGCCAAGCATCTGAAGGACCTGGCAACTGGATTCAATTCACTACGGTATTTTTCTTTTCAATTTTGAGATAACAGATTCATTAAATTATTAAAGTTATAAGAAATTGCAAATAATAATTTATTATTTTAAATTACTTCAATTTCAAAGGAAACATTTGATTAAAATTGTGGCTACCGCTTCTCCTTTATAGTTACTGTGAATTCGACTGTTGTTCTCTACCCTTGTCAAGGTTTTGTAACAAATGTCACTTTGGTGGCTTTAGATGGACTGAAGACTTTGAATGTAGATCACAATATCACAAGAGATAAAGACCTTTTAATATTATGTTGACTTTCAATATTTCATGTTTATTTAAATATCATAAAATATATTTTTATCATTTATGAAATACAATAGGTTAATGTCATTTTTAGTTTTAATTTTATTTCTTGGAAAATCTTTCTCTATAAAAACTAACACTAATTCATCGCTTTAAACATGATAGATGTGACAAGAAATTTTTATAAAGCAACTCACAGCAGATTCAATCAAATGGTAAGAAGGGTCAAGCGTTGTTATTTCATTTTTAGTATTTAATTTTTTTTTTGGCTGAAATAAGGAAGTTTTTCCACAATCACGGTATCGATAAAGGGTCTTCTAATTTCATGTCTGGCTCTTTCACCCTTGATAAGTTGTATATATATTTTTTTTCACTACTTCACTTTGTGCCCTCGTAAAGTCTAATACTATTTCTGAAATTGCTTCCAAGAGTCACGCCTCTCTCTACTCATTTTCTTTCTTTTCAGTTTCTGTTGATGATGTCAGTAAAACTATATGTTCTCTTAAGTCAAAAGCAGTTGGATTTGATGATGTGAGTAGACCAATGATTTTACCAATTCTCTGGCATCTGTCATCATTAACATCGACAATTTTTCTTTACTGACAGGCTGTTTTTCTTCTTTTAGGCCTACATAACTCTTCCCCCAAAAATTGCAGATCGAGTTCATTTTAAACATTTCAGATCCATTTCGATTATACCATTTATGTTTAAGATTTTAGAATCCACTGCTCATAAACAGTTAGCCTTCTTCTTCTACTCCAAAAAGTTTTTATGTCCTCTTTAATCAGGTCTCAGTCCGGCTTATAAGACTACTGTCGGCCATCTTAGTCACGGAAGACATCCGGAGAAGAGACTGGTCACCATCCTAGTTCTTGTACATTTCTATAACGCCTTCAACATGGAAGAGCATATACTTTCAAAAGTACGCTCTTGCCTCTAAAAACCTGAGTAATTGTTATGGTCCTCCTTTATTATATTTCTCGGAAATATATACAATTTCTTTATTTAACTACTTTTACTTTTTCCATTTCCAAAGGCAGTAACAAATAAACGTTCGATCGAAATAGTTAATGACAACTTAACACCTTATCAATAAATTTTCTCAGCACCTTATCAATAAATTTTCTCAGAGATACGTTAAAAGTAATATTAATGTTCCATGATATCTGTTAACATCTGCATTTATGTTATTGTTTTATTAGTGTCCGATTTAAAAATATATCTAATTTGATACAAAATTTCCATCCGCAGAACATTTGTCAACAACGGATTGCATAATAGAATGAATACATTTTTAACTTTTATTAGGAAGTGCTTTCTTAGAAATGGTGATTTAAGCGCTTTTATAACATCGCTTTAAGTGTCATAAAACTTGGATCAGTACATAATGGAGAGGAATTTTCTCATTTACTTCCAATGGAACACACTTTAGTAAGATAAATTGTTTCTGAATACAGAACCTAACAAGTCTATATATTGAAAGTAACATTTTAGAATGAGTGTATTTGTAGACTCTTATATCACTATCGAATGGATTCTATATACACGGGAATTGTTTTGGTTTGGACCACACTTTATCTAATGACAAATTTTTATGAGGCGTGATTGATGAAAATTAATTTTATAAAGGTAACATATATGTATATAGATTTGTCGTTAAATCTCTTTATTATAATATAATCATATAAAGGTTATGTGATATGAAATATATATTATATAATAATATTAAATAAGACATTGGTTTAGAATGAGGAATAGACTCAAATGTCATTGTGGTGTGCATTACCATTGAGCAACAGGCAGAAAGCTTTCTTTCAAGTGTCATCTATTGTCTGCGCGACAACGGTACCCTTCCTTGTCCTACTTTTGTTGTTATTGTTATTACAATTCCAATGGATGCTATTTTGATATACTGTTTTAAAGTAAGGAAAATATACTTTTAAAAATGTGTTTTAAACAGGATTTGGATTATTTAAATAGACGTAGTTGGGTAGAAAATTTAAAATTACAGTCAGATTATGATAAATATTAATGCTATTATAATTATTTTAATATTAAAAAGCATAACATTTTAAGAGGTATCTGAATAAACAGAAATTAACCAAAAATCATTATTGCTTTAAATAATTAATTTCGAATATAAAGTAAGTTAATGGCAATAAAGTTTTTACCGATTCTATATTTCTTCAAATTTCTACAAATAACTATTCAGTTTTTATTATGAATTATAATTAAATAAAGTCAATATTGTCTAAGGTTTGTTACGTTGTAGAGATTTATCGTAGTTTATTATCTCGTGGAAACTAATTTAAATTTTTAACTTAAAAACTTTTTGTAAATTTTTCTAAAATAATATCAATGTTAATTTCATGTTTGTCTTATTTTTTTTATATCTTTCACCTCGACACAATTTTGAATGTTATTGTACAAAATCGCTTGCTTTTGATAGCTTAATAATAATATAAGTAGGATATCACACTTACCTGTTTATGAGGTTCATTTAATTCCAAATATTAGGTTAGTAGAAAGAAATCTATGTTCTCTTAGTTATGTCCTTTGAATATTATAATTATAGAACTTAAGCGGTAGTTTATATCTTAAAACATAACTTTTCTATTCTTTGAATCTATTTTTGAATTTGTTAATATAAAAATTTCCTTTGTTAAAAATTATTTCTTAAAGGTAAGATAATTTGTAGCAAAGTCAAAAAATATATAAATCAATTTAACCCACAGTTCTCTTTAGGTACTAGGTTCTTTCTATACATTGTATGAGATACAAAAGCTTTTCTTATAATATAAATATGTTGATATGTGTCTTTCATTCACGAGTGTGAACTCAACACCGTCACCTTTGTATAAAATAATTCCAACTGCGTTTGAGACTTTCCTTTTATATGTGATATATTTGGATAGTTATGTTTATTTATTCTTATTTTGTGTTTTAAACCACATTATCTTCTACGTTCATTTTAGAATATTTTAGCATATGGAATAAAAACTCAGTCATGTGCAGGATTTGAAGCTGCAGTCTTGAAAACGTAGTGCTGCCAATTCCGCAACCTGATTAGAAAAATGTAGGTATTTTCACACTCCTGAAATATTTGATATCACGGGGAGTTACATTTAAGATAGCTTAAACAAACTTCCGATTCCAACACAGTAATAAAGTTGGTTTTACTGTAACTTTCTTATACTACAATACAGTAAAAAGTTTGTTAGTTTGCTCGATAAAAGTTTGGTTGGATAATGTTAAATGCTAAATTATTTTTATTTTGTCAATACTCTATAAGTAAAGACGTACGAATACTCATATATTAATTCATTGTATGTATCAACAGAAAATATATTAATAACATCTGACATTCAACCAAACATTAAAACTAATGATTACTTATCATGTTATTCAATACAAAGATATAATAAATATATATATATATATATTTTTTTATATCCTAAAAGCATTTTTTTAAAGAATATTTAATAAATTGTTTACTGTATTTCAGAGATCTATAAAATTCCTAAAATTAAATTATTTTCTTTTAAATATTTTTTTTTTAAACCAATTATATTATTTTCAAATCCGTAACTGCACATATTTATCTGAAATCATTCAACCTCTAACTTCAATAGCACAGATCGTTACTGCTGGTTTACAATGAAGTGAGCTCGATTTCAAATGGGCCGTATTGAGGCTGCAGAAACGTATAGAGGCATTGCTGAATATTAAGATCTGTACATGTTTATAGCGATAGAATATTAATATTAATTTCCAATATTTTCTTTCATCATTCATCTTTCATTTTTTTAAAATATTATGTGTATATTATGCTAACGTGTAATTTTATTTACGAAAACTGGTTTAAAGTTCACTAGAGTGTATAATATGACACTAACACCCAATACCAAATTTGTGAATAAGCATTCACTCGATCTGTATAAATGATAATAATTATGTTAATAATATATATATATTTTTTATGTGATCACCGCCGCCGAACTCTTGCAACATCCGAAGACGCACAAGAGCGTTGCCGGCCTTGGAGATAAGAATATACTATATAAGGTACTTTATTTTATTATTTATTTTAATTTTATTTAGGCTTACCTGCTTATAATATTCGTATAGATTAAATACATAGTATCAACATTTTGTAATTGAAATATTTAAAATATTTTGCTTTTCTGTTTATATTTTCGAACTTTATGCAAAATCTACTCATCGAATTTTAATAATAATAGTATTTAGACTGAAATTGGTATTTATCGTATTATAGTTAGTCACCCTATTCAATATAAATGTTACTTTTTACACCCAACAAAATTTTATTTCAAAATAAATAAACTTATTAAAAAGATAAAAATAGATTTTGGTCGATTATTACTATTGAGTTCATTTCAGTTCGAAAAAAAATATTTTATTCAATCAAACATTATAAATCATTAACATAAATATGTAGTAACAAAAAAATGTAGTAAATTTTGTTATGAATTGCTACAAAAAGAAGTGGTATATAACGTGGATCGTAAAAGCTAGTGTAAGTATAAAGATATGACATGTCATGTAACTATTTCTGTGGTAGTCTTGAGAGTAGTAGCTGCATTAAGCCTTTTGTATTATTTTTACTTAATCTTATGGTAAATTGATAAGTTACATTAAAGTTGTTATTCTGTTTTCAGATATTATATAAAGCGAAGACCTTAATATATGTTATGACGGAGTTTGGAAAGCTATTTGAATAAATTAAACGTACATGAGTGTTACAATTACCGTTATATGAATTAATGAGCGTGCTAACATCGCACATGATGAAGCGAAGATCGCATTATCAGGTATGATTCTGTTTATGAATTATTAATTTTGTATAAATTGTGCTTGTGTATTGGATGATATTCGTAAATAAAAGCATTTTGAAAAGATTGAAATAATTTTTAATTTCTTTGAATAAATTGATAAAATTATAAACTTATTTTATGAAATATCGAAAGTTTAGTATAAATTTTTTTACGAATAATATTCGTATATTTCAAATTCTAAGAATGAAAAATTTATGAAAAAAATCCAAATATTCTTTTGTGGTTTTGTCAAAATCATTACATATTAAATAAATAATCACCTTTTATCTCAAGATCTTATGATCCTGGAGTTAAAAGAACCCTAATGTATTTAAGTATTAAAATGTCATAGATTATATTATAGACCTTCTACATTTGATTACCAAACAGTTATATTTTATTATATGAGAATTTTTGTCTAGAATTAATATGCTAGACAATATATTTGATTTAAGTTAACGAAAATTATCGGACTATGAACTACCTTAAGGTACAAATCGCAAGATATTTCGCAATTTCACTTTTTGCTGAATAACAAAAAGTACAAATATCTCAAGTTTTCTTTATCTGAAGTTGCTGAATAGAAATACTCTCCGGTCAAAATTTAGTTCTTGACAAAAAACAAGAAAAAAAAAAATGAAATTCAAAAGTACATTTATGAAGTGGGAACATAAACAAACAATCATCAAATACATACATATTTTCCTGCATAAAAATCCTCCAGCGCAAGTAAACTTTATATACCAACATTATTAAAATTCACTGAACAGAAATTTAAATTATAAGAATATAAATTGTGTCTCTACGGGAAGCTGGCGTGACCGTGACACCTGTTCATCATATATGTAATTCAAATTGAAAGAGATAAAAGACACAAGATATAACTTTTTTCTACTTAAATTTTTATCTGGTTCACTACATATTATTATATTTATAGACAAGGTTATATTTGCTTTTAATAAACCTCTGCACGTTTAATTCCGAACTCATGAAAGGATTTTATTCACGAGCTCGGAGCGCGACAGAACAGATAAAAAGGTGATGTTCGCTTATTTATCTGACATACATAAAAAGGTGAAATACAGCCGAAACATTATATATAATAGCAATATAATTTTTATTGAAATTCAAAATAACACATTACATAAGAGAGGTCTACATATTCTTCAATCCAAAATAATATTTCTTTTTATATTTAATTTTTTAATGGTCGTTCTATATTCTTAAACCAAGCTTCGCAATGACAAAATATATTTATGAAGATTGTCTATTAACAATTCATCGTCTATAATTTATTATTGTTGTATCTAATAGTATATTAACAATTTAAAAATGCTTGTTATTACCAAACAATTTATAATATAATTAAATAGTTTCTGTTTAAAGTTTCTATTATAATCTTTCAGAAAGGTCAATAAATGTTTAAAAGTCTTGGAGCGATTGAAGTTGATTTGACTAGTGACTACTGTTTTAGGATACTAACATTTGTAATAAAACTTTAAAGCCTATTTTACAATAACAGCTGATGTGTCCTGAATTCATTGTAGCTCTGGACTGGTAGCTGGACTGGTAGCGCAATTTAGATTATCGTTAAGCCACTAATTTGTGACAATGTTGTGCAATATCATCAATAATTTTAATTGACTACTATTAAATTTTGTAATGATTTTCTAGTTATTGCCAATGATATATTGATATATGCCAATGGTATACTATCATGTACGTGTTTGACTTTATTTATAGGAAACTTTTTCATTATGTAATTTTATTAATATTTATAAAAAAAATTCATGAATTTATTTTACATCAGATTATTTTTAAGAGAACAAAAATACATGTTTCATATTTTACAGTTACCCACAATGTTAGTTCAGTTCAGAACTATTTGAATAATTCGAAATAAAGGAACTCAAATTCTCTTAACCACAACGTTATACTCGTATATTAGATCGTATTTTTAACTATAACAAAAATTGATTTTGCAATAATGTTTAAAAAAATTTCATATATTTCTTGCAGTAACTACACCAATTTTTTTTTCAACAGACTGAGGATTGTGTTGTACGCTCTAGCTATCTTCCAGACTGTTCTGTGGTCAAACTTCTTTAATGAATGATCATAATACATTCGACGACAAAATATTCGACGGTTAATTCCAACACCCTTTGTGTTCACAATTTTTGGCACAATGTGATTTTAGTTTAACACAAAAAAATTATAAAATAATTTTTCGAAAAGTTTTTCGAATTACTCTTTAATTTCACAAATAATACAAATTAAAAAAATAAGAAAATAAATAAATGAATATGATTTATGCTATTTAGTGAGAGCTGCTATATAATGCTCTTTGAACCGAGATCACTTTGCTGTTCACATTCAGTAATCAACCCTGCTCTCATTGACGTCATGAGTGAAATATTTCAAACTACACAACAAGTATGTATTTTTTACTGATTAGCCAAAAATATAAAATATAGAAAAAAAATACATTTAAATACAATTCAAGTTAAGTTCATTTAAATTTCTTACCAGTTTCGAAGATTTACCTTCAGAGTAAGACGGGGTAAAAAGTTTGTTTATGTATAATTATAGCCCAAATGAATTTTTCGATTTTAAATAAAGCATTTCACTGTTATATTTCGTTAAATTATATATATATGTCAATAGTCTCCATTCTTCTATGGGTAGTTTAAAAATCTGTTTTACTCAAGGAATAACATGGAATAATCAGTAGATAGATATTCCCGTCACAAGCATATATTTTCTTGGTGTCGTCTCATTTCTTGCTGTCCTTCATGATATAGGTACCTCTTACCAGTACTAGTATATTTTACATTAAGAACCTACACATCAATCTTTGTTTACTTACATCAGTTCCCATCTGATCCTGAGCAAACATCCTAAAAAGGGTCTGATGGAAAATGGTTTTCTGAAATTACCGCAACTAAACATACATGAGACTGGCTATTCCTCTTCATTCCGGTGGATTACACAAATTCTACAATCAACAAACTGGATGTGTAAGGCATAAAACTATGGAACCTTTATAATAAATGGGCAAAACATGAACAGTTACTCCGATTAATCGTTATATGGGAGATGCTGATAAATCAAAACTTTGTATGTTTTATAAAGTATGAACCTAAATAAATGTACTTAATGTATTTATAATAGTGTCAATAATAATAAATGTATGTTATTGAGAAACAGAACGTAGATAAACTAAGTAATTTTGCAGTGATTATTTTATTATATTGTTCAATATTAGCTGCCCTATCTTTCTTGTCTTCTTTATACTGCATAAAATTGACATAAAATTTTACAAACTAACAAATAAAACCATCACCAGGAAAAATTAAAACTAAAAATGCATATTCTATCTTATAATTCTATTTAAAATTCCATACCTTTGTCAGAGCTATATAATTCTTTTGAGTATAATATTGTTTAGAACTTAATAAGTTATTTCTCTTTTACTGTCTAAAATGTCTAGTTACCATACTTGCCTTCTTTATAATTATCAAAGAGCTTCGCGACTCTCAAAGAATTTCATTTCTCACAACTAAATTCAATCTCTGTGACAGAATTATGTAGACATTAGGAGTATATTTGAAAAGTTGTACACCATTTTTTACAAACAAAAACCGTTACAAAGGTAATAAAAGAAAAACAGTCTTTTTACTTTATAATGCCACATTGCTTACATTTACGCAAAAAAATACTAATGTTATATATAAAAATATTAATATTCTTTAAAAATATAAAATATTCAATTATTATTTATTATAACAAAATTCTATGCATTATTTACGTACTATAGTTTTTTTACTAAAGTTTTTAACAGTTAAAACACAAAAATTATAAATAAAATTAGACATAAACAATATAATAAACATAGAAACATTATAAAGTATAATAAAAAAATAGCACTTTTCATATGGAAATCTTATATCTAGTCTACGCCATACTCAATAATATCCTTTTCATAAACCTTAATTAATAAAAATATTGTTCTATCATATATTATATTGTATCAACGACCACACGTTCACTGCAACGTTTTAATAAAATAGCCATACTAATTTTACACAGAACAAATTGGATAATAAACTTTGTTTTCTATTGGCTATTAAAAAAATAAAGGTTTTGTTATAATAAACTAAATAAATTGACAACCTATTGACATGTGTAATTACTTTTCATATAAATACGTACATACCTACGTGCTTATCTACATTTTTCAGTATTAAATTATTAATTCATTCATTCATACCAAAGCACCTAATATGAACTATAATATATTTATTAACAAAGTAACCAATCAATCAACTAACATTTTAATCATATCTTTTCAACGTCTTTCAAATATTAAATATTAATAGATTTTAACTCAAATGTGCTAATTATATTTTATGCTAATGTACTGTAAAAATTATGTGCATATTATTTTATTAATTAATTCATACATGTAATTTTAATTAAGAAAAAAATTTTAATTGGTCCTATGAATTATTTGATTTGAAACCACCAATCTGTTGCTTAATTTACAAAATTCTCGAGAAACTAAGTAGAAATTACGAAATCTAGAAATGTAACAGTAACAATAATATTTGTATTCATAGACGGAGCATCCAACTACAGCTAGTTGAATATATTATGGACTGACTTTTATTTTTATATACGAATATATGTTTCCTTATACTTACTTTACAAAAATAATTAATTTCGCAATAAATTTCACAATATTTACTATTGGAACTTACAAATAATAGATACTCAATCCTAAGCAAACGTAACACTCGAGTGTTTAAGAATGACCTACACAAATATTGAAAGGTTTCAGTATTTTCATATATTATGTTTATCTACCTTAAAATAAAATAAAATCAGTTTATAATATCAAAATATTATTTCTCTATTATTACTGATATTACATAAAAGACCAACTAAAATAATTTCGAAACTAATATTCGGCCTCCTCGATCCCAAAATATTTTTAGTGTAGTAAAATATCATTTTCTTATATAAGAGTTTTTCTTTCGCGTTTTCCTATTCTGTAAATAACTTTCCTTTACGTAATTCCTCTCAAAAATGTCATCTATTAAGGTCCGAAGTATAAATTTTTGATTTTATTGGGATTTGTTTATTAAATTACTCAGGAATTCTGCCTTATTTTATATACTCATGTAATACCCAGACAAAATTGACACATTCAATGTTTTAAAACAAACAAACTAACTTTTAAAGTTATGAAATTTTATTAAAATTGCTTGAATAAGGTAAAATAAAATGTAATAAAGATTGAGAGCATGTGTAATTTCGTTGCTTTTACATATTGTATTATGTAACGCATGAGCTCTTTCCCAGTTTCCATTGGCGAATAAACCATTTTCCAAAATTTAACCAGAGTACATAACTGATTAAAATAAGATAATTTCACAGACTTCAAGCTGTATTTTTACAAAAAAGCTTTAGTCTTTCCGTAAACCTTAAACTTTCTTCATATCAAATTCCATAATAATACACCGAGCGGCTTGGTGTTGTAAACATAATACAAAGGCGATTTATTTTCGCATTTTTAATATTTATTAAAATTAATTGTTTGTTGAAAATTCTACGGGTTTTTGTAATACATAAAAAAAATATTATATTAGTATGGCTGATAAATTGTTTGTTGAAAATTCTACGGGTTTTTTGAATACATAAAAAAAATATTATATTAGTATGGCTGATTAATTGTTCGTTGAAAATTCTAAGGGTTTTTTTAATACATAAAAAAATATTATATTAGTATGGCTGATTACTTGTTTGTTGAAAATTCTGCGGGTTTTTTAATACATAAAAAATTATAAGAGAAATACGTAGTGCCGACATCATTGCAAAGCTCCGGTGTTAATATGTTATGCTTTGTTTAACATTTTCCGCAATGCAGTTATTTTTAATTTAATATTCATGCAGCTATTTCGTATCTGATCTATTATCTACCTGTGTTCTGTTATAGCTACGTGCACTTATAAATCACTCATTGTGTTAAAGAAAGTTATATTAAAATTACATAAATATTTCACTTTCTACCAAATATTTCACTGTGGCCGTCAGTAACAGCCTGTCACAAAATAAATGCAAAAATTTAATTAAATAATAGCAAATAGAAACTTTAGAGAATAAACACAATAGTTTATAATTTCTGTTATGTCATCTACTAAAATCTAAAACTCAGTAATTAGGTCGATGAACCAAATATTAATTCAAAAAATGTTTTACTAAAATTACCGAAATTTAAGTCTTTTTACAAATTACTTTTTAAAACTTCCCTCATTTAAATATTTATTCAAAATAAAATTCAAAAATAATAATCTACTAAAAAAAACAAAAAATTAAAAAAAAACAAACTAACTAAATATAATACTTAAAATTTGCAACAATTATAAAATGATTACTTTTAATTTTTGTATCTACGTACCTCAAAAATTTTAGAATAGTGCAATTATCACTACATTACATATACTAATAACTAAATCACCGCTATTCTACAAAATATTATTTCCATTAATAGTAGGATATTACTATCGAATTGAAGCAAATAATTCTATAGTCATAATTATCAAGAATCCAAAACATAAAGACAGAAGACAGAAACTGTGTATAGGACAGACATACTTATGTACATAGTGGGATTGACCGTTGAGATATCTATATATCAACGGTCAATCTCACCACCATCCTAGCCAGTTACCTAACCTTGTTTCAGAGAGCACAACACCTCTGCAACTCTGAACACTTAGAGGACGAGCTTTGGCATGTCTAAGTTAATAAAAGTAGTTAAGTAATTATATAAAGGCTTACTTAACTAAATTTATAAAGAAACATAGAAGTACAGTGTCTTCAATAACTAACTTATTTTTTTATACAAATATAACATAAAAGTATACACCATTAAATAAATTTGGTCAAAAATTATACTATTATATACAAAACGATATAGGACTTAGGTATACTACATTTATTATCATAGAAAAGAATTTTTATTTAATATAATATCATACATTACAGAAAGTGTTAACAAGGTTTGTAAAAATATTTTTGGCTCGCATTCATATCTGACGGTTAAGTGAATTACCTCGTAATTAATGTCATTTTTGAGATTTATATAATATAAACCTGCTATGAAGGAAGTATTAAAAGTTTCTGCAAATGTAAAAGTTTTTTTTAGGTTTTTTTATATATTATGTTTTCTTATTTCATATAAGTATTCACGCAAACATATTCTTTGTAATTGTTTTATAAAAAAACTAATGAATAAGGATTAATTTCTTTTACTATTTAATTGTTTCTGAATTATAATTAGAAAACATTTACTACATACAACCAATAGATTGTTTGTTACCTGATATTGTATTTTTTATAGTTTCCAATAAATATTACAGACTGGAAGATATATTTTAGAGATATGGTTATATTTGAATAACGTATAGTTGCTATACCTACAGGTTTTTGATAAACGGTAAAATTCATAACACATTTACGATTATATTATATCTAGAAAAGATTCATATTTTCACAATGCTATTTGCTATCGTTGACAATAAAAAATATCGCGGTACAGAACATAAGAGGATTAACTGTCGCTTAAGTTACTCATCACATTTATCTGATGTGAAGCCGATTAATAGTTTAGATAAAAGATTGAATTATAAAATGATACTCTTAACTATTGCCAAAATATTGATAACATTTAAATATAAAATAAGTATTTGTAAATGTAATCTATTAAGTAATTGACCGGATTTTTTATTATATATTAGAAACTTGGAATTACAATTATTATTCTAGTTTAAATTTTATTTTGTTAAATGATAGAATATTGTTAAAAGTCATATTATGTAAGTAATAAATTTGACCTGACTTAGAAATATTAAGTTTGTAACGTACCATGACAGATGGCTTCACTAACATTTTATGTTTGTAAAATTCTCTTCAAATACTTTTGTCACACTATTGATTGATTGATTGATGGCAAACTCTATGTTGAATTCTTAGGAAAAATTTCAATAATTATTAATTTACTTTAATTTAGATTGTTCAATGACGTGGAATTCCTTTCATGCTTCATACAAGCACCTCCCCATACCATAAATGAACCTCCACAATATGCCTCTTTTGCAATAAGAGTACCTCTCTCCTAGGCGTCTTTGTACTTGAACTTGAACTCTTCTAACATTTGGTTTCATCGGAAATCTAGATTCTTCTGTGAATAGGTCTTGACTCCAAGCTTCGTCATTCCAATTTTCGTGATTACGGAAAAATAAGTCGTGCTCAAGCTGCTCGATTGCAAGTGGCAAGGAGGGAACCTATGGCAGGAAAGTTTGAATTTATTCCAACCGATCTGTCTTCTTATACTTTTTGTGGTTACTGTAACCCTTCGTACTTCTAATAACTTCGTTGTTAACTCAGAAAAAGTAAAGGTCCGGCTTCTAAGTAAGATGAACTCGTTATATCTGGCCCCAGTTTTTCGTTTATACACGTATAACACATTATACCACAGAATTAAGCAATCCAAAATTAAAGACAACCAAAATTTTAAGTCTAATTGAAATGAATTTATCTAAACTTGTCTATGCGTGTATAATAATTGATGTTTAGAAAGATATTTTATAGATGAATATTAATAAGTTAGCTTTCCTTTTCTTTATAAATATAAAGAAATGTTAAATAACGTAAATATTGTATTTAACACGAGGCTCTTTTTTACAGAGCAAAAACTGCCACTTAAATATTCTTTTCTTTCTAAAGTCACAGAAAATGAATGAAAAACTAGAACGTTATGTCCGGAATGTAGCAAGGGCACGGCTGATGGAGACGCGCTCCCTCGAGACCGCGTTTTATATCTAAAGTAGAGTTTAAACATGAGCTGATATATAACAACATAATAATATATTTTTCGATTTTATTAAACGTATATATAAAAAAAATACTATATCAGATAAAAAAGTAACTATACTTGTGTCAAATCTTGCATATCTATTCTCTTGATAGCCGTCTTAAAAAAAAGAAAGAGGTTCTCAAGTCGACTGTATTTTTTTTTTGGTTTTTATGTTTGTTATCTCAAAACTTTCGACTGATTGAACCGATTTTGATGATTTCTTTATTTGAAAGCTGGTTTTTTTGTTGTGGTTCTGTTTAAACTTTGTCAAAATTATTAGTTTCGCAGACAAGCGAAATCTTATACAAATCACAGCAGATGTCTCGCAATTGAGGCAATCGCTTGTGTATGCCTTGTTTGTACTATTTAAGGAACCACTAATAAGGAAGAAATAAAGTCTTGTCAAAGTGAAACCTTTTTTATTTATAATATCCTTTCTGTAAAGTTTTTTGTTATTTTCTTGTATATAAAATAGGATATAATACACGCTACTTATAAATGTTTTTATACACAAAAACAAATTAAATTAAGTGTTTACGACATCAAGTGTCTCGAGAGAACTAAGTGGGTCGTATAAACGTCGTCCCATCCACTTGTTTATTATTTTATTGTTTTTATCAAAGAAAAATATGAACGTTTACTTTTCTGATTATGTTGTCTTTTCAATTTTTAAATATGTGGCAGCGTTCATAAGTTCAATAGCAGCGACTTTTTTTGTATATATTATATTATCGATCCGTCGATTTCGTTTTTTTTTATTTCGCGCTTTGCATAGATCCTCAGTTTGATTTACTTGTATTTTTAGTTATATTATTTTTGGATATTCATATTTAGCAAATTATTTCGTACAGAATTGGTCACTGTCATGCAGAAATCGATAAAGTTAGACTCTTTGAGTTCCTACCTATGTAAAGAATTATTTTTGGCTAACGCAGCTATACAAACAGAGCAGACATGTCAGCGAAATTAAATGACAGAATGTAATAAACTCCTTGTAAATTAACCGTTTGCCGTCGCTTTTATTTGTCTCTTTATTACGGTATTTTGTATATGATGAAAATGTTATTCTGTCTGCATATTTGCCCATTACGTATAAAGTACTAAAGCAATAAAATTCTGGTTCTGACTATAAGATTTAACGTTGTGAAATTATTAATAAATCCCAAATGAAGATCCGCAGTAATTAAAATTGTGATGATTACGCTTAATAGTGCCCCAATTCGTTAATAACCGCATCACGTCCTATCATTGTAACGTTGTTGAAGATTAAAAGGAGAGGATGACCCATTGTCAAACAGCGACTAACTCTTTACAAGAGTTTTATAATACTTATGTATAAGATAGATTAAACTTACAAGATATTAAATGTTTAAGTATTTTTCATGAGAGTACCCGTTTCATCTCCTTTCCTTCTTCCTCGCAAACTATACAAATTCATACCTTATTAGCTTTATAATCAAATTCCGTGGTATTTACCTGTTTGGTTTTAAAAAAAGACTGTTTTATAAAATTTATGAAGCTGGTTCTAATATCGAACTGTAATATGCTGTTAGTGAGTTAGTGATCCCATGTGTGTATATTATTTAATTCCTTTCTTACCTACCTTACCTCCAGTGCTATGTTATAGAAAAATACATTTAGTGCTATGTTATAGAAAAATATTGCGAGGAAATTTAGTATATCTTAATAAGGTATTCAAGATTCAATAAAAATTTCAATATGCGGGAAAGAGGACTTGGAAAGTGATTTATCTCTATATAAAACACTTAAAATAGTACTCTTATCCTGATTTCAAATGTATATTTTGGTAAACTAAACTTGTGTTTATGTAAAACCAATTGTCGAAACAAAAAAAAACCGATTAATTTCTCTTTTTTAGTATAGTTTTAATAATTTCCGCTTCGTTCGTTCATATATACCAGTAAAAAAAATATATAACTTCAGTGACTGTCGATAATTGTTTATAATCGATTTTGTAATTCTACAATTATTTATGCTCAGTTAAAAATATAGTCAATTACTAAAATATTTACTTTGTCAGATATTTATTGTTCATAATATTTGATGCTATAGGTAATATAGAGGTCTACGAGTTCCAAAATTGGAGTGCCTGGGCTTTTTTTTTATAACTTTTAATTCCGTAAGCACTTTTGTAATCGCCCTGCGATTACTATGACCCGCAATTTAAATTTGGGGGACTAAGGGTTAAGAGCTACGTGCCTCATTAGGATGTCTATAAAAGACCGGAACTCGTTTTTTAGACCATGTATTACTGGGAACGGATACACGCTACATTGACTAACGTGTTCCGGCGGAAGAATGCGAGGTTCATGCTGTATTGAATTGACTGTCGTAGACGATTAGTGAATTATGAGTGGTTAATGAGTGTAGGTACATTTAATGTTATATAATAATCTGTTATCAGTAGCGCAATTAAACATCAGCTTGATATTGTAAAGACTAAGTTATATCTCATGATTCTATCAACAAAAAAGGGCTATTTAACAATGAAAACTCTGTTGGGACAAAAAACTAATTTCATGACGGTAAATTATCTGAAATATATTTTATTTAATAATTAACCAAAAACGAAAAATTTCATGATAATGTCTTAATCAGAAATTAAACAAAACCTTAATCATACTTTGAATATAAAATATTTTAATTTCTTTTAACCTCATAATGGTATAACCACAAAACTCGTTGCGGCAGCAAACGTGACACTCACTGTCCACAGCAGGTTTGCTGCGGTTCTGAGTAACAAGTGATATAAACACCTTTGAACTTACCTAAAGATATAATAGGGACACATCTATTATATTCTTGTTTGTAAGGTAAAAAGAAATAACATGTATTCAAGAACTCGCAACATTGACAACATCACAAAATTATTTCATATTTTCAGTAGCACCCTTTACATCATCGATATCACGGACGCAAATAGAATAACCAGAAACAAAAAAAATATATATAAAATAAAATAAAACTCTATACTTTTGCCAATAAACAGAATTATATGTAAAAAAAAATATTATTTGGATAACAAGAAATTACATATATGTCCTGCGTATCTCAATATCAAATAAAAAATTTGAGGCTAAAATAACCGATATATGTTACAAACTGACTCACTATACGTGTCGAGTATTGTACGCAAAATGAAACTGGTAACAAGATTAAAAATTTTAAATCTTCCCCGAAGTTATAAATGTAAAAGATTTTTCACGAACCAATTTTTTATTATTTGAATTTTCATCTTTATGCTGCTCCGATATAATATAGTATTAACGCTATCAGTCATGGCTTTAAAAATAATATTTTCGTGCCTTACCGCTTTTTAGTGTAGTTATTTTTTTTTTTTAAATAAACAACAAAATTGGACGGTTTCATTGACGAGGCTGCAATTTATCGAAAGTATAGAATACTTAAAGATTCTTATTTAAATGTTTGTGTTGTACGGAATTCGATTCAATAAGGAATCTAACAAAAATGTTCCTTTCGAATATTGTAATTTGGAAATGTTTAGACTATTCAATCAAATCTCTGCTGTTTTGGTGTCAACATCAATATCTTAATCCATTGTATCCTACAAATATCATAAATGCGAAAGTTTGTTATGATGTATGTATGTTTAAATAAATAATAGTTTTAATATATAATACTAAACTAAAATAAAAAATAAGCAATTTTGCATACAAATCAGAATAACATGTAGGTTACTTGATTCCATACTATAAAAAAAAAAAAACGTATCACAGACATGCCTTCTTCGGTCGCTCTACATTCATATTCCATACTTTTAGTCTTGGAACGTTTAGACTTTAGACGTTTAAAATTCTGAAAATAGTATTCTATTAGTGTTTAATTAAATTCTTTTTTCTTTTCTTATTTTATACCTTTGTATATAACAATATTGATATTCTGGCTATGGCCATATAACAAAAAAAAAACACTACAAATAATCGACATCATATAAAACTATCGTACTGGATCGTAAGATACACTGTATTCGGGAAATGTAATTTCAGTAACATAGTTTTAAAAGGACGCGCCCTCCGAGTGTGACATACCAATGACATATCCTCGTGAAATACAATTTAGATTTTAGATTCAATTTATACGTTAGATTTATAATCTATAAAATTTTAAATAAGAAAATAATCTGTATAAAATATTTAATTGTTGACATCACTTATTGAAAAATAATAAATATTTAAATAAATAAAATAGTGTTGCGGGCGTTACTAAAACTAATTGTCGTGAAGCTGCTGCGACCTCTTAAAACTTGCGCCACTTCGTCTCTAGCTAGAATTCCGCAATGTATTCTTTATGGGTTCCAAAAATGTCACCGTCGTCCAATCCGTTGGAAACAATAAAAGAAATTGGTGGAATAATCTTGATAATTGAGCAATGGTAGAGACGTAAGTAGATGTACAATAAAAAAATATTAATATTTTTTTGGTTGGTTATTAAAAGGTATCCCAAATAAGATAGTATTATATAATAAACATATATTATGTTCCAATTTCTATTTTTTAAAGTCATCTTAATCACACTCATTGGTAGCTGGTAGGAATCTCTAATATTTTATTATTCCATTGTAATTTGTTCTTTTTTAACTTAATTTCTATTACATAAATAAAGAAATGCTCGTGGTGAGTCAGGACGTTATGACCGCAGTCTTAGAAGGTATTCTGAATGACATTCTCATAGATAAGGGGCATTCATTTTTATACTGACTTCCTTCGAGATTTTGTTTTATCTTTTAAATGGACCAAAGCTACTTTATTGTGCTGAAAGGCATTGTCAATCACGTGATCATAGAAATATATATGTGAAACTTTATCGCGGAAATATTTTTTAAAGTACGATACCTTTTCATTTATCCGACGTTTCGATCGAATTGCACAGATCGTGATCACGGGTCGACTGTGGCAACTTAGCGGCGTCTTGTTGATCACGTGATCGACAATAATGTGAAAAACCGTAGCAAACACATTTCACGTAAATCTTGTAGGTCTTGTAAATCTTGCAGGTGATTTAATATATCTAGTTCTAGTAGCCAGAAGAGGCTACAATTATTCGAATTGTTGGTGTAGCTGTATTCAAATATATTTTATTTTCCGAAATATTTATATAATAAAAAACCAGCAACCCAGGATAGCAGCCCCTTTTCATACTAACAACGTTTATTATTATCATGTTATGATCTATCTACTGTACTAAACAAACAAGTTTCAATTATTGTTCTTTAATAATAATAAATCTCTGAAGTCTCAGAACTAAATAATAAGAACAGCGTTTTATTGAATAGGTTTTCAGACAAGTTTCAGACAAGACAGTTTTCTGTGTCTAGACACGCGCGGAAAACAGACGCTGAAACCAGACATTGTAGCTGAGAATAAAAGAGATTACATGAAAACTACAAAATTATACTTCTTTCAGTATTTGCATTTAAAACGGTCGTTAGCTTGTAGCAAATGAGATTTACTTCTTCGAGTTAAAATTTATTTAAATATTGTTAAAGTGTCATAATTTATATACAATTATTTTATATAATATTATTGATTTCAGATATTAAATTTAATAGGTTATTTGTTACTTATTTATAGTGCAAAATTTTTTTTTCGAACTAAAAGAAATATCTGTGATATAATAGTGTGTAATTTTAAAATAATAAACAAAATATCTTATGCATAAATATAAATATTTGTATAGGAGATATTCATTGCGTCTGTACAAAGACCTGACGTCAGGGTCGGTCGTCGTTAAAAATCAAATTACAATTTGTTTTCAGCAATGTGGAAATTGCTCTTGGCGCAGATTTTTTTGTACCTTTTTAGATTAATAAATTTGAAATTGAAGTCGATGTTTATTAATTTAATTTTTTATTAAACAAAGTTAAAAATGTTGTTTTATTATTTATAAGTTTCTAAGTGTTGTCATATCTTTTATGTAGAAGTGTAGTTAAGTTTTATATTTTTCATTTGCTTTTGAGCAATCCTCTCTTTTAATTTGGGGCCATTTAACTCAGTGGGCCAGAAGAGTGAATTATATTTATATATTTATTTATTTTCTACATTAATATTAAGAGGCGTAAAATATATAAAATAAATAAAAAAAAATCAAAATATCTTTATTGAAATAGGTACTTTTGAATTGTCAATTTTGAAAGTATAAAAAATCATGTGTAATAAGTTCGTGAGTAAGCTACCACCAGCTCTGAATGCTACACTGCTAAGAAGAAGTGACCAGAAATTCAACAATTATGATCATTAATAAATAAAATCATACTTATAAAACTGGCCAAAGAATAAATATTGTTCTGTTGAATAAATCTAATAAGTGACTGCTTAAAGAAAACTGCTGCAATATTAGGAGTATCAGAAATTACTGTTCGAAGAATTATTCAAGAAATTCGAACTGGCGAAGAATTCAAACTTTCTAGAAAAAGGAATCAAAGAAGAATATACTTAAAAGATTCGTTAAAAATTGTACATGATAATAAATATATAATATATAACAAACAATAATTAGTAACAGATATTTTTTATAGTTACACATCGCAAAACAGAATTTCAAGTTTTACAAAAAACCTTCGGAATAAATAATTATACAAAAATAGTTTTTCTTTGAAAATATCTAAAATCAACTTAATACAAATGAATAGAACTGCAAAAATACGACGTTTTAGGCCACGAAATATGTGAACATTAAACATGAGGACGATACAAAATAAGACATTGTTCTGTTTGACTATTAATTATATTGACTTATTTACCGTAAGAAAGTAAAAAAATAGAACTAAAAATAACATTTGTATTAATAAAATTTGCGTTAACAAGTTAACTTCACGATTCAGTACAAATCAGTGTCGCAATTCATTATTTAATGTTGTTAAATTTAATAGCTCTTTTTTTTATAAAAATGAAGGAGCTAAATATTCATGAAATATTATTTAATATATAATTAATTCAAGTTTTTAAAATGACACTTCCTGAGGTTTATAAATAATAACCAATAAATCATAACACAGTATCGCAATGAGCTACTTTCTTTAGCAATAGACCTATAGTGTACACTAGTGATTTACTATTGGATCTAAAAACTTTATTATAAATACGAATGTAGCCGATGGAATGCGCTGTGACAATAGTAGTGTATTTTTTATGACATATTAGGGGGTATACTTGGTTTATTAAAGTACATAATTACAAAACGCATAGTTTATTCGTAAGATACATATTTAGAATTATAATTTAATACTTGTGTGAATTACTAAATATTTTTCCGAATAAAATTCCGAAAATAAAATTCCGAATTAACGAACTCTAAATTAATGATTAGTTATCTATTTTGTTATTGATTACAGACTCACATCATAGCACGTCCTATTGTTGAAGAAAAATACGAAACATTTTCTTTTTGAGATTTTGTTTTTCGCTTATTCCTATTACGGAAATCAAAATGTTTTACAAGAATTTGGCTTATATTTTCTAGGAAATGATATTTTGAGAGTCGGTATTTCAAGACTTCACTCAATCCAAGGACTCACCAAATAAGCATTCAAGCAAATCGCTTCACAAATTCTTTCTATTCGATGGTTTTTTACTGTTTATGGTCATATGAGTGTATCAAATTTTATTAAAGCTATGTGAAGGTTCGCATAAAGAACAGTATTTTATTATAATATTATTGTTAAGTGCATTAGTTATCAAATAGTAAATTATTGATTGTTAGTTTTTTTGCATTGTTTATTTTATTATCTTTAGTTTAAAGTATTCAAAGTTTATATTCACGTATATGAGTAAAACTCGTTCAGATGGCCTTTTAATAAAAATAGAATTTCTAGTTCACTGACGTCGCTCAAGCGCTTTAACTTTGTATATATCCTGCAATTTACTTTACGCTCCATTTGTTGAATGTTTTTAGGTTCGATGGTTCGTGACAAATGGTCACAATATTTTTATTTGAACACATACAACATATTGCTAAACATATTGGCAAAAAATATGATTACATTATTAAGGCTTTCCTTTGTATGTTAATGTTTTTAGGTTTTAAATATATGTTACAATTTATATAATTTTATCAAATCTGTATAAATACAATTATTATAATAACACACTACCGCAAATCTATCCTATCATTAAGTTCATAGTACTATCGGCAACGAGCTTGCGGGTTTGCGGTCAAACATATTAAGTTTCCAAATGTAGACTATTTGTGCAGTCGTGTAAAATAAATTAATATTTTTGAACACAGTTACGGTATGTCAATAATTTCGCCATTGTAACTCGTAACCTTGGATTATATTTTGATCATGGCCTTCGATATGCAATGAACCAAATTATAAGTAATTTACTGAACTTTTCTTTTGTAAACACTTTGGTGAACAGCACTTGTAGTTGGCAAGGGAACCGAAAAAGAGTTACAAAGCTGAGTTCACTCCTTTTTACTACATGCCTTTTGTTCAACTATTTTCAAATTTATCAGTTTTTTTTTGTATTCTTATTCATATGTGAAGGTATGTTAAGTAAATAAAGTTCTTTGATTATTATTATTGCTATTATTATATTACAAATGATCATCATGATTAAAGTAAGTAATATTTGATTGAATATTGGGCAATATAGTTATAAAAAGGGTACGCATTCCTTCGATCAGCAGAGGATCAATACTACAGAAATGCCCCAAAAAGCTTGTATATCCTCCAAAATATCGCAACACTTACTCGTACATATTCCGAAGAATTTAGTTCCTTTTCGGGCAGTTGTGGTAGTGACCGCATAAAATAGACCAAAAAAATATTGGAGAAGGATCAAGGAACACGTTACATCTGTAAAAAACAAAATATTAACAATAACTAAGAGCTTATTAGAATTAGATCACAGCTACTATATTGAGTTGCTTCAATCCCAAATCCTCTTCAGAGAATGTCATTATCATCCTAGTGTAGTTGAAATTGAGAAGCATACACATTAAATCGGGAAGATGAATAGCGGCTGTCATCAGCATGGAGTCCAGGTGTTAACAAGTGTTAAACTCGCCGCTACTTGAATCGCCAGTTTTTAGACGCTATTAGTGTCGTGTATCATAATACCCTTAATAGAATAATATTAATTTTAAAAATAAAAATAAAACTCGCGCCTCACGAAAATAACGCATCAATCATCCTGTGACCACTGGACGGTGAAATTTGGCCGAAATGTAGGAAAATAAAAAAATAACCCTTAAAAATCGCAAAATTGTAACAATATTTTCATTTAAAAAGAAATATACGTAGCTATAGTTTTAAAACCATTATTTAAAGGCATTCAACATGGGACTTAGGACTTAAGAATTAAAAAAGTCTTGTCTTCTAGTAGTAATATGTAAGTTTCTCTAAAATTAAGTTTTAATGATCAAATGCAACTGTTGACATCACAGCGTGATTTAAAATTATGATTTATGATATTTTGTAATACGTATTTTAAAATAAAACACATCTTAACTATTATACATGAAGTAACGCTTGTGTGCTCTTTACGCTGTAAACCGACGATAGACCACAAAACAAAAATTTAATTATTTAACTTCTGCATTCATTTAAAAAAAGTGCTGTATTACGTTTAATAATAATGCTATTAAGTTACTGTTTATTTGAATTGTTGAAACTATAGTTAACTATATAACTTTAGTCTGAAATAAATAGTAATGGTCGAAAACTTATACGAAAACTTATCAATTTCGGAAATTTCAAATATTTAAGTTGACCTATAATTTATATAATTAAAATATTGAGTTCAGTTTATGCTAAGCGGTGACTGTTAGGTATCGGTATACGTAGAGTGCACTGCCGCTGTTCATCCAGAAAAAAGTTAAGAATGCGACCACCCCTGGGAGCTGTATCTGTTGCAAAAGGCGATCAGGGATTGGTGAAATCATATTTCCGTGTCAAAACAGCTGCATGAATGGGCTGATTCGACAAGTGAAGTACCACAGTCGCACAGAAGACTGGCGTGAAACAGTGGCCAGGTGCCACCGTGTTTGACATTTGTAAGTATCGAGAACTGACGATCAAACTCCTCAACCCCTCTTTGAATACGATATCGGATACGAACTAGATATGGAATATAGTGCAGGCACTATGTTTGTGCACTATAGTTTGCAGTTGTTCATCTGCAAACCAGAG
Organism: Mechanitis mazaeus; assembly: GCA_959347395.1. NCBI lineage: Eukaryota > Metazoa > Arthropoda > Insecta > Lepidoptera > Nymphalidae > Mechanitis > Mechanitis mazaeus. The sequence continues at coordinate 13,304,811 of OY365754.1, forward strand.
CGTGGAACAATACAAATAAGCAGATAAGAATAGAATGCGATCCATTTTTGTATCCTACCTATGGCAAATGGTTTGATTTTCTTTGGAAAATTCTTCTAACTTTGCTACTAATTTAACCGGAGTGGTATATAGGAAATATGTTATACATATGAAATAGAAATTGATGATAACCTCAACCACGATAAATATGTATATTTTGATTGATTGATTCTTGATGGTTTCCAGGAGAATATACATTATCCTGGAAACCATCAAGAATATTCATATGTGTCGTCGTCGTGCTTTGATGTTAGTACCAAAAAACTTGATCCATATTTCGGATGTTTCGTTGTTGTACAATAACGAAAAAAATAAACAAGAGAATTAAAGGAAAAATTTGTGAAAAAAGTCACTAACAGTAACAATAAAGAACTAATCATGTAATAAACTTTGACTTCAAATCTATAATAGAATAAATTATTTGGTTATTAGTCGCGGAGAAACATTAACATCAACTTTTATGAAACCTATTGCACCGATTAATAATAAACATTTATTCTTAAGTATTTTCGATAGATGTAATTTTTCTTTAATCAATAATATTATTTATATGTAATAATGATCTTTGCTTGATCGAAAGAATTAGGTTTATTTCTAAAAATACTATATTACGTTTTTGCAAATACTAAATTTTATGTTTTTGATGATATCACATATAATAATTGTATATTCTTTGAAATAAAATTATTCTTGTTTTTTTTGTATGCTTCTTTTTCCAAAAAAGGTAAATTAAATGTAAATTCAACATACTTATTTAAAACTTAAACTTTCCGCTGTAATTGGCGGTCGCAGTAAATTTTCTAGATAAAAGACAGGTCCACGTCATGACTTGCTTCTTTAAAGTTATTTTACTGCACTGCTTGAATGAAATTATAAAAATGTGAAGTCATCGATAATTTCTTTCATGGGTAATTTTAATTATAAATACAATAATTCAAAACACTCATTGTACCAAAAGTAATTTTAGTTTATAATTATAATTTATAACTATACTACCGAAATCTTTTTTTTATGTTGAAATGTGTTTTTTTATTATATACACATTCTTGATTCATTCAAAATATAAAACGAGAACTTTATTGTTAAATTATATGTAAAAAATATCTTTACAACGAACGTATATTTCATTTTCCTTGAGACGTCACAGGCACAAAGGGATCTTTGTTGCATCCTTTCTCATTGCCCTACTTATAATAAAATAGTTTCATTTGTTTATTTTTAAAACTGTTTTATTTTCAAAAGTCACAAATTTGTAACATTTAGGAAGGAGCTCAAAAAAAAATAAAGTGAAATATTGTGCTAACTAACTTTTGCCAGCTATTACGCAAGCTGCGGTGTATCTTTAGAAACAAAAAGTAAAGAAAGTAGTATTTATATTTTATGCAATATTATTTATTACCACATTTTATTTTCCTCAGCCTATTTTATGATATGCTATTTAGGTCCTAAATATATAAATCCTCTTGAGATAAAGATAATTAGAATTCATATTAATAATTTTTCTTCATAAACCTGACATGATAATTTTTATTTTCACTTTATTTTATCTATACCAGAAACCTAAGAATTTTGTAATCACAAGAAATTGTGATTTTATTATTATGCGATGAAATGCATCGTTGGAATTACAAGTTGGATGTGGCACGGATATGACGAGGATACGGCGCGGGATATTGCGTGGAAATTAGATTTCAGATGCATTTCAGACTACTGTTATATCTTTTGTATTATTTATATGTTAGACATCTGAGGTAAGAAATATGAAGTATAATTTCTGTAAAGTAAAAGGATAAAAAATAGTATATTCTTAGATTGTAACGAGTACATATTTGAAATAAAACTATTTTCTTACGGATTAAAACTTGCGTATAATTTGTTCAGTTAATTAGTCATCTAATTAGTCATCAGATGACTAATTAACTGACTTACTGACAGACACTTACATTTCGTCTACCCGTGAACACGATTGCTGCAAAGCATTCGAAACGTCGGATTAAAATTAAAATGTAATCAAATTATACGCGAGTTTTAATCCGTAAAAAATAGTTTTATTTCAGGATAAAAAAATATTTAAACTATAATATCATTATTTAAAAATAAACTGGCTTTTTTTCAAAGTTTTGTAAACGTAAGGCGTAGTTTCTCAATTACTTTTCTTATTCCATTGAAAAAAGTTTTTTTTTATTTACATCATAATTTATTGTATGATTGTATAATCATAGTATATATGATTAACTCTTTGTTTTTTTTAATAAAGTCTTTTGATTTTTAAAGGTTTATGTAACATTGACACAATACCGGAAACATTTATAAAGATTAATAATTATTTTTTTCAGATATATTATAATTATATTATATTATATTATTCATAATTTTTTATTATTTTTCCGGTAAGTATTCAATACAAATACTTAGTTGACAACACAGAGCTTGTAAACTTCGTTTATCCAGAAGGCTTTGTTCACTGAATTATTCGGCTCTATTTATTTCAGTTTACTCTTCACAAGACTAGAACGACAAAGAACGTTTAAGTCAATTGCAATTTATGGTGAGACATAAACGTACGAGGACACAAACATTACCTCCGTACACCAAACCTACACGAGTACAAATCGTGCTCTGTTAGTAACACGCTACTTAATACCATTTGTTTGTTCGTTCGTTCGTTCGTTCGTTTGTTCTTTTATTTATTTATTAGGAAGACAAACAGTTATATAAAACATATATTGGAATAATAAAAATATGCATAAACCAATTAAGTCTTCACATATTAATAAAAACACAGAACTATCGCAAGACAACAAAAGATATGAAAAGGTAGTTAAAATTTATAACAAAACAAAATTGATACATGTTCTTCGATTCGCTATTTACAAGAAACATTTATTATATACCACTAAATATTAATATAATCACGAATAAAGCTTACGTTCCCATAATAGAATTTTACCTACATCTCTGCTTTTAGTATTCTCCTTATATCAGGATGCCGTTTAATAAAGATATCAAATTGTATCCGTTGTTGTTAAAAATATTGATTAAAATTACATACATTTTAGTGAACGACAGTTATGGCCTTTATGGCCTGATAGTAATATTTTTAAGTCCATAAAACTTTTTCTCTTATATTTTCATTTATAATTTAAGTCTCAAATATATTTCTAAATCAGTATTAATATTTCAGAATATTCGATAAAAGAAAGTAAAACTATATTTAATTTTCTAAAATACGTCAACAATATTTAAAATCCTAAAAATTCCTACATTGTTAAAGTAAACAAGTCGCTTGATTCAAAAACAACTTTTAAAACGTACGAGAAAGATTGCATTATTCTTCCACTAGACATTTTATCCGTAGCAATTGAAATGCAATTCTGCTCTGACTATTCGAATGAAAAAGACTTATTCTGAAGGGGATTTTTCTTTTAGATAAAGAAAATAACGGATATGTCAAGTTTATACTCTGCATATTAAAGATGCGATATTTTATGATACTTAGTACACTATTGCAAATATCGGTAATATATTTTAACTACATAAAATATCAATAACTTTGTTTTTAAAAAAGACATCATATAAACGATATTTATTTTGAAATTTCTGCAGGAAAAATACGAGACGGCGTGAAAACGGCTACCGTATGATTGAATGTTTACGAATATACAAATAATATAAATAAATAAATTACGTTTCATTTTTAAAATCTTTTGTTTAAAAATAAAAAAAATATATATGGCATCTAAAATAACTTTTTAATTACAAAAAAAAATCTAAAGCATAGTCTTAGACGTAATTATACTATTGTAAGATTAAGTTTTAAATACTTAGTTGTCTATTACAATAATACAAAATTATTGTGCACGACAAAATTACAATACCTATAAACAAACATTTATAATATATATTAAATCAAAAGCGGGTAGTCGATTAAAAATATTGGTGACATCAGGCGTCTCTGACGTCTCTATGTTCACGTTTCTTATTGATCCATAATAACAAGAAGATATGAGTTTAAACACTTTTTATTGTTTGGCAAATCTATACTGTTCGACGAAAGAGCTAACACGGCCAGCGAGTATAGCTTCGCCTCCAGATATCACTTGACAATGTTTCGTTTTAATATACAATGTCGCCTATTTATACTCGCTGGATAACCCACAATAGGAATAACGTGAAGTTATCTACGCAACAAATGCTGTACTGAATATTGAATTAATTTCTTGGAATACAACTATAATTATCCCATAATGCATTGATAATAATTTAAACATTTTAACCTATAATTAAATTGGTAAACATACTAATAATCTTAAAACAAAAATAAAATGACATCATTACAAAATATAATCACAATATAAAAATTCAATGCAAATACTTATTTTAAAATAATTAAAAACAATTAGAACAATAATTATAGAAACAGTTCAACTAATAATTAATTATTGTCTGATGTATATAATTATTCATAATTCCAAAAAATTAAACCATAAGAACAGTTTACGTAGTAATCGTCGCATTTAAGTTTTGTAAAAACCAAAAAAACACGTTCCTACAAAATTATAGGTACGGATTTAAAGAAACACGTATTAATCTGTATTCAAAGTGTTATTCCAATAGCTGCATCGGTGCCACTGCAGAGATCTTGCAGATAATTTTGAGTAATTGTTGCTACGCTACGATAATTTTTGTTAACTCAATGTAAAGGAATAAATGACTAAACCTTTTACTACTGATTCGCGCAGTGGCCGTTAGTTCACCTTTTAGGAATGGGTCGTGGGTTCGATCCCGGCACTACAAAAATACTTGAGTTAAAAAGACTTAAGAAGGAAGCAATCTTTGAAAGTTTATATTTATTTTTTTTTTTCATAAAATACAAAAATGATACACAAAAGGTGGCTTGATGCTACAAAAACATTCTCAGGATGTTGGTGAGTGTGAACAAAAAAAAAACCATTTAAAAAACATCTGACACGCGGCAATCGAGCTTGCCGCTATGAGAAACTCCTAATCGGGAAATTATAACTCGCAAATTAATTAACAAACAAAAGAAAAAAAGTAATTAAAATAATTTAATTAATTAATTTTTAAATTTAAAAAAATTTAAAAATTCGAAAATTTTTTTCCATTTTTCGGTAACTTCAATCAACATAATTTTGAAAAGTGAATCTTACATTTAGATGCTGATTCCAAATATATCTTTAGTTTTTCAAAATTCGAAAAATAAAATTCGACAGACACACAGACACACATACAGACAGACAGATCGGAAGGAAAAACTGAGTTTTTCGAATATGAAATAAAAATATTTATTTTAGTGTTCTAAACTGAAATAATAGATATTAAGTTATAAAAAGTCATAACTGAACTATCAATTCCATATTAGTTTATTAACTCATAATTATTAAATTAAATAAAAACTAACAAATTATTTATTAAATCAGTAATAAAAAAAATCATAAGTGATACAAAATAATTAATATCAAATTAATCGACAACTATAAAATAAAATATAGATTACATTTTACTTCACTATTTTTCATTTTTACTTATCGTGGCGGTAAAGTATTTAAAAGGCTTTTGAAGAAAGTCGCCACCGTGACCTCGCCCTCGTCTACTACACATCAAAGTAAATCACCAATTTTCACTATTTTGTTTCAGAGAAACTATTGTAATTTTTTTACAAAATGAACTTTTAACTCATCCTACATAGAAATGATAAAAATCGTAAGTCAAATTGTTTTACTATTAAAAACAAAATACCTACCAATTTGCAAACTATTCGCGTTGTTAATTATAAAAACTTGACATCATTTATTAAACAAAATTTAATGAAATAAATAAACATACAATAATTTACTGCATGATATGTTCTGTTTCTTGAATGTAATTGATAGTTACTATTAAAAACAAATTTAAAATGAAATTTTGTAAGTAAGAAGGTAAATATAGAAAAAATCTGTTGTGTACATAATTTCAATGTCAAGGACTTTTTTTTTTCATTTATTTTTTTATTATGTAAACAAATACACATAATATCTTTCTTCGACGGCTGTTAGTTTTCGTGAATGCTTCTTAGAGAACATGTGTGCTATGTTAATTATTTTATTTCGAATTAAAGCCAAAGTTTATAAAAGCAAATATTTTTGTTTTTATACATTAGTTTACTTGTATTTTATGTCATTGTATGTACAAAACACGAAATAAAGACATTCTATGATTCCCTTTGATGCTTCCGAGTGTCGAGGTTACGAATTAGCCTTTTTGGAAAGGCCATGGGCAGTGATGGCACCAGTTGGATGGAGCCCTTACGGATTCTGTGGTTGTAGGAGTGTTTAAATGATATATTTATGTTGAAATGGATCTGCTTATTTGACCAGTTCATTCACCTGATTTTTTTATGATGTTTATTATATTTAAAATGTTGTGTTTTAAGGTTAATTAATACATTAGGCTTATTAAAATTGTAATAATACACTGTATAGAGTCATATTTTATTTTTAAAATTTTATAACATATTAATTGATTGCAATTAAATTATTGAAGTGAACAGTTATACTTATAAATATTTGTTATATAATCTTGTTTAATTATGAAAATATGTACTACCTTCTATATTGTTAATAGAGTAAACTTGATGATTTGAGGCTTTGCCTCGCTTGAAAGGTTAGTGACCCACACAGCCATATTACATCTGTATGTTGTTTTTGTTTTAAAAACTATTTTGACCTTTTATTGATTTGATAGTTTTACTGTTATTATTTAAGTTTAGGAAATGATCTTTTAATATTGAATTTGCCCTGGAAATTATTGCTTGTAATACACACTCATCGGGTATAAGCGGCTTTGTTACTAAATACAGCGGTACTATTCCGTTTAATATAATTACTAGAGCAATTTTGTGTGACCTACTCTCATTAAACTGACCGTTTCATTAATTATGTTAATTGTGTCATTTATTATGATTTCCAAACCGATTTGTGAAATGAGGGTATAATGAAAAATCTTATTGATAGCTGCTTATTATTTCATACACAGCGAATACCATTTCGCTGTGTAAGAAATAATCAGGTCTAGAATATGTACGAAGGTGTAGAAGTGTCCGTTTCAAGGGTCTTCAGACCTCGCAAAAGATCAGTCGAAAAGCATACGCCTCTTTCGAGGTAATGTACAAGTTGTCGCAGTAACAAATGGATATACTGCAGGAGCGCAGTTAACAGCGAGTTATTTTGAATAGTTGATATTATTGGTTTGATGGTATTGCTTAATGCTATTTAACTTATGCCGCATAACAAGGAAGATCTTGGCGAGTTTTGAGGATGTCTATATCTAAACGACTCAAGTGACGGTGCAACCATGATAGTGATCTAATCTCTCTACAAGCCGGCCGCCTAAAAGTAATTTCTTTCCGCCAGCACAGTTGCGCAGCACATCGAATTACTTCTGTAATATCTTTATTTTTCCTTTATTATGACAAAATGAACTAAAAACAAACTAAAAGTAATTAAATAACCTAAATTAACTATTAAAAAATACGGAATACACAACTACTCATTTCAATGAAACTATTTTACAGATATAACTCACATTTTGCAGTAACACGCGGTAAGACGAGATGTTGGTGTCTGTCAGTCAGTGAGTTTATTGGTTTTATATAAAATGAATAATAATAAACGATAACTTTAATTTTCATTGATTTCTGGCATTGATATAGGCAATTAAGAACACTAATTGAATTAAATTAACATTACCTAAAGGAAGTGCTCATAAAGCAGTTGTATGTTAGGAAGCTACACGAACCCCAGAGAGACTTATGTGGGTTATCGCTGGACAAATAATGACTGGACGCCTATTTATTATCAACTACCCACCCCTACGCTTTTGGCGCATGGTTCTGTTTATGATAAAAGTTGGTTTATTGTAAAATGTTTATTATTTAACAAACTTTTATATTTTTGTAGAAAGGAGTAGTAAATATATATATATATATATATATATATATATATATATATATATATATATATAGTATTTCAGTTTTCTACCATTTCAATAATAGTTAAATTCTATGTACAACGAACAATATTGTATTTTTTTTTCATGTCTGATACGAGAGAATTTGATAAGAGAGTAATAAATTTACACATATTTAAGTAGTTAGTAGTAAAGTTTACACATATTTCTGAATCAAGAATAATTTAAAATGTAAAATAAATATAACATTTGTATTTTTTTAGCCGGATTTTTATTTTTTGGTTGCACGTATAATTTTTGTTTTAAGAATATTTTGGAAGAATTTTAAAATATTGATAATTTGCATGTTTTGAATGTTTTATTTATTTAATACGTTTACATAACTTTGAAATAAATTGTTTTTGATACAACTCACTGCATACTGCAGACAGAGAATAGTAATTGCAATAAAAGTTCTAAAAGAAGCCCAATTGGTTCAGATTGTTACGTTATTATAGTATAAGTTTAAAAAATTATGCTTTAACAATTGTTTTGAAATTGCTTTAGAATATTCTTTCTAAAAATGATAACCGAAATTACTTATACTAGGTGCATTAAATAGTATTTTACTATCGTAGTACGTTAGTCTGTAAGGTCGTAGATTATGGACGCTTTTAATGTTCAATCAGTCTAAAATGAGATCAGAGATCGCTTATGGGGTTCTGATGAGAAGATGTGTGACGTAATAGCAATGTCATAGATAAGCTTTTAATAGGAATATAACAATATTGACTAGCAGTTTAAGTTCTAACAAATAACAGTATTTTATTACTATAACCAGATGAGAGGTTTCAAAATTTAAGAATTGATATTATGCTTTAAAAAATTATGTTTTTTTTCTTTTAATTTATATTGAGTCTGTTTATTTTAAAACATTAATATTGTTAAACCAGATACAATAATTGCTGATTTTAGCAATTCTCAAATTGATAATATTACAAAACAAATTTTATATTTTGTCAGTTCCAGTAAATATATACTAAATTAAACAATGCCTTATTGCTAATTAAATACAAATAAAGCTTATTTGTATTTAATAAGCATGGGATCTGTATATAACATTTCTGTAATTATACACTATTTTTTTATTTAATATGTATTTGTTTAGTTTAATAACTTAATAAAAAAAAATGTAGAAGTCCAGTTTTCAAAACAGATTTTGTAAAATATTTTGATGTTTTTAGGTATGTCAAGTAATTCTACCCTCTTTTAAGTTGGTGAGTGTATATTTATTTAAGCTTTTTTTAGCTACATTTTCTCTCAGTTAGTAGTGTATTTGTATGTGAGTCATATATTTTCTTTAATCAGAAAGTAATAAGGTTCATATCCATTACGTTTTGATTTTTATTTTTAAATAATTGTACAGTGAAAATCAAACTTATTTGAATAGGAATAGTGTTGAAAAGCTAAATACTGGCCTATTAATATTAAAACAGTTAACATTTGTGTTTCTATTGAGAGAGACCGCGCTGTCTATTATTTCTTGTAGTTGAGCTGAAATAGATTGTATTAAATTATGTTCCATAAGCCTATGTTGGCTTTACTTCCTAGCTGCAGGTTATAACAAATGAGGCTATTCAGTAGTCGGCTTTGTTTGTTTTGACCGGATTATTATATATTATATGATGTGATCAATGTTTGAAGCACATGATTAATGATTATGTGTTCTCGCATATGTAACTATCTGGCTGTACTTATTACTATAAAAATTGACTGACTAGTTTCGAACTTATACATGGCGTAATCGCGGCGTGAACTGCGCGCAGCGGCTCAATGCGCGCGCCGTGACGGTGGTGCGGGTGGGGGGAGGATAATATTATACAATATTTATAATATCATAAATATTTTTTAATTGTATTTTACCTTTGATCTCTATCAGTTTTTATTCACGTAAAAGAAAAAAAATATATAAACTTTTCTAGTTCTACGTCTCGAAAATAACTCGAAGGTCTAATACTATCCATTGGTCGTGTAACGTAAACAATAGCTACGAGTATATTGAAACGAATAAAAAATAACAATTCTGTGAAACCATTACCAACATCCCATCCCAGTTCTTCAATAGTGTGTTCGCTACAGATTTGTATTGTTGCACTCGTCACAAACTCGCAGGCGGTTTCAATTCAATCGTTTGACTAAACATTGTTTTGTTGAAAAGTGTAAAGTACTCTATACCAGAAAGTATAGTATCTATACTTTCGAATACAAAAGAGCGTTATGAAATAACAATGTTGTGTAAAACATTACAAATAATTAAAAACGCAAATAAGTGAAATAGAGTTGATATATTAAATAAGTAAGAAAAATATAAGAGACAATGTAACAATAACTTAAATTTGTATCAACAATACTTTTTGCTAAATTGACGTACAAACATTTGAACTGCAATATTTTGAATAATAATAATAGATTATCAAATCGCTCATCTATGATATGGAAAAAGTTAATAGATTTATCCAAATGTCAAGATTTTCATATAGTTTTACAATAAATATCCTGTTGAGAGAAATTTGTATCAAGTAGCACCGTATAGATCATGTCATTCTGTTTAGGATAAGCAGAACGTTATTGAATATTTATATTTAATACACAAATATTTCACAACAGATTTCACCTAACAAAAAAAAAATTGTTTAAATTTAGAAATAAGTTCCTTAAGATCAAAATAGAACTAACATTATATAATTTAATATTGAAAATTAAAGATTCTTTACACACCTGTTCTGTTTCTCGGTTGTATCATTTAATATTGTAAGGTTTTACCTTTTCATTGTATTGTCTAATGTGCAATAAAGTGATTATCTATCGATATCCCTATTAAATAACAAAATTAATTCTTAAATACCTGAAATTTTTAAACCAAAAACATTAATATAAAAAGTCAGATATTTTAAAAATAAATTAAATTAAAAAGAATCTTTTTACATCAGAGGGTAAATAAATATTTAGGCATAAAACATTAATTTTCTTCATCCTGCTGTCTATTTACGGTGATATAGTCTATTTACTTTATTCAAAGGTCGGGTAACAAATACATTACATTAAAGTACCTCTTGACCCGTAGCAAGATTACAAACCGCGACACTCGGAGAGTTTTATTACTTGCGTCGAAATTTAATTTTTTTTTTTTATTTATTTAGGAACAAACAGTCATAACAAAAAACAAATTAACACTTAAAAATTTATGATTATAAACTTACAGTTCCATAAAAATATCATTTACTTAAGTGTGTGGATATAACAGTAATGAGAAAGAGAAAATACAGATTTTTAAAAAATAATAAAAAGAGATAAACATGAATAAAGTGACAATGAAGGGATGGTTGTGTCGTCCAAAGTGATACATATATTAATAAAAACAACACGACATAGCCATGAGTGAAATAACTCCTACATGATACACGTGTGAAGCCACTACAGAATTTATCAACAATTCAGTTTTTCTCATTGCAGGGGTTTTTAATTAAACATTTCAATCAACATTGATTTACGCATTTATTACTCTCGTTTTTATTTTTCCTTTTTAGGCAGAATTCAATTTCAGGTTGTGTATTGTATTATACATTCTAAAGTACAGTTGTCGTTTACTGGTATACTAGCTCGTAAATTGAAGGAGGAGTAGGTTAACAAAGAATTGAAAATTTGAGTAGTAAAGAGTTTCGCTTCGCTCAGCTCAAAAACAGAAACGATATTAACTTTGTAATGCACCAGAAAATTTAGATATTATTATGGGAGGTTGTATGAGATGTTGCTTTGGTTACTTTGGTTTCTGTTCAATTACAAATTAACAATTGAATAATTTTTTTTAGTAAAACGTTAAAAACATATATTTTAAAAATTATATGTTCATGTTAACTGCTCATTATATGAGCCCTTTGCACAGTGACCTCTCAATATTTCTCAATTAGAACATAATTCTGGAAATTCAATGAATGGACTCGATAAAAATATGAAGGACACTTTACGAAACTCCAATTTAAGAAAATATTTGTTTAGAAATAGTCACGGTTCAAGAAATAAATATCCTTTGAAGTATTATATTACTTTTAGACACACTACATTAAATATACATTTAGAGTTTAACCTTTTAAATATGACTGTAAAATATAAAGTCTTATAATTGACTTGTTGACAAAAATATTATATCGCATGTACTTATACTAAGAGCGCGATCAGACCTCATTTTTGACTCAAAATTTGGAAATTTTCGGATATACCGTTTTTATTGATATTTGCACAAAGGATGCAGGAAACGCTCTCATAATAAGCTACGCTCAATAAAACACTTTAAACCTTAAAACACTTTTTCACAAATAAAATGATAGTTTAATATAAAATAACATCTTTTGCATATAACACAAGAATGGTTGTATAAAAAATAAATTCAAATCCACAATCAGAATTAATTAAACAATAAATGTTCTCTTGTTTGTTTATTCGATTAAAATCTGTTTATAGTAAAATAAAATAATAATGGTTTTCAGATACTTGAATAAAATGAGGTTTTTAGATACTTGAATAAAATATAAAAATAACTGCAGTATTTTAAGAGTAACACTAAAAGCTATATCGTTCTTATTAAAAAAATATTCGGGTCAAAATTGTACAAGTGATCGTTATATCAAATTGATTCTAATTGGTATTTCAATATGTTTAAATTTTACAGTATGATTTACTATTTTTACATTTTTATGGTATAGTTACCAAAAGCATACATACTAGTAACATAATATTCAACTTGATTTATTGATTATCATATCTATTATAAGTATAATAATATCTTATTTTGTCAGAATACATCTCAAATATGCATTCCGTGTCATAACTCCTTTTTGTCTCTTGGTTTGTTTTTTGGTATTTTATGTATAATCCAGACGTGATAAAAAAAGGATGGAAACTTATTGTAATATTTAATTTTATTATAATAAATTGTAATTAAACTTTTCAAAGTCTTTCAATAACAAATAAAGGCTTGTTCAAATAATAAAAAAAAACCCTACTTTTTGTTCACAGCTGCTTCACTTAGGATTCTTATGATGAACATATATGAAATTCAAAATGATTGAGAATTTCGGTATTTTGATCTTAAGACCGGACATAAAACATCTTCTTGTGTTGAGCTTACTTCGACCTGGAAAATAAACGTCGACCAGAATCAAGTATTACGACAAACGAACTGGCCAGGACTGGGTGTATGGTTAATTTGTATGCAATGAGAGGTACAGCAGCGAAATCTCTCTATAACCCACTTAGGCAACTTGACCTTTCTAGAATTGCAATCAGTTAATTTCAATTAAGTATTTAGGGCGCCGTTAGTAGGCTAGGTTAGTGAAGGTGCAATTTTAAGGGGTCCCTTAATCTAACACCTGGTTTTGAATTCATAGAATGCTTAGAAGTTTTGTCTCTGTAGTGCGATTGTCCGTCTATCGGTTTTAAAATAACTTTAGTGACTACGTTAATTTTTTTTCCCGCACATTGTCTTTTTATTCTATGTAAAATAAAAAATATAAATAAGTAAAATAATAAAAGTTCCATTTCAGCTGTTATCCCATTTAAGCTACAACGGCTCAACGGAGGAGATAAAAAAATATTGATGTCGAGAACTCCAAACTAGGATTCACATTTTTGAAATTCTTTAAATACTTACTTAATTGAGACCGAGATATGTGAGATGATAGAAGTTAAGCTGCTTTTGGAATAAAAATGAAAACAAATGTTACTGAAGAGAAAATAATGTAATGATGGTTTCAAAAATTATTTTAGCTTAAAAAGTTTAATTTTCAATTATTATACTGTATTGTACAACATACAAGGCAATTTTTTAAAAATATCAAAAATAAGCAAAATCTATTTTTTATAATTATCTAAAAAATAAAGTAAAACATATAAACGAATTCATTGTCCATAGTTATTACAGTTAATAATTATTATTAGTTAATAATAGAATACTAAATAATGGAATATTTTTATCACTATATGCTTTTAGTTAATACTGCACTAAACCCGCAAAACGTACAGACCTGTAATGTATAAGGCATTCAGTGAGAATAGCTAGTATTACACAAATTAAGATTGTTCAAACCTTTCTGGGTGTCATTCATCGCCAGCCTCCATGTGAATTAGCCCTTAATTACTGCTTGTAAGTGCTGTATTGGAACATTAAAGCCTTTTATTTTGAATTTAAAGTTAAAGTTTGAATTAAAGATTTAATGTTTGTTGTTTTAACTGTTATTACACTGTGGATTTTTAAAAATACGTCTTTTGATTTATGAAATAATAATCCACAATATGTTTCATCTTAAATATTCTATTAAATATAAAATATATTTATGAAAATAATTAACATTTATAATAAATGATAGAAAAAAAACATTATTATAAATTCATTTAACGTTAAGATATTTTATCAATACTGCCAAAATACGATAATAATATTATTATTTAATTACTTGCATTCCACAAACGTCATACATAGGATTAATTTTTAGAAGTTGTTAAAAAAGTCATATTTTTCTCAAGAAGTAGTTATCTTTTGGTTAAATATAACGTAAACAGTAAAAATGGTTACTTTGTAAGAATAAACAATATACTGCCATAACATTAAGCGTTGAAGTATGGTAAAAATTGTACTATTTGTAACACTAAAAGGAGGGAAGCTAACAATAGGTTAGAGAGAAAATTGCTTTGAAAAATAAAACCAAGTATTTCCATTCGGGTTTCATATCGGTCAGTTATATCGTTGTTGTTTACATTATATTGATCATAGTTCAATAAAGAATATGAGATAAAATATGTAATAAAATTTTTGTGTTTGATATCCTGAATAACACACCCAAAGCAGTCATTTTCGTATTTCATATATGTATAAATTTACATAAACTAGGTGGCACCCGCAGCTTCGCCTGCGTAGAATTCGGTAACCATGTGACACGCCACAGCTATAGTAAAGTATAGTAAAGAAACTTATGTAATGGATGGACATGTCACATGCTTTATAGACAGGTTTATATACGAGTAGAATAAGAAGTAGTGAAACTAGGAAGGACCAGCAGGACTGGTGTCGCCATGTAGACTAAGAAATGATGTCTGGCTGATAAAATTATTTACATAATAGAAAGTATTTATTACTTCGTTAATGTGTAATTATTATTGATATATTTCGTCCCGTATTATTAACAAATAAATAAAGTAAATTAATTAAAGTTAGCATAAATAAATAAAAAATATATATGAAACGATCATTGTGAAACAACATGTGGAATGCAAAAACATCAAGCTGTGTAATATTTAAAACGACTTTATGTTGGAGAATTTTAATTTCGGTTAGATAGAGAAAGGAACGTATGCAGTGGAGGGGAGCATACATGCGCATTTTCAAAGGGCCCCTAGAAAACTACACCTGGGTCGCAAAAGGTACTCTTGTCGCTTTTTCCATACCTCGCGATGGGCCACGGAATGTTAGGAAATTTCATCTTTTCTTAACTACAAAATAATATGGTTAGTACTAACGAACTACCTTCACAATATAAGAAAACAAGAGTTATTTCTTCAAATAAAATTTGTAATTTTTTTGAATATAATAATAACAATATTTATATTTATTTATTTTTATTTATATTTTTATGGTTTAAAAAAATTATAAGAATATACTAACAGGCAAATCATTCATCTATATTATATATATAATTTGATTTAATCAAATTACTAGACTTGTCGGTTAAATTACATGATGTTAGTGTCAGTAGTATCCGACGGTGATATGTTCGTGACAAACACGTGTCGTTACACGTGTTCGTTGATCACGTCTGTGCTTTGTATTTGTCAGTGTGTTATATGCTGTTGCATTAGATATTCCGGGCACATACAGTTGCATAATAATACCGTAACAAGATATTTCATATTCTATTCCCTTTAAAATTGTAATATATGCAATTAAATTGAATTGAAATTGAATCTTGCACACTTTATACGATAATTACACATAGAATCATTAATTAATAAGTTTTTATGATTGGGGATTCATGTCCTGCTCGTTTTGATTTCTTTTCTCTCTTATTTTTATTTATAAAATATTGAGCTTTGATCTTATATATAGTTTTATTTCAAAAAGGTTCTCATGAAAATATAAGAAAATACATTTTCTAAATTTGTATATTTTCTTTTTACTAAAAGAGAGAGAGAACCTATTATTATTGTGAATATAACATTACGGTAAATCATTAACAAGCACATATTGATTCAAGTTAATCATTCACTTCATGAAATTCAATACAACTGTTTTCGAAAAGCTTTAAGGATACTTGGCACTCCTTAAGTGTCTTGGCATATGAAGTTACTTTCACATATTTTTTCCAGGTTAACGATGTCAAGTAAGACACATAAATCAGTGTCAGCGTGTCTCCCGACGTCGCGATAAATGTACATTTGTCACGACACGAAGAAAAATTCAGGAATAATAAAGTAGATTATACTTGATGGTACAGTGGGAGTCGCGCCTTGCGGGATGCCGTTTTATATGATACGTTTGAAAAATACATTGTTTTTCAACTTTCGTTTTGTTTGTTCAAACGTTTGAATAAAATAAAGTAAATATATTTACTTTAAAATCTACAACTTTATATACTTTTTTTAACTAGAAAACATATAATTAACATTAAAAGAATTACCTATTTAATGGAGCCTAATGGAGCAGTGCAAGTTTAATTTTGTTTCTAGTATTTATTTGATCTAAATTGAAATTTTCAGACTTATATTGTCATAATTTTCAATTCTTTGATTCATTTCTTAACGATTCTCTTGGCTTCAGGTTATCATCACATCATCAAGTTGATAATGATGTGATGTTGATTTGCCATATTACCCCATAATAGAATATCGTATGACATGATACATTGGACAGAACTAAAGCAAACTAATCTAGCCGTTTCCACGTAAATAGGCGTATGTTGTGAACACATACTGCATACTGCAGAACCAAGTCTGTTCGATATGAAATAATATATAATCGCAAACATGTGAACCCCTAAATCTAGGGTAATACCATTATTTAATTGAACAATATATGATTAGTTCTAATATATGTGTTTTGAAACCTTTATCCTTATGTCAAAAAAAACTTATTATTTACTTATTATATACAAAATATAAGGTGCAACTTACTGAATATCATCATTTTGTTATTGATGTATTTGTATAAATTTTTAAAAAGATATAAGTTTTTCAGCACCTAATATTTTTTTCAGTCATTAAAAGAATGAAAACATCTAAAAAAGCACTCTTAAAATAATAAGTAGAAAACTTTTGACTGCATGATACTTAGCTTTACAAAAATTCACCTTTGTGTTGGTGTTGGTGATGGTGGTGGTGGTGGTGGTGGTGGTGGTGGTGATGGTGATGGCGATGGTGATGGTGGTGGTGATGGTGGTGGTAGTGGTAGTGGAGGTGGTATATTACTTTTTGTAAGGTCTACTAATGGTCCAGATTATCCATCTGGATTTTACGGAACGACAAGATCATCTCACAGACCGGATTTCACTGTCATTTTAAATAATATAATAGTATTAGCGTTAAACTCACTTCACAAAATTTAAAATTTTCATGCGACACATTTCATATGAATTTATTCAATTCTATCATCCAAAAAATTATTATCAAAAGTAAAATACGTCGGTTGTTTAATAGAGTTCTGTAAAGATAGACCTTTCTGTAAACATGTCATGCTAAAGGTTCTCCGATGCAATTACAGTACACGAGTATTACGATTATCCTGTCAGAGCAGCCTGAACATTGAAAGTGAGGGCAAGTATGGAAACATGGAGAGTGCTTTGTGTTCTGATTTAACTGGGTTAAACTCAACGAGATCTTATTATGAGTGACGATTAACTTTTTTACATATTGGTATCATTATAAAAGGAGACTTATATATTTTTTTAATTGGTTATAATGTTTATAACTTTTTTTCTGTTGTTAAACAATTATATTACTTCAAATGATTTTTTGTTTGGAAATAAAATTATCTATTTGTGTACGTAAAACTGCTATTAGATTATTATCAAAACTAAAAGCTATTTATGTTTATGGTTAAGATAAGTTTAAAGCAATTGAACATGAATTTTTATAAAATAATGATATCAAAAATTACATTTAACATGAATTGTCATTTTTTTACTGTCTATTCTGTAAGAATTTCTTGTATTATCTTTCATTTTATAAAACTCTATCAAAACAAACAATTTGAATATTACACAAAAATAATTCAGCATTAAATAATATTTTTTCACGTTATTGTATTTAAATATATATATAATATAGAAATACCATTTTGACATGCGTCTAAAACTAACAAAAAAGTTTAAAAAGAACTTGCTGTAACTTGTGCTCTCACCCGCGAATGAACCATTTTTTTTAATAAAAAGAAAAAGTATAATTATTATTTAATTTTGAAATCACAGTTAGCACACAGATTGATTAAATGCAAACGACAATCCACTACCAATATGTGAAATGATTTAGCTTCTTCTATTGACGGCTTACCCGTCACAAAAAAACTACACATATCATTTACATTGGAATTGAATTTTTAATATCCAATTCATGGATCATTATATAAGTTTCAAAGAAACTTGTAAACCTTAGTTCACCGCATTACGAGTAGGATTTAAAATTGAGTATTGATATTTCTTTTAAAATTCATTTTTATTGGCTCAGTATATTTCGAGATTCTGTAACGAGTGAGTGTTTTTCGCTTTTATATATACAGATAATTTTAAGCAAAATGACGGCATGGGTATTAACTAATATATTTTAAAATATCTATATTAATATTATTTATATCTGACTTCACTAATGTAAGTTCCATCGGAATTTTTTCGACTAGTTTCTGACCTATTCGGGGTCCTTATTCATGAACCTCATGAACCATGAAAAGCTTAAATAAAAATATCTATATAACAATGAATGTAAAGTTACATAACTCGCAACCTATACTCAAAGATATACATAGGGTAGGGTGGTAATAAATAGGCTTTCAGTCCACATTTGTCCAGCGATAACCCACATAACTCTCTCCGGGGTTCGTGTAGCTTCCTAACATACAACTGCTTTATGAGCACTTCCTTTATGTTAGTAATGCAGTAACTTCCATAGTTATAGCTTAATCGGGGTACAGAATAATAAAATGATTAAATTAAAACAAATCAAAATAAAAGTCTTTCTTGTAAAGGGCCATTGAGGCTATTTAATTAATTTCATTCTCTTTTGATGATGCAGTGACAAATTATTATTTATTTAATAAGGTAATTGTGGCAAATTCTTATTATGGTAATAAAATTCGATAAAAAAGATTAACATGTTAGTATTTTATACTTCTTTCAGATTAGTACTACCTACACATGTATCAACTAAAACAAATCAATAGAACACAAAAATTTTAAATATAAATTTGAACAAGCGGTAATGGGTGTAAGCATTACGTTACTTCCCAATTAAGAAAAAAAATATATTGTGTTTTTAAATTTATATTTTTTATTTATTACAATTCATTCCATTATTTTACTAGTAGATTTTGTTATGAATATTATTGTTTACATCTCCTTTAAAAGAAAAGATATATTTTTTCCAATAGTGATCACTTTTTACTGACAAACACACTTCGATTGGTAGTACCACAACAATCCCAATCGAATTATTAGTTTCTTTAGAAATTGCGATTAAAGAATTTCAGTTTAAAACAAAAAATAATAATCGTTTGACTGATTTTACTAGGAAATTAATCAGATCCAAGGTCGGCAAATACAAACCGTTTTCTATTAAAATGTATTCGATTGCATTATCAGGTAACTAGAAATGGACACAAACGCTTACATTGATAAATCACGCACACACACTTTCAATTGTTAATAAAAAAAATTCAAATCAAATTTGGTGATTTTTATTGATACAAGTATTGCAATGAAAGAATGATGAGAACTTTTGCATCATTGAATTAAGTTATTCTGCTTTCTTTCGTTGTTCTTCTTCGTTCGGTTATTATAAAATACTTTTATGAATAAACATAATTGTTTAGTTATATTTTTAATAACTGTAACAATTATCAAATGTTATAAAGTATCAAATAGTATCTTATTAAAAACACAGTTATAGTTATCTCGTTCAAATAAATGTTTAAATGGCCTTATCACCACATCTTAAATACTGTTACAAAAACTTTACTTTGTCAATGGGCCATATATTGATTCACTTAATTTCGTTTTTTTTTTTTTGAGAAAAACTCAAAATTTCCAAAAACAAAAATTATTGCTATGATACTTTTAAGAATTCATAGTAGGTCACCAAGTTACTAATATCTTACAAAATATTAAAGGTTTATTTATTTTGATATCTATATATTTTTTTATTAATTTTGTACCAAATGTTATTTTTTCGAGACCTTATTATTTTAGTTTCTATTTAATTACTTTTCTATGATTATAATTTGAATCTTTCAGAATTATAATTAAAACGCTAAAACCGTCGCTAAACAAACTGCGACAAAAAACGGTGTGCATAATAGCGGTTAGTCCTTGCAAGTGAACAGTTAACTTTATCTCAGTTCTTGACTAGATATAAGCATGAACTAGATATAGTCCGCGACTATACCTGGTAATATATATACAAATGGCAAAGTTCTTTCTATGGAAAATTGTTCTCAAGCACGTATAAACAAATCCGACAGATATTAAAAAGCAATGGATACAATTTGCGTTAAACTCTACGATTAATAAGTACTGAAACTACCAATCTTACATAAGAAATGGATAATTTAAAATAGTATTATAAATAAAAGCAAAAGACAAAAACACTTAAAGAAACAAAGTTATAAATTCACGTTAGATTATTTTGTAATCAGAATTAGCGTGTCGGCGTCGTGCAGCAATTATACAGACGACAGCGTGTCTCGCAGTATGATGAGTGTTAAAAGATACTCGTTTATGATAAAGTCTTTTGAGATATTACAGACAATTACAAAGAACCCTTGAGTATTCTAGAGACCGTCGTAAAGTTAAGGTTAAGTTTAATTTTAGTAGTAGGAAAAGAAAAAAATACATTTATTACTTTTCGTGAATGATTAGTTAGATTTCATTAAACAACTTATACTCGTATTATTTTGCAGATATAAATAGCGAATTTTGAAACATATTAGCAACAGTGTATTATTTATTACACGGGGTTTATTTTAATAAAAAATGCAATTTTGTATTTTCAAATGTAAAGTAAATATCAAAATATCTGGCAGCTCTTCTTTAATTCAAATGTATGTGGCTCTAGCGTTGGCTTCGACTCAAATGCAGGCGATTTGGAATTTTCTTCAAAATATAATAATATTATTGAAGATGCTTCAAAGCATTTTATTTTGGCAAATATTAGGTCATATTTTTCTATAATATGAATAATGGTAAAGCAAAGGGAGATGCCAGTCGTTTACCATGTCAATTACCGATTGTTAAATTTGAAATAGTTTGAAGTAGTAACAGATTAATGTATTATATAGATTTCGTTTTAAATATTGTTAATTTATATTGAGGTGTTAAAAATAATAAATAAATTAATATATTGGGTCCTTACATAGTGGGATAATAAAATTATACAGAATGTAATGAAAATATAGCTTATTACTAAGGTGAAATCTCAACCATTGCAAGCGAGTACTAAAAGTCTTTCTCACTGTAAAACTAATATTCACTTGTGTTGACCCCTTAGCCCGTTCGTACGACACCGACTTGAAGATATGGGCTGGTATTATTTTAGACCGCTGCTATAAGGCAAAAATATATTCTAATAATGTATTATTAACAATACAATATAACATGTATACAAAATGAAAAAAAGAACACAATATTTCCAAAAGGAAATAAAATAACTTTAACCAGACGTTTCTAAAGCTTAGAATTAATCTTTAAACGCGGTAGAACGAGCTTAGAGTATTGTACGATATAGGTTTTAATTTAAATTTGTAAAGCTAATAAAACGAAATTGTTAATAAAAATTAAAAAAAATATACATTAAACCTATGATTTTATAAATAAAAATTATAATTATTAACTTCCTGATTAAGAAAGTAATTAATATTAATAATGTTTCTTACACAAAAAATCACAAGCAATCCTTTAACGTTATAACCAAAACATTAATGGCCGCTTTTTCTAGTTTTCAAATGCAGCCAAAGTAGCATAAGAATTCAGGATATATAATTAAAATTGTATTGTAATAAATTATATTAAGTTGTTTAAAATATTTTTTATATGATCTTATAAGTTCTTTATTAATTATTTTTATTTAAGTTCTGCAATATATTTTATAAGACATTTAAAAGGAAACTTAAAGTTAATAACGCAAAAACGGAAATTAAAGAGGCTTAAGAAGATTTAAATTTTAAAATGCTTATAGCAGTTTTGTATGACGTAATAAATTAGAGCCTTAGGACTAGCCCTAGAAAAAAAAGTGTAATATTTTATTAAGTGAAGCTCTCTATGAGAAGCTTTTCTGCATCCTTTGTTCAGGCATCGATCAAAAAGGCATATGCGAAAATTTTGCAAACTGATAGACATCAATCTGGTGGTGATTTAATTTTTTTTCTTAAATATTCAATGTCGTTTAGGAATAATCACGGAAGAACTAAATTCCCAAAGACTTTAATGAGAACAAGTTTTCGCGCAAAAATTTAGCTTTACATGCGCGTGCTGAATATTTTTAACAGCTTTTAGAATTTTTTCTTTTTTTTTTTAATATTGAATTGTCGAGGTCAGAAAGTATTGACGTTTTGTAACTGCAACTTCGGTGCTGTTTGGACCTCGCTTCGCTAAATATGCTTACATATACTGAGATTTTGCGAGCGCCGCAAGTCATAATTGTGGTCTGGTTTGCGCTCCTACTTATTTTACTTACTAGAGCTCTCACGGAATACTAATTATAAAAATATACTGGAATATGTTTTTGATTGAAAGATTTTCGAAAGGTCATGAAATTAAAATTAAAAAATTTACCATTACTTAAACCAAATGACGTTGTATTGGATATGGCTCATAACAATATTAAATTGAGTGATGTGTCTCAATCAATATATCAATAAAACTAAGTAAGCTACGTCTAAACACTTGAAGTGAATGACATCTACTCTTAAATATATAAACTTCATCACAGTATTTTCTTAGATTTTTACAAGTACACCTTTGAAATAAAACTATTTTTTACGGTTCAAACTGACGTATAAGTGTCATTTACATCTCGTCTACCCGTGAACACGATTGCTGCAAAGCATTCGAAAAGTCGAGTCAAAAATGTAAAAAATTTATAAGCGAGTTTAATTCGTAAAAAATAGTTTTATTTCAAACTTCATCACTTTCGTAAAACATTATATTAATAATAAATATTTTTTTAAAATTTTTATTATAACTAAATATAATACAAAAATATAATATGCATACACAAAATATAAGGAGATATGTTCTTTTGCACTCAGTATTTATTTGCATATTATAAAAGTATTTAATACTACGAAGAATATTAATTAAATCAAGTCTCAGTACGAGCCCATTGCTTGAAGATTTCATTAGAAAATGGATTTTTACTTAAACAGGACTCAAAATGCAAGATTTTTCTTTCATCTCAAAATGCATTAGAAGATTGAGACTAAAAATAAACTTCATACATTCCGAAAACTATACTATAGTACCTATATTGTAATTTTTTTTTAACAGGAAGTAGATTGAATTTTAACTCTTTTTACTTTTATTTATTTAGTTGTGTAGAAAACTGCGTAACTTCTAAGATACTTATTGCGTGATTTGAGTGGTACCCATCAACACGTGTTAATGTCAACAAAAGTGACCACAATTAGAAAAAAATATCTATTATGTAACCAATTTGTTGTTAGATTTATAAGTTAACCAGGAAGTTAATGTGATGGCGTTCACACCCATTACCGGTTGTTAATTTTCGTTTTGGTACGAAAGTAAGAGTGCTTAATTTGATATTAATTAAATCTTGCCAGAATTTGTTATTGAGTTGATTCTATTGTGAATCTAGTCTCTTTTACTTTCTATTAAGAAATGGTTAAACCGTCATAAGACTAAATATATTTTGTTCTAGTCACGGCCATGATATTGAATTATTATTATTATTTTTTTAAATTACTTGAAGAAGAACGTTTCTTATTCACAAGAAGTGGAAGCAAGCAACTTGCACACCAATATTTTTAGATAATATTAGTAAAAAATAATAATTAGTAAAAATTCTTATAGGCTAAATCAATTCATATATTATTAGCATTACGACATAATAGATTATAAAAAGTAATCCAGTACAATAGATGATAAGTAAAACTAAATTTTAAAACTGAAAATAAATTAATGGTTTATCAGGATTCACTATTTAATAAGTTAAGAAACTCTATTTGATTTATTTAGTTTTCGATACCAATAGAAAATATTAAATATAGAGGTGAAATATTTCAGCCTAACAAGAATATTGTCAGCCGAAGTCAAAATAGTGTGTTTTTATTAACCAATAAAGCGGTGAAAAAGAGCGATATTTTTAGTCGATGGAGTTTGAAAGAAGAGTAATGCCTCTGTTACAAAGAGGTATAGGAGTAGAAGGGATTTATCACATAACCATATTACGAACTATTTATTACTGACATATTTGAATTGAAAAATAGTAATAATTAAATTATATAAATTAAAACCTTAATTATGTACAATAATATCAATAACATGATCACTAATTATCCTTTACAATAAAATATAAAAAAAAAATATTATTCTCTTTTTTATAGTATTATACTCCTCATCTTAATTATTCATTACTTTTTATTTCATTCAAATACAAACAATCAAGTGTAATCTCTATAAAAAATGAGGTTTAGGAAGCAAGTATCTTGCAAGTGATTGTACAGTCAGGGCTAACATTTAAGTGTTTATTTTAGGGAGCAAAATCTGTTTCAAAGCGAGAAAGGAACATTGTTAAGGTAAAAAAAGAATCTTAAATTACATTACGAAATTAAAGCCATTTCTCTCAGCGGCGGATTACTTTGTCAATTGGGTTGACATTCTGATAATTTTAACAATAAATTTAAAGAGATTTCGCTGTCTTCTTCTTTATGCTATTTTATTTAGTATTAATTATTTATATAATACATAATATCTTAATAGTACTTATACTAATTAATCTTTATTTATATAAAGTAAACATTAATATATTTTAGGACAGCGTAAATAAAACCACAGGGGATGCCTCATTTCACCTAGATGACTTATTTAATGGGATAAGAATGAAATGGATAATGTGGGTGATTGACTTTTGACTTGATATGTTTTTCTTTGAACACATAATTATTATATGTTATCATAAATACAATAAACTTTTAATTGACATTACACAATGATAGATTATATGAGTAACGGGGATTCGAATAACGCTGACACTATCTTTGTTTCTACGCTAAAAACGAGTTAGCGCATTCAATCAGCCACGGTCGAAAACCTACAACTTCGTAATATTTTTTTTTTAATTTTTGAAGCTCACATAGCGATTTGGCAGCGAATTAGCAGCTTCTTTTTGCGTTGTATGATACTTCTTTCTATGTTAGTTTATAACTGTAAACTGATTCACATAGACGTATTTAGGTTATATTTTGGAGGTGAATACTGTTTATATATTTATATAATAATATAAAAGAAGAGCTGACTAATTGAAAATCGAAAAGAAACAGTAAGAAACAGTTTTATTGATAAATTGTTTTATAAATTATTTTAATTATTATTATATTTGATAAATTATTTTATAATTGTATAATTAACAAAAGTTGATAGGAAATACCATAGTTTTTTAATTAAA
The DNA here is from genome assembly GCA_959347395.1 of Mechanitis mazaeus. Lineage (NCBI taxonomy): Eukaryota > Metazoa > Arthropoda > Insecta > Lepidoptera > Nymphalidae > Mechanitis > Mechanitis mazaeus. The sequence goes on from OY365754.1 coordinate 13,330,728, forward strand.
AATAAAGAAAAATGAAGGATATCCATCGCTCTCGTTCACCGCATATATACTAATGACTTCGTGCCTATCTTTTTTGAGATAGCGATATTACTTCGATCGAGCCCGCGTGCATTTGACCTATATTTAAATAACAATAGTAAGGCTTTACACCCGTATAGAATTCTTGTTTTTATTCAGAAATAGTTGCATCGGTGATTATAAAGAAGGAAAATGTTTTTATATTTTTGGAAAATCGAATAACAAAAGAAATTCAAAAACCCAATTAAGGTCGAGTCAAATACTATCTAGGTCTCCATAAATCTAAATAGAAGTTCAGATCCATATCGGAAAGCTCACATTCAGTCTTGTGCAATGTCACTGGTATGTCTTTCGAGAAGTACTTCTAAAATACTTCTTCCTACTGCCACCACCAGTGATGAATCCGTGGTAAAACTTTACTATTTTAAAACGTTTAGACTCTATGATCCACGTCTAACTGCTTGCTCGTGTAAATACACTATCATATTATTTAATTTTTATAACATTTTTAAATATTTTGCAACAATTTTAGCAAAATGACAAACTTTACGTATGCTATCTAAAAATACTTGTAGATCTCAACTCTGCTTTATTTTTTATTTGTTCGATGGAGAAAACGTTCAAAATTATAAATATTATCATACCTTTATGGAAAAATTAATAGACATTAAGTTATGCACATAAAATAAGACAATTAATTATACATTAATTAATAACTTTTTTAACAGCCAGATTATGTTTTTATGAATTCATTAAAATTATTTTTCAGAAAGTTATATTCTCGTTTTGTTTAAAGCACTTTGGTCAAAATTTTAAAACATTTGACCCTATAATGTCATTTAAATACAAGTATACCTTTATATAAAAAAAAATCTTTCAAAAGGTACTTACAAATATAAGTTTATTTTTTAAAAATATATTTTTAATTTAACTTTCATATGCATAGAAAATAAAAGAACTCCTTCAAAAATTTACTAATATTATTACAATATTAAATTAAAGTTTTGCTACATTAAACAGTAAAATAATTACGATAAATATAGTATCGTTATCAGTTGAAACTGTTTGTGTGCTTTTGTACAATAAAATTCTGGGTAATTCCTGTTTGAATTGCTATTCTACTCATCTAATATTCAAAAGCAATTACAACGATACGATCTGCGTAAAACGATGTTCTGATATCTCGTCCAAATGTGGTGTAACGCACTTTTTACTTACTTTAATAAATAAATTCCTTTATATTTTTTTTATATCATAATAACATAAATTATCATGTATTTACATGATTTTTTGGCAATTTGAGGTCAATTAATATGTCATCCCATAGTATTAACTAGACAATTCATTCGAATGGGTGATAACTATTCGCTATCTTGACATCTCTAAGCCTGAGTCTTCAATCCCCTTCTTTTCTCTGTCTTCGTCAAATCTGTTATTAATATTCTGTCAATTTATTTTTGTTATACAAGTCGTCAGACTTGTAAATTTAAACAAAATCATCCGTTATTAAATTACATCCATGAATTTATTCTGATGTTAATTCTGTCAGTTCCTGAAGTATATCTTATGGTTTGATTGTAAATGCAAGTAAGTCATAACCTCTTCCGGCCGTAGAACTCGACAGTATTAAATTGTAATATGGGAGTTCTGCCTAGAACTGACAGCCATTTCGGCTTGTTAATGGTTGGTAAACATGCCTGCAGAACCGAAGGTCGTGGGTTCAATTTCATTTAATTTCATTAATGCGTGTTATTTCTATGTTTGTGAAACCCCCCGCGACACAGGGGTGCTTGAAGAGTTTATTTTTTTTAAAAAAAGCTTGCTATAGACAGTTCTTTTAAATTAGTTGTAATGCCCATGCCCATGGTAAAAAATATAATGTCTATCAAAATCAAAACATTTTTTGCTCAAGTTACAAGTTTATCATGCTTGTGGTGGATGCGTCCACGAAATATTGCTGGCAGACCCCCATGTGTCGCCAAGATTTCGATGAACTGAAACGGTTATTAAAACATGTAATGCTGTTCATGGATGGAACTCTTTGATTTACAGATTTAGATTGACATAGCTCATGAAATAAACCATGCAAACGGAGAAGAAGGTTACAGCCGTCTAGTACTGAACATGATGCACATTGAAATGAACCATCTATATCTCAAAACAGAGATTAATAAAAGAAATATATAAGCCATTTTTTTATTTAATTTAATATTCCATATGCAGTCTTAAAAGTTTGGAGTACACCACAAAAAAAAAACAGTTTACAGGAACATGTTAGTTGTATGCTAAATCAATTTAGTTGCAAACTGAGTTTTCTCGTTAATGACTCACTGTTATTGCACAGTTGAGTTATGTGTAATCAGTCACCGGGTTGCTTTGATTGTGTGCGTGCAATCAATTTACTACATACATCATCAAAGCGGAGAGACAGCTTCTAATCCTTTGAATTAAGTCGACTTATTTGGCAACCATTGTTTTCATCATCATGTCCAACTTATTAAAAACTTGTGTTGAATGTATAATTATATTATTGCCTAAAGATGATTATTTTATATTATTCTAGTTTTCATAATGGATATAGAAAGAATTTGAATTTAAAATAATTGAATGCATTCGACTTGACGCTAGCATTTGATCCGCATTTATTATAATATTTTTGAAGCAAATGCGCGAAAAATATTTTCTATTCAAAACAGAATCTATTCACGTTCACGGAACTGAAAGAGGTTTATAGTAGTTGACCTAACGGCTTGGATAATATATTTTAAACTTGTTTGAAATTTCATGAAGTAATTTTAAGTTTATTTATAGGCTGCTATGCCAAAAATGTAGATAGATATAGATTAATGTAAAATGAATATATTTGTTTTAGTATACTTCACATATACAAGAAATATTTCGTTACTATAATTTTTTTATTATGTCAACTTTACAATGATGGTCTAAACCAAATTTTAAATGTTAACAATTTGTTAGAAATATTGGTTAAGATTAAAGAAACAGGTAGGTGGGTTACAGGTACCACCTATGTTTCAAAAAATATGTTTCTATTGTACAAAATGCTTAACTGATCAAGTCGAGTACCGACAAGACAACTCACTGAGCAAAGTGACGATGACAAACTCCCAGAGGTCGCGCTTTGGAATCCTATTCGTATTGATGAATTATTTATCGTATATTTATTCATATATTTTCTGTTTCATTCTAATTTTGTTTGTTTGTAATAAGTAGAGATGGAATTAACTTTACTATAACATTTTTGCTCTCTCTAAAGAACAAAAATTAACAAATTAAAGTCCAGGTGTAGTTTAGTTAAAACCGATTTTTTAATTAGATTTTCGTTTCGTGTTTTTGAGTAATCAAATTATAAACGCTATCACGCCGGGCACTGAGTTCAATCTAGTTTCATCGCTGCAAAAAGACGCACCGAATGGTAAATAATGCACTATTTTCTAGCTCTTGCCACGCGACTATAGCTTCTACGTTTCAACACATATGTATTGAAATTATTCGATATATTTTTAAGGTCCTATTCTGTCGTTTTGCTTTCTCTGAAGCTTGTCTTTTTTTTATTTGGCTGTAAGGTTTGATCAAACCTCAAACCAGCTGATGTTTGTGTTTTATTAATGTGTTGTTTTAAACTAATATCTGTAATTAGTTAGTGATGTAATAAGCTTTTCAGGCATCATAATTTCAATTAATGGTTGAGAAGCGCTGCAGTCGTACCGCTTTTTATATTTTGCTTAATTTAAATGTATTTACACAAGCATTCTAAGCCCAATTATTTAGTCTAAAACTGACTAAAATACCTACTATCAGTTCCATTAATTGAAATAATAAAAAAAAAACTAAATACGTTGAACGAACAATCAGTATCAATGAAATTGACTAAATTAAAAATAAATTAAAATAATATCTATAGTGTCTCATATTTAAAGATCACATAAAAAATATATAAAATTTATTAAGAACAAGTGTTTCAAGTAGTATAATTAATATATAGAAATATAATAGAAATTAATTTACAATTAATAGAATTGACGTGATTATAGAAAAATTAATTACATCGAGTATCTAATGGTATAAATAATTTTAATAAAATGCTATTCTTGCTTTTAGAAAGATTTAATATTATAAAAAACATGATATCATTATCATCAAAGCAAAGTACAGATTGATAAAGGTTCAATTTATGGATTGAGGGAAATTATTACGGTTTTCCGTAAGATCCCAGGAGAGGCAATAAATCTGTGTTATTGCCGCCCCACGAGAAAACGGAGTGTTCATCACCACCATTAATCATAAAATAGTATGTATGAAATATATACATGTGACGATATTATGTATTTGTTCTGTAAGATATTTTTAAAACATTATTATCTGTTAATAGTAATTTTATTCATACCAATGAATAAAATTACACCGACTAATTTATTTGTCTAAAAATATTCCTATTAATGTTTGTGTATTTCGACGGAAGACAACACCCTGGAATATGAAAAAGGTGTGTCATTAAAATTTGTTACGTCTCAGTCAGTCAAAAAAGATTCATCTTTTTTTTTTTTTGATGTTTCGAATGATTTGCAGCAAATGTGTTCACGGGTAGACGAGATGAAAGTGTTTGTTAAAATAAACATGTAACCAAACTATACGCGAGTTTTAATCCGTAAAAAATAGTTTTATTTGATACTTTAAATAATGTTTCAATTAAACTTTACAGATGATCAAATTTATTGTATAAATTTATTTTATAAAAATAAAAATGTATGAAGCTCATTCAAAATGATCTATAATCGCTTTAGTACAGTTCTTTAAACGTTGAGACCACTAGCCAACAGAAACACGAATTTTTCTTTTCTTATGTTTTCTTTCTTATGAATTGTTTTAGTTATTCCAAAGTATGGCAACGTTTGGAGCATACCATAATCTCTAAAACTGATCAGGGATCAATAGCCGGAGGATTGAGATCGGGCATAAACGAAGGAGACTTGAATATTTCGTTTTAACCACACTTCACTGGATCAAGCTTTATGACCCGGTAATGTCTTGCTAAAAAGATCAGTCTTCGTTGTAGAATATGCTGTGATCAGGAGTTTAACCTTCTTCTCAATAAAAGTATCCCGATATATTTACACCGATGTTTTGCCACCTTTTTCATAAAAATATGGCTTTCACCCCTTCATAGCTATCACAACACCAAATTATCACTCAAATTGTATATTATTTTGTACTCTGCTGACCAATTGGGAATATTCTATAAAGCTGTAACCATACAACCGTTTTTTCTGATTATTTAGACATTGGTCTACGTTTTTTCATCAGTAAATAAAAATAGTCGGTCAAATTATAAGAAATTGTTTTGATATTACCATCCTATTCGTTTTTAAATTATCAGCGCTAGTCTTATCGGCTGCAAGTCCTAAGTCATCTTTCAAATTACGCGAGATGGTTCTAGATACTTTATTCTTTTCCCGCGATAAAATCTTTACTTCCAGAATTTGCTCGAAATGTTTCCTTGACTGCTTTGATCGTCTCTTTCTTGGACAACAATATATTAAATATTTGCGCGAAGATAAGAACACAATGGATTCATGTAGAAATGACAAATTCGAAATTCACATGTAATACTATGTTTTCTTCTAACATAACAGTAGTTATGAGAAGACTGAGTATTGATTCTCATTTCTTATTTGTTTCAAATATTTACATATGTCATGATATCTTTTTAATTTATTTCAGAAAAAGAAATTTCAAAATATATATATATAAGTTGAACGTGCCAATATAATTTTAAATGGCACCGACCTAATTTATTTAAATTAATAATTGGTTTATTCTTCACGCATGAAAGGACAAAACGTTTGATCTCTTTTTAATGAGTACAATAAAATATAACTTTATAATATTTTTTTTCCCGTCGAAAAATTAAAACATACGCATATATATATATATATTTATTTATTTATTTATTTATTTATTTATTTATGTATTTGGGAAACAAACAATATTTACAAAACTTATAGATAAAATTAACAAATAGTGCATAATATCAATAAAGTTTCCACTGTTATATATATATAAATATCCAAAGCATCTATTGTGAAGGCAGATTTCTTTGGATTTCACTGTGATATTTACTTGTATGACACGGAATTACTGCATATTAAGAATGTATGAAACTCAATTCCTTGTAATGAACGACCATTGTAGCCTCAGTAAAAAGAATATAACAATATCTTTTTTTCTTTTTTTATGATATAGGAGGGTAAACGAGCGTGCGGGTCACAGGTCAAATGTGATCACCTCCACCCATGAACTCTTGCAACATCCGAAGACGCACAAGAGCGTTGCCGGCTTTGGAGATAAGAGTAAACGCCTTTTTTGTAGGTACCCATGTCGTATCGATCTGGAAACACCGCCGAAGGAAGTTCATTCCACATCTTAGTGGTACGTGGAAGAAAAGTCCTTGAAAACCGCACAGTAGAAGATCGCCACACATCCAGGTGGTGTGGATGGAAATGCAGGCGGTGACGTGCTGTGCGGTGATGGAAATCGGCGGCAATCAAATCAAATAGCTCTTCGGAACACTCCACATTGTAAATGCGATAGAAGACGCACAATGATGCCACGTCTCTACGCAATGCCAAAGAGTCAAGCCGTTCACAGAGCACCGTGTCCCCGACAATTCGAACGGCTCTCCGTTGTACGCGGTCAAAAGGAAGACGCTATTATTGGGGTGATCCGGACCAGAAATGAGAACAGTATTCCATATGTGGCCGAACCTGCGCCTTATAAAGCGCAAGTCTTTGGCCAGGATTGAAATACTGCCTCGCTCTATTGATCACACCCAATTTCATCGAGGCCAATTTGGCCTTGCTCGAAGTGACCACGAAACTGACAGTCGCTCGAAATGTCGAGTCCCAGTACTCTGATACTTGGCGAGGCATCGAGGGGTATGCTATCGAAGAGCGGCGATACGACAAATGGGGTTTTCTTAGTGGTGAACGCGCAAAGTCGTGTCTTTTGGGGATTAAACTGAACGAGGTTCAGTTTACATTCTGAGAACGTCCCCAGGTAGGTCTCCACAGCAGACACAAGTTTCTTTCGACACTCGTTGATGTTTTCCCGAGAGAGACCTGCACGGCCGGAATATACCGCATCCCCAGTGCTGTCATCCGCATAACAATGTATGTTGGAAATATCCAACATATCATTGATGTGCAAGAGGAACAAGGTTGGGGATAGCACGGAGCCTTTGGGTACACCAGCATTCACGGGCTTGGGGTCCGAGCAAAACCGTCGAGAACGACCTGTATGCTCCGCCCAGTGAGGAAGCTGGTGATCCACTTGCATAAACTCTCGGGAAGCCCATAGGAAGGAAGCTTCGAAAGAAGCCCCTTGTGCCATACACGATCGAAGGCTTTCGCTATATCCAGACTAACTGCCAGACCTTCTCCCTTGCTTTCAATAACCGCAGCCCAACGGTGTGTAAGATATAATAAGAGATCACCAGCCGATCGACCATGGCGAAAGCCATATTGCTGGTGATCCTCAAGGTACGCGAGGAGCTGTCGGTTTATGATGTTCTCCATTATTTTGGAGAGAAAAGAGGTGATGGCGATAGGTCTGTAGTTAGCTGGGTCCGAGCTATCACCTTTTTTAGGGGATTATTTTCTATTCATCAACATTATAAAAATAGTAAAGCAGCCCGCAAACATTGTGAGCGGATGTATTATAGTGAGACTAACGATATATTAAATTTTACGTTCTTTCTAAAAATAGATATATGCAATAATATATTATATTTATATATTAAAAATAGACTTACCTTTACATTAAATTATTTATTATAATTACACTCTTTTTTAAATTTAGTATTAAAAAGCATTAAAAAATGTATTATACGATGTTACAATTTGAACAGAATAAGTGCACCGCCTCTAAGAATGAACGGAATTAAGATTAAAATATTCTTCTGTTTTACTCGTTATATTATAATAAACAGAACGTAGTATAAAGCTGAAAGGGTTCATTAAAATGATAATACAATCATCAAATTAGCTAAAAATTGTATATCGTACATTTCCATTCTCAGAATATTCTAAAGATATTTAAAAGTAATTAAGAAGTAACAAACAAGAAGGTTAAGTTTTTTCGCAGTCGATACAAAATGGTAACAAGAAAATTTAAAACTATTTAGAAAAATTTATTTTATTTTTAAAAGCGCATTGGTTTTGCTTTCTGTTATTTAGTGTTACGTGTTATCACAAAGACATAAATTTTTTATCTAAATGGATTTAGTTTAGTAATATTATAATAATTATTATAACAGAAACAGTGTTTATGAAATATTTCGCGATAAGACAGTCATAATTTTATTTAAGCCAAATAAATCTTAAATAGACTTACCATTAGATATATTGTCTATTAATATCAGTTTTCATATGAATATCAATTGAAACCTGGTATTAATGAGTGCAATTCACAACATGTGTGATATAAAAGTCATAAAATCTCAACCCGAATACATTGCGACGTAAAAAATATTTTCCCAATACTTATTTATTTATGTTAATATATTATAAAGGTCTCTTTGTGTCTTTGTTCGTTCATAACATTTAAATACATCATTGATATTAATATGTTTATATTGAATGATTCTGATGATTTTTGCCCAGTTGCTTAATTGTATGGAGGCTAGTGGCCTAGCTGGGCAGAGCAGAAGGTCGTAGGTTTATTTTTAACAATTATTGATCGAACCATGCAGAAGGTTAAACGCATTTTTTTTTAACTAATTACCGTAGCGCGTTTCGTTTTATGAACACGCGAAAGAGATTGCGGGAATTTAGATCCGTTTTATGACGTTATGATAATATTATTTACAAAAAGAACAAAAAATGAACATAATAATTTAATTTCTATAAAGATAACAATATTAATGTATACGTAATAGGTTTCATTTTGATATTTTTATGCACTGGAAGAGCCATTATATGCAGTACAAATAATTTTATTTAACCAAGTCAGCCCAGGTTGAAATAATTCATAGCATGAATACTGCTTCGGTATGTTAATAAAGTTCGTTATCATCACATAAATAGAGTATTTTAAGAAAATCCGATGTCTGAAGAAATTAACATTAGCCTCTGAAAACTCTGAGAACTTCCATTGTTGTAGTAAATTTAATAATAGATCCGGGTCCAGACGATTGTACAAAGGAATAAAACCTTGCCTTAAGATGTGAATTGATTCAAGGATATTCAGGACTGAAGTCACTGATGTCACTCTGTTCTTTTATTATTTTATATTATATTTGCAATAAAATTTCAAGATAAATTCTATTTTCATTGATTAATGTAATGAAATTATCTGTGTTCAAATTCAATTTTACTCATACATTTATTTTTTTTAAATTTAAAATATTTCGCTTTTTTTAAATTTAAAATATTTAGCTTTAGCAAGATACTACTATTAATTAAAGTAATTAGTACATGTAGCTATGGATCATTTGAGCAATATCTTTACGGTGATATATTAAAATTAAGCCTGAAAAAAACAGTTTCTTATTATATTTCATAAAGATATAAAAATATAGAACTAAAATATTTGGATATGATAAAATTATTATTTGAAAAAATACTTTATTTTTTTAAATTAAATAAATAAGTAGAAATAATTAGATTTAAATACAAAAACCTTGAAACAAATTCCGCTTGTAACTATGTCTCTGCAAGAAGTAATTTGTAGGTTGGAGTGCTTAAGTTCTACGAAGACACACAGTGAGACAGTTGCTCAAGTTGCGGAAGTCCTCGTACAACTTTGTAAAACCGCAACTAAATTAGTCTAAATGACAAGTAACAGTCTGTGACTTTTATTAGGTTAATAACATTTATTAGTTATCTGTATATTGAGTTGATAATATAAAATGTATTAAACTGTAGAGTAGTAGTAGTATTCGCCGGGGCGTTGCGGTGTGTGCTAACGCGATCCCGTGACGTCCCATTACGGCGCAGAGGGCAACCGTTGGTTTTTTAGTGGGTAGCCTTAAAAATGGCAGCATCCTCTATGCTTCCGGGTAGTCACCCCCATGGGCCGACGGGGTACCCGTAACGGGTTTTTCCAACGGGAAAAAAAAAAAAAAAAAAAGAGTAGTAGTATTAGTAGAGACTGTACTCAGCTTCATGTAACAGAAAAGCAAAATGAGTGCTGAAAACCCTTGATGGTATTTTACGTGTCAATTTTTTTCGGCCCGTGGCTTCAATCTAATCAACCGTAATTTATGTTTTAAGAGACAATTGTGATATATTACAAGGGGCAAATTGTAGTAATGGTACCCGATATAGTTGCCTACGAATACCAGTAAACATAGATATCTGATACGGGGGACTTTTACTATCAATGCGTCAATAAATTGGCGCAGGGGGTTCAATATTATTAGGGCTGATAATTTAATGTTTCACTTTGTTTTTTTGGAGGTAATAAATCGACAACGTCGAACGGAATTTATGGTTAATTTGAAAAAAATTATAGGATATGTAAAAATCATAATTATAAAACGGTTATGTAAAACATGTACTTACTAGCAGAAAAGTAAAATTTGGAACTTTTCGTTCGGTTTAATTTTTACACCAATACACAGCAATATACCATTTTAACATTTCTCTTATGTTTCTAAGATCGTATTGGTAAATAGTCTACAGTCTTCAATATAAGACGTGAAATAACTCTTCTTAACACCTATTGACTTTTTTCTTCTATCGAAAAGAGAGAAATTATTCGAAAGCAGATTTCAGTTACCTCATTTTTAAAAGGAATCCATTTTGTATCTACTTTTAAAGGTCGTGTCGTGTCAATATAGACACATTGTGAGGACATCTCTTTCTACGAATACGTTATCGACCGCGATCGTTATAGCTTGTACGAAGCATTACTCTCCTAGTAAATGTTAATTTATCTCAAATGCTGACACTTATTTCTGTTCCATAATATTTGGTTTCTAGCTGTGAATACCTGTTAAAATTATTGTAATACAATTATATCGATATTATGATATTGTAAAGAAAACTCCTTCTATTTATTCCACCTTTAGTTCACATGTTATATATTATTCTGATTACAATACACTTTAGACTAATAACTTAATTCACAATAAACACAGAACAATAAACTCAGAACTGTTGGAATCCGAAGCTGAACTCCAAGTGAGTCAAAGTAAACAACTGTCTTCAGCATTGAAATTAAAATATATGTTATTGATTCTTATCAAAGTCAAATCTATTACTTTTTTTAATAAAATAAAATATAATAAATAACAAATCATAAAAATATAATAGAAAAAAATAATAATTTCATAAAATAAATGTAATTACATACATTACTTTTTCGAGGAGTAAGATTTGTGAATAAATTAATTATCGACATGTCTTTGCGCTGATCCGTGGCCATTCTATTGTAACAAATCTTGACACTATTTACCTGGTATCGGCGCGTAATCTATCTTAACATATTGTGACTTAAAAAGATTCTACTTTCTAATGTAACAAGCGTTTACCGTTTACAAAAACTAATTGTCCGATTGTGGTGGTTGTAATACCAATTATCATTTAAAAAATAATACATTAGAAAAAAAATATATACGTAATAGTTTTTTTGTTATTTAAGAAAATGCAATATTTTATAACAATCTTTACTCAATATAAAATCATAGTGATTCTGAATTCATCTTATAAATCACGGTCCCTACAAACGTAGTTTAATGCAATACAATGTTTTGTTAAGTTCTTCGCTTTACAGAACCATATAATTTATTTAGAAAACTTACATTTTTCTGCTCTAAAACAAATATGGGCAGTAAGTCAAGGGATTACAGTTGATTTTACAATAACAATAATAAACAACAAATAAGTCAAAGAAGAGAAGCAGACTTCATAAACAATAGGAAACACGACAATAACTGTTTTATGCCTGTTATTTAGCTGACGAGGCGCGATGTCACAATGACACCGAGTTTTCTAGACAATAGAAAAGTGAATTGAAGAGATAGTATTTTAATATTAATGTTTAACCTGTTTTACGTAGTATATATTTATTTATTTATATAATATTAAAAACGTCTCAAAAACTACTCAACTCCAACGAATGCATATTTAGTTAATATGTGTAATGTCTAATGACGGTGTATGCGAGCTGATGATAATTGTTGATCCTGATATTTTTACCTGAATTAACGTAATGTTCGTAGCTTTTTAGTAAAAGTAAGTTATAAAACAGTAAGCTGTACTTCCACTGACAAGACGAGATATTCCATTGAATTAAAAATAATTTTGATAATATAACTAGTTAAATAGAGTACTAATAATCCAATAGGATATGAATAAGATAATAGTAAAAATAAGAACATTTAAATGGAATTCTTATAAAAACACTTATTATATACTTGTTGTGCGTCAAATAATACACCATAGAAATATTTTTGCTATAATTGTATAACACATTACAACGACAATTTTTAAAAGCACTTAAACGTAACAGGCCGTTAAAATGTGCCGGTGTATATAAACTTTGATGTTATTGTGCCTTGGCATACATCGGTGAAACAAAGAGTTTCATAAGAGTCTGAGACTTTTCTTCCACGTACCACAAAGATGTGGAATGAATTTCCTTCGGCGGTGTTTCCATATCGATACGATATGGGTACCTTCAAAAAAGGCGTATACTCCAACCGTACCTCCAGGGCCAGCAACATTTTTGTGGGTCTTCGGAAGTTGCAAGAGTTAGTCGGCGGTGTTAATCATATTTCACCAGTGACCGGCATGCTCGTTTGCCCTCCTTTTATATAAAAAAAAATGAGAACACGTGTCAGATTTTAAAAATAGGCTAACGTTAAACTCCGCAATAGACTAACCCAACTATTTTCTTGGATTTCAGAAACAAATAACCCTGTCACGTGAAAACAAATATATTCCTAAAATAATTAGCAAGGCTGTTGAAATAAAAAAAACATCCTTATTCTAACAGAGAAAGTGGTTGGAATCCATCGAAATCGTTGAATATCTTTCAAGAAAAGTATTAAAAAGGTTTGTAAGCACAATAATAATAATAAAAAACTTTATTTCAGATTTTACATATACCATATATTTATTAGTAGCAATTTCTTAAAGACTATGTTGGTTAATAGATGAAATGCCAAACTCAAAGAGATAGTTCGTGCGTTTTGTGTCCATCCTGAACTCTATGGCAGTAAATTTAAAAACCGTTGTCAAATTTTCAGTGACATCTCATCATATACTTAACTTATAAATGTAACAATTGAAGATAGAGATTCAAAACTAACAATTATATTTAAACTATTTCAATTTAAAAATAATTTTAGACGCTCGAGATTTGTCGTTTTATATAAAAATTTTAAATAAATCATTATTGTTAATTTGCAATATATATTATTAACATTTAAAAACTATACCTAATATATGTTTAAGGCCACTGTCAATATTATTCAATACCCAGAGGATTATTGAGGTCATGGTGACTGAGCATCGATTCAATAAACGTATCTAATGTTGATTTAGTTTAATAATTTTCACTAAGCATTAATATTATAATTACCTACTATTTTAGTTCGACTTTAATTTGCACCTATATAACTTTGTAAATTTCTAATTTATTTTCATCTTTTAATCTATAGCCCAATATTATCTTAAACAGCTTGGTAATTTTTGTAAATTCGTTGCTTAGGTGTTAATATTATTATATATTTTTTAATTGCGAGAAACTCAGAAATATAGCAAAAAAAACGACTCACTGTTGAAATTATAATATAATGTCTATATGTTTTATATAAAAAATGTTCTTATCTTATATCAAAAGATCTGAAAGATACGTAACGTTAACGAAGGCACGGCAAAAGAATATTATAATTACATTTTAAAAGGAAATCTCGTTTCTTACGAAAATGTTATTGTATTTTCTCTTTAAAGGAATAATTCTTGTAAAAAATCTTTCTCGTAAATATAATAAGTATTCCAAAGTAATAAACAAATAAAATTCTCAGTCTTAACTAATATTTCCGTTCTGGCTTGTTCTGTAGGAATTAAATAGTAGTTCGCGCTCGTATACTCAGATAATAGCGAAATGTTAAGGTTTCTGAAATCCTACCACTTATATAAACCCGGCCTTTATAGAATTATTAGTTTAGTCGTTATACTCTGCTAGTTTTGTTCCTTATTATCTCAATTTTTAACAAAATCGATCCATTTTCATTCCCTTAGATGTATATGTACGTCGTGTATAATTATGATGTGTCATCACATACGTAGTTTTAACACAATATATTATATTTCACATAAAGACAAAAAATAATTTATAATATCGTAATATATTTTAACTAAGGTTGTCAAAGTTACAAGAACATCCAATATTGAAGTCAACAACCTTTCTTAATAAGGTTTACTTACTAATAAATTACATAATTATCATCGGTATTATTATTATATTATATTATAATTTAAGCAAAACAATGTATGCAGCTATCTTATTGTTTTCATACAACACGCTGTATGATCCTGCAAAGAAGAGGAGGACTCATTGTGATTTAAAGTTAACTGGTTGTAGTGATATAAGCATGTCGGAAATAGATGGAGCTGCTGTGTCAAATTCAATCAAAATCTAGAATGTCATTTGACTCTTAATATCTAATTAGTATCTGATTTGACCAGTTGGTACGTGATTTGACTTTTAAAATAAAATTAAATAGAGGAAGTGGAAGCACCGGTCATTTTGATTGGTTGAGAGCTAGTCAATTTGCCTGGACATGATCTCTCGAACGTTCGGACCGATTTTCTTTCACTTCAGACGATTTATTAGTTGAAGGTTATCTCAGTACCCTATCTTTTGATTTATTAATAAACTTTGCTAAAAATGGTATTCCCTCCACTCATATCATTGGACCACTATTCCAATGGATAACTAGGAGCGCGACCAGACCTCAATTTTAACTCTCTCAAATTCTGTGTATGTGTTAGCATATTGAGCGAAGCGAGGTGCAAACAGCAACGAAGTTGTATTTACAAAACGTCGACGCATTTTGTCCTCAACTTTTTTTCAAATTGTGACACATTATTACATTTTTTGTATTTTTTGATTTTTTTTTAAACCAGGTTTATGTTTATCAGTGTGCAAAATTCGAAAATTTTCGGATATACCGTTTTTGATTGATGCTTGCACAAAGGATTCAGAAAAGTCTTTCATAGAGAGTTTCGCTCAATGAACTCTTATTAGTGAATCTTTAAAATCTTTTAATTTAATAATAATTTTAACTGTTTTACTTAAAAAAGTATCATGGAAAAAATCTCCTCAGATTCAAAATTTGGAGGTAAAACTTACTCAGTGTGAAACTATTTGAAGTTTCTCCAACTGCTATTGCGTATGAAATTGAATAGTCTTAAAGAGATTCTCATCTGGCTTTGAAATTGTAGTCACTTCGAATAGGATCTTAAACAATATATAAATCGTCGTGGAAAATTTCTCTTTAACTTCCTCTTGTTTCCTGGTATGAAAAGTCGAAAGTAAATTAACCAACTTAAGTTTTAGAGTTTTATAATACTGTTGAATTTATTAATATTATATTGTTACTTTTTCGTTAATCAGCACTTTGTTTTATAAGTTGGAATAAATATTTTACGTGTTGTATTCGTTAATTTGTATTTAACTCTACTGGAATTAATGTTATAAATTAATTTTAAATTCAATATTCAAATATCTCCTGTAGGTCGGATGAGAGCTGTAAATATTCTGACTCTTATTGTTTCTCGGGGATTAATAAATCAGACTGAAGCCCTTGAGAATGTATTCATTATCCACGTATGTACGTTCTGTTTGTTAACTTTCAAAATATTAACGTTTTGTTATGTCCGACTCCAATATTATTAATTGAAATTTTAATTTATTAAATATCTGAATTTATATTAATAGTATCTTGTATGTTGTAAATTTACAAACACCCGCTATTGTGTTTTCAGTAAATTAATTAACATTGAGTAACATAGCGTTCAAATATACATATAATTTGGTAAAAACTTTTTTTTTTTTAAATTATATACTTTAATTCAATAATCTTAAAAAGTTTGTTTGTTCACAATTGATTTGCCTCCCTCAATAAACTTCCATTAATCGAACAAAGAGCGTATGAAAAATTTACAAATGTAGTCAGAAATGCTTCAGTAATTTACTTCATTACTCCAGACTAAGTCTAAATAAAAGCACTTTAGAATTTTTGTATTTTAATGTTATAATTTTACAATACACAAGGAACATTTGTACCGCAATGCTTTTATTAGATCTTTTATTAAAGTTTGAATAAAACTTTTTCATTTAATATTTTAAGTTCAAATGATAAGCCTTTGTTTCAGATACAATACAAATTATATATTTTTGTTATATTTTATTATTATTTGTGCAACGTTAAATTTAAAAAAATCAACCAAATCTAGTATTTAAGTAAGACGGTGTCTTTGAGTTGTTACTAATGTAATACCAACGTATCGGATATTTTCTTTCATGCAGTTTATATTTAATTAAAAATAAATTCCTGTTATTCTGAAGCGAGCAAAGGACCTCCTTTTAAGAAATAAGTTACGATGATTTTAAGTTTAAATACTATTTTTAATTTACCGTTCAATTTATTTCGAAGCTCAGCTTAAAATACAAGTGATAAATAACTGATGCCGAATTTGATCCTGTTGTTTTAAGGAATAATATTCCTGACTTTATAACTATTTAATTAACGCTGATTCATTAAATTAACTCTATTAAATAAAGATACCTCCTGTGACTTTGTTTATTATTAAGTTTTGTTTGTAAAGTGTATTACCGTAGATTTAATAATGATAATAATAATCTTTATTGTACACACGAAACAACCACAAATAGAATTAAAAATGTTAACAAAAAAAAATGGTACAAATTTGGCGGCCTTATCGCTTAAGAGCGATCTCTTCCAGGCAACTAGTTAGGTTTGAAAGAAAGTATATATGAGACGTTGTGTGGGTGTGTGTACATAAGAACATAGATAGAAAGAAGGTAAACATACATATTATAAATACATATACTCCTACATAGACACATATGTAAATACATAAGCCTATATATACTATAGACATACATAAATTTATTTTTTATTGTCCTAGGTCCACTGGTGGTGTTATGATAGCGTTCTTGGCTATCTAATTATGGCTTAAATTTTCATAAACTTTATATTGAATTAAGATTTTTAAATTGTATTCCAATAGTAAGTTAAATTGTAACAAAGCTTTTTCGCAATTTAATATACTGAAATGTATTTGACAAAAATAAAAAAAAAAAGTTAGTTTTTAATTAATATGTTTTTTCTTATTACTAAAACTATTTTAAAGTACTGCATTTAAAAAATGTACCACGCTGTTATTAAAACGTTAACTTGCAAAAAAAATACATAATATATCAATGATATTAAGCCGTTGTTGTTAAAGAGGTAACCCGAAATTCATATTTTTTGTGAAAACAAAAAAACATGTAAAAACATGTACATTTGTAAACATGAAATCTCTAGACTATTTTTAAACATTACAACATGATATAGCTTATCTTAGCTAATGGCATATTAAGGTATTATAACTTCATTTTAAGCTTTCTTCGTCTATGAACAAAAAATGAATATTGAATTATTTATTGAGAATATGTTTATAATAGACATTTTTTCATAATCAAAGCTATTATTGATGATTATTATCATCGTTACTATTACACCCTGATTCCTATTATCTGCTATTTTCACGTATATTATCTGAAATTGCTCGACTATAGTTTGTCGGACAAAGTTTTTCGGTAAACGTGTATTTACTCACGTACAGCGAGATAATAATATACACGTATATTAAAAGCAACGTCTAGATATAATATTGTACCTATAATAAGTTTTAATTTATGTTTAAAATTAAAAAAAGTATGTTTTAATTTTGTCATTACACAATAATATTAAAATTTATTTTTTATTATGAATAATAATATATCTAATGATAATGTTATGTAGTTGTGTATAATATATAAAACATAAATTAAATATAAATAAATAAAATATTTGAATTTATCAGTTACACAATTGTATTTATATATAAAGAAGCACCGTTGTTGCTACTAATATTTCATCTGTATATAAGTACAGAAATAGTTCTGTTATTTATCAGTGGTCACAACAACAATAAGACAATGTCGTAGCCAATGATTTTAAAATTTCTCAAGTTGTAGTAAAAGCTTAAAACATCTCGAGAACTTACGTTTATGTGTTATTCGTTATGCAGATTCGTGACCGGAGACGTTAAGATAATATCACTGGGCCGTCGGTTGCCTCTGAATACTGATTACTCTTCACTAACTGTACTAACAATGTTATTGTACGAGGTATTATCTTTTGAGCGTACTTACTTCCGACAGTGACCATTAAGACACCTATAAAGATATTAGTGCTCAAGCATCGTAAGAAGTGTTTGAATGCTGAGAATGTACATTTTAAATGTATTTTCATTCTAACTTACTACTTAGAATACGTTATTTATTAGAATATATATTATATTTATAACAATAATACTATATATAATAGAATAAGTTCGATTGAAAATATATTTAAAATGCAGATTCTCAGCGTTTTTGAATTATTGATATTATTGCTTTATTATTTAAATATGTAATAGATTCTATTATAAAAAACTTAAAAAAAATGTTCAAGGTATTTTAATTAAAAATAATAGGGTAATAATGCAAGCATAGCTAAGGGAGGCAGAAGCAAAGGTATCGCGTGTAAATCAATCAGGCAACGGTATTTACCAGACGAAAGCCATCCACCACACACAGCACACTAGCGACCTACAATCCAACAAACTGAAGTTCAATCGAAGTTTCTGTAACTTTTTCAATAATGCTTTGACAAGAGTTATAACTTTTAGGCATTTTCATTTTTGTGGCTTTTAGACAAAACAAGAATCTTTACAAAAGTTCTAAAAGTTTCCTAAAAAAGATTATCTTTTTACAGCAATGACTGACACAGAAGTCTTTTTAGTACTTTGAAACGGTTATTTAATAGTAAATAAATATGTATAGTAAACAAATTATTCACTTTGTCAGATAGGCAAGGAAACCTTACTAAATGTTGTGAGCTCGACAAATATGATTCTGTCGAAAATTTAATTATATCAATTCATAATCTGGTTGGTAAACTATCAAATTTCTGTAAAATAATTGAAACTCAATTAAAAAGCTACAAATAAAATATATCAATATACAAAATTATTTCTTAACTATTTATTAACTAGTTTTTAAAGAAATAATTTCTGCACCAAGGATTTCTTTTGTGTAAAAATTTCTCAAGTAAATAAATCTCACTACATGTTTATTATACAATATTTTTTTAAGACTTGCTCATAAAGTTACATATACCCAAAATTAGAATAACAATCCATGAGGTTGTTTATATATGCAATTAGATTTAACCGAGCTTTGAAGTCATTATTCATTTGCTAATTTTCATAATAGAAAATAATTGTCGACTAATTAAGTATGGTGGCAGCAAAGGGTACAAAAAATCAATTTATTTCTTAAAATATATTTAAAACTAAGTAACCACTAATTATTACTAAAGATTAGTACTTACTTGTAAGTTAGCGATTGAGCCAATATTGAATGTATTCCCATCGATGGTGAGAACGCAAGGCGTGCGGTGTCGTCTTCAGCTTACGCTGAAGCGTGGCCGAAGCATTTAGTCGTGTGAAACTAAGTTAATTCTTACTATAACGATTACCCTTACCTATGTTTACGTATCAGATTACGAAGTTTTGTTAATAAAAATTAATAATAAATGTCAGTCAGTGAACAACTACCCTCCAGGAATGAAGCTTTCAAGAATCGAACACAGCGCAGCGCTATTATCGCTAATTGCAGGGATCCATTTGAGTCGAGCCCCATTGAGACGAGATGAATATAAAAGAGTATCCACTTTAGCTTTCGATTATATTGAAAGGGATTAATCAGACTAAATTTTCTTTATTAATAGATCGATTCGATCTTTACTTGACGTCCTTATATTTTCTTTTTAATGTTCTATTTAGAAAAGTACTATTACTGTTTTATTAAATGTTGTATATAGAAAAGTACTATAATAAAACTTCAAGTTTCGGGATCCATAATTACTATTATTATATATAATCATCCTACTGTAGTCACGTATTTTTTATCGGATTTTGGCCGATTAGTAACTAACCCATTTGGGGTCCTTTTTAATGAACTTTGAGCATAGCGGAACCACGGCGTGAACTGAGTGTGGCTGCTTACTGAGCACGCCTTAACGGTGGTGCGGGCGGGGGGAAGAATGTAATGTCGTTTTCGGTCGTCTCGTTGACGTTGACGTATGTAAGTTGAATAGTTGTTAAAATAAAACATCTGACACGCGGCAATCGAGCTTGCCGCTATGAAAAACTCCTAATCGGGAAATTATAACAAACAAACGAAAAAAAAAAAACTTAAAATAATTAAATTAATTAATTTTTAAATTTTAAAAAATTAAAAAATTCGATTTTTTTTTCCATTTTTCGGTAACTTCGGCGGCCGATCTGACCACCTTCCCGTTGGACAATCAACATAATTTTGACAAGTGAATCTTATATTTAGATGCTGATTCCAAATATATCTTTAGTTTTTCAAAATTCGAAAAATAAAATTCGACAGAAACACAGACACACATACAGACAGACAGATCGGAAGGAAAAACTGAGTTTTTCGAAAATATTAGAGATTAAATGGTTTTTTTTATATTAATAGTAAAGACATCAGCTGTCTTCAGAATTTCAATAGGGATAGTTTAGTGTTAGCATCGATCTGGAAACCAGTAATTAATATTATTAATTTCAAAAACTATTCGGAACCCTAAAAATCGACAGAGTAACTTCATTGTGTACTCTATATATTACGACGAGGATTAACGGAGAACGTCGCGATGCGCCCTGCGAGTAACCGCACGCAGATCACGGCGCGAATCCACGATGCTGAGGAGCTCATGAATAAGGATATCAAATAGGTTCAAAGCTAATTGGGCAAATATAACCAGTGAAGCAATGAAACAACGAATAAAGTAACATGAGTACAACCAGATAGTTATTTTTAATTATTACCTTAACATTAAATAACCTTTAATTTGTGGTTTAATAATATTTGCATTTTTTTTTTTGTATTGGTAAAAGAGCGAGAAATGAATTACATGGTGCTTATGCACCATGCATACATGATACATTATTATTGTATAATTAAGATATTCATATTTAATTAAGACATATTATTGTTATATTATTTTGTCATTTATGTGACTCATAAGGCGCGGTACAATATATGGTAATTTTAATTACTAATTATCCCTCGTTTTTCTTTAAAAAAACAAAATAAATAAAATCATTAAGATCACAAATTTTCAAAACATTTTCAAAGCTCATTTTTTTCATATAATCGGTAGTAAAATATATTGGAAAAAGAATTCTTTGTTAAAGGTCAATCGTATCATCTGTGAATACCCAACATTCTTCAAAAAATATTTTTCTATATCGTATACTTCTGAATTCCACCCTGCTTACCTTACACGTGGATCGTATTAACGAAATTCCTTCGATACCCTTAATCTTTTTTGAGACTGGATCCCTTTTTAGTTTCGGTCTTTATATTTTGTCTATGGTGGCGTTTTATTTTTTGTTTAAATATGGCTGTCGTATAACTTTTAATAGCACTTATTGCAATTTAATCCAATGAAGAAAAAAAAACTTTGAAATATAATGTCATTACATATGTTATAATATAGTTAGACTAGTTTGATTTTTAATCCTATACAAATTAATAAATACAGATAATACTAGTAATGATTACAATAATTGTAATACACGATATTTGGCGAAATAGAAACATAATTATCTCAGAAAAGAAACATTATATATGAGTAATAGAGTTATTCTTTAAAATAAGAAAATACGGTGACATCTGCCTAAAGTAAAACAAGGACTTATAATAATGTCATTATTAATATAAGTGTATACAAATTCGCTTATTCCTAAATTAGTTAGAAATATTCAGAACTATAACAAGTTATCAAATTAGCTTTATGATCATGTTCTTCTTCTATTAAAATATTTGGGTAAAACTTGAGATGCTTATTACAGTTTTATTAGACTGTTGATTAATATCAAACTCTTATAAAATAATTTAAATAATAAAATTAATATAGACGCCGATGTACCCTTTTACGCTTATTGAGTTTGGTTTTAAGAAACACAAACAATTCAGGTAAAAAGTCTTATGACAGAACTTAGTTATTCACTCGCCAAAACTAATTAAAGACAATATATTGTCATATTTTCTTAAATTACTTTTACATCTACAAGTTTTAATGCGGTTAATTTCAAATTGAGGTAAATTGAAGATTGAGGTCAATTGAGGTAAATTGAAGAAAGTAATATAGTAACTTCGTTGTTTTCAAATGATTTAAGTTGTGAAATTTAAACAGATTGATCGTTAAGATTGTATTTACATTAACGGAATGAAAATGTTTACGGATGATGATGACAAAATGATAATTAATAAAAATATTATTATTATTTTTATTAGGTACATGTTTAAAAATGTAATGAGCAATCGCCATGTCATTGCATGTTAAGATTTGTTAGCCGTTAATTGTTATATACTTTGTAAATTATATATAATCAGATATCTACTATTATGAATGTTTATACATTGTGTATTTTGTTGACTTTAATAAATAAATAGCTTAGGGGCACTACTCATCGTAAATGAATATAAAGAGGTTGATGTTATGAATATTAAACGTTTTTTTGATGCGAAAATGTATTTCTTTCTACAGCTACGTCATGGTTCGTTTTTTAAAACGATGTTATGAATGCTTTGATAAAAATAAACTGAGTAACAGTGAAAAACAAGTTTTAATCACAGATATAGAATAATAATAGCTATATAATAATCGTCTTATAAGATAGTAACTATAATTATGTTATTATTTTATAATTAATTGTATAAAAAACATCGGGTCCGGGGAACATCTAAGAACGCAACTATATTCTATCCAGGCATGATTGTTAAATGAGTATACATATTGTTGTATTGGCATAGTTTCCGTAACCTGTGAAGTGATCATGAACTATTACGGTCTTCGAGACTCAATCAATCAGCCTGCGGCTACTGGTGGTCTGATAGGACCAAATTACAGTGAAGCTGGATATTCCGGTACCTAGGGTATTGTCTGACTAATATTCCACTGCTAGTAATGCTACCGCCTCAAGCAAAATTTTACATTTGCACCATTTTTTTTAATTTGAAGATAAAATATTACAATAAGAAACAATAATAATAATAATAATATTAAATTATTGCTCAAATAACGCTGAGCTGAAGCACTAAAAAAAATGTATTTTATATTAAAGTGAATTTATTTTAATTCACAAATTTACTTATTATTAAACTATATGCGACTGCACGTGTTGAAGTGGTAACACAGAATGTTAAAATTATTACAAATTATAAAATTATCCCATGTCTAAACTTAAACAATAAGACAGACATAGTTTCTGGAAAAAATGAATCGATGTGGTCCAATGTTGAGAATATGTAATAATAATAACAAATAAAAATATTAATAATTTGTTGGTTGCCGGAATGTCCATAGGGTAAGTCGCTTACGTAACACACATTTATTTATTTATTTATGATCAAAAGAGAATATTTTAATACCATATTTATCAAAATGACCCTGTAAAACACTCTGCAACTTAAAAATAAAGGCTAGAAGACTTTAAATAGCCCTGGTATTGTAAAGATGTTCAGCAAAGGGATTTTTAAAGAGGTTCATTTGTTGTCAGTAAAGTTCAAAGTTTAAGTTCGAACCCGGGATTTTACACGTCGATAAAAGGTTGACAACTATTGAAATAGCTATAAGCAATGTACATATCTATTCTCGGGTGTTTACATTATCATTCTTTGTTTTTATGATGTTAGTATTATAGAAATCAACAACGTAAATTTTCAGAAAATGTTGGCGATAGACACGTGTTCTTCCTTTGACAACAGTCATTCAATTAATTCCGTCCCATTTCCATATTACTATGCCATTCTAAAGATCTTAAATCATTTGCACAAAGCATTTATATTCAAGACCAATCTCAACACTGAGCATCAATCTTGCTTCTATTTGGGTACAGCACAGGCACAGCTTCCAATGTTACTAAATTTTAAATACACTGAGCTGTAACATCCTCATAGTTGATCTATGTCACCGCTCATTTCACAACTTATAGTAACAAAATTATTTATAAATGTGTATTTATAGTAGTAAGTTTTATATATTATATATATTTAAGTTTATTGAGTAATATTATTGTTTTATTAAAAATTAATTAAAATATATGTTGTAGAGCAATAATGAAGTCAATCACTGCAGTCACAGAGAGGATATTTTCCATTTATTTTAACATTTAATTTATAAAATTCAATTATAACGTGGTTTCCACGATAGCATGATATTTTATTATAGGTAAAATACAGGTTGTCGAACTCTAATACGTTAATTCATTTGCAATTACAACTTCAAGTGCTTTGTTAAGCTTAGGAAAGCAAAAAATAACTGCCACTGTCTCGCAGAAAACGAGGAGAAAAATGTATAAAATCAAAATAATTTTATACATTTTTCTCCTCTCTATAATAATATTGAGTTCTTTAAGCTCATCTCATATTCAGTAAAGTTTCACCACATCTGAAATTCAATCTTTACTAAGACGCTTGCCTGACGTATGATATTGTGTGTTTACTATGTTCAGATTATTTTGTCCTTAAACAGAGAACACAAAAAGTGGTATTTATCTAGGAATAAAAAAAAATAATAATGTGATATATTAATGTTTTCTAAGACTCACACGTCGTACGATTTACTAGTCTTACCGCGAACACGTTTGCTGCAAAGCATTCGAAACGTCTGGTTAAACTAAAAAATATAAAGATAATCGCGAGTTTTATCCGTAAAGTAGCTTTACTGAAATGTGATATATTTTTTAAATTGTATCTATTTGACTTCTGCGTCTTCTTCCGTCGAGACTACAGAGATTCAGTACCTCCTTAACTACTTTTTGAATGTGTATATGTGTTATAATATACCCCTAGTTTTATTTTTATTGTATTATAGACCCGCATATTTATCGTTCCATAAGAATATAAAATATTAATTATAAACGATATTTATATTAAACATTTAAGGGCTGGAACTTTAGTAAATTTAGACTTTTGTAGAAGAGCATATATATACCTATGTATAGTACATATGTATCTTGGATTTGTTTTCTGTATATAAGCGGAAAGGAAGGGGAAACAAAAACTATTAACGGAAATATGTAAGACGTGAAATTTATCATTATTTGTTTTGTGTTGTTATGGAATAAAAGGAAACCCCGATAACTCATATTAAGTTTTTAATAGTATAAAAAATGCACTTACTGTAAATAGAAATAGATAAAAATTTTATTACTCTTTATAAAATTTATGTTACATTCACCTGACGCGTGGAATTTTATTGATCGTAAAAGAGCTCATTTAATTTAATATTAGCTTCTAAACGGCTGATGTTTTACAGTTTACTGTATCTCGATGTTATAAAACAAATGGTCCCGTTAATACATCGGATGTGCTTGTGAGATATTCACATCTTTCATAAGTATCGTAGTAAAATAAAGTAAAAGTCTCATCATTATTATCTCGTCTTACCGCGAACACGTTTGCTGCAAAGCATTCGAAACGTCGGGTTAAAATGTAAAAATAAACACGAGTTATATCCGTAAAATAGTTTTATTGAAAAGTAAAAGTCTTTTCATTATGTTAAATGAGTAATCTATTACCATTGTCTAGCTCTGATTAGTTTCTCGTTATTTTTGCAGTCGTGATCATTTGATTTAAAGCTAAAAAAGGTTTTAGTAAATAATATTTATAATTATCCGGTTTTAGTCACGTAAAGACTATCGGCCTTTGCCGGACTAGTTTTGAATCCATACAGGATCTTTATTCTTGAGCTCTTAGTATGGCGAAATAGTAACGTAAGCTTTAGTTCATCTTAAAAAAATACACAATATGTCTAAGTAACTTACTACTAATTATAACCCCAAACATAAATAAGGTATACATAAACATCGTGTACTACAACAATTTACAGATTAATTAGATCGAAAAAAATCCGAGGCACTTCAAAACTAACATTTAAAAATAATCCACAATACAACATATTCTGTAAAAATATCGATGAAATAAAACATGAATTTAAAGTACCATTACATAATAATACTTTCATACAAAAGTTATCTCATCATCAAATAAATTTTATTTTATTTTAATTAGGAATAATCGCTTAGAGGAAAGATTAAATTTCAAATTATTCAACAACTATATTTCCTACTCCTACTTACCGATACTCGATGTATGTTGCCTAATTGTTGTGATACTTCGTGGCTTATCAAGGTGAGTACACGCCTTCCTGAATAAAAAAAAATTAAATCATTTCGATTTCTTTACGTTTATACTCTTTAGTATAGTATATAAAAACAAGATCGAAAATCAACCGAGGCATCAATCGTGCCTTGCTATTTTACCTTTAAAAATAACACACAGTGTAAACACTTGCAAAACGATAGAAACCATGTTCTAAATACCATGTGCATAATTGAAAAATTCTTTATCAATTATTCATGAATTTTTTAAAGATAATAACGGGATACAGACTAAAAAACTCTTTATTTTACAGGGTTTTTAAAAATATATTAATAGATAATGAAATAATAAATACATATGTTATATAAATATATTTTCATTACTGAAATATATTGACAAAATGAATGATAAAGAATGATTCTTATCAAACATTTTCAAGATATTTTACCTAATTTTCATTTTTTTGTAAATTATTTCATAGATTAAATTTGTTAAATTTTAACTATGTTTAAAAATGTTTTATATTACAAATATTACTATAGCATAATATAAACGGAGTCGCGAGTAATGTGTAATTTGCATTAATTATTATTTAGATATCTGTGCTCAGAATATGCTTTCATTGATGAATGACGGCCATGTGGGTTATTGTAGATCAAAACGAGGTTGAATATATATTATAAATAAAGGATTTTGTAAGTCTATTAATTAAATAGTTTTAAAGAACTACGATGTGGCTCTTACTATTTTGTTTAATTATTCCATCGGAATCTTTCTCTACAGGTATAAGTTAAATTTACGTATATTTTTTTATGTTTTCTCTTATCACTTTAAAATACAAATAGCTGATTGCAGGTCATTCAACCCATTCAGACATTTACCGACCAGGAAGGATTCCTATATCGGATTTTGAAAAAGAATCAGATTATCCAGGAGATGAAAGAATAGTTGGAGGGAAGGAAGCAAATATCGAGGATTACCCTCACCAAGTGGGTTTTACTTTCCAACATGATAACGGTACATACTTTTGTGGAGGATTCATTATCAGCGAATATTACATACTGACGGCTGGTCACTGTTCTCAAAAGTAAGTTTCTACTAAATATTACTAACATTAATTGCTGTATTTTTAAATGTATATCTATGTAAACTATATTTTTATGTATTATTTTTTATGGTAATAATTAATTAATATTTTATTTTTTTTGGTAATTATTAATTTTGGTACCACAAATATTAAACTTGAACGGCAATTGTCCTAACAAAGCAGAAATATTGATGTTTTATAATATTCAGAGGTTTCCTAGATAATTTTTTCCTAAGTATTTTTTTTCCTAGGTAATTTTTTTATAAAAATGTTTGTTCCTTCTTCTTCATAGTGTTGACCCCACAACAGTAGTTCTTCGAGCTGGTAGCTCATATAGAAATAATGGCACCATAATACCCGTGGTAGAAATAGTCGCTCACCCAGAATACGATGACCCGCCTTTCGACAAGGATGTAGGTTTCATTCGAACTGCTGAAGCAATGAAATTCAGTGACACAATGAGACCCGTACAACTTGTATCAGAAAATGAACCTTGCATAGACGATGTTGATATAAGCGGTTGGGGCCGACAGATGGTAATACATATATTCTTGTAAATTATATAGTATTAACGTTTACGAATACAAGAAACGTATACTATTAGAACAGTATTAATACAAGTAACTTAATAGTAATTTTTTTTTAGAATACCATAAAATAAAAGTGTTTTTTCGAGCCATTAAAAGAAATAAATATTCGTATTCATTCGAGCCAATAACAGAAATTTATATTCACAAACGATTCACATTTCAGCAAGGACAAAACTCCATTCCATTGAGGTTGCGAGATGTAAGGGTGCCAGTGGTAGATCACACTACATGTACGAGGTCGTACCCGAGGATTTTGACTCGTAACATGGTTTGCGCGGGTAATTACTTACTTGGAGGGAAAGGACCATGCCAGGTAAATATTAACCTTATTAATTTTTATTTTATTTTAAATTATAAATCAATGTTCTCAAACGTTATATTCGTGTGTGTCTTGCAAATTCTTATTTAAAGTTATTATGATGTTTTTTATGTCAGATATGTGCGAGACAAGTTTATTTTAAAAATATTTTTTATTTTATTTTCAGGGTGACTCCGGCGGAGCAGTGGTTCATAATGGCAAAGCATGTGGTATTGTGTCGTTTGGAAGAATCTGTGCTCAGCCCTTATCACCAAGTGTCTGTGCAGATATATCAGCTGAAGATATTAGAAGTTTCATAAGAGATAACACTGGTGTCTGATAGCTGTGTTCATAATTATGTGTACGTAAGTAGGAGTATATGTACATATAATATGTATGTTAACCTTCTTTTTATGTTCTTATGTACACACACCCACACAACGTCTCATATATACTTTCTTTCAAACCTAACTAGTTGCCTGGAAGAGATCGCTCTTAAGCGATAAGGCCGCCAAATTTGTACCATTTTTTTTGTTAAAATTTTTAATTCCATTGGTGTTTACTTCGTGTGTACAATAAGGATTATTATTATTATTATTATGTATGATAAAATGTCATAAAATATTCAATATTTATTGTAACCCAATAATATAATATTGTGTTATTTTTCCATTTACTTACACTTTTATTACACAGTTATAAGTTAAATAGTTTTTGGAACTCCGTCATAAATAAATATATCAGTTGATCAATTAATAATACGGTGTTTTATATTCTGACACTTTTAGTTTTAAGTTTAATTTTTTGTATCTTCAGGATCACTTCTTTTATTAATTCTACACATTTGGAATTGATCCTAAAGTTCAACAGGTTGTTTAGTTAGCTTTAGGGAAATATAAAATATTATTTTATAATTGTATTTATTATGTGAGTTGTATAAGAGCAAAACTTGTAGGTATAAAAATAATAATAGTCAAATTTACAATAAAAGAACATTAAATTAATTGTAAAACAATAACTTTATTTTTTTTTTATTTAAAAGATTCATTTTTTGTAAGTACTATACTTATATAAAACAATAAAATTAAGTACTACACTGACAAACAATGTAATCTTTTAAATTTTAAAACAATAAAACGTTTCGGTTTCAACAACGAGAAAAATCCAATGAATCTGATTTTCAAAGCTTCTGCTCTAAATAATAATTTATTCCACAAACCTTTATAATTGCATTAATTCTGAACGTGATTCTATACGACGCAAATATTGTGTGGTAAATTCTTATATATTTTCTTCTCTTATAAACTATTTTCTTAGTTCAAAATTAGAGCGTTATTTTGATAACCTTTTCGGGATAAAGCGAAATTTCTGTACTGCCCTAAATACATGCAAACAGCGGGCGACAGAACTTGTATGAAAATCCATATCCATATGTGTCATGTATTTTAAAAATGGACGACTCCGAAATGTAACAACCAAGAAGATAATATCAATATTTTTATTTGAATTTAGAAATGAGAAATAACAAAAAGTTTCTTTATCCTTAAACGATAAGATCGCCAATTCTTTAGCTGGCTAGATGTCAGTACTGGGTTGGTGTAATGGTTAAAGACTCAGCATTCGACGCTAAGAGTAGCAAGATCGATTCCCAACGGGTCGGACATTATTTTCCCGCGGAGCGGGTCAGGGAGTCAGCCTCGTCCACTGACCCGCTCCGTCGGGGAAGACTGGGTAGAAGGAGGCGGGAATACGCCCGCCGCTTCCTTCCCCAGTTGTAGGCCTGGTGAGAGGGGAGGGTGACCCCTCTTACCTAACATAGGCCTGCGATGGGAGGGTGCTCTACGTTGCTCGGGGCACCCTCATTCGGGGGGTCTCGCCGGGGCGTCACGGTGTGTGCTAACGCGATCCCGTGACGTCCCATTACGGCAAAGAGGGCAACCGTTGGTTTTTTAGTGGGTAGCCTTAAAAATGGCAGCATCCTCTATGCTGCCGGGTAGTCCCACATAACCCCCCGGCCGTCACCCCCCTGGGCCGACGGGGTACCCGTAACGGGTTTTTCCAACGGAAAAAAAAAAAAAAAAAAAAAAAGCTGGCTAGATGTCAGATGATAAGCAGCTAAGATAGGAGGAATTCAAAGTTCAGATGCTTCAGGTAATGTTGCAATTGTTAACAATATATTATATCTGATATTGTATCTGTGCATATTATTACCAGAAAGTGTATGTTAAACTGAATACAATTTAGCCTATACAGAATTTATTTTTAAATTATTTCATATAATAATATGTTTTCACACAAGACTTAATGTAATAGTAAATACGTTTTAACTATTGTTCACATGACTTAAGATCGTTTCACTAATTGCTTATATATTTCATTAACAGAGTTAATTCTTTGTAAAGCCTATTTTTAATTTGAATGAAATATAAATGGAATTAATATTGCATTAGATTGATTTTTAGAATGACTACAAAAGATATCAGTTGTATAAGGAAGGGTGTCGTCGACAAGCCAACTCACACAATAGATGACAGGGAATGCTATGCGCTTGTTGTTCAGTTTTCACTGTCTAAGCATGATATTACAATAGCATGGCGTTCGTTGACAACTCCTGCGTTAATATATGGACTCCTGCGTTAATAAGTAAAGATAATGTATACAATGGTGTAATTTAAACAAAGACAATTATGTTGGTCATATTTTAAGTTTAGAGTTTTTGTTTACATCAAAGTTTATCCATTACTACCCCGAACCTTTCGAAAAACCTTATTTATGTTATTAATAATTTACTATAAATAATATCATTTTGGAGTAAAAAAATGTTTAAATATTTTTTTATCTATCTTTCGCCCGCGACTTCGACGTTGTATGTATATAAGATATATACAACGCGAACTTATTTTGTAATTTTGATTTCACAATTACTATACGTCATTAAATGCCAATGACAAGCTACTACCAACATTTAAAAAGATTGCTAGCGCCATCTTTTGTCTTGCCATCTTTACATTGCCCAACATAAAAGAAAAAACATTTCATATAAATTTGCAACCCCTATTACGCCCTCACAGAAATACAATTTTAAAACTCCCATTAATCAATTATTATTTTTTCTAACCACAAATCTAAAATTTCATAAATCTGAGGTTATAAATGGAATTTTCTTAGCGGACGTCTCCTAGTTACAATTTGCCGTCCTGATTTTATTTTATTTGATTGAATAAGAAGTTTTCGAAATTTTGTGATGACTCAGGGAGTTTTTATAATTTTATATATATATAAAATTATAAAAATTTTTATTTTATTTGATTGAATAAGAAGTTTTAGAAATTTTGTGATGACTCAGGGAGTTTTTATAATTTTATATATATATATAGATGAACTACTCAGTATTAAAAAATAAAATGTAGTCCGTGACATTATTACTTTTCACCACGCTTATGTCTAGGTCACAGGTGTGTTTAAGAAATAGGCCGTGTTTTGTATTCAGAAGCCTCTTATCTTATTAAAGCTTAAAACATTGTAAATAAATGAGAAAATTTCTCATTATGTACTGATCCAAGTTTTACGACACTTAAAGTAGCTTGTTCAAGGCACTTTCAACAATTCTTTTAAAGACTTTGCGATCAAGTACTGCCTTATAAAATCTAAATAAACTTTAGTTCTTCTAGCGAAAAGCTGAAACATGATTTTTTTAAGTTGTGCCAATACGTATAGTAATTTAAGAGTTATGTTTGAGGATATATAGTTGATCTGAGCGAAGCGAAACTCTTTACTACCCAAATTTTCAACTCTTTGTTACCTTACTCCTCCTTCAATTTACGAGCTACACGCACGAAATTTTGCACACATAAGCATAATGAGCAAAACTCGTTCCGGATTGACAATTAGCCGAATTGTAATTGTAGTTTTCGAGATAATTGATAAAATGGGTCCCATAGAATTAACATATAGAACGTTTTCGGATCGCGTGCGCTGCGGTCGCGAGGATAAACCCGCTTGCGTGGACCTAGTATAACTAATGAATTTTCTCATATAACGTCGAATATAACAGATATTTTAATTATTAAAATTAAATACGCTGAAAATATTTTAAAAGCCCATTGTGCTTTAATTATTTAACTTAATTAATTATTATTTAATATTATTATATCTACATTAATATTCAAACATTTCAGTGTCTCTGTGACGGTGTTATTGACTAATGATTACTCTTAGCTTCTTCCCTCATTTTTTAAAGGTGAAAACCAGCTTAAACCCTCTGGTAAATTTAATTAATATGGTAATGTAGTCGTAGGTCGTAAAGTGCAGTAACTTCGTAAAATTCTATTACTCACTCTCGGCTTGAATACACTCACATTGATGTCGACGACATAATAATATATACTCACCGTGTGTCACCTCTAGAATTAAATTGTGTAATTACTACGCACACTCGTCACAATATTTTTAATAAAACACAAAGAATAACAATTCTATTTCTGGGTTCGAGGCTGTCAAGTTTTGCATCAACCTATTCAGGGTTGTCAATCAAACTCTTTGCTCACCTCAGATTCAGTTCAGAATTCAGAGCTGCAAGATGAAATTTAGCGGCTCCATCCAGTCTATCGGCGATCAGATCTGTACTTTATGTATTATATTTTTTTTATATTTCTCTTCAGAATTAAATTAAATTAGACCTTCGTCTAATTTAATTTTGTGTGCGAAGTAATGAGTAATTTGTTAAATCATCAATTAAGTAAGACAAGTTATTTGAATACAGACATTGTAAAAATATATATATTTCTTATTATTTTATTGATACCTTTTAAATGATTTATTAATAAATTCAAAATAAAAGTAATTTCTATTCAGTACAGTTGCATAATAGCTGTGAGAGCCGCACGTTCTAGTTCGACGGAATGTTTTTCAGAGACTTCTTGACTCAATTCTCAGCCCAAGCTTACTGCGAATAGTTTTTAAAGGAAATGAAATAATTTCTAATTACTAACTTTTTGATTTTATTCAATATTGAAGAAATACGCCATGAAGTTACTAAGATGATTTTTTTTTTGAGACGAGAATCAAAAGAAAGTATGTGTATTTTATATTATGATTGACCATTCAATATATAAAAAATATGTGGAAAGGTCAAATAACAATAAAATATCTCACTCTTTTGATTGTTAGTGGTTTACGTGAAGGTCCATCGAAAGTGTCATTCGATACAAAACCTTGACGAGGGTACAGAACAACAGTCAATGTCACGGTAACGAATATAAAGGAGAGGACATAGCCACAATCTTTGATGTATTCTCTATTGATAGTATTTCAATTGGACTTACATTAAATTATTTTCTAATATAAGTTTTTGGCCAAATTATAACACAACAAAATGTACAAATTATACAGTTTTATTCCACCATTGACTAAAATTTACACAAATATATAATAAAAAAAAAAGTAAGAACATATTACATACTTAATTAGAAATATATAATAATACAAGCAAATAAAAGCTCTTAAAAATTTTTATTTTATCGAAAAGCATATTGCGTTACCATTAAAAAGTTATGATATAATAACTCTTCCTCAAATGAACATATATATTTTGATAATAACATACTACAAAAATATATATGTTCATAGAAAATATAGTATTTTCAAAACGTTCTATATGATTTAAATAGTAAAAAATGTGTTGGAATAACTTTATATTTTGGGCTTGTCTTGTAAATTAGAATTTGTCTTGTAAAATTATTTTCTTACTAAATATTTGCTCTGTGGTTTTGGGCCTAGAAAAGAGAATAAAGATTAGGTTTATATATATTATTAAGGACTTTGTTATAATATATATAATTAAACCAGCTAATGCTATTCAATTAAACCAGCTATTTTCGAACCCATTCGGGTCTCTTATTCATTAATTACGATCATGGCGGAATCACGGTGTGAACTGGTACAATTTTTTTTTCTACACAAACAGTTCACCAAATTCAGATAGTATTGACATGAGTACTCATATAATAATATTTATGAAAGTGTCCATACATAATCCATTATAAGTTGTAAATAAACTTTATTGACATTTGTGTCAGTTTTATGAATTTTCCTAGATTACATTAAGAATTATTTCATCTATTTCATATTGTTAGTTTAATATAACTTTACATTAGTATCAGCATAACTTATTTGCATAATTAGTTTTCGTAATTATATTACATTAATTAGTATTTTGTTTTAATTTAAAAAACTCATCCATTTTAATTATTCTGTGTAATGAAGTGAACAAATTTTAGGAAAACCAAGGGACCAGGGAAATGATCCGTGAGTGAGAAATTCGTTTTCAGGATTACATATACGTTACTACTAAATTTTATCCGTTCTTTAATATATAAGATAGGGACCAATGCTATGTAACCTAAGACAGTGGTAATAAAATACATATTAGTTGACTCATAGCAGTTGCTTAATGTGTTTCATTCAGTTCTATCTTATTGTGATAAATTCGAAATTATTGTAACATCAAATTTTTGGATGAAAATTTTATTTTCATAAGTATCCAATAAATGTTCTAAAATGTGTACTTTCAAAAAGTACCTAATTTTTTTCGTTTTATGGTACACTATTTTGAATATAATAGCTTCACAAAAAGTAGATATATGTTGTCATAGA
This sequence comes from Mechanitis mazaeus, assembly GCA_959347395.1. Taxonomy (NCBI): domain Eukaryota; kingdom Metazoa; phylum Arthropoda; class Insecta; order Lepidoptera; family Nymphalidae; genus Mechanitis; species Mechanitis mazaeus. The sequence continues at coordinate 13,365,910 of OY365754.1, forward strand.
CGTTTATTATAAACTATTTAAAAGAAACAAAGTTACAGTACATTATCTTCGTATAATTCTAACAGCTTTAAGTATTCAATTTTTTTATAATATTTTATAATATTAGTAAATATATTGATAGAAAAAAAAATCAAATTTACAATTTAAATATTTTGTATCTGAATATACTTGTAAACTATTATTTAAAATATCTTATTTTTATTTTATAAAGATAAATAAATGATCAAGTGCCTAAAGATCCCTGGACAATAATTTTACTCAGCATTCGTAGAAAACAAGTGGATTACAAATAAAGTTTATAGGATAGTAACAATACTGTAGGAGACAACTTACATGAGACTATGAATAACTAATGTACGTGAAGTTTTATAACACCTGGTGATATAAAGTCTGGTTACGGCTGGGCTTAAGAGCTTACCGTCCATTTAGTAACGAACTATATTATTAATACTATTACATTTTATCTTTAGTCGTAGGTATCAAATGATAAGTTTAGGTGGTGTGAGATTGAGGTGTGTTTTTAATTGAATGAAATAGTAAAGTTTCAATGTCTTCAACAAAAAATTTTTTCAAAATAGCTTTAGATGTGTTCTGTTATCAATTTTCGGTTCGGCATATACAGCTGTAGTTCTGAATTAGAATAAAATAAATTATGGAGTGCTTGTAGAAATTTAAAAAAGTAGATGGTGTTAGTTGTTTTGCAACAGTCGCGAAATACAGAACAAGTGGAAACGCTGTCCGATTGCTGTGAATAAGTACATGAAAGGTAATAACCGTTTCTTTGTTTGATATCACCCTGACTGTACGTCCTTTTACAGTCCATAAGGCATTCTCATTGTATTTAGCTCAAAATCAATTCTAATATAATTATTGCGAGTTAAGTAATCTCCTCGGGAGCGCTGAATATTCTGCTCAAAATTGTTCAGATGAAATATAAATTGAAAATCATATTTATGAAAATAAATGACATGTAAGAATGGTAACTATTTAAAAAATTTATCTCTCGAAGTTACTATAAATGTCGTTGCTATCGTTTACATTAATCAAATATATAAAAAACTGTTACCTTCTCATAATAATAATTTTGTTTGTGATTGCTAAAACAACTAATTGTGAAGTGTAGCACATCTACTTAGATATTATAACAAGGTATATACAACAATGAACAAGGTATACGGGAAACCGTCGCGTGCAAATCAATCAAGCTTCGATGTTCACCTGCCAGCTAACACGATACACTCAACATATGCGAAACTCGGATATTATGTACTTCCTGCGCTACAGACTGACCTACAAACTGTTTTAGCCGAACATGGCCACGATTATTAGAAATATGAATTAAAATTTTATTTAAATGTGTAATTTGAAAGGATTTAACATTTTTAATTTGATCGCACGTAAAGTTGGTGTATTTAAGTTGAAGGGGTAAATCAAAACAATTATGTAACTTAACACGTTGAGCGCCACTTCAGCCATCGGTGGCTGACACCAGACTTTCCGGTTAGACCGCGTCACCCATCGCTGATAGCGTGGAACCCCAAAGGATATGTAAATAACACAATCTTTAGATGATTGCCCCTCGGGTCATGCCATTCTTCAAAAATCTCCTCCTCTTCATCAGAAAATAAAAATACATTTACTCTAGGCCGTTTTCTAGCAAAAATCATTTCACTGCTGCTGTCGCTTTCACTCTTGGAATGACACTTTGACGCTCAGGACTAAAGAATTTGTCTGCACAGAACCAAGAACTGTAATGAACTTATTTGGTGCTTAACGTGTTGAATGAATGCCTATATGTATCACTTTTCGAAAGTAAACGATCTTCTACTTCGATCGAAAACACCGGCCCTACAGTACCAGCGCGTAGAAACGGCACGCGTGGCCTGACCATAATTGTCTTAGAAATACGTATGGCGCTCAACGTGTTAAGTATAAACTGTACGGACAATTGATCAATGGCTTCAGACTACAGTTTAATACAAATATTTCAATGAGTTCTTTAGTTCTATTATAGTTTAAAATGAAGGTAGTTTCATAAAGAAAAACCGGTACCAATAGGTAGTTTATACCAATATATAAAGTAATATAAAATTAATACACAAAAGAGGCCACGAGCAAATAGTGAAATATAAATCAAACGATACGCTTAATTAATACGGCCAACATCGTTTCATTGTGAAACGCAAATCCAATTACAAGCCCTGGGCTGGGATTGTTAATGAATGTTTAATTTTAAATACATTGTACCATTTCACAAGACTGTTTTATAATATATAAGACCTATATGTTTTAGTGGTCGTATGTTAAAGGTATTATAAATAAAAAATTAAGAAAAAAAAATTAAAAAACTCAGATTCTACTAGACATTTTGAAAAAAAGGCCCAGACCTGTTATTATCACTCCGTCAATTACTAGGTTTTTAAATTTTAAGCAAGCAAGTAACCTAAATAATACATGTGTTGTTTTTTTATAAAGTTTTAAGTTAAGTTTCAATTCTATCAGAACTGTCTGAGTATAACAGTTAACTCGTAAGAAACTTTTTGGGTAACTTCTAAACAACTGAGGCCCACCGCATGACTATTTAACTTTGGTACGTTATTTACTTTTTACAAGATATACGAGAACGAGGAACTATATTCAGACTTTGTTTTATTTGTTTTATTTTATATTTATCTTTCTTTTTTTTTATTTAGGTAATTAACATGAATAAAATAAATTATGATTAAAGTAATTTTATAATAAAATAAATTATGATTAAATAATTCTTCTGTCAATTCTCTTGGGATATGCATGTTGAATTTGTATAGTTTCTGCCACCTTTTAAATAAGTTGAATAGGATGATCACAATTTTTCAACGATTTATCTGTGATATAATAAAATTGGTTTCTGCAAAGCTATGATACTTGTATGTCGTTGTAATTTTAAGATTGTCTTGCGTCAACAGAGCTGGTTAACATCAATGTTAAGGTTAAGACTTTTTTGTCGCAAGAAAATTTTTGTTTTAATAAACCTAAAAACACAAACTTCTTGTTTTTAGAACCTAAATTTTGAATAACTTTAAATCAAAAAGACACTTTATGTTTACTGCGCTGTGAGCTAACTAGGTATTCCATTCAATATTGCTGCGGCAGGAATGTAGTTTACAGGTGTCTAGAGAGCGTGGAAGTAAGTTATACCCGACTACAAAGACGGTGTAATATTTATGTTTATTGTGTTTCAGCTAGCTTTAGTTAGATATCTTACGAAAGTAAAAGAAACGAATTTAAACTGAAATTTTTAAATAATATTCCTTTAAACTTCTTAATATTGTCGCCTCGGCAGAATTTGATTATAGGATACTGTCAATTGATAAACCCGCTTGCGTGGACCTAGTATAACTAATGAATTTTCTCATATAACGTCGAATATAACAGATATTTTAATTATTAAAATTAAATACGCTGAAAATATTTTAAAAGCCCATTGTGCTTTAATTATTTAACTTAATTAATTATTATTTAATATTATTATATCTACATTAATATTCAAACATTTCAGTGTCTCTGTGACGGTGTTATTGACTAATGATTACTCTTAGCTTCTTCCCTCATTTTTTAAAGGTGAAAACCAGCTTAAACCCTCTGGTAAATTTAATTAATATGGTAATGTAGTCGTAGGTCGTAAAGTGCAGTAACTTCGTAAAATTCTATTACTCACTCTCGGCTTGAATACACTCACATTGATGTCGACGACATAATAATATATACTCACCGTGTGTCACCTCTAGAATTAAATTGTGTAATTACTACGCACACTCGTCACAATATTTTTAATAAAACACAAAGAATAACAATTCTATTTCTGGGTTCGAGGCTGTCAAGTTTTGCATCAACCTATTCAGGGTTGTCAATCAAACTCTTTGCTCACCTCAGATTCAGTTCAGAATTCAGAGCTGCAAGATGAAATTTAGCGGCTCCATCCAGTCTATCGGCGATCAGATCTGTACTTTATGTATTATATTTTTTTTATATTTCTCTTCAGAATTAAATTAAATTAGACCTTCGTCTAATTTAATTTTGTGTGCGAAGTAATGAGTAATTTGTTAAATCATCAATTAAGTAAGACAAGTTATTTGAATACAGACATTGTAAAAATATATATATTTCTTATTATTTTATTGATACCTTTTAAATGATTTATTAATAAATTCAAAATAAAAGTAATTTCTATTCAGTACAGTTGCATAATAGCTGTGAGAGCCGCACGTTCTAGTTCGACGGAATGTTTTTCAGAGACTTCTTGACTCAATTCTCAGCCCAAGCTTACTGCGAATAGTTTTTAAAGGAAATGAAATAATTTCTAATTACTAACTTTTTGATTTTATTCAATATTGAAGAAATACGCCATGAAGTTACTAAGATGATTTTTTTTTTGAGACGAGAATCAAAAGAAAGTATGTGTATTTTATATTATGATTGACCATTCAATATATAAAAAATATGTGGAAAGGTCAAATAACAATAAAATATCTCACTCTTTTGATTGTTAGTGGTTTACGTGAAGGTCCATCGAAAGTGTCATTCGATACAAAACCTTGACGAGGGTACAGAACAACAGTCAATGTCACGGTAACGAATATAAAGGAGAGGACATAGCCACAATCTTTGATGTATTCTCTATTGATAGTATTTCAATTGGACTTACATTAAATTATTTTCTAATATAAGTTTTTGGCCAAATTATAACACAACAAAATGTACAAATTATACAGTTTTATTCCACCATTGACTAAAATTTACACAAATATATAATAAAAAAAAAAGTAAGAACATATTACATACTTAATTAGAAATATATAATAATACAAGCAAATAAAAGCTCTTAAAAATTTTTATTTTATCGAAAAGCATATTGCGTTACCATTAAAAAGTTATGATATAATAACTCTTCCTCAAATGAACATATATATTTTGATAATAACATACTACAAAAATATATATGTTCATAGAAAATATAGTATTTTCAAAACGTTCTATATGATTTAAATAGTAAAAAATGTGTTGGAATAACTTTATATTTTGGGCTTGTCTTGTAAATTAGAATTTGTCTTGTAAAATTATTTTCTTACTAAATATTTGCTCTGTGGTTTTGGGCCTAGAAAAGAGAATAAAGATTAGGTTTATATATATTATTAAGGACTTTGTTATAATATATATAATTAAACCAGCTAATGCTATTCAATTAAACCAGCTATTTTCGAACCCATTCGGGTCTCTTATTCATTAATTACGATCATGGCGGAATCACGGTGTGAACTGGTACAATTTTTTTTTCTACACAAACAGTTCACCAAATTCAGATAGTATTGACATGAGTACTCATATAATAATATTTATGAAAGTGTCCATACATAATCCATTATAAGTTGTAAATAAACTTTATTGACATTTGTGTCAGTTTTATGAATTTTCCTAGATTACATTAAGAATTATTTCATCTATTTCATATTGTTAGTTTAATATAACTTTACATTAGTATCAGCATAACTTATTTGCATAATTAGTTTTCGTAATTATATTACATTAATTAGTATTTTGTTTTAATTTAAAAAACTCATCCATTTTAATTATTCTGTGTAATGAAGTGAACAAATTTTAGGAAAACCAAGGGACCAGGGAAATGATCCGTGAGTGAGAAATTCGTTTTCAGGATTACATATACGTTACTACTAAATTTTATCCGTTCTTTAATATATAAGATAGGGACCAATGCTATGTAACCTAAGACAGTGGTAATAAAATACATATTAGTTGACTCATAGCAGTTGCTTAATGTGTTTCATTCAGTTCTATCTTATTGTGATAAATTCGAAATTATTGTAACATCAAATTTTTGGATGAAAATTTTATTTTCATAAGTATCCAATAAATGTTCTAAAATGTGTACTTTCAAAAAGTACCTAATTTTTTTCGTTTTATGGTACACTATTTTGAATATAATAGCTTCACAAAAAGTAGATATATGTTGTCATAGACGTTTATTATAAACTATTTAAAAGAAACAAAGTTACAGTACATTATCTTCGTATAATTCTAACAGCTTTAAGTATTCAATTTTTTTATAATATTTTATAATATTAGTAAATATATTGATAGAAAAAAAAATCAAATTTACAATTTAAATATTTTGTATCTGAATATACTTGTAAACTATTATTTAAAATATCTTATTTTTATTTTATAAAGATAAATAAATGATCAAGTGCCTAAAGATCCCTGGACAATAATTTTACTCAGCATTCGTAGAAAACAAGTGGATTACAAATAAAGTTTATAGGATAGTAACAATACTGTAGGAGACAACTTATATGAGACTATGAATAACTAATGTATGTGAAGTTTTATAACACCTGGTGATATAAAGTCTGGTTACGGCTGGGCTTAAGAGCTTACCGTCCATTTAGTAACGAACTATATTATTAATACTATTACATTTTATCTTTAGTAGTAGGTATCAAATGATAAGTTTAAGTGGTGTGAGATTGAGGTGTGTTTTTAATTGAATGAAATAGTAAAGTTTCAATGTCTTCAACAAAAAATTTTTTCAAAATAGCTTTAGATGTGTTCTGTTATCAATTTTCGGTTCGGCATATACAGCTGTAGTTCTGAATTAGAATATAATCAATTATGGAGTGCTTGTAGAAGTTTAAAAAAGTCGATGTAGAGGGTAGATGGTGTTAGTTGTTTTGCAACAGTCGCGAAATATAGAACAAGTGGAAACGCTGTCCGATTGCTGTGAATAAGTACATGAAAGGTAATAACCGTTTCTTTGTTTGATATCACCTTGATTGTACGTCCTTTTACAGTCCATAATGCATTCTCATTGTATTTAGCTCAAAATCAATTCTAATATAATTATTGCGAGTTAAGTAATCTCCTCGGGAGCGCTGAATATTCTGCTCAAAATTGTTCATAACAGTTCAGATGAAATATAAATTGAAAATCATATATATGAAAATAAATGACATGGAAGAATGGTAACTATATAAAAATTTTATCTCTCGAAGTTACTATAAATGTCGTTTCTATAGTTTACATTAATCAAATATATAGAAAAACTGTTACCTTCTCATAATAATAATTTTGTTTGTGATTGCTAAAACAACTAATTATGAAGTGTAGCACATCTACTTAGATATTATAACAAGGTATATACTACAATGAACAAGGTATACGGGAAACCGTCGCGTGCAAATCAATCAAGCGTCGATGTTCACCTGCCAGCTAACACGATACACTCAACATACGCGAAACTCGGATATTATGTACTTCCTGCGCTACAGACTGACCTACAAACTGGTTTACCCGAACATGTCCACGATTATTAGAAATGTTAATTAAAATTTTATTTAAATGTGCAATTTGAAAGGATTTAACATTTTTAATTTGATCGCACGTAAAGTTGGTGTATTTAAGTTGAAGGGGTAAATCGAAACAATTATGTAACTTAACATGTTGAGCGCCACTTCAGCCGTCGGTGGCTGACACCAGACTTTCCGGTTAGACCGCGTCACCCATCGCTGAATGACAGCGTGAAACCCCAAAGGATATGTAAATAACACAATCTTTAGATGATTGCCCCTCGGGTCATTCCATTCTTCAAAAATCTCCTTCTCTTCGTCGGTAAATAAAAATACATTCTCTCTAGGCCGTTTTCTAGCAAAAATCATTTCACTACTACTGTCGCTTTCACAATCTCGGACGGACATTTTGAAGCTCAGGGCTAAAGAAAATTTTTGTCTGCACAGAGCCAAGAACTGTAATGAACTGATTTGGTGCGTAATGTGTTGAATGAATGCCTATATGTATCACTTTTCAAACGTAAACGATCTTCTACTTCGAAAACACTGGCCCTACAATACCAGCGACTAGAAGCGGCGCGCGTGGCCTGAACAGAAGTGTCTTAGAAAAACGCGTGGCACTCAACGTGTTAAGTTTAAACTGTACAGGCAATTCATCAATGGCTTCAGACTCCGGTTTAATACAAATATTTAAGAGTCCATTAGTGAGTCCTTTAGTTCTATTATAATTTAAAATGACGGTAGTTTCATAAAGAAAAACCGGTACCAATAGGTAGCTTATACCAATATATAAAGTAATATAAAATTAATACACAAAAGAGGCCACGAGCAAATAGTGAAATATAAATCAAACGATACGCTTAATTAATACGGCCAACATCGTTTCATTGTGAAACGCAAATCCAATTACAAGCCCTGGGCTGGGATTGTTAATGAATGTTTAATTTTAAATACATTGTACCATTTCACAAGACTGTTTTATTATATATAAGACCTATATGTTTTAGTGGTCGTATGTTAAATGTATTATAAAAAAAATTAAGTAAAAAATTCAAAAACTCAGATTTTGCTAGACATTTTGAAAAAAGGCCCAGACCTGTTATTATCATTCCTTTAAGTAAGCAAGCAAGTAACCTTATAAATACATGTGTTGTTTTTTATAAACTTTTAAGTTAAGTTGCAATTCTGTCAGAACTGTCTGAGTATAACAGTTAACTCGTAAGAAACTTTTTGGGCAACTTCTAAACAACTGAGGCCCACCGCATGACTATTTAACTTTGGTACGTTATTTACTTTTTACAAGATATACGAGAACGAAGAACTATATTCAGACTTTGTTTTATTTGTTTAATTTTGTATTTAACTTTCTTTTTTTATTTAGGTAATTAACATTAATAAAACAAATTATGATTAAATAAATTATGATTAAATAATTCTTCTGTCAATTCTCTTTGGAAATGCATGTTGCAAAATTTGTATAGTTTCTGCCACCTTTCAAATAAGTTGGAAGATACCAATTTTTCAACGATTTACCTGTAATATAATAAGATTGGTTTCTGCTAAGATATTATACTTGTGTGTCGTTATTATATATTAAGATAATCTTGCGTCAACAGAGCTAGTTAACATCAATGTTAAGGTGAAGACTTTTTTGTCGCAAGTAATTTTTATTTTAATAAACCTAAAAAAACACACTTCTTGTTTTTAAAACCTTAATTTTGCATAACTTTAAATCAAAAAAGACACTTTATGTTTACTGCGCTGTGAGCTAACTAGGTATTCCATTCAATATTGCTGCGGCTGGAATGTAGTTTACAGGTGTCTAGAGAGCGTGGAAGTAAGTTATACCCGACTACAAAGACGGTGTAATATTTATGTTTATTGTGTTTCAGCTTGCTTTAGTTAGATATCTTACGAAAGTAAAAAAAAAAAAAACGAATTTAAACTGAAATTTTTAAATAATATTTCTTTAAAATTCTTAATATTGTCGCCTCGACAGAATTTTATCATCCGACTTATAAGATACTGTCAATTTCGCTCGTCTAACTGAGCTACCGACCAACGCCATAACAAACGTAGGAGACACTTAACATTAAAAAATAACAATTACTACAAAACTGAATTACTTGAGGTCGATTAAAAACATAATAAAAATAAATTATTTTTTACAGATTAAAACTCGCGTATAATTTGGTTACATTTTTATTTTAACCCGTTTCGAATGCTTTACAGCAATCGTGTTCACGGGTAGACAAGATGTAAGTGTCACGGGTAGACGACAGGAAAGTTTCAAAAATAGTTTTATTAAAACATAATTTAAATAAAATTGGATAACTCGTTGATACAAGATAATCCAATTCCAAAGTTAATGTTTTTCATCCCATACACGTTTTGTAAAGGAAATATAATTTCAAATTACAGAGTTTATCAAAACAAAAATCCTCAGAGACTTTATGTTGAACCTTTCTATATAAACCATTTCATAACTATCATTTCTAGTTATATTTTCTTAAACAAGAAGAACGTTTTCCTGTATTTAATCTAGTATTAAATTTATTTTTTATGTTTTTTTAAGTTTAAATGTGTAATAGAAAAAAATATGTATTTTCTTATTTTACTTTACTTTAATTACTTTTACTTTAACAATCTACTGATAATGGTATTTCAATTCCATAACTCATTCAAAACAATAAAAAATCTAGGTATAAAGAATCAACGCCTTCCATGTTGTTTACATGCATATGTGTCTATTTTGTTAGAATATTTTGATTTCAACAAAGCCTCATTTAAATTTATAATCTCTCCCATGGCTATAGTCTTATAACCGTTGCGAAGAGACTTAGCTTCTTTGTCCGTTTTCTATCGTTTTTACAAGGAGGAGTGTTCTTAAGAGATATTTGGTCTGATGCCTACCACAAAACGTATTATCATTCCTTCCACCTGGATGCGTGGCGATCTTCTACGGTGCGGTTTTCAAGGACCTTTCTTTCAAGTACCACAAAATTATGGAATGAATTTCCTTCGGCGGTGTTTACAGATCGATATGATATGGATACCTTTAAAAAAGGTGTATACTCCTATCTCAGGCGGACCGGCAATGCTGTTGTGAGTCTTCGGATGTTGCAAGTTCGTGGGCGGGGGTGATCACATTTCACCTGCGACCCGCACGCTCGTTTGCTCTCATAAAAAAATCTCTTTATTTGTAACTTGATCCATTATTAAATAACAATTAAAAAAATTTATACAAGTTGATTACAAATCAGACGCAAATTATATTAAATGTTTTTATTGCCAATCTACGCAAAACTATTTTATAGTATGAATTTGTAAACAAATAAATGTTGTTGTAAATATTTTTAGGTTAGGTTACTCCTAAAGCAATCCCGTTGTGTCCCGCTGAGATGATTAGGGTATTCGTTCTTATAAATATATACTCTTTATTGTACACATTATAAATTTACAAAAAAACAGAACAATAAAACACATTACAATGGGCGTTCTTAGTGGTTTTTTAGTGGGTAGCCTTAAAAATGGCAACGTCCTCTATGCTGCCGGGTAGTCCCACATAACCACCCGGCCATCACCTTCTTGTCTGACCGGGTATCAGACACTGAGTTTAAAAAGATAAAAGAAATGAGTTTATTTAATATATGCACATACTTAATTTGTTATGTTTAAAAATGATGTTCATCAAAATATTTTTTCGTAAATTGTAATCTTTTTTAGAAACATCCAATTAATACACATAAATGTGTTATACATTTTTTCGGTGAAGGTTCCTCTAGCTATAATCGATGACTAAACATACTAGAGCATATATCGTCATGAAGCACGTGTATGAGTTCAAGTTTTGAATTTGACATATATGATTTATTTTTAACAAAATCAAACTTATGAAAATTCATACACTATTACATTACATTCAAATATTTTTACACTATTACATTCATAAAAACAAGAAGTTATTAAAAGTAATTACAATTATTATTTGTAACCTAATTTGAAAATAATATGATTTCAGATAATATTAATACCTAAAATATTTTCAGTTCAGTACAGATAAATAACTTTTCTTTATTTTATAATTAATTCCAAACACATTTTCATTCATTTTACTATTATATTTATAATTATAATAAAATTATGTTTCGTTTATTTGTTAATAAAAATCAAGTTGAATCCATTTATTTTATTTTGTACAACTGATAACAACCCGGTACCATGTCAGTATTATAGATTACAACAACATTCAAAATGAAAACTTTAGCTGGCAAGTTTAAAAAATATTTTTAATAACCTATAACAGACATTATTATTACTCATCTTTAGATAAAATATTAAACAGTTACTATATTCTTACATAGTTTTCCCTAATAGTATAGTTTTTGGAAATGTTTATAAATCTTGCACCATCATCTGGCTTTATGTATTTTTTTATGCAACTTAAAGGTAACGAAAATATATATTTCTTCATTGTTTAATGTTGATTAGTATTTAATTCATTCCAGAATATAGATATTCTATAAACAAAAATAAAGATAAAAATGAGATTATAATTGGGAATGATGATAACATGATTGTTTGTTCAAATTTATTTTTCAATTTTATTAAAGTATAACAATAACCTGACCCATTAAAAAAAACCTTTGTTCCATAAACTCAGTTTACGAGAAAATAATATTTTAGCGACTCCAACCCATTGGGTAAGGAGTCGTTATAATATTTTTAATGCAATAAAGTAGTTTTTTAATGTCTTGCCGAAGACAATACTTTAAAAAGACATTAAAAACTACTTTTATAGCATAGTTAAACCTTGTAGTTTAATACACGCAAACGGTAGGTTATTTTACATGTTTACTGATCAAACAGTAATTTAGATTTTTATTATTTTGTTCTTTTCCCAAAAAAAATAAGAATGAAATACAAAGTGTTCGCTCGATTGGTTGTAAGTTTTGTTTAACCATTATATTTTATGGTATTCTTGACTTCGCAGAGTAATCAGCTATATGTCAGCGATAAATCACCATGGATCTACAACAAATAAGGGAACCCTATAACAACCCTATCACTCTTCGCGGATATCTCAAATAGCATCATACCAAACACATTTATCTTTCTCACAGATTAAATAAAAACAGAAAATCCTATTCTATTTGCTTACAATTTTTTATAGTTAATGTAGGTACAAAAGATATAAATAATATATTTTTAAATTGTCTTATCACATTATGTATTTTTTTTAAAGAAATAGCTTCGAATTCATTATTTTTAAAGTAAGAACATTTGTTTACCTCTTTTTATTAAATTTATTATTCTATTCTTTATTATTGTGTTATCGAAATTTGAGTATATCTATAGAAAGTCATGTTTATATAGATTTTATGTCATATATTATATTAAAACTTTAATTTAAATCACTTTAAAATATTTCAACCAAAAAAAAATATAGAAAATGAAACGAGTATTTATTAAATAACTTTAAACAAATACAATATTGATTGGTTTGCAAATGCTTGCTTTCTCGTTACTAGAAGAAAAATACCTGTTTTTTTTATAATAGAAGTGAGAAGGAACCAGTATTAATGACATTAATTAAATTCTCTTACCGTCTTAAAAATTTATTAAACATTGTGATCTTGGAATTCAATATCGGAATTCTTCAAATTTTTTTACGAAGGTTATTGCGGGGAAGAATAATCGTTTTTACTTTTCATACTCTTTCATGGGGTAGACTATTTTCTGATATTATTAGGTAATAAATAAAATATAAGTGATAGTATTAATGTAATAATAATAAGTATGATATAATATATAGTACTAATAAACTAATAATATTGAGTATAACTAGACTATTTTCTGATATTATATATTAAGTATTTTCTAATATATGTAGATTACGCTAATTTTCATTTTTTATAAAAAAACTAAAAACAACTTGCTCGACTTCTTCGAACTAATCAGAAGTTATGTGAATATGCTTAGATTAATACTAAAACTAAATTAATTGTATAATTATGTCGCGAAAAAATGGAGCAGTAAACAACGCTTGCATACCAGTACATACAATCATATGTACATAGACACACACACACACACACACACACATATATATATGTATATACATATATTATTAAAGTATCAAGATTTACTCAGGATAACTCAAAAAGTAAAAATATTATTAAAAAAACCGATTACGAAAATTAGGGTGATTACTATAACTTAATGAAGAAGTTAATAAGGAAATCAGTTTTTCTATTAACTAATTTTAAATTATTTTCAGTTAATAGTTTTATTGAACATATTTATTAAAGTAATTTTTATGCAACAGCACCAGCATAGAACATATTGTATTTATATTAATAGCATATCAAATAATATTGAAATATCAAAATGATGTAGATCTCCAGCTGACGTAATTAATGTCCCTACGTAATTAATACAATTAATGGCTCATTTCTCCGCGTACGTAAATGTTTGTAAAGCTCTTTACATCCATTAATGTGTTTTGACGAAGTCATCAAATATCGGTCTAAATATCGTTATTAATCTGTTCTTTGCTATTTGGGTTTATTCACCTAATTTTTGTATGTATTTTTTTAATAAACAATTAATTTACTATTTCACGTCCAATAATAGTAAAGCTTAATATTTGATAATTATATAATTTTACAGAATAGGTTCAATTACTAATTCGAATTTTATCGTTATTAAATTATTACATTTCTGAATGCAGATGTGACGTTGATAGGAATTGTGCGTGGATAATTATAAGTCACTTATAAAGAAACTACTGTTTGTCCGTTTAGTTGTTTTTAATTACGTACAAAAATTATATAATATAATAATAATTGTAATAGAAAAATATTATTAATATATTCAACAATCAATTGTAATAGCTTTGTGGATCTGTGTGTCCCTGTGTGTTTATATGTGTGCGAACATACACAAACAAAATTTGTATTCTTAGTGTCAACCTTTAAACACCTCAAAACGTTAAGATATTACAATCGATTTCCGGTGATCAGTGTGATTATTATAACTTACTTAATAATAAGTAAAAAGATTTTTTGTCAATCAATCAATCAATGAGTGAAAAACACAGGTGCGTTGATAATGAGGATATTTCGAGAGCTCAGCGGTGATTTATTAATCCCCAAGAGACAATAAAGAACAGATTTATCTCCAACAATCTACTCACAGAAGATATTAATAGACGAGCATTAAACATATATACACTCATTCAATATGTTCTTTCTTTTTTTTATGTTTTAGTATGAAATTATTGAATTTTATAGTAAGTGGCACTATGTTTGTGAGTGACAACTTGTTCAGATAAACCCAAAAACGTTTTCGGGCTTTTGTATATTTTCTAAAATGTTTACTTTTTAATATTTAAATAAATGGGAAAAAAAATTGTATGACATTCATCTTACTTTCTTTGTAAGCACAAAATCTGCTAAGCAATTATAAGTCAAGCTGCCAAGTAAAATATAATTTTGTAAGATTTTCACGTTTTAGACATCGCTGTCATAAAATGAAACAAGATGATGATTAAGAGGAATGTTTAACGAAGACTTATTTATTTTTCGAAAAAAAAATTAAAGATAATTAAATTGCCGGTAACTTGAGATTTTCATCAAAAAAAATATTTCAAACGCCATTCATTCAATCTCGAAAGTTGTATCTTAGGTTAGTTTTGGAAAATGCAATGTTCTTGTGAATATAACAAATGATTTTACAAATTTGATTGTTGATTGTAAAAGAATAATTCACTTGCCTATTACCTACCTTATTAAAGAATTTACCAAGAACTTTATTAAAGAAAATATTGTATATACAAAAAGATCAACAGTTTAGCAAAATATTTTGTTTATATTAGATTATGTTAACTTATATTGTTTCCGAATCACAAATAAACTGACTATTTTGAATTTGTTTCAGGCATGGAGGTAACTCTTTCGGCCTGTTTGTTCTGAGCCGCTGAACTGAACTTAATGAAATTAGGCTGCGTAATTGTTTGTGATTATTTTAAACAACTTAAATAATGGAAACGAATGAGAAAAGTCAAGTATTTCATGACACAATTATCCCTCTTCAGTACTTAGATTTTTTTTTAAAAATACACTCGCTGTATACGTTGATCTAAAAATTGTTAGTTAAAAATTTCTAGTAAAAGGTTTTATTAAATTCTTAGGAATATAAAAAATAAATTCACTTTTATATTCAATAGATAAATAATATATAAATAACAATAGCTTTATAACAAGAAACTTACAATTCAACAACCAGTACTAAAAGGAAACAATAAAAAGTAAGCAAATAGCAACCCAAGTTACGAGTTTCGTTTACACCCGGCGAGACTTCAAAGCACAAGCTTTTGTTATCATCGTTAAAGTTCATCGTTATCCAAAAGTCCTGAACAACTCGTCATTTCTCGCGGGAATACAATTCTATAGTTATTTATTTACTATTTATTAGAAAATACATTAAATATTTTAGAAACAAACATAAACTCGTTAGAGGTTTTCCGTGTGTTCGTTTCGTCGACTTAAAACTAAGAAAGAATATAA
Source organism: Mechanitis mazaeus (assembly GCA_959347395.1). NCBI lineage: Eukaryota > Metazoa > Arthropoda > Insecta > Lepidoptera > Nymphalidae > Mechanitis > Mechanitis mazaeus. Next base: position 13,381,820 of record OY365754.1, read on the forward strand.
TAATAATAATAATAGTTTAAATGATATGTAGGTGTACATTTAAATTAATTTACCAAATATAACAAATGAAAACATACATACAAAACATGAGAACATTAACAGAACAATAAATCGCAACAGTAAGAATATAGTAAACTAATAGTATAGTATATAGTGTATTGTATAGTGTTTTTAATGTTAATATTAAAATTTATATGTTATACACATGATAATTGGCGTATAATATTAAAGTGACGAATTTCATCAAAAATAATAATGAATACACACTAGATAATGAATGTGCGAACTTTTCTGAATATTATTTTCATTACTGAATGACTTAATATTAAATGACTTAATACGGAATGAATTAATATTATATAAAATTTAAGATTAACTTCATTAAAATTTTATAATAGAATAATTAATAATAAAAAATAACGCTATAAATATGTGTTATTGGTTTGCAGAAAGTGTCATAGTCTCAGACATGATCATTTACCAATTTTAATATGAGTTAAGAAATGCTTAGAATAAATTAGTATTCTTTTAAGACACATTTTTCAAATTGTTTATATTCATAGATAAACATATTATCCAAGTTCAAAATTATAAATATTCGATCTGAGCTCAGATTGTTTGTTCAATTTGCCACTATTAGCTCCTGCCATATAAATTCAATGTATTTTTTGTTATAGTCAATATGGCTTTGCTTTATTTTCGTGGTTTTCGTATTATTAATTCGTGGCAGAAATAAATTGGAAAATTTTGTATTACAAAAAAAAAACATTAGTTTTATAAATACTATCAAATTTCATATTTAATAATATTATAATTATCAACAGGTTGTATTCTTTACCATTTGAATGAAATTACTTGAATATACGAACCATGATAACACAATTATTAATTAATTATTATTTAAAAAAATAAGTTATAAAAATCTAGTTTCAGTTATACTATGAGTAAACCGATATATGAAAGATTTCGTAGATCTTAAGACCAATCCCTGCATTGCATTGCATCAGTTTGTAATTTCTTATGTCTGAAGAGTGGTAGTGCGTCCCATAACCCCATAACTACCTACATTTTTATACGTCGATTGGCATCATTCACTATCAGATCGGAGTTCGGTCCCCTGGTATTATAATTACCATTCAAGCAAAGTAAATAGTAATAAAAAAAACAATAACTGGTGATGAATATTTGATTAAATAAAACATTTAGTCATCAGTATTATTTGTGTCCTCCTGCCATGCCCATTTATATAAAAAAAATATCAAAGGTTTTTTTTATTTTCTTTTTTCATTAATATTAATACGTCTTTAATAGTGTTCTTTGTCATTATATTTCGGAGGATTATTTTATTACTTGTCACAACTTTTATTTATATACATATTTTTAATATAAAAGAAATGAAAGCAATAAAACGACCTATCTTTGTTGTCAAAAAAATAGTAACATTGAAGACTTAATACAGAGGCTTTTATTACTAACGACTTTGTTGTCATAAACTGAACCGAGATGAGAAAACTAAAGAGAACTGTTCAATACAGACTTACTTATTATTTAAAACCCTATTCAAAGGAATAAATACTCACCGCAAGACGAGAAAATCGTTAAGAAAATGCAACTTCAAATGAAAATCGGAGAAACTCAAAGCTTTTGATATAAGTTTAAATTCATAATAGATTTAATTTGACAACACATATTAAGAATACACCAAAATAACAATACAAAGAACAGAACAGATTTTAGAAATATATAACTTTAACTTAAACCTAATGTTAAAATTATAAACAAAACATAATAATAAATATATCAACAATTTTCTTTATATATATTTCAATTTTTCTCTTTCGAATCGATAAAATTCAACATCATAAGACTACTATGTGTGTAAATTAAGTTGTCGCAAAAAGTAGACCAATCAACTTTTTTGAAAACAGAAATGTTTTCAACCCTGGTATTATATAGCACTCATTTACCGAGTTACGTCGCGCTGAAAGACGTTCATGAAATTGTAAAAACAAATTACAACAGATATGATACTTCTCTTATTTACTTCAAAGTAAATTAATATATATTATATAAAACAAGATATAAATCTGTCAATATCAAGATTTTAACTAATATTAAACTTAACAGGTTATAAGGTATGAAACAATTTCTGAAATTAGAGTAATGAGTCTTTATATTACAGTAACGTACACGTGGGTGTCTGTCGACTTCACAAGCGAACTTTATTAAATGTCATTTTTGACGGTATTAACTAGTATAGTATATTTGAAATTTCTGAAACAAATAAAAAGTATTTTCTTATATCTTCTATTAATATTTATCTTATTGATAATATATGATTAAGCTATATACTATGCCAATTGTGCCCTCACTTCAGTGACAGTGTGGAAGACATCTTGTAACAAACAATAAAATAACTTACATGTATTTAATACTCATGTTTATATTATAACTGTACCTAAATATAATTTAATAAAAAGAAAAATTGTTTTGAGAGTTATTTAACTTAAATTTCTTATCTTCTCCTCTGTTATAAAACTGTTAGAATTTTTAAAATTTTATTTCCTGTATTTCCACAGCTCTCAGAGCCGAGCGCTTACACAGTATCATTGACTGTACTCGTAAGCCGTTCCGCAATTGAACTCTTTTTCAAGAAATGATTCTTTTCAGAAAGGAATTTTTTCCTAAATTTGTGTTCTTATAAGCTATGAATAAAAAACATTATAATACAAACTATGTTTATATTAAATGAAAAATCTCGCACTAAAATTTTTTCTCCAAAAAAATAATTTATAGTTAAAATAATATTTATATTTTTTTTTTAATTAATTAATAATCTTGCATAAAGTTAATTTTATATTAAACGCTATTTTTTGCTTAAAACCAAAATTAATTTTAACTATTTACCGACTCGAATATTCAAAATATGTACTAATTTATTTTACGAAAGACTATAAGTTTATTTTCAGAAATGAAGAAAGCTTAAATTATTATACCCAGAAGCTAAAATACTTCCGAAAAGCGAATTTATCGTAAGCATATTAACATCAAGTTGCAAATTGTTCCAAACTGCACCTCCGCCAGTTTATATTCCGACACGCCTCACTCGCCCCAAACAAGCTTACTTTAAGACAATGTTCACATCGACCTACTTAGCTCCAGTCAGCTTACTATTAAGCAATATTTTATAATATGCTACGGTTTAGTTATTGGATAGAGTTTAGGTTACAGAGTACTGAGATGTTGATACCCAATTTATTAACAATGACAAATAACATAATTATAGGTAATGTTTTGTTACATTCGTTCGCAAAATAATATTTTTATTAATATCTTTTAATTTACTATAAAGTCTTGACAAATGTAAGCTAGCAGTGTCATGAAGACTCACCACCTTATTTCTACGTCAATGTTCGTAGCTTAAATTATAATATTATAAATAAGCTACATATGTCAGTAAGTTTTGTAAAAGTCTATCCACATTTCAGAGCAAAATAAAGTAATTAGTCTGAAGACGCTTTTATATATTTGATTAATTCAGTTGGGAACTCTAACATCCGAACTACATCGTGTAAAGCATGTTTCTCCTGATTTTATAGCTTCTCGAAACTTTACGATCCTAACTTGTTCTTAATATGTTTATTTAATGCACAGGTTTCAGACTGAACTCATTTCATAAGACTTGTATCTCTAAATGTTTAAATAACAGGCGAAACTTTTTTTAAAACTACACATTGGAATGTTTAAATTTTAATGAAATGCGTTTTTAGGTTTATAGTATTTTCGTATAATTTCGTGGTTTGACATTTATGTAAAAGAATATTAAATATTTAACTGTTTATAACTCGACAGCGTTCCAACTAATATAAAAAATATCACCAAACTTTTTGAATATAAAATATTCACAAAATAATTTTTGACAGAAAAAATATTGAAAACAATAAATAATGTTATAGCAAATAAAAGCTTAGCAGAGCGTGGTTTCGATCCACGGACCTCTGGGTTATGGGCCCAGCACGCTTCCACTGCGCCACTCTGCTGTGCGTGTACTGGTTGTAAATTTGATAGTAATTACTAGGTACATAATATATTTACTAACATTCATTACAGTTCAATTTTACTCAAAGTTACTAAAAAAATGGACTTCGAAAATAAACATTTTTATAGTTTTTTAAATATGAAGTATACAAAGATTATTAGTATTAACCTTTTTTTTATTAAATCCAATCCATCATTACTTGCACTAAAGTCATTAAAACAACTCATTGTTAATGTGGCATAACATTTAACAATACATTTGACAATATTATTTTTTTAAAATAGAAAAAAAACTTTTTTTTTTTAATTTTTATCACACGCCCATTTACTTTTATAAAAATCTCAAGCACCCTTTTTCCCTTTTTCAGGCAAAAAAATTAGCTTGTTCAATTTTGCTGGAATACGCATATACTTTTTAAGAAGTATCTGGAATTACTCAGAACAGCAAGAAGATTTCGAAAATCGGGATAATTACAATAACTTCCTTACTCAGGAACTTAAAAATATAGAATGACATTACAACAGTCAATATAATTATACATATATCCAATACATAACAATATTTTAAAAAGAACAATGTTATTACATCTGGATTCCAATGTACGTTATTTTATCTGAGATTGAGACTGCAACACTGAGGTTCGAGGGAAGGATGCCACTTTTTATGAAATTTACTTCATACCAAATAGGTTTAATATTCTGAAGGTAACTAACTCTCAATAACCAGAATATTTTCCACTACTTAATTTATTGACTTCATGATTAAGGAACTTTTTGTATTCACCCGAATTTGAAATCAGATATTTTGTAATGGCTTTACGTTTTGAGTGAGGTGTCCTGAATAATTCTAGATACTTTTTAAAACAATATGTATTTGTGTGTGAGTGTATGTAAATGTGCATGGGTTTGTATATGTGTTTATTTATGTAAGCGTTTTGCAAAACCTAGAATTCATTATTTTTCGAGTATCCATCTATACGTTGTGGATATTCCACCTGTCCGAACGACGCGCTTTGCTTCGTCTTTCCTGGTTCGCACGAAAGATTGGAACAGCTTGCCTGCGTCGGTATTTCCGTCTGAATATAATGTCTTCATGAGAAAAGTGAATAGGTTACTGAGTTATTGCGCCTTACCACCTATGACTTCATTTCCACTTTCCATCAGCTGGAATGTAGTCAAACATTAACTTAGACAGTGTAAAAAAAAAGCCAAATGGTTTTCCAGTTTTTTAGTAGCCTAAAAATAACTAATTTGCGATTTCTAATAAACCTAATGGAACAATCGGAGTGATTATAACAGTATCAGTCAACGCGTGCTAACACAATAGTGTTCATAATTGGGAAAAATATTTAGTAGGATTTTTTTTAAAGAAAATGTTAAAAATATATAATACCAAATTATCTCATAATAAAATGATTTCAATAAAAATTATATATTAAAAAAATGAAGCTAATGAAAAAGAAAAAAAATTGTTTGACCAAGAAGTTAACGTGATGTTTGTTTTACACCCACTACCGCGTACTGCTTCAACATATGTAATTCTGTTTACATTTTACTAGTTTGAAATTGTAACAAACCTAAAATATAAATAAATAAAATCATATAATAGTTTTGTAATCGCCTCATTTAGTGAATAGGCAAATACATAATTGATGTGCTTACAAATATCAATCACGCTCCGCTAATCAGCTGCTCATAAACAAATAGAGCAATCGTCAGCTGTATTAACTAATAAATATACGCATACTAAATGGTAAGCCTATATTTATAATAGTTAACACTATATTATTTTATAGACGTAAATATAGTTGGGATATCAGGTTTAAGGGTAATCATAGATTACAAAAGCTAGAAAAATAAAAAGACTTACCGTTTATTTATTCCCGTCTACCGTCTAGCAATAATTTTTTGTTAAAGATGTTACTAATGTTTTAGTAAAACATGTATATTCATTAGACAACTATATAATATTCGTTTATACTATCTTATAATATTGTTTCAGTTCAAAAAAGCACCTTTAATAGTGGAATTATTGAATAACGATATTAATTACGTATGAACAAACAAATATTCTTATTTTTTAATAAACTTAAGATAGAAAGGTCCGTAATTTTTGCCAAGTAGTTAATCAGTTTCGATGCTATTCCGTCAATTAAACTGAGTTCTGCAAGGATAGCTCTACTATATAAAATGCATACAGGTAAGGTTCTTACAAACTAAATTATTTATGTTAATACGAGAAAAAAAATAATCTACACAGATTTTTCACCAGAATCCAGCATTTCCTCAAAAAGTGTTTGACAATTTTGATAAAATCTATAAAGATAAATTAAAATGTCTGACAGTAGGTACTTGACATCAGGACAATTTTTATCCTTGTACAATAAAAGATCGGGTACTGCTGACCCTGTATTAGTCAATTCCAATTTGCACGGCCTTGAATACATGCATAAAACTGTCAGATTCTCATTGTTTTATAAGATTTTTATTTGAGTGTGTTGAACCAATTGATTCTACCACTTCCTCTTAGCATAGTAATTGACAGCAGGCTTAGTGAAAAATACGAAGATGTGAGCAACAAATGTTGAATATAAAATTTAAAACATAAAAAGACGTCACATCGGAGCTTAAAAACTTAATGAATGCTATTTTGTACTCATTATTGAAGTGTTTATTTTTTTTGTAGACAAAATAAACATCATTTATTTTGTAGACAAAATAAATTTCTACTTACATGTCTTGTTTTAAAAAATCATCTGTTACATATTTTGGTCAAATTTTATAGTTTAGTAATTTATTTCCTAAGATGGCGTCCCAGTTTATTTTTGGCGAAAATGAAATCAGAAAATATTCTTCTTTCGGATGCATACTTTGTACATTTCATTCTAGGCGAGGCTTTAGAAAGTGAGCCACTTCTAATTATTGAAGATTTTTGGTTGGAACATTTAGAAGCCTCTTCTGATAATTCGGATTGAAGAAGAACATAAAGAATCAGGATTCTAAGGATTCTAATACTTCATCGTTTACTGTTCTTAGTATTCCTTAGTAGCCCTGATCTCGTTCATCTCGCACGCTGCAGAGAAATTAGGATCGGGCTAAAACATAACCACATAATTTATGCGCAGCCCAAAAAATATAATTCAGAGAGAACAACTCATTATGCAGAGGAAAATTATATTCCATCGAGTACCTAACTTTTATTTGTGTGAGATACACCGTAACCGAGCTGAAGGCCCTTTTTACAACTTATTGGATTTGCTATAAATAAATCACTTAACTGTTTAAGAAATATTGGATAAAAATACAATATTTATCAGCTATTTTGATCAATTATGAGTCAAAAGCAATTTAAATTTTTGACAAATTGTTTTCTTTTTGACGATCTACGATAGTTAAGAGGAGACTTCTTTAAAAGAACTTTTTAATCATGTAGTCGAGTCTTTAAAGAACCTGTAGTCTTCATCGGATTGCAGTTCATAAGTGGAACAGTTGTTAGATTCCAGAGTTAGGTGCTCATTTCGTATGTATATTCCTTCAAAACCAGATAAATACGGTATCAAGCTGCTAATGCTATGAATATTAAAATATATAAGATATCTTAAAATATACAAAAAAAAATTCTACTCTAATAGGAATACTCGTTGCCGAGTATTATCCGCTTGAGCTATCAACTCCATTCATAGTACTAACAGAAATATTACTTAATTGGTTTACCATCCAAAAACAATAGAATACTAACAAAGATTAATACAGAAATACCGACTCATTTTACGGAAATGAAAGGCCGGGACTTAAGTACCGCATTGTTTGGTTTTAATGATGAAGTGACTTTGCTTTCTTTCACATGTTTCTCCAAATCTTAGCGAAGAAAAAAGGAAAATAAAGTTGTCATGCTTTGTATTATATTGCATTACGAAATAAATAAAAAAAATCAAATTTACTGGTAACAATAATTTTTTGTCAACAAACAAAGGGTGAATTTGATATTCTTGACCAGCTTTGTCATGTCCATAGCGTATCGCGAAAAACTAGAGGCTGGAGTCTTTGTCTTCTGGTATTTCAAGGTACTTATGGCATTTCATTTCTGGTATTTTATGTTATTTCATTTCTGATAATTTATGGTATTTCTGAATTCATCTATTGTCACTAATAAGCAAAATTTTAAGAATATACGCCCTATAAAGACTGGTGCTTTTAATCTTATAAACCCTACATCGAACTTGGATTTCTATATCGCACAAATGATCATTGGTGATAATTTATTAAAAAGGGACCAATTTCTGCCACAATAAAAAATCTGTGAGGTATTTTGCTGCCCAAGGTTCTAAGAATTGAAATCACGCCCACAATGTGCCAAGAGCAAGGCTTTTATCTGTAATGAGCACCAAAACAAAATATGCCAAATTACTTATAACGTCATCTAGTTTTAAAATTACAATATTAGTCAATTTAACTTTAATCTTTTACCTTTTACCGGATGAGTGGTAAAAATCTTAACATAAAGATAACGTTAAGGAGTATATTCTTTTAATAAACGATTAATTTTAATATACGTTTTTTTTGTATGTTATAAACTTCCTTAAGGCATGTGGCATAAAACAATTAAAACGATATTCTATCAAAGTGTATTTAATTGAATAACAGAAATACTTTCCGGCAAGTAATTGAAATTGGTATTTCGAGTTATTCCTGTTAGCATGGAAGTTGACAGCTTGACGAACTTTATTAATTAACCCAATTTAGTTGTATTTGCACATAAAATAACTTAAATATATATAGTACTTAAACAGTAGATTTATTAGTAGTTTGTGTATGGTAAGGTATCAAAAAGCTTATATTTTATTCCTATATTCTTAAGAGAGAGAGAGAAAATCTAGAGCCTTTTATATTTTTTCAGTTCTGACTATTTTTTGCTATCATTAACATGCATCAATATTAGCCGAAGTCTTAGTATTTACTAAAATTTTACAAATTTTAGATAACGCGACTACACATATTTTAAAAAAATGTCTGGAATTATACAGAACACCTCAAAACGTAACGATATTACAAAAAAACAAATTCCGAAAATCAGAGAGATAACAAAATTATTCTTATTCAGGAAATTAAAAATAGCTTCTATAATTATCATTTCTTTTTCTGAAGAATAAACTTGTATAAAGGAGCGGTTGTATGATTAAAACCATACAGTAATAAAGACTCCAACTTCGTATACACTTTTACATACAAAAACAACGGAAATTTATTACTACTTGGTTGAAATAATCACACAAAATGTACAATCGTTAAAGGTATAATTGTATTTTACGTTAAAAACGGAAACGTGAATACAAATAGGATCAATCTTAAATCTCCAAGGAGCTTGTTAAATTCACTTACTGGTTATTAAATTTCCTGAACAAAGCGTTCAGCAGAATCGAGGTCATTAGCTTTGATAGAATTTGGTTCAGTTCAGTCTTTAATAACCCCGAAGTCGTATCAAGCTATCGCACTCATCTTAACGATATAATAATGGTGATAATACCTATATATGATCTGCTAACCTTCTGTTTAGTCTTATCATATACAAAGAATGCTTATTTAATATTTAATATGTAATAACAATTCATCTTAGTAGGGCAAAAAAAAAATTTTTAATAAATTTTTTAAGTAATATAGAATGAAAAATGTAATTAATACAACATATATATCTTAAAAAGTCAAGTAATCTTATAATCTGGATATTTTTTTATGACAGTACTTCTAATAATGTTATCATTTTACTGTAATATAATAATAGTTATTAGCTTTAAAACAAAAGAGATTTATCATGACATCTGATTTTGCTTATCTTATTATGATTTAATTACAACGCAATATTTAATTACTTATATTTAGAATCAGGCAAATATTTATCTCATAAAATCACAATACATAATTTATAAATTGTATTTGAAATTAATTCAATTTATTTATATTAAAGACTGGGAACAAAGAAGTTATTCAATATAATTATTCGTAATTAAAACATTCCATCTTAATGAAACCATAAAATTCATAACAATGTTACAGAGCATGGACTTCAAAATCATCAATTAACTATTACCGTAACTTATAAATAATAAACTTTTACGCCTTTCGAGAAATAAGTAAGTTTTTTCTTTTTTTTTTTGACAATGCTTTAAGTTCTCTGCTCGGAGTTGTTGGTATTTTTCTCTAGTTCTCTATATTTTATAGGACGCTATGCTTTTCTTATATTAATATGCTTCGAATTCAGCTGTTTTTTTTACTTAAAATATTGCAGCTTAACTATTATGAAAATGTTGCAGATTCTTTATAAGGTTTTTTCTCTTGTTTGCCAGTTCATGATGACATTTCCCAGATTTTCCTCCACTTCCGTTTCCTCATAAATTTTTTTCTAATGGTAACTTTTTTCTTATATTAATGTCTTTCTTTCTATAGTTAAATCTTTTTTCTTATGTCTTTTTATCTCTCTTTCCGCCTCTAACACCGTTATAAACATTTTTTTGTTGCTTATTAAAATTTTTTAGCCCAATTTCACATTGTTCAAAAAACATATTAAACTATATTAATTGAACATAAAATAATATTAATTAACCAATCAACCAACCTGACGTCCAAAAATGACAGCACCCAAAATGACTTTTGCACATAAAAGCACCCTATTAAAATAGCTGCCATCTTTGACACAATGTTTCGCTTAGTATATTTGAGGCTACTATTCGATTTAAATACAATAAAACGTATGTATTTTGTTAATTATTTCTAGTTAGTAAACGTTTTCCTAGTATGATAATCTTTTGATATACGGTTAAGAAATATATTAATTTAAATATCTTCAAAGTTACTGTACTTGTACCATAGAAATTAAAAGCGTAATTAGAAGGACACAATTAATTCATTTATTATACAACTGCGTTTACTTAAATAGCGCCTACATTAGCGGTCATCATATTTTGATACGTTTTTTTTTATTTTTGTTTTGTTTACTTCATAATTTATTTAATAATATTTCATAATTTTTGAATGTTTGAAAATCATAAAATTGGAGGCTCTTAAGAAAAATGAAATCCTTCTTGAAATGAATCTTTATACTTATTTATTCGAATACTGTTAAACAAAATATAATTCAAAAGTGAAATATTTATTTTATTTAATGTACACAAATCAATAATTAATAATAATTTGTAATAATTTGCTGCGGATTAATTTCGCTTCTTAGTGATTTTTACTTTGTTACAAAAACTGGAAGTAATTATACATGTAATCCTAAATTTGTCAATGCCAGTTCAAACGCCTTACCTACTTGGCAGCGTCTAATTCGAGTTTTGCTCTGGTCCTTTTAGCTCATTTTATGTTTTTCCTAAATGTAGTCAACAAAAAACCTCTAAATCCTATGCTGTAATATATCGCCATGAAGTAAATTTTTCTCAATAAATATCAGTTTTAACATTATAAGTCTGCATTACATTGTAATACAAATTATAATTAACTTTATTACTAAAATGATTTTCGAGCTTAGTTATTTATTGTGTTATCTTAAACATACAATTTGAATCGTTGGAAAAGCGAATAATCTGTATAATTATATATTTTTTTAGTTTATAACGTATTCACTCATAAAGCTTACATAATATGTTTAATAAATGTACGATCAATACTCTATTTTATTCTCGTAAGTAGGAGTACATGGAATCCAAGCCATCGCCGCCGGATATTGAATGCTTGTACTTGTTAGTTGTTTTCAGTGTACGATGTATTACCATATTAATATAATATTTAAATTCGTTCACTTGGTTATGTGGAATATAATAAAATAGATTTAGAATTACACTTATATAGCTTATATAGATCATCAAAGTAGATAAACTGGAGGCCACAATCGAGACAAAAAAAACAAGTCTATTTTTTATTACTGAGTACTTTTGTAATCGCAATATAATATTATATTTATATCCACATCCATGTTCACGTTTATATTTGTAATTCCACTTCTACCTCTACCTCTACCTCTAAATCTACCTCTACCTCTATCTTCACCCGTACCCTTTGCCTACCTATCTACGTTATAATTACATACCTTCTTACAAATATTTTACAAACAATTCAGAGTAATTAGTAATAACACAATAAAAATGAAAGTACATAAGAATTATCTTATAAAAGCCATAAATATTATCTTTGGAGCTAAGGTAATTTAAATTTTATAACTACAGACTATTTATAAAATGAAATTCTTTTATAAATACCTGTAATCAACAAAATAAAGTTCTTTCTTTTTATTTCCGTGAAGTAATATTTACTGGCAGAACCTGTTCAAAGATTTATTAATCTTCTGCAGCGTTCCTAGGGAAATAAGGATATCTAAATGCTACAGTTTCTTAAAAGTTGTGTTCCAGTAACAAGAGTAATGACTTGAATGAAATTACTTTTCACGCAGATATATCTATATTTAACATAAGATTTCTTTACATACATGAATAAAGATACATGAATAAATAAACAGGATATTTCTTCTAGGAAAACCCATATGAGAATTAATGTGTAATAAAATGAATGTGCACATAAAATTAAACTTAAAGAAAAAATTTTAGAAGTAACAGGACATAAAAGAAAATGGCTTCTTATGTACAATTTAAATCAAAAGTGCAGTGCCGATGACGCGCGGATATAACAAGGATATTGAGAGGAAATTGTGTTTCAGCCTCTTGATAACTGCTACCAGCTGAGAACTTCAAGCTGAAGTTTATATCTAAGTGAACAATCCTTTGTTTTATTGATAGGAAATGAATAGTGCTTGTTTCGGTCCACCTTATTTAATGTTTTTAATTTTTAATATGTGAACAAAACGTTGAAGGTTTTATATTTTCACAAAACAGTGAATTAAATATATATCTTCGATACTCTTCGTCTTATCATCAGGGAAGATCATTTTGTAACCAATCCATCGACTATTCTAATTTAAGTTTGATTGTATTGCCGGAGATGTTTTTTTTTAGCCAACAAATTAGGAAAACTATTAGTTGTCAAATCTGATAATTGAACGTAAGCCTATTAACTCATAGGCATTACTACTACTATACGAACAGTCTAAATAATTAACATAATTCAATGAAATGTGATGATTGTAAGGCATCTTGAAATATACGTCACATTGGTCCCTACATTAATATTCATGACTCGATCGACCACTTACCAGCATCGAATTGACTTACACCTGGTTACCCTGAGCTAGGGACGGATTTAACTAACTTACTCGTTTCAGCTACATTACACAAGAACTTGCGTGTTCTCTTTTAATTAACAAATTTGCAGTAGATATAGTATAGTTACTTCATACATTAAATATTCTTTATGCATTAACTCTACCTTTGCGCTATTCTCGTTTCTAGTTTTATATTTATTTTAATAGTTTTTATGCTTTATATTTAAGATTCAATGTTTTATAAAAAAATATATATACAAAAATCAAGGCAAAGCAGGAAAATAATCTTTTAATTCGGTTGACAATCATAAATTGATATTAAATTTCTTTAAGGATACGTCACGACTGCGAATGAAACCATTAATATTTATAAAATGTTACTATTAAGTACTGACAGAAAAACAGTATTTGTATTAATTAAAACAATTATTATCACAATAATGTGCAGTTTTGCAATTATCTATAAAAGGTTATGACAAAACAATATTATATTCAATGAAAGCGTATAGCGATGATAATATTACACATTCCTGTATTAGACAATATTTTTTGGAATTTGAAAAGTTCTTCTAGCCTCGTGCCGGACACATTCCACCATTATATGATATACATCTTCAACTTTGCCGCCACATTCTGTACACAAAGGAGAATTTACTTTTTTCATCATTAAATTTATTTAATGGAATATATCCAGAGCGCAATTGAAAAGTAACAAGATCTTTTCTTGAAAGTTCACACTTGTTAAGCCAAAGCCTATCACACAGTTGCAGTTGGATCGAACTGAACCAAATGCCCTTTTCTACAGACCTTTTGTCAAAATATTCTTCCATTTCTTCTTACACAACTTCTTAACAAAATTAATACGAATTGTATAAAATGGTAAGTTACTAGTAGAAATACCTTCATAAGAAGCTTCCTTTGCTAACCAGTCTACTTTTTCGTTTCCTTCTATCCCAATATGTGATGGGATCCATTGCAGAGTAACTTTATGTGTAGTTCCAAAACTATAAATTCTGTCTAAAACATTATAAGCCATTGGGGTGCCTCGAAATGTCGAGGTGCATCGAGTTACATGTTGAAGGCAGCTCTTAGCTTTCGATAATATGACAAATTTAGTCATGTTAAGACTAGAAATATATGAAAGCGCTTCTGAAATTGCAAAAAGTCTCAATTCCATAATACAAACATCATTTTTAATTTTTAATTCAATATCGTTAAAATCTTGGGGATCATAAAAAGCGGCTCCTTGACCTGAATCCTTTGAAGCATCATTAAAAATTTTGTAAAAACCATCATATTCGGCCTAATTTACGTTGAACAAATAACTTGTAGCGAATTTCTTGTATAGGAATTCTTTGGCTCCGTAATTGTAGGAATATCTATTTTTATACAGCTTGTACAATCTATAAAGAATACCCAAGTAAAGTTATATGAATATGTTATTAAATTTATTATATTTTCTTAAATATTCAGTATATTATTATTATTCCCCTTGGCCTCAAACCATTGCTTATTTGTGATATAAAATATCAAATTTTAGGTCACATATGTTACTTAAAAGTGTTTTTTTATTTTTTCTCTTTTAACACATATTAATCGAGTAGTTATTTCATAAATTATATTATCAGTTAATTCTATGGTTAAAGTTTATAGTTATTGCTTGATCTTCACACTTAACTTTAATTTTTTAATAAATATATAAAATATTTCATATAATTGCTATTGTGAATCACGTAATATAATTAGTAGCAGTTCTACTCGCGCTAGTAAGATTATTAATAACTGATGTGTTTTCATGACTCTGTCTTATGAAGAATAAAAACTTTATGATAAGAACGAAACTAGATTGGTCGTAACTCGGTTTGTATTGTTTGTTACTATTGCTTTTGTACTCCAGGGTAGGATATTCAACCATTATTAATATTGTTCTAGCTTCCACGTTTGATGTAAACTTGCTATAAAAGGTAGCAGTTTTTTATTTTCTAGCATTAAACTGTAATTTAAAGTTCAATTGTCTTTGAAATAAAACTATTTTTTACGGATTAATCTCGCGTATAATTTGATTACATTTTAATTTTAACATGACGTTTCGAATGCTTTGCAGCAATCGTGTTCACGGGTATACGAGATGTAAGATGTATGTAAGAGGGTTAAACGCGAGTTTTAACCCGTAAAAAATAGTTTTATTTCAATCGTCTTTTTTTCACATTTGACTATATTCTTAAACTCTTATTATAGATATCAAAATAGTTATTAGTACCACATTGTATAGTTCAATCTTCGACTGCAACTTGAATAGTTAAAGATTTACAATCGGGAGATAAAGTAAGCTTTAAGTTTAAACTCATACTTTTTAGCGTTTGATGGATCATTTGAAATATGATATCGTAAATTTAAACAACCATACATTCTCGCCAGAGTTATAAAACGACTGCAATAATGAATGTGGCGACTAATGGCAGTTCTTAAGTTTACATCTCTTGCGGTCGTTACGAAGTAAGTACGGTTTACGAGTCTATGTGAGACGACACTTAGAGCTTTAGTTGGTTTTAGGATATATTTATATATTTATATCCACATATATATATATATGTTTATATTTCAATTGTTATGAAGTTGTAAGTATGTATGTATGAAGAATGTATTTGAAATACAGCATAAAAAAAGAAAAATTTGCGAATCTAATGTTGTAACTAATAAATGAAGTTTTCAATTTTAAAAACTTTTCAACTTCCAAGCTTTTCGTAGGTTTTTTATTGTAAATGAAATCCACGTTTAATTTCGAGAATGAAGAAGTTATATATAATCAATATTGATATCAATCTAAAAGTGCCTTCGCAATAAAATAGCAAATAATATATTTTTCTTCAAAGCAATATAAACATTACACGAATGAGCTTGAAGAGTAGTATTCAATACATAATCAAAGACTATCATTTTATGTGTTTTCATAGATTTAACTTAATTTCTATGTACAGATAAAAATAAAAAATTAAAATTAAATAAAAAAAATTAAATTCAATGTATAGACAAAAAAAAAAAAAAGAAGTGATATCAACAAAAAGGACTTCATGACCACGGGACCACAGAGAAAGCAAGTAATATAATAACTACAAGTTATATCTTATTACTACGGCTACATATTTGTTTTAAATCTTTTAATTCTCCAATAATATTTACAAAAAAAATACGTTGTGTTACAAAATACCATCAAATTATTTACGATCTGAACAAAGCGCCCGCAGAGACTGTTGGAGTCTTTGAAGTTTTTAACAAAAGAAGCAATTAAATTTTAGGGTTCGATCTGACTTTAGCAATTTCTTTTCATTATTTAGTTATTATTTTTACGGAGTTCAGTACATTTCTAAATATCAATACAACTTTATATTCTAGGTTAGTATTGTTTATTTACAAATATATAAAGACGGTGTTCCCAGTAATACGAAAATAACTTAAGATCAGACATTTTAGTTATCGCAAGTAATGGGACATAAGAATTTGTTACTTTTTTATCAAACTTTTATGTCCCATTACTTGCCATCTAGAAGAATCACATGTCACTTCATACAAGAATATATATTTGTTTCTATTTTTCATTACAATTGACCTTATTTAGATCTTTTTTTTTTTAATTCCAAGAATATAAATCATAAAAATACGGATTATAATGATTTAGAATATTCTATACAAATACATTCAGCTAGGTAATAATGGTTCCGCAGCTCCGCAAAAAATAAAAGTTAATATTTTAGTAGAAAAATACTAATGGATTCTTCACTCTTTAATAGTTTGTTTGGAGAAGGATATTTAACTATTTACAATTTGCTTAATAATAGCAAATAGCCAGGGTTAGGAAAATTATTACTAAGAGTCGGTCTTACTATTTTTATTAGTTCCAGTTATTTTAAAATGTTATGTGAAGAAAAACTTTTGAAATTTGTCAGTAAATATCAATCTCGATTATATAACTTTATCATTTAACTAAAAATTTATACATTAGAATCGATAACTTAAATTGAATTTAGAATATACTCACATGATATTTAAAAATTGTATTTGAATTTATCAGGAACTCAAAACAACAGATTTATATATCAGGGAAAGACAATGGAGCTTTGTTATATTATAATAATTGAGCGAAGCTCTCTATGGGCGACTTTTCAGCATCCTTTGTGCAAGCATCAATCAAAAACGGTATGTCCAAAAATTTTTAAATTTTGTACACATCAGTAGGGTGGCAATATTAAAAATTTAAAATGCAACACTATGACTAATCTTGAAAAGAGAATCTTATTCGAGAAGAGAATGCGTCGACGCAAATGCAACTTCGGTGCTGTTTGTACCTCGCTGCGCTCAATATGCTAACTCATACCGAGATTTTACGACCGCAGCGAGTCCAAATTGAGGCCTGATTCGCGCTTCTAGTATACTATCCCTGTAAAAACCATTTAGTCGTATCGTAAAATAAAACAAGTTTTATATGAATAAATGATGTCAATATAACAGACCCTTTCAGTGCAATATTTGATGACTCCATGAGATAAACAAGTGAGTCAATAGACAGCTTCACAAACATTTACAAACGTTAAGAGAAATGTGAAAGTAATTGAATAAATTGGTTTGAGGTAATTTAAAATGGAAGTTCAGTAACTTTGGTGAGGCAGAGTATATATACAATAATTAATTATTTATTGCAAGACTCTGTCCACTTGTAAAAATAATGAAAATTATACTTACACAATGTCATTGAATATTAAATATTCAACTTTACTAAAAATTTTTTACATTAATATTCTCTAGATTTTTTTAGTTCATTCAAAATAAGTACTGATGTGAATTATTTATTTATTTATTGGTGCTAATATTATTATATTATAATAAATGATTTGATCTGATATTTTTTCTGTATTTGTTTTCTGCGGAGAAATGACACAAACAAGAACCACTTTAATATTAATAAATTGATATTTTCATCAAATTATAGTATTCTTCTTGTGAGATCTACTCTTTTCAAAAATTTTATTTATATCATACATTTTTTTAAATTTTAAATAGTCATACATTCCGCCAACGCAACTATGAACTCTAGTAACATGTGTCCAAAGGGTAGGTTTATCAAAAAATACTCGCAGGAGATAGACATAGTATCAAAATATATATTTATAAGACGTACCTAGAACACAAGGCTCGAGGTCGCCAAATTAAAGTCAAAAGTTATCTGGGTTGAAGGGTTAATATTCCGAATGGTCGGGAAAGTGCAACTAATGAGCCATCCACGAAGACGCAGACGTGGCTGGCTTACCGTCTGGCTTAGTGGGTTCCTTTTTAAATGACACTAGAAGTCTTAAATAACATAACCAACTTTTAATATCTAGAACAATAGTAGTTGAAAATATATTGTATTACTAATGGGTAAGTATTTCATAACAATCTTGTAATTATTTTAATAATGTATTATAATATAAATAACGGTAGATCAAGAATTTGAAGGTCAGCCGTGCAATAAACAATAAGGCAAGCGGATGAATATGGCGAAACACAATGTGCTCTCTAACACTTCCTGTCTGACGACACAGTATTTACTTTTAATAAAAACAATAAGCATGTCTCTTTTTTTCTTTACAAGGTCTCTTTTTTCTTTACAATGTCGCCTTTTCATACTCCCTCCATCGCTCGCCATAAAAATAATATGAAATGATTTACGCAACAAATGCAGTAGTGAATATTATTTTCTTAGTTTACAACTGTAATTATCCAATAGTGTATTGATAATAATTTAAAATTTTTTGCCTGTAATTGTGGTTGGCAAACATAACAATAATCTTAAAACAAAACTGAAATTACTTCATTATAAAATACAATTACAATATAAAAATTCAATACAAACACTTTTTTAAAAATGATTTATGAAGTAGTAAAAATAACCATATATAAATAGAACAATAACTATAGAAATAATTAAATTAATTATTAATTATTGTCTGATATTCGACTTTACGCAGATATATCTATTTTAAGGTACATATGGCTACTGAATTATTACAGATATTCAATAAAGTAAATACTTCATTTTGATAATATACTAGAAAACTCTGTTCCGCCTAACAAAAGAGTGTTCTTCGCAAAATCAGTTAAGCAATTGTCGAGGCATGCAGCAAACATGTACACTCGAGTAGAACGCTACGAAGCCGTACTCAGTTTGTTGAACACCACAATAATAGTTTTAAAAGTCCTTACTTCCAACATTTCTGAATATATTACACTTTTTGTTAGTTTAGGAATAAAATGCAAAGCTTTCATTTAGTATTCTTGTTACATATTCTGGAAATAAATAAAATGAGACTTTAAAGTAAGCTGATAGCGGTCGCTTATTTGTTTATAAGATTAAAAAAATCAAAATAAGTAGTAATTTTTAAATTTACTTTTAGATTTATTGGAAACATCTTTAAAAGCTAAGGAACGTTCTAGGATCCTTGCATTTACGTTGAATTCATCTGAACACTACACAAAATAAAAGTGAAAACAACGATAAGAAATAAACTAATATAGCAGACATAAACGGTTTTATTGACTGCAGATTACCTTGATTTGTTCTAACAAAAATTTTTTTGAAATGTTTGAAATTAATTCATTAAAACTTATACAGATACCAGTCGTATAGTTGTAAAACCACTGATTTCAGAAGTTTAAATTAACTATAATATACTATACTACCTTATAAGCAAAGTTAACTATAATATACTGATATTTCAAAAATTTGGTATCATTATTGTGTCAATTTTGCTGTTTCTAATAATTCAATATGAATTATTAGAAAAACACTAGAAAATTACAATTAGTGCCTGCAAGCAACTCAGTCGTTGTGTGAGCTCATTACACTTCTATTACATATTACACTTCTATAGTTATTGCACATATGTACTTCTGTAATTACTAACTGGTCTATATTAAAATTGAAAGAATAGAAGAAAGAAATAGATTGAAAAACAGACCTTCAAACATTAAGAAGTACCCGTTTAATAAAAGATTATGTTTTTAAAGAAATAAATTAAAGCATAAAAATCAATACAATTAGAATTATTATCTTCAGTAATTATCTCATAGTAATTACCCACAGCAATTATCTTCAGTAATTTTATAAGTACGATTAAAAAATTTTTGTTACTTTTCTAAAAGTTTTTTTCCCGTGTTATTATCATAAACATAAAAAAATAAAAAACGGTCAAACAATATTTTTTTTTTAGTATATAATATATTGATAAAAAATATAATATACGATATTATAAAACCAATTTTCATAAGTTATCCTTCCCGCCTGATAATGTTTATCTCGAATATGTATTACATATATAAAGCGGATTTGCAACAAAAGCGATATTATAGTTACGAAATTTCCTTTTATGCTAGCAGCTACGGCCACGGGCTACGAGCGAGCTGCATGCTATTTACTAGGGACATTCATTCTGATACAAACACTTTATTTAAGCATTTTAAAAAGGAAAATTTTGTACGAGAACGAACTTAACTTATAATATTATCCATTCATAGACATTTCTTTGCGGAAGCTTATTATAACTTTGGTAAGGCAACAATAGGTCCGTAACAAAAACTGAAGAAACTAACACATTTGTCCGCAAATTTAGAAATGTTTATTTTTACTGAACTTATTATATTTTTATTTAACTTTATGTCCAATTTAATCAAAGCTTGTTCTATTGATAAGTATAATATTTAACGAGTATAGTTAGAAATGTTTGAAACGTTTTATTGTTATATAAACATGACAGCAGGAGACCCTTATTATCATCAGTCTATGAACAGTGGGTATCGACAGTGGGTATTATCTAATGATGAAAACAGATCCTTATTTCAATTAAAATATCATTTTACAGCAGTATGATTCACAGGTCGTATAATTTGGATGAACGCGGGAGGCTTCTTCATCAGCCGTAGACGAAACTGCCCAAAGTAGACTGACGAAAAGACTTAATCGACATAAAGTGGACTTGAAAGTATTATGTCACCAAGTCCATCAAATGCCGGTAGATGGCGCTTATATTTCGGATACGAAATTTGTATATAAAAAAATTACTTCCAATCAAACATATCCGTGCACTTTCATTATTATAACAATGATACACCGATTCACGGTGAAGTTACAAAGTCTCGTACAAAACGCTTTGCTTCTGCTGCTGACATGTATTGTAAAAACAGCAAAACTTTGGATCTTCCAACGTAAATAGGTGAGCGTGCTACATCTTAGAATACCGTCATACTTAACATCAGACAGGCTGCAGTCAAATGAAACCACCTATTTCGCTATCAAAAAAAATAAAAATCTTTTTACATTATTCTATTATTCCTTTTTTTATGTCATAATATAATATATAAAACAAATGTTAATATTTGTATTTCTTAGCAGATATAGTAAACAACATTATGTTTAATGTGGCTTATTTATTATCGAAATACGAACACAAGCTTCTAACGATAATAAATCAGTAGTGTTTGTGATTAATTGATCTGAATTACCGCAACATTCGACGGCTTTATATAAATTATCTAAGAATTTATTTTCTCTACAGCCTCACAAATTTAAATGTTTCTTTAATTAAAACACCATAATGATTAGGCCCTTTTTACTCGTGATGCTTGATAAATGAGAAATTATCAGAAACCAAATGAATTAACCTAGTTTTTGGTGACCTAATTTAAATTTTAATGCTTGAAACGGGAACAGAATTCCGGGAAATTAATTTATTTAATTCTTTATTGTACAAAATACAAAATAATTCACAAAAGAAGGCTTATTACTTTATCTTTTTTTAAGAACTTGTAAACTGCATAATAAAAACTGACCTAACATGTTAGTTACGTAGCACTGCAATGCTTTATGTAAGTCAGTTCATTGCACACTATCTAAAGCGGATCAGTAAACAACTTCCAGACAATCTGTTCTGCTCGGAGAGTCGCTCCAGTTAGAAATGTCTCACTACAGTTTTAAGCGAAGATTTATTTAACACTACTAATGGATAAATAATTGACTGTGACAGTTTGTTATCTTATGTATAATGAATCTTCATTTAAAATATATATATAAATATTATTACATAGAGAACTAACTTTATATTTTCTTACTTTTTTCTATCTTTAACTTACTGAATTATAAAAAGTAAACAACTTTTTATATAATTATACACGCAATGAATTTTCCCATGCAGTTGTAAAAAAGGTAATATTATTACAATATAATAATATTTCCTATTAAAAAATTCTTAGTTTTACAAAAAGAAACATAAAATTAAGAAAGAGTCGAATCACCCTATTACGTAACGCACCATTTCTTTCAACCTTTTAGATAAATAATTATACATAAATATAAATTATATTAATTAATTAAGAAATTATTATTTTATATTTACTCCATAGCACCACTTAAACGGTATACTTCTAAGTAAGATCGATAGTCGAGACAAGTTGATATCGAATCGAGAGCACTTTTACAATACGATTATTTCAAAACGTAATTATCGACGTACATACAAGTGACTTTTGATTTACATTCATACTTTAGTTATATTTCTAAAAATTTTCACGTCTTTTAATACTGGTCAAGTGTTGTTAAACATAAGTAGATTACCCAGAAAACATTCCCAACATTCTTTATCAAAACATTTTGTTTTAACTTTCAAAATTTAAACAAGCCTCTCGTATCTGAAGTTAAAATACTTAAATTATTGATAATATTATAATTGTAATATTTCTTAATAAACAATCTGAAATTACTTCTCAAAAACCTAATAACGTATACCTTTTAAGGCTATAAATGTCCAAACAACTTTTGTAACGTTATCAGTTCAATCGCTTTTTCTCTGTTAATAGTAATTTGTCACTGAAAACTAGAAAACGCATCACAACTCGGCATACAATATTAAATGTAGCGTAAGTAAACGTGTTCGATAATCCGATTTGAACAATTAATTTGGTTTACTGCAGTGCTAAACGAATTTATTAATCAACTTTTATCAGTGTTCGCTACAAGTTACGGAATAAATGTAGACAGTATTGAACTTTCATATTGTAGTTGAGTCTCTGGTGTTCGGGCTAGGAGGATATTTCTATTTATCTACTTCGAAACCATGTTGATTTTGATAATAAACACGTTTTAAATAATACACATCTGCATATCATTTAAACTATTATTGTATTCTCTCTTAGTTTTAAGTCGACGAATCGGACACACGGAAAACCTGTAACGAGTTTTTGTTTGTGTCTAAAATATTTAATGTGTTTTTTAATAAATAATAAATAAATAAAATAAATATAATTTCAAAAAAAAATAGCAAAACACTTTGAGAGAAAACTTAGTGGTTTCCAGAGTATATTTTTAATTTTCTTAATTACTTATACTGTTTAAAATATACTTACATAAAATAAGTATCTTAAAAATTGAATAAATTATTTTTGCTTACCTTGTATCGTTTCAGTATTTCACAGTATATAGGTTCACAGCCATATAATATTGTTACGATGAAGAACCGACAGGAAAATTATTATTAATTATTAATGTTGATTTTATTATAATTTCAAAAAAAAATAGCAATAAATATAATTATATTTATATGATTCTGTATTATAAAATGGTTTCTAAGAGCTTCAAAATTCCCGGATTCAAAAAATACATTTAAGGTATTTAAGAAACGCCTCTTAATATCTAAATATGTCGTTAAGAAAACTGATTATATTTATTAAAGGGGGATTAAAACACGAATGGATATTATTTTATTTTTTTTCTAATAGGTTATGTTAAACAAATTTCTTTACAAATTCTTTTTCAACATAAATAATTATAAGACCGTAAGAAACTTGTGAGATTTACGATACTTGTTCATGATCTTAACCAAAGAAGCAATTAAGGTTTGCTGGAGTGCTGTTTCTGTGAACGAGTCACAAGATGCAGTTTACTAAAATGGAGTATTTAAAGAAATATATTGCGAAGGATTAATCTCTATTCAGATATAATAGTATAAAAGTGTAGATGAAACTGAAATTTAAAACCATAATGCAAATAATACTATATATTTTTGTTATTTATTTTAATACTTTATTTCACAAATTTATAAAATTTTAGTAACAAAGGCGAGCTTAATGCTAAGTGCGCATTCTCTGCCGGCTAACCTTAAGATGTACAGGAGAGAACGTTAGTAAGAGCAATATATATATATATATATATATATATATGTATAGACAGACAGACAGAAAGTGTCCCTCGCATCTTGAAGTAAATAAAACTTATAAAAACTCCTGTGGATTCGATAATCTTATCTGACCTCAAGTTAAAGTTTATAAAGTTTGAAACAATAATTAAGTACTTTCATCATACTTTTAACAATAGTTAGAAGTGTATAAGTTTGTAGTATTAATAAATAATTAACTTTCATAATACTTTTAACTGTTAATAATTAAACAGAAAATAAAGTAAGTGGCTGTTAAAATAATAATAACGATATTTTTTCATTAAAATGAGGATTGTTTTGAATAGATTTTAATAATTCTTAAACATTTGTATGTGTCACCTTGTCCTCCTCTACTTCAGGGGACTCAAAACTTATATATGTTTCTTTTAAACCGGCTTGTATTGTTAAAGCTGAATAAGATACAAAAGGATCGAGAAACACTTAATATATATGAGAGTAATGACACGAAAAAGATGGATATAAATAACATTATAATAACAATATTACATATATAATAATAATAACAATGTTTAATGTTTAACGTTTAAATGTCTTTTTGTAACTAAATATTTAATGTAATATTTAATGTAATGTTAAGGACTGACGTTTATTGACTAACAACAAAACCATAAAACTTGCTGAGTATGAGTCACTGACACACAGTGGGTTATCTTACACTGAGAATATTAATTATAATTATAATATATAATACTCTATAATATAGTGTTATTTTTTACCTGCAATTCCTACAGTATAAGAGAAAATGTATGTCTAATTATTTTCCATTGATTTCCAGGATCTAGGATACAAATTATCGTATTTCATATTATCTATAGTTTTTATTCCATAATAAATTATAATTATAATTATTCCATATTAAATTATTAGAAGAAGAAGGTAGTTTGATATAAATAATAAATAAAAATTATTAATGTACAGTATTCTTTCAAAAGTACTAAAATACTTTTACAGCTGGTACATTTCTCTATCAAGCATAGATATATGCACATCTATTGTCTTTTATTTATTTTAAACATTTCTAAAAACAGAAGTCAAGTCGCTTTTAAAATATCTTGCGTAAATTGTTGCGAAGTTGTAAAATTTCCGAAGTTACAAACAATAAATAGCGGTTAAAGTCAGAACAAACCTATTTAAATAATTTCTAAAGTAAAACGTCTGTATTTTATATGCAAATTTTATAGAGATTAAGAACACAGTTTCTATGAAATCTTTCCAATTATATAATTCTAAGAAACACAAGAGTGTTTCTAAGAAGTTTGGATGTGTATTCGATATCATTATGATATTCGATTATAAAAAATTGAATATTTCTTATTGTTAAATATTTTTTAAAGTTCAAATACCCAGCTTATTTGTGCGTTCGTTTAAAATAACCTATTGTTGTTAAATTGTTGTGTAATTGTGATTATCTTGAAATTAAAGTAAGACGTAAAATACTATAACAATTAGGTAATAATAAGATTTGACGGTACGTTAAATATATGTATATATATTTACATATATTTAAAGTTCTGTCAAATCTATGTTTTGAGGCACCCTATTTTTTAATTCAAAAATTGATAGATTTTTCTTTCTACGGAATTGAATATATTTGGTGATGTGTCTACACATTTTGTTCATAATCAATTCCGAGAACCAATTAGTTAAATTAAATAATTTATTCCATAGAGCACATTACAGATAGAAATATAAAAACAAAACGTAGACACACACACACACAATAATACAGAATATAATTAACTCGAAAAACAAATAACTTTATTATTGCGGCTTCGTTGTAAAATATACGAGTAACATTAGAACAATGATATAGTTGAGCCGCAAGTAATAAGTTCCACTTAATACACATAGCTCTTCTTAGAGTTTTATGTATACAATTTGAAATGAGATCGTAAAAAGCAACCATATTTTCTCTGAGGTATGAAACGGCTACAATAATAAATGTGGCGCCTAATGGCAGTTCTTAAGTTAAATCGCTCGCGGTCGTTACGTTCTAAGTACGGTTTACGAGACGATGTGTGCGACGCAGTCCAAGTTGAGATTATTTAGGGATATTTTATCACATGATTTGTTTGGACATTTTTAAGTTGATGCTGTCTCAATTATTGACAAAGATATAATAAAGAATTGAGAAGCTTTTTACATTTTACTCAAACTAAGTTCTTCATAAATTGGTTCTAATGGGATATTTGTACAAGTAGTTATGAAAGAAGTTACAGTTAGAGAAATTATAACTGGACCAAAATAATGTGACATATAATCCTTATAAAATATTTTAACAAAAGGTGTGCGTACAATTAACACACACACACACAACAGCGGAATGAAAGTTCTGAAGAAGTATCTTATTAGTACCAGAGATGAATATATGGTTAAAAGTTTATGAAAATAACTGTAAGCTTTTGTTTTTTTTTTGTATTTTGACCAGTCCAAAACATAATTTTATATTTGAAGTAAAATATAACATTATATATATTATAGTTAGTATATATACATATTGTTCAGTTTCCATTTCTTTACCTTAAACAAATACGTGTCGGTGCTTATAGTAACTAAAATAAGAAGCAAAAAGAACTGTACGGAACCTATTACCACTAGATTTCTAGACGCCATGAGAAGTAAAGCTATACACTTATTGTAAAGTTATAAGACTGACTTCTATTATTCGTCACCAGATGGCGTTGAACGAAGTAAACTTTTAATTAGGTCACGGTGGTAAGAGCATATAATACATAGATATTACCTATATAAAGGTCGTTTGGGGTTTTTTAATTAAACCTTAGTTCGATAATTTGTCACTAGATGGGGTTGACCAAGATAGCCTGATATTTAAAAAGGAAACTAAAATAACAAAGATCGATTATTATTTTAGGTATTGAATTTCTGATTTACTCAGAAAGACCAACTTTGACAATTAGTTTCAAAGCAAACCCATTCTAAAGAAGTTTCACTTCAACATCAGTAATGATTAAATAACGAATTATATATGACTCGTTGTAATTAGTCGTTGTATTTTTTATTTGTTCTTTCTACGTCTCAAAATAAATGTCGGTTTCATTAACGTTCGTTATAATGTTATTCTTCATTAAGTTGTCTAATTAGGACTCATAATTTTTTTATTACATACAAATTATATAATTCTATATAATATAATTATATTATATAAATTTCGTTTATTTTAATGATAAATATTTATTATATATAAAAGAATAGATCCTTTTAAAAAAAATATATTAACAGCATAACTCAAATATTAATAACCTTTTTCCTGCTGAGTAATAATGGATTATAGATAAATAAGTTAACAGCATAAATGATCAATTTTAAGCTTATTTTATCATATTTGCACATTTAAATATAAATGATAATTTTAAGAATTATATAACGTTCTTTGAGACGTCGGAGTGTTTAAAAACTTGTCCTAGTTTTTTTTCGAAGGTCACTTTCACCACCTATAGTTAGTATGAAAGTACTTAAAATTTAAATTTTATTTATTCTCAAAAAGACAGCAAATGCTGTTTGCATATTCATATGTATGAGTTCGTTCGCGATATGTCGCAAATACGTTATAAATTATAATAAAACATACTAAAAGCATTATGAGAATGAAAACTAAACACCCAATAAAATAACATAATTTACAGAGGATTTCTTTTTTTGAAATCGCCAATACGCGGTTTTCACGTATTGTTAAAATATAAATAAAAAACATCTGACACGCGGCAATCGAGCTTGCCGCTATGAAAAACTCCTAATCGGCAAATTATAACTCGCAAATTAATTAACAAACAAAAGAAAAAAATAATTAAAATAATTAAATTAATTAATTAATTAATTAATTTTTAAATTTTAAAAAATTTAAAAAATCGAAAATTTTTTTCCATTTTTCGGTAGCTTCGGCGGCCGATCTGACCACCTTCCCGTTGGACAATCAACATAATTTTGAAAAGTGAATCTTACATTTAGATGCTGATTCCAAATATATCTTTAGTTTTTCAAAATTCGAAAAATAAAATTCGACAGACACACATACAGACAGACAGATCGGAAGGAAAAACTGAGTTTTTCGAAAACAATTAGCTTACTTTGCAATAAAGGTTTCGACTACAAATACGAAAGATATAAAATTATTTTATGTGTACCGCCAGATTATTTTATAAAATTATTTTAAAAAATCCTGTGTATCTTATTTTAAAACTTATATTATTCTCATTATTTAAATAATTTGAGTATAAATGAACACTTTAAATTTAAGATCTTTGAATATTAATAAAATAAAAGGATTATTTGTTAATGTTTTTATATCGACTTTTGGGAACAATCTCTAAATATAAAATTATTCAAATACAGTTTCTATAAAAATATCTAAAAGATATTCTGCAAATCTGGATTAAATAATAAACCTCAGTGAAAAGAGTTTCTGTTTCAATCCTCTTATTACAAGAGCCCTGAATATCGTAATACAGAAAGATTTTAAGATTTGTTGTATTACCATTATATAATATCTTTACAATATGTAATCAAAGGTAAAAAATAAAAAATAAAATGCAGGTATATAATGTATTAAACCTGGCATTGTCCAGGCAAACCAATATTGTAAGAATATAACAATAGCAAAACCTCTTTTGAGTGTTCTGAATTACTTGTAATGATACATTAAAATTAATATTAAAATCAGTCTGTTAATGCTTAAGTGAATACTTGTAGATCAAATATAATTTGTAATTAAAATATTTATTTTTAAAAAGCCCTTCGCCGTCCACAGAAGTTGACTAGGTATTATTTTTGTTTTATGATTCAACCATTTAAACACAATGTTTTCTATTGTTTATATTAGTATTGGTATTAATTAGCAATTAAAAACAAATGTTTTCTATAAATTCTCTTAATGAAACTAAAACAATAAATATCTACTAGATACAATTATACAGACATTAATATATAAAATGCGAAATTGATCGCATATATTATATCACCTTTTAAAGGGCACTGTTTCGTCTTATCATTCTGGAATTGACTATATATGACGGCATGCAACCATTTCTATGTTATATATCTCCATTATATTTTAAATACCTCCCATTACCGAGTTTCAATAGATTTTTCACTTACATCCCCTAATTAGGCGAGCTTAAGCTTAAGTTTTTTTTTCTACCTTTTTTTAAATTTATACGTTTGATTAATAATTTCAAGAATTCTCTCACAAACCTCTAAAATTTCACGGTTTATAGTTGAAAAAACGCATATTATCTAAAATGATAAGGTATAAAACTTATTAATATCAAATGATATTATTACTAGAATGAAGCAAGTCTGAATCGGACCCAGATTTATACCATTATAAAGTAACAAAAAATATATTTCAAAATATGTAAATGTTAGGATATTAACAATATATTCGTATACTTCCCACGTCGCAGTAACAAACAATACGTACAGACGCTATTGTGATGAAATGTATGTAAATTATGCATCTCCATAATATCAAATACATCCCTGAGCAATTTCTAAGTGTAATTTGCTGGTCAACATGACGTGATATAATAATATTATTGTAATAATGTTGCATTTCCAGATATTTAATCTATAATAACATAGCTGTGCATATCCAAAGCAAATATTTTTTGTACAAATTTGTAAATACATTCTCATTTATAACTTTTAAATAATACATATTTAATCATTCATAGTTATATTTTTAAAAAATCTTTAAAAATATAGGTCACTGAATTAATAAACTAATTTAATGTATATAAAAAAAAAATCTAATTAAAATAAATTAAAATTTTAATATTATAAGAGAAAACACCCAGAGAAGCTTTAAATGTTAATAAAAACGGGTGGGGCTGAAAATAAAGTCTCTACTAAGATGATATATGATAGAAGAGCGTTATAGAAATTGACATATTGCGGTAAGATAGGTAATGATGATAGATGACATATATTTAACGTTATATGACGTTAATATAAAATAATCTCTGCAATCTCGGTCAGAATAGATGTCATCAATAACATACTTTTTGAGATCTAATCGCAAAATGTATAAAATTTCAAGTCTTTAAAATTTTATATAAAACAATTTTTTACGGATTAAAACTCGCGTATAATCGAAGATTTATAAATTATAAATTAAATATTTATAAATTGTAAATTTGAATACGAAACTACAAAAAATAGTAGAAATAGTTAGAAAAAATAGTTACAAAAAATAGTTAGAATTATAGTATTTGAAATAAAACTATTTTTAAGGATTAAAACTCGCGTATAATTTGGTTACATTTTGACTTTAACCCGACGTTTCGAATACTTTGCAGCAATCGTGTTCACGGGCAGACAAGATGTAAGTGTCTTTAAAATTTACTTAGAATGAATATTTTAAAAAAGACAAATTACAATAAAGTATGCAGGAGTCGTAATTTAAAATAAGCATTGTAAATTGCATCTTGTCGTATCGTGTCGTGTCGTGTCGCGTCGTATCGTCTCGTCTCGTGTCGTGTCGAGTCGTGTCGTCCCGTGTCATAGCGTGTCATTTCGTATCGTGTCGTGTCGTGTTGTGTCTTATCGTGTCGTGTCGTGTCGTGTCGTGTTGTATTGTACATAAAGACGACAAGGATATATAAATGTAAATTGATACTTTATTGTATCAAACATAAGCTATGAAATAAATTCAAAACCCAATAAATGAATTAAATCATAATATCAATATACTGGTTGTCATATACTATTATTATATGCTTTATATTATTATACTATACTTTGAATTATCTAATAATCGAATGAAATATGTGTTTTTATCATCTCAAAAGGCAATTAATTAATATAATAGAAAACTATAATTCAATAATAATACCGTACATCAAATAAAATTGAATTGAGTATTCAAGTATAATTAATATTAAAACAAGTTAATTAATATCTGAGCAAATAAATTAATTAATAATAAGATGCAAATACTTTTTAATATTTGGGCAGTGCTGCATAGTTGTTACGTAGTGATGTTCGGTCTAACGTCTGAATAATTTGTGAATCATTGATGTCAATTGCACTTACTTCTATATTTTATTATATAACATTACTACAACAGATGCTCTGATAGTATATAAATGTCGTGTAATGGGTGGTCGAGCACGAAATTATTTGATTTTCGTCTTTTCTCATAATTAATTTAGTTTTAGGGTAGGTAGTAATAAAATACACTTTCACAATATTACAGCGGTTATTACAAGTTCTCGACGAACGTGCTGTCACCACCAAATTCAAAAATTAACTCTCTTTAATCGGCACGAACGTTCGATATCATGTCTAGGCACATTGACTAGCTTTAGCCAATCAAAATGACCGGTGCTTCCACTTCCCCTATTCAATTTTATTTTAAAAGTCAAATCACGTACTAACCGGTCAAATCAGATACTAATTAGATATTAAGAGTCAAATGACATTCTAGATTTTGATTGAATGTGACACAGCAGCGCCATCTATATCTATGAATAGCTACAAATTCCAGTTGATAAACAATTTAAATACTAAATTGTATTTCCTTAGTCCTCACAAAGCGTCTACTCGCTGCATACTCAGATATATTACATCCGGGACTGTTCCTTTGATCTTCAAACTCGTTACGTTACCTGTATAACCTAATAGAATACGACTTAGGTTTAGATCATTCAATTAATGGAGGTTGATAACATTAATACAGAAATAGAACGTTATATATATTTACAATAAATACAATAAAAATGCAAATAGAACTAGTCAGGCATTTCAGGATAAGTTTTACGTGAAAATATTACTCATATTAGTATCATTACTAATAAAAATTATTTATGTAATAATTCATTGTTATACTATGAATACTGCTATATTCGTTTTAAGATAAGAATGACATTATAATAATTATTAACTACTAAACTCGATATAACATTGTCAAAAGTATTAACGGCACAAAATGACAGCGAAGAACTTGATAAACTTCTGTATCTGATGTAATGTGTTTTGCGTTTGTAGTTTGACGTATAAAGACGTTTTTGTTTCAACTCAACTTCTAAGAGAAGTAATAAAGCGATATATTGGAAATAGAATATAAGGTTGCTATTTTCTGGTTTCTTGGTTAGATATACAAACTTAAGCTAGAATGAGAGAAGAGAGAGAGCTCTTTTACTAGAAACGTGCAGGTGTGCTTTATTCGCCTACGTAATGTACTCGGTAGACACTGAAATGACACTGTGACTTTTGTAATGTTCCGAATTGTTTGAAAAAAAAATTTTTTTTTTCCATAAAATATTGTAATCTTTATATTTGTTTATAAGTGAAGCCTTTAATATCTTGTAAGAAAAAATCTAGTTAAATTATAGTTAATGCAATTAATCATAATATCGCTGTTTCTTTATCGCAAGACTACCAATTTATAAATAATAGTAAAATAATTATATGATGACAATTTTCTAAAATTTATGAATAAGTTATATATACGTTTTAAACAACTTTCAAATATCACAAATGTTTAAAGCTCGGGAAACGTCGGGTTAAATTAAAAAATGTAAAAATAAACTAAAACTAACTAAATAAACTAAAATAAAAATGTGTAGTGCTCGTGTAAATCTTAGACAACATTATGTTTAAACCTATTAAATATTTTCATATTAAATAAAGTAAAAAAGACAAAGCACTTTGTTTTTTTATTTAGTAGTAATGATAATTAGTAGTAATGACTTTAGTATTAGGTAATTTTAATTAACATTCACAAATTTGACAACAGCGACCCCATTAATTGAAATATCGATTTTATATTAGCCCCTCCAGTTTAGTTGGATAAATAGAGTTTATTTACTGTTTGGTTATTACTCATTAGTTGAGCGAAGCGAGCGGAGCGCTCGACTGGACTTTTCACAATTTTGTCCGAGTTTGGCGCAAAAAGGGCGCGATCAATCGGCTTGAAATTTTTAGGGCTTACATAACATAATAATACGCGTAACATAGATTTTTTTTTCTTACATTCCAAAAAAAATAATTGTAATAATAATTAACAACACAAACCTTAATAGAAACCGGAGCAAGCCGTTGCCGGGTATGGTAGAGTAAGCAAGACACCTCCACGTGATTTCTTCCGGGTAATACTAAGCGCTTGTAATTTTTATTTCAATGATAGACCAGATATCTGAGTTTTTGCGATTTGTGCTCGCTTCGCTCAACATGCTGAACACTACCGGGATTTTGCGAGCGCAGCGAGTCAAAATCGAGTTCTGGTTCGCGCCCCTAGTTATTATAGTTATTGTGGTATTTTATTAGAACTTATAAACATTAACAATAAATAGTTATTTAATTAATATGGTCATATTGGCACGTCATCCTTAATATTAGTTATAAAATAATCGGAAATTTTATTAATACTAAATTTCAATACGTACCAAATCTAAAAAATTGCCATTTTTTAACCGATACAAAAATGACATTTATGACTTTTTGTTAAAAGTAAATAAAATTGCAGTCTGTGTTTGATTTCATTACGCTGCAGTGCGCTCAAATTAATTTCAACATACAGAGCCCGTCGTCCATGACGCTTGCAGCTTTGTGACGCGTATCGACCATTTATATATAAAAACATTTTATTTAAATTATGACGGATAGTGCAAATTAAAAAACTAAACTTATCGACATAGAAGAAAAACTTAAAAATAATTTAATGCTTTATAAAAATAAAATACAATGACTCTAAATCTAAAATAGGGCTCAAGTATGTTACTAACAATTTCAGCGTTAGTAAACACAGCAGAGTGGCGCAGTGGAAGCGTGCTGGGCCCATAACCCAGAGGTCCGTGGATCGAAACCACGCTCTGCTAGGATAACTTTTTGTATAATTAATTGAACAGTAGATGGTCGAACTCAATAGTTGAGAAATATTTTTTTAATAAGTAATTTTGCGACATTTACACAATCGACATGTATTATAAAACGTTTACCCGTACCAAATCTCGTCTGCATGCCAAGAAATGTGAATATATAATAGAGATAGTATATTCTTATATTTTGACGAGTACACATTTGAACTAAACTAGTTTTTACAGGTTTAACAGGTTTATAATTTTTGGTTTTCATTTCAATTTTAACACGACGTTTCGATTACTTTGTAACAATTGGTTTCGCTGGTGGATGTGATGTGTCATCATCGAAACTTTAGGTTAAAAAAAAACAAAAATTATATCCGAGTTCAATCCGTTAAAAAAGCATTATTTCATATAACAGATATTCTTTTTTTAGAATTCCTTTTTAAGAAACTATGAAAATATCGCAATCGTCAGTAAAAACCTTTATTTCGACCCATATCTCATTTCTCTTGGTGGCATTGATCGAAATAATTTGTTTTAAAATTAATTTGGAAAACGGTCAAAGATGATTACTAAATGTTGAAGAAAATTATTATTTATAATCAATATTTATGGCAGACGCAACAAAAGCGATTGTTGAAATAAATTATATCGGATATGAGAAGCGACGAATGTTCAGAGATAAAAAGATATATTTATTCATCCACATTGAACTAGATTAGATTGAAGTGTGTGGACGAGCGAAGGCGAAGATAACGTTGTCGAATATTAACTGATACTACAGGCTGTTTATTTTAAACTGAGGGTATTAAATAAATATTTTATAAGGCAATATTTGTTAACACTTAGGCTTTTTTGCATATTTGCACAAGATTGTGTCAGACCGCATTTTGCTGTGGGGATCAGGTGCACATGTCACAGAAGAAAAAGCAAGTCGTGCAAGTATATGAAAGACGCTAAGTGCTATTATATAAGTATTAGAAAACTTATATATATGACCTGGAACTTGAAGATTATATAAATATTATATTTTTGATTCATTTATAGATATTTTTTAATATAAAACACGTATTGATAACGTGGGAAAAAATGTTACAACTATTTCATTATTTTCTCATTAAATTAATTGTTACATTTCATACTAAAGATTTTTTAGAGAAAATTGATTCTCTTTATTGATTTATTCAACTTTATCTTTTTGCGTTTTTTTATGGGACGGAGGACAAAAGGGCAGGCTGAATTTACGGACGAGATATTCTATGAGAAAGTTGTAATACCATGTTTGAATCACTATACATTTTCCTGTTTCAAACGTTACAATGTTTACATTTATCTTACTTTCCTTATTTGTTAATAAATTTTAATAAACTAACACAAGAAATGTACTTATAAAATCAATTTCAGTTATCGTAAAAATCGCTGTGAAACTTTGTTGAGTTTCATAAACAACACGAAAAATAAAAATAATTTCCGTTTAGAAAATATTGATACAGCTATATCTGAATATTTCTTGAACAAACTTGAGACTTGTAAACTATGCTTTATATCAAAGTTCAGTCCAGAGTACCGCAGTATGTCATGTGAGTCAGTTCGTTGGACGCTATCTTAAGCGGATCAGAGAACGGTTTCCAGACAATCTGCTCCAGTATGGACAAGACGTGCCGCATTTGAAACTACCTAACCTACATCTTAATATTATTACATTATATAGTACAACCACTCTTTATATATTTTTCATAAATTTTATTTTAAAATTATCAAATTATAACAAATAGTGACGTTTACAATCTATACCTAATTAACTTAATAAAATTAAATTATATACCAAAATTGATAAATTAATTAATACATCTATCAATCTAATCGCTGTGTATTCTAAATTAATTAACGTTATACTACTATATATATATATATATATATATATACATATAGTAGTATAACGTGAGTGACATAATAATAATACATATATTAATTTTTAACTTATATATTGATTTACAATCCCTTAGAGAATTATTTTGGAACAAATGGAAAGATGTTCATAAATACTCTTATTCAGTGATTCGCTCGACGTCGCAGCGCGGAACGGATTTAAGCGCAGTTTCATTGCGACTATTTGCTCTTGCCAACTGGAGAAATTATTATAGCCGATGACATTTTGTTGAATTACAAATGCTTTAGAGCTGTATATTTATGATATTAAGGATCCTTGATATTATTTTTGATAGATAAAGGAAGACAAGATATTATTCTATTTTCACGTAATAATATTTTCTTATTGTTTCACTTAAGGTAAATAAAATAAAATAAATATTATGTATTAACTGTATTGAATCATCGATCACAAATGCTTTAGAGCTGTTTATTCATGATGTTAGGGATTCTTGATATAATTTTTGGTCGATAAAGAAAGACAAGATGTTATTCTATTTTCACGGCATATTATTTTATTATTATTCCATTTAAGGTAAATACAATATGATTAACATTATGTATTAACTGTATTGAATCCTTCGCTTCGGGATATTTATCAAAAGTTCAAGTGTCGATAAAAAATATCCATCGACAAAACTTCTTCCGCCGCTGTGATTGCGTATAACGAAAGTATCTCTTGAGTTGAACATTACAGAGTATATATGATACTTTTAAGAAGTCATATCTAAATTTACTTTATTAATTGATTTAATAAAATTCAATAAGTTTCAATTTAAACTGATTAAAAATATTCGAATAGTGTACTTAACACAATAATTAAAAGTTATTATACTCTGTATATTAAACATTTTTAGTTAAACTGATGTATTGTGTTCATATCAATTTTTTTTTTTTTACAATTAAAAAATCGTAATATTTTACGAAATAGGGCAAAAAATTACTTGAAATGCAATGATAGTTACTAAATTAGGTTAAAATTAAAAAATTCTATATTACAATAAATTTTACATATTAACTAATATTATAATATAGCGTTTTGGTTCAATCTGTGTTCATTGATAATGTTATTGTGTTATTGAAATGTTTAGTTAAAATGTTCATATACTGTCATAGTCAAGGCGTCGCAATATTGTATGTAATAATTTAATTTTCAATGATATATATATATATATATATAGCTTGTAAAAAGAGAAGGCTATATTAATTTCGAACCAATACATTTAGTATTAATACGAGCTTCATAAATACTTCATACATACCAATTCACTACATATTTGTGTTTAAATATCCACCTAATTAATATTAATAATTACATATAAAAATGTTTCTGATATCCATTGAAATTACTAAATGTAGTTAATATTCACAAATAAGCGAGTATTTCGTACAGATCGTGGATAACAATATCATTTTAATTGAAGTTCGTTAATTCGTTACTTGGTAGTAAAAATGCAATGATGATAGTCAGGTCAGGTCAACGGTTACTTCTTCTAGAGGCACCATCTGATCACTCCGATATAAAGTCAACTCACTCAGCTCAGTCACCAACCACAGATAAAGAACTGTCTATCTGTTTGTCGTGGTGTGTGTGTGTGTGTTATAGAGGAGAAATTCTGGTTATATACTGTATGAAAGCGAAGTATAACAGTGTCATTGCCACCGAAAAGGTAAAAATTATCATTATAACCAAACAGGCGAATGTTTCGAGCGGTAACTAGTCATTTTATAAAGGTTCGATAGCTTTATACCTTTAATTTTAACCATATTAAGGTTTAAATTTATCAGAGAATATATCAGGAACATAATACCTCAAATACATCTTTATATTAAGTATTCTTCTCGTTAAGATTTGTAATAAAACAAAAATGATTTTTGTTCACGTCATTTTATAAAAGAAAAATTAAATTTCTTACAAATTAAGTAATACATTACGTTTAATTTCCCAAACCAAGGACTAAATTAATGGTATTGACTTAGGAACTTATAATTAGTTCATTATAACTAAAGTTAGGATCGAGTAGGCGGGAACGGCGCCGTCAGCCCTAAAGTTCTTTCTGGTAACTTTATATTAAAACTTCTCATTTTATAAATAATCTTTTTATTTGGCTAATAAATTTATTATAGTAATCAGTGTTTTATACTAAATTAAAATCTCATTAAGATAAAATCATTAAAATTAGTGAAAATTATAGATGCTGAGACTAAAACTGCATTCAAAATATTTATTTCAAAATATTTATTTTTTTAAGCATTTCTACAAAATATCATTAGATACTAAGTTTCATTTTAATTTAACTTTTATAAAAATAGTTAAATAATTAAAATAAAGCTGTAACTACACTCAATTACAAAATCGTATTATTTATTACGAAGCATTATCACACGGGTTCCAAAAAGAGTAATGTGTGTTAGTTCTGGACAAATGTGGACTGAGAGCTGATATATTGCATTCACGTACCTACGAAGGTAAGAGCTATATTTTATCAACACTATTAGCTCGTTTTAGAGCCGATTGTTGACGAAATTACAAGCTATTATTTAATTTAAATAAATATTAAATATCATAATTAATTATAAACCAAGTGAATTAGATCTGCAATCTCTAGTCTCAGTTTTAAATCTTAGGTTATTAATAATTATTAATATATTATTTAGCTTATAAATAGTGTGAAAAAGAGAAGTTTTTTAAATAAGTTGATAGCGAAACATGATCAGTATGACCTTAATTCCACCAGATGGCTCTACTCAAATTTTATACAAATCAAAATTTAAGCTAATGGGATAGAATTCGGTAAAAAGTTCGGACTAAGTACATGAGCAGAAATATTCATTTCTAAAAGTACAACACAAAATAAGTGAAGATTCTCTTTTATATATTTTTAAAAACAATTATCTTTAGTTCCAGTTTATAAGCTGAATAATAATTATAGAAAAATATTTTCATATATATTTAGTCCACCTACGTTAATACAGATAATTATTTTCTATTATTGAGGTTGTCTGGAAGAAATCGCCTTTAGGCAATAAGATCGTCTTTTGTATTTGCAATAAGTAATTGCAAATCTGTAATGTTTGTGTATTTACAATGGTTATACAATAAAGAATATATATAATAATAATAATAATACAATAAAATATTTGAAATCAATTCTTAAATCCGTAATATTATAACCGAAACAAATCTTTACACCTATATTTGTATTCATCAAAGGTAATACAATATTATGTAAAGGCATGGTAATAAGACTAATAAGGAGTTTAATCTTAATATCGGGTGCGCTTCAGCTCAGAAGATTCAGTAATTAATTATACTGTAATGAGAGAAGTTCATGATTTGCACTCACTCATGGAGTCATGTTGAATAGCTGCATGTTATTATCCCACATGCATTAATGTAATATCCTTCATTCAACACATAATTTAAATATCCTATCAAATCGGAGACGTTTCTAAATGTTATTTTATGAATGAACTCAAGTATTATATGTCAAGGAAATTAACAGACGACTACTTGCTTTTTATAACCTTTAAAATACTTGACGGTGAATCCTTTACCGTCAAAGAGCCTTTAGTTTGAAGGAGCGGATCTGACACATAAAGTTACTGCCGGTTTGTTTGGATAGTTTAGATCTCTCAATCTCAAACTAGAAAATAGTTTACGGGGAACTTTAAAATTATAAACATATATAAAACAAAATTTTAAAGCATATTAAGACAATATAAATTATATTTAAATTTACTGAGGTTAAATCAATTTATTTTTAATTTTGTATCATGTTCAGTTAATTAATTAAATTAAATATTTTATAATCAAATATAATGGTTTCCGCAATTTTCCTCATTTTTAAAGATTTCTTTTTAATGTTCAGAGAAGAAGAAATATTATTTATGTTATAATGTTAATAAAAAAATATAATTATTACCTTTATATAATTTTATTTTCATAAAAATATATATATATTAAAATCATTTGTTTTATAAAGGTACGTTAAAATATATATTTGAACTTACAAGAATCTGAATACTTATATGAAACGTACAAAGTAATAACCCTAGCGGTTTCTTGTCGCAGGCTTAGAATTCAATTTGTAAGCTATCTGCAGCGACTCGTGTGGGATTTTACGGAATATGAATGTCTTGTGAAATAAAAATATTTTTTTAACATTTACTATAAATATTTTTCTTTCTGATTTATTAAATACAATGTCTACTTTTAAAATTAATAACAATAAAATTATATATTTTTAAAACAATAGATTAATTGTTAGTTGTTGTAAATATTGTAAATAATATCTGATATAATATAAATGTACTAAAAGGATCAATTTTAAATAAATTGATTTGCTATTACGAGTAATAATGACTAAACCATAATTTTAGCGATAGTAAACACAGCAGAGTGGCGCAGTGGAAGCGTGCTGGGCCCATAACCGAGAGGTCCATGGATCGAAACCACGCTCTGCTATAAATATATTTTTTTCTTTTAAGTAAAATATATTTTTTTATTTTACATAAATTAAAGCTTTAAAATTTTGGTTTTAGAACTTCGAGTATACACTCAACAAACACCACGAATCTACCATCCCGTTATTGTTATACATTTTTGTCGAATTGATTGGAGCCCGTTTTATCCCCTCCCTTACTTTTTATATTTTAGAGTACACAAATTATTGTCAGTCAAAATATCGTATTGCTTCTACACTTCTGAGTACCATCACTTCGTAATATTATTAAACATCAATTTATTTTGTTCAGTAAATTTTATTAAATTAAAATGTAATTATGTTATATGTCAAGAAATTATAGTTTGCTTTGCGGCAAACCTATTCGCGGTAAGACGAGATGATGGTGTCTGTCAGTCAGCCAGTCAGTTTATTTGTCACCTACCTCCAACGGTTCCTGAGTTTACGGCCATAGAGTTCAGGATGCACATAAAACGCACTAACTGTGTCTATGGGTCTGGCAGTATGTTCACAGACGTGGGATTTAATATTTTTCATGGTAGGATCCCAAGATTTAAAATAAAAAAAAACACCTGCGGTGTTAAAGGATGGCAAATTTAAAATAAACAAACGTAAAAATAAAAAATAGTTTTAATGAAATGTGTAGTACTCGTGTAAATCTTAGAAAACATAAAAAAATATACAGTTAAAGTAAAGTAATAGTATAAATAAATAAATAAATAAATAAAATCACGAAAAGGTGAATCATGATTTTAGTCGATCAGTTCACAAATTTTCTATATATTCAGAGCACGCGGACATGTTCAACACGTCTTGCTGAATCACTAGATGGCTGTTGGATGTGAGACGCATTCACTTATATTATCTTTGGATAAAATATTAGCTTAGTATTTTATATTTTATATACCATTACTTTCCTGATTTACAGTATTCCGTATTGAGTATTCAGTATTTACAGATTTCCTGATATAAAACTAAAAACACTTTTACGTGGGTGGATAACTGTCTAGGCAACTAATTAAATAAAATACTCAATTAAGTACCAAAATATGAATAAAAATAAATTTTAAATAATCATATTTTAATATTAAGTTACGGATGTACGATTACTAAAATGGACATTTTATAAAACAATAATA
Source organism: Mechanitis mazaeus (assembly GCA_959347395.1). NCBI lineage: Eukaryota > Metazoa > Arthropoda > Insecta > Lepidoptera > Nymphalidae > Mechanitis > Mechanitis mazaeus. The sequence goes on from OY365754.1 coordinate 13,423,676, forward strand.
GTAAAAGATAATAATTGCAATCTTTATATTAGATTTATGACCGAATTTTAAATCAAGTTATTAAAGTATCATGAATTCTTTTCACAAAATTCTGCCGAATATGCATTTCGAAATGGAGCTGCGTCGCCGATATCATACGGAAATGACACGGATATTGAGAGGAAATTGTGTTCCAGCCGCACTTTGATTACTGCACTCAGATTAAAATATCATAAAGCTGTTCATAATTAATATCACGAAAATACAACTTTGAAAACATTACAAGTTAATAAAAATATTCTATTTATACTCTATCATGTATCATTCTCAATTTTGTTTCATTTCTTAAAATCCTATATATTCATAATATATACAACAAATATCGCATATTTAAGACACTGAGACTGGCAATTTGGCGCCTGTGTTCGAAACTATGTGACGAAGTAGATTTCCGTAAAACCTTTTATAAAACTTGAAGGCTTGGTTAAAGACACTTTTCTTACTTCCGGAACTTTTGGTTTCAAGCATTAATCCCATTAAGATAAACCGATTTTTTTTCTTTTTCAACACAAATAGTTTCATAAACATCAAGGCCAGCTTTGCCACTGATGGATACATCGATAAGGATAATAAAATACTCTATAATTAGTAGGATCCGTGTTCTGAAACGGAAACAACCAATCCTGATGACAGGGAAATAAATCTCCCAGAAAGACAAGCAAAGCTAAAGGGTACTAATGCAGAGCCAAATCAGCAGTCTCCTAGAGATATTAAAATATAAGGGTGATCTCAGTATCACCGCTGTGCAAAAGGGTAAGCACAGGAATACAACATTTTATTGTTTCCTGTGTCTATTAAAATCCATATAATAGAAAAAGTCGGGTCATCAAGGTGGCGCGGATGTGCTGGAATCAGAGGTCTTTCATATTCACAAACCCCGACACAATAGCGGAAGTAGTGTTCCAAGGAGTACTCGTGAAAACCGATATATGCATCGTTCTGAAAAAGAGCAAATGCAGTTATTTCGTCTGCAGCTGTTCAGACCTATCTCTCATAAACAACTTTATCGTAGATGATATTCGAACCGCGTTGGCGGCCCAATCCCATGGCCTACCACCGAGAAGTTGTTCGTTTAACACTGCCCAGAGGTCGCGTGTAAGGTAAATAGAGTGATGAGACCTAATAAAAGATCACATCTAAAAACGTGGACAACACCCCGAATAACTTTGTTTATTATTAAATAAAAAGTCAAAATTATATATCAACATTAAATCACAAAAATATACAAAATCTTATCCCTTTTCATCAATAATGGACAATGGAGTCTCAAAGCACTATTGCAAGTCGAGAGTTCATAACGTGCCATTAGAAATTATACATATGAAGTTATTTTTTTAAATAAAAATACGTTACTATATCCGTCTTAGTTTATTTTCACTTACAAGAACGGTATTAGACAAAAAAACAGATGTTCTAAAATATAAAACACTCATTATATTTTACTTTTTGAAGGTAGGATGAAAGTTATATAGAATTTTATACATTTACTCAGGCTTGAGTTTAACATGACCTCAGAAGTGTATCTACAGTTCACTTATTTGTGGGATTAAACAGTTAAAGTTCAATTAATTAATTTGGAAGCAATAGTAAAGGGTACCTTTGTAGTTTCACTGATTTGTAGACTTAGCAATAATTAATCTTTAACTGTTATTGGCATTTGTATAGATATCTATTACGATATTTCATTTCAGAATATTTTGTTATCGTTATAAAAGAGTGAAATCATGTTGTATTTTTCTATTGAAAATAGCTACTACATACCACATAGTTTACAATAAATATAGATTCCAATTGATGTGCAACCTTCTGTCTATTATAATATTTAATACTAAATATAATATAAGCCAACTTTATCATCGTCTTAGAACAGCCTTTAGATCGTAGTATTGACGTCATTTGAGCGGTCAAAAGCGCGATTTAATAGAAGAAATAGATTCTTGAGTGAAACTGTAAAAGCCATACAAAATATTAAGTTTAAGGCAGCGTGAGTTATTATGGTGACATTTTTAAGACATCACACAAATGTGCATAAAGAAATATGAATATAAATATAATAAATAAACAAAAAAACTAAATAATTAACAAAGATTAGGAACAAATGAAACTATGACATATAAAACGGTAAACCACTCAGCTGGTGCTGGTATACGTGGCCCCAGTGCTGATTTTCAGTGGCCGCCGTGCCGTGACGAACGAACGAACGACCATCGATGACCGCTTAATTAGATAAATATGAATGAATACATAAATTAAATTAACCATTTTTTTTTAGCCAAGAAGAGGATATTTTACAATATATATGGATACAGACCCCAGGACGAAAATACTAAAGCAAATTAAATTAAAAGCAAACGTTACAAATGACAGTAATTACGAGGTAATTCACTCGATCGTCCGAGATGAATGCGTATTCACAACCCCAACCAATTCTTTGTGTAATCCCAGCTATTTATACTGAGTTCAGTTCTATTATATATCACGAAAAGTAAACGTCGGTTTGTCTTAATTTTATACCTATTTAATATTTTCACAAAACGTAAAACTTAATACGAGACTACGTTTATTTTAATAAACAAATTGCCTTTTTTAAAGATCGTTCTAGTGCATTCTCATACGAACGTTTCAAACGAGTGTGGTGGAACACCATTATTTCAAGTAAACTTTAATAAAATTAAATATATAAATGAGTATTTACATAACTTATTAAAATTATATATTTTAACCAACTGTACTTGTCTTAATTATTTTTCCAAAACTTTTTTAACCTCGAACGATTCCCAAACTGATCAGACTAATGATTTAAATATAATGAAGAATAGATGCATAAAAATAATATATATATATACTTTTTGAATATTTCTGTATTTTATAAACATTTATGTAATTCAACTTATTTGTTAACCCAAACTACAATATTCAGGAAAGTCAGATATTTAGTTATTAATACTTACTAGACAATATTTTGTTTGCACTTCACTACTACCGTTTAAAAGTAATATTTATTAAAAAAAAATCAATTCATATTTAACACTAAAAATATATTTTATTTGAGTTACACCGAGCCTATATTATGGCAACTCAAATACTACATGGACTCTGTTCATATTGTGATAACTTCGTAAATAAATGTAAGCCTGCTTTTCAAACACCATGCCTACATCTTTTGTCAGTGAGATTGAATTCAGTGGTGAGTAATGAAACTCTTTGAGGGCTGCGGTCTGTAATCTTGCTACGGGTCGCGGAGCACTTTGATGTATATGTACTCTCCCCAAAGTAAAGAAGATAGCTGGCTTGGTACACGACGTTTTGTAGAAACACAAAAAAGAAAATATCTTTAATAAATCATAATGTTTTCTAAGATTTAGACGAGTATTACACATATCAATAAAACTATTTTACGGATATCACTGAGCATGTTTGCTGCAAAGCATTCGAAACGTCGGGTTAAAATTAAAAAATGTAAAAATAAGTAAAATAGTTTTATTTTCAGTTTAACTATATCCAATATTCATTTTTGTTTTTCTTTTGAAGCGTCAATATTGCCTTCAATAAAGCATACCGCAAATGTAATATTTCCATTGTAATATCCATGTGCACCTATCATGTGGACTAAGTTTGCATTCCTTGTTTTAAACATCTTAACTAATGAGTTAGTGAGAAACTCATGTTTCCATTTCATTTAACTTCAACTGACATCTGTGTGCTTGAACAACTTTAATGAAATAGTGTTTGTACTAAATACGGTTTACTACTACGACTACATCCAACTCATCATTCATACGACGAGTGCAAGTGATTAAGATTCGCATATGTTATTTACTATTTCTCTTATTACACTTAAATTTTTGGGAAAAAATTATTGGGATAAAAGTAACAGAGAAGTTTGAACAAATTTATTCTGCATAGAGAATTAAATAAATAAAATATATTAAGATAGAAAGTTGATACACAAGTTAGCCAATAGACTGCAGCATGTGTATGATCTTTTTGGGGTTTAGTTATTACCTTTCATATCAGAAGGCAAATACTAAGAAGGAGGTATTATTATGTATAAATAGTCATAACATCCATGAGCTATGGGAACTTCTTGCTGTCACGTATACAGTCTCTTTGTTTGAACATTACTTATACTTAATGAAAAACTATGTTAGTTTCATAATAACCACAACAGCGTTTGAAATATTTTTAACGGATTAAACTCGCGTATAATTTGGTTACATTTTAATTTTAATACGTTTCGAATTATTTGCAGCCATCGTGTTGACGGGTAGACGAGATGTAAGTGCATCTTACGCCTTCATCTCCCTAAATTATACGCGAGTTTAATCCGTAAAAAATAGTTTTATTTCAAATGTGTACTCGTGAAAATCTAAGAAAATACTACAAAAGCGGTTGTTAATTATTACTAAGAATTTTATTCAGACCACAATTTTAATTCATGTTTTGTTAAAAGCTCTCTGACAACAAAATATAAGCTTTTGTAGCGAATGAAGATTAAAGTTTTGACATAATTTAAATATACCACTTGAGCGATGTATTATTAAACTTTTAGTGTATTTGGATATTCATCTACAAAATAAATATAATATTCAGCTTTGTGGTGACATAATATATGATAGTATACATAATATTAGGTTTATGAATAGTGAAAGCACTATGTACATAAATCAAATGATCGAGGGCTTTGACTATTCACTTGAAACACAAACAACAAACTAACTAAATTATTTACATCCTCGTACATTTAACTACCTTAGTTATATCAATTATAGCATAGACTATTTAGAACTAATTTTCACTGTTGGTTGTAATAAATGAAAACAGTATTATAACCTACTATTGAGAATTTAATTTTATTAACCGATTTCAATAAGAAAGGTATACTCTATGTTAAAATCCATAGATTAATAAATGAAACCCCAAGCTACTTATTATTTATTATTATTACTTTCAGAATATATTTCAAACAAATTTATCCAATAGCTTGGTCACAATCTTATGGTTTTCCTTCATAAATTTATATGTATATTAATATTCTCTTACTGAAACTTCGAAGATCTTAATAAACAACTCTTTCCACTAAGAGTCTAAGCACTTTTTTGAATGAAGATAAACAGTCCTTAAATGAAGAACCTCTCTACATCTAAAATATTTAAACCTTCAAAGGTAAATAACCCCTGAAAAATGTGCACGCAATGACAACCGCTATGTAACTGGTAATTAAAAGAAAGAAACCTACTGTTGGCATTAAGATGACATTTGCAAAATAACTTTTAACATTTGACAATGAATCACAAATAGTGATATCATACTGAATTAAAAATGTTATAAAAGTCATAAATCTTTCTCTAAAGAAACTAAACTATATCTCTTTTCTTATCAACATAAGGGTATCAATCTGATTATTTAAAAATTGTATCTCCATATTTTTTTTTTGTTTTTCTTGTTATAACTTTTTCTTGTTTTTATGGTATGCAATAAAGAATGAATAACGTAACCGATCTTGATGATTCTATCGCTAATTTTATCTACTTGGTATAAGCGTGATTTTTGTATATTATGTAATCAAGCAACAAGGATAAAATTAAGTTTAAAGTATTGAAATTTGGATATTTTATTTCAGATTTCATTATAATTTTATTTATATCATTTAATTTTTCACACATTTCATTTATATTTTTCTCACCACACTCGTTTCTTATAACCATTAACATTAATATTAATCTTTTGACATACTTAATATAGTATATACATACGAAGCTCAGCAATGTGATGTCAATGTATGGGTTTAAATTATTTTAATTAAATAAAAATAAACAGACTGTTATTAACATGAACCAAAGGAAGCGAAAATTCATACAATTATTGGGTCATTTACATATATTTTATTAAAGAACAAACATATTTAAGTACCGTTTCAACGGTGTCAAATTCTTTACTGTTATTTTTGTAGAAGCAATGTAATGTTTAATCTAACTCCAAACTCCTCACTCCTGTTTTTGATACAACCTGTTATACTTTTTTTTTTACACATCAAACGTGTTATATAACTATTTAAAACACATTGACTAGATCGCGGAATGCTCATTTTTGACTGAGAACGTATGTTCATATAAAACTGTATTTATATTATCAATTTTAAAGTCTCGAGTATTTTGTTACTCGCGGCAACCCTATGCATATTGCTGATGCAGCGTTCACAACTTTTATGCATCAGCGTTGACGTCAATTCTCACGGGGCTCGAAACGTGACGATGTCGAAACCGAATTCTGCTATACTGGCGGAAACGCTGATGTTGCAGGTTATAAGTGCCTACGTGTCTCCAGACATCGGCCACTTGGATTCCCACTTCGAATCTACACCTAGGCTAATTAGGTTATTGTAGATTTAACTTTAAATGTAATTAATATTTAACAAATCACTTTTAAGTAACTTTGATTTTTTTTTTTGCAATCTCCGACTGCAGACTTAATTATTTTCAAAACATTAAAAGAGCTCTAATAATTTTCAAAATACTAGGCATGAATATTACAGTATTTAATTCACCGAAATGAAGAGGAATAGCCGTGAATAGCAATAAATAGATATGCTTAGTTGTAGTAATTTCAGAAAACCACTTCCATCAGATCCTCGTTATGACATTTGAACAGGATGGTCATGAGATGGGCACTGATGTCAGTAAAGAAAAATTGGTATGAAAGTTGGAAATGTAAAAGATACTATTTCTACTTATATCGTACAACGTTTTTGTATATCAATATCCAGATTGTAATTAAGAGATACCGATAGAAATTTTATTTCAGGGACAACATATTTCAGTGAAAAAAATAAGATTTTCTTTGAATTTCTCTATTTCTAGAGAATTGTTTACATTTTGATGGTTCTTAAAGTACATTTACTATTAAATAATTTTTTTTCTTAAGGTTAAATCAATTATGTTGGTGAATGTACAAATGCACGCAAACGTCGTTTTAAAAGGGAAAAATATATTATTATAGAAATACATAAAAATTAAATCACATATGAAATGCTGAAAGAAGTCAACTCATTTTATTTGCTTTGATTCTCAATGTCCCTATAGTCACGAGTCTTGTTGAATACAAATATTATCAGCAGAACGAATAAATAAAAATATATCTATTTGTTTTCCCGTGATATGGTATAACTATGTTTACAATATTATTTCTATATTAATATTTTTATAAAAAGGTGTTTTAAAATTCATATTCAAACATAGTGCCACTTATTATTAATAATTACATACTAAGAAAAAAAAGGAAAACTTTTTAAATGCGTGTATATTTATAAATATATATACACGCATTCAATACATAAACACATATACACACATGCGCATATGGGTGCATATGTATACACACACACATATGCAACTATACATGCATATATTACTAACTAAAGTAACTAAATTGCAAATTACATATAACAGTTAACTAAAGCTTTAATATATATTTACTTTTTATTTATTTAAATATGGTTGATCGAAGTAGTGTTTTTTTAAAGCAGTGTTTGAATGAAACTATTTTTCAGTTTAACCCGACGTTTCGAATGCTTTGCAGTCTATTTATTATTTTTATTTTTCCAATTTAGTTGCTATATCCTGCACATAAACAACAAATCAGCAGTAATCATAATATATCACCCAGTAATTTCAATAGCAGAGGTGATTACTGAGTGTGAGCAGTAAAGTGATCTCGGTTTCTAACGAGGCGTATTGAGGCAAGAGCATTATACAGCAGTTCGCAATCAACAGTCTATGCGAGCAGCTCGTTCTCTACACGCTGTTCTGTTTATATAAGTTGTAACTCTAATATATAACTTTAGTTTAATATATCTTGAAATTTACAAAAGAAAATAAAAAATACGTTCATATAAAGCTGTTATTATATGATATGTCAGTTTTATACTCAAAAAATGGCTAAAAATGATTTAAAGATTTGTATTTAGTTTCCAACAACCTTAGCTAATTATATAGGTCGTTGGAACTGAACAATTCATGTGGGACATGTTGTTAGTTTTTTTTTTTTTTTTTGTCTTTTTTAGTGATAATCTCTAAGAAAATATATTAAAGTATATTTGTTAAAGCGGCCGCATAAAAGGAACTTATACGATTTTTTAATTTAATCTTAATTAAATAGAGATTCAGGGTTTATCAACCCGTTTTTTTTTTCTAAACATCTCAAGAATATATTTGTTATAAGTGAAATTAGACTTCTTACTCTAGTGTGATATAAAATACCTATAAAAGTAGACTCATAATGACCCTATAATATAATATCTGATACAAAAACAATAGCAGTCATCACTGAGGTGTTTTACTCAAATCCCCAAAGCTACTGCGGGATTCCCTCAAGTTAATTTTAATGTCGGTCTTCATTTATCTTGATAATTATAATTTATGACACGTCCGTGTTAAATGAAATTAAAACCCTTAATACTATGGGCTTTGTCTAAAAATTACTTTGTTTGTAATTTTGTAATAAAGAATTTATTAATTACTGCAAATTTCGAACAAAGTTTTAATCCGTTGATTTGCAAATAATTAATTTATTGAAAATTGATTAAAAATATTTACAGATGGTGGTATTATAACTGAAATTTATTGAGTTCTCAAATATTCGGTGTCGTTGAGATCACGCAATCACGAATAAACTAAAATCCCACTACAACTAGAACTACAATGAGAAAAATTTGTTTATTTTTTTTTAGATTTTTTCTTTTTTTTTTGTATCTTGAAAATTAGTTGAGGACAGAATGCGTCGACGTTTTGTAACTGCAATTTCGGTGCTGTTTGCACCTTGTTTCGCTCAATAAGATAACACATACCGAGATTTTGAGAGCGTAGGAAGTCAAAATTGAGGTCTGGTTCGCGCACCTAGTAATATTAATGAGTTTATTAATAAAATAGCTCTCCGCCTCTTCAGCAAACATTTTAGTTGTTCAATAATCATGTTTTAGAGAAACAAATTTATACCAGAGTCAAGTGCAACAGCCAACTGTATGTTAAATATATTTAATAAATACCAAATAAATATTTTCGTGGTTTTATTTTATTTTTAATATACAAAAAATAAGCAGTATTTAGGACATAATAAGAAATAAAATAAACGCAATACGATAAAATTGCCATTTACCCTCGCCTTCAATCTCGTGGTTTTATTAGATATTTCCCAAGATTACATTTGCCGAGGATGAAAAGTAACCGATGTTATTTCCAACTGTTCTCTTACAATAAATCATGTCAATCTGTTGCTTTGCCATGAGAAAGAAAGAGACAAAAATCAAATAAAACGTTTTTTTATGAAGGAATTCTAACACCCAATAATTGGTTTCTCGAGTTCTCAGTCGAGCCGAGTAAATAATTTCGGGTCTGACGCCTCATCCCACTCATATAAAATATGCTAAATTTTGTGACGATAGATGTTTGGATGTTAGTTGTTTTTTTAAGAAAAAAAATGAATAAGTCAGTAATATAAACATTACAATAACACAGAGGACATAAAGATATTGTGTAAATTATTCAATATATAACGACAACTTTGATAGTTACTTGGGTAAGTTAGAGTAAACTGTTATCTGCTGCTACGAGATTATTATGTAATATATCAAGACTGAAGCCGAGAGTTGATGCTCGCACTGCTGATGCGCTCCAGGGTAAGAATTAAAGATCCTGGATTTTAATAAATTTCTAATACAATATTTATAAAAAATCGTAAATTTTAGTCTTCTAAAAGAAATACAACACACTCAATTAAAAGACAATATTTTATTAATAAAAGTAAAGGATATAAGCAGACATAAAACATATAATATTCTCGCGTCGACGACTTATCAAATATTCACAACTCACAGCCTCTTTGTATTTATCTCCGCCTCGTGAAGCTGCTCCAGACTCGTTATTGACTTTATTGACATTACTTCATTCTCGTGACAGGAATGGTAATAGTAGTATTAAAAACGTGAAAATGTTAAATAAATATTTTAACAACAGTACCTATCAAAATTATGTTTTGTTTAAAAACATAAACATTTTTGAGCCTAAGTTTATCTTAAAACCATTTTGTATTGTTACTTTTTATAATAACCTTAGTGCTTCTATCCTTCTTTTTAATTTAGATTAATTGCGAAAACAATCACATCTTTAACGATATATTGTATTACTTTTGTTTTCTTAACGATTGATTGATGAGTTTTCTTATGATATTTGAGTTGAAAGCAAACAGAATTGAGTTCAAGTCTGTTTGTTTCTTCATCACTTTCAGATAAAGAAAATATTATATAATATTTGTATCTTACATTTATCATTGGCGAAATTTAAGCCAAAATTATTGTATTGCTTTTAATGTTGCAACAAAACGCAATTATTAACTGGATTAGAAGAAAAATGCAAATTTTTAATTTTACTCTATTATTTCACAAAAATATAACTCATCATTATTGAATCCATTTAAGATAAAAAAAATGATTAATGTTAATCTTTAACAAAACACAAGGTCTGAAGTAAAAGTAAACAAGAATGTAATAATATTGGTTATATTGTTATCAGTTGCTGGACCATATCTATAAATTAAAATATATGGCTTAAAATAAAAGGAGATCTAAAATAAATTGTAATAAAAACAGAATATCAAATATATTTTAAATATAATAAGCTTAACATTTATGTTTAAAAACAAATCACAGATTATATTGAGTCAATAGGATTAGGACGTTAGCACTTTTTATGTAATAATTGTTATTTTAAAAAGTATTTTGTTTTTAAAAAACAATATTATTAATACAAGTTTATTAATTGTTTGTTAATTGTTATTGTTTGTGTACTAGAACAAAGGAAAGTGAATAATGAGTTTATCCGCGAACAAATTACAGAGGACGTGATAATAATATAAATGAAAACAAAAAGGACGATACAAATATTCACCTCTCGACGTTACTTTCTTACTCCTTAGTATGTTATAATAAAGGCACATTTAAATCGTTTGTCTATAATTTAAATAAACACTTATAACAATGGAATTGTACTAAACTAGCTTAATTTAACTCATGGGAGCTCTGAGCATGCTCAATGAAATATATTTTTAATTCAAACAAGATCTAGAAATGAACTTAATTTTACATGACACATAGACCATAAAATGACCTTTTTTTAAAATAATTAAAAGATCTTATTATATTATATTACTTTATATATTATATAATTATTTTGTATGTAATATACTTAAATATACTATTATTACAAAGTTATAAAAAAAATAATAGCATAAAATTCAACCACACATTATTGTCTTTTTAATTAGTGGAAATAAAATTGGTTATATTATCATTAAATTCATGTCAGTCGTGTTTTGTCTCCACTTGTTTTAATTTCTTCATGTGACATCAAGAATAACAAATTACAACGTATTGCACATGAAATATTCGCTCATAAATGTCGTGATATCGGAGGCGTAATATTCGTGTCACGTGTGGACCCGCGGCGGCTGTTGTTGCATGTTAAAGATATATTTGGTTAAACAAAATGTATTGTACAGACAACAGATAAAAATATGGTATGAATGTGCCCGGTCTTTCGTGAATTTACAGGTAAAAAATATTTTTAAACAAAACTTTAGAATAATATTGGTTCGACAGTAAATTTATAAGACAACGATAACAAAATAAACCAAACGAAAAACAAAAAAGTATAATTACTTTGGAAAAGAATGTCTTTTTCCTTAGTCGATTATTCAACAACCTACAACCAATATGCTTGGTTTCTTATTCCAAACAATATGCCAATATCCACAACTCTATTTTCCGATTCCCACTTAAATTTTCATTCACCATTTCACCCTCTTAAGTATAGAATTTACGAAACCTTCTCTTAGTTCACATTCACCCTATTTCTGAAAGAGAAACCTTACTAAAACATTAATACGTTTTTAAAAGTATCTGTTTGTTGAAGAAACGTTTGAATTGTCTAGGTCGGTTTGCTACTTACAGTCTTAGTGTGAAATGATGATGACTTTGGAACTTTAAATTAGTTTTTAATAACGAAACTTAGTATCAAGTGGGCGTGAATAAGTCATTCTTTGAAATATATTTCACAATTTTGCCGTTTAAACTTAATTGATTTATATTTTACGATTATGTAATATTTTTAAAAATAATATTTTATTCTAAAAGAAGACATATTGTTAGAAATAACTGTTTATAGAAATTAAAATATCTAATAGGTTAAAATTAATATGAGTTAGTAGTTCGGTTTCAAGTTAGTATACAACAGTAGTGCCACCTATATAATTGATTACAGAATGTTATTCTGTGATTGCTTTTAAATGTTTCAAGAATTAGAAGTATAAGATATATTAAATCTAAAATTAATTATTAAAAATTAATATAAAGTAAAAGTGAACCCATACAGATGAGGAATAAATACAGACATTGATTGTAATATTTTAACCTACCCTCATAAAAGTGTAGTATCGTTGTTAAGTATAAAATAAGTTGTAAATGCTGTACTGACTTCATTGTGTTTCAAGCCGATAGACATTAGATACAAAGGGACTGGAACTGCCTAACCTGTGAGAGAAGTTCTAAGAATATATACAATTTTTGAACCTATTAAAGAAATTATTATTATTATATTATATAACCTTATTTTAATATTAATAATATAAACATCGAAATAAAAGCGAAATTATAAAGAAATAATAAAATTGGTAATAAATCGAAAATAATAATGAAGAGAATGTGGGCGACGGCGATCAGTTACTAGCAGGTGACCCACTTGCTTGTTAATCCTGCTTTTTATTAAAATGAACGTAAATATTGTGATATACAGCAATACTGGTTTATTTTTTCATAATGTTTATGTCAAACTTATCTTTCTTGAGTGTAGAAGACACATATAAAATCGCGTCATTAAACTATAACAATATAAAGTTATTTCATATTTTCATAAGTAAATTACTCATAAAGAAATAGAATATAGCTTCTTAGCTGAATGAAAGTGATGTGGTTTCATCAGTAATGGGGACATTTACAGTAATGTGGACTGTACTGTATCTTTTGATCAAACCAACACAATTTATAATTTATTTATAATTTTATTTTTTATTCTTTTGTTCTAATAAGATTTTATTATTGTAGACGAAAGCGAATAGCACATGGTTGCTATTATATTTCTAATTGTGAACAAATAGGATCAAGCAAAGTTCTTATTTTCGAAAATATTAAACGAAAACAATTAGTCATAAATATTTCTATAGTCATTTTGCACTTTTATAATGTAATAACACAAAATAATTTTAATTGCTTCTTTACTCGTATGTTCTATACAAAGTGTATACGTATAGGATAATCACAGACTTGCTCGCGTGAAGCTCAGCACGCTACAATGTTGTTCTCGTCTACTTGTTTTAAGGTAGTTTTGTACTAGAACCTGCTATGATTCTTACGATTGAAGTTCATGACGGAACAGCTTGAAATGTAGTTTTCAGTTAAGATTTTGTCGTAAATTTTCTTTATTAGACTTAGTTCTCAAGATGGCGCATCTAATTAATGCCAGAGCTGCGAGTCACAGACATGAAAAGCTGTAATTGAAATTACAGCTGATGTCGAGGTTTAATAAAAATTAATAAGAAGAAACGAAACTCTTATTAGTTTTTGTAGAAGTATGATAAAAAGTTTAATTTTCTGTAAAAATAAATAATTAAATTAATCCAAAGTATTAGTATTATATAAGTGTGCTTACTGACCCACCTTGACTTCGTGCAGAATTTCTTAATTTTTTCTTTGAGTAAATGCCAGATATACTTACATATTCAATTCTACATGAAGCAATAAATCCAATAACAAATTATTTATTCCAACCTATTAACGTTTTGTTTAATGTTAAGCTTGAACGCTTATTTTCATTTTATTTTCCATGACACAAAATATGGGTCAGAATTTCGAAGACAAAAGCCTAAGAGTTTCCTGAACTTAAAGAGCGGATGTGTCCGTAAAGTTCCTTCCAGATTCTTTGATAGTTAAGAATGTTTTAATCTTGAATATAGTTTATGAGTAAAATTTAAGGACAGCCACCTAAGCATACAATGAAAGTTATTTCAATATTTAAATAAATTACAAGAAATAATATTTATGGGTTTTGTAAATAAAAGAGTACATCAAATAAAATATTTTGTTTTATAGATAATTTATTTTAAGGTTATACATATAGGGTAAATTATATTTATCATGTAATGCACCTCTGATCACCAGCTATCTTTTTATAAAATTTTTTGTACCTCAATGTTGCCAGGAAGATAAGATGTCGCTGCTTAGCGATAAGGCCGCTTCTTGTACATAATTTAATAAGTTTTGTTTTAATCATTTGTTTTGTTTTAATCATTTATTTTTTATTGGTGTACAATAAAGAGTATTATTATTATTATATTCTGCTACCTCTTTTCCATTACAATAATTGTGTTCCTATGCAGTCATTATATAATACGTTTTGCTAAACACTGAATCAACTGTAGTTATTCAAAACGTATAGTGTAATCTAGTGAAAGGGAAGATGCACAGAATATTCTCTTTCTCGCTTGCTCTCAGTTAGTGCGACGCATTTGTATGGTGAAATGGGTCTCATATTCATTTTGTTAAAGCTGAAACATTTTTATCGCTTTGTCCCAACCCAGGTAAGAATCAAACAAACAGTAAGAAATAATAGTAAAATGAAATTGAAAATGTTATTAACAAAACAGAACGTAAAAAATAGTATCAACTTAACAGTAGGCCCTTAAGTGTGTGATATAAGTATTTTAAATATTAATTAAAAGAAAAGAGTCATAATTATTATTCGATGTATATGACTTACTTTTAAATTTCTTAAATTACAAGTTGTTAAGAAATATTCTGATTGTAGTACATTCGGTTTCGAAAAAAATTTCAAAAAAAATTGTCTCTTTTATGTTACGAAAATAATAGTAGTAGGTGCTAGACTAGCGCGAGGTTTAAACGACGGAATTGATATTTACGGGATTGGTAGGTTTTTGCGAGTTAGTGACGTTAATTAGTATAATATAAGTGTCATACTGTTTAACTTTTTATCGGTCTGGTGCGGGTGTTCAGTACTTGTATAAAACGTATAATGTTATGACTGTATTATGTAACACACTCGCACACTGCACTCCACAATGACTCTTTGTTAAAAACATAACTTTATCAGTTTGATACTTATAAAATTATGTCTTTAAATACTTTATTTTTTAATTTGTCAGCTTTACAGAAATTATTCGTTTCCTTTGCATTATAGCAAAACATTTTCAATTTTTAGCAAACTTATAAATATTCTTCTATACTGAAACTTACGAAATTATAATTGTAACTCAAAATTTATCTAAGATTTTTTTCTATTATAATTATTTAAAAGAAAGAAGCGATTGAAAAAAGGAAAGTCATAGAGCAAGACACAGCTGTTCCAGTCTTCAAAGCATCCAATACACGATTAGGAATCCGCGATAAAATAAGTACTAAGATAAAGCTACAGGACCCGGTCCGACCACTTCTATTATATTGCACCTTTATATAAAATTATTATTAGTTAGGTACTTGTGACATCTCCTATAAAATTTTTTAAAATGATAAGTTTGCATTCTTGCATAATTAAATAATACTAATAATAAATGAACAAAAACTAATTTGCAATAAGTAATAATAAAAGGTAATAACCATAGACGATTTTTATCGCAAGTTTATATTCAATGTATAAGTTAGAGTGTATTTATTTTCTGCCTATGTTACTTTTTAATTATTTATTAATGATCTAATGAATTTAAATGATAACATACTAAGCAGAGTGGTCAGTGGAAGCGTTCTAGGCCCATAGCCCAGAGATCCATGGATCGAAACCGCGCTCTGCTGTATTTTCAAAGGTAGTTTTAACTTTATAAAATATTCAAGTATATTCGTTTATATAAAGGGACTCTTCAGTCGCTTACAATATCTGTAAATAATTTGTAGCAAAAAAAACTTACGAATTAAGTGTTTAAAATCAAGGATTTCAAAATCACCAACTTATTAGTGTAAAATCGCTGATATTTAACTAGGGTACCTGTTTTGTAGAATCTTCAGAATGTAGCTTGATTCAGATTTACCTATTTCATATAACTCACATATTTAAAAAGACAACGAAACAGAGATTTTGCACTGTATTATTACTGTATATTTTTATCAGACTATTTTGAAAACCAAGAGTGCATAGTCAAAAGCAGAAGGCTATTACTAGCCATTACTTCATTTAGATGTGCAAAAATTATTCAAATTAAACATTATGGACATATAACAACATTTTATCTAAATGGGCTCTACAAGCTTATCTATATTTATCACGTCTACAGTTAAGCCTCAGTTAAGCTTCAGTTAAGAATATTTGGGTTAAGCCAGATTCACTGCCTTAAGAGATTACCAAAGCTCTCCTTGTTTTAATTAATGTTATTTAAATCATATATTACTTAAACGTTTCTTTAAAAGTTTTTTATATTTAAAATTAAAGAACATTAGTTGGACAATTTTATCATGTTTAAGAAAGCCACAATCTATTACTTATTCAATTATTATTGTTTTAATGACAATATTCGTGTTAGGACTGTTTTTGGAATTTTATTTAAAATATTGTGTACACGTACAATGTTAATTTCACAACTACAGCAGATATTTTATACATCTCTTATTATTTCAAGCCTCTGATAGAGAGAGATATTGAGTGTCAATGTTGAAAGTCTTCTTATATGAACTTTTAAGCTTTTAAGTTTTTTTTCAAAGTGTAAATACGATTAATAATATTTTATTAATTTAACTTATTTATTAACTTATTATATTAAGGTAACTTTATGTAAATTCCAAAACACACATCTCATAGACAGATTAGACAAGGATTTAACAAAAGTTTTTCCAACTATATTTTTAAGTCAGTTTGTGTAAAGCAATATAAAAGTTTTGGTTAAGTAGTATTTCATATTTTTGATAATTTTATAAATACTGTATGACGCTACTTACGCTGTGCAAAATATTGTACCTTTTAAAATATAATTTAGTTTTACGTTTAATATTATCATAAATTTGATAACCTTAATGACATCGCTATACGAGGGTAGATATCCCAAATCTTTTCAGAGTAGTTACAGTTTCTTTCTTTTTTTAAAATAATGGTATTAAAATGTGTGATCGAATAACAATATCTGTTCCAACTACAACCACACAAAGGACCGTGCAATATTTACGAGAGTCCTTCATGAGCTCAACAAAAGAAGCAATTAAGGAGACCTGGCTCAGTGAACCACTGACACGGACACAACGACTTGATTTCGTTGTATTATGTAATATCTGATTGGAAATAGAAAATATCAAAAATTAAAAAAATAATTAAAAATAAAAAATAAAATAAAATAATAAAAAAAAAATAATAATGATAATAATAATAATTATAATTATAATATTTAGTAGAAAAATCCTCAAACTTATCCACCAACTATTCTACCAACTTGTTGACGAACTAGTTGACCAACTAGTCGAGCCACTAGTCGAGCAACTAGTCAAGCAACTAGTTTACCAACTAGTCCAGCACCTAATCGACCAACTAGTCTACCAACTAGTCGAGCAACTAGTTGACCAACTAGTCGAGCAACTAATCGAGCAACTAGTCTACCAACAAGTCGAGCAACTAGTTGACCAACTAGTCGAGCAACTAGTTGACCAACTAGTTGAGCAACTAATCGAGCAACTAGTTGACCAACTAGTCGAGCAACTAGTCAAGCAACTAGTTGACCAACCGGTCGAGTAACTAGTCAAGCAATTTGAGCAACAAGTCAACTGCTGTTCAGGCAACTAATGCATCAATAAGTTGACTATCAAAAACATATCAAAAACATGGCCATGGTATTATTTTCATGTAACTAATTAATGTATTTGAGGCAATAAATGTAACGTACAATATTATAAATATAACCTTTTCCAACAACAAGGGATGAAACACAAATAAAGAAACTAAGATTTATTATAAAGTTGTATACTTCGTAGTCTAATCGAGTGTGTTACTTCATGGCTATTTAAAACATATCATTCTTGTTTATATTATTAATTAAAACTTTTTAAATTACAGACACTAAGCCGCTTTTAGATAGATATTTTTGGAACATCATAGCGAACTCTTACAATTTGTGAAGCCGCAGAGGTACGTAGCGCTTAAACCCCAAATAAAATAATTTATTAAATTCCTGGAAATAAGAACACAAGGCCAACTTAATATTAAAAACATAAATATTTTCGAAGATTTTCTAATATTAGCCTTATGGCCATTATTAGAAAATCTTCGAAAATATTACGTGAGTATCGAAATATTATTAGGATTATTCTTAGACTTCTTTGTTTCTTTGTTTATACCTAAATAAAATTAATAATTTGACATCTACAGATTTTTAACAACATAAACGGGCATTACAAAACGACAGTAAACATAAAAGCATTATTATTTAAGTAATACTCGAAGAGGAAACGTAAAAGCGTGAGGAAAGTGCCGTAGATAAAAGGCGGAAATGATAATGTAATATGTGATAATGAAAACCAAACTGCTCCTTTAAATATTTACATTTCTAAATGTTGTACAAAACTCACAGGTATAATAAAACTCCAAAGATAATATATGTAACCTTTTACAAATCAACTCCACTTTGTATTTCGACTATATTGAGATAAGCCTAATATTCAGGTTTTTTATTTTGTTTTTAATAGAACTTAAGACAGAGAGTAAGAAATTTTACGATCGTGCGTTACCCCCACTTACTAAATTCACAGCTTTTATCGTTCTAGGCATGCTTTCGTGGAAAATGTTTTTGTTAAAAATATCTAAAACATATCATAATAATTTAAATTTTCTTCAATAAGGACAAAGTATGTATTAAAAAGAATGTTTTGTGATCCTCTTTCAAGGATCCATAAAATGACAATAACAATAAGTCAATACGATATATTGTGTTAGATAAGAGTGGTGCGGCTCTTACGTGTGATATAGGATCTGTACAGATTTATTGATACATACTAATGTACATTTATTTGTTCTGGATAATTTAAAAACCGAAAGAATAGAAGAACTAGACTGCATAGAATAAAAATTACTTCTATGGTAATTGTTTAAGATATTTAGGATACCAAAAAATAGGGTGGAAAATATAAGGTTTTTGTCATCATGATTTTTATATAAAATTTTAACCAAAAACTAGACTTTTCGACAAGTATATCAATAATACTTCGATAAGTATGTTATCACTTAATTTCCGTACAAGTACACACAGCAGAGTGGCGCAGTGGAAGCGTGCTGGGCCCATAACCCAGAGGTCCGTGGATCGAAACCACGCTCTGCTATACTTTTTTTTATAAAAACCACAGGGAAATGGACCACAGGTCAAAAAAGAAGTTTACTTAAATCGAGTCTACATCAGGCGTTGATGTAAGAGTATTCTTCATATGTTAAAAAATCTGTGTCAAAAATGTTCAAGGATTTTGTGTAGAAGTTGAATACTTACAAATAATAAGCAAATGTTATCGAAATCGATGATCGGATATGAATAAAGTTGTCACAATTCCCAACTTAATTAGGGTTAAATCGTTAATACCTGTTTTCTTTTGTAGACTCTTAGTTTATTGCTACAAAGCTTAATAAAACTATTTTCAAATTTTAGTATTACAAAACAAAAAGAGGCAGAGATACTGATACACTATTTATTTTTATTTGGTATGAATTTGTTAACATGCAGCTTAGATGTAAATAAACTAATTAAGTAAAAGCAGACGCCAAAGTGGCTGTGTTTATTAATTTTATTTTGAGTACAATGTTTGAACCTCTTCACGTGCTCTATAAATGTAACAGAGATTCATGTTCATTTACCAAATAGTTTTATTGTATTACATAAACTACAGTGGATAATATTCTATATATTTAAAATTAATATATGGAATATTAATCCAAAAGAAAGTGAATTCGCATGAAAAAAAAATAGTTTGCGCATTCCTTAAAGACGTACAGGATATTTAAGTAATAATAATAAATAACATCATGAAAAGGAACATAGAATAAGGAATAAAGAACATACTATATCTTTGTATTTATTGTACCCTGTTATTAACTGTTCTCTATAAAATAAACATAGTATGCGGTATTGTGGACTTGCCTTTAAAATATAGTATTGTTTCGAATGTTTGCACATAGATTTCAGTTATCAGTTCAAATTCAGGTTTGGAAAAAGCCCATATTTATGGAATGTGTTATATTTCATATTTTAAAATGGACAGGCTCTGGCTGTTTAAATTCTTTGCCATCTAGAATTGTTAGTATATTATCCTCAACATGCTTTTTAGAATGCGGGAGGTAATTTGGAAAGTAAAAATCATTAGTCGAACATTTAACATCTAATAAAATAATTAATCAAATATTTCGAAAATTAATAGCGAAATTTGATATTTAATAAAGTTTAAAAACTTATCTCGTTTCATAATTTCAAAATGATATCTCTACTGGCTTTAACTGTAGAGGCTTCTCCAATGTACAAATATTTATCACGTTTAAAGCTAAGCCTTAGTTTGGCCTCCTTCTGCGAGCAAGTCATAGCCGCAAAGGAGGCCGCGGAGCGGGTCAGGGAGTCAGCCTCGTCCACTGACCCGCTCCGTCGGGGAAGACTGGGTAGAAGGAGGCGGGAATACGCCCGCCGCTTCCTTCCCCAGTTGTAGGCCTGGTGAGAGGGGAGGGTGACCCCTCTTACCTAACATAGGCCTGCGATGGGAGGGTGCTCTACGTTGCTCGGGGCACCCTCATTCGGGGGGTCTCGCCGGGGCGTCACGGTGTGTGCTAACGCGATCCCGTGACGTCCCATTACGGCAAAGAGGGCAACCATTGGTTTTTTAGTGGGTAGCCTTAAAAATGGCAGCATCCTCTATGCTGCCGGGTAGTCCCACATAACCCCCCGGCCGTCACCCCCCTGGGCCGACGGGGTACCCGTAACGGGTTTTTCCAACGGAAAAAAAAAAAAAAAAGCCTTAGTTAACACTCAGTTAAGAATATTTGGATTAAGCTATATTCACTGAAGGCAGAGATTACCAAAACTCTCCTTGTTTTAAATAAATGATAAGAAAATATTATTTACATCGTAAATGATTAAAACAATTTTTTTTACTCAAAAATGTATTTAATTTGAAATTATTAGCTTTCCTTGATATTCTTATCATTAAGAACCCTGACAATACACTGGAACACACTGTTTAAAAGTAAATCCCACTACCACACTAGACAGTTAGCCACCTTTGGCAAATCCTTTTTTCAAAGAGCCCACCACATCTGAGAAATCTAAGAAAATACTATGTATTTAATTAAAAATAATTAAATTGCTTAATAAATTTATTATATTCAAAGGAGACTAAAATATTTTAAAGAATTACTCTTCAATTAATTACGGTATTCGTGGCTATATTTGAAATTTAACGATAATACGAAAAATAATTAAAATTTTGAGCCAAGTAAGTACCTGTTACAATTTCGGAATTATTGCAGCTTGTTAAAAGTGTATGTAAGCATTAGCAGATAAGTCCTTCATTTCTTATTACAATCAACTTGAATCCATATCGACTAGCAATATCTCCTTGTAGTGGATGAGTTTTCTTATTTAAAGAATCTTTGCTTCAAATTGTGAATAAGATATAAATGGTGTCCTTAAATTGTGTTTTCCCGATATCGTTCTTGTAATATTTTATATAAATCTCATAAGACATATCTTTACATAGATTTTAGACAAGGGGCTAAAAAGGGTTTCCTAAATAAACATTTATACTAAGTTTATATAAAACAATATGAAAGTTTTCTTTATTTATTTTTATATATTTTTATTTATTTTTTTTAATTTTATTTGTTTATTATTTTTATCTTATAAATGATGTCGTCTAACTAACTTAAACCGACCAAGTGAATACAATCATTTTGCTATAAAAAGACATCTTACTGTTTTTTTTTATAGTAAGCTATAATTTCCTCCGTCCTGATTGTATTATTTAAAATTTGTTTAAAATATGCAATATATAAATGAACACAAAACTAGTAAATAAAACGTGAATTCTTTTTTAAATGTTGTCCTTTTATATTTTTATAAAAAGAGCAAGACACTAGACAAGAATATCTCTTCTTTAATATTACAGTTTAGTTTTCTTTTTATAAAGTAATGTCAGGTCGTATAACAAAATCTGTGTCATAAGTTTGAACTACAACCACACAAAGGACCTGCAATATTTACGAGAGACCTTCATGAGCTCAACAAAAGAAGCAATTAAGGTGTACCGGAGACCAGGCTCAGTGAACCACTGACACGGACACAACGACTTAATTTCATTGTATTATGTAATGTCTGATTGAAAATAGAAAATTACTAAATATGATCAGCATTCAGCAAAGCTATTGTTACTTTTGTTCTTAGAAATAATTAGAAAAAATCTTCAAACTTATCTCTAAGAAATATCTAAGTGTGATTATAAAATTCATATATTGTAAGATTTCTTATCGGATAATTTCTGCTTAATAACTTATGAAAAAAACAACATCAAACTTACTCGTTTACTTTCCCTTAATTTAGTTTCGTGTAAAGAAAATAATATTTGAGTAGCAACATCTCTAGATTTAAATAAAACTATTTTACGAATATAACTCGCGTTTATTTTTACATTTTTTAATTTAAACCCGACGTTTCGAGTGCTTTGCAGCAAACGTGTTCGCTGTAGGACGAGATGATGGTGTCTGTCAGTCAGCCAGTTTATTTATCACCTACCTACCTTTTTTTTTTTTTTTTTTCCGTTGGAAAAACCCGTTACGGGTACCCCGTCAGCCCAGGGGGGTGACGGCCGGGGGGTTATGTGGGACTACCCGGCAGCATAGAGGATGCTGCCATTTTTAAGGCTACCCACTAAAAAACCAACGGTTGCCCTCTGCGCCGTAATGGGACGTCACGGGATCGCGTTAGCACACACCGTGACGCCCCGGCGCGACCTACCTACCTACTGAAATGTGTAGTACTCGAGTAAATCTTAGAAAAAAAAATATCCCTAAATTTAAATATTTATACGAGCATAACTATTATATTCAGAAGAAAGTATTGTTATAAAAAAGACAGTAACACTTTATTGTGTCCTGTTTTTTTATTGTATTTTTATTATAAGTAAATTAATGATAAAAGATATAAAATACTTAATAGTTATTTTTAAATGAATCTTCACAAAGAAAACGTGTTTTTAATATTGTAAAGTAATCGTACTCTCACTTGACGATGAGGCTCAGAAAATAGAGGAAATTGAATTCTTAAGAAGTCCTATTTACTTGAAGTAAAAAGTTTTATTTCTGGAAAAAAAGGTTCGCCACATTTTGAAGAAGAAAATATATTCAGAGTAAAAACTGAAAAAAATGATTGTCTACATAATATTAAAGACGAAAAAAAAAAATTCAAGGCAAGTACGAGGCTTTAGATATAATATCAGAAAAATATATATTTAACACAAATGATTCATCGGATGAAAATGAGAATGAGAGCGAATGAAAAATGTCTATAGTTGAAGAAGATTAGAATTGAATGTTATGTTTATATTATTCACTTTTTAAATATTGTTTAAATGATGTACCTGACTATTAAAATATATAAAAGTACTAATTTATTTCTTTATGTGCTGACCGTACACAACTACAAAGGCAAAAACGTCGAAAAAGAAATTTAACTGTAATTAAATCTTGTTGCGTATGAACGAATTTGTGACAGAATAGTTTTGCTATCTATGACATTGTGTCTAATATAATGATTATGTAAATTGGTGTTTAAAATTATTGTTTTTAATAAAGAATTACAACTTTTTAATTGCAAATACTCTTAGTTATTTTTAAAACAGCATCGCAAACTCGTAACCATTGTGAAACCACAACAGTACGTAGCGGTTAAACCCAAAATAAAACCATTTAGTAAATTCCTGAAGTCGAGAAGCCGCTGCTCTGTAATTTATACTTAAATTTTGTATACTGAGGAACTAAAATATATCTTTATTAGGCCTCTAAATTATCTGATTAACTGTGTTGCGCCTTGTTCTTGAAGTGGTTCAATTTATTATATTTAATATGTTTTTATGAATTTAAAATAAATAGAATATCTTTGCTGTTGCTGAAAGACCTTAAATAAGTCTCTTTTCATACGAAAACGAACCGAAGTTTTATGAAGCGAGTGGTAGCTAACGTCGGCCCTCGACTTTGACAACTGTCCTTTTAGTTATTAATGCATTGCCAGTTTACTAAAGTACAATATCATCATACTATACTGATATCTAAATAGGCCTTCCTAAAACATTTACATTTGACATACACTAGTGAAAACTGACATTGATTCAAAGTGTAAAAGATCTAAATAAATAAATAAAAACATTTCCTATATTTTAAATTATCTCAAAAACAAAAAAACTACTGGTTCCATTTGGTTTAAATTTTAATTTCTCTTTTCTTAGAATTATGCTCCGATTGCCACCAATCACTTGGCAAATAGATTTTATTATAATCTTAAAAACCGCTTGTTCGATTTCGCTAGCAAACTAATCAGTTCTAAGGTATGTGAATATGAATATAATTACAATAAGTTCCTTAACCAGAAAGTTAAAAGCTGTTCTTTATCGCAACGAACAAAAATTTTTATTATAATTATTATAAGTCAGCGAGCCGTCAGGTGAGAATCTAATATTTACTTTTCAATCGCCATCTGGTAAGAGTCACTGGTCTCGAAATGTTTATAATAATACATCTGACATCTTGCAAAAAATATTTCTGTCTTGATCGGAATATCGTAATGAGGTTTTCATTCATAATGATGTATGCAAATTGAATTTATTGAACTCCAAGTCAGATATAAATATCTTGTTAGAACTTTGTTTGTATATACGTATAAAGCTTTTAAGAACTTTTCGATAAAAGAATAATAATGCGATATATATTTCCTATAACTGGAATAGATATTTATTACAAACACATGAAATGAAAGGAAAGATTAATATTATCCCCAATTTTCTATCTTTGCATATTTTTTTTTATTTATAAGTAAATTATAAGTAAATACTTATCGTACATACGAGAAAACAAGTCTTCAAAGTATCTCAAATTTATTATCTCTAATTGACGAGTTTTCTTTGACTCAAGCATCATTGAGACGAGATGAATGTAAGAGGATCCACTTTATGGTTCGATTATATTGAAGGTAGTACTACTAACAATAAGGCACTTTTGTAAAAGAAAATTCTTTGACATGTCGATTGTATTGTTTTTGAAACTATTTATTTATATTCGATCACTAGTAAATAAATAATTACCTTTTAATATAACGGTGCTTATAGTTATAATAGCTATCAACGATATATGCACAAAAGTAGAAAAGATAAGAAACTTTATCAATTAAAAAAAAAGTTTTTTATTACTGAAAACGTTTTTATTTTGGTATATGTTTAAAAATATAACTGTTTGTAAATACCTAAGCATTTTACAGAAATGTTTTATGTGACATTAACCCTTTGTATTACTCAAACTTACTTGCTATTCTGATCTGTTTCTAATATCATTGCAAAATTCTTTGATGTCATCTGTTTTGATTGCTCTTTGTAAATGTATACTCTTTGTTCCTTTGACAATGTTAAGATTTTTTTATTTATATGAATCTGTTGTTAATCGAATAATTGATTAAATATGTCAAATAATAAAAAGAATTCAAATACAGTAAGGTTTATTATTTTATCAGCTAGTTATATTTCAGTTTATTATAAAAATACATAACAAATAGTTAATGTAAGAAGTTGAATAATTACGATGACATCGCGAAAGATAAAAAATAACCTGAAAATAAATAATAAAACAAAAACCTTAAAGGATTTCTAAACAAATTCTTTATAATGCAGCTGCGAAAATAAAACTACTTGACGACTTTGACACAGCGTCCTTTAAACATATTTTTATTCAGAGATTCTCTATTAATAGTTGTTTACGCTTTAATATCACAATAACAGGCTTTGAGGTTTTAATATATTTATAAGCGGGTAGAAATAGAAAGGCCTCGCTGAATAAATAACGATCAGTGGTTTTGAGAGATTAATTGACTCAAATTTCCACAAACATTTGATGGCTGGAAATAAATGAAAGAAAGACGAATATTCGGGAACAAACTAAAATTTTACTTTCATTATAATAACCCTAATATAAATAAATTAAGTGAAGAAATGTCTGCAAATATGTCTCGGTTTCATAATATTATAAAAAAATATATTTTTTTATAATATTATGAAACCGAGCGTGATTTAAATGATGTTTTTATATCATGTTATATAAAACACAAATCTTTATAAATTCTTGTCATTTGTAACATATCCACATACAAATTTAAAGTTTTAGTGGAGGTGATATTAGTTTCCTGTTTAAGGATGTTATTGTAATTCACCAATTTTCGAAATCAGTTTTTTGTTGTAATTTCTTTACGTTTTAAGGTATCCTGAGTAACCTAGAGATTTTTTGAACACCTTTTTGTGTGTGTGTGTTTGTATGTTCGTATGTGTGTAAACATTTTTTTCTCTCCAATAACGCTATTCGTTTTTTTGAAATGAATAACATGCTTTTTTTTTTAAACTGTTTTGTTGAATAGTGTTTTTTTAAACCTAAACTTAAACGGAAAAAATAGCGTAATATATACATAGAAACATGTATTTAAAGAGTGTCTAGAAATATTCAAAACACCAAAAAAAATTAAGATATTACCACAAATGCTATTTTGAAAATGGGGGTAATTACGATAACTTCCATAATCAGGAAATTAAAAAGCCCTTTGTATACTTGCTTGTCCTTAGGTCTATTTCTTCAGGTGTAAATTGATAAAACATTCATAATATAACTGAACGTGTAAACAGATGAGGATCAAAGATAGTCCTCGTGACGACGGATGTGCTTTGAGGTGACTGCGGGGAGACCTGTCATTACCTTGATAGCTCGTCTCTGCTTCTGTTGTAATAAGTAATTAATTTATTCGTTTTATAACAACATGTATTAAAGGAATTACAAAGTACTTTAAAAATATAATTTAAATTTTTCTCTTCCCTTTTTTTTACATTATCCAATATTTAATTGGATTTATAGGTAATGAAATCAAAACTACAAATTGACAATAATGTCTTTAGTAATATTATTATCCTGAGACTTGACTCGGATACTTAATTTACTAGTGATATTGATTTGAGATAATTATTCAGAGACTTGCTGATTTGACCTTTCGTGAATATGCGCCTATTTAATATTCAAATTATATTATTACTTCTGTCTAATGAAATAAGTATTGATGCTGTGATTGGTCCTTTACCACATTGCATAATAATTTATAGAATTTGCTAACTGTTTTGAATGTAAATGGAACGTGGTGATTATAAAAGTATTGAACGATTTTTGATAAATATTTTTAAATAACTTCACTATTCCAAAGTATGTTGTCGAACGCAGCTTATAACGTATTATTAAATATTTAACAAAACAAGAACATTTTTTTCTTATTACTTTGTTTTTCAAAAAAATCATAACTAATAAATATATTGAATTAAGTTTCATGTATCACTCAAACGTCTTATATTATTTTGAAAAGATAATAAATAAAACAGGTATGCAGTTAGTATTATGAAGCTCAACACAAAAGAGAATTGTATGAATTTAATATCCGCTAAACCGCAGCATAGCGAGCTATAAATAATTCCTATTCATGCAACAATGCACTGCAGTGCTATAATTCTAAGATTATTTTAAAATACCCACATATTTTAAGTTGAACACCGTACAAGGAAACATTTGTATTTAGCATCCGACAAAAATGACTTTTTATTTAAGATAAATGCATTTTACTTCTAATAATAAAAGATATTTAGCTATAATCTACCGAGAACTAATACTGAAATATAAAAATATATAGGTATAGCGTAATAAAATTGTAGAAAACTTGATCTGGATTAATATAAATGTAATATGTTATCAATATCATAGAACGTGACTGAACTACGACTAGCGCATGGATATTTAAGACACAAATTACCATATTACGATAGAATTTAACACATGTAGGTCATATTTAATGTCAAGATTATTATATGATAATTTCATGAAGAACAGGACTTTTCTGAGAACCACAGTCGAATAAGGAAACTAATTCATTAGATATTAAATTTAATATTAGAATTACCGGGATTTTTTTTTCCTGTAACGAATATCTTGAGTGTTCAAAAGTGAATCGAAGAAGTAAAAACCTCAAACAGAGGGAGGGAATCTTACGACTGTTCTCACCACTTAAATAATTACGACAAAAATGTGCCTGAGATTTTTACCTTTTACATCTTTCTGATTCAGGAAGTTTATGTATTCACCACTATTTTCGAATTCTGTTTTCTTTATAATAAATATTTTGAAGTGTGCTGAATTATACAAAATACGCTTTAAAAACATGTATGTATGTGTATGTGTACGTATACGTAGACGTGTACGTGAGCGTGGGCATGTGCGTGTGTGTGTATATGTATATATGAAACCGTTTTTCTCAGCTGCCAATGAACGCATGTCATACATTATAAAGTATGCTGTATCTGCAATAAATTTTAATTATTTCTGTGGAATTACTGATGGAATTGATGATATAAAAATAAATTATAATAATATAACATTCTTCTTAACCAGAAAGTTAATGTGACGGGGCTCGCACCCATTGCCACTTGTGTTAATTATAAATGTTATTTAAATGACAAGTATTCACTTGAGCCATTTATTAAAAAGACTAATTTTATAATTAATTTAAATGTATAATTATATCTGAATTCATTAAAAGGAGGTGTCGCTATTGTTATTATTAGAATATTGACTATCGGACAATGCCACGTAGTAGCTGCGGTTTGGGACAAAGACATAACTACCTAAAGAATATTTATTCATTTTGTATTGATAGAAAATATCGATATATAAGACAGACTATAGACCTTAATGTTATACATTTTAGCGTTTTGTAATGTAACACAGACCACTCTATTAACGGTGTTTAGTTTAGAACTTCCAATTAGTTAATAATAACTAAAGTTGCCATCGACTAGTCAAAAGTCAATCATCTTTTGAAACCTGTTACACAGTTTTGTGTGACAACTTATTTAATATTGAGTAAATTAATATTTAATTCCAAAATAACTTTAGAATATTTATTCATTAATGTATTTAAATACTATTGATTAATTCAAAATTCATTTTACTTAGTGAACGTAATTTTATGATTGAACAAAAATCATAAAGAAACAAGAAATGAAAGTCGTAATAAATCAAAAATTATTAATTTTATTTTTAATACGAGGCTATCTCGTTTATTAAATAATGTTCATTTTGCGGAAGCCTCTGTTTAAACTTTAATACTTTTCTATAAATTAACTTTCTATATTTCATACTATGTTACACTTTACGTTTTACCGTCATATTATTTTATACTGCATATGTCAACCTTATCTCTCTTGTATGTAGAAGACACATGTATAATCGCGTCACTAAACTATAACAATGTAAAGTTATTTTATAGTTTCATAAGTAAAGTACTCATAAAATAAGAGAAGAAATAGCTTCTTAACTGAACGTGATCAAGCAAAGATCCTATTTCCGAAAATATTGAAGTATATCTCTAACAACTAGACATAAATGTTTCTATAGTAACATTGCAATTTTGTAATATAAAAATACAAAATGATTTTAATTGCTTCTTTACTCGTATGTGCTATACAAAGTGTGTAAGTACAGGATAATCACAGCCTTGCTCGCGTGACGCTCGGCACGCTACAATGTTATTCTCAGCTACTTGTTTTAATGTAGTTTTGTACTAGAACCTGTTATGATTCTTACGATCGAAGTTCATGACGGAACAGCTTGAAATGTAGTTTTCAGTTAAGATTTTGTCGTAAATTTTCTTTATTAGATTTAGTTCTCAAGATGGCGCCTCTAATTAATGCCAGAGCAGCGAGTCAGTCATGAAAAGACGTAATTTCACTTACAGCTGATGTCGAGGTTTAATTAAAATGATTATGAAGGAACAGAACTTTTATTAGTCAAATTAGAACTTGCATATTATATTTTAAATTAGAAAGTGAAAAATTAATATGTAGTATTAATATTAAGTTAACTAACTGTAAAGTAGTTGAAAAGAATCCTTCTGCCGAGGACGAGAGTTGAGAGTAAAATGTAAAGACGAGAGAGACGAGAGTAAAATGTAAAGATTCTTGTAAAGAACTTACTAAAGTTGTAAAGTTATCCGCAGTCAGTTATATTTTGTTCTTGATATTTAAATTAAAAATATAAATAGTTAATTCTAAGAACAACGATAATTGTAAGTTTTATTTTTCTTTTCCATAAGATAGAATAATAGTATGAGTACTATTTAAAGAAACATAAGTATATTCATATAACTGTAGAGAATAAAAAATAAAATAATTGTACGATACAGCTTTTTTTAATAGATAACAGGAATATATTTCAATGTTATTTATACACAGTTCTCTTTTCAGTACAATAATGTTGTTCTTGACACACACACTCGTGCACCGCACTCTGCAGCTACACTTTAGTGAATACACACTTTACAAAGTTTTAATGTCTTTAAATATTTTAGTTTCTATTAACAATAGAACAGCTTTCCTGAAGTAATTTGTTTACTGTATTTAATATGAAAACAATTGTTCTGTTTTTGAAAACCAACTTTAAAATATACTTACTTCTTTACTTTGCTTATTTATATTATTTAAGAAGTGAACAATATTACCTCCTTCATATCGTGAGAAAAATGACTAGCAATTTTTTATATTGTGATTATTTAAAAAGAATAAGAAATTTGAAAAACAAAGTAACTTTTATCGAATATACTTAAATTTCTTAGATCAAGACTCAGCTGCTCCAGTGTTCAAAGTCGCCAACACAAGATTACGATCCATATTGTGGCCATAAAATAACTATTAAAATAAAGCTACAGGATCCGGTTTGATCTTTTACATTAAATGGCTTTATGTATCTATTCTTATTATTACTTGAAAAAAATTAATAATTCTTTTTTTGAGCAAAAATATTATTACTCTTTTCAAAACAGGTTCAATACGAATAAAAAATAAATACGAAATGAAATACTTATATCATGTTGTTTGGCAATTATTTATTCGTAATCCTTAGCTCAGCATGCTATCACTTAATTTCGTCGTAAGTAAACACAGCAGAGTGGCGCAGTGGAAGCGTGCTGGGCCCATAACCCAGAGGTCCGTGGATCGAAACCACGCTCTGCTAGTATGTTTTTTTTAAACATTAAGACATAAACGATAAATAAATAGGTATCTTAGAAAAGAAGTTGTATAAAGTAGCAAGAACTTTAACGTACACATCAACCGTTTTTTTTTTTTTTTTTCCGTTGGAAAAACCCGTTACAGGTACCCCGTCGGCCCAGGGGGGTGACGGCCGGGGGGTTATGTGGGACTACCCGGCAGCATAGAGGATGCTGCCATTTTTAAGGCTACCCACTAAAAAACCAACGGTTGCCCTCTTTGCCGTAATGGGACGTCACGGGATCGCGTTAGCACACACCGTGACACACATCAACCGTTATTATAAGAGTAATGTTTTCATGCTTATAAATTTTGTGAGAATTTTGTGTATGTGTGTTATCAAGTCTTCTATAAATCTAAGTGTATGAATAAAGTCTAAAAGATTTTTTTAAAATCCTCAACCAAGTTACCGATAACCAACTGACATGTATATAGTGTACCTATTTCTTATAGACTAACTTACTTACTTCACTAAGATCAAAAATTACAATATTTCACAAAAATGTTTCCATTAGCCGAGCGAAGCGAAGCTCTTTACTACCAAAATTTTCCACTCTTTGTTACCCTACTCCTTC
This sequence comes from Mechanitis mazaeus, assembly GCA_959347395.1. Lineage (NCBI taxonomy): Eukaryota > Metazoa > Arthropoda > Insecta > Lepidoptera > Nymphalidae > Mechanitis > Mechanitis mazaeus. The sequence continues at coordinate 13,455,722 of OY365754.1, forward strand.
AATTTACAAGCTACACGCAGGAAATTTTGCACACATGCGCATAGTGAGCAAAACTCGTTCTGGATTGAAAATCAGCCGAATCGTTATTGTAGTTTCCAAGATAATTGATAAAATGTGTCCCATACAGTTAACCTATAGAACGTTTTGATTTCGCGCGCGCTGCGTCGCGAGGCTAACCCCGCTTGCGTCGATCTAGTTTTAAAAACAAAACGCAGCAGCAAATGTTTTCTATATTTTATTCAGTCTGACTTTGTTAACATGCAGCTAAAATGTAAATAAACTAATTAAGTAAAAGCAGACACCGAAGTTCACCTTCACACCTTCAAGTGCTCTAAGAATATATAACAGACATTCATGTTCATTTACCAAATAGTTTCATTGTTTTAAATTAACTACAGATATATATATGATGAATTATACAAGTATTGCTAATTTATTTGCAATTTGAATAGCAAAAGTAGAAATATGTATTCCTTGTTCACTTTTACAAGCAAATAATTCTAAAGTACCAAACATTATTGATATAAGATAAGTATAAAAAATATATTTATATATTTTATACAAAACTATTTTTACGGATTAAAACTCGCGTATAATTTGGTTACATTTCTGATTTTAACCCGACGTTTCGAATACTTTGCAGTAATCGTGTTCACGGGTAGACGAGATGTAAGTGCTGTCAGAAAGTTAGTTAATAGTCTAAGAAAATACTATATATATTTTAAAATTACAGTGGACTCAATTCTGTAGAGGCTTATCAATAAATATCACGTCTACAGTTAAGCCTCAGTTAATCTACAGTTAAGAATATTTGGGTTAAGCCAGACTCACTGCCTTAAGAGATTAGCAAAGCTCTCCTTGTTTTAATTGATGTTATTTAAATCATATATTACTTAACCGTTTCTTTATCTAAAAGTTTTAATATTTAAAATTAAAGAACATTAGTTGGACAATTTTATGATATTTAAGAAAGCCAAAATCTATTTCTTATATATTTACTGTTGTTTCAATGATCGTATTCGTGTTACGAGGACTGTTTTTGGAACTTTATTTAAAATAATTGTGTATTGATTATTGCGTACACGTACAAACATTGCATCTTTGATAATACAATTTAGTTTTTCGTTTAATATTTTTATCATAAATGATAATAACCTAAATGACATCATGTTACACGGTATCCCAAATCTATTTATATATTGCAATTGTATCCAACCTGTTATAAATTCATTCATTGGAAAAAAAATAATAAACTTTAAAACGCTTTTTTTGTAATTTCCTCTGTCCTGATTTTATTATTTAAAGTATGCAACATATGTATCTACACAAGAATGGCAACTATAAGGTGATATACGATATAAAAAAGGAAATATAGCCACTTGGTATTATATTTTAATAATAATAAGTCACTAGACAAGAACACCCGTTTAATGTTACAGTTTCTTTCTTTTTATAAAGTAATGCTATTAAAATGTCTGGTCGTATAACAAAATCTGTGTCATAACTTTTAACTACAACCTCACAAAGGACCTGCAATATTTACGAGAGTCCTTCATGAGCTCAACAAAAGAAGCAATTAAGGTGTACCGGAGACCAGGCTCAGTGAACCACTGACACGTACACAACGACTTGATTACATTGTATTATGTAATGTCAGATTGAAAATAGAAAATATCAACAATTACTAAATATAGCAAAGCTATTATTACTTTTGTTCTTTAGAAATATTTAGTAGAATCTTCAAACGTAGCTCTCAGATGTATCTAAGTGTGATTATAAAACTCATATATTGCAGGACTTCTTATCGGATAGCTTCTGCTTTCAAAATGATGAAAACGTAATATCAAACAACTTATGTTAACTTTATATTTTACTAGTTTGTTAATTACTTAACCTTAACTTAATTTCATGAATGGAATGTTTATAACAAATATTTCTATCTATCTCTATCTACATATATCTATATCTCTATCTCTCTCTAAGATTTAAAGTATTATTACAAATGAAACAGTAAATCTGTACTCTGTCATTTTATTGTATTTATAAAAGTAAATAAGTAATAAAAGATTTATAATGGACATTTCTAAAAACGTGAAAGCTTGGATTTAATATTGTGAAGTAATTGTTCTCCCACTTGACGATGAGAGCTCAGAAAATAGAGGAAATTGAATTCTTAAGAAGTTTTATTTACCCACTTTAAGTCAGAAATAGTATCAAAATATATAAATAATACAAAACGTAAGACTTAGTACAGAATTAACAAATGATAATAATGAACGGTTGACTTATAGGAGATGAAATAATGGCAGAATTGATTTTCTATTTCTAGCTAGTAGGTTAAGTATAGTTAACGAACTACGTATAGTTCGACCCTAGCTGTCATACAATACAAGTTTCATTGGAACAGCATTACGAACTCCTATACTTTGTGAAGACACAACAGTACGTAACGGTTAAACCCGAAATAAAACTGTTTCGTAAATTCCTGAAATCGAGAAGCGGCTGCTCTGTAATTTATACTTAAATTTTGTATACTGAATGAGTAAAATGAATTTTTTACATTTCTAAATTATAGGAATTGAAGACTGATAAGCCTTGCCATTAATATATGATATACCTGTTTCCGACCGCGACTTCGTCCGCCTGGTGCGTTAGTAAACAAAACTACAAAGGAAGGACATTAAAAAAATTTGTATATTGTTATTATTGCGTGAATTTTTTTGTTTCGCGGAAATATACAGATTTTGAGATAAAGAAACTTTAAAAGCACTAGATGACGATAAGATCAGTCCAATATTATCCTGATAACTTTGAATCTATTCGTCCAAATTACTGTGTAAAAAACAAAGTTTACCTGCATTAATACTTAAAGCAAAAAATCTATTAATTTTTATATAAATTGGATAGATTTAAATTTTGCATTGTTAAGAAAAGTATCTTATTTAATAGTATTTATGAATTACTGTTTGGATATTATGACTTTCACATACAATTTACGTCACGTTGTAGTCAGTTATGATAGCTCGTAAATTGAAGGGGGAGTAGGGTAGGGTAGTAGGAGTAAGGTAACAGACAGTTGAAAATTTGAGTTTCGCTTCGCTGAGCGCAATAAAGATAGCAGTGATAGTACAAGAAAAGTTCACACGATAGTTCACAATACACATAGACGTAAGTGAGGATGGCTACACATGCTATCGAAGACTTCTATTTAAAACAAATATCAGGTTACACGAAGATAGTGTATCGTACGATGTACATCCTTGTGTAACTTTAATTGTTCAGATAACATACGCCGAGATATCTCTCAGAGGGAAAAATATTTTCCAACTTTCTTGGTACTTATTGTTATAGGTAATTCAAATTACACAACATATTTATAAATTTAGCCCATGTATTATTCTGTCGTATAATCTATAAAACTGATCACGTTTCATCGAAATCCGTTAAGATATTTTTGTGGCAAAGAGAACGACATCCTCATAAACTTTTGAAGAAATTACGTTAACTATTAAAACGACTTAACATATTGCTTTTGTTTTCAGGAGAAGAAGTCGAAATTCCATTAAACTTAAAATTAACATTGTAATGTCTGAAATGTTATAACGTCTTCACAAATATCCAGCCTCCTTTTAATATGTAACACGTAAATAAATGAACACACTGCCTCTAATGTGTTTTTGATTAGTTTTCGGTTTATTTCAAAGATTAATAATAATTATTATTATTATTCGTTTGTATATTACGTTCACTACTACGGTCACCTTAAGAGAAAAGCAATCTAGACGTCCCAAGTGCATGCAAGATTCCTTATTTATTTATTTATTTATTTATTCTTTATTGCACAATACTCAATATAATGTACAATAGGCGAACTTTATGCTACTAAGACATTCTCTACCAGCCAACCTTAGATTTGCAGGAGAAGACGTTAGTAGGGGTGCAAAAAAAAAAAAAAAAACGAGACGATAAAAATAAATGTAAGCAGATATTTAAATAAAATGCATATTATATTATAAATATACATATAATATATAGATATAGACAACCTTGTGAGAAAGGTACGCTGTACGTACGGGAAACTCACCAGGAGTAATATTAAAAATGTGAAAAGAAGTGGTTCAACGATTACGTAACACATCTTCAGTTCTGGAACGGTGCCTTACATATGTACGAGTACGTTTCGACAAAACGTCCGAATTAGCCAGGGAAAAGTTTTTAATACGTAGAAAGTACAGTTGAGACAACTCGTCAGTCGAATTTTAATCAGCACAATTTAAAAATTATATATTAAGTATTTTCTTAGATTTTCACGAGTACACATTTGAAATAAAACTATTTTTACGGATTAAAATAACGAGATGTAAGTGTGACACTTAAGTCTTGTCTACCCGTGAACACGATTGCTGCAAAGTATTCGAAACGTCGGGTTAAAATTAAAATGTAACCAAATTATACACGAGTTTTAATCCCTAAAAATACTTTTATTATACATTTAGTTCAATGTGTAACAAATATCTTAAAGGAAATCTCGGAAGAAGACATTACATTCTCCCCCACCCGGCGGCGTCGCGGCCTCCTCCAGGAACTCCTCCATGCCATTTGCAATTTGGGCATGCTCAGAGTTCATTAATAAGAACCTTGAATGGGTTCGAAACTAGAGTGACAAATACCGATAGCATTTAAGTAAGTACAGCCGGATAATTAATATATAATGTTGGAATTAAGTCTGTACAAGATATTTATTATTATATAATTCGTTGTATTTTTAGATTTACTTAACAAAAAATGAAAGTATTTTAAAGGTTGTTACAGATCGCAGCATCACTTGCAGTGAACACACTACCCTCAAACGAGGGGTCACTGGTGGTTCAACTTACTATTGCAAGTCACGACTAAAGCTTACAACTATGTCTATATATATATATATATATAATATAATATAACAATTAATAATAATAACTTAGATAACTCCTTAAAAACCGGCAACGAGTTATATTAATAATAATTTATTCCAAAAACAAGCTTAAAACATAATTCAAAACATAAAATATTAAACTTATTTTCACTAAAATTTTATATGTATGACACATAATTCATGCCGCCCGGAGTGACGACTAAAAGACACTGTTAAAATTTAACAAAAACTTTAAAATTTTAGCTTCTTATAAATTATACTAATTATAATCATTCTCCAATTATTCTGCAAAACAATAAAATCATATTATTTGTACTATAATTATCTGCAAAACAAAATAATATTTTTTGTACTAAAATTATCCTAAAATACAATATTACAGAATAGACATAAATATAATATAGATATGTGATATTGACAATGTAATAATAACAGTACTAAAAATAGCATATTAATTTTGCATAATAAAAACGTGTTCAGTGTCTTGGGAGCTCACAGTCTGAAGCCAATCAAGTAATGCTTTCCAACAGTTTTTATTTAATTCGTATATATTAATTTGTCTAATTATTTTGTTATTAAGAAAACGAATAAAAGTAAACATGATAATTTGATGAGATCTTGCAATTAAGTAATTCGTTTATCAACTATGAACAAGTACGTAGTAATATATACTTAATTTAGGTTTGTCATTTGTGTTAAAATTTAAGAACAGACAATTTTAATTTAAATGATTATTCATCTGCAAATAAATCATTCTATTTTTTGTTGTTTTTTTAATTTTAAATCAATGTAGAACATTAAAACGACTCAGTACTTTTATTCTGAATATGTTTTTAATTCTCTTAAGCCTGAACAAATATCTAAAATATCTTTAATATCAGTTATTTTTCAAACAAATAATTAACTAGTATACAATATATAATATCAAAAAGTGTGGTGCCTACGAAGTCTTTAATAATTTTAATATATCGTCCTCTATTTGTAACTTCAGTATAAATTTGTTTTCAGTATAAATGACTTTGTTTCTTAAGTTTATTAATTAACGTGATAACAATCATTCACTCACTAAACTCTTTACATTCTACTTTCTCTCGGGTTTAATTAATGAAGTTGTTTTTGTATCTTGTAGTCTTTAAGAACAAAACGAGCCAAGGGAATACTTAATTTAATTATTTCAAGTACAAAGTACAGTTTATTTGTAAAGGAAAAATAAATAGCTAAGTCAACTAAATCAATCACTGCGTAGAACTTTTATTTGGTACATTTGTAGGAATATTTTTATTGCAATATAAAATTATTAATTAAAATGTATTCCTCCATTAACTGCGCTACGCTAATTTTTCAAGTCTTATGTTGTATTGTTTAAAATCAAATTAGCTTTGCCCCGCCGTTTCACCCTCGTTAAATCTGCCTATCATGATTAGAAATAATTTTTCAAATCCATTTTGTAGTTTCGAATAGTAGAGCGTTCAAACAAACACAATATACCTCTTTATAATATTGGTATAGAATTATATATCCAATAGCATTTTATACTCTACTTACTTTAACTATTAGAATTAGAGCTAACTTTATTATTACAATGTTAAATATTTTCGAATGTTTTTCAACATATATTAATTATCCAAGAGTACCAAGCGTACATCATTAACCAAGGCTTATGTTTATCTTACACTGTTAGTACTACCATTATGTTTTATTAATTACATTTATATTTTAGAAATTGAATACATTTCATGTCGCCAAATATGACAAATGTTAACAAAAGTTTATGGTAATACAAATTTCAATTATTTTTATCATCGATACATATAATAAAGCTGTCATTAACCTGTTTCTGGACATTGAACATATATTTGAAAATTTTTAATGGGGGTGTAAATAGAAATCGCTATTTATAACAAATTACCAACTTTCTAACATATCTGTTTTTCTGTATGTATGTATGTTTGGGCACACATTACCCAAAATCTACGCGACAAATGAATTTGGTAGGGTATAGCTGAATATCTTGATTAACATTTATTATATTTTTTACTGCAGAGAAATTCCTACGGAAAAATACAAAATATCACTTCTATCACTTAATACGATTAAAATATTTATATGGACGCATTATGATTTTTATAAATCTTTAGGGTAACAAAGGGTAACAAACTCAAAAGGAAAACAATATGCATACGTGTTAAAAATAAGTTTTGAGATCCAAAATTAGATGGCAGCACAAGGTTTTTTAAAACTAGATATCGTTGTGTTTTAAAGGAAATAAGGAAATGATTTCACGAGCGCTTTTCTTTGATAATATTAAATCGACTTATAATATTTGCTATCATCGTAAGCTACTCGTAACTGAAACGCTTATATCTAAAATCTTTCTTGTGGAGGCTTAATGCTTTGTTCACGCTACATTTTTCCGTAGGAATGAAATGTTAGGTTTTAAAAAACTATATATGTGCGTTCAGTAGAACTTACAATTTATTTTTAGTAATTTTCGTAGGATTATAAAAAAGACTAAGGGTTATAACGAGTTGTTGGAACATACTTCTTCCAGCGCAAATACTTGCAAAGTTCACAATATAGTTTATAAATTCTGTATAGTTTCGTTTTTAAAATAAATTATGTAAGTAAATTCTGATAGAATCAGTAAGTTAATTTTAAAGAGTTAAGTTCAAAATTTATTTGAAATTAGTATTAGCTCTTAATTTGTGGAAGTTCAACACAATAAAGAAAATTTATAAGTAAAGCCATCAACTATATCTAACATAAAATATTTTGTCTTTTTTTACGCGTGTTAAATTACACCACACAGACGACGTCGAAGGCACAGCTAGTTAAAAATATAATCAAAATATAGAAATTGTCATATCTATACCATCTACATGTAATATAACTGTGGGCCACATTATTTTTATTAAATTTATTGTGAATAAAAACCAGTCCGTTTGTTACATCAAATTACAATTTGATCCTTGAAGTGAGACAATCACTTTCTTCCGAGCCTTTTTGCAGCCGCTGTAGCTCACTAATGAGAACATAATTGAGCTCAGGTTTTCTTTACTAACAAAAGTATATTTTACTTCATACACGAATAATTTATGAAAAAAAAAAATACACGTTATTAAATGTAAATTGTATATATGGTTATAAAATAAAATATTGTACTATATTAGCTTTGGTTCGAACTCGTCAGTGAAAACTGTGTTTATTTTCGATGTCGAAAATCTATCATTTTGACATTTAATGCCGATTTCGGAAATATTGCTGTCGTCGTCTGTATAGCCAGAAAAAACAATAATGCCATTTATAATATTGATACAAGTTTCCTCTGCGTAGAAGCTTTTGTGCAAAAATTTAGTAATTCAATTATTTTGTCGATTTATAATCGAGTTTTGTAAACCTTGTTAGTAATGTTAAATGGACGTGTTTTTGAACTTGATGTGCTTTTAAATTCTGTCATTGGTAGACTTCAAGTACTAATGAAATTATATTTAACATTTATTAACCTTTTCTGATGGATCCGATAGGTAATTTGGGTCTAAGAGTATTAAATTTATTAAATATGAAAAGTCAACTGATACATTCTCGTCAGATATAGTTATGCCAAAGACAAAGAGGGAAATGGGAGACATGTAAGAAAATGCTGCAGTCTTTTTGAGCATTTTTGCCCTGCACTTTTAGGTCGTTAAGACAAAATAGATTCTTTTCTTCTAACTTAACGTTTAGAATCAACTGACCTCTATAAAAACTTTTTGTTAATACGCAAACAATAGTTCTAGATTAAGCCTGATGCTAAAAGAAACCTGTACAAATAATCTACTTGTACTGTGGACTCACATAGTATATTTGGCTTTACTAAAAATGAAAATAAATAAGAACGTATACGTACGTACGTATACGTATACGATAAAAAACATTTCACTTAAACTTATTCCAGTATTTGATATTCGACTATCTTTTGTAGATCTGCTTGCCAGGCTGATCCAGTACTTTTTCCGACGGTTGTGCCTTAGGGTAATTTTGGGTAATTAATTATCTGTGTGAACGCCAGATGCTTTAGCTAGACATCATCTACTTTTATCCCCAGGTTTTTATAACTGAAATCTCTCAATAATGATTCCACTATTGTCGTAAACAGTTTTGGAGAAACAGGGTCTTCCTGTCTGATTCCTTCCCCTACGTCGATCTTTTGTCGTCATTCTTGAATGTATTTATAATTGTCTCCTTATTCTTTTTGTGTCTCCCATTTTCATTCATGTAGGAAGGAAGCAAAATCAATAAACGCTATGTAGAATATTGTAATATATTATTATAGTTAATATTCTTTATACTTCTCTGGAATTTGGGGTACTATGTAAATGTGTCTACGAAATCCACCTTAGACGTTGTTGTTCATCTAGTGTTCTTTTCAAACGTTTAATGAGATTTTGGCAAGTATCTTGTATATATCTATTAGACATAAGGTTGATAGGCCAATCGTTTCCGATGTCGCGTTTATCTCCTTCCTTGTGCAGCTACAGGTGGAAGATCGAAAAAACAAAGAAATCTACTATAAACTAATTCTAATCAAAAGAATTTAAAATTACAATAACTAATACAACGTGGTCTACTCGATGTAAGAATATAGAAAATAAATTATTGAATAGTAATAACAAAACTAAACTGCACGATGACTATTCTGTTGGCGGACAATGATAGATTCAAGTTTTGAACGACTTAACTACCTACTAAATATGAATAAAAAAAAATAATAAGTTTACCAAAAAAGCCGCTTCCACTCCAATAAGAATGAATCAAAAGTAACAATCTAATAAAACACTCTAAGAAACCACAATAATTGAAGATTCAATAAGCAAATTCACATAATTGACAAGCTGAGCCGCCGACCTACAAAATAGATTTTTCTTAAATAAAAGAATTCTCAATTATCAATACAATATTGTATATTTTCTTTTATTAAATATTATAACTATAAAAAGCATGTTTTATTAAAGTTGCATTTTATGTCTCGTATTATATTCTTTCTTTATGATAATCTTTAAAGGAAAATTAACTTTTTTTTTATAACCAGCTATCGTCCGCAACTTCACTCTCGTGGAGTTTGGATAAAAAGTACATAATGAAAACTTTTTTAAAATTTTGAAATGTCAATTACAACACAGGATTATTAATTTTAAACGACAAACTACTACCGACATTTAAAATGTTTGCTAGCGCCATCTATTGACGGCTTGCCGAACACAAAAGAAAACCCACACGTCACATACATTTGTAACCCCTATTTCGCCGCCATAGAAATGCAATTTCTAAATCAATATCAATATCTACAAATTCCATATCACACGTAAGATCCGCACAACTCTTCTTCCAACCATAATACATTGAATTGAATTATTGTTATTGTCTTTTTATGGCTCCTTGAAAGATCTTAAGATTTCTTTTTCACACATAGTATTTCTTGTTGAAGTAAACTAAAATTATTGTTATTCTTACAGGCTTGCAAGTTTTATTTCATCATTAGTTATTAATAAATTAATGAGCTTTAAATGTTTCATTCATAGAATCTGTTTTTGTAATTTTGCTGAGAAAACCAAATTTAATTTGAAGACTAACATTGCGCTTGAAGTATTTTGATGTAATATTAACTTCTTTACATTCAAAGATTTTATATAACATAAAAGCAAATACTTACTCTTAATAACAAGCTTTCGGTTTCATTTATAATTACTTATACCCGCAACGACATAAGAAACGTTATTTACTTTTTTTTTGTTTAAGTTTTTAAAATTATAATTAATGCTTATAATATTGATAAATTGATGCCTCAATTAATATTAATATATACTTTTAATGTCCTTATATTTATATCACAGTAGTAAATAACATGCGTCTTGCTTGTAATGTATTATAAAGTTTTATTCTAAAACCATAAATAATTTTATAAAAAAAAAAAACAAATAATCATTCAATGACATTTCTATTTCTCAGGTATTTAATAAATTCTTATAAATGTTTGGTACAATTTTTTAAAAATATCATCTAAATAAAACTAAAATTATATAATTATGTTATAAATAAAATTAAAATTCTTAGCCTTTGATTAAACTAAAGACTCTGATAATAAATTATTATTCTTACATGCTTAGAACTTTAATAATACATGTTTAGAAGTTTACAAAATAAAAGATTAAAGTTTTACTATAATTTTATAAATTCATTTTAAATAAAAGCTCTAATAAATATAATATTTTAAAGTTATTTATTTTATCATATATCAAATGTTAGCAATAAAAAGACATTTATATAAAATAACACAAACGAAATCAGTCGAGCACATAATATCTCTACACTGCGCTGTAATTTTTTTACACGTTTCCATCCAATCAACGAACTGAATAAACATGAAACTTTACATTTTGTTTCTATAGAGCAGAAATATAATCAAATAATGTTTCATAAACGGTATATAATTAAAATGCACTCTAGAACCTTATCTTTAGAATTTTAAAGTGTGAAATATTCTATATTTATTATTTAAATACAACTTAGGTCTAACAAGACAGTTTAAAAGCACATCAAGGTCTACACTACACCTCTTAAATATAAGTCGACAGATTCGACCAGAGGGTATCCTGAAAATAACTCTCCGATATTTTTCCCTGGGCATATAGGTATGCGACCCTGGATCCTCGAACAACTACTATCATAATATGACAATATTGATTTGTATATATTATATATATAAAAGAAGTAATGTATAATGATTGTTTTAAATTATTTCTTCATATCTATTCAGCAATTCCAATTGCTTCGATAGATATTTAATAAATGATTGTTTGAAAGCCTGTTCGTCAAATGAACGTCTATGTTTAGGGAGGCCGTTCCAGATTTTGGTTACGTGAACTGTGAGGAGCAAGTTTTTTCTTTCAAGAGGAACCCTTTTTTATTTTACTTTTTTGGGTTTTCGTATTTTTTTTCTTATATTCCAAATAAGTTACTGTACTTTACTTAAATATGTAATATATCAAACGTATTCTTTTACTTAAATTATCCAAGATAGTTTCACCTCAATGGAAAATAAAAGCAGAGTTCAAAAACTTTAATTTCAGTTCTCGTGAATCCTTATCAAGAATATAGATTCCATTTTATATCGTATTACAAAAAAGATCACTTTTATTTCTTGGACATAAAAGATTTGAAAAATTTAGTTTTTTAATGTCAATAAAGGTAATAAACTAACTGTTATTACCTTTTTAGATCAATAGTTAGGTCAAATGTAGGAATCTTCAAGTAGGAATCAAAACCGAAAATTTAAAATAACATACATGTGTGTATCTTTCTCTGGCGTACTCCGGATTAATATAAAGCATCATTTTAGATTTTTTTTTATCAAATAAAAAAAAAATACTGACTGACTTGTATTTTTGTAATTACTCTCATCATTTTTTCTTTTAATAAGAGAACTATGTTGCCTACGAAGTCTTTAATAATTTTAATATATCGTCCTCTATTTGTAACTTCAGTATAAATTTGTTTTCAGTATAAATGACTTTGTTTCTTAAGTTTATTAATTAACGTGATAACAATCATTCACTCACTAAACTCTTTACATTCTACTTTCTCTCGGGTTTAATTAATGAAGTTGTTTTTGTATCTTGTAGTCTTTAAGAACAAAACGAGCCAAGGGAATACTTAATTTAATTATTTCAAGTACAAAGTACAGTTTATTTGTAAAGGAAAAATAAATAGCTAAGTCAACTAAATCAATCACTGCGTAGAACTTTTATTTGGTACATTTGTAGGAATATTTTTATTGCAATATAAAATTATTAATTAAAATGTATTCCTCCATTAACTGCGCTACGCTAATTTTTCAAGTCTTATGTTGTATTGTTTAAAATCAAATTAGCTTTGCCCCGCCGTTTCACCCTCGTTAAATCTGCCTATCATGATTAGAAATAATTTTTCAAATCCATTTTGTAGTTTCGAATAGTAGAGCGTTCAAACAAACACAATATACCTCTTTATAATATTGGTATAGAATTATATATCCAATAGCATTTTATACTCTACTTACTTTAACTATTAGAATTAGAGCTAACTTTATTATTACAATGTTAAATATTTTCGAATGTTTTTCAACATATATTAATTATCCAAGAGTACCAAGCGTACATCATTAACCAAGGCTTATGTTTATCTTACACTGTTAGTACTACCATTATGTTTTATTAATTACATTTATATTTTAGAAATTGAATACATTTCATGTCGCCAAATATGACAAATGTTAACAAAAGTTTATGGTAATACAAATTTCAATTATTTTTATCATCGATACATATAATAAAGCTGTCATTAACCTGTTTCTGGACATTGAACATATATTTGAAAATTTTTAATGGGGGTGTAAATAGAAATCGCTATTTATAACAAATTACCAACTTTCTAACATATCTGTTTTTCTGTATGTATGTATGTTTGGGCACACATTACCCAAAATCTACGCGACAAATGAATTTGGTAGGGTATAGCTGAATATCTTGATTAACATTTATTATATTTTTTACTGCAGAGAAATTCCTACGGAAAAATACAAAATATCACTTCTATCACTTAATACGATTAAAATATTTATATGGACGCATTATGATTTTTATAAATCTTTAGGGTAACAAAGGGTAACAAACTCAAAAGGAAAACAATATGCATACGTGTTAAAAATAAGTTTTGAGATCCAAAATTAGATGGCAGCACAAGGTTTTTTAAAACTAGATATCGTTGTGTTTTAAAGGAAATAAGGAAATGATTTCACGAGCGCTTTTCTTTGATAATATTAAATCGACTTATAATATTTGCTATCATCGTAAGCTACTCGTAACTGAAACGCTTATATCTAAAATCTTTCTTGTGGAGGCTTAATGCTTTGTTCACGCTACATTTTTCCGTAGGAATGAAATGTTAGGTTTTAAAAAACTATATATGTGCGTTCAGTAGAACTTACAATTTATTTTTAGTAATTTTCGTAGGATTATAAAAAAGACTAAGGGTTATAACGAGTTGTTGGAACATACTTCTTCCAGCGCAAATACTTGCAAAGTTCACAATATAGTTTATAAATTCTGTATAGTTTCGTTTTTAAAATAAATTATGTAAGTAAATTCTGATAGAATCAGTAAGTTAATTTTAAAGAGTTAAGTTCAAAATTTATTTGAAATTAGTATTAGCTCTTAATTTGTGGAAGTTCAACACAATAAAGAAAATTTATAAGTAAAGCCGTCAACTATATCTAACATAAAATATTTTGTCTTTTTTTACGCGTGTTAAATTACACCACACAGACGACGTCGAAGGCACAGCTAGTTAAAAATATAATCAAAATATAGAAATTGTCATATCTATACCATCTACATGTAATATAACTGTGGGCCACATTATTTTTATTAAATTTATTGTGAATAAAAACCAGTCCGTTTGTTACATCAAATTACAATTTGATCCTTGAAGTGAGACAATCACTTTCTTCCGAGCCTTTTTGCAGCCGCTGTAGCTCACTAATGAGAACATAATTGAGCTCAGGTTTTCTTTACTAACAAAAGTATATTTTACTTCATACACGAATAATTTATGAAAAAAAAAAATACACGTTATTAAATGTAAATTGTATATATGGTTATAAAATAAAATATTGTACTATATTAGCTTTGGTTCGAACTCGTCAGTGAAAACTGTGTTTATTTTCGATGTCGAAAATCTATCATTTTGACATTTAATGCCGATTTCGGAAATATTGCTGTCGTCGTCTGTATAGCCAGAAAAAACAATAATGCCATTTATAATATTGATACAAGTTTCCTCTGCGTAGAAGCTTTTGTGCAAAAATTTAGTAATTCAATTATTTTGTCGATTTATAATCGAGTTTTGTAAACCTTGTTAGTAATGTTAAATGGACGTGTTTTTGAACTTGATGTGCTTTTAAATTCTGTCATTGGTAGACTTCAAGTACTAATGAAATTATATTTAACATTTATTAACCTTTTCTGATGGATCCGATAGGTAATTTGGGTCTAAGAGTATTAAATTTATTAAATATGAAAAGTCAACTGATACATTCTCGTCAGATATAGTTATGCCAAAGACAAAGAGGGAAATGGGAGACATGTAAGAAAATGCTGCAGTCTTTTTGAGCATTTTTGCCCTGCACTTTTAGGTCGTTAAGACAAAATAGATTCTTTTCTTCTAACTTAACGTTTAGAATCAACTGACCTCTATAAAAACTTTTTGTTAATACGCAAACAATAGTTCTAGATTAAGCCTGATGCTAAAAGAAACCTGTACAAATAATCTACTTGTACTGTGGACTCACATAGTATATTTGGCTTTACTAAAAATGAAAATAAATAAGAACGTATACGTACGTACGTATACGTATACGATAAAAAACATTTCACTTAAACTTATTCCAGTATTTGATATTCGACTATCTTTTGTAGATCTGCTTGCCAGGCTGATCCAGTACTTTTTCCGACGGTTGTGCCTTAGGGTAATTTTGGGTAATTAATTATCTGTGTGAACGCCAGATGCTTTAGCTAGACATCATCTACTTTTATCCCCAGGTTTTTATAACTGAAATCTCTCAATAATGATTCCACTATTGTCGTAAACAGTTTTGGAGAAACAGGGTCTTCCTGTCTGATTCCTTCCCCTACGTCGATCTTTTGTCGTCATTCTTGAATGTATTTATAATTGTCTCCTTATTCTTTTTGTGTCTCCCATTTTCATTCATGTAGGAAGGAAGCAAAATCAATAAACGCTATGTAGAATATTGTAATATATTATTATAGTTAATATTCTTTATACTTCTCTGGAATTTGGGGTACTATGTAAATGTGTCTACGAAATCCACCTTAGACGTTGTTGTTCATCTAGTGTTCTTTTCAAACGTTTAATGAGATTTTGGCAAGTATCTTGTATATATCTATTAGACATAAGGTTGATAGGCCAATCGTTTCCGATGTCGCGTTTATCTCCTTCCTTGTGCAGCTACAGGTGGAAGATCGAAAAAACAAAGAAATCTACTTTAAACTAATTCTAATCAAAAGAATTTAAAATTACAATAACTAATACAACGTGGTCTACTCGATGTAAGAATATAGAAAATAAATTATTGAATAGTAATAACAAAACTAAACTGCACGATGACTATTCTGTTGGCGGACAATGATAGATTCAAGTTTTGAACGACTTAACTACCTACTAAATATGAATAAAAAAAAATAATAAGTTTACCAAAAAAGCCGCTTCCACTCCAATAAGAATGAATCAAAAGTAACAATCTAATAAAACACTCTAAGAAACCACAATAATTGAAGATTCAATAAGCAAATTCACATAATTGACAAGCTGAGCCGCCGACCTACAAAATAGATTTTTCTTAAATAAAAGAATTCTCAATTATCAATACAATATTGTATATTTTCTTTTATTAAATATTATAACTATAAAAAGCATGTTTTATTAAAGTTGCATTTTATGTCTCGTATTATATTCTTTCTTTATGATAATCTTTAAAGGAAAATTAACTTTTTTTTTATAACCAGCTATCGTCCGCAACTTCACTCTCGTGGAGTTTGGATAAAAAGTACATAATGAAAACTTTTTTAAAATTTTGAAATGTCAATTACAACACAGGATTATTAATTTTAAACGACAAACTACTACCGACATTTAAAATGTTTGCTAGCGCCATCTATTGACGGCTTGCCGAACACAAAAGAAAACCCACACGTCACATACATTTGTAACCCCTATTTCGCCGCCATAGAAATGCAATTTCTAAATCAATATCAATATCTACAAATTCCATATCACACGTAAGATCCGCACAACTCTTCTTCCAACCATAATACATTGAATTGAATTATTGTTATTGTCTTTTTATGGCTCCTTGAAAGATCTTAAGATTTCTTTTTCACACATAGTATTTCTTGTTGAAGTAAACTAAAATTATTGTTATTCTTACAGGCTTGCAAGTTTTATTTCATCATTAGTTATTAATAAATTAATGAGCTTTAAATGTTTCATTCATAGAATCTGTTTTTGTAATTTTGCTGAGAAAACCAAATTTAATTTGAAGACTAACATTGCGCTTGAAGTATTTTGATGTAATATTAACTTCTTTACATTCAAAGATTTTATATAACATAAAAGCAAATACTTACTCTTAATAACAAGCTTTCGGTTTCATTTATAATTACTTATACCCGCAACGACATAAGAAACGTTATTTACTTTTTTTTTGTTTAAGTTTTTAAAATTATAATTAATGCTTATAATATTGATAAATTGATGCCTCAATTAATATTAATATATACTTTTAATGTCCTTATATTTATATCACAGTAGTAAATAACATGCGTCTTGCTTGTAATGTATTATAAAGTTTTATTCTAAAACCATAAATAATTTTATAAAAAAAAAAAACAAATAATCATTCAATGACATTTCTATTTCTCAGGTATTTAATAAATTCTTATAAATGTTTGGTACAATTTTTTAAAAATATCATCTAAATAAAACTAAAATTATATAATTATGTTATAAATAAAATTAAAATTCTTAGCCTTTGATTAAACTAAAGACTCTGATAATAAATTATTATTCTTACATGCTTAGAACTTTAATAATACATGTTTAGAAGTTTACAAAATAAAAGATTAAAGTTTTACTATAATTTTATAAATTCATTTTAAATAAAAGCTCTAATAAATATAATATTTTAAAGTTATTTATTTTATCATATATCAAATGTTAGCAATAAAAAGACATTTATATAAAATAACACAAACGAAATCAGTCGAGCACATAATATCTCTACACTGCGCTGTAATTTTTTTACACGTTTCCATCCAATCAACGAACTGAATAAACATGAAACTTTACATTTTGTTTCTATAGAGCAGAAATATAATCAAATAATGTTTCATAAACGGTATATAATTAAAATGCACTCTAGAACCTTATCTTTAGAATTTTAAAGTGTGAAATATTCTATATTTATTATTTAAATACAACTTAGGTCTAACAAGACAGTTTAAAAGCACATCAAGGTCTACACTACACCTCTTAAATATAAGTCGACAGATTCGACCAGAGGGTATCCTGAAAATAACTCTCCGATATTTTTCCCTGGGCATATAGGTATGCGACCCTGGATCCTCGAACAACTACTATCATAATATGACAATATTGATTTGTATATATTATATATATAAAAGAAGTAATGTATAATGATTGTTTTAAATTATTTCTTCATATCTATTCAGCAATTCCAATTGCTTCGATAGATATTTAATAAATGATTGTTTGAAAGCCTGTTCGTCAAATGAACGTCTATGTTTAGGGAGGCCGTTCCAGATTTTGGTTACGTGAACTGTGAGGAGCAAGTTTTTTCTTTCAAGAGGAACCCTTTTTTATTTTACTTTTTTGGGTTTTCGTATTTTTTTTCTTATATTCCAAATAAGTTACTGTACTTTACTTAAATATGTAATATATCAAACGTATTCTTTTACTTAAATTATCCAAGATAGTTTCACCTCAATGGAAAATAAAAGCAGAGTTCAAAAACTTTAATTTCAGTTCTCGTGAATCCTTATCAAGAATATAGATTCCATTTTATATCGTATTACAAAAAAGATCACTTTTATTTCTTGGACATAAAAGATTTGAAAAATTTAGTTTTTTAATGTCAATAAAGGTAATAAACTAACTGTTATTACCTTTTTAGATCAATAGTTAGGTCAAATGTAGGAATCTTCAAGTAGGAATCAAAACCGAAAATTTAAAATAACATACATGTGTGTATCTTTCTCTGGCGTACTCCGGATTAATATAAAGCATCATTTTAGATTTTTTTTTATCAAATAAAAAAAAAATACTGACTGACTTGTATTTTTGTAATTACTCTCATCATTTTTTCTTTTAATAAGAGAACTATGTTGAAAAGAGTAAGTAAAGAAAGCTTTGAGTTAGTGGCTGTAAAAAAGAAAGTTCAGAAGAAGAAAAAATTAACTTTCTCAGGATCAGTTTCAGGATCATTCAGGACTAGGTTTTGCAGTTTTTTAAAATTATCTTCATTTTTAAAGTTTGAAAAAAATTTGAGATTGACTAGGAGGGGTTTCATTTTTTCTATATTCATTACCACACTGGACATCTTTGTCTAAAATATCATTTCCGCCAATTATCTAAGGCTTTTTCACACGACTCTTTGTACGATATTGTGACTAAGATATAGGATAAACTTCTTACAACTGCACTATATGGTTGATATATGGGCACGCTCTTATGACAAGAGCTTGTTTCTTGAGACCCTGCTCAAAACTGACATCGGTATAACGTATATTATATAGATATAAACTATGAAGATTTTGGCATTATGACGGTGTTTGTTGAAAGTAAACGGGAAATTAAACCTTTCTAAAACATAATAATAAAATACAACGGTAGTACTAATTGTGTATGATAACAGGAAGCATTGTTCTTGTTAATGAAGTACGCTTGGCACAATGTACTCGCGCCTCACCTGATAACTGCTTTTGTAACTCGGTAAGGTTGATACCCTCATTTACGTTTTAGAACGATAATTATTATATGTATTTATATTTTTAATAATAAAGTTAACTAAGCGTGAAATAAAGTAGGTAGGTTTATATTATACAATTCAATAAAATACCGATAGATTGCAAAAAAATACAATATAAGACTTTAAAAGTCAATCCGTCATAACCCTTAGTTAAAAAATATCCTTATTATTTTCTTTTTATATAATAAGAATATATAGAATACAATTAGAATACATTTTGAATAAACTTTTAGATTGTAATAAGCATATGTATCAAGTAAAAAATAATAATAAAAATAATTCCTATGAATATACCAATATTAAAGTTCAACGCAGTGATTGATTTATTTCTATTCGCTATTTATTTTTCCTTGACAAGTAAACTGTACTTATTACGTTACTTTAAATAATTAAATTAAGTATTCCCTTGGCTCGTTTTGTTCTTAAAGACTACAAGATACAAAAACAACTTCATTAATTAAACCCGAGAGAAAGTAAAATGTAAGGAGTTTAGTGAGTGAATGATTGTTATCACGTTAATTAATAAACTTAAGAAACAAAGTCATTTATACTGAAAACAAGTTATACTAAAGTGTTAGCTTTTTTGATGTTGATTTATATTAAAACTAAAGTGTTAGCTTTGTTTGTATTTAAACTAAAGGTATAAGTTGTCGATTTGATTGAAACAAAATAAAGATTATGTAAAGATGGTTAATTGATTAAATTAATATAAGATACTGATTTGTCTAAGTTAAGATTGTGTTTAGACAGTAATTTGATTAAATTAATATAAGACACTGATTTGACTTAAAATAGGAGGGTATATAAATTGTGTCTCAGCTAAAGAACGACATTATTTGTGAGTGCGATAGTCGGTAGACTAAGTTGTGTAAAAGTGCTCATAATTGTGAAAAGTATAATAAAGTGAATTGAAGAAGAAACAGTGTTTGATTACTGGCTGTATAGCTAGGAATTTAATAAAAGTAAATAGAGGACGATATATTTAAATTATTAAAAACTTTGTAGGAACCACACACAATTTTAAATTATATGTTATATGTTTGTTGATTATTTTTGTGCAAAACAATTGACATTAAAGGTATTTCTTTTTAGTTATTTGTTTAAGCTTCAGAGAATGAAAAACAAAACTAAAGGATAAGATGTTCTTTGACCTACTTTAATGTTCCAGATTGAATCAAAATAAAAAAAAAACAACAAGAAATAGAATGATATTTTTGCAGATAAATACTCATTTCAATTAAAACTATACTAAAGTCGGTTCTTGAATTTTAACACAAATGACAAACCTAAATTATATGCTATATATAATTATTAGGCATAAAATCTCGTCAAATGACTATATAACATTATATTAGTTATATTTTAATTATCATTAATCGGGGCTTACAATGGTAAGCTGGACCACGAGCCTGGTACTGCTGCGGGCTATAAAAATCTTTAAAATTATTTTGATCCTATATATCTATTTATAACCATAAAACCCAAAGAATTAAATAAACATCTTATATACATAGGATGTTTTATAATATACTTTATAATATATTGTTATACGTTTTTATCATTATACATACAAATATATATTATTTGATTTATTACTCACAAGACTATGGAATATAAATTCGTAACTTATAAGACAGTTGTGGAATTCCGAAGCAGACGTTTACTATTAATCTTATATTAAGTTTCTTATGATGAGCCATATTTAATAGTCATATTTAATAAGAACCAATTAAATATATCACATAAGAGATTTTGAATTAATTTTAAATTCATATTTTTTTTTTAGATATAACAAGAACCACTTCAAGAACATATCAATTAACTCCATAAGCTCTTAATATTATAACTGAGAAGCCTAAAGAAGATATATTTTACTTCTTAAGTACACAAAATTTAAGTATTAACAAAGCAGCCTCTGTTTGTCAGGAATTTACTAAATGATTTTATTCAGTTTTAACCGCTAAGTATCGCTGTGGCCGTTTCGATACTATTCCTTATTTAATAATCGATAACACGATATAAGTAATTTATAATAAAATAAAATTGTAAGTACTTTGGTACAAAAATATAATTAGACCACGAAGTATGAAAATCTACACCTAAGACCTAATATCAAACTTATTAATATGGAGATAGCAAATCTATTCTGTAACAAATTTTTCTCATGCGCGTCAACCTTTATCTATTATATAATTATATTTGGTTATTGCCTATATTTATATTTAGTTAGCATCGTTTGTTAGGCTAGAATTGCGTTATATTTTTAGATATTTAAATACAACTTCTGACTTCCAGTAAATGGGACTTCTTAAGAATTCAATTTCCTCTATTTTCTGAGCTCTCATCGTCAAGTGAGAGTACGATTACTTTACAATATTAAAAATAAGCTACTTTTGTGAAGATTTATTTTTAAATAATCAATATTTTTAATCTTTTCTTCTTATAATAAAAATGCAATAAAACAACAATACACAATAAAAAGTTATAGTATCTTTAATTATAATAATACTTTCTTCTAACTAGGAGCGCGAACCAGACCTCAATTTTGATTCGCTGCGCTCGCAAATACTCGGTATGTGTTAGAATATTGAGCAAAGCGAGGTGCAAACGGCACCGAAGTGGTATTTACAAAACATCGACGCATTGTTAAAATTTAAAAAAAAATTAAAGCTGTAAATTAAAAAAAAACAAAATTTTCGTTCGAAAAATTTTTCTCATTGAAGTCTGTCTTTTATTTTTATCTATCATTCCTCAAGGACATGGTATTTTAGATTTTTTTTTCTAGGTTAGTCGTATTATTGTGTTGTATAAGCCCTGAAAATTTGATTGATCGCGCTGAAAAGCGTATTTATTGCGCCGTTTTTGTGCCAACCTCGGCCAAAATTGTGAAGTCTCCAGTAGAGCGCTCCGCTCACTTCGCTCAATTATGTTTTTGCAAATCTTTAAATCTAGATGTTTGTTATTTACATATTTTCTTCTTTACTTAAAATTAGATTATATTAAAGAGGGCAAACTAAGTCGATATATTTAGATTTATTTTAGACATTCGTAAACTTTGTCTCGAATTGTTCTTTAGGTCTTCTTGTGGTTATGATGACGCAAATGAAGCGAATCAATGTCCTTCCTCCCGACAGCAGGCCGGAGGCCAGGGCGTATACCGTACAGAGAGCCAGGTCGACGCGTCTTTAATTCTGGCAAAATTGTACTTTGGCTGCTTTATTTTTCCGCTTATAAATTGCTTCATTTCAAAACAGATCTTTATTTAATTTACATTTTTCCACTCGGTGAAGATAAATTGAAAATATCTCAAAAATTTAATTTATGTTTATAAATGATAGATCTGTATAATTATCATAAATTTTAATCATTTATAAACATTTTTTTTTTGGCCTTTAAAGACAATTACAGACTTAGACTGTGTGAAAGAGAAGAAACGATTGTAGTTGTTTCTGTCAAACCTCTTTTTACACAAGGAGCGCGACATTCAACTGTACAAAAACAACAAAACAAAATAATTTGAAATAACTTAAAACTATGCAAACTATATATAACCTTTAAATACAAAATATTAAATTTTTAAATAATAATAGTAAATTAAATTATCATTTCATAAGCAATAAAATCTTTAAGTATGTATTAATTCGACTGTGTCCTACTAAATTATTGTACTCTAATCATCGTATGAATATAAAGGCAGTTTTTCGTTGATATTAACTAACATAAATTATTTAAACTTATGGAAGTTTTATAAGCATACATCTAAATTTGAAGCTTTTTCTACTGATTATTCCTAAAGAACAAAAGTAACAATAGCATTGCTATATTTAGTATTTTTTTATATTTTCTAGTTTCAATCTGACATTACATAATACAATGTAATCAAGTCGTTGTGTACGTGTCAGTGGTTCACTGAGCCTGGTCTCCGGTACACCTTAATTGTTTCTTTTGTTGAGCTCATGAAGGACTCTCGTAAATATTGCAGGTCCTTTGTGTGGTTGTAGTTAAAAGTTATGACACAGATTTTGTATACGATCAGACATTTTAATAGCATTACTTTATAAAAAGAAAGAAACTGTAATAATAAACAGGTGTTCTTGTCTAGTGACTTATTATTAATAAAATATAATACCAAGGCTGCATTTCCTTTTTATAAAAATGTAAAAACACAAAGTTTTATAAAGGAATTCACCTTGTTTTGCATAGATTCATATTTTGCAAGCTTTAAATACATTTTAAATTACACAATCAGGATAGAGGAAATTATAAATTAAGGCGTTTTAAAACTTATTAAATTTTTTTAACATGAATGAACGTATAAAAGGTTGGATAGAGTTAATCGATTTGGGATATCAACCTTGTGGCACGATTTGATTTAGGTTATTATAAATTATATTTTCAAAGATACAACATTCTGTTTACAGCCTAATTAAAATTATCAAAAATATGAAATACCACATAACCAAAACTTTCATACTGTATTACATAAAGTTAGAAAGCCTTTTGTCAGCCCCTTGTGTAATCTGTGTATGTGCCTTTTGGGATTTATGCGAAAATATAACAACAACATATTCTACAACGTATCTTAAAAATAAAGAAGTTAGACAAAATATATTTATCTTATTCACACTTTGAAGTATGAATATATGAAAACCCAATATCTCCCTGCGGTGAATAGCGCAGGGAGATATTCAGTCACAATGTAGAAATAACAAAAAATACAGGAATCTTCTGTTGAAATTGTAAATTTCATTATATAATTTACATAAATTGTAACTAACTACAATAATAACACTATGCCACGGGCATAGTGTTATTATTGTAGTTAGTTAGTTAGTTAGTTAGTGTAGTTAGTGTACGGACACTTTTGAACCGTTGCAGGTAGATGACAAATTAACTGACTCTCTGAGCGACACTTTCATCTCGCCTAACTGGGAACATGCTTTCTGCAAAATAGCAAGTTTCGAAACGTCACGAAAGTTAAATCAATAATTTCGCACCAACAAGTTTCAGATTATACAATATTTTGATTATCGTCTTCGTATCAACACAAAGTTAGTGATCAAAAACCTGATTACAGTTAAACCTTAGTCAAGCTCCATCCCTATAGTCTTAAACTCATGGAAATCTAATTTAAAATAATACACAATAAAAAAGGACATTATGTTGAATATAATAAATTTACAACTCTAACTAAAAAAGATATTAAAGTTTAAAAAACGTGTTAATTTTTTGAGCATAACATGACAAATATATAACATACCCG
This sequence comes from Mechanitis mazaeus, assembly GCA_959347395.1. Classification (NCBI taxonomy): domain Eukaryota; kingdom Metazoa; phylum Arthropoda; class Insecta; order Lepidoptera; family Nymphalidae; genus Mechanitis; species Mechanitis mazaeus. The sequence goes on from OY365754.1 coordinate 13,480,538, forward strand.
AAACTAAATTTGAATTGGTAACTAAAATGTATGATTAAACATTTGAAGCTTAAAAAATATATACAGAACAGCTATAAGACCGTACATACATACATATTATTATACGCTATTATACTATATTCCTCTTCATGCTTTCGTTTGTTATCATTATAATAATCTGCATTTCTTCAATGAAGGCGCAGACCATTTATTTTATTACTTTTACTTATGAATGTTATGTTTATTTTAATCATAAAATACTAAGAGCGCGAACCCGACCTCAATTTTGACTCGTTGCGCTTGCAAAATCTCGGTATGTGTAATCATATTAATCGAAGCGAGGTGCAAACAGCACCGAAGTTGCATTTACAAAACGTCGACGCATTCTGTCCACAACTATTTTTTTTTATTACTTTTTATTTTTTTATTTTATAAAATATATCATATATCATACATTTTCTTTTTGTTTGTTTTAACAATAAAATTAACAAATATCAAATGAACATGACGCTATGTAGCATATACTTAAAGCACGAGAAGATTTTCTAACACGTAAACAATAAACACTTAAATTTAAACAATTCTATTTTAGAAGAACTTTAACAAAAGACTTGGTTCAGCTAAATATCTCAATAACATAAAAATATAAAGTTCAATATCTCTATTTCGTTTTATTTAATATAAAACTATGAAAATAGTTTCATTAATTAATTTTGGGATTGTAAAATTCTTTTGCTCTTTATTCGCACCCTTGATTATCAGTTATAAGTTTTCCATTCTTCCCAAAATCATCAATTTAAGGATATGAAAACTTACCCCTGATGTGGAATATTTGTTAGGTTCCTGGTTACTTCTTAAAATTTGTCGTGTAACTACCTGTAGTTTCAAAAAAATTTATATAGCAGAGCGTGGTTTCGATCCACGGACCTCTGGGTTATGGGCCCAGCACGCTTCCACTGCGCCACTCTGCTGTGTATACTTACAATGAAATTAAGTGATAGCATACTGAGCTAAGGATTACGAATAAATAATTGCAAACCAACGTGTATATAAGTATATCATTTAGTATTTATTTTTTATTCGCTTTGAACCTGTTTTGAAAAGAGTAATAATATTTTTGTTTTAAAAAATGTATAGAAATTTCCAAATATAAATAATAATATAAGAGATACATAAAGCCATTTAATGTAAAAGATCAAACGGATACTGTAGCTTTATCTTAATAGTTATTTTATGGCCACAATATGGATCGTAATCTTGTGTTGGCGACTTTGAACACTGGAGCAGCTGAGTCTTGATCTAAGAAATTTAAGTATATTCGATAAAAGTTACTTTGTTTATCAAATTTCTTATTCTTTTTAAATAATCACAATATAAAAAAACAATTCCTTAATATTTTTCTCACGATATGAATCAGGTAATTCTTAAATAATATAATTATACCTTCGTAAATAAGGCAAGTAAAGAAGTAAGTATATTTAAAAGTTGGTTTTCAAAAACAAAACAATTGTTTTCATATTAAATACAGTAAACAAATTACTTCAGGAAAGCTGTTCTATTGTTAATATAAACTAAAGTATTTAAAGACATTAAAACTTTGTTTACTAAAGTGTAGCTGCGGAGTGCGGTGCACGAGTGTGTGTGTCCAGAATATTATTGTTCTGAAAAGAGTACTGTGTATAAATAACATTGAAATATATTCCTGTCATCTATTAAAAAAAGCTGTATCGTACAGTTATTTTATTTTTTATTCTCTACAGTTATATGAATATACTTATGTTTCTTTAAATAGTACTCATACTATTATTCTATCTTATGGAAAAGAAAAATAAAACTTACAATTATCGTTGTTCTTATAATTAACTATTTATAATTTTAATTTAAATATCAAGAACATAACTGACTGCGGATAACTTTACAACTTTAGTAAGTTTCACGATCCGGCCAGAACCTTTATAATTTACTCACGAATATTCAAGACTGAGACATCTTAACTATACAAGCATCCGGAAGTAACTTCAAGAGACACCTTTGCTGCTTCATGTTCAAAACTCTGTGACTCTGGTCCTCGGCTGAAGGATTCATTTCAACTACTTCAGTTTTAGTTGTCTGATTTAACATTAATACTACATATTAATTTTTCACTTTCTAATTTGAAATATTATATTCAAGTTCTAATTTGACTAATAAGAGTTCTGTTCCTTCATAATCATTTTAATTAAACCTCGACATCAGCTGTAAGTAAAATTACGTCTTTTCATGACTGACTCGCTGCTCTGGCATTAATTAGAGGCGCCATCTTGAGAACTAAGTCTAATAAAGAAAATTTACGACAAAATCTTAACTGAAAACTACATTTCAAGCTGTTCTGTCATGAACTTCGATCGTAAGAATCATAGCAGGTTCTAGTATAAAACTACATTAAAACAAGTAGACGAGAATTACATTGTAGCGTGCAGAGCGTCACGCGAGCAAGGCTGTGATTATCTTATACGTATATACTTTGTATAGAACAAACGAGTAAATTAGCAATTATGATTATTTTGTAGTTAAATTATATTTTTACAAAATAACTTTAGAAAATGTTTAACATTTTTAAAACCCCATATTTTTTTTTACAAAATTATCCTATTTATTTCTGTAATCTAATGACTTCGTCTAATTTGATAGACTATTTAAAACTTTATTTTTAATTTATTAAAAACGTCACAGAGTGTCAATACACAAAAGAAGAAAAAATGTGAGAAAGTTAAGTCGTACTTTTACTATATTTTGTTATCATTTTATAAAGGTTAAGTCAATAACACCAAATTATAATTTAACTCAAAAGATTAAGCTAGGTTATTTATAAAAATTGTTCATGTAAAATTAATAATTTAAGAATTAGGAGGAAGCTCAGATTTACTCTAGTATTAAATATTAAAAATAAACAGTAAGAACGTTCTCGTTTAACCTCGGCACAAAGAACAGTATTTAACAGTCGAGAGTGCTTACCAATTTAATTTGTAATTTTTTTTCGATTTGTTTGTGGTTACGATTTCGTAGGGTTGAAATAAAATGAGTTTTTAAATTAAATACTGAATTATACATGATAAATATACATAAGGAATATTGGAATAAAGTATTAGTTTACTCGATATTAAATATGTTGTCACAAAAACCTGTGTAACAGGTTTCAAATGATGATTGGCTCTCGTCCACTCGATGATAACTTTTGCAATTATCAACTAATTGGAATTTCTAAACTAAACACCGTTAATTGAGTGGCCTGTGTTATATTATAAAACAAACGTAAAAATTTATTACATTTAATTCTATGGTCTGTTTTACATAAAGATATTTTCGACTAATACAAAGTTCATAAACATTCCTGAGGTCTATATACGCCTGGAATAAATTGATGATAAAACATTCACATCATAACTGAACGTGTAAAGAGCTGAGGATCAAAGACAGTCCTCGTGACGACGGATGTGCTTTGTGGTGACTGCGGGGAGACCTGTCATTACCTTGCTAGCTCTGCTCTGCTGTAATAACGAATTAATTTATTCGTTTTACAGCTTCTAACCATTTGTTCCTTTATGCCATTCTGGTTTTCTCTCTAACGCTTTCATGATATATGCTATTAAATTCTGGAACGATCTCACTTATGGTTTCGACTTGCCCCCAATAAACAAATATTTAAAAAGCATGTCAATGGATCTCAATCAGAAAATATTATAATTGATTTTTTTTAGTTTGTGCGTTTTATAATGATATTTATATTTTTTTATATGTATTTAATGAATATATACATATATTCATATGAAAAATGTATGTATGTTTAGGAAATATACATAAATTTTTTAATTGTTTCTATGAGTGTTATCAAATGACTAGTATAGAGTACTTTAGAATTAAGTCCGCCCCTTGTATAAATTTATTAGTACAATATATTATGCCAATATTGCGAACGGCATTATTAGAATAATTGATTTACTAATAAAATAAGATAAAATCATTTCATCAATAAAATCAGAATGTTATCTCTACAATGTTACATATTATGACTCTAAAATGTAGCTACGACGTACCACGACATACTACGAGTACTTCGACTGCTACATACGAGTATCTAGTTACTTAAAATATACCTATAAGTTATAACAAATTATTTTAGGTTTACATTTATTTATTTGTTTTTTAGATATTTTAACAGATTTATCAAAAACTTTGAAAGTCCTCATGGATCTTAAAATTTTCAATATATCTTAAACCTTATATTTAATTTAAAAAGGCAACATACAATTAAATACGCACAACGAGGTAAGTCTTTAAAATTATTATTTATTGTCACGCATATTAATGACATAATATTCTATATTCTTACTTAACTCGACTATTCACTAAATTTAACATGATAAATATTATTTTGGTAGTAAGTTAAAACATCCTGAATTTTAAATTTTAATTTAGAAATGTTTAGAAATCGAATAAGTTAAGATTCATAACAATTAATTAATTACTTAAAAACATGTTTACAATGTATCTTTTATATTTAAATTTTTATTAAATCATAGCTAATAAAAATATTGAACTAAGTTGCATGTATTAATGCTGAAAGAACACTTATTTTTCAGTGTGGGTATAAATGTATGCGGTTGTTAGAAAGGGCTCGTCTAAAAAAACAAAACAAATGCTCTATTTCTCCTTGATCCTGGATCCTGACTCCTGTCACGATATGGATATATATGAGAAACAATATAGAATCCCCGAGGATATTGGTGTTTCATCATCCAGACCGGACATGTTGATTTATTCTAGACAGTTAAAGCGCGTAATATTTGTTGAGTTTATTGTTCCCAGGGTAACTAATATTCCCAAGGATTTTAAGATAAATAAGTATTACGAATTAATCAAAGAAGTAACTAGGAATTTGTAAATAGTTAATTTGGACGCTGTAGAAGTAGGAGCGAGAGATATAACATCAAAATCTCTATAATCTTCTTAAAGATCTGGACCTCTCTAGAACTGCCATCAGTTTATTTCTAGAACCTTCGTCAAAGGTGGCGACGGTAAGTTCGTAAAAAATAAATTTGGAAACAGTTTAAGCAGTTTAGTTTTAGAAGGCGTTGAACCCGGCACCCCACGCTCAATTCGTGAAATTCCCAGAAGCCTCGTTTCATACTAGAACACAATTACTTGCTAAAAATAAAATAAATTACATATAAAATACGTATGCTCTAAAACTTATCTGATATAGAAAAGATGGCGACGGTAATGTATAATAACAGTAGAAAACTTTATCTCAATTAATTTAAATGTAATAAGTTATCAATATCACAGAACGTGACTAAACTACGACTAGAGCGTGGATATTTAAGAGACAACTTACCATATTATGACAGAATTATACACATGTAGGTAATATTTAATGGTGGTTCCAAGATAATTTCATGACGAACAGGATTTTTTCTGCTACCCAAAGAGGAATTTCATATTATACAAATTATTACAGATTATACAAATGTTTTCCAATATCTACCTACGACAAGTATTTAGTTATCCAAATAAAAGGATATATTTAAGAATACAGAAATAACCTTTTTTTTTTTTTTCCGTTGGAAAAACCCGTTACGGGTACCCCGTCGGCCCAGGGGGTGACGGCCGGGGGGTTATGTGGGACTTCTCGGCCTTTTGGCTAAGATCAAAGTATACAGAAATAACCTAATCTTTATCTTTATATGTATTTCATGTATTCAAAAAATATATATTGTCATGTACAACATGGTATAATGCATTATTGTTATAAATATGTTGAAAACTGCTTAAAAGCATTATACGTATATACAAACAAAGTTCTAACAAGATATTCATATCTGGCTTGGAGTTCAATAAATTCAATTTGCATACATCATAAATGAAAATCTCATAACGATATTCCGATCAATGCAGAAATATATTTTCCAAGTCGTCCGATGTATTAGTATAAACCTTATGTATGTTCTAACGTATGGCGGTTTAAAAAAAAATATATTTTTTTTTTTTTTCCTGAGGATTGAAAATTTTTTTTTTTAATTTTTTAACCTAACATGTTTTTAAAAATTAAATCAAGGACTTCCAAACAAAAAATTGTAATTATATGAAAACCATAGATTCTTAAACATATGAAATATCTAAAAGATTTAAGTGGAAAGAATAATTTGGTTTTAGATGTGATCAGATTAATTTTTGTTTCTTTAATATGCATTCTAAAATTTCTATTAAATATTGAGCTATTTGTTAGTTTGTCCTTGAGAGACATTTAGAAACATAGTTTTGACCGCAAACCGCAAGAGATTGAACTGAAATATGGAATTCACCTTTACTTTCCGTTACTAGGCAAATATAAATAATCAATATTGTTATCAATTCAAAATGGCCGACGCAACCTGATAGCGGATTATATTTTTTTGTACAACCCACGCAATATACGTATCAAATAAAAAGATTCCTTTTGAGAATATGTGCACATTGAATATAGTGTAATGAAAGTACTTAGATAATAATAAGGCTTATTATTTTCAATTTTGAAAAAAATATACTATAATTACAATACATGATATATAAGACAAATATTATATTACATATTATCCCGTGTCCATGTTTTAATTCCAACAAATGTGTTTCATTACCAGCATATGTTAACTAATTAATTTTATTGGTTGATTCTGATTTTATGCATTGAATTTTTCACTTGTACCGAAGTAACCTTGTGTTTGACTTTATTAATAGTTCTTTAGGCAATGTGTCTTTTACATCGTTCGCCATTTGTGTTTCATCCAGTTTCAAAACACAACCCGTCTCAAAGAAGTTTTATTTTTAAAAAACCTGAACAATCGTGAAAAGAACAAAAGCCTCAAACAGAGGGTATGTCTTTGAGTTCCTTTAGAAAAAAAATATAGATGATTTCAACAATTTTTATAAGCAGTGTTTGCAAGTAAGTTTAAGTAATACAAAAAGTTTTGGTAAATGAAAACATTTCTGTATAAATAATATTAAACACATTGAAATTTTTTGATGAATTAAAATATTATTACACTGTCGTGGATATGATGTATTTATAAGTTATTATGATTATGAGTATTTACTAGTATCGAATCGAATATAAATACATAGTTTCAAAGACAATAGAATCGACATGTCAAAGCATTCTCTTTTACCATAGGACCTTTATTGTTAGTAGTACTACCTTCAATATAATCGAACCATAAAGTGGATCCTCTTACATTCATCTCGTCTCAATGATGCTTGAGTCAAAGAAAACTCGTCAATTAGAAATAATAAACTTGAGATACTTTGAAGACTTGTTTTCTGGTATGTACCTAGACCAACGATAAGTATTTATTTATTTAAATAAAAAAACATATTCAAGGATAGAAAAAAATAACTAATGTTAATCTTTATTTCCATTTCATGTGTTTGTAATAAATATTTATTCAAGACGTAGGCAACATATATTTATGAATATTTATTTATTTAAAATAATTAAGATTTTATTTAAAATTTAATGTTTTGTAAAATTTTCCATTTTATTTATTTTTTTCTCTTTGCGGTGACTGGTAGAGATTGCTCGGAGGCATTGAGACCATACATTATATTATTGTAATATAATAAGAATTGAATTAATGAATAAAATATAATTTTTAATATGTCGATTAGTGCTTAAAAACTTTATATGTAGACATAAAATTATAAAAAGGTATTCTCATATCTCGCTTGGAGTTCAAAAAATTCAATTTGCATCAAAATATATCATTAATATCATAACCGACTCCGATGAAGGCAGGATTAATTTTTTTAAGCCGTCAGATGCATTTTTATAAACCTCTTAGTGCCTTGAGTCTTTGTGGAAAGCGATTTAAAAATAAAATAAAAATATTATATTTATTTTGCTTTATGAGTCTGATAAAAATTTTATACTTCAAACTTTTGCCCATCCCTATAAAGACCGATTTTTAATATTAAACCTATCAGTATGTGGAAGTCACAACAAAATCGATTTAAGACATGTCCACAATTATTTTGACAATTATATTTCATCACAAGACTTGCTGCTAAAGTCTCCTCTGATATTCTCTTTGAAAGGTAGGGTCTTCAAATTAGGAGTAAATTTACTATTATATATACTTATCTGTTTATATTTACTTTAATTATACGTACGACGGGATAAACTGTGTCTGAATTTTATACACTATGTTCAGACAGATATACAGACAGCTGTATGTATGTTTGTGCACTCATCACACAAAAAATACATGGATTTTCATAAAATTTGTATGGTAAATACTCAATGTCCTGGTCATCATTTAAGACATCTTTTACTGCAGAAAAATGTCTATTTTATACGGAAAAATACAAAATACCGATTCTACCACTTGATGTTATTAAAATACATTTAATAACGCATAGTGTTATTTTTTAAGCATTAGATTTAAATAACCAAAAAAATATACATGTGTAGGTGTTATAAATTAGTTTTGATGTCCAAAACTAGATGGCGCCACATGGTTTTTTAAAACTCGCTATCGGATTTTTTCGAAATTTTATATCTAAAAAACTTCATTCGCGCTCTTCCTAAATAATATGAAATTCGAACACTTATAATATTTGCTATATTTAAGTTATTAGTAAGGACTACGCTACTGTTAAGTAATCAAAACGCATAATTAATACCTACACTCTATCTTGTGGCGGCTTTGTTTTGACGCGGGCACAGAAGGTAATAACAAATTACTACATTTTATTTATAAGTACTATTTCACGTCAAAAGATGGCTTAAAACGTTGTGTATAAATATAAAAGAAGTTACTTTAAGCTTTTCTATTATATCCCTCTGACAGGGTAATTAAAACACACCATAATAATAAAGATTAAGATTTAACGAGGTATATATTATAATGAGAAAAGTTAATGAAGACCGACTTTACTGTGGTGTACGCGAGAGAATCCGTTTTCAGAAGATCCTTTATTACACCTCGTGGGTGAGTCGTTTTACCTCCAGCTGTATCATATTTTTAAAAAATAATAATGTAATATATTAAGCAACAACCTTGACATACAATGTTTAATTGTTTTAAATAATTTTTCACTTCATCTTCAATCTCCAGTTTTGTATATATTATCTGTATATGTATTACTGGGTGATCCAGCAAACTTTGTTTTGCCGTATAAAAGAAATTTGGGTATAAATGCTGTGATATGAGAATTTTATATTTTAGATATGTCCAGTGAGCATTCATTACTCATGTACGGCCTAGAATTAATCAGCCATAACATCGATTTATTTATCTATTTATGTATTTGGGAAACAAACAATATTTACATACTTGTTATATTCCCATACACTATGTGATCATTTATTAGATATTTCTTATATATTTATTAATAATAAAATTGGTAAATTAGCATTTACTATATTCTCACGAACCGTGGAAACGCTGATTAAGCACAGGAGTATTAAATTTTAAGTTAATAAATTTGTATTTTTTGGGATCCTCCGGTTGTGACCGACGTAATTTACTTATAAATAAAATTAACAAATAGTCTATAATCTAATAGAATTATTTAATTTTATTTTAAAATCTTTATTCCACAAAAAATTGTACAAACGGCGGACTCCATGATAAAGCATTCTCTTTCAGTCGAACGACATGGTAAACAGAAAAACATAGAGGGGCCACAATATAACATAACAATGTAGTGAAATAAAATATCGAATTAAAATTCGATAACACAATTTTAATAAATGAACAAAAAATATATAATACTATAAAAAATATATAAAAGAAAATAAAAAAAAGCTAACAATATGTTGCATCTCTATATAAACATACAAATAATAAATATAAATATACATATTATTATAGTTATAATAAACATACACATACATAATCATAATTATTTATAGTTTCAGTAAAATTTAAATGTTTTTTATAAATGACATTGTATACTCTTTAACTTGAAAATATAACATATATATCATCGAAACGAACGAATATGGCTTTATTATCATCAACATCGTTTTCTTCTAAAAGAAGTAAAATTGAATAATGCGAGACCTCAAAGTCGGATACAATTTTCTTAATCTGATCGCAATATGAAAAGAAAAGATCGCATTGACCTTCATCACTTCTCGCTACCTCTAAAGCCTTTGACATACGTTTTATAGCGATTGATCGTTTTCGATGTAAATTACATCGTGAACAGTATAATTACTCATTCTGCATATTTAGACTTAGATTTACTTGCAGAACTTAACTTACGAATAGTACGCTCCGGATTAAACGACTTTCTTAAAAAGAAAACAAATATATTAACAATAAGACAACTGCTAATGAGCGTTTAAAATAACGAAATAAAAAAATAGATACCTATAAATATAACTATCATATAATAGGCAGTGTGCCGCACGACGTAGCTCGAGGAGAATGAGTCACGCTCGATGTCCCGACTCCCGATATTACGCAACTAATTTGAGTTGTAAGAAGACTACTAGTATTAATTTAAATAGGTCGTTTAATGTATATTCAATTATTTATGTTAAAAATAGTCAAGACGATTTATTTATATATAAAAGCAATATTTTGCAGCCGATAATTTGACATCTAAACCAATAAACATTAAAGGTAATTACTTTTTCCAACTCCGCAACATTTAAAGAAATTCAATATATGAAACACCGATACAGGGTTAAGTTAAGTTAAGTATATATTGTTAGATGTGGGATGGTGAGTTAATTAATTAATATATTAAATTTTCACAGCCGGTAAATACATATACACACCGATTAATTAATCTATGAGCATGTAATATATTTACGAATACTAGTTTAGCTGCAAACGTGTAGGTTAATAATTAATATTTGGATATAGCAATAGCTCCAAGCTTTACTGAAATATAATAGTATCTGTATACACATAATACGAATAAGAATGACGCGCTAGAATGAAAAGAATGATAGTAATTATATATATAATGAATACTATTGAGTGACGAATTCTACCGAATGAAGTAGAATATTAAAGTGTATAATGTACTTCGATTGAATGAGTTTGAATGAAAAATGAGCGAATGAATCTCAATTTAAATATTATCTATCTATATATTTTAGAAAATTAAATATTAATATGATACTATCGAAACTGCAATTAAATGATACCTTATATATATTTAAGGATGATCAGGTAATTAAATAGATAAAATATAAGATACAGTAAAAATATTGTTAAATACGTAATATTCTTTTGTATTGTCAAAGATTGTGAATTACAATATAAAGTTCAATTATTATATTAATAATAAATTTCATTTTTATCCATTACCACGACTTTCATTTATTTAATAAATACTTTTTGCTTACTAAAAATAATTTTCCATTGCAGGTCACTAATAAGCACCATATCTGTTATTGCTTAGAAAATTACTGTTGGAGATCCTAGTGCTTGCATACAGTGTGAATGCACCATTTTAATAATATATTTCATTCTTTGTATACAAAAAATGAAAGTGGATCATCCATAATGTTATTAATGAATGGATAATTACAAAAAGGGTATGTAAATTAGAATTATAAAAAATTAGAGTAATTTTTGTCCCTACCAGTATATTACATATATACACTTTAAAAACATGGTTAATTTATTTTAAAAAAATAAAGTAAAGAATATATTTTAATAAAATTACTATATTACAAAATTGAAATTTATATAAAATTATATTAATATCATGCTTCTTACATTCTATATATTTCATATATTCAATACATATATCCCAATTTGATGGCAGTGCTTAAGTACATTTAATTTTTTCATTATTACTAATTGGATAAAAATATTGCAATCCTTAAAACTTTGTTTTTTTTACAGGAAGGTATTTTTACTTTTCCTTTACTCATGTGGGAAAAGAAATGCCAGTTGTCAGACTTGATGGAACTTGTTGCAATGTTCAGAAAATTCCATCCGATTTATAATTAGCAAAAAAAACCTACAAATTACATTATATTATAATTTGGTGATACCTTGTTATAATTGTCTGAACAGATGATACATAACATTGCATAAAATTATTAAATATCAAATGAAAAAATATTGCTTTAGAATTAAAATAATCTTTTTTTGATTCATTTAATGTAGATAGGGGTTTCAGACATGCCTTGCCCTTACTAAGTAATTATACTTTTACATACACTGGAGGTTAAAATATAAAGCTGTTATCAATAGATTTTGTTGATTGAATGTCAATTGAAATGAAAAAAAATTTTATCTTACACTTATAAAAAATATTATTTTAATACAGCTAGCAAATGTTTAATGAGTGGTTTCAAAGTGGTTTCTATTGCTTGTACATTTTCTTTGTTCTTTGAAAAGACGATTTAAATGCTAATTTAATGTATAAGAAAATAAAGTACTTAGCCTTTATTTTCAGCAAATAAATTAATTCTAAGAACATTCTTAACTAATAGTTGTACGAATCTGAATAAAACCTTTTTTTTTGTTTGGCGCCATTGTACGAGACGAATAAAAAAACTTTAATGTTATAGGATTAAAATATCATGAATTTTATGTTAATATAATTTACTGTGGCCCAGACACTGGTTTAGTTTAGTTCAGCCAGAGACATAAAAAATAAAAAATGATAAAAATTGAAAGTAATCTCTTAAATTTTTTAAAAGTAAAAACGTTAATAAATTATGGAAAGAAATGATGGTTATTGTGACTCCAAACTTTATAACGCGTTTACCTAAAAACTTTGCTTGAGCTTATAAAATAAAATATTAATATTGTCAATCTGCTATAAGATAATGATGTTTTATTTTCGAGTGGTTATGCATATTAAAGTGCTATTAATATACTGAAAATACAATTTTAATAAAATCAAATTTAATCTAGTTCTGTGTTGTTAATTATAAACATATGCTTATACCTGTAAAATCTTTTTACTGCAAGGATGAATATTCTAAGCCATTGCCTGTCATGACAAAAAAAATACTTGCTGTAACATATTATTTTAGATCTGCTATTAGCGGGAAACGCAATTTTGACAATGAAACATTATAAAGTAAAGATAAAGGTGAGAGTGAAAAATAAATAATATATATAATTGATGAAAAGTATTTGCATTTAGGCAATAATACATGTATATATATATATATATGACGATAAGTAAGTTTAATGTAGTTTTTTTGTTGATTGTTCGTAGATACTTTAATAATTTATTGAGACATCCACGTGCAAAAAAAACTTATACCCAGTATTCCAACCCAATACAGGAAACAACTGGAGAGATAGTAGGTGAAGAACCATGGTCTAAACTAAAAGCCTGATGTCTCACTCCCATTTGAAAGCTAACCTTAATGAGATTTTAGACGAATATTTTTACAAGCAATGACGAAATACAGCGATATACGAGTACATACTTCTACAGTTCTGTGTTATACATAGCCAAATATCTGAGTCGCTTCTTCAAAAACCCTCATTGAATATTTAAAATAACCAAAATATGTAATAAAACAATATTATATCAGTGTACTGCGTAGGTAGCTTTATATGTATACACATCAAAATAAAATAGTGACTATATTATTTGAATAACATTTGCTACCTTAGACAGAATTCAAAACATATTCTTGTGTATGGTTATCTTTTTGTTTGTTCGCGCATCAATTAATTTTATTCAAAATAATTTGAATGGTAGAGCAATTTTTTTCTTTCCGAAATATGGTGTCATTTCAAAGGAATAGTATCATATAAGTAATAAAATTTAATATAATAATAAAAATACTGTCGTATGCTTTGATTTTATTTATATTTTTTGGATACTGTATAAGTTTTATAAACGATAACTCCTTATCACACGCTCCCCCAGGAGACTCGAATCTCGTCTGTTATGAACTGTTTATAAGTATATAAGTCTTTAAGTCATCAAAATGAACTCTCTAAAGATATTTTGCTATATCTTGAACGAGAAAGTTGCTAAGTTGATGTAATATTAAATTATAGACATCAATACAGAATGCATTTTCTGTACATAAAATATCCTAATAGCATCATCGTAAACCATAAGAGAAAAAATTATACAATTTAAAGTTTGTATTATATTTTTTTTATATATACCTAAATTATAATTAGTTTTAAATTCAGAATCGAGTAGTTAAATAACTATTGATTTGTAGTTTTGGATAATAGTTATATCTACAGATTGACGTCTGGATACCCGTCTCACTTCTAAGCTCCACCTTCATCTTCATACGTCGTAGTCTCTTGCACTCCTCACCATTTTTTAAATACAAGGTTTCAACTTTCTTTGACTGAATATCCGTGAGTGATGTCACTACTTACCATGAAATGAGTCGTATCCTTTAGTAATACTAAAAAATACGTTTACATTTTAGGAATAATGAAGTACGAATAGAAACTTAATTTTAAACAGCTATTGAAGAATCCAAAAAAATAGCAAAAAAATTTACTAAGGACAGATTAATTTTTTATTTCAACTCACTAACTTCAGAGAGCAAAGGTTCATTACATTTTTGTTATAATTAAGAACTTTTTATAACAAAGGATAAAGCATAACTTCAAAAATATATTTAACTTGTGTCTGGAGCTAAAAAAGTTAACAACTTCAAGGATGAAATCATTTTATTACTTTTTTCCGTCTTTATTTTAGGCGTTTACTTTTGAAGTTAAATATTAAAGAAAATAATTACTAAAATTTAACTAGATACTTTCTTATTTCTGGTTACACATAAAAAAAAACATCATCACATTTATGTAATATGCTGGATCTTAGGGCGTCTAAAGTAAATGCTATGACGCTTGTTTGTAATTTGCGTTTATGATAAAAAAAGTAAGTTGTCCTTTGTGCACAGAATGTGGCAAGGTTGAAGATGTATATCACATACTGTTGGAATGTGATGTTGATAAAAATGAGGAAGGGTCGTGTCGTCATTAAGCATTTATATTAATGTATTATATGTGATTTTTTTAGCAAAAAGGAACTTGTAAAAAAAATACATTTACTTATATATTTAGTAAAATTGAATTGTTTTGTCAAATTACTGAATTGGATTTACTTGGCACTATTCCTGAATAAGTTAGTTAGTTTGCTGCAGTTAATGTTTGTTCCGAACTAGATACTAGAATACATTTCAGAAAGTCCAAGTGATACAAACATTTTATAATTATTTTATATTTTTCTGTAGTATTTATATAGAAATATTGTTAGTAATAATAAACTATGAGAAGCTCGCATCGTACAATTCAATTATGAAAATAAACAAAATAAAGACGTGGATTTAAGTGAAGTATAAATAATGATAAATGTCTTGTCTTTAATTAAATTCAGTTATCAAATCTATAATTTCTTATTCCGAGTATTGAATCAATTGCTTTATATTTCAGAATCTTAAGTTAAATATTTTGATACCTTATCCAAAAAAGTCAAAAAGACACTCTCCCATTTACAATTAAAGCTACGAGGGTTCCAAACGCACTTTGGTCAGATAAAAACCGAGTAGAACACAACAAAATCAGTTGAGTATTTCTTTGTAATAATAACTGTTTCACGAAAGTCAATCTAAATAATTTGCTAATAAGTAAAACCATCGCACCAGCTATCACTCTAATAATAATAGATTCTAATTTAACTATTTTTTTTTGCCAATTCACTTCAATAAGTGCATTATAGATTACAGACAGAACAAGCTCCGAATGAATTATAATATATTGAATGATATGATATAATATATTGATTGACAATGAAATGAATTAAAAAAGGGTTGAAAAAGAGAAATTTAGTATTGTGAAATTATATAAATATAATGTAGAATAATATTATTATCTTTAATTTATATTTTTAATAATATTTTAATGTATCCATTTATATTTTATAAACCGTTTTATCTAATTTTATTCAAACAACTTATGAAGTTTCTGTAAAAATTATAACATCAATCAAATTTCATAACAATGGTTTTTTACCGAGATTCCGATATTGCTATGGAGAAAGTAGTACGCAGTCTTCCATCATTTATTTCTACTTTTCCTTTTTCAATAAACATCTATTATCATTAATGTGTACGTCAAATGTACGTATCACGAAAGCATGTTTTGATATACATATAACAATAAGCCCTTCTGAAAAGATATAGATAATTTGTTACTGACATCTCCAAATACAATTCTAAATTATTTATTAGATGCGTCATTACGTTCATAAACGAAATAAGATTAAGAATACTTTCTTACAAATATTTAAAGAAAATTTATAAAAAGGATTGTCATAATTGTGCTCACATTTTAAAGCATTTAAAGAATGCTTAAAATAACTCTATCTTGTTGTTTACGATAAAATAAATACAAAGGTAATAATAATGAATAGCTGTAATTTTTTTTATAAATTTTGACATACTTGAAAAACCTGTTGTTTGATAATGGGAATGAGAATAAAATAATAAGCACATAATTATCGTCTTATCACCCTCGTCTCAGTATTTCCTCAAAATATTTGAAAAGCTTTGCACTTAAGCTCGTGAATTATCTTAAGAAATATAAGAGTATTAAAAATGAACAATAGCTCTTTCAAGAGGATATTTTAACAACATTAGCGAGGTTTTTCTAATAAATAATGTAATATGAATTTGTACAGCAAATATTATGTTGTAATATTTTTTAATATGAAATGAAATATTGTTTCTCTATATCACCTCTTTCTTTAAGAAAATGTACAAAAATCGAACAATTGAATAATAACAATAATAAATAGACTTCCATTCAGACCGGAGTTCCACATCATAGTCAATTGAGTTCCACAAGAATTGTTTAGTTTCTGTTCTAAATACCCAAAGTCGTAGCCAAGCCTTTAAATGAAAACTGAGTATATTTTTCTTCGTCAAGACGTTATTAGACGCTTATTGCCCACGGTATTATATGTTGTCATAGGTGAGCCCACTACCAGCCATGTTGTACGAAAACGCCAAAAGGAATACCCGCGACAGATGACCACCTAAGGAAGACAACATCGGTAAAATAGTTCATTTCTCAGGGGTAGTAAGGCGATTTAGTATTTGTGTAATAATATATAATTTATTAACATGTAAATTGTTACATTTCTAGATATAAATATATTATTTATTATTTGCTCGAGCAATACCGGGACCGCCATCATTGCTAGCCTTTCAACTCACGCTTGCCCCAATTTATAGCCGACTAGCGCGCAGTGCAAGTTGTTTACAAACCTATTATTATTTGTTTTGTCGGATTTTTTTTCTTATGTCAATTCAGTAACGAAGGTATATTTAGTGATTGTATATTGTTTATTGGAGCAAAGGCTTTTTATTTTTCTCCCGGTTAAGCAATAGATTAAATGATGTGTAAACCATGAATTAATATGCTTTATACAATTGCATATTAACTATAATAAAGAATAAACTTCACATTTGAATTTAAATGCTTTAACGAAAAGATTAAACATTACATAGCTAACAACTATCACTAACCTTATCCATTAAATAAAACGTATTGTAGCAATACCACGACGAAAACTTTATGGCTTTTTTCTGTACGTAATTTTAAAATTTTACTTTTAAATAAAACTGTTGGTGAAGTAGCAGTAAATGAAACTTTTAGGCGTTTAAAAGTTTTAAATGAGTTTTTATTACAGCAACTTTGTTTATGAGAGAACAAAATTTTTATCGGCTACAAGCCAATATAGTCTGATTTTGTTACCAACATTAATAATAGTATTAAAATCAATACGTGTTACGAGGACACACTGTGGGTCCATTAGAAAGTTATTAAAAGGGTGTGTGCTTCGGTTTAATATAGAGCTATGTAAAAACTATTTTTATCATCCTTAATGCCCTAGTTCCGAAGAGCTATTTAATCTGATGCCTGCCGCCGAATTTCATCACCGCACAACACGTCACCGCCTTCATTATCATCCTTACCGCCAGGATGCATGGCGTACTTCTACTATGTGATTTGCAAAAACCTTTCTTCCATGTGACAGCTCTAGTGGAACATTCAATCTTCGTCCAGTTGTTGGACTAATCTCTTTGTCCAGTTTATCTTAATTTAGACAAATACTTACTAATTTAAATAATCTTATAATATTTATAATTAATTTATATTTAGTAAGTGGTCATTGCTATTTTATAAATTATATTCCATTGTTTTGAGCCCATAACATTCTTTTGAAGAAAATTTATGAAAGTATAAATTATTTGTATCTATGCACTTTCGGTATATTTTTCTGACCTTTTCTAAGGTCACTATTACCTGAAAGAGGAAGCGGAATGTGCAACGTATGTAATCGATCATTATTTTCTTCATTAAAAGACGTCTGCATAATTCAATAGCACTTACTTCCGCTTCACACCGCTCCAACCCTCAAAAACAACTAATGCGCCAAAACAAGGCCTCAGATACAAACCAGCGAAATGAAGAAATAGAATCGCAAAACAAACTAAAAACACCTCCACTATATTAAAGAAGAAATTAGTAAATACTTATGTATAGTAAATAAAACTTGAATACTCTATTTAGAAAATTGTTTTACAATTTCGGAAACTTCCACTTAACTTAAAGTTATACAATCGAATAAAGTTGTTACAAAGGTAGGTTTTAAAATAAAATGTAAAGCTTTTTGGAAATAGAAAGCATTTGGCTCGCTTGTTGCGGCGCCGCTTTCAAACTGCACTTGACATATTGTGAAAGTAATTGTAAAGTTAATATTTGGTTCGAAAGATATTTTAACTAGACAAAATATAACAGTTCTGTATTAGGGACTCATGTGTTATAAAAGTATTTAATTTTTTTAAAGTTACAATTTAAAAATATAGTTATGGCGGTATTCAACAAACACAGTCTAGTTTCTAATATTTCTGTTCGTAAATACTGTCGTTCTATACAATGTGTCCAACATTGGCGCAATACAATTTCATCATTGGCTCTGCGCTCAATAGCTAATCGGAACTTATCTATTGTGGGAACGATTGAAGTTTAAACTGAAAATGTTTTGTTCGCTGATTAAAAACATTTTTGATATACTTATCGTTAACCAGCTATCCATTTTGAAAAAATAATTGAAAGGGAATTACTTTTACTAATTTTGTGTAAATATTTTTAATAAAAAGTCTTTTCACAAAATCACCCAGTCATATGAAAACACATCAGTTGAGAGTTAATCACTCGAAAACATTTATCATTACGTGATAAGTGAACATTTCTCGACACGTATTCACGAAAAATGTATTCGAGGACATTTAACATTTATAAAAGATGTGATATAAGCCTCAGTTCAGAAAACACTCGACTGGCAGAGATGAGGAATGTAACTGGCAAAAATTTTTTACTTGTCATAATATTTGTGTGAAAATAAATGCTGTATTCAGGTGATATTTATTTTCTTAAATTTTAACGAGTATACATTTCAAATCAAATTATTGTTGACGTATTAAAACTCGCGTATAATTTGGTTACATTTTTATTTTAACCCTACGTTTCGAATGCTTTGCAATTAGCTAATTAACTGACTTACTGACAGACACATTTCGTCTACCCGTGAACACGATTGCTGCAAAGCATTCGAAACGTCGGGTTAAAATAAAAATGTAACCAAATTATAGGGAAGTTTTAATCCGTAAAAAATAGTTTTATTTGAGATATTTATTACTTTTGAATAAATAATTCCATCCTAGTCCTTACACCAGTTTCAAAATTAATACACAAAAATCAAAACACTTTTTCATAGGTATTTTTTTTGGAGAATACAATCAAGAAAACAAATTAAAAAAGCACTTTGTATGTTATTATAGAGAAAGACAGGTTGTAATCTTATATAATTAATAATATTTAATAATTTAGGAAATAGGCCGTCCCATAAGTTTCATTTAAGATTTAATAACCGTTTAAGGTCCCATGTGAGACCAACCTTTTCCATCAGTGGTGCCTCAATCACTCACTGACACATGGGTCCAACGTGATATGATTTGTTTTCGTTGATTTAATATATTATATATTAAAAAGGTTATATGATGTAAACACATAATACATATACATAAATATCTGAACTTGTAGATACATTGCTGATATTCATTGAGCAAATCGAGCGAAGCAAGCGGAGCGCTCTGCTGGAGAGAATTTCCATTGGTTTTACAAAGTTGGCATTAAAACGGCTTAACGGTTCGGCTTTAAATTTTGCACACATACCATGCTGATTTGTGTGGTGGTTTGTAAAAAAAAATTTTCAAAAAATCCAAAAAACCTCACTCCCGTTAACTTCAATGTAAAAAAATTACCGTGAAAAATTGAAGTCTCATTGTGGATGCGCGTGCCAAATTTTTTTTAATCGAATTGTACTGTCCCCTTGTTCAATTTTTTTTTCCACACCAAGACGAAGCCTTCGGCTTGGCTCGCTTCGCTCAACATGCAAAACGACACCCGAGATTTCGCGATCGCAACGAGTCGAAATTGAGGGTCTGGTGGCGTTCCTAATATATATATTATATATTTGATATGTTCAAATAAAATGAACTTTACAACATAGTGCCTACATTATACGAATGACCTACTTTTAATACTCTTACCCTGGCTTCGTATAATTCTAAATTTCTAAGTATCTGAAACTTATATCAGGCTAACAGAATGGGTTACATTACATATTTGTTTGTTTTTATCATTGGTTTAACATTTTTTTAGATTTTGTTATAACAAAAATCTTTTCGGTGTGGTAATGGATAATCTTATATTTAATATATATATATATATATTGAAATATACATATGTATAATAGAGCTGTATCAGTATAAATGAAGGGTGACACGGCTGAGTAATTGATCCCTTTGATTACATTTACCTACTGTAATTAAATCTGAACAGCAACTATACTATTAACCTACCTACCTACATACTTTACATATATAGTTAGTACGTATTAATGATTGACTCTCATTATTGGGCAACCACTTTTATTTACTGCATAATATAATTTAATAAAAATATTAGATGTTCTGTACGCACTTGAACTAATTTATAATTTAATAACTTTGTTTATTAGAACCCGCTAACTATATTTGTATTTGACAGCAGTCTAATGAGTTACCGGCGCATTTCTCTCTGTTTGTTAACGTGTGTATAAGGAAAGTTATTTACTAACTTAATTAATACCAATGGAAATACCAAACATGTTACTAATTACTGTTTTAGAACAAGCACGTGTAAATGTTACAGTTAATAATTATTTTATGTAGTTTTATTACAAAATACTTATTCATTAACGTGTTACTATAGTTTGAAATAAAACTATTTTTACGAATTAAAACTCGCGTATAATTTGGTTAAATTTTTGATTTTAACCCGACACCTACATCTCGTCTACCCGTGAACACGATTGCTGCAAAGTATTCGAAACGTTGAGTTAAATTCAAAAATGTAACCAAATTATACGCGAGTTTTAATTCGTAAAAATAGTTTTATTTCAAATATGTACTCGTGAAAATCTAAGAAAATACTGTGTCACTATAGTTTTTTATATATATTTGTACAAGACTTGCAGTGTGTACTTCAGCTGTAGTTACAATAAATTGCTACTTCAGGCTCTGAAGCTCTTCACTCCTATACAAACATGTTATTCTAGAGTAGAGGAGGTCGAACCTCAATTCAGTGGAGCGTTGTGTACATAGTGAATAAGTTATAAATAAATCTCATAATTTTTTTATTTATATATACATATACGTATACGTACGCGTACACGTACATATACACATACACACACATACACATACACATACACATACACATACGCATACGCATACGCATACGCATACGCATACGCATACGCATACGCATACGCATACGCATACGCATACGCATACGCATACGCATACGCATACGCATACGCATACGCATACGCATACGCATACGCATACGCATACGCATACGCATACGCATACGCATACGCATACGCATACGCATACGCATACGCATACGCATACGCATACGCATACGCATACGCATACGCATACGCATACGCATACGCATACGCATACGCATACGCATACGCATACGCATACGCATACGCATACGCATACGCATACGCATACGCATACGCATACGCATAAGCATACGCATACGCATACGCATACGCATACGCATACGCATACGCATACGCATACGCATACGCATACGCTTACGCATACGCATACGCATACGCATACGCATACGCATACGCATACGCATACGCATACCCATACACATACACATATACTTATACATATACGTGGTATGCGTAATGAACAGTGATAATATATTTGTGTTTCAAAATCTATTAATGTTTCTTAATTCTAAGTCAGGTTTTATAAATGAAAAATTCTGAGCACATACTATAATATGATACTGTTTAAATAAAACCATTTAATGATGATCTCTACTCAACTTATAATTCATACTTGATTCCGCACATTCGGCACATTAAACAAACAGAATGTTAATACTAATACATTTATCAGGCCCAAAATTGAATTTAATATATCTGACAGAGCAGCGAGTTACTGCTCCTTCTATCAGCTAGCTCGACTTGTTTGTTTAACGTCAACTAATTACAAGTTGTCAGGTCAATGAATGAATCTCAACATTGTTACGTTACTTTATAACACAGCAATATAGTATCATATTTTATAAATCTGTTTAAGGTTGCAGTATTTTAGTAACTTGTAGAAATATATATCTTAATGACATAATGTTTTTGTTTTTATGTCTTACTTATAATCGTTGTATTTAATAACTTAAGATTATTTATTTTGCTGTAATAAGAACAAGAATCCATTCTCGTTTATCCTAAAGACAGCAGTTGGTCCCATTTATCATGTCTCTGTAATACCTATATAATTGTAGCTCTTTTATTTATTGAGGGTAATTATTTTATGATAAAATATTGTAAGTATTGTAAGCAATCCTATTTATCTAATAAGTAATAAATAGCCCAGCTGTATATTGACAAAATTTTATGTCTATACTTGGGTCCTATAAAATGATCGATTATGAAACAAAGCCGATGTCGTTAAACCAAATGACAGTTCGATCCCTAAAGTGGGGAAGTTACTGTTTCCATCGAGTTTTTATATTCCACATTGGCTTCAGATGCGAGTATCATTGACCAGTATCTTCTGTTTTTCTTTTGTTTCTCTCTTGATATGTGGATACTGATTTATTATGAATTAATATTGAGAGACATTATTTATAATTAAAACGCCGTAATTGAATTTCTTGTAGTAGGTTTATGCCTTACATCCTACTCGAACTGACGTACTTACTCCAAGTATCTACTTTGAGTAAGTAAGTAAGTTCGAGTTCACGCATCTGCGTAACTTACTTTAAATGAATCGTTCAAACTGTATATCATTAATATTTTAATTTTCGTTGTTTAGGAATACAGATATAAAATTGATTTAAGCTGTCTTTTCTTGTGTCTATATTTTAAAAGAGTTATAAGAAACAGTTATAAAACAATACAGTTCTTTGTTTCTTTTAATATACTTTTTAAGGTCCTGGTTAAAAAAAAGATGAAAGCTGTACTGTTTCGTTGATTTTCATAAAGAAACAACTCATCTTTTACAGGAATATTAAGAGTCATTGAAACATTCAGTCTTTTATAAGCGAACTACTTAATATCAATATAATATAAAAAACATACTAACTTCATAATGTTAGTGTTTGTAAAATATAAAAACAAAATTCCACAGAAAAAATATCCAGTATTTGCTTTGTAACATCAGGCTGAAAATCACTTCTAATATTTTTAACATTTAACATTGATTTTCGTATACTAAAAATGTTATTCTCTATAACTTTTAATTTGCAATTGAAAGTTTCATTTCCATATTAGATAAAACTACTTTCAATTAATTTGTCAGAACATTAATTCAATTTCCGCTGCATCTTGGACTTGAGTCCAATTTGCTTTGCAGCAACTTAAATACAAATTATTTAATTGAAATTTAGTTAGACGTTTTGAGAAGAAAATAATTTTCTTTTTATTTTATTACTAGCTGTTATACACGGTTTCACCCGCGGACGAAAGATTTTAATTACGACTAGCACAACTAAGTAAGTAAACAAGCAAGCAAGCAAGCAAGTAAATAACTAAGTAAGAAAGTAATTGAATAGCGTAATACTTAATAGCCTATACTCATAAGCCTACTATAATCAGAAAGAATTTTTCAAATCCGTGCGGTTGTTTCGAATATTAGCGCGTTTAAGCAAATCTCTTCAGCTTTATAAAATTAATAAAAATACTCACACAATACGTCACAGATGTTTTTTTTCATGTAGAGGTACATAGATTTTATGTTTTATTTTTAAAAACGAGAATTTTCAACTAAGTTTTTACACAACAACCTGTAAACTTAAATAATTTAAATTTAAACAGATTATAATTTAAATGAATAATGATCGAATCCTTGTGTATTTTCAAAAAGACGCCGAGAAACCAACGAATTAATTAAAATCTATAGAAAGAAGAACATTTCACTTTGCGACGCGTTTCGAGATTGAATAATTGGGGCGCCTCGTGAATAAACAAACAAATTAAACTGAGAGTACACAAGAGACGGCAAACTGAGGAAAGATCAAATATTCAACGAACCATTTATATTGTATTTAAATCAGCTACAGAAAAGAAAATTTGAAATTTTGTAATATTATTTTCTATAGAAATAACAATTTAGTATTGTCTTAGATTTTCACGAGTACATATTTGAAATAAAACTATTTTTTACGGATTAAAACTCGCGTATAAGTTGGATGTAACCAAATTATACGCGAGTTGAAATCTGTAAAAAATGGTTATATTTTAAATATTTTAGTACTTAGTCTTAAATAACCTGAAAATGTCAAGAGGTCTTTTGTGGTTGTACGACCCTTTCCAAGGCAAGAAGGTGCCCCACCCAGTTGACCTCTCTCAGCTGACCGGCTTATTATAACGCGGGAGAGCGCTCCTGTTGCACCCCCAGGTCCATCTTGACACACTTCCACTAGTCCGGAGTTGGATACCATCTAGACACCGATGAATCTGGAGGAGGAATCCTTTTTGTCCTCAAGAGCAGCAATGATGTTTAAACGAAACTTGTAACGCCATCTATGAGTTAAAGGTACTTACAGAATTTTAAGAACAGTTTTATTAATTACCAAAAATGTTTTAACTTGTTAAAAGGAGTATCACACTAAAATTGCCGGTTAAACAGGATAGTGAAAAACAAATGCATTTATTTTTTAATTAATTTATAAATTTCACTTTACTCTAACACAAAAAGCATTGACAAATTTTTATTTAAGGTACGTTGGTTTTAAACATTTATTTATTGTGAAATATAACTAGGCTCGGAATAAAAGTATTTTTCTATTATGTAAAAATTATTATTACTATAATGTAACGCGATTTTACCTGCTTACAAATAAAAACATACAATAAAACAATTACAAAAAAAAACCAAAGATCTTTTAATAAATCAGAATTAAATTCGAAACCATATTCTTTGTTTTAATAGGATATTTACCACCGCCATAGTCAAGGAGTTTGTGTGAGGAATTATTACGATACGAATAATAAAACAATATACAGGTGGTTATCTCGTAACAATACTGTAATTAATTTGTGTCGCTATATAATAAAACGCTAATATATTCCTGACATCACCCAATACAACCTACTTTGCTAACTCTCGGTCGTAACAGTCTCCTCGGGGAGTTTAATTACAATTTACGAGTAGGATCGTTAACCGCCTTTACAGAAATATCTCTTGATATATTTTTTAAGTGGTAAGAAATATACATTTTTTTTATTATAACTGTTATTTTGATTTCTTTCGAAAATTCTAACCTTTGTTTCTAACTTTACAGTATAACATTGAAAAGTTGCCATAACTTTGAAATTTAAATTGTCTTAAACGTATTAAATATGCGTATTAAATTTTAAATAAATATAGGATGAACAAAATCGATACGAACAGGATTCGATCAACCCACTTTGGGAAAACGGTCCGTTTCACGATCAATTTTGCAACCATTATAGCTTTTGGTAAAAAAAAATAATTTTGCTTAGTTCTTAGATAATAAAGTCTGAAGTAATACGACCCCTGTCCAGAGTAATCAGGTGTAAGCAACTTCGATACCAGTAAGAACAGAAGGGCCATGAATATTAATGTAGGGAACAATCTGAGGACATTAAGTATATTTATGGGAAAAGACCACGATATTATACGAGTACTTCGGTATCTTGTGGCATAACATAGGTAAGAACTCTAATTATTATACTTCAGATCTTGTAATCTTAAGATTAATCTTCGCTTGATTTAGTTAGTGTTTATTTATTAAGGTCCTTGTTATTTATTAAGGTCAAAATTGAAAAAGTTTCTCAAACAGAAAATTTTATATTTTGTAGGTTATAAATATTTTAAGTTTTAAAACTGATCTTAGTAATGAACTTACCTATTTTTATAAAAAAAAATACTGCGGATACATATTGAGTTAAATTTCTGTAATCTCTCTAATATCTACATTTTAATAACGTGACAATTATATATTATATAATAATTACAATATTATACTGTAAACACCGGTGTTTCAAAAGTAGTTATTGTTATAATTATTTGAATTACTGTTGTTAAGAAATATAAAAAATAAAACAATTAAAAAAACAAATGTACATAAATATAAGCTGTGTTTATATAATTTTAATTGTATATAACCAAATGTAATGAAAAAATTAAAACTACGATCAAATATTGTAGAGACATTACACTAAGTAGACAGTTTGGAAACAATTTGGAATTGTAGATAAGTCTAGTTGAAAACATTAAAAGTAAATAATTCACACTACAACAGTTAACAGAAGTTTCAAGAGTGCTAAAACTAGACGTAAAGCTGTTAAGTGCTTTGTCGTAAGTTGTAAGTGCACGTTGTGTGTTTTGGATTACTATCAACTTGTTAACAGCTTTGTTTTATGAGGATACACTCCTTAAATCATCAAGGTCTTTATTATTTAACTTACCTCGTCTGACATTGAAGCAGATGCCTAATAACTATGCAAATTATATTGAACGACCAAAAGCTTGCTTTGAGCTCAGTTTCGACCAGTTTCAGGTGAATGTTTCGACCAAAAATTATAACTGATTGTATGTATACGCGAATGAATGTATAAAAATCTAGTGTATTTTTTAAACATTCCTATTGGTTACTGAACTAAATAATAGACATTTTACGTATGTTTATGTATCTTACGGTTCTGGTCGAAACCTTAAGCAAAGAGTTCGGTTTTAGTTCCGGCTGAAAAACCTGTTTCGGTGAGAAACTTACTAATATTTAAACATACTAATATTGAAATATTTATTACTAGTGTATAACATTTTTTTCGAAATATATTACTGCAATGGAAATCAAAACTATCGAAAATATTTCTTCATTTATTATTATACATAATATTGTTATTAGGTCTGGATCAGATTTAGCTAGTAACATTTTTCGGTGTGAGTTGCTCCATCTGACAAAATGTATAGTAACTATTTCTTCTTTATGAAAAAATAGTAAAAGGAAAGAATATAAATATTATTTAATTAATATCTGCTACGTGTTGTGTACCGCTACCCTACTTGATAGCCATTGATAACTTATTATAGTTAAAAAATAATTTATTAACCTATTATAAAGTAGGTGTTAAACATAATTATCTGACTTTAATCACATAAAAATAAACGCAATTTGCACGATTAATTGCGAACCAATTTGGGATTCTTTTCATGAGCTCGGAGCATGGCGGTATTATGAAACTAGTCAGGCTAATTTGGATAATGTAGAAAAATTTATTAAAATTTTAATAATAGATGTCACTGTTAATTTTAATAATATATAAAAGGAACACATAATATCGACAGTGGCATCTATACAATCCAAAAGGAAACACATTTGTTTCAGCCTTTGTTTTCTACAGATTGTTTTCAATGTTTTATAAAGATGGCGATAGAATGTCAAAATGTGTGGTAGAACCTGAAATTAATTTAATATATTGATATAAATTTATATGAAATAAAAAATTGCGAATAAGGATTTTTAAATTTGTTAGTTACACAAAGAAATTAAAAATATATTACTAAAAATCACTCAAAAGCTTAGTTAAAGTAAAATTATGTTATATATTTATATCTTCAGAAAAATGTTATATATTTAACATTTTTCTGAAGATATAAATACATAAAGGCAATTGTATGTCTTTATTTTTCTAAATTAATTTTGGAGGAAAGGGCTACTACGTCACAAAAACTATCAGAATTGCAAACATTCATTATTTAAACCAGAACCCAGAATAAATCAAGTTATAGCAATCTTTTTTCTTCAGATTTTAGAATATAAATCTTGGTACTTTTAAGCTAAAGTACACTAAAACATTTTGTCACTAGAAAATCTATATGCATGGTATCAATAAATGTAAAGTCTTAATACATAAACGTCAGACGTCAGTTCTCTTTTGTCACAATGAGTATCAATGATAAATAATACATAACATTTCAAGTTTCATAATAAATGTCTAAATAATTCATAAACCCAAATAAACCCATAATTAATATATTTGACGTGTTTATATATAGAATATATTTTAAAAACGTTATTAATATCTTCCTATAGAATAATGTTACCATTAACATCAATGTTATTGGCCTTATTCTGATATTGTCAGCTTGAATATAATGGAGAAGAAATACAAGTGTGTAAATTGTGGCACAGCAGCAGGCGCTCTATACAGGACGTACGGTCCTTCAGTTCTGAAACTTACAAAATGTGTAAGTAAACGGACACAACTGCCTTATGTTAATAAAATATTGTCTTTAAGTGACTCAATTTTTATTTTATTGGAGATATTTACATACATTACTTTTCATTACTTTTATATTTCTTGAGTCAAATTGCAATTTTAATAATAAAACAATATAAATTTATTTGTTCAGGTTGTTTGGGGTATTTACTTCGGTCATATGGGTTTTATTACTATTTTATTATATGATTAGAAAATTGGCTGATACTTCTTATCAAACGACCTTTATTAATTATCTTATATTTCACTTTAAAACTGAATTTCTTCTGAGTCTAAATCACTATGCCTCACAATTTATTTAATATTTTAGGAGATGTGTAAGGGTACTGTAGACAAATATATAGAATATGACCCTGTGATAGTCATGATTGATCTGGTGCTGATGTCTAAGGAGGCTCAACGGCATATCATTTATAACACCAAATTTAAGGTATAGAATCCTTTTAAAATAAAGATTAAAACAAAAGATTTGTTTTAATCTTTATTTTAAACAATGACAAAACAATATAGATATATTCTTTGTTATTGTTTTGTATTTAATTGTTTGAAGTACATATTCAATTAAATAAACCCTCCCCTTATTGTAATAATAATAATAGATAATTAGCACAGCTACAGATAGCTAATAAGTATAGGTTAATAGTATCTATGTATCAGAACTTTGTCTTGCCTAAGCCTGGTAGATATAAAATCACAATTTTTTTTATACTCAGGTTTGAAAGTTAGGATATACTTTACAGGCTACTAAATCTAGTCAATACAATTATATTTTTTTCTATATTTAAATATAAAATAAGTTAATAGTTATAAAATCATTCTATTTATCTTATTTTTTAAGCCACAGTGGTTATGCTACTTATGTAATACCTAGTTTGTCACAAATAATAATGATATATCTATATTTGTTATACAGATATACTGGAAGCTGGTCATAATATTGCTGATGCTGGAGACATATGGAGTGTGGAGAAATGACAGTTTATTTAACATTGCGGTCAACACATTGTGTGATATTAGAAATAATTGTACTTTTAACACTACACATATGTAAGTTAAGTAGGTATTAATTCATTTTTTCAACAACTCTAAATATTTCTGATTTTTCTAAAATAATATTGATTTAACAAATTTACATTCTCGAAGTCTACCAATAGACCTGACTCTGCCTGAATCATACAGAAGCCCATGTAGAGGCTGGGAGATAGAGGAGAGGGACACTGTTGATCTTTTTATCTGGGAAAAGAATTTCTACATTCAATTTGTGTCTACTTTAATTGGTATTTATAAACTTGACATACTAATATTGTACAATAATTTATTTTAAGAAATATGTTGTAATTATATTTAATATATAATATTTATAATATTTAATATATTGTTTATTTAATTTCAGGAATAGTAGTATTTATAACAACAGTACACATCACAATGACGTTGTTCAAGAAATCATCAAGTCAGAATAGAGGTACATTATATATTATGTAGTATTTGCAAAACACAATAGTTACAATTTATTAAACTTTGCAAGCGGCTAACCGTTACAGTTTTCTTTACAAATTGAATACATTTTGTATCTTAGTTTACATATATTATGTACTGTACTTCTAATATGTCATGTATAGAGGGTACTGGAAACACCGCACATGTTTATTAGCCTATTATTAATTCCAGTGTCAACAAGCAAAGTGTTGAAATCCTTCGCCCTCGCCAACGCCAGCCTCCTGTTCAGTCTGCCCGTGCTGGTGTGGGGCGACAGCGACACCCCGCCCGTCACCAGGCTGCTGCACTACTCACTTGTGTTTGGTTACAGCTTTGTGGTGTATTATAATGTGTTTTTTGGTAATTATTATAATAATGACGGATTCGCGGCTATTTATCTTAGAGACATTCTTTGTGAAACAGTTGTTTAAGTACATACATGAAATCAGGTTTTATTTTTGTGTTAACTTTGAAAAAATGCTGCTTTTCAAAACCATGAGATCATTTTCATTACGGGCATTGAAATAATCCTTGCATCTTACCTTAGACATTACCATAGCCTTTTTCTTTGCCACAAAACACGCCATTGTTTTGTGAGAGAATACGCAATTGCATTTTCTTCAGTAATCGGAGTTCAAAAGTCATTTTTTAAACAGAGCTGTGCGTGCTGGCTAAGTGAATTTTTCTTTCATAATTTAAATGCTTTTTGTTGCTGATTAAAAGTTATGAAAATTTTTTGAAAACTTCATTCTTTGTATTGTAAAATAGAACCTATTAATTACTAAACATTTTTATAGAAATACTTAAATTAAGAATCTTTAAAACTTATTTTACTTCAGCTTTCATTCTGTGAACCCTAAGATATTACAACTCTACTAATCGGTATCTATTCCTTAATTATTATAATCTATGGTTCGTATATTGTCCAGAGTAAATAGTTCTTCTAGATAAGTGTGTCACATCTTAGACTAGTGACGCCTAACATCAGACGAAATATAGAAAAATAATAACATAGTGTGTAAAAAAACAGAACTAAAATAATATGAGAGGCTTTTCTGTATCATTTGTGTAAGCATCAATCAAAATTGGTATATCTGAAAATTTCCAAATTTTGCACACTGCTATCAAGTGCTGTCTATACAGCAGTCTGGTATGGTTTAAAAAAACTAAAAATAATGTTTTAATGTGTCTAGTTTTGAAAAATAACTATAGTTGAGGTCAGAATGCGTCGACGTTTTAAATTCAACTGTGCTTTTTGCGCTTCGTTTCGCTCAATATGCTAACTCATACGGAGATTTTGCTAGCGCAGCGAGTCAAATTTGAGATTTGGTTCGCGCTTCTTAAATATTTATTTATTTTCCAATTGGAATCAATATCAATGATCATTTGTGTACGTCAAATAGAAGTGATAGAAGAGCCCATTTTGACACAGACACAAAGGTTCCAAACGCGCTTGGTTTTTTTTTTTTTAAACCACAAAAGGCAAGCGTTTGACTACAGCCCGCCTGATGTTAAGCGCGCTTGGTCTGAGAAGAACCATACAACAAATTCAGCCGGGTATTTTTTATTATATTAAATAAAGAATTAGCGAACAACTTTATCAACCGCAATCAATCCGACGTTAAGTCCCAGTGTTTGTATCAAAAATTAATATTGCAAATTCGGCCTGCAAGACAACCAGTCCTTCCAAGCAAGGGCCGATCAAGTAAAACGCAAAGGTCAGCCATAACCCTTCGCCATATTCCACCATTAAGCCTTGTAAGCAAGTAAAAATTGTAAGCAATGCTTATGTAATTGGGATGTACTGACCTATTTTAGAACATGTCAAATTACTTAACATGCTTTAGTATGTAATTTCTAAAACTATAATAAAAATTTCTTTGACATTTATTATTTCATAAAGATATTAGTTGTGAGAAATACGTAAATAGAATATTATTAATGTTTTAAAGTATTGTAAATTATTTGTTGAATAAATATTATTTATTATTTTTGTAGATATATTTTTTTTTTTTTTTCAGTGCTCTATGAAGGATCAAAGACAATAACAGTTGCAGCGCTTGTGATGAGCAACTGTCTAAAATATCTGACTACATTCCACGCTACACCATATATAAGACTACTAGTACCATAGAGCTCTTCTAAATCTTAATGTAAAATAATAATGTTTATAAAAAAAATAAAAATGCTTTTGTTATATCACAGAGTATTTATTTTTCAAAATATAATCAACTTTAGATTTTTATTTTGTTTACAACTTACATTTAAAAATAATGATTATTAACAAAATCTAATAAATTGTGTTTCTGTTGCCGAGGAAGACACAAACATGAAAATTACACATCTTAACAATAAGTGTACAATAAATAAGTGTATTGGATTACAATTAAATACAAAATTAACAAAATCCTTATATTTAAATACTTAAGAATATTATTAAAAGAAATGCAATAAATAATAGTACATTCCTATATACAGATACAGATGCACAGGATTTATTAAATCTTACCAAAAATAATTTCTCTGAGTTGAGCAATATAATATATTCAATAATAAATTAACATAAAGTTAAATAAAGGTGAATTTTTTTACAATCACAACCTAAAATGTTCGATCTTTTTGGTAAAAACACAAAATATATTTCAATTTCCAAATATTAAAATCAGTTGTGGTGATGTAAAAAACATTGTTTTTTCGTTGCTATGTTTTGACATCACATTTACATAAAAAAATAATAGATATATTTCAAAATATTATATTTATTCAAAATTGAAATCCTATTTTTTAATTATTAATAATATTATTGATCATTCTGAATATTTGTCAGTTAATGAATATTTAATAACCTAGTAGTTGCAAATGAAAATCAGACAAAGTACACAGAATTATGAGAGTAATGTGACTAAAGTGTACAATATGCTTTTGCTTCTAATAATCTGTAATTTATTATTTTACTAGTGATTGAGGCCCCTTTTAATCTTCTTTATTACCTAATAATGATTTGTCATTTTCTTTTAATGGGCTAAAATATTTCTAGTAGCCAATAGCAGTCTTTGGTTATATTGAGTTATTATTGTATGAAAGTAATATTAAAATTTAACACCAAAGTACATATTTGTTATTAGATATACAAACATGGACCTTTCATTGCTATTTAAATTATATAAACCTCAAGATATAAAGACCTCAAGATATAACAAATTATATCTCTATTAGTTAGTTTTAATCTATTATCAAATTAAAAAAATTATTATAATAATAATTAATGTAACTAATGGGACACAATATAGCTTTGCCAAACAGAGAATGTGGGTTACCTATTAATAAAATTAATTATAAATTAAATCAAAGTTTAACTGACAGTATCCATTTAAAATCAATACTATAATATAATTTATTACACACGTAACTTTCATTGTCAAGAGCCTCCTTATTTATTACTTGGTGTTAATGGTAACATATACATTTGAGATTTGTTTAAACATTTTTACCAAGGAAACCAATGAACATCAATCAATCATTTTAGTTCTTTTCATAAGATGCTCAAAAATAAACCTTATTATAGATTCAAAGCCAAATAATTATTCATGATAAATTAATATGAAGAATCAATTTTAAGCATGAAATGTTTATTAATACATGCAGCTGCAACAGGAAAAATTTTACATAATAAATATTCAAGCTTGGTCAATAATGTTTAAACAACAATATATCACTATGCAAACAAGTTATATCTCAAGGCTACTATGGAACCAGAGGTGGATCATCTTGACCAATCATGACGTCCTCATACATAACATCTTGATTTCGCTTTAAAATAATCTTTTGCCGAATATATTCTATTAAATTATATTTTCTAATAACTAGCACTAGGCCAGCTACTACGAGAGCTATAGTGAAGATTGAAACAACGGCTGCAGTAACGTCGTGATCAGAATCTGGGTTTTTATTTTCTAATATGCATTCGTCTTCATTCCTTATGAACCCCTCTAAACACTGACATTGTAGAGTAGTTTCAACACATTTTTGATTTTTTCCACATGAAAACAGCTTAGAGACGTTGCAGGACAGGATATGCTCTGTTAAAAAGAATAAAGCTCTAGAGTATCACGTCCTGAATAAATTGATTCAATTAAATAATTGTCTACTTACCCGTAAATGCACAATGAACAAAACTCAATATTATCGTTGCAATTATTTCAAAGATTCTTACATCCATGTTTAATGTTATTTAGTCTTGAGATCTCATATCACAAACCGTAACGGCATAAAGAACTTTTTGTCTATTTTCTTTACCGAAAATCTCTTGATATTCGTCGCGCAAGCAAAACAAATGTCATTGTGTCAATATTTGACAGTTGAATTGATGCAATCATTGTCAATTTCTTTTGTAATTTTTCAAACGTTTAGTTACTGCTTAAATCATTTGGATGGAACTTGTATAAAATAGTTTTTTTTGAAATAGTTTTTTTTACTAAAATCTTAAAATACATAACTGCCACTTTTTGGGTAAATTTGGCCATCAGTTCTTTAAAGACGATTGCATATAGAATGAATTTAATGTTATTTTGTATTGCAAAGAAAAGAAACAGTTATAATTTTTGTAATATACTTAATAGATGTCGTATTCGTCTAAAAAAAATATAATATGTAGAATGCTAAGTTCATGAAGGCGCAATACTATGCCAAACGATCCTTTATCGTTATTAATATTTGATGTAGATTTTTTACTAATAATATTAAAGATTGAAAAGAATGGAACACTCTTAAGCGCTTTCTATGAGTCGGCGCGGTGTTAAATGGAGTAGAAAGGGCGTTGCAACTTGCCATTTGGTATTTTTCAGCAATACACCATGCAGGTGAAGCCGCGGACAGAAGCTAGTCGATTATGAAATTACAAAACCGCATAACTTGTTAATTAATACAAATACAAACATACGAGTATATTGATTTTAGTACAAAGGAATAAGTGAAATAAGCAAAATATTTTTTTATATTATTTATTTATCTTAATAGTATAATCGGATTTTTTTGGACTTTATAAATACACAAATACAATTACAATAACAAATTCTTTGGTTTTATTTTTGTAATACTTATATTTTAATATTCAAATTAATTTATAATAATATTTATTAGAGTTAGAAATTATATTGTTCTCCAGAACCATAGGTATATCTTTCTGGAAGAACGTAGTCTGCAGGATCATGTCCGTGTGCTTCAACTCCACCATTACCATCACTAACGCCCTCTCTGGAATGTATTATATAATAAATTAACAGATCAAATAAATATCGAAATAAAAATCCATCAAATCCAAATCTTTAACTTACTTTAATTCTGCGTGTCCTTTTGTAGCTTTGTGGTCACGTTCATTGCGCTCACTTTGCTCTATTTCTTCAGCCTCAGGTTCCCTATTTCTCGCAGCTGTAAAATAAACTAATTACTTAGTACTTAAACAAAATAAAATTTAAAAGAAATTATTTATACCTTTATTTTTTGGGTTTTAATTAGAACATTATTTTTATTAATCTTATATGTTCATTATCGACTATCCTAACAGTAATGTACTTGTAGTTTACCTACTTTTACATTTGACTTATTCTAAAATATCAATTTCAGAAATCGTCTTATAAACTTAAATGGTCGTCTTATAAGTGGCTTGGCTCTCAGTTCACCTTTCCTCACGTGTTGATTGCTGTGAGCTCCAGCGTGATCTTTCTCATCGAGTCCATACGAGTCTTGGGTTTCAAGCTCGTAATCGTCTCCTGCCTTTTTATGATAGGAATCGAAGTGTTGGTAACCTTTCTTGCCCCCACCGTTCTTCTTACGAGAGTATCCGATCTCACCATCGCCATCGCTTTCGTAGGATTTTTCATAGTTTTCAGGCTTCAATAAACAAGGTATATAAAAATTATCTTTCATAGCAAGTAAATTACAATTCATAAAATGAAGAAGAAATTTTTACGAATAATATTCTTACGGGTGCAGCTCTGACTTCTCGAACATATGTGCCAACTGACAAAGTGTCGTCTACCATTAGTAAATCTTGAAGTACGGCGGGCTTGACTGCTACCACATGTAGGAATCCCAACAACACTATCTTCAATCCCATCATTTTTGATACTGAAATAATTGTCTAATATTGTTAGGTGTTGGATTTCCTTTTATTATTGATATTATTAGCTATAGAAAAAGTTGTTATAATCTGTTCCAGCGAATTTAAATTATAAATCACAATATAAATATTATAACTATTTCTACATATTCTTACAAACTGGTCAATCCGTGGCGCTGTGCTTTCCAACTCCAAACATTATTACAATTCTTCTATTTTATATAACTCTCGATTGCAGCCGCTGGTTAGTCTTTCACAATGACTGAGCTGTCTCCACGAACACGAGCGCTTACGACTTGTTTCTTGTACCCTGTGTAGTGTACACTTTTTTTTTTTTTTTTTTTTTCCGTTGGAAAAACCCGTTACGGGTACCCCGTCGGCCCAGGAGGTAACGGCCGGGGGGTTATGTGGGACTACCCGGCAGCATAGGGGATGCTGCCATTTTTAAGGTTACCCACTAAAAAACCAACGGTTGCCCTCTTCGCCGTAATGGGACGTCACGGGATCGCGTTAGCACACACCGTGACGCCCCGGCGTGTAGTGTACACTATTTAACTATACCCATTGCAAAAATGTACAAAAATGCAAGAAATACACTTACATATACTGATTCGTTTATAGATAATATAAGATAATTGAATTATTACCTTATATTACTTATTATATTATATTAGGGTTCCGTACCTTACAGAGACGTGACTTATTTATAAGAAAAATATACTAAAAAACGAAATAAAAAAATATACAATCAAAACTAAGTTTGTATAATTGAATAAACTTAGCAAAGTTTATCCAATTATATAAAATTAG
Organism: Mechanitis mazaeus; assembly: GCA_959347395.1. Taxonomy (NCBI): domain Eukaryota; kingdom Metazoa; phylum Arthropoda; class Insecta; order Lepidoptera; family Nymphalidae; genus Mechanitis; species Mechanitis mazaeus. The sequence goes on from OY365754.1 coordinate 13,517,802, forward strand.
TTTAAGTAGAAAGCTTACTGTAACCTGTATGATTAAACTGTATGATTAAAACCAAAATGGTTTAAACTTCTTGAATGTATTACGTGCAACTGTGGTCAAAAATAATAATTAATTTTAAGTATATTGTTGGTACAAACTGTTTGGAAAGTAACTCTGTTGCTTAAAATGGTTTCGAGGGCATAATAACATTACAATAGTAGAAGTTGCAGATAATATTACTAAACCATTAAACTTGGTACAAGACTGTAATAATAATATAAAGAACGGAGAAAGAGCATTTTGTGTCGAAAAACAATCATTGGACAATTTTAACTTTTTTAACTTCATTATTTCGTTATATCAGTAGATTTGCTAATTTTATCCATTGATAAATATCTATTCTAATCATAAATATATCTTGTTTTGGTTTAGTTTCTATGATTTTGAAAATCTAGTGACATTTCAATTATTATTAGAACAAGAGGAATTTGATATATAATTCTTTGTGAATAGCTGATTGTAGAAGGAAATAATATGTAAAAAAGAATATTCTTTTACATTTTTTATTAGTCACCAAAACTTTGTAAGATGATTTCAATATACAACTGTGTCAACTTTTTGTCTTGAACTTAATGGCTATAATTTTATTGCATTTTTTTCTGAACCCAAGCTATTTAATATTATTTTTCGGCGTGTGGAAATGCTGTGAACACTGTGATGGATTTGCCTTTAACGTCAAGTTTCTCATTATCCGATTCATCGTCTTTATTTGCATCATTCCTGTATATCTTTATAGCATTCGGCAAAACTTCATAATGAAATTCATATTCCCTTTTCAATTTCAAATTGTCTAACACTTTGGCTCTGAAAATAAAATGTATAAAGTGGATTTTAAATGTTTGTTTTTCGTAGAAAAATATTCGCTTAATAAAGCATTTAAAGCAGATACGATACAAAATAAATGTATTAATTCACCAGCCTTTAAAGACGCCATTTACAATAACTTTAATAAACATTATTGTAATAAATCGTCTGAAATCGGAACTACTTTATTTAATTAATGTTACTTAATTTATTCATTTATCAAGGTTGATTCACTAACATTGGCTCATCAGTAACATCAAATCGGAGCACGGAATAGCTGAGATCGCGTCCACGGTGTATGGAGTTCTTGGCGAGCATATACACCACCTCCGCAGCGCGAGGGACGTCCGGTGGTACCATTAAAATGACCTATAATTACAATATTATAATATGGAATTGTATTATCTCATGATTTTTTTATCTAGATTAATTGTTTGAATATTTACATCGCCCACTTACTTGTAATATACTGTGGACATTATATTTGTCATGCAAGCCCGGTGCTCTTAAGCAGTGAGCAGTAAACATCATTACTCTCCTGGATTTAGTACATTGAACGCATTTCGCCCACTTCTCCAACATAGTGGCATCCCAGGAACACACGGAGGTGTTGAGCGCCACTCCACGTATACGTGACCACCCAAGTTTTGATTCTTGCTGCTCGGCTAACATGGAGTGACCTAAGGGAAGAATTTAATGCTAATTGTCTCTCTTTCTGTTTCACATTTCGTTGAAAAGGCAATGCTTTAACTGAATCAATGAGGTTAACCCTAGTATTGATTGAGTATTCTTTTTTTACACAAATATGCGTCTTAACAGAAAATCTTATAATGTTCGTAATAAGTACCTTGTGCTAATGTCCTAGCAACATAATCGGACATCACGACATGGTTGCTGGTAGAAGACTGGTTCACCAATCCTGGCCAGGCGAGCCTTGCGTTGTCTTTGACAAATCTAATAACTCGCGGTATGTCAGCCGGACGAGCACGGCGCACGCGCAATACTGCGTCATCTGCCGTACCTTGCACCTGAGAACATAACGGCATTTTTTCTGCAATTATTTACGTATACAAAAGTTGATTGATCTTTTGAACAAAAACACAGTGGTTTAAATCATTTTCTTTATACACAGCTGTGGCCAAACAACAAGAACTTGCTCACCATCACTTGTTTTGACGATGAATCCACTTTAGATGTATCTGCGTAACTTCTGCAAAATTCGCGGATTCTAGAGTTGTACAAGTCAGTATTACTGATTGCATTCTTACTTGAGAATAATTTTAATAAACCGAATCTTGGCGGCATGGTTATGTTTGTAGGTCCAGAAGTTGTGTTTTTTCCGGACGGCAGATATTATATCAAATACTATTTACGTTTACGGTACATGGTTTTATTTGTTTTGGTGGCTTTATTTAGAAAAAATCGTTTGAAATATAAGGAGACATGATGACAGCAAAACTGACAACTCGTTTTTTACTATTTCGTTTTTTTATACATTCAAAACTCACCAGGTACGAAAAAGGGAATACTTATGTAGTTTTAGTAGTTTTATATGTATTACATAAATAATATTTTAAAAATCTTATTAATTTTAATTTATTTATACATAGTTTTCGTATTTCAAACTCAAAATGTAAGAAATGATAACTTTAAGTAATATACAAGTTGCTGGTGTAAATGATACAGTCAATTCCTGTACAAAAAACTGACAAAGAAAACTATTTAAAACCAAACAAACACTTACTTCTGTCAGAGGCCATCAGTCTTCAACAAAAATAAAAATGTATTGAACCTAAAAAATAGTACAAATTCTATTGGATATTAAAAAATGAGTTGAATCAAAATGAACTGCTTAAAAACGCTGAAAAGCGGTATATTGACCGGGCGCTCAGTTGCTTGCCTAAATGTATTCTCCAAGCGATTCAGGAAACGATTACCTTGTGATGTGTGTATGTTTACCCCCGACAAAAAACCGGTAAAGATGTATATTACTTTATTTTTTATCGCTAGTTTTTTTATGATCTTGTATAATATTGTATATAGGAATTATTTTCTTCTGGAACAAATCTAATAGTCTCTTATAATATTTCACTTAGTGTTTCGACATCGGCAGCGTGACTGTGGAGCGTGGCAATCAAAACCATGGCAGGATGATCAGGTCCTTCCTCTATAACCACTATTGGCCGCGAGAGCCAAGCGTAGTCGGGCTCTGGATGAGTCTAAATTGCCCCTATCTAGAAGTTCTCACGGAGAAATATGCTTTCTCAGGTATATTTTTCTTCTATATACGAACATTATAACTGTTATCACATCAGTCATTCTTGAAAGCGTTAACTTAATGTATATGTAATGAAATGTAATGCAATGTAATGAGATCAACCAAACCAGAGACTTAAAACTTGATACAGTAAGATATTCTCCTCAGGGGATCGTTTCCTGGCATTCGAACTATTGAAGCGTACAAAAGAAAGAAAGCTAGCTGGTGTATGCGTTGCTAACATGACGTTTCCATGGATGATCGAGGAGCTTGAGGACTGGGCGCACTTCACTTATTCTAAACCTGAACGACATAGAATGTATTTCATCTCTCATTGCCTGAAGAGTCCTAATTTGTTCAAGAAGTATAACGTGGACTATTTGTATGATGTTAGTGAAAAGTTTAATACTTTTGCAATGTGTAGTTCCAAAAAGAAATCATAGTCTAGTACTCATTTTAGTACGTTATCTTCATTGCACGGTTAGTGTATAAATGTACTTTGGAGTCTTCATATGTATATATATCTGTCTGTAGTACAATTCACTTTACATCAATAGTCCCTGATTCAATTCAGATTACAATTAATATTTATATTTAAATCAAAAATGATAGAAGATCTAAGACATAGTTAAATGAATCGGATCGGTGATATATTTTGTGTTTATTGTGTTTTTAAAGGTGGAGATCCTTGGAACATCACAGGAAGTGGCTGGACAAGGAGTAGGCAACCTTCTTCTTCGAACCGTACTTAATCATGCGGAAGAACTACGTCATCCATTAGTGCAAGTGATTGCTGTTAGTCAATATACGTAAGACATATTTTTAGATTTTTTTTTTATCGATAGAAATTTTAAAATGTAGACATAATTTTTGTTATAATTAATCTTATTTTGTTCGTTTATAGTGCTAAAATATGCGAAAAATGCGGAATGAAGAGAGAATGGGCGATGAACTACTCTGATTTCGTCGACGACGCCGGTCAAAGAGTTTTCTTCCCTCGCCGACCGCACCAAACCGTCAGCATCTACGTTAAACACTTCAACCCACTTTTGGGCGGTCGGGAACCCTGCAAACCACCGTTCCTTGCATAACTTAATACAGTGTTAACTATGAATGTGTTTGACTTTATAAAAGAACAGATAAATAATACTGTGGAGTTCATTAAAGAAATTATATTAAAAATTATAAATTTTATTAAAAGACAATCAAACAGTATGATAGAATACTCAAGACAACAGACACAGAGAGCCTTACGACGGTAAATATAAAAAAATAAAAATAAATAAAAAGATCATAATGGTTTTAAAAAGATAAAGATATGACGAAGAAAATAAAACAAGACATTGAATATGTACATTTATTGTTAATTTCTTTATAAAAATAATAAAAACTAATTCCTACTTCTTAAATTTTATAATTCGTTTTATCCTAAAACAGACTTTAAAGCAAATATCAGTTAACTTGCAGAGAATAATTATAAATAAATGGAATTAAAGTTTAATTCTAAATAAAATTAAATCGAGGGAAAATTCAATTAAGATATTATCCAATCTTTTCTTAAACAAAAAGGAAAGTCTAATCAACCTTACAACGGTTTCAACAGATTTGTTCCACCAACTTGTTCGATGAGATGCCGTTTACTTAAAATCTGTTCTAACTACGAAACCTGCGGTATTGTTTTGCATTTTTTTTTATAGATTGAATTATACACTGTACCTAAAACGCTACTGCTTTTATTTGTTTGAAATTCAGAACATTAATATTATACAGAGAAAAAACAATTGTCCTCTTAGTTACAATATTATATCAAACATAAATATTACCAAAGTAATATAAATTAATGTTATCTTTTCCATTAAAAAAATAACATTATTACAAAATAGAAAACATTCACTTAAATATAACTCAGTACCATAATTTCAATTAACTCAAAGTATCTTATCACGATAAACTATTATTTAGTTATTAAATGTTAGTTTTTTTTGGCGTAGCCCCACTGAGAGCCGGCTTGCTTCCCTCCTCTCTTTCCGTGTTGGGAGTGTTCTTCATTGTGTTCTTCATGTCCCTTTTTTCCTTTGTAACCTCTGTGATCCGAGTCTAAGTGACCTTTGTTGCTGTTAAGAGATAAAAAAATAAAATACAAAATCTCTTTTGAATAGTAAATAGTGTAACAATTTAAATGACTGTTATAAAACACGTAATTTGCAACGATTTTTAAGTTATACTCATCTGTTTTTTTGAATTGATCAATTAAATAAACTGCTTAAATATGTAATAATCGATGTTCATTCGATTCAGTTATTCTGCAGGTTTATGAGAATATATGTTTAGGTTGAAAAAGAAATAACAGTTTAATAATGTTCATGAACAACTCACCTGTATCCCTTCTTCCCGTGTTCAACAAAGTCATGGCCGGCATTAACGCGCATGGCTTTCTTCTTGCCACTTTCGTTGCTGGCGTGCTTGGCATTGAACTTGCCGTATCTGTGGTGCTCCCCTCCTTTATGGTAATCATCATAGAATTTGTGTTCTTTGTGGAATTCATCCTTATGATATTTATTGTGGTATCCTGAAAAATTTTATTATATATAAATATATTTTGTGTCTGTAATGATTGCAATATTTATATTATTTATTATATATTTCAATTGGGGAGGAAAGTTTTTTTTTTTTTTTTTTTTTTAAACCACAATAGGTAAGCGTTTGACTACAGCCCGCCTGATGTTAAGCATAGGCTGTAGTCTAAAGTGTGGCACGCTTACCTAGTAAATACCTATTAACTTTCGATTTGAAGACCCACAGATTGTAACAATCAGGAAACACCGACTCCGGCAGAGAATTCCAAATTTTCGCCGTCCGCACAAGGAATGTGGAAGCAAAACGCTTTGTACGGGACTTTGGAACCTCAACCGTAAATTGGTGTTTCCTATTTGAGCTTCTCGTCGTTCGGTGACTGAAAGGAGCTGGGTGTATCAAGTTGTGCAGCTCTGTTGCACACTCTCCGAAATGTATCCGATAAAAGACCGACAAACTAGCCACCTTGCGGCGATGGTCCAAACTTTGGAGTTTTGCCTTGGCAAAGGTGGTATCACCTACGAGCCTCCTAGCCCGTCCCTCAATTGATTCCAACGCCTCTAGCTGGTATTTTGCCGATCCATCCCAAAGATGCGAGCAGTACACCATGCACGACCGAACTTGTGCTTTATAAAGTGTGAGCAACTGTTCCGGCTTGAAGTACCGACGCACCTTCCAGAGAACACCAAGCTTTTTAGCAGCTAATTGAGCCTTAGACTCAATATAGGAACCAAAGTTGAGAGACGAGTTTAGCCTGACACCAAGAAGGTCCAGGTGGTTCGCAATCTTCACGGGTACATTTCGAAAAGTAGGGGCCAGATGGAATGGCCTCTTTTTGGCAGAGAATAAACACGCCTGGGTCTTCGCTGCATTAAACCTAACCAGGTTGGCATCGCCCCATTCGGAGACTGCCTGGAGGGAAAGGTTTGTGCGCTCGACCATGGCCTCTCTGAGTGACTGGATTTCGGCCACACTAGCTCGTGTGTTTGATATATAGCTCTCCACAACGGTGCTGTCGTCTGCATACCCAAAGATACCGGGTTTAAGCAGATCGTTAATGTGCAGCAAGAAGAGAGTTGCGGAGAGCACTGACCCTTGAGGAACACCGGCATTAATAGCCATTCGATCAGACGAGCAGCCGTCGATGACTACCCGTATTGACCGATTCCTCAAAAAGTCTGATATCCACACACAGAAACCAGCGGGCAAACCGTAGGAGGAAAGCTTGCTAACAAGGCTATCGAGCCAGACCCTGTCGAAGGCCTTGGAAATATCAAGAGAAACCGCAAGGGCTTCTCCGAATCTCTCAACTGCCTCACTCCAGATATGAGTGGCGTACACAAGAAGATCCCCAGTTGATCGATTCCGGCGAAAGCCATATTGTCGATCACTGAGGAGGTCGTTTGATTCCAGGTACGCCAATAGCCTGACATTAAGGACGCGTTCCATGCTCTTGCAGAGTATGGACGTGACCGATATGGGCCTGTAGTTGGCAGGGTCAGCACGACTGCCTTTTTTGGGCACGGGTTGCACATTTGCAAGCTTCCAAGAACTCGGCACTAGTAACTTAAATTATTTCTTTAAAAGTATGTTTCTGTCTTTGTTCTATACATAGTTCATATAATAAATTATTTGACGAAACTAATAAACAAAGAAAATACAGCAGAAATGGTTTTTGTCGATTTATATTGCAGGAGAACAGATAACGCAAGAAGCAATTGTCGTAGTTTTGTAATGGTAACCTGACAAGCTTGACAGATCTACAGAGCAACATGTCTTGATGTTGTCAGTTTAAGATTAATTGGGTGAATGACATGATGAAACCAGGCCGATTTGACCGACTGCATTTTTTTCTATTCCTTTCAATCCGACACAAGCTATTATTCAAAGATAAACAATCTTTGCGGTTGAGTGAAAGCTGCTCAGATTGTTATATAAAGTTATTTGTATCAAATTTGATTTGTTACACGAATTATTTATTGTTTTAATAATTTAGTTATGCTTGCTTTGTACGTGAGAAGATAATATCTACAACTTTTATTTAATAACATATTTTCCACTTTGTATCAATATCAGTGACCTTTTATATATATAATAACTTACAACTTTAATAAAAACTTTGAACGTTGGTCAAACCCTTAGTAAACCGACTTAATTAATAAAAAATATGTAGTATATGGTAAAATAATCTAATATTAATAAACTAATAAATTAATAAAAAGCTTTAGTATCAGAGACGTACCCTTAGTTTTGTGGCCTTTTTTGTGCGCTTTTTTTTCGCCAAAGTGCGCACCTCTCTGTCCAAATGCTTCTTCATCATGGCTGCCTTTGTGGTTTGCCCGATCGTGATGTTTCTTCTTTTGTCCGGAAGCGTCTTCATATTCTTTACGATGGTTTTCATCGGTTTTGTGACCTTTTCTACCCTTGTCCACGTAGTGGTCGCTGTTGGAACCTTTGACAGTCTGCAATTCAGGGTTTTAAAGATGTTTAATATATATAATTTTTTCAATTAAACAATATTTATTTATAACTTGATATTATATTTCATTTATGCTTCTTTATCGTGAAATGACACAATGCATTTAATTTTTGAGGCTATTCTAATAGACTTTATACTAGGGGTTACACTGGTAGTGGCGAACTGTTGTAATATGTGTGGGTGTCTGCGTCAGATATGAAAACAGATTCTTCATTCTTTATAAATACAATAGACACAATATATATATATATATATATATTTTTCCATTGGAGTCATTTGTTCAACAAGATACGGAAAAAACCCTTGATTGATCTGTGATTTATTAAGATTTATGATCGGAAAATATTTTGATATCATATAACTATAACAGTTTATTTATATAATAAATAACACATAAATGTAATATATTACATTTATGTGTCATTTACTCTTACATTGTTTAAGCTTATTAAGTATTATATGTTTTTGTTAAAACCTTGTTTTCTTGATGTGCAAACACTATAGTAATGTTAGTTCGTTCTAAACAATTTTGTACACACTACTACATATATCAAAAAAAAGATAGTTTAATACCTTTTTATGATTTCAGAAAGAAAAATATTTTATCTGACCCATCAAAAAGTAACACTAAACTAAATTATTACTGTGAATATGTTTGGACCCAAAATTCACATTAAATTTGGTCTCACAAGTACAACTCAGCTCAACTGTAACGCTTGTCTTGTGTGCCCTACCTGGTTAAGTAGACTTAATATAAAACAATAACAAAATCTTTACTCAAATCAGAAATTCTCTTAGCCTTTATCAAATAAGCAGATGTTTTAAAAGCTAAATGATCTCGAAATTGCAAATTGTATGATTCTTTAAATAAAATATACATTTTATAAATATGTAAGACGGAGTTTCGTGTTCTTAACGAGATGATGAATTTTTATTTCATATTAATTTAAAGCTAAAAAATATTCTATAACTTAAATGATATTAGTACACATTTTTCGCACAAAAACAGCCAGTTGCTTCAAGGGCTTAACACTAACTTTGCTGACACAGGTTTATACCAACTTTCATATAATGGATTAAAATCACGTTATATTGCAATTAATTCAAATTAGTGTGTTATATTTTGTGCATAATTTGCCGTGACACTTTATTTACCTTTGCATATTCTTCTTTCTCACAAATTTCAAGCAAACGGAAGCAATTTTTACCATTTTGGAGAGGTTGTATGAAGGCTAATTTATAAAAAAAAGATATATTGACAAAACTAATTACTTAAAATTAAGTAATTTGTTATGCTTCTAATAACAAGTAAGTTTATCTAAAAAGTTAAGTTAGTTTTATAAAATTTTCTACCCCCAGACTATTATTTTTTCAATAAAATATAAATAATATTCTTAATACGTATGTGTTATTATAAAATAAATATTTATTCTTTTGTATATTTAAAAGTAAAGACTTTTAGAATTAATACTACAAGGTAATAGCTTAGCTTGGTTATCTAACCTTGAACTTTGACTAAAATAAATATTTTTTTTTCCGAAACAAAGATTACATAACACAACTAACGATTTTAAAATAAATGAAAAAAAATACTAACACTTCCGATTGATATTCTATAGGTATCTTTGTCCAATGATATTATGTCCAATGTGACATCTTGAGTTATTTACCTATATATATATATATATATATATATATATATATATATATATATATATATATATATATATACATATATACATATATATATATATATACTTGTAGTACTAATATAGTATTTAACTTACCTTTCCACCGCTGGCGCCATTATGGTGTCCTTGATGTTGTCTCCCACCACCTTGAGAGTAGCCGAAGGAATGAGGTTCTTTATGTGGATTATGATGTCCGGCAGCAACCGACAAATCGGATACCTCCAAGGGTTTGTTAGCGTGATTGATGTTAGCCACATATGCAGGCTCAAAAGCGGGTGGTTGAATAACTTGAATCGCATCAGATGATGCAGGAGCACTAAAAGTAAGTGGACTGGCGATTACTTCAGGATTTAAGCTACGAGCTTTAGGAGCCGGGGCATATATTTTGTGATAATGTTCCGCACTCGCTGCTAACATTTCCTCAAAACGTGGTGACGGTATGGCAGCTTCATCATTAACCTCGTGTACTTCATATTGATGAACTTGTCTGGGTTTCCTGTTGTAATCGGCTGAACGTTTGACTCTCTCTTCAGCTTCCTCACAATCTCTTTTAATTCTAACATGCTCTTCAAAAGGCTGTTCCACGTACGCTTCTCGCTTTTCCCTCTGATGCTCATCGTTATAATCAGACTGGTCACTTAAGTCTTCCTCTTCTACCCATGGCTCGTCTGCTATTTCGGCGACCGCAATTGCCGCAAGGGTTACAACCCAGATAGTTATTCGCATCTCGAACTGGGACGCTACTCAATTTCTTGTTATATACTTCCCACCTTTCACTGTTGGCAACAGCTCGGTATTGCTCTTGTACAGGTACAACGCGAGTTTATATCGTGCAGTGTGCAAACATTTTGTCAATGATATTTGTTCAACGTTCGTGCGGGATAAGCGCGGCAGAGACACTGCTACCTGCTGGTGTAGAAAGCGTTCATAACCCGACACGAATGGTTTCCCCTCTTAATTTTCGTGATTTTTCGAATAATGTTAACGACGACCGTGAATTATTAGGCTTTTACTGTTTGACGGTAAACTAATATCTTGAGATCGTAAAAATAATTTATAGGAAGGCCATTTCTTATATACCTTCAAATTTATGGTTATTAAATTATTAAAAACATTTAATACTTATGTATAAATAGCCTTACATAATTAACTATATATTCAAGCCTTTATTTTGGATTAAAATTATTTTATTTATTTTAATGTAATAAGATTGCAAGTCGTTAATTTATTCATTTAATTAAACAACGTAATAAGATATAAACGGTGTAGTAATATTATTCAATGTATCGAAAAAATTACGTTACACAATAATAATTTATATTGTTTTATAAGTGTTTTGTCTAATTTATAAGTTTTTATTATTTTTAGTTTCTTACATTGTTGTAATATATAACAAAAAAACAAGCCAAAATTTAATTAAATTCATTTAATTAAATCGAATTATTTGAAATGATTGAAATAGGTTTCGTAATTAATTATATTAGGTGACCATTTTGTGTTCCACAATCAACCTTGACCAATTATCTTAAAAATATTGTAGTTTTAATTCCATTATTATATTGTAGGGTCATGGTCTTAGAAATCGATTAGATTTGCATTACACTGTCCCACTTTCTCATATTTAAAATTATATTAGGTTTAATAATTATGCTCCGCTGTATTTTAGAATAAGATTCTGGTATGTAGATGATCTTTATATGCTTATAAGTTAATACAACAGTGCTCCACAGGTAGCAGTGAGACCAAAAGGGCACACTATCTTCTTAGATTTTTAAATATGAATCTTAAATAATAGAAAGGTCTAAAAAGTATTGATAGTTTGTGTAAAAGATGGTATATTCAACCTTTTAGTGCCATACATATTTTACCAATATATGTTAAAGATACCAGTAAAAAAGTGCATTTTTATATATAATTTATATGAACAAGACAAATAATCACCATTTCTGTTACAATATACCAATATTCATAGTTATTTCAAAATTTTCTTAAGAAGATTTTATACTATGACAAAGAAATTGAATACTACATATTTATTGATAAAAAAATTACAGAAACAGAGTGAACTGTGAAAAAGAGCGCTATCGCGACGCTGGCATTTTTCACAATTAGCGAGAGCAGCGCGACGGCGCTCCTTGGCATTAAAAGGATTAAGAAAAGCAGAACTGACATGATGAGTGTAAAAGGTATATATTGTAGCGACCTCATCATATGGGAAATGGGTAGAATGAAGATCTTTGACGGCATGTATGTTATAGTCTGTAACAATGGTAATTAATTTTTCACTAGATTTCAATAATATATCCGATATATTGAAAGTTTAGTTTTGAAATTAGGCATGACTTAATTCTTTTTAATAATACAACGTATGAGGCCAACCAGTTAATAATGATTTGAAAAGCAATTTAGATTTAAGTAAATTATGAAATGTGTATAAAGGCAACAGTGAAACATTCTGTTTTAAAATAACGAACAACATTTTTATTAACCGTTTTTATTTCTCGTAAAAGTAAATAAATTATTACATACAGTGCTTACGATACATCGGCATACAAAGGGGAAAATAATGTATCTTGAGGATAACACCATGTCCATGATATTCTTATTTACTAAACATAATGATATTTTGCGCAACACGTACAAATATTTTAGAATATTTTTGGATTATCATATTGACAATATTGGGGTATTTTTTTTTTTTTTAATATTAAGTATTATTCTACATTATTTACATTTATTTGTAATTAGAGCCTTAATATGATAAAAATGATTCATAATCAAATTAATTGTAACTTGACATTTTATATTATAACCATTTAATGATTGTTAATTTAAAGTAATATATAATTTTTTATTTATTTTAATATTTTTTTCCTAGGTATGTCACAAATTATTTTTATGTACAATACTTTACAATTCCAATATGGCACGCAGTTTGCAACTATTTACAGAATATTAGTTAATTACGCAAAACAACAAAGATCTCAACAGGTCTTTAACAAATGGTCTGTCACATATGGCAAAGGGTCGGGATCTTTGATTTTTTTATTCTTATGTAAGGGACAACTCTTTTGTTTGATACCGGAATCAGATTTATTATGAATGGGTTTATATTGAGTGGATATAGAGAGACTTTTCTTGTCCTCTACTTTTTGGCAACTTGATTTAACTTCTATGGCACTGAAGTCGGGTATTGTTCTCGGGTGTTTCACTATAGTGTTATGTTTGTACAGCTCCGGTGACACCTCCAGTTGGCTGTGATCTAGACACGTGGAGGTTGCCTGAAAATAATAAAACACGCTAAAAATCATCTTGTTCCTGGAAATGTTAGGTATGAAATATGTTAAATAAAGTCATATTAAAAGGAAAGAATTGGTGTAAGAGTTAAAAACCATCTTATTGGTGTCTGCATATGAGTGATTGTTCCTAGTAAATATAGACAAATTACCGCCGAAGGTTTTCAAATGCTTAATCCTCCTTTATTTTATATTTGATTAAACGTCTAGAAGTCTAGTTAAAGATTCTTCCCATAAATTAATCCGTTAAAATATTTAATTAAAAAGTGAATTAATTATTTTAACGGATTAATAGATACATCATCATTGCATTATTTGCATATACATAATTAGAATAGTTTCACAGTAGTGAAACTTCTTTCAAAAAAAATCTTGAATTTGGATTGAAGTAATCCACTAGAAAAAGAGAGCTTGAATACTAAATATAAGTCCTCTACCACGGGTGTCCTCTCGTATCTGGCGGCTCGTCCCTCCAGCTCGCTGCGCAGGCGCCAGGCCGCCGCCGCCGCGCGCCGTCGCGCCGCTGCGCCCGCGTCACCCACGCGGCTCTGCCAACTGAGAGTGGCGCGGGAATCATATTGAATTGTGAGATGTTTTTAGATGATAAAGATGAAAAAAATCTATAAAGAAACTGTTTATAATTTTAACTCTCCTAAAATTTAGTTCGTATTTTTCTATTATCTGTAGAAATTTTAGTGGTATATATTTATCAAATTCATTGCATCATAGGCTATTTTACGTAACTGTATAGTCCTGTGTACCTAGTCATAAGTCTGTTGAGCCGTGCGCGCTGTCCGGCGGCGCGCAGCAGCAATGCGGCAGCGCGCAGAGCCGGCAGTGCGCCGCGCTTGTGCAACAGGGACACACGGAGGGCCCTGGAATAGTAGGGGAGGGATAGCGGCCACAGACCTGCTTACAATGAAAGATTACATTATGATTTAACTTTATCCATGAGGTATAAAGAAACTTATCTGTTAATATAAATATTAAACTAATTATTTAACATAAAATCGCTAAATAAAGTTATAAGGAACTCAACCACCTCTCGCTTTTAACCAGTTCCCGTATAGATGATAGTGCTCCCAGTTCGTTGGTTCCAGCTCAATTAATATGTCCAGTGTCGCTTTTTTCTCTTTCTCAGGAGTTATGTGAAGGAGTTCAAGGTAGGCTTGCACGAACCGCGGCTCGAGAGAGATGCAGCGTTCCAGCATTCTTCGAGATTCTGGGATACGGTTCTTTTTCCTGTAACAAAGTATTATAACACTTATGAAAATAATATTCTAGATAAAGGACAGTTAGTAATATTTGAGTATATATGTAAGGGTGTTATCGTATATAATTTTTTTTACTATGATAACTTATTAGCTTCGTGGTCACATAATTAAACCTTAAGATTAAACACTCAAGAAATATTCTCAACATAAATGTGTCCTTATCAGTCATATCCTGCAGCTAAGGTAAACTAAGTCATATTGACGTCATGACAAAGTACACAATTCTATTTACTTCTAGCCTTTAAATATAAACTAGTAGGTAGGTCAATAACATTAAACTCTGTAAATAAATAGTAATTAAAGTTAAAAAGGGGTGTGGTACTATTTTATTTTAAAATTTCGACCTAACTATAAAAGTTCTTAATGGTAAGGGTTGTTTCTGTCAAAGTTCTGTGTCAAACATGTTATGAAGTTCTAAAATAAATGTTATACGTATCAATAACGACTAAATAAAAATGGGCATAATTATATTTTGTTAGGGTAAAATTAATACCTATATAATTTAGCCAGGTTATAATGCGCGTTCACGTGGTCTCTGTTGTACTTCAGCGCCTGCAAGAAATGATGTTCAGCCCGTCCTGACGCCAGAACTAGAGTGCCAAGGTTGTTGTGAGCGCTCGCGTAACTTGGCCATAATCTGAAAAAAAACAAATAATTTCTTATTTAGTATCCAAATATTCTGTTATAATATAATAATATACAGTATAAGTTTTAACATACTTGAGGGCTTCCTTGTAATGCTTAATAGCGTTCTCTTGTTGTTCGATATCTTTTAGGAAGTTAGCAAAATTGTAGTGGAGTTTTGCATTATGCGGCAAGACTGCTAAATCAGATCTGGAATAGAAAAATATATATTTGAACGGGTACTTTTTTCTCAGTATAAAAAACCTTAATGTTAAAAGATGTAAGCAATTCCATCTTCTTTTTATGTACTAAACCACACTTAAAAAATTCAAATCACATTTACTAACTCGGTTACATATGATTCCAATGAAGCTATTAAACTAAGTAGGTAAATGAAAAATTATCTTAGATGTATATCTTTGGAATTATTTTTTCATCAGATGTCGGAAATTATTTCTTGTACCTTTAATAGTACTGACTATATTTATATCAAATGGTTTTTATGAATTTAATGGCGAATACTGTACATTTAATTTTTCGTGTTTTAAACATTTTTGCAACTACCGGCATTAGACAAAATCCTGATAGATTGTCAAAATGGTCCATTATGACAAAAAAAAACGCAATCGTCATTACTCTCTCTTTAGTTACATTTCGTGTAAACATTTTTTTTGCAAGGTAATACTGAGGTTATTTTAAATAATTGTAAAACTAGGTATTCTAGGAGAATACAAATATAAGTAGGTCGGTACCTCAACAGAGTCTCCCTCGTCTTCCAGTCCCTATTCCTCACGTAGGTTCTAGCGGCGCCGGCAGCAACTAGCGCGGCCACGCCCAGCGCCAGCGCGCGCCGCCCGCCGCGACCGCACAGCAACTGCATGCCGTACACCGTCAGCACCACTGACCCCACGCTGGAAATTATCAACCAAATTATGTATTGATATATAAATTTGTATTCCTAAACAGTGGATTCTTTTGAAGCAACAGAACGTTAAATAATTATTATATTTTTAAAGACGCCCTTACTGTGTATTTAATTATGTGAAAAGATAATATTTGAAGATATTATATTTATTTACCTAGGTATGTATAGGACTCGTTCAGCTACAACAAAGCCTACTGTGACCAGCAAGTTCGATGCTGGCAGGTATGGGATTACGAGAAGCATTAACCCGACTACCAGTGGCGTATGACGCTGAAGCTGAAAAATATGTGTATCGATCTTATTCGTTTATTAAGAATTTTATATTTTTTTTAAATATTTTTTTAACGGTTTCAGGATATGAAACAGTTAGTTTAATATTACAATAACGAATTAATACCTCTAAGTCCATCAGGCATCTGTAGGACAGCGCCATCAGTGCTACCAAGGCAGCTCCGGTGAGCAGGTTTCTCGGATCCCAACCGCTGGTGATAAGCGGTATCGAGCCCATCTGCCAATCGTGACTGAGAGTCCAGGGACAGAGGAGCAGCCACCAGTTAAATGCTGCCAGATAGCAGAATGTCATAAGCCTGAAAGATTTTGTAAATAAAGATGTTTTAGATTTTTAGAACTAAGTAAAACATAATTAAAAACTGAGTAAAATGATTCCCTTTATATTTATAAATCTTATAATCATAAAAGTAAACATAAATATAAAAGCGAAGGCTTTGAAGTGCTTTTACATGTAGACGTTAAATATTCATCTGTCTCTTTTCTATCTTTATCTTTCCTCAAACCTCAATATTTTTTTTAAATATAAATAATTTATTTTATCACATTAAATAATATAAGATAAAAGTGTTTTGAACAGCTGACGTCTTTATAAATTTAGCCAGTTAAGTTATTGATATCAATGAATTAACGGATATTTCTAATCTTTACGAAGATAATAAAAAATACCTGATGATAAAAGATTGGTGAAAGGCAGGTGGATTGTCCTGCGGTGAGAACGCTGGCAAAGATCCTTGGAGTAGGGCAAGTCGTGCAACCGCTAAGATTATTAAAAAAATAAGCCCCTTGCTTACTCTGCTCCAAACACCATCATGTCGCCAGCGGCATTTAGGTGGCGCTCTGAAATTTGTTATTTCTTATTTGAATATTTTAATTTTGTACATTATGTGACATCAGGTATTTCGAACTTGTAAAAGATAACAAAGTTACAATTCCGATGTACATAATATTAAAGACGAGTTAATGATCACTTCAAAGGTTTCCTACTCGAAAGTTTTTTTAAAAAAAAAATATTTTATATAGTTTTAATGTTTATATATAATTCTAATAAATGTTGTATATTTTTTAAAGTTGACAACTTCTATAGTCGGTAGTTGCAGGGTAAAATTCTATGGGTTCTCGTCAGTCATACGTTAATGTGCGCGCAACTGACTACGCAAGAGAATCACCACTAAATATTTTATATATTTTATAAATAAATAAATACATAAATTTATATATGGCTTATATTACAGCACAAATATGTATACTTGTTAATCGAACTGCCGATAGATGTCAAAGTAAGAATATGTAATGTTAATAATTTCTAGTTTAACAAATATATTTTAATTGTTATATTATAATTAGTTTGAAATATCAAAATAATTTTGTAAAAATGTTCAAAAATTTAAATTTTATAAAGTTACATTACAACACTCCGCTTTTACTTTTATTACAGACATATACTTATGCGAATATTGTATAATGTAAAAAAAAAATGTTAATAAAAAACTCTGTAAAATAATCAAATGTATGTACTACTAGTACTTACCTCGTCATTGAGCTCCAGCTACGGTATAGATCAAAAATCAAATTAAAAAGTAGAGCAGTGAGGCCTGTTTCTTTTGCAAGCATGCTTAGTGCAGCTAGAACTACACTCGACCACACACGCTTGCGACCAGAAGACCTGAAAAAAATATTATAAACATTTATTAATTTTGAACTTTAACTGTTTTTCTTACGAGTACTTTTGCCATATTCTTATAAACATTATCCATTTATTGAGGGTTTGGATACATACGACTTTCTAATACAATAAAACAATCGCTAACCTTTTGGGTGTTGTAATACATTTCATTCAAACTTTTAGGCCGTTTCTAACATTCTTTTAAAAGTTTCCTACAAAATAGGCCAAGTCGGTAACAATATTATCGAAGTGGCAAGTAAGCTGTTCGCACGGCATTAAAGTGCTATTTGTAGGGTTTCTTCAAAGATGTCAAGGGAATTCTTGTCCTAGATAACATCTTATCTTGGCATGACACCAAGTTAGAAATAATAATATTTTTACATGTTAATAGTTTGGCTAACCTACAGAACACTTTGAGTTTGGAGCCAAATGTTACGTTAATAAGCGTGGTACGGAAACATATTGCTGCATTAGAATTTTCAAGTAAAGATTCCGACTTCTCTTTTACATTTTTATTATAAAAGCGTAGAAAATATTTTGTTTTCGACGTTTTAATTTCAGTTATCTACATGCAATGACATTTTAAAATTCCTGTTTTAAAGACTCACCCATGATAAAGAAGGACGGAAGACAGGAAAAAAACACAAGCCAATACATCGGCTCTGCCGACTATACCCGCTACCTGCAACAAGACAAACTTAATGTTCAACAAAGATGAAACTGTATTGATCTTGTATTTAGCACACTTCTAGTTTTTTTTTTGTGATTTATAGGGGAAACTCCCATTTGTATTTAGCGATCGTAATCATCTAAAATTAGATTACCATTAACGTGTTCCTGAGCGCTTACAACTGATATTGACAGGGTCTTTAAAATGCTAATTATCCTGAACAGGCTTGGCCAAAGATAAGCAGTATTTCGTGGTTTTCGGATTTGGTGTGTCTGATCTGAGAGGCAGAGTTGGCCAACGGAGTGTAGTATAGCATATCGTATTTAGATAGATAGGAAGGTACAACCATATCACTCGTTCAGATTGCCGTCGTGGAAATTTTGACTTATGCGTAAGCGGTTCCTTTGGTATTCCAATATCGATCTCCTTTAGTGGGTGCCTTAAAAATGCCATCATCTTCTTTTCTGGTATAAATGTCACTTAGCTGTTATATTCTCTCCCTGGGGGAGGGGAGGGGTGCGTGTATGCATACAAATTTAAAAAACGTTCTCGATTCGAAACTAGTCGTTAAAAGCCTAATACAAAAACAAATAGATGTTTATCATTCAGTCAACGACCCATAATTCGTGCTTAAGCATATTTAGCAAGCAACTTAAATATCTTAACATTTAATGTAAGCCTACAGCGCAATTAAGGAGGCCCTAACTGCATCAGGCTTTCGTTTATTTTCCCTAAATAGGACAGTTTATCTGCGAGGCCATTACGGATAGATCTGAAATATGGCGCAAATTAAAATGAAATGTATATTCTGGATTGTGTTGGTTTTATTAGCTAACTAAATATGATCTATAAATGTTATCATTTAATAGTAAATTAATAATTGTGTTTCATTAAAATCTTAAGCCACACTTAAATATTCAGGATATCAGTAATAGATTTTTATCTAAATTACAATCTCGGTAACTAACTTCCCTTTATATAATAATATAAAATAAATTAATTGAACATTTGACGGCGTAGTTGTTCGACCACAGCCTACAATTTATTTTAAACAACGCAAAATTCGCATAATCTCATTGCGAACTTCATTATCACAGTCTGATAATGTTTTAGATAAACTACATTTATCTAAAATTAACTGAAATACGTTTTGAGAGAATGCTATTTAAATACAAGGAAATTCGGAAAATACATTTCATTATTAGGTAATTAAATTGGCAGTTAATACATGTTTTGAGTAAGAGGGAATTCATTAAAATTTTATGTTATCACTTTACTTATAAACTTAAAAGTTTTTGTTACTCATTGATAAAAGATAAGTACGTATATGTGTATCTGTGCAATATATAAAACTTATTAAATACATAATCATTTATCAGAATATTAAATTTAAATAATGTATGTACATGTTCATAGATGTATATAGAGATGTTCGTTTATTTAATCGCTTTAATTATGTATAATGTAGCTTGTCACTGCAAAAATAAGTGATAAAATACAGTCGGCGACATCGATTAGTACAATCAGGCAGATTAATTAATTGCGAGAGAACCGCTCGTTACCCGGCCTTTTGTAGCCGATCAATTATTTTGTTTTAATTACGACGGCTTATTAAGGCTATGTCCAGTGATTGCGCCCTCTGTTATTATGCTGCTGCATTTAATTTAGATAAAATCTAGTTTGTACGTTTTTATCCTGTAATATTTGTTATCTCATCCTTATTTTCTGCTTTTTGAGTAACAATAACATTATGATTTTTTTTAATAATTTCAATTGTTTTACAATTAATTTCTCTAAACATTTTATGTATTTCTACGCGATGTAATTTTTTATAATGTTTAGTTATTTTTGTTATTTTTTATTATTGTTTTTTTTTTTGTGGCATTATGCTTGCCTTTGCATGTTTAGTGCAAATAAATAAATGAATAAATTAATTAATATACTGTTATATAGGTCTTAGTGTAATTTTTACATATTTTAAAAGAAATAAGGAATGTTAATAGTGATATCCTTGGTCTTAAAACTAAAAAATAAAATAATATACGTAGAGGCTCTACGTATATTATTTTATTTTGAGTCTTTAAGTACATTTTTTTTTAAATATTGGTGAGAATGTATTGTATTTGTTGAATAGAAATTGTTTAGATAATTAAATTGCTTGAAAAATACAATTATCAAACAATTTTTTGACTTGAATTAATATTAAAGTAGTAGTGTTTAATAAAAACTTCTAGGTACTGGGTTACAGAGCACACATATTGAGTTTGTTATAAGTTTTAACACACGCACACAAGCTTCATATAGTACAGAAATAGTGAAAAATGAGTGGTAAGTTTCTACATAAATTGCATAGCAGTGGCAACTTTTCAAATTAAACCTCGTCTGAGACAAGGCTGGCAATCAGCCGACTAATAGGAAAACTTTAAGATTATTGCCTTCCAATAGTTCGCATTAATGTTTGACGTTCATCTATTTATCTTTCTACTGGTCTCTAGATTACTCCTTGCTAGGGTTTACGTTCATCTATTTATCTGAAAGATATAATATTAAATATTCTTTTGAAATGATATCTTGATTAATTTAAGGATACATTAATAATATAATGATGATTAATTAATGCAGGAATTAATTTCTCAATAATTGAATGATTATTCTTTATTTTCTGTTTAAAAAAAAACATATTATTATACCATGATATAAAAGACAAATCAAAGTCACGAACATTAAACATACAAGAAGACAAAATTACATCAAGCGTGCTTCCGTATTATATCTGAATTATATTTTTAATGTATAAACAAACATCGATAAAAGGGCAAAGAATCTAAACATAAGGTTATAAAATATGAAATAGGTATTATTACAGCCGATATGAAACCCGTCTCATACAATTCAGGTAAAAGCAAACTCGTGTCACGTCTCGACCCACGGTTTATCTAATGTATGTATCTTCGCTTTTATTAGACGAAACAATTGCAACCTTATTTTTCCAGGATTTTTAATAAAGTATACTTAAGTCTTAAGTAGATAATGATAACTGTTGCAATTGTGTAACAGTATTATTACTCTTATTATATATAATTTTGTAATAATTTAAACAAACAGTTCTCTATATGAAAAAATTGCGAATTTTGTTTGTTTAAATTAAAATTACTTAGTTATGTTTCTTATTAAAATATTTAATTCTATTCTATAATGTAATAAAAATATATTATAAAATTGTTAGTTTCAATGACGATATTGTATTTTATTTATCTAAATAATCACTTCCAATTGAAATCTCACGTTAGAAACAGGCCCCTAAATAAGTTGAATTTGAATTACATACTTAATTTGAAATAAAAGCTTTAAAGATAACTCACTGATACAAAATTAAAACGCACAAAGTATAGGTTTAACTTTGGCGTCAAGAATCCTAATCTTGAAAAATTAAATTGAAATTAAAATTAAAAACAGGGTTTGGTAAATGCGATTACGATATCGTTAAAAAAATATACATTAAAAAAATTTTTGCGCTGACTTTTAAATTTTGTATTCGTCGGGTAGGCCAGGTGACAAATTTTGACAATTTTTATAATTAAAAACGTTCGTTCAATTGATTTCATTGCAGTTTTTAATACTTGTAGATGTTAGAAAAATAAAGCACAATAAATAAAATAGTATATTAGTACTAAAATATGTGATAACCAATTTGAATTAAATAATAGGCTTACATGTGAAATAATTATTTGTAATTTATTGAATTGGTGTTGAATTTTATTCTATGGATTTTTTTTAATTATTTTATTTTTAGACATAATTAAACGTGGAATAATTATTTAGTATTATTGTAATAATTTTGTGTAATTGTTGTGTAATGTCATTTTTGTAATTTTATTTACTGTTGTACGTCAACTTATCTTACGAATTGGTTGTAACTGTATTGTTAGAATTAAGTTTTATGGTTAAATAAATAAATTAATAATCCAAATTAAATATTACACAATTAGGTGTCTGAAATTTGGTTAAATCTTTAGGAAATCCTTAAATGCTTTGTAGTAGCTAGTAACAATGTACGAGCAAAAAGCGATAATTAAGGCAGTCAAGTTGGGAGTCTGTCCCTCTAATCTTGTTTAGCATTTCGGATGATAAGTTTGTTTGACAAACTGTGGTAATAAAGACGGCTTATTTGTTTTTAGTTTCTTTATACAAATTTAGTATTTTGATAAATGATTTATTGCTGAATTGTAGTTATAAAGATAAAACCACAAACTATATATAAAAGTGACTTTGTAGATTTAATAAACATTGGGAGTAATTTTTCAATAAAACTTTTTAATATTATTTTTCTTGTTAAGATCATAAATATAATTGTATGTAAAATAACATTTTATATATTTAAAACTCCAGGATTACAAAAATTTACTTATCCTTTGGTATGCTAGAAAACAATAGACTTCTCACTAGAAAAGTGAATATTGAAGTGCTGAAGCTAAAGTATCTACCACAAAGAAATTTTTATTACGAGGTTCCTACGTTCAGGGGCTTCAGATAACTTGCTTTATTATGAATATGTCTTTTGATTAAATGCGCCAATTTGAAAATTTCGACTAAAATTCTCTTTGATGTCATTGAACCTTAAAATTAAAAATAAACCAAAACTAAAGGAAATAAGAAAAAGCGAAATCTCAGATCTCGTAATCGGTTAGACCCGGTGCCGACTAATCTTCCTTAATAATATATAAAGGAGGGTAGTAAAATAGTTTACGATTTGTATCGGCCTTATCCTAAGAGTAAAGCCTCCCAAGGCATAAAGTTTTGATGGCGGACATTATGAAATATCGAATGACCTAGAAGCAATCGAGATAATGGGGAACGTTATGTGTCGTAATAAAATAATACATTATGATAGTGACAGAAATAAGTATAGTAGCTTTGAATTTATGGTTGAAGAATTGTATCGCTGATGCACTGATACAACATTTTTAATCGTGGCGTGGTATTGAATATATAAAAAATATATGTCGCCGCGTGAGCTTTGCAAGACTTAAAAACGTCTAATTTCAATTTTTATACTTGATTATTGTTACCATGAATATTAAATTAGTATTCAAGTTGACTTAACTTAGAAATATTAAAATTGAACTGTAAACTGACAGATGGCAGCACTAAAGTTTCATGATTGTAAAATTCTATTTAAATATTTTTGTCATTCTATTTATTGAAAGCAATTTGTAAATTAAATTATAAGGATAAATGTAAATAATGATTAATTTACTTTAATTGAGATGTTTACTATCATTGATTGTAAAAATTGTGCTAAATTGACCTCTTGCGCGGTTGGCGCGAAAGACGTTAACAATAAAACTTAATGAAAAGTGAAGTGATTGTGAAAAACAGTGTCACGTGATTTTCTTTAAAAACAATTAAAATAAATTTGAGTTAAAAATAAATGTTTCTTATGTTTTTGCATATAAGTAAATAAAAATAAAACAATAAATAAATTTTTGCTCAACTAAAATGGAAAGTGATAGTAGCAGAACCAATGGCTCACCGAGAGCCAATGGTTCTGTATCATTTTTTAAAAATACCGACATCTACAATTTGACATATACAAAGTTTTTTGTCATAATTTTCCATAATAAATAAATAAAATGTTAAAAAAAAATTAGAATTACATCAAGAAAACAAACATTAGACGTCATTAGAGCACATCTGTAATCTGATATGATCACTTAATCGAACATTTCGATCGTAAAATAAATTACAAACGTATTAGGTGTATACGTACTATTATGTTGATAATACTTAAATAACACATGGTTTTCGTATAAATATATTTTGAAGATTATATTTGTAGTTGATCAGGTTAATGTATCAGTAAATATTCTTCATTATCGGCTTTCAGGATCACGTCGTCTGACAATTTACAAAAAAACAAACAAATGTTTTGATCTTCAATTCGACGTTAAACGGTCAGTGAAGAAAAAAGAGCCATTCAAGTGTCTTGTCTCTGTCAAAACGTGATGGATTACACTAAATGGTTTTTTTCTTTCTTCTAATACTTTTGATTGCTTTAGCAGTTTGATTTTCAAGAGCATTTAATTTGATCTTTTGCAATATTGATTTATTTTACAATTATTTATCGATAAAGACTTATGAAATTTGTAGTAATTTTTGCGCATATGCATATGATTTTAGCATTGCAAATGTCGAACTATTGATTCATATACTAAAATAATAACAGAACAAAGTTAACAGTTGTGAAACTCGTATGGTGGCCGACAATGGTCTTTAAATAAAATGACTGCCTGTATTATTGTTTGTTCACAGCAAAATTAAGTACGGTTTTTCATAAAATTTTTATAAGTCATTGCTTTATAGGACACTTTTTGCTTTGGAAAATCATTTATTTTGATGTTGAAATAAAAAAAGATTTGATGTTCAAATATAACGAAACATTGAATTAATACAGTTTTATTACATAATTTAATATGTGAAATTCTTTTCAAACCCGAATATTTATTCGTTTTCATGGAAAATTTTCTCATTTTAAAACTGAAAAGCAGGTTGACTGTAACCTTAAAATATAATTATCAATTTATTATTATCTATTATATTCTGTCAATTATATGACGGAAAGCAGACAAAGTCGCTAGCAATAGTTAGTCTAAAATATAGAAGCTCATAAGAATAACAAACTTTAAAAATATAAGCATGCGATATGGTGTACTTAAAAAGGTAGATTGGAAATGTTATTCAAACATAATAAACAGTTGGCCAAGTCAGCCAAGTTGTGTATTGGTTTAAAAATTTTAATGCAGTTGAGCCTCAACTCAACTAGTGAAGTGCCCGATTGTTGAGGAAACAATGGCGCTCGCCTTGAGTGACTTCTTTCGTATTTTACTAGCTCAATATTGCGCTGGAAACCAGTTCTATTTTATATAATTATATGTTTTTTAGATATATAATGTTTTCTAAGATTAACACGCGTACTACACATTTAAATAAAACTATTTTACGGATATAAATCGCGTTTATTATTAAATTTTAATACTTCGAATGCTTTGCAGCAAACGTGTTCGCGGTAGGACGAGATAGACATCATCATCTCGTCTTCTCGCGAACACGTTTGCAGCAAAGCATGTAATAATAAACGCGAGTTATGTCCGTAAAATAGATTTATTGAAATATTATTTATAATCATTGGTCCTTTTTTGTTTATAATAGTTTAAATGTGATTATTTCGTGTAATAATGGATATATATCAATATAACAAATAAAATGTTATAGAAATATAAATAAACTTACATCGCATACCAACATCATTGCGCGGTATACTTATTATTGTAGGAGGCACGTGTCTTTAACCGTTGCATTCCAGTTGCTATTTTACTTTATTACTAAAGCACATTTCATGTTCTGCGAGTTATAATATTAAGAATAATAAAAAAAAATTATTGACATAAAAACATAGCTCACGAATCAAGCTTGAAGTGCCTACTGCACTAGTAAAACTGTCACACGAAAGAATGTTTCTAAGACATCCTTTTCTGCGATAGTATATGGCTATATTTAAACTCATACATTCATATTTTATATAAATATTTTGTTTCACATAAATAAGTTTATTTTTTAGTTTCATTCATCATATTTTAGTTTTATTTAATTTAAATTTTATGTTTCTGAGTAAGCGTTACTAATTAGAATGGGGACTTTCTAGTGGGATAATCTCTCCGCAGTAAATTAATCTTCTAAGTTGCAGTCGGGTACATATCTCGGGTAAATACACTGCAGCTTTTGACTTATCTGCCTGCTTATCCCAAAATTTAAAATCATTTTTTACATATTCTAATAAAAAGTTATAAAAAATAATATTTCTTAGTTCATTGTCATTTTTCAATTACAGCATATATATATTTGGTAGGCAGTAAATTTGGAATAATATTTTTATATCTAATTCGTAATTGGAACTCAAAAAATGGTTGTACTACTATTAATAAAATACATATTTTTATTAGTATAAAACAACATATAAAAATAAAAAACCCTCTTAATATTGTACTTTAGCGCTTAATCCAGTATTCAAGTTCCAAATTCAAGATCCGCAGCAGTAAAAGCCAGATGAATATTCATCAAGATGGTCGCTAGAAGGCTTTATTAGATCAGCAATTCTTGATTACGGTGCCATCGCCTTACGACACTAAATAATTTTTTCAATCCCATTTATGGAAAAATTATATTAAATTAATATATAGCATATCATATACAAAAATATAAGCTGTATATTAATATATTACGTATATAATAAAGTAAGAATGAAATAAGTGCACTTATATAAAATCGACGTCCCCTTAAAACAAGGTTATCATTAATTCGTTAAAATCTCATTTGAAATCAGAGACCTTATGAAACAATACATCAAACTGATTCGTCAGTGTGATTCGGGTCACGTCTGCACGCAATTAACGTTCCCCAGACCTGAAAGAGAACTGTAAAATGACTTACCGTTCTATTGTTTAATGCCTAGTTGCTGAATTTTAGTTCTGTATTTAGCGCTATTGTGTTAAATTTGGTTTAATATAAAACGAAAACGCGATATACGAGAATTATTTTAAGCAGTTAATATCTTATTATTATAGTACAGGTTATACGTGCTTTTACTATTGTTATAATTTTTATAATATAGTATTTCTAGTATTTAAACTTTTGTGATCCATAATTACTATTTTATATTATCCGGCTGTACACACATTCATTGTATCAAAATTTGCGCGACTAGTTTTTTAACAAGTCGAGCATTCTGTAATGGTGACCATATATAAATTTTGTCAATCGTAGTTGGAAATATTCTCAAAATAATTGAACTATAAATTATAATTTTATCTAAATAACACTAAACCTAAAATAACACTGTTGAAACAATATTATTACATAAATAATCAAGTTCTACACTTCCTGAGAACAAGGTCAAAATCAAATATTTGATTGCGTTTCCTGGAAATATCATATATCTGGAAACTAAATTATTTTTTCCTTAACTTAACAGTAGCTGTTATAATACTAACTACATTAAATAAAAATATAAGAAAATGTTAATTTATTATAGTTTATTCGTTTATTGGTTCCAGGAAGAAAAATCTAGTTAAAGGATTTTATGAGATTTGGTGTTGTTATAACTTTTTATCGTAGCTATCAAATATATACTTTTCACTCTGCAACGTTTCTTTAAGGTTTATTATTCGAGTTTTCACTTAAAAATAATCTAAATTTCACAGAAAAACTGATTCCGGTTTTATTATCTCTAATAATTCAGTACGTACACGATGTTTAGTTCGAACATATAAGACAATTTACAGAATTACAGACCACAACCTAATTTAATAACAAAATTCAACGGGGAAGTATTTTTATAATGAAATGACAAAAATACAATAAAAAACATGGTTAATGTATGAGGAAAAATCTTATAATTTCCTTCTTTTTGAAGTCCATGGGAAAATACCCAACAACAATACCTAAGGTGGTGGTATGCTTCGGCCGTCCCTGGTGACCAGACTAACTCACAGCGTCAAGCGGCCTAGCTGTATTCTAGCGCTTAGTCTAATAACAGCACTATGAGAAGTTGGTTTAGAACAGTGCCATAGCTGAGGTATATACCGAATAACAGGACAAGAACATCGACTCACAAGCATCGTGAGACCAGTGACGGAGGGAATCGGGATTAGAGTTACGGTGCACCGCTGGCCCACTGCAGCCATTGGGGTAGTGAGCACGCCACTCACGAAAATCTGTCCCATCAACAATCAAAGAATCCTGGGAGTATCCATCCATTAGAGGATGAGATGGACAGAATTGGGGGGAATCAGGTGTCGCCGGAGTCTCTAGATAGATCTCTCATCGGTGTATGTGGTTACGGTGTAAAAATATTTATAAAGCAGTTCAATACCTTCTCTATAAAATTGCACATCAATATTAGACCATCACCTTGGTGGACAAGTGTGATATTTGAATTTTTGTTTCTCACGGACATCCAAATCAGATGTCTGATATGACATGTTTTTGTCGCGGCCATAAAGTGGGTCTAAAAGTAATTGGTAATGAACGTTTGATTCTCCACATCTTATTTGTGGACCTTCTGCTGTTGATTAATCTGAGTTCATCGCCACTGGCTTGTGCTTATCATTGTCTAGTGGAATCAATAACCGTTTATTCCCCCCTGATCTCAGTCTTACAGGTAGGTAACCGGCGAATGTGTCGATATAGGTCGACAGATTAGCATGAAATGCGGTCTTTTTTTTGCAACCACCCTTTGGCAGTCCATTTGATTCTCTTCGAATGACCTAAACGCCTGCTTAGATTCCGTTGCTGATATGCTACTGAATGGAATGGAGTAATATGGTTTAGTTTCTATAACTAACCACGCATACCTTGTCTCCGTTACAGTTCATTAATGTAAGGCCTTCGAGTTTAGCAAGATGGTATTACAGAAGGCTATTACATATTACCCCAATAGGCTGGGACCCAACTGGCTGGGTAGTAAAGATTTTTTGTCCCTAACTATAGCGGTCGAGGTGAATTTCTGGCCAAATGAGGTTTGAAAACGCAATGCAATCTGGAAGACAACAAGGCACGCAGTGCTTACAGTATTTTTGAAAATATACTGAAGACATGTCAATACGGGTCCTTGTTGATAGCTTGGCTATTGATGCCAGTGTTCCTTAGGAGTCAGTGTTTGCCGCAGCTCTCTTCATGCTTCATATGAATGATTTGCTTAAACTCGATTTCATTGGATAAGGTAATAAAGTTGTATAGCAATATATATCAAACGCACGAGTCAGTGCGGCCGAATCCAGTCCTTCAGACAGGCCATGGTCGAGTGCATGAACCTTTTCCTCCAGGCAGTCTCCGAACAGAGCAATGCCAGCTTAATTAGGTTTAATGCAGCACAGAACCAGGGATTTCAGTAATCCGCTAAAAGAAGACCGTTCGGTCCTGCCCCTATTTTTCGGAATGTTACCGTAACGATCACAATACAACTAGGTCTTCCTGATGATATCCTAAACTCATTGCTATCAACCTATTTTGCATAAAAAAGTGCTTGAAATTTATAATATTAAATATATATATATATAAAATTTAATTCATTATAAATATCTATTTAAATTAAAATATTAGTTATTCTAATACAACGTACCCATACAAGATTTAACAGCGCTTATAATCCGTTATTGGATCGTGATGTAGCGTTTAATTCGGTAATATTTATTCATGTACAAATGTGAATGATGCTGTGATACAGGCTGTTTATAAATCTTAATATACTTACTTTTTATACACAATATTCACATAACAACTTTGGTATTAAAATTGAATAAATAAATAGAATCAATAAGGGCAGAATAGCGCAGCCATTTTGATACAGATAAATTACTTCAATAACCATCAATTTCAATGTCTGTAAGGTTTTTTAAAATGATAAAAAATAATTAGCTTATGTTAAGCTGAACTTTCTAATCATAATATTGTAATCTTATTTAGGGTATCAGTAAGTTGGATAGCTGGGAGGTATTATACGATCACCTTCCTACTGTAAACAACGCCTATAGCCACGTGTGAACCCTTTTTATTTTAGCTCCTAAAGAAACCTATAAATTGTATTTGAAAATTTCTGTAAACGTTTTAATGTTAACAGACAATTATGTATTATTTTAATGAAATAATAAATAGAATTTCAAAACAATAGGGTTCAATCTGTGATCTTTGGGATGGAAGGACGAGAACGGATCTTGATTTTCCTTCCAATTGACCTACCCGTTTTGATGAAGTTTTCATTGCATGTTTAATTAAAACCTATAAAAAAAAGGAATTATATGAAAAAGTTTCTTTAATAAAACATGTGTATATGTTGAAATACATAACAAATCCGGATGGCAGATGGAATATGAAATTCATACCCCTTTGTCCAATTCCGCATACAATTTGATGGCTGACAGATTGCGTTCCAATCCTAGTCTCCTGTCAGTTTCAACTCTAATAAACACTAATCCATACGATGTTATTGTTTTGTATATAGAAGATATTATTTGAGGATTTAAAGGTATATAAAGAACTGAAGTACCATGAATGACTATATAATAAGTGACTTTTAAAATTAAATAAAAAATAGAATGGATGTAGTCGAAAATTATAAAAGTAATTTTTGGACCAATATGTTATATACTAATTGTCATTAAGTATGTATTATTTACAAACATAAATTATTATAATAAAAGCTTTTCCACAAGTATTTTCTTATTATTATAAAAGAAATCATTATTGTTGGGAGCATCAAAGCAGTCCCTATTACGGTAAAACCTATTTTGCGGCCTTTGAAGACCTTTTCCAGTGCAAAAGTTATTGTACGTATATATCTTATTAGATAGGTTTTTAACAAACAAATTAAATATGACGAGAATAATAATGTAATTCAAGATACTCTCTTTTGTTAAATCTTCATTTTGTAAAGAAAGAAAAGAAGCTTACCTTTTATGAATAAATTGGTATCTGTTTTATTATACTTATTAATTGGGGAAATTGTATAATATTTAAATTAAACAAAATATATTTTTACTTCTTAGTTCACCGACAATTATCTGTTTAATTGTTTTTGATTTATAAAAGTTGCTTGTATTTTATTTATTAGTTTTCTATTCTCAGAAAAAACATAAATGCTACTTCTAAACCTCTTTGTAATTCTTTTAAAAAAATAAATAAATTATAAAAATATTATAAAAAAGTAAATATTATGTGGTTACATATGAATTTAGCATTTGGATAAAGTAGCCACTTCAGTCTCAAGGGTTGGGTTGGAAATACCAAATTTAAATATATTACAAATTTTATCAGGTGTATTTCTATATTTAGTCTTTCATTTGTTTTCAAACTATATGTTTTTTTTATATCATTTTGTTCACAAATTGGAATATTTTATTTATCGCGTTTTTACGAATTAGAGTTCCACCGGCAAAGGCTCTAATGAGAAAGCTCCGAATTTTGTTTATAACAAAGTGTTTTACGTTCTACTTTTCGCTAATTTCACATTTATTTGAATAAATTCATTGATCCCATATGGGTATCAGTAAATAGAATGGATAACAAAATACAAAGAACTTCGTCAACGAAGAATTAGGATTTAAGCTTGGATCTAAATATATAAGTAATCAAATAAGCACCAAGAACTAGAAAACTAGGAGCGCGAACCAGACCTCAATTTTGACTCGCTCCGCTCACAAAATCTGGATGTGTTAGCATATTGAGGGAAGCGAGGTGCAAACCGCACTAAAGTTGCATTTATAAAACGTCTACGCTTTTTCAAGATGAGAATTTTTTGTTTTTTTTTTAACACCACAGCCAGACTGATGTATATCAGTGTGAAAAATTGGGAAATTTTCGGAAATACAATTTTTGATTGATGCCTTGAAGGATACAGAAAAGTCTTTCATAGAGAGCTTCGCTCAATAACATATGTTTTTTTTAAATTTATTCGGTTTAATTAAGAACAATGATGAGATAATGTACTAAGAGCAAAAAAAAGTATTTAAGATTTTTTTTAGCATTATAAGATTAATTTATTTATTTTTACTCATTTTATTTATGTCTTAACCAATAAACTTAGTTACTGTAACAAAAGAGTATAGTTAAAAATTGCTATACATACAGTTGTAGGTATAATAAATTTTACGGAATTGTAAACAAAGTTAAATGTAAAGACGCTTTAAATTACATTAACGCTATTGGAGACAAAGGCGGCAATTAGAGAAGCGCGAAAAGAAATTCATTTTGGCTCGAAAGCGCATTGTTTGTGCCATTATAAGCGCTTTGTCTCTTATACGAGAATTACTTAATGGCTTCTAACTAAACAAATACGTTAATGGATTTTGGTTGTGACTGAATTAGGCGGGATTAATATTAACATTCTGCTTTGAATAGATTTCTGTTTATTATTATTACTCTATATCTGTTTTAAAATTCAGTCTTTGTGTAGATTTCGAGTGTTTTCAATTTTAGTATCTTCTGTTTAAAGTATGTAGTGACTCGATTAGAGCATTCTTTGGTGCTAAGCTCTTACACAGAGTGTATGTTATAATAATTAAGTAAATTGAGTAATTTAAATATATGGCCTTGTGCCAGATTCTTGAAACTCTTAGAAAATATTATAGGATAGATATATCTTATGATACTAATTGCCCAATAAAAACTAATTTTTGAAATACTTAAAATAATACAATTTTAATTTATTTAGCGGATGTAATGTATGTTTTTAATTTATTGTAAACGCTTATTTAAACTTCAAAACAATATTTTAATAGAAAAAATCATCGGAAAATATTTGAGTCTGCAACCCCTGGGGTATAATCCTGTCTCGAATGAATTTTCCATTCTACATTCCTTTAAAATTTGGTTGGGCTTGTTATGAAATATAATTTACAGGATTTGGTCATTGTTAAGGCAAAACTAAAATAAATGGTCTTCTATTATATGTTTTAGGAATATTTCTAAAAATGTCCAACTATAAATATTAAAACAAATTGAATGTTATAAATTCTTTCACATTATATCTTAATTGGTTCTATTTACAAATTGCATCTGAATTATACATTAATTTATACTTAATATTTTACCAGTTAATAAATAAAGCTGATATTTGAAAATAATTGAAAACCCATATCCACATGGCAATATCGATAAATTAAACATTAAGAAAATTTGAAACAGAAATAAAATTGTAAAGGTATACTTGGTTTATCTAACGTACCCGAAGTGGCCAGTAAAAGCACTATAAATATTTCAAGTTACGACTCGAAAGCTTTCTCTTGTATTTATTAATGTATCTTGGGCTTGTGTTTGAGAAAATGGAAAACTTTATACTTAAAGAACGGATATGAATAATATCAGTTTTCTTAAATATCAGATATATAAGTAATCTAATTAGTTGATGTATGCAAAGCATTAAAAATGTAAAGACAGGTTAGCAGCCTATTTGATTATTTATTATCTGTGTGAACTAAATTTAAAATAAAACTATTTTTTACGGATGACACATCTCGTCTACCCGTGAACACGATTGCTGCAAAGCATTCGAAACGTCGGGTTAAAATAAAAATGTAACCAAATTATATGCGAGTTTTAATCCGTAAAATATAGTTTTATTTGAAATGTGTACTCGTGAAAATCTAAGAAAATACTAAATTTAAAATATATTCGGTTTTTATACATACTGCGTATAATATTAAATCAACAATTCTATTGTTATGAGTTATTGTTGAAGTTTTTGAACTCCTGACAAGGTTTTTTGCAAAATACTAAATATTTTTATATATTCGGTTAATGCATTACCACCAGTTTTGGGTATTTTAGGGGACTAGGTAATTTTTTTTCTGTGGATGAATATGTACTTGATTGAAATATTGAAATTAAACAATTAAATAGGCGATTAAAAACAGAAACACTATATTTCATTTAAGAAGCAGGTCAACAGTAGTTTATCAATTGTAATGGATTCTTCTTCGTACGGAACTTCGTAAAGCTACCACACGAATTTACTGGCCATTTTTTGTATGTAAATGAACAACGAATAAGTAGTGTACTAACTAACTTAACTAACATACTAACTGCTAAGTTTTTTTTTTATATTTTTTTTTACTACAATTATCTATAAAACCTTTTTTGCTTTAAAAACAATCAAGGTTTCTGTGTTTTCAATTTAATTAATTAATATTAAGAGTAAAATACATTAATAACACATGATAGCTTACCCTTTCTCGTTCTAAGCTCATTACATATTAAATAATATATTTATTAAGATGAAATGTAAAAGGCAAATGTATGAAACACAAAATAACAATTATGAGTAAATTTCCTTCAATCTTTAGATGGTAAAACGCTTATGGCTTGAATTCGGTTTCATCAACAACACATACGAAGCACATTAAAGCGTTTAAAGTGCCTATCTTCATTATCTGCCGCAAAATCAAACAGATTTAATTACAACGCTTTTGAGTAAATATGTCCTCTGATCACAACTTGTCGGCAATGTTAAGTTTTTGTAACTATATTAATTACCTCGAAGCGAAAACATATTACATCATACGAGTCATCATCATCTATGTTTAAATTAAATTTTGTATTTACATTTGTACCGTGTGGTATCAGAGGAGAAGAGGTAATTCTTATTTTTACCGAAGTGTCGTAAGAAGCGATTATGATAAACTTGATGCTGTTACATCAGGCTCACCTCATTTCTAATATCAAAATTAGGCCAATATTCCCAAGGAGGGTTGACGTCAGGTTGGTACTCGGTTATATCAGTTACAACATGGTGGTGCGGATGAGATTAAGCGAGAAGACTAGGTCATTCCAAGATGCAGCATGAAGAAAATGGATAAAGATTGCTGCATTAGAGACGTGTTGGTGAGTCACAACGCGAGACCGTAAAAATGTAACAATCAGGATGGTTAGTTGAAATGTAGAAACGATTAATAGAAAAAGAAGGTGCAAATAACGAAATGGAAAATTAAAAGGAAGTGCTGTTGACTTGTCTTTTGTATTTTTTAAAGCTATGCAAATAAAGCCTAAATTACATTTATAATAAAGCTTGAAGTAGCCTGGCGGTGATCGCTTCACACCCAGGATGAATCAGCCTCTAAATATTAAGAAATACATTATCCAAACAAATGTATTTTAACTACTTTTTTGATATGTTGAAAGGTAATACTTGAATATTTACTAAGATCTTATGAAAAGAGTCCACCACACGGTTCCATAATTAGTTACTCACATTTTCAAGTAAAAAACGATAGGTGTAATATATTATTTAAGTCACTAAGCTCAAAATTATTAGTGTTCTTATGATTACATTTAAGTTTTACTTTTTTATTTTATTTATTATAGATATCATTCTCCTTCAAAATCTTACAGAATTATACAACTTTAATTTTAATGCTACTGTTAATATCAAATGTAGTGCTTGTTATGGCAGCCGTTTCGTTGAGAAAAACATATTGTTAAATCAGCCGGGCTCGCATCCTTTATCAATGTGCTAACAAAGGAACATAACGCAGTATCAGCGGTTGTTAATCGGTCGGGACGCACCGAACTCGTTAACGCACCTGCTCATAATTCACGCGTTAACGACCAGTTTGTTAACTTGCGAATTAATGTCTTTCAACTGAGGGAGCGTCGATCTTGAAACTTTTAAAGGGCTAACTCAGTTACGGCAGGTATCAGTAAAGTTTGTGTAATATATATAATTTAAAATCCATTTGAACATTGAAAACGCCATTTTATTCATGAACGAATACTACAATAGAGTTAGATAACAAAAGACAGACACAAATAATTATTTAAAATTCACCTCGAACTTTTGAAGTCTAGTGAATATCCATGCCTATAGAAGTGAAAATATGTCATACTTATTTTAATATTATTAATATGTAGAGGGGAATGGTTGCGTAAAAATAGCCAGCATTTTCCTCTAAACATAAATGATTACTGCGTTTGTTTCCGTTTAAATAAAATATTATATTAAAGAGATCAAGTAAACAAATCTCTAATGAACTAAGTAACTAGAAAGTTACACATCTTAAGCAAATTACTTTTACTGAGCTAAGTCCCCAAATCTAAGGTTTAATACGGTACGTGATCTCGCGTTTAATATTTTAAATATTCGCCGGGAAAAGTTCCGAATCGCGAGCGGAATTATTTAACAGTTTCATAGCACTCAGACCTCACTTGAGGTAATTACGAATACGGTTCGTAGCAGGAACGAGTTCAGCTTCATAAGGTTTCGTGTTAATTATTTATTGCCTATTTCAGACGATTGTTGTTATTTATGATATAAAATATTACGATATACTTAGTTAAGATTTTATTTGCTATAGTAATATATTTTTTATAAGATTCTAGATTAAGTTATTTAAATTATAATTTAATTTAGTAATAAAATTTGGTTTTAACAGCAGCAAGAAAAAAAGAGACCATTTATCATAATTAATTTCTAAATAGTATCTGTTATTGTTGAAAAAATGTTAGAAGACAGACAGACAGACTTTAATTTATTTTTTACTTTCGCTATGAAACATTATAACTTACTTTAACAGTATTTTTCTACTTATATCCGTTTTATTTTTGATAACCAAGCAATATGATAACTATGATTTATAGAATAATATTAAAATAATAACATTCGTTAATTAAAATACACAAATGTACTGAAGTTATGAAACTTTAAGTAAATGTTATTCTAATTACTACTTCTCCCATACGTGAATGTAGATTAACAATAAAACAGTAATAAAAGTGTCCTAGGATCATATCGTGATGAAATAGTGTTATATGCTCTGTTTGTAACTAGGAATATAACTTGGGAGCAGATTGCTCGTTACAGTTATATAAAAACCGACATTGTTTCATATTGTGTGATAAATAAATCATCTATAATATTGGTAACATTATTTTTTGACTAATATAATACCTAACTGAAAAATGAAACTATGATAGTATATTTATCCATACAGAAGTACAATGAGTACAGGATTTAATATTATGAAAACGTCCTGATTATTAGCAGACACTCAAAGGCGTCACTTCAAAGACGGACGACAAATTAAATTTTGTTTCTCAAACTAAATTAGATAGCGCGTTCCTCTGCAATGCTGTGATCCGGCTTCTCTAATTTAACAATAAATGGAAAGGTTCACAACGAAGCAACCACCATTCAGATTATTTTGTTTTAATTTACACTGTATGTAATTATATCGGTATTATATATTTACACTGTATGTATATTATCTTTCAACTAAAATTATTTTTACATTTTTTTATGCATAAAACGTACAAAACACGATCAACTTAATGTTATCTAGTAAATTTATTTAATAATCTAATGTAAACGTTATTGAAGTGTAAACTTAGAGAATGTGGTAGAAAGGCCATCTAATTATAAGGATGCCATCATAAATTTCCAAGTTAACAAATTGTTGGTTAACGCGTGACTTATAGGCAGTTGTGTTAATGAGCGCGGTGCGTTCCTAACGATTAACAGCCGCTGATACTGACTAACGTCCCTTTGTTCAGACCTGAACACAAAACTGTCCTTTGTACTAGCAATTTACTAAAGAAAAACTTTATTGTTACCTTATCATCAATATATTGGGAAGGTAAATATAATAAAAGCTACAGTTTAATATCGTATAAATAATAGTATTATTGGGTTTTATTTCGCGGTGAAGTATAATTGAACACAACATTATTACCGAAGAATAAAACATATTACATATTATCCATATCACAAAAACTTTGTCGAAATATATATTGTTTTTCAGATATGTTATTCAAATACACAAATATAATTTAATATATTACAATTATTATGAAATGAACTTTATTTTACATTCTATTATATTTAAGTTACATAAACCACAATTTATGTACACAGCGAACATTTAACTCTTTATTGTAGGTAACGTTTTGTGTTGGTTTTATTCATTTCTGTAATTTCAATCAAAAAGATTGTATTGGTTTATGAAACGAAAACATTTATTTACTGCTAGCCTTCAAAAAATAGAACTTCAGTTATTTATTACAAACAATATGCTAATTCAATTTGAAAAATATACTTCGCTGTGCGGTTTGATAAGCAAGGACCAGGGTCAACATATTTTTAATGATTTATTTTTAGGTGTGGCATTTCCAAACGCTGTTACTGGAAGCCATGATAGAAACCTGAAAATATATGGACATTTTTTACTATTAATCTATTGTTTTTTTTGTTAATTCATGAAGTCAATTAATGTCTAGTTGGTTCAAACAAATTTTTTTTATAATCTAAGAGTATTAGAATCATATCATGTTCAGATTTAAATTGGTAATATAAGGTTGTCTATACATTTTTTATAGTTTTTTTTATTCAACATGTATATTTTGATGAGAAGTAGAAATCTATGTCAAAATGAAAATTATAAAAATGTATTTGAAATTTAAAATAGTCTTAAATTATATATATGTTGATATATATTACATCACTACATAGTCAAATCTTCCGTCGTAAAATTATCGTAAATTTTTATTATGTAATAAAGAATAATCTAAACTCTAAAATATCAGCTGATAATTCTCAGCACCGTGTTTAATCTACTGATATCGGAGACAGGGCGCGGCGGCCTGATTGAGAATCACTTACGTACGGATCCCACTTTTCGAGAAGAAACTTTTGTTTTAATCTCAATAACTTTTTAGCTCGAAATATTTTATTTTAGTAAAGTAAATATTGTTATTCCATCTTCATTCCATTGTATCCAGACTTTATTTTATTTGAGAATAAAATTGAAATAATATATTATGAGTATTTTGTATAAAATTTCAGTAAATCAGTTATATATACAAAGATATTTGTCTTTAAAAAACTCCTCAATGATCTGATTAAACATCAAATGTTGAAGTGGAACGATTTAAATTCAGACGGCAAATAAATGTAGCTTGAAGAGTCGTTCAGAAAGAAACAGCCGTCATTTCGTATTCCGTCTTGGCAAATGTTTGTCGAGCGCTCTGAATAACGCCCGCAAATTAAAATCCTGTACATAGATTTATCAAGCTGTTCTCGGATCTTCAAGTTTCTTTATTCAGATGACATTAGTGATTCATTGTGGACATTGAAACATAAAACATTTATTTTATATAAAACAAATACAAATCATTAAATACTTTGCAACTCGATATGATTTAGTGAAGAATAACATGTTTCAATTATTCAACTTGCTCTGAATGTATTTTCAGTCAATGAGGCATTAATCCATTAGAGAGACATTTATTTATGTATTTGGGAAACAAACAATATTTACAAACTTATAAATAAAATTAAGAGATAGTCAATAAAGCTTCCATTGTTAAAAAAACATAACATGAACTTTAAAAGCAAACATAAAAACAATAATATCAATGACTTATCAAAAAATAAAACGAAAAAAAAAATTATAATTAAATTATTTTAAAAAACTCTTATTGTAGGACAAAGTACATTGAGAAAAAAAAAACCATAAAAACTTACAATTTCCCAAAAGAGCACCAATTGTGACAAAGGTAGAGATTATATTAATTGCTAGGTATTGAGTACCTACTAAGTATTTTGAAGACTTCATTAAATAAAAGTAACAGGTATTAAATATTTGTATAATATTGTATTTTTTTAATTATTAAGGTAATAAAAATAACTGAAATACTATATTTATATTATATATAGTAACTTATGAAATACTTAAAAATAGTATATATTTGTAATTTTAAAATTACTGTAGAAGTTTTTATTTCATTTGATTAAAAAAGAAATGCTATTTTCCGTCTTGAGAGCAGGGTTTTATTACTTCTTTGACCTCCGCCTTGTTTCTTCACAACTTAACGGTTGTACTAAAATACGGAGGCATATTCCATTACAGGTCACAAAATACGACTTCTAAATAAAATTTTAATTGCATATTTATTATTCTGCAGTTCCTTTGGGGATCGTTTATAGGAATATCTTCAAATTATTGGATATGTACATGTTTTTATTTCCCATCAAAAATGAGATCCATAGCATACTGAATATATATATTCATGAACGTATCTGAGTAACATACAAGATAATAATCCAATTGTTTGTACCTTTCTGCATTACCTCTTACTACTAAGGTTTCTTCCGATAGGTAACAGGCAATGGAATATCATTGAAAAATAAGTATTTATATTGTCTTCAACTTGGAAACTGTATGTATTAAGATGACGCCGAGCTTGTAATACTAAGGACTTTAACTGCTTAACTATTTAAAAAGCAGCATCAATGTTTTTGAGATTTATTTATTCACGGAATGTTTGACATTGACGGAATATTGACATACTAGACAAAAAATCCTAATCAAAGTCTAGGCTAAATTAAGCGTGCATACATGTAGCAGCAGATTATTAAAGTAATTTTTTAAAAAGAATAATATGTAAAAACAGATATATAGATAAAATATACTTATAAATATTTCAAATCAGTCTTTTTTCTTTTTTTCAGAGAGAGGAAGGGGAGTCTATGTAGCCGATAGAACATAGTTAATAATAAAACTATTAAGAAACAAGATCCATCTTCTAAATTATAAGGCGAATGGTCAAACACATTTTTTATCTAATTTTACTACAATTACTATTTATTAATTTGAAACGGCACTTTCCAGTCATGTTTTCCTTGTAAGAGCTATTGTTATGTTATTTTATTTTTTGTATAAATTAAATGTACTGTTGCTACAATGCATTAAAGATTAACTTGCACTTGTGTTGTTTTGTGGACTATTAATACAATTTTAATTATGAATAGCAACATGTTTATTCAAGTAAGTGTTTCTAGGATGATCTAGTTTTTAATGTAGTATCATATATATCCCGCTTATTGTACAGCAAACCCAATTGTTTAATTATACTTGATCATAATATACATTTCCTTTTTATGCTATAGATATACAATTAAAATTTCGTACGAAATTGCGGGAGCGGACATTACTAAAATATTTAAAAGCGGTTTATACTGAAAAATCGGAATGTTTTTTTTTTCTTTAAACAAATGGTCCAAATTACGAAAAAAACGGGAACTTGATAAAGGTTCTTAGAGTAAAGTGTTTGTATGTGTGCAACACTGAATACATACGATACCCATTTTTTAAGTTTATTCACTTGAAAAACAACAAATTGAAAACTAAATAAACCACTGAATTTAAAACTGAAATGAAAAGTGAAATTTTAATTCAATTTTAATTTGGAATTCCAAACCAAAATTTGAGATCAAAGTCGCCAGTACATGAAAGTCCTAATTTCATATGTAAGCTAACCGATTGTTTTAAAATTTAATAAAACATTCATCACAGAAACAATTATAGTTAAGTCATTATGTCTGAGTCTCTTTATTAATATTTTAACAATGAATAAGCAGAGTACATAATTGTTTTGTAAAACCGTTCGTAAACATTCTATTTCATGTTTATTTACACTTATCACTTACAAATACGAGGCTAAAATAAAGCGTTTACTCATCAAACTGTCCGTAGTATAACGAGGTGTGTGTTTGTTCAGCGACGTGTCGCGTCCGACGTCTACTTATAATTTGTTGGCAAACATTTGCTGAACATTGTTTTTAAGTCAAAATTTAAAACATTTTATCTTTTTAGATATTTATAGTGTACATGTTAGATATAAGCTAGGAGTTTGAAGTATGGTTATAGATTTGGTTTATTAATTTATTTAAAAGAGCTTATTTTGATAAAAACGTAAATATAAATAATTTACTAGTAATTAATTTGAATTTATATTTAATCATTAAAAACAAACTATAACAAAGTTAACTAAAGAAAAGTTCAGTTATATAATTAAGAAATTAATAATAAATGAATAAATAAGTAAAAGTTTGATTTATTATTATATAAAAACAAAAATTGCATCAAATCTAAGATTATAATACCAAAACTAGTCCATGTGGTGACTCAATCATATATTGTGTCTTGTCTGAAATCAAATTTTGATATAAAAGATATATTCTATTTGTAATGTAAGCTACAATACCAAATCCAAGACATATTTTTACTCTA
Organism: Mechanitis mazaeus; assembly: GCA_959347395.1. NCBI lineage: Eukaryota > Metazoa > Arthropoda > Insecta > Lepidoptera > Nymphalidae > Mechanitis > Mechanitis mazaeus. The sequence continues at coordinate 13,560,001 of OY365754.1, forward strand.
TAAGCATTTTATGAATACGGCAAATTCAAAATGCACATCTCGAGAAAGAAATGTCGTAATATTGAGATGTATATCAAGAAATGTAGACTACAGTATTTTCTCTGCCATGATTTATATTTTTGCTTATTCATTTAAAAAATATACAAAAGTAATACCTACCTACAAGCATAAATACCTCAAATAATTATATAAATGCAGTGTTAATGCGATTTAAAAAATTAGGTAACCTTGAAGGTTTAGAACTGTAACTCACCGCTTCACTGTGCACAGGATGGACCGCGAACAACAGGGCTGCAAGGGCGGCGAAGGGTCGCTGCAGCCGCGCGACCACCGCGCCCGCGCGTGCGACGAGCGCGCAGCACGCGGCGTGCAGGGCGATGTTGCACGCATGCCACCACCATGCCGACAGCCCGCAGAGAGCGAAGTTTAGCCTAAAATTCATTATGTTTTATTCAAAGTGAAATGTTTTCACGATGAAATAAAAGTACACTTTTTAAGGTTTCAGGTTACTTGAATGTAATATGGAAACGCTAATGGAAATATCTCGTATTTCCAATAAATGTTCATTATTTAAAAAAATATTTTTTTAATGTTAAAACTTTCTTATCTCATATTAACGAGCATTTATGATAAATATAAAGCAAATCAATCAAGATAAAATTCTATCAAAGCCACTCAGAATAAAATAGATTGCAACTTGTTCTTTTCACAAGTTAGCAGAAATTCAAACTTTACTAAAACTTGGGGTGAGTTTCGTACTTCATTATCTATGCAGAAACAATAAAACAAGCTTATCTAAATGTATTTTACATGTGTTTTTGTAACCTTCAAACCTACAAAACTTAATCCTAAAAAGCGAGTGTAATAAGAAAATGTAATCATCTCAAATACCAACAGAAGTTAGACATAATAACTCTAGTCTATATTTTGTCCGTGTCTCAGCTTTATCCCAAGTCTCTCTCAGAAGACAACACTTAGAGCTAAAGGCTTTCGCCCCAAATTCCTACATTCAAGGATGTATGGGCGACATCTTAAATGGGCCTTGCATTGTCTTGCCAAAGCTCTAATGGCTCTGTGGCTGGGACAGAGATTTTCTTAATGTTATAATTGCTTTTCGAGCACAATGTCCTTTTGAACGCAGCAGCTCTAAATAGTACACAATGTTTTAAAATAAATTGTGTACATACGCGTAAAATAAAGAGACTTAAGAACAATCATTTTATCGTCTCTGTAATATTGAAAAAATGCTTTTTAGTATTTTAAATGTAATTTACTGAATTTCTTTAATGATATTTAAAATATATTTAATAAATTTTTTCACACGAGTAGTTTAAGTATGTCATGTACAATCTTAAATGATTTTTATTAATACCTCTGGTACTATTATTTTATTGTTATTTTTTAAACCTCATTTTAATTCTTCTAACTTTGGTATATAAATTATTTTATTTTATAATTACCTAATTTAGTAATTTTGGGAAATAAATTACTAAATGTGGTTTTTTGTTATGTTTGTGCAATTTAAAAGTATATTGTGTTTGTTAATTTGTGTCTTTATAATTGTGGTATTATTTTCTATTATGAGGTTCTAATTAAAATTATTTTATTAAAGTTATAATCAATAAACATATTATATTTATATTTTAATAATTTACTTATTATCATTGTTTTTTTATTTTTTTGCATACATAGCAAAATATTATTTTGTACTTCTAAAGGTCGTCTGGTAGAAAATACCTAAATTGCATTAAGCTCACCTCTTGTAATTTTTTTTTTTAAATAGTGCAATGTAGTATTAAAAGAAATGATCAAAGTTTTAACAAGTATGTTCTGTCAGTATCCAAACATTTTGTAAGTATTGTTTAACTTTTTCTTTCTTTATATTAATTTAATGTAATCAAAATTATTTATTTTTTCAAAAGTTATCATTTATAAAATCATGAATCGAATGCTTCACATGTTCACAAGAAGTCGAGATGGAGGCAGTTGATTATGAGTTAGTCATGTTCGTCACTTATCTCCTTCAAACATGGTTCCTTTGTTCTAGGACTAAAACTTAGCGTATATGGAGTCTCAGGAGCAAAAACTAAATATGTAAAAAAATATGCTTAAATTTACACATATAAAGCAATTAAAATAAATTTCATGTTAATCATAAAAGCACGGATAATTGTTTTAAACAAAATATTTACGTATTATATAAACAATAGTTGGTAGGCGGATGTCTGAAATCGTTGAGGATGTATAAAACAACTATATTTCATTAGATGCTTTGATGTCGAGGTCTGGGGTCACAATGTGCCCAGAAACATTTAGAACTTAACGTTATGTTGACGTCAAAGCGATAAACGTGAGACACGCCGCAGGCAGATGAAACAAAGCCGTGTCACCTCTGACGACATCTGTCCTGTTCTGGACGTGCTGTTCTAAAACTTTAATTTACCGTTTCTCTTACAACGGTATTCACAAACGTTTAAATCAAATTAAATTACTGTATTTGAATAAAGCCTTATTTAGCTAAAGTAATTAAATAAATGTAATAATTTATTTTGTTTTGTAATAATTATAATTCAACAAATAAATTTGGATGTTGACATCTCAGAGGTCGCAGGTTGGTTCATATTGATGATTTTTACTCTGATTAAAAAAATAAACTTATAAAAAATGTTACCAATTTAACAGGTCGTATGCTTTAAAATTACAAATAATTATATCCTGATTTTTTATAAATCGTTCGGGAAATAGTCCAGTTATTAAAATATAATCCAAGAAATTAAAAAACACATATCATTGCCTGAGTCACGAATTAAATATTATTGCTATTTACTATTTTTGTTTTTTGTTTTAAATACATTCTTAAGTAGATATAGCTCCGTACATTTGAATTAACATGCATTCTGTAGAATTTTGAAGACTAAACAATACAACAATTGTGTACTGCTTAAGTAAACACGTGTTTCTTACTGTATATTATTTGGTAATAGACACTAAATTCAGTTTGAAATAACAGAAAGCATCAAATCCACGCTCCGACTATTAAGGTTACGCATAAGTAACTTTAATACACTCATGCAGGATATAACCTCCGCGGAGCGCCGTAACGCGGTACATTAACTGTAATAGTATCTTATACCGAGGCAGCCTCGTAAATTACACTTGTTTAGAATACCTCCATATTAATAAACGTATCCACATTGACGTTTAACTTATATGTTGTATTTTATTATAACGACGATATGACGGAATGATGAAGTAGGTACATATCAATATTAAATAATCAGTTCAATAATGAAAGGAATATTGAGTACGTCCAAGTTCTTATTAAGTAATTTTAATTTTTATATCATATTTGTATATATATGTTCTAATATATTTAATATATATAACCAACTTATTAAATCATTCTAATCATTTTGTTTTAATATTTAAAATGTTTATAAAAACACTAAACACAATAGTATTTTCTCAAATTTTCAAGTTCACATTTGAAATAAAACAATTCTATAGTCTCGTATAATTATTGGTTAGATTTTAATTTAAAGCAATTATTGTAAAAACAAATTATATATTTTGGACATAATACATTCATTAACTTGTATTTATATTATTCTGAAATTTAAATATATTGTATATATATTATTTCACACGTTAGCTGCGGTTGTATTATCAATTTTATTATATACTGTAAAATAATAATATGGGTTATCATTTTATTCGAAGACTAATAGATATCGCATCCAGCCCGATAGAAACTAGATTAAATATGGAATCTAGAGTCTTCAAGTCGAGTATCTGAATGGAAGGTCAATTGGCGGAATGATGGGACTTAATTCTAGTGGGTGCCCACGATGACATATTTTTAATTTTACTTTTATTTAAAATTAGATAGATAACTTGACAATTATGATGATATTGACATATTCATATAAGAAAAGTCTGTAAATATCTGAAATTGAGGTCTACTACTACGAGTTAAATAATATATTTTATCATATAATTTGTTAAACATAGTTCGCTTGATTAAACCTGCACATATATAGAAAAACAATAATAAATTAAGATAATCTTATAAGTAATCTAAAGAAAGTATGTGAAACAAAATAATAATAATGTTATTTCTCTGACACAAGAACTGATACTCTGAAAGTGGTCGTAATGTGTATAAGCAGAAGTAATGTTCAGAGGAAGGCGCGCGCTCGCTGCATGTACACTAGAAACGGTTCTTTAAGGCTGGGACGGATTGTAAAGAACTCTTAATTTGCCATAATACTGTCGAGTAATTTTTTTTTATTCTATTTAGTTATATAATACTTTAAACACATTATCGCTGAAAATAATAATAAATTTCACAATTTTTAATGATAAAATGTTTGTATTTAAGATCGATATATCACTCATTCCTGGATTAACAGACATAATACAATTGTATGTATGTACTTATAAATAGTAAAGGAATTGAAATTAATTGTAATTGTTGGTCCTCAGAAGTTAGATAGCGATAGCACTATCAGTAACTTCTTGTTATTAAGAACGCATTCTCCTAAGCTTGGACATACTTCACAATTACGAAAGATAGTGCTGGCAAAGAAAATGAAAATAGAAAACTATTTATTTTATATATTATAAGACAATTCCATGTTATGTGTACAGTATTTATATATTATGTTCTATTAAGTTAAAATAAAAATCACATTTTATTAATGTTACTGATAATCGGTTGACAACATATTATGGAACTGCGTAGATGGTTACTAACTTATTCATAATGTCCCAACTTTTACAGAACCTATTTTAAATTATAAACTAGGAGTGCAAACCAGAACTCAATTTTGACTCGCTGCGCTCGCAAAATCTCGGTATGTGTTAGCATATTGAGCGAAGCGAGGTGCAAAGATCACCGAAGTTGTATTTACAAAACGTCGACGCATTCTGCTGTCCTCAACTATTTTTCTATATAAAAATATATATATATAAAGAAAAAATTCTAAAAGCTGTTAAAAACTCTGGTACGGGCATGTCATTGTCAAGCAAAATTTTTGCGAAAAAGATTATTCCCATTGAATACTGTGGGATTTTAGTTTTTTCCGTGAATATTTCCCAACGACATCGAATATTTGAAAATATTCTCAAAGAGAGCTTCGCTCAATAAAATATAGTGTTGGTTGGGCATACGTTTCATGTATATAACTGCACCATAATGCAGCTTCAAACAAAGCAGCTTAGGCGAGTGATGGAAGACCAGTCAGACAGTATAAAGTTAAGTAGTTTAATATTCACAGTAAATTAGTTTTGAAAACATAAAAGTTGTTTTTTTTTTGGATATACTCAACATTTCTCACATAGCAAGGGCTAGGAATACACACACAGTAATTAATGCTCCTGAGAATCAGAAAACCTTTTTTCGCGATCCAAATTATAATATAATAAAAATCCTGCAAAGTTAGAATTTCTTTTAATTCCTTTGACCAGAGTCGTGGTTTTTCAGAAGATACTAAAACTTAACATTAAGGTGTAAATTCATGTTTGAGGGAGCCCGGAGCATGTGAATAACTAGAAAATGTATATTTTGGTACTTTTTTTCTTCATACACCTTTCATTTTTATGTATTTCTTACTAATTTAATTTATCGCATTTAAAACTGTACATTAATTGTAAAAGAATAAAGATAACATTCTAAGAAATAATAGAACAGTAATGTAAAAAATGAAAATATAAACTTTAAAATATAAATAAATACACTATTATAAACATCTCAGAAACTAATCATATTTTCTTTCTCTTGGTCATTTCATCCAAAGTACCTTCACACCTGAAGAAGAGATTCAGGTTTCTGGGGTCACTTCTTGACTTGCGTTCATCACACTTCGACTTCTTTCTATTGAATTATCTGTCTTTTACTCGACATTTTACAAATACTCTTTTACTATTTCTGCCATTAAATTAGATAATAAATTGCCTCTTGATACACAGCTTTAAAAAAGTCGATTGACATATTTAAAAATTCCATCAAGAATTTTTATTTAATTTTAAATAATTAGGAGGATTGATAATTAAAATTCCTTAGGTTAAAAAAAAATTATAAACATAATTAAATTATGCATCTATTATCAATCAATTAGTATCTATAATTTGTAATTTTAAAATATATTTCTTGAGTATATCAGTTTATATATATTGTGTTAGCTATATAATATATATGCAAAATGTATATAACTTTGCACCACCTGCCTTCAAAAAGTATTGTCCTGTTTTGTATGGAGGCCTGGAAGAAATTGCCTGAGCCAATAAGGCAATACTTGTAATTTTTTTTTGTCTTTTTCTTTATGTTAATATATATATTTTTTCTGGTGTAGAATAAAAAACATCTAATTAATAATTAATCACTTGAATTGAACCTTCAATAAAAACTTCCAACGATGGATAAATTAAAAATTATTACTGGAAAAGGAGTGAACCATTTTGGTTTTGATTTCAAAAATAAGACATAACTTTATTATTCGAGAAACGAAACCATCACAACCTTAAAATATATTCACTAAAATAAAAATAAAAAAATTAAAAAAAGCTCATAATTTCACCTTAGTCTTAATTTGTTCAAATAAAAATAATATTATCTGTTATAGGAAGAACAATTAATATTAATTTTTGAAATATTTTTACCACCTGGTCCATTATTAGATTATGAAATAAATCGTTCGTTAGTTTTTAACATTATAAAATATCTGTATAAAGTAGAACCTATAGAGATGTTTTCTTATTTTCTTTATAAATTCTTGACAAACCTACCTTCTTGACTTCTTACAAAATATGATAAATTGTATTATAAATGTATGTTGTAAAATAAATAAATAAACAAAATAAAATAATTAATCATAATATTCAATATAACACGTAAAAAGATAATTATCTTTTATTTTCTTTTTCCTAAATCGGACAGAAGTAATATTGCGAAACAAACATTCCACCCGCTAACTAATAGTAAAGAAAATAATCTCGCCGGCAGTAGGACTAAGCGGCTATTTGCAGAGGGCGTTCATTTTCATGACCTCCGAACTGAACGGTCGCGCTGATAAAATTACAGAACACATAATCATATACTGTAATGATATTGTTACAATCAATTCGTTTTCTTTATGGCTCTGTATACATCAGTGGTATATTATAATTTGTAACATAATTTTAAATACAACCAGATACACTAATAAATAGAGTAATAGTCAGATAGTTAATTGATTTTAAGATAATGTTAAAATATTTATTTTGATTATTAAATCTAACATTTTATTATTTGAATTAGAAAACAATACTAACTTGTGACATCAGTTTAGACTTCATTCCTCTGGCAACACTCGCCTCATTCAGACGAAATTGTCAAATAGACAATGTCAATGAGGCGAGTGTTCTTGCTATATGTACTTTGAGTTTATTGGTAAATTTATTAATACTCTATTAATCGCTACAAAACCATTTATTTTACTTGTAAAGTATTTGTTGTAAATAAGAGAAGTATCTACAGAAAGTCGACAAAAAACTCATTCCCATCTCTGTGTAACTTATTTCTCAGCGTGCTCATCTAACTGCAAATGCAACTTTAAACTAGTTTCTTGTCCTTTTGAAGAGTTTAATTAATTTCTCAGGTAAAAAACGTAGGACTGGAACTTGATGTGAAGAATTTCGAAACTTTCTGCGCAGCTGTTGTGGTTTAATTAGAAATTTTGTATATTAACAATTTCAAGAATGTCGCAGTGTTTCGTCGCTAAAAAGAAATTAAACAAGAACTATGCAAATTTTTATCAACATATACTTTATTTACGATTTTTTCACTAGCTTGAGCTACATTTTCGGTCAGAATATAAAATATATAAAAAGATACAAATATAAATAATTAAAAATGATTTTAATGTAATTGAATAACCGGTGTTCTTTGTTGCAATTAAATAATCAGAAAAACAATGCGTCAGGCGTTTTGGATTCAGCATGAATGCGTCGTTCTATTGTCTGATTACAAAATAAACACCGTCACTCGTCCGCAACAAATCAACTCGTCTCCTTTGTTATGAATAAAGAATTATAAAACAAGGAAAAAAAAACAATGAGGGTTCCTGTTTGTTTATTTCTATTTCGTTTATGATCACATAAAGTGTGGTATTTTTATCTAAATAAAACTCTGTAAGTTCATATAAAATAAGGACTATTTAACTCCTAAAATATTATTTATTTAAGTAATTAAATAGTTAATGTGAGTAGTCAGTTGAAATGGGTGTCATAATCTAGTAAAAAATATTGTTTATTTTGGACGTCTACATTCGAAAATACATTATACTTAACCTTTCAATCAAATTGTTGTCAAACTATATATTTTATAAAAAATACTTAATTCTATTATTAAAAATAAATAATCATAAATAACAAAATTATATAAAAAAATTATAATTTGATGTTTATAAATATTTTGGAATAATATAATTATGAAAAAGAACATAAGAACATTACGTAAAAATATAATTTTACTATTCCTTATTTGATAAGACATTTAAAATATATTTAGTATATCTTCCGGAGGTATGGTAATCGAATCTACCGACTTTAAAACTTCTTCCTGGAATCTAAAATTACATTACAGCAGAGACAACTTTAAAACGAAGCTCTGAAACTTCTACACTACTTTTATTAAACTTATTTCTGCTTTTATATGTAATAGACATTTTTTAAGTAACAATACAATATTTTAAATAAATAAAGAAGGAAAAAATATCAATATTAGTAGGATTCGAACCCGCAACTAATAATTCAAACTTAAAAAGATTAACATAGTTTTAGGCTTTATTTTATCGACTTAATATGTTATAGCCAAATTCAACAATACAATATTTATTTTAGTACACAAATAGACAATAATATTATAACTGAATCTAATTTACTTTCAGATTAATTAATGTAAATAAATTTTATAGCTTGTCAAGTGTACTCAAACATCTCAAATTAAATGAGTGGTTTTCAAATTCTATACTTCATTTGGAAAGTTCTCTCAACATACATTTGAAGGCAACGTATCATGTACAAAGTGAACGGATTACTGATAAGAACCGCAAATTCTAAGCGAGGCCTCAAAGAGCAGTCTGGAAACACGCGAAAGCTAATGGAAGAATACTTAAGCACTTATGTCAAATTTATTAAGAAAATGTATTGACATTATTTCGAAGGATTGTTTGGCTTTGTTTTTTGGGGGTGGATAAATTTTATCATCGAGGATTACGTAACATATGTATGTATATTCATTTTGAATGTCTATTATTTTACAAAATAATCTTAATTTTGCGGCCCATTGTTTATTGTTTTGATACGTAATTATAGCATCAAAATTTCTGGGCAGCGCTAAAAATAATTTTTAATTTAATTCCAGAAACCCGCAACACGTTTCTTTGATGTAACTTAAGCTTATTTAATATTAACATACACGTTCCCTTTGAGTAATATATTTAAAGGTATATACATATGCTTAAGTAGACGGCACATAAGCTCTCGCTTGTTAAGCACTTATCATTAGTGGTAACACGTCGACGTCTCTCGTCACGTCCGTCTGTGGTGCGCTCAGCGCGAGTCACATGCTCTCAGTCTGCTGCGGCATTCATTTGTGCTCAAACTCTCCGAGACTGTGACACAGTGTTGATATTAAATATACAAAACATATTCATTTTATTTTGTACTTACCAGATATAACAGGAATAATGACCTCTTTCTGGTTATTACTTGATATCTCTACAACAAGCTCTAAATTTATAAATGTTATTATATACATATATTTAATAATAGCATTATTACTGAAAAAGTCATCAACGTATTTTTGTTGTAACTTTGTTGTAACTTTTTATTTTTTTTTAATTGACAATCATTGTTTTTTATATTTCATATGAAAATATATGATATATTACATCTATTTATCTCGATCTATCTTTAAAATTCTTCGCTCCGGCTTACAAATTGTTATATTTTAATAAAAGCAAATTAAGATCAGTTCTTTTGAAATTAGTAATATTTTGCAAATAAAATCATTGGGGAATAAACTTCGTAGAAAGGGTCGGTCGGGTTTACTTTCAAGTTGTTGCTTATTTCGGTATTACATGGAAATACGGTTTCACATTCTGTGGTCCGGACCTTTTTGATAACTACGATGACTATGAAATGTAGTTCAAAATATTAAGATTATTTTTATATCAATTTTGATTAATTTAACTTAATTTCATGTTCAGATGCGTTTAGAATAGTTTTATAAAATTATTTCAAAGGCTAGTTGAAGATATTCAGTGCGTTATATATAAAAAATATTAAATCTTATTTTTCAAAATTTAATTTTAATTGTTAAAAGGTTGCTTAATAATACTTTAAATGTTGTGGCCCATCATCAGCTCTTAAACAACGTATAAGTAGCCATCGCTTGGAAGTAGCCGTCGACGAACACTTGTAGGTGAAGATTCCGTAAAGTTTATTTTCGATTAGTCATTTCGTGCTATCAATACTTTGAGTGAAAACATTTTTGTCGCAATAATTGAGAAATATAACATCTTAAATTAATAATTTTAAATTTTAAAATAAATAACAATTAAATGTTTGTTTAAATACTATGCTTACGTGCTTATATGGCGTAAAAACAAATAGCTGAAAAATAATTTCAGACAATGTTAAATTGTAAACAACCCCTCTTTACAGTTTAATAAATCTACTCCATATGTTTTTTAAGAGGGTTCTATTTAGATAATTAAAAACCGTCGATTTAAAGCTTCCTTTTATATCATTAAGATTACCGAAATGAAGAATAACAAACTACGGTTATATATACACTAGCTAGTAATAGTGAATATGTATATTTATTAATTGTGAAACATTTTTTTTTAAAATGATTGTTTAACATGAATGAAGTTATTAAAACAGCGAAAGATATTACCACATTAAACATTTATAATTCCGGAAAGGAATGGTTATTTGAAGTTGATTTATGATCCCGATTTGCATAAGAAGCGAAGATCAAATGTACCATTTTATTCGATTCACTCTTGAATCAATCACAGTCATTTGTATAGTTAGTTAGTCAGAATTCTATACATATGCATCCAGATAGATGTGCTTCGGCATTTCTGCTTCACAAGCGAAGCGTAATTGCAAAGCGAGGCGAGACCAAGCGGTTATATGATTGATAAAGAATATATATTAGAATATTTAACGAAAAAAAATAAACAGTACACTTTTATATTTATAAATCAAAAATAACAATAGATATGATACTAAGTTTAAAAATATCTAAATATGAATAATTCTTCGAATTATTGCATGACAGATATCCGTTTTGTATAAATATCATATTATTTTAAATAGAAACAATTGTTTATCGGATTTTTTCATGAATGTTGGTTTAAATCCATCACTGATACTCACTATGGTAAATGTGCTTGGATGCAAGTTCATGCCCTCTGATGTCATATCGAAACCCACAATATATTTTCAAAGACAGCTAAAAAAAGAATAATTTTCCATCATTCCTAGCATTTAATATATATCAGCTAAAATTATTGGTTTTTAATTTAAATGTTGACTAAATTTCAATAATATAGACAATAAATTAAATATTTTAAAGGATGTTATGAGGCATTAATTAAATTATAAATTATTAACAAACCATTTAAGTAGATGTGTGCTGTAAAGTAATTAATAAATCTCCATTTCCATATTAACGTTAAAAAAGGGGGACGGGGTTTGGAAGAGGGGGATTGATTAATTCATTTAATTAAAGCCGAGGCACCGGGCCGTGTGTTCCTATATCGAGAATTAATATTTTTTCCCACCAACAGCCTGTCAATTTTATTAATGACCTTCATTGTACGACTTGGGTTCCATTTTTATTGGCTGTTTTTGAATTGGGGTATTGGAATTTCTCCTTGTTATAATTAATTGCACATTTTTATTACATTTCGACGTATTTTAATCTATTTCCAAATAACTATATACATACATATGAGTTTATTAGCGATAAAATTATCTCTGCCTGCCGTAAAAGATAATATTTTCAGGGATATTCGAAAGGCACCATAATACGATGCTACTTCATTTAGAGGTTTCACGCTCGAAGTCACCTCAGAAATTTACGAGCACTGAAACTGTGAACCGTGAAGGCTGTTCTTTCTGTTACCAGTGGCAGAGTGGCAGTCAGGACGCAACAGAAATATCTTGTACGGATGAATTGCTCGACCCACTTTTAAGAGTAACAACCAAAGGTTTGATGTCTTTTGTCACAAAGACTTTTTTAAATTAAAAAACTTTAAATAAAGGTTAATCAAAATATAATATTTGTTATATTCAATTGTAGCTTAATAGGAAGATTATACTGTGAAGTTACAATAAACACACAAAAAAAAGTTAGTAAAGAGTTATCATTGTTTTGACTTGTATTTTTTGATTAAAGTATTAAGTCTTTCCAATAAAAAACAACACATTATCTTTTTGAAATAAAAATTTTACAAACTTTTCAATTTGTTTGACAAAAAATAACAAATTCATCTATCAATTGTGCACAAATGAAATTGATATAACTGAAATAGAACAGTATCGAACTGACCGACCACTTATACAAAAGTGACCAAGTTGGGAGACAAAGTTTTAGCCTCTAGGTACAACTAACTAATATTTATTCATGGCAGGGTTTCAGTTGGTATAATGTTTGTTATTCTAAGTTCAAAGCATCGAAATCATGACAAGATCCGGTTAATGTCAAGTTTCTTAGTAGGCGGTCAGTTTCAGGATCACTTTAAAATAAATATAGAATGAAATATTCATCAACATTAGCAACGAGCCTATTGTCTTTGGGAAAATTGCTTGGTTGGTCTGCCAAATGAATCAATGTCTCGTTATGGACGTAATTATTTATTTTTTTTTAGACATCTTTATTCTACAAAAATTTTTGTAACTCATTAGAAAGATAAAAAACTGAAAAATATCTAATGAACAAAAATTGCAAATTCTTCTATTTCTCTCTTAAATTGCAGAAAACCTAAATTCCGTGTAGTTTAAATTAAGTATTGTCTGTAACTTATTCTTATGAATATAATCTAAGGACCGATATTAATTATCAACCATATTTAATGAACGACGCATTTATCAAACACATTTAAATATTATTAAAAAAAAGGCAGTAAAAATAATATTTTTATAAATATATATTTTCATGATGCTTAAACATATACAAAGATGAATAAAATAAATTGTAAATTTATATTTCGATTTTTTAAATTTTATATAAAAAATATCAATCATTTTTCAAATTGCTTTTAATATTTAATAGCTTTAAAACTTTAGAGCTACAGTTACATGTAAAATATTAACAATATGGTAAAAAGACATTAGCCCATTTAGAAACATCGAATATAATATGAATAACCTTATTCTTTCAATTTTAGTGTACGTGTAACTAGATATCATTGTTTAGGCGCTAGAGAATATCAAATATCGTTATTATAAATAACTTTAATGTGTTTAGAATATTTTGATGAAACACAGCGAGATCGAGTATTCTGTAAATACTCTCTGTAAAAACTAGGGTTTACTTTTTTCCATAAATTACGATATGAATAAAAAAAAATTGTGTTATTGTTAAAAATTATACTATTAACATTGATTACAACAATTTTATTCCCATTTTAGAATTTCGAAGATTAAAAAAATGGTAAGTCTTTAAATAAAAATGAAACAATAACTTCAAGATATCCTTCAAACATCGTGGTCTGGTTACGAGGGGACGGAAGGAGTCGTCTTTTTACATGTCTTAGATTCTTTTCGTGACGAGGTCGAATATCGAGAGTTTGGGAACATCCTTGACAGCTGTTGCCAATCAGATGTATAACATTTTGTAAATCCGATCATTACTATTATATATAAACGTTTTTCTTTCATATTTTTATAAGGTATTTGTATCTCGCCATAAAATATATTACTAAATCTGTTATGTGATAAAAACACAATCCGTTCTAGTAGTAGAAGCCTTAAATCAAACCAACATGTCAGAACATATAGCTTAATATTATAAAAATTACGCACACAAAACAGTTAACCGCGAGGAGGGTTATGCACTAGATTTAATATGGCTGATGTGGAAGGGCCACATTCAGAATTACAACTAGTGGATCATTATATTGACCATGAGTTTCACGTAGACCTTCTCAAGGCACTTCCCAAAAGTAGGCTTTTTAACAGTTTACGTAAACAAATAAACATCATTTTAATATTAAACTACTAAGTATAATAATGCATAACTTACCATCTACCTTACCCTAGTTTTATAATGAAGCTGACACTAAAACAAATATACACACGTCACATATGACATTCAAGATTTAAAGATTATACTTTCGGATGGATATTTGTAATTCGTCACAAATAAACGAACACTTATATCCGGATCAATGTTTTTATTCCTCTAAAACTATAAATATAAAATTACTTTCAATTACTATTAACATATTTAAAATTTAAATATTCTAAAAAATAATGTGAGACCCGTTAGAGATTGAACTTGCGCCTAGAAATATCACAACGCAGAACTCCCCGACACATTACCGATTATACCAATTCAGTATTACCAAACGTTTCGAATTACTTGTAATAACTTAACTACCAACTTTTATTATAAAATTCTATAATTGTTGCTAAATAAATTTACTGTATTCTTTCTTTGTTTGAATACCTTTTTATTTTATTTTATAAGACCTCACAATGTGCGATCCTGTCCATTATTTATAATATATGAAGCTAACCAACTCTACTTTAGCTTTCAAATATAAAAATACTCTGCTTTATAGCACAGATAAAATAAATAGAACTAAACTAAAACACTATAAAAAGTTTCGCTGAGTTTGTATCCATCATACACTCAACTTAATTTCTTGTATAAAATGTTTAATGCATTTAAATGAATATCCTCCACATTGCGGGATTGCTGTCTACTATCAGTGAGAGATTCTTGAAACGCTTAGGGTTTGATATACTTCAGTATTTGTCGTGCGTTATATGCTTAAAACTTTTAAATGTTTTCAACTATTCTATTTTATATTTCTGAAGTTAATTAATAATTAAATTAAACTACACCATAATATATTCAAGTAGGTATGTTTTTGTGAACTCGTTCAAAAGATTTGAGATTTAAATTATAATTTAGACTTTGTCACTTTTCTCCCTCATCAAATAAAACGTGATTAACCTTATAGCTATTTAATCCAGGCTAATGAAAAGATCCAAAATATCGAAATCCATTTTAAAATATGAAATAAAGCATGAAATTTCCACGGGAAGGGATTAATGAGGGGCCCTAATCGTTTTAACGTATTCTTCGCCACGGGTTCATCTTATAATGACGGTATTAAAATCCATGTGGATGTATCTAATGATCTTTATAAAAGAGACAAAGTGTTCAGTGTTCTCGGTTCTTTTTTATATATTTTTTATATTTTATTAAAAAATGAAACCAATTGTGATAACTTGATATATAAAAGAGTTTTTATAAATTTTTGCGTTTGAACAAAAAAAATCCATTTTACGATATCTCAGTATTGGCATTGGCGTTGGCGTCGGTGTCGGTGTCGGTGTCGGTGTCGGTGTCGGTGTCGGCGTCGGCGTCGGCGTCGGCGTCGGCGTCGGCGTCGGCGTCGGCGTCGGCGTCGGCGTCGGCGTCGGCGTCGGCGTCGGCGTCGGCGTCGGCGTCGGCGTCGGCGTCGGCGTCGGCGTCGGCGTCGGCGTCGGCGTCGGCGTCGGCGTCGGTGTCGGTGTCGGTATTAGCATAGGAAGAAAGTTTAACAAATTTGTTTTCTTCCTTATATATGAAAGGTTATTTAGTACAAATTTTATCTTTGTGAACAGAATAAAATTGTAAATTCATTTTACTGCGATAATTAAGACTTTATGAACTAATTTCAATTCCTTCAATTTTAATAAGTTAATAATTTCGTAAAAGGAATTCCTTAAACCTGAAAAATTCCAAAGTTCTTGGAAAGCGCTCTTAAGTTTATATCCAAGTTCAGATTTGATATAATTTTATGTTACGAGTTTGAAAATTTAAAGGTGTGACGGTATTAAAACTTTTATCTCAACGATTCAATTGTCTTGTAACAAAATAAATGACATGACTAAATTAAAGTATATTTATTAAAATTTAGACTCATTTATAGTTATTATATCAATTTACACAAAAATTAATGCAACGTGATTATGAAAATAAGTAAGTACATTTGCAGACTAAGCTTTTATAATATTAAGTAAATATCTTGCTAAATACAAGTGACCCACGAGTAATAGTAAGGAAAATTATTCCATTTATGGAACTACCGGCTATTTGCCGAGGACGTTTCATCATGACTCTCACCAGACTGTACCGTCATGTTTGAATAAGTTAACACACCAGTGGTGTATAATATTCTTACTTAAATTCACATTTTATTTTAAGGTTCATAAGACTATCTAAAAGAAATATTACTTCTCCTCTCTATATAACTTATTTTATACAGTAACTTTGTGTAACTTCAAACTACTAGATCTCATTGGAAGTTTAATTAAATTCTTAAAATATTGAATTCTTCATTGCATTTTATGGAAAAGTTATAATAAGTTGTATGAACTATTTCAGCCAACATAAAAAAGGAGACAATATTATCCACAATTTATTTAATTGTTCAGGATGAATTACTACACATTACAAATGGAAAGAGGTTGAAATGATAAAAAAGTGTTTTGTCAATGAATTGGGATAATTGGGAATTCTTTAACGATTTTCTATAATACAAACAGTACATAATTTACCAATAAATATTACTTCACTTCGAAAATGTTTCCGATTTGACTTGAATGTTATAACAATACATGAGTTTCAAGTTGGCAGTCACGTCACAATATACATAACAAATTTCATAAGCAAAAGCTAGTTTATTTTGTCACGCATCGCAATGAAATTTCAGAAGAAATAATGTTGAAAGCTTTTTGAAAGAATATTTTGTTATCTAGCGTTTTTGCAAATGTTGTTACGTCACTTGAAGGATAATTGTGAAGGAGAAGCTTCTATAAATAGAATTACGTATTTATTGTTGACGTCCGTTGTTGAAAGTGCAATTATATTCAGTCTTCAAAGTTTCTGACAATAAATGTAACACAAGCTAAATAATTAACAGTTTAGTTACTTTTTAAACTATTGTGTTTGTTTATTTTGTGTTAACTTGAACTAGTGATATATGTATAACAGTATGCATTTTGGTGATAACTGAACGTATCGATCGAATTGCCTCTTAGGCGTTTTGCCAAAACCGGTCGGAGATTACCCGACACTTGGCTATTCTCTTGAGCTAGGTTCTTAAATTTATATTCGCAACCTCTTGCTCGGGCACTGAGTACAATAATTACATAATGAATACTTTGATAAGACATAATTGTTATACAAATACTCTACGTTATTTTGGCTTCATGATCCCGTGCTGGAAAAATCATACCTCTGTATACTCCACTCTAGGATATATATTAAAACACATTACCACATTATTGTTACAATTTAGATCTTATATAAATGAACAAGGGAGACTATATTTGTTACGATACATACTTTAATACATGAAACGAAAAGCTAATTTCCAAATGTTACACATAAATTTAAGCTTTGACTTAAATCTAGCGGTATTATACACGTGAATGCAACTGAGAGCGTTTGACTCTGCGCTCGCAAACAACATGCGAACGTGACCAGTGACGTAGGCGTGGTACTAACATGTCATTATTTGAAGTACTCAAAAGAACCCTCTCATTAAACTTGAAAAAAGCTAAGCTCCATTTGCGTAAGAGTTAAATCAGACATGTTTTTATTTCTTTTACGATTTGAGTATGTAATCTTCTTTGAGGTTATCAGACTACGAAAATGGAAAGTAATACTATTTTAATATTGCTGTAGGAGAGCCAGTCAGCTAAGATCGCATATTGTTCTTGCTTTCGTAGAAAAAAAGATAATTTTTGACATGCAAGATAAATGGCCAGGGCATTGTTACATAGTTTACAATTCCACTGCACTAAAATGATAAAATAACAAAACTGTTGTATTCTGTAAAACTAAAAATACAAATTAAAATTTTTTAACAATATGGTACGTGCACGTAATAAAGCGTCCGTGGGTGGTGCCATTGTTATTATTGCTCATGATTACAGATGTCCAGTTGATTACTGCGTATATGTTGACCTTTTTACTGCAACAATCCAATATGCCATAAATCAAAGTTGACTGAACCAACTGACTGACTGCATGAGTACACTGAGAGTCGAATGAAACCTGCTAATTTTATGGAACTACGATCTGTGTTTAAACACTCAAAAATGATGATGAATACCGATTGCAATTTGGCAACGTATTGTGTAACAAACTCTTTTCTTGGAACACGAATTCAATAAAAAGTTTTATGCAAAGTTAAATCAATTATCATATTTGTTAAATCATTTTAGCGAAATCAATTGCAGTACTGTTAAATTGGGTAGCTAAAAACTTTTTTCTAATTAATAAATATATACTTTGCATAACATTAAAAACATATATTATATTCATAAATATAAGTATTAAGTCGCCAAAGATCACGTTTACTTGCATTTTAAATAGTCAAATAAATAAAGCACTAACGCTAACGGGACGAGAAGTAGGGTGTTGTGGGAATTTGGTTTACATCAGCTTATAAAAGGTATTTAAATAAAAGCTCTAGTGTTCTTGTAATACTATTGTAGATTACAATTCAAACGCACAGAAATAAATAATAATACCTATCCTATAATTCATAAAATTAAGTGTAGAATGTCAGAATGTAATTTAATGTAATACCAGCTGCGGGAAATTTGTAATTTCTAAGAAGAGAGATTTCCTTATTCGAGGGCACATCACGCTGTCAGTCTTGAATCATCTAGTTATGAAATTCAGTTATCATGTTGCTTTGATGAGTTACGTTAACACAAGATATGTCTTTATGATTATAAAATCAATATATTATATGAAAAATTACTGCAAAATGCACCATATTAATAAGAGTCGTCTTAGATTTAAAAGAAAGTGAAAATTTACATTTTCACAATTTTTTTTAAATTCAGTTCTCAAAAATACTTGCGCTGTGATTTAAAAAGTGAGTCGATTTTATTCTCCAAAATAATTTTATACTCTTTTTAATTAATTAAGTTTGTATTTGCGCCGTTTCTTTGCAGGTACCAGCGCCATTGCTAAAGATACAACAAGATGTTTATTTGTAGCAAATTGTGCCTATTCACATTAAACGATTATCCACTCAATAGTTAGTCAAAATAGGCGTCGCTGTAGCGTATTTGTAATGCTACGGGGTGAAGGCCAAGCCACGGTAAAGACTATAGGACGTGATCAAGGAGATAGTAAAATAAAATATACTTACCGGTAAACTCCTGTGAATTAATGAACTCCTATTTTTTAACTGGAATATAATCGAATTTTTGGAAAGTATATTTATTTATAGAAAGCACTAACAAAACATAAGTTGCACGTTATGTCTCTGCACTATATCCTGTACTTTTTATTAATATCAGCCTCCGTAATGTCATGGAAATGGATTGAATTAAAGATAGGACAGATACTAGTTTTGGAAGAGTTTTGTGTTTTTAGTTATCATTACTCTGAAAAAAGGAGAACAATAATAACTATTAAGTGAAATTGAATATATTTAGTTATATATATTAACAGGGGTTTCACCCACACTCAATGATTTGAAACATTTATTTTTTTGTGAAACAGAGTAGAAAATATATTGCGGTGTTTAGCGTCCCTACAGATTATATTAGACAAATTATGCAGCTTTTATAATTATAGATATTTCATCGCCTAGATAACTTTTTAGTTAATTATTAATTAAGAGGGCGCTAAAAGTATAAATATCTAATGTTTTCTAAGATTTACACGAGTACTACACATTTCAATAAAACTATTTTACGGATATAACTCGCGTTTATTTTTTAATTTTTTCATTTAAACCGACGTTTTGAATGTTTTGCAGCTAACGTGTTCACGGTAAGACGAGATGATGGTATCTTTCAGTAAATAGTTACGCGAGTTATATCCGTAAAATAGTTTTATTGATAAGTATAAATATAATTACAGATTAACATATTAATACATATGAAATAAAACTATTTTTACGGATTAAAACTCGCGTATAATTTGGTTACATTTTTGATTTTAACCCGACATTACGAATACTTTGCAGTAATTGTATTCACGGGTAGACGAGATGTAAATATCTCAAAATCAAAATGTAACGAAATTATACGCGAGTTTTAATCCGTAAAATTAGTTTTATTTCAAATGTGTACTCGTGAAAATCTAAGAAAATACTATATTAATACATGTTTTGTTAGGTCGTAAAACATAAACTATTTATATGTTAATCATTTCAAGAACCCGCATTGAAGCAATTACAGTGAATTGCGGTGAGGTTGGTGTCATAGCATCGCGTGAGTCTCATTACCGCATTGCGATCTACCCCCATAACTCACAGACTTCGCAAATTGCTTGCATTCGTCACAAGCCACCGTACATCGACCAATATGAAGCATTGTTAAAGTAAACACAAAAATATTGTTTCCTTTGTAATACATGAAAAGATTTAAACTATAAATACATTATTATAAATATTCTATTTATTAATTTTGACATATTTCACCCCTCTCTTGATAAATTTAAATTCAATGTTAGAAATAAGCTAATGAATTTGTAATTGTGTTTGTAATTTGTAAAAATTAAATTAATTTAATTTTTATTTTGTAGTTGTAGTCTTTCCAATCTTTAATTGTTACTCAAATCATGTTTATTTAATAGTTACCTCTTAATTGTTTGTTTTTAATATTTTTCTCAAATTACTATTAAAGCTATGCATCTTTTCTCCTAATTTTACTATGTATTTCATTATAATATTGGAAACTATTTTTGGTTAAGTATTTTTAAAGTTTCCTATTTTATTTATTATTATAAGGTGTTATAATAATAAATAAAATAGGAAACTTTATAAATAAAAAGAAATGGTGGTTTCTTTCCAAAATAAATAAGCAAATACATAAATAAAAATAAATATATAGATGCAATTTTTGGATACATTAAAAAATAATTTGATATAAAATTTACTATTTTTTTCAATATTCTTAATGCAAACATGTATGAACAGTATCTTATTTTTAAGTAATACACATTTTATTCAATTTTTTTCATGCATTTTGCTATAACTACACTTAAATTCTATCTATTAACAATTAAGGAGTGTGAGTGAGTGTAAATGTGTTGAGTGGTTTTTATGTACCTCTATGCTGACTTTGTATTTTGTGGTAAAAAAGCTTTTTACATTCCAGGGAGAAAATCCAAATGCCTTTGCGGGTTTGCTCTGACAACTGAATGGCGAACAAAATTTTTTTCAGAATCAGGAAATATTGAAAAAATAAAATAAAAGCGTTTTAGAGTCGGTTACTTTAGAACATTTTTAAAACAGAAAATATTTTTTCCCTATATTGGTTTTGTGGAGAGTATATTAATTATTTTGTCAATCACATGTTATTATTTACTATACGAGACAAATAATTACGGTATCTAGATTTTATTTTTCGATTATAAAGCGAAGATCAATTTTTTTCGACTGAGACAATTGAATTGCTGATTCGTTGCACTAGAAGCTTTGATAATCTTACATAATTATATTCAGAATAATACTGTTTTAGATTTTTTTCCAGTCCGATCTGTAGATTTTTTTTCCAGTCCGATCTGTGATGTCCGATGTCCGATGTTAGCTTGAAACGTTTTATAAGGTATTATGTTTCAAAATCGAATTACACACATATTTTTATATAATAATAATATTAAATTGATTATAACTGGTAAGTGCGAAAAGTATAATAGTAAAATAAATTATTTATATTCTTAATATATTATTGTTATTCTTTGTAGGAAAGAAGTACAGTTTTAATTTTTCCTAAGCGCAAAGTATTTGGTACGTAGTGACGTCACTAGATGCCATTAATAATAGAGTATGGTCCCAGCAGGATTAAATAAAGAAATGTTCCCTTGCAAAATTTATCATGGGTAGCATTTAATTTCCAAGGGTTTTCTACGAACTCATCACTGTGTCGTTTATCACAGCGTTTGTACCGTCCATTGTCTTGAGAATCTCTGACCTACTTACTGCAGTTTTTGTAGAAACCGTCACAATTAAAATTGATCTTTAGTACGTCCAGTTAAAGTCGTTTTTATGTAAAGATTACGTGTGAATGGAAGCCACGTTTCAAGTATCTTTATAGTATAGTTTCAGAGCACATTACAGTAATGCTTAAACGGAGGTGTTCACACTTAAAAATACGGTGACTATATTTTATTTTGTACTACATATAAAGTCGTAAATAATATTTAAGGCAAAGGAAAACGATAACCATTTTCATAATCTTAGTTTAGAATTTAGCTCTATATGAATATTTTGTTAAATATTTCAACTAAATAAAAGCATAAAAATATCATAAAATCTTTAGTTTTAATAAATCTTGTTGTTGTTAAAGCTTACTAAAAGATTGTATTGTATTCTTTTCTATTCATTGATTGAATAATTAAAAAAATATCTTCTAGTATTATATATAATTAATATATAAATATAGTATAGTATACACTATGTATATAATTTCGTGAAAGTGGATTAAATGTAATTATGTAAAAAAAACTGTCATAAAAGCAACATCTTAATTGTTATTACAAAGCTAAAACAAGAAATTATTTCACATTTTAATTACATTTAAAATTACACAACCTTAATATTGAGGTTTGTGCACTCGACGGTGCTTTATCATCTCCTTCAAAGGAACGTGTACCTTCTAAAGAAATTTAATATGGCTTCATTCTTCTTCAGGTCAGTGCAATTTTATGAATATTTCCACATGTTCCTCTCACGTCAAAGACAAAGAATCAAAATTAAAATAGCTCATACAATTTTCTTTATGTCGCGTTGTCTGAGAATCGAATACTCACAAGATATGTTGACAAAAAATGTGCTGAGACAAAACAATCTAGATATGAATAAATATGAATAAGACACGCATAAAATCATTTGGGTTACAAAGTGAACACCGATGGGAGAAAAATAACAAATCGGTTACTCTCCATTCACATTGCGCCCTTGTATTATCTACATCTATAAAAGATATCTGAATACACATATCACACGTCCCATTTCCTCTTTCCACAAAAAATGTTTAACACAGATATAAGTTACATTATTCAAGAGAAGAAGGGTTTTATGGCGTACGCAGTAAGGATTATAATTCTTTGCATTTGAACTTTGAAAGTGTTAACCGTTTTTGCATGCCAAGTGTAGCTTGCCTCCCCTATATTAGACTTCATATCCGTGTTACAAAGCGTATTTGATAGTTGTAATACACAAAAACTCAGGCATATTGAAAATCATATGCAGATACGAATTTGTACGGGTTGGCTTTCAGGTTAATTCTTTAGGAAATAAAATTGCATGGTAATATAATTCCTATAATTTTTCTTTTCTGTTTCATCAACTCAAAACCTTTTATTAATGGTATAAAATCAAAACATTTATATGTTTTTCAGAGGTTTATATTTACAATAAAATTCTTTCAAAGCTACATGTAGGTTGACATTCATATAAAGATTATATAAAAAGAAAACACCACAGGGGAGATAATAATAAATTAGATAAGCGACATCCGAAATCCTTTTATCAACCAAGGTTATCTGTCTCACGGGTGAGTCCATCCTTTACACTATTATCGTTCGAAACTGACGTCAACATTTGTTTAACACTATGAAAACAAGATCGCATGATTTGTGAGGGTTGAGGGACAAAATAAAAATACATTCGATCGAACATCGCTAAGGGATGTGGATACCAAGCACCTTTAGTTGGATAATATTAAACCTAGATCATATTACAAGTTGGGTGTATATAAATATTTTGCATCTCATTGTAACCATTTATATTTATTAGAAAGGATTCCAATAATGTTCTATTTAGATTAGACTATTGATTTCTTATCAGTTAAAATAATAAGGACTGTTGCTACTTCATCTATGATATCAGAACTGTTATAAGAAAAATCCGCAATTTTTTTTAATTTTCGTAAAATGCGTTTAATGCATTATCTATATTACTGATATTGCGTATATCAAGTTTTTTTTGTTATTCATATAAAATAACATAACTAACATTTTTATTATTTTATTTAAATATTTTATTACAATATGAAACTTCGTTTTGATGTATTCAGTAATCAGACATGTTTCTCTTTTCAATGAACCTTTCGAAATCAAATAAAGCGGGAAACGGTAACGCGCAATTTACTGTCACCAATACTAATGTAACTAGAAGATACTTGAAGTTTTATAACAATATAGTTGTTTAAAATAATGTTTTGTTAATAAAGACAAACTAATTTCAATAATTTATAACAATTTATTCAGATGTTATTTAAAAAGAATCTAAACAATTAACAACTTATTATTTAGAGTTTGCTGTTGCTCTTTTTTAAATTAAACCTACATTATAAAATTAATATTAACATATCATTATGGTCTATTGTTGGTTTTTGATAATTACTACATATGTCATAGCTAGAAACCATAGTCTTAACAAACAAATAAGCTTCATAGTTAGTCTAATAGTTTCCAAGCTTTACTATCGCTAACAGATTGTACAAATATTAGAAATATTATGTAATAATAAATAAAACTCACCTGAAAGTTAATGTAGTGAGTGGGCGATAGGACTTGTGACTGCCAGGATCCGACATAGGTGTCCCCCAAAAGTCATTTTTCAATATTCTTAGCACTGGATTCACTGCTGTGACGTCACCATTTGTCACGATTGCTGGGATATCATCGTGTACGAATTCACCGTTCAAACTATTAGAATATGTCAAAGCACCAACTGACGCCACTAAAGCATATATTGCCCATTCATTTTCGCACAAACTGCGCCATGATTTCACGTTTGTTTCGCGAACCGATGGTAATGTACGTCGACGCATGATTGATACTATTAAAATTTTATGTTTTCATCATTCGAATAAATCAAATATTTCATTTATTAAACATAAAAAAAAAATAATTAAGTGAATATTTAAACTGGATTTCAAAGAATTAGTATTTTCAAGATTTAGACCTTCCAAATCTGTATTTTCACGTACACAAATGTCGTTATATGTTTGTGAGTGTTTGTATCACGGGTGATGGATAACCTGCACATAAATCAACATCGTGGGTCAGGCAAGGACCGCTGATGTCATATTCATGAGAACCCTGCAGATAAACGATGGCCTGAAAGGTAGCGATCTCCTTCTTTATTAAGATTTAGAGTTTTGTTTGATTGTTATATACCGCATTAATAATCTTGGATTTAACTAAAATTTCATTTCGCGTGTTGTGTGATCTGAAACAAAAAGAAAATTCTTTTAATTGGCAGATAAAAAGTTACATAAAATAATTCTTCGTGATTGTGACAAAAAGATATTGGGTGACTTTTAAAAAAATATAATTCTTTAGCTGAGCAAAATACTTTCAAATTATACGTTTATGATTTCAGCAAAAAATCTTCCTAATTGGATATTTTTTTTTTTCAATAATTTGACCAAAAAATATCGTTGAGATTATTTTCAAGCTTTATTGCAGTATATTGATGTATAAAGAGAAGAAACTTCCAGTGCGAAAACATTACAAAACAGTTCCTGTACGCATTTGAAATGCTAATACATATTATGTTTCCCTAATTCTGTTCTGTACAGACCGTATTAAGGACAGGCTGACTTAATTTAACGAGGGCTTAATATTAGGATGGCGTTTATATTAACGTTTTTGCCAGCTTAATATTTTCGTAATATATATAATGCTCTGCACTTAATAAAGTGTACGATATCAATAATTTTTACAATAAATAATTTTTCTTTAACCATTGTTACTGAATAATCATTTATTACATTATTAATATTTTATATTTAAATAATGAGATAGTCGTCATGCCTTTGCTTCTTGTGAAATGATACACGACCACGCTAATCTGATATCACCATCAAAACGTTTTGCTTTTCTATTTCTGTTTATATTAAAATATTTATTTACAAAACAATATAATTTTATAGTAATTCTATTTGGTCCTAATGTTACATGTATGATTGATTAGATCCAGCCGACTAACTGTGACGTCACAGTCTTGAGTGCGTTCGACCAAACCCTCTGACCCAATAGTCTTACGATATTAATCTATTACCGAAAATTCTGATTCTATTATTTAATTATTAGAAATATTATAATTAAAAATTTTTCGAGCTTTTAACACGTTATATGTTTTTATAGTTAAATTTAAAACATAAGTAACAAAAAAATTGCGAATTCTTTAAAAACAAATACTTTAATATCAAATGAAACACAAACGAAAGGCTTTATAATAAAGAAAGATTTCAATAATTCAAAAATAGGGCATATATAAATAATGTACGAGAATTTTGTAAAACACACACGAGTTTTCAAAGAGCTTTTAGGGTTCCTCAACCCACGGAACCAAAAGAGCTTTTATGAACATCGGTTTAAAATAAACTAAGACCTACTGTTTACCCGAGTTATGTAACTACTCTTATACTTACTTTTGACTCAAAGAGAAATATCACTGCTATGTATTAATTATTGTAATGCATGATTATAACTTAGCTTCCAGTAACAGTTGCTGGTTACCATTCAAAAGATATTCAGGTGATGTTATTATAAAACACAGAAATAATTACGTGTTTTTAAAACACTTCTATTAATACAAATAATAATCATATCAGAAATTTATTACAGACCAAAAGAGCGAGACATGAAATGTTTTGTTTCTTTTTATCGTATTTTCATTTTATATTTTTTTAACTATGTAAGGAAGTTAACGAGGAGAAAAAACATATAGTGATATTTCATTACATTAGGTATGTTATAATAATATAATTGATATATCAAACAAATATTTTTAACATAAAAACACGAATACGGTACGTGTTGTAAAAAATTAACATATTATCCCGATGAGAAGAATTTGTATGTAAAACAAATTCAGGGAATATTTTTCAAGCAGACGGAGAACGGATTTATTTACAATTTAATCTCAAGCGCGATGTAATATGTGCGAAGATTTTAACAAAGAAATCCGCTGTAACATTATGAACATTTTTAAAAATATTACCTGTTCTTTTACCTAAAAAATATACAACACACACACACACACACACACACACACACACACACACACACGTATACACACACACAAACATATACACTAATATTTCACGTAAAATTATAAACACGATTAAATCTTATTTCCATTTTTTTTAACTTTTTTCGAAGCTGAAGCAATAATATCGGCATACATTACCGAGCCCAATCCCAGTGGGCTAAGTTTTCGCATCAAACGCGAATTTTTCACAAACTTTCAACTTTGTCTTGATAAGCGATTTTTAAAAACAATTTACGGGATAACGAGCCGGGATTGAGAGCCGGAGCGAAAACGTAACACATTTTTTGAACAAAGTTTTTACTTACATGCTTTTTCTTTTAGTTAAATGTAATGTAAAACAGTTTTTTTATTTTTAAATGTCTATTATATTTTATAATTCCTTATTTAGCACTCAATGAGTTTAATGAATATAATATACTTCTTATTTTTCTTTATCTCCTAATATACGTGAATACAGAAGTGTTAAAATCAAACGCTGTATCGAAACCACCATTAAAGATGTTTCATTACTATGGCGACGGATGTAGGTCACGTAAGTATCAAACAAATTAAGTTCCGTTGGAAATTCACTAATAAATTGGTGAGGTGTGCTCAGATAACTAGCGATGGAAATAATTACGAACGACGTTAATATTTAAATATAATAATTTATTATAATGACAAAATAAATCATATTTAGATGAAAAGATTATTAATAATATGTTTTTATTGAAAAACTAAACTCTTCTGACAGTTTAAAAACTGTAAGGACCCAAATTATAACACATTTTCTCGTCCTAAGTAAACCGTTTCCCTATTTACAAGTCGGGTCACCTATTATTAACTTCAAGGTGCATTAATCTTCGGGCGGAACCGAAGCTTCAACCGCGTGAAGTTAATCTGACGCCACTTCGTAATTCGATTAAACTTGCCAACTTCAACCTAATTATCTTTTTGCATTTAATTTTGTTTCTCATGCGACCTCGTTTTCGTTGCCAAATACACAACTTGTGATATTTACTTTAATATATTGTTTAGATTATAATACGATATGAAAAAGACTGTGATAGCAGACCCTTGGGTTATACTCGTGAATGGGTGCTGCTTACGATGGCTGGTTGTCTTGCAAGCAAATTGCAATATTTATTAATTAATATTAGTTCATATTGAATTGATCGGAATGGCGCTAGTTGCTCGTTTAAAAAGGTTTTTGTTTTTTGAGTTTTGTGAAACAATGATCACAAAAATAAAATACCCGGCTTTGTTTGTTGTGTGGTTCTTCTCAGACTAGGGCGCGTTTGGAACCCTCGTAAACTTAACTCTTAAGTTGGAAAATGTCCAGACAGGCTTATTTCGATTAGTATGGTATGAATATGGGTCCTCCTGAATTTTCAAATTGACGTACACAAGTGATCACCCCTAATTATGGGTTAGCCCGGTTATAAGGGAAATTGCATTTTATTTAATAATGACGAAAAATGTTATTACAATTTCAATTTCATTATTAATAAAATGTTTTTGTTAATTTAAATGATCGGTTGAATAAATTGAATATACTAATAAATAAAATGATTCACAACACAAATATAATATTGATATTTGATTACACATTCGGGTATCTGTATTATTACATATATATAGGTTTAGGGGATTAGTGGTGTCCAGAACACTAAGTCTGTGATCAATCACAACTAAGGGTCGTTTGTCCCGATGTCTAGTTGATTATCGAAAATGGATCGTATCTCAGTTAAAATAGAGAAGGAAGTTGTGTCATAACAGAAAACCGCTGCAACGTCATTGCAATCAATAACTGATACATGAGAAATATTTATTTCCTTAATACCAATATCACACAATATACTATATAAATTGGTTAGTTATTTTATTAATGGACAATATTTACCAAATTTAGTTCAAACAAATGTAGAAATTAAAGTTTTATATTATTTACATTTAAAAAACATCTGACACGCGGCAATCGAACTTGCCGCTATGAAAAACTCCTAATCGGCAAATTATAACTCGCAAATTAATTAACAAACAAAACAACTTCTATTGCTTTTTTTATTTTTTTATGTAGTTTATGATAGGATTTTAAAAAATTTAAAAATTCGAAATTTTGTTTCCATTTTTCGGTAACTTCGGCGGCCGATCTGACCACCTTCCCGTTGGACAATCAACATAATTTTGAAAAGTGAATCTTACATTTAGATGCTGATTCCAAATATATCTTTAGTTTTTCAAAATTCGAAAAATAAAATTCGACACACACACAGACACACAGACACACAGACACACATACACACATACAGACAGACAGATCGGAAGGAAAAACTGAGTTTTTCGAAAATATTTTAATGAGTACTATGTCTTGATTAGGTCGCTGGATTTCATTTAAATCGGTTTGAATGCATCAATATGTCTGTGTGACTGAGAAATCCTTGGTATGCAAATAAGAGATTCTAAATATATAGATTTAGCATAAATATAGAGATGTAATGAGAAAATAGAAATGCTCTCGAAAACACTTTGTTAGAAATAAAACTAATATAACATGTAATAGATGGTTATTTGAAATAAAGAAGTAGTCATTGAAAGTAGATAAGATAACGATGAGCTGAGCTTTGTGGCGTTCGGAATTCTGTATCCAAATTCAAGATATACAGCATAATATAGATATACTAATGTTCTAAAGAGGACAGATTTTTACGTTTATGAATAAACTCAAGAACTGCAGGACTTATATCACCATTAGAATACTAAATTATTCCTCATTGGCAGGATTATATTTATGTACATCTATAGTAATCTTAAATTTGGTAATAATTCAGCAATTAGATAATTTTTGTTTTAATAATTACCAAATTAAGAAAAGCGGAATTAATATTCTTCAAAATTTTAACATTTTCGAAACATTTTATAAACTTAATATAATTCATTGCGCGTTTTGATGAAACTTGATGAAATATTTAAATGTTAATTTCACTCTCTTAACCTCTCAGACGATTATCTGTCGCAGAGTGAAAAGTTTTAATTTTATGCCGTGTAATATTTTAAAATATTAAATAATAACTAACAATACAGATAAATAACAAAAAAAAACGACGAATAAATAACAAAAAAACGACAGATAAATAACAAAAAAAAAACGTCAGATATCAAACAAAAAAAAACGAGATTTAAGTGTGAGACACATCTCGTCTACCCGTGAACACGATTGCTGCAAAGCATTCGAAACGTCGGGTTAAAATTAAAATGTAACCAAATTATACGTGAATTTTAATCCGTTTAAAATTGTTTTATTTCAAATGTGTACTCGTGAAAATCTAAGAAAATACTAGATAAATAACATTTTACGAATATGGTACCAAAATATTTTTATGTCATAATTTAGTTTATAATTTAGAATTTAATGTGAAAACCCGGTACTCCATATGGACACTTTAAAAGCAGGTTCTTTCCATATGTCGTTTATGTATTATTAATAATTTAGTAAGTTTTATCTATCTATTCCTCATGCAATAAATGACACATCTTTAGAAATTATAAAATAATATTTGTAAACTTTCATTTCTAATTAATTTCTAATTCTAAATTTATCTCCATCTATTCTTTCACAAGAGTTAACTAATTAGGAACGCTGCAAAACATAATAAATTACTTCCCTTCTCTTATATCTAGATATAGTTGTAAGTCGTTAATAGCATCATTAATAAGAATGAGTCAACAGTCTCCACTTTCAATAAACGGGCCCGGCGTAAACAAATCGCTTTTCATTAATTTATTCAGTTTTACAGCGAGCTCGTGTAAACAATATCATCAGATGTCCCTTTTGTTTCATTTCTGTTTATATGGAAAAGATACCTTAAGGTTATTGAAATAATTAGTGGCGTTCACGTATTTTAATGCCACGCTTACAAATTACTTAATAATTTTCTTTATAATATAATAAAATAATAACATATAAGAATTATAAAGGCAACTTTGGAAAAGACGATACCTTAAGATTAATTTATTGAAATAATTAGTGGTATTAAGGTTTTTAATGCCACGCTTACAAATTACTTAATAAATTTCTTTATAAAATAATAAAAATATAAGAATTATAACGACAACTAATTATTATTTAACTTCTTATCTCTCTATAATTAAATCTTAAAACTCACAAAGAATTAATTTAACAGTTTGGGTACCGCCATAACAAACTGCGACTTTTATCTTGAAGAACTTTGATGAATCAGGTTCTAACATTCTACCCTTAAGTCGGAGAACTCGATTTGAAATGTTAATGAAGCGAATTTCATTTCAGGTAACGAGCTTCCTCACTTTACAGTAACACTGTAACTGCTGGACCTGCTTCTGAATAAATAAAAGCTCCGTTTTGACTTTTCACCATCCATGTTCGGAATTAATTTATTATTTATCAAGTTCTCGCTATGTTGGAGTATAGCTATATGCAATAAATTGCGATGTGGCGCTGTATGGGTTATACCGACATACTAGTGTGTGTGTGAGTGTATGTGTGTGAGTGTGTGTGTGTGTGTGTGTGTGTATGTGTGTGTGAGTGTGTGAGTGTGTGTGTGTGTGTTTGTGTGTGTGTGTGTGTGTGTGTGTGTGTGTGTGTGTATGTGTGTGTGTTTTTGTGTGTGTGTGTGTTCGTGTGTGCGTGTGTGTGTGTTTCGAAATGCCAAGTGTTGACTTCTATATTAATTGTCATTTATGTAGGTTAACATATAATCCCCGTAGTAGTAAAGGTAGTTCGTTAAAGTAAGATGTTTTAACAAAAATTATGTGATTTTATTTCTTTTAGTATATTAATATTATATTATTTTTAGTTGTCGTTTTTTGGTTTGTTTTTCTTTTAACCTAAATTAAATAGTTTAATATCATCTATAAACAAATCATAAATTTTCATGATTTTTTCTGATATGTAGATGAATGGTAATTGATAAGCTGTCAAATTATCATCTTTACAAGATCCAAGCTTCTTAATTTTTTGGATATATTATAAATATTATAATGTATTCCTAATAGTTTTTTTGTCAGTCCATAAATCCAACAGATTCAACAATAATATGTAGAATAAAACAAGTCATTATTTTCAAACATAACAAAATTTTATTACTTGTTAAAAATATATAATATTACAATTAATGAATGTTGACGTTTGTAAAATGATTTCTGATAATTTATATAACTCAATGATTTGATTTCATTCCGTCTGTTATCAGAGAATAATACATGTAAATGTCAACAACTCAATTGCTTTCGTAACTAATTATTGAATCAAAACGATTATTTTTAAGTGACATGAAAATGTTGAAATATTGGAATCATTATGTACATATATTAATTGAGATGATCATACTACCCGTTTAATATGATATTATCAAGAATTTAATATTACAAATTCAATTTTCTCTAAGGTTTATTTTCAGGAACTGAAGGAAGGAGGTTTATCTAAAAAATTGGTATGTAAATAAAATTCATACCCACTTGCTCATGTCGAGGTTCTAAAAATCTAAAAAGAAACAAAAATTGAAAATTTTACAAATTGAAAAGTTGGCTATAAATCAAACGCCATATTACTTTTCAACAAGAGCATATTAACACATAATCCTTATAATATAAAGGATATAAAAATAATTATTATCTTCAACAAGCCTTAATTGTTTGTGCATTTTAATTATTTTAAATTTTAAATGATAGTATAATCGGGCTCTGTATACAATTTTTTTTATAAAATCTAGAATTATTCTTAGGTATATTCTTAGGTTTAAGCAATCCGTGAAGTTTGAGAGCAGTCGCGTGCAAAACTCATTGGAGTGAAGGTGAGATTCGTAGTTTGTGATTCAAACTTCAGTCGTATCACTTTTTCGGTAGAGCGGTTTCAGTGTTTGGTTGAATTGTTAAGAATAAGTAAGTACCTACTGGCAGTCCGCCCGGCGCCAGCGTTTACGATCGATAATATATAATAGAGCTTTTTTGCTATTTTTGCTTATAAATCAAATCCTAATAGTAACAAAATTCTAACATTGAAATTTCATGTTTTATATTTTAAAAATATAAAACTGCCATACCGCTAGTATGGTAGCGCAATTTTATCAAATACCATCTTAATAAGCACAGACGTTATAAACTAAGACCCTATTAGAAGTAAAATTTTAAGATATTTAATGAGTAAAGAATAATGTATCCCTCCTGTACCATTACCAGCTGTTCTGTATAAGCTTTATATTATGTAAAGGCTATCATTAGCTCAATTGCTGAAACTATTATAATTATATATTTATTATATATAAAAAATCGAAGTAATTTAACATACGACAGAAATCAATAAATCATAATAATTATAAATAATACGAAATAATTATCAAACAAAATAAACCACTTCCCTAGTAACTTGAACCAACTTATAATTTGTATGACTTTCTGATACAGCGAGCTTGACTTTGAATGTTCGTTGGCAGAATTAAACACCGCTGACCGAGCATCATTGCTTTCTTTAAATAGCATCCGAGTATCTGACCTACTTCTACATGACCTATCTGTCATTTGAATCGTGTTATAACAGATATGGTACCACAATGGTTGAATTTTTAAGAGCTATTATTGAATACAAAACAGTATCACTGACTTTTGTTGCACAAATTATTCCTGTAATTAACAAAAAATATTCATTTATGAATGTATATTTCACTCTAACCTCTAGTGATAATATACTCTTTAGGACAATTTAACAACGAACTAAAATATATTTTTCGTGTTCGCAAGATGAACTAAATGGAATACAAAGTTTTCTCTTTATATATTTTTATATATATTTTATTTATTTTTGATTTATTATATTTTCCAATTTAGATTAATATTTGTGATCTTGTGTACGTAAAAAGGAAGTGCCTACTAATCAAAATAAGACCTTCTGTGAAAACACTTTCCAACGTAAAATTAAAGCCACGAGGGTTCCAAATGCACCCACGTCTGAGAAGAACCACATAACATACATGGCCGGGTATTCCTCTATTGTGATCACTGTTTCGCAAACATCAATATTTAGAACAATTTGCAAATAACTAGAATTGATAATGTAGAAAATTTTCTATAAATTTCATATGCAGTCAAAGAGCCTATTGTTTGAGTCGACAACTGGGAAAATGCTAGTTGAATATAAATGTACTTGTATAAAGTAAGATAAATACTCCTAAATAATATTTAGCTACATTTATTTGGACGGTGCTTCGGGCTGACCAGCTCCATTAATTAAATAGCGGCACTTCATTAATTATCCACTAATTAAGATCCCAGATATTCGTAACTTAATCTAGATTCGAAGTTGCTATCTCTCTATAGTTAGCTAAGAATACAATAATTAAATTTTAGATTTGGCTCATCAATAATAGATATTAATTTAGTTATTCGGAATATTTTCGAATTATTTTTATCATAAATAAATTCATTTAAGAGTTATTAGATCGTAAGACAACTAAATCTCATTAAACTAAAAGAAGTTATGTTTTTATAACTACAAAAAATCTGTATATTGTAATTGATTATGATTTAAAGTATATTAGTTTAAAAAAAAATCAGTATACCGACATGAAATCTAAAATAATATTATAATAAGAATATAATATGTTTGCAAAAACATACCTCATATCTTTAGAAGGGTGCGTAAGGTAACAGTTTATTACTCCTGTCAGCCTTATGTAAAATTAGGGTTGTTTTCTTTTCTAATAAAAAGAGCATGAATATTTTTTACGCACAATACCTGCACAGCCTCCTTGCTTATAGATTTTATTACTCGTAGGAACGTTTCCCTGTTTTGGCTCGGGTTACTTACATAAATCAATTTTAACTCCTGTACGAATATTTTGGGAATATAAAAGTTTTTCATCCCAAAAGATACAACGTTTTTTTGTTATATGAGTATCGTAAATTATCATTATTATAAAATAGTTTTCGTATGTCTGTTTCTAATGTATATTTACATGTATGTTTTATCAATGCATAGTATATTTACTTTTTTTACAAATCCAACAATTTTTAAATGAATGAATGAATGCTAACATGTTCCTCAAATATTCGTTCGTCAATTGCTTATTAGTATTTACAGTTGTCCCGATTTTAGTGTCTCTTTTATTGTGACATAAAAGCCATTTTATTTCCAACTCCATTTATTTTTATTTGCACTTTGCCATTTCCAATAATGCTCCCATTGCGTCAAATAATGACACTTTGCCGATGTAAATGATTTTAGAAGAAACGTTGTATTCTATTCTATGAATATTTGATTAAATGCTTTTTTATATTTTTATATTTTATTGGATATATTTACCTTAGTTACATGGGATATTCTACTGTTTTTGGGATATATTCACAAGTTGTCCTTAAGGGTTCGTACTCGGATCATGATTGACAATTAGGGTTAGAAGTAATGCTTTGGTCTCCTTTGGATGTCGTCAGCATTTTGATAGAACCTGATTCCCACCTCTGTTAGTAGCCGCTTGGCTTGCCGGGTGGGTTCTGAAATTAGCAGCTTGTTCTGAACGATATCTTTCGAGAACATCGCCATGGCTGTCGTACTTAGGTGGAGGGTACTTTGAAGTGGGATTTTGTATGCTGCCTTTCTTAGTCTCCTAGTTCGGTTATTCGGGGTTGCTAGGAAAGTCATGAGTGTCTGCTCAGGTATCCAACATCGCTGGGCAATATACCGTTACTGGTTAGTTTTTGTACTGTTAGTTTGACTGGTGTGGGGTAGGCCGAGTTGCTTGTTTCGGATGTAATGTTGGGATGCACTCAAATGAGGGGGTTTGGAGACGATTGTGGATACTTCCTACTGCACTTAACGTAGCCGGGTAGTATTCCACATCAGTCACGAGTAATCGCCGATGTTGGCTTCAGTTAATTATCTATTAATATTTTTATTAAAAAATAGGGTACTTTTGAAAAAATAGAAGATGATATTGTATTTAAATTTAAAAATAACTGCCTGCATTATAGCAATTACTGCATAAAGGACTTACGTAACACTACAAATTGGTGTAATATAGCGGTATTTGTATGAACTGTGCAAGTTTCCACCGCAACTAATAGAATTGCTATTCTATTCCGCAGTCAGAGTATTAACATATATTATTGCAGCTTGTAACCGCAAAATGCGAGATATGGCCAAAAATGAATACATTGCCAACGTGTACGAATTGTTAGATACGTACATATTATATGTTAAGTATTTTTACATTTATAATATTTTAGCAATTTAAAATAAAATGACAAATCATTATTACTAATATATTTTTTATATGTCTACAGTTAAATGTTGTATTTAATTAACCCCTAAATTAATTAGTAATACTGATTCCATTTAACTTTTTTCAAATCTTTTTATAATTGTTTTATCGCAATAATACAAAGAAATAAAAAAATTTTATCGACCTGTAAATATTACATCGGAGTTGCCATTGCAAATGCTATATTTGAGCTTGCCAATGGAAAAGGGATACTTTATCAAACTATGAAAGCGCTCTAACATTCTTTCGACAATAGAATGGGATACATGAAGTTCACTCGGCTTTAGTATGACCTTTGACTTTCCGCAGGCTTCAAATTTAGTGTCAAACCCGTAGGCTCTATCTTTCCGATTTCATCAGAATTTCAATAGAAAACGATTTAGATCATGTAAAAAAAAAGCAGAAAGCGAAATGAACATTCAGCGAAGCGCCCCAAGGTGACTAAAGTTCCAAAATATTTTAGTGAAATAAAAGAGACTCAAAATATATTATTTTTATTTACTTTCATATCAAACATATCACGATATTCAGTTGAATTAAACTATTTCATGGATTTAACCGACATTTATTATAATTATACCCCGATGTTTTGAATGCTTTGCAACAAGCATGTTTGCAGTAAGACGATATGTAAGTTGTTAGAGAGTCAGTTAATTTATTAACTACCTGCGATGGTTTTTAACTTTAATAATATAGAATTTAAAATGCACAAAAAACACACTTATTGTATCTATGAGTCTGGTATTGTGTTCATAGACGTGGGATAAAATATTTTTCATGGGATCCTCTATTTCATAGACTCTTAGGTTTATTAGGTATTCGAAAAAAGGGGTTGGCCTTGTCCATTATATGTTCACACACTGCCAACTTCGACGCTCACTTTCTTATGTGTATTATAAATTATTCTAATACAAACCTACTTCAAGATGTTGCCTATTCTGTCAGTAAACCCTTCACATATGGTTGTAGTGCTAGTTAACTCAATGCTCAACTCTCACTGGCTTTCTATGGTAATATGAATATTCCTGACATGCTAAAGTTCGTTCACTAAGTGTTCAGCATCGCAGACATCACAACACGTTTCAGAAACAAACAATTTTAACGGTATCTACTATAGCTAGGGATTTTGGTGGGATTGTGCGTGGGTTTCCTATACCCATAGTGATATAATATGTTGTCCAGATTCTTGATAACTAAAATATCAAGGAAATCTAAAGAATTTTTTGACTCTTATCTATTGTAAAATGGATTTTACTAATAATGGAATTAAGATGTTGAATAAAAACAGTGGTTTGCTAGGTAGCATTGTGAAAATGTCATTTACGTACCGTTTATAGAGCTTAGTCAAGACCGGTGTAGAGAGGGAGAGGGATAGCCTATTATTATTCTATCAACTCGCACGTAGAGTTCATCATTCTACATGAAACAGGCAGATGTTAGGCAATGATTAAAAAGTACTGCAAATTTTATAGGCATTTTGTTATCCTCTAATTTTTTTTTACGATTTTAATGCAGTCCATGTCTTAGATATACAAAATTATAATTTGTTACTCAAATTGTTTATTATATTTTCTAGTTGATGTACGACCGATTGGTGTTATTTAATGAGTTGACAAAGTAAACATTGACTTGCGTGCCGAAGTATCTCGTTATAATTCTTAATGTTCTTTTTAGGGAATACACATACTCTTATACTAAGATACTTTTACCGATACTCTTAAGATACCCTTACTCTTACATCCGTTTAAAAGATCATGATTCCTGCATTTCTTAAGGCAGTTTAAGGATGATAAGATAGAAAACACGCCTGAGATGTGTAACATAGGCGTACGCCGAAGTCCGCAGTGTGTAAACATATAATAGACAAGCTTAACTACTTTTTTTTGCATTTAAATACCAAAAATCGTGCTTGTGAACACAGATATATTCCTAGAATGATTTGCAAGCGTATAAAAACTAAAAAACATCTTTATTTTATTAGACAAGGTTTGAAATTGATCAAACACCTAGGATACTTTTATGAAAGTATTAAATCCCACGTCTGTGAACACAATGCCAGAGCCACAGATACTGTCCCTCAATTTAGAAACAGTAAGAGGTAGATGACGAATTAACTGACTCACATCTCCTCTTACAGCGAACAAAATTGCTACAAAACACGTCTAAATGTCAGGTTATGATTAAAAAGGTAATAATAAACGTGAGTTCAACTGTAGAATAGTCTTATTGAAATACGAAAATCTTAGAGCAATTCAAAGGTTTTAACCTGCATGTGTGTAGGATCGATCATTTCGAATAGGAATAAACTTACTCCCAGTCATGTTATGGCTCTTTCATACTGTAATTTTATGAAATTCATTTCTTTCTTATTTTCATTTATTATATATTCAGTAAGAGTATCAAAATTGCATTTAGGTACGTATTTTTAAATAAACATTAATTGTTTGTTTATAAAATATTTGTAGTATAAAAATGAGTGCTTTTCTATTATAACAAAAAGAGATCAACTTTAGATAAATATTTTTTATTTATCTTGAATGTTTATTGATGTTTTAATATGCAATATCAAAACAAATATTTAGTTAAAAAATATTGCCCTTGGGCTAAGGCTATTATATATATTTTTTTAAAACAAATATCGTCACTATTATAGATATTCAGGTGTTTTGTTTAATATAATAATATTTTCATTATAATTTTCCAGATTTATTTTTTTGTACATTTGAATGATGTTTTCATTCGTCTTTTATATTGTTTATCTTTTATATAGCAGTGAATTAAAGTAACATTTTTCTGAACACGAAGTTATATTGTCAAACACACAATATGGTGAACGGGTCGCCCAGCGCCGCCCACTCTGCACAATACATACTTTTATATTGATTTTTATAGGTGAATATACATTATTTGATGGAAGGACGCTTGATAGTTACTGTAGGGCACACATAAGTTTATGAAACTTATTTAAATATTCCAGTGAATGTGGTACTTTTTCTTGTCTTACAACTTTGTTTTCTTATGTACTCGTGTATTAACTATATATTGAACTATAACATGAAATAATTATAGTAATTCCTCGTTCTGTAATAAACTGTAGAATTAATTAACTGGTAATTCAATCACATAAACTTTATCGCGAATGGCAATTGCTTACTATATGTGTCTTACATACTCGTACACTATCCAGTAATGATAAAATACATTTATAACATACTACAGGTCATATTAAATAAATATACTTAATCAAATTACTTTAAAGCAGTCATTGTTGTTGAAATTCACAACTTCATAACTTTTCAAAAGAATAAAAGAACTATATAATATATAAAAAAATCGAAGATGAGTAACGACACAATAATTCCGTTGGCAGACGGGATGGTCGCAAAGGTCGGAGGCTCCGGTTCGTTTTGATGTATCTTTCATACCTTATTAATACACATAAAATAGGCTGAATATTTTGAAACATTTTAAACTTTGTTTTGTTATTTTTTGAAATGCATTTATTATTTTAAAAACTTTCATGAATGGCCCTCATTGTACATATTTGCTAGTATTTGTTATTCTATTTTAAAATGATTGGGATTAAAAAGGTGTTTGTTTTGCACAAAGTGCTTTTGGAATAATAAGTAGGTTTTAATACTTTAAATGCCTGGTAATATAAGTTTTATGTTCGTTTATCATACTATTGACAGATGTATTAACGTTGCCTTTGGCAAGGACTTTAAACGATCGGCCTCGATCGATATAACTGGTTTCTCTTCCTATATGCAGATGAAAGGCATAGAAGCATCCTCTTTACTGATTTTTAAAGCATAGTGACCCAATAAGCAAAATGTACCCTCACAGCTCTAAAAGTAGAAAAACACAGCAATTATTTTAAACGGAGTGAAAGTTTCGTCCAAAATATATCAAGTGGTTCAAAATTCCCGCAATAGCCTTTTTAAAAAATGTAGAATGCAGTAGACCATCCAGTAAGACTCTGCACTACCCATGAACTACCTGAACCTGGCTCAAAGAAATACTTTAGGTAGGTAATAGCCACACACTGTCTCTCGTCGAGCTCAATTGTGAATTTGGCCTGCAAATTACGTCAAATTTATTATTATCTAAACAGAATGCCGATACTCAGACTTTGAAATTAAAATTTAATTTAATTTAATTTAATTTAAATATGACCTGATGTATCACAAGCTTTGCAGTTATATGTAATGTAGATAGATTTGTATCAGTGGGCCAGTTAATCTACATCAAATGATTCCTAAGTTGACGGAGATTTTAATATAAAACAAAATAACCTATCACAAAACTATTAACCGAATTAGGTATATAATATAAGTAGTTATTATGCGGGTTTTAAAATTACCATATATTTTTTTGAGCTTACCTTAATATTATTTTAAAGAGTTGTAATTCAAATGACATAAATCAAATTGTATACTATATAGTATAATAAACGATAAAAAATAGACGATATCGTCTAAAAGTAATTTTTTTCTATAACAATTCAACAAACAAGATTAACGCGTATACAATGACCCCATGGAAAACCCCATGGAAAACCCCATGGACCTTACGTATGGGTGAAAAAAAAACCTGTTTTGACCAATGATATGGATTGTGACTCACTCCGCGTTTTCAATTTCGAATTGTGTTAACACACAGTATGCAATTTGTGGTTGCCGGTCAGCAGTGTCATAAACACCCAGTGTTCTGATATTCAAACTGGAATATTTCAGAAAATGTTTGCACTTTTTACTTTCGTTTTTGGAATTAAATATAATTACTAAATCTATATTAATATATGTATATATATATATATATATATATATATATATATATAATATAGCTGTAAATGACCTGTTTATGTACATTGAATTTATTTTAAAACTTTTAAGTGGGGTGTAATAATTAAAAGATATATACATATATTTCACTAATATAATATATATTAGTAATTTGTCTTTCGATTTCTCTGCATGCTTGTTTGCAAATAACATACGCTATGAATTTTGAAAAAATTTGGTATGGTGATAAGGGAATTTCCTAATCAACATTTAAGATAAACCTTAGTGTAGAAAAATGCCTAATTTCTATTTATTTATTTATTTATTTAATTCTTTATTGCACAAAATACAAAATTATGCACAAAAGGCTTAATGCTTCAAAAACATTCTCTACCAGCCAACCTTACGACGGACCGG
Source organism: Mechanitis mazaeus (assembly GCA_959347395.1). Lineage (NCBI taxonomy): Eukaryota > Metazoa > Arthropoda > Insecta > Lepidoptera > Nymphalidae > Mechanitis > Mechanitis mazaeus. The sequence continues at coordinate 13,601,791 of OY365754.1, forward strand.
AGAGATTGTTAGACCGGAGAGACGCCGGGAGGCGTGCAAAAAAAATAACAACAATAATAATAAGAATAAAAAACAAAATTACAAATAAAAAATAAACAAATAATAAAAGAAGTAAAAAAAAATGAAGTTAAGAAAACTAAACATAAATATTATGCATTCATAATAATAATAATTTCTACTATAATTTATTTTTGTTTTCCAAAACTAGATTGCGCTACAGGATTTTCAAAATTCGCTATTGTTTTACTTTTTCAAAACTATAAAAGGAAATGTCTTAACCCACGTTTTCGCTTCATAATGTGAAATTTGAGCACATAATATTTGCTATCGGTGAGAAATTACTACGGACTACACTACTCGCAAATAACTAACTCACTTAGTTTATATTCATAAGCTTTCTTATTTTTTTCAGTAAATTTTTCAGTACATTTCGAATTTAGAATCAAATGTTAAGCATTTGGAAAAAATACCTTGTAATGATAAAAAACAGTTAGGATTAGGACGTGTTGTTGGGAGTTTTTACGGCTTCTTCTTGCTAATACTTACATAGTCCACACTGGCTTTTCCACTTTCAAAAATAATTCTATACAGTTTCTATTTTGCAAAAATTTTTTAAGTTTGAGTTAGTAAATTTGGTAGAGTTCGAAATTCTTTAAAATTATTACAAGCTCCGTCTCTTAATTTGTACAAATTTGATACAATAAAGAAAATTTATAAGTAAATCCGTCAATTATGCAAACAAAAACTACTTTGTTAAATTTTTACAGTCATTAAATCAATAAGCCATGCGAATGAAACCGCGGGCACTGCTACTATAGAATAAAGGTCGGTGCTGTCACTGCTATCACAGAATAAAGGTCGGTGCTATCAGTTCTACTATAGAATAAAGGTCGGTGCTATCAGTGCTAGTATAGAATAAAGGTCGGTGCTATCACTGCTAGAATAGAATAAAGGTCGGTGCTATCACTGCTAGTATAGAATAAAGGTCGGGCTATCGTTTGTAATTGTTAACAATTTTCTACTTACATAAAGTGCGTTATAACTTACTTTAATATACTTAGTACGTAAACTGTCCTAAATATAATGATTTAAGCTCAAACAATTTTATTTAGAGATAAACAGACGTTCGTATTTTCTACGAAGAAATGAAACGCCTAGATTGTACCCAAATGTTTACAGTCAATTTCCGGACCATGGGCCCTTGTTATCCATGACTGCACTTACAAACACATGCTGGGTTGACTTTTAATTCAAATTGAACCTTATTGCTACAGTTCAGGGTTGGAAAAGGATTGTGCATTTGATTTGTTTTGTATTACGGTTTCATGGTCCATTGCTTTTGGCAAGTGTGACTGGTCGGTGACAACTAGATGTTATGGGTTTGGTTATTACTGTGTATACTTGTTTGATATTATATACTTGTACTTGTATTGTATATAAGTTTTTTGTATTATGTAAAAACGATATTAAACGCTATAACGCATTTTGTGAAAAAATATTATTATTGTATAGACAAAGAAAAGCATAGGTTTATAAATAATCATTTAATGATTATGGATAGCTATAATATATCGTACTTAAAATAGGATAAGTAAATATAATCAATATCCTAAATGTATCAGAAGTATGACAAAGGTAACCATAAGAATGTATCTTCCAGCAAGTTATTAGGAAAACGGAAGTTCATAAATAGGGCTTAGAAAATTAAAGTCTTGCAAGGCCATTGTTCGGTGACAATATTGAAGATGTAATATACCCGTTATAAGAGGTTCAAGTCAAACTCTGCTTAAAAAGAACTGCTTAAATTATTAGAGCGCACGAGCTATTGTATAAGATACAAATGTAATCGTTGAAAATGTTATTCCTCTACAACTTATTTCCCCAGAGAAAAGAAACACAATGCACTTCCTGATTCTACTTCTAAGGAACTTGTTAAGATAAGTGTTGTAAATGTGCGGTAGCAATTTAATGTTTAATGTTTTTAGATTCTATGATTTCGGTTCATTCTTATATACTAATTCATTAGAGCGTAAATATAAGAATGTTTAAGGAAAAATGATTCAAAAGTATCCAAGTAAAATGACAAAATACAATGAAGTCAACCGTTTTTGTATAATTCTATTCATATAATAAAAATATAAAATTGTATTCATGTACCTTGAAAATATCTAGAACAGTAAAGCGCCGCTCCATTTTAGCAACAAAATAAAAAAATAAATTGAGAAAACTACTAAAGAAAGTGTGTAAATAATGTAACTAAAAGTAAAAAATAATGTAACTGTATCACCGGAACTACCAAAAATAGATTTCAGTTATAATAATAATAAAAAAGGCTTATATTCAAAAATATATGTATGTCTTATTATATGATTCTAGGTGGCGGTGTCACACCATGTTGCTGTTTTTCAAACCCAAATTGTTTCTGACCTATAAATGGGAAAGGCTGTGTTAAATGACGGACAAAACCCAATTCATCTAAATTAATTATAAAAAGTTTGCGCACTACAACTTCTAAAAAACATTTCCAACGTCCAACGTCCATCTCCTTCAAAATAGAAAAAACAGCTAGCCGTTATTTATAGACTTATTTTATTATGTTTATTATTAGGCCTCGTCTTAAAACTTTTCTTTCATGTTTTAATATGAATTACTCATGTAAAGACCTATAAGCAATAAATAAATTATTGGAACGAAGAGAACTTATTGAAGGTACAGAAGCCTTTCAAAATGTAATGACGATCTACGAGAGGGAAATAAAATATTCAACCTTTAATTATAAAATATAATTGACTATATTACTTAAACTTGACGTAATAGAGAAATAGATTTGAAAGATATATTAATATATTTTGAAATGTTATACTTTTCTACCCAGCATGTAACCATGAACATATACTCCATTGATCCCCCTTTACCAACAATTCATTAGAATCCGTCGAAGTTCTTGCAAAAGGTTGCTTTCTAACCCCGTGGTTAATGGTGCGTGAAGTGATCGCTCACTAAGTGATGACGTGTGAACTTCACTGTTTACTTGCTGTTATATTAAGAAGTTGCTCCCAACGCGTTTGTTATTTCAAATAAAACTATTTTTAACGGATTAAAACTCGCGTATAATTTGGTTACATTTTTATTTTAACCCAACGTTTCGAATGATTGCTGTAAAGCATTCGAAACGTTGGGTTAAAATAAAAATGTAACCAAATTATACGCGAGTTTTAATCCGTAAAAAATAGTTTTATTTAAAATGCGTTTGTTATTATTGCATACTTGGATTCTATCCTTTTTAAATATTTTAGAAAAAAGTCATTTTTATAAAATTTCTAAAGAGATCAACAAAAAACAGAGTCTAAAGTTTTTTGGTATACCGTGCAAGAGCAATTTCAATTGAGAAATTAGATAGCACCCTACGAACGAGAGATACTTTAAATATCAACTTGCTTTGATAAATTCTTCCTTAATATCTAAAATCCACATAAATATTTAAAATTCCAAATAATTCTACATTTATTTTATCAATTTTAAGGGGGGATTTTATTTAGGAAATGTTGTCTCTTGCATATTATAGTAGTATATAATAATTTTAAGGCGTCGTTAAAATGTTTTCAAATGAAGGAAAGTGACAGAAATTGAATAAATATATTTCAGATATCCTCTGGTTTCCAGGCGCAACGTGATCCGAATTTAAACTCGAGTAATGTTTATGTAATAAGCGTGCCTAAAGTAATTCGGAGAAGCGAACCACTTTAATAGCTTTAACTGCTTTAAGATATATTTTTATACAACGTACTAATTTTGCTTTACTTATCTTTTTTTAATATTAATAAAAAATTCAATGTATGTTTTATTACTTAAAAATAATTTTTCTTTTATTTATTCCGATATTAAATAAAGTTTGTGATTTAAAACAGCAAGATTCTAGCTTGGACTAGGAAATCGTTAACCCCAGAAAAATAGACTATGCCAAATTGACATGAGCATTATAAAAGAGAATTGCAGCCATCCTTGGCGGTGAGTGCCAAATATGCTTTACCCCACCGAGTTCGAAGCTTGCAGTAGCTCGTAACATATTTTATTGTAAAAATTAGACATTTTTGCGGTAATTAAAATTTATATTGTATAAAAGAATTAAAAAATATTTAGGGTTTTCATTCAGTTATTTAAAAGTAAACTATGTTATTCCCACAAGTAAGTGACATTGGCACGACGACTATGTTCGGTAGCTATCGCCGTGAATTTCAATAAGAGTATATAGAATAATATGGTACTACTGGAAAATGCTTAATGTGACCAGCCTTGGAAACTACAGATAAAAGTTCTCACATGAATATTCAGAGGTCAGGAAAAAGGGGAAAAAGCTAGATGCGGATCAGACGAGGCTTCGATAGTTGGAGAGAAAACTAGGTTACCTTGCTGCCGGTCTGTAATAAGTCATTGTCGGTTTAAACAGCATCATTTGCTGACCTTTTCCAGGTTCTCGCAGCAGAGCACTGCGAGAAGCTGAAGAACTTGGTTATAAGACGTTTTCTTTTAGTTATCTTTAAGGTTAAATGCCGCACCTAATAAGGCTTTTTTTATTTCCCATTATCTTCTGGTCAACTCCATCAATTACACTGAATTAATTCAGTAAAAAGTAAACTATATTCAGTAAAAAGTAATTATTTTAAGTAATTATAGTAAAAAGTAATTATATGGCACCGCAGACAGTTTTGTAAAATTTGTTAACTTTAATTACATTTATTGTGATTAATTATATTGAATATATATAACAGTGAAAAAATTTTTCAAAAACGAATCTCGTATCGAACCCGTAGAACCGGAATTTAAACTGAACATCTAAACTCACACACTTCACCTCCTATATTATTAATAATTATACAAATTTTGACAAATATTAATATTAAAGATACGCTATTAAGATGATGCTACATTAAACAATACATTAATAAACAAAATCGATACACAATAATATTAATTTACACGGTACCATATTTGTTAGTTCTCTTAATGAGTGTTCATAATAAAACCAATGTACGACGCTAATGGAAACGCGATACGGCTCCAGCTTGATTAATTTTGTATATCATGATTACTGACATAATACACGATAGTAATGTACTAAATAACCAATGTATATTATAAGTCTTGAAAATACAAGAGTGGGGCAATTTGTACTAAATAATATTTAATAGAATAGTTAAAAATTTTTCTATAACATCATTATTTAGTAATAATAATCATATATAATAATAAAACAAAAATCTCTTGTATCTATACTACTTTGTTAATAAATAATCTGTTGATGCCAACTATACATATTGACCTAATTATCATAAAATGTAAAGAAATCTATATCTGATATTCACATAAAGTTTAAATTCAAACAAATGGCCGCGTTCCCTCACAAGTGGGATGAAACGTTATAAAAATGATTTGTGGATTTCCAATATCTAGGCGACTATGGAAGAGTAAGATATTTCTGTTGGCACTAAAAATATAGATATACTTCTTTAACAATGTTAATATAATAAGATTAGGATTTTTTTTGCGTTATTTAGTAGCCTATAAATTATATTAAAATGTACAAACAAAAAAAGGAAAAAGTCCATTCTAATAAACGAAAGTATTCCGAAAATGAAAAGTTATAGAAAGGAGCTTCAATTTTGAATACAATCCAGTGATCTTGACATTATCGAAGACGTCTTCATTAAATTTGGTCCAAACTTCTATGGTTTCTTTTCGTAACGAATGAACGACTTCTTTCAAATCCAGATCTTAATACAGAATAAGATTTACGAAATTTGATTTAAATCTTTTATGTGATTCTTCGTTGCTTCTGACATATTGAAATTAATTTTTTAATAATAAAACTGACATTGATTGTTAAAAGATTTTTTTTATAGAATCAGTAAAAAGGCTTAATACTTATTTCAATCTTAATAAAACTTAATATATCTAGAAGCTTTATACGAAATTAAATCATTGTATACCAAATTGGTTAAGACTGTAGCACTTTTAAGCCTATCTAGCTATAGTAATTAATAATCTACATGATATTACCTATTAAAGGGCTTGCCACAATTCTTTGTTGTATTTAAACTGTTGTAATCACGGTTCCTATTACATATGTTATTATGTAATAGAAATCACGAAGTAGGCCGGTAGTAGGCACGTAAATACCACCGAAATTTGCTAGACTTCTATTTAAGGGTTAAATAGAAGTCAGGGGCCTATTTATGAGTTCAGAATATGGAGGCATCGCGGAATGAACAGAGCAGCATGAAATTCAGCGTAATTCACACCACAGTTTAAAATCTCCTCTATAAGTCTACAACTGTGACATTCCAAGATTTTAAAACGTACCAAAGATTAGATTTTTTTTGTTAAACTAACATTATTGTTACATCGTTACCTGATAGAGTCAAGTCATGGCTTAATAACAACATTACTCTGAAGCTTTCATTAACTCCGTCTCAAACTTCGTCATTTACTCATTTTCGACCTAAGTCTATCAATGCTTGCTTACTAAAAAATAGAATTTTTTTTTAACTAATTATAGTTCTGAGGTGTTTCATTTCTCGTTTTTTATATCTCAATATTAATTCCTTTAGCAAAATATGTGTACCGTTTAACATATTACATTCAAATATAGAAAATAAGTAAATAAAGAAAACCTGAAAATAAGTAAATAGTTTTTCAATTCAATATAAACTACATGGGGGTTTAGTAATATACTTTAAACTGTTAAATAACTTTTTATATATTTGTTCTGATACAATTTTTATATTATATTGTTGTTATCAAATTACATCGTATTTTACTAAAAATAATTGCTACAAATGTAACATAATTTCTTTTCTAAATATCCTTTCTCTTTTTTTCTTATTTTTTAAAGCTTTGTAATATTTTTGATAAAAATAAAATAAAACCTAAAAAGATCAGATAAAGATAACGTCATAATCTATATTATGTCATTATATATATATACCACACGTCTGTATGACATATATAATTACTGGCAATCATTATAATTGTATCACGTTTTTCAATAAAAACGAAATGACACAATAATAATCGATTACGTTTCTATTAAATTATAAATAATATTAAATAATTTTTATAACGTTCAAGAAAGAGATCATAACTTGTTTGCGTTTTGATCAACAGTAGAATTTATATTAATATAAAACAAACAGAAGCAGCACAAGTTCAGTTTAACTCTGGATTAGTGTAGTTTTGTGAAATTCAATAGTAGATTTGTGAAATTGCATAACAGCTGTACTAATTCTAACTGTATTAAACTCATGATATAAATCAATCATTGAAATTACCTAAGACTAGGATATGAATACGGCTTCACTCTTTGCCTAGGAAGTCAAAGAGTTTTTTTCATTTCTGATGATAAAAAATAAGCATGATATAGAAGTACAAATTTTATTTTATTATGAAGATACCAAGATATATTATATAGCTGCTTATTACTGAACTCATTACAATATTTAAATATTTTCAAGTATCAATTTTATCTGAAGCTCTTATATTATGTATCAAAATACATTTTATCTTTAATAGCTTTTACGAGGGCTCTTGTCCTGTTCTTATTTTATCGTAATCTAGTTAATTATAATTTAATATAAACATCGTTCCTTAATCTTCAGATGTTTGTTACATTCCATTTTACTTTTTGTTTTATCATAATTACTTTTGTCGTTTTTATTTAAGTTATCGGTTTTCGAGTTTATCCATAAGAAAACATACAAAAAACATTCTTTCGAATTGCTTTACTGTAATTCAAAACAATAAAATATTTTCATTGAATAATATTATTATTGAACTAAGAAATTTGGGAAAATGACGCGACCTACTTCCAATATCATATTCCGTGTATCCTCGCATCAAGTATGACTAATCTTTTCCGTCGGTGAATCTTACATCGGAACATATATCTTAAATAGTTCGATGGGCCGTTCCGTGGGTAATCGGAACGAACCATCTATCGTGTGTAAGTGATGTCGGTAATTTGCTTTGTCCAGGGCTTGTCTATGGAATAATATGAAATGATTTCTCTTTATTGAATATAAAAATAAACTTCTTTCACTTTCATATTATCTACTTATATATTTTTTCAACATAAGATTTTTTTTAATATAGTAAAATATATAAATATATATGTTAATGATTATACTGAATGTTGTTTTCTTTTTAAAAGTAATAACTTGTGTAATGAAGAAATATAGCAATTTATTTAAACTTAAACAACATTACAGTACCAATTTCCCGTTTACGTGACTCGCATATTTTCATTTCTAAAGCTTGTTCTACATTAAAGACGTTACAGTAAACACAGCGAACAATAATATATTTTAGAAGGCTTTTATCAGTGATAAATTTGTCGGTTAAAAATAAATGAGAGCGATATTTTGGTTGCTTTATTTTTTAACGTTTATATGCATTAGCTACCTAACAGCTCTTTTTGCAATTAATACAGTCCAAGCCCACGCTCTGAGATGAGGAAGTGTGAAACAGGCTTTATGCAACACATGTTCGACAAATAAATTCATATGCGGGGAGCCGTTGAATTTTATAGTCCGCAAGAACAAAGTTGTCGTTTAGAGCTTAGCGTTTCTTATACCTCAGACGACTGCCATTTTGAGTTCATACAGGGATAAGCTCTTTTGAGACGTATAATTTATTTGCTATGAACTTTGATGACTCGAATAAAGTTACTCTAACTTGCTACGTAGTTTTGTTCAATAATATAATTTTATTTAAATGTAGCAAATGATTTTCATGGATGTTGGTATTTGTACTACATGCTCTACTTAATGTCGATGCCGTTATTTACATTAGTATATTTTACTATATAACTAAGATAGATGCCGGTCGATGTACGAATTCCAATAATGAATGCTGAATTGTTAAAAAAATTTAATTTACAATTTAGATGCTGTCAAAATCTATATGGCTAACAGCAATATAAGTCCCAAAAAAAGTATGCGTACAATTTACAGACGAGGGAAGTCACAGAGGAAAGCAGAATACTAGAGAAAGAAACGAATATAGAACGAATTACCTTAATACTTAATAGTCCTAAGACTATTAAGTATTAAGGTAATGTTTATTATTTTTATTGTATTTTGAACAAAACCCATTTTTTTTTATAATTTAAAGCTTTTAAACCTACTCTTGGGTACACGTCCGACGCACTGTTTGAACTCCTCTTTCAGTAAAGCAATGGGTCTTGCACCCTCACGGTGAACTCACGGAATAAAAAAAAGCTTCGTTTTTAGTACCTTCGTCTCTATATTGTATATTATATATTAAATTATATAAATATTATATTACAATATATATTATCCATTAGTGAGGTTTTTAAACAAAAATACAAAACATAACAAGCGGTAATGAGTGCGTGTACCATCACATTAACTTCCTAGTTAAAAAAAATATTATTTTAATATTGTATATAATTATAATTTTAATTTTTATTAATTAAATCCATTCCATCCACACTTTCGCTAATGTATATATACCGCTTGGTCTAAAACTAACTAAAAGTAAAACTAATTAGCTCTAAGCTTCATGAATACGTATCATTTGGTAGCGAATCCAAATCATTTCGATTGAAAGTATACCAGTATCGTTAGCCGCAATCGGTGCATGATTTGTGATTCTACATTATTGCTGTATAGCAAAACTGGTTTTTGATACAATAGTCACCCGTTATGTTGCCGACTTTAGTTTTACTTTTAGAGCCACGCTTTGTATAATTATTCACAAAATAATATTGTTTTTTCTTCTATATTCTAGTCCCATTTATCATTCCGTCCGTCCCTTCCTCCATACGTCCATCCATCTATACGTCCATCCTTCCATAAATCCATCCCTCCGTATGGAAAGATGGAGGGTATGTCCATCCCTCCTTGCGTCCATCCCTTTTTTCGTCCATCCATCCATACGTCCATCCGTCCATACTTTCATTCTTTCATCCGTCTATCTATTTTCTTATTTGAAACTTCATTATAAAAGTCTTGGTCAATTTTATCAAGATTCATTTAGATATTTTTGTGTGAATGAGAAACAATACATACATCAACATAATCTTTCTATTTATAATATTAATGGATGAATAGCTCCATTTCTGTAAATATATTTCTATAGGTCCTCATTTGTATATGATTTATTTATAAAATATCTTTCTGTTATATCAAAATGCATTCCAAAATCGTTACTTAAACTAATCTTTAGATTACAAAAAACTAATTCCGCGGGTACGAAGCCGCCAGCATAGCTAGTCTTTAATAAAATTGCCTTTAGAGTAAAATATTAAAAGTATTGTCATGATATTATAAAATTGCACGACTGTCAAAACATATTTTTACACATTATCATTATAAAGTATGAATTTATTTAATCAACTTAGACAGTTGTAAATAAATTTTGAATTTTGATGGTATTCATCTTAAGATAAACATCCATATCCATAGTAATGTCAATTTCAACGGGTTAGATGCTGATTAGGATAGGATTATGCGGGTTTACAATATTTGGTGAGCCCGCATCCCGAGCAGAGGGTGCAGACTCACGTAACGCTGATTCTTTTTGCTCGGTCAGACGTTTGATTAGCTGAAGACGTGAGTTTCTGCACACTTGTGGAATTTGTAGTTGTGTTTAGAAAGAAATATATGTAATTTAATATCAGATATGCCTTTCTTGAAAATAATTTTTAAAAAGACAACAAAATCAGAGAATTTATGATATAACTCGCGTTTTATTGTTACATACAACGTGTTCGCGGTAAGACGAGATGATGCTGACACCATGCTGACACTTTTGCTGCAAAGCATCCGAAACGTCGGGTTAAATATAAAAATTTAATAATAAACGCGAGTTATATCCGAAAAATAATTTTATTGAAAATCAGAGAACTTATTGAAACATTTTTTTAGAGAAAGTAACTACAAAAATTGAACAAATTCGCTAATAATAATTTTATATTATTTTCTCAATCAGTTTCATGTGTTCTCAGAAAATATATTTATTTATTTCATATAAAACAGTAAGTTACATAAAAAAAGTAAAAATAAAAACGTATACATAGGATGAGCTTATTTTTACAAAGAGATCTTTTCCCGCTACCCACGAGTGTTGGACTTGAAGTTTCAGAGGACAGGTAGATAGATATTTCTATAAAATTCTACAGATACAAAATAATAATACAATATATAATATACTACTCCTATATTTATATGTATAAAAAATGCATAAAGTAGCAATATATACATACATATACAGGTATAATAATAAAAAAAAAATATTCTTAAAATTTTTCATTTTTTTTGTCATTCGTGTATTTCTATTTCTTTTAGCATTTATCAAAACGTCCCACACTCATGATAAATTATGGTGAGTAGCAAGATAGGCTTTTATTTTTAGCTTTATTATGATTTGTGACGATGTAAGTCGTGAGTAAAGAAAAACGACATACCATATTCTGAACGCAGGGTTAAAATAGAGGGTAGAAATATGTTATACAAGGTTTCTATGTTTTGACATGGACATAATATATAACCCACTGAAACTCTGCTATTCGTTAATAAAAAAAACAGTAGATGGTTAACAAATATAAGTACATCAAATTCAACTAAAAATTTGTAATAATTTAGTCTCTGATTTAATTTTGAAGTAGTTGTTTATTTATTTAGTTCTATTACAAAACCAGCAATTTGTATATTGACTAAAAGACAGTATTTTATCTAAATTCAAAGGAAGAAACGGCGTCAACTGGAGCTGCTTTCTCTAACGAGTTTTCGTTGCTAGGTGACGAACAGAAATTTAAATTACAATATAAAATTTACTTTAAATTTCAAGAAAATATAAAGAAATTAAGTTCAGAAAAGTTCACATTAACAATTTATTTACTTATCTTATCTTAATAAACTGATTCTTGCATAAGTTTTTTATAACATGTCTAATATAAAATAAGTAAATGATACAAAGCCTTGAGTAATAAGTGAGGAATTTTACTTTAATTTAGTTAATCGTCGTAGGTTCGAGTCCTTCTCGTTTAGATGAATTTTTGATTCTATATTTACTTAAAATTAAAATCAGTTGATATAAAATGTGTATTTACAATTTCAAACAAATTAGATTTGATCTCCAAATTCATATAACTTGGGATAGTAGTAAATATTCATGTAAGTTTTCTCAGGCAAAGCTAGCAAATATTGTGGCACTAATGAGCACTTCCTTTGCTAGTCTAATTCAAGCAAATGCGTCTAGTTTCGCAAACCGTTGGGTAAACTATAATTCAAAACCACAGAGTTGCAGCACTGCTTATTGCCTCATAAATTAATTCCTCAAGCGACAATATGAAATTCCCAGTTGCTTGCCGTTGTTATTTTCTGTTGGAAACCATCGGGAGTAGTTTTACATTATAATAAGGAAGCACTTATATATTCTGCTTTTAATTTAAGCATAACCTTTTGTTTAGTCATTCAAAAGTCAACATTTGAAAAGGCACAACTTAAACCGTTCCGCAATTTTCAGAAACTCCGGAAACTCTTATTTAATTAAAGAAATAGTCCCAGGATTTAATAATAGCATCACATAATTACTTAAAACTGAAACTTTTTATATATCTTGTAATAATTTTGTCTTTATGGCCTAAAAAATTTTATCTGTAAGCATGTACGCTAGTTGCTTCAAAAAAAGTTTTTTTATGCAAATTGCGTATTGTAGCGTTGCGTATTGTGTATTGCAGTGTAAAAATTATACAAGAAAATAACCAAGTAATAGTGAAAACCAATCTGTTAATCATTGATTTACTAGTGATCCTAGAGCTATCTCAAGAGTTTGCTTTAATAATATACTGCATTACTTCTGAAGAAGCCAATGACAATAGGAATTTATTAAATTAGTTCTTAACCATGGAATTTATTAAATAAGTTCAAAATTGGATAGCAGAACTAGAGTTAAATCTGGAAGCACCTTTTTAATTCTTTTGAAGCACTCGTTAATGGGTTGGTTGTTTATGAGAAACAAATCAGAGTCGCGATCTAACCCATGTCATATTTTACAGAGCATGGTATCAGTTCTAGTAGATGGATAAGGTAACAGGGGAATTTTACTGGATCCACTCAATATTTGTGCAGATTACATTTGTCAAGAACTTCAGAAGTCTGGATCTATGAGATTATGTCGACATTATTGTGGTTGACCCTTGCGTTATACTTGTGAATGGTGACAGATTATTTTTCGGGCCGAGTTTGCGATATTTATTTTACTGGAAACATTGGAAAGTCAGATTGATTGCTGTGGTTCTAGTTGTTCACAAATTGTTCATTAAATATTTTGACGTTTGTAAAACAGTGATCACTATACAAAAAAAATAGCGTGTTTCTTCTGGGACCAGGGTGCGTTTGAAAACCTCGTAACCACAGCTTTAAATTGGTGAGTGTCTCAACAGAAGGGTTTTTTTGACATGTTCCATACACATCGAAATAGGACCTTCTGTCATTACCATTTCACGTACACAAGTGATCACTCGTTTTGATTCAAAGTGGAAAAGAAATAAACCATTTGGAAATAGACCTGGAAGGGATTTATATCTAAATTATCATTATAGGATCTTTAGATACACGGGTCCACCGCGACATGGTCTACGCTTTTTATTCATAAATGATAAACAAACAATATATAGGAGTTGATATCCAAATACACTGGAACTCTTATTTATATTGGAAGCAATATACTTCGGATCCAAAGTTTAAAAAAAAACTGTTTAATGAGAACATAATTTTATTAAGAATAGTTATAACAGGACCAAATAAATAAATAGATTGATGGAATAGAAAAACAAAATCATAAATATAAAATATAAAATAAAGATGTTATATATAATTATAATAAATACAAACAGTCACGTAAAACAGTGGGCGGGGCTTAGTGGTGGTGTGACAACTTATAGACATAGCATTAGTCACCAGTCAGTCAGTACCTCATGGGTTAAGCTCGGGGACGTTTTTTCACATTTACATAATACTATATGTTATATGCATAAATTAAGTTTTTGTAATAAGTTTTAAGTGCTTGTATATCTGTTTTTGTTAATAAATTCAATCACAGAAGAAGCAGAAGAGTTACCGCAACCATATTGGAAGTAGAAGCAGCAAACCTTTGGTAATTATTTCAAATAAATAAATAAAAACATGGAGGAACATTCATCATTAATATATTTTAAAAGTAATATATTTTCAAATAAAATATTTATATTAATTAAAACTCAAAACATTACTTATTTGTTAATTTTTTTAGGACAATAAGAAGGAAAAGGAAACGTACGTAATACGTAATAATATTAATATTAAATAAAGTCAATGTAAATTTAATAAGTATTGTTTAAATTAATAATGAAAATTTCTTACTGTTTGACATAGATATGAGATATAAAGTGGTTTTAGTTTTAATACCCTGAGTGCTGTCTCGTTCGGTTAAGATATTCACACCTTCGTAAGAAATAACGAGGCCGGATTGTGCCCTCTTAACGTGGTAGTGGCGTAGTGGCGTAGAAATAGGATGGGTTCAGTACTCCGTAAACCAATCGATTGGTGTTATCTATACAGTGTACCATATTTTGCCCTCTCCAGAATACGCAGTGCGGTTCAAACAAGTTAGCTCGGTAAGAAATTTTCGTGCTACAATAGAGTCAGTAGCGTCCTGGAGTAATGTTGTATATCTCTTTTAGGACTGATGTCATATTCATATTATGTTACAATCGTGTCATGTTATGAAATTGGAGGCTCTTCGCTTCTGCTTCAGTGATCAGTGTAGTAAAAGCCGGTCAAACGTATTTGTTTGTGCCTACAATAAAATTTTTGCAATTCATACAATGACGACGACTACTGGGGTGGCGGTATTCTGACCTGCGCTCTTAAAGTGCTATCCTAAGCATATTATACGCATATTATATACATTATAATTACGAATTGCATTCATTGTATTATATATGAGTAATTATACAATATACTTGCATATATAATTCAGATTATATACAAGATAAGTTAAGTAATTCTTGTACCGCAACCGACATTCTCAGAAAACTTACACTAATCTAAAAGGCGAAACTTTAAAGAGGCTTGAACGTGCAAAGCCGACGGAGGCCGGAGTTTTAACGCGGCTATTCCCAGAAGCTGATATTTTATTCATGGGAAGGGCCCAGCGGCTCAGTAATAGCATTCTATGATCAAAGATTTAAACAACTTGTGGGTTTTTCGTCTGACCTCAAAACACGTGCTTTTCTGAAAAATCTACTCCTGATTTAGAATACGCAAAGATCAAGAATCGGTAAGTAATTTCAAATTAAATTAACATAAACAATATACCGACAAATTTAAATAACAGGATAATAAGAAATGAAAGAATATTTAACTTTGCAATAAAAAAAGTAAATAAGTAAGTGTTTTCAAAAGAATATAAGTTACTTAATATTGACGTTACTTATATTATAAATTAGGTTTCATAAAAATGTATATTTATTTCAATAAAACTCTATGTCCGTAAACTCAGGAACCGTTGGAGGTAGGTGACAAATAAACTGACTGACTGACAGACACCATCATCTCGTCTTACCGCGAACACTGTTACTGCAAAGCATTCGAAACGTCGGGTTAAATTTAAAAATGTAATAAACGCGAGTTATATCCTCAAAATAGTTTTATTGAAATGTGTAGTACACGTGTAAATCTTAGAAAACATTATGTATAGTTATTACAAGAACAATAGAACCATGTTATGCTATAAAATCTTTAATATTAAAGCAAACTAAAAATAATTGATATAGTGGGGTTGAAGCGGTTAGTAAGGGGACAGCTCGGTTCATCAAAAGTCGACGTCAAATTCTGATGTTATGAACTGGTAAAATTGACTAATTAATTATTTATATAGAATTCTATTTCAAATATGAGATACTTATACTACAAGAGGGAGGTCAAAAAGGATGAATGGAATGTGTAAATGACATAAAAATGAAATAGTTGTACGGAAGAAGTGATTTGAAAAAACTGTTGTGTCATTCTCATCTAGAGTTGTTTGAGGGAAAATAAAAAATGAATTAAAATGATATCTTTATAAAAAAATAGATATAATCTATCTTATATATGTAGCGAAGTTTCACAGTCTTAATTCGCAGTCTTCCAGCCGTTTACAATAATAATCAGCAGATTGTTTAAAGCAATGTTGGTTGAATACCTTTATTGCTAAATACCTGTTATAGATTAAAGTTAGTACTTGGAACCCTCGTTGCTTTAGTTATAAGTTGGACAGTGACTCTACAGAAGGGCTTATTTCGATATGTAAGGCATAGAAATAGGCCCTCCTGGCACTTCCATTTGACGTACACAAGTGATCATTGGTATTGATTGAAAGATGAAAATATAAAAATAAATAAATAAATAAACTACTTCAAATATTACTATTGTTATTTAATACGAGGCAGCGAACGTACTTCATACAAATTTCGCTTAAAAAAGAATTTGCGAAAATAGCACAACCATTTTCGTATTTACGTTTGTCGGCAGGCGAAGTTACGCGTATTTAGTGTTGACAATTTGACACTTGATGCTTACTAGTACATACTTTTGGAAATTGCTTTGAAAATCTAACGGTATTTTCTTCGTAAACAAAATAATTGCACCAAGCGAATCGATGGTTGTCCGTTTGTTTTTTAGTATAGAGAATAAACAAATAATAAAGGCTATAGTATAATTTCTAATGAATTTATAATTTTTACAGAGATTTAGTTTTAATGACTTAAATTAACTTGAAACTATGTATTTGAAATTATTAACTAAAAATATATCTGTCGGCATTTTTATATTAATGTTTTAGAGAAATATTCTTTAAATAATATTGTTTTAGTAAAGATTATTTAAAAACTTTTGTTTTAATAACGTTATATTTATTCATGAAAATTAATAATCAAAAAACAAAACTCAAAGCGAACGTTTGTTTAATTAATTTAGCAGTGAATTGTGTAACACCGCAACTTTACTGCGGCGTAATTAGCTATTTTAAAGAGGTTATCAAAAATTTACCACCGGCCCTATTTTAGGCATTTTTTCTTTTATAACAAAAAATGTTAATATTTTATGGCTACTCTTAGACTATAAGCGATGATTGTTAATAATGTTCTTGTTATCTTCTCGTTTACAACACTCAGCCTAAAAATAATGAATTTTCCGTAATAAAGACTAAGAGTCAGATACAAGGTAGTAAAATATGTATACTTTTATATTTAAATTAAACATTCTACTTTAGCTTATATCATTTGACAATGATAATTCTTGATAGAAATGTCCGGTTTATATTTTTAGTAAATTATTTTTCAATATCTTCTATGATAAACGAAATACAATAAAAAAAATATCATAGGAGGTAATTTTATACATTTTAGACAACACT
The DNA here is from genome assembly GCA_959347395.1 of Mechanitis mazaeus. Lineage (NCBI taxonomy): Eukaryota > Metazoa > Arthropoda > Insecta > Lepidoptera > Nymphalidae > Mechanitis > Mechanitis mazaeus. The sequence continues at coordinate 13,619,248 of OY365754.1, forward strand.
TAGTAATAGATATGAAAGGTAAAAGGCATTATACAAAATAATATTATTAAAATAGACAACATTAGATAAAATCAAACACCTATCTAGACTATCTGACCCTCATCGTACATTTTTCTTAACCCTGTAAGAAGCTTTGAAATATTCCGTCGGGTACAAACGTGCTAATCCCAACTACCCTTGTTACTACTTTATTTTGGCTAAAGGTCCGAATATGGAAAAGTTTTGTATATCCAACTAAAATATAGAGTTGAGCTTCTTCCTTCAAAACTATATATATTTAAACACTAAGAAATGTTAGAATTAAAGAAGCAGACAAATGTTCTGATTAATTTACTTTGATTACTTGAATATTACGTTTATTTATTATATATATTAATATTTTATTACATTCAGAACTTGAAAATTATTTTGAAACCACAAAAAGGTTTTAATATTTATAAATTTAAGTGCGTCTGTGCTTGCGTAGTCACAATTGAAAAATATATCCCATAGTCTTTGTTCTGTAAGAAAACTTTTAATGTAATCAAATTGTCAAAATGAGCTCACAGAATACAGTTATAAAAATAAAATAAAATAAATTAATAATAAAATAATAAATTATTTTCTTTACCAGGATTAATGTTATTTTAATTTTACTATATATAATATTTTTCAGCAGTATATTTACTTTTATAATTAATTTATTTATTAACTAAATAACTTGTTTCTAAGTACAGTTTATCAAGCAATACTCTTACTATAATTTAACATTACTATTGATAATATATAAATTCGGTTTATTTCTTGATTTGTGATAGGTCATTTAAAAATTTCAAATATATGAATTTAAAAATTTTCATCATTATCGTGATGATTCCATTATGATTTAATTATAAAATTATTAATTTATTAATATAAAGCTATAAAGAATATATAGCTATAAAGAATAATAGTGAGAACGGGAAAGCTATTTTGAATAGATTATAAACCGTAAATTTAAATACCTTATATTTTTTAAACAAAACTTTAAAATATAATAATAATTCCGAAACAGCGCTATTACGCAGACCGCAAACTTTTGCAACTTTTGCGGCATTTCTCAAACATTCTAATCGGATTGTCACCCTCCTCGTGTCCCGTCTTGTCTCTGCATTTAATGTTTAAGCGCTAATAAATTATTTAAAGGTTCCGAGCGTTTAAGTTAACTTTAGTACGTTCTTTATCTGCTTTTTCATTTTGTTTTTACATGCAAAATATGATTTCTAAAATATTATTTTCGTTTTTATATTTTTACTAGACTCTTTTAAGAAATTCAAAAGTTTGAAATTTATTTATTTATTTATTTACTTTATTGGGTAATCCAACAGTGCATACAAAGTTAAAAATACAAATATAATTAAAATGTACATAATATAGGACCAAAATAGGACGACACTATTTAACAGTATTTAATATATGAATAAACCAAAAAAAACAGTGTTAGTTACTGGCAAAAGATAATTAAAAAGTAATATTAGAGGAGTAAATATAACAAAAAAAATCAAAGCTAAAAGCTAGATTACTTACTGGAAGGGGAGTAAATGGGGTATTTAGTAACGTTTAAATAAATATACATTAAATAATCCATGAATGCGGTCACAACTAACCTGGGATCTTTGGGTATCCTAAAGATATCCCTAGACGTATTTAAAATTTAAATAAGCTTAAAATTATTATAATTTTGAAAGTAAAGTTTATTAAGGTCTGAACTTTCATTCACTATAAGGGTGAAGTTGTTTCTTATTAAATTGTTTTTCTAATATCATACCTCTATTAAATAGTTTGTTCTATTAAACACCTGATCTATGGCACAATAAAGAGGTACTCCCTAGAGAAGTCGCGAAAAAGGGTCAGATAAGATCCGGATTGGGTTCATTGAAAAAAATTGTAATAGTTTTCGTATACCTTTATATTAAATTCATGAAAATAGATTGAGTTTCTACTCTTTTTCGTAGAATAAGATATGTGGAGAAGTCATAAGAGATAATTATTAATTATTCTCATCTGATATTTTATATTTGTGATATTTAAAATACATACGATTTTAATTAATTTCAAAATATCTCAAAAACCACGTACAAATAGCACGCAGTCTATAAATTAATTTTATTAAATAAAAAAATTTGTGTTTGTGTTCCGTAATAATCTCTCAAATTTAATTGTTAATTAAATATTATTCAAATAAAAAAGAATTATTTGAATTATTAAAATACATTGACCCCAGTTATTGTAACTAAATATTCAATTCTTCTAAACCCATCAGTTTTATAAATGTAGACAAAATGAGAGGAATGATTAAAAATCAGATGTCGTTAGAGCAACGAATATTGAATATTAAAATCAAATTCTGTGTATAAATATTCAAAGCGTTAATTGCAAATGAATATTCAAAACTTCAGCTTCACAGATGAATGTATCAAACCTTTTAATTTTTATTTTAATTAAATAGTAAATGACGCTGAAAATGTATCTTCATAAAAAAAATCTACTACAGCAAAAAAAAATACTAACATACAAAAACAACGCTAAATAAATAACAGATAAACAAAGGAAATTCAATTGAAGCAAAACAATATATCGCTAAATTAAAAAAATATATATTAATTATAGCATATGGATTTTAATAATAACATAATAATTTATTTTATTCATTTAAATGATCTGCCCCAAATATCATACAATAGTTATAAATGATATTAAACATGTATAAAATTAATAATGCAAGGCTGAGGATAAAATACCTGTTGAAGCTTACCAGTTAATCACAAGAGCAATATCCACTTACACTTACACACACGATCTCGAGAGTCGAGAGACGTTAAAAACGCCCACCCTCTCTTACCTCTGAAAGGCTACTGCAAAGTTAAGGTCCTGTTTCACATCCCGCATCAGATGAGTATTACAGCGCCTGCGTGAAGAATTGAGACCCAAATGAAATATAGTTAACTGACAGCACTTAAGGTCACTGTGTCAGTAAAAGGAGTCTCTAAATTTGATTAGATTAAACGTCTGTTTTACACCATTGTAGTTACATAGATTATAACTGTTTACAGTAAGATATGTTATAAAAGTGAATGTATATTGACAATCAGATACTTAAATACGTTAGTTTTAAAAAAATATGTAAATTTGTTTGGATAAACTTATTTAGTATTTGTGACTGATAAAATACAACAAAACATAAAAGAAAAATAATTTGTCTGTACTACTGTTTTATAGCACAAATGTTCCATCAGTAATTAATAAAAATTGTCCATTGATTTAGACAGAGAGTAGTGACGAAAATGTAGCCTGTAAAGGATTATAGTACTAGAATTTCAGAAAGATACGAAAACATGTAGAATTATTAATTATTTATTTAAAACAAACTATTTTAACGCTATTTTAATAATTTACAATACAATTTACGGTTTGAAGATTTTCATGAAACTAAGAACACGAAAATTAAAATCACGGAAATATACCTTGCGCGCGCTTTAAATTAAAAGGCAGAATATGTCTGCAATTAAGACAAAATCTCATTACACATCGAAAGAGTCGGGAATTTTAGGCAAAAATAAAAATATTTTTTCCAAGCCAGTAAAGGCGAGCTTGGTGCTAATGAAAACTGGTAACGGCATTAAAGCTAGCAACAACGCCTGTGACACTAGGCTTAATGAAAATTTTCATAAAGCGGCATGCGGCGAGGAATTGCGGCATTCGCAGTGCAAAGTTCCACAAACTGCTTCGACAATTTGGACTATGTTACTGATTGTATTTGAGTTGGGATGTATATTTAGCTCAAGATATAGAGAAGTAATTAAATCTATTTTTACGGATTAAAACTCGCGTATAATTTGGTTAAAATCAAAAATGTAACCAAATTATACGCGAGTTTTAATCCGTAAAAATAGTTCTATTTGAAATGTGTACTCGTGAAAATCTAAGAAAATACTAATTAATTAAATGTTTATTTTTTTTTTATTTTCTGTCATTTATTTGATAAATAGACTACCAAACGTCATTTCTTAATATTTTTATTTATTTATTCGACGTGATCACTTGTCTCCGTCAATTAGATGGTAGATTCATGAGGGCTTATTTTGATACCATACTTATCAAAATAAGCCCTTCTGTAAAACAGTTTAAATAAAAAAATGCGTACAACTGACACCATTACAATAAATATATGAAGGCCTAATGTTTTTAATCAAAATTAATTAAAAAATTAATATCGCAACTCAGCATGCAAGACAACAAGTCAACGCAAGTATCAGCCATTACCCCCATCGCTTTATATAAAAGAGGAGGGTAACCCTATCCCTAAAGCTACCGCAACGAATGACTTCCAAGGGAGCGGTGTGATACTGACAGATGCTTAAACAAGAGTAACAACAACATCAAACAAATTGCTTTGGTTAATAGTTATTCACTAAGATGCAATTAATTCCCATCATCACCGTTAAAATAATTCTTTAATGTTTTTTTAATCAAATTAATTTCATTATTTAATTAACACTTATTAATTTAAATTAATTTTAAATTAAAAAAATATTGTAAAAACGTATACAATTACAACTTTCTAAAGTATAATAACAATTGTTTTCAAAAAAAATTAATTTCCAAGCGACTTAGTTATCTGTTAATAAATTATAATGGATGCGATTTTTAAAAAAATCGATTCACCAAACAAACACATTGCCTAAAGTTTACTAACAAGATTTCTTCATAATAAGTGAGATATCAAAATACTCAAAAGATCCTAAGAAATTACAGTTTAAATCTTAACACTGTGATCTAAATATAAAGGCACATGTATTAACCCCATCTAGTGACGAATATTCTTACTAAAGTTGATTAAAAATCACTAACGACCTATATGATTTCAGATCATATCTTAGGATAAATGAATTCTATTAAAAAAATCAAAAATGACCAATAATTTTAGTAAAATCTTGACAGCGTTGTCTTAATAAAAGCTAACTTTGTTCAACTCTTGGTGTTGACAAATAATCGAATTAAGTTATAATAATTTTTACTTTCCACACATTAATGTCTAGTTTTATTTTTAACGCCATCTAACATATAAAAGTATTATCAGTTGTTTGCCAATAGTACTTTTTATTTTTTGCCTATTTTAGTTACCAGTCTTTTATGATACGCATTTGTATAAATTAAAAACTTGGAAACTGTATAATATATAATATAGTATATCCTTAATATTTGGTATGTAATATTTTATTTAATAAATCTTTTGTGAGCTTACTTCACAATATCAAAGTATTAAAACGTACAATTATCTACATTAATTTCTTCTCTCATAAACTACTTCTCTGAAGTATCACTTCTGCTGTTTGTGAATTGAACACGGATCTTTTTTCTGTGTACACGACTATTTGCATCCGTGTGACTGGATTTTTAAGTAGACAAATATTTACCAACGTCACCTAACACTGGTGGGTACTTCAAAAATATTGACATTTTTTATGTATTTATACTTCATTTTGTAAAATGTTCATTGAATCCAAGTTTTAAAGCTTTTAAAACATATACTTTTTTTAATTTAATGTTTGGAAAACTACTATTTACTAGATATATCTACTAAATTGGTAGATAAGTAATTTTTATTGGGTCTTAATTGTTTGACAGCTTCCGACAGTATTGTTAAAGTTTTAAAATGAGCCATTAATATTAGCAGTACAAGCAAAACAAGGACCGAAACAACATTGGCGATAAATGAACACAAATGAAATGAAGAAATGTTTCATTTAGTCATTAGAACTTATTTCCTTCAATTGCATTCCTAGTTTTGAATTCTAGACCTCGAATTTTGTCATTTTCCACATTGCTTTAAAAATATATACATATATGAAAAGTGATCGATCACAGAGTATCTTGCTTCTATATCAATAAGTTATTTGATTAGATAAAAGTGACTAGTATTAAAATTTAATATTTCACACTCTTCATAATTTTAACGTCAACTTAAGTATATAACTATATCAACAACGTACTGAAACAAATAATTTTTAATTAATTTTTTTACCTCAAATACATAAGTAGTCACTGGTATTAATCCAAAGTGAACCAAAAATAAATAAAAATAAAAAATAAATAAAATTACTGGTACAATCAAAACATATTTTTTTCCATTGGTAACTTATTTCAATCTTTTTTCTTTTGATATACTTAGGCTTACACACAGGCACACACTCACAATACCATTTACACACACACATACAGTAAATATATTTTTTTCTATACATATATAAAACTCGAATCACCCTCAACAGCTAGACTTTACATTTTGTCTCACGTCTCCCCATTACTCTGCTTAATGTTAAAGGTGACAATTCCTTTCCATAAAGTTACATACACACTTATTTGATCAGAATGCGAAAGTGGAGTTTTAGTACGTTAGACATTTTTTTAATAAAAATATTAATCGCTACAAAATATCGGGCTATTATTAAATATTGAAAGTTGATAAAAAAATTATTGTTAATTGGAAAAAACAATATTGGTTAACCGGCAATTACACCGCTTATTGCTGGAAAATTATGTTAGCGGAGATCTCATCAGAAAAGCAAAATTTTAGGCGACCCCATTAGTTGACGTCGTTTCTTCATTCTACTAACTTCAGTCGACACACAGCCTAAAGGCCCTTCCGCAAAAGTGTTTCAAGTGGCTTGTTAGACGAGACGCATGAATAAGAGGCAAAGCAGTGGTTTTTGAATGGCAAAGACGGCCGTTTATAGTTCTACTTTGACGACTCATTAGTGCTCATTGTGAAGGCGTGCGAGAAAAGGTTGGCTCCGGGAGTTAATTGCACGTTTAAACCTTCGTTAGTTTTAAAGTTCATCTAAGAGGAAAATAAAATTTTTAAATATGTAAATAAGTTTATGATCAAAAATATAATATGATAAAAATTAAATAAATTAGGGACTAGTTAATTTAAGTTTTTAAGTCACTTTTTTGCTTTTCCACTTGATATTATTTGCAATAAACAATATAAAAGTTTCCATAATTAAGCAATACATATTTAAAGAACTCTCGTAAAACGGACAAGAAATTAATTAAAACGTTATTGTACCAATGAATAATTTGTTGCGAATTGTCAGAAACGAAAACGTATATTATATAAATCCAACAATTACCTTAAAACTTGGTGCAGTGGAATAACAAGCCACAAAGGCTCGGCGCCGGAGGCAGGTAAAAATGTCGTTAATAAATAAATTGCGGGGACGTGACGTTTCCCTCATTCGGGCCGCTCGTTTAAACCCGACGCTATCAATAAATTTGTAAAATCCCTTCATGATGATATTCTCGAAATATCTGTTTTACTTATTTATTATTCGTACCATTATTATTATGTATTAAATATTTGTATTATTATTATTTATCTGTCTGACCATATCTGGTTTTTAAAAGAGAAAACAGTAGGGAATAACTACTTACCTCAGATTACCTTGCCTTAGATATTACATATTGTAATATAACAATATAAATAATGAAATTTCTATGTATACTTATTTCTATTATATTTATCAGGATTTTTGTAAAATTGAAACAGTTATAGAAATACTGTTTTCTTTTATTTAATCTAATATATAATGAATAATTAATTCAATATCAGATTTATAAGTAAATTAAAGCTTCATTCTTCTTATAAAACAATTGTTTATAAGAAGCCAATGTTAGTTTGTCATACATATTATCTTAGTATACATATAATATAGTTTCAGGGTGGTTGCGTAGGTTGTATACCGTTTTAGTGATAAAGTTGTAACATGACAAACATTCCACTGCGGCACAATCTTCTCAACTGAGCCGCTCCCAACAAAACCTCACAAAGCCTTGTGTGAACTCCACAAGCGGACAGATATAAGACCGTGACACTGCGTCTTACTTTAATACCGTTTTAATAAAATACATATGTTTAATTATTGTTATATTGTACATTATTATGTCAAATATTACACAGCAAAAGAAGTAATTTATTCTGTCATATATTAAATTATTTTAAACATTCATTTACTTAAAATAAAGCTTTCAGCACTGTACTGATTGTCTTCATAAAGAATTTTAAATTTTGTGTGATGTCACTTAAGCATAAAATTAAATATTATCGTTACGCTTAATTGGTATAACTTTTGATAGAAAAAGTTCTGAGTTACGTCGTAAACAGAATTAAGCCGGTATTCACTCGACCCTTTATCTGGCAACGATACCTTTATTAATCACGAACTCAATTAAACGCACCGTTCTCTTGCGAATTCTTTATATCATTGTTTACGAACTTTTTTCTGCATTTAAAACAAAAAATATTAAAATTTGGTATTTACTTTTCAAAAAAACAAAATTGTTGTTTTTCGTAAGAGAAAATGCAAATTTCATATGTAATGAATGTTAAGCGTTCGTATAAAATACTGTTTTAGTTATGGAGGTTGTATTTTAGGCGCTAGTACGACTGACCTCTTTTTTGGCAGAGAACAGACACACCTGGGTCTTCGCTGCATTAAACATAACCAGGTTGGTATCACCCCATTCGAAGACTGCTTGGAGGGAAACGTTCATGGTCGAGCGACCATGATTTCTCTAAGTGACTGGATTTGGGCCGCTGTAACTCGTGTGTTTGATACTAAGCTTACAACAATTGTGCTCTCGTCTAGATACCCAAAGACACCGGGTTAAGGTAGATCGTTTATATGTAGTATGAGGATAGAGCATTAACCCTTGAGGGGCACTGCCATTCATTTCAGTTCCTCAAAAGTGTGAATTAGTTGAAGATCCAACACTTTCATTCACATTAAGGAAACCCAACCATAGAAGATAGTTTAAAGCCAATATACAAGAAGAGGCCAATACTATCATAATTGAAGGAATCGTAAACGAAGTGCACCTCATTGATCATTTTAAATAATTAATTTTTTTTTTATATTAGGAAATAAAAAAAATAAAACTTCTCCCAACTGCTGGGGTTAACGCCTTTTAATTCACAACATCGGTTACTTCTATGATTTTTTATCCCAGAAATAATAACATAGAGCATAAAATACTTAACTGTTGACTTTTAACAATGAAAATTTGAAACATTTAGAAGTATTTCAAAGTTGGATATCACGTTGTAACTGTTACCGCCAACATAACCCTAGGAATGTATTTACAAGAAACAAGCCTACTTCCATGAACTATTTGTTTATGTGTATTAACTATGGGTTACAATTATCTAACTACAGTTTAACTGGCGTTTTTCTACTGTGCGGTTTGCAAGAACCTTTCTTCTACGTGCCACAAAGATGTGGAATGAGTTTCTTTCGGAGGTGTTTCCAGATTGATACGACATGGGTACCTTCAAAAAAGGCGTTTTCTCTTACCTTACTTTCATGGGCGGCGGTGATCACATTTGATCAGTGACCCACATGCTCGTTTGCCCTCCTTTTACATAAAAATCCTCATCAAATATCTTCATTTATATTTACAAATTCGAACGTTACATATTACTAAGCTAACAACAAAAATGCGATCACGTGTCCTCGTTCCAAATATTTTATAATTCTTTTTCTATGCCAATAAAGTTGAATCCATACTACCTTATTGACGTGACTAATAAATACGTCACTAGTTTAAGCCACAATATTATCTACGCTTAAAGTTTAAGCTTCAGTGACTTTCTTAAGGATATATTATAAAGAGCTGTCAAGAAAGCAGGCTTACGCTGTACAGATATTACAACGTATGACCGAGTAATTTAAACATCACTCATCTTTATTAACTTCACCCGTGTTGTGTTTTGTGATATTTTAACATTACCATAATATTTAAGATTTAGCTTTTAATAAATAAATGTAATATTCATTTTTAAAATGACAATATATATTAAAAATGTATTGAACTATGAATTAATAATAAAATGATGAACAATCCAATAAAATAATGGACAAATTTAGGTAAGATATGAATACAATAGTTCCAAAACACGCTGAAGTCTTCTTCATCAAATCTTTATCAAAGCCGAAGCTTGCTATAAAACAAATTTTCAAGTAACCATCAACTAAATGCCTCGTATTTTAGTAAATAGCACAAGTGACGTTTTGAATTGAACAAGATTGCAAAAGATTAGATAAACTATCTGATAATAAAAAATGCAACAGAAAAAAATGGGACTATGGCACATTCTAAGTAGGCCGGGAAGGAAAAGGTTTAAAATAAATAAAATTTAATAAAAAGCTTAATAAAAAGGTTTAAAATAAATAAATAAAAAGGAAAAGGTTTAAAAAAAACCCACAAAATAAAAACTTAAAAGGTTTAAAATAAATAAATAAAAAGGAAAAGGTTTAAAAAAAAAGCCCAGAAAATAAAAACTAATAATGCAATAGCTGAAAGAAAAAGCAAAATCTAGTGACAAGGGAAAAAATTAAATTTAAAAGCTCTTACTATATTAATCCGCATTCAATCTATTGCTCCATTAATTTAATTTTTATATTAAATCATATTTTAGAATTAAGGGTTGAATATTTTTTTCCCTCTCGTAAGTCCTCATTACATTATGAAAGGCTTCTTTATCTTGAATAAGTTTACGTCGTTCTAATAATTTATTTATTCCTTGTGGGCCTTTTCATAGCCATTATATCAAAACATGTAAGAAAAGTTTTAAGAAAATGCCTAATAAGAAGCATTATAGGATAAGTCCTTAAATAACGCAATTTTTTTATTGGAAATTCTGTGTGGGCAATAGATTTTTAGTGGAAGTGTCTAAAATTTTACATGATTAACATAAATTGGTACATTTCCCGCAATAAAGCAAAGCCAGAAACAATTTGTGTTTCCAATATTCTAACCAATAAATAAACAATCTATCGCATTTATAACGTCAGCGTGAATCCCAACACATAAACTTTCTGATTAAGAAAAATATAAAAAATTAGACGTTTTTCGCATCAATAGTTTTTGTACAAAAAATAAGCGACCCCTAAATAAATTATTTAACTATTGTATATAGAAAACTGACTAACTGATTAATACACAAACACATACGCGACAATTACTGATAGAAAACATAAGAAATAAAAACAATAAAAGCAAATGATATATAATATTAAAAACCATAACTAAGCCAATATGTAAACAAAACATATCCTAATACTATTTATAATAAGGAAAACTATTTCAGTTAATACTATAGATTTGTTATTATAAATATTTGTGTTGTGCTTAATAATAAATTTGGTTACATGTAATATGAAACTTACTAATTTTAATTTATTAACAATAATATCATACGCACCTTACAGTTATGTTCTAAACAATTTATATATAGTCTTTATCCTATGTCTATAATTAAATAAAAGTAAATAGTCATACACCCTTCTTTTCAGCAATGATTTTTCCATACTATGTTAGAAGGTAAGCAAGTGTAATAATTTAATATATATATATATTATTTCCCTAAAGAAGAAAACAATACCTATAAAAATGCAGGTCCTCCTGACACATCCTTTTGAAGCAATAAGTGTTCACTGATATTGATTCTAAGTAAAAAAGTGATATGTTTTTTCAAGTGCGAAGGTGCGACAAGGTGGAATATCCAACGATGTAACCAAGTAACTCTCAAGTAGGCTACATAATCCATAGTAACACCACAATATCACGTCTTCTCTCGTATCCATCACATCTTCAATCACTTGGGATTATCTAGGATTCACTGGCAAAATTTCTATAATAGGTTTTAAAGTATAAAATACATATTCGGAAACAAATTTTAGTTTCCAATTTCGAAAATTTATAAGAAAAATAAAATATAAATTTTGCATTCAGTATAAGTTTTATTTAATATATTTTCATTCTAAAAAACATATTATAACCAACGATTAAAATAATTTATTATAATATGTTGTAATAATAATAATAATAATTGAAAATAAACTATTATGTGTTACCATTGATAATTATAATAAATCATTTCTTTTCATTTTAAAATGTCGTACCAGACGAAGAAATAAACGTAGCATTAAATAATCTATAGATATATAGATTATTTAATGATTAAATAAACAAAAAACAAAGTACATTCCTCTGATGTTTCTTACAAACACACAAAGTCTAAATGTGCAGATTGTTTGACAGCTTTCTTAACAGATTAACATGCAGATTACTTAACTCAAAGAAAACTCCAAAAGCCGGATCAAAGTATTGTTTATCCTTCTCCTTATTGAAGGTTAATCTAGATTCGAGTTTCAAAATATTTCATATTTCATATATCATTATAATAATATTCTTATGTATAGATTTGATCTCATGTTTAGTGAAATCAATGTTTCATTAGGAATATAAATAGTAATAAATTACTTACATTTTCATTAAAAAATTAATAATATGTGAAAACTTAAAATCAAAACTTTCAAACATTGAAACGTGTCAATAGAATATAATTAAAATTATTTAAATTTCATTAAAATCGATAATTAATGAAAAAAAATGTAATTAAGAACTCAATTATCTCAAAGTTATTCTTTCGACAATAAAGGTGTTTTTGTTAATTATTCAGCATTATAGCAGTGGTACGAATATAATAGATCCTTCCGTATTTAAGGCTACCAACTAAAAACCATCTGGTACCCAGACCGTCTAAGTGATCCCGGAGCCTCCCAATAAAGCGATGAGTTCAATCGTTGGTTTTTTTTATCTGTAGCCTTAAAATGGGAGTTACATCAATGCTGCCTTGTAATCCGACATAACCACCCGGCCATCAGCTCTTCTTTGGCGATGGATTTTCCATAACAGATTTTTGCAACGAACAAATAAAATAAATTAAGAGGTCGCTATATCTCGTAAATATTTTCAAGAACTACTTGTGTTGTAACTCTTAAATTATTTATTACTTTTGAGCCACTTAAGAATTAAATAGTACAGTTACCCTATGTCAAGTGAAAGTCTACTTTCCTACCAAACAAGGCATAACAATTTCAGCTCTTACCAATGAAATTAGTGAACAGTATATCCTATAATCAGATTACTTTTAAAGAAAGTTCTCATCCAGAAAGAGGCTTGAAAAAGTATACCAGTAGCAACCAATCACCAAGTATCTGTTACACGATTTTTAACTTTTATTATAAATAAAATGTGTATTATATTTTTACATTGATTTTGAAATTTAACTAAATATAAAGTCACAAAAATATTTGATACAATTAAAAGTTAAAATTATTGTTAAATGGGACAAATGTAAAGAAATATTCTAAAGCTGTATAAATAAAAGCTTTATAATATAAAATACATTTAATACGCTCCTGATATTGTCAGACAAGCCTCAAAGGCCGGGATTCAATAGCCTTACGGGTCTTTGTCGACTGCACTATGTAAAAAATTTCTGCTTTTAAAATACTATTTTATAATGCATATCTTTTGTAACAGAGTATGTTTAGGAATACATTCAATTATTAATTTATATTATCCTATTTAACATATAGCTACGAATATAATTTTTATATTATATTAGCTATTTCCAGCGTGTTCATTGTCCTCTATTTCTGTACTAAACCTAAATATAACCGCTTCAATATTAATTGTGTCAATGTATATATTTTTACTAGAGTAACGTCATGTATTGTCTTAAATAATAAGCTGAAGTCTGATAAAGCTTTATTTAGAATCCATTCAGTAGTTTTATTGTATTATAATTACAGCCACAAAATATTTTTCTGTGTTTCAATGAAAAACATCTCTAAAAGGAAAATAATTTTATCATGTATTCACTTATATATTGCCAACATCACACGAAATTTCATAAAAGTAATTGAATTATTATTTTAATCTTTGTGACCCACTTTCAGACTAAACATACAAGTATTGACTATGTTAAAAAAAACTTTGTTTAAATTATTGCATCTTTCTCTTATGAATTCTCTCTTTCCCTTCATATATGTATATATAAAACGCTAATCCTCTTTACCTCTTTGTATAAATTTTTGTATAAAAAATACAAAAATTCTCTTAAAAGGTTTATTGAATCAAATAATTATTGGATTGTTGATTTAGAAACATATATTTTTCTTACAATCGACTAATATATAATTAAATAAAATGACGCCTGTGGTCCTCATGTTGCTAAAATTCAACCAGAATTTGAATGTTCATACTGGTTTGGAATAAAAATAACCTACACTTTCATAATAATTGCATAAATCTTTTTTTGACAATTGCAACTATTTATCTTCTATTGTATTTACATAAAAATGTTAACAACATATGCTTTTTATGCCGTTCAGTGGAATGAATTTTTTATTTGTTTCTTTTGGCATTTGGATGTTTAAAACAAATTTTAACAGGATGTAAGGTTAATTTATTTATATAATTCATTTCAGAGTATTGATTTACTCTTTAAACTTTCAGGATATATTTTCTATGAAATTTAACTAAACTAAAATACGCACCAACTCTGTAATAAATATATAAAAAATATAAAACCTTTATGACTACATATTCAAAGTTGAATACCGTATCATCTTATCTTGTCTATAATAATATGCATATCTTGTACCATACTTTGTGAAATGAAAAAGTCATAATGTCAAACTATAGTCTGTCTGATGTTAAGCATCACTAGTCTACAATGTTGTACGCTTACATAAGAACCTCTTGTAATTTTTACAAAACAATAATGCCGCTAGAGAAAACATTCATTGTTTTGTTTTTGACTTTGGCACTTCCGTCTTGCCAAATACAAATTGTGTAGCTCTAATGAACACTTTCAAAAATGTATTCAATAAAAAGGCCGCCAGACTGGCCATCTTGCAGCAATATTCTAAACTCTGGAGTTCTGTCTTAGTAAAGATGCTTGCACCTACAAGCTTCTTAGCTTATGTCTCAATTGATTCCAACGTCCCTAACTTGTATTTTGTTGATCCATCCCAAGATTCGAGCAATATTGAATGCAAAACCGAATTTGTACTTTGTATAAAGCGAACAAATGTTCGGCTTGAAGTACCGACGCGAGGTACCGAAAATACCAAGCTTTTTGGCAGCTAATTGAACTTTAAAGGACAAATATTAAAAGAAAAGTTTAGGTGAATTGGCACGCTCAGGAAGACCGAAACTTGTCCCAATATGCTGATATGTATGGCCACATCGGTCGGGTATATATAGAGCTAAAAATAAAAAGGAATTAAACAAGTACAGATTTCACCAGATAGCTCAAAACGATCCAATGGCCAAGAAATCTTCACCTATCTGGTCATCAGAAATTCAATGGAATAAGATGTGCTGGAGTCAACATCGATTACCCTAGTGGGTTCTGAGACCTGAAGATATTATAAAAGAGATTATTATTGTATTCATTTAAAATATTTTAAGAAGTCAAAAAGAACAAGTATAAGAGTAGGTAAGTATAAGTATCCTTCCGTATTTGTACTACAGTATGCTACAATACTATTTATTACAAAAAAGAAAATAATTTACTGCAATATAGTTTGATCGTTTTTGATAAGTCATAAATTTTAATATGCTTAAAATAGTCAATAACAATAACATGGAGGATCCAAAAAAATACAAATTTAGTAACTTAAAATTTAATACTTATATTTAATTTACAAACTACGTGATCCCTGCTCAAAGTTGAAGACAAGAATGAATAAAATGAATTTATAATTAAAGGAATACAGAAAGTGTAACAAACAAGGGTTTCAGATTTACATTCTGGGATTTTAACATGATACAATGCACCTGTGCTTAATCAGCGTTTCCACGGTTCGTGAGAATATAGTAAATGCTAATTTAACAATTTTATTATTAGTAAGTATATAAGAAATATCTAATAAATGATCACTTAGTGTATGGGATATAACAAAAGTAAAAACAATTTAAAAATAGAGACTAGATTTTTCATAATAAAAAAGAGTTTGGCATTTACAACATAAGTCAAACATGACAACCTTACAGCTAAGTTTCTGCAAACGTTTAAAAGATCAAAATGATGAAATAAATACGACACCGACATCACACAAGTAACTAAATTACACGTAATTTTAGACCTGAAACCACTTAAACAGTTATAATTCTTACAAAAAAAATAATTGGCTTTTTAATATTATAAAGACATACAAAATTGAATCATGTATTTACTTTAAAATATTTATATAAATTAAATATATTTTTTCTCAATACCTCCATGAAGACAATATTTTTTTTTTACTTTTTAAAGCAATAACAATAAAATAGAGATAATATCAACAAAGCTAAACAATAACAAAATTTAAATATTATGGATGTTAATTCCCAGGGTTCGTTGGAGACGCATTGGTAATCAAATTTTCATCAGATGTCTTCAGTAAGTCTAACTAATTTGAACCCCATTTCATTTAACGACGACATTAATGTTTATGTAATCAAATTATCTCGAATTAAACGATTAGTATCATCTGGAAATGTTTACGTCACAAGTAATATTAATAAAAATTTATAAATATAAAATTATTGGGCAATGTCAAAGAATGAAGCATTTTTTTTTACAAATGAACCAATTACGTATGAAAAGTAAACATGCAAATATAATACATCATTATGATAGCTCACCTTATATTTAATCCTCTCTTATATTATTTTATAAAATGATGTCTAAAATAAATATTTTATCACGCAATGTTTCAGGATAATCTTTTTAACGGCGGATGGAATGGGCTTAAAAAAGCGATCGGCTCCCCACAAAATGTGTTCATCTCACATTGTATGTTACCTTTTTCCAGATTTTATTCGATAAGCACCAATAAACTCTCAATTTGTCTTGGATTAAAAAAAAATAGTAAAGCGGTTTATATTTTATTGTTTTATTTTATTTTACATACTATATTAATAATATTTAATTAGTTAAATATTATCCTATGATTTCCTTTATTAACTTTATGCTGATAATATCACAAATAGAAGTTTTCGAACTAAAAAAAAAGCTTCTATCATTCGTAAGATACTATCAAAAGTTAGGTATAAGTAAATAAACAGACAAACAGTATATGAATTGTTAAGAAGCTTACTAATGGATACTCAGAAAGACATTTTATTCAAGATATTTTGCTCAATCATCAATTATTCTCAACATCAGTGAACCTTTAATCAATCACATGTCAACTTTTCTCTTGTTTTGATATGTTACTAATATGGAATATATATTAAATGACAAGATAAAATGAACATTAACATTATATAGATATTATTTAATTTAATACTTAGGTATTATTATTTTTTATTTCGTTCATATTTCATCTTAAACTTTGTCGGAAAATTTATTTTTTAAATGAGTTTTCTTCTTTAATATCCTTTCTTTTTTAATTCTTTAATATCCTATATAAATCACAATCTTTGGCTTTACTATACCATTCATTGATTCAATATTCAACTACTCACAACACCGTTTATAGGTAATTTTTTGTTAGGTTTTGGCAAAACAGAAATACCAAGAATCAAAAATATTTACCTTGTTTTTAATACATTGTCTTTAAAACATTTATGGTCATGTAAAACTTATATATTTCAAAGAAATATGGTTCAAATTTTATCGATACGAGCAGTATTCTAACCCGCAAAGTCTGGGAAACCGTCCTGTCACACTACCAATTTGGGCAGCTCAATTGGATGTGTATTAATTTGTTGTATTAAAGTTATTTGCGCCTGAATTATCATTCACACTGACAGTCTCTTTATGCTCTCTCTTGAAACTAGAAAAGTGCTGAGTTCTTGGAAAATTGTCAACTTGCAACCCGTGCCCAAAAAAGACTGTCATGCGGTCCTTGCTAACTACAGGCCCCTGTAGGTCACGTCTATACCCTGCAAGTGTTTGATATATGTGCTTATTAGTATTCTTCTGAGGCACCACTAATCGAATGGACTCCTCAGTAATAAACAATATGAATTTTTCCGAAATCAATCACCTGAAATCAATCTTCTCGTGTATGGTTCGGACATCGGAAGTGAAGTGCTCAAGCAGTACGAAGAAGCACTAGCGGTTTCTCATGATGTTCCAAAGGTCTTCAATGAGTAAAGTTGAATAGCCTTATAAGCAAGCTTTACTTCTACAGTTTGGCCTTGGTTTCTGTGCGTGGTGATCAGACTTATTAAGAAATCGATCAATAAGAATAGCTAAGGAGCTCTTGGATAGCTATCAGAATTAGGATCTGAGTTACTCAAAGTGGCCATGCTCGAGCGCATAAACCTTTACCCCCAAACTCCGAATAAGGATCTCCTTTAAAGCGGTATTTAATGAAAATTAAAATAAGCACTAAATTTCAATTAGCAAATACTTAACAAGAGTCTATTCGATTTGGGCTCTACTTTTTGGAATATACTTTTCGGAAAGGATTACAAACCTAGACCTCAAACTAAACCTAAACATTTTTGGTGTGAGCCAAACTAGTCTATATATATATAGTCTATATATATATATATAGTCTAGTCTCTCAATTATATAATCGTATATTTAGTCTAAAGCTCAATCCTCTGGTAAAACGTTAGGTAAGCCGGAACAGTTGCCCGTCCTTTATAAAGCACAAGCTCGGTGGTGCATGTAGTACTGCTCGAATCTTTAGGATAAATCCACAAAATACCAGTTAGAGAAGTTGGAATCGATTGAGAGACAAGCAAGGAAGCTCGTTTGTGATACCATTTAGAGGTAGTTGTAGAGCAAATAAGTTTTTAGGTAACAGTGCAATAACGTAGACTATAACGTTAAGCAGACTCTAGTCAAACTAAGCTTTTTTGATGTAGAAAGGGATGTAATAAATAATTAGTTTTTTTAAAATATGACCACGAAGTTTTGCTTATCTGGCAAGTTTCTAGTAATAAAAGTTTGATAGTTTAAATATATTTTGGTTGCTGTAGTCATAAGCAAACCTTCACTTTAATAATGTATGCTAAGTTGGTTTTGTTACTTATTTAATCGTAAAGAGTAAAATTCTATTATTAATAAACTACAATATGCAAGAATAGCAAGAAGCTTATTTGACTTACATATTAAATTCACAAATCAATCATATTATCTTACGTCAAAACATGACAGTTACGAGCTACATATTACCGAAGTTCAAAACACGACGCACGTGCGCCTCTATAAATTATTCGGCGCTGAGTGAACACCGCAACATCAGTCATACGTCGACCTCACTCATCTCTTGATATATCCTCTAATATTCAAGCATATCATACACTTCGTCAATATTATTACTACTATTGGCTATATAACAGAATAGGATGTTTTAACAAAAATTCTTCTTAAGATATTAAATCTTAGATCTTCCACTACACTCACATTAAGAGGCATTCAAATATACGTTCTAATATTTTTCCTTAACGATATCACTTAAAAGGGCTTTGCTCATTTCAACGTTCCAATTCCATTCACAATAGCCCGAGGTTATCGTTAGGGCAAAGTTATTACGCGTAATAACATCGAAACGTTTCTAATATTTGTAATAACTGAACGCGAATCCAATAAGAGCTCGTGGGTCCTTTGGTTTCGGATCTAAAAGACTGGAGGTAGGAGAAAGCGGGCTAAAACTTCTTTTTAAATTAATACCACAAGAATATATTTTTAGCTATATCGTAAGTGATTAATATGATGAGATGAATTATGATAAAATATCTGTATTATAATATTTTATAATATGTATAAAACTACAAAACTTTTTTCCGCTTGTAACTTATCGCCCTATCACGAAACGGTCAACACTACGTTACAGAGATTAGCAAATCCGCTTTCTAATTGTCTGTAGCGTGATGTTAATGCGGGATCACTGATGACGTTTATCCTCACTGATTCTATCGTTCAGACATCTGTAATAAGCAATATGTGACGTCATTTATTTTTGAAACGTGTGTTTAAAAGAATACAATCTAATAGTTTTGATATGAAATACTGTCCAAGATATTTTTTTGGTGGATCGCGTTTAAGAATTGTTTATCAAGAATGTAACATTTCATAAAAGTAATGTGTTTTTTTCATAAATTTTAATTTATATAAAGATAATAATTAACGTTCGTTAAACACTAAAAAGAAATATAAGTTTTTTGAAAGATATATTTTTTTAGATGTATTTTGTATTTTATAAAACAATGTTCTTTTCCTATTCACCCTTTTCCCACCAGGAAGGAACAGTAATTTACATCTCTTCTATTCACCTCTATCATACATCAATTCAATGATCATTTTTTTTCCTGACATCATCTTTTATACAATTCATTCGTATTTCCTCGGCGTTCCTCTCCCAAGTCTATTGCTTGTCATCTTTACATTTCATAAAGCAACGCATTTCCTTATACAAATTTAAATAAATTAAGATAATTTTAATTGTAAATTAAACATTTTTTATTATCCATGTAAAAAGGTACAGAATAAAAAATAAAAACGACTGAAATATAGTTTTTAAGGTTAAATAATTCTTCTTATTATTAAGTTTGTATAATATTATTTTATTAATATTATATTAATACCTTTAAGTGCACTAAAAATCATCAAATAAAGAATGCTGGTAAAACCCAGTGGGCAGGAGATACGACTCTCGTATACATTTACGAGCGTTCTTCGAGCGTTGATTAGCCGATAAACACGCGTTGGTCGCACCATGTCCTTACCCACATTAAACCAATTTACGGTCTCGTTACTACCACTTGATAGTTGGGTGGCCCTTACAATAACATTAACATAATCAACGATTAACAGACTTATAGGTTAAATCAAATAAAACTATTTTTTACGGATTAAAACTCGACTATATTTTGGTTACATTTTTATTTTAACCCGACGTTTCGAATGCTTTGCAGCAATCGCGTTCACGGGTAGACGAGATGTAAGTGTCTGTCAGTAAGTCGGTTAATTAATCATTTCAGTTGCGGGCATAGATATAGATATAGGTTATATTTTTTTACGTCGGATAAATTATAGAGCAACGAAATTATAGACACGACCTTGATTCAAACCTGAGTTTTAAAATTACGTGTACGTCGTTCGTGTCAGCTGGTTGGTCAGCTCATTGCCTCTATGAACTTCTTTCATTTGTACTCATTTGTGTTAGTATTTTTCGAAACGTAAGTTTGTTGAGTTGAATGTAATATAAATAAATATTATATGCAATCCGATTACCTAAATGCTAGCCATTCGTCTCCATAGACGCTTCGGTTAGATACCATCGTATCTAATATTTTTAGAACACTTTATCTACTATAAACTGTATATTTTGCTTGTATGTCTCTATTTAATTTCTCTTGAGCTCAATGTATATATCGTTCTAAATGAATATACAAATATATGTGTCAACATTGTCACTTATTTTGTGACTTTCTGTTAGAACCTACGAGTATATATCGTCACAGGTATATCTGACAACTACAATAATTGAGCTGAGCGATACGATGCTCTTTACCACTCAAATTTTGAACTCTTTGTTACCCTACTCCTCCTTCAATTTACCAGCTACACGCACAAAATTTGTAAACATTCGCATAATAAGCAAAACTCATTCTGGATTGAAAATCAACCGAATCGTAATTGTAGTTTTTGAGATAATTGATAAAATGGGTCCTATAGAGTTAACATATAGAACGTTTTTGTTTCGCACGCGCTGCCTCGCGAGGCTAACCCCGCTTGCCTGTACCTAGTTATTTATACTAAGAGCTAGTTGATAATTGAAATTTCCAAAAGTTTAAGATTGATGTAAGGCGCTCGCAGGGAGTTTTATTTAAGTTGGAAGAAGTTGTGAACTAATCTACATGCGTAATTCTTGTAAATAACATCAGACGCGCGGACTCGCGAACCGAACTAACTGAGCCTCACTGAACTTAAACTTATTTCGATTTTATTTCTTTCTCGGTCTTGAAACTTTCTTACTTTGAAAGTGCTTTCATTTACAACTCTATTTGTAGATAAAATTGAAGCATAGTGAATTTCAAATAGGTATTTTTTATTTAAAATTTATGAATAAAAACGGTATTTTTCTATTTTTTATTTTTTATTTATTTATTGTGCTTATAGCTGTTTTTTTGTATAAAGCTAGGATTAATTTTCTTTTAATATGTTTAAAGTATGTTTTCTTATTCATAGAATAAGATAATAATTTAAATCTTGAGACCTAATTTAAATTTAAAAATACGTTTTTCATATTTCATTTAAGTTTTATATAAAAACTTTCAAACTTTACTGCCTTTTTTATTATGTATTATGTACTATACATTTGTTATGGTTATCATTTTAAGTACCATACCATAGCTGGAAATATAAATTTCAGTAAAGAAAAAAAAATGTTTTTAAAACAACTTTAGAATCGTTGTGATAAAACTTAATAATACAAACACATTGCCTAGAATTTTATTATAAATAAACTACTCCTTAACAAAAGAATTCTTTAGAACGACTTAAGAAAATAATAAAATTAATAAAACCACACACGATCTATTTAATTTCAGTTTAAATATTACCACCGTTTTAACATAAGACAACTTTAATCAACCTCATCTAGGGACAATTAATCCAGTTAACTTTTAATAGTTTTAACAGTAAAGTGGCACTGTCTTTTACTGAATGCTTTTATATGGGTTTTTTGTTTTTATTTTATTTAACCAAAGCAAAATAAATAGTTTTATGGAACTGTAAAAATTTGGTCCATAAAAATCACAAATAATATATTATGTAGTACTTCTGTATAACCGTTAAGAGACTATAGAAGTATTGTTCATACGAGAAATAATAAAAGTATTAGGACCCCCTACAAATAGTCACATTTTGAAATTGTTATACCTAAAATGTAACAATATAGTACTGTATATTATATGTAGTACCTTTATTTGAATACTTTGGGAACAATAAAGTAATTTTTTTATAATCTAAATAAATATAATGAAGGAAAATATTATAATTTTAACGGAATAAATATATAAATATATAAAATTATAAGTTTATTTTACAGTACCTACTATATAGAAGTCTTGTTTCATTATTTTGTTGTCTATTTTAGTGATCATTAGTGCAAGAGACACTAATGGTCACTAAAATAGGTTGTCATTTGTTTAACGTATAAAAATAGAAACTAAATCATATTTTATGTGATATTTGTAAAGTAATATTTAACTCCAAATTATAACATAACGTTTGAGCAAACGAAACATACATTATAGTATTTATTAAAATGTAAATATGCTGAATTTCATATTTTCTTAGATGACACTTACATCTCGTCTACCCGTGAACACGATTGCAGCAAAGCACTCGAAACGTCCGGTTAAAATTAATATGTAACCAAATTATACGCGAGTTTAAATCCGTAAAAATAGTTTTATTTTAAAATCCTGAATTTCATTTATAACTTAAACGTGAAAATAAGTTCCCCTTGACATATGACCACAAAGCCCGTCCACCGCAGCAGTCAAAAGAATATCTGTTTAATATTAAAAGAAGATACGTAAACCTAATCTTCTTTAAAATATTTAAAAAAAAAAACAAAAGCAACCACGTAGTATCTATAACAAAATACTATATTAAGTAACGAAATTAATAAACTATCTTTATTTCTTCAAATTATTTGATAACACTAACATTGATATCATACAAACTTCCTCTTGTGGTATACCACATATCTTAAAAAAATATCCTACAAGTGTACATGTTTGTTTTATCCCTTTTATGTTATGTTTTTTTTTTATTTTAATTTCTTTTAAAACACCTTTCTTTCGTTTTAGTTCAAATACAATATTTATTTATTTATTACAAAACATACGTTACAATACAATATATCATATTTTGTAAAAAGTGAGAAGAATGGTTTGAACGTTAATACTACTGCCAATTATAATTGTTGTCGATTACTGGCCAAAAATTATTAATCTATCTCAGTTTACCATCATGTTTAGATTTCCTAAAAATTCAACTGTCCAGGCTGTCAAATTCAAAAAAACCGTTTTAAGCAGGATTAATTACTAATTTTGACTGCAAAGTTACAAATTTGAATAAAAAGTATCCTTATTTACTTATAAAAAGTCTTTAAATATAGATATTGCGGTATATAATAGTTTAATGAAACCAAAACGGAAAATTAAAATATTTCCAGTTGATATTATTTTCATTCCAAAATAGAAGTTTGAATCACCTATGGCACTCACGTTGTGAGGCTGTCAAGTGCTGTATATTCATGAGAATGTAGACTCACACTCTCGGTCACTGGTCGCATATTCTCATCGTGGCTACATTAGTATACTTTAATAGCGAAAGTCAACTATGATTATATCTAATATTACTAGGAACGCGAACCAGACCTCAATTTTGATGTCATTGTAAAGCAAACATTTCCTTCGAAAAATTTTTCTCATTGAAGTCTCTGGGATTTTTATTTTTATCTATCATTCCTCAAAAACATGAAATTTATGAATTTTTTTTCTATGTTACTCGTATTATTTTGTTATATAAGCCCTGAAAATTTCAAGCCGAGTGATCAAAAATACAAAAATAAAGGGATCACTTTTACACCCAAAAAATAATGTTTTCGAATAATAAAGAATATGTTTGACGGCTGACGTATTAAGATTGATTTTTAACTATTCAATTCAAGTAAATTTGGTAACAGATGTTAGTTATTATATAATTTGAATCTATTATGATGATTCTCCATAATATCAAGTTTCTAATTTGACTTTTAATTATTTAATAACAAGTCTTGGAATATTCTATTCATTATGTAATTATACGCCACATATCTGATCAATATATATATTATATATAATTAGCTAAATAATTAGGTCTGTGTATATATAATTAGCTACATTATTGTTTATTAGTAAAGGTTTCAATTTATGGTATTTAGGAAATTATTTTGTTTAGTTATTTGAAATGTATTTTTATCCATGTATGAAATAGGTTTCCATTCAAGATTTAGAATACATTCTATTCATTCATTAAGGTATGCGTAATTTTTTTTCTCCATTATTTATTTCTATTTAACTCAAATTAAAACATTCCAGGCAGAATAATATTAAATACCATTCAATTTAATACCTAAATTTAACTTTAATCTAATCTAACCAAAGACCCATTGTGAAGAGAATTATAGTAAACAGTTAACTTGGTATAAATAATTTAAATAAAGTCTTGTTTCTTATAATATTTATTTCCTTATATATTAACTTCTTTCTTTGCAATAAAACGAGTTTCTAACAAATAAAAGATATGATATATTTTTTAAGGGCAATAAGATTTTTATTTAAACAATAATCTACAATTTACAGGGTACTATGTAATATTACAATGACGTCACACAGATCAAACATTTACATAATTTTATGTTCCTAACATACTCATCACAAGCCTTTATAATACTATCTTATGGAAATCACTGAAGCTTAAACCAAAAGCGTAGATAATAACGTGGTTTGAACTTGTAACGAATTTATTAGCCAAGTCAATGAGATAATAATTTCAGAGTCAGTGGCTTAGAAAATGAATTATGGAAAACTGCTACGGGGTCCACAATGGTTTGGTCTTGGTTAAGGCCAACTGAGGGTGAAACAAATTTAATAAAATATATTTCACATGTAGGTGGACCTTATTAAATAAATTATTTTTATTTTTAATTATATTTTCAATTATTTGTTCTAACGTAATGAATTTTAATTTGATTTGTAAGTCAGTAGTATATAATTTTTGCGGCCGAAGTTACATTATCATTCTCTTACTTCAGAATTTTATATTTACTATATGAAATGTCAACACTGATCTTTTTTTTCGTAATGAAATTTAAGAAATTGTCTTTATTTTAAAACTCAACTTAATATCTTTAATAGAACATTATTAATGAATAAAATATAAAATTACATTTTAAAATTAGAAGAGATCCTAAGCCTATTCCTCTTTTTGTAATATGAAACATGAATATGTTAAATATGTAAATGATGTAAACTTACCCTTAGCTCAATGATGAGGGTTCTTCATATGCAAAAAAGAGGACAATTAAAATCTAGTTGAGTCTATAATATATTGCTAAATTTTAACAAAATGTAGAATATTATTAAAAGCTGTTTAATTTTAAGTTTTTAGTGTTTTCTTTTCACTTTCAATCAATACTTGTGTTTATCAAATAAATTTAGTTATATATCCATTTACCTATAGCCGGGTTGTGGTAACTTGTTGATGTGCGAGCTTGTCGAATCTGGAATTATTGGAATACTTAGAAATAAATTTAAATAACTATAGATTATAATAACTCTGGAAAATACATAGCTATGTGAGTAACCAATACGGGTGAATGCTATCAAATTATATAAATAATATTAAATAAGATGCCGTTTCGTTATATATTTTTATGTTTAACGTAACGACATTAATTAATCGGTCTTACATATTAAAATGGTAAAACGATTATATCTCATTGATTATGGCATGACAGCTGAACATAAGCGCTTATGGTCTCATTTGAACACCCCAGTCGTAGACAAACAAAAAAAGTTAAAAGAAAGAAAACAAAAACAAAAGGTTTCATAATTTTTGAGGATGAATGCAATGAAATTTGCAATGAAATGAAATCAAAACAAAATCTGTCACAGGCTTCGAAATTTCTAAAATATTTGTTGAATAAAGGCGAAGTTTTGCGAGTGACTCACAAGTTATTATTAACAATATAGGATAATTTCCCAATTAGTAGTTTAGTTAATGTAAAATGTATGACAGAAATACTTTATTAGTAGAAATATACAACTAAAATAAAAATTCGGCGTTAATTAGTTATGTCATAACAGATAGATCTCACTCAATCACGTTGGATTACATGTTTTTCTAGTTATTCGTTTGTATAAAGGCAGGGTTAAGATGTAAAAATATGTATAAAAAGACAAAGAAACTCAAAATCCTATTTCTCCATTTATTAAAATTTACAAATACAATATATTTACAAGATGTTTTTATGATTTTTAACTTGGAACTGTGGAATGAAAAAGAAATGAAAGCCCAAAAGCATTTATATCACTGGTATTGATTCAGAGTGTAAAAGAAATAAACAAATAAAAGATAATGAAAATCGAAAACAAAAATCACATTAATATCAGAAATCACATCACTCTCTAGAATACTTCCTATCGTAAATGAGATAGAAAATGCTCAAAAGCTCTTTTATCTAGACCGAAATCCAGATTTCGTTTTACCGTTTATACGAATGCTGCAAATAATCTGACACGTCAATAATACTAATGTATGTTTTCTAGATGGTATATACAGAATTAAAACTAATTTACAGTCAAAATAAATGCACTTTTTAGTCACATTTAGGTGACATTTATGTATAATTTATAACTTAACATAGACAATTGTGGGTTTGAAATAAAATATTTGATCTGTAATGTTTTTTAACATTTAGGCGTCGATAAGTATTATATATTAAAACAGGATTGTTGTCATAAACTTCTAAGTTCCTAATATACAACCTAAAAAAATGTATATTCACAATTATTTTACGAATACACATTTGGAAATAAGCAGTATTTTGTAAAATTATTCTAAAGTAAATAAGACCAAGCCTTTGTTCATTTGTATATTGTCCAAGAGAAGTTCAAAAGTCAATCAGGATTGCTTGTTAAAGTATAACTGATATTATATACGTATATAAATATTATATCGATAACAATTATAATAAAAATCGAGATAATTTATAAACTTATGCATTAATGGTTAATGAGTCGAAGTAAAATTTTTTGAATACGAGCATTCTTTACCTATTCCCTGTATCTGTGGAAAAATCTGTAAAAAAGTATATATATTTCTTGAACAACGGAATTATAAAACATAAACATACTATTATTAACTTCATTGTTTACTTGTATATTTGTACCAACAAATACAAATATATAGCCTTAATTCAAAATAATCCAAAATAATTGGAGATGTGATGGAAACGAGCTGACGCGACGTGACGTATAGGTATTACTTGGGATTATACAGGTTTATTACAATATCCAAGAATTTATATTAATATTATTTATATGAGGAAAAAAAAGACACATTTTATTTTTTGTAATTATTGTATGCAATCATTTCAGTTTTCCTAAATAAAAAACAAGCAGAAACACTCGGTCGTAATACAAAATATGCACTAATACTAATCTTAGCTCTAAGGCGAGATTAATCCACGGTTTAATATAATATCGTCATGGAGAGAACGCCCGTAAAAAGTCTGCAGCCACCGCGAAGGGACGATAGCGAGCGGGCGGCAGTAAGAACGGCGTTGTGAGGTTTTATTCGGTTTGATTTCGACATAATACGGTGGATATGCGTGGGCATTCTCCACGCGTAAATAGAAACAAAAAAATTTCTAATGTCGTTTCTTTATACAAGTTATTGTTTTATGCTTAGACTAGAACCTGGACTAAGGCAGATTCTCTAAACGCCCGCAATCGGATTTTCTTGTGCAGAGTGCGTTTTCTTATGAGAATATATGACCTTTAGCTATGTTAGTGTTATTTTCTTATTTCAACCTGTTATCTCTTTTACTTATAAGTGACCCTTACACGTGAATTAATGAAGATGAAATGATGAGATGATGAGACCAAAAATGATCTAAAAAGAACGCTTTTAAATATTGGACAAATATTTAAATAACCTAATCTTATGGTAGATTCTTATGGTAGTTATTTATAATTTAAACAATTATCATAACACCTAACAACGTTATGATAACGGCTTTGAGAAAAACAAGACTCAGAAGTCTGAAAAGTATGGACGAATTGTAATAAAAATAAATAAATAAGCTAATATCCCCGGATGGTCCAAAGCCGGTATAGCTGATTCGTTTAAAATGTCTGTAGGTTTGTTCCAGACAGAAGATGCTGTTTTTATATGAAACAAATACCGCTGAACTTCACGTTTTATTTTGAATATTATTTAAGCTTTAGAATAAAAATAATAAAAGAAAGGCCCGCTAAGAGACTGTCGCCAGGTCTTCTGATGTCTGTGTTAAATAACGTTCTAAACCTAAATACGGACATTAAAATATAGTTTTATTACAAAATTCAATACAATCAGACTAAGAATCAGTCATAGTAAAAGGGAGCATATCATTCATACTAAAAGGGAGTGTGGCTGAGGTAGTTTAGACTTACTTTGCTTTTTACACTCGTACACTTCGATTTTTAGTACGTTGGTTCCGTTTTGAGGAAAAAATAAATAAACGATAGATGCATTGGCGGGTAGTTACAGTATTTGTATTAAATAATGTATTAGAAAAACGCTAAAAAAATCTAACATTAATTTTTTTTTTAAGGGTTGTTGCTTCAGAAAGGATAACAAAACTAAAATATTTTAGTGCAGTTTTTAAAAGTCCTTCCTTTTAATTGAGTGATTTAAACATATATATTCCTTTTGTATTCAAAACCATCTATAAATAAAATCCAAAAAGAAAAGTGCAGTTGATTCAGTTCTTTATTAATAAAGGTAATATTTCTAGGTAAAGAGCAAGAGGGGAATTTACAAAGTTACAGATGAAAGGAGTGTATGCCGGTCTAATTGTCTATGGATCAACTGAACTTTTTCTATCAAAACTTTGACCAACGAAGTGCTGAAACATTAGTTACATTCAAAACTAATTTATATCTAACTGAATTTGTAATTAGTTTAATCTAATGCTGTCAACAATACTCACGGGTCAGGTTTTAGACAAATGAGTAAATGTGCAGCAGCGTTTATAAAATTTTAATGACTTTTTCTGTTATAAATTTGTTTGTTATAATTTTAAGTATATTAGTGCCCTTTTAAGGTAAAAATAATGCATAATGAGGTATAAATGTTAGCTGTACCTTATTGTAAAGGATAAACGATAAAGACCGTTGATATCTTTTGAAATATGTTCTCCGATTTTCCAAAGTGCACACTCATTGTAACTACACAATATGAAATAAAAAAATACACAATGTTATGTTGTTATATATCTTAGTTAAAATTTATTGGTAAAGAAAAATGCCATGAAGTGAGAACTTTCGTTTATTAACTGCTTAACTTTATACAGTAGTATTATAAATGTGAAAACTCAAACTAAAGTTACATTTAGTCGAAGTGAAGTGAGTCTGATAGATAACAGATTCTCATCATCTTACGTAAAAATCTTTATCTTATTCCTAGGATTTAGTAAAATACTGAGGACGCACAATTGTAAAATGGGTATATTTTGCACAATGTTATTAAAAAGACAGATATATAACATTGACACTTACGTCTCGTCTACCCGTGAACACGATTGCTGCAAAGCATTCGAAACGTCGGGTTAAAATAAAAATGTAACCAAATTATACGCGAGTTTTAATCCGTAAAAATATTTTTATTTGAAATGTGTACTCGTGAAAATCTAAGAAAATACTATATACGAGAGCACAATCAAGTCTAGTGACATAAAGCTATATCATAAATCAACAAATTAAAGTGGAGAAAAAGAAAAACGCTGTTAGTTAGTTCAAATTTCACTTCATTCTTTTGTTAAATAGAATTTCGTTTCTGTAACTATTTAAACATTTTAGTTATTTGTCAAATTTTCGATATAAGTAACTGGTTTACAGCTCATTAAAAGACTATTAGTCTGTACCATTTCTAATTGTTTTAGAAATTGAATGTCGACATCTTGATTCTACTCCTAATTTCCTTAAAATGCAATAGACAATATATACCATTATGTTGTTCATTCATAGTATTTACTCAATTTTTTAATTGTTATATGTATTACTCGAGACTAGCAGTCATTTGTTTCAGTATAGGAGCCTATGTTTTATTGATATATTTAATAATATAAATATGAAATCAAATTTATACACTTGTTTGTTCTTTAAAATAATTTTGTGTAACGTTTTTAAATTGTGAGATTATTTCTTATGGTAGTTATTTATAATTAAGACACATTTGGTTTGATGTATTGTGTGAGTAAGAACACCGATGTCTTGTTTGCATATTTTGAATTTAATATCAATTCTTCGGCGGCACTTCTGACTTTCGTTTTATAATGAACTTTCGATGAGTTTTTAGTTATTACTATTTTCATTATCGCTTTTAATGCGTTGATCCTTATAATCGTTGTTTTAAGCTGGGCTGATTTTATATTATGAAATAAATATAATTCTATAGGCCGCACTTTCAGAACAGTTTCAAAATTTTTTGTAACAATATTTCGTAAATGATTTGATTCTTCACTATAAATTATAGTACTCCAAAAGTACACTTACTAAGGTGTACTATTAGTTTGGTCCTGTTTCGATTATTGGTTTCAACATAAACTGTGCTAGCTTTTTTTCCTCCTTAAGGCATTATAATTTAATGTTATTTGGATAGAATATTCTTTTGTTGGATAACTTATGTATAATCAATTACAAAAAAAAAAAAAAAAAATATATGTATAATCAATTACAGAAGGTTTCTTGTAGATAAGGAAAAAATATAATTTTACCCCGGTAGACATGAATGTTCAGGGTGTCGTCCTGCTTGTTCTGTTCCCTGTGTCCCGGTGGATGTTGTACCTGAAGCTTTGTATTATTGCAGTCCCGATTTCTGGTGATGTACAGATTATAATATTTAATTAGCAATACATAATAATTATTTAAAAGAGAGTGTTTGAATGCAGTCCTCTTGCACTGACAAACAAGTAGGCTGAGTATATGTCTTCATTTGTTTATCGTCACTGGCGATTAGGAATGTAAATAAAGTAAAATTATAAAAATAATAGAAAAAATTAATGTTTACCTCAAGTAACCCAACGATGACTCCAGGTTACACAAACTTCCTTTATGTTGTAAGTTAATTATATATTATATACAATATAAAGTTTAATTTATATTATAAGTAAAATTTAAATTCTTAACCATAGCTCCGGTTATTTATTTTTTTTATGTTTAAGAAACAATTGTTACTGGCAGTACATATTCCATAATCTATCAAATTATATTGAGAGGAATTATAATTTTCTTACATTATTTGCAAATAGTTTTTATCAGAATGAATTAGAAAGAAAATTTCAATAGCTATTGTTTAGTTTCAGTAAGATCAACGCACTTAATAATTTGTAATTCGTAAGTAAATACGTTTTAAATAGTTAAACCAATGTCATGTAACAAAATTCTAACAAAATTTTAAATGGAATTTAGGAGCAGAAATGTTTTACAAAGCGCAGTTCAATGATACCTGTATCTCTATTGAGTGCCCGCCTTCGGGGTTTGTCTGGCAATATCCTTTATACAAGAACTTTTTAATATAGTTTTGTATGTATACTGGATAGTACTAAATTTATTTACAATTTTGCAATACTCTGTGGTAAAGTTTCTATTGACATATTAATGATCGGAAGGAATTAATTTTCAGAGACTAGGTATATATTGTAAAAATATAGTAATTTACGCTAAGTGAAGTCATCTTGTTTTGTTATACTGCAAGGTCACTAATGCCTATCACTCCTGAGCTAAGGTTCATGATTATTAAGATAAAGAAATTGATATTGTATTTATCAGCACGAATAAGACTCAAAGTTGCACACAAACACAAATTATTTATAATTGTTAATCTATTTACAAATTAATCTGTTAAAACGTTAATTGTTGAAGTTATAGGCCACTGAGGAGTTACCTCGGATTATGTCTTCATACTATATGCAGATAATTTAATTTACTCTAACTGACTAAAATATAATAAATTTATGCATTAACTTTGGTGTTACCTTTGTATTGTCACTACAAAGTCTAATTAAAAGCTGTTGGAAAACCTAGTACAATAAAGTTTAAAAATTCACAATGAAAATAAATTATTTATAACAACAAATATTTAAAAAGACGATTTTTGGGCGAAATAAATATTTTTTACAAGTGTGGGTTTTCTAACTTTTATTTAACACTTATTGCAAGGCTTTAGTCATTACTGATATCTACATCAACCATGATTTTTTTAAGTTAACATTTACTTTATACTAAAAAAACATTGTTGTTGGCTATCACTTATAATACTAAAAATAATTCTAGTCTAGAATTTTTAACAAGTTCAATATTCAAGGTCCAATTTCCATTTTATTTGACCTTCGAATCTGTCATTTATCTGATTGATGTCCTCGCTTGAGATGTTATCTGACTTACGACTGCGACATCTGCTACAAATGACTTTTACTGAATCTGATAATTAAAGGAATTTCTAACGATATCAAATAGGTGACTTTAGCTGTGAAAAGTTTACCATAAATAAAACTATATTTTAAGGTTGAATCTGAAATTTCATGAATGTTTACCATTAACCGCAAATGGTGTTTTAAATTATAAATATACGTACATCCAGTTATATTACAATTTACAATTTTAAATACATACTCGTAATATAAGATTTATAAAGTCATTACTGTCAATTGTTTATATTATTTTGCAATTGAAGGAATAATTTTAGTATGTGTTATTAAAATATGATATAATAAAAACGATCCATGTACAGTTACAATAACGAAACAACAAACATTTTTTTTTTAAATAGCATTGGTCTATACTTTTAAACTTTAAAATGTATTTTCTTTTCTTAACGGGAATTGACGCGCAAATTAGGAATTCCACTGCACCCAAGTCCTCTCCAGAGAACGTCACTTTTATCCAAGAGTTGTACGTGAAGCGATAGAATTAAAACAAAAACCAAAACTTGTGGATTTAAGTTATCAGCTTCGTGGAATGGAGTCATTAACAGCATAACTCGCTTTTTTGGGGAATTGGTTTACCACCAGAATAGGGACTCGCCGATTAGGTTACAGAATAAAAATACTGTGAGTGTTGTATGTGACGGTACATGGCGAAAAGTCAATTTAAATAATAACGAAGACGTGCGGGTAGATGAAGAAATTTCAACCTCACGGACTCGACGACGAAGAACGTTCACCGCTAAAACAGTGAGCCTGGGACCACGGCCGGTGCAACCTGGTTGAAACGTCAGACAATTGAGAGGTATGTAATACTCATTTTGCGCGTTAATTCCCGTTAATAAAATAATAAAGCATTGGTCTATATAAAACGCTATGTTATCAGCCTGTCAAAGACCTCTGGACATCGATTATATTAAAATGAGAAAATGGACGTCGAATCTATTGATAGATATAACATGTAATGCATAACAAGTACTACATATATAAAACACATATATATATTCAAAAAAATTTGGAAAAAAAGATATAAAAAAAATGACATTATTCTATTTACCACTTACGCATAAACTTATCTACTTCTAATCAGACCACCTCACATCTTCCGCAAAAGTCGTCTAAAAAGAAGAGACGTGATGATGTGAAATTGTCTATGCTACTCCATATCGGCAAGAAACATCTGTATTTTCCCTTCTTATAACACTACCACGATAAAAATATTTGACAGAAGGATTTTTAGAATTGGTGAAATTATGAACTTGGGTCCCCAGGTTGTAGTCTCTCTTAGTCGTCTACTGTTGGAGGGAGTAGGAATTTTCGACTTTAACACTATTTTAGTAGCAGCTTTTATAGGTCTATCTTTGCTGAGACTGTTGCAGTTATCAATCATCAAAGCGATTCTATCAGGATTCAGTATCGTCTTTCTGATATTTAAACTTTATGTGATAGACTACTTATTTTTTTTTTCATAAATTATTAATCACAACAAATATAATTGAAGCCGACTGAATGGTTTGAAATAAAGGAATAAAGTTTATAGCAAAAATATAATTACTTTTACCTTTAAAATAAAGCCTGAAACACCATATATAGTTTTAATATCTCATCCATAAAACAGTTTTTATATTGAAGGTAAAATAAACTTCGAAATTATTTAACGTCGATACAGGTTTTAAATACTCTTAATAAATTCTTTAAAACATATAGTTGTTCGAATCAGTTATAAAATAAAGCAAAATTAGAAATTACAACTATACACCTATATAGGTAAAAACTTAGTTGGAACTCCTTTTTTTTTACGTTGGAAAAACCCGTTACGGGTACCCCGTCGGCCCAGGAGGGTGACGGCCGGGGGGTGATGTGGGACTACCCGGCAGCATAGAGGATGCTGCAATTTTTAAGGCTACCCACTAAAAAACTAACGGTTGCCCTTTTGTTCCGTAATGGGACGTCACGGGATCGCGTTAGCACACACAGTGACGCCCCGGCGAGACCCCCCGAATGAGGGTGTCCCGAGCAACGTAGAGCAAAAAAACAAAAAAAATATATAATAAATCTTATAAATTAAATTGGAATGAGTTTGAAACCGAATGCTGTTTTTCGAATTTCAATAATTGAATGTCGGTTCGGACTCACACATATACTAGGGTTCTTAAGTTTTTTACCTCTATTATAGTTCTATTGAAGAGGGAATAGACGAATGTATGAGCAGTAGTTAGTATATATATTTAAATAAAAAGTTAAATAATCATGTTTGACATTGATTATATTGTAGATTAATTGTACACATCAATTATTAGAAATTTAATATTTATAGCTTTTATATCGAGAACTTTATAATTTCGATGCTATCTATTTGATTTATTGTCTGAGTTATCATCATCTAAGGTTTTTTTTTTTATATAGTGATATTCACAAATTTGTTTTAGATAGTCGTGGATATAAGCGAACCAACAATGGATTTTGAAACATTATACAAGGAAGCACAATTTCCTGGAGCAAAACGACTCGTTGAAAAGCAATTTAGGTAACTATAGAAACATTTTGGTGGTTGTAAGTCTTTATAAGGGGTTTTTAATTAGTGCGGGTAGATTTTTTCTATACAACAAGCAACACGTTTGAATAGAACGTCACAAATTCTTTATGATCTAAATGAGTGTTTATTAGTGAACAACGTTGCGTGTTAAGTGTCTATTTTCCGGAAAAAAAGGGCAAAGAATATTAACGTGATCCGTGGCGATTACTCATCGTGCATAAGAGCTCCACCTTTCGCAGATTTTATTTTGGAAAGTTTTGCTTCGGAACTTGTGTGTACCCGAGTAAAACCTACTAATTTAAGAGCTGAACGTCTATGATCATAGACAACTTCGGCTCTTTCGGAATAGGCAAGATTGCTGTTTTTGAGACGACATCAATACACACAAGGTTGGACAGATAAAAATGAATTCTTAAAATGGAGGCTCATAGGTTTTCAAAAACACATATTAGTCGGTGGCAGTCTTCGTCAAAAGCGAGTGTTACAAAACGTTAACAACATAACTTACCAAGTTGAGCAATATGCATCTGTAACGATTTGAGGGGCAGGTTAACCATGTCTACGTCATGCAGTTTGACCCCACTAGACTTTTTGTTTTTATGATGCAAATTCACAAGTTATTGAATATTTTACCACTTAGATCCGAATCACCTTTAGAAGACCAGTCCAGCATTTGAAAGATGTCATTGTTAATACTTAATATCATACAAATAAAATCAACAATATTTTTGTTAATGCCTATTCAATATCTACTCGCCCTTATTGAAAACCTTTTAAATATAAAGTTACATTTAATACTTAATTCTATATAATTATATATATTTACAGATTTTATTGGATGTTATCTTTTATATTTCTTTTCTGCTGCTCGGTTGCTGTGGTGTGTATCACTGTCAACAGATATTTTCAAGGACCCACATACAATGTGAATCTCGATGGCACCAGTAAAATGATATTTCCTTCCGTACAAATATGTCCAGAAGTCAACTACCCTATCGATAAAATGGATCAATTCGTAGAGAGCGTGTAAGTTTTATTTCATCTAGTTAGTAAAGTATAATTATAAAAATCAATTATAATATATTAAAAAGAGGGCAAACAACAATAACGGGTACCAGATGGAAAGTGTCCACAGCCACCCACGGTGCATTATAAGAGGACTAAGGAGACTCCAGTCCACTTCACTCTAGTCCATGTTGAAAGAGAAGGTACATTAATAAAGATAACCATGTCGTATCAATCTGGAAACTGTATTGTAAACGCATCAAGATGTGGCTTTCTCTATCAGAAGTCAAAGAATCTTTCACAAGCAAAACAGTAGTCCATATCTTATCTGAGGCTTATACAGAACCGATGAGTACAAAAATTACCATTGCTCACAAAGTCAACTCCCACCTATGAGCTATGAGTGGAGTGCTCTCTAAGAATAGTGGTGATGCGACGAATGGGTTAAGTGTAAAAATTTGCGACTTTTTGAGATTAGATTGAATCTTTAGTTTTAAGTAAAAGTTTTAGTTAAAAGTTTTCCCCTTTATAAAACATTAACTAAAGAATATCTCATTAGAAGACATAAGTTTTATTCTGCACTTGTTACATTATTCTTACCAGTCTTAAATACTTGAACATTATTCTAACCAATCTTGAACAATGGCGTTCATGGGTTTAGAGACTAATCATAAACTGTCGAGAATGACCCCACCTTGTTACTGTGTCCAGTGAGAAATCTCCTCAAAAGTAGTTACTGCTTTGTGCCTTGCGCAAAAAGGCTATCGCACTATCTGGCCTTACTACACGGCCCTCTTCCTTGCGTCCTATAGCTGCCACCCATTTTCATTTAAGACTCAAAAAGTAATCGACACCGGATCGACTACAGTAAAACCACATTGCCAGTTATTGTTTATCATCAGAAAGAACAAGGCGCTGGCAGTCTAAAAATGCTTTCTACCATTTTGGAGAGCGTGTATGTAATAGTAATCGGCCTGTTGTTAGCTAAGTCTGAGCTTGTGCCTTTTTAGGGACCGGATGTACAAGTGCATTTTTCGAAGAGTCTAAATATAGGCTTTTAAATACGAGTAGTATTCCAGAGTATTTATCCCGAACAAGATTAGAGATTTGCCATCCGACCTGTTAGACTTATAAACAGACAAGTAATGTCGATTTTTGGCGAAACAGAAACCAGAATTAAACCCGATCTCATAACTCAAGGTGGTAGAAATTATGTTTCATAGTCGACCATAGTTGATTTTGAGGCATAAAGAGCGCCGAGATGATCGGCTGATTAATTTGCTGTGTGGGCCAGGGTTAAATGCAACTTCGATATAAAGGGCTGGCAAGAGTTGCCAAGGCCTGCTGTTGATAGTGCCTAGAATTTTATTATTCGGTTTACTCCCCAATTTTAACGATTTAATTTAAAGTTTGCTATTATCCAATATATCCCCAAGGGAAGGATACAAAAAAATATGGCAATTCATCCCAATATGCTTGCCATAATGCCTCACGGGCTAAAAAGCAAATGTCGCGCAACGCGGACTTTTTAAAGGCACTACTCCATATAAACGGCTAGATAGCGTAGTGCCATTAGTCGCCTCTTACAACACCTACAGGTTATTATATTCTTATTTGAGCCCAGACGGTCAGAAACAAACAAGCACTGACTTTTAATTATCAATTAGATATTCTTTAAGGAATACCACTACTTCGAAGGTTTTTTACATATGTTAGAAATAGCTGAGTAATGTGATCTATAGTGATTTTATATACCATGTTTGAAGTTTGTTGTTGCTGCCAAATTTGAACTTTGGTCATTTTGCTTATACCCATAATAATAACAAAACATGAGTTAAAACACTTTTTAATATTGGGTAGACCCGTACTGTTCGGCGGCTGAAATAACACTAAGTACGGAACTTTGTCAATAATTAACAATCACCTTATAAAATTTTCAATAAGCATACATAAATATTTAGTCGCATGCATTTACCGTTTACTATTTTTCGGAATAATTAATACTTCTAAATAAACAAGTTTGAATCATCATGTTATGGAGACAAAATACACTATAACATATAATTGTTCTGGAGGTGAATTAAAATTAAATCAATGTAAAATAAAGTCTTGTGTACTTTTAGTTATTGATACCATGAATTTATTTGCAATGACTCAGACTTAATCCGATAGATCTGTATTATTGATTCATAATGACATTTTTATTATAATGGGAAGATACTCATTTACATTTGTTTGCTTACATTAGTTGCTTCCACTTTGAATCAATATCAGTCATCACTTATGTACATCAAATAGAAGTGTCAGGAAGACCTATTTTAACATTATACTTATCGAAATAAGCACTTCTGTAAGGACACAAAAGTTATAGCTTGCAACTTCAAGTTTTGGGTTCCAAAAGCACCTTGGTCACACAACAAACTTAGCCGATTTTTTTATAATTGTGATCACTGTTACAAACATAAAAATATTTATAAAAATTTACGAACAACAAGAACTGTCACAATCAATTCGTTATGTAGGCCTAATAATAATCAATTAAATTATGGATGTTTAAAACTTCTTAATATTTTTTTAGGCATTTAAAGATAAAGAAACTTGTTTAAGTTGTTTCTATTTAATTACTTCAGTAAATAGTAAAGATTTCCTAGCCTTAAGATTGCAAATTCAAGCTATTTTAAAATAATTTAATGTGCTAAATCATGCAGAAATATCTAGAAATTTTGTTTGATTAATGTATGTAAGATATGACTATTCCTGCTTTAGTTTTAGTCACCCGGATTCGTTTTAAAGTGTCAATTAATACTGTCTCATTGCGCTTGCAAATATTCTTAAATATAGAAGTAGTCGGTGGTCTAAATCGGTTCTTTTATTTAAATTCTAGTAGTATCTATATGAAAATAAATAATGATATTCAATAATGTAGTACAAAATATTCAATGTGCATAGCTTTGGCTGTTTTGATTAAGAAATTCTTTTCATCCTACTTTATCAACTGTCTGCTGACTAATCTTGTGTTTGTAGCCGAAGTGTAATTTATATACAACTATGTCAAGTGTTAAAGCCTTGCGCGCATTGCGATGTTATTCCAATTTTACTTTTATCACATAATTGCATAACGTGACATAATTGCATAAATATATATATAGTTGTGCGCAAATGAGATATGAAAATAAAATTACGACGTCATTTGAACGACGTCATTTGAACTGACTGACTGACAGACACCATCATCTCGTGTTACTGCGAACACGTTTGCTGCAAAAGCATTCGAAACGTCGGGTTAAATTAAAAAAATGTAAAAATAAACGCGAGTTATATCCGTAAAATAGTTTTATCAGAATGCCATACTTTTATTAGCAACCTCGATTAATCACAATTACAAGATAACCTAAAAATCTTTCAACAATATTCTTCTCCATTTATGTATGTCTTTTCAGGAAATATCCAAATTCATTAAACGCAACTTATATCAGAAGTGTCCTCAAACAGCTAGCAGCATTTTCTTCTCCAGATGTAGTATTTCAAATAAGAGACCTAGAAAATATACAAGTCTTGTTGGATTTTAATAACCTTAATATAGAAGACGTGACCAAGAATCTTACGTCATCTTGCGAGGAAATTCTTCTCAAGTAATTTATAGTCTTTATGATTTTATTGTCTAGGACAAAAATAAACTAAGGAATTGTTTTCATATTTTTCATATCGTAAATACTTTTTTTAATGTAGGTGTCGTTGGATTGGAAAAATCGTGAATTGTTCATCAATATTTCGATTTGAAATCACCCGCACTGGATATTGCTGTGTATTTAATGGTCGTTCTTTAAAAAGGTTACTATTTCCCAGAATTCAATCAGTTTATATATTCGCACTTCAAAAATTGTTTATAAACAAGATGTTTTCATTTATAGGTCCACATTTTAAATAGTATTAATTTTTATTTAATACATGCTATTACAAAAACATATACTTTCAGGGAAATAGCCGGAGATATTTCAAAGAATGACGGTTACATTGATGATTTATCTTACGATTTCGACAACACTTTAATGTTTGCAGTTGAGCAAAGAGAGAACTCTAATAACTTGGATCTGGATTATAAATGGGTATTTAATATTAATTTATTTAAAAGAAAAAAAATCCATATTTAAGTATCACGTTCTTTTTAGTTAAATATACAAACTGGCCATCACTATGTAGATATGAATGAGAACGGCACTGTGGTGGCACCTGGCGAGGAGTGGCACATCAAATACAGAACGAAAACCTTACAAGTATCCTCTGCAGTCATCAGTCTTCACTACAACCTACGAGGATGCCGCTTAACTCAGGAGCCACTTAAATATTTTCCTATATACCATAAGTTTTATTTCTTTTTTGAGTTATAGTATCATTACAAATAAATCTATTCAAAATTATTAAAATAAAATTCATATTAATGATAATATCTAAAAGCAGACTGACAAAAGTATACTTTTGGTTTTTAAACGAAGTTAAAAAGTCTTCTGATAAATGGGTACATCTAGGTCACAATGTTGATTATTTCCATGGCATAAATTATATGTTGTGGTCATATATTTGAAAATTATATATGTATAATTATGTTATGTTTATACGTAGGACCCATTGCCTCTTGGAATGCGAAATCGATCGTACGATGAAGCGCTGTGAGTGCTTGAAGCTATCACATCCTCGACTATTCGGGATGCCGCTGTGTCGTGCCAGCCACTTGATTTGTGCCAGACAAGCTACCGGTATATTTACCAATTATTATTCTTAAATTTTCACTTACCTCATACTAACTAACAATTCTAATACTTGAAATAAAACTGTTTTTTATGGATTTATCTCGCTTATAATGTGGTTACATTTTAATTTTAACCCGACGTTTCGAATGCTTTGCAGCAATCGCGTTCATGGGTAGACGAGTTGTAAATGTCTCCGTAAAAAATAGAGTTAAATCCGTAAAAAATAGTTTTATTTCAAATGTGTACTCGTGAAAATCTAAGAAATAAATACTATACTATACCATACCGTACCGTACCCT
Organism: Mechanitis mazaeus; assembly: GCA_959347395.1. NCBI lineage: Eukaryota > Metazoa > Arthropoda > Insecta > Lepidoptera > Nymphalidae > Mechanitis > Mechanitis mazaeus. The sequence goes on from OY365754.1 coordinate 13,660,970, forward strand.
ACCGTACCGTACCGTTGCTGCAAAGTATTCAAAACATCGGGTTAAAGTCAAAATGTAACCAAATTATACGCGAGTTTTAATCCGTAAAAATAGTTTTATTTCAAATACTATAATTCTAATATTTTTTGTAGTTTCGTATGCATTAGAGGAGTGTAACTGTCTACCGTCATGCAACGTCGACCTTCAGTTCTCGGTACCGGAACCATTTAATTTGATTACAAAATCATACACAGTCGATAGTTTCTAGTAAGTATATATTTAATAATACAACATACAAAAAGAGATTCATACATACATACTGTAATATTTATATATATTTTAGTATTTTTCTATTGATTTTTGGATTCAATTAAGAATTTATACAAGAAAAGTTGAGATAAGCAAGAGTCGAGTCAAATTCAAAGTTTTAAAAAAATGTGATAAATTGTTTCCTTAGTTGCCATGTTGCCAGTTGAGTAAATAATTGTTTAATTTATAAATTATACAACAGATATGAGTTTACAAAGCAATTTATTTCATACATTTTCATACAAGTTTTTCAGCCGGTGCTTGTATGTATTTGGTCAGTACAACAATTTCGATTTATCTCAAAGAAGGTTGTCAAAATAATGTCTGTGTGTTGGCTTATTATCAAGCATGTTTGAGAAAATTATATTTAATACTATTGCATAAATATTATGAGATCTTGTTAATATTACAGTAATGAATTGAATCTGGAGCGAGCCACCGTAATCAAAGTCATTGTTGAGAAACACAAAAAGAAGATATTTGAGCGAAGATCTTACTTCTTTTGGTTGAATCTCTTTTGTAAGAAACTTATTTCATGTAGCTATAGAATTATAAGTTCTAATTAATACAATATTTGCATTATATTTATTTTAAAATATACAAGATAATTATAAACATGCGCAAACTAAATAAATATTGTTTTGGAAATAAAATTAAAGTCCCGTATATATCTTAAACAATTTAAATTAAGAAAAATATAAAATAATAAAATTATTAAAAGAATTCATAACCTCCTAAATAGTTTTAAAATGAACATACAAACAAAATATAATGTATTAAAAATATATACATTAGAAGAATATTATCGAGGCTAAATATGGATTAAATTTAATCGAATAATAGTTTATACTCTTTATTTTAATGTTTGTCTTTTTTTGTTTGTTGGATTATTCAAACATCATAGAAAAGCTTACAGCTTTTATACAACAAAATTTTGTAGTTAAAGAAATAGCAAAAAATGTATTAGTGTATAACAATATTTTGTGTCTAGTCAGAATTGGCTATAAAATTTATTAATTTTATAGATTTGCAACTGTCATTATTCTTGTATATAATATATGTGTTTATGTTTTCAGCGCAACTCGGTGGGATATTCAACGTCTTCCTCGGGTGCAGCGTGCTGACTTTAATAGAAATAATGCAACTTGGTTGGCGAGCTCTAAGGACCTATGTAGATAAGTCACAGATACGACATTGACCTAATGGACTAAATATCTCAATGAATACTTTTATTGGGTAAAATAGTATTTTGAAGATTCTTATAGATCCATATATAAAAATATATCCACATATCTAAGAGCCTTTAAAATATAGTGTGGTCTTTACTTTTTATTGGAAAAACACTTGATAAAATGACACAAAAATTATTTATAAACAGACTGACAGGTAAAGTATTTAAAAATAGTCGTATTTATTCTGTATAAATTCAAAAATAGTAGACAAATTCTAATAGAAAAACCGAGACAAATATCGCAGCGAGATGGATGCTTCGTTTCAGAAAATCTAACTTACTAAAATTCTAACAAAAAATCATAGATTCTTTCATAGAATAACAAATGTATTCGCCACACACCAATCACCTCAACAATGGCGTCTCGCATGTACGTGTGATTATTTCCGCAGCCTGGAACGAGAGCTTTATAGCTACAGCGCACATTCGTATTATTGATAAATTTAAAAATATAAAAAAAATAGAGGTTATAACAAAAATTGAGGATTTACTGTATTAATAAAGATAGTGGTCCGATTTTCCGCCCTATAAGTTGCCTTTATCCTAATAATAATACCTACTACACATTAATTATAACTGTGTGTGTGAAATAGATTTGTGAATAAAATAACTATAATATAATTAATAAAGACATATTTTTGTTAAATCAATATTAAGCAAAGATATATTATAAAGTTTAAATAAGGCTTGGAAGACACAAATGGTTAAAATTGTAATCATTTCTTGTTACTCTACTTAGCTACAAAAAATGTATAACTATAATTTTTTGAACTTGTATATAACATCACAATAAGCACTTTTCTTGAGAAACATATAAAACTTATAATAAAGCAACAAAATAAAACAGCTTTAAAAGGGTAACCAACAGTTTACTTACTACCTGGATGCGCGTCGCTCTTCACCAGTGCCGTTCTCAATGAATTTTCTCCCATGAACCACCAGGATGTGGAATGAATCTCGTTAAGCGGTATTTCCAGATTGATACAACATGGTAAATTACAAAAAGTGCATCAACTCCTTCCTCAAAGACTAGCAATCCTCTTGTAATACAAGAAATTGTTAGGTGCGGTCAAAATATTTCATCAGAGAACCCGTAAGCTCGTCTGCAAAGCTTTTAAAATTTAATTAAAAACCGTGAACTGTCAGTTTACGGAACCCAAACTATTGGCAACTGAGGAGATCATTCTTTTCTAGATATCCAAAAAGCGTTACTTTAATAATCTCGATGAATAATTATGTGTTCTTATTTTTATTTCGTTGGTATTTTCATCTACGCAATTTTATTTTAATTTAAATATATGAACAGCAATATATTAAAGCAATATCAAATCAACAAGTCATTTCTCCAGAGATTCCTTTAAAAGTGCAAATATTTTATTTACGATTTGTACAAATCTTGGTCCGATAATAAGAAACGTGTATCTTTTATAAAATAACCTTATTCTTACCGTTTATTACTCTTGAAATAAAAGAATGATAGGTTTGACTGCTTTTGTGTTTAATGTCAAGTGAGAAATATTGTATAAAGGGGAGGACACTTAGTTTCAGTTTATTTATAGGGTTTTTTTTTTTAAATAAAATGGCTTTCAGTAGGGAATTATATAATTTTTTCGTAATTCAAAAATGGTTTCGATTTCAAAACATTGTAGATTCCAGTGGTATTTAACTCCATTGCGATTAAAACGTGGTGCAAGGAATAGAATTAATATATACAATACAATTGTATATACATATTTATTTAAAATAAACATTTAATAAAACCAACGATTGTTTGCTTCTGAACTGTACATTAAAATTCAATCCTTTCTTAAATGGCACTGAAAATATTTTGAACGGTTTATTCATGACAGATGTGTACTTGTATTTGTCAGTAGTCTCTAGTACAAATAATGATACATAGACCTATATATATAGTATATAATTATTAGTCTATACTGCATCTCTCTTGTCTTGGGTCGGGGCATATTTTCAACTATTCCAGAGCCATCCACGTCAGATAGGGTGGAACGCGTGCTACTCCCCGACAGTGAGATAGAATTTGTAATGTGTTTAACGTCACCGATAAAACTATTCCAGATATTTTCATTGATTGAAACTGGAACAGATACCATAGTGTTTGTTTAGCCTGTACTGCTATAATTATTAGGCTTTGTTTTACTGGTTTATCAAAACTCTTAGGTTATTAATTAATAAGAATGAATTTGTCATTACACTACATTACAAATTATGAACCCGCTTTTACTTATGCTTAATATAAATGTACTGTATATTAGTATGTTTACAGGTAATAAAAATCTAAAAAAGTAAAAATCATGTGATTTGAACATATTAAAAAATATAATTCGGGTAAGTAATCAAAGATTTAAAAAAGTTCGCTTTTCATTTCTTCGCCAAATATCACAAGAAAACTTCTGTATTGATTTTAATGCAATTTGATGTGTATATAGTTTATTTCAGTGGTTAAAATAAAAATACGTTTATTCCCGAAAATTGTAAAAAAAATTCTAAAAAGAATAAAATATTTCTTCTATAATTACAATTCAATAATAGTACTAGATGGATTTAAAATAAATTTGTGTATTGTTACCTTACATCTGAATCAATACATAGGATGCTTTCACTCCGTAACACTTTTATATTTAAACTTGATTTAAGTGTAAATATAAATGAATTCATAAAAATACACGAGACACAATATATTTAATATAATATTACAATATTCCTAATATAATAACAATATATAAATAATATGTGTAGATGTAGATAGAGATTTAATAATAAATAAATAATACTATGTTTGTAGAACACATAATATCTGGACAATCGCAGTAGCTAGTACAATAATTAGAATATTTAAAAAGGTTTATAATATATATACTTAAATCACTTTAGCCAAGGTTTTCGTGATTAATTAATTAGTAGATTATACTATCTTTTTTATATAGAAAAACCAGTTGACTGTCTTTACAAATTTGTAAAATATTGCCTTGAAGGTTTGAAATGACGTTTAAAAGTATTAAAATTAAAGTACATGTTAAATATCTATTATTGCACAGCGCAAAGTTTGCACCCGAGAGAGTATTAAATGTCTTTTGCATATGTTTTATATTTTTTATTTCTGTTCTTAGTCTCCTTGGTGCACTCTGGTGCTAACTTTTCCTTACCCCAGGGCGTTAATAAGTATAAGATATTCATGATTTAAGTTGTTTTATTAACGCACGTGGTTTAACACCGTTGGAGCTCTTTACTTAAACCACATTTCAATTGATATCCTAATTATTAATTTAGAAAAAGTAGCAGGCATTAGGAATATGTAAGAAATATATCCATGTCTCAACGTCTATCATAACTATTTTATTTTGGTATTTTATTGTATAGGATTGCATTGTATTCTATTGTATTAATATAATTTCTGCTGTTACTCTGTTGAAATATAACTTAACTTACGACTACTTACGACTTAACTTAATGACGAGCATAAATAGTCTTTATTATATTATTTCACAAATATTTTGTCTATTTTCTTCATTTAAATAAACTAAATACTTCTAAAAAGAGTCGGCAAAAGAAAATATAAATAATAGAAATACTCTCCGTAATGTGTAAATACGACGTAATTAAAGTCGCCGGACCGATTTCGAAAAGCCAAATCTAGTGAAGACTGGAAAACGTTTAATAGATTCTAGAACAAGAATAAAATATACTGTCTTTACCATAACAATTTTATATTTAAATATATATAATAATATATAACCCGACCAAGCATTACAGGAAGACAGATAAATGTTGTTATTAATTTCAATAAAACCTATCCCATTACTTATACTGGAAAATATCACATAATATATGCATGGTTTTATGAATATGGGTTGAGTAGTTTTGAAGTCAAACACTAACTGTGACTAGCTAAATAAAACAACTATTATATATATATATATATATATAATAATAATTATTATTATTATTAAGACAAGAGTCTTGACGCAATTCATTTTATAGAAAGTTATAGAAAATTCTTAACTGTATCAAAGCCCCTTACTTTACAGCTCTCTTTTGCTTCCATATATTGTCCAAACTTTATATAAATGTAAAAGACACAGAAATCCGTTGGAGATACGATTACTGAGAAAACTAGTACAGTCGTTTCGACAGTAGTAAGTTTGAAAGTTCTTACAAAAATGCTAAAAGTAGCTGTACAGTTTAACCATAAATAAAGAGATTTGTGTGCCACACTCGACTTATACCAACGGACTTTTAAATAATTGTTTAAACGTTCAAATAAAAAATATTTTACTGTTTATTTCAGGATTTTGTTTTGCCCTCATATACATGTATATATTGGCTATCTACGTAATAAGTATTCCAATATTTTGTTACTTGAAATAGCTTCCGCCCGAACGAACAAAGAGGTCAGTGGACGTTGTAATGAGATTTACAACTTCCAATGATTTTATCATAATATATGGGCATGGGCAAAAAGTTTATATATTACATATTTATGGCTTATATTTAGTTAGGGAATTCTTAAATTTAAGGTTTGTTGACGATAAAATAGTGAAAATGTAGATCAAAATTTCGACATTTGCATCTTAAATACTTTTTTAACATTGATATGAACATCTTAACATTTATTTTTAAAAAATTTACTTATGCACTATGAATTTACTTTCAAAAATGTTCAGCGATTATTTTGTATAGATGATTTATCTGTAGTGATATTTCCATATGCAAAATGTCGGTATAAATGAAACGCGGCTGTTTTTGCAATACAAAAGAAATGCATACATCTCGTCTACCTGTGAACACGATTGCTGCAAAGCATTCGAAACGTCGGCTTAAAATTAAAATCTCACCAAATTATATGCGAGTTTAATCCGTGAAAAACAGTTTTATTTCAAATGTATACTCGTGAAAATCTATGCAAATACTAAAAGAAATGGTCTTTGCTGTATTTATTAGTTAATTAAATTTTATTTGATTATAATTCAACTACTTCTATTTTTAGAACTAGTTCAAAGCATATGTTTTAATTAAGTTGACTCCACAAAGCCTTGCGATGTGTCTAAAATAGCTAAAATTAATTATCCTTCTTGCCAAGAACGCATTTACTCAGCCGTTGAAGGTTTTGTTAAAAATTTTAGATAAGTTTAGTTTCTTGTAAATAAATAAAATTACTATAAGATATTAAAATATTAAAAAATGTGGAAGCATGGAAATAAATAAAATGTGTGTCAAAAGCTATAACATATGTATGAATATAAATAATAATTAATGGAAAAATGGAGATGTATTTTGAATGAATACTCACATTCAACTTAATATTAGTAAAATGTGTATGAATAAAATTATATTTATATAACGTTTTTTTTTTCATACGAATATTATAAAACTACGCCTTGTACTTTGTCCTATACTTTTTGTACGTTTACACCAACTGGTAATTTTTTTTTAATTATGGTCACCTTCTATGATGACATGATCTTACAAAAAGACCAAAAATTGGTATCGATTCCTGCGATTTAATGAATTCCTCGATCGGCAGGAAATTATAGTAATTGAATTGATATAATATCATAGCATTTATATCTTACATCAGCCATTATGTAAGAACATTGTTAAATGTTAGTGCAAAGTACTTTTATATATCGTCAGGTTAAATAACAAATCAAAGACAAATTAACAGAAATAATTTTTAATATAAGCAAATTAAAAGTTATTTCTGGGATATAGGTATACGATAAACGTTTTTCCCACTCGACTCCACGAAATCAATGGCCGCCTTCGCGCGCTCATCCGTCACCTCCGACGCTCTGTTTTTATGCGACAGTGGCGCTGCCGTGAGGACTGTCGTATACTCTGACACATGCAAGGCTAAGCCATTTCCTATTATGATACTCCGACATAATATATTTTTTGCATTAAAATGATTCTCTTATTATCAAATTGTTTTTTAAATGGAACTCACTTTTACTATTCGCTTATCATCTACTTGCTATTATAGTTTCTTTATTACTGATGTAAAGCATCAGTATTAAAAAATATAACAAATCCAATTCACTAACATTTTATGTCACCAGTACAATGAACCGGTAAAATATTTGTCACTATAACCTATTAATAATTCTAATGTGTGCTTTTATTATAATCTATTTTGTTCATTTAAATTCACAAAAGTTAAAATGACTTTTAGCCACTAACTAGAACTTTTATAAAAGGTACAGAAAAATGCCAACGAATCTGCATTATTTTGTAAATAAAATTAGTCTCGCGTACTTGCGACCTAATGGACTTGCAACTAATATAAAATACAAATTTGTCGTTTGAAATTGTCTTTAAATATGTATAACTATGTTAAGTTTATAAAACTTTAAAGAATTTTAGAATGAAAAATATATAGATACGAGTAGATTACTATATGCTACCGAACGGTTCTACGGTACGGTAGCTCAATTGGAAGACCAACGGGACGGTTTCCCGGAGGTCGCGGGTTCCTCGTATCGATAATTTTTTATTCTATTTTTCTTTAAAATCAATTTAGTTCTTTTCGTTATAAATTTTTACCAGAGAAGTTATTGTATTTCTATAATTCTATGTGCTTATTTTTATACAATGTATAAATATTAATCATACGCCCTATTGAAGACTGAAATTTCTCTACCATTCATATGATGACTTATCTTAGTGATATGGGAACCCCAACCTTTACAAACAGATACCAAATACCATCTTCCTCATATTACATATACATTACACACAAGCATAGTGGTGTTATATGATCTTCTAATATTGCAAACATGCCTCCTGTTCACCAGTTAATCCCGCCGTGTCGGGTACGAGGGATCTGCTTCAATCATACGGAATTAGACATAATTAATTACTTGTTAGAATTACAACGCAAAAATTTCATACAACGTGATTTCCATTTGTATGTAAACAGAATATAAGAATCTTCAAGATAAATGTAAAATAGGCCTCAACTGATCCAATTTATCATATATAATACATCTGATATCTGAAAAGATATCTATATATCAACATTTTATAGCCTCAAGAGTTCAATCTGACAAACCAATAACAAAGTTACATTTCTAATTTTAAAATCCCATGACATGTCGAGTGTCATGTGTTTTTAAATAACCGCGGACTTTTTGCAGACACTACCTAGTTTGTTTTAATAATAGGATCTAATATCATATCTCGATTTATGATCAAAACTTCTTTTTTAAAATTTATTAAAATTTTCTTTTTCGATCTTTTAAACCATTATATAAGCTCCTAAAAAGTGATGTCTGAGCAAAATTTGACAAAAAAAAAGGGAAACCTTTGAGATAAAAACTTATGTAAGATATATTTTTATATGAACAAATGCTACTTCTTTTCTAGTGATAGTAATTTTTTTAAATAAAATGGGCATAGTTATAATGTAATAAGTTATTTGTTTAATTATTATCTGAACATAATTTTAAATAAAGTTAACTTAAAGGGATGTTTAAGTCACGGGCCAGTTGAAGCTTACGCTGTATTTAATTGATTTTTTACCATGAAATAAAAATGAACGAAAATTAAGTCTCCCGTTTTCAATTAATGTTCAGTCCAAAAGAGAGTTGAAATCTAGATTTATGTTCTACGTAGAAAGCTAAATATTTGTTTCCCAATTTTGTTCAATTCAACATTTGATTTTTTCGTCGGACAATTTTTCAAACTACATACATCATCCTATATTATTTCTGATTGATCTCGTTACTTTAGATTTTCTTTAACTTACTCATGACTCTTTTCTTAGGACACATTAGACATTAAACGATTTTTAAAGATACATTTTATGACTTTTAAAAGTTACATATTGTATTTTCACTAGCAACTGTATAAATAAAACAATGTTTATTTTAAATAATACTATAATAATACTTGTAATATTTAACTATATTATCTAAAAAAATAATGTTATTTAATTTGTCAACTAACTTAATAAACCAACTAAAGCACATTCTTCGAAATAAAAAAAATTGCATATTTAAATATATATCGTGGTCTCAAATGGCTTAAATATAATTTTAATATATGTTGTTTTGATTTACATGTGAATGCAATTTAAGACAACCAGTTGTATTTAATTCTACAATATATAAAATCCGTAGACAAAAAAAAAATTTGGTTAACGCATTTTACAATGTTCAAATAATGGTGGCTTTAGTGTGCACGGTGTATAAAATTAAAAAAAAATTATTTTAAGACACTGAATATTAATTAAAGGTACAAAATATTTTAAAAGTGACCTGAAATTTGATTTACAAAATAAACATATCCTTATTTAGTTGTTAGTAATTCCGTAACTTTAAAGTTACGGAATTACTAACAACTAAATATAGTATTTCATAGCACGGTTTACTATAACAAGAAGGAGGCTTTTGAGTCGTGGACTTTTTAAGAACTTGAAATATCTTATTTTACTCATATTTTCAGTTTTTTTTTGTTGATAATAGATACAGCTTGTTCTTCTTTTTGATAATTACAAAGAATTTCATCAGTATATAGTTTAATGTCTCATTATATTAGAAGGTGAGAAATTAAATCTTAGCTTTTTAAGAAACAAATAATACAATAAAATATTTTTATACTTTTAAAACTATCTATAAATTAAAAAATTTGAGTTTGACTTTAATTTGAAGGACCTATTTGGACAATACTCGTAGACATCAATATGAAATTAATATTCAGAATATAAGTTTATTACTAACAACTAGAGAAGTTGACCTCAGGATGCCGAGTCTTGGGATCACGGGTGTGTATTTCAGTCCCAAGAATTTCGGGAAGACATTGTACATATCTTGAGATTTTCGCGATTATCAAAAAAGATTAAAAAATTACACAATTTTTTTAAATTTTTTTGCGGACTGATTTAATTAGTACGTGTTTGCACATTGTTTGTTTAAATTGTGAAATAGTTAAAAAGAACTCGCTAGTCACACCAAATAAGCAGTTTTTATATATTTTTTTTCCAATAAAAAATGAGTAACGTTTGTTTTAGAATTGTTAGAAGTTATATTATACATGTAGGTGAGGAGAGTATTTACAACCTAAAATCAGATGTTAGTTTCTATATTCTGAGAGGTTATGTTACTGCTATGGACTAATACATTTTTTCGTTGTAGGTTAGTAAGGAAGTACACAATGTCGTCATCTAAGTTGCTTTTAGTTTAGTTTTATGTCAAGATTAAAAGAGATGGAGATATCTCATCACTGTGGAAACACTATTTAATCGCTAGAGAGCATTTTCCATCTCTACTGAAAATATTAGGAGAGCTAATAAAGGATTACATACTCAATTTTCTTTAAAACGAATGATGAAAACTGGGTGGCTTTTCTTTTAGAGTCTTGGTGACTTCAAAAGGTTTAAGGGAGTAGCTATTAATAACAAGTTACTCAGATCTACCTAAATCTGCTTAGATCTACCTAAATCCGAAATCGTGTTATTAATTATAGTCACACAATTAGAAAACAAATAAAAGCTGAATTATCTGTATTAAAAAAAAGAAAGAAATTTGAAATAAAAATAGTTTTATTTCAAATGTGTACTCGTGAAAATCTAAGAAAACACTATATCATACACTTTTTTGTAACATGTGGCGGTACTTAAAATTAAATAGATTTCGTCATCTTTGGGAGACAATCCAGTACCAACACAAAACTGCTATATCAATCAAGCAACAAAAAAATTGCAAAATTTAAATAAAAAGATTTATGGTAGACAATTCCCAAAATAGTTTGTCTGATAGATGATCTTTTTTAAGAATTGCCTTACGATTGCGACATCTGCTATAGGTTACTGGTGACAAATATAGAAAATATAGGGATTTCTAACATTTTTTTTATACGATACTTTAACATGTGAAACATTTGAACTAGATAATTAATACTACTCAGAACAGATAATGATAGTTTTTTTATAAATGTTTTTATCTTTTTATGTGGGTTTTAACGTTTCTTTTAATCTAGTCTTGTGTCTGATGTGAAAGCGGAATTTAGGCCACCGTTTAACTTTTCAACGGTTATAATTGATCTTGTGCAATGTTTACTTTGACTAACACTATTATTAATAGAATATCCTGTTATATAAGAGCCATATAAAATAATAATATTTAAGATATCTCTATTACAATTACTTTATAATAAATACAATGTTAAATATAAAATATTTTTATTATGTATAAAATCAATAACACTTAAAAATTTACGTAATTTCATTATAACTTTCAGAAATGTAACCTCATGTTTGAAAGATAAATAAAGATAAATAATCGTGTATCGAACAGCTGTTTTTTGGCATTATGTGTATATTTAACAGCGACCAAACTCACTTAATACTAGAAATATATGTACATTGTTATTAATATTTTTATTTGTTTATATATTAATACTCTCAGGTTGAATATAAAAATTTATAAATATAATCATAAATCTCATTAATGTCTGCAAAAATTAATATTACTATAATTTGCATATTATATTCTTCCTAATGTCTAAGCAAAAGTTATTTCAAAGGAGCTGTCTCCAGTATACGTGATGAATTGCGGTACCAAGTGATGATTTTCCACTTTATCATGGCTTTTCGATTTGTTTTATTATAAATTTTTAAGGCTTACCAATTTCTTCTTGACATTTATTTAGTTACCACTGACATATTTTACCTTGGTTTCTTATTTAAAATAATATAATAATAACATGAATTCTACTTAAATTAAAATTAAATATCATTTGCATTGTCCCATATGAGATACTTCTTTTATAAAATTATGAGAAATAAAATTTTAATTTCTTTTTTTTTCGTTCTTTCTTTATATATCAGCAATGTCTCAAAATAAGATAGGAAAATATATTTAATATAATAGAACCAAGTCTAGAGAAAAAGTTGGCACATGGATGTAGTATAACTCTGCCGTTTTATTACCCAAGATTCCAGAGTGGCTTGGAAACCAGACCAAGCAGACATCTCTATTAGATGACTTGATTTATTATTATTTTGAAAAATAAATAGTTACCCTTTTCTTCAAAATAATATTTACCTAAGCGAAATTCTGTGATTAAGGTGTAATTAAAAAGTTTAACCAGAGATTTAATTTAATTTAATCAATTAATTTAAGACTGAACTACAAAAAACCTGGTAACGAGTCTTTTAATCCAATAAAACCGCATTTCAGCTGTAATAAAGAGAGAGGAGCAGCTGTAACATCAGTTACTGAACTTTACGCTTTTCTTTTGGGCGGAGAATATAAAAAAATATATAAACTTTACAAATACTTATAAAGCAAAGAATTTTATAAAATTCTCAATTTACCGAAGTAAATTATTTTAACTGCAAGACACATTTTCTAAATAAAATATAAGAAATAATTCTGAATTAAAACAAATACATGTGAATTGCAATATACTATAACATTGTTGTAATATTAAGTTAATGCATAACTATGTCCCACCACACACTTATAATCTCAGAATGGTCTACTTACTCTAATCTTAAAGACATTATAATCGGACGGAGACATCACGTCAAGCAATTCGATCGGACAGGAGGGATATCCACGACGTGAGTATAGATACTCGCCCTTAATCGAAACTTCCGATGACTATGAAAATGTATGGAACGCTAAAAGATTGAAAATATTCAATCAATTCAGGTCACCAATTAACCTCTTAGAATAGGACCTGAGGTCATTAATCATAACAATATTTTAATAAAGGAATAATTTTCTTGATAATCACGTCGATAACATATTTTTTGATTAATGGGACAAATGATTTATTAAAGATATATTATTTATTTTTCAAAAGAACAATAGATCATTTTGATGCTATCAATTTGAGTAATTGTTTTTGTCATTGAATATTATCTAAGGTCCTTAAATCTCATATTAGAAATATCAGTACCGTTTATCCTTTTGTTTTATATGGTTGTTGAAAAGACTCAAACAAATAATGAACTTCGCAAAATTAGTAAGTGAAGCACAATTTCATGGAGCAAAGCGTCTAATAGGTAAAAAATTCAGGTAATATCTGTTCAGAGTTTATTTTATAAATACAGGATAAAAAAATATTCAACACATATAGAACTCAAACCTGTGACTTTTTAAAGAAATTCTCTAAACTATTCACAAATTGATCTATTGTGTATTTGCCTTTATGAGCTTAGGCATTCTATATTAATTTTGAAAATAAATGCAAGCATAACATTGTTGCTAACTTTTTTAACCCGCATGTATAAAAACAACCCGCATGTATATATATATATATATATATATATATATATATATATATATATATATATATATATATATATATATATATATATTTATTTATTTACAGGTTTTATTGGATGATGTCTATTATAATCCTGTTCTGTTGTTCGTTTGCTGTGGTTTATGTCACAATAAACAGATACATCCAAGGACCGATATACAATGTAAATGTAGATAGCACCAAAAATAAGATGGGATTTCCAACCGTACAGATATGCCCCGAGGTTAATTATTCGGCCGAAAAAATGGACCAATTTGTAGAAAGCGTGTAAGTTTTATTTTATATGATGAATATAGCATATAATCTCACCTTAAAGAAAATGTAATAATTATCAAATCTATATAAAACAAAGATATTCATCTGTTTAGGAAGTATCCAAGTTCAATGAATGCAACCTACATCAGGAGTGTTCTCAAACAATTAGCTGCATTTTCCTCTCCAGATGTAGATTTTAACATAAAAGAACTAGAAACTATACAGGATTTACTGGATTTTAACAACCTTTCTGTAGAGAAAGTAACCAGGGATCTAACAGCATCATGTGAAGAAATTCTTCTTAAGTAAAATATATTTTTAATATTGTTTTCGAGCTTTGATTAACTATTATTTTCATATTATATTTATGTAATGTAACAGGTTTAAAAAAGTAATTACAGAACGCTTGTGGACTAATATATACTACAGTATATACATCATTGTCCACTATAAAAATAAGAAGAAATGATGCCAGGCTACTTAATTTTTTATTTTATTTGTGACTTAAAAAAAATAAAAGACAAGCCATCTGAGTTTTTGACGCCAGCTTCGCTAGAGTCTATGTTCATTATCTCTTGGAGCTGGTAATAGTTTTGATAGCTAAAAGATTTGTAAAAAAACTTACTATCAATTAAAAAATATTTTTTATTTATTTTATTACAGTCAACATTTCCTATGTTACATAAATAGTGATTATCTTTTAAAGTTTGGTATTCAAACCATTTATTTATATTTATTGCAGATGTCGTTGGATTAGAAAAATTGTAAATTGCTCTTCAATATTTAGATTGGAAATCACTCCCACAGGCTACTGCTGTATTTTTAACGGTCGTTCTCTAAAAAGGTTTATTTTTACATTTCATCATGTTTTTTTTTTGTGTATGCAAGTCCCACGTCCTAGCACCTTTTCTTGTCAAAGTTTTCTCGATTTTATTTATTTTATTTTCTAAGTAAAGGGATTCGCTGTAACCCTGATTGGGTCTGTCTTGTTTTTTTTTTACTTATGTTTTTACAATTACAATTTTGCCTATGAACTACCATTTCATCATGTTATAAGCTTATTTAAAAATAAAGTAAGAGCGTGTAAACGTATTAAGCATATACATTATTATTCACATAATATTCTTTCTTATATTTACAGGGAATTATTAGGGGACGTTAAAGAAAGAGAGGCTTTCACGGATGACTTATCTTTTGATTTCGAAAATATGTTAATGTTTGCTGTGGAGCAAAGAAATAATCCTCTGGATTTAGACCTTGATTATAAATGGGTAGCTTTTAAATTACAAATAAATAAAACTGTTTTTCTATTTTGTAATTACCTTCTTTCCTCAGCTAAATATACAAACAGGCAACCATTATGTGGACATTGTGGAGAATGGCACTGCAGTGTCTCCCGGCGTGGAGTGGCACATTAAATATAGAACGCAGACCGTACAAGTATCCCCTTCTGCTATGAGTCTCAGCCATGACCTGCGTAGATGCCGCTTATCTCAGGAGCCCCTCAAATATTTTCCTATATACCATAAGTTTTCTTTTATTATTTCCATCAAATCTGTCTATAATTAAGGGAATTTGCTTTTCTTTAGAAAGTTGCAAAATTGAGATTGAGTTAAATATTAAACCCGTATGGTTATTTTTGAATTTTTAATGATAAAAATTTTTAAACTTTAAAAAAGTTGAACCCTGATATTACTTTTTGTATAAAACAACTCGATTCTGTTACAAACCAATAAATATCCCCTAACTGATGAAACCTTTCGTTTTATAAAAAGTTTTTTCCACTTAATGATTAGGTTGGTAACACAAAATATCTTATATTATTTTTGTGACATCATGAATATCAGTATAGGGTCGGAATTAATTATAGAATTAATTAAAATCATTTTAGTCATACTTATAACAAATATACGTAGGTTTCATTGCCTGCTGGAATGTGAAATAGATCGCACTATGAAGCGCTGCGAGTGCTTAAAGCTAGCACATCCAAGATTAAACGGCATGCCGCTATGTCGCGCTAATCGTTTAATTTGTGCTAGACGAGCTGCTGGTATGTTTAGACGGTATTTCATATAAGTTAATTATATATTGCATCCAATTTTTTTTAATAAATATACAGTTTCGTTTGCGATTGAGGAATGTAACTGCCTAACGACATGTGATGTCGAAATTCAGGACTCGGTGTCCGAGACTTTTGATCTGACTACGAAACACCACACCTTTGATACCTTCTAGTAAGTATCTACTCATTAAAATTGGTTCGCTTTTTACTCAAAGCTGTAATATTATTCGGTTAGATCATTTATTATTCAATATAATATTTAACTGAAAAGTTTTTTAATATATTTTTTATTTGTTTTATCAAAAAAAATCAATCGAACCCTAATTTGAAGTATTGTATGATAATTGTTTGTAACACTTTGTAAATATCTTTTGTATATTACAGTGAAGGCTTAAATATGGAGCGGTCCACAGTTATCAGAATCATTGTTCAGAAACACAACAAGAGAATTTTCCAGCGAAAAACTTACTTTATTTGGTTAAATCTGTTTTGTAAGTTTAATATTATAGTATATTAACCAGTCACTAAATCATGAAAGCCTAAAGAAGCGAAAGATGCTTAAAAATGATTTAGACTACAAAAATTAGGTCAACGAAACTAACTGCAACAGCTGTAGAATTAACTGTGAAAGTGTGTCTAACATTTGGATATTTGGATATATGCTGTGCACCTTATAAGTTATTCCTAAAGGTAGCTAGAGGGCCAAAATTTCAAACATATAATTTACAAAAGAGTATTAAACATACTAAATATTACCCCTGTATTTCTACTTTCTCAGAGTTATCGTGTACACGGGCAGGCAGACAGACAAACAGTCATCCTAAACAATCTTATAAAATAGCTTTCACTACTTAATACATATACAAAAAAGCTTGGTGAAAATATTTAGTACTTAATATAAAATATATATTATTGTATATTGTATCCATTGTTCCAGCGCAACTTGGCGGAATATTTAACGTCTTCCTCGGATGCAGTGTACTCACTCTGCTTGAAGTAATGCAACTTGGTTGGCGAGCTTTGAGGGTATATTGCTATAGATAAATGTTTTATTGGGTTATTTCTAAGAGTGTTCTATGTCAGTGTTGTATGTAGTAACTTTCTTTTTATTAGATATATCGTTTGAATAAGTCACATGATATATGGAAAAAATTAAATAATATTAATCAGAAAGTTTCATTTTTTTATGTAAATATGTGTAACTGTGTGTACTTATAATAAATAAAAAATGAATAAAAAACTTGTACCTTCAAACTATAATAGAAGACTTGTCGTTCTACCAATTGAGGTACCGTGTCACGAAAATCTAGCATTCTACTATAGTCTTTTATTAGAGCAGACTCGAACTTCTGTTAGGCTTCTTAGGTTAGGAAAGTTCGGCCAGAACACTCAAACTTGCCCAACTTTTCTAGTGGAAAGTTTCGAAGTTCCGAAGTTTTACATATTTTCTACAGTCCTTCCTCTAACTTTAATTACCTATCAACAATAGGAACCTATTTTATTTTTACTCTTTGCTTCACATTCTGTTTCACATCGTGACTTTTTCTCTATCATTGACTATGCTCATAAACACAGGAAATGTTCTGCGCTATTGCTTTCTCATGGTTAATCGTAGTTTAATGTCTCTTCCCTTCAAATTGACTCATTTTCGTACATTTTACTTAGGTGATGTTAACAGAACCATCACTTACCCAAATCGGTTCGCTTGCGGATCTCACATTCGGTATGCATTACCCGAAAAATTATTATGCGTATTGTGGATATAGTTATATCAGATATTACTACTATTTTTAATTATTTATCCTTCTTCCACATATAAGTCATCCTCACAAGACGCTCTAAAAAATCTATACCAAATGAAAATAATATTTAAGAATACAATAAAATTTAAGCTAAATCATTGCTAAGGTCTGGGGCTTAATTTTTCTATAGGGCATTCGAAACTATCATTCGATGTTTTAATTAACACAACTCAAATAATATCATCTGATACCAGATAATTCAAGGTTATTCCTTTAGGATTTCACCTTTAGGCGATGACAGAATGATCCGGATGTGAATAAATCTGTGGAAAAAAATATTTCTGTATAAGAAAAATGAAAAATAACTTCTATATTTAAAGTTATAGGAGTTAACTAACTCGTACATTTTTTTAAACGCATTATTTTTAAGCTCACAATTCGAGACGAACCAGCTAAAGAAATAAGTTAGTTCGGATTTACTCAATGGACACAAATATTTTCATCAACAAAAGTGACAATAGTATCAACAGAGCGTTGAAAATGATTATATAACGTGTTTTAAGAGACAGTAACGAAGGTAAATATTTTTCTACATTTTATTAATTTAGAAAAAAAAAAATTATACTTATTTACGCTGATTTTTTATTATATTTTGGACAATAATAATTTACACTTACACTTTATAGGCAAGATTATCCGATTTAAATATTTATTTTATATATTTTATTTATTTTATTTATTTTATTTATTTTATTTATTTTATTTATTTTATTTTATTTATTTTATTTATTTTATTTATTTTATTTATTTTATTTATTTTATTTATTTTATTTATTTTATTTATTTTATTTATTTTATTTATTTTATTTATTTTATTTATTTTATTTATTTTATTTATTTTATTTATTTTATTTATTTTATTTATTTTATTTATTTTATTTATTTTATTTATTTTATTTATTTTATTTATTTTATTTATATATTATATATATGACACACTTAACAGTTAGCTGCAATTTTGTTAATAATTTTTAAAAGCAATAACATAGTTCAGGCCGCTCACCATACCAAATTGTGTGTAATTTAAGCACAGACATGTGTTGTGAATAATTAAAAAAATATATATTATAAAAACAATTAATAGTTTAGCAACTTTAATAAATTCACTCTCACTGTAGAAATGGTTAAGTCATCCATATATTCTTTATCAGTTGCAGCAGAAGCTTCTGAGTAGTTCACGCGTTCGTCACTAACTAAATTTATTAATATTTTGTTTTAATAAAGGCATTTCAATAAAATGAAAATATACATCAAACTCTTGTTGTAAAAATATACATTGTTAAACAATTATGTTGACAGATTAGCCATTTTATGCTCTGTGATATTATAAATTCAATAAAAATTAATAAAAATAATTGAAGTATATACATAAATACATTAAACTTATTTCCTAAATTATTATTAAATTTGAAATCATGATAATATACGAAACTACGTTGAATTTAATATAATTAAGGGTTTGAAAGTAACATTAATTTTTATTAACCGTGTACTATTTTGTTCTAACACAAATATATGCATACAATTTTATTATTATATTAAATTATAAAAGATCCAATAACAGTCTTCAAAGAAAGAAAATATAGGCAACAGTATTAATACTTTGAATGTACACGAAGGAGACACAATATTATTAATTTGCATGTTTTTTTTTTATAATGTAAACATCAGTATAATACATTTTGCAACTGTAATGTACTGTAATATTTTCAATATGTTTTTCAAACTGTTGTCTAGAGGTCGCGTTTAGGTACAGTCGCAATATAAAGGTCGCAAATAAAGGACAGAAAAACTCTTATAAGCAATGCTATGAGCGATGTAAATATTATTCTGGGTAAACAGAATAGTTTTCAGGGTAAATACATGAGGGAAGAATACCAAAATTCCAAATTATTGAGAAAATCATCACTGCATTATAGAAATACAATATTCAAAGGAAGTACCATTTTTTTTTTTTTGCCAAATTATATTATTTAAATACCGAGAAGCATATTGTCTCGTTTAATTTTCGAGTTGCATACTAACTGCTAATAAAGTGTTCTCATTTTGCTCATCAAACATACAAAAAATTAATATGATTATATCAAAAATTATGAAAAATAATTAACTTGTTTAAATGTGATAAAATGTGATAACTTCTTTGTTAAATCAAATTTATGTTATAATATTCATAAAAATATAAAGGACTTACTCCAACATATTATCCAGGTCTCATATTCTACTTGAAAATAAAATACATAGTAATAAATATATTTTATTGAGAAAAGCTCTCCATGAGAGACTTTTCTGCATTCTTTGTGCAAGCATTAATCAAAAACGGTATCTCCGAAAATTCCCAAATTTTGCACACTAATGGACATCAGTCTATTGGTTGTTTTAAAATAATATTTTTGTAAATATTCTTGATTATTACATTGATTATTTCTCATTTCGAATCAAGTCTTCAGAAAAAGTATATCAAAAATATAATAGATTTTGTTGTCACCAACCTAAGATAAATTAGCTACCTACAAATTCATTATAGACGTAAGTCAGGTCATGAATTTTGTACCAAAATACTGAAGAAATTAGAAAAAAAAAACAAGAAATACAGGAAGAATATTAGTCACAATACTAGCAGAATAGCGATAGAGTAAACCAACGGTTTGAAAAGATTATTTATCCTTTGAACGGTTTAAACTTCAAGATAGCTTTCTCAAAAGCGATTTTCATCATTTTTTAGTAACAAAAATATAATCGACATCCCTTCAAGTAATTCCACTTACGGGACATCACGGCGTTTCAGTACAACTAAATTATTGTGACCTGCCATACATTAAGCTAAAGAAATATTTCACAAATATTGAGGTATATTTATTAATATATCGGTATCATCTATGTCTCATAATTAACTATAATTTATTATAACCGTGTAAGATATATAAATTTTTACTTTAAGGCTTCACTTTTATGAATTACTCGTATTCAGTTGTATTCAGCAACAAAATTTTAACATCCTATATGTATTAAGTTTATATCTTTCTATTTTGGATTAACAAAAAGAATGCTTTCTTTAGATAATAAACATGCAAAAACAAACTCTTAACAAAGAAAATTCTCATACATTTGGTCTTATCCTTTTTTCTAAAGAGTTCAAAATGTATCCACAATGAAAACTGACTTGTAAGTGGTTTTAACATATATATAAAAACATTTACTGACTACTACGCTAATGTGTATCAAATAAATATATGTATGAGTGGTCTGATCTACGATGAACTATATTTTTATTATTTAACTGTAGTAGAGTCAGATATAAAAGTTTCGCTTGTAGGAATAAATTGATAGAGGAGGCCATCTTTATTCAATCATGGGTACCTTTCTATTGGTGCCAGCGGAACGTGACCGGCGTACTAAATCAATCCAAACTGCAAAAGGTCCACACATTATTAACTACGCGTCATCCATGAGAAGTGTGATTCTGGCCTTTATGATACTTCTCTTTAGTTTGGCCTTATATAATATGAACTTTAATAATTTTCTTGTTATTTAAAGTTTTATCTATTTTTTTTGCAGTTAATGTACCTTAAAAGGACTGATGTTTCTAGTTTGCGGTAGAACTGTCTTAAAGGCAGTCTTATACCATATTATTGTTACTAATAAATAACATATATATAAATTAATATATTACATATATATAAATTAATTAATAATTTAATTGAGCTACTTTTTAAAGTATCATTGTAAAGTTATTTCAAGGTGACGCGCGTGTCCTACGTACATATAATTATATCATTGGTTACGAAAAGGGTATAATGTTATTACAAATATTTTTCAAAAAAATATTCAGTATGAATGGCTTCACCTGAACAAACTGAAATGATATATTGCTATTAACTTCGTAACGCTGGCAATAACCCTAAAAAGAACAAAAAACCGTGACCAACAAATTAAGCAGCTGTTAATAAGACAAACATAAATATACATTTAATTACTTATAATATTTTTATTATAATTTTATTAATCTTACAGTATGGTTTTTACAAGGAATATATGTTTTTTTTTTATTTATGTATATATTTCTTTTCCCCTTTGTATCAACATCAGTGATCACTTGTGTACGTTAAATAGTGTCTGAAGAGCCCATTTTAATACCATAATTATCGAAATAAGCCTTTTCTAAAATCACTCTCCAACTTAGGGGCTTAAACTAGGGCTACGAGAATTCCAAACGCGTCCTGGTCTGAGAAGAACCACAGAACAAACTCACAGAACAAATATTTACTAAACAATTTGCGAACAACTAGAACCACAACAATCATTCCAACGTGCCAAAATAATTTTAGTAAAATAAAATAAATGAAGTAAATGTAATAACATTATTAAATAAAAATATATGCAACTTCTCTTACGCCCTTCACCTTTGCGTTTTGCTCACTATTCTCGCACAGCCAGCGGTAAAAATACATTTAGAATAATAATTTTATAGGCTTAGTGTTTTCATTTCTTTATATCATCTGACCAACTTGAAAAATTAACACATTGTACACAATAAACTTTACCTCCATGAAATTTTAATTTTGATTTAACTTTTTGTTTTTATAAGAATTTGCAAAGTATATATGACATCCAAATCCAAAATAAATGAACTTGAAGAACTTTATTATTAACATAAAAACTGTTTTAAGACTGAAATCGCGACCTTTTTTGAGCTAAAACTAATGGATATTTTAAATAATAGGTTATTAATAAAAACTTCAACAATTGAGACAGAGACTAAGATAACTTTTATTATTTATATTTATTAATTAAAGTTTATATATTTGTTAAAATAAAAAGTAAAATTTAGCACTAATTAATATTATACTTTTCTTATATTAAAAATACTTTTACAATCGGATCAATGAAAATTTTTTTTTTTTTTCAAAATTTTATGGTATTAACCATAAAATTTTGGTTTTGCAATCAGCCTGTGTGATTTTAAGTTAGTTATTATCATAACTACTCTACTACTATAATAGTTACTCAGAAAAGATCTATCCACTATTCATTTAAAAACCTCTAGATTGTAATTTTCTTAAAACACCAGACCCAGTAAAGACTTCCAAAGTTTTTCCGTCCTCACAATTAAAGTTCAACGCTTTTACCGGTCTTTGGCACTTCTACACTATTATTATTATTAGCTTATAATAAATTAGACTGTAACTGGAAACGAAAATGTAGTACAAAGTGTGATAGAAGTACAGCTTTTAAAATTATTTCTCAGCTTGTATGTTGAACGATAGAAATTAAGAAATTAGAGAAAAAACTATTTCTATTTACGAGACAATTTAAATCGTAATGAATTGCAAAAATAATAAATGTAAGTAATAGTCGTTTAATAAATTGTGTTAATATGTGACATACATCGGTTTTATTATTATTTCTAATTATTCTTAACATTCAAATAACTTTTACCCATTTTAAATTATGCTGGAGTACTAAGACGGCTTTCGTGTGTTACCAATTGTAGTACTGAGATATATTCGTTCTATTCTATTGTGTATTTATAACGATATTATTAGTATTACTCGTAGGACAATAGTGTATTTTAAAAATTCCCGTATATGATCAGTTACACTTACTGAATCAATGTTAATACAAAATTTATTATTTAGAAATAATTTCATTTCCAAAAAAGTACAGGCGCATAAAAAATTAATAATAATATTGGTAGGTATTGAATGAAAAACTAAATTTTAAAAAAATCGTGGCTTTATTATTAACATTTTAGTTATAAATATTCTTTAAAAAATATATAATTAAATCTATAATATAATACGTTAAGTTGAACATACGAGTTTAAAAAACATGTTTTGAAATATATCATTGATTCTCTTTTATTATCGTCACGGTCTTTGTTTATGCTTTATTGAAAATTTTCACTTCGCAAACATTACTGGGTATATATAAAATTGATCACCATCACATTTTAC
The DNA here is from genome assembly GCA_959347395.1 of Mechanitis mazaeus. NCBI lineage: Eukaryota > Metazoa > Arthropoda > Insecta > Lepidoptera > Nymphalidae > Mechanitis > Mechanitis mazaeus. The sequence continues at coordinate 13,684,856 of OY365754.1, forward strand.
AGAAGATATCGTGGTGTACTCGACTCCACGTAGTCTATTGATAATGAAGGCTCTCTTATGTAAGTTTTTAGTAATTTACACTAACTTTTAAATTAAGCTATTAATATATTATATATTTATTTTAATTTCTTTATTTATTTATTTTAATTTTCTTTTTACAGACTCTGAGATTCGATAAGAACATTATAATCTATACTTTTTTTTTGGAATGGTAAATTTTGTTAGTTTAAAAAAGCGAAGTTTCTAAAGTTAGCTTTGTAAATTTTGCTGTAGATTTTATAGTCTTTGCTGTTTTTTTAAACATGTGGATTTAAATATTCATAATGATTATGATAGTCAGGTTCATGAAAAAAAGTATCTTAAGGGTTATATTCTTTGTTATATTAAAAGTAAATAAAATCGTTAACTCGAGAGAGAAACCGCGAGTAAAGGGTCCATATATTTTATCTAGAAAATTTTTGCCCATGTTATGCTTACATAATTAAAAAAGTGGAATATAAACGTTATCAACAAATACAGGAGTACAATCTAAGAGATCTCAGAGTTACCGTCGCTGATGTTTTCTTGTTGTTTCTTATATTCATTAATGTACAATTTTATATAATTGAATATTTAACATCGTTATTTATAAATATATATGTATATTAAGTAAATATACATATATATTTTGTTTATTTTGATAATAAAAAAAGTAGAATTGAAATAACAAAAATTTCAGGTGCATTTGCCATCTTCGTATGGGTATGCCAAATAGAAGCGAAAAGAAAAATCAAATTACCATGCGTTTGCCCCGACTTATATAAGCCGGTATGTGGGTCTGATGGAAAAACATATACGAACAAGTGTTTTTTCAAATGCGCACGAAAAATTATAAAAAACAACACACCTATTTTTATTGCACATAACGGAAATTGTAAAATAACAAGTAATAAGGGATGTCCATCATCTTGCGTATGTCCTTTCATTTACATGCCAGTGTGTGGTGATGATGGCAAAACATATGCCAATAAATGTGAAGTGGGGTGTGTCAATAAGGAACGAGAACAAAACAACCAAGATCCGATAAAGATCGTAGGAAAAGGAGAATGTCCACAATCTTGCATATGTGCTGCTATTTACAAGCCAGTTTGCGGTGACGACGGAAAAACATATTCCAATAAATGTGAATTGGCACGTGTCAATAAAGAACGAGAACAAAATAACCAGGTACCAATAAGGATAGTACGAAAAGGGGAATGTCCATCATCTTGCGTATGTTCTGATATTTACAAGCCCGTATGTGGCGACGATGGCGAAACATATTCCAATAAATGTGAATTGAGATGTGTCAACAAGGTGCGAGAACAAAACAACCAGGATCCGATAAAGATAGTGAGTAAAGGGGAATGTCCGTTATCTTGTGTATGTCCCGCTATTTACAAGCCAGTATGTGGCGACGATGGCAAGACCTATTCCAATAAATGTGAATTGAGCTGTGTCAATAAGAAACGAGAGCAAAATAATCAGGATCCGATAAACATAGTAAGTAAAGGAGAATGTCCAATAGTTTGCATATGTCCTTTCATTTACATGCCAGTGTGTGGTGATGATGGAAAAACGTATTCCAATAAATGTGAATTGGGATGTGTCAATAAGGAACGAGAACAGGACAACCAAGATCCGATAAAGATAGTCAGTAAAGGAGAATGTCCACAATCTTGCATATGTGCTGCTATCTACAAGCCAGTTTGTGGTGACGACGGCAAAACATATTCCAATAAATGTGAATTGGCATGTGTCAATAAAGAACGAGAACAAAACAACCAGGTACCAATAAGGATAGTACGAAAAGGAAAATGTCCATCATCTTGCGTATGTTCTGATATTTACAAGCCCGTATGTGGCGACGATGGCAAAACATATTCCAACAAATGCGAATTGAAATGTGTCAATAAGGTGCGAAAACAAAACAACCAGAAACCGATAAAGATAGTGAGTAAAGGAGAATGTCCGTCATCTTGTGTATGTCCCGCTATTTACAAGCCAGTATGTGGCGACGATGGCAAAACCTATTCAAATAAATGTGAATTGATGTGTATCAACAAGATACGAGGACAAAACAACCAGGACCCGATAAAAATAGTAAGTAAAGGGGAATGTCCATCTTCTTGCGTATGTCCTGCTATTTACAAACCAGTATGTGGCGACGATGGTAAAACATATACCAATAAATGTGAATTGGGGTGTGTCAATAAGGAACGTGAACAAAACAACCAGGATCCTATAAAAATTGTAAGAAAGGGAGAATGTCTACCACCTTGCATATGTCCCGCTATTTACAAGCCAGTATGTGGCGACGATGGCAAGACCTATTCCAATAAATGTGAATTGAGCTGTGTCAATAAGAAACGAGAACAAAACAACCAGGTACCAATAAGGATAGTACGAAAAGGAAAATGTCCATCATCTTGCGTATGTTCTGATATTTACAAGCCCGTATGTGGCGACGATGGCAAAACATATTCCAACAAATGCGAATTGAAATGTGTCAATAAGGTGCGAAAACAAAACAACCAGGATCCGATAAAGATAGTGAGTAAAGGGGAATGTCCGTCATCTTGTGTATGTCCCGCTATTTACAAGCCAGTATGTGGCGACGATGGCAAAACCTATTCAAATAAATGTGAATTGATGTGTATCAACAAGATACGAGGACAAAACAACCAGGACCCGATAAAAATAGTAAGTAAAGGGGAATGTCCATCTTCTTGCGTATGTCCTGCTATTTACAAACCAGTATGTGGCGACGATGGTAAAACATATACCAATAAATGTGAATTGGGGTGTGTCAATAAGGAACGTGAACAAAACAACCAGGATCCTATAAAAATTGTAAGAAAGGGAGAATGTCTACCACCTTGCATATGTCCCGCTATTTACAAGCCAATATGTGGCGACGATGGCAAAACATATTCCAATAAATGTGAATTGGTGTGTGTTAATAAGGAACGAGAACAGAACAACCAGAATCCGATAAAAATAGTAAGTAAAGGAGAATGCCTAATATCTTGCATATGTCCTTTCATTTACATGCCAGTGTGTGGTGATGATGGAAAAACGTATTCCAATAAATGTGAATTGGGATGTGTCAATAAGGAACGAGAACAGGACAACCAAGATCCGATAAAGATAGTCAGTAAAGGAGAATGTCCACTATCTTGCATATGTGCTGCTATCTACAAGCCAGTTTGTGGTGACGACGGCAAAACATATTCCAATAAATGTGAATTGGCATGTGTCAATAAAGAACGAGAACAAAACAACCAGGTACCAATAAGGATAGTACGAAAAGGAAAATGTCCATCATCTTGCGTATGTTCTGATATTTACAAGCCCGTATGTGGCGACGATGGCAAAACATATTCCAACAAATGCGAATTGAAATGTGTCAATAAGGTGCGAAAACAAAACAACCAGGATCCGATAAAGATAGTGAGTAAAGGGGAATGTCCGTCATCTTGTGTATGTCCCGCTATTTACAAGCCAGTATGTGGCGACGATGGCAAAACCTATTCAAATAAATGTGAATTGATGTGTATCAACAAGATACGAGGACAAAACAACCAGGACCCGATAAAAATAGTAAGTAAAGGGGAATGTCCATCTTCTTGCGTATGTCCTGCTATTTACAAACCAGTATGTGGCGACGATGGTAAAACATATACCAATAAATGTGAATTGGGGTGTGTCAATAAGGAACGTGAACAAAACAACCAGGATCCTATAAAAATTGTAAGAAAGGGAGAATGTCTACCACCTTGCATATGTCCCGCTATTTACAAGCCAATATGTGGCGACGATGGCAAAACATATTCCAATAAATGTGAATTGGTGTGTGTTAATAAGGAACGAGAACAGAACAACCAGAATCCGATAAAAATAGTAAGTAAAGGAGAATGCCTAATATCTTGCATATGTCCTTTCATTTACATGCCAGTGTGTGGTGATGATGGCAAAACATATGCCAATAAATGTGAATTGGGATGTGTCAATAAAGAACGTGAACAAAACAACCAAGATCCGATAAAGATCGTAGGAAAAGGAGAATGTCCACAATCTTGCATATGTGCTGCTATTTACAAGCCAGTTTGCGGCGACGACGGCAAAACATATTCCAATAAATGCGAATTGGGATGTGTCAATAAAGAACGAGAACAAAACAACCAGGTACCAATAAGGATAGTACGAAAAGGGGAGTGTCCATCATCTTGCGTATGTTCTAAAATTTACAAGCCCGTATGTGGCGACGATGGCAAAACATATTCCAATAAATGCGAATTGAAATGTGTCAATAAGGTGCGAAAACAAAACAACCAGGATCCGATAAAGATAGTGAGTAAAGGGGAATGTCCGTTATCTTGTGTATGTCCCGCTATTTACAAGCCAGTATGTGGCGACGATGGCAAGACCTATTCCAATAAATGTGAATTGAGCTGTGTCAATAAGAAACGAGAGCAAAATAATCAGGATCCCATAAACATAGTAAGTAAAGGAGAATGTCCAATAGTTTGCATATGTCCTTTCATTTACATGCCAGTGTGTGGTGATGATGGAAAAACGTATTCCAATAAATGTGAATTGGGATGTGTCAATAAGGAACGAGAACAGGACAACCAAGATCCGATAAAGATAGTCAGTAAAGGAGAATGTCCACAATCTTGCATATGTGCTGCTATCTACAAGCCAGTTTGTGGTGACGACGGCAAAACATATTCCAATAAATGTGAATTGGCATGTGTCAATAAAGAACGAGAACAAAACAACCAGGTACCAATAAGGATAGTACGAAAAGGAAAATGTCCATCATCTTGCGTATGTTCTGATATTTACAAGCCTGTATGTGGCGACGATGGCAAAACATATTCCAACAAATGCGAATTGAAATGTGTCAATAAGGTGCGAAAACAAAACAACCAGGATCCGATAAAGATAGTGAGTAAAGGGGAATGTCCGTCATCTTGTGTATGTCCCGCTATTTACAAGCCAGTATGTGGCGACGATGGCAAGACCTATTCCAATAAATGTGAATTGAGCTGTGTCAATAAGAAACGAGAGCAAAATAATCAGGATCCGATAAACATAGTAAGTAAAGGAGAATGTCCAATAGTTTGCATATGTCCTTTCATTTACATGCCAGTGTGTGGTGATGATGGAAAAACGTATTCCAATAAATGTGAATTGGGATGTGTCAATAAGGAACGAGAACAGGACAACCAAGATCCGATAAAGATAGTCAGTAAAGGAGAATGTCCACTATCTTGCATATGTGCTGCTATCTACAAGCCAGTTTGTGGTGACGACGGCAAAACATATTCCAATAAATGTGAATTGGCATGTGTCAATAAAGAACGAGAACAAAACAACCAGGTACCAATAAGGATAGTACGAAAAGGAAAATGTCCATCATCTTGCGTATGTTCTGATATTTACAAGGCCGTATGTGGCGACGATGGCAAAACATATTCCAACAAATGCGAATTGAAATGTGTCAATAAGGTGCGAAAACAAAACAACCAGGATCCGATAAAGATAGTGAGTAAAGGGGAATGTCCGTCATCTTGTGTATGTCCCGCTATTTACAAGCCAGTATGTGGCGACGATGGCAAAACCTATTCCAATAAATGTGAATTGAGCTGTGTCAATAAGAAACGAGAGCAAAATAATCAGGATCCGATAAACATAGTAAGTAAAGGAGAATGTCCAATAGTTTGCATATGTCCTTTCATTTACATGCCAGTGTGTGGTGATGATGGAAAAACGTATTCCAATAAATGTGAATTGGGATGTGTCAATAAGGAACGAGAACAGGACAACCAAGATCCGATAAAGATAGTCAGTAAAGGAGAATGTCCACAATCTTGCATATGTGCTGCTATCTACAAGCCAGTTTGTGGTGACGACGGCAAAACATATTCCAATAAATGTGAATTGGCATGTGTCAATAACGAACGAGAACAAAACAACCAGGTACCAATAAGGATAGTACGAAAAGGAAAATGTCCATCATCTTGCGTATGTTCTGATATTTACAAGCCCGTATGTGGCGACGATGGCAAAACATATTCTAACAAATGCGAATTGAAATGTGTCAATAAGGTGCGAAAACAAAACAACCAGGATCCGATAAAGATAGTGAGTAAAGGGGAATGTCCGTCATCTTGTGTATGTCCCGCTATTTACAAGCCAGTATGTGGCGACGATGGCAAAACCTATTCAAATAAATGTGAATTGATGTGTATCAACAAGATACGAGGACAAAACAACCAGGACCCGATAAAAATAGTAAGTAAAGGGGAATGTCCATCTTCTTGCGTATGTCCTGCTATTTACAAACCAGTATGTGGCGACGATGGTAAAACATATACCAATAAATGTGAATTGGGGTGTGTCAATAAGGAACGTGAACAAAACAACCAGGATCCTATAAAAATTGTAAGAAAGGGAGAATGTCTACCACCTTGCATATGTCCCGCTATTTACAAGCCAATATGTGGCGACGATGGCAAAACATATTCCAATAAATGTGAATTGATGTGTGTTAATAAGGAACGAGAACAGAACAACCAGAATCCGATAAAAATAGTAAGTAAAGGAGAATGCCTAATATCTTGCATATGTCCTTTCATTTACATGCCAGTGTGTGGTGATGATGGCAAAACATATGCCAATAAATGTGAATTGGGATGTGTCAATAAAGAACGTGAACAAAACAACCAAGATCCGATAAAGATCGTAGGAAAAGGAGAATGTCCACAATCTTGCATATGTGCTGCTATTTACAAGCCAGTTTGCGGCGACGACGGCAAAACATATTCCAATAAATGCGAATTGGGATGTGTCAATAAAGAACGAGAACAAAACAACCAGGTACCAATAAGGATAGTACGAAAAGGGGAGTGTCCATCATCTTGCGTATGTTCTAAAATTTACAAGCCCGTATGTGGCGACGATGGCAAAACATATTCCAATAAATGCGAATTGAAATGTGTCAATAAGGTGCGAAAACAAAACAACCAGGATCCGATAAAGATAGTGAGTAAAGGGGAATGTCCGTTATCTTGTGTATGTCCCGCTATTTACAAGCCAGTATGTGGCGACGATGGCAAGACCTATTCCAATAAATGTGAATTGAGCTGTGTCAATAAGAAACGAGAGCAAAATAATCAGGATCCCATAAACATAGTAAGTAAAGGAGAATGTCCAATAGTTTGCATATGTCCTTTCATTTACATGCCAGTGTGTGGTGATGATGGAAAAACGTATTCCAATAAATGTGAATTGGGATGTGTCAATAAGGAACGAGAACAGGACAACCAAGATCCGATAAAGATAGTCAGTAAAGGAGAATGTCCACAATCTTGCATATGTGCTGCTATCTACAAGCCAGTTTGTGGTGACGACGGCAAAACATATTCCAATAAATGTGAATTGGCATGTGTCAATAACGAACGAGAACAAAACAACCAGGTACCAATAAGGATAGTACGAAAAGGAAAATGTCCATCATCTTGCGTATGTTCTGATATTTACAAGCCCGTATGTGGCGACGATGGCAAAACATATTCTAACAAATGCGAATTGAAATGTGTCAATAAGGTGCGAAAACAAAACAACCAGGATCCGATAAAGATAGTGAGTAAAGGGGAATGTCCGTCATCTTGTGTATGTCCCGCTATTTACAAGCCAGTATGTGGCGACGATGGCAAAACCTATTCAAATAAATGTGAATTGATGTGTATCAACAAGATACGAGGACAAAACAACCAGGACCCGATAAAAATAGTAAGTAAAGGGGAATGTCCATCTTCTTGCGTATGTCCTGCTATTTACAAACCAGTATGTGGCGACGATGGTAAAACATATACCAATAAATGTGAATTGGGGTGTGTCAATAAGGAACGTGAACAAAACAACCAGGATCCTATAAAAATTGTAAGAAAGGGAGAATGTCTACCACCTTGCATATGTCCCGCTATTTACAAGCCAATATGTGGCGACGATGGCAAAACATATTCCAATAAATGTGAATTGATGTGTGTTAATAAGGAACGAGAACAGAACAACCAGAATCCGATAAAAATAGTAAGTAAAGGAGAATGCCTAATATCTTGCATATGTCCTTTCATTTACATGCCAGTGTGTGGTGATGATGGCAAAACATATGCCAATAAATGTGAATTGGGATGTGTCAATAAAGAACGTGAACAAAACAACCAAGATCCGATAAAGATCGTAGGAAAAGGAGAATGTCCACAATCTTGCATATGTGCTGCTATTTACAAGCCAGTTTGCGGCGACGACGGCAAAACATATTCCAATAAATGCGAATTGGGATGTGTCAATAAAGAACGAGAACAAAACAACCAGGTACCAATAAGGATAGTACGAAAAGGGGAGTGTCCATCATCTTGCGTATGTTCTAAAATTTACAAGCCCGTATGTGGCGACGATGGCAAAACATATTCCAATAAATGCGAATTGAAATGTGTCAATAAGGTGCGAAAGCAAAACAACCAGGATCCGATAAAGATAGTGAGTAAAGGGGAATGTCCGTTATCTTGTGTATGTCCCGCTATTTACAAGCCAGTATGTGGCGACGATGGCAAGACCTATTCCAATAAATGTGAATTGAGCTGTGTCAATAAGAAACGAGAGCAAAATAATCAGGATCCCATAAACATAGTAAGTAAAGGAGAATGTCCAATAGTTTGCATATGTCCTTTCATTTACATGCCAGTGTGTGGTGATGATGGAAAAACGTATTCCAATAAATGTGAATTGGGATGTGTCAATAAGGAACGAGAACAGGACAACCAAGATCCGATAAAGATAGTCAGTAAAGGAGAATGTCCACAATCTTGCATATGTGCTGCTATCTACAAGCCAGTTTGTGGTGACGACGGCAAAACATATTCCAATAAATGTGAATTGGCATGTGTCAATAAAGAACGAGAACAAAACAACCAGGTACCAATAAGGATAGTACGAAAAGGAAAATGTCCATCATCTTGCGTATGTTCTGATATTTACAAGCCCGTATGTGGCGACGATGGCAAAACATATTCCAACAAATGCGAATTGAAATGTGTCAATAAGGTGCGAAAACAAAACAACCAGGATCCGATAAAGATAGTGAGTAAAGGGGAATGTCCGTCATCTTGTGTATGTCCCGCTATTTACAAGCCAGTATGTGGCGACGATGGCAAAACCTATTCCAATAAATGTGAATTGAGCTGTGTCAATAAGAAACGAGAGCAAAATAATCAGGATCCGATAAACATAGTAAGTAAAGGAGAATGTCCAATAGTTTGCATATGTCCTTTCATTTACATGCCAGTGTGTGGTGATGATGGAAAAACGTATTCCAATAAATGTGAATTGGGATGTGTCAATAAGGAACGAGAACAGGACAACCAAGATCCGATAAAGATAGTCAGTAAAGGAGAATGTCCACAATCTTGCATATGTGCTGCTATCTACAAGCCAGTTTGTGGTGACGACGGCAAAACATATTCCAATAAATGTGAATTGGCATGTGTCAATAACGAACGAGAACAAAACAACCAGGTACCAATAAGGATAGTACGAAAAGGAAAATGTCCATCATCTTGCGTATGTTCTGATATTTACAAGCCCGTATGTGGCGACGATGGCAAAACATATTCTAACAAATGCGAATTGAAATGTGTCAATAAGGTGCGAAAACAAAACAACCAGGATCCGATAAAGATAGTGAGTAAAGGGGAATGTCCGTCATCTTGTGTATGTCCCGCTATTTACAAGCCAGTATGTGGCGACGATGGCAAAACGTATTCAAATAAATGTGAATTGATGTGTATCAACAAGATACGAGGACAAAACAACCAGGACCCGATAAAAATAGTAAGTAAAGGGGAATGTCCATCTTCTTGCGTATGTCCTGCTATTTACAAACCAGTATGTGGCGACGATGGTAAAACATATACCAATAAATGTGAATTGGGGTGTGTCAATAAGGAACGTGAACAAAACAACCAGGATCCTATAAAAATTGTAAGAAAGGGAGAATGTCTACCACCTTGCATATGTCCCGCTATTTACAAGCCAATATGTGGCGACGATGGCAAAACATATTCCAATAAATGTGAATTGATGTGTGTTAATAAGGAACGAGAACAGAACAACCAGAATCCGATAAAAATAGTAAGTAAAGGAGAATGCCTAATATCTTGCATATGTCCTTTCATTTACATGCCAGTGTGTGGTGATGATGGCAAAACATATGCCAATAAATGTGAATTGGGATGTGTCAATAAAGAACGTGAACAAAACAACCAAGATCCGATAAAGATCGTAGGAAAAGGAGAATGTCCACAATCTTGCATATGTGCTGCTATTTACAAGCCAGTTTGCGGCGACGACGGCAAAACATATTCCAATAAATGCGAATTGGGATGTGTCAATAAAGAACGAGAACAAAACAACCAGGTACCAATAAGGATAGTACGAAAAGGGGAATGTCCGTTATCTTGTGTATGTCCCGCTATTTACAAGCCAGTATGTGGCGACGATGGCAAGACCTATTCCAATAAATGTGAATTGAGCTGTGTCAATAAGAAACGAGAGCAAAATAATCAGGATCCCATAAACATAGTAAGTAAAGGAGAATGTCCAATAGTTTGCATATGTCCTTTCATTTACATGCCAGTGTGTGGTGATGATGGAAAAACGTATTCCAATAAATGTGAATTGGGATGTGTCAATAAGGAACGAGAACAGGACAACCAAGATCCGATAAAGATAGTCAGTAAAGGAGAATGTCCACAATCTTGCATATGTGCTGCTATCTACAAGCCAGTTTGTGGTGACGACGGCAAAACATATTCCAATAAATGTGAATTGGCATGTGTCAATAAAGAACGAGAACAAAACAACCAGGTACCAATAAGGATAGTACGAAAAGGAAAATGTCCATCATCTTGCGTATGTTCTGATATTTACAAGCCCGTATGTGGCGACGATGGCAAAACATATTCCAACAAATGCGAATTGAAATGTGTCAATAAGGTGCGAAAACAAAACAACCAGGATCCGATAAAGATAGTGAGTAAAGGGGAATGTCCGTCATCTTGTGTATGTCCCGCTATTTACAAGCCAGTATGTGGCGAAGATGGCAAAACCTATTCAAATAAATGTGAATTGATGTGTATCAACAAGATACGAGGACAAAACAACCAGGACCCGATAAAAATAGTAAGTAAAGGGGAATGTCCATCTTCTTGCGTATGTCCTGCTATTTACAAACCAGTATGTGGCGACGATGGTAAAACATATACCAATAAATGTGAATTGGGGTGTGTCAATAAGGAACGTGAACAAAACAACCAGGATCCTATAAAAATTGTAAGAAAGGGAGAATGTCTACCACCTTGCATATGTCCCGCTATTTACAAGCCAATATGTGGCGACGATGGCAAAACATATTCCAATAAATGTGAATTGGTGTGTGTTAATAAGGAACGAGAACAGAACAACCAGAATCCGATAAAAATAGTAAGTAAAGGAGAATGCCTAATATCTTGCATATGTCCTTTCATTTACATGCCAGTGTGTGGTGATGATGGCAAAACATATGCCAATAAATGTGAATTGGGATGTGTCAATAAAGAACGTGAACAAAACAACCAAGATCCGATAAAGATAGTCAGTAAAGGAGAATGTCCACAATCTTGCATATGTGCTGCTATCTACAAGCCAGTTTGTGGTGACGACGGCAAAACATATTCCAATAAATGTGAATTGGCATGTGTCAATAAAGAACGAGAACAAAACAACCAGGTACCAATAAGGATAGTACGAAAAGGAAAATGTCCATCATCTTGCGTATGTTCTGATATTTACAAGCCCGTATGTGGCGACGATGGCAAAACATATTCCAACAAATGCGAATTGAAATGTGTCAATAAGGTGCGAAAACAAAACAACCAGGATCCGATAAAGATAGTGAGTAAAGGGGAATGTCCGTCATCTTGTGTATGTCCCGCTATTTACAAGCCAGTATGTGGCGAAGATGGCAAAACCTATTCAAATAAATGTGAATTGATGTGTATCAACAAGATACGAGGACAAAACAACCAGGACCCGATAAAAATAGTAAGTAAAGGGGAATGTCCATCTTCTTGCGTATGTCCTGCTATTTACAAACCAGTATGTGGCGACGATGGTAAAACATATACCAATAAATGTGAATTGGGGTGTGTCAATAAGGAACGTGAACAAAACAACCAGGATCCTATAAAAATTGTAAGAAAGGGAGAATGTCTACCACCTTGCATATGTCCCGCTATTTACAAGCCAATATGTGGCGACGATGGCAAAACATATTCCAATAAATGTGAATTGGTGTGTGTTAATAAGGAACGAGAACAGAACAACCAGAATCCGATAAAAATAGTAAGTAAAGGAGAATGCCTAATATCTTGCATATGTCCTTTCATTTACATGCCAGTGTGTGGTGATGATGGCAAAACATATGCCAATAAATGTGAATTGGGATGTGTCAATAAAGAACGTGAACAAAACAACCAAGATCCGATAAAGATAGTCAGTAAAGGAGAATGTCCACAATCTTGCATATGTGCTGCTATCTACAAGCCAGTTTGTGGTGACGACGGCAAAACATATTCCAATAAATGTGAATTGGCATGTGTCAATAAAGAACGAGAACAAAACAACCAGGTACCAATAAGGATAGTACGAAAAGGAAAATGTCCATCATCTTGCGTATGTTCTGATATTTACAAGCCCGTATGTGGCGACGATGGCAAAACATATTCCAACAAATGCGAATTGAAATGTGTCAATAAGGTGCGAAAACAAAACAACCAGGATCCGATAAAGATAGTGAGTAAAGGGGAATGTCCGTCATCTTGTGTATGTCCCGCTATTTACAAGCCAGTATGTGGCGACGATGGCAAAACCTATTCAAATAAATGTGAATTGATGTGTATCAACAAGATACGAGGACAAAACAACCAGGACCCGATAAAAATAGTAAGTAAAGGGGAATGTCCATCTTCTTGCGTATGTCCTGCTATTTACAAACCAGTATGTGGCGACGATGGTAAAACATATACCAATAAATGTGAATTGGGGTGTGTCAATAAGGAACGTGAACAAAACAACCAGGATCCTATAAAAATTGTAAGAAAGGGAGAATGTCTACCACCTTGCATATGTCCCGCTATTTACAAGCCAATATGTGGCGACGATGGCAAAACATATTCCAATAAATGTGAATTGGTGTGTGTTAATAAGGAACGAGAACAGAACAACCAGAATCCGATAAAAATAGTAAGTAAAGGAGAATGCCTAATATCTTGCATATGTCCTTTCATTTACATGCCAGTGTGTGGTGATGATGGCAAAACATATGCCAATAAATGTGAATTGGGATGTGTCAATAAAGAACGTGAACAAAACAACCAAGATCCGATAAAGATCGTAGGAAAAGGAGAATGTCCACAATCTTGCATATGTGCTGCTATTTACAAGCCAGTTTGCGGCGACGACGGCAAAACATATTCCAATAAATGCGAATTGGGATGTGTCAATAAAGAACGAGAACAAAACAACCAGGTACCAATAAGGATAGTACGAAAAGGGGAGTGTCCATCATCTTGCGTATGTTCTAAAATTTACAAGCCCGTATGTGGCGACGATGGCAAAACATATTCCAATAAATGCGAATTGAAATGTGTCAATAAGGTGCGAAAACAAAACAACCAGGATCCGATAAAGATAGTGAGTAAAGGGGAATGTCCGTTATCTTGTGTATGTCCCGCTATTTACAAGCCAGTATGTGGCGACGATGGCAAGACCTATTCCAATAAATGTGAATTGAGCTGTGTCAATAAGAAACGAGAGCAAAATAATCAGGATCCCATAAACATAGTAAGTAAAGGAGAATGTCCAATAGTTTGCATATGTCCTTTCATTTACATGCCAGTGTGTGGTGATGATGGAAAAACGTATTCCAATAAATGTGAATTGGGATGTGTCAATAAGGAACGAGAACAGGACAACCAAGATCCGATAAAGATAGTCAGTAAAGGAGAATGTCCACAATCTTGCATATGTGCTGCTATCTACAAGCCAGTTTGTGGTGACGACGGCAAAACATATTCCAATAAATGTGAATTGGCATGTGTCAATAAAGAACGAGAACAAAACAACCAGGTACCAATAAGGATAGTACGAAAAGGAAAATGTCCATCATCTTGCGTATGTTCTGATATTTACAAGCCCGTATGTGGCGACGATGGCAAAACATATTCCAACAAATGCGAATTGAAATGTGTCAATAAGGTGCGAAAACAAAACAACCAGGATCCGATAAAGATAGTGAGTAAAGGGGAATGTCCGTCATCTTGTGTATGTCCCGCTATTTACAAGCCAGTATGTGGCGACGATGGCAAAACCTATTCAAATAAATGTGAATTGATGTGTATCAACAAGATACGAGGACAAAACAACCAGGACCCGATAAAAATAGTAAGTAAAGGGGAATGTCCATCTTCTTGCGTATGTCCTGCTATTTACAAACCAGTATGTGGCGACGATGGTAAAACATATTCAAGTAAATGTGATTTAAGATGTGTTAATGAAGATCGACAATTAAACAATTTTCCTATTATAAAAGAAGCTTACAAGGGTAATTGTCAAGAACCATGTATTTGTCCCTATAATTACTTGCCAGTTTGCGGGTCGGACAATGTTACATATCCTAATTGGTGTACCTTTGAATGTGCCAGGAAAGAAAGTATAAGAAAAAATTTACCACCTATTTCAATTGTTTCAACTGGAGAATGTTCTGATTCTTGTATTTGCGATGATAAGGACAATGTTCAACTTGTGTGTGGTAATAATAACGAAACATATTCAAGATGCGAACTTGATTGTATTAACAAAAAACGTAACATAGATAATCTACCACCTATCAATATCGTATTGGAAGGTGAATGTCCCAGTGATTGTATTTGCTTAGCAATTTATGAACCTGTATGTGGTGATGATGGAGAAACTTATTGTAATGTTTGTGAGTTAAATTGCAAAAACAAGGAACTACGAAAAAGGAACCTACCAGAAATAATTGTCGTAAACGCAGGAGAGTGTTCAGAGGTCTGTGTATGTCCAACTGTTGTTGAACCTGTTTGCGGTTGCAATGGAGTAACTTATTTAAACAAATGTCAATTGGAGTGTGAAAATAAAAAACGTTTACAAAATAATCAAAATCAAATAAATATCGTTAAACAGGGTGCGTGTACTTCCTGCTATTGTCCTGCAGTTGTTGATCCAGTGTGCGGCAGTGATGGACAAAGTTACCCCAATGAATGCCAATTAATATGCGAAAGCGATGATTTAGTAAGAAATGGTCTTACTCCATTAGTATTAGTACATAGCGGTCTTTGTGAAACACCCTGTAATTGTTACAATACCACTTCACCAGTATGTGGAACAAATAACAAATCTTACAAAAATGCATGTTATTTAAATTGCGCTAACAGAAATCGAAAAGATAATGAAATATCTATCAGTCTAAAATATGAAGGCGCTTGCAAAAGTTGCGCTTGTACTCGTGAATTTAACCCCCTCTGTGGAAGTGATGGTAACACATATAGCAATCCTTGTCTACTAAATTGTGAAAGTGAGAGATTAGAAGGGGTAGGGGAATCGCCATTGTATGTTATTCACCAAGGTCAATGTGAATGCGATTGTCCTAAGGATTATAAACCAGTTTGTGGTACTGATAAAAACACATATACAAATCTTTGTCAACTAGATTGTGAAAATTATATTAGACAACAAGAAAATCAAGAAAAGATAGAAGTCCTTTCTAGAGGAAGA
Organism: Mechanitis mazaeus; assembly: GCA_959347395.1. Lineage (NCBI taxonomy): Eukaryota > Metazoa > Arthropoda > Insecta > Lepidoptera > Nymphalidae > Mechanitis > Mechanitis mazaeus. The sequence goes on from OY365754.1 coordinate 13,700,780, forward strand.
TGTCCAGAAAAAGATTATGATTGCGAACATTGCCCCCTTATATATCAGCCAGTTTGTGGCAACAACCGTGTGAGATACTGGAATGATTGCTGGTTTACATGCAGTAATGAATGCAAAATGGGTCGTGCTGAAAAACGTATCTTGTTGAGTAACAGCGGGTGCTGATAAAATATTAATTTTATAAAATTTATTTCCTTATGAAAGTTTTATAAGTGTATCGAACGATTTGGTTATTAATTTGTTTTTTATTTAGACCATATTTATGAATAAAATTGAGTAAAAAATTCAGGTTGTTTATTTATAAGTTTTCATATATCCGACTTGTATAGCATAATAAGGGAAAAACGTAGCATAATCTGCACATATATATATAATTTCCATCTTTTATTTTTTTTTTCTATATTGTCTCTATGTGTCTAGATCTAACTAGATTCTTAAAAGGTTTTTATTCAAAATTTGTTAGTTCTTAGAAATTTGATAGACTTTAGAAGAATCATGAATTAAAATTATTAAATAAATACTCTAAACCAAGATAATATAGAAGAACGGCAAGATTAGGTCCAATCTTATATGCTAATATGCTGTCAGTACGAGACGTGCTAGCTCTGAGTCTGATATGAGTTTAGATGAATAAAATCTATTTTTTCTTATCAACCTAAGCAATCTTACTCTATATATGTTCCGTTGTTTCATTAATATAATTATAGACTCTTTGATTATAAAAATTAAACTATATATGCACAATATACGCTTTTTATTACAAAAAATATCGACCGTTTATCGTAGCAGTAAACCACGTAAATAAAGCCTTTATATCTTGCAAGTAGAATAAATACAATAAAACTTCTTACTAGTTTTCAAATAAGTATGAATAAAACCTTCAGGATAATATATTATATATACAAAAGACAAGACCTCAACCAGATTTTAAAAGATATCTCTTAATGTAACTTCTCCGGAGAAAAGCTTGTCCCATTTTCATTCAGTCATTGAGGCCTCCAATTAATCATTGTTCCTTTTAAATTAAATTAAATTATCAGTTCTAGTGCGTGAAAAAGTGTGAAGGCTTGCGTGAAGGCTTAAGAGATGAAGGTTTTGTTTGAACATAGTCTTTTATTATCCTTTTATATTTATAAGTTATACTTATGTAGACTAATAAAGATACCTTTTACTTTTTTCAAACATCTCAAAAAATTAATGAGTCTTTGAAAAAAACAATACACATACAAATATATTACTATAAATACAATACAAATTACACCGTGTCTGATGTTGAGTCGACTGTAGTCTACGTATGATCCGTTGAACTAGAATCTATCTATTTAATCTGTGTTTGAAGAACTGGTTTCCAGGATGTGGCAAACTCACGTGGATAGACACATTTTAGAGTATAACAACAAGATGTTAAAAAGAGGCAGAAACGGGAACATCTTGGAAGCCTAAAGCAGTATTTTTGTAAAATATAGTAATTAAAATGATTTTGATATATATATCTAGCTATATATAAAAAATAATATATAATAGTTCTTCATATACATCTGACAACAGTTTTGTTAGTAAATCTTTGTCGCTTAGCTTTTTATTAAATTAACTGCTCAAAATGTTCAATCACATCTTTCTGTATCTTTAAGCTCGTTCAGGAATAGAAATATCCAAGCAATTCTCGTTTCCGAAACTTTCTTTAAACAACTTTTACCTTCTACTTCCTTCATTGACCTAGATTTTAGCTTATACAAAATTATATTATTGATAAAGATGGTGGTAGTATTCAATTTCGCTCCGTAATAACATCGCTTATAGTGTGTTAAATAAATTAATTTCTTTCATTGACAAATTAACTTCCTTCATTGACCTAGATTTTAGCTTATACAAAATTATATTATTGATAAAGATGGTGGTAGTATTCAATTTCGCTCCGTAATAACATCGCTTATAGTGTGTTAAATAAATTAATTTATTAAAAAGGTTTACAAACAATGATCAAGATCATTGTTTGTAAACCTTTTCATTGAAAAAAAAAACATTGTTCACGGGAAGATAATTGGAGCTTTATTTTTAGTAGGAACATTCAAAAATAGATCGAATAGAAAATGGAGCAATAGAAAAGGATACCCTGTTTTTAGTGATCTATGAACCTCTTCTAGAGCTGGTATAATTTGTAATTCCGGTAGATGAACAACTTCTGGTAATATGTAGTATAATATGAAATCTCCCTCAGAATTGATACTTTGCGCTACAAAATTAAAAATATTATTGAATTCATTAACGCCTGAACGTTTATAATGGCAATTTTACATATGTTCAACATATTATTGCTCTTTGGTTTAAAGGAGTAATCTGAGAATTAGTCGGCAACATTGGATACTTTAAATTTAAAGCTTTAGTGGGTTGGGTTATCCATTCTTTTAGCCATTATTCGTAGTCGGATAATTTATACTACTTTTATATTTTATAAAGCGCTGATTCTCTTCTAAATATTGATTGATTGATTGATTGATTTATTTATTTATTTATTTATTGATTGATTACAAAACTTGTGCCTAACGTATGAGGAGGATGTATAAGTACTTCAAGTCATGGAATGGAATCTAAACTGCAATGTAAAGAAGGTAATGATAATGATATTTTATATTATTATTAATTAATACAATTTAATTATAATATATATAACAAAATTAGAACATCTGTTAAAAAGCAAAGAAAAGGACTTCATTATAAATTATCTGAACTAAGTATTTTTAAAAAAGCTTGTATTGTGCGGTAACAATATACAATAAATCGATAGATATTAAAATTATCAAATTCCAACGGTTTTGAAACATTGTCCGTGTAATAAGTTGAGACGTATTAAGCATAAGAAAAAGAAGATAATCCACTTAAAAATATCATTATCGAATTTTAAATTCTAAGAATCATTATATTTTTTTCCACCCGGCAAGTTGTCATCACACGTTTTGCTAATTACCTGGATTTAAATATCCTTCTTCAAATTTAGCTTTATAATAGCAATAGTCTTTTTTTTACTTATTCAATATCACAATTTAACAAAATACACAAAAAAAATTACTGATTGGCGAGAAAATAAAAAAACACTGGATACTCATGTAAAAATGATGAATTCTGAATTCAATGTAATACTATGTTTTTTTTTTACTGTAAGATTATTTATGGCCAAAAAGTATATAAATACTATATTTATATAAAATACTGATATACAAAATTATTAAATTAACATATACCTATAATACAAAAATATTATAAATTATACAGAAATATATTATAAAGATATAATATGTTTAACAGTGGCGAATACGTCTTCAGTCATAGTATAAGGAAAGATTATGGGCCTTAATTCTTTTGTTAAAAAGATGGAATTCCATTTTAGATGCTTTCCAAAGACCCAAAAATATTCGAAGACTACAATCGTGCTAATGTTTAATATAATTTTATTGCAATGTTTATTAAATGGCGCTATTGTATTCCCAGTTATATTGTAAATATTATCTCGTCCTGCGACGTATTATGTACATCTGTCTAAATCTGTATAGTCCGGCTAGATACAGTTACGTCACTATAGAACGCAGAATGCCTATTGTGTTAAGCTGAGCTTCCACCGTGCATAAGAGGCAAGGCAGTACTGTTGACCATGCTGAGGTGTATTTTGGACTTCGTAATATTCTGAAGCTTTAGCAGAAACAGATAGGAAGGGGGTATGAAAATAAGTTTTGCACAGTACAAGTGGAGAAGTATTTCTTAAAATATTATTATATTTGAAATAAAAATCCTCTTTATTAGCAATTTGTAGGACAAATTTAATAATTATTTACTTGCTATTAAATATTTTCTTTATTTCATTTTTCATTATTAACTCGAAATGAATTGATTTCCGTAAAGATTTCCGTAACAGAAGCGTAACATTATGTCAAAGTTAGATTATTTTTGATTCCTTTACTTCACAATACAGCAAGGCATCGATGATATTTATATATTATTGTTGTTATATATACATAACAGGCTAGACTAATAGATCACAAAATTACTGTTCTTAGAGACTCGGAGTTTTTTTCTAGTTTCTTAAGAATCCGAATTGTTTAAATAGAAAAGCCTTTCAAACCAAATTAAATAAAAAAAAATAAATAACATACATCTTACATTAATTATATAAATGTACACTTATATAATTAGTGGAAGTTGTATATTTTGTAAGAAATAAATAAATGTAAAACATAATGAAAGTTCTATAAAAGAAAAATATGAAAAACTCGAAGTATAACCTAACCGTATCATCAACATTTATCATGTACTTACACATTATGTTACAGGTACTGTAGACAAGATATATTTATATATATCCTTTAGATATACGTTTACTACGAAACAAACTGAGTTGTTCAGCACTTGCAACGAATTCCAAGTTCTTACCAAAATGCTATTCGTAGAGTTTAGCAATAAACAGAACTTTCCTGAACCACTCTCAATTTATACCTAACAACTTTAAAATCCTATAGCTTACACTACTTGATAGATTAGGTGTACAGCGCAGACAGAAATACAAATAATATGTAATTTTCGAATATGCTATTTCTTCAAATTATTTCAATATTTTCATTCCCCAGTATTTGTCTTAGAATGTTGCGTCTGAAAAAGGGTTAAGAGAGGTTTGTAGTAAGATTGGTTATGGTTCTCTAGTATTACTATCACTAACGAAATTCACTATTGTCCACTACTTATCGATATGTATGCATAAACCTAAAAAATATAAACTCTTCCAGTGCTTGTCTTTATAAGGTTAATTTTGTGCTAAGTTTACAAAGGTATGGTAATGGAATGGTATTTAAGCTTATTAGTACGTTTGACGTCGAATAAAAACATAATAAAAAATTTGTACAAAAAATTAAAAATAAATAGTTTGGGTCGGACCATATCACTTAGGGCTATGAAAAATAGTTTGTCCTATTTCAAGACCTACTAAATATATACACAAAATTTCATAAAACTCGGTCAAGCTGTTGCGGAGGAGTTTGGATACGAACGCTGCGTTAATGTTATATATTAGTTATTCTCAAAAAATAGTAAAGATATCAGATAATCACAAAAAGCAACCAATCAAATTAAGCTGATACAATCAATTTGATTGAATTTGATTTCGTAATTAATAAGTAATCAGTTTTCTACATTAAATTCATAATTTTTAATGTACATTTTTATACTTCAAACAACTAGTAGGTAGGTTCGTAAGTTCCATATATTTAAAATAGTTAAATATGGATTATTTTCCAAATCCATTAGATCATAGAATAAGACAATAGACATATTCTCTGGCAAAAATAAAAATATTTCGAATAAACAACATTTTAGCATTTAGTCTTTGCAATTTATAATAATTCTTTGAGATATTTAATAAATAATGCCATGGAAAGTTGTTTATATCAAGGAATATTGTTATATGTTTTATGTGTCGAGAAATTTAATGAATCATTTTACATTATTGACATACATTATAGCCTATTCAAAGCTCTAGCTTTAGCGTGTTATTAAAGTTTTAATAATATTTTATTAAAACTTATTACGTCTATTAAAAATATTATTGCAATATATGTAATAGGTGACTTAAACTTACTAGATTAACCTATAAAAACTATTTTATAAATATGTAAAATTCAGATTAGAGAGCCGTTAGAAATATTTCATTACAAAATAATTAAAATCAACCTAAAACATATAACTGTATTTCTTCTCACAAGGCGTATGGTAAAGTTTAAAAACAATATTTTGAGCTTAAAAGCAAATCTAATAGAAGCAAAGCTCGGTACTATTATTAAAAAAATTATAGAGATTTCCTATTCATAAAATCGGATCAGAAAATTGGCTCTGCTTATGAAAAAAACTTTAATATAACGCAGCTCATGTGCAAATTAATGTACGGGTAAATAGAAAAGTGTAGAAGTGGTTCAATCCACACTAGTTCTCCTTTAAGGCTTAATTACAATGAGTCAATTATAAGCTAACTAAACCAGCTGTTCATTTGGTAAGAAGTTAATTTAGTTCTAGTTACTGCATATTGTTAAAAAAAAGATCCATTATTGGCGAGTCTTCTGCCAAGTGGATTATTATAGTTACGTTTCGTTTGGTTCCTCTTGAAATGTGAAAACATTTAGTCTTTCCAACTAATAATTAATAGTGTTATCCGAAATATAGATCTGTAGTTTTAAATTATATTTCATGAACATTATTACAACAAAATGCATACTATTGTGTTATTGAATATCAAAAAACAAAGTTATTTAAAATATTTTTTAATCAATTTTGCTTAGAAAAATGGAATCGCCACAACGAAGTTATATATATCTCTATTAACTTGTTAACGATAGCAATAACAATAAAATAATAAAATAATCGTGACAAACAATAAAACAACTGTAGATACAATAAACATAAAAGTTTATTTAAACATTAAGGGAAAGACAAATAATATTCTTTTTTTATTTTTTGTATATCACAAAAAAAAATTCGGAGACATTGGACATTTTATTTTTAAGAGAATGCTTACTGATTTAAAGTTTCAATGCTATTAATCTCGAGGAGACTCACTATGGCGTGGAAATATACGGATAAAAATTTACCGTTTAAAGATAATGGTATTTTCTACTTCTATTTTTTATTAATCTTTAAGCTCTTAACATTAACATATGTGTTACATTAAATAAAATTAGTTTATATTTCTGAAAATGAATAAGGAATAAACGGTCAGTAAATTTTGATAAACTGCTAAGTAAAGTTAGATGATTGGGTAATTTAGTAAAACATGTTTTTTTTTAATATATAATCATTAGTGTATTATTACCGTCGTGGCCTATGTTTAAGTTTATCAAGTCACAACAATTACTTTGTATTATATAAAATAATATAGTGTAATCGCCCATATAATGAAGACTCTATTAAGTAAGTGTTATATAATTTACATAATTTGATTTAACAATTAACATTTTATTTATGAATAACTATTTATTTAAAATAGAGATATGATTTTAAACAATTATAACACTCAAATAAAATTGTATTGGTTTCGGGATGACTCTTAATAAATATTTATTATTTCAAAAAATATATTACTTAATTAAATTTTTCATGTTTTAACTTAAATAAAACAATTTTTCAAACTTCACAAGAAGAGTAACTTTACTGTGAGATGTAATAAAAAATAGGACGTGTTCAGGTTCTGAATTGCTCTTGATACATACATGCATGCTAAGATTTTGAAATTAATGTGCTTATCAGTGAAAGAGGATTTATTCATTGATAAATATTGTAATGTTAAAACTTACAATATACAGGAGTAACCACAGGTAGTAGTAATCAATGCTTATGAGATTACCAAGTATTTTTTGTAGCTTGATTGGATTTGTATCCATTATATTCGAGCTGTTTTAAAACAGATTTTAAGCAGATACTGTATTATCCAATTTAGAAAACACCAGGTCAACTGTCAGACTTTAATCGCATTGTGAAGAGGCTGTCAGTGATCCCCTTTAGTGTGACGGTGTGGACAATATTTGATTGTTTTCGCGTTTGCTCAGATACTACTCGGGCTGTTGTTACATAATATAGGACTTTTAAAGACAGACTTACTACGCTTGCCTCTATTGGTATAGGAAGGCGCTCTTGTTTATTTTTAACGTCAAACTTGAATACTAAAGTTTTTTAATATAATACACCGATGTGTTAAATAAACTTAAAAAACTATATGATTTAAAAGCTTCCAAAGCATTGAACATTGCCGTTCAATAAACAATTAAGTGAATAAGACATCGACAATAAACAGTGCTTGGTATCTATCCAGTCCGGGTCAATCACCTAGATTGTGATTTATGTTCCAGTTTTAGAAAATATGCATGCTCTAAAAGTTGTGATAATTTAGTCTCTAAAAAGATTTCTTAGTAAAAATATGTATGATAAGACTCGGTGTATACTGAATATATATATAGAATAAAAATACCGCATAATAAAATGTGTGTAATGTAAACTCAATTATAGAATATAGGACGACATTACTCTAGTATTGAAGCAGTATATTTGTTTTTTTTTTTGTGTTTTAATAAGCTTTAAATAATATTTTTTCAGGTTTATTTGCTATTCTCCTGGGAATATGTCAATTAAATGCAACTCGAAACGTAAAATCACCATGCGTTTGTCCTGACTTATATAAACCCGTATGTGGATCAGATGGGAAAACGTATACAAATAAATGCTTTTTCAATTGCGCACGAGATTATAATAGACAAAACGGCTCCTCTTTATCTATTGCTCAATTCGGACATTGTAATGAACCCTGTTTCTGTACAGACGACTACTCACCAGTTTGCGGTAGTGACGGAAATACTTATCCTAACAGATGTTCTCTTAGTTGTAAAAACAAAGAGATTGATCCAAATAAAAATAAAATAATAGTATCCTACGAAGGTGAATGTTCTGACATATGTGCTTGCACTAAGGTATATGATCCAATATGCGCCAGTGATGGTAAGACTTACTCTAATAAATGCCAATTTGAATGTGAAAACCAAAGAAGGAAAAAAGATAAATCACAAATTCTTACGAAACAAAGTGAAGGCCAATGTTTAATTTCTTGTCTCTGTCCAGCAATTTATGATCCAGTATGTGGCGATGACGGCAAAACGTACTCTAGCGAATGTGATTTACAATGTATCAATAAAGAACGGGAACAAAACAACGAGGTTCCAGTAAAGATCGTAAGTAAAGAAGAGTGTCCAACTTGCGTTTGTCCTGAAATTTATCAGCCAGTATGCGGTGATGATGATAAGACATATTCCAGCAGTTGTAATTTAGATTGTATTAATAAAAAAAGAAAACTACAAGGCCAGGTTCCAATTACGGAAATAAGTAAAGGAGAGTGTCCAGAATCCTGTCTATGTCCTGCTATTTACAAGCCTATATGTGGCGATGATGGTAAAACTTATTCCAGTACTTGTAACTTAGCATGTTTTAATTCTCAGCGCACAAAAAGTAATCAAACGCTAATAAATATAGTAAGTGATGGAGAATGTCCAATAATATGTAGTTGTCCAAAAAACTTTAGTCCTGTCTGTGGGGATGGCCAAACATTTGGAAATAAATGCGAATTAGAGTGTGAAAATACGAAACGTGAAAACTATAACCAATCACCAATAGTTCAAATAGATGATGGACAATGTTTAAAACCTTGCATTTGTACAAAAATATTCAAACCTGTTTGCGGCGATGATGGCATAACATACTCAAATAGATGCGATTTAGAATGTGTTAATAAAGCAAGAAAAAGTAATAACATACCAATAATTGTTGAAGCTAGTGAAGGAGCGTGTCCAGATTTATGTGTATGTCCGTTAACAATCCTTGAATCAGTATGTGGAAATAATGGTCAAACCTATCCTAGCAGATGCCAACTTGAATGTGAAAATAAAAAAAGAATAGCAAAAGATGAATTGCCTGTGACCGTAGCGTATGAGGGTGAATGTCCAGGAACTTGCTTATGCCCTTTAATCTATTCCCCTGTATGTGGTACAGATGGTGTAACATATTCCAATGAATGCTTACTTAATTGTGCGAGTTCTGAAAATGTAAGAAACAACTTACCTTCTATTACAGTCAAAAGCAATGAAGAATGTCAAGAATCATGCATTTGTACAGCAATTTACGATCCTGTTTGTGGTGAAGATGGAAAAACTTATTCAAGTAGTTGTACCTTAAGTTGCGCCAATAAAGAAAGAAAAAAAATTAAATTACCTTTTATAAATGTAGTATATAAAGGCGAATGTTCTAATTCTTGTATTTGTAATGATAACGACAATGTTGAACTTGTATGTGGTGACGATAATAGAACTTATGTTAGATGCCAACTCGATTGCATAAACCAAGATCGGCGTAATCAAAACCAACAACCTATCGATATTATAATAGATAGTGAATGCCCTGATGCTTGTTATTGTTTGGCAGTTTATGAACCTATATGTGGTGATGATGGAGAAACTTATTGTAATGTTTGTGACCTTAATTGCAATAATAAGGAACTACAAAAAAGAAACCTACCAGAAATAATTATCGTAAGTGAAGGAGAGTGTTCTGATGTCTGTATATGTCCAGATTTGGTTCAAACTGTTTGTGGTAGCGATGGAATAGTTTACTTAAACAAATGTCAATTGGAGTGTGAAAATAAAAATCGTTTAAAAAATAATCAAAAACAGATAGATATCGTTAAACAAAGTGAGTGTACTGCCTGTTATTGCCCTGCAATTGTTGATCCAGTATGCGGCAGTGATGGACAAAGTTACCCCAATGAATGCCAATTAATATGCGAAAGCGATGATTTAGTAAGAAATGGTCTTACTCCATTAGTATTAGTACATATCGGTCTTTGTGAAACACCCTGTAAGTGTTACAATACCACTTCACCAGTATGTGGAACAAATAACAAATCTTACAAAAATGCATGTTATTTAAATTGCGCTAACAGTAATCGAAAAGAAAATGAAATATCTATCAGTCTAAAATATGAAGGCGCTTGCAAAAGTTGCGCTTGTACTCGTGAATTTAACCCACTCTGTGGAAGTGATGGTAACACGTATAGCAATCCTTGTCTACTAAATTGCGAAAGTGAACGACTAGAAGATTTAGGAAAGTCTCCACTGTATGTTATCCACCAAGGTCAGTGTAAATGCGATTGTCCCGAGGTTTCTGAACCAATTTGTGGTTCTGATAAAAACACATACACAAGCATTTGTCAACTAGATTGTGAAAATAACATTAGACAACGAGAAGATCAAGAAAAAATTAAAATACTTTCTGAAGGAAAGTGTCCGCTGCAGGATTATGATTGCGAGCATTGCCCCCTCATATATCAGCCAGTTTGTGGCAACGATCGTGTGAGTTACTGGAATGATTGCTGGTTTACATGCAATAATGAGTGTAAATTGGGCCGTGGTGAAAAGCCTATATTGTTGAATAAAAGCGGCTGCTAATAATACGTATTATTACGTACGTAATAAAAATTAAGAATGTTTATTAATAAACCTAAGTAAACAGTTCAGATTATTTATTTTTTCATTTCAAATTCTTGACACACCCAGGCTTTGTAAACAAACGTTACTTACTCCATTTTTTTTAAATACTAGTAGCGTTATTCGATATCCAGACGTCTTGACATGCGTAATAACTTACTACGTCATATAAGCGTAGAAAAGCTCTGAAGTTATTGGGGTTGAGATTATATAAACACAATGATTAGGCTGTTTATTGTTGACGTTTACTGCATATAACAGACGTTGGCGAAGTTGACCATATCACTTTTTTTATAATCTAAACCTTCTGAACTTTAAAACATATGAAAACCGAGTCCAATATGCAATCGATAGATCAAAGATGGTATATGTTGAATGTATCATTTTTATATGAAACTTTTAACATAAATGTTGACTTCAACGCCATCTTAAATGAGATAGAAACCAATATTCCTCAAACATAGTCCTATATTATTTTTAACCAACTACCCATTATTTATGCAAGCTAACAGAATAATGTAGGCTAACACGCACCAACACCGCCAACTATACATGAAAACAAGCAAAGTAAAGTTAAAACGAGATACTTTCACAGAGCCATCGTTAAAATCGTCACTAATAGTCGTCGTCACTAATCTGGATCTTCTGTGTGCAAAATTTCAGGTGTGAATAACCTTTTTAAAATTTTGATCATTTAATTAATTGTGTTTTATCTTTTATTCATATATGAAGGAATAAGTTACTTTAGGTAGGAAAAAACTTATTTTCCTAACAAAATTGTTATGGCATAAGTCATTTTTACTCTTCAAACAATCATTCAAAGTTTTGGACTTGATATCTGGCTCCAAAGTATATTTTTTATTTCATAAGAAGTAACACTAAATTCTTGGCACTCTCTAAGAAAATTAATGAATTATTTTTTTTCAAATAATGAAATAATTATTTAACGGCCTTTGGAATTAAATAATGTGATTTTTAATTGTTCACCTGAATATTTGATAGAGTAACGTCAGTCAGTCGTGCAGTTTTTAAAGTAACAAACACGTAATACTTACAAACTTATTCCTGGACAAAATTTAGATAAATTTTGTCCAGAAATAAGTTTTCGTTGACGTAATATTATAATATTGTTTTGACATCTGGAATCCTTTTCCAAAATCTGAAATCCTTTATTATATATGCCCCTGCCTAAGGAAAAAGACGGTTGGGTACCTGAGACTTATTATTACTTAAAATTCCCACTAAAATAGATTACTTACCTTACCTCCATCCCAAAACAGATACAAGAAGGAAATCGAAGCCTCCTTTCAGATAAACGCGGAAGTTGATATTATTTACTAGGGCGGTTCTTATCTTTAGTTGTGAACTCAGTACTCGACCCAGACTATGCAGCTGGGTGGAAAAAAGCCCACCGTTCAGACCCCAAGAGCAGCAGACATGAAACAAGCCACGAACTCTTTACAAACAAGGACCAAACGCTCACTCAAATGACCCGTAGTCCAAAAATAACTTGAATAAATAGTTAACGGTGGATTTTTAGGGACACCGGTCTAAGCTCTCTAGTAATTCAATGTAATAAAAATACTAGATTTTTATAGATTTTCACGAGTACACATTTAGTTACATTTTAATTTTAACCCGACGTTTCGAATGCTTTGCAGTAATCGTGTTCACGGGTAGACAAGGTGTAAGACACTTACATCTCTCATCTAAGAGTTTTAATCCGTAAAAAAATAGTTTTATTTCAATGTAATACTAGTTTTTTTTACAATATTATAGCTTAATAAATTTAGCCATAAGTTTTAAGTTTTTTTTATATCTTTCGTACTTGAACAAAGATAAAACAAAAAGAGAATGGTAACAGTACACTAATTTAATATCGAAAATTACTTGCAAAACGAGTTTGTTATCTTTTAAATATACCTAAAACATGGAATGTTACAAATGACTTAACAACATTCATATAATGCTCTATATAAGAGATATTATTTTATAGAATTCCTTAGTAAAATAAAGTATTTATTTATTGACAATATCGTTTTGGACAGAGATGAGAATATATACGAATCTGCTTGTCTGCTTGGTAGGTGTTTGAATTTGTGCGGTATTTAATAAGTTATAATTTATGCGTTATACGTATTCTTAGGCTTTCTATTAAAAATACAAGTGCTTTCTGAGAGAACCATGTTTTTCTCCAATATCATTGAAAATTTCTTACGATTGATAAAGAAAACAAAATTCACGAAAAACCTTGTTTTGGATTAATCAATAATGTATCTTTGTTGCTATATCGTTGCCTATATAAACATCGTATTTTGGTAAAACCAGTGAAACAACAGTTTAAATTATTGAAATGAAGTTCATGATATGTAAGTACTAGTAATAAATTGAACAAAATATTACGTTAATAATGTTCATAAAATTCAAGATATATTTCTTATTTACAGGGTCACTGATAGCTACTATGTTAATGCAATTATGTAGAAGTGAAGAACGCATTTTACTTGTTAAAAGAGTAACGATAAGTCTTCCTAAAGTATGCCAATGTGAATATAGATTCAACCCTGTATGCGGATCTGACGGAATAACATTTTTGAATAAATGTCTTCTTGATTGCACTAATGATAGAAACGCTATTTTGAACAATGGTTTTACGCCTATTGCAGTAGTTCCTAACAGTAAATGTAGTGGATGTTCGTGCCTTAACATCAATCTTCCCGTTTGCACATTAGATGGGGAAAACTACCGCAATGAGTGTGAGTTATCATGTGAAAATATTAAACGTATTCATGATAACAAACCCATAGTCTTCCTTGCTTATAGAGCTGCATGTAAGGGACCACCTTGTCCTTGTACCAGTATTGCAGCACCAGTTTGTGGTAGCGATAATATTTTGTATAGAAATCTTTGTGTTCTAAATTGTGCTAGCGCAAATTCTCAAGCTCAAGGTTTGGGTTCAATAGAATTTCAAAACTATGGAGCTTGTCTGGATGGATGTATTTGTCCCGATACAGTAGAACCTGTATGCGGGACCGACGGCAGAATTTATGATAACCTTTGTACATTAGAATGCGAAAATAGAAAACTCAACAACTCCAAAAAAACGCGCCTTCAAATTGCTAATCCATTTACTTGTAGACAATGTGCATGCGTAAAAAAATTCGAACCGGTTTGTGGTAGTGATGGACAAACTTACATGAATACCTGTGAAATAGAATGCGAATCTCTTCGGCGAAGAAATCCCTTCCTACATGGAGTGTCAATGGGAGTTTGTCCCAAATGTTTCTGCACAGAAGAGATAAATCCAGTGTGCGGAACAGATCGCAAGACCTACAAGAATGAATGTGAACTTAGATGTCTAAATTATAGTCCTGAAAAAGATAAACATCCAATAAGTATATTTTACAGAGGTAAGTGCCAAGAATATGAATGTATTTGCGACCACTGTAGTGAGGAGTACCAACCTGTGTGCGGTAACGATCAGAGGTCATACTGGAATATGTGTCATTTAAACTGCAACAGTGATTGCCGCTTGAAACAGCAAATGTCACCAATAACCCTCGTGGAGAGGGGTTGCTGTTCTTTTTGATTAAATTAATAATGATTATTTTGTCTAATAAATGCATTATGTATAACATACATCCCCTAATAATAAAACTTATATAACACATTGACTTGAATATTAGATGCGAACAGGTAAGTTTCAGAAAATGAACTTCAGTTATTATATTATATTATATATTGCAAGCAATATATTACATATCTTACAAGCTTAGAATATTCTCATATAGCATTTTTCATAATTCCACCTCATATAATAGGTCTAAAATTACTAATTAGACTTTTAAAATTTATTAAATAAATAAGTAAAAAGAAATCTGGGAAACTCTTCTAGTTGAATTATATTTAAAAACTATCCCCAATAGACACAAACTATATATTCAGATATGTCAAAATGAACCTGGGATAACATTTCTGATAGATAGATGATGAATAGATGATATAATATAAAAAATATGTTATAAGTTATCGCGGTTATTCTTAATATCCAAATTAAGTTTCAGTGAATTCTTTTAAATGGATAGAAAATAATAAAGTGTATAATAAAGTGAACTGTTCAAAAATATTTTCTGTACTTGTATAAAAATATTGTATATGCCCTATTTTTATCTTTCGTCGTTCCTATTGCTCTAAAATGTTATATTTTGTCAAAGCGAGAACACGAATATGTAAGTGAAAGTAAGGGTTCATTTATTGAAAAGACTGGCTGCGAACAATAAAAATGAACGATGCGAATAAACAATAACAAAATAGGATCCAAACCAGGGAACATCTAAGAACCCACTCACACAGAAAACAAATCATTAAAAAGGATATTCCTCAAAAATACAGAAAAAGTGTAAATTATTATCACACAAACATTATGTTCATATATACAAATTATTAGTGTTAGCAATCTAAACACAATTATATAAATAAATTATATCTGGATTTCTTGAAAACAAATTTACAGCTGTGGTGTAAATTTTTTTTGGGAATTTTCTTGGTATCGTTATTTAACAATAATAACTAGATATGACAATTAAATTGTAATAAATAAAGAATATGTTATAACTAAAGAAAATGAAAAAACTCCTAATTCAAAGTCAACAGTCTAGCTATTTTTATAGCATTTTAATAAAAAGAAGAATCATATTTTAATTATGGATAAGAATGAAATTAAAATTCAATGAAATAGAATAACAATAGCGATGAATAATTTGAATTTGTATCGAAACTTGAGGACATTTTTCCAATTTGTCTAAAACTTGTTGAATAAAACGAATTTAATTACAAATTACGGAACAAACTGCGTAAGTACCTTAAAACTTGTTAATTCCTTTTGAAAAATTTCCTAAGTTTTTAATTTTATGGCCAAAGCAAAGTTACGAAACAAAATAATAAACGAAATATGATATGAGACGGCGCTTCATACATCAATGAATGTTTTTTGTCAGTATCGTATTATATAACTTGTATGTCTTATACATATGTACATATGTATGTTTCTATATCTTATACATATACTTATCGATACCAGTTTGAATGATATAAAGCGATATATAGAAAAAAATGCTTTTGAAAATATTATAGCAAATGATACATAAAGAGATTCTCATGTACAAAAAAAAAAGAAAGAAAAGCATTGCGGAAACATGTTTACGATTTTATAATTGAAATATCACACGTTTTCAATTGGACTTCACCTTAAATAAAAATTATTTAGGTATGTATAACTTACGCAAATCCAAAAAACAATATTATTTGATCGAGATAAAATACTTTTCAAAATGGCATCTACTTGAATGTAACAATAATTCATAATTTCATGCTTTTTAATATTTACTTTTAACGATAAAACCTTCACTACTACTTTTATGCCTCTGAGTCATAAAATAATAATTATAATTATTAACCTTGAATTCCTAAATATTAATATTTTTTCTTTATTCAAATCTATTTGTTATTGTATGTGTGTGTGGAGTCGCTTGGATTCTAATAATTAACAAGACATGATACAACAATAAAATATGTGGTTTCTGATTTATTTGGAAGTAATATTCTTTATAATTATTGCTAATGGTGAGAAAAAAGATATGAAAGCAGCTCGCGCGGTAGTCCTCGATTACTCAGATCTCGCCCAGGAAGCTGAGTCTCACAAACACAATATACTAAAATTTTTAAACGAAACAAGAGTTCAAATTAAATATAAAATCCAATTTGAAAGGCTGATTGTTAAACTAAAAGATTTAGGTATAACTTTACCAATATCTCTTAAATATTTAAAATTAAGTAATATATAAGTTTTTACTTTACAACAGCGAGCCATATTCCGATATTTCGGGCTTGTAGAGTACTAAGCTATATAAATAATAATAATACCTTTCTGGATAAGTATTATATTTTGTAGTCTTATTTTTTAATACTTACGAGTAATATATTCATAAATAAACTTATACATAAAATTTTCTTTAAAGCTTCTTCAAATACATCGCGAAGGGGTAAGTAATAATATTAAAATAACTAAAATTCTGCTAACTCACGATGATAATAATTCAATATATAATTTTTTCTAAGATTTACACGAGTACTACACATTTCAATAAAACTATTTTACGGATATAACTCGCGTTTATAATTACATTTTTAAATTTAACCCGACGTTTCGAATGCTTTGCAGCAAACGTGTTCGCGGTAAGACGAGATGATGGTGTCAGACACCATAATAATAAACGCGAGTTATATCCGTAAAATAGTTTTACTGAAATTCAATATATAATTTAATTAAAAGATATGTTTAACGAAGTATAGTCCAGATACTCTGTTCAGGACCAACTCGGCGCATCGTGTCTGGTGTCAACACGTCTATAGCGGCCGTGCCATGGCAAGTTTCTCTAAGGGAGAAAACTTATCCAATCTGTGGAGGGACCGTCATCACAGCTCTGTGGTTGCTTTCCGCCGCGCACTGTCTCTTGCGGTAGGATGTTTTGAATATTTTATGTATCTATTGTAAGTAAATAATTTGTCACATTATGCCGTTACCTATGTGCTACTAATTTTCATTGTCTATAAACATAAGCTTATTCAAATTTTAAATTAATAAATAATGAAAAATGTATACACGAGCAGGATTGGATTCCGCAACCTCTAGGAAATTGTCGCTATATAAATTTAAATGTTTATAGACAATTTCAAACATAAAATTCTGTTGTGACATCTTTACAATCTTATTTATTCTGTACTGCAAATCTAGAATCATAGGTGAGGATTTTCGAAACAAGTAAAATACCCGTCATCTTCATCCTGATACAGACAGTTACATATAAAATGTGAAATTCATCGAAGCTAGCAGTCTAGCTCAATTGGGAGGGTCGGTTCGAATCGTACTAGTATTGATATATTTTTCATTCGCAATTTATTTAAAAACAAAATACTTAAAACAGCATATATTAAAAACGTTTAATTTTAGCTGTACTGCCTATTAAAATTGAGACTATAAAACTCCATTCCTTCCACTTCCCCTAAATATTCCGTTTAAAAGATAGATTCTTTTTATTCATTAGCGTTATCTTCATTTAATAATAACATAATAGCCCTAGTTATGCATGATTATGAAATAAAATATTTATTAAAAGTCATATGTACATGAAGTTATTTTACGATGATATGCATTTGCTTATATTTTATGTCATACTTTCTGCGATTTCAACGTAACCAATAAAATTGTTTTGGAGTATATTCAAACTTTTCTCTTTCTTAAAGTAGTTTCCAATTTACATATTGCAATTCTTCAAAGGGACTTTATTTTATAAAGTTATACAGGATTGCTTTAGATTTGTTACTACGTAAAAAAGAGGTTCATTACTGACTACGCACAAAACAAATAGTATTAAAACTACCAATTTTATGATATTCATACCGTGTAAGTCCATATTTCTACTTCAAAGTAAATCCGAACATCCTTCATAAATGTCAAGAGCCCGAAGCATTGTCCCTCTTTTGAATTTAGCAAACATTCTTTTTTACGACTCGCCCCTCGTGAATTGCAGCCTTCCACAATTTCAATTTATTCTCGAGGGGTGAATTGTATTTTTTCCGATGCAAAACAGCAATCGCCTCTAGCGGCATAGAAACATGTCGTATATTTTTCCAGTCCAATGTAGGTTGGTTCGACTCTTTACGATGGCTCTAAAGAAATTTATTATCGCATACTTGGAAAACGATACATTTTCTGAGAATGTTGAGCTTGTTTCCAGCCAATAGGACATCTTTAGAGTATTAAGAACATCTGTTTTCTTTAACTGGTATTGTGTGTCAGCTTGAAAGAAGTATTTTCCAATTTCGAACGTTATTATATATTTTACTGATATACTAGATTCGTTAACGAATCCACAGAACCTGAGTTTTACTTATATAGTAATTTAAGTTCTACCGAAATTTAGATTTTTAATTTTAATTATTCATAAAGATATCTGTAATAAATGTAATTCTGAAATAAATAGGTTTTATTGATTTAAAGTCTATTGATCTAAAGTCAGTCACTTTTTTTTATGCTTCGATATTAACTTTTATTTTATATCCACGTCACAAAGCCGTTACGATAAAAAAGGAATCCTCAATATTTGAGAATCCATTACACCCGTTATAGTATTTATTTATGACAATGTCATAAAAATACATTTTAAGATATGAATGCTATAAAAATAAAGGCCTGTATCGTATCACCTACTTATTTTATTGTTAAGTAAAAAATTAACCAGGTCTCACTTTGTTAGATTTTTTTTTTATCCTTTACAGAAATAACGAATAACTAGCTATTAATAAACTAATATAAGTTTACGGAAAGTCTCAAAACCTAGATATTATATAATTTAGACCTCGAGCTAGTGAACTAAGTGTCCGGCTCGGATCCTCTTGGAAGACTCACGGCGGAGAGATGTACGATGTGAAGCAATCTTTCGTTCACCCTCAGTACGTAAGGATCACGAAAGTTAACGACGTCGGCCTCATCAAACTCTACTCTCCTCTTCGTTTCTCTCCAAAAGTTTTACCTATTAAGGTGGTGGGAAAAAAGAGTCTTTTGCCGGCAGATCAAGATGCTGTTGTTTCAGGATGGGGAAAGTTGAAGGTTAGTTTTCGTTAATTTGCATGTAAACATTTAGTTTCAATTGAAATCGATTGATCGTCTGATACATATGTTTGCAGGAAGGCGGTCCAAGTGCAACATTTCTTCAGTCATCTACAATTAAAACAATTGCGATGAAACTTTGTCGAAATTCCGGTTTGGACAGGAACCCTATCGACCCTGAATCCATGTTTTGTGCCGGTGCTTTAAGTCAACCTTCACCTGATGCATGCCAGGTAAATATTTGATACTCATACCAAGAATAAATTAAGAAGCTACTAAACAGGAAAATAAAATAATAAATAAAACAATTTTTTACGGATTAAAACTCGCATATAATTTGGTTAATTAGTCATCAGATGAGTAATTAACTGATTTACTGCCAGACTTTTACATCTCGTCTACCCGTGAACACGATTGCTGCGAAGCATTCGAAACGTCGGGTTAAAATTAAAATGTAACCACATTATGCGCGAGTTTTCATCCGTAAAAAATAGTTTTCATTTCCTCTGTACTATTGAAAATCTAAGAAAATACTATGAAATAATAAAAGTTTCATACAAAAAAACTGTCAATAAACTTTCAATTTGTTATTTTTAAAAACGATATTGTTTATACAGTAGCTGGTAGGAAATGCCTGTTGCTTTAAGTCTACAATTGTAATTTATGTATTAAGTAATTAATAAAAAAAAGAATACAAAGTAACTCTTTCGGTAACAAAATGCACATCTTGTAGGGAGACAGTGGAGGACCAATAGTGAGCGAAGGTATCCTCATCGGAGTGGTCTCGTGGGGGCTGGGCTGTGCTCGAGGCAACTTCCCCGGTGTCTACACCCGCCTGTCCGCTCCTGTCATATGGGATTGGGTGAACGGGTACATATCTCAGGAGCGACTGTAGTTCTTCATGTAGACTGTATTCGTCCACTTCACGTAGTGTCTTGCTTCAAAATTACAAAACAAGTTTTAAACGACTAAAGCTATTTTTAATATGTAATAATAGAATATTGAATAATATTCTAGCCCCTATTAGAAACACTCGCTTTATGTTTCTTTCGTCAAGATTTTGAAAGGTAATTTCTAATGTTTCTATTTTAGCTCAAACGACTTAATAATTCCTTCACCAATTATTTGCCTCGCCTTACTTTTATATTTATTTATTCAGGGAAAGTAATAAGAGTGGTAAACAGTTTTATAAAAACAAAATTATTGTTGTAACATTTTATTTTTATAAAGAAATATTATTACAAGATTGTGCCTTTTACTGAACATAAATGTCTAACATTGACCTCAAAACTAACTAACAAATAACTGTCTCGTATAACGTTACCCATCTTATAATAACCTACACAAGACACAGGCGCACATACACACACACACACACGAACGCTAGCACGCACGCATCACACGCGCACGCACGCTCGCACACACACACGCACGCACGCACGTACGCATACACAAACATGCACTTGACGGTCATATTGATTTGTAGTTTGGACGACAATGGTTTTTTCAGATTTCTAACTAGCAATAGAAATCACGTTTAAAATGTATTTTAATAATTACTTTTACATATATATGATATTACAAAGATGTTGCTTATACAAATAATTTATTTATAGCCATTAATAATCTATTTATAAGTTAAAAACAAAATCAACCTTAAACGGATTCATACAAACTCAATACACTGGTCGAGTATTTAATCTTATAATTAATGTAAATTCAATCTTTACTGGTGAAGTTTCAAACAGGACATATTATTAATTTTGGTTAATAAAACAAGAACTTCCGAATTATATTATCACTATTACGACGATATGTACTTTACTAATGGCTATTTCTGTACTATATGATCAAGTAGGCCCTTGTGCGTTTCTCAGACAGCTAATAAATTAATATATATATACATATATATACTCAATTCAATAAATAACTCAACAAATATAACATTATATTTTAAATAAAAACTATTTAAACAGATATTGCAGCTCAGTACAGGTTTCTTCATCCTCTTATAGCCTAACACAAACATGTTGGATTGAAATACATTAATCGTAAGAAACAGTTTTATTTTAATTTATATTTTACTAAACATATATATATATATAGCCTATAAAAGAATATCCTTGACATATTTCTGAAAACAAAAGTAAACGTCACATATATTAACAACATATATATATGATCTTAATAATTCTATTAAACATTTTATCTAAACAATAAATAATTAATATAAATTTAATATAACGACGACACACAACGACGGCACAATTCCAACTATTCATATACAAGTATGTCCGTACGTACCTAAATACATATCTACTTTTCGTAATTAATATTCAAGAGTTCGTTGCTTTTTAAAAGTTTAATATTTTTATAATATTAACAATTATATGAGTTAAATCAGGTTTATATATATCAAATATATATGTAATAAGAAATATTAATAAAAGTAACTATCACAATGTAATGACTGTGTATGTATTTATGTATGTATCTTTAAGGTATGCGTTTAATGCTCTGACACTGGTATTTCATGTATAAAAGAAATCATATTAACACTAATTTTGAGTCTAAGTTATGTACAGTTTCGTAATAATAGGGTGGCCTGACAGCGAAATGCCATCAGCCCCCAGCGAGAAAGACTCCGATGTAAAATAAAAGGTAATGAAAAATCAATTATCAATGTTTAAAATCAAAAACACTACATTATTGATGAAGTTTATTTATATTAGGAAAGGAAAAGCCGGTGAATTAGTCCCGGGACTCACTCAAATATAGTTATCGCCACTGGTTCTGTACGTCTATTTCTGTTAATTTATGCCCAACTATTTTTGTAAATAAAGTTTGCTTTTGTAAGTAGCAGGACAAATTTTCAAACTTTTATAAATTTTTGTTGAAGATTTTTCTTATTCAACGCTCATAAAAAAAATTTACATCAAATATTTTTTATTAGTTTTGATTATAAAAAAATAGATGCCAAAAAAAAACAGAAATACGAAAAAAAGATAAAAAAATTCTAGTTTAAATTTTTTTGTATGACTATTTTTTTTTTATTGTCTACAACACATTTTGTATTTTAAATGTGGCTACAAGAAAATACTAACTAAATAACAGACTCAAAAATCATTTCTTTTAATATGTTGTTTTCTTTTAATACGCACATAACATACACGCACCTTACATAATATGTATAATTAACGGATAAAAGGAAAACAGGACCTAACCTAAAACAGAATATAATACATACAACATACAACTCTTCTTTCCAGCCAATGTACTAAGAAAATACTTAAACCTTCTTTTGTATTTCCTCCAACATATTAACCGATTTAAACAATTAATGAAAAGATAAAACATAATAATTAAGAGTTCATAGTGAGCTACTTTTAAAAAACATTTAAAAGAATTATCACAAGATGTTTTATTTATTTTGAGTTTAAACATACCTTATTCAAATAGTTAAGCGTTTTGTGCAAATTATTTACTATTTTTAAACACTATTTTCACTTACAACACTCATTTTTTATAGCACGTTGTTCGTCAGAACAGTCTTAAAACAAACGTCAGAACCATCAGAAGGCCGGCGACACACGCACGGCCTTGACTGGCCTATGTTTTCTTAGCCTGTTGAGGTCTTCTCAATAGATGCAGAGGGTCCCTCCTATATCTCGCATAAAGTTCTCGTTTGAAGGTCTCAAAATGTTTTCGATTTTTTTCGTTTTGCTTCTCCCTCCACAGAGGCCGCATCCGTCGAGCCTGAAGACCCCAGTGGATCGTAAAAATTGGAGATAGCACCTTGAACTGGTACCCCATCAGAAACATCTCGTATACCTGCGATTAAATTAGTAAACATAAATGAGACAGACACTTACATCTCGTCTACACGTGAACACAATTACTGCAAAGTACTTATTCAAAACGTCGTGTTAAAATCAAATGTAACCAAATTATACGCGAGTTTTAATCCGTAAAGTTTTATTTCAAACATAAATGAGTATTGAAATAATGAGCTCGCAAGTGAACCAGGTAGATGATATAACCACAAATTCTCGGGCTTCCTGTACATAATATTAATATAACCGTGATAAATTCAATAAATCATTTTGAATAGTAATTTTTTTAATCCTAAAAGTTCATATAATGATAATGAATTGCAGTAGAACGTAGCTCTATTTTTATAAGTAATTTTAATATACTTTCATGGACGAATGTACTCGTTACTGTTGTATCTTATATTTAGAATCCTAAACAAACTAACCTTCCATCGTAAAGCTAATAGTAGTTTGTTAGATCATCGTTAAAAACATTAACAAAGTTTTTGTTTGTATTAATATTTTAATCTTAAAATAATTAATTATAATAGTATTGTTTATTATTGCATTATTAATATATGTCTTGGTATTTAAAAAAAAAAACGACTTTATTACGCAAAGTTTATTTTAAAAAGTAACATTAAAAATACATAGAGAAAGTAATACGGTTCAGTTTTATTTATAGAAGACGTGTTTTAACGCACTTTCAATCTTCGGTCAACATAATAAAGTCCAAATTAGTCTAAACGCCCGTGTTCTGCGTGACCCAGTCTCTGAGCGCGGCGACGTTGCTGAAGACTGTGGGCGACAGCGGCAGTGCGCAGCCTCGAGCGAACGATACTATACCAAAAGCAGTCCCTCTGAACACAGCTGGACCACCCGAATCACCCTAAAATAACAACGCTCTTATAAGGCTTTTTACTCATTTACGAATTGATTTTAGTAGACAATTCATTATCAATCTTTGTTAAAGATTTCTTCTTGACTCCTTCTTTTTCAGACTTTTTAATTCAGCCAGATTTAAGCATAATATGTATTTTCAGCTCGAGATACGTTTCTTTTACCTGACATGATGATACTCCTCCTATTAAAAAATGTCCTCCACAAAACATGTTTGTTGTAAGAGCCTCCCCGTAAGAGAGCCTGCAGAGCCAATGTGGTACGACAGGGACATTGGCCTCCATCATTATCCTAGGAATTCTACGTCCTCCCAACTAAAAATGTCACGTTATATAACTAAAAACAATTATAATTACTTTAAACTGCATATGACATGCTGTTTTATAAGTTCAAAAGTTTTAGTAATAAGACACTAACAGCTGTGAGACCCCAACCGGTAACCGTTAACCTGACCAACGGAACAGCCTGCCGTGGTCGAGGCAATCTGATGGGTTGGATGGAGTCCCCAAACACCAAGGGCTGAGCCAGCCGTAAGGCAGCTATATCATTGTCGAACTGCGGTCTACCGTACAAGGGGTGTACCGTGACGTTTGATACGGCTACAATTCGTCCGCCGGAGTCACGTCGCGTGCTGCCAACACGCAGTCTTACTGCTTGTGGGCCTGTACTGATAAATAAGAATTTTTAAGCTGAACTATGCTGCGACACTATTCAACCCAGAATGTGTTGTTTAGAATAATAATTTCACAATAACCAGGTTCTATTCTTACTTTTGAACACAATGGGCTGCTGTCAGCACATAGTCCCTACTTATGATGAAACCTCCACAGAAAGAGTTTCCGTTAAGTACCATGGACACTTGATAAGGATGTCTCGATACTGAACTCGGTCTTCCTCCGATGATCTGCCCACTAAGCTCAGGGCATGCTGCCTCCAACTCGATATTCTGAAGGTCATCCTCTGTGACTTCTGAACTCTGATCTTCTGTTGCTTCTTGTAAGTCTATATTGATTTAACCAGTTCGTTAATACATGTATTGTAGTATAACCCATTATTCTAATGAAACTACACTTTACAATAAGATAATTTAACTTACCTTAGATTTTGAAAAAATAAACAATGATATTAAAACTCACCCGCAACAGAGATAAAACAAAGAAACAGCCAAAACAGAGGCCAAGTCATTGCGGAGCGGGCAGCTAATTAACTAAGGGGCTGGTGCAACTGACGCCAGGTCTAAGAAGCGTTGCAAAATCTGAAATTCATTTCTTACGGCAGCGCCACGGTCACGACCTTTACGAGTTCACGATGTTTTTTATTCAATAAAAAAAAAAGTTATGATTGACGAAATTCAAGGTCCCAATTCAAATGTTTTCATTTGTTGATTATACGAAACACAGTATGAATACGTAAGCAAAATATTGTTATTCTGGTAGTTAAGTATACTAAATATTCATAAATAAAATTGTGTTGTCGAATTTTAATTCGATATTTTTTTTTTCACTACATTGTTGTTATATTGTGCCCCTCTATGTTTTTCTGTTTACCATTTTGCTTGACTGGTAGAGAATACTTTAGCATTAAGTCCGCCGTTTGTATGATTTTTTGTGCAATAAAGATTTTTAAAATTAAATTAAAAATAAATAATATATTATACTAAACATTTTAGAAAACATGACACTCATGAAGTAAACATTATTTTAAGTAATTGTTACGTTCAGGAGCTTTAAATAGATTACAGCTGATAGTTTCGTGTAAACCGATCATTAGCGTCTTCGCCAACTAATAACACGTCACGTGACGTCACGTTTCACACGTTTCTAATATTATTAGATCAGCTTACAAAGCAGCGGACCACCAAAACAGTTTAGAAACATCTTTTAGTTAATGCGGGGTCCATAATATAATAATATATTCACTTTGTTTTAATAATTTGCTATTATTACCACTATATCGTAATGTTGTTGAAATAGGGGGAAAAATAACTAAAAAAAGGTCTATAAATATGTATAAGGCAAATTGTTAATTTATATTTTATTTATCAACAGGGACTCGGGGAAGGGAAAGGATTGCCTCCAGGGTCGTTGCTTCATTAATGAAGATTTTGCTCATGTTTAAATCCCACCCTATTACTTACGGACTGTTTCTAAAGACTTCTATCGATGGCCAATAAATCCTATTTTTAACCAACACAATAAAGGAAGATTCTCTTTTTGTGCTACGATACGCTAGAGTAACTGTAGCAATTAATGTAGCACTATAGAAAATACGTCAGTTCCCTTTTGAAACTTTTTTGACACCTCATATACAATAAACTACAAATGAAAAATAAAATGAAATGTAATAAAAAAAAAACTAAAAACTATTTCCATAATTTATATGCTTAAAAAAAACAAAAGGATTTTAACCAAATCAAACAATATTGCAAGTTTGTAAACATTTGTTTGTTTTTCCGTGTGGAGATTGCGTCAGAAAATTCACCCACTGAAGTTTATAAAAAATATTTTAAATTAAATATTATAACTACGTATCAATTTTTGAAAACAAACACAATACAACCTATAATATAACAAAATGAAATTGGTGAAAAATAGAACACAAAGCTAAAAATCTGTCGGAGTTATGGTTCGCAAAATTCATTTTGCTTTAATTATTTGAGATCTTTTGAGCAATCCGCACCCAATAAAACGTAAAATAAAGAAGATCCATTATTAGCTTAGTTAGTAGTCAGCTGAACCATCCAATCAGCCCTAACGAAGGAAAATTTCGAAAGATTTCGAAGTGAATTCGCGACAAATAGATTGGCACAAATTCCAGTTTTTATTATTTTTAGTATCAGTGCTTCCGTTCCGCGGACGTCTGCTACATTATACGGTTTATGATATTTATAATCTTGACTTGAAAAACGTTCGTTAAATCAAGTGACTGTATGTTTTATCTGTATGTTCTGTTTATAATAATTTATTAATATTACATTTCCGAAATTTATTTATTTATTTTATTTATTTATAACTTTTCCAAATTTTTTTGAATCCATATCAGTGATCAATTGTGTACGTCAATTTGAAGAGTTAGGAGGGCCCATATTGATACGTATGGTATCAATATGGGCCCTCCTAACTAGAGTTCTAGACACGCCCTAGTCTGAGAAGAACCACACAACAAACTCAGCCGGGTATTTTTTTATTGTGATCACTGTTTCACAAATGTCAAAAACATTTAATATTTTTTTGCGAAAAACAAGCGCCATCGCAATCAATTTAATATTAACGAATATTAATCAATAAATATTGCAATTTGTCTTGCAAGACAACCAGCCATCCATATGAATAGTATGTTGTTTTGTATAGATAGTCCAAAAAATCAGCTTATATAATTTAATCGGGAATTTGTATAAACCAAAAAACGAAAACGATATTATAGTATGACACAGCGACCTTCACCCGCCAGCGAAGCGTGGAGCCACGAGATACGAACGATTGATTGCACAGTGACATAATTAGAATCAACAAAGTGAACAGATTGGAGCGAATCATAATTTAACAATACTTGTATTGAAATCAAACTTGGAATTTTTCAGAAATCTTAGATAAGATTAACATATTAATGGAAATAAAATTTTAATTATTGGAAGAAACATTTCAGTAACGGTTCATTACCGTTAATAAAAACTCAGCGAATGTTGCGAAGTGCAAAACAATATATCTCTGTTATCGAAGTGCATATAATTTTAGTGTAGATGACGCTGGTGAGTAAAATAGATAGCTCTATTATTATTATACTACTGTCATAATTATTAAAAAAAATGAAAAAGAATTTAGAACGTTCTGTCAGCTGCTCATATACTAAATAGCTAACATTTTTAACTAAAGCTTCTAAAGAATGATAAATAAATAAATAGGCACTCATATATTGCCAAAAAACACAAAGCTTGTGCTGATAAACTTAAATTTCAATCACTCATAAGAACAGTAAGTACAGTACTTAGAAGTCAACAGATCATTCTTACAGTCAGCGGGACAGAGATCCAGTTACAGCAGTTTAGATTATAAAGACATTAAATAAAATTTAATATGTATGACCACTTTGCTTCAGAAATGTGCAATGAAAATACAAATGTAATATAAGTATATCAATTATATAAAACTTTGATGGCACTTAAATATCATAAAAACTTTACTAATCTGTATTATATCATTGAGAAAATATATCACTGTGTAAATATGAGGAAATTTGTATAAACAGTGATGAATCTCAGATAATTAGAGAAATATTTACAAAAACCTTTTGGTAAGAAGCTTTACGCAAATATTTAAATTTTTATTAACTTGAATATTATTTATTACGTCAAGGTATTCCACAATAACGAACCGCAACGATTTTAATAAAAGTCTAAATTAAATTCTATAGCCGGTAATTCGAGCAACGCAAACAATTCAGGACATGAAGTCAATTTTGTGAAGTAATACGGACGAATAGCGACGAGCGACGCGAGGCGCTGGATCGAGTTACAACAGAAACATTCCGGCCTATCAGCGAGCTATTCGTGTCGCACGTGAATAACACATGCAGATTTGATCAGATGTTTTGAATTACATTAATACCGAAACACACCTTTATTGAACGATTTTCGACATGCATATTTATATACATATTGTTTTCCGTGACCGACATGCAACGGACTAAATAATCAATACTCAAATTTTGGTGTCGAAATCAGAACGTGTAACTTCTTAAGATTTCGAATCAATTATTGTTAAAGCTACAACAGACAGTGGTCGATATTTATCTATTGTACCATTGTATTAGAGGATCTTTGTTTGAGATTGTAGCGACAAAACAAATTGAATTTACACTTCTCGTCTATCGGAACAGGGACAGATCGAGATAGAAACCCTAGACACGTTTCCCCTGCCAATTGTGCTAAGAGACCAGCGGCATAGACAACGCCTACTACTGATATATATCTGAATAACACAGATACATATCAACAAAGCAAATCAAACCAAACAAACGGACATACCATTGATACTAAGCTATGCCAAGGAAGTGTTGCTAGTATTATATATTGAATTATGGGCATTGAAAAAGAATTTACTGTTACATATATGTATAAGTAATTTTGTAAATTTGTTCTCTTAAATACCTCAAAGTCAAAATCAAACAGTGCTTTAACCGCATAATCAATCAGAACGACATACACATAGTTTATCGTAACACCTCTGCGACGGACGCGAGACAGCTGCCAAGCCGTTTGGCAGCGAGCCACCGCGCTGCAAGACAGCCCGTGGAGTAAGTACTCGAATATATTGGGCTTTTGTTTGAACGCTGTACAGATTATGAAACGACGTTAGTAACGTCACAACAATTTGAATGAAATACCTAAAAGCGAATTTTCTTAAGATTTTTTTTACTTGAGTGAAAAATGAATCAAAGCGGCACTAATTTTATCGATTTCTGCCTTTCAGTGTAATAATAGCAGAACTTTTACTTGATTATTTATTTTCACTTTAATTGTACATATTAAATGAGGTCATTTAATTTAATTGTTTTAAAATATAGACATTGTTATGAAAATAAAATAATTTGTGCTGTCTTGACGCTCTACGTCATGAAACTAAGATTTTATGTAACACAAGCTCATTAAGTACACTAACTACGACATATACAATTTATTACGAAAGCCATTTCATTAAAACTGAGAAATTTAATCCTGCCATTTTTGTACAATTTATGCTCGAAATATCCGAGGCTGTTACGGAACGAAACTCATTAATCGGATCGTGTTTCAATACAGTGACGCCATCTATAAATTATAGCGTCACCAATTACGCGCTGTCGTGGTGGAGAAAACTTTATTTATGGGCGAGATAGCCTTCCAATATCCTTTAGCCACATACGATTGGCTCCGGCCTGTAAACTCTGCTATATTGATGTCAAAATAAAAATCGTTTTTTAAACGTACATTGTATATACGTCACTATTTTTTATTTCAGTTTATATTTTTAGTTTGTTAAAAAAACTTCGACTGAAAAACTAACGTGAGGGTTATTGCATTGAACCGTTTTTAAAACAAATATATTAAAATGTACAATCTATAATTATTTTTTTAAATAGAATAAAAATATGTCAAATTTTGATTCTATTGAATTTGTTAACACGCACTCTGAAACAAAAATAAGTACGTTTTCAGTATACACTATATGTACTATATGTACTATATTAGTAAGTTACATACCAAAGCCTAATCACGTCTTAGTAATATACTTGAGGAAGTTGTAACCAATGCCAGTAAGATAAGCAATATCTCTCGTATGCGCTTGTTATTGGAGATATAAATCCTACATCATAGCCCATTGGGATGCAAAAATGGTTGTTCGAAATTTTAGATACGTTCAATAAATTATGAAATATACTTAAAACATTTAATATTTGGAAATGTTCTCTTATTTCAATTACAAATTATTTTTATTATAACTTCATTGATGTAGAAATAAATTGCCTTCAGGATTCAGTATTTCGTTGATAAACGATATTTTTTGCAGCCAATTAGTATATTGTTTTTCTATTCATGAAACCTGTGATTCTAGATTAATGTAAATTAGAATATATTCCAATAATTTTGGTTTAACTTGAATTGTAATAGTTTTGTTGTTTGTCTTCGGTCTCCATAAATATGACCATATATCGAGGAACCATTTACAACTCATATGACGTCCTATTAGTGAGCGAATTTCTACTAGATATTTATATCAATTGTTTTCTGTCTTTAACAATTCACTTTTTCCACATATTTCAAAACTTTCTTAACTATTATGTAATAATCATAACTTTCAACTTTGCTTCTCATCTTAAACACTTTGTTTCTTCTCCTACTTCTTATATCTCTAAAACTGCTTCACACTGACCGCAATTAAACTCGAAAACAGCATACCAGAATACACTCGACATTCCCCAGGCAAATTGGCTTTTAAAAAATTTGGCCATAAATATTTTTATGCAAGTTCTAAGCATTAGTAACATGTATGTTATATTAATGTTTATTATATATTTGTTTTTTTTTTGTTACCAAAGTATATATTCATAGCAATAAGTCCACTCATAGTACCAAAAAAATTTGGTGAAGAAAGATTAAATAAATAAAATGTCCAACCTCTGATAACTCTGTTAGTAATAACAGAAATGATGATATTTTCCATGTCTGTCTTTTTCGAGTTTAAACGTTCGAATACACTATGAAGCATAGATACTAACCAACCCATAATACCTGTTTTCTACTGGTACCCTCCGTTTATGTCTTTGAACTCTTGTAATGAAAGAACGACGAACAATTATATTTACTATATATAGATAAATATAGTGTTTGTTACTGAGGGATAATATAGTATTCTAATAGTGAAAGAATATTTGAAACCGGTCCAGTAGTTTTTGAATTTATTTTTTACAAATATTCAGAAATTTTATTATTAGAGACTATAAAAAGAGATTAACAGATACTGTCGCGTTTATTTATAAACAGCGTTAAACTAGTTTCAGACTGTTTACGCGAAATTTTATTATCATCATATGAAATTATAGAGTTATTATTTGTATCATACTTAGAAAGCACGTAGGTAAAGGCTATACGTATAGTGGTGTCATAAAATTGAGATTTACTTTTCTGTCTTGATATGGAAATTTTGTAAATAAAAACACTTTATTTTCTTTCTTAAAACTATACTAGTGAGGTGAATCGAGATTTGTAGAAACATAGAATCTTTAATTATATATACCTAAACTATTATTCTATAATTCATAAGTTGATTGCAGTCCAGGCGGCCGCAGTACCTACTGGCATTGTGCCAACTCACATTGCTACAGGATGTCAGTGTTTAAAATTTATGAAATAGATTAATCTATATTTACCAGAACCGTTTTGATCATTTTATCGTCGTTGTTGCAAATTAACATTAAAATGTTATATTTTGCTATACACTAATAACTACTGGCGTTCCATTTAGGCGATCAAAGCAATAGTTAGCTTTTTAGCGGGTAGCCTTAAAATTGGTAGTGTCTTCTATACTGCCCGTTAATCCCACATAACCTCCCCCCCCTTCCCTCTCCCGCAATCACCTTATTGACCGATAGCGTACCCATAAACGGATTTTTACATTAAGAACTAAAACAGGGTGTTAAAAACTAGCCCTAATTATATAAAATTGTAACCAGATAACCCTATATCTATATTGCTGGTGGTATTATCTATCTGAGTGAGTGCGAGGGCCGGAATACCAACAGCACAACCATACTGTCGGTGGTCTCTTTGGTTTTTTCACATTCATCAATCCCATTTCTAAATTTTAATAAGTTAGGATATAAGAGACGTGTGTCAATTACCATCACGAAAATAAAAAATGTAAGTGTTAATGACAATGTTAAGGTGGAGATACTAATCGAGTCGAAACGCCTTATTCGAGCCACAAACAATACAAACATAGTACATGTGATCATACCTGCGTGTTCCTCGTGAAGCCGTATCCTAGGAACCTCTCGTCGTGGGCGGGCACGGTATCAGGCGCCACGTAGAAGGGCTCGTACAGCAACTCGAAGTTTGTCACGTTATGGCTGATATGCGTATCCAGAGTCTCGTTGCCTCCAGTGGACTCCCATCTATGAGGTATTTCTATTATAATGTGGGCTTTGGTCAAAATACATTATATTTTAGAAAAACGAGTTAAACTGTCTTTCTTATATAAGAAAAATATTAAAATATTGCCTTGAACGTCAAGTGTTATATCTTTTAACATTTACATTATGTAGTGAAAAATTATTACGTAAAAACGTAAGTAAATACCTCATAATAATCAAATTAAATATGAATATCGTTAAAGATGTCACTATTGTTTTATATTTTAAGCTGAAACAAAGCGCCGCCATTTGCAGCCAAATGATTCATCTCACCTAAACGAATCTTGAAAATTTGTTAAATGATTTTAGGTTAAGGTTTAATGCAATGATTTAATAAAATTTAGCTGATGCATTGTAATATATATTTTTTCAATAACCCCTTTTCAAAACTACAAAAAATATATATTGTCTGTATTTTCGACTTATGTAATACTAGATTCATTCATAACATTGATATTCAAATGTAAAATGTACACTTTGAACTTATATATGTATATATTATACTATCTATATGTATGTATGTATGTTATATTTCTTACCTGGAAAAGTTAGAGGCATACTGGTTATAAATAAACACTTTTCTATGAAAAGGTATTGCTAATTTATTTCTTGACAGTCTTAACAGCTCTGACTTATTTGTTGGGAAATTAGCCACTCTCTTGTCCAGCTCATAAGTAGGAACTACATAAGCGCAAAGCTGACATTTGGGCACACTGGAAACAAAATGATCTAGAGCCTCTGCCATCCCTTTGGAAGGCACTATGTCCACATCTACTAGAAATACATAAGGGGTATGGCAATTTCTTCTTGCCAAGTTTCGTAGATGATTCTGTGGATAAGGATGCCGTGCTCTCCATGCAACTGTATCAGCCCTTCGTTCCCCTGGAGGTAATGGTGCTAACTTACAGTTTCTCGCCCAGTTAGGCATATAGCCATGTACACCTGGTCGCTCTGTTGGCGTTGCTACGTGTAAGGCCAACCGCGCGTACACCTCAGGCTGACATCTAAAAAGCCACATCGCAAATGCCCTTAACAGTCTTAGCTCGTCTCCGGCAACAAATACCGCAACCGACATAGGCCCGGACCAATGGGCTGCTATTCGTAGTATCTCATGTAGACGTTCTATTGAGCTTTGAGTTGCGAGACATACTTGATGATTAGCCGAAGCGTCAGCGTACATGTCACCGACGGTTGCATAGTCATACATTTTGTATGACCTCGAGCCGTCCCATCTACCGAGGCGAAGCTCCAGGCGAGAGATGGGATCATCATCTATGGCAATGACGGCTGCTGTGTCGACGCAAGGTTCACAGGTAGGCAGATCGCTGGGGGACGGGGTACTACGTGTTACGCAAGTAGGCGGGCTCAGGAGCCATATATTTGCGGCCGCATTGTACACAACCAGCGCCACTGCGGCCAAAGTAACAATACTCCATTGGCAACGCCACCGCCACTGAAACAAATAGTAGAAAAATCTATATACTTTTAATTTTCATGTAAAAACAATTGTAGTTTATAACAGGCATATACAAACAAATTTTGGACCTTGTTTGACATTCAACATAAGTTACGAGTGTTAAAGTATGACGTCATCATTGTTGTATAAATATTTTTTTTTTACTGACACGAGTTTAATATTTTCTGTTATACGAATCGCAGGTATAATAGCTATTCCACGCTGATTTTCTATGGTGTTCCCCTGGACGTATTAACAAGTTTTAGTCAAATGACATTCCCAGCTAAGCAGTTTCGCACTAACAAATAAAAATATTTGTGGCAACAATATTCGTTACTCCAGGTAGTTATTTGTTTTACATATTCAATCTGTTTTCCTTAGGAGTATTCCTGTGTTGAAGTAAAGCTAAAATTTATCGTACGATTAGATCATTAGATCTTAAAAGGCAGGAACTCGATATATTATGTTTAAATTCCAATTGAGTACAAAATCATTATGCTCTTGCAAATTAAGTCAGTCAGTCATTTAAAATATAGATTTTAAGTGAATGATAACAAGTTTGCTGCTAATATTATTAGTGAGATTGACTTATTCAACATAATTCGACATCATTGACATTGATGTATTTCTTTAAGTTAAGGTGAAAAACCTATTTTATAGCAAGGAAAGAGTTTTATGTAACGAGGCTGTAGTGTTTTTTTAATAACTGCGTCTGTAAGTTATAGAAATGTAACAATTATTAACAAACTTTTCGATATCAGTAAATATGTTTGGATAATAAACAAAACTTTTTGCTAATCCTTGAAAACTATGAACTCTTTGGAGACAAATTTAAAATTTAAATCTGTCTGAGTTTAAATTAATTAAAGTTTGTTAATATAAAGCGTCTGTAGTCAATGTGTCCAGAACATTGAGATATTTGCCTATCTCATAAGTGAAATTGAGATCATAGGGCTGGAGTCGGGGCATAATCCTATGAAGACATGTTGGAATATTATAAATAGGCTTATTGAAGAATAAAATTATTGTTTTCTGCTCAGTTTCAACCTGAGTACGACGACCATAAACATTTTGTTAAAACTTAGTGACTCCGAGCAGGATAGCTAATAGCTCTTTCTCAATTTCGGAATAAGACTTCTTACATGATATTATTGGCATATTTTGTATTGTTATTTTAAAAAAAAAACCCACCCATTGCATCCTATTATAAGTCAGTACAAGGTTACAGGTTTTTTCTTAATTTTTTTATAAAATTGTCATTATTTATAGATTTCTCTATCACGCTCTATAATGTTTTTAAAATTTACACGTCATTTTGTTGTTTGTTTACACTTTTTTGTCAAATGTGTTGCAAGCGTTATAGCGTCGCCCCCTGTTTTACTTTCTTTATTTTTCTTATTTATGTTTCTAAGTCCAGTCGTTAATTGTTTTTTGTTACTTGTTTAGTTTTATTACTATTCCTTTTTGAGCTGCTAAAGTGTTTCTCTATGTTTTTCTTTTTACCCTCCTTTTATAAGCGTTTTAAATGTTTTATGTAGAGATGGTTTTAGAGCTAATTAATGAGATTTTTTCTTTTATTAAGTTTCTTTTCATTCTCCTGTTTCTTTTTTTTATATAAACAGACTGATTATAATTTTGTTAAAATTATCCATGTGTATTAACAGCATATTATTAATCTTTAAATATTCCAATAAATTTCTTTTTGTTTATTTAGATTTTTTTTTCATATTTTGATATTATTTGTTTGGGTATATTGATAAAGACTTGTTTTTATATGTAGGAGTATTGGAGCTGATATCAAATGAGATAGGCTCCACCGCCTCAAACATATATATATTTATAAAGGTTGATTATTGAGCTACGCGAGCTAAGCAAGCGGAGCTCTCTATGACAGACTTTTCTGCATCCTTTGTGCAATCATCAATCAAAAACGGTATATCCGAAAATTTCCAAATATAAAAAAAAAACAAATATTCGAAGTCGTTGAGGAATAATCACGAAAAAACTAAAATCCAATAGACTTCAATGGGAAAAAATTGTCGTTCGATAATTTAGCTTGGAAAAAAAATTGTTGAGGACAGATGCGTCAACACTTTGTAAATGCAACTTCGGTGTTGTTTGGACCTCGCTTCGCTCTTTATGCTAACACATATCGAGATTTTGCCAGAGCAGCGAGTCAAAATTGAGGTCTGGTTCGCGCTCCTAGTATTTTATTAATGAAGAAGAAAAGTTAATCGATACGACCAGGTTTCGAATAAGCCACCTCTGAGAAACCATCCCGTCCTTTTTGGTATTTAGGGTGGCGGTGGTAATTATTTTGTAAGAATAGATGTTATAAAACAATGACATGTGTATATAGATCGGAAGCGAATATTTTGAGGAGGTTTATAACATTTTAAAATTATATTACTTACAATTTTTTCTCTCCGTATTTTCGCCATAGGTCTTTGCAATACAGGCAGCCGCATAGTATAAAATGGCTTTGAACCTTATAAGATTTTCTCCATCGGTTTTGCTGAAACTAAACCATACGCTTTATTTTTAGTTTATTTAAATAAAATCTATCTTCGTCTTTTTTATGTACTTACTTTTAATTTTTCTTTAAGTCCTTTTATTAAATAAATGCTTCAATAATAAGGTAAAATAAATCAACATTTAATGCCTAACTAACAATGAAGGTAGCTAGAAAATTGCTTGTTGATTAGATCATAATTTTAAATCTTTTCCAGTTTTTTTATACTATCACGATTCACACACACCACTTTGTTTTCTACTTTATTTAACACATGGAAAGATTGATAATCTTCATCACAAAACAGCCTCAAGCTCAAGATAATATACATTGATTCATAACAATACAGGAACACGAATTGCGTGGGTGTATTGTATTGTTTTATAATTATATATCGTTTTTATGATATTTTGGTTATTATTATTGTAGAGTAATGAAAACACTTGGGTGGTAGTCAGTGGCCGTTTATTGCGCATGTACTTAATTATGACATGCGCAATGTGTTGATTGATAAGGTTATCATCCATGTCAAAGGTAAAATAGGCTAACGCAGTAACTGTATTTTATATAGCGCGCCCTTTAAAGCGAATAGAAACATACTAGGATCATAATTAGTCATTTAATTGTCTGTAAGTAAATATAGAAGTATTTATTGTAATAACTTTTAGAAATTCTTGCTCCAATAATAGACCCTACTATAAAGACTCTGACCTCTTGCTGTATGTTAATTGGTCTTATATCTTTTGAAACGTATGTTTATCTCTAAAACTTATGCATGTACGTTTAAAAATTAAACTCCACTAAGGTAGGTTACTCGCCTATTTTTTAAAAAAAATAATTAAACTTGAAATAAGAGAAAATCAGAGACTTAGAAAGCCTATAAGCGAGATAAGTCATCATAGCCATAGCCCAAGCTATCTTTACGGAAACTTATATTGATTTAAATAGCATTAGTTTCATTCGATTATTAAGTACTGAGTTGTAATTGAGGTTGTTCAGAAGCAATTAACAATTATTTTAGTAATTCTCTACATCACGAAGTCTTTACTTGTTATAATAGCAATCAAAGCATGCTATTTTCTACGACTTATCTTTAAGATGATGTTATATGAAATTGATAGATTTTTCATGTTGGTAATATATTTTGAAGAATTCATGTGTCAATTTGACAAAAGTCAAAACCACGCTTGGCATGTGGAATTAACTTTTATGAACTAAATAAAATATATATAATTGTGTATATTTAGCATTTACATCGTTTAATATCCTTAATGCGGTAAAATGTTTAAAGTTCCAGATTGGGAAGATGACACTCTCAAAGTTAACCTCAGCTTTCCTAAGGTATTTAGTTTACGTTTGTTTGTTATTAAATACAATAAATTTACAGGTTTTTACATTTTGTGTTTATTTGCAGAAAGCAAAAATTAATAAGAATGAACTCAAAAAGTTATTAGAAGTCCCTAAATCGGAAACACTCATAAAATCAAAGTTAACAGCCAAGAACAATTTGAATCAAAATATAAAGTTACCAAATGAAAAGCAAAAGTCAGTAAAAAACAATAATATAGGTGTGGAAATAAATAAAAAAGACGATACTTTTTATGATACAGACAAATTAGATGAATTGATACTTAATGAAAAAAAACAAAAACTTAACTCATATAAAAAGGAGGATATAGAAGAACTATTATTTAATGACAATGAAAATACAAAACTTGTAAACAATGAAAGTGCTAACGAAAATAAAGAACCAAAGAAATTAAATCAATTACAAAATAGAAAGAAAAATGTTAAGACAAGTGTAGACAAGAAAACAGGGGCTCTGAAGTCAACACAAAAAAGAAATATAAATAACTCTGAAAATGACAAAACCAATGAAATAGATAATGAAATGCTTAAGACAAATGAAAAAAGAAAAAACAAAATTAAAAAACCAATGATACAAAATGGTAATCAAAATGATCTGGAAAATAAAGAAACACAAGCACTGTATCGATCAAAGAATGAAATTGTTAAGAGAAAAGATGAAAAGAAAATGAAAATTCAAAAGTCCACATTCCAAAATAGTAGTAAAAACAACTCTGAAAACAAAATAAGTAAGGAAATAAATTCTTTATCAGGTCGAAATAAAATAATTAAAATCAAAGAGGAGAAAAAAAAGGAGGCATTGAGGACAATATTACACAGCGAAAGTTATAGAAATTCCATTCATGTTAGTGGCAACAAACTGAGGGAACGGATGTTGGAGAGACTTAAAGGTATAAAATGGTTTTTAGAAACCTACTATTTTGTTCACAAAACATATGTCCCTTATGTTTTTAGTGGTATTTCTAGAACAAATTTGATAAAGATTTGTTTATTTATAATGTAATAAATGTTTGTACTATTATAAGATATGTTTTGTTTATATTAGTGCATTTAGCACTGGGGATTGACTTAGTGGTTATATGTAAAAATATTTAAACAGATCCAAGGGACTATAAACAAAACAAAATTGTCTCAATGGTTTTTTTCATAAAGAAATTAATAAATTACAGCTGCTCAATTTAGGTATCTAAATGAAAAGCTGTACACATCATCTGGCTCAGATGCTAAGCAGCTGTTCCAAGAAGATCCTCAAGCTTTTCAGACTTATCATGAAGGCTATCAACAGCAGGTGAAGAGATGGCCTGTGAAGCCACTTGATGTTATTGTGAAAAGGATACAGAAAATGTGAGTTTTATTAAAGTCAAATTAGTCATTGACAAGACTATAATTTTTAAGTATATCTTTATTTCATCTAAATAAAAATCTAAACAAAAAACTGAATTTTAGGCCTAAAACTCACACGATAGCAGACATGGGCTGTGGAGAAGCAGAATTATCAAATCGTGTGGTTCAATCGGTAAGGTCATTTGATCTAGTGGCCTCTAAACCTGAAGTAGAAACTTGTGACATGGCCCACACCCCACTGCTGAGTAGTTCTATGGATGTTGCCGTGTACTGCCTAGCTCTGATGGGCACAGACCTCACACAGTACCTCATTGAAGCCAATAGGGTACTCAAAATTGGGTAAGTTTTTCTTTAAATAACAGGTACCTATTATTAGTTAAATAGTTTTTTTGACTTTATCAGACTGGCTTTTATTCAAACAGATTCTTGAATATTCTATTATAAATGCTCCTTGTTATTGTTATCACCCCTCAATTTTTTCTTTAAATTAATATTTGAATTTTGGTTAAACAATTAAATTATTTTTTAATAACATTCCCATATGGTTAAATCTTGTTTAAATTACAGTGGTCATTTGCTGATCGCCGAAGTGGAGAGTCGGTTTCACGACGTGGACTCGTTCACACAAGACGTACAGAAACTAGGATTCACACTTAAAAAAATTGATAAATCACAAAAGGTGTTCTTTTTTATGGAATTCACTAAAGTGCGAGATCCACCCGTCAAGAAAGCAAAGTTGCCGCTCTTATCTTTAAAACCTTGTGTTTATAAGAAACGGTGAATAAATAATTTATAGTTAAGTTTTGTTTTTTTATCCTATACCTTTTAATTACCAAAAAATATACAAAAAGATTTATTTATTTAAGTACACTACATTTTATACATAATTACGAATTCATTTTACATACTAGTTAACGATAGCTCAATCTGTTATAAATAAATGTAAATATTACTCGGAACCGACCGTATTTACCACTTCGCCCACTGCGAGTAAAGGATTGCATATACATTAAATTATAGTTTTAGTTATTCGGATTCAACTCCTCCATAACGTCCTCCGCATCTGCGCGTAAATTTTCTACCTTCTGTATTAGCATCATCTGAAAATAATTATTAATGTAGTATACTCCTTACATCAAAAATATATCTCGAAATGACCCCGGTGCGGGTCGAGTCGGGGGTGGTTCTCCTCACCCTGGCGGCGCTGACGAGCTGTTCCGCGGCCGTGTGCGTCAGGTGCGTGACGGCGGCCGCCAGGCGCCGCGGGCAGGCGCGCGCCACGTCCTCGGGCCGGCGCCAGCCCGCACGGTGCAGCTGCAGCGCGCGCGCCTGCGAGCGGACGGGTACAGGCACCGACACGGACACAACGACACGCCGAGCGCCTCGCGCGGCCTCACCTTGCGCACGGCGGGCAGCTCCATGAGCGCCTCCAGCTCGGGCGCGCCGCAGTGTCGCAGGCGCAGGGCGAGGCGCTCGAACAGCGCGGCGTAGCCCCACGCGCCCGCAGGACCCCGCGCGCCCGCACTCAGCGCCTCGCACGCGCGCACCGCGCCCGCACACTGCCCGCTCGCGGCGACGGACAGCGCGTGCAGCGTGCCGCGGGGGACGGCGTACCTGGGGGAGGCCCGATATGAAGCCCGGGGTGACCCTAATATAGATGGGTGATCCCGTGACCCTCCTCCTTAGCTCCTAAATTCGAGCGCCATTCTCGTACATTTACGTTATACGGAGAGAGATAACATAAATAAGATTAATAAAACGCTAACTCGAGTGAAAATTCTCAAAGTGTAACTTACTTGTCCGAGACGGCCGAGAAAGGTATCTGTCTGTACAGGTCCCGCAACATTAGCGCCACGTAAAATCGACTCAACACGCTCTCTGGAATGTTCTGAAGAGAAAATTAATTTTAACGAAAATGATCAACAATCGTATATTTACATATGTACAATACGATAAGCTCACTGTGATCGGTTTGCCGGTCATCATGCGAACGGCGTTCATTTCGGTTATCCCCAGGATCTTCGCAGTTTGCATTCCTTCCTCGTCCAAATTACTATACTAGAAACAAA
This sequence comes from Mechanitis mazaeus, assembly GCA_959347395.1. Lineage (NCBI taxonomy): Eukaryota > Metazoa > Arthropoda > Insecta > Lepidoptera > Nymphalidae > Mechanitis > Mechanitis mazaeus. Next base: position 13,742,630 of record OY365754.1, read on the forward strand.
ATACTTATTAAAATTCTACATATAAGAAATATCTCCCGTTTTCGGAACTCACCAGCGAATAATAAAGCCTGTAGTCGGGTCTCAAGGAGGGCTCGTGGGGAGTGACAAGATACAGGAGATGCAGGCAACCCATTAGAACCAGACCTCTAGCCGCTACTTCCAGCTCGTGTACCAACTGTTTTGTAGTTTTCAGATCGAGGCACCCTATTAATAATCACAATGACATCTTGTGTATATACCAACATATTACCAGAGTAATAAAATTGGAATAACAATAAAAAGGCTACTTGATAGATTATTTTATTTGAAATATTGTTTAGTTCGTAGGTTTTAATATCTCCATCTCGACAACAGATGGCGTTGTTGACATATTAATAATTATTAATAGTTCGTAGGTTTTAATATTTCCATTTCGACAACAGATGGCGTCGTTGACATATTAATAATTGTTTATTGTCAATATCTATAACTAGCTGTACCAAACAGTCCTCTGCCGCGGTGGAGCAATGATTTTAGTTACCATCATGATAACTAAAAACGCTACTAGCGTATCACTGTCATGACCAGGAAAAAAAATTACAATCCCATCCAGTTGTACTATTAATTCAGATAAGTTTATTTATTTTGCTCACTATATGCCAACAGATGACGTTAGTAAAGTATCGGTTAAACCTGAATCATGCGAGCATGCTCTATTCTGTGTAGCTCATAAGTGTTTATATACTTCGATTTATCGTGGGTTTTTAAATAACAAAACCGCGTATTTTAATTTACACTTTTGGAAGGCTAGTGCGTTTACGTTTAAAGAAACAAACTTATCCTCCTAATATTAGTAAAGATTCAAAAGAATCGAGGACACAATACGGCGAGTGTCCCATCATTTCGATAACCGATTGACAGAAAAATAGTAGTTTTACCTTTAATGGAAGCTTTGCCGAGTGCACTGACGGCCAGCTTGACGTCCTCCCCTACGACGTCGGGCAACTTTTTGTTTCCCTCCACCTCGAGAGCCCCGCTCCGGAGGAGAGACCCGAGTGACTCGTCGCACACCTCGTCTATATCGATGGGGCTGCGGGGAGAGGCTGGAGTCAAATATTGACTTTCGGTCGAACAACTCGATATCGCAAAATTGCCACTTATTATATTCGATTATCATTACCCGTCGGCGGGCGCGATGGCGAGCAGCGTGGTCCCCAGCAGCGCCCGGAGCGCGGACGCGCTCGCCGCCAGCCCCAGCGCCGCGCCGCTCAGCAGCAGCTCGTCCACGGCGGGGCGGAGAGAGCTCAGCGCGGCCGGGGCGCCCCGCGACAGGCGCGCGCGCACGCCGCCCCACTCGCGGGGGGACACCACCAGCACGCTCTCGCCTGGGGAGGAGGGGGGTCAGGGACGCGGGGGAGGACGCCGCCGACGAGACGTCGCGCGCCTCACCCGTCTCGCAGACGCCGGCGCGGCCCGCGCGCCCCACCATCTGCTTGTAGGCCGCCGCCGACATCGGCCGCCGCCCCACCAGCGGCGCGCGCACCACCACGCGGCGCGCCGGCAGGTTCACGCCCGCCGCCAGCGTCGACGTGCAGCACAACACCGACAACACGCCAGACCTGATAGCGGAACCGAGCGACATGTAATAACTGGATGCGACGATAAATATGATAAATTGGATACCGCCGTTGAAGTATGCGGGTGTACCTGAAGGCCTGCTCGACGAGAGCGCGCTCGTCGGGCGCCAGGCCCGCGTGGTGGTACCCCACTCCGAGGGTGACGCCCCGCACCAGCCCCGGGGCTGCGCCCTCGGTCCGCAGCGCCTCGGACAGCGCGCGCCTCTCCGATGCGCGATGACCGGACATGTCCCTACCCCCGAGAGGATGTGCTCGATTAGGTTCCTCGACTAGGTAGCCAATAGATTGTAGATTTTCCGATAGATCATAGGCGACATAAATAAGCACTTGCTTCCTTTGTATCTGGCACAGCAGGGCCGCGACGTTCTCGCAGTTCCTCTTAGTGGGACAGAACACGAGGCACGATGCGCGAGGGACCACCTCCGATACCAGCCCGCCCAGGAAGTCGGGGTCCAGGGCTAGAGCCGCCGGGGAATACTGCACCGAATATATTTGTTTATCACATTTTAATAAACTTATTTTTAACCTTAGTCGCGTTTACAAAAAAAAAAATACCTTTGGGTGTCGGTAAGTCACTTTAAATCATCTACTTTGATGTAAAGTGACTTACCGACGTATTGCAAGTTTATCACTCACGTCATAGGAGAGTTTCCTCTCCACAACTAACTCCATCCCATCTCCTATCCTGTAAAGCACATCCCCAAGCTTTACATACTCTGTCAGCTCCACGGGTCGAAACTGCTTCTCATATACATCTGCCTTCAGGAACCTTGCTAGGTCTGGTATATTCCCAATTGTTGCACTCATGCCAATTATCTGGATGTCTCCTATTGATAAGAAAAACAATTAGTTTTAAAGAGTTGTGGTGATTGTAGTATTTTTTATTTTTTATATATTTATTTATTTATTTTATAAACAAACGGTGTTTAAATAATAAATAAAATAGCAAACATTAAAAACATACTTAACCAAAATTAGTTTCCAATGAAACATGTAGTAAAATGAGAAGAAAAGATGCATAGCATTAATAGTAATTTGAGGAAAACATTAAAAACAAACAATTGACAGGTAACTATTAAATAAACATAATTTGAGTGACAATTAAAGAAGAGAAAGACTACAACTACAAAATAATAACAAAATTACATCAATTTTTACAACATTCAATTCAAATTTTTCTCATAATATGTCTTGGTAGAGACATATATTTCTATTTGATTCCCAATATGGAAATTGATATTTTATTGTTAATTATTATCAAAACAATTTCACATACTATGTGCAAAAATCACAGTAGCCAACAATGTTTCTAAAGTGCTTCCTCGACCCGCTTCACCAATAAGATGCAATTCATCAACCTGAAACAAGGTAATTTTTTTAAAAATCATTCTTATATATCTTCATGTCTTTCAGACTTACCACTATCAGTCCAATTTCATTTAATCTATTCAGCTCAATCAAACTCCTCACTAGAGCCAGTCCCTTCTCTATAGTAGCTATGTAGATGCTGTTCTTTTTCCTTCTTTTCTTGGGTGGTAAGAGGCCTTTTCCAGCTGCATATTCCTCTAGGAGGAATTCAAGTTGTAAGGCAAATGGGGCCAATGAAAATATCTGTAATGTTTAAATTAATGTTAAATTGTTTCGGTAATTTTAGAAAAAATAAGTAAATAAAATGTAGTTGTGACATAATTAAATATTCTATGCACATATTTATAAAATAACAATAATAAAGTATATATTGAAAATAATAAATTTAAGTTATATTTAAGTCATGTGTGTTGAAGGGCAACACAAAAAAATAAAATAAAAAAAATGTTAATCATAGTTATTATTTTAGACCCATTGCAAATTATTATTATTTTATGAAAGTTGTCAAGTTGCATATTTTAAAGTATTATATTAATAATATTACCTTTTCCTGTACTAGTGCAACAAACGGCAAGATAAACAGAGCATTATGTTTTCTGTTAATCACTTCTCTCAGCATCAGTACTTCAGCTACAAGAGTTTTGCCTCCACTGGTTGGTAGTGCATAGATCAAATTACGTCTTTGTTTGATGGTGTCTAGGTTAAGGCACTCTTCTTGCCAGTCTATAGAGAAATAAGTTAATATAAATAACAAAATATTTTTATTAAACTGGCAAACAAGCAAATAGTCCACATGGTAATAAATTGTTACTGTCGCCTGTGGACATATTTTAAAAAGAATAAGTTGTTGCAGATCCTTGACACTCTTGAGGACAGGAAGGAATGACAATAGCAAGGGAAGGGACTCAAGTTTCATGTACCAAATAAAACATTGGACATAATAAGTACTTAAAATCAATATTCTTTAAAAGATTCATATTATTGACCCAGTTGTATTGGCCAATGTGAACAACAGTAAATTACTTACAAATAGGATACTTATGAAGATTAGATTTAGAATTACTTACCATAAAACTTTTCAATATTTCTATATGTTTTAAATAATCCTTTAGCTATTATTGGTAGATCATAAAAACTATTAACATTTTGTATTGGATTTGTTTTAGTTATATTGTTTGATTTAGCTTTTGCTTCAGCGGCTAAAATGTCACTTTCTCCTATGTCTAATAAAAATGAATCTTTTGTCTCAAATAATAAACTTTTATTAATATCATTATTATTATTGCATATTGACTCATTTATCATATCAAAACTTTCCTCAATTTCATCTTCAAATAGATTTTGACATTTATATGTTGAGAAAGTTTCATCGTTTTGAATATTTATATTTTTGGGTACACCCTCTATTTGATTTGAAAAGTGTACTGGTTCTGCATTATCAAGTTCTTCCGTTGTTTGCTTGGTATGTACAAGAGAATCCCAATTCACGTCTCTTATAAAACAAGAGTCGGAAATTCCGGGAGAGCAAGGGATATCACTGCTTGTGGAGGTGTTAGCAGATTCGCCTAAAATATATTCTACCTGGTTACACGGCAATGGGGGTGACTCGCATCTTTCAGTTATCGTCAAATTAAGTCTTTGTTTTAATGGCGTTCTTTTTTTTAAATAATGGGTTACTTTATTTGAAGCTTGTGATGTTTTGAAACTTTTTCTTATGCCAAGCTGTCGTCCTCTCGGTGTGTTTGAATTATTGGTTCCATTGCAAGAATTCATTATACTTATATATAATTACATAGTTCAATTATTATAATGAAATACACGTTTTTTTTTATATTTTCAAAACATTATTTGTTACTACTTGTTTATATGTACTCTCAAAACACAGAAAATGAATTTGAGCGAAATTTAAATATTTGACGTTTCAAGTTGTTACTTATAAATATCCCTAAAATGCAGGCAAAAGTTTCAAGCCATAACTTCTGGAAATATTAGGTGAGTCAAACAAATACTTTTTGAGAGTGTCAAGATATTGACAAAATATTTTATTTATTCTATTATAAAATTCAGAAAATGCCATTAGTGCATTTTATTATCTTTAAAACATTTCCAATGAATGTTTAGTTCACTAACCTTAATTATTAGAATAATAATCAATATTTGTAGTCTAATGACGGTAATATGATATAAAAATATTGCATAAGAAAGCGATATAAATAGGTATACGTATGATATAAAATTTTAAAAGGATATCCTATTATACATAATAGTAATCGTGAATCACGAGAGAATATTCTTAGTTTTTAGAGCACCATGTTTATATTATTGTAATAAAGCGCCGTGCTTTCTATTAAATATTAACAGGTGTGTCTTTTTTTGTTACATACAGTTAAGGAATATTTTTTGCAGTATTTATCATTTTTATAACTATTTCTAGATGATTGTCTTCTTTAATTATTTATAGATTTGAAATCATGACCTAGTCGAAATAAAGAAAATGTGTATAATTATAACTTTTATAAGGAAGATAGGTCGAAAGGAAAAATCACATTCCCATAAAGATATCCAATGACCTAAAGCAGTAAAACATGATGTATGACGAGCCACGCCTTTCGCGTCCACCTGGTAGCTCGTAAGCGTGTAGAGGATTTCGGCTCGCTCGCAAGAAACCGGAGCTGGCCGTTCGGCTCAAAAATGTCCGCGGCTATTTTCATCCGCGGGCGGCGGGTGGGAGGCGCGCGCGCGGCCGAGCGCCGGCCAGAGCCGCCCCGGTCGCCGCGGACTCCACATTCCAACGTCGCTGTGCTGCCGGTCCCGAACCAGTGCCGAGTGACTGAGTGACCGCCTTCAACCCGAGCGACGTAAGTGCCGTGCTGTGTAGTGCAGTGCTTTGTACAGTGTGTAGGAGCCTCGAGTGCGTTCGGAAACGGAATTGAATTTTCAAGTTTTGGATATGATATGTTATGAAATGGACTAAAGTGGCCTAAAAATAAGTGCAGCGCGAACTGCGCCAAAACGGGTGGCGTCGTGCGAAAATAGAACTGCCGTCTTTAGCGCGCGGGATTACGTTACAATTCTCGTAACGGCACACGTTACATCGAATTGTAGGAAATAATACAAAATATATATATGATATATATTATTTACACATACAAACACTACACACTGTACACTGACTTGAAAAAAAAAAAATATAATTAAGTAGTTTACGTAGTTGAGAAAGTAAAAAACATATTTTGTTAGGGATTTCCTTAAAAACAATATATATATAATCCCTCCTAAAAGTCATTCCTTTTAAAATATTCTCCTTACCCAGAAAGCCTACAGGTGTGTTAAAATCGGATTACCGTCCATCACTGAAGACTAGCTCGCATCTGTTGAACACTTGCCAAGTTGCCAGCGAGTGGGTGTGCTTAATGGTTTGAAAGATAAAACCGCTTAAAATAGATCGAACTTCATAAACAATAAAATCTTTCGACTTCTGCACGATACTATATTAGTCATTTGGCATTATTTGATAATTGGTTTGAGATAACGAACTCAAAAAATAAATTGTTTATAAATCAGATGTACGTCTCCAATCAGCAACCTCAATATTTTTCTGCAATTTGGTTTTAATATAACTGTTTCAATATGTTTTCAATATTCAAAAATTGTAAAAATTTAATCAAAGTGAAGAGGTCTCAAGGAGTCATATATAATACATCTTAAACATATTACATTGAAATAAAACTTAAAACAGAACTATCCTTTAAATTATACATAAGTATGAACTGTTCCTACATTTAGTTAATTTAATAAGTAACTAACTTTTTATTTGTTCAAAAATATATTAATATTTTTGCGTTACAGAATAACAAATCACCAATATGTCTGACGAAGAGGAATATTCGTAAGTAATTCAATCGTTATTATAATTTTTTAATCGATTTTTTCTTATTTGTCTTTTTTGAAGGTCATAATGGCGTAATTAAAAATCTACTGTAAAATTCAAATCTTATTAATATTCCAGTGGCTCCGAGGAGGAGGAAGTAGAAGAAGAAGTCCCGGAGACGTAAGTCATTTATAAAAAAAAACCTCTTTTTATAGTTACCTTTTACTTTCCGTTTATTTTACATTCTAGCATCATAAAGCCTGGAATCTGCATAGCCTAGTCTATTTCCGAAATCTAAGCATTTTTGAGCAAATTTTTGAAAGTGTCAAACTTATATGAAATTAAGGACACGGTAACTTTTACGCCCTGTTTCTATTTTCCTTTACCGAGGCTAGCTGCACGCCCTCACCTACCCCTGTTCTCTCTTTTGTTACAGGAAGTAAGTGGCGTGCCCTTGACCCGACACTTGCACCCTCTTCGCTCTCCTAGTTTATGACCTCTCTATGGCTTCTAGCTCTTAACCGATGCTTTTTAGCTTTAATCTAATATACCGTCGAATCTCCGCTTTAACTATCTTGTATGCTTTTGTGACCAAACCCCACTATCAAATAGTGAAAAGAACTGTAAGCCGTAAGTCAAACTGATCAATTATAAGATCAATTATTATATATATATGTAAATATATGTCCTTGTCATTAGCTTCCTCGTTATCCAATAATCATTTCTAATAATATTTCTTTTCTTTTCCTCGCTGCGGCTGCCGTTGCTCCATGAAGGCCAGCCCCCAAACAAGAGTGAGTATCATACCTCATAACTACTTATTATATGGACAATTTATTATATGCTTTGCTTTTAGTGACTGAATGTCCTCAAATCGGTTTGCGAACGTTGTGATTGGATAAAAAATTAATCCATGCACTGGGTGAATAAACACCGATTAGACAATTACAAAATTTTACAAGATGACAACACCGTAACGATTTTTTTTGGATGCGCGAAATAATCCCTTCACCGCTTTTTATTTTATCTATCTGTTATTTGTAAGGATACAAAGTAGAACATGTAATATGTAGTAGAGGCTGATTGTTATTTTCTGTTTCTAGGAGTAGACCGTCGATCGCGTAAGTTGCACCGCTCTCTGTGGTGTCACTAACTAAGTAATCCTCACATTAACTCTAAAGGCCCGGGCGCATGTTTTGTTGTGACCGATTCCCCCATTACCAGATATATCGCGTTCGATCACACGATCTCAATCCACCACACACTGTCCGCTCGAACGCTATTAATATCCATCGGTAGGCGTTCTATTTTAAAATTATCGCACTGCGCCCGCGCCCCACTCTGAAACAATTTAGATGTCGGTCAACAGAATGTCGACGAGTTCTCATTATCTTTCCTAAATAATTGCATGATAGGACCAACATAACACTAAAGCATGGCCACGTATTACTGTATGTTTACCATTGTCTTTTATATAATCCATTTTTATATTGGAATCTTTACACAAATAAAAAATGTACAAAATCAAAACACGAAACAAGCTTAATTGACAAAATGTTGTAACAATATATTAGTCGTAAACCCAAAGCATACATGTAGCGAAAATTATTTAACTGTGTTGTATTAAGTGTTAACTATGTTCAAATATAACAAGAAATAAACTGTGGAACTATTATCTCCAATGTATTACCAATTAGATCAGAAATAGAAAATAAAAGTTACCAATAATAATATCACCGTAACCACTGCTATATGTATTGTCAACCGTTGCAGTAACGGTTTTAACATTAACAACACCTCGTTAAAACGATACGAATTTTAAAATTTTAATAAATTTTGCAGGGGCGAGGGAGACCCAGAATTCATCAAGGTAATTATAAATGGCTTTAACGATTGAATATTTAAGTACACATACAATATCAAGAGGCTTAAAAACACTTTTAGAAGATTATTGGTATTTTTCATGAAATGCGGTTCTGCAAGCAATATGTTCTTATTAATGTAAATTTTGCAGCGTCAAGACCAGAAGCGGTCGGACTTGGACGAGCAGTTGAAGGAGTACATTAACGAATGGCGTAAGCAACGTTCCAAGGAGGAAGATGAACTCAAACGCCTCAAGGAGAAGCAGGCCAAGCGCAAGGTATGTTATATTTTACAGAGCTTATTAGAGATAAAAAAAAATATTTATCACATCGCAGAACAATGGTCTAAATACTTGTTGTTCTTGTAGGTGTCTCGCGCTGAGGAAGAGAAGCGTCTCGCTCAAAAGAAGAAGGAAGAAGAAGAAAGAAGGGTCCGAGAGATTGAGGAAAAGAAACAACGCGACATCGAAGAGAAGAGGCAACGGCTCGAGGAAGCCGAAAAGAAGCGTCAAGCTATGCTTCAAGCCATGAAAGATGCCAGCAAAACCGGACCTAACTTCACCATCCAGAAAAAGAGCGACAACGTGAGTTACTTTATAACTACTTCCCTTGAAATCCAATAAAATTTATATTCATAATATCAATAAAATTGTAATTCAACAGTTCGGTCTCAGCAATGCTCAGCTCGAACGCAACAAGACCAAGGAACAGCTGGAGGAAGAGAAGAAGATCTCCCTATCCATCCGCATTAAGCCCCTCGCCATCGAAGGTCTCTCCGTAGATAAGTTGAGACAGAAGGCCGTAGAACTGTGGGAGTGCATCATCAAGCTTGAGACCGAGAAGTACGATCTCGAAGAGAGACAGAAGAGACAGGACTACGACGTGACTATATTTGAGCTTTATTTGTGAAATGTAATCTTCTAACATTGGAAGGTAATGATTGCTTTTTTTGTTTATTAACAGTTAAAAGAGCTCAAAGAAAGACAGAAGCAGCAGCTGAGGCACAAAGCTCTGAAGAAAGGTCTCGACCCTGAGGCGTTAACAGGAAAGCACCCCGTACGTAACTAACAACACAGTACCTACCGTTATAAGCTCTTATACACAACTAAAGAAAATATTTATGTTTAGCCTAAAATACAAGTGGCGTCCAAGTACGAGCGACGCGTCGACACACGCTCATACGACGACAAAAAGAAACTGTTCGAGGGTGTAAGTATCACATCACAGATTAAAGTCGAAGCTTCTTTGATTAATAAATATTATAAAATGACATAGATTTAATATTTCTCTAAGTATTGGTATAAAATCAAATATGAATTAACCTTACAATGAGTAAGACTATGAGTGATGAGTCAGTTATTAACTCTAAGCGACCACTTTAACACAGGGTTATGATACTCAAGCAGCAGATTTTATGGAAAAACTATGGAAAACGAAGGTGGAAGAGTTTATGAACCGCACCAGAAGTAAGACGCGGAATTGAAGTCATGTTGTTTGTCCCACTTTTGTCCCCATAAAGCATGTCTTCAATCCCGGCATGGTTGGCACCCCTCAAGGGTTTTAAAACCTTTACGACATTAAATATCTATAAAATAAATGAATAGAAACAGCAAATAATATGACAGTATTCACAAATCACAGGATGTCCATTTTCTGCCCTTGTTTTAAACCTTTGAATTGACCCTCGTGTTAACCTTTCCTAGGACCTAGAGAAACTCAACAAGGACTTCATTGAGAAGGTGTGGCAAGAGAGGGCCGACCAATTTGGCGGTAGGCAAAAGGGTAAGTACTGTGTCTCCAGGATATAATTTAATCAGCAGTTGAACCGATGAACAACTCGTCACAGGAAAAATGTAAGCTAAATATAATCTTGTTTTGACAATAAATCTTTTGGAATGGGGTGCTGTTAAGATGTTTCCTCTGTTTTGATTGAATGGTATTTTACAGCACTTTGAGATATGTTCAGACATTGTCACTGAAATTGAATTTTATGTCAACCCTCACCATGTCCTATATCTTAACGTTTTTATTTAGTTACATATACCTGTATTACACTTTGTATCACAAAAATACTCAAAACAATAAGACTCAAGTGAAATAGTTTTACAGGTGATATAAATATCATTATCCTTAAATCTTATGAAAGTAATCGTTTTAAAATTAAAATATTAATAAGAAGTATATTGGTATAGATATAATTAAAAAATATATAATTTTCCACTAAAGAGAGTGGAAATTATTTTTTTTCAAAGAAAACTTACTCAGTCTTACGATTCTAGACGAAAAATCTAGAACTACAAATAACTATTCTATTCTCTTACACAATACTAACTTTTCAATACTCTATATTTTAATGAACTACACGCACACAGCGCGACTGCCCAAGTGGTTCGGTGAGAGGCCCGGCAAGAAGAAGGGTGACCTCGAATCCCCCGAAGGCGAAGAGGATGTGAAGGCCGAAGTCGAGGAGGAGGACGAACCCGTGTACGAGCCAGAACCTGAGGAGGAGGAAGAAGAGGTCGAGGAGGTCGAAGAAGAGGAGGAGGAGGAGGAGGAGGAAGAAGAGGAAGAAGAAGAAGAAGAGGAGGAAGAATAAGTACGATATTTGGTTCTGTGTAATCTGTATTAACTGAATTTTAACGAATTCATTCAATAAATTTTATTGGCAGCGCAAGACGATTTAGTCGCCAAGTTATGTAGGCTCCATTAACCATCTGGACAATTTTATCTTCATCAAGCTTGACTTATTTGTAAATACAAAATCTCATTAACAATGACCGATTATGACCACTAATATGTACGAGACCTTGGTGATGGCTAAAAGCCAGCTGCATTTAGTTGCATTGTTGCGTTGGTTATTATTTTAAGGATAGGATACAAGTATTGAAATATAATTTGATATCCAAGATACATTTGGCAAACTTATACAGGGAAACAGAAATAGGTTTAAACTTATTTTTATAAAGTAAATTATGACTTATAGTCGCAGTTGTTTATCGGTGTTTTCATATATCTTTATATTACATGTTATTATTCCAGATAGCGCCAGCTAAATCCAGGTCAAGCCGCCGAGCCAGGTCGCGTCGGATTGTGCCGTGTAACTTATCCATTAACTTATTGCTATATAAATTATTTTTATTATTTATACTGTTGATCATTAGTTACGGAAAGCGGACGCCACGTGCGTCGCAACAACTATGACGTCACAATAAACTAATTTATTTCATAATGCTCTCTGGTATTATTTAAACCCCTCAATAAAAAACGCATTTGTATTGTAATTTTTTAATTATTAATAAAGATATTATTACATACAAAATTAATAACATAGGTTATGAAATTGAAAGAAAAAACGAACTCAATATTATAAATTATAACTAGACTATATTTAATATAATATTATTAATTTGCACGCACTCATCTGCAATTTCGGCCATTAAATAAAAATAATTATTTTCACTACTTAAAGATATTCTTGTCACATAATTTAGGAGAAATTTCTCTCGTTTTAATAATGAGAAGTTTTTCATCATCAAAAGATATATAAACACGGAGTAGTCTCCATTTGTCGGAAGCTCCAAAGACGTTTACACATAATATGCTTTAAAAGAAACTCCTCCGATTATTTACAAGATGTATATAATAATGTTTCATCATAACTCAGTTGCTCTAAATGGTGACACACTAGGCGGCGGGCGTGGGGTCCGCCTGCTTCTGAGGAGTGGACTTTTGCATCATATTGATTTTGTCACCCAAACTCAGGGCCATACCCTAAAACGATAGAGTTTATTAAAGTTACATATAACCTTTTTGGGGTACTGTAGAGTGTATTCGTGCGTATGTACCTGTACTTGGATTGTGTGTATGCGTGTATACCTGCTTCTTAAAGTATATGTGGGAGTATGTATTGCTTATTAGTGTGTGCGTGTGAATTTTTTTGAGTGTGTGTGCTTGTGTAGCTGCTTGTTGGAGTGTGTGTAGCGTGTGTAACGGTGTCTTGGAGAGGAGACACATGCACACGTGTCTCCGTATCTCGTAGTGTGTGCGTGTGTACCTGTGTCTTGGCTCGTATGCGCACGTGTCCCACGACTGGTGCGTTGGGTCGGTGCAGTGGCGTCTCGATACTGAGGTTGGCGAGCGCGTCCTCGCCGAAGATGCTGCGGGCGTACAGGTTGGCCGCCATGAAGCCGCATTGACCAGACAGCGCCTGGATTCACAAATGAACGATTTTTAACAATCAATAACATGTGTGGATTTTTTAAGCTACTTCTTCTAAATCATTGAATATATGTTAATATGACCGTATTCATACGAGAGGAGTAAGCGTATCGTGTCTATAAATGATTAATAGCTAACAAAACTGAACTCGTGTTCGCTACACGCTGCCTTCACTCGCACTAGTGTACATAATGGAACTCGTAAAGAAAACTCACCTTATCGGGAGTGAGACACTTCATGTTGGTGGAGGCCAGCAGGTGCTGGAGGTAATCACCGAGGTCCGTGATGTTGGTGTTCACGGACACCTGAGTACAAATTAACAATGAATGCACTTACTTATCACCCTAAGATCATTATATGAATATGTTTGTTAGTAGTACCTTGTTCTCCCATTCGAACTCCGCCCACATGGTGCGGAAGTCTGCGTCGTTGCAGAGGGCGGGCTGGATGTAGTCCACGATGTCGATGTGTATGTCGTTGAGCACCACCACGCCGCGGTCCATGGAAGCGCCCGACACCTCGTATACTGAGGAGGGAACGAGCATATACACGGGAGTTAGGGGAGCGGGGGCACTCAGACCGACGCAAGGTGGTCGAACTCACCGATATTTCCGAATATAATCCCGTTCTCTGTAGAGGCGACCTTGACGTGTGCTCGGATCGAGGCAAAGTCCCTCGGAGCCAGCACCACCCCGGCCGGGCGCTCCACCAGCCGCAGCTCGCCCAGCGTGGCCAGCTCCACCGTACAGTTCTGCAGCGTGTCGTCTGAGGACCCACACGGTTGACGCTGTAGAATCGACTCTCTTCCATATTTATCATCTGTTTATAACCTCTTCCTCACCGGTCTGGTTGACGACGAGCACATCCAGCACGATATCGTACTGGTTGACGGACACGATGGCCTCCGCGTACACGGGGTCCGAGAAGCCGGTCAGCTGCGTCACCTTGGATAGCTTACCGCGCTCGTCCGCTCCTGGAGTCGTACGTCCTGGAATAGAGAGATTTAGGTTTTAGATTATTTTGAGGCTACGGTGTGTGTGTATGTGTGTGTATACGTCTATGTGCTTGTTGGTGTGTGTCTCACCCTGCAGCGCGCGGTCCAGTGCGAGCTCGAACACGTCCCTGTGCGCGGCGGCGGCCAGCGGCGCCAGCGCGGGGAACGAGATGCCGCGCTCTACGGGCGCCGCCGCGCGCGGGGGGGGGGCGCGCTCCGGGGAGCCCTGCGACACATAACGTGTACGGGATGTATTAGGAGATACTTCTTCGAGTATATATCGCAAAAGAAAGTTGATAGCGATATATATTGACGGACAAGCAATCGTAACGTATGACGGACAAGTAATCGTGATGACGTCCATATCAGGGCCATTATCGACTCTGATCGTCAAAGTACAATACGAGACATTGCAGGGAAGTTCAATGTGTCTCATACGTGCATTGAAAAATTAAAACCCTCGGTTATGTCAAGAAACTTGATTTATGAATCTCTCACTATCAAAAAGAAATTTTTATTTGACACAACGTTCGTTTTTGAAACGCAATGAAAAAAATCCGTTTCTGAAAAACCTAGGTACTGGCGACGAGAAATATATAGATTATAACAATGTTACTCGCAAGAGATTGTGGGTGTAGCAAGATCAATTAGCCCAAACAACTTCAACAGCAGAGAATCAAAAATAAGATTATGTTGTCAGTTTGGTTACAAAGAAAATTTTGTATTTTGAACTCATGACATAGAATCAAACAATCAATTCGAATGTGTATCTTGAACAACTTGACAAAATGAATGATATAATTGAAGAGAAGCGGCCGTTATTGCCATTTTGATAACGCAAGGTTTCACACATTTTAGAGTACTTGGCAAATATTATAGAAAATGGATTGGTATGTTGTTAAACCCACCAAAAAGCCTCGATTTTGGCGTCCTCGGATAACCATTTTCTTCGTTATATGCAAATGGTAAAATTATTTAATACTGCGGGTGACACCAGATCACACCTAATTCAATTTCTTAATATTAAAAACCGGACACTTTTTAAACGAGTAATTTTTACAAAGACAAAATGGTGTAAAAAGATCATCGACAAGAACGGGCAATATCTAATTGAATAAAGTTATATTTTTATAAAAAAATCTGATTTTTCTTATTTGAAATTGTCTAGCCAATAGTTGGACCTAGTGGGACAATCTTAACGAATGGTTACAATGGTTATTTATCAGTTTTTTAAAATACTTAGCTCAGTTAGAGCGGGAAACACCGAACGACAGTCATATGTCCCAGCAAAAACATTAAATATCACTCGGGATTTCTATAGGGGGTGCTGTACTAGGATTAGACTAGTTTTGTGGCCAGCTTGGTGTGTGCGAGGGGGTAGTGTCGGTGGTTCGGCGCTAGGATTAAGGTACTTTATAGTGGAAAGTTTGGAGTGTGAGGGGGGAGCATCCCACCTCCGGCAGCAGCTGCGGCGCGGCGCGGTGCGGCAGCGCCAGCAGCGCGGCCAGCGCGCGCCGGGCGCCGGCAGCCAGCGCCTGGCGCAGCACGGCGGGGCGCTCGGCGCCGGCCCGCACGCAGCGCGCGCCGTGCTCGAGGTCGTCGGCCGTGAGCGCGTCGCGGCGGCGCGCCAGCAGCGCGGCGGCCAGGCGCAGCGCGCGCGGCGCGTCGTGCCGTGCGGCGCGCAGGGCCAGCTTGCCCAGCGCGGAGCACGCGCACGCCGCCGTGAAGCTCTCGCCCGCCGCCAGCGCCGCACCCAGCCCGCCCGCCGCCGCCGGGGCCGCCCTGGAGGATAATCGCCGTCACTTTATCGTCGGAAGCTACGTTCCGACGTCGCGGCGGTCGATCTCACTTGGGCAGGTTGAAGGCGCTCTGCGTGACGTAGGCTCCGTCGCTGGTGACGAGGCTCCGCGACGGGGTCTCCTTCTCCTTGGCGGCCGCCTCCGCCTCGCCCTCCTCCTCCTCCTGGACGGATATAGATTATTATTTACTTTTAGATTTCTGACCTGGAATCTATTCTGTGCAAGTCCGTACATCGAGACACTATTTCTCAAACATACTTGGAAATAAGACAACAATTTTGACAAACGTCCCTGAGATAAATCGAAATTGCTATCACAAGAACCGGCAGTCTTCAAAACTTGTATAAAAATACCTATCTGTCGTCTTTTAGCGACCGACTAAATTACTATCAAAAGTAATATCGGTCGTGTAGTTTAAAAATGAAACACATGGTAACCAATGAAATAATTGAGCGAAACTCTTATGTGAAACTTTTTTGCATCCTTTGTTCAAGCATCGATCAAAAACAGGGTATCCGAAAAGTTTCAAATTTTACACACTACTAGACATCAGTCTGATGGAAGGTTTAAAAAATTCAAATATTCGATGTCGTTGAGGAATAATCGCGGAAAAACTAAAATCCCATAGACTTCAATAGGAAAAATTTTTCGCCCGAAAATTTGGCTTCACAACATATAAATGCAACTTCAGTGCTATTTGCACCTCACTTCACTCACTTTTGTTTAGCATGAGCTTAGTTTAACGCCACATAAAATTCAAATGGCTTCAGAAACCCTTATGGAAAATTTGTTACCACCAAAAGTCAAAGAAATTGTTTTTCTTGTATATGTTTTTTTTTTTTTTTGGTGTACAATAAAGTATATATAAAAAGAAATATAAATAAAAACGTCTATTAAATTTTACTTAGTTTTACTTTCCGCGCATTATTTGAAATAAATACTGTACAAGACTCGGTCGCAATTGGGCATTAGTGGACTTACGTATGTGTGCCTCGGCTTTACAATGATTTCCTTGCCGACCGCTGTATATGTAATATATTAATGGTAGAAATTATTTTAGTACAGCTTTCTTTCTAATTCCTTAGTGTGCGTGTGTATGTGTATGTTTGTGTGTGTGTTCGTGCGTGTCGTACGTGGTCTGGCGCCGGCATGGCGGCTGCGAGCACGTCGATGGCGGCGCGCGCGCTGGCGTCGTTCTCGGCGAACTCGGCCACCAGCCACAGCGCGGAGCGAGCCACCTTACCCACGCGGATGGTGCTCAGGCTCTCCAGCAGTTTCTGAGGATAGCAACGGTGTTATTTTCACCGATGAACTGGAACTGTCGGCTCGCGTTAGGTTATGGATATACACTCACGGAGTAGATTTGCGATCTCAGGTCGGGGAAGGCGTACAGCGCGTGCCTCAGGAACAGCAGCACGTCCTGCGCGGCGGGCTCCCCGCCGTCGCCCAGCAGCTCCAGCAGCGCGGGCGCCACGGAACCGGCCACCTCTGGGAACTAAACGGTCGTTTACGGCGAGTGCTCTCGCAGCCTGCGCGGTGTTGGCACTCGGCGTCACCTTGAGCGCGGCGCGATGCAGCGCGCGCACGAGCAGCTGTCGGTAGCGCTCGGCGTCGTCGTGGTCGGCGAGCTGCGCGCGCGCCGCCTCCTTGCGCAGCGCGCTCACCAGCTCCTCCGCGTGACGAGACGTAGCCAGCTCCAGCGCTGAACACACGAGTTAGTACGACAGAGATC
The DNA here is from genome assembly GCA_959347395.1 of Mechanitis mazaeus. Classification (NCBI taxonomy): domain Eukaryota; kingdom Metazoa; phylum Arthropoda; class Insecta; order Lepidoptera; family Nymphalidae; genus Mechanitis; species Mechanitis mazaeus. The sequence goes on from OY365754.1 coordinate 13,760,090, forward strand.
GATGGGAGGGAGAGTGAGGAGGGACGGAGAGCTACACTCACCGAGGTGAAGCGTGTGTCGGCGCACGTCGAGGTCGGAGGCGGCCAGCACGCGCAGCACGTCCATGGCGAGGTCGGGCAGCGCGCGCGCCGCCGCCTCGCCGCTGGCGTCCCGCAGCGCGGACAGGCGCCCCACCACGATCAGCTTCACGTTGTTGTCGCTCTCCTTCACTATGAGGTCGATGTAGCACGCCGCCGCCGCCTGCACGAGTCGAGAGTCAGGGAGCGAATCGGGGAACGGGCGTGTTTTGGTGCGGTTGTACCTTGATGGCGGCGGGCGCGGCCGACAGCGTCACCAGCGTGCCGGCCGCTTCGTAGCGCACGGCGGCGCTGGGGGCGTTCAGCAGACCGTACACTGTGCGGATGAAGCGGGAGCGCTCCGACGGATTGGCGTGACACACCTGCGTGACGAAGAGGATATTTGAAACTATACACTAAAAAATAAGTCATTGAGATCTAAGAAGTTAAATTGATCCGAGGGAAAAATTGGATATGCTTCCTTAGACTCTGTTATATAACTTTTCCGTCTTCACCTTGTAGATGAGTTCGACGATGACGAGCTGCAGAATGTCTCCGAAGGCGTGCACGTGGTCGAGCCTGTCCGCCAGGTACGACAGCGCGCGCTCTTGATCGGCGTGCAGCAGCATGAGGAAGGCATTACGTTTGCACGACATATCCTGCTCCGACTCCAGGAACGAGCCGATCACCTCCGGCGCATCCGGGATTAAAAACTCAAAGTTCCTGCCAAACGACAATTAATAGATAGATACATAAATCATGATCATATAATTTGAGGAGACCATAAATATGGGACACAGAGGATAATCCCATTGTGAAAAAGGATAGAAAACAGAGCACACAAATACCGGTAGATCGTGAAGATGGCGAGCACGGCGTTCCTCCTCACGTAGGAGTGGCGGTGCTCCAGGCAGGCACGGATAGCGGGCATGAGGGGCTCCAGGAGCTCGGGCTCCTTTAGCTTGCATAGGAAACGGAGCGTCGAGCCACGGAGAAACTCGTTGGGGTGCTGCAGGTCCTAAAAACGGGTTTAAAGAGATTATAATTAATACACACATTGTTTTGTAACCAGCCATTATTTCTTTATAAAAAGTAAATTGTCACTATGTTTTAAAAACATTTCAATTTTAAATAGACTTTATTTATATCTAGTTATTTAATTTAAAAATATATAATAGGGTAGATGTTTTGGATTTTATTATAAGTAGCATAAAAATACTTGCAACATAATTACATTCTTCATCCCACTCTCTACAGTGAGACATTGTTTATCTAAATCAATATATCATATATCATACAATATCAATATATCATACACATAACTCCACAAACCTTTCTATAAGCGTCACAGACAAGGATCATCTCTTGCAGCAGCTTGCCATCGGGAGTGGTTTTGGGAACAATCTCCCAGAAGATTAGCAACAGTTTCTTAATGGTATGATCCTGCAGTGGCAGCACAAACCTGATGATGATCATCAATAGCCCGGGAATCTTTTCCCCCGATAGTATTATACCAATTGTCTTCTTAAGTGCTTCTATTTTTTTCTTTGTATCACCTTTCTCTGTAAAGATGTATGATGAAATGCATTACACATATAAATATAAAGACAAATGGGAAATGGTATGTATGTGTAGATCGACATTAATTAAAGTATATGACGGCGCCACCATCAATGTTTTAATGGCAACGAAAGCTATATAAAGCGGCGCAAGCGCGCGGCTCACACAGTTATTGGCTGACCGTTGCGCAGTGCACACCTACCCACTAAATGAAGATAATTTATTAATCGAAGTTTGTGATCGAAATAATACGAAGTGATAGTGAAGACTTTTTTGTGTTGTTTTTAAACAATGTCGGAGCCTGACGCTATATCAGAACTGGGATCTGAATCACCACCACTAAATGAACCAAGTAATCCAATAATGGAACAGATGATGTTTTTAATTATAAAAAAAAAGAGGTTTGAAAAAAAAAATGAAAAAAAAAGAAAGAAAAAAGTGAGAGAAGTTTAAAACAAAGAGAGAAGTGAAAAAAAAAGCGAAATTAAAAAAAAGAGAAGTGAAAAGAAAAAGAGAGAAGGTAATAAAAAAGAGAGAACTAATATAACAAAAAATGTAGGGAAGAGTTATTGAAGGGGCTCGGGCCAATAACTCGGCTAAAGGGGTTGCATTCTGGTCTAGCCTTTTGGCTATAGGGATTGCAAATCCGGTCTAGCATTTGCTACAGGGAAATCTGGTCTAGCTCAGTCAGCTAAAGAGATTTCCGGTCTAGCATGGATCCAGTCTCCGGTTCTTAAACTGAAGAGAGGGATTTATGTAGTCTCCGGTTCTGAAACTGATGAGAGGGATTTATCCAGTTTCCGGTTCTGAAACCGATGAGAGGGATTTATCCAGTCTCCGGTTTTAGAACTGATGAGAAGGGCTTAATAGTTCTAATACGCTGAAGGGCTTGCCGGACCAGCACATTGTTATTTTCAGAAGACGCTCGAGGACGAGCGTATGTCAGCATGGCCGTGACGGCGCCACCATCAATGTTTTAATGGCAACGAAAGCTATATAAAGCGGCGCAAGCGCGCGGCTCACACAGTTGTTGGCTGACCGTTGCGCAGTGCACACCTACCCACTAAATGAAGATAATTTATTAATCGAAGTTTGTGATCGAAATAATACGAAGTGATAGTGAAGACTTTTTTGTGTTGTTTTTTAAACAATGTCGGAGCCTGACGCTATATATATATATTAATTCATTTAATTGATATTAATTCATAGAAAATATTTATATTTTATATAGTAATTAGGGATGTTAAACCTTTCTTTCTTATCAATAAGCACATCACTAAATTTAACATATTTCACAACATTTATAAGTAATGTCAATATTTTCTTTCAGATATTCTTTTAATAAGGACTGTTTCTTTTCTAAAGGTGGTATGGTATTCTTGTATTGGTGGCATGATAATGTTATGAAAATGTATAACAGACAGATTACTACCACATTTATAACATAGGTATAGATCAGGGTCGGTGAACTCAATCAGACTCAACAATCTACCGTCTAAACTTCTAATTATTTTCGATCTACCGAATAGGAATTTTTTAACTATACTCAAATAATTTTCATAATAACTAGGATGGAAATAGGTAAGTACCGATATTTTTTTTGGCCTTGTGATCGACTGACCTAGGGTTTGGCCTCTTCTCTATCAACGGGTTGGCCCGCCCTGGTATAGATAGTATGGACTAGCATGTTAACTATAATGTATGTCTTAAAGTCTTGTTTGATATTAGACTAAGTTAAGCCTCTCTAATTTATTCTTATGCTTAATATCTTCATTCATACTAATATACAAACAAAAACATTACATAATTTACAGACAAACATAATTTTAGTAAATATTAAAAATTAATTGAAGTAAATGTAAATGTTATCAATATATCTGTAATATATATAAGAAATTACATAAGTAATGTGATTTCATTATTCCTTACAATCTAATTTTTAAGTTATTAGATCAAATATTACATTACATCATTAAAAAAAAACTACAATCATAATTGTATTTTAGAAAATCTGTAATTAATAAACTCAAAAAGTACTAGAAACTTTTTAAAGAATCTTTTATTATTAGGATGTTATCTTGTCTGTAGTTGACATATTCTATATTTATCTGTATATAAACTAGTCTCAAAATTGCAAAATACTAAAAAGTTTTGAAAGTCTTGAATTATATGTGTCTTTGGAGAACCACAAGTAAAAGTTACTATTGGGATGTATGTACTGTTACAAATATTATTAAAAATATATACTTTAATGTTCAATAAGAAATATAGTATAAACATAAAAACAATTTTTTACAGTATAACATTTACAAGAATAATTGAACCAACTGAACAAAATTAAATTAATACAAATAAATAAAGTTTTATTATTTTTATGGAATAACCTTAACAAGCATCAGTAAGATATTACATACATAAAGTGCTTTTATAGTAGATAAACTACATACAATCATATTTGATAATATTTGTTTAAAAACAATATTATCAAATTTTCAGAATTTATTGCATTGTAGATAATATTTGGGATAATATATGGAAATATTTCAGTCTACTCAGACTCATACTGCTTATTTAACATTATTATTTCAAAACATTACAGAGCTTCTATTAAAACTCACCAAGATCCATTTTAAGTTGCAACTCACTGTAAGGCTCTGAGTCAGTAGGAAAGTTAATAAGAGTGTAACATGATTGCTCCACACCCCCCATATTGCTGAAATATAAAAATATGAAAAATGTATACTTTGTATAAAAACATTATGAAATGCTTAAGGAAAAATATCCAAAACTAATAATTGTAAAAAGAAATCACTAAAAACTGTTGATATATTAGCTTATTAGTTAGAAATTGTAAATACCGGCAATTTAAGAACAAGCGGTTATAATATTAACATAACATCCCATTAGAAGCATAATATCAATAAGTGTACAGTAGCGTCCGGTTTACGGGTTCCTTATTACCTTTAAAGTACAAATTACAGAATTGAAATGAAATCACTATAAACTCTCTGTTCTTTAATATTATCGAAGATGGGTTTTGGTTGTATGTTCAATTATTTTCAGTAAAATTACTATAAAGCTAAATTATGAATCGTCAGATACGTGTCCACACTTCCACATCTAACATAAATTGTCAATAATGACAGTGACACCTGACATAATGTAGGCTATAAAGAGGAATGCTATTAACAGAAAACAGAGATATTCAATTCTCATGAAACAAGAGTTTATTAAAAGTTTGTATATAAAACAATCTATTAATGTATAGTTGCTGTTTTTCGTTTGATATGGTTGTTTATTTAGTTCCAGAGTGTAACTCTACTGACTTTACTCTGTCAGTACTGTACTATGGTACAGTACAACGTACTCAGTATATCCTAGGCACTACATTACTAAATCTGCTTTGTGTCAAATAAATCAGCTGTGTAGTGTGTGCAGTATAGTCAATATACAACACAAGATATACCATATCCGGGCATTTATATTTGCGTGCATCTTCGAGTATCAAAATACATACACCGATCAATACATTGCATCGTTCAATGCTGCCTAAACAAATCAGTGATTACTGTACCCAACCTTTAAGGACTTTGTGTTAAATCTTATATTTTTTTAAAATGGATGTGTTGTTTACTCTTTTTTATATCCTTTTTTCCATTTGCGTCGTATATCCGCCTACCGAATTCGTCTCCGCCGGTTTTACTATTCCCCAGCTTCTTGACAACTTTTTTGGATCTGAAAATGTGAACTTCATTGGATATCACATGAAGAGAATAACGATAACAGCATTGATTCATTCAACATTACCATTAGGGTATGTTTTTACTCTTTGGTGTGGCGGGGAGGATAGTCCGTGGTTGCCAGCTTCAGCACTAGCTACAGGTATTATCCCATTTCTCATGTGCTATAAGATAGCATGTTGGTGGGAGCGTGATAAGAGCAAGCATCCAGTGGTGAAAGCACTGCTACCGTATGTGAATCCTGGTAGTGACTGGAGGATAGTGGCTTCTCATTTTAATTTAGATTTCAGAAGGTATTGAGATTTATAAAACTCTCTTTGTTTTCCTCTCTAACTTTTTTCTTTAACATTTTACTAAGCTAATTTTATCTTAACTTTATTTCAGCATTGAAAAGGTATCCATCAATTTGACATCCACCAGTAAGTTCATTGCTACACATGCATTCCTTATCAAGGTGTCTCAGTATGGAATCAACCTTGTGAAACAAAGTGACTGTGCTCTGGTTGCTACTGGTGTAAGTAAGATAAGATTTTAATATGGAAATAATGGTTAACTATTTCTTAGACTCTTACCATCTCTATCTTCATTGTTTAACAGACTGACAGTCACAACCTCACACCAACAGGAGAAGATGAGATTCAATATGTGAATATTGAAGTCATTCCTTCCAGAGAGGATATCAAAAGGTTTACATTCAGAATTTCCACCACTGCATTGAGGGAGTTACAACCGAGGCTGGAAAGCCCCATCAGAGTTCCCGATCATATTTCATTATTGCCAACCCTTACTGAGAGATTTGTAAAGGTCTTTAGACAACACATAGATCTCAATCCCATCTACTACATTGATCAGGTAAGTTTGGCAAAAACAGAAAATTGCTTCCCAGATTTTTTTGTTAGTTGGTATGGTGGAAAGGTATATCATTGGTTTTAGTCAGTATTACTGAAAGCAGTCCATTACTGACATTAGCGTCTAGAATATATTGTCTGTATAGGAGCCGGAGCTATGCATCGGTTGCATGCAAGCCCCCGCCGACGTAAAGCTGGACCGGCGCTGCTCCCCGCCCGCCCTCCATGAGCAGGCCGGGCCCCTCCCACCATGCCAGCAGTGCAACTGCAGGTACCGTCACCGGACTCAGTAACATTGCACAGCCCATGCCATGCAGAGAAGTATTACGCTTCTGTCCTCAGGGTACTGTGGTGCGGCTCGTGCATGGCGCGCTGGTGGGCGGCGCGAGCGGGCGGGCCCCCCGGGGGCTGGCTGAACGCGCGCGGCTCGTGCCCCGTGTGCCGCGCAGCCTTTTGCCTGCTCGATGTGCGCCCCGCCAGGCCCCCCTCCGCCTCCGCCTGATTGACGCTCTAGCCGCGCCGGGGGAGGCCTTCACTCGACCTGCGTCTTTTTCAGAATCGATCAGGAGTCTGTAGATTGTCACTCATAAAAATAATATTGTGATATAACTTTATTTATTTTACCTCAATTTCTGTATTGTAAATTTTTTATCAATATTAATAATTTAAACCTATATTTAAATATTCCACGATTCCCTGAAATATTTTGGTTAGACATATCTCATAATCTCATGTTATTGTAATATTGACGTTTCATTTAATTAATGTTAGTATAGGTTAATAATAATGACTGGAAGTGTGATGGTATAAAACTCACACTAGTATAACTTGATGTGTAGACTGAATGTGTTAAAGATGAATAAAATTAGCATCATTTAAATACAATCAGCTTTATATTCTCTAGGACTAAAGGCTAGACAGTTACAAACAAAGTTTAGTTCCTTGTTGGAACTCCTGTAGGGTTCTATTAGAATAGGTGCTAAGATTATCTAAATGTTTAGGATATTTAGAATAATGTATCCATCCGTGTCTAAATATACCTATTACTATGTAGATTTGTCTGTATGTAGGTAATAACTACTTAGTTTTTTATAAATATCAGCAGAGGATAATGTACTTGGTATCTAACAATAATTGAACGTTTATTAAAATAATTGTTCTCAAATGTCAGTTTGCATAATAATACCACAAACAGATAGGGAGGTCTCATTTATTATTTTTATTTTGTACCATTTGTACTGATTGTAAAGGACACCAACAATGGAGAATACGACACAGGATTAACAAATAAACAACCGTGTGTATTGTATTTTATAGATAAAATATAATTTTATACAAGTATTTTTGTTACTTTTATCTTTATAGGAAGTTGTTTTAATAAATTTTAATTGACATAAAAGTTTTATTCATCCAAAGTTATTAATATCAGCATTTTATATAGAGCTTGGCTACTATTAATATCATGTAATGTTGAATAAAATGTTTTAGTATTGACTTATGGCTCCGGTCTTCAAGGCAAAAGCAGAATGCTTGTTATCAGATCAAGTTAAGATATCTTTTGAAGGTACCTATGTCGTATCAATCTGGCACTACTGCCGGCAGAAACTCATTCCACACCTTGGTGGTTCATGGCAGAAAATTCCTTGAAAACCGCACCGCTGAAAAGCGCCGGGCATCCAAGTGGTAAGGATGGTATTGCGGTAGCGTGCAGTGCGGTAATGGTATCAGATCAAAAAACGTCCGTACACTCTTGGTGACAAACGCAATAGGAAACGTATAAAGATACAAGGTTCTTACACAACGTCAATAGATCTAGCCTTTCACAGAGCACGGGGCTACCGACAATCCCTAACTGCTCTTCGTTGTATTTGTAATGGTAAAAGCTGATACGTCTAATGGGGGTTTTATTAGTCGTAAACGCCTGTCTAGGGCAAATAACTTACTAGCTATTCCCTATTTTTGACGACATACTTGAACTTTTACTCTAGCGATTTTTCGTTTAAAAAAACTGCTGCACGGCTGTATTTCCTCTTTTGAATTCTAAAGTTTAGATCTTTTGTAATTAGCGCCTCAGCCCAAGATCAATTAGCTTGTCGTTTACAAGCGTTTAGTACTCTTATACTTGAATAAAACCAGGATCACGATTATAAGTATTACCAGTCCTTGCAATACCAATGCGGAAAAGCGGTGTCGTAGAGACTAGGACCTCAAAAAAGTTAATTAGCGCATGGGTTGGTTGCACACCAAACTGCTGACTTGCAATGTCTGTGTTCATAAAAAAATATGTTACTTGAGCAAGAGATAAAAAAAAACTATGTAGGATTACAGGCCTATATCAAAGATGTTTATACAATACAAACTATAAATATTGCTATTAAAAAACCATCTTCATTGGTTTTTTGAGAAAACACTGCATAAATAAATACATATTGCTAATGAAAAGACTGATCAGAACAAAACGCCCTATTAAGTAATTAAACGATGTGTGCAAGTGCTTGAAGTTTTATTTTAGGCAATAGCTAGAAGTTTTATTTTAGATAATAGAAATTTTATTTTAGGCAATAGATAGAAGTTTTTTTTTACGCAATAGATGGGCAGGCCTGTCTGCCTGATGTTAAGCATGACTGAAAGATATGGTACGCTTACCTAAAACGATTATAACTCTGAAAACATCGATCCACGTCGTTCCAAAGATTTGTTTTCCTTTTAATAAATGTAGAATCACAACGATTTGTTAAAGATTTTGGAATTTCCACCGGGAATCTGTGTCGAATTTTTGTTGTTCGGTGATGAAAGAGAGATGAGATGATTCTTTCCATAAAAAGCTATTTCATATTTAAATTTTGAATTTAATTTATCTATTACATTTCTAAAACTGTGATTTATTCAAACATTTTTATTGTTAATATCAATTATAAAATATACACATGGATAGCTTTTTTTACGATAAAATAGATGATTACATCAAAAATTATAATTAGAAATACTGAATACAGCTTAAGTACAATTAGCCTTTGATGTTTTAGCCCTGGAAAACCATTTCAATAAATGGCCCTAGTCTCTTAAAACACTCGGAAAAAGACAAACTTTAAGAGCACAATTAGACATGTCAAGGTCAGAGACATGACTTTTTATGACATTGCCAGTTGTTTTATTAAGGTGTATGGTAATTAACTCATACGTTAATTTAAATAAGTTTCTATATTTCTGAGTCATCAAAAGGTATGAAGGTCATTGTAATAGATGGGACTGAAGGATCCTACTAATCGAGTGTCGCGACGTTATGATAACGATCAGTAATAACAGGTGACCTGCATGTATAGTTTTTATTATAAGTGTTTAAATTTTACTTTCTATATTGACTAGCATCAACACAGGCTTGATAACACCGAAATTATAAAAATGATTTTATTACTTTATCGTATATTTCATAAACTAAATGAGATCCTGATATAATTTCATCCGCAATATACATTGAAATAATATTTAGAGTTTAAAATTATGAAGCTATCCCCGTTTGGTCGCGTCATCCATCAATTCTATAAAACGACAACTTTGCATGGTTTCAAGTATTTGTGTTCTCGATATTTCTATGATCGGTAAGCATCTAATCCTTTTACTGCTGTTAGTTTGCAATGGACACTAGATCTAAATACAAAAATCTATGAGATATAATACCAGAAAATGGTAACTTTAGAATGTTAGTGCAGTATTTTGTATGTTGTAATGCGAGGGTGTGCTGGGTGGCATGCTGTGTCGCGAGCGCGTGCTGTAGCGGCGTGCTGTGCGCCGTGCTGTGGGCGCGCTTCCTGCAGGTGCCGGCGTTGCTCAGTGTACACGACCTGCGTCTGCGTACTGACGCGGTGCGCCTGCCGCTAGTCGCCGTGTGCCCTACTGCCAACACAGTCGCCCAGTTCCTTGAGCAAAAATTGTAAGTGAAAAGACATACGATGATTTAACTAAATATGATTAGTGGCTTTCCTAAGGAGCAGGCAGTTTTCATCAGGTTGCATTATGCGATACGGTCTCCCTTCCGTACTCATACACATTTTCTGGAAGCAGATTTTTCTAACGCGTTTTGCATTGATTTGCATTTGTTTTGCACTCAGTCTGTTCACAAGAACCCATCGTTAAATCGTTAAAAAGTGGCAACCAAAAACTAAAAATGTAGTAAAACTAAGATCCCCAAAAACCTCTCCGCTTATATAGGCCTCATTGGGCTAGAGAACTATTTATAACGATAATTACTAATCCTTATCAACTCAAAAACTTTAAATACCAGTCATCGAATCAATTCATTTTAACCAAATAATAAAACCCTTCCAGTAAGTCAGCTGATGCAAACAAAATAAAACGACTTCCGACGATCTTAGGTTACGTACTGAAGAGGAAACCATTATCACAGGAGCACCTGGAAATATTGGAAGATATTCTTGCTAATAATTATATAACCTTAAAAGAAGCTTTAATGATGGTTTTACCTTCATGCGAAAAAATGGTATTCAATTGTCGTTGGCAATCTAACATCACACCGTGTGGCATTCTGTTTGAAAAAGAAATAACTGAATGGGGTGCCTGCTGTGTGTTTCGACCAGAAAGGTATGGTAGAGTATATTAGGTAGAGATTAGTATTACTTTTAATATGTTAGAGACGAAGTGTGTATTTATAATTGATCTGTTTTATACAGATATTAATAAAATTTAATTTATTTTTACCACAGATCGAAATTCAATATGGCACGACTGTCGTATTTGGAGGCAACTAATAACTTGCACATCGCAGTTCAATGTAATGATCTGCCAGCTCTCAACGCATGCGAGGTAAGTTGTTGTATATATTAAATAATGTCTAAAACCTTCGTTAAAGATAAAGAAATCTCTCGATTACTTTATTGAAATCAAACATGAATATAAATTACAACCAAAAAATGACCTAAATAATTTCAGTAGAAATTTAACAATTTCCAAATTTAAGTAAAATTCGTCTAGTAACAAGTTATTGTACAAGATTTAATTAAATAAACCACAAGCAACCTATATAATTTCAGTAATCATTTCACGCCGAGTTTTTAAAAATAAGAAGCCAGGATTATCAAACTTCAAATTATAGAATTAAGTCTTTATAGTTTTAGCTTTACACACATAAATGTATATTATAAGCGCCATCTGGCACAGGCAATCTTATAATTACTATAGGCATATCCATTCCTTTTCTTAAAAGTATTTAACATGGAAAGTTTATATTATATACTATAACATATATTATAAAAAATAGGAAATGTAAGTTTACTTCAAAATATAAAATATTTTTTTTAGGTGGTTAAATTTTTTTGAACATAATAAAGTTTACATTTATTCTAATACTCCAATTACTCTATATTCATCCCTTCCTCTCGTAGGTTACTTTGAATGCATGTAAATGTGATATGAAGTTCACAAACATATATATATTTTTTAGTGAAGTTAGTTACCAAAAATAATTAATGTTAGTCACATTATATATTTTTTTTTAAGAAACAGATGTGATTTTTTGTTGTTGTCTTTGATTTTAAAACGTTAATACTTATAGTAAAAACTAAATGTTTCCAACTCTGTTCTGTTTCTTCCCCGCCACTGCATCATGTGAACAACGAATATACAAACAAATCAACAGATCAAAGTTCATGTCACAAGAAAACCAACAAACTAACATGCAGATATTAGTATTTTCTAATAACATTTGATATTCAAATTATTCTTTCTTACTATTTTATAATATAAGTATAAATATTTTGTTTTTCTTTACTGATTACAGTTTTTCACGAGATATAAAGGAGAGGAATGGGTAGAACCGATACCCTTGACCCCAGGATACAATTACTTTGCTCAAATATCGTTCACTTCAGTAGTAGATAAAGATCGAGATAAATTGGTTACAGGCACATGCATAAACACCCAAGGATATTCGAAGACAATGTGTCTAGTATGAAAATATTTGCTTTATTATATACTATCTGTTGCCAGCCACTTTGTATTCTGTTTAAAAACTCAAACAATTATGGTTCTTGAAAGGGACAATAACTATACTTGATAATATATTTTTTGTACAGCGTACTAATTAATGAAATAAGACTTCCATTATGAAACTATTTATAGCTTAAATGCAGGCAGAATATCTGTAAATGCGCTGACCCAATGCAGGGACAGAAGAATGTACCAAAAGATCTACCTACCTGTCAAATAACACAACTTAAATGTTTGCGGAGTTTTAGAAGTTATGGTAATGTTCATAATTAGCATGGTTAATGGTTATCATTTTGTGCATAAGACAATTATAATAGTTTTTTTTTTAGAAAACAATAATTGCAAATGTTTACCGTCTTGTAAAAAAATTACAACCTACTTGACACTCCAGTCTAGTGCGATGAACGCCGTCAATGAAAGCAATGATCAAATTTAGTAAGAATTAACTCCTAATTCAATGAAATAAATGGATAAATAAAATCCTAATAATTGTTTTAACAGCATGGGTGTGAACGTAACAACCGACTCAGTGTTACACATAACCGTTAGGATAAGCGGTTCTAGAATATTAGTAGTTAACCCAACTCAAACTTGGATCACTTTGATGTGTATGTATCACAGTATTTTTGTGGGTAAATTGTAATTATTTCCGCTTTATAACTTTAGAATAAGGCCATACGAGTTTAGTTTCGGATTTGTGACATCAAGTTTAAAAGTCGTACGACCATATGAAGTCAAATTATAGCTTTGATATCTCTTTTTTACTTTAACTTATTTTATGATTTAAGAATTCTAATAGGAATTTAATAACTTACAGCATCTTTGGGCGGCGTTTTTAATATGTTCCTCGGAGTTGGCTTATTCAGCGCATTAGAAATACTGTGTCTGGTATTTGTGAGATTACCAAATGCAATAAGAAAATTAAATCAAATTTATAAATAAATATTATACATATCCATTATTATCCAGCTGTGTTTCTATATTTATTAAATTTATTAAAGCTTGTTATAGCACATGCTTTGGTTTCGATTATTTGTGTTCTAAAACTTCTAATATAATATAAACATCTGTGCCTCCAGCATAAGCTATGAATTGTGCAGTTGAAAAAAGAATGTAATACATTTATACATTATAAATATTATTAAAAGTTAGGATTCTGCGGCTGTTTTTATTCCATGTCACTGACGTTTATAAAGTGACAGATGACAACTATAAACATAAGACACGTGAATATGACATTAATAAATGGCGTAAGAGTTGTTTGAATTTATTGTTTAACAGTAATCGTGCAAAGAAGTAGTAACTAGTAATATCTTTTAAAACAAAGTAATAACTTTAACAATAAATAACAATGTCGTCTTGGAGAAAAGCGGCTAAGGCTAATCAAAAAACCCATAAAGAAAGACACCAGCCAGAGGCTCGAAAACATTTAGGTCTTCTTGAGAAAAAAAAGGACTATAAGAAACGAGCTGATGATTATCATGAGAAAGGAGCGACACTCAAGCTACTTCGTAAGAGGACGTTGGACAAAAATCCTGATGAATTCTACTTTCATATGATCAATTCAAGGGTTAAAGATGGGGTAAGAACTTTCAGAGAATGTTTGAATTGTTTTATAAATATAGAGTTACAACCTTATATATTATTATTACTTTAGGAACATCATGAATTAGAAAAAGAAGATGAAGTAACACCCGAGCAAGTGAAGTTGATGCAGACACAGGATCTGAAGTACATCAACATGAAGCGCACGGTAGAAAGCAGGAGCATACAGAGGATGCAGGTAAAGTAAAAAAAAACATTGATGCCCCAACTATGGAATATACCTGTAAATTTTTAATACATACATAAAGAATATAAGTATGTTGACTTCTATTTTGTTTGAAGTTGAATCGCACTGTTCAAATTATGAAGGCTATTATTTACTTTTATATTATTGAATAGACATTGTTAAATGAATTGGTTTTAAATATTAAACTGCAATATATGTATTCTATTAAATAAAAGTATTTAATTTCAGTCACAACTCCACATGACAGAGGTAGCAGACTCCACACCAAACACACACATTTTCTTTATAGAGGAGGAAGAAGCCAAGAATTTTGACTTAGCCAAAAGGTTGGATACTCACCCTTCTTTGATCAACCGGAAGTCAAACAGGCCTCGGCTTACAGATCTTAATAAGATAGCTTTGCCCGAGGTTAATGAAGAGGTAAGTAGAAAAGTTGCAGCAAAATATAACTTCTATGTATTTGTATTTAAAGCTTTAACACCTTGGCTGCAGCTCGTAAACCACTAATATCCTTGACTGCCGCTCTAACACATACATATTACTAACCGTAATCTTGAAATGTCAACCTAAAGAAGACATTCCCAAAATTAACACACTAGTGTGTTTTAGCGGTGTGTTAGCAACAGATCTGTTGTGAGCAAACTGCAGTCTTTAAATAGAAAAAAAATTACACAAGCGTCTTTTGTGACTGTACAGTGAATGTACTATGAATTTACTAAGGGAATATAATTAACTATTTGTCTTAATAGACTAAAAAATAAATTTATAAATTTAACATTGTGTTCCATGCTTTGCAGTTTATAAATTTGACAAAGAAAAAGAAAGAACATACTTACAAAGAGTTAGCTAAACGAATAGACAGAGAGAAGAATTTGACAGTGGTTCAACAAAAACTAGAGCTGAAGAGACATTTGCAAGATGCTAAAATAATGAAGCCTAAAAAAATTAAACGAGGCACCGCAGTTTCCGCACCAATATACAAATTCCAATATATGAGAAAGAAATAAAAATTATTATTTTTGTACATTTTTATTCTGTAATAAATAGTTATAACTTTTCACCTTCCACTTTAAGTCTTATTTAGTATTTGTTATTATTTGTCTTAATTAATATAAATCACATGTTATTTAAGGCATCACTCAAAGTATTTTATACAAATGCATTCCTATGTTAAATAATCACATCACGGTAACAATGTCAACAAGTAGGTGTATTTGTACATTGCAATATTCTTATTATATTTTTATTTTTCCTAACATCTAAATCACACAATTCTTCATTCACCAGACCTAACTTATTCTACGGTAACTTAGGGGTAACGTGAGTCTCGTCTTTGGTTCGTTTACGGCCACGCAGTCTCTACCACAGCACACACTTGTGCTCGGGGTTCATCGGGGACCCCGAGGGACACTGCCAGGCTTCCGAGAACTCCTTAGAATTACTCAAGGTACCTATCACTCTAATTTTATTCGGACTGTGGACACCCTCGACCATCTTCGACTTGAGGGCTCCGATAGTAGAATTTCCGCACCATATCTGTAATCATAGGGGGATCGTTACTCCGGATCCGTAGTGTCGAGCTGCGTGGACTCCCTATCCCGTACCTGCGCGAATCCCAGGAAGAACAGCTGCGTGGTGGAGTATCTGGCGAGTCCGGGGAGGCGCGCGGGCGCGGGGCGCTGCCGGCGGCGCAGCGCCCTCAGCGCGGCGCGCAGGCCTCCGTTGTCGGCGATGTTCTCGCCCTGCGTGTTGAAGCCGTGCACGCCGTAGTCGGGCAGCTGCGGCAGGCGGTAGGCGTCGTATTGCTCCACGATACAGCGCACGCGCTCGCGGTAGTGTTCCAGCGTGGCGGCCGACCACCACGACGCTAAGTTGCCTCGGGCGTCGTAGCGCCGACCTGTACCCGACACTTTCCTTGTTGATATTTTTTATATGTACGATCGTCGCTATGGATCCCGCATGTGTTAGTTTGATTGGGTACTGAGTAATAATTAGGACGATAAGAATTCATGAGTGTAATGTTTATATAAATGTAAAACACAAATCAAAAGTAGCGCCAAGTCGGTCGGTCGTGAACAAATGTCACTTTGTTACGTACTACAACACGAATCATCACGTAGAGATCTAAGAAATATAAACCTATTAATATTTTGTCTCTTCAAATTTCATTTTGAATAAAACTGATAATATTACGGGTAAATATAAATATGACACCATAACGCTTTAAAAAGTGGGAAATAAGTAACAATGTAAACATTTTTTCCAATATTAATATAATATTTATATACATCACCTTGGTCATCGAAACCATGTGTCACCTCGTGTCCCATGATGGCTCCGATAGATCCGTAGTTTATTGCTCTAGTATAAAAAAATATATAATATATTGTTCGTAAATAAAGGTAGTAAAAAAAACTGCAATAGGTAAAAACTTACTCAATTCCATTTCCATAAAAAGGTGGTTGTAAAATACCGGCCGGAAACGCTGTAAGTAAATTTTATCTCATTTCATACTTGTTAAAAAAAATAGGTAAATGAGGTTTGACTTATGCTGAGTTATACTCACTGACTGAATTAAGCGTGGCTGAATAAAACGCATTTACTGTTGTAGCTGTCGCCACCCACCTGGAAAAAAGCAATTACAGTTCACTTACAAAAATAGACCTGGAGGGTGATAAAACTTTAACATTATTAAAGAATTAAAACTTTTAAGCTGTCTACACTTATTAAATATTCGCAGGGCTCATATTCACAGTCGCAGGAACACGGTCGGTGTAAATTATGTTTAATATTAATTTATAAATTTAGGTAAGCAATATTTTTACTATCTTACCTGTTCCTGTCAGGTGTCTCTCTCAATGATTCTAATGATTTCTTTACCGTGGCCCACGTCAACTTCAAATATGACTCGAACAGGTTCCCTTCCACGACTTCCACCTAATAATAAGTTTTGCGTCATTACAGATGCGTGATCTCTTTCGCTCGCTGGAGAGCGACAGTTTGCCTATGTATACTCGTGTATTCTCACATGCTTGTAGTGGTCGTCCAGCTTGCTCTTGTCCATGAGCCAGGCGGGGAAGCCTACAAAGGTCCGTATGGCCTGCAACTTGTGCAGCGCGGTGTCCCTGGTGGCTTCGTCCATCCACGGCAAGGAGCGAGCCGTCTCCGCGAACGACGAGCGCACGTCCTCGATCATCTCGATCGCCTGCGGGAAAGGGGGAGGGGATTCGTAAGAGA
The DNA here is from genome assembly GCA_959347395.1 of Mechanitis mazaeus. Classification (NCBI taxonomy): domain Eukaryota; kingdom Metazoa; phylum Arthropoda; class Insecta; order Lepidoptera; family Nymphalidae; genus Mechanitis; species Mechanitis mazaeus. The sequence continues at coordinate 13,777,326 of OY365754.1, forward strand.
CGTCTATAAATTCGCTTGTGTGTATTCGCCGCCAGTGGGCGTCACCTTCTGCCGCGAGTGTCCGTCGAAGTGTTTCTGTACGTAGAGGTAGCTGAGCGCCAGCCCGTAGTTGGCGTTGACGTTGGCGGCGCAGGCCTTGTGCCGCGGCGCGCGCGCGCGGAGCCCGAAGGCCGCGCGAGAAAACTCGAAGCCCAGCGTGCGGAAGCGCGCCAGCGTCATGGGCGCCACCGTCGAGAACACGCTCCACCACAGGAAGCGCTCTGAGGGAGACATTCAGCGCTATAGAGCCGCGCAGGCTGATGTTACGGTGACGTACGACGGCCCGTCATATTAATGAATACGAATTTTGTCAGATTCACCTGAAAGCATCATCGAAGTAATTTCGTTCCCGAGTTTGGCGGAGAATGAAAAAAACATACGTCGATGCACGTTGCGCATGCCGAGAGACGACCATACTTAACCATGACTTCATGAAGTCGAGTGCACCAGGATTCGAGCACAAATATTTAGTCAAATAGTTAGTCGCAGCACACCGATGTAGTTTTCGTCTCCTAGCGCTAAAGTCAACCCCAGTAGTCTCACCTACGAGGCCAGGCCGCGCCTCGTCCAGCAGCACGGCCAACTTGTGCAGGTAGGGCAGATCCATCACGATTACGCGCTCCTCACCCGGGAGCGACACGCTGGTGTTGGAAAACACCAGGTTTATGTACTTTTGCCAATCGTGCTATAAGCGACAAATAATTGAAATTAGACAATAGTAAGGACCGCCTAAGAGTGGCGATACGGCACACGGGTTGACCTTATTAAATATAGAAAATAAATAAATGAAGTGATAGTTATCAGGGCAGTACCCGGTGCCACTGCTGCGGCGCGCCGCCGCCCGCCAGCAGTTGGCTCAGCGTCAACTCGTGGAACAGGTGCGTGCCGCTGCGGCGGACCTCCACGGGGGTCATTATCTGCACACAGGAGTGACGGTGAGCGTAGGGCGAGCTATACAGCTCACCACTTGCGAGTTCCACGTACGTTCGCTAGACTCTTGCTAAATTCGATGATGTCATTCGCGAAGTCTTTTGCATCAATACCGGGATCGGCCTCCGCCACCATGGCCGTAATGTAGAGGCGATACTGCTGCAGCTCGAACGAGAAGCGCTCCGCCTCTCGCAGATAGCGGTCGCTGAACCCCGGAGACACCTGCTCGAACTGAAAGACCCTCACATAGTTAATAGCCTTTAAGATTTTAAAGAAGGTAAGACGAGAGATAATTGTAGGTTGATGTGATTTAGTCTTCACAATTGGTTATACTACATATTGCTTCTAGAAAGTCCTCTAATTTGATAGTTTGTCTCATTTAAAGCATTAAATTCCCAAAACATCTAAATGTTAGGAGTTTACATTAACCTTTTGGTATCAAAATTGATAACTAAACAATTACTGATTACCTAGTAAAATAATTTGAGATAACTATAATTAAGACATGGGTAATCTCATAGTTTTAGTTGACTGAAATGTGTGATTTATCCGATAATAAAGTTCAAAAAATTATGACATTAACATTTAAACAGATGTTATCAAACAATGTAACTAAAATAGCACGTCTAGTCATGAACTCCCCGCGGTGCTTATTGTATTGGGAATATCAAGGTACAGTAAGACTTGCGCGAGACGCCTCGACGGAGTAGAAGAGGGGCGGAGAAAATATTAATAAAATTTAGTTCATAACATCGTGACTAAAGCATCTCCATAGGTACTATCACCAGTTAGTACACATACATTTGATAAGGTAAGTATGCGGAGAACCCACCACGACCCTGTTCCTGCTAGTGTTCCTCACGTCCTCGGCCACCTGCAGGCTCACGAGCACGCTGAGTCCGAGGCGTCGGCGCGCGCTCCCCGCGGCCTGCTCCCACGAGAAGTTCGCACTGGGGCTCGTCGGGGGCACCGCCGGGAGGCCCAGCGACGACAGGAGGGACGAGATCGGAGCTATACCGGCCTCCTCCAGCTTGTCTGGTAACAGTGGCGACTTTGTTAAAACATATAGTAATCCAGATATTTTTTATATTAATGTACTTATTTTGTCAAAAACCGCACTGTCCCTGCCTACCTGTTTAAGGGGTAATTGAGTAATAAACAGTTATAATTCATCCATCTATATTTTAGAATGTATATTTTTTTAAAATAAATATTCTTTAACCAATTAGAACCTATTTGAACATAAAGAATTAAGAAAAACTTTTACATCAGCAGTAAAAATAACATTGATCGGCAAATCTGCCAAAAACATGGCTGCCCATCTCTAATAAATAATCAAATGATAAAGCTAAGTTAACACCTATTTCTTTGATATGCAACACTCACCGACGTCCATACAGGTGCGATACAAGGCCTTCGCCTTGAGCACGCTCTGGGGCAGCCCGTCTTCCTGCTTTTCTTCGAGGAGTTCCTTGAGGTCCACTACAAGTTTCTCTCGCAGCACCGCGAGCTGGTCCCACGAGGTCGCCCACTCCGGGACGGGGTTCTTCTGAATCCAGCCTCCGCATGCAAATTCATAGAAATCATCGCAGGGCTCCACGCTTTTGTTGAGCGCCGACAAAATCCTCGACGCTGTAATGATATAACTAATAATAAGGCACTGCACGACATCATCATATTGCGACTCCGTGTTAGAAATAATAAAAAGTTATTAAAAATTTTCCCAGAAATAGGACTTCATTCAAAATATTTAAAAAATCGTAAAACTACAGGTGTAAATAATTATTAAACAGTTGTTAACATCTGAGTCATTCATAGTCATCAACTCTCAAATTGTAATTAATGCACACATTAATAAACCACACGCAATAAAAAAACATAAATTAATACTTAATCCAAAATTTGTAATGCAAATATAATAAGAATAAGTTAAATATAATTGAATGCAACTGGTCGCTTATTAAAAAGTATGTAAATCAATGGCGGTGTCGCAGGCGAAGGCATCACGAATATAATTCTAAAATTGCATCAGAAATTGCCTCGTGAGTGAACTACGTACTACGAGCTCCTAATAACAATAACAATAACAACAAACGACGCAGTATTAAATAAATAATTAGAGCACGTGGAATTATATATGAGAAAAAATATGTTTCTATTATTAAATATTATAATTTCGAACACGAGGATAATTATTTTAATATAAATAGATTTTAAATATTCTATATGGTACAGAGTTTTTAAATTTTTAGTTTTTCCAATAAATAATTGTATCTTCATTTTTCAAAACGGTTATACATTAGAAATCAACGCGAGCGAGGCGCCAGCCAATTTATATGATTATTTTATATTTATTTTCATATATTAAATTTTTAAAGTTTCTATTAAGGTGTTTGTTAGTCACATATTATTTTGGGTCCATTAATCAATGAAAGGTCCTAATCAACTCATTTTGGTTGGTTATGGTTAGGAATAAATGTATATACGTATAAATATGTTAAAGTCAGTTGACATTAGCAAAACCTATTGTTATTATTTATTATATCACTACTAATTATTACACTTTTTGATGACTTTTATCTGTAATAGTTTTGGGTGTTGTAAGAATGGCATATACTCGTATATTGTTAAGCTCACTTCATATATTAAACTGCTTTTTTATAACTACCCACATAACATTTTGTAATTTATATAAAATGATACGTGTTATAACATGTATAAGCGATGTGTTTTAAAACAAAATGTTATACTTTCTGTCAGAAAGGAATTTGGCCATTAGAAATTATTACTTAATGTAATTTATGTATTTTTTTTCAACTGGTACAAAAATTATGAATGAAATTAATATGAATTTTTAAGAAATGAACCAAAATTGTAGGTCCAAACCCAAATTTAGTAAAAATAAACCAATTTCAAAATCCTATAACTATACCTCGTAAGAGGATTAAAAAAGGGATAAAAATATTAGCTTAAATTACATATTGAAGTGTTACTAAATTTTATTACGAAGTCAGGACGAGTCAGCTGAGCGCTAGTACATATTTTAATGCATAAAAATAACAAAATCCTCCACAAAATAACGCGACACTCGGCAACACTAGTTTGCATATTTGTATATGGTTTACACCCGATTAAACATACTTTCACAAAAAACACATATTATATACGTAGATGTGTTTTTTTGTATGTCAGTCAAATCGTAACTCATAAAAAGATAAACTGCTTTAAATAGTTTAATATAACGGCGATACCGTTATATTAAATTATGTTAATTGCAATGCTAGTATGTTAATTACTTGTTAGTGATAAATAAAATAAAGCACAAAAATTAAACCTAGACTCATAAAAGTAATCAGTGGATCTCAAAAAGAACTGTTCCACGTGGGAATCGAAGCCACGACCTTTGGCTTAGCAGACGGGACCATCGACCATTCGACCATCAAATCATCATTGGTTTGTTTGTATGTTAGCTTATTCAATTACGAGATAGATAACTAACCCTATTGTAGAAAATAATTGACTTAATGTTTTACTGAAATATAATAAATATACTACCCTCCTATACTCAATTTATAAAGTTCTTTTCAGAAAAAAAATCTTTAAACCTACCAACTATTATATTACTATGTTTTTTTGTTTATTTGTATATTTTGGTACAGGTACAGTCAAGATAATAATATTCATGTCAAAGTTCAACAAGCTACATGTAAATACATGTCTCAGGAAATTTGTATAGAATGAAGAAACCTGAACATATTTAATCTACTAGCGTACAACAACGTGTATTAAAAACCATCTTAGAGATGAGATAGAGAGATAATTATTATTATAATTAAAGTATTATCTTTATGAACATTTGTATACTTGTATATCTAGTTATGCTAAATAATAAGTGTTAAAAGATGAATGAAATGTCGACAATAAATTATAGAATACAGACTGCATAGAGATGTAAGTTACGATTTACTAAACATTTACTATAAAGTGTAGAGACATTGACCTGTCGCTCTGATTAAAATTAAAATGTAACGGTATATTAGACATGTTAATTTTTTAATAATTTTATCAACAAATATATTATTTTATTTTAAAATATTTGGTTAATTTATTTATAATTAATATAAATATTTTTTTGAGATTATTTTTTTTTTTATATTAATACAAACAATTTTGAACGTAAAAGAAATGTCCAATTATATAAAAAACCTTAATAAACTCACCAGTTTTGAAACAGTCATTGCTCAGGCAGTACTCGGTATTATCAAGAAGAGGAGACCCAAAGACATGGGTAATACAAGTAAGGCATAGAAGTAAAGTGATTCGCTCCATGTGAAGGACGAGTGTGCTAAGTCACAAGTTCAGTCTGACTGTGGCGGAGGTCTCATGGGGACCCATTTTGTTGTCCCTCGCTCGGGTGTAACGCGTCATTCAATCATGTTTAGGACATTCCTATCAAATACTGTGAGGCTGACGCTTTCATATTATCTTACTGGCGAATTAATTAGTTATTTTTAATTTTCAATTTAAAATATCGATAGGAAACGCGTGAACTGCATGGATAAGAACCCAGAATTGGTTTGAAACTAATCAGACATATTCCAATACAATTTAGGTGAATACAGCCAGATATATATATATGAATACGTAGTGGTTATTTTGGAGTATTTTTGATTTATGTTTGGAGTTTGTTTGATTTATGCACTCGTATCCTCACCTGTGGCCACACACACTTCAGAGAGGCAAGGCTGTGGGTTACGGTACTCTGCCAGCAGTAGCACCGTGGTGTAGACGCCCAGCGCCACCAGTGACACCCCCAGGGCCGCTATCACCACGCTCGAGCATCGTACCGTGCGAGCGCTGGAACAAAAATTATTATTACAATTATCTTTATTTATAACATAAACCCATTGTGGTATTTTTCTCAAGACATTTCACGATTTTCCTTCCTTTATTATGTTACTTTTATTTCGTTACATTTATATTATGTATTCATAATTACACTGATATTAAAGAATCATGTATGTAAACTCTATTAAATAGATAGGGAATTGACTTAGTTATATTAACTAGCTTGTAGTCTCAGTATTTAAAAACAAAATATGATCTAAAGTATTGAAATTCCATTTAATATTTTTGATGATTTGTCTTTATATTGAATGTACGTTACGCACCAACATAATGCAACTCATACCTTGTGATCCAGCCTTATATCTTAGCAACAGCTGTACTCTACAAACCTGCTAAGAACGAACTTACATATGTAAATAATGCTTCTTGACCTCAGTGTAACAAAAGTCTTATTTCTTACTTCGAAATTAATGTCCTTTTAATTTCTTTTAAGCAACTTTTTATCTGTACGCCGTAAAGAGCGTACAGTAATACGTTCTAATAAAATGTTAGTTTCAAATCCCCATGTTGTATAGAGTGCGTTGATATTCATGGTGATTGTGAAGTCATGGCGTCCCATAAGAATATCGTTATACTTTAGTGTTTTCTTGATTATCCGTAGCCCTCAAATCCCATGGATGGGAAAGAATCCCAAGGTTTTCCCAACAATATATTTCAGAGTCAGGAAAACTTAAGAGGATAAATATATGTATATATATAAATATTCAAATGACGAAATGTAGCCAAAACAAATGTCTATTTAATTAAATAAATTTTACCTAGGTAGCACAAAAACGTTAATTGTTTCAATAAAATCTTAACTTAATAATAATAATATTTTTTTTAAAATACAATACAAAAATAGTTTAATTGTATTATTATTAAATGTATGTAAATGAAATGTAGTCTGTATTTGGACTGGTGACCTTCAAAGATATGTTATTTTATGTACAATTAAAAAGTTATATTTGAAAGTATAACTCTAAGTCTAACTTCAAACAGAGATATATTTATGAAGCTGAGTGAAGCGAAGCTCTTTACCGGCGAAACAGCCATGTTGTATGTCACTACTTTTCCTAGACGGTTCGTGATGGAACTTTGAAATTTTGCATCTATAAAGAGCTATCAGTCCCATAAACCTGGACTTAATTTGAAAAACATGGTAACTGTAGATTTTAAAATATAATTAATAAACTGTCCCAGAGTATTAAAATGAAAAATCAGAACGAACTTTTGCACGCGCGAGTTACTAGTCTCTGTATAGCGTGTGTCAACTTATTTACGCTAAATGTTGAAAAATAGTTTTCTATATTAATCTTAAAGTCACTCTATCCTGTAATCCTGTGAGGTTGTGTTTCGCTCATCTCACCTCGCTTCCGTGCTGGCAGCCCTAGTAAACGACGGAAATTAACGTAACTATAGCTGTATAGCTCAGCTCACCTCGCTTGCGTGCAACCCTAGTAAACGACGGAAATAAACGTAACGTAACGTAGCTATTGCTTTGTCCGCTTAATGTCAGCAATCACTTATACTTTCATGATTATTGAGGTGAACCCGCGCAGCCTTCACGGAACAGATGTAATAGACGAGACCTGCTATTTAGTGTTTCATTTTTATTTCCTATTATATGTTATTATCCAACTTTTACATTCAATGGGAAATTATTAAGGGTTGTTGGTTTATTAACACATTATTCAATACATTTGTATAATAAAAAATAGCTTTTAACGAAAATTGTAATAAAATGGATTTAATTTTTTTTTTAATTTAAATAGGTCACCAGCGAAACTTAAGGTTTTCTCAACAGACAGTTTAAATTTTCGAACTGTCTTGTTTTGATTTACTTTCATTGAAAACTGCAAGTCACTCATTTTGTTCTGGCATGTAACTATTTCGTTACAAAATTATATTATTATATATATAAATATCGTAAGACTATTTTTCATGCGTTAATGGGGCTATCATTTTTAGGAGCTCCAGGCGGAGATAGTTATGCAGATAAATAAAAAAAGAAAAAAAAAATTTTTATCAAATTACTATATAAAATAATATAATTTTGTAGTATAATGCAGTTACACAAGATATATATCTATTACAAGGCGACTTCAAAGAATTTCCTTTAGCAGGTGCTTAGTGGTTTTACCTGCATTGTAATGTTCTGAGAAAATAATATGCCTATCAGATCTGTGGTGCGTCATGAAATTACAAACGTTTTTAAAAATATGTAGAAATATATAAAAAAGAATAACAGCATAAGTTCTTTTAATGGAATCAACACCATCTAATATTAATTATTAATAATAACTTACAATTACACAAAATCAAAGCCTCAAGTCCTAAGAGCAAGGCGTTTTTTATTTACATAATAGTATTTATTGTAACTAGAAATAATTAACACAAGTAATTAAAGAATGTCTTATTAAAATTGTAATTAGTTTTTCCAATTACATATTATATATTTATATCGTAAATATATTGATGAATCTTATTCATTTGCATTCTTGTTATTGTTTAATAAAAACCATTTTGAAATATGATTAATTTTTTTAAATTAAAACCCGACGTTTCGAGTGCTTTGCAACAAACGTGTTCACGGTAAGACGAGATGTTGGTGTCCCACCAGGACACGTTTGCAGCAAAGACGTCGAAATGACGGGTATAAAATAAAAAAAAATGTAATAATAAGCGCGAGTTATTTACGTAAAATAGTTTTATTTCAATGTTTAGTACTCGTGTAAATCTTAGAAAACATTATTGTTGTAAGATGTTTTATTAAAAATACAATTTCCCTAATTTTTACAAACATATAACGTTACCATATCTCACTGTCATGTTAAAAGAGATAAGCTTCAATTTCTACTAAGACATGAATCAAATAGTACTCTGGTATGCAGTGCGCGTGCGTGCGAGTGACACGCATGCGCAGAACATACGAGCACCGTTAGCTGCGAACTATTATCATATACCTTGTAGGACGTTGACAGGTTCGTAAGAGATTAGTTTCGAAAAACATATATTAAAAATACATTTGTTCCTACTCATACCTACTATAACAAAAAAATAAATAAAAAGGTTTTATAGTTAAAACAAAAATAAAAAGGATTTATATTTTTTTCCTCTAACAAGGACTAACCTAGGAAAATTATTAAGTTTGAAAAGGAGAGAGTATTGTGGTTTTTATTCATCTTAAAATTAGATTTTTTATTAAAAAGTGCGCTTCTCCAGCTAATTACTTTGCCCTTCTGACCTCTACTATGTCAGGTTTACGGCAAATATCATTTAAAATGTATATAAATCTAACATTACAATGTTTTGTAGACAAAGGTGTTCATAACAGTACCATAAGACAAATAGTGTTTTGTGAATCACTTTCCATAGACATGTAACAGTTACGTGGCTTTAAATATATGAAAGATAACACTGAAAAAATAACGGTAAATAATTGTGTCGATGTCCTAACGGTGTTGCTATGACTGGAGCAATCATTAATATTATTCTTTGGATTTGTAGACAGCTAATATACATTTCAATAAAACTATTTTACGGATATAACTCGCGTTTATTATTACAATTTTTAATTTAAACCAAACATTTCGAGTGCTTTGCAGCAAACGTGTGCTGGCGTGACACCAACATCTGGTCTTACCGCGAATACGTTTGCTGCAAAGCACTCAAAATGTCGGACTTAAATTAAAAAATTTAATAATAAACGCGAGTTATATACGTAAAATAGTTTTTTTGAAATGTATAGTACTCGTGTAAATCTTAGAAAATATTAACTTATATACAACTAATACTAATAACAGTATTGAAGATCTAAATGTGAGTTTACCAAGACGTGATCTCAACACAATAGTACGTCAAAATAATCTTTATTTTTTAATCAAGATAGGGCTGGGTTCATTGCGCCGCGTGGGCTGCGTCGTGAGCCAAAATATGAAGGTTGATGCACTGCAAAGGTTACAAATACATTTACATTATTATTTACAAAACGAAACTAATTGTGCTCGTCCTTCGACTCTTATAAGGGATGATGGAGGATGAGTGATGGAATTAATTAAACGTCTCGACTTTGTATCAATACTTCATTTATATTTTTAAGAAAAAATTGCCGAAAAATATATTATTCTTCATATTTAAAAGGCTATAAGAACAAAACAAGCTATACAATTAATACAAATCGTTATTTAAAATTCTCTAAACGAGATTCAGATTGAAGATTGAGGCAAAGTGAAGTGCTTGTTTAGGAAACCTCTTTCGTCGTATTACCGCTGGAGACCTATCCTCGAAGTGCTTTGTCAAGTACACGAGTACTCGAGTTCGAGAATCCAAACGATGGTAAATTATGCAGTTATAGAGCAAGGCCAAGTTAAACTCGATTTAGATTCAAAATTGTAATCAATAGAGCGAGGCAGTAGTTAACCTGGTAAACTATTCCAATCTCTGGGCCGCAACACTCTAGTCTTTACCATTTGATTATAATCCAATGGTATCACCATACCATACCATAACGAAGATCCATTCGGATTTTCGAGGACCCCTCCTACATCCTAGATCCTGAATCCTACGTCTATCGTGGACAGTTTTCTGAAGAGCTACTTTGATGGTATTTCTACTGCTATATCTCTTATCGCACTGCAAGTCACCGCCTGCATACGATACGTAGAGCGAAGTGATCAATATAGCAGTCACCCTCACTGCCAGCTAATAGCCAAGTCAGACAGTTGTAATTTAAGAGTACTTTCTCAAATAAATAATAATATGAATGTTTATTGTTGTAATATTAAATTTAATAACTGACGTGTCTACTTCCTAACTGCCGCTTATAATAGTCAGTGTATATATTACGTAAAGCTATCTGTTCATTTAATCTTTTGTTACAGCCTACGGGTTTCGACTGACCGATATATAATATATTTATATTTATAAATATATATTTTTTTTTAATTTAAAATGAAACAGTCAAAAATAGTCAGAGTTTTTATATAATCATTATTAATAATAGTATGTTTTTTGCTTACATGTGTGTGTCATACACAAAGTTCTATACTAAAGTTATATATATATATATAGTTTGTTTGGATTTACCCAACACTAGAAGAAGCGGACGGAGCCGCGATAAACACGTAGTATATAAGTTAGATTGGTCTCTTTAATGTTTATTAATAAAATTATCTGGATGGAAACAATCAATTTAAACTTCTTGTGAATTTTCCACATTTTAATATATAGCCATGTGTCTGTCAAGTCGTCTGTCGCCTGTCTGTAAGTAACGCACGTGACACTCGACCTACGCTCTGACATGCACAGTGCAAGTCAGAAGCGAACATAGTATCAGGTAATAAAATATTTTTAAAAAATTGTTTTAAATTTTTACCTGTACTTATTTTAATTGTACATGTTTCATCTACATAAAAATAGTTTTTAGTCTAAAAGCTCAGACATTTTTTTTTAAAATGAATACAGTGGTTTGTTTAAAACCTACTTACTCATTAACAAGCAAAAAAACAAACCAACAAAAGAGTATAGAATTAAAAATATATGAAACGTGGATAGGACTTAAACCACAGGTCGCAGTGTTATGGCTCCTATTAAAATTCTGTATTTATTTTACACTTTAATCAACATTTTTAAGGCTCTTGAGGCCATTAAATTTAATTTAATAAAAAGATTTTTAAATTTAAACACTTGGCTATTAACAAGCTCCAAAAAGGAGATTCTCCATTATTCGGAATTTATATGAAACTGTATAGTAGGTAAAATATACATGAATAAAATTAATAAATTATTTTCGTCACAGTCAATAAATTTTATTTCACATATACACATATTGCAAATTAGGTTCATCGAGAAAAACCGGCAAAAAACTCCGTAGATACTCTTTTAACGAATAAAATTACAAATAATATTAGTATTGACTACATTCATATATTATTTGAAAGTTTAATGGAGCAATGATTATATTAATTATAAGTCGCCTATAAATTGAGGCAAAAGTCAATTTTAAATTGTTGTCTATGACGCGTGCGAACAGCGCGGCGTTACGACTGTAATGGGCCCTTAAGAAGATCTTACTTTCATTTTTAATTACCACTTTCTATACATAATAGAGACATTATGGCTTCCTTACTAGCTCCTAACAAACAAGAATTTATTAAAAGTTTTATAATGATCAATATATTTAACAAGAAATAACGTTTTCTTTTACGCTGGAATATTACGACAATTTAAAGAATTTAGAAATATAGTATATTGTCTTTCATATTTCTGAAAGAAGATTGACAATGTGTCATCTACAAGACGTGAGGAAATATTAAAATGTATTTATAAATCTCGATAGCGGAAGTTGATTTTTAATCAAATAATAAATGATAATCAAAGATGTCTCCGAAGGTCTGCGGACTGGAGATAAATTATAAATTTAAATGATATATGATTCATTGTCTGTGGCTTTCTTTGTAGTCTTTACCTTGAAGGCATTCCCGAGCTTCCCGATGGAGGGTTTCTTTGTGTCATAATGCTTCGTCAGATTTTATAAAAAAAAACATCTAATTGAGTAGAATAATAATATTTATTGCAATTTTAAAGTGTTGTCTGTTAAATACATCTTCGTTTGTTACTCTTGTATAATTTTTCATTTACAAACTAACTGACCTACATTGTCAATGTAACTTCAGTTAAAATTGCCAATTTTCCTCAATTATTACTAGGAACTCGTTTAAAAAAGCGCTACGCTGGTATCAACGTTGCAGTCAATTATATAAATTGCTCACTGAATATTAAAAGGCGGTTATTTTATCGCGTGTTCCTCACTATTGAAAAAAATATGTCAAACAGAATACGCGTTTTTTGTTTAGTTTTTATACTTACATTTATTATTAGCTTTAACTGTTTTTCTGTCTTTCCTCTCCCGTTTTCTTCTTCTTTTAACATGTGAAATAGAAAAAGCATTTTTATAGCCTTCAGGTATTAGCAACAAACAAATCAAAGTTGTTTTCTATTTTCTTATTCTTTCTTTTTCATTACCAAATAGAATACGAAATTAAAGAAATATAGTAATAGTTTCCTGGTTCTTTCCGCAGCTATCGAAAACTTTGGTAATTCTCTAAAAAGATTTTATTATTATTTAAACCTAATAAATATATTTAAACCTATATGGAGGCACTACTCTAGGTCACTCAGTTTTGAATTCAAATGTAATTTAAGAGCAAACTGAAGCGAGAAGTAGGTTAGTATTGAATACACGCGATGTCACAGATCTATTGACAGCATACATTGCACAATACAGGAAACTATTTGATAGATGCAATCAAATTAATAATACAAAATTCATTACTACTCTTGATTATTAAATCGTAACAAGTTTTCAATTTAATTGAATCCATTATCCACAGTATGAAATAAACACCAATTATTTTTAAACAGTAAATTCTTATTAAAATAGCGATTTGTGGAGAAAAGACAGTTTTATTAATTGTGTGAATAAGATGGGTTCATGAATCAAGAGACAGACGGTCGTTAATAAGTAGTTTTATTTTGTATGCGTAGATTGTTACGAGCTGTGTTAAGATGGCCGCACCTTTCTCTGTGATGCACCGAGTTAGCATATTATTGAATTGTGTATGCAATGATTGTTTTACTGCTATCAGTTTATACTTCCTTCATACATTATAATATATTAATGTTTATTGATACATTTTTAATTATAAACCGTTTATCATTTAGCTAATTACGTAAAATAGTTTTATTGAAAGAAGTTATAGTTTCTGGTTTCTGGAGTTCGTAAGTAGTGTTACACTTGAAACAAATATTAAGTACCGATATATCTAATATAATATATGTAGTGTGATAGTTTGTCTAAGTATTGACATTGTTTATAAACGAGTAACTTGTTCTATGAATATTAAATTCTTGAAGCGGTATCCGCTACGTGTTCTATCGGTTCCGGTGATAACATTTATAGCTATTTTGTATATTTTATTTACTTGCAATTGTTTTTCAAATTGTATCTGGCTTAAAAGTTATTATTTATGTACGCGATACAATTACCATTTTATATATTTTGTAAAGTATCGTTGACATAAATATTATTAATATTATTACAATATTAAATTACATTTTTATTAATTTTTGAAATAACGAACGAATGATTATTTATAATACTATTTGTGACCAGCGACTGTTTCTCCCCCCTTGGTCAACCCCTATCATCTATAATCTACAATCACTTAAAATGTATACAAATCCAAAATAATTTTACTGTGTTTATAGCTTTAAATAATTCCTAACAGGAGTGGAAATTCTTGATAATAAGACAAAAAGTTGTTACAACAAGTAAATTTAATTAAAATCTGTTAAATAGTTTTCATGAATAATTCATTTAACAGATTTTTTGTTAACCAGAAGACGCTTATTATGATTTCAGAAAGTCTTGTTTTAATATTACAGTAATATTACTTTATGGACTTGAATCTTTAGAAGAAAATCTAGAAACATCTCAAATACAAGTGAATCCAGATATTTGAATAAAACAATACTGTTTTATAGATCCTTTGTTACGAAAATGGAAAAATAATATTGTTATATTATTACTCACTTATTTTACATTGTACAAATATTCTATACAACTGGAACCGTCTTAGGGAACAGATTATAGAAATACATATCAATATTTCAGAAATCCTGATACAAAGAGTACGTGTCTGTTCGTGTAATACAGTTTTTTATCGTACCATTGTCTTAGTTATTACTATATAATTATTAACTCTCACAGCGCTGACTACACTTTGTACTACGTAATACTATTTTGTAGTTAAAGTTAGAAATTAACGAAAATATTTTTTCTATGGGGAGGGCCCCATCCTGTTAATTTGTCCCGCTTGTAAAGCAATATAGTTTCTCCACTTGTTTGACTTTTAATAAAATATATACAATATAAATATCTTTATTAATCATCAATTAATTTCCGGTAAATAAAAGTATTATTATTGTATGTGTAGTTCGTATGCATTATAAATAGATACCAATAAGGTGTTTAATATTAATATGAGTCGTAGGCTTGTGGTTGCATAATGCGGTGCCTTGAAATGCACTTCCTAGATGCATCACAAATGTTTTTTCTTAAAGTTTAATTGTATTATTGCATATTATTGAGCGAAGCTCTCTATGAGAGAGTTTTTTGCATCCTTTGTGCTAGGAATCAAAAATGGTATATCCGAAAATTTCCAAATTTTGAACACTGGTAAACATCAGTCTGGTGATGGTTTAAGATAACAGAAAATCGAATAATGTGCCTCTTCTTAAAATATATTTGAGGACAGAATGCGTCGACATTTTTTAAATTCAACTTCGGTGCTCTTTGCATCTTGCTTTGCTCAATATGCTAACACATACCGAGATATTGCGAGCGCAGCGAGTCAAAGTTGAAGTCTGTTCTGCGCTCCTAGTATTTTTGAATGAATACACAATATATATGCAATGAAAAATGTATCGATACAAGCAGGATTCGAACTCGCGACCTCTTGGAAACTGGCCCCTCGCTTTACTAAGCTACCGTACCGCTACGCGATTCGATGAATTTATCACTATATATATATATATATATATATATATATATATATATATATATATAACTATCTGTTTCAGAACGGACGTTACATATATCAGGCATCTTTCAAAAATTCAATAAGCTCAACATGTATAAATATTAACGTTAGAGTAACTTATCTCTTGAATATGCATGTTTTTAGTTCATGGAACAAAAACAATAATAGGTAATGTTAGCGTAAAATAAAATAATTTACAGACCACAGGTTAGTTGCTATACAATATGGTACTTACAGCTTCCCCTCCAGCCCGCTGGGGTCATCCTTCATCTGTTTAGAGCGCTGGCTCTCACTGTCTACGTCTTTCACCTGCACAAAAGAAATTGAGGTAATAAAATTAACATACAATGACATATTAAGCACGGCAGGACTTGCTGATCAAAAAAAGATTTTGTTTCATTATTAAAATATTTCCTTTTAAGAACTGTGAGATTTAAGAAGATCAATCAACTCCTAACGCCTCAAAAGAAAATGAATCTCAGAAGTTTGAGTAAAACAATATTGTTATATACATTATTGTTTTCAAGAGATGGTGAGGCTCCGGGAATTGTGGTCTCTAGAAAGTTATAAACCTTGTCAGGACTGGCCTTGAAGAACTGAACATTCTAATAAGTTATGTTTTAATAGGGAGTCTCCATAAGCCATCTATCAAGTTTCTCTCAAAATATTAATCATAGATTAAAAGTATATTGCTTATTGTAATAAACGACTTCTACTTCTTTAAGCCAGACCAAATATTTAGCTTCAAACTGTCAGCGTACTACAGTAATTATAATAATTTAGACAATTTTAATTAAAGAAGTCAATGATGAATATAGTTTGACGAATTATATTGAAGTATCTTAATTTTCCAGATCCATGATTACTATTATATAAAATTATATGGCGGATTATGGTAATTCCCCCATGCTCCGAACTCATGAATCAGAACCCTGAATGAAAAAGGAAACTAGTCGGGCAAATTCTTATAGTATTTACTTGATTACAACAGCCTAATTATATATATAACATAATTAAATAGAAGTGAAATTAGATGAGGATGAAACAATCGCCGAAATTTGCAGCTCTGACATCAGATTGTATTGTCTCCGAACAATGGACATGAGATAGCAATCATCAATAATGGACTTCGATTAAGTCACTGACGAATTAAATACCGTTTTAGATAAACATAACACTACATATAGTATGTTATATCTTTAAACATTTCAAGTAAACTCATCAGTGAAGAAAGGGCTCATTTTACCATATACATAATCAGTTACAGAGTTTACATCGTTAATTACCTTATTATAACGGAAAGAATGTTGTAAATTTTATTTTATTTATATTTAATTTTATTCGTCTGTTCCCAGTTTCACAAGCAACTAGATCGCGTTATCAAAAACTATTTCTATGAAAGAAGTGTAGAGCCTCCTCACTTTTGCTAGATGGCGCTGTTCATAAAAACCAAAACCGAGTGCTTTCAAAATTCGCATTCAGCACACTGATATATAACAAGCAATAAAAATAAAATCCTTTTTTTTATTATACGGAAATTGTAAATCGATATAAACTCGCACTCGCGCACTGTAGTCATTGATCTGTGTTATGTCATATTGTTCCACTTGCAGTGTGTTCTACTTCCCTCGTAGTGTTATTTTTTCTTTTTAGTCATTTGCCGCGGTTAGATTCGAAAGGCTCATCGTACAATTGCATTTATCATTTTGCAAGATTGGGACAAGAGACCAGGAAGTGGTGGCCGCTGATGGAGATCACTTTTAGTTTTTTTCTCTTGATATAAGCATTGTAAAGATATTCAAATATTTTCATGAGTGATACATTATATTTTAATATTATATTCCGCAAACTTCTTTAAATTAAAATTTTGAATTTATTGAGTTTTTCTCATTGCTAAGAATGTTATATTTTTACATTATTTTTACATTGTATTTTAAAATTATTAAGTACAATAAACACATTTTTGAAAATAACGTATTGTTATGTTTTGTACATGACATGTTTGTTTGTTTATACGTTCGCGCATCAAGACTAAGATAGACAGATGGCTTTTGATGACATTTGATTCTGTGTTAGCTTGTCATCTCAGTCAAAATATTCACATTCGAGAAAAGTTAATATATACATATTAGAGAGAGAAGAGGGTAAGGCTGCTGGCAAATGTTATATTAATGGTAATTAGTATGAAATTATGAAAGTAATATATACTGAAGCAAATGAATAAAATAAAAAAGGGTTTATTACGTGTACGTATTATATTAGTTATTTGTTTATTAATGGTTGTTCGTTTCACCTTCGTAGTCTGTCTAGTTCAAGACAAAGCTAAGGAATCCGTCCATTTGTAAGGTATCGACAGAATAGGACAGGACTTGAGATTTCTACTCGCTCGTGAGAGTATTTGAACCCGTTTTTGTATACTTTCTCTTTTATTGTCGTTTGTATCGTTGTATTTAATCCTTAGCTCAAGCCATAATGAAGAAGAGGTAACCACTTGTATTGATTATAAGTAAGTATATATCTAAACATAAATGTGGGTATACATAAAACATTTACTGACAGACTGCTCGTGTAACCTTAACTTAATACTTCTTAAATACCTACTTCATAGTTGAAGTGATTTTTTATAATTCGATATAATATAGCTTAGTTTTATAAAACTAAGATATTTCAAGATGTAGCTATCGTGTAAAATTTTAACTGAAATTTTCTGTAACAGCAGTTATTTAATAAAAGATACATAAAAAACTTTTTGATTTAATTATAAATATTCTAATATAAAAGATGATTACTTACTTAAGTTAATATATTTATTGTTTGTGTATTTAATATATGTACTGTTAGTTATGTATAAGATAAAGAGAATATTTTTTTATTAGGTTATTAGCCAAAGAAATTTATTTATTATATTTAAGAAATAAACAATGTTACAATAGCCACTTAAATGGCAAATAAAACATAATAAAGTTTAGAGAAAAGATGCGAAAAACCGATTCACATAACCTAAAAGTGGAGTTTGATAAAATAAAAATATACCTAAATAAAATATATACATTTGATACTGATTTCTATGTAGTTACAGTATTTGGGGAATAAAAAAATACTTCTATAAAACAATTGATGCGGAATTTTATACTGAATCTAAAAACATTCATGACGTGCCAAAATTTTCTTTAGAAGTTATGACGGAAAAACTGCAAATTAAAATATGAAATTTTGTTTCTGATTTTTAATACTAGAAAATATTGGTTAACTATCGCTTTAAGCTTATAAATCGTAAAGTACAATTATTTATAACAACTAAATCGTTTCAAATCAATTATAAATAAAAAGATTGATGATTAATACTGACGAAATAAAATGAAAACTTTAATAATTTGTTGCAGCTGTCTGTCTAAAACGTCTCGTTAGATCAGTCAGCTGTGACTGTGTCAGTTGAGCCATACTCTACTGGACGAAAGAAACCTCAAGTTCAAGATAAAAGGCTACGTAACTTATTTGTAATCATTGTAAAAATATCGATCGACTCTTGCTACTTATTAACATTGCAAATCTAAATCATTAAGATTTGCATAAGTCACAATTATATATATTGATTATTTAATGGACTTAAACTGTTTGTTTTTCTAATATTGGAATTAGATAATCATAAAATATGTTATCCCTACAACTCCGCCATTTTCCAAGCTCATGTAATTGCCCCAAATGGTTCAAAATTTGTCGGGTAAATTCCGATAATTCGATAATTACAATGTTATAATTATATTTAATAGTACAGAATGCTGATGCACTGTCGGTACTAAAGTGCATCAGCATTCTGAAAATTAAATTAAAACGAATTGTAATATCACTACTATGCATACATGTTTAATAAAACTTAATTATACAATTAATTAATTCCTAAGTCCTGTATAATAGCTACCATTACCTCTGAATGCGGACGAGTGTCTCATATTCATATTATTCACAGCGCATCTTCACCTTATTAGCTATTACCGCGCCATCTTTAAATTGATATGACATTCCTGGATAATAACTTTAAACACTCACTACAGGTATCAGTTTGTAATATTTTAATAAATATAATATGTAGGTAATCATACAGGATAACAAATTTCAGAACGCAATTAAATTCGTATTTTAAAAATGTCAAACTTCCATTTCTGCTACATTGATTGAGAGATTTGGTGGACTACAATATATAGTTCATAAAATGAAATCCCTGGGCCGTGTCTGTATGTCTATTTGTATAATAGTATAAACGCGTTCAGTCAAAAGCTACCCCTCCAATTTTTGTACCGTTTTCACTATTAGATAGTGTTATTCCTGAGAAAGATTTCGTTGTATCAATTATTATGGTAATTTTTTTAAAATATAACTATTAATATAAAAGATGTCGCAGATAATCTTGGCTAAAACAAATAAATAATACAATTATTTGAGAAGACCACAAGTAGATATAATAAATCACTTAAAAAAAAAATTACAAATGAATCACCATTACTATTATGAAGCTTAAGCTGCGGACAGAAGCTTGTCTCATATAGAACTCTTATTCTTTGTATATTAAATTCAATTCTATTTCCAAAAAAATATTGTATTAAATTATATTTTATGTTATATGATATTTTGTTTGTCATATCCGTGATATAAAAGTATCCGTTAAAAAATATCTGTTTTATAAAAAAAAGGAGTGTCATTATATTTGACAAGTCCTATCTTACATTACGTGTGAACTAAACTACCTTAACAGTTTAACAAGAGAAGTGGCCACTAATAACAATAATAATATTATAATTACAGTTAATAAACCTCTTAACCTTGATGAAACCTCTTGTAGTAAAACTATTTAACATTATACCTACGAGTATCTCAAATATGTGTTCATCTTTGTCTTTACTTTTATCTATGTAGTGTGCAATAAAGAATATATTATTATTAATATTCTCTAGTCTTGGGGACTTCCAATCTAGTAAACCAACTAGATGGCTTCTAGTTCCGAGTCACATCGTAGACTACAGAAAGCTTAAGACCAAGGTATTGTTAAACAATAAACAATTTTGCGTAAATAAAATATTAGCTATTTATATATTAATATTATATTTATTCTATAATCTTCAATGCAACAATAAACAAATTTATACAAGTATTATTATTGTTTCAGGTGTTTTGACTAATGTCGATTTCTATAGAAAGCAACTTGTGTGTGTATAAGTGTGTGAGTGACCAATATTTTGCATACATAGAAAAGTAAAAGTGCTTAGTCAATTAGCTACTAAGTTACATATATTTTACTTATTTATTTATATCTTTTCCAATTTAAAGTAATGACAGCGCTCACTTGTGCAAATAGGCGGTTCAGGTCTTTTTTTATACCATATTTATTAACATAAGCCTTTCTAGAAAATACTTCAACTTAAATCAACTCAAATCTAAGGTTACGAGGGTTCCAAACGCGCCCAAGTCAAAGAAGAACTATACACACACACAAACACGCTCGGGTATATTTTTTATTGTGATCAATGTTTCACAAACGTCAAAATATTTAATAAACAATTTGCGAACAACTAGAACAATCGCAATCAATTCGATAAATATATCATCTATAACAAAATATACAAGCAACCTACCGTATGAAAGTATATGAAACAATAGTTTTAAATTAATTTTTAGGTTATAAATAACTGTCATTTCAATGGTTTTTAAATACAAACAAAAAACGACCTAGTTTAAACAGATCTGCAACAGTGAATGCAGACAACAACACCAGGCTTCTGTCATTGAATATCTATTGTTTTTAGCATTTCGTTACAGTTATCTATAGTTATAATATTAAAACATCTAAAAACTTTTATTCCTTTAATTAATT
Source organism: Mechanitis mazaeus (assembly GCA_959347395.1). Classification (NCBI taxonomy): domain Eukaryota; kingdom Metazoa; phylum Arthropoda; class Insecta; order Lepidoptera; family Nymphalidae; genus Mechanitis; species Mechanitis mazaeus. Next base: position 13,798,653 of record OY365754.1, read on the forward strand.
ACTTTACTTAATATTTTAATGAATTGCACAATCTCTGTCTAGAGAGATAAAATTAGTATTTAAATTATATATCAAAAACAATATTATTTCAAAGAAAATTCTGATGAAACTGCCAATATTAGATAATCTCATCGGTTGGCAGGAACGAGATAGGGACTACTCTCTGGATATGACCATATCCCCTAATGATACATATATAAATATTGGTAATAGACAATTTGTGACGTTAACCCCCCCTCAGCCCTTAGATATGTATGAATAGAGATTACTGTTATTATTCCCATAACTATCATATAGTCTCTTCTAATAAGACATATTAAAAAAAAACTGGACAAGTACGAGTCGGACTCGCCCAACGAGGGTTCCGTAGGTATAAATAGCTTAGCTTAACCAAATATACAATCATTTAATTTTTGCTGTACCGCTTTTTTATTACTTTTTATCATAAGTAAAATTAAAAATAAATAAATATTTTTTTTTAATATTGACAACTAGTTGTAGTTTTAAATTTCAACCTATATTTTTGTATAATTTAATACCAGATGTGTAATTTTCAGATTTTCCCTTACACCTGTAGTATTGTTTACAATGTTACTTGACAAATTTCAGAATTCTAGGGCAGTACGTCATCAATTTAGATTCCTAGAGTGACGAAAAATTTTTTTTTACATCATAAAATGCCGTATCTTTTTTACGTTTTTTTTTTATGTTTAGGCCCGAGTAATGGTTTCAATTTCAACTCGACGTCTCAGAGTCACTTAGTCAATAAAGTGATCCTAGAAGTGTTTTTGTGTTCTTTTGAGGTAAGGAACCCTAAACTCGGCTCTTTTGTTAGATGCGTAGGCATTTTTATCATCATACCTATTTTGTGGTTTTATTTAATATTTTGCATTTGATTGTTACCGCAGAACACAATTTGTGAATACTCTTCCTACATCTTTTTAGTACGAGACGGGCTCGTTCTTACTATTGTTATATTTCATTAATAATTTTATTTGTTTGATCTGCTGCAACAGTCAAATGGCCTTACCGCCATCTTTTAACTTTTAGTTGAACGAAATAAATAAAGAATATTGTTTTCTTAAACATTTTTACTATTAACTTTTTATTAAAAGTGCTAGTTGATTATTCTTCTGAAAACTCAAAGGGCTTAAAGTTATATTATAGTAATATTTAAACATTTTTTTTTTAAATTTTTTTTTTTAGAGTTCATGGCAAGTCCCAAAAAATATCTATACTATGACTTCTCCGTAATGTAAAATCATAGACATGTTCATCAGTTAAGGTTTACTTTGTTTTTTTAAACTATTGAGTATCTTAAAATACATCCCACTGCTCCGTCACTGAACAATGAGACAATTAAAGTTACAATAATATTACATTCATATGAAAACAATTTCGCGCTTTGTTTTGCCCAAATTATTTTTCTCTTATGGGAACGACATTATTTTTATTTTATGCAATGTTGGGTACATTGCATATAATATAATGTATCTTAAACGTTAATCAGAAACTATTTGTTTTATTTTAATGAAATTGTTTTATAAAGCCACACTAAGCCTAAGCTAAATAAGTCGATTTTAAACGTTACTGAATTCTATTCTTTATAAAATAACACCAAGGTAAGGACGAAGGTCTTTCAGATAAAAACTTTTTAGATGTACCGACAAATGTGGATATATAACTTTATAAAATGCTTTATGTGTGAAAGTATCTTTCGAATTTTTTTGTACACTATACATAAAAATATAATATTTTTTGAGACTTTAAAATTTAATATCTAAAATATACATTGATATAAATCTTTGCTTATTATGTTATGATTTTACGTGCTTCAAGAAGTCCCGCTTCAAGGCTTTGCGAAAAGTGGCGTATTTATCTGCATTCATATATTTACCTACCAACATTTAAATAATAATATTCAAAATTGCGAAGTATTCGTATTTTATAATAATAAAATATTTGATTATTGAACCTTAAAATATGGATATAAATAAAAAGTTAATAATTTAAAAAATACGTACCTTATACTTCATATTGTTCGTAAATTATTTTAAACGTATTACACAGACACTATATTTTTATTATTTTATAACTTTCATTAAATACAAATATAATATTTTTGAACGCACGTCTCTGATTTTCGTTTTCGCGCCGTACGAATGATACCGCGCATGCGTGGTCTGCGGCCACGCTATAATGGCTGCGTTTCAGACATCGCAGCAGTTTTGCTTCCCCGCCATGGCAGTGCAACGACCCGTGTTCGCAAACTTCCTTTAGGCACAGTGCTCTATGCAACGGCAATGTATACGAAGTTGAAGGTAAGCTAGAGATGACGCTCGCAATCAGGATGCTGAAATCTTGACACAATTCGTTTTAGTAACCGTTGGAAGTTTCATCATTTCAAATAAGTTACGAACTAAGAAATTTCAGGTACTCTTGTATCCGTTTTACAATTTCAAAATATAGGTAGCTCAGATTCAATTTCATGGAGTGGATCAAATAGAATTGATTATTGCAAAACGTTTTATGCCTAACTAAATAATATTTTACAGTTAAAATAACTTAGTATTTACAAAAATATATTTTTAAACTTTTATCAAATTGTTTTTTGTATTACCTTTTATAAAGACTAAAGTATAATAAAACCAAATACGATTACATTGAAGCACAAACAGAAAACAGTGAATGGCGATATTACATATAAATTTGGACTTCGAGTTAGATTGCATGTTAATTGATTGAACCTTTTAATTCACTCCTCGGTTAAATTCATATTTGTTTAAATAAAAGCTGCCAAAATGGAAATAATTACAAGGTGTAGCTTCATAGTAAGCCAGTTTAAATAATTTTCGTGTTATTTATCAAATATATTTATATATATTCAATTCTGTTGACATTAGAAATAAGACTGTTTTATTGTAGAATTTTAATTGAAATAGGATTCTCAATTTAATTTATTCAGACTAACAAAGTCATGGATTTTTAATCCAATAGTTTCCTTTTTGGCGGGATGAGTATCAGATTTGAATTAACTCGTCATATAATGAAACAAATATATATGACAAGCAAAAGTTTTGATGTACAACAATTTCTTATCCACTACTATTTTAAATGTCTTTTCTTAATTATTTTTTATGTACCTACTTTTTCTCATGCTCATGGATGAAAATATTGCCATATATCGTTGATATTTTATACTGAAGAGTTAAATCCTTTAAATGAAATTCTTAAACTTTCTAAAAATCGTCTTTTACATGCTTTGAATATAAGAATGCAAATGCAAAGTTTTAGCACTATCGATCTAGAATTAAAAAATACTGAACGTGGATTTTGATTAATATTCATTTTGTGTTCGTTAACAAAATGTTTAACACAAGATGTGTTAATAGTAATTTATAAAAATAAAAAGGTTATAATAATATAGTTGCCGTAAACCTATACAGAACTTCTAATTTAAATGGCGGCGGGCTGTCATTGTCAATTGTCATGAGCTTGTAGCGTTTACTATCTGTCGCAGCGTGTTTTGCGTCGAATTAAGTTATACATGTTTATAAATTATAAATAAAGTGGAATCATTGTAAAAATGTCTCGAGATAATTATAGTCGAAAAGGTTTTTACAACCGCGATCGAGATTGGGGTCGTAGCGATTATCGTTATGATAAACACCGGCCAATGGCTAGGAAAAGAAGCCGGAGTCCTCCGCGAGATGATGACAAACGAAGAAGCCGGTCTCCACGAAAGACTGAAAAGGATTTATTAGACGAAAACATTCTCAGTGAAATCTCCAAACTACCGGAGCCTAGCGAACTGTGGGATAATCAAATGCAAGAAGGGTTCACACAACCGCCGCCCCCGGCATTTCCTACAGATGTAAAATATTATATTTTATATTCAATGTACAATTCAGTAATATATTAAAGCAATTGATATGTTTTCCACAAAATGCTACATTAAAAGTTTTAAATTTAAAAACTAGATTAAAACTTGCACTTTTTTAAAAGATTTATATAAAGCCTTATCATATCTTTGTTTTATTATTGAGATGATTACTTAATCACTACTTTCTTTAATACCAGGGAAATGCCTATGTCGGTAACTACCAGCCTTCCTACTCGGGTATATATGATGACTTCCCATCTGTCAGTGGTTTACCGGCTCCACCTCAACCTCCTGAAATCTCATCCTGGAACCAGATGTCCTTGCCACCTCCACCGGCCCCAACTTACAATGTTGAGGATCAGATCAAGAAAGAAGGTATTTTATTATATATAATACCATATACTTTTTGATTAATTGCAATTTTATTTTACAGAACAAACTTTTAGTTTAATTTTTGCAGTGTGTAGTTTTTTGGTTGAATTTTAAGCTGTGTTGTGTGATGTAACTCTTATTTCTCAGTGTTTTGTATTAATTTCTCATTATAACTAATTGTTGCACGAATGTTTTAGTTATGAATTATATAAATTAGTAAATAACTGTTCACATTGAGTGAATATTATTAACAATATACTTCCAGTTTATATAGCAAGTACTATTGTTTAAGAAAAATACTAAGTAAAGATGCAAGGAACATTATCAAACTTATTATTATGATAAATATTCACATGTTTGGTTTTCTATTTTTTTTAATTCATCATTTTCAACTCATTATCAACAATATTTAATATATTCAGCATTTGAAGTTTCTCAATACTGTCTTTCGTTATCTCAATACCATTGAAAGTTAATTGGTGTATAGTTTTTCCAGTAATCAAAGCAGACATTACGAATCTATTGCATTATATAAAATAAATAATACATTGAAATTTGTTTTGTGAGTCTCAAAAGGGCTATGGTGCTTCTGCTGTTATAGTTTTATTGCAGGTTAAAAGGGAATTCTTCTGAACGTTTTGAAAAGTTGTGGATCAAAAGTTTTTTTATTAAGCAAAGAGAGAATTGAAGATTTATATAATATTCCTACATAAATCTGTCAGTATAAAGTTTAAATGTTTTAATGAACTTTAGTAGCTGTGGCGAGTGAGACTTCACTTATGTTTATAAAGATGATAATGATATCTCCAAATATACATAAGTGATGTTACACTCGTTTTTTTAATAATTCTAATATATTAAACAATTCTTTTCTCACAGCGGCAATAGAATCCGAAATGCGTCACCAAAAAATCGCATTATCCAAACAACGTGAAGATTATATAAAGAAAGCCGCCATTCTGAAGAAGGAACTCGACACTCTGAAGGACCAACGCAACGAGTTGCGAGGCGACAACAAGCGCTCGCCCAGCCCTGACACCAAACGGTTCCTTAAGGAAAACACTAAGCTGCAGGTTTGGAGGCCGACGACATTTATTAGCGCTGGCTCACTCTGTGATTGCTGTACTCCTAGGCTTGTAAGATTTAATGTTAAGCGTCACTTTGCCTTGCGTTTAAATAGTTGGAGATCCAGAACAAGCTGAAGACCATCAACAATGTGGTCGACATGCTTAACGGAATTATAGGAGAGGAAGCCACGGAGCTGCCGGAGTCGGACGACTCCCAGGAACGAGGCTCCAAGAGGAAGTCCAGGTGTGTGTTGCGGTGGCTTGGTATTTGAATATATATATATATATATGGTATTGAATATGTATATACATTTAACATTTATTTTGTTAGTTCCTCTGACTATTTATTTCAAGGTCAGTTGTCTGTTTCTTGTTTTATTTCTGATGCGAGGAATGCACTTTACTCTTGCGAGAGCTTTAGCTTTTTTTATTCTGGTGATAAAGAAGATCAGCGAGTTTAAGAAGAAGGAAGAAGAAGAATTTTAGCAGTTAATTGCAGTTTTTTTTGTAACTTTGTTATTTAAGGTTACTTAATAATGCTTCTAACACAAATTGCTTAAATAGTTTTAGCTCTTGATTTCTTTTAAGATGTCATACCTTTTAAAATATATGTTTTAAAATAAAATTGTCTATGCAAATAAATTATACTATAAAAAAATATTTTTTAATTACTTTTATGAATCCTATCCAATTTCAACCAAAACCAAAATAAACACAATTTTTATTGTTTGTGTTTATGTGAGTCCCATGTGTTTGTGAAAACTGTTAAGTAACATTGTGTATTTAAAATGTTAATATTGTTACTATTTATTAAATTTACAGATTGATATGAAAATAAAGTTTTTATCAATTCCTATATCCACATGGTCAGGTCTCCGTCGAGCAAGAAGTTCAACTACGTATACTACGACCCTGAGATGCACTGGTGTCGCGTGTGCAACGAATTTCCCCCCACCGCCAAGGACTACCTCAATCACCTTCACTCGCCTGCCCACCACAAGTTAGTGGGAACCTGCTTACTCTCAATACTATTATTTTTTATATAAATATTTTGATAGTTTGCTAACCCTTGTTATGTTATAGTATAATGAGTAATTTGAGATTTATCGAGGAAAAAAAATTTGATTTTAAAACAATTTTAGGATGGCGGCGGCCCACATGGAGGCCCCGTGGCACTCCGTGACGGGGGCCAACGAGGGCTTCCCGTCTTACCCCTCCGCACCCACCAAGAGGACTCCCATCAGAGGTATCAGTGTTCAAATAGCAAAGTAGTAGCATTACTGGTATTACCAGCATACAACTGGTTGTCCGCAGGGCTGCAGTTCTTCGTGCCGTCGAGCGCGTGGTACTGCAAGCTGTGTGACGCCTTCATCGGCGACCTGCATTGCGCCTCCGCACACCTCAAGTGCGTGCAGCACTCCAAGAACTACACCGTGAGGACTCTCCACCACACTGACGGCACGCCGCCGCAGACTATTACTAATAATATTCAAAATCTCTAATATTTAAAATGTTACAGAACTTTGTGGAGCAAAATCCTCACTGGGAAACCGATTGGATGTCGGATAGACAGAAAGCGTTCGAGAAGGCTCGCGCTAATAACAAGATGAAGGCGACCGACGACAAACCTCAGTACACCGCTCATACGATTACATTCAACAAGGATGGCTTCCATACTAAAAGAAAGTTAGATAGCCCTAATCTCGTCAGCGACACGGAAAAGAAAAAGAAAAAAGATAAGAAGAAGAAAAGTAAGAGAAAGAAGAGCAGTAGCAGCAGCTCTGCGAGCAGTTCAAGTGGATCGGATAGCGAGCCGAAGAAAAAGAAGAAGAGTGAGTAGATTCGATGATACTAATGGCTTTTTTTTATTATTTATTAAAGCTAATGGATTCTTTTATTATTTATTTTGATTATTTATTAAAGCAATGTCTATTCAAAGGTAAGAAATCCAAGTCTAAGTATGAGGAGGACAAGTTGAACGATTGGATGTCGTCCATACAGATGGAGCGCCTCAATGAAAATGACCGGAAACTTCTGGATAACATCAAGTCCAGGTACACGACTATATTTATATATTTACTTAGATATTGCTTTAGAACAGCATTAGATCAAGTTGATAATGTTATACAGGATTAAGTTAGACAAAGACGGTGACAAGCGAGACCAGCGCGACCCGCCGCGGCAGTACCGGTGAGAGTCGCTCATGAAGTCAACGCTGCAGCATGGAACAGTTCATTTTCCTAACAAACACGTAATTAATATAGCGATCAAGAGCGTCGCGAGTCTCGATCCCGCGACCGCGACCGGCGAGATGAGAGACGGAGAGACGAGCGACGAGACGAGCGGAGAGATGACCGGCGGGACGAGCGACACGAGCGGAGAGACGAGCGCCGGGACGAACGCCGGGACGAACGACGGGACGAGCGGCGGGATGACGGACGAGACGGAACGCGCAGCCCGCAGCGGGCCGACGCCAAGAAACCGGATATTAGGAAGATGCCCTTCATCGGTATACCCCGTTATGTCTTAGTTTATGTGTGACAAAAAGAAATCTTTCGAGGTTCAAAATACGTAATTAAACTATTCTTTAAACTATTTTAATTAAGATTAGCCGTGTAATATATTTCCTTTTTGTATTAATAGGTAAAATGCCAGTGTACAAAAATTTGTCCAAGACTACCAAAACTGACGATCTTAAGAAGGACGATAAGAAAAAGGAAGAAGATGAGGCGTCCAAGAAACGACGTGTAGAAATGGACGCCGAGATACAGAAAAAGGTATCGGCGTGCACTTTTATAAATAGTGTTAAAAAGTGATAGAAGTGATTTTCATTACCGTCACCGAGGCCTTCAGCCGTCTCGAGGTCGTCGCGTATGTCTCATAATATAAATGCGGCGATCGCTCCAGGTGGCGGAGTTCAAGGAGAAGATAGCGAAGGCCCAGCTGGAGCGCGAGCAGGCGGAGCGCCTCCCGTCCCTGCTGGGCGCGCCGCCGCACGCCTTCCTGCCGCCGCCGCCGTGAGTCACGAGTCCTGACGCCCCCCCCCCGTCCCCCCACTCTCTAACCCGTGCGTCATTGCAGCGCCCCGGCCGCGCCGCCGCCCGCCGCGCTGCCCAAGGACTTCCAGGACGCGCTGGACATCATATTTCCGTCGGAAGTGAAGCCGGATATGTCACAGCAGGAGCTGTTTTCGGGGATCCCGGGGCTGCCCCCGCCCGGCTTTCCGGGCATTCCGGGACTAGGGGGCGTCATGAACCCGTTCCAGCAGCTCGGCATCCTGGGCCAGGCGCCCATGATGATGGGCTTCGACATGAATGCGGGGCTGTTCCAGCCGCAGCTGTACGACACGCACGTGCCCATCGTGCCCGGACCGAAAGCGAGACCGAACAAGCGTCAGCAGAAAATTCAGGAGAAGAAGAAGGAGGCGCCGCCTCCCGCGGAGAGCGCGCCGGCGCCGGGGGCCGCCAAGGAGGAGCCCGCGCCGGCGAGGAACAAGGAGGAGCTGGACGAGCTGGCGCTCCTCGGCATAGACGCCTCCGACGTGGGGGCCATGTGAGGGGCCTGACTATAGCACACCGATTTTGACCGCTCTTCTCTACACTGACATTGTTATTAATCAATTATCATTTATATAATAGGCTTGACATTTACAATATTATGCATCGAAAATAATTGTTATCGAAGTTATATTGTGTCAGATAGAAGGTATGTTTATAAAAGCAATAACCTACGTAATTATATGCACGTAGGTATCACAAACTTGTGATATTATAATTACTTGGGATAATAAATATACTATTAAATATTTAATTTTTTATTTTGTAATAACTCAAAATGAAACTTTCATAGGGATGCCAAGAGTAGTTTTGAATATTCGTCCTTATTTGTAGAAATTAAATTTGATTGAACCATATTGATTTAGTTTTTAAGTGTGATAGAACTTTTTCGTCTTACTCGGTACTTTGTATGAAATAATGATGATGAAATAATGAAATGATGATGATGAACGCGGAAGGCTAGTCTAAGTCGTTGATAACTCGAAAAATATTTACTTTAAAAAAGGATTGATTAAATTACCATCTTAAGCGTTCTAATGCTTTAAAAAAACACTTAAGCAACTTCAACAAAGTTAACTTTAATAAAGATCGCATGTATTTTCTGACCTGACGTACTTTTGTGATAATTATATACATTAATCGGAGGTACGAGAAACTTACCACAGGGGTAAATTTCTCGTACCGGAAGTGAATAAAGTGACTTTCCTGACTCCTACCTAATTAAACGGAAACTGATTTTAGCCCTCTCTTGTCAAAAAAACCCCTAAAAGACAAATTCCTAAATCGTGCCTTTATATATTAAAATTCTCAAAAAGACCTGTAAAGGTCGGCGGCTGTTGTACGACTAGCTTAAAAGGGTTCGTTGACGGAGCCCTAGTATACCTTATTAAAACCTGACGCCTTATTTATTTAAAGGTACAAAACATTTTATGTAAGTATATAGAGAAGTCATTTTCGAATTAAGAAATGTGACATTCTCAACTCGGAGATATATGGAAACATTATAGTATCAGAAAAAAATTGCTATAAAATTGTAGTTGTTGTTTTGCCATGATGACGTTATAATTTAAAATTGGATAACATACTGTATCTCTTGATAAATACTTGTGGGTCATGTTAATGACAATCTCATTTATCTGATGATAACACGAGGAAAACAATACTACTTTAAGCCGGAATTCAAGATATGAAGGATGAGATGACTAAAAATTATAAAAATGTAAATCACATTGTTTTGATTTGTGCAATTTGTTGTGATTTGATTGATGCAAGTCACTGATGACAGCTACATCATCATATATATTTCCAAGTATTCAATATAATAATTATATAGTACCTAGTTCAGACTAGGAATCTTTAGAAATATTAAACATAGTTACTTTTAAAAAATAAACAAATATACACTTCTGTTGTCTACGATTTATTTAATATTTATTAATTATGAACGTTCTTTGTGTACTAAATTAATTATCTAGCCATGATAAATAGTCTAAAAGAAAGTAGTTGTATTAAACTTGACAATGAATGAATGAAAAACTAGTGGAGTGAACTAAGCGCGTAAATTACACCGGTATTACATCACAAGTCAACGCGAAAACCAGATCGCGAGAGTTGTGACGCAGCGTTTGATAAATATCAAAACAATATGTTAATTATAATTATATGTGTATTTGTAATATTATTAAGTTTAAAAACATTGTACTTCTATGAATAATATACGAATTACATAAAAATATTTCATGTACTAAATTTTAAAGGATAAATATGCATTTTGCAGTGCATATATTAAAGTATAATTTTTCTAGTTGACGGTTGATTGATAATGATAATATGATTAATAATAAGATGAACAGATAGTCAGAGTACAAACAAACACGGTCGCGAAATTAAAGTAGTTATTTCATCATAATGTAGAGACATCACTTGACGCTGGTCAGTTATATCTTATAGTCTCTGTGTGTTGGCGGTAAAAGGTGGTAGTGTGGTTAAAAGCTTCAATTTAAAAGTAAGTCTTTATAATTTTTATGAATGTTCTTAAAAGTCATCTCACTCTATTTCGCTTTCTATAACGAAACAATAAAGGGCAAAGCGTATTTTTATAAACAGTGTATTAAACAGTGATAACAAATTGCACATAGACTAAAGAGCTTTTTTTTGAAAATGTAAATAGCTAAAGCAATTTTGCAATTATTATAATTTTCAACCATTACAACTCGCTACCTACATGTAATATATCTGAGAATATATATATATATATATATATATATATATATATATATATATATATTTATTTTTGATGTACAAAATATAACATAAAAATAATTAGGTACTTTTATGCAAAGGCTTCTTCTTCTCTTCAGTAACCAGCAGAATAACAATTTACAAAGAAATACTAGGAGCGAACATATTGAGCGAAGCAAGGTGCGAACAGCACCGAAGTTGCATTTACAAAACGTCATTTACAAACTATTTTTCAAGATGAGACACATTATAATTTTTTTTAAACACCACCGGACTGATGTTTATCAGTGTGCAAAATTTGGAAATTTTTGGAAATCAAATAAAACAATTTTTTACGTATTTAAACTCGCGTATAATTTGGTTAAATTTTTATTTTAACCCGACGTTTCGAATGCTTTGCAGCAATCGTGTTCACGGGTAGACGAGATGTAAGTATCTGTCTCGGATATACCGTTTTTGATTGATGCTTGCACAAAGAATGCAAAAAAGTCTCTTCGCTCGCTTTGCTCAATAAAACTGTATCTAAATGGTAATACTCGTACCTTCTAACCATGTATATAAAATAGTTTTGAAGGATCACAACTAAATGACAAACCACATATCTAGTATATTCAATAACTCATTAACAATTTCCTTCGCAGTAAACCATGTCATCAGACAAGGTATTTCACTCAAGATCTCAAGGTATACCCTCTGAGGGAGTGAAGGATCAATACGCGGACGGCAAGGCTGCTAGAGTCTGGAAAAAATATATCGGAGACAGTAACGAGAGGACGCAGAACTACCGCGAGTTTCTGTCGGGGCTACTGAAGAAGCATGGCTGCAAAACTGTATTGGATGTGGCCTGTGGAACTGGGTAGGAGAACGGTTTTATATAAAAAAATTGTACATTCACTAAATATATTTTCATTTCTCTTAAACACTCAATCACGAATTTTTGGTAGAAACACAGTAAAAGAAATAAGGACTAAAGTTCGTACCGCCATTCATCGTACCGTTGGTTGTGGGTTCAATTCCAAGAGATCATATGTTGATGAGGTGTTAAGTTTCTCTGTTGCTTTCATTCATAAAACGATCCGTGTAGGTACTAGTATAAGTAAGCAGAATTTTTGTTTATTTTATGAAAGTTATTTTCCATTCACTTTAGAATAGACTCCATGATGTTGCTGGACGAGGGGTTCCAGGTGGTGTCTGTGGACGCATCAGATAAGATGCTGAAGCACGCGCTCAAAGCGCGCTGGGAGCGAAGGAAGGAGCGCAGCTATGATGAATGGGGTACGGTCTGTCTTACTGCGGCAGAGTATAAAGTACACACTTGTAGCCAGAGTCTGATTACAAATCTACAAACTTAAGAGTATTTCTTGTAATTATTTACTAAAAGAATAATCAACATTTATTACAACATACAATAGTCCAATTGTTGGCACGATATGATGGTACTCTGTATCCCACGTATCACGGGTTCGAATCCTGCTTGTTTAATTTTTTATTTATTATTTGAATGACAAATCACATGTTTTAGTTTTAAAATATTGTAGTTATCGAAGAAGCAAGCTGGCAGACGTTACCACAGGATGTTGAAGGCTTCATGCCCGGAGTTCAGTTCGACGCAGTTATATGCTTAGGAAATTCATTTGCCCATTTACTGGACGAGTACGAGGACCAGAGGACTCAGAAAATGTGTTTGAGGAACTTTGCGCAAGTCCTGAAGCCGGGCGGTCTTCTGTTCATTGACCACAGGAATTACGACTCTATGATCAATAGAGGAGTGACGCCAGGACACTCTATCTATTATAATGTAAATATATAAACTGCCAAAAATAAAACTTCAAACGTTATGGATAATATTATGTCAGAAATTGAATATCTTTAATATGAAATTAACAAACCTCGATTATTAATTATCTCACTATTTAATATTTATATAAAGATAACCTTACATGTCTCACACATTGATAGTTACACCCGTACATACTCACTTTTTAGCACAAATATTATTAAAGGAATAAGCAAAACAAATTCGCATTATCTTATATTATATTTGTATTTAGGTTGTGGTGGTTTAAGATAAATGTTTCTTAATTTTATTAAATTAATTTATATCGATTTTATCGTATTTATATAGCTCAAGTAAAAACACCTGTGTCTAAAATTAAGCAATGTGTCCTGTTTGTGCAATGGCAGTGCATATTCTTAAAGGCAGTCAATTATTATTTATAGTTCTATAGATTACATTATCCATTATCACTATATTTTATTTACCATTAAATATTAATGTACATATTTAAACTATTACATTTATGGCGAAATGTCGTAATTCATATCGTAATGTAAGTCGTATCTGCTCAGTGCAAGTACCCGGTGGATATCAAAACGTCAGTTCTAGTGGTGCGCGGGAAACCCGAGCTCGTGGCGCTGGACTACTGCATTGCCAACGGCGAAGACGGTCCTCAAGGGGAAAAGAGGTATAGCAACAAAATTATATATTATAAAAAAAAACAAATAAGGGAGTTTTAAAAAAGTTTAAAATAACCCACTCTCGATATGGAGCAAGTTGTATATTTCTATACTCCCAACTTTATATATTAAAAAGGCGAAGATTTTTTATATACAGCTACAATGACATTATATACCTGCTTATATTCTAAATTTAAATTCTCTTTTTAGCGAGTTTCGTCTGTGTTACTTTCCGCACGCTTTGGACGCATTCAGTAGCATGCTGGACGCAGCCTTCGACAGTCGTGTAGAGCACAATATTTATGGTGATTTTCAGCCACTGAATATTGTACCCGAACCCGCCTACTATATTCATGTGATGCGGAAGAGTTAGATACCAAAATTTTTAAAAATGTTACTAGTCTTAAATTTTGTTTAGTCATTAAGAAAGAAATTGTAACAAAGTTGTGAATTATTCTATAAGTTTGAATGGCCTTTTTAATAAATATTTGTAATAATGTATTTTTTAAAACAACGAAACCTTATTTTATAAATATATTAAAAGAAAAATATATATGAAAATTATACTCTGACATGACATATACAGACTCACATTTGATACAATTCATTGAAATGAATGTTAATTATATATATTTAAAACAGGCTCATCTTATTGAGTGACTAAAATTGTTATTAAATAAATAAAAGAAGTTTAGTTCTTTTATATTAGTATATGTTATCTCACGCCATCTGCAGTGAGTGAGGCGGTGTTACTGTTCAAAATCAAAAATTTACGCCAACCCGATAGTTATTGACCTTTTACTAGAGACGTTATTCAAATCACCTCGAGTGTTTTAAACATGATTTAGCTTGTGTTTTTCAGGACGAGTTTGCAATAATAATTTTCTAGAAACTTTTGGATTTTTTCTCAGATTAATTGCAGTGGTTCTAGTTGTTCGAAAATTGTTTATCAAAATTTTGAGGTTTGTGAAACAGTGATCACAATAAAAATACCCGGCTGAATTTGCTCTTCAGATTCTGTTCTTCTCAGACCAGGGCGCGTTTGGAACCCTCGTAACCTTAGCTTTAAGTTGGACAGTGTTTCAACAGAAGGCCTTATTTTAATAAATATAGTGTTGAAATAGGCCCTTCTGTCACTTCTATTTGACTTACACAAGCGATCATTTTTATTGATTCAAAGAAAAAGAAATAAATAAATAAAAAAAACATTCTATTCATATCTTTTGAGGTTACCTTCTCTTATCAGAAATCACATTCATACCAAAGCAATCGAGGTATTTCTCGTCTTTTCCTCTTCAACATACGTTTCTTACATATTTCATTCTCGTCATCCAACTCCGGAAAGATACCAAAAGTCGGAGCAAATTACTCAAATAGTACCCTCAAACGTAAAACTATCGTTATTTCTGGAAGTCGTTCAGCATTAGTGCTAGATCAACGGGATATGGAGCTTGCCATAATTAATATAAGTACTTAAACAACAGCAACATATTGCACAAGTGCACCATTCTTTCAGGAGCCACCACAGCACCTATCTTTGAGCTCTCATCATATCGTAAGCCTTTTGCGATCCACAAACATTAAACGCAAGTTTATTGTGAAATGAATGATTTTTTTTTTTATTTTGTCGGATTGCGTGAAGGTACTTGGTGTTTTAATTCGAAGCAATTTGCGTCTTAAATTCAAGAAAGTTTAAAAATCTTAATTGTTGGTTAACCTATCAAATAAACATTGAAAATATAAGCTACCTTTTAATTATTGAAAATATAATTATTACCTTTTTTTTTTTTTTTTTTTTTTTGTTCACGTCAGGGGAAATGCTTTTACGCACTGACCGGGCCGCCGCCCGAGTGTGGGACTCGTCTCGCCGAAACGCCCCTCCTAACTCCATGGACGCCCGGAATACCCACTAAAACCCCTGCGAAGTCCGCCTCCTACTGTGCCTGTGGTGGCGTGGGGTGGGAACGCGTTTGCAGTCTTACACCCCTGCTAATTATTACCTGAGTAATAAACACCTACCCTACACCTACTGTCAGTATATAATCTTCTTCAAAACATGACAAACCTTTTTTTTTGTAATATAATATTTAAATATTAACTTCAGAATCCCTGTAAATATACAAATACTACAAGGTACAAATATAAAAATGTTTTGAAAAAAATTTACCGCTAAATAATATTTGTATATTTAACAACATTCAATATAGAAAGTTAAGATAAATATGTTATACATTAAATTTTTTAAAATATTTTCAAATACATTTTTCAACTAAGATATATATATATATATATTATATTGTGTCACAAAAAATAAAACAGAACATAAAAATGAAATAATTTATTCTAATAAAATTGTATGACAGATATGAAAGTGAGAATTAACTTACATGTGGAGACTTAAATATAATTACAACTAAAGTATACTACACTAGGACCCTACAATGATGTTGTTGATTGGAATATGGATGAGTTTGACAAAGAAACCAATGAAGCCCATGATGCAGAAACCTATAGCTGTCGCAATTGCAATCTTTTGGAATTCTGAAACAATAACACATATGTAAAATATTGGAGTAAATATTTGTATTAAATTAAATGTATATTTTTCTGATATTATTTATTATAATTAGATTATTGTTGACTTTAAAATAGACGATATACATTGTAAACTATATTGAATATTGTAATGAATAATTAATATAATCGGAATTGAAACCCCCTGTTTGTGAATTGTTAGATGCTATCAATTTTAAATAAGACTAATACATACCTTTTCTGTCGGGTTTAGTACATCTCCTGACTAATCTGATTGAATCCTTGGCGAACTGCTTACCAGGCTCAACAAATTTTGCGATTTGATCCATTTCTCTGAAAAGATAGATCCGTTTCTTATTAGAAAACTTAAGAAAATTAATAAAAATAAGAATGTTGTCAATAAGCAAATATTCCACACCCGTAATAAGTTTTTTTTAAAGGTTTATTTTAAAATATAGAGTTGTATGTAATATTTTCCGTACTAATAACGAACGTAGTCTATCGAAGTGAGAGTCTACAAAAATTATGACAATTCAACTAACTTGTAAACGTCAGCCACGTTTCGACGTTGTACTTCACGTCACCAAATTAATGATCGGATACATTGACGAACATCGTAAATATTATTTACATAAAAAAATTTAACTACAAACACTATTTAAAAATTCCTATCCTCTAAACTCGCATGCTTTCTCTATAAAACCATCATTGTGGTGCCTTTTTAAGTTAATTTACTAAAAATTAAAGTTCTGAATTTCACTGTTTCCGATTATACCACTATAAGTTGGTATATTATATCATATAATTAATCATAATTTTATGAGTATAACATACATGTTATCGAGTATTATCTTTGACAAGATTTTTGCGTATGTTTTGCCAACATAGCATAACTTACTTTGATAATGTCCAAAGGTTCATTATGACATTTCATGTCATAATATGTCACAACAAATTTGTATTATTTATGAACTTTAAAGAATTGTACGAATTCTTATTTAAAAAAGGCTTTTTATTTTAATGTTATTCGTACAATCACTTTAATATTAAGATTTTGGTGCAAGTTTTTGATCACTCGTAAATTATAAGTAACATTTTGCTTTAGTTAAAAAAATGTACGCTGTCGAAAAGAAATTCGAAATAGAAATGAAATTAAAAAGAGTAAGTTACATTCAATCCATGCGTAGTGCAATTGATTATATGATTACATTTTTCAATGAAGCCTTCAACAGCTTTCAATATTTGGTAATTAATGGGCGTTTCCAGGAGATGATGAACATACAAGAGCTGAAGGCAGCCGCGAACAAAAGCTCCTTGCTGGCTAACGACGTGTGTAACGTGCTAGGCGCATGTGAGCAGCGCTTGCAGCAGCTGGAGACTGCTGTTCTGCCTTTGTATGGTGACACAGCTAGGTTACAGCAGATACATCACAGTGAATATTTAGTTTCTTTTATCCTTGTTCCTATTAGGGCATTTTGTAGTCCTCAAGAATTATATTAAACCAAATGCTTTTTATAGACATGGACCGCACAGTGACTGCTCTGGACCATGTTATAAACTATTATATGGTGTCTAGAGAACTTTCCGAACTCATACAGGCGGGGCCTCACACTGGAACCCCAGAATCATTAAACATTTATTTAGAGGTATATTCAATATTTATTTTAAAATTAATATTTATTATGTCTAATACATAAGACCTTAACTATTAATAAAAACGTATTGTTTTCAGGCACTTGATAAATTGGCTGAAGCTCAGAGTTATTTTAATAAAAATAACACTCAGAGTGTTGAACTGGAAAATATTGTAAGTTAAACATCATACATATAGGTGTTTTTTGTTCTTTTTCTTTCATTAATTGTAGTATAATTCTTACAGAACCAGCTATATAATGCTGGGGTTATAAAGCTGGAAGGTGCTTTTGAAGAGTTGCTCAGTCGCAACACCAGGCCCTTGTCTCCTACTACTTTGATGGATATGATTGCATTAGAGGAAGGTAATATGGTTATGGTTTAATATAATTATTTTGTGTGATAACAAACTTCTAAAAGGAATGGCCAGGTTGATAAGTTATCATATATATCATATGCAGTGTTGATTTGCACAAATCTAAAGCCTGAAATCAATAGATAATAAATATATAAATATAAAAGATATGATAATGATGAATGAAGCAGATTTGAAATGTGACTGATATTGGAGGACTCAGTTAGTTTCATGATATTTTAGCAACTTTAACCCCTCCTCCTCCTTATTGACAACAATTGCATTTTTTTACATTTTTAGATAAAACATTTTTACATTTAACTCATATGAATAAAGATTATAAAAATGTTCTAAAGACATTAATAAAGAAAATATAAAATTTTTACAAAACTATACTATTGCAAAATGAGATTTTTCTACTGTACTTGAAGCAAATACTGGCTCTCTTGTACATGCTCGCTGTACCATTGCTGAGACAGTAGGACTAGAAGAAGGAATCCCCTGGGGAAAAAAAGTACTGAAAGAAATTTTTGCCTTCTTTTGTGACATCTTTAGGAAAAGTTGGGGAATAGGATAAATTGGATCTTGTTCACTTTATTCCCAAGCAGATACAAGCTCTTGCATTTATGACTAACTAAATTCCAACGTCAAAATATTATTCTTTGAGAGCGCTTCCAGAACTTCCTCGCTAAGTTTCAGAAGGCAAAGTCTCGACATGTCGAGCGATGATCAGTTGAGGCATCTGAAGAGCAAGTTAGCCTCGATGAAATTGGGATGGCATGTTTATGGAATTTATTTTGTTGTTTATAACAAGTATCGACTCTCTCAACGACTAATAATTTGTGCAAGAATGTAAATATATGAATATCGGTTTTAATAAAGCTTGTTGAAAGACTTCGTGATTACGACAATAATTTAATAAAGATTATTACTCAAATTATTCAGCTCAGAATAACTGATATTGTTATTCGATATACTAATTATCGTCGGTCGTGTCGTAGACTCGAGCGTGGACAGCGCCAGCGTGAGCGGCGGGGCGGGCGGCGCGAGCGGGGCGGGCGCGGAGGGCGCGGGCGGCGCGCTGGAGAGCATGCGACTGGCGGCGAGCTGGCTGAGCGCGGGCGGCCGGGCGCCGGCGCAGCCGCTGCTGGCCGTGCGCGCGCCCGCCGCCAGGGCCTCGTTGGCCGCCTTCAAAGACTACCTGAGGAGCCGCTCCATGGGCGCCTCGCCGCTCATGGTCAGGGGCTGCTATCATATCGTCGAGATAGATCTCACATTTTATTATGACATTCTCCCGGCTGGTCTCTTGCCCCCTTTTGCTATCATATCATATTTGTAAATTGTAGGAAATCACTCATTTTTTTATGAAAGGGCCGGATCTGAGAAATCCAAAAACTATTTAACATTTACTCCAGGTTAGATTCTTCAATAGAGATTTGGTAAAATGCTTCAAGTAAGTTAATAAAATTATCGTACGATATTTTTAGTTTATTTTTTATTTTTACTTTTAGAAATCTAAAAATTCATTACATCGGACGGACAGTACGCAGCGAAGGACTAGTAAAATACAAAAAGTGTAAGTAATTGGTTACATTAAACTCACTACATGAGAACTGCTAACCTCAATGTTGTATTATATATTTGTCTATCTGAACAGATTAGAGAAACGAGCAATAAACATAATGATGAAGGCGTCGCAGACCCTAGAACAATCTACCGGTCTCGCCATCGGTCCGAGAAGGTCCATCAACGACTCCTGTGAGTGCGATACATAAATTATCAAAATTTTTGGACATTTTGGTAAAAATCGACCATCAAACAAGGAATTAAAAAACTCGGGGGAAAGAACGAGTTCAGCATAAAGCGTTTTTCCATATATAACATAGACTCGAGCTGTGAAATTATAAATATAATGTTTTCTAACACTACACGAGTACTACGCATTTTAATAAATTTAATTTATGGTTATATTTACATTTTCAATTCGAATGATTCTCAGCAAGCGTGTTCGTGGTAGGACGACACGAAATGAGATGTTGATATAGAATCGTATGTAACCTTACTCTTGGTGAGGGTGCAGATGCGGAGGAGGGTAGCGAGGCTCTGGACGAGCGCGAGGCGGAGGCGGTGGGGTCCCTGGCGGCGGCGCTGGTGCCGCTGGCGCGCCGCGAGCAGCGCGCCGTCCTGGGGCTGGTGCCGCTGCCGCGCCTGCCCGCGCTGCTGGCCGCCATCCTCAAGGACTGCCTGGCGCTGCTGGGTGAGTCGCGCCGCCGCTCTCGGGCGCGGGGGCTCCGGGACTGTAGCGCCTCTGTCCGTAGCCGCGGAGGTGGAGCGCGTGTGCACGCGCAGCCGGCGCGCCGCGAGCCGCTGCAGCCCGGGCGCCGCCGCGTGCTGGGCGCTGGCGGCGCGCCTGCAGCGCCTGCAGCCCGACGTGCAGCGCGCCATGCACCCCGCCTCGCACGCGCCCTACGCCGCGCTGCTCAACGCCTGCCTGCACCACGTGAGAGCGCCTCCCTGAGCCCTCGCACCTCCCGTCCGCCCCCGGTACAGCACGCGCTGTTGCAGTGCGTGCGCTCGCTGGAGGAGTGGGCGGAGGCCGTGCGGTCGGACGGCGCACCGGGCGCGGTGGACGGCACGGTGCACCAGCTGACGGCGGCCGCGCTCGCCTACTGCCACGCGCTGGCGCCTCATATCAACGTCATCGGTAGGTGTGTCGCGGAAGCACAGTGCCGTGCGCGTGTGTCGCTGGCTGCGTGTCGCTGACCGTGTCCGTGTCGCAGGCCCGTCGCTGGGGGCGGAGGCCTGGTACGCTCGCGCGGCGCAGGGCACGCTGGCGCCCGACAGGAACGCGCTCATGTTTGCACTCTACATGCGTGAGTGACTCGCAGATCCTTTACTGAACATATTTAGTATTTTATAATTACAACATTAAAAAATTCATTTTACCTACAAACAAAAAAAACTCATCCATGTTAATAATTTTCTTATTTCCTTGAAAATTATGCGTCCAGGTAAAGTATTGGCGCAGTTAAATTTGTCTCTGAGAAACAAGAGTGAGCAATACACCCAGGACTCGCTGAAGGCAATATTTCTTCTCAACAACACGCTCTACATATTGCAGGTAAAGAGTATTTATCAAAAACGATTTTTCTTTTTCATTTCGTTCTTCTTTTCAATTCATATTGTTCTTCTTTTCCGTGTCCAACTACTATACTTTCTCTTTCTCTCTCTACCCCATTTTTTGAACTAAACAATCAGTCGTTATATTTAATGTTAAGGGGACAGTAAATTTCTGTAAATATATTCTTTTGGTAGAAGAATGGCATCTATTAGGAAATTGATGTAAGTGCCTGACTGGTACAAGACGTTATGTTAGGAGTGACGTACAAGTATCAAGGAATAAAGCTCACACAGAATAATGTATGAAATTTGAACGCTGCCAGCTGTGCGATAAATACAAATGTAAACAAAAACCTTGCTTCTGGTGTTTGTAGACCTCGAGAATCCTAACGATAAGACTTTTTTTTAAATTTTAGAATTATTTCTGAAAGGAAAGGGTGTGTCTGTGTGCGAAATTGAACTGTGCCATGTATTTCAGTCTAGTACCAGTTTATATGTGGATGACATAATATGTTTTTCTTTTAGACTGAATAAACATACATATAAGACAGTAAGGTTTTGTATTTTGCTTCATAATGCAGGACTATAAAAGGAATAGATGAAAGGCACGTGAACTACAAATGCTGTGACAGATGTGTGGTGTGACAATGATGTGTGAATGATGATATAAAAAGTATTTAAAAGGTAAGAGTAGCGCTGGTGATAGAAAAAAATGCGAAGAGATAAAAATGAGAAGAGTTGTCAGTATAAGCATGGACGACTATAAGACTTGAGTGCGGCCAAAGAGGACGTAGGTGGAGCGCGTGTACTTTGATATGTTAAAGAAGCAAGTTTGATCTGAGATGATGTACGATAAAAGACGAATTCACTCACTCAGCCGACTCAATGTGTGTGCAGGGGTTGCAGCGCGGCGGGCTGCTGCAGGCGCTGGCGCTGGCCGAGCCGCAGTGTGAAGCCACCTACAGGGACAGCGTGCAGGAACACAAGCAGGCATACCTGCAGAGGTAGGCCTTATAGTCCTGGATATTTCATATCTTTATGATAACACGACGCATCCCTGGGATCGTCTAACGATTGCATAGTACGGTTTATAGTGTCTCTAAAACGCCCTCGTTGTCTAACACCTGTCATCCGGCGCATGTGTCGCTGCAAGTCAGCAGGATGGAATCGAATGTGGGCTTTTTTTGCATCCGACACATGGAGTTTGTTTCTCTTTTGAAGATTTTAGTAATTGCGCCATCACTGTCTCCAAAGTGCATTCTTTTCCCGCTAACTCGAGTATGGACGTCCATTTACACCACGTAGCATCTAACAGTGTCAGAGCACGATGCTGGACCATGTGGTCTGGAAAAATTGGTACACAGGACTCTTTAATTTCCTCGGACATTCATAAATCAAGTCGATGGTGCTTCGGAGTTGATTCCTTTTCTAACGGTGTGCTGTCTATTTTAGTACTCCTATTTAAAAGGCGTACCTCCAGATTCATGGAAGACTATCCCTGAAAAGCACAAGCTCAGGCTCAGCCAACAGACCTATTGCCATTATTTTCCAACTCTCATAAATAACGGAGAGCATTATACATAACCAACTCATGGCTTATCGTGAAAAAAGGAAGTTAATCAATTACCGGCAATATGAATTACGCGAGTCTTGATCTTCTGTGTATGTAGCACATCTGGCAGAGGTCACAGAAAGCAAAAGACCTGGGAGTCAGCCTGAATATTGTGAAAGCCTTCGATCGTGTGTGGCATAAGACTGCTTTCGAAGCTTCTTTCATATGTATCCAAGGAAACTACCAGTTCCCCCTTTGGGTTCAACAAACGGGTCGTTTCGACGGTTTTGGCTCAGGTCGGTGCTGTAATTAAAATTTTTGTGTATATTGATGATATATTGGCTATTCCTGGTATTCATTGTTATGTGTATGACATCATTGGGGATGCTGTATATTACGGCCGTATAGGGCTCTTCGAAACGTCGATGATCTGTCCTGCTTCGTGCACAACGCCATTTGTGCACATGGCACATCTATTCTCCTTATGGAACACCTATCCTGCCATCAGGACTTGTGAATAAATTTCTTCCGGTGGTGATGTATTAAGCCCGTCTACGTCCTCAGCTGGAGCCGCCTGCTGTCTTACCTGTCGCTGGAAGAGCCGCTGCCGGCCAAGCTGCGCGATCGCGAGCGGCAGCTGGTGAAGGAGCGCCTGACCGCCTTCAACCGTGAGTGGGAGGAGAGCGCGCGCCTGCAGCGAGGTTACAGCGTGCCCGACGCAGAGCTAAGGGAAGCGCTCAAGAGAGACAACCAGCAGGCGCTGCTGCCGCCCTACGCCGCGTTCAGCTCGCTGCTGGCGGACCGACCCTTCTCCAGGCACCCCGACAAGTACCTCAAGTACACGCCGCTGCAGGCACGAACACACTCTGTATTTACTACCCTGACCGGAATATCCTCCATTTAAGACTAAATTTTCGAAACTCTAGAGCGAGATTAGCTTTGCTCTAAGCTTTTTATATATATATATTCTTATTCCTTTAGACATTACTTATTTTGTAATAAAAATGGAATATAAAATTTTGAAAACGAGCGGGACTCGAATCTGTACACCTGGGACCCCATCCTATTGTTCGATTTGAAATAATATACAAACCGTCAACTATAAAGAATGCTTTCGATCGCTTACGATAGATTTTTTTCAGATTGCCACCCAGTTGGATGGATTTTTTGATGAAGCCGCCTGAAGGACTGCTCTAATTATTGAAGGCTAAATAATAGAAAAATATATTTATATCAATTATATCTGTAGGTGCTTGTGAAAAATAAAGTTATTATTTTCATTAAAAGACATTTTAACTTGAACATATTTATTAGAACAAATGATATTAATTCTTGCGCTTCTTCTTTTTCTTCTTTTTAGGCCACTGAAACAAATAAATTATGGTACAATACTATTTTGAAAGAGTACCGGTGTTCTATAAAATGCTAAATTTTTTTTTTTTATTAAAAAATTTAATATATAGCATAGAATATTGATAAATAAAAATAATATATAACTTTATCCTCACTACGATACCTAATAAATACGACTTGGTACTTATAGAAAAAGTATTTTGGGGTGAGGAATATAAAATTTACACCTTTTAAGAAAAGAATCCATCGATAGAATTCTCATGACATTACTGGATTTGTAATAAATATATAGACGTAGTTCATAAAATAACTACAGTTCGTTCAATAGTTCTCGAGTTAATCCGCTCAGTAGTTTAAGCATTTTAATAAAATATTGACTTTCAAGTCCATATAAATTAATTTATAACAAATAAAAAAAAAATTCATGAGAAATAAATAATATCTCATGTTCCGATCAGTAGTTCTCGAGCCAATCAGTTCAATAGTTTAAGCTTATAAATAATGTCATTTAAGAAATCCTGAATAGGATCTTGCAAGGGCTCCATCTAGCGTCGATTTTACAAACAAAGTCATTGAAATAGCAAATTATTAAATCAATTATAATGTAGTCTAGCTCAGCCTCGTGACTTGTGAGGAGTGAAGGCAACACGCAGTTGGAGCCCTGCACAGCTCATACGTTACGTCATTTCGATTATATTTTCCCCGACCTTGCGTTCAGCGCCCGCCGTGTCCGCGTCACACTAACAAACAAACAAACACTTGGAACGGATGCACACAGGTCTGTACCCTGCTTACAATTTTGATAATAATTCATTACCAATTCATATGTATAGTTTCATATCATTAGATTTTATTGACAGACGACCTTGGACATAACAACAGACAAATACTTTTACAAATATAATAATAAATAGTTCTGCATTAGAATAAGCTGTTGTAACCAATATAGTTATATACTGCACACACTGCTGCCTGTTTAAAATGTAAATATTTTTACATTTACAAATATACAAATGATGAAGTAAATTCTAACTAAAAATATTAATTTTTGTAAATTGTAAAAAGCAAATAAAGAACAATTTCATTATGAAATCAAATATTTTTTTTTTAATAAACTTAAGCTGTAGTAATGTATTTTCATTTTTTTATGAGTGAAATAGCATATATCTTAGTGTAACTACTTAAACTTGTTACTACTTTGTACGTGTAAAGGTGGATCTATAAGCACTTTCAATATATTTCCACATGCAGGATAGTCAACATCTCACAGCAATCTCTCATACAAAACAATCACTCGTATCTTTAACCTAATCGTTCAAATTCAACCATGTAACAGTGCGCTGGTTGCTCCCCCACCTGCAGCGCGCGCGGCGGCGTGCGGCCGCGGGCCAGCGCGTGCGGGGGGGGGCGCGACACCTGGCGGGGGTGGGGGGTGAAGGCACACGGGAGCAGGCGGCGGAACCTGAGGAGGGAGCGCCCTAGTAGGTTAATACTTGTTGGTCTATTGCAACAATTGGTTTATTGACACCTCCGAGAGTTTATTTAAAAGAAATTTTTCCAATCAAAAAAAAAAAATATTAGATAGCACTATCATTTGACATAAAATAAATATATAAAGCCACTAGCTTATGGTAGGGCAGCAGGTCGGTGGTGATGGTGGGCGCTGTCCCCAGCTGCAGGGCGTGTTGGTCGCTCGCGCGCTCGTCCTGCAGCGGCGCCCCCCCGCACGAGCCGATGTACAGCAGCGCGTTGGCGCCGTGGGCGGGCTGAGGATTTATATTAATATGGCCTTCATTTTAACCACTCATAACCAACTGTTTAGTGACTTTTATATTTTGACAACAAGATGGCGTTAGTGGTGTGATAGATCACACTATCATGTACGCAATAAAAATTTGTTATCTTCCTGATTTCAATAAATAATTAATTATCAAAAAGCGATCTGAGCCCTTGCGCATAATTAATTTAGCTTTTAGATCAGTATACAGTTTGGTTTTATTTTAATCTCCATCTCTTTTAATCAGTTTTAGAATTGAATTATCTAATTGGTGTTAAGTACTTAACATTTAACTAGTTTATGAATATTAATTTGCTGAAAATTCATGATAATGTCTGTAAAGATTAGCCGGAGAGGACAATTTAAATTTATTAATACGTTACCTCGTGTCGTAGTACGTAGTTTCCGGGCCGCAGTCCCTGCAGCTGTGTGAGTGCGGAGTGCATGTAGTTGATGACGTCACTCGTTAGGCCGCCATTTTGTTGTCTGAACCACTCTGCGCTGACGTTCTCAATAGTCGCTATTTCACCTGTGCTTCCGTTGATTCTACCTATATTTTAATGGAGGAGATCAAAATATGGAAATTCAAACAATATGTTTGTTAGTAGATAAACTATTTAAAATTCTGATATAATCACAATGAACCAAAGTAGGGTTCTTCCTCAAGTGCATCGCTAGAGACAGACTCGTGAGTCGCCCCTCACTCATCTTCGACGCACCCAACTCCAGTTGATATTCCGGAGAAGGTTCCAGTAGCACCTCGCCTTGTTTGTCCTTCATAAAAATAAATAAATAAAAATTAAACTTATAGACGAATCCTATAAGTAAGATTATGTTAACACTATTTTCTATTGAAATATAAAACAACATATATAAAATAGTATGTTCTTCAACTATAAAAACACACACACACACACATAGACACACACACACACACATAGATACACACAAACACAAACGCACAGACATATTAAACACATTTTTTTTTGTTAAACTAATTTATGTATATTCAAGTGAAGCGCTTTTAGTATGTTAACTTTTTAATTTTTTATTATGTAAATCATAATAGTGTAATCCTTGCTGGTCTTAGTCATAAGCAAATATTGTTTAGATTTATGATTTTGTAACACTGTTGGATTACCAAAGAAAATAAATAAATAAATAATAAATAAACTAACCCGTACTCTATGAGTGCAGTGTATTAACACACTGAAGCTTTCAGCTGTGGTCCTATTTGTAATTCTCCATTTTCTAAATGACCTTCGAGCAGGTCGTTCAAATATAGTATCTATAAAGATAAATAAAATTTTAATTATTTATATTTACTTAGGTATCAAGTAGAATAAATACTACTTAGGTCGAGATTTATAGACGATCTATAAAATTCGAAATTGAAATTAAACAAATGATACCATACTACCATTTAGTAAAATTACCTTTACAAGTGCATTTCTCAAACCCATCATCTTCATTATCAATGTAATCTTGTTTTTCTCTTGAATGTCTTCTTTCATTGTTATCGATTTTATCTCTCTTCTCTTGTGTATCTGATTTTAAATTCACTAGTTCAGGATCTACGGAACAAATATTTACAAATGCATAAAAACTGTTAACAGAAGACATGATATGCAATGGTAGCAATGCCTGTACTGAACTGACCGGTTCTGAATTTCAATCTCAAATAAAATATCTGTATGTTAGATATTTGTCTGTATTTGAAAAAAATTATAAAATTATTAAAATAGAACAGTAACACCGAACAAAAAAAGTGTGGAGTAGTGAAAACTGTTCGTTCTCTGTAAATAGATATATATATTGTTATAATTAACAATATATATAGTCATATCCTTTATATATCCTTTGTTATAATTAACAATATATATAATAATATCCTTTACATATCCTTTGTTATAAATAACAATATATATAGTACTATCCTTTACAGAGAACGAACAGAACATTACACATTAGAACATTAGTTAATATAGTTGCAGTATACCGTCAATACAAAGGCTATTCTCGTCATCAGAGGGCATATCCATGTCAACATACATAGTCTTGTTTGTTTCATCGTCTGAAATGTTTTCTTCTCCTAAGCTGCTCTTCAGTTTCTGAGATGGCCTGACAAGAATATTTTTGATTTAATTTATTTTTATTAGTTACAAATTTATTTTTATAAGTTAGTTAATTATGATAGGATTATTTATGTAATTGTTTGAGGGCAAGCCGGTAGACAATGTCTGTGGCATTACACTTGTCTTTGCATGATTTGTACAAGAATTAAATAACTAAAATAATTAAATACTTACAGTACTAGTGCTTGTTCAAGCATGTGTTTGAAGGATGTATAGGTTCTGATGAGAGGTGACTCTTTGTTGAGCGAAAGCTCATCACCAAGAACCAATATATTGACTCTCTCACCATCTACACGGGGAAAGTTATTAATCTTCATTGAAATTATTAACATTATTTCAAATGGAACATTTTTAGTCCAATAGTACCATAGCCTACATTTATAGTTGTCAAATAGTCTAAATTTATAGTTGGTTCAATAGCCTTAATTTTAGTTTGTTCAAGTTTTAATTTTATAGTTGGTTTAATAGTCTTAATTTTATAGTTTGTTCAAGTTTTCATTTTATAGTTGGTTCAATAGTCTTAATTTTATAGTTTGTCCAAGTTTTAATTTTATAGTTGGTTCAATAGTCTTAATTTTATACTCTAAGTGTCATTTTTAAATTTGGCCAAGTAGTCTTAAATTTAAAGTTGGTCTAATAGACATGGATCATAATTGATATGGTCTAATAAACAAAGTTTTCTTAGTTGATATAACAATCTTATAGTAATTGTCTTTGAAAACAAATTTGAAAAATATGTGGAATATTGCTATACAAAAACGAATTAATTACATTACATAACATTAATTACATAGTCAAACAGCAAATTTAAATTACGCCATATGCACATAGAGTCAATATAACATTCTAAATTCTCTGAGAATATCTAGTGATACTAGATGTGTGTAGGACTCCATACCAGGGGTGACGGCTGAGTGCACAGCTACGGCCAGGTCCCAGGCGCGCTGGTGTTCCACGAGACAACGCAACGCGCTTTCACTTGCAACGCAACTAGCGCCTCGCTCCAACGCGTATTGAGCGAGTTCTTGAAATACTGCAGTCACCGGCAGAATGGACACTGACTTTTCATCTGAAATATATATGTTTATTTAAACATCAGAAGTTATGATTGATCTGGGTCTTTTACAAAATTGCTCAGATTTTATAAAAATAAAGAGTTAAAACAAGGTCTTTAATTAAAAATACTTACTTGGCAATATAAACCTACAAGGATGCTTTTTGCAGGGCTCCGGCACTGTACATGTCTTCATTATACTTAGCTTTTTGTTTAGACAAATTTTGTCTATTTCTGGTAATAACTTCAAATCTACCTGTAATAAATAATAATTAGAAATATTTGTTAATGACACTTTAAAATTTTATAAATACATACATTAATCAAATCCTCTTCTAGTTCCATATTAAAAGTGCTATTCCTAGTTTCTAGTGGTATCTGTGCGGCCAACTCATAATTCTGATGATAGCATTGCATTTCATGAAAATTTAATTTAAACAATGCTTCATATACTGCTTCAACAATGGGCTTTGGTCTTAAAGCTCTTATGCAATGACTAGTTGTCCACAATGTTTTTGCCCATTCTATATACTCCTTTTGCTCTTTTTCATAAATAGGTTTTAGTTCCTAAAATTATATAAATTACAATTTTTAGATATATAACTAGGGATCTAAATTAAATATAACACAAATACAAAATTAATGTATTACAAAATTGTTCTAAAAAAAATATGTATTTATAAATAGATATTAAAAACAATTATAATACCTCGAAAACTCTATAATCATTTTTAGTAGGTCGCGGTACAAATTCCTGCTCCAGTACATGCATGTTCTGAGCACAGAGTACTTTGATGCATTGGTAGTGGTGTCGATCAGTCAGAGCCGACTGTTTAGGATACAGTAGCAGTGGTTGAAGACAAGGGACAAAGATTCGGTGTAACTTGTCAATCTGGGTGACAAATTTTTATTTTTTAATATATCCTTAAATTTAATGTGATAAATATTATGAAATAATTGTTATTTTATTATCGTAATGTATAACTAACATTATGAGTTTTATTGAAAACTTGATCCCAGTTAATTGTAGGCTTGTCATCTTCCGAGTCACTTGATGCTAGAGGGTCATGAAATTTGTTTCGGAGAATTTTCTCTGTGACACATTGGGCTAGGTCCCCTTCTTTCACGAAGTAGATGTCTGGTTGTGAGTAACACCTGCATGTAATAACAAAATGTTTTAAATTAATGTTAATAGTGTTATTTTTTTTTAAAGTGTACCATTGTTATGTTATGAATTAATTCTCATTATATTTTTTAATATTTAATTTTAAAATTTTTCATGTGAAATTGTTAGATCGTCACATTAATAAAAATATACATATTTTTAGTAACCAATTTACTAACCAATCGAATTGTCGAATATGTTCCATTGCTACATAAGGTTAGAATCTCTGAATACATAGATTTAAACTTTAGAAAATATTAGTTTTAACACTGTTTATATTATTATGCACTGTTATTTATAGTTGTCAATGCTTTCGGCTTTAAACTTTTTGCATTACTAAAGTCATAGCCTCTCTATGCCTTCATTGACATTGACGTTTAGATTATCGTCTGGTCCACAAGTAACTACATATATTAAAGTAAGAAATAATTAACTTTAGATTTATAGATCTCATTACATATTTTTTTTTGATATTTTTAAAAGTATACAATTATACACGAAGAAAAATATAATCGTATTTCAATATTACGAATATGGACGTGCCGGGAATATCCCGTAAACATAGATTATTAGCATAAACAAGTACAGTGTTGGATATATCGAAATCGTCTGAAAATGCCATTCGGCACAATATTATATTAGAGTAGACTCTTTAAGTTCTTTAATCTTTTAACATAAACATAGCAATATGTTATATGTTACCAAGTTGGCAATATTTGTTTTCTTTTATCAATAAAAGCGGCAAGTATGGTCAATCGCCATTATTATCAATATCCGTTTACATCTCTTAATACAACATTTAAAAAATATTTTAAAAGATTTAAAAAACTGATAAAAGTATTTAAGATGTTTAATAAATAATTCTTCATTTAAATTGATGCAACTAATCTAATACCTATCAATTGTTAATTAAAACTTTAGTCAAATTATTGTCACTATCAAACCCGCATTTGTCGCATTAAAGTTTAATTTCTTTAATGCACACTCTCAGACCATAATTTTAATTAGAGACACTAATAACATTCCTTAAAAGCAAACAAATTGGTATTGGGGATAAATATTTTTTGTCAGTCAGTATTGGAGCAGTATTGCATGAGTTATAATTTTAGACTCAATTTGCCTCTAACTTAAAGAATTATTATATAATAATTACAAATAATAATAATAATAATTAACGACCACAGAGTGCTAAAAATGGGTTCGACTATGTAATTACTGAATACTAATTTATAGTTTGCATTTTTTTAGTTTTAGTAGCGATATTTCTACTGGAGTAGAAAAGGGCTACGCAAGAATCGCAGGGGGTTTACATTAATACAATATCAATGTAATAATTCTCCTTATTTTTATATTATATAGATTTCAAAACCACTGGGAAATAAACTTTAATTTCTGTTTATTTAAAGATTGAACTAATATTTATTTAATGCATTTAACTGTAAATATAATGGATACTGTTTATTACGAACGAACAATTATAATAAACAAGGATCTTGCCGTCGTGGAAAATACTTATAAGAAAATAACCTGTTAACATTACTCATATAATAATAAATCTAACATTAGTATAGATAAGTTTTTCCACTTAATGAAATTTAGTTTTTATTCTTTATCAAACAATATTTTAATAACATAAGTATTAATATATTTCCATGATTAATCACTGTTGTGAAACCTTCGGAACAGTTCCAGAAGAAACTTGTATTCAATAGGAGTAGAAAGTACGACGGCCATTGTCCAGCGCCCTGCGTTCGACGGTAACCAATAATTAATTATTAATAAAGGACCGCTTCAGATTTTTACTTCATTCTGAATGGGGAAAACCAAAATGTATAATATTAATAACGTATAATAATAGTTGATTCCATGGTTAAAAGAAGTTTTTGATTTATAATTACACCCCTAGGTACTAAATATAATTGGTCCTGCATATTCAAGTTACGAGAAACTAATATTTGTATTCGGGATCTTTGTTTATTTGTTTCACCTGCATTTCACCGACATTGGAAATAAAAACAATATATTATATGATAGCAATTAATTTATAATATTCCTTTTGAAGATCCAAATAAAATACGACTGTTTATGTTAAAATATGTTTACTTCTCCTAGATAGAAATACGAGGTTAAATAAATTATTTATAGTAAATATGTATAAGATTTTCTGATCTTAGAGGGATGAAGGGAATCTCTTATCCTTCTGAAAATCGGATATTTGTCTATCCATAATATACGAGTCAGGAGAGGGTTAAATAAACTCAAGTGACAGGATATATTTCTGCACAAAAATGGTAATAACCCACCGCCGAGAATAAATTTAACCCGTGTTAATATGGCATCTATTGGATAACACAAGTCACGGTATTTTACGTAGTTTGCTATGAAAATGTATGATAATAAATAGATTTTTTCTTTAAAATTGTCGTTTTATACTTGCCAAATAGTTTAAGAATAACGTCCATATCTTCCAACATTTGGTTAAGTACAAGTAAGTAAAAAAATATTGAAATATAAACTTTGTTTACTTTATCTATAAAGTTTGTTGCAAAGAACTAGACATAAGTTTCTTATTTGTCAAAAACAGAAACTATATAAATAGATTTTAAAATTAAACGTCAAGTAAAATAGTTATTCAGTAATGGACACACGAATATGGATTGTACAGCAGCAATAGAAGCGAGTTAGAAAAAGAACATTACGCCTTACGCAGTTTCCATCCGTTCTACAGACATTTGGACAGATCCCTGATTGGGTTTCTGTATTCTGTTCTAACAAAAGAGACAAGAAAACTGGAACTGCCACTTTGTGCCGTTTGAATAGGAATTGTGTTTGCATTTATCCATACTAATTTCAATGGTGTCTAGACTCTAGAACAACTCCAACACTATGCGATATGGAAAGGAAATTAAATGAAAATGTTTTTTGAAATAAGTTTAAAAAAAAAAAAAAAAAAAAAAACATTTTTTCATATTCAAAGCTACAACCGGCTCGAAAAGATAAATGCTTCAGTCCTGAGAAGAGCCGGCGACAGAAACTCAATGGGCTTGCCTTATTTTTTTTTAAATCAACTTATAGTCTAATACAATTTGTTATAGACTTAAAATATCCTGACAGCCAAGATCTCATTACGATAAAACGTTATGATCTGAATATTCGGACACATTATAATATCCGCTAACACATAAATGTTCTTTAATTTTTTAAAACTTCTTACATTTTAATAATTTCACGTTTTCTGGGAGTTTGTTGTAAAAATGTATACATTGACCCAAAAAAGAATTACTCACTTTTTTCAGTCAAATTATAATATCACTTGCTATTGACAGATATGCTTATTATTGTATATTAGTTTAAAATTAGTCTGGTTTTTGTTAATGTTAAAACCTTTTAGTTTATATTTAAAATTAAAGAAGAAGCTGTAAATAAGTCAAAACTAATATTACACACATTAACATATAACATTAAACAGCAATTTTTCATAATCGTGACCTACATTTTCATTCAGTTTCTTTGTCGCGACGTGTCGAGAACTGCTAAGTAGTATGAGATTGAGACTGCAAATTGTAACGTCATCAGAGGATCTAGACAAGTGGCATTCACGCATAGAATAATATGATGTGTGTTAACATATGAGAATACTAAGCTATTGTTTGCGTATATACATTTAAATATATTCTACCACGAACTCTTGGAAAATTGGCTAAAGGCTCGCGAACCTGCAAACGTTGTAGCTACATCTAACGATTTTGTTTAATAAATAAAAATTAAATTATGTTGAATTTTAAATATAATGGTTTAAGTATTGTTGATGCAATGAATTTAAGTAGGTATGAAGTAAGTTAAGTTTAAATAATTTTCATTTTGAAGCACATTTTAATTCTTGTATATAAATTTTTGTTATCCATGATTATATATATATATGTATATACTTATCAGGATTTATATACACATACTATTAATTCTGGGAGTTGCAAATTGCCATACTTTTAATACTAGAGGAAAATGGGAGAAGCTTTTTATAACCGATATAGATATAGCTATAGCTGGCAGTCAACCACAGTGTGCTTTAAAAGACACTTGCAAGCCACGCACCACCACCTTATCGAATCAGCCTAATCGGTCATGGGGTGTTTCCGACGAACCAATGCGACTTAGGGACCTTCAAGAAACGAGCTTACAAATTTTAAAAGGCCGGCAACACACTCAGACCCGTCTGGGCCTGATAATGCTCATGGGCGGCGACGAACTTTTTCATCAGATGGCTCGCCTGCTCTTTTGCCCCCAATGGCATATAAATATATATAATATATAATATAATATAACCGTTGCATGTAAGCATTTTTCTGTATAAAAAATCGAGGGGAAATACTTGTTCAAGTTTTGAAGGTCGTCTGTGTTAGAGCTGAGGGTTGCATTAATATTCTCTCTCTGATTTACAAATCCAACAGTTCCTGGCAGATTAATGGAATTGCTGTTTTTGCGACAAAACATTGTGACTCCACTGAAACAATACTTGGCTCAACGCCTAGTCGTTGGAGAAATTAAGAGGGTGATAAATTTAGTAAGTCATGACATCTATGTTTTTCTAATTGAAATAAGTGTTTTAATCATAACTAAAGTTCTAAATCAAAATATGTCAGCGATGTTCAGTTCTTTAATATATTTGTAAACACAACTCACAAACAGTTTTATATTAAACAGAAGAGAGAACATGACATTATCACGTTATAAGCCAGTGCTTAATTTACATTTAGATAGAGGACGAAGTATGAACATAAAAAAACTGTTTCCGCACTCGGCACTGCGTGAAGTAATGTAATATCTATTAATGTCAGCAGTGGAGCCAAGCCCCATATAAATATTTTAAAAGACGGTGGAAACGACCTTTGTGGATTGGTAGTCGTGTTTAAAGTGTAATAGGGTATGATTCTATTTATCTTCATACAATGGGATCTCGAGAGAACTGAAAACATTATATCCATGAGAATTGAGTACATAACGGCAGTGTTTTTATATTATAGGGATGTTTGTGTGTAATTTTTAACGATTAGGGGATTATTTGAAACGTTTCTTGAAAAATAATTAAAAAGTTTTATCATAAACAGACCTGTAAGCGTATCTTATTCCAGGTTATAGAATAATAGCGGAATGAGAAAAAGAAGAACTTTTTTATTTCTTTTTCATATATATTATATTATTTAGAATATTTGTCGCTGTTCAACAGTTGAAGACTTCGACCATTTCTCTTTAAACGTTTTCAAAATACTCTTACCTCAATCATAGTAGACAGGGAATGCTTTGTTTGCATGTATGTATAATGTTAAATTAGTTATTTTTTAATAGCCTGCAAGAAACTGAGTTCACTGCTGAGTATTAAATTAGTAACCTTGGATATAAATTTAAGGCCTTGAGTAACTTGAATGTCTCCTAAGGTGCATGCATTCGTTATTTAGGTACTACATTTAAAATTCTCTCTATCAGATTCTTAAATCAGATTCAAAGTTGGCAGCGACTCAATCGCGCTTGTGTGATCGTGAATGGCCATATTTATGGACCAAGAGCCTTCAGCTGACTCTTGGAACTTGTTTCCTATCGCGTTATTATTGGCATCGTCGAAGTTTCGTCTCTCGGTCGTGACTTCAGGAACTTCAGGATCTTGTTAATGAAAAGTTTGACAATTGCACACTTTTCTCGTATTGAGAACAGTGTTATAAAATATAATATCACCTGTTTTTAACCAAACTGAATATATTATATATTATTTGCCATTACTATATGTTTTGATTAATTTAACAAAATAAAACAGAGAGAGATAGAAAGGATTACTATCTCACTCATTGGCGCACCGGTCTCATTGATTTGACAGTTTTATTATATTATTAATATATTTATATTCAATAAGTTTTGGTTCTCATCATGTAGTTAACTGAACTGAAAAATATGTTCCCTAATGTGACGTATACCGCATATTAGCATAGAATATTTATGAAGTTTAGTTCTTATAGCTTAGATTTGAAGGTGTAACGAATTTGAATAAAATCCATGATTAAAATTACTTGTTGGTTCATTTATATTTTGGAAAAAAAGTTTTAGTTTTATTACAAAGCTCTACTTCAAAGTATCACTATTTTATTATATAATGATTTAAACAACTCCACAAATTATTTGTGTTAACAGCCCTCGTTCATTGTATTGTAACGATGGGACGTAATAAATAATAAAAATAATACTAGATTGTTCTTTTAAAGGTTGTTGCAATCAAAGTATATTATAGTTATTGCTATAGATTAAGTGCCGCTTGATAAAGTAACATATTATTATTATTATGATATCATTATTACTTAAATAAAACAGAGCGTCCAATAGAAAGTTGTGTCAAGTTACCTTTTATAAAATTAGATATTTAGATCTCTATGTATCAAAAAGCTTTTTCATTTTTCTATAGATTATTTCATTTTTCATTTTTCTATATAGCGACAGAAATATTCAGCAAATTTATATTAATTTACAAGAATCTTAAAAAATAAATAACTCAAAAATTCAAATAAAACCGCCAATAACTCAAAAATTCAAATAAAACAATTTTTACGGATTAAAGCTCGCGTATAATTTGGTTACATTTATATTTTAACCCGACGTTTCGAATGCTTTGCAGCAATCGTGTT
Organism: Mechanitis mazaeus; assembly: GCA_959347395.1. Lineage (NCBI taxonomy): Eukaryota > Metazoa > Arthropoda > Insecta > Lepidoptera > Nymphalidae > Mechanitis > Mechanitis mazaeus. The sequence goes on from OY365754.1 coordinate 13,835,573, forward strand.
CACGGGTAGATGAGATGTGACTATACGCGAGTTTTAATCCGTAAAAAATAGTTTTATTTGAAATGTGTACTCGTGAAATCTAAGAAAAACTCAAAAATTCTTTATAGTTATTGCTCTTTATATTAAAACTGCTCGAGCGAATAATATCTGTATCGCGTGTGGTTTCTCTAGACATAGAAATAACAATACAAAGTACAGACAGAGTATTTACCGACTCAGAACAACAATGAATGTAATAAATTATTATTATATCTACGGATCTAACCCACGACCTGTAAGTTAGCAGTCGAAGTTACACACTGCACCTACATGCCGATTATATTACATGGTTCTCTGATGTATTACATATAACAATTTTGAATAGCGTAATGTTGTAATGCATGTACATGCATATATATGCATATACATGCATGCATATGTAATATGCATGTTCGCTTTTTTATAATAATGTTCAACTTTGAGGTAGTTATACCTCACAAATATTGATATTTTTTACTTCGTGTACTCGAAGATAATAGAAATAAACAAATCGAACCTTACCTTAAGAATTTGTTTATTTATTTAATTCTTTATTGCACATAATACAAAATAATGCACAAAAGGAGGGTTTAATGCTACAAAAATATTGTACACCAGTCAACCTTACGAGGTACAGGAGAGATTGTTGGTAGGCGTGCAAAAAAAAAAAATAAAAATAAAAATAAAAATATCTACTAAAGAATTCTTAACATAAATAATGTATAAAATAATACATAACTATAATAATAATACTGTATATAAATGAGACGTAGCTTTAAAAAAAAATATATAAAATAACATATATACATTATATACAAATAAGGTAACATACAAATATATACTTTATTAAAGTGGATAAAAAACCTTGACTTGACGTTTGAAAGACTCGCGAGTTGGAGGAATTCGTGTTATGCTCGTAGAAAGGATGTCTTCTGACAAATCAATCTATCCACGAATAGTCGTAAATGGGTCAGAAATCATGAAGACAAGCACGAAATGTAAGTGAAACAATTAAATTGAATTGTTTTCAAAAATAAATATCAGAGTTACTGCGTTACTTTTCATAGATTTACAACGTGTAGATTTGTTTTGTAAGCTTGACTTTCAAGCATCTTGCACGCATTTTACATGAAAATTATGGCTATAATAATATAATATAATTATATACTTTTCCGTAGTAGCAGCAACAGCAGTATTGACAAAGTAGCTCAATTGGTATAACAACGGGACCGTTTCCATCTGGACGCAGGTTCAAATCCTGCACGTATCAATAAATGTTTTATACATTGATTGAAATTTCATAAGCTTTTTGTTTTTTTTATGGGAGAGAAGGGCCAACAAGCGTGCGGATCATAGATGGAATGTGATCACCGTCGCCCACTAACTCTTGAAGATAGGAATATTCACCTTTTTTGAAGGTACCCATGTCGTATCGATCTCGAACGACAGCCGAAGGAAGTTCATTAAACATCTTAGTGGTACGTGGAAGAAAGGTCCTTGAAAACTTAACTTCTATATGTTTCAGCTTAACTTCTATTTGTTTAAAAAACTATTTGAAACAATAATAATTGCAAATAATTAATTTGTTTCATAGAAATGAATGTTCTATAATAGTTCTATCGAGAAAATTAATTATATTATGTATTAATATCGAACTACACAGCTGATAATGAATTGGACTGAAAAGAATGATCATCTCAAGAGGAGTGGAAGATCTAACCTGGCAACCGAAAAAGCGTATATTTAATAAAATATTATCAACGATCCCCTTAATTCTTTAATTTGTCTTAAGAAAGTCATAATTTCTTGAATATAATAATGAAAATCTCAATTTTAATGAGAAACAAACTTTGGGAATCGAGGAACATAGTTAGTATTATTTTATTTATTTATTTATGTACCATGTGAAACATAAATTATAATAGGAAATGGACAAAAAGAAAAACATTGGATAAGCTTATCTCTAATAAGAGATCTCTACCAGCTACCCATGAGTGTGACAAAGATGATTTCAAAGGGCAGAAATAGGTACTACAGACATATAAATACGTATATATACAAATATAAATAAATAAATATATACATACATATAGATATAAATTACATATAAAGTAAATATGATAACATATACTTCTATAATTGGGAGAGATAGTATAGCTTTAATCTTCGTTTGAAAGAGAAGAGAGATGGGCTGTTCATAATATGGCTAGGTAGTGAGTTCCACAGCCGCGCTGCATATATAGTGAAGGATTTGGAGAAAGAAAAAGAATTGTAATTAGGCACATTAAAGGTTTTTGCAGTAACACACGAACGTTTAGGACGGGTACTTGGTAAGGAGAAATGGAAACGTTCGTGCAAGTAAATGGGAGCGAAATTGTGGAGGACATTAAACAGCGTGGTTAAAACGTGCATATCCCGGCGAAGGCGAATAGGGAGCCACTTCAGTTGACGTCGAAAATCAGAAGTATGGTCAAACTTGCGCAGTCCGAAAATAAAACGAATGCACAAGTTTTGAAGGCGATCTAATTTATTAAGCAGCTCCTCACTGGCATCCAGATAGCAAACGTCAGCATAGTCGAGAATGGGTAGTAAAAGGGACTGTGCTAGCAAGATTTTGGTTTGCAAGGGAAGGAAATTCTGCAGACGCTTTAGGGAGTGAACAGACAGATGTACTTGTTGACTCCTGTCATTGACTTGTGCAGTCCAAGATAAGTATTTATCTAACGTCAGTCCCAGGTTCTTAACTTCGTCAGAAAAAGGTATTATAGAAGCATCATATACCACATTACATAATTTTTCTATTTGAATCTTAGTGCGAACGTATTTGCTTCCGATTATAATTGCTTGAGATTTTTTGGGGTTCACAGTAAGACCAAAAGTTTCAGACCATTCTTTAATTAAGTTAAGGTCATTATTTATGTCTTTTATAGTTTCATCAATATCGGTGAGTGATGAATGCCTATATAGTTGTAAATCGTCTGCATAGAGATGGTAGTGAGAGGAGATTATTTTAGTGATATCATTTATAAAAATGGAAAAAAGCAAAGGAGATAATACGCCGCCCTGAGGTACGCCAGCAGAGAGAACTGCCCAATCAGAGCATGACCCATCAGAGCATGTCATCTGTTGACGACCATACAGGTAAGTATGAAACCAGTTAATCACGGGCGGAGATATGTTAAGACTGCGGAGAACACCAAGAAGTATGTCGAAGTCTACTGAATTAAAAGCATTACTGAAGTCTAAGAGGACAAGGATGGTAAGCTTATGGTTGTCCATGGCAAACCTGATGTCTTCTGTAACTTTCAACAAAACTGTTGATGTGCTATGAGCAGAACGGAAACCTGACTGATATGGACTGAGGAGGTTGTGATGGTTTAAGAAACTAGTTAATTGTGTATATACGACTTTTTCGAGGACTTTAGACAGGAAAGGTAAGATAGATATTGGACGAAACTGTGAGGCAGAACTGGGATTACTGGTCTTAGGTAGTGGAATAACATGTGCAAATTTCCAGGAAGATGGGAAGGTATTATCCGTTAAAGAAAAGTTGAGGATATGTGTTATAACGGGCAATAAGATGTCGAGGATAGGAATCAACATGTCACGACTGATAAGATCATTACCCATAGCTTTAGAACTTATATTAAAGATTGCAGCCTTAACATCACACTCCATGATTTCTGTAAAAGAGAAACTGCCACAGATAGGTGTAGTGGTCATATTTAATTTGTTTAAAACTGATGTTTTCAATGAATCGGAAATGTTAGATGGAGTAGATGAAAAGTACTGATTGAGTAAATTTAAATCAATTGAATTATTAGAGAGAGGAGGAGACTTACCCACACCTAGTGACTTAAAGAGCCTCCACAATTGAGGAGTTGTTGAATTATTGACAGAGGAGTAAATGTATCGGCGTTTGGCGTCTCTACACATTCTATTACAGCGATTACGTAACTTTTTATATGTAGTAAAATGTTCATCTGAAGGGTTCTTCTTAAATCTCGCCTTAGCTTTATTGCGTTTGTTCATCATTTTTTTAATATCAATAGTAAGCCAGGGTGCAGGATAATGTTTGACTTTAATTTTCCTGTATGGTGCGTGAGTGTCATACAACTTTGTAATGACAGCATTAAAAAAGTCAACCTTGGTGTCTATTACTTGAGATGAATACAAATTAGACCAATCAATTGATTGGGCATCACAGCTTAAGCGGTCCCAATTAACTGCTTTAAAATTGCGTCGCAGAATCACCTTATTCTTGCGTTTAGGAGGAGATAGATTATATCGTAGAAAAAGAAGATCATGGTAGGAGAAAGGAGCAGTGAGCTGTCCATGTGCTAGCACATTGGGGGAGTTTAATACCAAGATAAGATCAAGAAGAGATGGTTCAGCATTAGGTGCAAAATGAGTTTCAGAAAGGGGGAGAATAGACACATTATAGGAATCGAGTAAAAATTTTAGTTGCTTAGACCTAGAAGAATTCTTCAATAGACACGTATTTAAATCTCCCATAAAAATAATATGGTCGTAAGAAGGTGAAAAAGAGTCGAGGAGGATATCGAAATTATTAAAATAGTCAACGGTAGGAGAAGGACTGTATAAGACGCCAAGAAGTAATCTGTTATGATGAATTATAATTTCAATTAGAAGATATTCCAAATTTCCGCAATTTGTAGGAGGCGAACGACAGATAATCTTAAAAGTTATGTCGTTTCTCAAATATATGCACACTCCACCACCTCTTTTTTCAAGGCGGTCGTTGCGTACCAAGACAGACAGTAAAGCTGGGAAGGGAGGGATGGTTTTAGCCATGATTCGGAAACAAGGATGCAATCGACTTGGACGTTACTAAATGTTGCCAATATATCTGAGAAATGGGCCGGAATACTTTGTGCGTTTATATGGACAATATTTAAGCTATTGGATTTGTAAGGGAAAATAGATTTAAGCCTAGTATCTAATGGCATAAAATAATTAAGTGACGAAGAATTGCTAGAAGTACTTATAAAGTCGTCAGAAGAATTAAAAGAAGAGTAGAAACGAACATCTGAAGTAGTATCAGACATTAAAATGTGTTAATGTATATATATATATAAAATTATAAAATTTAAATAAAAATATATTAAATGAATAAAATTTACAGACTTTAATAATCTACACTCACTGGCGTAGTGGGAAAGTATCTTAATAAATGGAATAAAATAATAAAAACGAATTAACACAAATAAAATCTGTAAAAATTAAAACGACTTGACCGGTTTATAAACGTTTACGATTTGACAATACATGATTTGAAATAAACTCTAATGTATGTACTTGTCAAATTGACTTTTCAATAAACAAATTATAACAAAAAATAGTGGTTTAAAAGATTAAAACAGAATAATCTAACAATACAAAAACATTATATAAACAAGTTTAAAGATTAAAAAAGAAGAAATATGAATACCGGAAGTCATAACATCAAAAAGATAACTAATAAGAAACTATGATAAGAAAAAAAAAAAAAATATTATTGTCATTAAGTCTAATTAATTATACGTAATTTTTATTCTCCATTTGCCTTCGTGAAAAAAACACATTTGAGTTGTCCATTTAATTAAGATTCGTTACAATTTTTAAAATATTGTTAAAGTAATAAAGAAAAAACACAACTCCTAGGGATCAACAAGTTACAAAATTCTGTGGAATAGAGACATCAAGATATCTTCATCTCAGTTTACATTAGTATTTTTATTTAAATTTATATTTATTTCTATACTTATCATAAAGTTCAAAATATACTCACAAAGCAATGCTAGTATATAAACGACTTTATCTAAACATGTATTATGTTATACATAATATGGTAAACATTGTACTGTTAGACATAATATTGTATATTATGTCTAAGTTCTAAATCAAATGATCTGCAACTCAAAACTCATTGAACCATTACTATTTGTTTTAACGACTTTATTTCTATTAAAGGACATAATAAAATCTTATTTTTCAATAAACAACTTAAGAATTGTCATAAACGTTAGAAATTATTGTGTTATTTCTTTATTTAATTCTATATTTGATATTTTTTTGTTTTATATATTTTTTATTAAGCATGCATAATTTCAATGACCTAAAAAGTACAATGATCTTGGATATTTATTTATTATCTTTATTTATTAAAATCTAATATTAGTAAGTAATCGCTTTTTCTTCCACCTACAGGTTTTACTTATAAGAATCAAACTTCATAGGTTATCTTATGGTAGTATGAGGTATAAGTCATTTTAGGGAACGGATTTTTAAACTGAGTTATTCTGTTAAATGCGGTTAATCAAAATAAACGAGCTGTTAATAAAAAATAAATTATGTATCTAGCACTCATTTTAAAGATATTTTATGATACATAAAGAAATTTTACAACCCACGATTATATAAAATTATAAAATGTAAGTAGTTTGGTTAAAAACAAATATTATATTTTATAAAACTGTTCTCAATACGAAACAAGTTGGGAATGGTCTAACTTTTCATTAACAAGGTCTTGAAGTTCCAGAAGTCACGATCGAGAGACGAAATTTTGTCGATGCCAATAATAAGGCGGTAGGAAACAAGTGCCAAGAGTCAGCTGAAGGCTCTTGGTCCATAGATATGGTCATTCACGATCACAAAAGCACGATTCAGTCGCTGCCAACTCTGAATCTGATTTAAGAGTCTGGTAGAGATAATTTTAAATATAGTATCTAAATAAGGCATCCATGCGCCTGAATAAACATAAAAGTTACACAAGGCGTTAAGTAAGTATCAAAGGATTCGGGGCACCCTCATTCGGGGGGTCTCGCCGGGGCGTCACGGTGTGTGCTAACGCGATCCCGTGACGTCCCATTACGGCAAAGAGGGCAACCGTTGGTTTTTTAGTGGGTAGCCTTAAAAATGGCAGCATCCTCTATGCTGCCGGGTAGTCCCACATAACCCCCCGGCCGTTACCCCCCTGGGCCGACGGGGTACCCGTAACGGGTTTTTCCAACGGAAAAAAAAAAAAAAAAAAAAAAAAAAAAAAAGTATCAAAGGATATTAATTTAATATTCAGCTGAAAAACTCAGTTTCTCGCAGGTTATTAAAAAATAATTAATTTAACGTTATATATACATGCAAATAAAGCATTCTCTGTCTACTATGCTTGAGGTAGAAATGCATTGAAACTAACATATAAAGAGATATGGTAAAAGTTTTCAAGTGTTGAAAATCAACATATATTCTAAAAATTATAATTATGTACAAGTAATAAGATACAGTTTCTGTTTGCCATCTCCTTCTTTCTCTTACTAAAATATAATATTTTAAACTAACTACACAAATTAGAAACAGAAACAGGTTTGTTTATGATGAATCTTTAGATTAAGTTAATTATTTTTCGAGAAACGTAGGAAATAATCGCCTAATCTACTTCATAACATATAATTTCCTGAGAAAATATAAAATCACCATCATCTTTATACATATTACATAATGCAGTTAAAAAAACTCTTTCAATATAAAAACACTGCCCTTATATACTCAGCACTCATGCATGTTTTCAGTTCTCTCGAGATCCCATTGTATGAAGATAAATAGAATCATACCCTATTACACTTTAAACACGACAACCAATCCACAAAGGTCGTTTCCACCGTCTTTTAAAATATTTATCTGAGGCTTGGCTCCACTGCTAACTGCAATAGATATTACATTACTTCACGCAGTGCCGAGTGCGGAAACAGTTTTTATGTTCATACTTCGTCCTCTATCTAAATGTAAATTAAGCACTGGCTTATAACGTGATAATGTCATGTTCTCTCTTCTGTTTAATATAAAACTGTTTGTGAGTTGTGTTTACAAATATATTAAAGAACTGAACATCGCTGACATATTTTGATTTAGAACTTTAGTTATGATTAAAACACTTATTTAAATTAGAAAAACATAGATGTCATAATTTACTGAATTTATAATCTCTTAATTTCTCCAGCGACTAGGCGTTGAGCCAAGTATTGTTTCAGCTGAGTTACAATGTTTTGTCGCAAAAACAGCAATTCCATTAATCTGCCAGGAACTGTTTCATTTGTAAATCAGAGAGAGAATATTAATGTAACCCTCAGCTCTAACCCAGAAGAGCTTCTAAGCGTGAGCCAGTATTTCCGCTTACTTTTTTATACGGAAAAGTGCTTGTATCTTGTAGCACAAATTTTGTCTCATAGGACATATGGAACATTTATATTTTATATGGTAATACATAAAAAGCTTCTCCTCTTTCATTTAACTATACCAATAATCGGCCAACTCCCAGTAGTATTAATATATGTATTTACATCCTGATAAATATATAATCATGGATCATGAAAATTTTAATACAAGAATAAAGATGTGGTTCAAAAGGCGAAATAATTTCATCTCAGCTTACTCCATACCAACGTGAATTCGTTGCATCAACAATATTTTAACCTTAAGGTTTGAAACTTTAATTTTAAGTTAATTATTAATATTAAAAAATCCTAACATGTATGTAGGATTTTATAGTTATGTATGCACGATTTTATTTAATTTGTAATACTTTGTTGTAGATTATATTAAAATATTAATACGCAAACTAGCTACTTTTTGTGAATCATTACAATGTTGTGACAGCACTCGACATATATTTTTGATTCTATTCGACTAGCGTCAATGCCACTTGTCTAGATCCACCTTCAAATAAAAAGCTATTTTCGAAAAACTCAGTTTTTCCTTCCGATCTGTCTGTCTGTATGTGTGTCTGTATGTCTGTCGAATTTTATTTTTCGAATTTTGAAAAACTAAAGATATATTTGGAATCAGCATCTAAATGTAAGATTCACTTTTCAAAATTATGTTGATTGTCCAACGGGAAGGTGGTCAGATCGGCCGCCGAAGTTACCGAAAAATGGAAAAAAAAATTCGAATTTTTAAATTTTTCAAAATTTAAAAATTAATTAATTTAATTATTTTATTTTTTTTTCTTTTGTTTGTTAATTAATTTGTGAGTTATAATTTGCCGATTAGGAGTTTTTCATAGCGGCAAGCTCGATTGCCGCGTGTCAGATGTTTCTTCATACCTAATGTTCATGCATGAAAAATGGCCAGGTCCCCTGTACTTGTTTGGTGACCCATTCCTCTATTTAGACATCTACACAGAGTTTTTAATTGGTTACAAAATCCAACATAATATTCTTTATTTTCCAATCCGAACAAACCTAATATTGATACCGATATTCATGCTTCTTTTGTAGCAACAAAAAACAATGGAAAAAACTCAATCAAGGAACTGTCGAAATGTCTGTACAAAGGATAGGATGCTGCGTAATGGTTGATTTTCTTTATTGTTCCATCACAAACTACATTTATAGAAAATTTATCAAGACTACATCATTCTTTTGATGGTAAACTTTTTAATAATCAAATAAAAAACAACTTCGTCTTCTGTATGTTTTGCTATATTAATTTATACAGTTTGAGGATAGACATCTGTTTTTAACTCATTTATTGGCTATTACTATTACGGAGTTACTTACTTCTTTTACAAACCAACTTAAGTAGAAAATTTTGGAATTTAGTAAACTACGTAATGACTGTTAAAATATATTGAATAGACAACGAAATTCAATAAAAAGCTGTCAAATACATATATACTGACAAGTTATATATAATAGTTGGTTATTTTAGGTGCCAACGTTAAAGTAAAATATATATTTAAAGAAAAAATATATTTTCGTTATAAATCAAACAAATATTCTCGAGGCTTAAGTGCTGTTATGATTTTAAAAAGAATTTCGATAACATTGTTTTTTTTTATCATACAAGAATCTTTTAACTTTTTATTATTCGTAAAACTTTTTTAATATAATAATATTGTTAAAATAATTAATGATTTTTACACTACTTGACTTTAAAATTGTAAAATTAATACTGAAAATAAATTATATAAACGTAATTAATATAAACTTCATATCTGATATTCGTAAATTTTTCGTAATATTTTTTAAACTGCTGACGAGAATTGTGAATATTATAATTCTGTTCTTTTAAGCTCTGATTTAAATATATAGAAATAATGAAAATTAAACACTTAAATTTAATCAAAATATAATGTCAATTTTTATCTTATGGATCCGATATTTTGAAAAAACTATATTTGAGGGAGGATGAAATGAGGCTTAAAATATGTAAATTTATTTCTAGCAACATTAACAATCTTGACAAGGAACGAGTTTCCGGCCAGTATAAGTATATAAGAAGTATAAATATATATTTAAACTCTTTATTTATTTAATATATAGTAAATTATATTATTTAAAAGTATGTATTTCAGTTAAGGATAATTACGAAAGACATAGTGATAAAATAAAAATATTAATATATGGCTATATAATTCATTCGTTTTTTTAAGTATATGACTTATACAGACAGACATGATTCAAAATGGACAAACATTAATGAGATTTAATTAATTTATTTATTTTTGCTCCTAACAAAAAATAATATAAGACTATTACATGCTTGTGTTAATATATAGTTGGTGTTTTTAAAAGACAAATGTGCGAATGTGTTTTGATTTAATTAGTTACTTATTGCAGTAATTAAAAAACTTATTCATATATCAAGAATCAGTTTCTAGTTCCTAACACTGTTATTACTTATTTAGGCGTTGCTTAATTGTTTGTTTTCGCTCAGTTTCATTGGTTCTTGGAAACAGCAATAAACATTGTATTAGTATCTCAAAAAGTGAATTTTAATGCAACTTCTCTGTTCTCGGCGGAACAAGGTACAAAGTTTGGGCAAGTTTTTTCATCCGCTGTTCGTAATCAGGTCGGAGCTGAGAGTTTATTGCTCAGCTGCAAAACGTTTGTATTTTGTTCAAGAATTTCTCGCTTGTTCGACTTGGATTATAAGTGTTATACAGGAAATTAATAAATGGTTATGTTTTATTTATTATTATTACATCGTAAATATTGCTAATTTTTAATTTGCATCGGCTCAATAAGAGAAAGCTCCAAATATAACTGTTGAATTCATTAATTATTATTACATCGTAAATATTGTTATTTTTTTATTTTCATTGGCTACAAATATAACTGGTAAGGTTACCGACGAAAGTTACATAAATATTTTCATAGTTCGCAGAAGAAGGTACATCGAGAATAACTCTGTTGTAAAACATCACACCCATAATCAGTTTAATAGAAGACACTCTAACATACTACATGTTTACAATATATTCAAAGTCGAATGGCCAAGTCATTTAAAAAGCACTGGGTTTCTGACAATTCTTATTTAATTTCAGAACGTTTGCGTTAACAGAGGGAAATTAATAATTTGTTGCATATGCGTTTTGGGAGATGCGAAAACCTGACACTTACCAATGTCTAAATAGTATTACAAGATACATGTATATTATATATAAATTAAATTAATAAATTATGTATAATGGTCTAATACTTGATCAATAAATATTAATATAGCCTCAGTGTAGACTGTAAGTTATTTACACCCGACACTACTCCATCGCTATGCGATGCTAACAAGTAACTAGAGATGAGACGGATTGAGACCGGTTTATAAGAAGTATATATCATAGGACATAAAACTAAAACCATTAAGCATTTTATTTATTTGAACCTCAGTTTGGCCCAGTTTCTTTTATACCAACCATATTATACTAGAAACGTATTTTTTTTTAGAATATGAGATAGTGATAACACTTAACATAAAATATTATTTAAATTATAAATATTAGAGGCAGTTAATGCAATGAATGAAAAATTCCAGAAAGCTTGAAATTGGAGGCAATCCGAAACAAATTTTTTATTAATTTATATTATTAGTTAATTATTTTATTCCTATCTATTTTTTAAAACATCAATACCCGTATATTTTTCTGCTTAATATATAATACAAGCTATTTTTTACTTTGAATTACTTTTGATATTTCATTTCAATCAAAATTTTATCGATTAGATTTGCTTGAACCGTGTTGTCTTGATATGAATAACATACTTTTGAATGTAAAGAATATACTTTAAGATATAAAAAAAAATAAAGAGTGTGTTTTGATATATATTTTACTATACCATCATATCCTAAGCAATACATGTACACTTTTCTCAGTTACTCTCAAGAGACACTTAGTTCTGTTCGTAATAAATGTAGTGTTGTCGCACGACGACACTACATTGGAATCGTAACTTATCTCATCTATATATTTGTATTTTTAAATGTTTATCTCTAAGAAAAATAGGCTATATCTTTTATATCTATCTAGGGTTGCCCTTCTTCCTAAATATGGTGAGGGGAAGATAGCTGCTCCATGCGTTATACTCGTGAACCGGTGCTGATTGCTGCAGGCCGAGTTTGCAATATTGATTTTACTATAAATATTAGGACTTCACGTCGGATTGATTGGGGTTCTAGTTGTTCGCAAATTAAATTAATTGTGTCGTTTGTGATATCGCTTAATCTCTCGTCTACTTCTTTTGTGGTATCTTAGATATCATTCAGTTATTGTTTAGTCTATTTTTCCTTATTTCTTAACATGTGTTCTGTTCATCTCTACATCATCATTATACTTTTTCCACAATTTTGTTGTTTTTATTTTGGACTTTTTGCTTCAAAGTACATGTCTGGCATCTACAAGTCAAGTAAGTTAAGATGCACGTATGTAGACTTTTGCTTTTTTCTCATTGACATTTTAATCTGTTTAATTTTTTAATTTAATTTTTTTTTAATTTATTGGTTACCTGTCTGTCTATTCCTTAGTGCACTGTATTAAGCTGTTATTATAAGTTGTCTGATGTGAATATTTTTTTCTACATAATCATTTTTTCCATTGTTAATCTCTATATTTGTGTTGATGGAATATGTTTAAGTCTTGGTCTTTTTTATTTAGAAATTTTAATTTATTGAGGAAAAAAAACAGCATGTACAATAATAAACTATTACAAACAATTCATACCCAAGCCAATTAAGTTTTCACAATATATTTAATACATATATGATAAGCAGGTAGTAGTAGAATCAGATGCAGTAAATATTTTATTATATTGCTTATCTTACTATGAGTTTTATGTTTCCTTAAAATCTAGGAGAGAAAAAAAAAAATTCATAATTTAAACAATGTGTCTGCTAATATTATATTCAGCGTAGAATTGAATTCATGGAAAGGCCTGCCTTTCCTCTTGTTATTTCTTGTGGCATCTCTGTGTAATTCTTATGCGCTTTCAAATAACAAGATCAATTGTCATCCGCGAATCTTGAGTGATTTAATATTTTGCCATTAATATTTAGACCATATTTACTCCATTCAAGTTTACTGAATATCATATATTACAGATCTATTTGTTTACTCTGTCTTTATTATAATTTAAATTCATTTAAATGGCGATACTTTTATTTTTTATTATTTTACTGATTAAGATGAAATTATGGCAAATTGAATTAATATAGAGAAACGTTAAGTCGCTAGAAACTAATCGATTCTATAGATATTCCGTAAAAAATACTAAGTACTTTTATAAGAAAGTACACCGATTTATTAACACGCTTACTGGTCTACTACTCGCTTAATCACCAACTAATTCAAAATTCTTTTCAAAAGATTTTATTCCAAACTTAGTCTTATCTGCATAGATAAAGTAGAATTACTTTGAACATACTGAAATCAGAAGATAAAGATTACATGTTAAATATCACAAATGATAAAGATTAAGGTTGATTTTCCATATAATATTTGACTCAATGGATTACAATTGTGTTTAGGTTCACAAATAGAATTAAAAAAACGTTTTAACTTCTATTTTGACTTTGACGTACGTAGTATTAAAATAATTATGTAACATTCTCGTAGCATCGATAACTATACATCCGTTGCTTTCGTTGCGAATTTGAACAAGCAGTTTTGAAACCGATTCCTAATAAATTCTAGGTTTAAATATTCGGATGTATTTTGTACTCATATGGATCATCTTTTATAAAATCCAATACAGACTATGTTCCATAGTATGTATATAACAAGTTTCTTAAAGCTTTGCATAGATACTAACGAACTGAAAAAAGTAGCTTGTCTATGTAAACAAGAGATATCGCGAACGTCTGCTAATTTTCCGTAACAAGTGGAAGCGTTTTGAAGTTTCACAATAAACTCCCGACTCTGATCTAATTGCGAGAAACTAAAGAAAAAAACTTGGCCAAACTTGGAATCATGTTCCGCCAAGAAAAGAGCAGTTGCAATAAAATTCATTTTTGAGTCTTACTTATTTAACTTTTCTTGGCGTGTTTATGCCATCGCAGTTTTTGTTGTGAAAACTTCTAGTCAGTATCAAATTAGGGGTTTATAATTGTATAATTTTACGACACTTTAGTAGCTTATTGTTATCATATTTAAATATATAAATGTTTAGATTACAAAAATATATATTTCCCGCCAATTTATTCATCATTGTTCTTTTAGGTCTATCTAAATGTAAATCTGTTTGCTTCTTACAATAGCAAGTAAATACAATTGTTATCATAACACCGCTGTATTTAATTTGCATATAAAGAATGGTACCAGAAAGTTTATGAAAACTCGACACTGCATAGTCATGTACCAATTGTTTTTGGCAGAAAGAAAGTATTTCTGTGACAAATATTTAAAACCGTCTTTTTATATATTTATCTCGAAACTCTTAAACAGACTTCGGGAGTTGGCTGATTTGTTACAAGTTTAAGGATTTAATCTACTTTAATACAAGGTTATCCTGAAAGAACTAAGAGGTTAACTTGTGTGAAATGTCTTTCATTTTTTTACTAAAATTCAAAAATATACATATTTACTATAATATCTTGTGCCTATGGGCTAATACTACTTTTGTATTCTTCCGCAATCATAACAACACATGTCTTTCGGTATCTTCAATGTACATGGGGTAAATAAAGAAACTTCCCCTCTGACTCTATGAAAGGAAAGTGACACACCATCAGTGTAAAATGTAAAAAAGGCTTAAAAACGCCCCACTTGTTGGTGTTCTTGTCCTGTTATGGAAAAACATTACCTTGATATCATCGCTGTTACCACGCTTCATTCGGTATATTGTTTTACAAGAGATTTTTTTTTAATTATATCATATACCAAATAAAATAATCTTGGTTGTTATTACACAATATTTATGTTATCAGATTATTAATGCAAAATAAAACAAACTTTTATGAAAGAATTAAGAGAAGGAAAATAATAGTTCAAAACAAAAATTTTTCTTTCTAAGTACTTGTTTGGACTTGAAAGTACATGCACATTTCTAGAGTTTTTATTAAAATTATAAAACATAATAACGCAGCTTAAAAACTAATTTGAGGATTTTTTTTATGTTAATTTTTCTTCAGGAAAATAACTCCAGTTTTTTAAGATAGGTTATTAATTAAGAATTTCTAATTCTCAAAATTTATATCGAAAAGAAACTATAGCGGTGATGTTTGATAGAAGTGGTATATGAGATAAACATGTCGTTGATCACTGCATTTGTCATAATTATTGCGAATTTTAATATTAATATTTAATATTAATTAATATTTAATATTAATTGATTCATACAATCATTAAATTAACATGAAATTTAAGATTACATAATTTGATTTTTTCAACAATATATAACTCAGTGGATTACATTTATAATTAATAATCGTAAATATAATTCAAATAAATATATTACAAAATTCATAAAATTCAATGGTAATGAATTAATAAATTCAGTTATTAATTATTCACTTATTTCATTCACATCATTCACGTAATGTTATCGATATACAACATGTATCCAAAGTACTCATCACTTTACAACAAAACATTTTTTTATTAGTAAAACACAACAAAATATTTTTATAATAGTAAAGTAAAAATACAGTAACAAATTTAAATGATTTTTAAATTGTCGTCTCATGTTGATACTTAATGACAATACTTAATGACTTAGAAATAAAAACAAATGGGAAATAATACAAATATCGTTACTAGAGTTCTCTCACGAGTCTACTTTGGAACATCACTAGTTAATGTAAATACTCAATGAAACATAATTTTAGTAAGAATGGTTTCAATTACACGTAGTATTCATAATCTATTTATATCTATGAAATACTCAAGTAAATCAAAAATATCGAAAAAGTGTCATTTTCACAAAGATAATATAAAATTCGGAAAGTACCGAGTAGCTCAGAACATCAAATATATTTATACCTGAACCAATATTTTCCTTTGCAAAGCACATAATGCTTTTTGGTTTTATTTTATTCATTGTTTGAACAGACTATTTGTTTGGCAGATGTTATGATACCGAATATACAGCTGGTTATTATCCGCGAATGTCATTCAAAGCATTCGACGTGAGAGATAAGCCCGCGTGTGCTTCGTTTTGTTCTACACAATATGGTATTGATATATTTTATTATGTTACATTCGCATTTTTATTCCATCTTTATTTTATACTCGCTGTTACTCCTGGATCTACCGGCAGATGAACGATGTTTTTACTATTAATATATTTTTAAGTAGTAGCTAAATGCTAGATATCCTTCCTCAAGAACCTGCCTATCATATTCAGAAAGAATTTCTCAAATCAATGATAAATAAAAATTATACTGCAAAGAAGAATTTTTAAAAATAAAACTAATGCAATTAGTTTAGTTAAGTTTAGCTTTAGTTTTTAGTTTTCGATATTTTCATGTAAACGTATACCATGAAATAAATATAATTATTGCTATTACTAATTCTCATAATTTAGTATCATATAAACATTAGAAATTTTACCAATATATTGTAATTATTATATATATAAAATTTGTATTCAATTTATTGTAACTGTAGCTGTACATAATTATGAAATTATACAGTTATTTTAAGTAAATCATAAAAATATTCGGAGTTCACCTTTGTCTGATGTCAGAAGAGAATACTGCAAGGTCATTTTATGACAATTTGCGACGTGCGTCATGAACCTCACACGCGCTTCGTTCTTGTATTGTTTGGAGATGATATTCTTATTTTGTTTTATTCGCTTTTTATATTATTCCTTTTATTTTTCTGTATATTTACAGCAAGGTATTGTTACCAATAAATTATTATTAGACACATTCGTACAAAATGCTTAAGAGATAGTTGGTATAAAAGAAAAATAATATGAATTTTATATTCGCTTAATAGTTCTTTATAAAACTGTGTAAGATTATAAATCTAAATAGTAAAGAAAGTTTTTAATTTGAAAAATGTCTATATTTTTAAATGATACCTCTTAAATTGGTTTAATTCAAGAATATAAAACGATGATATGCGGTTTATTACTTCATTCGGGAAAACAGTTACTGGTTATATCTAGAAGTAATAGTGTTTAACAAGAGAGACTTTAAGTAAAAAGAAAGATAAAAATATATATTCTACTATGAAAACATCCATATCATTAACAAAATATACACAAAATATTGTCTTAATATAACAAAGGTGTTCAATCAATATTTATATTTCTGAATTTAAAGCAAAACAAAACAACAAAACCTAATTAATTGTGAGGTCAAATAATGTAATTGAATGGATAAGGACCCCACGCGTTCCGTTTAATATTAGAGAGAAGGACATCGGAAATCATCTTGCGTTCACATTACAACTGAACTTTTTATACGCGGCCCAGAAGTTGGCTCCTTTCGAAAATTACTTATGTTATCAGATCTATATTTACATATTTTATGCCTCACTTTCTCGTCCCTAAAGTTTCGCCACAAATTCTATTATTCCAAATTAGCTCCCTAGGATAACAGTTTCTCAACTATTTGTTTTTCTTCTTGCTATTTCATATTTTAATAATTAATCATAAATCTGTTTTGTAAATTGTTTTGATTTTAATACTAACATAATACAACAAACATAAAAGAACAAGAGTTTTAGATGTTTTTATATGTTATGTATTTTTTATAGTAATGTGAATATTAGTGCACTTTGTGCCGTTCAAATTGTTCAACAATTACGTCACATTTAATATATGATTACACAATACTACATACACAAGTACAATACATCAAGTATTGTGGTTCTTAATAGTAGAGAATCGCGATACTCAATTTAAGATAATGCTAACACATAGATTTATGAAGCGTGAAAACTTAGTGAAGCGTCATTGTCTAAAATAAACAGAACTGATTACGCTACTAACTATGCGTTGTGCCAAGTTTTGTTTCAGCTTAGTTTCATCGCAAAAACAGGAATTCCATTAATCTGCCAAGAAACGTTTCATTAGTAAAACACAAAGTGAATTTTAATGCAATCCGCTGTTCCCGACGGAACAAGGTTCGAAGTTTGGCCAAGTTTTTTCACTGGCCTCTCGCAATCAGACTGCAGTTGAGAGTTTACTGTTCGACGTCAATATGCTTGAAATTTGTTATTGAACTAATGTGTTTTTGAGACCTTCCTCATAGACAAGCATGCAATGTACGTAACGTATATAAAAGTTCAGCTATAAATATATTTGATATTCTAAGTTACTTCTTTTTTTTTATTTCATGTTATGTTTTTTTGTAAAAGACACTTTAAATAGGTTGTGAATACTAAGAGTAATCAATACGATTATTATTCAAAGAGGATGTTCTATTCGGTATTTACACCAAATAGCGGAATTCATAACAGCGCCGTCAGCTCTCGTGAGAGAACTATCTCAAGCACGTGTGATCTATATTTGCAACTTTATATTTATATTTACTAATCTGTAAATATATTTTCATTTAATAATAAGATGGTAAGTTTCTGTGGCACATGTCGTTATATAAAATTATATGAATGAAGCTAAATTAAAAAAAGAAAGAAAGTAAATCAATATTTAATAACTGAATTAATTAATTATTAAACTATTATTTACCTTTTAATCGAATTAATTTAGCAATTTTTTTTGGGAATAGATAAATATATAGAAGGTAGTTGAACCACTATGAATATACTAAGAAGAATATTCCCACACTGAAAATATCAGCCTACAGTATGGGATAAAAGCCTTTTAGAATGAATAAACGAAAACATAAACCAAATTTTGTAGTTATATTTATTTGTCTTATCCAGTGAATTATCCAGTCCATCTTTCTTTTTTACGAACAAACCTTCAGTTTTTTTTTTCTCTTACTTTTCTTG
Organism: Mechanitis mazaeus; assembly: GCA_959347395.1. NCBI lineage: Eukaryota > Metazoa > Arthropoda > Insecta > Lepidoptera > Nymphalidae > Mechanitis > Mechanitis mazaeus. The sequence continues at coordinate 13,854,762 of OY365754.1, forward strand.
GAAGGTTGATTGCCCTCATCCTCGCTGTTGAGTCGCACACACTTTTAGACAAATAATGTCAATGTTTAAGCGTCTTTTTGAATATTTATTTTGGAATTGCTTCACTCTGCCAAAAGCAATAGGTATTAGATAAATGACAATGCAGTGTTAAATGCGCAAAAACTTTCAGGCGCCAACCTCTGTATGCAAATTAAACAATGGCGTCGTTATAACAACGATTGTGTTTACTTGCTATTGTTAGAAACAAAAAGATAGTATCTGTTTACACATGCACAAACAAACACAATGATGAATAAATAGGTTGAGTTGTTGGAAGTTGGAGTTGGTGCTAATCCAAACCTGTATATACTTAAATATGCTAACAATAAGCTACTAGTGTCGTAAAGTTGTACAATTATATAATAAATTATATTTGATATTTTAGTGTTACACAACAAAAACTACTATGGCATAAATATGCCAAAAAAAGTTCTTTTAGTAGGACTCAAAATGAATTTTATTGCAACTACTCTTTTCTCGGCAGTACATGGTTCGAAGTTTGAACAAGTTTTTTTCCTCAGTTTCTCGCAATCAGATCACAGGCAGGAGTTTATTGTGAAACTGTAAAACGCTTCCACTTGTTTACGATTACAATTAACTGATTTTTATACCAGTTCACACACGACAAGTACGATAGTATACGAGTTCATGGTGTACCAATTGACATTTTTAAAAAACTATCTATAGAATGTATTGATTTTATTTTATTGAAGAGAGACCGTGCTTTTCATAAATTTAAAAAAGACCGTTCGGTACTCAACTGGTCTGTGTATAAGGCAGCTAGGAATCGGTGTAACCAATTATGTCGCAAATTAAAACGCCGATATATATTTACTAGAACTTGCTCCTCTGCAGCAGACACTTTAAAATTCCTTAAATCCGTGGGTATAAGCAAAACTCAACCTTTAGAAAGTTCTTCGTCTGTGGACGTCAATTGCATTAATCAACACTTCTCTTATATCAATACTATTGACCCACAAAGAAGAACTGCAACCCTTTCATCCATTTCTTCTTTGCCGAAGCCCGATATCCCAATATTTCATTTCGCACCTGTTTGCGAGGCCGAGGTTAAGAAACACATTTTAGCCATAACATCTAAGGCTACTGGTTGTGACGGGATTAATCGTACTATGATAACACTTATTATTGACTCAGTTATTGTCCCCATTTCCAAGATAATAAATTTTTCCTTTTCCTCATGCAGTTATCCATACTTGTGGCGGAAAGCTCACATTCTCCTACATCCAAAGGTCTCTGAGCCTTCTATACCTTCTCATTACCGTCCCATTTCAATACTACCGTTTTTATCCAAAATAATAGAATCCATCGTTCATTCCCAACTTTCCTTATTTCTTTCCAAGTATAATTTTCTGGATCCGTTACAATCAGGTTTCCGTACTGGGCACAGCACAAGTACAGCTCTTTTAAAGGTCACTGAAGACATTCGGCAAGGAATGGAAAACAAATGTGTTACCGTTCTTGTGTTGGTTGACTTCAGTAACGCATTTGGCGTTGTTGACCATGACCTCCTACTTGCGTTGATCTCCAGGTACAACATCTCGGCTTCTGCTAATGGGTGGTTTTCTTCATATCTTCGAGGACGCCAGCAGGCCATCCGCACTAATGAAGGCCTACCTGATTGGTGTGAAGTGGTTGCTGGGGTCCCCCAAGGCGGTATTTTGTCTCCTTTGTTATTTTCTCTGTTTATCAATTCCATTACCTCTATTTTAAATTGTAATTACCACCTTTACGCCGATGACTTGCAGCTGTATATACATACAGAAGTTGAGACAATTGATGATACTATTCATTCAATGAATGCTGTTCTCGAACGTTTGTTGCAATGGTCAAACGACTTTGGTATTGAAGTTAATCCAAGCAAGTGTCAAGCAATTATTATTGGGAGTATTCGCCAGATGAATTATATTGACTTCAATTCTTTACCGAATGTGATTTACAACAACAATAAAATACCCTTTTCTTTGCAAGTAAAAAATTTAGGAATCTTCTTAGACAACACTCTTCGCTGGCATCACCAAGTTAAAGAATTGTCACGTAAATTTTATTCTACATTAACCCCATGTTAAGACTAAGAAACTTTCTTCCCCAACGAGCCAAATTACAGTTGGTTAACCTATTGCTTCTGCCTGTCATAGACTATGCCGATGTGTGCTATGTTGACGCCAATGAGGTACTCCTTAATAAACTAGATCGCCTACTCAATATATGTATTCGCTTCATTTTCGGACTCCGTAAGTTTGACCATATCTCAGACTACAGATCAAAACTTAAATGGTTGCCTATACGTCAATGAAGAAATCTAAGAATTCTTTGTCTACTTTACTCTATTCTCTTTAATCCGTCCACCCCTGCTTACTTAAAAAGCAATTTCAAGTTTTTAGCGGATGTACATGACAGATCACTCCGTTCTTCTAGCAATTTACTGCTTCATACTCCTCTTCATCGCACTGGCTTCGTTTCCAACTCATTTGCTATAGCTGCTGTCAGACTGTGGAACGAGTTACCAGATCATTTAAGAAAATCCAGAACGCGTGGATTATTCAAACGCCAAGTCAAGGAACTCTATCTCTAATGAATAATGTATATGTCTGTATAGCGTGTTATTTGTATATGTTCTGCTAGTCTTAATGGATATGTATTGATATTTGTATTTGGATGGAACAGTGTATTTTAGTTTGAGTATATGTATATGCATAAATATATATTTGTTTATATATGTATATTTATAATATGTTATGTATTTTATTTAAATATTTGCTTACATAGTTATATATATATATTTTTTTTTTTGTCTCTTTTCGTTTTTTGAATTTTATTTTTGCACCCCTACTAACGTCCTCTCCTGCACATCTAAGGTTGGCTGGTAGAGAATGTCTTAATAGCATTAAGCCCGCCTTTTGTACATTTTGTTATGAATTGTGCAATAAAGAATAAATAAATAAATAAATAAATTTTAAGGGACTTAACGTTTCTCTATACTAACTGAAGTTTCTATAAATTTCACCTAAATTAATGAAATAAAAAGTTTTTTTATTAAAACATAAATCATAAGAAAAAGCCTTGAAAATTAATTTTAATAAGTGAATAGATACATACAAATTTATGTTAAGCATAATTAGAGAAAATGTCTACTCGCTTTTTTACATACTTTACATAATATTGGTAGATACTACACTTGTATTTATTAAGTGAAGTTTGAATTTAAGCAAATAATTGTTGAATCTTTTCTGTTGTTCAACTAATTGTGTTTAAATTCAAAAGAAGGTTGCTTTCGACATTGTGCGTAGAATTATGTAAAACATGAACATTGTCGAATAAAAGATTTTTCGGTAGGAAAAAGCTTTTGTCGTTTTATCTACACTATTGTTCGTTAAAACGCATCAAGTAATCTTGATGTATTGTTCCTGTAGCCAAAATCACGTTTAGTGTTTCTCGTAAAAATAATAACACTTTTCAAAATAAGAAGTGTCCTATATTTGACAAGAACAGTAATATATAAGTAGTTTTACTTGGTTGATGGACACACTTTGATACAAACTGACTTCTCAGTCAACTAATTTTTGACTCGAAAATTTGAATAAAAATGCGTTATATTGCTTTAAGTTCCTATAACTTATATAATGTTACTAATATTGTATGTTTGTATATATACATTTAGTTTATAAAATATGAATAATAAAAATATTTTTGAATAATTTTCATTATGTTTATAAAATGATATCACAGCAATATTAATCTATTTAAGGCTAGAAATCTCCAAAAATAATTTTAGCCTGTTTCAACATAAAGAAATTATTTCGGTGTTACTGAGAGAAGAACAGAGAAATATCACAATATATTTTTATTACGAATCCACCAGAATGAAGCATTCTCGGGTTTTCGAAAGGAATCAAATTATTTGTAATAAATATTTTGCTAATAACAATACCATTAAATATTTAAGAATATGTTGTGAATTAATTGATCGATTTATTTTATTCTTTGTATAAAGGAATTTTTCAAAAACTGAGAACTTTGGAAGAGCTGTATTGGTTTGTGCTCTTATCAGATAAGATTAAGATTTCTTTCACAATGATCGTCCTACGACCCTTATCTCAATTGCTTGGGAATGTCAACTTCTTTTATATATATTTTCTATCCACCGTAATTTTAGAGCTCCAAATTTACTTTAATAATATTTTAAAATGAGTACACTTTTTTTTCTCTTACTCTTCTTCTTCTTCTCTTAGTAGTAGTCCCATACGGTACTTATAACATTTCTCATCATGTAAATAAAGCCACACATTACGAAACATCTTGTCAGCAAAATCTTTTATAAATTTTGTTATAACTTCACAACTTCCCTCTGCGTTACGTAACTAAACCACGAGAACGATTGCCCCTCCAGTTTTAATTCATTCTTATATTCTCGTCAAGCTACTGAACACGGGACTCAACTACTAAAGCTCGCCTTTGAAGTACGTTCAAGGAATGATTTAATTATGACGGTCCTAGAGTGGCCAAGATCTCTACGTAAGGTATACAGAGATTTCGTTGGTATACCTCTCGCTCCCACAATATCACTCGCTCTCACTTCTTTGTCTAAATAACAGGAATATGTCAGGTATTTATGACAAAACTCTAATCTCCTCAGGGATTTTATATTATTTCTCATCTTGAGAGCTCAAACAGGCGCTGCTTCTAAGATAGTGAGAATTTATTTCACTTCAATGCCTCGTACTTGCTTAGACTAGTAGCTGTTCTTCAATTGACAGACAGAGTAAGCTTCAGAGTAGATGAGACTAAAACTTGGTTTTTATAGGGTAGCTAGGGCAAAATCTAAGGGTGATGGATAAATTCTGACTTCAGATTCGTATATAGCAATCAAAAAAACATAACATACACTTTTGTTTTTGTATTTTAGACAAATTAAAATACTCGCCCTATGGGATGGCTAAGAAGGCGGCTTAGATATACCTTGTTAGTAAACTTTAAATTTTAATGCACTAAATACAATATATTTTATATTATATTTATAATTTATTTTTCCGACCAAACCAAAGCTCGTTTTTTAGATTGAAAAAAATTTATGAAAAATTTTAATGCATCTTTTAACATGAAAAATAAATTGTGAATTACTCTCAAATTTAGTATCTCTACCGATATACCTTATATTCGTGTCATTGTGTCTTTATCGTGATACAGAACGAGCTCAAATAGGTTATTGAGGTTTTGCCTCTAAAAGTTTATCACAAATATTCACAGCATCGTAGCTGACTGTTAGTATCATATAATTGCCTATATTATTGACGAGGGTCAAGCTGTTTGAGAGTAACTTCTTATTATAATATTTTTTACGTCATTGTTAATACACATCACTATGATAATTAATTTTCGATAATATTGAGCAAGAAAATTAAACTAAGCCTTCGGTACTGTGTCGTAATTGATTAATGTTATGGAATGTTTCTAACAACTCAATAAGGTACTTGTATTAAACGAGAGAGACGGCCATTGTCCAGCGCCCTGCAGACGACGTAACCCAATAATTAATTATTAACTAAGGATCACTCCATTGCCCTCTAATTTCCCGAGGCTATTATGATGGAATGAGTCGGTCAAATTTAGGGATTGTTCAATTATCCTTAATTTTTTGCTGTTTTCCATGAACTAAATTTATTTACTTTGTGGAAAACAGCTTATTATTTATTCATTAGCTAAATTTATACATCTTTTTAAAAGTGAGTAATTTCATGCCACAGTCAACAATGCGCAGTGGTAGTGTTTTCCCATTCCTAAACTGTTAGTGATAAAAATCAATATTAATCTCTCAAAGATAAAATTCTTCTTTGAAGAGTACATATCGGTGTATATACTACAGTTATGTTGAATATATATACCACATTAAGATAAAGATGGAATTGCGCTCGTCGTCATATTACGTTGAACATGACATCTTCACTTAACTCCAGGATAATAATAATAATAAATTACAAGATAGTTTTTCTGCAAACATTATAAGATTATCTGCTCTAAGATTTAACTTGTATTGTAGGTAAATATTATTGTAGGATGGAACAAGGAAGTGACTTCTTTTCATCTGCCTAATCTTTATTGGCTTGCTGTAGTAGCGTTAAAAACCAAAATAATACATCTTGTATATTTATGTTAAGAGTTCTAAGTAGTTGGTTTTGTAAACAGTAATTTTTAATGCGAATTGGCTTTTGTAAATGTATATATATATGTTTCTATGCTTTATGTCATACCACTAGTAATATAACAAATGGAATTACATTTACTATATTTAGATAAATATAGACTATATTACTCAGGGATAACATAGCATTTTTAATTATGTTGTGTTTATTTGAAACAAACATTTAAAAATACAAATATATAGATGAGATAAGTTACGATTCCAATGTTTTTATATGAACTATATTTTTAACAATTCATAAAAAATACACACGTTATTTTCTCTCCTTTGGGGTATTGCGACGTGTTACCAGTGTCGTGGTGCGACAACACTACATTTATTACGAACAGAACTAAGTGTCTCTTGAGAGTAACTGAGAAAAGTGTACATGTATTGCTTAGGATATGATGGTATAGTAAAATATATATCAAAACATACTTTTTATTTTTTTTAAATACTAACTATGTTATACATATAAAGTAAATGTAACATAGTTGAAGTAAATGATATCAAATGTCAATATCAATAGTTATATTAATATATATTCAGAAAAAAATATTAATATCTTAAAAAATAGATAACAAATAATTTACAAGAGATATGGAGTAATCATATTAAATGTAGTTTTATTTACTTCTTATAGTAATGATTGAAATGGTTTTAAAAATATATTATTAATAAGAAATAGTCTCTTAATTCTAAATATATTAATTTTGAATAATTTATATAACTGCAGCTAGATTAATACTTAATTAATTGATGGCCTTTATATTGTGTAAACAAAAAACTGACCAAACTTTGTGAGATAAGAAGTTGAACGTACTTCTGAAACAATTATCTGCAAGAAACTTTTGACGAATTACGTAAAAATTATTTACATTTTTTAATGTGTTTTTAGTTATCATTTGAAGAAAATTTTAATGTGGCTCAAAAGAAAAAATAAAAGCACTGTTTGTTTAACTAAAATATTGTCAATTGTTATTATAAAATATCTTTAGTTATAAAATTCTTAAGTTACAAAAATATTTTTATCTACAATAACAATTTTAAAAGTAGTTGTTCAACTTAAATATAATTTTGATCGATTTTATTATAAAATTTTAATTAAATTCTGTGCAAATAATATGGAAACTATTATTAAAATTAAATATATTGTAAAATGTACCTCATCATATCTCCGGAAGTATAATAGCAATATTGAATAACATTGACTTTAAATCAATATAACTCAAGTAAATTAAAAATATCTATTACATCTATATAATGGTTCTTTGTAACATGAATGAGATGTATAGTACTAAAAAATAATGAATAAGTTCAAGATTTATCAAAGTTCCTTACAAGGGCTCATAATTATTAAAAACCTATTATAATAAAGATTTTCTTTAAAAATGTACTAGTTTATAGTCATTAATCGAAATATTTAAAGGTAACGCAGATGGCTGGAAAATTCCCGGAAGGACGAAGGGAATGTCTTATCCATCCGTGAATTCGATATGCGTCTATGCATAATATATGAGTCAGGAGAGAGTTAATAATCTCGAATGACAAGATATATATAGCTCGCAAAAAATCTCGATATTTTCTTACATGATAATAAATTTGTCCCAAGATATTTGACACTTGATCTACCGAACCACTTAAATCTTTCAGTGATGCATAAGTAAAATTTATGCCTATGTGGACAAAAAAAACCTTGATATTATTTTCTGTAGAATAAAATTGAAGTACAGTTTACTTCAAAAATAGCAACTATAACTGTATTTAGTGTAACAGTAAATACTCTCAGTACATTAAATAAGTATTGAAATTCAGTAAAATGTGTTGATTATTTGAAAAAGACAACTGTTACTTCGTTTGTTTTACGAAAGTTTGAAGACAAAATTAGATATTTGCCGGTAATAACCAATTTATTTAATTGGGAGTTTGTAGTAGATAAGCGAGATTTTAACAGATACACAGACGTTCTAATAAAAAGATTATTAATGCTTTCAGGGAAAAAAAAGATTAGTAAGGTTATGTACATTAAAATATTAAATATTTATATTTGTAATTTTATAAAGTTATGTATAAAATAACGCATTTTCTCTTACAAAAAAAGATAAGTTGCGCAAGTGTTTCATTAATGGAAATTTTTATCAATACTGTAATGGATAATAATAATTGAATGGTTGTTTGAAGTTACTATAGGTGTCTAGTTTCCAAAATAATAATTTTATCTTTTAATCTGCTTGGAAAGCCGACTTATTTTCGCCCTTCGTCCACTGTGCGTCGGGTTAAAATGAAAATGTAACCAAATTATACGCGAGTTTAATCCGTAAAAAATATTTTTATTTTAAATGTACTCTTGAAAATCTAAGAAAATACTATATAATATTATTTTTCAATCCATCTCATCTCTAGGTACTTGTTAGCATCGCATAGCGATGGAGTAGTGTCGGGTGTAAATAACTTACTGTCTACACTGAGGCTATATTAATATTTATTGCGATAAGTTATTACACTTTTATACAAAATTTAGATTTAATCAATTAATTAAATTAAAAAAAAATTAAACTAATTTTTCATATCGGCCTACTATAAATTTTAAGTTTTGATGACTTATACTATAAAATAATTGTTGATATGAGCAAAAAGGTGTTACTTTTTTATGTGTTTCAAGAATTTCATAGAACTATAAAAAATAAAATTTCTTGCCTTGCATTATGCTCAAAAAACCGAGAAAAAAAATTATTGCGAATATTTAAATTTTAGTAATTTTGTATAAAAGAGTGTTTGGTTTCAAATATGAGTGAGTATTGAGTAAAAAAATATACATACTTCGCCAGAAGCAACTGCTCAAGCTGTTGCACTCCTGCAGGCAAGGCTTAATGAAGGAAATGTAAGTAAACAAATAAAATTTAAGGCGTTTAACTGTGCCAAGGGTATAGCAGAGATTCTTGTACACTAGCAGCTGCGTGTGGAGATTTCACGGAGTATCTGTGAGCGCTCGAGCTATTCGAAGAACACCCAGAGTATGCGATATGGCTTCGCATAAACCATGGACAGCGTTCTTCTCAATATTGAATTAAGGAGAGGGTCTATTTTAGCAGTGAGTCATATATCCAGGCTATCGTTTGAGACGGTATTTTTTTAATATCTACCCGATCTGGGGCTGTCTACAGTATCGCGATTATCAACATTAAATAGTGATAGATATCGGCAATTGGCAGTGCTTAGAACCCCATGTTATACAGTGCGCTGGATATGTCATGCACTGGCCCTTAAGAATCCCAGATGTGAACTCTATCGAGTACATTTAAGACGAACTGCCTAGTACGTGGTGACTGCACAGAGCGGTGACTTGCGCTAACTCAAAAAGAAAAAAGTGCAACAATATCCACCTTAAATAAAACCTACCTTACCTTTCAAAAATGTGCTAATGTATCTGTCAGCAGTAATACCACCTACATTGGATTAATTATTTTTTGACTACCCTCATTACTGATTATGCGGTCGGCTGTACTGTCATGGCTAGCTGCCTTAAGCGTATATAAGGACTAAATTCAATGTGCTTCGGGCATTGTTAAATACACCGTCTAGTACAACGGAATTCTGGAGGAATTTATGTGTGAAAATGAAACTAGGAGTAGAAGCTAAAGTGAAATATAAGTGAAGATGCTGTGACCAAAAATTAAGAGGAGCAATTTGGAAAATAAGTGTTTCTGTTTCTGTAAAATTCATTAAAGTGATTCTTAAATTGGTTAATGAGTGTTTAAATTAATATGAATGGTGATCAAAGAGAAGATAAAGACCACAGCCCAACAATGGAGCTGTTATATCAAATACAAATATAAATTTGTAATTGTTTTAATTTTTATTTACAAGTCTGTTTTTTTAAATAACTATATTCACAACACCGTCTCTTATTTATTTTAGAGAGGGGATGTAAACTAGAGTATAAAACTCGAGATTAAGTTATTTTTCCTCGGTGATGTACTTTGAATCCCACGCTGCATTCAAGACTCTTCTTTAGAATCCTCCGCTACGTTCAGGATTCTATTCTGGAAAAGCTGCGCTTGATGAACAAAATAGCACCCTCGGCGTTAAAAAACTCTCTTTTCAAACAATCTACTATTACTTGATATAATAATTATTTCTGCTAGGAGTTATTAACTCACAAAACGTGAAGTTGGTCGATAGACATGTCCGAGAGCTTTTATACGAGTATGTTATATTTTGAGGTTTGTAAGTGACTCTTGCATCACGTAAATACGCATCCGCAACAAACTGTTAACAACCCTATGTTAGAAAACAATCATGTTGAAATTAAATGAGAATTGTCAGGAATCCATAGCTTTGTAAATGTCTTGACCATTTGACGTTGAATATATTATAGGCATATAGTATCTTTAAGTATCTTCTATCAAAATAATTAACGATGTGATTAAAAGAGTTTTTTCATTTGATTTCTGCTACTGATTCACACTGACTACTAGCATCTGTATGACGCTTTACAAGAGGGTTTTTCTCAATGTACCTTATTCTACGAACTCTCATAATATGTAAGTAACTTTCGTTGGTAACTTTACCAGTTATATTTGAAGTTTTCTGTTATTTAACTGGTGTAAAATAAAAAATAACAATATTTACGATGTAATAATAATTAATGACTTCAATTAATAAATAAAACATAACCCTTTATTATATTTCCTGTAGAACACAAATAATCCAAGTAGAACAAATTAGAAATTCTTGAACAGAAAAAAAAACGTTTTGCAGTTGAGCAATAAACTCTCAGCTCCGACCTGATTACGAACAGCGGATGAAAAAACTTGCCCAAACTTTGTACCTTGTTCCGCCGAGAACAGAGAAGTTGCATTAAAATTCACTTTTTGAGTTACTAATACAATGTTTATTGCTGTTTTCAAGAACCAATGAAACTGAGCGAAAACAAACAATTAAGCAACGCCTAAATAAGTAATAATAGTGTTAGAAACTGGAAACTGAGGCTTGATATTAAATTATATGTTTTATATAAAAAGCGTTAGTTTAATAAGTGTGTTAAGTAACTAAATAATTTAAACATAAAAAATACACCAAATATATTTTAACACAAGTATTGTAATGGTCTTTCATTGTGAAAAGCGAAAATAAAAACTTAAATTAAATCTAATTCTTACTTGTAGCTTTTTAAAACTTGTTTGTCTATCTGTTGCTATAAGTCAAATACTAATATTATTTTATTAAAAAATACGAACGAATTATCTTTTTACAGTTCTATTCCTGTTTTGTTCTTTGTTCAACAAACTAAAGACATATATTTTTTAATTAATTTAGTTTATTATATATTAAATAAAATAAAATATATTATTACATTTAATATATATTTAAACGTATTATATACTTATAATTGAAACTCACTCGTTTCCATGATTGTTCATTTTATTAGAAATATATTTACATATTTTACACCTCATTTCATCTTAAATTTATTTTTCTGTTCCCAAACATAACAGTGCAATATTCATCCATTTTTATTAAATATAAGTTTTTCATTGTCTTTATTCTATAATAAAAAAGACTTATATAATATGTAGATTATATAATATATATATAATCTACATATTTAAATCAGATCTCCAACTAACAAATACTCAACGCTATTTTGACTTTATGATCAGCCATTTTAAAAATACTCAGATAAGAAAAATTAGCAGCAGATATTTTTATTAATATAGTTTATTTTTAGGTTCCTATTTAATTTTAAAGTTAATTATTAATCAGAAAAAAAGGTTTATAATTACTGAAAAATTAACAAGAAATATTTTTTAATATCACTTAAACCTCAAAAATATTTGTTTTATAATGAAAATATCTTTTTTCTTTAAATATATATTTTAAATTAACTATGGTATCTAAAATATCCAATTATCCACCTGTCTGTATCTGACAGCTTTTTATTGAATTTCGATATCTATTCAATATATTTAGGCACGCATTAACCTAGTTACTGAACTCTAAAATCTTTTGAAGATATTTGTAAAAGAAATAAGTCGTGAAAGAATTAAAACATCTTAAGCTTGTGCAATTAGAATATGCAATAAAAGCATAGCATCGTCCGTTTATGTGTTATTTCTTCTATGAATTTTAGATCTCATATGTTTTTCAATAATATTAACAACAATATTCAAACATATTAACAATAAGTAACTGGTTATGGATTTCTATTGAACGAACTAATCTTCATTCAGAATAATTTTCCATATAGTATAAATAATTCCAACTAACTATTGAATATAGCCAGTGAATGAGTTATAAATACATATTAATTTGACACTAGAGTACTGTATGTCTAGTATTTATAAATTATCTAAACTTTAGAGAATATTTAAATATACCACCTTTCAATGAAGTCAATCTTTATAAATTCTATAAATTACCCTTATAATAACATTGTTCATTGTACATCCTGAAAAAAAAATGTAATATTTGATGATTAGACAATTATCATCACAAGAATGATGAAATCTTTGAGCTTAATAAATTTCAAATAAATGTAGTTTGAGCCGGAACAATAAAGAAAATCAACCGTTACGCAGCATCCTATCCTTTGTACAGATATTTTGACAGATCCTTGATTGAGTTTTTCCATTCTGTTTTTTGCTGCTACAAAAGAAGCAAGAAGATCGGTACTGGTTTTATGATTTCTTTCAATAGAATGTCTTAGCAGCCCATTACACTTTTAAAATGTTAGAACATCCGCACCTATTACGACAATTTTTTGATGAAAGAGACAATTTATCAAAAAATGTTCGTAATACAGGCCGATAATTGTGTGGGTTGGAAAATAAATGAAAAAAAAATAGGCATGTGTGTGTTTGTGTTCACACAAGCTAACACTTGTTATACAAATCTATTATTGATAACGTTTTAAATTCGGGATTAAAAAAAAACTTTTTTGTAATTTTTTTTGTAACCAATGTAAAAGTCTCTGAAGATTTCTAGGTTAATGAATTGGTCACCAAATAATATTTAAATTACATTGAGTTTCAAACCCTAAGGTAACCCTAAAGTATTACAGGTGAAACGAATTCACGTAAGTATGTTGTAAGGTGAGTTGAAATAATATGTATTTCCAAACATATTTTTAATAAAATATATTTCATAACTAAATGTTAAATTTATTATACGAACTTTTTATTAGAAGTTTGTATAATAAATTAAACACAATTAAGAAGTAAGAAGAACACTTGTTCTTCCTTCTTTTCCTTCATTTCAATTTATTAAATAAAAATTATTTAAAACATCAAAGATTACAAAACTAATTGAAAAAAAAATGTAGATATATCGTTAGATTGTTAATATTATTTGAAAAGAATGTATTAGTTTTAAAGTTTCTTTATATGTTTAATGAGTATATAATTATTTATTTACTTTTTATTATAATAATATTATTTCTATGTGAGAATATAACCTTCACTGTATACAGAATAGAAACTGGTTCTGTTCAATATATGACAGCTAAAAGTTTGAATATGTCACCAGCATTGCTGCTTGAAATTGCCAGGTAGTATTTAATACTTGAGTAGACGCTTTTAATTTATTATCACATAATAACATAGCTATTGTGTGAATTTGTCTAATAAGTATATTAGACAAATTCTTTGCCCAATTTTATAACAAGATGCAAGCACTTTTCTCTAGTTAAAAAAAGCGAAAAGAAATACTTGCTCAAGCTTTGAAGGTCGTTTGTGTTAGAACTGAGGGTTGCATTAATATTCTCTCTCTGATTTACAAATGAAACAGTTCCTGGCAGATTAATGGAATTGCTGTTTTTGCGACAAAACATTGTAACTCAGCTGAAACAATACTTGGCTCAACGCCTAGTCGCCGGAGAAATGAAGAAGATTATAAATTCAGTAATTTATGACATCTATGTTTTTCTAATTGAAATAAGTGTTTTAATCATAACTAAAGTTCTTAATCAGAATATGTCAGCGATGTTCAGTTCTTTAATATATTTGTAAACACAACTCACAAACAGTTTTATATTAAACAGAAGAGAGAACATGACATTATCACGTTATAAGCCAGTGCTTAATTTACATTTAGATAGAGGACGAAGTATGAACATAAAAAAACTGTTTCCGCACTCGGCACTGCGTGAAGTAATGTAATATCTATTAATGTCAGCAGTGGAGCCAAGCCCCATATAAATATTTTAAAAGACGGTGGAAACGACCTTTGTGGATTGGTTGTCGTGTTTAAAGTGTAATAGGGTATGATTCTATTTATCTTCATACAATGGTATCTCGAGAGAACTGAAAACATTATATCCATGAGAGCTGAGTACATAACGGCAGTGTTTTTATTGTATACGCGTGATTTAACTACATTATGTAAAATGTAAGCTCAGTCTTCTCAGGAATCTATAATGAAACAGATTAGGTGATTATTTCTTATGTTCCTTGAAAAATGATTAACTTTATTTAAAGACTCATCTAAAACAACCCTGTTAGCGTGTCTTATTTGTGTCGAAATATTACCGCGACGCCACGAGAAAGAAAAAAGCTGTATCTTAATGCATAATAGATATATTTAGAATGTTTGTGGTTGTTGTCAATGATGAGTTGAACAAAAATGACGGACTACGATCATCGCTGTATAAATGCTTTTTTCTGATACTCGTAGTATTTATTGTATATATTCTTGACAGCCTCAGTGTTATCACATTATTCTTACTTCAATCATCGTATACAGAATGCTATCTGTCTGTGTACGACAATCATTATTTTAGAAGTCACTACGAATGGATGTCACGCCCTTAACTAATCAGAAAAGTTTGAACGGCATTTGGGAGAAACTTAGTTTTTTTTAAAGCCTGCGGGCAACTGTTATCAATTGACTTGTTAAATGAATGTCAACTACATTACTTAATAAACGCCAACTTGACTATTATATAAAATAAGATCTTTAGATAATTTTGTATATTTTTGTATTTTATGCATGAATGAATGACTGAATGAATGAATGACTGACTGTTCATATACTTAAATAAACAATTTAGAAAATAACTGTGTTTGAATTTCTTTTTATCCAATTCTTAAAACAGATTCAGACTATGCAGTGGTCGTGACTCCTAGAATTTATACAGGATCTTGTAAAAGAAAGTGGACATTTACCAACTTCTTTTGCATTGAAAATAATTTTCTAAAAAATGTATAATGTCATATACCCTTGTCGCAAATACTTATTTTATATTCTATAATAATTGTGGGTTGTAAAATTTCTTAACACGTTTTTTTTTTAATCTCTGTCAAACCCACTTCAAGCTTGCTACGGAATTAGTTTCTTGTAGTTGCATTTAATCGCATTAAACAGAATAAAACAGATAGAGAGAGAAGGGATTACTTACTTACTCTCGGTTACTTACTCACTCTCGGTTCTCATTGATTTGACAGTTTTATATTTATATTCAATAAGTTTTGGTTCTCATCATGTAGTTAACTGAACTGAAAAATATGTTCCCTAATGTGACGTATGCCGCATATTAGCATAGAATATATATGAAGTTAATTTCTTATAGCTTAGACTTGAAGGTGAAACGAATTTGAATAAAATCCATGATCAAAATTACTTTTTGGTTCATTTATATTTTGCAGTATTAGTTTTATTACAAAACATATTAGGATCTTAGTTCAAAGATTCACTATTTTATCAATAATTACTGTAACATATAATTTTTTAAACAACTCCACAAAATATTTGTGTTGACAGCCCTCGTTCATAGCATCGTAACGATGGGACGTAATAAATAATAAAAAATAATACTAGATTGTTCTTTTAAAAGTTGTTGCAATCAAAGTATATAAGTATAAGTAAGTTAATGCTATAGACTGAGCATGTCGCTTGATAAGGTGATATATTCTTATTATGACGATATCATTATTACTTTAGTAATACACAGCGAACTATAGCAGGTTTTGTAATGTATAGCAGTTTAATTTTATAGAATTTGATTTTGAAGTCTTTTTGTTTTGAAAAGTTTTACACTTTAGAGTTTAATTCTTGGTAAAAGTATTTGCAGTTTTTAACATTGAGCCGATAATATAAGAATTCTTTCTAGTTGTAAATTTTAATACTTTGACTCAACAAAAAGAATAAGTCTTTTTAATAAAACTTGCTTTAGAGAATCATCCTTGTATTACGTTGAGTTTCATACATATACATAAGGCAGTTGAATCGCGCAAAATATGTTTATATATAAAAATTGAATCTAATAAACACTACACCGACAGGTCTTCTTCAGTGCATAGTCCTTTTAATGTATTATATTTCAAGTTAAGTTAAATATTGTAATATTATAAGGAAAAAATGAATGGTCATCACATTATTCATATTTGATAGCACTACATTGACATTTATACTTAATGTACTCAAAGATAAATCAAATAAACAAATCGGATTTTATCTTACAAATTATATTAGCCAAGTCAAAGTACATCTAGGAGAGGATGATACTACTGTGCTATAAGTGTTAATTTTTAGCACAGAAGTAAAACATCTAATGAACACAATATATGAATGTTTGGCCGAGTCGTATAAAAAATTAAGTGTTTTTTTGAATCAGCTGAGTCACAAACTGTCAAGTAGGTACGTTAGAAAATTGGCTTTGCTATTTAGTGGTGTCCAAGATAGTGTCCAATTAAGCATCAGCTCATATATTGAGCTGAACGCGCCACGGAAAGGGAAATGGTGTCCCTAAAGTCATCTCTTTTTGACAACATTTTATTGGAAGAAAATATATACAATAAAAGCTGTTCTGCTCTAAATCTGCAGAAGATTAGAATTTAAGATGCCAACTTCTATTAAATTAAAGCATGTTATTCCCCCACATGATTACAAATTATGTATTAGGCACATTGCAGATCTGAATCATAATACTCGTTAGTAAACAAAGTATTAACACTTATAACAATAAATTCGAGATGTTTATAAAAATTGTTGAGTAGTTTATTGACAAATAAAATATTGGTTATGTGCCTTAACAGAAATAAGGCCGTTGTAGCAAATAGCAATTTTCAATGAGTTTGAGTCGCAGATTATTTGATTTAGAACTCAGACATAATATTGTAACATGTTTACAACCAGTCGTTTATTTGCATTTATGTGTGTTTCTTCGGTATTTTATGATAAGTAAGTAATAAACATAAATTTATATATAAGAAGACTGGTGTCACGTGACGTAGGATAAATATGTTGAACATCCTATTCCACAAACGAGGAGTTTTGTAACTTGTTGATCAATTATGATAGAATTATGTCTTATGTTTATTACTTAAAAATAAAATTGCAATATGAAGCGAACCTCCATACCTTATGATACGTACACGAATTAGAAATAACATAACGTACCGTACATCCTTATCAATGAGAGAGGTCTCAAAAGCATTCGCCTTAGTTCAATAACAAAGTTCAGGCATTTTGACGTCGAACAGTAAACTCTCAACTGCAGCCTGATTGCGAGAGGCGAATGAAAAAACTTGGCCAAGCTTCGAACCTTGTTCCGTCGGGAACAGCGGATTGCATTAAAATTCACTTTGTGTTTTACTAATGAAACGTTTCTTGGCAGATTAATGGAATTCCTGTTTTTGCGATGAAACTAAGCTGAAACAAAACTTGGCACAACGCATAGTTAGTAGCGTAATCAGTTCTGTTTATTTTAGACAATGACGCTTCACTAAGTTTTCACACTTCAAAAATCTATGTGTAAGCATTATCTTAAATTGAGTATCGCGATTCTCTACTATTAAGAACAACAATACTTGATGTATTGTACTTGTGTATGTAGTATTGTGTAATCATATATTAAATGTGACGTAATTGTTGAACAATTTGAAAGCACAAAGTGCTCTAATATTCACATTACTATAATAATGACATATCATACAAAAACATCTAAAACTCTTGTTCTTTTATATTTGTTGTATTATGTTAGTATTAAAATCAAAACAATTTACAAAACAGATTTATGATTAATTATTAAAATATGAAATAGCAAGAAGAAAAACAAATAGTTTAGAAAAAGTTATCCTAGGGAGCTGATTTGTAATAACCGAATTTGCGGCGAAACTTTAGGGACGAGAAAGTGAGACATAAAATATGTAAATATAGATCTGATAACAGAAGCAATTTTCGAAAGGAGCCAACTCCTCGGCCGTGTATAAAAAGTACAGTTGTAATGTGAACGTAAAATGATTTCCGATTTCCTTCCCTCTAATATTAAATGGATCGCAGAGTCCATATCCGTTCGACAAACCTGACCTCAAAAATAATTATCCTTTTCATCTTGTTTTGTTTTGAATTCAGATATATAAATATTTATTGACCACTTTTGATTTATTAATATAATATTTAGTGTATATTTTATAAATAGTATAGATGTTTTCAACGCAGAATTTTTATCTCTCTTTTTACTAAAAGTCTATCTTTATAAAAACGGTATTACTTCTAGCTATCACCAGTAATTCTCTATTTCTCGACTTAAATAATAAACTACTTACCTTCACGAATTAAACGAATTTACGAGAAATCATGTGAAAATATACGCATTTTGCAAATTAAAGACTATCTTTACTATCTTAATCTATAATGTTACATAGTTTTATAAGAATTATATAAACTATAAAATTTATTTCTTATTTTCAAAAAAACTATCCCTAAAGCATTTTGTGCGAACGTGTCCAATAATAATTTATTGGATACAATACCATACTTAAATATACAGAAAAATAAAACGAATAATATAAAAAGAGAATAAAACAAAATAAGAATAGCATCTCCAAACAATACACGAACGAAGCGCGTGTGAGGTTCATCCCGCACGTCGCAAATTGTCATAAAATCACCTTGCAATATTCTCTTCTGACATCAAACAAAGGTGAACTCTGAATATTTTTATGATTTGCTTAAAATAACTGTATAATTGTATACATCTACAATTACAATAAATTAAATACAAACTTTATATATTAATGACAATATGTTGGTAAAATTTCTAATGTTTTATTGGGCTAGGTAAATTATATGTTACTAAATTAATAAGAATTAGTAATAGCAATAATTATATTTATTTATGTTTACTTGAAAATATTGCAATAAACCAATTGTATTAGTTTTATTTTAATAAATTAGTTCTTTGCAGTATAATTTTTAATTATCATTATTTTTGTTGATTGTCTTTCTAATTCTAAGACGTATAGCAATAAGCAATATAGCATATATAAATATATATATATTTACATTAGCCATTCTTCCTTTTTTATCTTTACGTAATAGCCATATATTTAAAATGCAGTCTAGACTCGAGTCACTTACACACGACCTGACCCCATCACTTCGCTTTAAGCTATAGAGTATGTAACCCTTAAAACAGTCGCTACCTACTCGTAAGTACTAACCGAGAAAGAACATGACATTAGAATGAGTTTTAGTTTAAAGTTCCGAATTATTCTCTTTAATAATTTTTATTTTGAATTAATTTCGGGTTTTTATTCTCCAAGACAAGTTATTATGTTTTAAATATAACATTATATTTATTATACAGTATATTTATAATTTAATAGACAGCGTCATAAACGTAGCTATATCAGTGTCCTCTGTTGCGTGTTGAAAACATTAAACATGCTCTTTACAACAAAAATATCCTATAGATTTGAGAAATTCTTTCTGATTATTATAGACAAGCTCTGGAGGAAGACTTTCTAGTATTACGCTACTACTTTTAGTTACCTTAGTAGTAAAAAAAACATCGTTAATCCACCGGTGAAACTGCGAGTAAAAGCTAGAATAAAATAAAGATGGAATAAAAATGCGAATGTAACATAATAAAATATATCAATACCATATTGTGTAGAACAAAACGAAGCACACGCGGGCTTATCTCTCACGTCGAATGCTTTGAATGACATTCGCGGATAATAACCAGCTGTATATTCGGTATCATAACATCTGCCAAACAAATAGTCTGTTCAAACAATGAATAAAATAAAACCAAAAAGCATTATGTGCTTTGCAAAGGAAAATATTGGTTCAGGTATAAATATATTTGATATTCTGAGCTACTCGGTACTTTCCGAATTTGATATACCTTTTTGTGAAAATTACGCTTTTTTGATATACTTGAGTATGATATGGATATAAATAGATTATAAATACGACGTGTAATCGATACAATGCTTATTAAGATAATGTTTTATTGAGTATTTATACTCTCAAGGCTCTCAAATTTTTCAATCTTCCTGTTCTTCTATTAATGAAATGTGAAACGTTAATTTTTTAATTTCAATAATATAAAAATCATTAAAATATTGCCTGTATATTAAACTTTACTAATGTAAAAATATTTTATTTTAGTTAAAAGGTTATAAGTACAATAAGCTATTTGAATATCTCAAACTTATATTTTTACTTAATTTGATGCTGACTAGAAGTTGTTTAATCAGTAAAAATGCAATAGCCGTAATATGACAAGAAAAGTTCAATTAGTAAGTCACAAAATGAATTTTAATCAACTTCCTTTTCCTCTTGGTCTTTTCCCGGCGGAACATGGTTTCAAGTTTGGCGAAGTTTTTTTCTTTTGTTAAGTTGATCAGAAACTGCGTATTTCATGTTAAACCGCAAAACGCTTGCACTTGTTAGATAGACAAACTATCTATTTCAGTATATACTCGTATACCATTATATTACTTTGAACATGACATCTTCACCTGACTTTTGGATGGAACAAGGTAGTGACTTCTTTTCATATGCCTAAACTTTTTTGCTTGTTGTAGTTGCGTTAGAAAAAAAAATAATACATTTCTGTCCTGTACTGTCCCGTCCTGTCCCGTCCCGTCCCGTCCCGTCCTGTCCCGTCCCATCCCGTCCCGTCACAGTTTGTTTGCTTTGTTCACCAAATGAGTTGTTTTAGTAACAATTAGAAGTAATATGGGAATATTTATTAGCTGTAGCTCCTAGTATATTTACTAAATATAGATGAATATAGCCTATGTCACTCAGGAATTTTATATACTTTTCTTTTTATTCGATATAAACATTTAAGAATGTGTATTTATTAATTACGTTAACGACATCCGAAGGACTTAAAAAAAACCGAACTTTGTCTTAAACTTTATTAGATCAGAAATATAATTTATTTTGAATATATATTATAGTGATTTGTGATGAAGCATGTTTTTAACGATTCAAAACAAATACACACGTTGCTTATATTCTCTTTTCGGGTATTGCGACGTATTACAAGTGTCGTGGTGCGACAACAGTACATTTAATATGAACAGAGCTAAGTGTCTCTTAGAGTAAATGAGAAAAGTGTACACATATTGTTTAAGATATGATAGTATAATAAAATATACTTTCATCGTTATACGCAAGGCGTCCATTTTGGTTAATTATATTTTGAAAGGTCCATTGGAAAACATTGCATCCATCCATTTTCAATCTAACTTTAACTTCTACTGCGAAGTCCTTGGTTTCTTTCCAAGGTTGCTTGTGTAATAAGATTTTTATTTACTAAAAATGTACTGTTATTTTTTTTCTCAGACGGCGCGCCGTAACTTCAAACATTCCAACTAATATATAAGCTCCTAATGATACATTTTTCATCTATTAAATTTTTCATCTAGCCTAATCGTAGATTAAGTTACAAATAGATATTTAAATTATATTACGAAATGTAGCAGATACAACTGTAGAGACAAGTATCGTTACATTAGTTACCACGATTACTGCCAAGTATTCGAAACGTCGGGTTAAAATCAAAATGTAACTAAATTATACGCGAGTTTTAATCCCTAAAAATAGTTTTATTTCAAATGTGTACTCGTGAAAATCTAAGACAATACTACAAGTATCATGTTGTAATAAGTACACTTGGTACTGTTTTTCCAGAATTATTTTTTTTTTACTTAAGCTTAGCTGGATATATTTATTAGTAAAAAGTTGTCAAAACCTAATGATTGAGATAAATTTTTACAGTTTAAAAGCCTAATCTTTTTGTGTGTCTTATAAAAATTTAAATTCAATATTATAGTCAAACTAAAACATTTTAGCAAATTTTTTTTTCTATTTGGTTTTAATATGAATGAATAGGTAATAATAATAGATATCATATAATTCTGTGCAATTAATATATATAGAAACTGTTATCAAAATCCAATATTATTGTAAACTATACTTCATCACCCCTTGGGAAGTATAATACAAATATTGAACAACATTACTTTAAATCAATATAACTCGAGAAGGTTTTAATATCTATAAATACTTATATATTATAATGATTGTTTGTAACATAAATCAGATATAAAATATTAATAATGAATCAATTCCAGACTTATTAAATTACCTTTGAAGTACTCACAATTATCCTTTACCAATTATGATCAAGAGTGCCTTAAAAAACTTTATAAACTCAATATTATAAATATTTATAGATTTAACATCTTCCCGGAAGGACGAAGGGAATGTCTTATCCATCCTTGAATCTGATGTTCGTCTATGCATAACATATGAGTCAGGAGAGAGTTAATAATCTCATAGGTACAAGTATCTCTGCTTGATAATCAAAACAATTTAAATATGGTTTATAATTTAAGTTCAAATTTGAAAATTAAAATACATTGACAAGTTAAAAGTTTATTCATGGAGTTTTTTGTCGGTTTTTTCAATAGCGCAACTTCTGAACAAGACTTTGGAATCATGCAACTAGAATATTACGTTCCATAAATGAAAATTATTATTAAACTATAGCAAGTAAAATCAAATTAAGTATAATAATAATTTCTGTTAGTAAAATAAATAAATATCGAATTTAGTAAAATGTGATGATAGCTTAAAAAAGAACTGTTACATGATTCGTTTGTTTTACGGACGTTTGAACAAATTCTTGATAAGGTTTGTTTTTGTTAAATAAAAGAGATAATATTTGAGTTAACTTTGTATTAAAAATATCTTTTTAACAATTCCTATCTTAAATAATTCTGCAATCGTTACTACGTGACAAATTTGCAGTTTGATAATTATTTAAAGACGGTAACCAATTTCAGTAATTGACTATTTACACTTATTTGTGGGTAGATACCAATAGAGTAGATTTTAATAAATAAAACGATAAATGTTTCTAATTTTATGTTCTATGATATATATTTCTTATAAACGATCGCAATCCGTCTCATCTCTAGTTACTTGTTAGCAACACGTAGCGATGGAGTAGTGTCGGGTGTAAATAACTTACAGTCTACACTGAGGCTATATTAATATTTATTGATTAAATTATACCATAATACAAATTTATTTTTAATATATATAAATATCTTAAAGTATATGGAGGTTTGTTAGTGTTAGGTTTGTGTATGTATACAAAAGAAATTGTTAATGTCCATATTAATTTGTTGTTGTTAATGTTCAGAAAGCAACAATTATAAAATTAAATGAGAATTGTCTAGAACTCATTTGATTCCTGCTAGAGATTTTCATTAGCGCACGGATAACCATCATCTCCATGGTCGTAGAACACATATAATATGTTTAATACATATACTATGCGTTTAAGAACCAGCATTTTTACATAATTAGGACTTTCTGCTATGTAACCCATGACACCAAAAAAATAACAATACATTGTATTAATAAATATTCAATTCTTACCTTCAAATACCCCTTTTAATGAAACACAATCAGTTATTAATTTCCCGTATAACACTGATAATCCTTTCTCTTATTGAGCCGATGCAAATTAAAAATTAGCAATATTTACGATGTAATAATGATAAATAAAACATAACCATTTATTAATTTCCTGTATAACACTAATAATCCAAGTCGAACAAGCGAGAAATTCTTGAACAAAATACAAACGTTTTGCAGCTGAGCAATAAACTCTCAGCTCCGACCTGATTACGAACAGCGGATGAAAAAACTTGCCCAAACTTTGTACCTTGTTCCGCCGAGAACAGAGAAGTTGCATTAAAATTCACTTTTTGAGTTAAAATGTTTATTGCAGATGAATGGGATTGCAGTTTCCAAGAAAAAATGAAAACAACTCATTAAGTAACGCCTAAATAAGTCATAATATTCTTAGAAACTAGAAACTGTCACTTGGTATTATACATAAATATAATTTCATTTCAATATAGCGATAAACCACTAATAGGATCAAAATACACACATACAAATGTTAATTTTAAGAGATATATTTTAATACAACGATAGTCATATTTTATTATTCATTGTTAAGAGCGAAACTAAAACTAAAGTTAATAAAATTTTGATAATGATGATTTTAGATAGCTTTTCTGGCTGTCTGTTGCTATAAGTCACATCCAAATATTTTTTTAAATTTTTATACACAAACGGGTTTTATAACCATATTTTTTTACAATTTTATTTTTATATTTTTTATTCAAATAAAAAAAAAATTAGTTTAAATTTTTATGTACCTACACTTCTTATAAAATTCGTTCCTTATCAAGATTGTTTATGTTGGTGAAAATATATTTATATATTTTTACGCCTCATGTCACCCTCCCTCAAATTGTTTTTTTTTTTCAAAATATCGGCTCCCTTATATTATAATTGTTATTATATTTCTATTTTTGTTAAATCTAAGTTTTCATTTTCAGAATTTCTCTTTATTATATTATATAAAATAATTTTATTTTAAATTATAATAATAATACATCACAATTGTTTGCTTCTAATCTACATATTTAAAACAGATTTCTAACGAACTAATATAGAATGATAATTTTCACAAATCTCGTCAGTCATTTAACAAAATATTCCGAAAATATACCGATTATCAGGTATGACGTTTATATAAATAATGATGAGTTTTATTTTACAATTATACAGTTAAGTAGTACTTTAATAATATCATTATATTAAAAAAAAGGTTTATTAATACAAGAATTTAAAAATACTTGTATGATAATGAAAAACAATGTTAAATGGAAATTCTTTTTTAAAATCATAAGAGCACTTAAGACTCAAGAATATTTGTTTGATTTATAACGAAAATATATTTTTTCTTTAAATATATATTTTGCTTTAACAACAACCAACTACCCACCTCTCAGTATATCTGTATTTGACAGCTTTTTATTGGTTTTTAGGTCTATTCAATCTATTTAGTCACGTGTTAAATGGTTAACTAAATTCCAAAATCTTTTACTTAAGAGATCTGTAAAAAAATAACGTCTTTAATTTAAAAACATTAAATATCTTAAGCTTGTGGATGAGGAATTCGTAACAATAGCATAGCGTCGTCCATTTGGCACAATAGTGTATTTAGATCAGATGATTTTTCCAAAATATTTAAACGTATTTGAACAATAATTTATTATTAGGGATCTCGGTTCTTCATAATTTCATATTTAGTATATCTGACTACTGAATTGACTCTGAGTTATATAAACATAGGAACGTAATAGTACTCTATTACGTTCCTATGTTTATATGTCTTGTCCGTATGTCTAGTGTCTGGTAATTATTTAAACATTAGAGACTTTTCAATCAAATCTTTATAAACAATACACTTATATTAATATTCTTTATTGTACATCCTGAAAGTAATATAAATAAAACTAAATGTATTTAAAATAAGATTATATTAGTATACAATCTTATTTTATCATATAGTTATGATGATTGTAAAAATATTATCAAAAGAATGATAAAATATTTGAGCTTGCTAAATTTATAATAAATGTCGTTTGTGCCGGAACAATAAAGAAAATCAACCCTTACGCAGCATCCTACCCTTTGTACAGACATTTCGACAGTTCCTTGATTGAGTTTTTCCATTTTGTTTTTTGTTTCTATAAAGAAGCTTCAATATCGGTACAAATATTAGGTTTGTTTGGAAAGGAATTGTGTTTGTATTCCTTCAGAGTGTTGAAACATCAGTATCCATTACGATGAATTTGTGATGACAGCAATAAATGTAAAATATATTGTAGAAAAAACATTAGTAGAATAATAAGTGTTAGCTTGTTTAAATAATATAGTTTAGTATTTAATAAATATTAAGTATAATTAAGAAAAATGTATTTGTTATTATTAAATATCTGTTTTGACTTTGATTTTGATGTTATAATGTTATTCTAATAGTCAATTGAGGACTTGTTGTTTTACATAACTTATTGGGGGCTTATTATATAAAAGGCAGTCTTTGTTGTGGTGGCAATAAGATAGTTGTCGAA
Source organism: Mechanitis mazaeus (assembly GCA_959347395.1). NCBI lineage: Eukaryota > Metazoa > Arthropoda > Insecta > Lepidoptera > Nymphalidae > Mechanitis > Mechanitis mazaeus. Next base: position 13,881,243 of record OY365754.1, read on the forward strand.
ATCGTGATGTGTGTCACATTGTAATAGTTAGCAAGAGTGCTAAATGTTAATAAAATAAATTAATGAAGAGAGTGTGTTTCAATTTAGCAATTCATAAGTTAAATTTAATAACTAGCTATAACAAGTTTTTATTTTCTGATACTTATTTATAAACATTATAAAAATATATAATTTGTTTATCTATAAAAACAAACATTCACAAGAGTAGATTGAATGCAGCAATCCATCATGATCGTGCTTACATTAGTTCACTCCTTCGGGGCGACGTGTTACATTTATCGTGGTATGGCAGAGCTACATTTATTGCGAGGGGAACTTACCGCCTTTAGGGAGTAACTATGAAAAGTGTACGAGGATATGACGTTAAAATAAATTCTATAGGAAAACAGTTTCGTAAATAATCATTCTGTTATGATAAAAGGAGTATATTATCTCGACTATTATCAGTTATTAAACATTTTCGGGTAGGCATGGATTGTCGGGTACAGAGACAGTGGTCCAATAAATAAAGGTTTGTAATAATAATTTCACTTATAATTTCTCAATAATACAACTAATAATCTTATTAAATAATTACAGATCACTAAGATGGATTAAAATGTAGTCTTTTAGTAATCGCACTTTATTAAGATTAAAATTATGTAAAATTATGTAAAAAATTTTTAGCATTTAGCATCATTAGTGTCCAATTATATGACGAATACTTCTCTTTGCTTTGAGAACAAATAATGTTTGAAATCATTATTATGCCGATAATACTAATTTTAATGTTTTCTAAGATGTACACGAATACTACACATTTTTATAAAACTATTTTACAGATTTAACTCGCGTTTGTTATTACATTTTTTAATTTAACCAGAAGTTTCGAATGCTCTGCAGCAAACGAGTTCACGGTAAGACGAGATGATGATGTCTGTCGACACACATGCACAGATTACTATTTTTCACAGATACTAATTTTCATTGAAACGAAGTACATTCATATCTTCGATTTGTCTTTCGTTATAAAAATAGTAATCAGAAGGCTATAAAACCTTGTTCTAATGTTTTAAATAAAATTTAAGACATTTCAGTTTTGTGCTGAGACTTTAAACTAGATTGTTTGGTTTATGTATACGAATACCTTTCGCTGGGAATATATAATTTGTATAAATTATACCCTGTGCAGCTTATTTATAATTAGCCAAGTAATAAAATATTTCAGTAGATTAGCAAAATGTAACCACTTTTATTTAAAATACAAGGTGCAGTTTTAAAAAAAATATATATAATGAGAAATGTTTTTTGTTCTTTATAATAACATAAATATTTTCATTATATTATAATACATATTGTTAACAAATCTCTAATGTTTATATCTCGTTAATCATCAAATTACTGAAGGTGAGGTAAGGTCTTCCGGTCTACTTCATCAACATAGCTATGAGAGGTCAGGCTTCTTATTGGAAAGTGCACGTCAAAGCACCAGCGGATGTTTTAAGAACTTATGCTGAATAGTTTACAATGTTGTGATAGCTTGTTATAACAGCATAGTATATATGTTTTTTAAAGTCAATTTCAATGTTATTAACATGATGTAGATATAAACATAAAATATATTAATTACAATACATATAACATCACAGTATTCCAAATAACAACATAGAAACGTTTATTTATTATGTGCAATTTAGTGTGGTAAATAGAATTTTACCCGCTGGCGTCGTAAATAAGTGCCGAAGCAGGGAGGTGAGAAAAAATAGAGCGAACACATACTCTCAAGGGGGCTATTAACGAATTGCCGCTAGTTGGTGAGGCAATAAATACTGAGTAACCTCCTTTATATATCAATTTATGATTACATCCCTTAAAGCCTTAATGCTTTACTAATAAATTTATCATGTTAATAAAGAGATTCGTAATGACATTTGTACAAGGTGTGAGTTCTTTCAGAATTGATCTTCAAAAACCTATGTATATCTGGTACAATACAAAAATATCGAACCTTAGTTTTTTGAAATATATTTATATATTATATATGAAATATATGCTATAAATGTTATGTTTTATCAAGACCCTATGTACTTATTGTTTTAAACTGGGCTGTTCAGCTAAGACGCTCCAGCAGAGCTTTTTAATTTGTATAATGTGTTAAAGTCGTTAAAGTTACTAAAAGTTAGTTTGAATAACATCGCAGACCGAAAGTATCTTAAAATTTATTTATATACTTTCCATGTTAATATTATATTGAACCTCCAAGTAATGTAAAAATGAAAAATATTTATTTATTATTCCTTGTAATTTACTTTTATTATAGTAATTATGATTATTCTTAAATTTCAGATTCCGCTTACTATTTACAAATTCACAGACGATTCAAAGAGAAGATTTAGAGCTCAGAAAACGAATAATTACGTAATCTGTTAATTGGCTTTGATAAGTTCTCAGTGGACTCATTGTACATATTTAAAATTCGTATCGCTCACTCTAAAATCGGATTCACTGTTAGCAGCTGCACAAACAGTTTTATCAGATTAAGAATGACTAGATTTTCAATCTATACCGCCCTGCTGATTCTTGTTTCTTATTTGCTTCTTATTTATATTAAAATGTTATCGATTATACATTTCATATATAATACAAAAATATAAGTTCTTAAAAATTTATGTTCAATAATTAGATAAAATATTTCTTAAGTAACATTCCTGAGAAAAAAAATGTGAATTAAATAACTTATATATATTAACAAAAATCCATTTTTTGCTATGTTAGCATTTGCTTCAAAACTTTAACAATGTTTTACCAATTTTTATTACAACTTCAAACTTATACTTTCTTTATAAAACATGTCTACCAATTATTAGAAATGTATTTTTTTTTCAGTAAATTTCATCATAACTAAAATTCATCTTAATTAATTTTTTTTTAATTTTTAAACATGTATCAATTTTGCTTTGTTATACATTTTAACTACCTTTGAATATCTTTTGTTGTCTTACGATAGTTCTGTGTTTTATTAATATGTGAAGACTTCATTGGTTTACGCGTAAATAAATAAATACATAAATAAATAAATAAATAAATAAATAAAAACTTAAAGTCATTTTGATCAAGAAATAACAAAGGAGAAAGAATAACTACTATCTTCAAATTGAACTATTGGTTAATTTCGTCACAAATTGGCCAACAAAAATGATATTCTGGAGAGCTACCGGAGCTCAAGTAACAAATGAATTCGTAACTTGTATTATTGGACGCTTTATTTTTGCTGCAACATCTGAAGTTGGCTCCGCGCCCGATTAGCCTCGCTAATGGACGACGACTACTACATTATATATTAAGGATAATAGTGAAATAATTTGAGTTACTTCTATGATATGCATCAGATTTCGAATACATATTTTTTATCTAAATTCCACTTTTTTATATAAAATATTAATTAATAAAGCTTATTAAAAAAAATTTTCGTTAAAAACCCCAGTATTTTGTTTAAGATGTGTAAAATATTCAATTTCTAACGTAAGACGTTTAATTTATAAAAGTAAGTGTGTTTAATCCCAGTTTTAACTCGCTCGGCTCCGGCTGGCCGCAGGTGTTGTCCATTAATGCACACGTTTAATTACACGAGCCTGCATTTTATTAGACAATAGGCCTCGCTGCCTTAATTTATAGAAAAAAGTTATTAGTGTATAAAGTGTATCAGGTGCACAGTAATTTTAAATCAAGCTGGCCATAGAAGTCATACCTGATAAACTGGTCTTTACATGTAAGATTATTTAGTAATATACGAAGAACCTGGTACTTTGAAAGATATACAATTTAGTTTTGGATTTTTATCTTACCAAAAAACAGAATCTAACTAAACTTAAAATATAGAACGTTTTTGTTTCTCGCGCACTGCATCGCGAGGCTAACCCCGCTTGCGTGGACCTGGTAAAAATAATAAACCCATTAAAGCAATCTAAATAATGAAGAGCCAATCGATGAAGCATAAACAGCAGTTGTTTGATTTGCATCCTCATGTAGACATCCCGCGGATGTCCCAGAGCGGTCGATGTGAATATTTTATCACACCAAAATATTCACACTCTAGTAATAATAATTTTATTAATTTTAGCATGGCCTGAATTATCGTAGTATCAAATCAATATTTCAAATAAAAATATTTTTTACGGATGTGCAGTCAGTTGACTGACTTACTGACAGACACTTACATCTCGTCTAAATGAACACGATTTCTGCAAAGCATTCGTAACGTCGGGTTGAAATAAAAATGTAACCAAATTTTACGCGAGTTTTAATAAACTTATCATATTTAAAAAAGATAGCCATGATATGATATTGGCTCTTACATATATTAATATTTGGTAAATTATAAATTATAACTTATTAATAACATATCAATTTAAATTAAAGACTAATTATTTATATTATATCCCTTTTATTGTTACTTAATTTTTAAAGTCAATATTATTTCTCTGTCATTGTCTACGTTTCTGTATTGGAGTGGTCAAACTTTGTAAAATATTTAATATGTGACAGAATTGACAAAAATAAAATTAACATCCAACCTGTCACTTAATATCTTTAACAAGCAAAAACACAATGAAACGAAAATCTGTAACCATAAATATTTAAATAATTTATTTCATTAATTATACTAAAAGCAATAAGTGCAATGATAATATTGATATTATTTACCGTTTCATTGAATCAAGTAAACCTGTTTAATTATCTTATCGATATCATGAATAAAGCCGCAGTCAGCACAAAAGCTTATTTTGTTTACTAGTTTGAATACCAGGTCGATTGCGGAGAAGTGGGCAGAACAATTATTCCATTAATCGAAATATAAATGGAAATTTGCAGCAATTTATTTTAGGCAGCTCTGATTCTGAATTTAAGTGTATGCTTCATATCGGTGAGAGGTATTTGCATTAATAATTCCCCACTATTCATTTTAATGAACTAAATTATACTCGGTGAACAATATTGCAGGCTTTTGTATTGTTAGTACAATATACCAGGGAGTGGTTAAAGTAACCACGGTGAATAGAGAGGTTTCATTGTAATTTAATCTATTTGTTTTATGATGACAATATGCAAAATGAAAAGCTAAAACAACTTCCATACCAAACTACTTGTGGTTTACCAAATAACCTACCCTATAGGTCTTATCTACACCACGCTATAAATAATACAGATTTGGAAGCAAGTTGTCCCGTCGCTATCTCGGGTCTATCCTAATTCAATATGGCTTAGTTTCAATCGGTCCACGCGACGTGACGGGAATTGGACGGTATGGCGACGTAACGTGGACGTAATGGAGTGCGGCTTAGGAACCGTACCGTACGTGTGATTCAACTCAGACGACATTCTGTTTGAAATGAGGATGCTTCAAATGATCCAAGTTAATGGTTTTAAGACACAAGATGTCTCACATTTTATAAAACTGCAATTGTTCTAAAATATATGTATTTTGTTTAAAAGCTTTATGTTAAATCAATACAGAGTTACTAAAAATCTGTGATTAACACGTAATTTATAAAAAATAAAACTGATTTTATATAATTAGAAACAAAATATTTTCTACAACTTAATTGTAGTCGGAACACACAATTTTGGTCCTTGCGTGTACACTTGAAACTATATTCAATTATATTTTGCCAATACAATATATATACCACAAGCTATAACCCGATTTACTATAATACATTCTTATGTATTGTCCCGTATCCTCGGTATCACACGTAATAAATGCGGATCCGTTGACGAAAAGATTCAATATTGTTAGAGATCGGAGCGCGAATCAAACGTGATCGGAATGCGTTCTGTTTAGTTTACTCGACATATTTACGATATTTCTAAAGCCTTAAATGCTAGAAAACTTTTATTCACTATGACTAAAATATACATAATAGGATAAGAATCATTAAAATTTCTTTTAGAGATAATTTTCTTTAAAGGGAATAGAAAACACTTAAAAACATTTATGTTTTATAAATTGTACTTTTAATAAACGTCATGGATGTATGTTTAAATATTTTATATGTGACCAAGTATCAAGTAATAATAATTATTTTTACATTATCTATCATAATTATAAATAAATTATAGCACCATGAAAACCAAAGACAAATGACAAATCACATCAACATTAGCATTGATGAGAGAGACGCATCAAATGTAAATCTCATACAATTTAAGATATTAAAGCAAAACGTTTATGAAAATTAAAACAGTATGGCGTATTTCATTCCGCCACTTGCATGTAAAATGAAGTGGATATAATTGCCTTAGCAATTAGACGTGCAATGAGCCCTCCAATTAAGGGATCATTAGACCCGCGACGCCAAATCGACAATTCTGATTTGCGCCTCTTATTAATCGGGACCGCAAATTGGATTTGGTGATTTCAATTGATTGATGATTGGTGTTTCTGGTACAGAGTAATGAAAGATAGCGTTTTGAAACAAAAGAGGAAATACATGTGTGTATGTTAAAAATACTCATTATTATTTATTCTCTAATTATTATTAACGCTGTGCATCTTCTTTTCCTAATTTTATTATGTGTTTCATTGTAACATTGGAAACAGTTTTTGGTCAAGTGTTTTAATGTTTGCTATTTTATGTATTAATATTATACCGTTTGTTTCCAAAAATAAAAATAAATAAATAAAATAAAATGTTAATATTATTATAAAAAAACGATGAATCATAGACGTATTGTAAAACAGGTATAAATTTTCAGTATGTTCTAGGATGAAAATTTACCCAAAAGTTTACCTTGTTCTTCTTAACCTTAAATAATTAAAAAAATATAAAATTTCATAAATTATTCTATTTTCTCATATAAGCTTAACCTAACGTCTCACAAATACCTAACGTCTTCAAGGTATTGAAACTTTATGGAACGGAATAGCCTGTAAATGAAGTACTCACCAAACACCTTAAAAGTTGAATTGCAAATTGTTCCAAATGAAACAGTTCGCAAATCGTATTGGATCGTTAAAAGCCTGACGCAGTCGGACTGTTTGCGAGGTGTGAAGAGCCACACTTGGAAACTTTTCTCATAAACTCGAATGCACTTGAATTATTCGTTGAATAGTATAGTACCTGACTAATGAAAAAGTTTGATTTGGTTAAACTTTTTGTGTCAGTTTATTATGATAAAAATTTAATAACAATCGAAATTCTCAAGCTTAGAATATATAATTGCCAATAAGCATATGAAGCTGTTATATTTAAGTAAATATATTGAAAAATATATTGAAGTAAATAAAGTCAGGACAATCTATCAAGTTTCTTTGCGATAAAGGCGAATACATTAAGAATTTTAAATAGGCATGGCAAATATGTTTAAAGACAAATATAATTACTATTTGGTTGTGGTTTTTTTCATGTCATATCCTTTTTGTTAAAGGTTATTCATTTTATTTAATATTATTGATTTTGAAATTAAAAATACATCGGCTCCGTACCGACAAAGATGATTTTATATAGAATGCTAAACCATCAAATCTATTTCGAAACTTTTGCTTAGTCGACAGAAGATTTAAAGTTCAGGCTGTATTGTTCTCGTTTGTCCATATATATTTATAATATTTGTTATAATAAAAAAAACTTTGTTATCCTAATAATTTATATTAACTGATCCGAAGTGATTTAAATCAATGATAAAAAACCTTATTTCTTAGGAATAAAACTAAAAGTTCATTTAAATACAATAATTAATAAAGTTTTAAAGAAGTATTACAACAGTCAGGTCGTATGGCGGACATAAAACGGAAAAGCTGACGTTTGTCGTTCCGATATCGGTTACAAACCACATACAAACAAGTCATGTTATCAAAATATGGATGGAGAGATCTCTAAAATATAAAGAATATTACTTTATTTGTTTAAGCACTCTGTACTTGAGGTACTTGTACCACTGATCGTCGACCAAGTATAGGGCCCTTGCGATTTGTTATAGGTGAATATGTTTTAACCAATAAAACAATATATATTTTTTCTATTTATTTTAATGGATTACCAAAAAGTTAAGCAAAAAGCTAATAAAAGTTTGAGACGGCGATTGAAAACCAAAAATATTTCAAAATTTTGATGTTATGTTATATACTTTATCCTCTTAATTTCGATGCCTCCTCCACTATCTCATGTCAATGGTCCCATGCGTAGTTTAAGCCCAGCCAATCAAGCTGAATGTTTTTTGCGGCCGTATCAAGCCCCGAGCGAGCCCTTATTTCCTGTAAACTTACCTAAACTTCTACTATTGGATCTCACCAAATACTAAACTTTCATCTGTAATATAGACTGTATAGGTACAATATTTTTATGCATCGTTATTTTAAAAGGAATTTTTGTTACAATTATTCTATTTTCAGTTTCATTTCATATATACAGTTATAATTTTTGTTATGAAACAGATATTACTTGCAATTAAGGATTTCAACGCCACAGACTTAAGATATTTTTACATACTATATAATTTAAATAAATATTAATATTATAACATTTTTGGTTTGTGATAAATAGCGTATTAATAATAATATTTTTGTATAGTAATTTATTACTATAGTCTTTATTGACATTTGTAATAATTTTACAATCTCACTCATATTTTCACTTCAAACTCGTAGTACTGCCCGTGATACTAACCATTTCCTTCGATTCACCATACAAGAAATTGTGTCGGCTAACAATGGTTCCTTATTTTTTTGGCCCAAGAATAAAACGTTTTGTATCGGGAATTGAATCGCTTGCTGTTTTGACCATTGCCCATTCCGGCCACATCCTTGCCAATTTTACCCGTGGGCAGGATTACATCTAAAATCGCTATCCATTTAGCTTTTTCGTTTGCGAAGTAAATGTCTTTATAAGAAACTAGCATTCCACCCAGGCTTCTCACGTTTTAAAAATACTAAAGATATAATAATTGCTTCAAAATCCATTATTTTTAGTAAAAAATTAATACTAATATCTATACTATATATTTTGTCCTTGTCCTTGCTATTGGGAACACGACAGAACAATGTCGGCTGTTGCCAATTACGTTATTTGAAACATCTTTTACAAATCCTACAATTCATTTTTAATTAAATATAGTCGAGACTTAATTAAGCGGGCTAATTATTGCCGTTAGGCATTCGGATAATCAAAAATCAGAATAATCGAATGAACGAAGAAAAGATATTTGAGTATATATTATAGCAGAATACAAATAAGATTAATTAGTAAAAATAAAAGCTTAAAGAATATTTCAAACAGTATATTTGGTAGTGGAATATTATTTATGTTATTTAATACTGAAAATTTAAAAACATTGATAAGGATTTTCAAAAGAAGTCTAATAGATGTCACCTCTGTCCTGATTCAGATGGTTAGGTATAGAATGCTAAATTTGTTGAAGTGTACAAAAAATTTCGGTACTGCAAGTGAAAAAGGGACAGGACGGTTTCCTTAGAGTTCGCGGGTTCATATCCTCCTCATATTGATAATTTTTTCATACTATTTTTTTTTTTGATCAAATTAAAATACATATTTAATACAATTACTAAAAATTAATAATCCTATTAATAAAAAAAAAAAAATATTTATTTCAATAATATTAGGACAGGAAACAACATATATTCTAAAATAACTTAAAAATGGCAACATTCATTTTGAAATAATAAATATATGTATGTAGGTAGTAGAAGCAGTTTAATTTTAGATTATTTGGTAATTTTGGGTTGGTAGTCCGGATAATTGCGAATCAGTATAACTGAGAGGCGGATAATCGGCTTCCTACTCTGAAATAAATGCTCAACGGTTGCCATAAGGTCAGGAGAATGATTAGATTGTCAAAATTATAATTTAACTTAGCAGATAATTAAAAAAACAAATAAATATATTTTTTATTAAGAATAACAAAGTCGTATTCAAATAAAACTATTTTTTACGGATTAAAACTCGCGTATAATTTGGTTACATTTTTATTTTAACCCGACGTTTCGAATGCTGTGCAGCAATCGTGTTCACGGGTAGACGAGATGTAAGTGTCTGACAGTTACATCTCGTCTTCCCAACCGAATTATACGGGTCGAGTGGACATTGTATCAAATCGCATATTCCACTCGGCCACTCTGCACCACATATTCATCTTCCCCTCACCATCTTAATAATAAAAACCTCCCCTTGAAAAACTTATTTCTACCTAATGCTGCGACTGTAAGCGCTCAGAACATGGGCGGGCAGGCTCATCAAGTTCGTCCCCCACCGGTTATGAGCGCTTGCCGTCAACGCCCAAAACCAACGTATTTAGAAAAAAAAAATACCGAATTATATGCTTTGCACCTCATATTCATTCTACCTTCATCATCTCAATAATATACGCCTCCTTCTGAAAATTTTATTTCTCACTAATGTTGCGACTGCAAGCGCTCAGAACATGGACAGGCAGGCTCATCAAGTCTACCTCCTCAAAAAAAAAAGAACCAAAGAATAAACCAAATTATACGCGAGTTTTAATCCGTAAAAAATAGTTTTATTTCAAATGTGTACTCGTGAAAATCTAAGAAAATACTAAGTCGTATTAGTTAGTATGGGCGTTACTCTTGAGTAAATATTCGCATTACAAAAACGGTTTTTTAAGATATCACAATAAAGCACTTAGCCGTGTCGAGTGCGGGTACTGCCCGCAGTTTAAGAGCCATTGGATTCAACATTAACCCTGCGACCTTTACAAGTACACCCCACTTATTGACCTAATATTATATAGAAAAACGTAAATATTCCTGTCGAAAAAATATTACCAAGAATAAAAATATATGTACATACCCTTTTCTTTCCTTTTCCTGGATTTTTATTATGTAAGAATATGTTTTCTATTGTAGAAGTTTTTCTATTATTTTAGAAAATTAATAAAATATAAAAATATGAATCTGGTTGTTTATGTTTGTTTTGTGACCGCAAACACTGCTGCCCTCTGGAGAGTATGGATTCAATTTATTTTATATTTTATACATAGCGAGGTGTTGCAGCGTAACCCAGCAGAAAACAACATAACCAACAAAATGTTTAAGAGTATAATGAAATATACATTTGGCAGTTTCGCTGTCGAAAACATGTTTTAATTACCTAAGTTAATAAATCGTAAAAAAAATAAAAGTCAAATTGCTTATTTGAACGATATTATATGACGTCTATACAGTCATAAAATATATATTCGAAATAGAGATATTAAAATATACAAAAGAAAACGATATAACTGAATTTGAGTCTTTATGTTCGTCGTCGTAAAACGTTACGGCAGGTACAACCGCTGGTTAAGGGCCAGCACGTCAATAAAACTCCAAGTATACCTTTTATTAAATTATATCTTATATATTGCGATATAAAAATGTTATAAAAATTCTATTATATCGCAGAGAAGTGTTAACCGGTCACACTTGGTTAATAGAGGGGCCTTATTGCATACTTTATTTAATATTTCATTTATTTTTATAAATTTAATTGTTTGTTTGTTGCTTTTTTGGATATTTTTATTTTACACCACAACATTTAGAAACGGCTTATTAGACGGAATAAGAAATAATATAACTCGCAATAAATAACATTAAACCTATGTGATGAATGTTGTAAGATGTTTATATATTAATATTGTCCCAAGTATAAGGCACGTAGAACGAAGAATTATTTCACTCTCACGCACAGACCCTTTGAAGTCCCTTCGGACTTGTTCCCTAATAAGTGCGTGAGTTTGTATTGAGACAACAGATGGTGGATAAACTTCTTAACTCGCTGTGCACACGATGTTATATGAGTTTATTAGAGATTTCTAAGAAATTTTCCAACATTTCTTTCTCGTGGTACTTTCTTTGACTTACACATTTGAAATAAAACTATTTTTAATTCAAACTCGTGTATAATTTAGTAACATTTCAATTTTAACCCGACGTTTCGAATACTTTGCAGCAATCGTGTTCACGGGTAGACAAGATGTAAATGTCTGTCAGAAAGTCAGTTAATTAATCATCATTTTCCAACATTTCTTTCTTGTTTAATGAAAATATTAAAAATGTTATTACAATATACAAATAAATAAATGTGGGTACCGGTATTACAATATGTAAAACTTCACGAAGTACCGCAATAAAATATAATATATGGGACAGTTTCGTTTTGATATCCAACATTTGATGATAAGAAACCAAAAGACAAAGCTTTTAAGTTTAAAAAGGTCTTATAACGTTTTCCACTAAGTAAATAAACATAATTTTATTGTCCAATTAAAATTTTGTTAATTCATATGTTAACGAAAGTGTCATTGTTTTAACTTTAAAGAGATTATTAATTTGTATTAAACAATGTTGTAGTTAAGGTAAAAGATATTCAGTATGAAAAACTTTTTTTAAAATATAACCGCCCGACGAAAACAAAACATTTGTTAAACATTTGAGAAAACAATGGATGTAAACGTTTTTAAAATAGTGAAGTAGCTGCAGTGTAAATTGCATTATAAAAGAGTGTAAGTTACAAATAGCCGGCAACGAGACAGTTTCAGAGCAATCTCATGTTCAGTGCGACTCAGAGTATTCTTACAATACGAGGATATTTATATTGCGAGTAAAACTTTTACAGTCTTTAGTATATTTATTTAAACTGCGTTGAGAAAATGTTTTATTTTCTTATGTTCTTTACTTTAATTTTCTATCACTTAATTTATGTTGAGATGATTCTTTAAATTTATAATTCAATTCTATTTTAAATGACTTTTTTACTCTCGGAGTTCTGAATACATGCATGTAATTAAGTATTCTTAATTTATTCCCTTTCTTGAATGAATAATGAATATAAAAGCAATGGATAAATGATGTTTTAAAATGCTTTGTTTGCCATAAATCTTAACCCATTACGCCCACTGACTTTTTTGTTTTTTGTTAACTTAACGATTTAATTATAATAGTCCAAAAGTAACTAGGAGCGCGAACCAGACCTCAATTTTGTTTCCGCTCGCAAAATCTCGGTATATGTGAGATGCAAACAGCAACGAAATTACATTGACAAAACGTCGACGCATTCTGTCCTCAACTACTTTTTTTTTCAAGCTAAATTTTCGTCGGAAACACTTCCCATTGGGATTTTGTTTTTTCCGTGATTATTCCTCAACGATATTGAATAATTAAATTTTTTTTTAAAACCATCACCACACTGATGTCTATCAGTATACAAAATTTGGAAATTATCGGATATACCGTTTTTGATTGATGCTTGCACAAAGGATGCAGAAAAGTCTCTCATAGAGAGCTCAAAAAAAGAGTGAATTTAAAGTTTATTTATTAAATTATATTCATAACAATTATCACGTTTATTTACATGATTATTAGAAAATTTCTATTTCTCTATCCGTACCTAAAATATTTTGTATTATGTATGTAAAGAGTCGCAGTTGTAAAAAATAGTAATTTATAATCTGTATGAGTTTGAAACAACGGAATTTCAGCATAGGATCAAATATGTAAGAATACCATAGATTGTTCAAAGTACATCAGAGCGAACATTGTATAACGTTGATGAATTTTCGTTATCGTTATTTGTAGCATGTTTTTCCATGCGAATAAAAAAAAAATTAAATCCGAATATTCAGGCTTTATCTGCTGATTTTATACAGCATTCTTTGTACCAGACCGCTCGGTTCATTCGCATACCTGCCTTTCTGTACAAACTGTAAAACTATGAAATATTTTTATGTATTTTTTGTAAAAAAGTGGAAATTATAAACCGATGAATAAAGATGCTGGCTTTAATTTAATATTGTTTTATTCAGAGTCCTTATTTAAGGCTATTCTTCAATATTAATAATCATATTAATATTATATATATGTATATATCTACAAGTATTCCTATATGTATAAGCATATAGTAAACAACATAACGAAATAGAGTGAAACATCATTATCTTTTCAATTCATTATAATTTTAGTGCCAGTTGGGTTTGTGAGAAAAATATAAGTATCTCATCTAACTGAAAGTCTCAACTACGAGTGTATTCATAAGTTAATTAGTGATTGAAAATAAGTTTAATTATTTGTTAATTAACCTTTATGAAAGATATTTTTACTAGCTATTGTTCACTTTTGTTTACAGACTAGAGCTTGCTGCTTTTGAATATCTGAAGATATTTTCAATTTATTGTTAATTAAAATATACGATAGAATGAAATTTATTTCTTTATTTTGCAATGTAATATAATTTACTTATTTGTAAACAATATTTTAACAAAACGATTAAATAACATAAACCATTCTACGCAAGTCAATGCACAAATTTATATGTCAGTTATTTCAATAGAATTAGGAGCTCTGAATTTTCTATTATTACCAAAAATATTCCAATAAGCGCCGAATAAGTTTGCCGCTATATTAAATTCCTGTGATCGAGTTAAAAATCATTTCTCAGCTTCACAATTACCTCTAAATTTTAATTAAATGAAATAAATCCCTTTAAAAGTTATACGCAAGGAATCCCAACAATTCATGGAGTTGAAAAAGTTCTCGAATTCCAGGGTTATGAATACTCCTCGTTATAAATTCGTTAAACAAAATTATTTTTCAATATATAAGCAATATATAAGCAATGTAATAGCAATAGTAGAAATTAATCTTTGTTAAAATTCGTTAGTAGTTTTACTGGACAATAAAATATGTTTGTCTAAAATAAGTAACATATTTTCATTACGTGAAAACTCTAGTGCTATAAAATTTTTCCTAAGCATAAAATACAACACGTCCGGGCGTAATTCCGCGCCGCAGCAGCTATTTCACTGAGTTTTTTAGGGTTTATATTTGTAGTGGGAAATGGAAAAACAATAAGGTGATTAAAATATATGATCGCAAGTTTAGCAAATAATTTTTCATTAGTATTAAGTTTTTTGTTGTTTTAGCTTTAGCTTCAGATTATTATGACATTTTCATATTTATCTGAAACGAGAACTATATTAATGTTGTGATATGAGTTTCATATATGTTTTTAACTAAAATTATAGTCGCTAGTAACTATACTATAACTTCATAGTTTATATAAATAATTAACTTTCAGGTGTAGATTTGCGAGTTGGTTAAGGGTTGAATTCCCTGAAATACATTATTTTATGTAGTCTAATCCAACTTCGTTACTTTTTTTTACAGTCACAGAGTTTAAAACATCTCTTTGTTTAAAACCTTTTGTCGAAGATGTAATTTGATTACACCCGCTATAGTCGAGTTCAGTGCCGGCATCGAATAATTGCATTTACACTTTTAATTAGTGTTGGCGAAAGTGATCACTGTCTGATCATAAAAAAGGAACAAAATAAACGATTTTAAATTAATTTTATCAGAAATGTAATCAATCTCTGCAATGCTTTTATAATTATATTCAAACATTCATAACAAATAGTATTTTCTTAGATTTCCACGAGTACATTTTTGCAATAAAACTATTTTTTACGGTTTAAACTCGCTGATAATTTGGTTACATTTTTATTTTAACCCGACGTTTCGAATGCTTTGTAGCAATCGTGTTCACGGGTAGAGGAGGTGCAAGTGTCTGTCAGTAAGTCAGTAGATGACTAATTATACGCGAGTTTTAATCCGAAAAAAATTGTTTTATTTGAGATTCATAACAGATATTGGCTGGTTTGAATGATTTTTGTAGAAATAATAAATAAATAAAATCGTCTCTAATAGAGGGTAGAAGTTTTGGAACAATATTAACGTACAGTGAGATAAACACGTATAACGCAATTAGCGTTACAGTTTCGACCAAGAATAAAGTGCGGGGAAGTTTGGGAACACATTTCATGAGCGCGATAGCAATTCAATTACGAAGTTGCGGGAAGTTTTCGAAGGACGCAGAGTACAAATTACATTGGCCTGCTATCTTTGCATAATTTACTCAGTTACGTTTACATGATCTACATTTTTAGATGTTTTATTATACTATTTTGTTGAGTTATAAGACCCAGACTTTCTATAAAGAATCAGTTTTTATCTCTGTTTTACACAAACTTCTTTTATAGAATAAACTCTGGTATAAACATTAATTTTAAACTTGACCGAATGGACAGATAGCGAAGATAGAACAGTATTTTAAAGTTGGTAAGGATATCCTGTTTATGATTTGTTTTTTATATCATCATAAATTTAAGGTGTTTAATTAGACTTCTTTGATTAATGTTAGCTGTTTTGATATATTTTTTATATACAATGTCGCAAATATTTGACTTTGTATAATAGAAATGGGAGTAGATGAAGTCTCTGGCAACTACTTAATATCTGAAAGTAAATATAAATTAAGTACTATTGGTATTAAGCGGTTGTGTACTCAGTTTCCGCGGACGGATTACATTGATCTTAAAATTTATTTATCTTATTTATTTACTGTATGTCTGAGATGATACCACTGAGAGCTGAAATTGATTAGATTAATTGATTAGATTAGATTAATTATTGATTAATTAAATATTTTTTAGGATTTATATATTGATGTGAAACATGTAAACATAATACAACTGTTCTCTTTTTATAAATTAATTATGATATTTTTCGTACAATGCTAGTCAAGGAGCATTACCAGACCGCAGATATAATAACTATAACGGATAGAGTTTTATCATTCAAAGGAAATTGCAGCTTATTCGTATAAGAAAAAACTATTATACTATGAGAACGTGAAATAATGTGAAATTAGATTACAAAAAAAAAAACGAAAATCTATACATACAAATATGCAATAGTGATGCATAATTCCTGTGTTTAATATTTTTGTAATAATTTATCGACGATTAATGAGTTTTTGTAAGAATATAAAAATTATTTTCTTGTATTTGTTCGAATATAAACTAGAATTTATCTACTGGACTGATTTTGATGAAATTGATGAAATGCTTTGGAAAGATTTTTTTTACAGAAGAAAATAAAATTTTCTCACACAGTAACACAAATCGCACTTTTTTCTCCACAGGATAGTGTAATAAGATTTGTATATTATATAAAGACCAGACGGTCCCTAGCAACAGCTTGTTATGTATACATTAAAAAATTTTAAACATATCCTAAAATAAGTAAACACTAGAAACACTATTATGTTTGTAAAAAAAATGTTTTACTCATATTTCGTTGTTTTCGATGAATAGAATTTAAAAGGAGCAATGATTATTTAAAGGATGATTGTTCGTCGCGCATTATCCGACTAAACACGTATTTGTATTGAAACCCGAAATAAATTTGTTTTGAGAAATTTTTGTATTTTAATGTAATAACTAGGAGCGCAAACCAGACTGGAATTTTGATTCGCTCAGTATGCTAACACATACTTGTAGTAAGCGAGGTGTAAACAGCACCAAAGTTGCATTTACAAAACGTCGACGCATTCTATCCTCAACTATTTTTGATAATAAAAATAAATAAATAAAAGGAAAAATTCTGAAAGCTGTAAAAAATTAGGCACGCGTATGTCATTGTAAAGATAATTTTTTTCCATTGAAATCTACAGGATTTTAGCTTGTCCATGATTTTTCCTCAACGACATCGTATATTTGAATTTATTTTTAAAATTATTACCAGACTCTATCTATCTCTCATAGGAGAGATAAAAAAAAAATATTAATTGAGCGAAGCTCTCTAGCTTCGCTGAATAAATATTTTCTTTGTACTTGTCGTTGATGATATTTTGGAAAAAAAATGCGTTTTCAGGGTCACCATTTGGTGACAAATATTTTATGTTTTATGTGATTCGCTTCTAATATCGCCTATTGAAATATCTTCATATTGCCGCTAAAGAAGTTGCTTGCCGGTTAAGTAATGAACTCTTTAATACAGTTACTTTTCTGATTACGTTATATTTTCAACAAAAAATTATTAACTATTTATACAATGGTTGATGGTTTTATAAGGTTATTTAAAAATGATAAAAAAAATTTAATGTTAATTTTCTCATTTGGTTTAAAAATATTAATATTTAAAATAACATTCTCAAATTAGTAATTTTAATGCTATGTAGGGAAAATAAACCGTTAGTATTATGAATCACCATTGTCCTAGCACACTTATTAGCTTGAACATACTGGATCCTGAACTTAATACCTATTATTCTCCAGTCCAAAGTCCAGGCTCTAATTTTCAAATTTATTATAATATTATATCATTTAACCATAAGAAAAAAAAATATTTTACACTTGTATTTTTAAAATAATTGTATTGTAATTTACTTTTTAATAATACAATAAAGGTCAATTGTAAATTAAAAAAGACCATGAAAACTTGCAATCGCGACCAAACAGTTTGTAAATATGTTATTGTAAAAAGTGGCCACTCTTTGAGGTTTCACTTGTATTCATGACGCTTATTACCATTTAACTTCCTGTACCTTTAAAAACTGTATTCACAATTTCTTAGAGAGGTCGTAAATATCCTCAGTATTGTTAATGAATTTATTAACAATATTTACTACCATACAACTATCCACTAGTCCCGTAACATACTATACTTAACGTCTCAGCTTAACTAAAATCTCTTTAATCTCCGATCGACAATAATTATTGAGATATAATGTTAATAACTTGAGACGAAATGGAATACTTCAAATATTAAGAATAGTAGTAAATATAAATGATTGGATACATACAAATAAAACTTTAAAATTTGATAATGTAAGTATCATACATACAAATTTATACATATAATTACAAATTATAAAATGACTTCAAAATGAATCAATTTGCAGTTTGAATAGCACTTAAACGTGTTTTGAGTGGGTGAATGATGACCCAGATAGTTTGCATCTGTAACTAATTCCTATAAGTAATTAATTTGTAAGTGAATCAAATAATTATTATATAGGAGGAAATAAAGAAAATTTCAGTTTAAAAAACTAAGCTTTTTAGTTTAAATATAAATTTAAATAGCATAAATGTTTTTGTACTTTATATACTTTTTTTAGTTTTAGGAACTTTCAACTGGCTGGATATAAGTTGGTTATAAATTGTGTGTGTAATTTGTGTGAAAAATGTGCTTTTGATAAATGAAAATTCATAAATATAAGCCAGACTCGAACCGGCGACGTTTGGATAACTATTATAGACGTTCTGCACGCCGAGCTATCGGTTTCGTATAAAACTTATACTGCGGAATGCATTCTATACAGAATTGTTTTAGTAAGATCACCTGCTTATAGATAGTAGATATTTTTTAACGATTAAAGACGTCTTCTGTTGTTATTAAGTTTATTTCATTTAGGATTGTTATTGTAATAATATATACAACTATAACCAAGGTATATCAAAATCTCTCCTCTATCAATATTGGTCTGGAATATTTCATACGCTTACTCAACTAAACTCTAAAATATATGATAACTTTTCTTACGGTATCATGATTGCTTTAAAAACTTTCAAAGTTTATAATAATTATTTAAGGTTTAAATAAGCTTAATAAACTAATATAAAAATAGAATATTGTACCTTAAAATATTTTTTATTTTTAGTGCAGATGTACAGAATATACAAATAGAAAAAAAATACAGAATATTTACAAAATGTCAGAAGAAATTAAATAATCTTTGCTTTAGAAAATCTTACATTATTAAACTTTACTTGTTACATATTTAGCGAGCTCTTCATGTTAAGATTTTGGAGAAAAACTAAGGTCACCTTTACAGGAGTTTTAGCAGGTCTTTTGGTACTAAAAGAAATGTCTCCTCCTGGTACTACTATACTTATATTGATTTGAGTTCTTGGAAGGAGGTTTTGGTGATACTTGTTCACGGCTTTATATTTTAAATAAATCAAATATATTACATAAATTGCAAAATACAAAATATTAAAAAAAGTAAATAATCTATTAAAAACTGGTTTCGTTTGCTTTGATTTTTAATAGCGTTGAAGGTATCCTCAACAACAACGAAGGAGTTGTTTTATATGTATTGCAGTTTAAGTTTTCCAATTGATGGTTTTAATTTGACTGTCGCTGCGTCAGTGACGCCAAAATCTAGATGGCCATTGAGAGTAATACCACTTCCAGTGTTTCTCTTCATATTCTATAAGTACTTCCTAGATGAAATTTCACGATGATTTCTCACAAAAGGAACAATGAGACTAGAATATTACTACTGAAATCAACAATTAAAAATAATTTTGAAATTTAAAAAAGAATTATATGCTTTCGTCTAAAGTAAGAAGTGGTTATAACATGAGATATGGAAACTTATTAAAAGTATATTCAAGTCAAAATACTCCTTTCCTAGTCTGCTTAGTTGCACTCTTATCAACTATTGTTTGATAATAAATTCTATGTTGTTGGCAACAAATATATATTTAGTTCATTAATAAGTAATTTTACTTACATATACATCTTGAATCTATTCCTGATATATACTCGTAACTCAATGCATGCGCTATGCTCTCAGATAGGCGCCGCAAACACCACTGCTGGTAAACTTATTATACCTATATAATACAAGTAAATTTTATTATTATTAAAAAAAGAAGTGAATTAAGACCAATATAAACCAGAAGCGCGAAGCAGATCTCAATGTGAACTCTCTGCGCTCGCGAGATTTCGGTATATGTTAGCATATTAAGCAAAGCGAGGTGCAAACAGCACAGTTGTATTTACAAAACATCGACGCATTCTGTCCTCAACTATTTTTCAATACGAAATTAAAATAGCAAAAAAATGAAAAAATTCTAAAAGCTATTTAAAAGTGTTCGGCACGCGCATGTAAAGTTAAATTTTCCCGTGAAAAATTTTTCCCAGTGAAGTCTATTTGATGTTAGTTTTCCGTGATTTTTCCTCATCGACATCGAATATTTTATTTTTTTTTCAAACCACGACCAGACTGATGTCTATCAGTGTGCAAAATTTGGAAATTTCGGATATACCGTTTTTGATTTATGCTTGCACAAAGAATTCTGAAAAGTCTCTCATAGAGGTCTTCACTCGCTCCGCTAACTTCACTCCGCTGACTTTGCTCAGTAAAATAAATAAATGTCTCGAAAAATATGTGTAAATGCTATATAAAATATTTAAATCCTTATATAAAATAATGTCCTTTGCGGGAATATTGTAGCAATTTTAACTAAGGGATGCTATATTTTCAGAAATTTATTATACAAGATACAACGGTACACGATTATCAACACTGTTCATAGTTCTTAGAAGAAAAGCGGATAAGTTATTGCTTCATTACGATGAAAAAACTCCTATTTACACCTGACGATACGATAAATCGGGAACATAAATTATTATCCTCAAACCACTGATAATAAATTTTGAAAAAGACATCTTATATACTGTTTTATTCTATCATAAGGACATTTGAAACATCTTATTTGAAAATACAGATGTGGATAATAAATCTTGTCAATTTTGTTTGAAATCTTACAACCTCGTTTAATGTGTGACGATTATTATAAATTATAAAACAAGGCAAGTACGTATCACGAAGTATTTTATTCAGTTTCAATAAAATCGATGATAAGAAAAACATAGGATATAATATTAATTTCGTTTTTCTTGTTTAGTTTCGGCATAAATGTGTATTTGTTTCACATTTTTATTATTAATTACTATTGTTAGAGCTAAAATTTAGTCAAATAATCGAGTAAAGAAGCTATTAAAATATTGTATTAATATATATTGGATGTATCAGTCTTAATGTAGAAAGAAACTCTTTAGTACTTGCAAGCGAGTTTCAATCTGCCCTCGTGTGCAGCTGCGGATCTGCACGAAATATTAATTTTAGCCGCCTTTAATATTTAGGCCTTATTGCTATATATATATTTTTTATTTATAGCAATTATATTATATTTTTGCTAAACCCAAAGAATGATTGAGAATATCCACTGAATTAAATTAACTTTTTATAACTTAACAAATATTTAAACGTTAATTTAAAATTTATCTTTTCTTTAATCTTTCTTTAAAGAATCTTACAACGATTTAAATATATTTCACTGGAGGTTGTATTAGATAACGACATAATACCTTCGAAGAAAAACAGGGTCTTCATTGAACTTTACCCAGAAGTATAATATCGACATTACCAGACCCGGGGTAAAAGGGGAAATCTCGGTGCAGATTGTAAAAAATATTGAAAACGCTTTAATAAAATATTACTATATATTATATAAACATTATACCAGTGTGTTTTTAGCGAAGTTGTTTTACGAACTTAAACTTAATTCTCTAATTTCCGTAAAACTATAAGAAGATAACTACTTCACCCAAAATTTGCAACTAAATAAGAAATAATTTAGATGTTGTAAAATAAATAGCTTTATTTTTGGTAAAGTTTTTGGACAACAAAACTGGGAACTCTCTACCTGGGTTTGTGTTTCCCGGCAGTAATGATATAGGGTCTTTAAATGTACAGTAAATAAGTACCTTCTGAAAAGTTCTTAAATGCGTATGGATTTAAAGAATAAACTGTACATCTCCAGAATAAATTGCATAAAACTGAATGTTTAAATCGGATCTTGTACACTAAAACTTACTTACTTTACTTACTTACTTACTTACTTACTTACTTACTTACATTGCTTCAATCTTTTAAAGTACAAAATATGTTAGCACAGATTTTTTATCCTAATTCTTTTATTCTGTACTAAAATTTTACTTTGCTTCTGTTTATAAGAACTTAGTAAGATGCTTAACAAAATACTTTATTATTTTATTACAGTCACAAGCATATAACATATAAGATATAAATTACTAAATGTACAACATATAATGACCACAGAAATATCTTGCAACATTTTAGTCTGAAGAGCTCGCACCTTCATACAGCGGAGTGCCGCAGAACGAGCTAATAATTACAAACAGGTCCGGACTGCTTCAGTAATATTCTACCGAAAACTCATAACTTTTGGCGTATTAGATGCATAAAATGGAATATATTTTATATAAACTTATATTATCTGATATACGCTGCAATATTTGATTATATTATAAATACATTCACATAAAAATATCAAAAATATAGTTTATTAAAGAAGTAAATTAATTACATCAGGCCGGCAAACAAGCTCATTTATTACAATAATTAATTATAAACTGGTAGATGATAATTGTTCAATGTCAAAATAAAAAGTGATACAATTTATGGAATAAATGCGGCACGTCGCGGTTGCTGCTTCTCACGTCACTATGTGCGGTATCAGCACTGCTTCTTTGTCACCAGACTGTTGCAATCTTCGTTGATAAATATAACATACTTTACTTAATCAGCACATTCTATGTATAGCGTGCACTTAACATATTTGTAAACAAGATAAATATAAATACGAAATAATAATCACAAAGTTTACATTTAAACTTATGCTTAAATTAAATGCATGTTTAATTAACTTTTGGTTTAATAAAACTTATCGACGCTTGTTCGTAAGGTATATCATTTAAGAAGAGCTTAAAAATTATTTACACATCATTCTAAAGAAATTATTTTTTATCACCCCAAGTTTGCTATTACGACGCTTAGTTTACTATTAAAATTTAAAGATCGTGATCTGAAAAATTTACTTCAGACTCTTCTATCTGGCGCGATGATTACAATTTAATGAATAATTTTAGGGTATTTTTTTGCCAAGTTCTATTTAATGTCAGACAATAATAAAAATAGTCAAATAAATCATGTATAGAATAATTATTTACACATGTTCATTTGATTAAGTATAGAGTAATGTGCACGAAATTTGAAGAGACGCGTTATCGAAATCTGTAATAGTTTTTTCAATTAAGCAAAAGTTATTGTTATTGTTGTTATAATGTTATCAAATTAAGCATTTGGTTAAGCGCTTAAGAATTTGAGGCACGTATTTTTTAAAAAGTTCATATTGAGATAAATATATTGAGCAAATATTTTGAAAGCACTTTTCATAAGAAAATTTTTGGTTTAGGATCCACATGATCCGGATCAAATGGGAAGCCCTTTTATATAGGATGAGACGATAATCTCAAGATTTAAGTAATCCACCTTTCTATCGACGACGTGATGTTTTGAATATCTAATGGGTTGACTACTCAAGCTTGTTTAAATGTCATCGAGACTTTTAATACGTGGACTTGAACCTATTAGATTTTTATATTATTATTATTATATTGCTTTGCTCAAGTTGAACCTGATAGAAATTTTATATTCTAGAACGGGCGTATTGCCAAAGTACCTAGTCCACTTTAAAGACGGAAAAGATGATATCTTAGTATCAATTCAGTCAACCTTAATTGAAAGAAATAAATTTCTAACTCATAAGGACATTCAATATTACAATTAACAGTAAGTTGATTAAAAGTCGCCGTACCATTGCACATGTATATTGAATATTAGATTTTTATAAATTAATTTAACTTAATTTGTTGCATACTAACTTGTCTATGCTACTATTCATAGTTCTTTGTATGATACCTGTTAAAGGTAAGATGACAGGGATTACTTTTACTCTGTTTTGATGCCCATTTGTTGTATTTCTTTCGAAAAGGGTACATATTTTTGACTATTTTTTATATATTTTGTTTTGGAACTTAAGTCACTCTTAAGTATCTTTGTTTTTTTATCTTTTCGATCTAAAGTTATGCGAGGTCAAATGTTATTTACACACTCATCTGGTATAATTAACTTATCTCAATGTAGTTTAATTTCTTTATTTTCTCGAATATTTTTTTATTTGTTTTGTTCCATTGCTGTACGGTATATTGTTTAGTTGCTAAAATTGAATATACTCCTTTTATGTTTTATTTTTTATATTGTATTGCTAGCGAAAATCTTCTGTTTCCCATAATTTGCTTTAGTTAACCACATGTTTGATGCTTCGAGATTAATGTAACGTTGTTTTAAGTGTTTTCCATCTATGGTTTTGGATCTTTTAAAAGCATTTACTTGCAGTTGCAAAAGGATATTTCCTAAGAGTCATTTTATTTTCTAATTATTAATACACACCTTTTCTCATAAACATTTACTTAATGGCATACAACTTTTGAGGTTCTTACATTTTTAATTTCAAGCATAATAATAGCTTTTCCGTCCACTGTAATACTGTTGCGCCTAATATCAAAAGTTTGAACTCAAGTTTGACAACTTGACAAGCGTCAGTTTGACAGTGGCAGTTGATAGACGCTATGTTGTTATTAGATATTTAAACATCTCGAAAGTTAGGAAAAAAAACTGATATTATAAAATATATTATAATTTATAAATTAAACAACTAAATCTGTATATATAACAGTTATGACATATTTGTAAGCTAGTATATTATAAATTAATATTTAATACTAAGCCGCGGCATGATCAATGCTAATATTATAATATTAATAATACTTTCGACAAGTTTCTTTTCTAATTTTTCGGTCTTTATTGAGCAATAAATGTGAAAGAAATAAATAAATTATAATACTCAAGAGTTTTTATAAGAAATACTATTTATGTGTATTTACCATTTATTTAGAATGGTGGAAATCAGTATAAGAAAAGTAACACAATATAACCACTAAATAAAATAAATTTAAAAAATTATACATATTACAAAACCATTATAACCCGTATCTGTAAAAATCAGCCTATTAGATATTCAAAACATCACGTCGTCGATAGAAAGGTGGATTACTTAAATCTTAAGATTATCGTCTCCTCCTATTCATAAAGGCTTCCCATTTGATCCGGATCAGTGTGGACTAAACCAAAAATCCTCTCGTGAGAAGTGCCTTTCAAGTATTTGCTCAATATATTTTTTCTAAATATTCAACTTTTTAAAAAATACGTGCTTCAAATTGACGAGCCATCTTAAGAGGTTACAAATTTGATAATATTGAACAAATCCATACAGTCTTAACAATAACTTTTACTTAATTGAAAAATCTATGAGAGGTTTTATAGACGCGTCTCTTCAAATTTATTATATCTATGCATTGCTCTATATTTACTCAAATTAATATATTTAAAACAATTATTCTATACATAATTACTATGTTTATTTTCATTCTTGTCTAAAAGGAAATAGAGTTTAGCTAAAAATACCCTAAACCCTTCATTAAATGGTTATCACCGCTCCAGATAGAAGAGGGTTCGTAGTAAATTTTTCAGATCACGGCCTTTGAATTTTAATAGTAAATTAAGCGTCGTATAAACAAGCTTGGAGCTCTACGGAATAAATAATTTCTGTAGACTGACGCGTAAATAATTTTAATATTTTTTACCTATGATGTTATTTTTAAGCATACAGTGACTTTTACTAATAGAGTAAGATATTTAAGTCAACTTTAGATGCTAACGACGATTCTTAGAACGTGTTATAATACTAGAATTGATTAATTCACGCCTTTACTCGTATATAAAACATTATAAGTTTAAACTTTCTGATCATTCTATCGTAAAAAAAAATAATAATAATAAAAAATGTATAAATAATAATAATAATAATAATAATAAAATAATATAAAAACCATATCATTATACAGTTAATATCTTTTTATATATATCAACTTTTGGCTACACATTCCTCATTAGCTTTTATATAAATTCAAAACAAGATAATAAAAAAAAAGCAAAATAGTTAAAGTTTAATATGAGCCTATTTAGACGTTTTTTAAACTTGTACTTCAATTAAATTTTAGTAAAAATAATATATTAAAAAGTAAAATATTCGAAACGTCGGGTTAAAATCAAAATGTAACCAAATTATACGCGAGTTTCAATCCGTAAAAATAGTTTTATTTCAAATCTGTTCTCTTGAAAATCTAAGAAAATACTAAAATAATATATTTTAGAAATACAAAATGTAAAACAAAGACTTAATCGAAGTTGGCCTTGTGTGAACATACTATATTATATATAGTATGTTCACACAAGGCCATTCACCTTCTCAGATTTGATAAACCATGAATCTTGTTCGTGAACACGCCTAAATACCTTGATTAATTCGCGGATTATTGAAATTAAATAAATCCTTATTTTGATGGAGAAGATGGTTGGAATTTATCGAACCTCCTTGCATGACGTCTGTGATCATAATGCGAGATTCATAGGTACAGTTAGTATGTTTTGAGTGCATCCTGTACTCTCAACCGTTGGAGGTAGATGATAAATTAACTGACTCACTGACAGACACCAACATCTCGTCTTTCCACGAACACGCTTGCAGCATTCGAAACGTCGGGTTATAATTAAAAACGTAATAATAAACGGGAGTTATATCTGTAAAATAGTTTTATTCAAAAATGTAGTACTCCTGAAAATTTTAGAAAACATTATAAAAAATATGTATAATTTTTTAAACCACATTCGAATCAAACATTCTATCCTTCAACTTAATGCAGAAGATGTTTTAAATTTAAATGATTATTTACTTAGTTGCAAATTTTTGCAAAAACACGAGCGAGATTTTTTTACAAAACTAGTTTTCTTCGTTTCATTTTATTGAAACTCGGGAGTTAAGTTTAAGTTCTTAAAAGAACGTCGCAAGAACCGCGCAGAGTATAATGCTTAATATTTTATTAAAAGATTTTAAATATTTACTATTCTCCAGCGAGATTTCCACTTTTTTCCGTGATGGTGAGACGTGAAGTTAATAAAGGTATTTTCTGGAATAACTTTTGCTGTAATATATTTAAATCTTTACGAGATTGGTTTAAAGAAATATTTTAACAGAGATTAATTAAAAACTAATTTTAAAAAGTCAAGTATTGTAGTCATGTTTTTATTTTAATTAATGTTATGTTTCTTTGAATATTCTGAACAATTCATTGAGCTAATAGAAAAATATAAAAGTCATGTAGCCTGAACGTATAAGGCAGCAAAAATAATTATTTTGTGCAGATTTGTAGCCGAATACGAAGGCAGATTGAAATTCGGCTTTTGATCACAAAAGAGTACCTTTTGATATTTAAATATTTCTAATTGATTTCTCGGTACTTTATTAAGTTTAATTAATTTAAATATATTTTTGATTTTAGAGGCAATATATACTATATTTTTAGATTTCATTTACTATCTTTCATTGTTATTTTCTATTGAAAAATAGATATAATATATTAATTAAAAATAGGTATAAAGTGAATTTTCGGTAATCATAAAAGTAATAATTGACCGTTATCAATTAAAATATAATGCATTTTATAACTATATAACTAATAACTTTATAACTTATTAAATAAGTTATTTGATTCACTTAGAACATTTGTATAATAAAAAGTATTTTACATTCGTTTTACATATATATGTTAACAATTGTTGATGAAAACTAAAAAAAATAAATCCAAAGAAGATAAAATTACATATTAAAACTAGTAATAATGATTTTAGCCAATATATTATATTACTACAATTTAAGGCATTATCTTCAAAGCGATCTATAGCATAATGAAAAGGCAAAATAAAATGATAAAAATAAAATAATAAATAATAAAAAGGCATATTTTCAATATTAATTACAATATATTATAAATATTTATACATATTTACGACTTGAAGCTCTTCTGTCATCATATAGATTTTTATATTTACAAAATACTTACTTTTTACTCTCTTTTGTAAATACCAACAAATTATAATAAAATGTGATACCATGCGTTTGTGTAACATTTATTTTAGTAAATGTAAAATCTAAATACAAAATTAGAACTTAATTAAAAAGCTTTTCACCTTAATATCATAATTATTATGAGATGCAGTTTTAAAAATCTTTAACAACTTTCGTTCATAAAACAGCCCGCAGCTTACAAACGGTGTTTTAAGTAATTACAAGTTACGCGGTAATTACTAGAAATGGTTACGTTTTCTTTAGTGAAACAGATTTAATCCTTGAGCGAAATAAGCAATATGGAAGCAAAAAGATAGAAAACAATGATAGTATTTACAATTATATTCAAGTTCTAAATATTTATTATTAAAAAGACAAATAACTAGCCAATACTTTATATAAATAGGATGTCTGTATTTATATCCATTTGTGACATTAACAAAATCACGATGACATTGCAATAGTTATTAACTGCAACTCAGCGTCAACGATCGCTCAATTACGTACAATATTGCTCCAAACAAAATTATATCACTTACAATTAACACATGTATATATACTCGCTCTTAATGTGTGCATGTGTGCGTGCGTTTGTGTGTGTAATAACAAGAACCTCCAATTATAAATTGAACCACTGCACAAAGTTTGTTGCTATCACCTCGCTGTAATAATTATATATGGTATGTATTAGAATTGTTATTATTTTTTATTTATGTTTGTTATCTATATTTTTGTAGGTATATTTTATTTATTACAAATATATATGTATGATTAAGACGTAACTTTTATGTGTACATATGTTTTATTTTCATAGTTGAATTTTATGCTGTTTTTTTTATTGTTTAATTTTTTTTTATTACTTTAAGCGCCTCCAATGTTTTTTTTTTTTACTGCATTCTCAGGTCGACTGGTACAGATTGCTTTTTAGCGGTAAGTTCGCCTATTGTACCTGTTTTGGGCAATAAAGAATTAATAAATAAATAAAATAAATAAATAATAACATAGCCAAGGTGTGTTATATAATCTCGCCGGGGCGTCACGGTGTGTGCTAACGCGATCCCGTCTCATTACGGCGCAGAGGGCAACCGTTGGTTTTTTAGTAGGTAGCCTTAAAAATGGCAGCATCCTCTATGCTGCCGGGTAGTCCCACATAACCCCCCGGCCGTCACCCCACCGGGCCGACGGGGTACCAGTAACGGGTTTTTCCAACGGAAAAAAAAAAGTTTTTTATATAATAGTAACCAGGGGGAGAACAAGAGTACTTCTAAAAGACTATTAAAGTTTCGTATCGCTCCCGAGTATCAAGGTAGTAAGATTAAAAATAATTAACGACACTTTCTGGAGTCTATTGTTTATAAATTGCGTGCTACTTATCTATAAAATTAATTTTAGACTTACCTTCAGATTGTCATTTAATCTTTGGATGGAAACTACTTTATTGAAGATATTTATAAGTACTATATTAAGAAATACATAACTTAATACTTAAGTAATCAAACGAAATACTATTTAGTCCTAACAGTTGATTACTTCTGAAGTCTTTTATTAATTTTTCAATATTGTCTCCTATTGCATATATTAGGATAAATGCTTAAATAATTTTGTCTAAATCTTATCAACAAAAATAGACAACGTCAGGAAATGAATAAGGGCTGGAGGATCTTGATTTTAATGAAAACAGAGCTTCATTACGTTTTGTTGTTGTATTTCTCGTTCTTAAAATAACTGATTACAAGTATAGTTTAATTTTTCATTTTTTCTTAAGTGAGATTAAGGAAATAAATTAAACGTTTTTTTGATAAAGAGCTGAAAAGATTATAACGCCCTTTTATAATAAACTAGCATTCACTCACAGCTTCGCACGCGTAGATTACGGTAACAATGATATTTTTGTAATATTAATAAGTCCTACTTGGTATATTCTTAATTTATTGTATTATTTATTTATTTAAACAAAATATTTGGGGACTTATTCAACAATAATCCTTAAATTTCAGTTCAGTCTCATTGAAAATATACATACATAGGTACAGTAATGTTCATTTATTTATTAGTTTTTATGCTTTTCAGAAACTAATTAATACAAAGTTACATTTATTCTATCTGATTCAAAATCAAGGGTTCCTATAGTTTCACAAATCTATTCAATATTCGCTTCAATATTAGACTAATTGCAAAGATTGTTTGTACAATACATTCAATTTTCTCCAACGATAATCTCAAACGAAATTCTCATTAGATTGATTGAATTATTAAGTATTTGTAAAAAGTAACTCTAAAAAGTTTACATTTACATATAAGTAGATTATTCAATTCATGTAGTAAGAGAAAGTTATTTATGTGTAATAAATATGTTTAACTGTATTTAGGGGCTTGCTACACAGGTCGCCCATTTTATGAATAATATTTTAATATACTATTTGTTTTAATACAAAATTCTAAACAATATTTTAATACTTAGGAATATTTTTATTCTAAGATTTACTTTGTAATCGACTCTTATCACATACTTAAATTTTACGAATGCCATTTCACGACCGGGAAGTGTTTCTATTTCGTTCGACAAACCACTAAGACTCATATTCTGAACCTACGACATTATCAGAATCAATATCGCATACGAGATTCACATCACGTAGTGAGTTGGAGATCAAACGCTGTGATTTTCTCCCAATGTGCCGCTTCTTTAGCGTTATTACTCCTTGAGGGAATACTATTTCATCTTAACCGACTTTAAAGACCGACTTCATCTGCTCCAGAGCAATAATTCTTAATGGTTGCTTTCTTCATAGTTCTAATTTTAAAACGTTTGTTTGTGGTCATGGGATTGGCGGGGAAATAAATAGTAATAAAAGATTAAAAATGCTATTTTATAGCAGAAATGCTAATTTTGCCGTCAAGGTTTACATTTGCTTTTATTTTAGGAAATAGTGTCTATTTATTATTAAATTTCTATAACGAATATATATTTTAGTATTAAATGTAAACTATATTTGCGACCTTAACCGTCTTTACCATCATCATTACATCTCAGTTAACATAAGTCGTTCACAAGTTTGGGGGAAGTCTGTTAATATTAAGTCAGTAGCAGTCACGTATTGATGGAATGAGTCTCACGTCTGGTTGACGTCGCTAGACAACTTTCTTGATTATCAATACGTGGTGTGAATATTGACATACGCGCTAATCATAACAAGCCTCTTCAGCTGTGTTGGTGATTGGATAGACTTATTTTGTTATAGTTTTATTATACAGAATTTTTATTGTAATTTGCTATTTTTTATGTTTTACCATGGTGTATTTTAAAGGTATATCTTAATTTTCGTATTGGTTAAATAAACAAAAAATATAAAAAAGGTAATTAGGAGGACATTAAGAATTGTCATTACCATTAGGCAGTGAAAAGAAATGAAAACAATTATCTCAATTAAGGCGGTAAATGTCACAAAACCTTAAGTCTATTCCGCAGTAAATCAAAAAGTATTTATGAGACAATTTGACTCGCTAATGCGAGCTTCATAAACTGGTGTTATGAGAGTTTTAGAACAAATGTCACGAGACAGACAACCGTTAATGGTCCTTGTTTGTAATAGCTTAATCTAAAGTACAGATGGTTTATTTATTAAAATATAAAATATATAAATTGTTTAAATTAAATACTTTTTTCCTGGAAGTGTAAAAAATATTTTCTTTTGTTTTCATTTATGGAAAGATTTTTTCAGGTTTTTTTCGATTTATATTTTAAATATTTAAACATTTAATATACCGTGAATCCAATTTTAAAATATATAAATCTTCCCACAACCAACTTGCAAGTACTTACCATGGTGTTATTAAATGTAAGGTAGTGGTTTGAACCATAAATAAGCTTTTAATTCCCACGATGTAAGAGAATCCAGAAATAATTAGATTTATTATACCTTCCCTGAATAACTTTGTGTATAATATAGTTTACAATGAACTTGGAGCGCAAAGTACGAAGATCAAAGGAGAGCCTGTCTCAAAGACAGTACCGTTTTTGAAACACTAACTCTGTTAAATGTTAGTGAACTAAATTTGATTTCATTTAATTCTCAATCGCGACAATTAGACTAATTTTTATTTCGTTTCCATTCATTGTATGTGTTTAATATTAACTTATTGATTAATATTAGAGTCAGAAATATTTGAATAACTGCCGAAATGTTCTAAGAAAATCAGTCAATAAAAAAAATTAAGCGTTCATTATATGCAAATGTGCGTCTGTCTAAGAAGCGAGCAGAGCTTGAAGCAATTATTACAATATCTTGTAATATGCTAACTAGCTACTGAGCGACGCGAATAGCAAGTTCCTACAAGAAATGCGCACCAACATCTAAGAAAGGTTTTGGTTTGAACATTCATTCTATGATTTAGACTTTTTGACATTTAAATCTAAATTTGAAAAATTATCAAAGAATAATGTGTTATATATTTGTAAAGTTTTTATAACGATATTTAAAAAATTAATTTTCTAAAAATCTTTCTTCTTTCCATTCACATAAAATATCAATCAGTATATCTTTTCTTTAAATCTTACTTTCTCGCTCGAGAAATTAGCATACCTAGTAATCCAATAAGAAGTTAAAATCGTTATTACAAATTCAATGAAATTCCGCCTCAAACAATCTTCACAATTAGTTTGATGACGCAGCATCTTAGATATTAATAAGATTAAAGAGCGAGTTCTTACTTTAATTTACTTGGGAAGTTAATCAATGAAACTTAGAGAGATTATTGTGGTAATACAAGAAATTTATGCTGGAGTTATAGCATTATAGACCAACTTACAGAGACCTTTCCTATTTTCTTTAGGAATATTTTCATTTCAAGCTGTAGTGTATAAGAGCGAAGCGAAATAAATAACAAATAATAGCATCTGTTATTTTAATGAAACAAGGATATCAACGAGATATTAAGAATAATAATGAGAATGTTCATAAACTATATCGACCAATTTTTAACTCAATTATAAATAAATCAATCATGCTTAAGTTCAATGAACCTGGATTTCATTTAGTATTCAATTAAGTTCTTGAATGTAATAAACTTATGTAAAGATAGAAATCTCTCAGATATATAGAGTGACTTGAATAATATGAATTGATTACTTTTTCATGGAATTTTAGTTGATTTTTTTTGGAAATGAAGTAAATACTTGTAGATAACGAAATTCCAACTGCTCTAAAACACTGCAATATGTAATAATAACACACGCGCGTGACAACTACAGTGTAAATTAATCATTAAAACAGTCATACCACGAAATTATTCTCGTTACATATTTAATATTATGGTTGTATTTATTTATAATTTACAATACATTTATATTATTATGATATTATTGGTTTTGTTATAATATCAATATAAACATCTTAATTTCATTAACTAATATTGCTGGAAGAAATTTAAAATGTATGAACAGATATAAGTTTAATGTTATGTATGAGGCACAGTGTTAAATGCGTATAAATTTTAATTTCTTATAATAATCAGCTAATTTTAAAAATTATTTTTACGTACTTCTGAAAAGGATAGTCTCTAAGGTAACACCAAATATAAAGTTTTGAAAACCTTATTTTTCAGTTTATTGCTTTTAACCGTTCGACTGGAATGTATATCTAAATGAATTTTATAGCAATTCTGAAATAAAAGTAAAAACCCATAAGAGTTGTCTCATTAAAGTAATCCTTAAATATAAACCGATAAATTTGTTCACAGAATGACAAAAAGCTTTGAAATGTCGAAAGCGAAGCGTGTATTTCCGGTAGTGACGTCACTGGGCAGATGTAGCTGTGGCTTCCGGACGGTCCATCCGGTGCGGATATACTTTTCCCAGGTATTTTCAGTAAATAAAATTTAAAATATATTTTATTAAATTAAGAGATTGTTAGAATTTTTTTAATCTTCCATAATAATCGCTTATACATTTATATGATTGTCCATGGCCGTTATAATATGATAATACCTTTTTTCCAAAAAATAAAAATAAATATATACTGGATATACTAACACGACATTTATATAAACTATCTATAATAGATAGCTTTCTTTTCTTATTATAAACTAGAGTTTTTTGTTATAGAATACAAGGATATATGCGTGAGATTTATTATTTTCTATCAATGCTGCTAAAAAAATAATAAATTTGGAAGTGATTATTGAGTTAAAATAATAATCGTTAGTTTTATCCAAAACTTATTAAAAACCTAAAATTTAAAACTTTGACTAATTAAATTAAAGCCTCTTTAAAAATTATATTCAGTAGTAATGCTTTTTGATTTTGCACATTATAATAATATGGAACTTAATATTTTTATATTCTTCTATAAGAGAGTATTAAATAATATATTACATTTAATACATAATAATTATATTTTGTTGAAATGATGGTCTTTCAACTTGTAAAATTTTATATGCTTTAATTATATTAAAAGAAAAACACCAATTGCCATTAAAACTCAGGTGCGATAAAAGACCTCTTTCATTAGCAGCTTGTAAAAGTAATTGTTTTTGTATACATTTTATAATATTATCATAATATTGTAATATTTATTTTAAGGATAAAAATCACCATGGTAGGAAATTAAAGGTCGCCATCAAATAACTGACCTGATTTTTATATTATTTTTTACAAATTATTATATTTGTTTTTAATGCCATAGGGGTCAACGAGCAGGCGAGCCACTTGATGGAAAGTGATCATCGCCACTCATGAGCACTTGCAGGCCCTGACGGATCTGAAGTGTATTGTCAGCCTTTTAAAAATTTGTAAGCTCGTTTGTTGAAGGTCCCTAAGTCGTATTCGTTCGGAAACACCGCATGAGAAGGTGGTAATGCGTGGCAAGAAGTGACTTTCAAAGCGCACTGTGGTTGACTGCTAGCTTTCGAGTTGGTGCGGGTGGTATTGCAGCTTATGATGAGTGCGGTGGTAGAATTCAATGGCGGGTAGTAATCTGAATAAAATAAATGTAATGTAATGTAATACAATGGTTTGTATTAACTAAAAAAATGGTTATTTTTAAAAGTTAACTGTATTAAAGTATATAATATTTGAAGTAATAGGTAGGAAGTAGTAAATTTAGTAAAGTAGCAAACAAGTAGTAAGCTTTTGTAAACCAATATCAAAACATTAATATTATGAAGTATTTTAAACTTTAATTATTAAATAAATAAAAAAAAATATATCAAAATGTAATTTTCGATAATTTCATATCATTTAAATGAAATCAGTTTCAATAGGACGAATAAATTGGGTTTTAAAAGTAGGCTTTTGATTTTTATAGTACAGCTAATTGGAAAAGTGGCTAACACGATGTATTTTGACCCAAATAATCGAATATAAGTGTTAAGACCTACTTTTTAATTAATTTTTATTATATGAATACGGGAACGCGTTTGTTAATTAGGTATAATGAAAAAAAAAGACATTTTATTGTATTTAAATCTGATAGTAACAACCACTTTTTTCAAAGTTACTAAATAAAACATTATCTCTAAGATGGAAGTCATGTAAATAGGGCGTAGTCATGTAAATTTCATGTGTAAAAATTTTATATGCAAAACTCATTTTGGAAACGTTCCCGAATCTGACGGAGTGTTCCTAAATCGTGATTATGTTTCCAATTATTTAAATATTAATTACCAATTAAGATAAAGAACCAATCAACACCTCCATAATTTACTATAGTAGTTATTCCATATATAAGTACTAAAGAATTTATTTATTGGTAGTTTCCGCCAGAAGGCCCGTATTATGTAAGGAATTTGAATCCAATTCTTTAAAGAATGTGTACAGTAAAAAAATAACATTTCTTAACACGTGAAAATACTCAGACCTTTTTCTGATAGCTTTCTTAGTGGCATAATCAAGTTATGTATATTTTTATAGTATATTTTACTCACAAATTATTATTAAAAACTTCCAGTTCCATCGTATAAAATTACATGTGGTTACCCCGTTATTATTACCTGTCCTTGACTATGCTGTTGTGTGCTATGTTGACTTCAATGAAATATTTCAATAAAAGGATTGTAAGGATATAAATCGTGTTTATTTTTAGTTTTTTTAATTTAAACCCGACGTTTCGAATGCGTTGCAGCAAACGTGTTCGCAGTAAAAGGAGATGATGGTGTTTGTCAGTCAGTCAGTATTTGTATACATTGTACATATGTTATTTAATATTAAATATATTTTATTTATGTTTGTTACTTAACATTTGTACAAATTGTTATTTTAATTTGTTTTATTTTCTGTAATAGTTGTTCCACATAACTTCCTGTCTTCGTCATCCTGTTCCTGTCATTGTTATGTTTGCCGGTAAAGAATGAATCTTAAGCATTACGCCCACCTTTTGTTATTTATATTGTATATTGTGCAATGAAGAATTAAATAAAAAAACAAGTAAATGTATAGTAAAAGTCGCTTCGGTAAATTTTTTGTTGTTATTTTTAGTGAAATCATTTATTTGTAATTTTCTTAAAATGAAATGAAAATGTTTATTGAAAATAAATACATAAGAAACTTTCTTTATAGTCAAAGCTATCAAACATTTTTACTATAATTCATAAAGAGATCAAAACAAAATACCTAAGTTATATTTGAATCGTACTTTTAACATCACAATAACGTTGCCGGTTTGTTTGATTCTATTTTCGCGGAGTAGTGGTCACTTTAAAAATAAAAATACTTGGAATATCAGTAATGAAGTCAACTCTCCGCCACGTCAGCGTAAATATAGTCTAAATACAATTTAAGTAATTATTTAAGCTGATCATTAAAGTATTATATGCTGTTATAAGACTGAATTTGGAATTTAACACCTTAGTGTTTTTGAATCTCAATTATTTAATGTGTCACAATTTTTATATGTAGTATATCAGGCATCTACACGCACTTTTGAATCGTCAATTATTACATTATAAAAATATCAGTATAGTCAGTCCGTCCTTAAGCTACCACCAGCTCGGAATGCTGTTCTGTTGAGAAGAGCTGGCCAGAAACTCAACAGTTGCTCTTTTTAAAATAAGTGAACAATAATGTATTATACATATATTAAAAATTTACTGTATTATTCAAGTTTTTTTTTTCAATATGTATTTATAACTATTTATTATTGGTTTTATTGTTGGTTTAAATTGTTGGTTCTTGCAATATTACTTTTAATAAATCTAAAGTTTGTTTTCCATTTTTAGATAACTAATTACACAATTTTTAAAATAATATGTCAAATTTACTTAAAACTTATACATAATTACTTTTATATCTTTGATGAGTCTTTTCATAAATAATATAAGAAAAAAATGTTTATTATAAAGAAAATTAGAATCTTTGTAGGTTGGCTTAAAGTTTATAAGTCAGTCAAAATATACAGTTCCCTTTGTTTTTACAAGATATTCATACTTTTAATGCTTATGTAACAGTTTCTGTTTAATAAAATGTGCTATTTAGTAAATGTACCTAAATAAAGAATTAAAGCACAATTAAAAAGCGTTCCGCTTTAAGACCATAATTATCAGGTGATTTAAAATTCTTGAACAACTTTCATTCAGACAAACATCCCTCGCCTTACAAATGGTGTACTGAGTAATTACAACTTACAAGGTAATTAAAAGCATACGCTTTTATTAATAAAAACAGACTGAATCGCTTCGCTAAATAACGTAGAATAAAGAGATAGCGTTTTTAATATTTTGCAAAATACTAACATTTACTTTTTATCAGCATAAATATAAAAAAAAAATTAAAACTTATATGCGGAAAAGCAATTTAATAGTAATGAAGAGTTTGGAGATAATGTAACATTATTGTCTCAATCACAAATTATATCTTTGGATTTTCAATTATTTTTCTAAGATTTTCGAGTCGAGTTTTTTCGATCTCGAAACTCTAATTAGTTACAACATTTTGGAACAAGACATAAGGAATAAGAGGAAGATTTAGAAAGTAGACGTGAACGCAAAGCGTTTCTCTGGTTCTCTCTCTCTCTCATTCCTCAAAATAAGCACTCTGCAAGGCTCTATTTTATAGCCATATTAAACTTCCTTATTTACATAAATGGCTTTACATTTTGACTTAATCCTTGATAAGAGTTAGTTAAAGGTTGATATTGGTAACTAACATTCTTAATAAATACATATATGCAATATTTTGGCCTTAGGCAAACTACTTTTTTTTTAGTCCTAACGGGCCTTTATTTCTGATTTATCCTATAATTTTTAACATCGTATACTATAGTATGATATAATGATATATCATTCTATACAATATATGTATATTAAGATAACATATTAATCAATCATGGCAGTAATTGTTAAATCTTATTGTAACTATCTAAATATATCTCATTTTACTGTAGCTCAAGGGTATAAATAAAATATAAAAGTGTAGCTACGAAACTGGAACTGGCCTGTAATGCGGCAGTTTACTTCATTTGAACAGTTGACCAAGTTGTGTATAAATAAAATTATGACTTCAGGTTCTGACGGTATGAGTGCCTAGGTCTGGAGCGTTATTGTCAATACTCATTTTAAATATGCGTTCAGTAATAAAAAAATAAAAAAGGTAAATTATTTTATATGATTTAAATTTCATGGTGTTCTGTAGTTTCACAAATGTATTCAATATACTCCATTAGGCTGATTGTAAAGATAGTTTCCAGCTTAAATTCATTTAATTTTCTCAAATGACATTCGCAGTCGAAGTTCCCATTAAATTGATTGAATTATTATGTATTTGCATAAAGTAGATCTAAGAACTTTATATCTACATAATGATTATTCAATTCGTAAAGTAAAATTAACTCATTTATTTAAAGTTTACTAATCAAATATGTTACTAATTTTGTGATTAATATTTTAATAAATATGAATCACTTTATAAGTGACATTTCTCGCATACTTATTTCTTATAATTGCCATTTCACAACCGGGAAGTATGTGTGTATCGTTCAACAAACAACTAAGACTCATATTCTGAACTCGCGACCTATTCAATATCGCATTCGAGATTCTCGTCACGTAGTGTTTTGGAGATCAAATGCAGTGACTTTCTTTAAATGGCCGTTACTTCAGAGTTATTATTTCTTCTAAACGACTTTTAAGAACGACTTCATTTGCGTCAGAATAATCATTACTAATTTCTTGAAATTGAGTAGTTTGTTTCATCTTATTCTAAAATGTTTATATTATGAAAGTTTAAAAAAACTTTTAAAAAGAATTATAGCACAAAATATTTTTTTGTCGAACGTATTTATTTACACAAACGTTAATTTAAGGAAATCAAATTAAAGAATTAAAAAAAAAAATTAAAGTGAATTGTATTTGCCTCTAGCGTCGTCATCATCTCAGTTCACAAGTTCACGCAGCCGCAGCCGTTCAGTCGCAGTCACGTATTGGTGGAATAAGCCTCATGTGTCAACTTTCGTCTGACGTCACGAGACAACTTTCTTGATTATTATTATTATTTTCCAAACTATTCCACTTCCAAAGAAGTAGTAAGTTTTTAGTAAGATTATGGATATTAAGATTAATATTATTATTTCATACTAATTAAAATTTTCTTTGTAATAATTATGCATATTTCTGGTTCTGAACATATATGCAAACTTATGTTTCCAAGAAGTGTCACCAGATTTCGTTCTTTAAGTTATTTGCGAGTTCAATTACAAACGAACAACTTAAGGACGAGCTTCAGTATGTCAAGCATGCTCTTATCAATAACAAATTGTTCGTGCCATGCCATGGTGGAAAGTAGAAATTGTACGAAGCCACCCACAGTTGAGCGGCAGTTAGTATTGTAACCTTATGGGGTTTACTGACAGGATCGGCAACATTTTGAAGTAGGTTTATATAAAGACAAATTATAAACAAGGTAAAGATGAGCCAATTCTTGAGACAATAAAGAGTATCAGTTTCTAGCAATGTGTCGGAGTATCTAAACATGATTTTGATGTGGCTTATCATATATTGGTCAAACAAAGAGAAACATCAGTACTAGGATCAAGGAACCTATCTCAGATGTGAAGAATAGGCGTACCTCGAAGTCGGCAGTAGGTGAACATAAAATAGACAAGCCCTACCACTTCCTATGATTTGATAAATTTAAGAATCTCGCTCGTGAACACAGTTATATTCCTAGAATGATTGACAAGTTGTATGACTCACTGACAGAATCGTACATCTCATATTGCTGCAAAGTATTCGAAACATCGGATTGTAATTAAAAATATATTAATAAACGCGATTTAAATCCATAAAATATTTTCATTTAAACAAACAAATTCTTTAAATTCTTGTGAGAAGAACTCAGGCCATTTACAAACGCATTCAAGACTTTCTTTGTAACATAAGTTTTGTATTAAATAGCTTGAATTTTTTTAACAACTTAGAAGATTTAGGTACCCCGTTAATATTAATAACATAATCTTTTTTAAATAACAGATACTGACAACGTTTTTAATTGTCGAAAGCTAATCTTATCACAACCCGTAGGAGTTCAAAATATTTCTTTAATAATCTTTATTTAAACCAATTTAAACAGACATAATATACACAAAAATATAGTTTATATTTAGGGCACTCCACGTACACAAGCTGTTAGTTTATGTGGAGCAATTTCATACATTCAAATAACTTTTTTTTGTATGACATCAGTGGCCGTGTCGGAAAACTTATACTCACGAATTAAGTTTCACTTTACATTCAACAGGTGGCATTACTGTAATTCCATAAAAATAAAATTCCATGTTAACGCAATTTAGTTGGTAAGAAAACTCGAACTAGGCACCAATGATTGTATAAACTTATTTTGTTTTAGTTTTACTGGTAGGTATTTTTATTTTTAATACCAATATTTTTTTTGATAATTGCGAGTACAACTAATTTTCCTTATGTAATAAACCATAAGTAAGTATAATGAGTTAAGTTGAAAAAAGAAATGTCGTTGTATCACGCATGAACATCGTTAGGTAATTATCTTAACTAAGGCGGTAAATATCTAAAAGTATTAAGTAATTAAGCTCACTAATGCGAGCATCTGAAAGTTAAAAATAACACACACATTTTAAATGAAAAATACCTTACAAGACTAAGTTAGTCGTCAATATACAAACACATACTCTAAATATGTAATCTAAATCTACTAGAAAAGAAAAGACGCTAAAACCAAACTTTGATATTGAAAATAAAACAGCATAATTGTAAATGAAATGAAATATATAAAACTTCGCTATAATTTTAGGCATAAAATCATTAAGTGTACTTTAAAAAAGTTAAAAACAATTTATAGTTCAAACAAGTAGGTTTGACCTATCAATGATATTCGTGAGAATATAATATTAAATTATTCTAAAAATTAGATTGATGACGTTTAATAACATAGTCCATCTTTAATATGAATAAGATTAAGCTATCATCGTTTTCATGGTTTAATTTGATTTCACAAATCATCACAGCGGATCAATCAAACAAGTGGGTTATTTTTGTCATCTGATAAGGTTATTCTCAAGTGACCGAATTGCGGAGCAACTCACAAAGATCTCTCCGTGACCCCTGCAGTGTTTATCTTCAACGCAAGCTGTTTTTTTAACCAGTAGTATGTAAGAGTTAAGCTAATGAATAACCATTACATGTTGCATATTTCGTATTCCGCTTATATTTATTTACAATTTCAAATATTTTATAATTTTAATATAAACATTTTATATTTATCAGTTACTATTGTTCAGACTGGGAGTAAGAAATATTGAGACCTTGAGCTTCAGTTTTCTGTAACATAAAGATCTTTATTTTCATACGTCGCAGTCCAACAAACATTTAAATTCAATTTATAACAATGCAAACATAAAAGTAAACAGAGTTGTCTCATTTATGTCATTGTATAATATAAACCGATAAATTCATTCTCAGAATAACAGAATAACAGAAAGTTTTAAAAATGTAAGCTTAAAAAAAAATTGTAAATTATAATTATTTTATATTAGATAAAGGAAAAAGTTTCTTCGTATTTTACTTTGATAATTTAAGTAAATATAAAAAAACTTTTTTCTCCCAACTAAATATAGATTGCGTTTGAAACTCGTTGGGAAAATTGCTATAAATGTATTTCTGTATAAAATATTATTAAGTATTTTCCAAGTGTTATAGATTTTAGAAATTTAAATTTTTAATATAAAGACAACAAAAAAAACTTGTTTATGCTAATATTATAATACAATGAACATTTTCTATCTCTACGAGTAGGACTTGAGGAAAGTTCTTTAATATTTAGAATATTTATTGAAAATTGTTCAAAGCTTAAATTGTTTCATAAAGGCACAAATTTCACTTATGAAACGTTATACTCTAGTTTCATGGTTCCAAAGGGTAGATCCATAGAATACAAAGAACTGGAAAATTAGAGTATCTATTTAGTGTCATTTGAATTATAATACAATAGCTCATAAATAAATATACTAGGTAGAAGAAGTAGACTCGTTTTATATGGATCTAGCCACCAATTTAATAGATCATATCTAAAAATACCCAAACACCATCATGACATTGTTGTCAGTGCTTCAGAATGAAGAGGGTCTGTGTGAAATTTTTCAGATCTCAGCCTTAAAATATTATAGCTTGGATGTCTATGGAATAAATAATTTCTGTAGACTGATGCATATAAACAATTTGTAAGGTCTTTTCTACGATTTTGTTTTTTTTTTCAATTACAGCATATTTTCCAATAGAGCAAAATATTTAGCTCAAACTTCTATAAAGATTTGATAATTTATCAAATTAGATTTTAATTAATCATTCCTTTAATCTAAGTATAGGTTTAAAGAAAAGCTCTGAACATTGTGTCATACCAAGTAAGCATGTCTAAAAAATAACAATATTTTCTTTAATCTAATTTAATTTGAAACAATATTATGATATAAATCATATAATTTAAATCACTTCAACTTTCTCAATTTACTCTTTATACTACCCAAAAATATTTTCTTTTAACACATTAACATATGGCACTATTTATTTAATTATAATGGTTATTGTTTAATGTGAATTATAATATTTGTAATCCAACCTCGTACTGCAGCATAATACATCAGACACTCACAGGTTATATAAAATATATTTCGTTTGATGTATCGACATCTTATTCCATACC
This sequence comes from Mechanitis mazaeus, assembly GCA_959347395.1. Taxonomy (NCBI): domain Eukaryota; kingdom Metazoa; phylum Arthropoda; class Insecta; order Lepidoptera; family Nymphalidae; genus Mechanitis; species Mechanitis mazaeus. Next base: position 13,924,918 of record OY365754.1, read on the forward strand.
AAAAGTTATGAGTTTCCGGTATAATATTACAGGAGCAGTTCTGACCTGTTTGTAATTATTGTCACGTTCTGCGGCTCTCAGCTGTATGAAGGTACGAGCTCTACGGACTAAAATTTTGCAAGATATTCTGCCGTCGATATCACATATTTTATACGCTTTATATTTTGCCTTTAATGAAATAATAAGATAATTTTAATAAATCTATTAAATTGATTCAAAGCGCGTTTACTATCACAATTTAAGTTATAGCTCAAAGTTTTAAAATGTTTTTCAGTCAGCGTTTTCATGGGAATTAAAAATATTTTTAAATTTTAACAAGTTTTTATAATTAAGAGTGGAATAATATTTAAGAAGAAATTGAAAACATTAGGATAAACTTCAAGATTAAGAAAATATATTATTTTTCAAATGACATTAGTTTTAAATATTCAGTCTAATGCAAATTATTCAGAAGATGGACATCTAAGAAGAAGGATGCCATTGAAAATCAGCACTAGGTTTCACAACCCAACTTCATTCTGAGTGGTACTATTTGGGGCACAACAACGTTGCCACTCACTGAATGCCTTTTTTTGTATATTCTTTGTTCATTTATTATTATTACTTTTTTTAAATTACTAAAATTTGTTTTTTTTTTCAACAACTTATTTCTATTTTGTATATATTTTTATTTCATATAAATTTTCTAAATAAATTAAATATTATATAATATTTTTTTATATTATGCACATAGTGGATAAAGTAGTTTTCTTCGTTGAATTTTACTCGCAACTTGGCAATTAAGTTTAAGTGCGTAAAAAGAAAAACGTCGCGCGCCAACACGCTGAGTATAATGCTTAATATTTTATTAAAACATTTTCAATGTTTTCCACCAACCTGCTCCGAGATTTACCCCTCTTTCCTGATGGTGGGACGTAATAATATTGATGTTACCCCAACCGGGTAAAGTTTAATGAAGGCCTTGTTTCTTCTCTGAGGTATTGTTTCGATATATTAAAATCATTATAAAATTGGTTCGATTAAATATTTTAGCAGAAATAAATTAAAAAGTAACGTTTGAAGATGTGTAAATAATGATGTAACTCAATATAGTCTTTGCGTTAACATAAAAAGTAAAAGTGATGAAGCCTGAATATAGAACGCAATGATTAATACTTCATGCAGACGTTAGCGATAACAAGAGTTTATTTTTACCCTATTATTGATAAACTCGATATATATTAATACGGTACATTAATAGTACCCATCTTGTTGCCTTGCTATGTTAAATAATTACTTACAATTTGCAAATAAAACTTATTTAAACATGAGACAAAGTAATATTCAGTTTATAAAAAAAATATGCATTTTTAATAAATTCAATAAAAATATAAAGATTATGTCATAATTCTCTACTTCTATTTTACCTAATTTTAAATTAAACATTTTTATCACTTTTGTCGTGATTTAATTCTCTTTTTACAGGTTATATTGAGAAAGAAAATAATATTAAAGATATTGTTTTTGTTGTTATTTTATAATAATTGGGAAACATTTATGAATGTTTGATAGATATATCTTTATGAAGTATTTATATATAATTAAACATTTATATTTATTTTTATCTCTCGCAAAGAAGAAATAACAAATCTTCTTGTTAAGAAGTATCAACAACGCTGATTTGGATTGTCATCTAATATGTATGGTGTCTTTTCAAGTCTTAATTACAAAATATCATAAATGACATGAGTTGTATTTATTATATTTCTATCAGTATGCTGTGCTACATAAAAAGATCGTATTATTATGAGATGAATTGCGGTCACTTTTTTTTTTTTTTTTTATTTATTTATTTATGTACCTTAAGTTTACAAAGACATTTTAATTTAACAATATGTACTTATGTCATATTTTAGCTAATAGTTATGTCAAAACACTGCATTAGCTCTAAGTGCTCTTCCTAGAAAGTAAATAAATAAATAGATACCTTCTTTAAATAATAGAAATGTGAATACAAACAAACGAGTCACTTATTCAGTAATGCTATTTGATATTCCACCTCTAAGCAAATATGTACCGAGCTCACCTCCGATGCACTTCGGAATAAAAATTGCTATATTATTGCTTTTCTCAGTATCTCCAGTTACACATTTACATGGAGCAATTTATTTTTATATCTGTCATAAAATAATACAATTTTCTTGAAATACTAGTATTATAGCTCGTGCAAGATTAATTATATTAAAATAAAGATAATAGCCATTAAAACGTAAAAATAAAAACCAATTAAACTAGGACGTACAAAATTATTTAAACTGAGGTGGGATAAGAGACCTCTTTCATTAGCAGCTTGGATTAAAAAAAACAATTACATGTATTTATATCTTATAATATAATGAGTTTTATATTTTATGAAATATCTTAAATTACCTCCTTGTATACTTATATTAATTGAAAGAAGTTATTAGTCGATAAATTGTAATAACGTTGTATAAAAATTCAGACAAATATGATATATTCTATTACTACTTATAACTTGTACATAGCCACATTCATGTAGTTTTGTTGGCAACAGCTAGTATTTAAAAATATCTGTTAACGTTCGTTTGTGTACACTTTACTTTATCCTTTGTTTTAGCAAATGTATAACATAAATAATGAATTAGACTTTAATTAAAAAGCTTTCTGCCTTAAGACCTTAATTATTATGTGATGAAGTTTTAAAAATGTTTAATAATATTCGTTCCTAAGAACTGCCCGTAGCTTTCAAGTGGTTTACTAAGTAATTACAACTTACGCGGTAATTAAAAGGTTACCTTTTTCTTCGTAATACAGATTAAATTGCTCGACCGCTAAATGAGTAAGATGGAAACAAAAATATTATAGAGAATATTATTCATATTATCGAAGCCTAAATTTATGTAATTTTGCTAGTAATAATAATTTTGGATTAAAACAACACAATGTCAGTGACATAATGTCAGTTCGTTATTGTCATAACCAAGGTGTGTTATAAAGTATTAACCAGAGAGAGAACAAGAGATCTCTATACAGAAAAGATTTTTAAAACATTATTATAGTTATTATCATCGCTCCCGAACACACAAAGGTTGAAATAGACAATAAAGAAAAAGCAGAAAAGAAAGAGAGAAAAAGAAGAATTAAAAAAATGTCAAAATAAGAAGAACCATGATGGCGTTTTCGTGGCTTTGAATTTAACAAGATTTATTGCATTGACGAGATAAAATACCTGTTATTATATGCTATTAACCGTAATCTTAACTTCTAAGACCATATAAGAATTTTATCGAATTGATTACAAACACTTTTTTTCATATTTAAGAAATTTCATAGCATTGGAGACCCTTAATTAGTAAAACAAATATTTCTTTTCCTGTGCCAGTCAAACCTAACTCACTGTACTTCTTCCTAGGGTAGAGCAATAAAATTTTCTTAAAACCAATTGAAATTGCCCAAAGAACATTAATGAAATTATACCTCTCTGGATATATTTTCTATCCAAGCTCTTTACTAAATGAACTTTGGCAAGTACTCCCTGTTTTCCAGCAATTTATCCATTATGAAACACTTAGGCAACACTCAGAGATAACTCTGGGTTCTCCCAGTACCAACAGACGAATAGAAGAAATTGTCTATAGAAACTGACAATTTATTTTCTTCCTTTGTTGGTCCGGTTATTTACAGCAAAGCTAATAAAATATTGTATACACATCAATTGAAAAAATATATAGATTTATTACCAACTAGATAGTTGTTGTACACATTGCATCTTTCATATGAAGATATGGAATCACTTTTTTAAAATGCTTATTAGACATATGATCTGATATGACTTTCAATATTTATTGTTTGATAATTGTATATTATAGATGTACAAAGTCACATCCATTGTTACATAGGCAGACTCGCCCTCACTCACACATCTCCACTTACACAAGTACATGCTGCTAGTAAGTCATTGAAATTTGTATTGCTAGTGACTATTAGGACATATACCGGGAAAAAAGCCACAAATATACTTTTAGCAAATTTTATTTATAGTAGCGCTAGGAGACCAACCAATTAAAATTTATAGAATTAATGGTAAAGTTGCTGAAATCAAAACCAGACTGACAAAAGTTTGTGATGTCTAAAAAACGTCGCTCAAACCTTTTTCCAAAGATATACTGGTAGAACGATAATATCACCCAATTGATGAAGAAAATTTAAATGGCTTGGAGACTTAAATAATAATATGAAAAACTCTACCCGTCTAATATACACTAATATAAATATAATGAGTCATGACTGCAATTGAAAAATTCTCTAAAAAACAGTAAGAGTGGTAACTGATCCCTGGGGTAGACATTACGTAAATGTAGCCCGTAAAGGAAATTAATCCACATAAATTGACATGTCAAATTCTTCTACATAATATCATTAATTTCCTTTTTACCAGTTAACCAGAATTTGCCTTCAGACACTTGAAAAACGGAGCGGATGAGATACAACCATTTTTTAAAAAAAGAAAGTATTCGTTTGTAGCTAAATTCACATATTCGCGAATCGCCAGGCCTAGATAGGATCCCTAATGTAGTCTTAAAACAGGCTATTATATAATAAGCCATTAACCATCCAATAAGCTGTCTTCGTACCGTTTACACTGGGTCCTGTATACTAGTGGAAAAATGTTCGAGCGGATCATGTTTAGAAGATTAGAAGTAGTAGTTGAACTCTTTTTTTATTTACCCTGGATGCATTTGACAGTTACGATATACATGCAAAGGCAGAAACTAGATGGAAAAGAGGATCCCTAAAATACTGTGTAATAGCGTTATTAGATATTAAAAAAATTAATGTGCATTTGAAATGGATCTGTAATTTTTGTAACCCTTTTTATATGATGAAATCGATTACACAACGAGAGTATTTCGGATACCAATAATTTTTCATTGTTATTATCTGTCTTGCTTATTTTATTTTAGACCAAGACTATAAACAAAAATGTAGCAATGACTATGATAGTGAAGCTGGCCTGCAATGCGCTAGTTTACTTTGTAGTAACCGCAGCACAAACCGCGAACGAGTGACCAATTTGCGGATAAATTTAACTATGACATCAGCGAGGTCCAGAGCATTGTTTATAATACTTAATAAAAAAATGAGTTTTATTCGTGTTCATTTACATTACATTACATTTGACTAGACGTTTTTTTTTAATTTTGAAAACTAACAAAATGGAAACTTATTATCTGACTTAAAATTAGTGTTCCGTAGTTTTAAAATTCCTTTCAATATACGTCATTAGGCTAATTGCAAAGATTGTTTCCAACAGAATTTTTAATAAATTTTCCCTAATGACAATCTCAATCGAATTTCCCATTGGATTGATTGAATTATTATATATTTAAATAATGTAGATTTAACTCTAATTTTATATCTACATATTTATTTGTAAGTACTAATAACTAATTTGCGTCGTCTATTTTGTAACAATAAGTATGATAAATATTTCGAGTATTTATTTTTACTTCTAAGAGTCACTTATTAAGCGCACCTTTACGCGTACTTATATTTTACGAATGCCATTTCCTGACCGAGACGTGTATCTGTTTTATTCCACACTCCATTTAAGTCATATTCTGAACCTGTGACATTATCAGAATCAACATCACATACGAGATTCACATCACGTCGTGAGTTGGAGATCAGACGTAGTGATTTTCTCCCAATGTGCCGCATCTTACCTTTATTATTCCACGAGGCAATACTATTTCTTTTAAATCTACTTTTCAGTTTAACCTCATCTGCGCAAGAGTAATAATTCTTAATGATGACTTCTTTGAACTTTATTAGTTAATTCTACTTATTCTAAAACGTACCACATCTATCTCCCTAGATAAACAGTAATATTGTGCAAGACTATAAAAGCAATTCCATAGAATTATAGAGGAAAAAATATTTGTAGCGCATATATTTATTAGTATTAAAAGTAAACTATATTTGCATCTTTATCTTCGTTATCATTACATGTCAGTTAAAATAAGAGTTCATAAGTTCGGGGGAAGTCTGTTAATATTAAGTCAGCCACAGTCAGGTTTAGGTGGAATGGACCGCACGTCTGGCTGATGTCGCGAGCCAACTTTCTTGATTATTACACGTGGAGTGAATATTGAAAAACGAGCTAATCATAACAAGCCTCTTCAGCTCCGTTGTGATGATTTGATAAACCTACTGTGTTATAGTTTTATTGTAAAGTAATTTTTAATTTTAAGGTTAGTTTTGTATTCCTGATAATGATATTAATACGATATTTTTTGTATATTACTATAAGTATATAATAGTCATAAAATATTATTTTATTATTGGTAATAAAATAAAAAAAAGAACGAAACTTTTATTAAGGGACATAAGAATGGAAATAAAACTATTTTTTTACGGATTAAAACAAAGCAAATGATTGCTGCAAAGCATTCGAAACGTCGGGATAAAATTAAAATGTAACCAAACTATATGCTAGTTTTAATCTGTAAAAAATTGTTTATTTCAAATGTGTACTTGTAAAAATCTAAGAAAATACGACATAAGAATTGTCATTATCGTATTATGGGAAAAACACGAAAAGCAAATTATTTCAATTTAGGCGATAACTATCGCTTAACCTTTTGTCAAAAATTAAATCTAAAATTGTTTACAAGATTTTGATTGACTGATGAGTCAGCAAGTAATGTTATGAGGATTTTAGATTAAGTCGCGCAAAACAATTTATTACATTTTAGAATTTGTTTTTTTATATTTTAGATTAACTGTGGTTGGTGGTGGTGTGTGGAAGTGGTCGTTGATTAGAATTATTTATTTCGATTTCATGATTGGATTATTCCTTAAAAGATACAAGTTAGCTTTATAACTGAATAAAAATTTTGGCGCTTCTATTGTCGGTTTTCGATTTATAGGCTTCAATAATATTATGAAATATGATAATGTTTATGAAGAAATTAATTTCTTTGTTTATTTTTCAGATTTTTTTTATAGCAAGAATAATTTTAAAAAATTCTACATTAACTTTGTAAATTCTTAAGTTATTTAAGATTTATGATAATGATGTGCCTCTTATAATATTTTTCTTCTTAAGACGAAAGTCATAAATATTTCATAACTACAGAAGTCGTGCTACAATTACAAGTTACAGTTATACTTTAAAGTATTCTGAAATAATTAAATTTAGTACCTTCGCTGAATAACTTTGTGTATATGTTTAGAGTGAAATTCGAGCGTAACGTACAAAGATCAAAGGAGAGCTTGCCTCAAAGACAGTACCGTTTTTGAAACACTAACTATGTTAAATATCAAAGAACTAAATTTGATTTCATTTAATTCTCAATCGCCACAATTAGACTAATTTTATTTCGTTCCCATTCATTGTATGTGTATAATATTAACTTTTTGATTAATATTAGGGTCAGAGATATTTCAATAACTGCGAACAATGTTCTAAGAAAATCAGACAATAAAAAAATTAAAACGTTCATTAGTGATGCAAATCTACGTCTGGTCGAGAAGGCGACAAAGCTTTAAGCATTTATTAAGTTAATAATTAATTTAGTTATTGTTTTCACCCCGAGATTCGAAACCTGTTTTTTTTGTTTGTTTGAAAATTTATCTCCAAGTACTAAATTTAAATACTTCTATAAAAGTTATCAGTAAACAATCAACCAAGAAGATGTTGAAGCTGAATTTCCTTATTTTGCTATCATATATAGCAGAGAGAAATTCTGTATTGGAAACAATTGTAACAATTGACAAAATATGGTCTAATGGTGATTGTGTATTGTATTTACTTTTGTGGAACATTAATGTTGAGAAATTTAGTAGCTTGCATTATAAAGTATTTATGAACTTGATTGTATTTGTGATGTAAACTTAAAATTAAATTGAAATGCTAAACACGATCGCAAAATATATTCCTAATTAATATTCTTATAATATCTTATAATAAGAAACTATTCTGGTTGTAATCTTAATACTATATATATATATAAAATCTATCCGCCTTAAATATTTTAATAAATAAGTGTTTCACAAATCGTACAAGTAGTTTACAGTTAGATCACTCAGATAACGAGTTTTACTGTTTCTAACTTTCTAGGTGTTTTAAACAACTAATGGTAAGTTGACGTCAATCAACTGCCCCTTCTAACTGAGACTTGTCAAATTGTCAAACTTTAGTTAAAATTTCTGATATTAGTCACTACAGTATTCTGTGAAAAAAATTGTTGTTGTCATGAATAATGTTCGTACGACATTAAAAAGGTTTTTTAAAAACTAATTATTTTATTACAAAATTAGAATATTAACAAAACGTGTTTCTTAACTAGGGACAAGTGTGATTTTTAAACATTTAATAAAATAAAAGTTATATGTTAAACAATTAATAAATTAATAATGGGTACTGAATAAGCAGACATGGATCCCGCGACTCGTCATGGAATCCACAATTCGGCAACTTTAGGGCTATATAGGTCTGGTAACGCATGATTCGAATAAAAAATTAAGAACTTTAAAAGTTGTTTGCCCCTTAAGGGGATGATCATGATATTGTATAAAAGGCTTGTCATGTCTATTTTTAAATAATTTTAATATGCTGTATACTTTACATTGCTTAATATATATGTACATGAACCTCAGCCGTGTCAGCATCTTTTATAAATAAATATTAATCAAAAGAAATAGTATTATAGGTTTTGTCACAAAAGTTTACATGTTTACATATTTTTCGAAATAAACAAATTTGGTGTTTCTTTATTGACAGACTTTTTGCACAAATATGTTATATTCCCATACACTATGTGATCATTTATTAGATATTTCTTATATACTTATTAATAATAAAATTGTTAAATTAGCATTTACTATATTCTCACGAACCGTGGAAACGCTGATTAAGCACAGGTGCATTGTATCATGTTAAAATCCCAGAATGTAAATCTGAAACCCTTGTTTGTTACACTTTCTGTATTCCTTTAATTATTAATTCATTATATTCATTCTTGTCTCCAACTTTGAGCAGGGATCACGTAGTTTGTAAATTAAATATAAGTATTAAATTTTAAGTTAATAAATTTGTATTTTTTTGGATCCTCCGGTTGTGACCGACGTAATTGGCGCAGTCGGTAGGATAGCCGAAATTTAGTTAATTAAATTAATTAAATAGAGTCAGTGAATCAATCAAGGACGTCGGCTATCTCGAATCTACACCGTGTTGCAGCAGGAGGAGTTTCCGAACATTGAAACACCAAAAGGTACAAATTTTTAAAAGTACTTTAGAATCGTTCTGAAGTTGCTTCCATTTATTCCTTAAGTTATCCTTATAAATATCCAAGATTTTCCATTCACGGCAATCTAGGACCCGTAGGTTAGATATTATTAAGAGAAATAATATTTTAGATTTTAATAGAAATTTAAATATTAGTAGTGTAATTCAACCATTTTTTACTACACGTCTCTAAAAAAAAATCGCATTGTAGAACGATTTCATTCGACAATATTTGAAAATTTAAGGATCTTAAAACTAGTAAAGAAAAGTGAACGTATAATTAATTTAATGTTATTTGCAGTCTTAGCTTACAATAGTTTTACAAACTGTAGACTTAATTACTGAACACTTTGACCCTCGTGACCCCATAATTTTCAACTTGACTAAGTATTTGTTACAACAATACATACAAGACCATAGAGAAATAATGATTAAAGTATACGATCTAATTAACAAGACTTCAGTACAGCACAGAACAATATTAACTGAAAATCGCAATAAAAATCTTAAGCCTGTAAAAGAATACACCCCTAACAAACAAGTTTTTATTAGAAACCCAAGTAGGCAAAAATTGGCTTCACGTTACACACAGGACACCGTCCTTGCTGACTTTCCTATATATATTTATACTAAAAAGAGACGCAGTCTAGTAGCTAAATCACGACTTAAAAGACACCCTAAAGAACACGTATTGTTAGAGGATACTTCTAATGTCACTCCAACTGACGCGAGGACAAGAAGTAATGATTAATTCGTTAGAATCAGGTCCCGGCCTACTCCCCTTTTAAACTAGGCGATACAAAAATTATATCTTATTATCATTCATTTTTAAATTATATAGACCTTGATGTTATTAACAACCAAACCCTATTAGTTAAACCTCAAATATATATGATTAGGCGACAGTTAGATAATATTACATATCTTTATGAATCTCATCTTAACTACCTTAATTCTAAAGTAGATAATTTAATTACCTTTTTGAAAAGTTTTGATCATAATTATAGTAAAAGAGGACTCGTTGATGGCCTTGGTTCTGTTATTAAAAGTATATTATACTGATTCCGTTAAATAAGACAATGCAATTCTATCTCTACAAAGTAACGAATTAAAATTACAATCGAAATTAAACGAGCATATTAGTCTAACGAAATAATGGCTGTTATGTAACTCTAAAACTATAGGCAGTACAGGTAATATAACTAGAGTACTATAATAGTTAATATAACTAGAGTATTGAACTCTATTATTAATAACATTAATATTAAGAAACTTTATGCCCATATGGCCCAATATCTATTGATTTTAGGTGATAATATAGATCAGAGGAACTACGAAAACTACAAAGTTTTCTCGGTTTTATACGTGCATCGAGCACGCCTCATTCTATTATTAGTATTGTAGATCTTGATAAAATATTAAGAAAGCTAAGGATTTTATATTCAAAGAATGAAATCCTAAGTTTAGAACTTAGATATAATTAAATTAGGTTATTTTTATATCGGTAATCAAATAGTTATAGTTTTAAAAGTATCGATCGCCGTACCCCTGCCTTATGATCAAATATAATCAAGTCCTTATTCCCAACCTATCCTTTATAGCAATTTCTAGTAAGAATTCTATGTACATGGAGGCTGAATGCCCGAAGTCCGATTCTCTGTACCTTTGTGAACAAGAAACTATCTATGCACTTCGAGATGGACCTGACTGCATCAGAAACCTGATTGAAAAGCAAGAACTTGATTCAACCTGCAAACTAACATCTGTTATTCTTAATAATGAAACGCTGGAACAACTGGATGAAAAACACTATATCAAAAGTTTTCCTATACCTATCAAAATTAAAATATAGTGTGGTCAAGATTTGTACAAGACACTTCACGGCAGCTTTCTACTGCAAATCCCGCTTAAGTGCTATGTCAAGTCACCTGCAATCACTGTTGTAAATTCGAACGACTATATAAAAGGATACGCTATAAGGATAATAGATTTACCTAACTTTGGAAATCAAGTGCAAACAAATATATCTCCAATAATACTGAACTCAATAAACCTTCAAAAGCTTCATTTAATAAATTCAAAGATATCTCTACAAACCCCAGTTAATTTAACTCAACTAGAAGATCATAGCGTATTATATCATAAGACGATTCCTGTATATTTAATGCTTTTTGCAGCAAGCATACTTTGCATTTATCTGGCCTACAGAAGATTCCGTTTGCAACACATTAAAAGAAGTAACACGAATGAAAATAAGAATATTCAAGATAAAAGTGAAGTTCATCCCCACGAAATAAGGGTGGATTCCAACAACATCGCAGCAACTCTGTCTAGGAATAGTTGCTGATCTGCGGAGGGAGGTGTTATATTCCCATACACTATGTGATCATTTATTAGATATTTCTTATATACTTATTAATAATAAAATTGTTAAATTAGCATTTACTATATTCTCACGAACCGTGGAAACGCTGATTAAGCACAGGTGCATTGTATCATGTTAAAATCCCAGAATGTAAATCTGAAACCCTTGTTTGTTACACTTTCTGTATTCCTTTAATTATTAATTCATTATATTCATTCTTGTCTCCAACTTTGAGCAGGGATCACGTAGTTTGTAAATTAAATATAAGTATTAAATTTTAAGTTAATAAATTTGTATTTTTTTGGATCCTCCGGTTGTGACCGACGTAATTGGCGCAGTCGGTAGGATAGCCGAAATTTAGTTAATTAAATTAATTAAATAGAGTCAGTGAATCAATCAAGGACGTCGGCTATCTCGAATCTACACCGTGTTGCAGCAGGAGGAGTTTCCGAACATTGAAACACCAAAAGGTACAAATTTTTAAAAGTACTTTAGAATCGTTCTGAAGTTGCTTCCATTTATTCCTTAAGTTATCCTTATAAATATCCAAGATTTTCCATTCACGGCAATCTAGGACCCGTAGGTTAGATATTATTAAGAGAAATAATATTTTAGATTTTAATAGAAATTTAAATATTAGTAGTGTAATTCAACCATTTTTTACTACACGTCTCTAAAAAAAAATCGCATTGTAGAACGATTTCATTCGACAATATTTGAAAATTTAAGGATCTTAAAACTAGTAAAGAAAAGTGAACGTATAATTAATTTAATGTTATTTGCAGTCTTAGCTTACAATAGTTTTACAAACTGTAGACTTAATTACTGAACACTTTGACCCTCGTGACCCCATAATTTTCAACTTGACTAAGTATTTGTTACAACAATACATACAAGACCATAGAGAAATAATGATTAAAGTATACGATCTAATTAACAAGACTTCAGTACAGCACAGAACAATATTAACTGAAAATCGCAATAAAAATCTTAAGCCTGTAAAAGAATACACCCCTAACAAACAAGTTTTTATTAGAAACCCAAGTAGGCAAAAATTGGCTTCACGTTACACACAGGACACCGTCCTTGCTGACTTTCCTATATATATTTATACTAAAAAGAGACGCAGTCTAGTAGCTAAATCACGACTTAAAAGACACCCTAAAGAACACGTATTGTTAGAGGATACTTCTAATGTCACTCCAACTGACGCGAGGACAAGAAGTAATGATTAATTCGTTAGAATCAGGTCCCGGCCTACTCCCCTTTTAAACTAGGCGATACAAAAATTATATCTTATTATCATTCATTTTTAAATTATATAGACCTTGATGTTATTAACAACCAAACCCTATTAGTTAAACCTCAAATATATATGATTAGGCGACAGTTAGATAATATTACATATCTTTATGAATCTCATCTTAACTACCTTAATTCTAAAGTAGATAATTTAATTACCTTTTTGAAAAGTTTTGATCATAATTATAGTAAAAGAGGACTCGTTGATGGCCTTGGTTCTGTTATTAAAAGTATATTATACTGATTCCGTTAAATAAGACAATGCAATTCTATCTCTACAAAGTAACGAATTAAAATTACAATCGAAATTAAACGAGCATATTAGTCTAACGAAATAATGGCTGTTATGTAACTCTAAAACTATAGGCAGTACAGGTAATATAACTAGAGTACTATAATAGTTAATATAACTAGAGTATTGAACTCTATTATTAATAACATTAATATTAAGAAACTTTATGCCCATATGGCCCAATATCTATTGATTTTAGGTGATAATATAGATCAGAGGAACTACGAAAACTACAAAGTTTTCTCGGTTTTATACGTGCATCGAGCACGCCTCATTCTATTATTAGTATTGTAGATCTTGATAAAATATTAAGAAAGCTAAGGATTTTATATTCAAAGAATGAAATCCTAAGTTTAGAACTTAGATATAATTAAATTAGGTTATTTTTATATCGGTAATCAAATAGTTATAGTTTTAAAAGTATCGATCGCCGTACCCCTGCCTTATGATCAAATATAATCAAGTCCTTATTCCCAACCTATCCTTTATAGCAATTTCTAGTAAGAATTCTATGTACATGGAGGCTGAATGCCCGAAGTCCGATTCTCTGTACCTTTGTGAACAAGAAACTATCTATGCACTTCGAGATGGACCTGACTGCATCAGAAACCTGATTGAAAAGCAAGAACTTGATTCAACCTGCAAACTAACATCTGTTATTCTTAATAATGAAACGCTGGAACAACTGGATGAAAAACACTATATCAAAAGTTTTCCTATACCTATCAAAATTAAAATATAGTGTGGTCAAGATTTGTACAAGACACTTCACGGCAGCTTTCTACTGCAAATCCCGCTTAAGTGCTATGTCAAGTCACCTGCAATCACTGTTGTAAATTCGAACGACTATATAAAAGGATACGCTATAAGGATAATAGATTTACCTAACTTTGGAAATCAAGTGCAAACAAATATATCTCCAATAATACTGAACTCAATAAACCTTCAAAAGCTTCATTTAATAAATTCAAAGATATCTCTACAAACCCCAGTTAATTTAACTCAACTAGAAGATCATAGCGTATTATATCATAAGACGATTCCTGTATATTTAATGCTTTTTGCAGCAAGCATACTTTGCATTTATCTGGCCTACAGAAGATTCCGTTTGCAACACATTAAAAGAAGTAACACGAATGAAAATAAGAATATTCAAGATAAAAGTGAAGTTCATCCCCACGAAATAAGGGTGGATTCCAACAACATCGCAGCAACTCTGTCTAGGAATAGTTGCTGATCTGCGGAGGGAGGTGTTATATTCCCATACACTATGTGATCATTTATTAGATATTTCTTATATACTTATTAATAATAAAATTGTTAAATTAGCATTTACTATATTCTCACGAACCGTGGAAACGCTGATTAAGCACAGGTGCATTGTATCATGTTAAAATCCCAGAATGTAAATCTGAAACCCTTGTTTGTTACACTTTCTGTATTCCTTTAATTATTAATTCATTATATTCATTCTTGTCTCCAACTTTGAGCAGGGATCACGTAGTTTGTAAATTAAATATAAGTATTAAATTTTAAGGTAATAAATTTGTATTTTTTTGGATCCTCCGGTTGTGACCGACGTAATTAATACGTCTTCTTAAGTTGAATTATCATATAATAAAAATATATTGTTTTATTTGAATTAAAATATTAATATTTTTCTTACTAAAAAAAATATAAATATTATTTTCAATTTTCTTTTAGCTGATAAATATCAGAAGTTAATAATAACTTAATTAAAAATGTTAAAATATAATTTTCACTCCACTTCAATCTCATTTAATTAAATATTAATTTACCACGATGCAATAATCGTGGTAAATTAATATGATTTTTAATATATTTATATAATTAATATATTTATATAATTAAGTGATCATTGGTATTGATTGAAAGTGGAAAATATAAAAATAAATAAATAAATATATATCAAATTAAACTCATATCGTATTATAGGTATTTATAATAAACGATCAACCGACAATTTTTTTTGAAGTTGTTGATGAATGTAAACTATTCAATTCGAAATTATCACAAAAAATACTAAACTTGTAAAATGAATTGAGAAATTATAAATAAATACAACCATAATATAAAATATGTCACGAGAATAATTTCGTGGTATGACTGTTTTAATGAGCGCTCTTGTAATTAATTTACACTGTAGTTGTAGTGTCACGCGCGTGTTATTATTACATAATGCAGTGTTTTAGAGCAGTTGGTATTTCATTATCTACAACTTTTATATAATCTTTAAAAGTTCAACATAAATTCAATAAAACACTAATCAATTTAAAATTTTAAAATTTTTTTATATATCCGAAAGACTTTTACATAGTGATACAAAATTCTATCAATTTCTAACTCTAAAACCTTTATATAGATATAAAAGTAATATAATTAATATTAAGATTTATAAAAAAAATAAAATAAAATTACAATAGTGATCTAAAATTGTAAACCACTCAGCTTTTGCTGGGGTAGATGCCTCCAGCACTGGTTTTCGGTGATCACCATGCTGTATAGTACAAACTTTGCTGACTGCCGTTAGTAGGCAATAATAATAATACTCTTTATTGTACACCAATAAAAACTAAATGATTAAAACAAAACAATATATAAATTATTAAATAATGTACAAGAGGCGGCCTTATTGCTAAGCCACGATCAAAAATAAATAAATCTAAAATATATATTGCTTAAAAATGTATGACGTACAATACGTAATAAAAATAACAAGGTATCATAAGTAAAGTTGAAGAAAGCTATAATAAGTAACCATATTGATGTTTATAATTAGATGAGCATATACTCTTTATCACCTGAGCATAACCTTATCTCATTACAACAATAACGTTATAGTTTGATTGATTAGCTTTACAAATTGAATTAAGCCATGAACTCGCCGATTGCTTCATCTTATCAATATTGAAGATGATGTAATTGTAACAAATAATTTTAAAGATTGTTTAAGACGGACTTTCCTTGAATTTGGAACAATTTTTTTTTAAACTTTTTAATAGATTACTATGCATAGTCCTGGGCCATTCTGGAGCTGAAGGACAAATTAAGGTTTAATGAATTAATGTATTCATACCGTATGCCAATGAGAGGAAGAAAGATTTGTTGAAAATTAAATAAAAATAATAGACTACATTGAAAGAATAAATCATTTAAAAAATTATGAATAAAAAAGATTTTGATTTAAATGTCAAATATTCTGAAGTTTTTGAATGTACGTTTTATACTAGAAACTTTCTTAGACCTTGTTCATTTCTTGTAGGTACTTGCTATTCGCGTCGCTCGGTAGCTAGTTAGCATATTACAAGATATTGTAATAATTGCTTCAAGCTCTGCTCGCTTCTCAGACAGACGCAGATTTGCATCGCTAATGAACGCTTAATATTTTTTGTTACCTGATTTTTTTATTATAATTTGAAATACTTCACACAATTAATGAAAGTAAACGAATTTAAATTCTTTGGTTATGACAATTAAATATTTAAATCAAATTGGTTCTTTGAATCTTAACACTGCTATTGTATAAAGAAAAGTACTGTCTTTGAGACAGACCCTGCTTTGACCTTTGTATTTTATGCTCCATATTCATTCCTAGATATATTATAATCTAACTAAAGTATAATAAATTTTATAAAATTAGGATTATTCATTAGTTACAAACACAATGTAATGTACGAATTGTATAGTTCATTGTAAATATAAGCGTTATGTAATTTTAAATATATAAGAAGATCACTTTTATAATTTTAAAAGTTAACGTAAATAGATAATTTTGGTTTTTAAAACAATAATTAAGGATCCAATAATAACAATGTTTCCAAATAAATTAAAAAATAACACACAAATAAACAAAAAAATATATTTTTTAAGTTTAAACTAATTTTACTAACTCGAGGATTATTTTCACTAATGAAAGAGTCTTTAAATAATTTACATATTTCAAGAGAAAATCCATCCACGACTTATATTAAACAATTCTAAACAAGAACAATTAACGGTTGCCTGTTTCTTGCGATTTGGTTAAAACCCTCGTAACACCAGTTTATGAAGCTCGCATTAGCGAGTCAAATTGTCTCATAAATACTTTTTGATTTACTGCGGAATAGACTTAAGGTTTTGTGACATTTATCGCCTTAATTGAGATAATTTTCTTCCTAGTTAACTTTCATTATTTTTTATCACCAATAAGGCGTACGTCAATATATACCAATGTAAAACATAGAAGAATTACTATTCTTAATATGCTTATTAAGCTTACTATTTTTAATACAAAATCAATATTAAACACTAAAATATTTTTATATTAAAACTATAATAAAATAAATATATCCAATCACAAATACAGTACCAAATAGGCTTGTTATGATTAGCTCGTCTGTCAGTATTCACACCACGTGTTGATAATCAAGAAAGTTGGCTTGCGACGTCAGTGAGACGTGAGGTTCTTCCCACCAATACGTGAGTGCGGCTGACTTAGTATTAACAGACATCCTCAGAACTTGTAAACTCTTATGTTAACTGAGTTGTAATGATCAGGACGGTAAAGATGCAAATGAGGGTGTTGTGATACAAACTTGTGTAAATAAATATATGCGCTAAATATATCCTTTGTTTTATAATTTTATGATATAGCTTTTTTAATCTTTCATGCCATTACTATTTATTTCCACACCGCTTCCCAGACCTCAAACAAACGTTGAGATTAAGATTGAACTAACAAATCAAGTTCAAGAAACCAACCATTAAAAATTATTGCTCTGGAATGGATGAAGTCGGTCTTAAAAGAAGGATAAGAAGGAATATTTCCTAACAGCGCAATAACGCTAAAGAAGCGGCACATTGGGAGACGATCACGGTGTCTGATCTCCGAATAACTAAGTGACGTGAATCTCGTATGCGATATTGATTCTGATAATGTTGCAGTTTCAAAGTATGAGTATGAGTAAGTAATATAAATATGCGAGAAGGGCCATTTATAAAGTAATAGTTAAATAAATCAAGGATTTATTAGATAAAATTAAAAAAAAGATTCGATGGAATTTCATTTTTCAATAAGACTAATTGCTAATAAACTTAAACTATGGTTTTAAGTCAGAATAAACATTTATAACTTTGTATCTATTAGATTTCAGAATTGTAAGAAAATCCTAATAAAAAATGTAATGTAAATGACTACTAAAGAATTCATTTTTAATGAGTACAGCAAGCAAAGCTCCGGCCCTCAGGGCTGATAAACTCGGCACATGATTTATGTCATACTTTTATTTAGTCCCAACTCAGTCACTTGTTCGTGGTTCGAGCTGCGGTTGCTATAAAGTAAAGTCTGCCGCATTGCAGACCAGTTTCGGTATCGTAGCTACATTTTTATTTATATTTAAGGCCTATAATAAATTAAGCTGACTCATATAATTACAATTAACAGACAATTATAATTACTCCAAGTAGCTGAATACAGACAATTGAAAGCTCTCGTCTTGTTATTGTTATTATTTCTATATTCAATATCAAATATTGTATTTTGCATGAAAGGTATAAACCTAGAAACTGATTTTTGAACAGTTCTTACGGATTCATTGTGGAATTCTTAGGTATAAAATGTCCTATATAAAAAAAATACGGAAAATTGAGAAAACCAACAATTACTTTTTAATATCACAAAAAACATTACTGCTACCGAAATTCGTTTAAAGAAAGCTGTAGACCGACGCCACAACATTGTTCTATTGTAAAAGGGGATGACAAGTTCCTAAATTCCGATTTTAAAACATATATTATTTATTTATCTAGTTCACTTGAATAAAATATCTTGAATGTAAGATGAAATTACATTAGAAATGCCAAGGCCACACATTCCTACCAAGGAATATACGCCTTTTTTAAAGGTTCCAATATCGTATCGATCTAGAAACATCGCTGAAACAACACTTCCAAGGAAGTCCATTCCACATCTTAGTGGTACGTGGAAGAACTTAATATTTACAATAATATAGAATAAAAAGAAAAATTAATAAACTACTTTGATTTGGAGCGAGGAAAAACAAGGACAGTTTTTTAGAACCGGGCTATTGTTCTCTCTCTGGTTACTTCCCTATACCACGCTTTGGCAATATTATTGTAGAGAGACAACAGAAATCTCACATTTTTTATTTCAAATCCATTTTGAATTCATAATAAAAGGTACTTATGATTATTAGAAAACCTGCATAAATATAGGCATCCTTTATTATGTGAAATATTTTATGTCTAAAATTCGTTTAAATTAAATCTTTAAAATTTGAAAATTATTGAAAATTTTTTCGCTTTCTTCTTATTCTTAAATGTGATTAAATCTATTTTACTAAAGACAGAGTAAACTGTTAATTACCACGTCACTCGTAATTAACTATTGCACCATTTGTAAGCTACGGGTCGTTTTTGTGAACAAAACATTTTGAAATGTGCATCATATGATAATTGTAGTCTTAAGGCGGAAACCCTTTTTTATTTAACTCTTATTGATTATTTATGTTATACAAGTTCTAGATGACGCATTTGTTTTTCAATCTTCGACTCGTAGCGGTTTGCTATACTAACTTTTAAACTATCACGTTGTGTAATGTTTTATTTAAACATAACACAACGTGATAGTTTCAGAAGAAGAGCCTGACTAGGCTAAGAGGAAAGAGCTTGACCATGTTCAGGAGGTAGTTACAAGTTATAGAAATAAAATAAGGGAACTATTCAAGCAATCGACTAGGAGATGAAAGCATTCTGAGGTGAACAGACAAGCAGCCTATATGACTTATGTCAAAGGAGTAACAGATAGGATTGTCTCAATGTTAAAAAAGAATTAATACTCTATTCTGACAGTGCATACACTAAGTGTTTACAATATCGTTGGCACAACAAATGAAGTAACTAACACTATATGAATTCTTATCTGAAATAAATATTTATTATTATTATTATTACCCTTACAAACTCTAGGTATTTATAAAATAAATTGCAGCTGCTATAGTTTCTACATACAGAATAGAGACACTGTGAGTGTTGTATGTGACGGTACAAGGCAAAAAGATAATTTAAATAAAATCAAAGACGATGCGAATTGTGTAAAGAAATATCGTCTTCCCAGTTTGAAGACTGAGCGTGCACCTCAAAGATATTCAGTTACCACGGGCGGATGTCGAAACTAGTCGAACCTGGTCAAAACGTCAGGCAATGAAAAGGTATGTAATACCTATTTCGTAACGCGTTAAGTACACTAAATAAAATAATAATACATTATAAATTGTATCCAAAATAAAATTAAAGAAATGATACTTGATTGTTTTATTTTAAAATAAAGCTATTTAGCCGAGTATACGGGTAAGATTTAAATACTGTATTAACAAATATCATTTGTATCAATCTTAGGGTAGAAGGAAACTTTTGAGATTACAAGCGAGTTTTAATCTGCCCTCGTGTGCAGCTGCGAATCTGCACGAAATATTAGTCGTTGCCGCGTGTTATATTCACAACAATTCATTTAGATTTTGTTATAAGAAAACTCAAATGGTTATTGAGAATATTCAGAGACATATCTATTAATATATATAAATACATCCTTATTCTTCAAAGATTACTTGTAAAATTATATGCTAAAATCTATCTTCAAACCAATTTTATAGAGATTAAAATACATTACAGCAAAGGTTTTATTAGATAACGAAACAATGAAGAGAAACAAGGCCTTCATTAAACTTTACCCGGTTAGGATAATATCAACCCATGATCAGGGAAAAATGAGAAATCTCGGTGCAGGTTAGTAACTTCAAAATATTGAAAATGTGTAAATAGAACATGAAGCATTATTTTGTTCATGCTTATTGTGAGGTTCTTTTACGAACTTAAATTTAAAGAACAAAAAAAAACGAATTCAGCAAAACAAGTTGCAACAAAACTAAATGCTCAAAATTTAAACATTTCTTTAATCTTTGAATTTATATCGAATATGTTAGTAGAATCTATTTATTCTTATCTTTTAACATTATGTTAAAATGTTTCTTTTTTTTAATCATAAATATATGTATAGTAAAATTATATTATTATTTCTTTAATTGTGGCTTTAAAGCCACAAGCTTAAAGTATATAAAATACTTGATTTTAACGTCAAAAATATCTTGCAACATTTTAGTTCGTTGAAGGCGTACGTTCATTCAGCTGAGAGCCGCAGAACGTGACAATAATTACAAACAGGTCAGAACTGCTCCTGTAATATTATACCGGAAACTCATAACTTTTGGTATGGAATTAGATATACATTTTATATAAACTGATATTATCTGATGTATTATGTTGCAGTACGAGATTGTCTTACAAATATTATAATTAACTTTGATATCGAAATCATCATTAAATCTGTTATATATTTTTCAATTAAGGAAAAATATTTACATAACTTTTGTTATGCCCTTACCGTTTAACAATTATAAGCATTACTATAAAGTACAATATTCAGAAAAAATGTATTGATCAAATATTTGGAAAGCAATTTTCATAACATAATTTTTGGCTTATGGTAATCTAACTGACTAAAAACAGTATTTGCCTTCAAATTTGAATTAGCATTCATTAAAAAAATGAGAATAATTCTTAGGCCGATTTATATGAAATCAAATCAAAGAAATGTAAGTGCAACTAAATTTAAGCCATTCCGCGATCAACATCATAATCTTGACGAGAAAGTTTAAGTATGATAAGTTAAACATCCATATGGCTGGAATAACCATACCACTCATACATGAGATAAAACTCCTGGGACTGGTAATACATCGAAAGCTTAGCTTCACCTCGCACGTGTCTACTCGATTCAAGAAAGTAACTATGATGCGCCGCAAAGATGGGTGGAAAAGGTGGAAAGGGAAACAGTGAAATAATCAGAACTAACTATTTTGCCTTAAATGCCTATGCCTTAAGTGTTTGGTCTCAAGCAATGGAACTGCAAATACAACAAAATTAAGTCAATGTACTTCAGCGAGCCTTCGCACAATTTTACTAACGTCTTTCCTTTCATAGTGAGGTCTTTTACCTCTTGACTTGAGAATCCAGGAACCAGCCCCCACTGTTTAGGAGCCAAAAAATGGATATCTAAAGGTTACCTTTTCCAAACCGATTGGTTTTTCTGACTAGATATCATACGTTCAATCTTGTTCTTCTCTCTCTAAATTTGTAGAACCATCAGTAGTCGAAACCATCTCTCCTCGAAAAATAAGTAAGGAGGCTATTGTAATGGCATTGGTATGGATAAGGTAATGGTATCACACAGAATTGGTTGTGTGAAAGTCTCTCATCACCAGGAGGTTGTTGTGTACGGAGATCGAGGGGAAAACCTTAAATAAGGGTACTCATACTCTTAAATATTAAAAACAATTCAATTGAAATCCAGGTAATAACTGGATTTCATTGAACTCAATAACGACCAATATTACTCAAAGCTACTACTTAAAGCCTTGCTCTTATAAAGCTTACTGCTTAAAGAAAAACATGACTTGATATTAAACACTAGGGTATCGTAAAAGTGTCTGTAAGTTGATCTACACTTTTATCACTCGAGAATAAACTTTTCTCAATACAACAATAACGTACTAGTTTCTTTGATTAGCTTTACAAATTAATTTAAATGAATCTTATTAAAATTGAAGATATTCCGTATAGTATTTTATAAATCGTCATCAAGCTAATTCTGATCAGTTTTTGAGGCGGAATTTCATTGAAAATGACAAAGCGATGTATGATGTTAATATCAATATAATAATTTATATTGATATTTTATAAATGAGAAGAAGGAATATTTGTCAAAAAATAAAACTACATATTTTTGGAATAACTTATCTCAAAAAATACAAATATTCACATTATTATAGTCTGAATTTTTGAATGTCTGTTGTAATCCACAATCTTTCTTAGACCTTGTTGTTCAGACCTTGTTGTGTTCAGTTCTTGTAGATGCTTACTATTGACATCGCTCGGCAGCTAGGTAGCACATTACAAGATATTTTAATAATTGCTTTAAGCTCTGTCCGCTTCTCAGACCGACGCAGAAGTGTAGAATTAACGATTTAGAGTTTTTTTTGTCTTATTTTCTTTAAATATTGTTTGCATTTTCGAAAAGTTTTTCCTATCCTATAATATTAATTAATCAGTTAAATACGGTATACATAAATGAAAGGAAAAAAATCTTTATCGAGTTTGATTTGAGAAATTCGATACTGGAACTTCGAATACAGTTAGTACTTTAAAAACAGTCCTGCTTTTGAGATAGACTCTTTTCTGACCTTTGGAATTTGCGTTCAAAGTTAACTCTAAGTTATATAATTCAGAAAGGAATTAATTATTTCTGAATTATCTTACTTCTCGGGAATTAAGATATAATTTATGGTTCAAACCACTATATTACACTTAATGATGCTATGGTATTTTCAAGTTGTTATGAAGTTTAATAAATGTTCAAGTGGGAATAACTTCATGTACAAGTTTGCTTTACATTTAGGTTTTTAATTAAAAAGTAAAATAAAAATAAATAAATCCTGTATTTATAAAGTAAATGAAGAATTTAGCATATTTATCTTGTCATGAACATAGTATTTTTGACACTTTTTGCAAGCTCAGAAATTATTTTCTTGTTCCAAATCTTTATTTAAATAATTTTAACAAATAATTCAAGCGTGGTTTAGATTAAACAATTCTAAATAAGGACCTTTTACGGTTGTCTGTTTTGCGCGGTTTGTTCTAAAACCTTTATAACACCAGTTTATGAAGCTCGCATTAGCGAGTTAAATGGTCTCATAAATACTTTTTGATTTACTGCGGAATAGACTTAAAGTTTTGAGATATTTGTCATTAATTAATTGTATTTCATATTTTCTCCCTGCCTAATACTATTGACCATTCTTCAGATAATCCCTTAGTGATATTTTAGTGCATTGTTTTATACAAAATAAGAAAATTAAGTTAGAACTCTATAATATACTGTGGTAATAGACAAAAAGAGGCATATTAATATTATTTTTATCACTATAACAAAAAAAGTCAATCCATTTATCACAACGAAGTTGAAGAGGCTTGTTATGATTAGCGCGTATGTCAAGATTCCGATCACGTGTTGATAATCAAGAAAGTTGTCTCGCGACGTCAGCCAGACGTGAGGTTCATTCCACCAAAACGTGACTGCGGCTGACTTAATATTAACAGACTTCCCCTGAACTTGTGAACGACTTATGATAACTGAGATGTAATGATGGCGACGATAAATATACATCAACTTTTAACTTTAATACATATGTATCGTTCTGGTTGATTTATAATATATAGATTCTATTTCTTACAATAATTTATTTTGATAAAAATATTCTTTCTGCTATAACTTTTTTAATTTTGTAAATATTTTATTACATTAGTGTTTATCTACTTCTATTACTCAAATATAGACAAACGTTTCACAATAAGGTTGAACTTACTAATCAAGTTTAAGGAAGCAACCACCGAGAAATATTACATTGGAACAGATGAAGTCGGTCTTTGAGTCTTTTAAGAAGAAATAGTATTCCCTCACGGAGTAATAACGCTAAAGAAGCGGCACATTGGGAGAAAATCAGCGCGTTCAATCTACAACAAACTACGTTATGTAAATCTCGTATGCGATAATGATTCTGATAATGTTGAGGGATCCGAACATGAGTCTTAGTGATGTGTCGAAATAAAACATATACACTTTCCGGTCGGAAAATGGCATAAGATCGCGTAGAAGGTGACTCTTGGAATTTGAATTAATATTCCAAAAAATTTCATTTTGTTTAGAAATTTGTACTAAGTGTTTTTAAATATTATTCATAAAATTAGTAATAAGTAATTCAATACTTACTAAAGAAATTAAAATAAACAAATAAAAAAATTAAAAATTATGAGAGTATATTTCATTAATATAAAGAATAATTATTTTTACAAATTAATTGAAGTGGAAAAACAGTCGTTTAAAGATTTGCGACATTCGAAGAGACAACCCATAGAAATCTGTCGTAGATTTTTTGATATAGCAACATTTATCCTTAATACTGTTTTGTAATGTTTCTCAATATAGCAACATCCTCTCAAGATCTCTTAAAAATTTTAAGAACGTATTCTTGAAAAAGTTGAGTACTGAGAAAAAATATATTGAATATATTCTTTTCACAAGATGATTTTTGTTTCAGGGTCCACACTGATCCGGATCAAATGGAAAGCCCTTATAAATGGGACGAGACGATAATCTCAAGATTTAAGTAATCCATCTTTCTATCGGAGGCTGCGTGATGTTTTGAATATCTAATAGCTGACTATTATACATGATTTAAATCAACGAGACTGATTTCTTCAACTTGCAGTATTTATTACTAATTAACGTTATAGTTAATAATTGATCGAAGCTCTCTATGAAAGATTTTTCTGCATTCTCTGGGCAAGCATCAATCAAAAACATTAAATCCGAAATTTTTTTCAAATTTGCGCACTGATAGACCTCAGTCTGATGGTGGTTTTAAAAAAATCAAATATTCGATGTCGTCAAGAAATAATCATGGAAAAACTAAAATCCCATAGATTTCAATGGGATTTTTTTTCGCGTGAAAATTTAAGTTTATTATGAAAAAAAAAAATTTTAAAAAAATTGTTGGAGACAGAATGCGTTGACGTTTTGTAAATGCAACTCCGATGCTGTTTGTACCTCGCGTCGGTTAATATGATAACAAATACTGAAATTTTGCGAGGCAGCGGGTCAAAATTGAGGTCTAGTCGCGCTCCTAATGTTGTACTAAACTTTTCTAATACGGATTGTAATCTAAATATTGTTATGCCTACAAAAACTCCTCAGTAAATATTCAAAACACAAAAACAAAACACAAAAAAAAACTCAAATTCTACTGGTACTGCCAGAGATATATAATATAATAATTTTTAATTTCCAGAATTTAAACAAAGTACATAAAATTTTCAGCTTAATAATTTATTATTTCCAATTATGGTCTCTGCGTTAAATGTAGGCTGATATAAGTTTAAATTATATTTTATTATAAAATTCCAAATATATTAAATATAAAAATGCAGCTTGTATTAATATAATACAGAGAAGTACAAATATGTATTACTTTAGTGAAAAGCTTATACTTATATTTAAATAAATTCACAAAAATTTAACAATACATTTAATTGTTATTCTGAGAACGAAATTAATGTTTTCTTATTTATATTTTACGATAACGTTAATGAGACAAATAAATTTTATTTAAACATCTGTTGAAATTTAGTGTATGAAAGAAATGCATGTTTATATTACTGAAAATTTGAGATGATATTATAAAATATATTAATTAGTGAAAGGGTTATCCTTATACTGGAATGATTTATAGGAATAGTTTTGGTCCCAAAGTTCAATTAAAGCAAATTAATGCATAAATGTGTCTAATTAAACTTAAGATGAACCATATTTAAGTTCTATGATACCTAGATACTAATGTAAATACGGAGATGAACCTCGGTGGTTTCAAAGTCATCCAATAATAATGATAAAAAAAAACATAATTTTCACAGAAATGTTCGGTAAATACTTTTCAAAATTAACTAATTCATTGTAGAAACAGAGTTAATAATATGATCGGATATTAATGTCAATCAATCCAAAGAAAAAGCTGCAAAGATATTTTAACATTATAACAAATTGTAATAGTCTTAAAGTTTTGCAATAAAAAAAACGGACAAGTCCGCTTTGTGTTTTGTCCGAGTTTGTGTTTCCAATTTTTCGCAGAACTGAGGCATATTTCATATGTATCTTTTCGAGATGGTGGTGCAGCTTTGATTAAGAAAAAAGTTTTATACAAATTTATTTAAAAAAATATATTTTTATTGCATCTTATTTAATATAAAGACGTTGTTGCCTTTGAGACAGGGACTTCTTCAACCTTTGTATTTTGTGCAAGTCTATGCTTTATTATCTACAAAGCTATTCAGCGACGGAATAAATAATTAAATTATTTCTGGATTCTCTTAGACCACGGTCTAATTAAGAGGATTAAGGGAATAAGAACATTATTTATACTTTAGGCTACTTCATTATACTTAATGATGCTATGTTAAAATTATGTGTAATGTTTTATATATTTAAAGTTAGATGCACTTCATGTGTTATTTCTAATACAAAGTCTAAGGTAATAAAAGTAAGTTTCAATACACACTAACGATGTGTTTGCTAACTTTTATTAATCTTGTTAATTATTTTTCACTTCAAGACTTAATAATACCGTTGCAGAATATCTGGAACTTGTATTTATAACACAAATTCTATTATGAAATGACTTACGTCTCGAGAAGTAAATATTAGAAAATGCATGTACTTATCAAAAACCTTAAAAGTAGTATACAACTCAATAACTTCTGAATTTGTAAAATAAAATTAGAATTCATCGAAATTATTTTTGTTATAAATAGAACTGACCAAAATAATTTAATAAACTTATATATATTATATTATTCATACTTAGAAACAGAAGACTGAAACAATCGTCGAAGTTTACATTCAGTAATAAAGAAGTCTCATATAAAATTAACCTGCGTATTTCGATAAGTAATCCACCCATGACTTTGAAATAAACAATTCTAAGCGAGGAGCATTAACAGTTGTTTGTCTCTATCGATGTGTTTGAATCTTTATGTAACCTTTTTGTTATTTACTTTGGAAAAGAGTTTTTGATCTTTCGGTCATGTATTTTGTTAATTAAGATAATTTTATTTCAGTGTTGTTCACTGCGAAATGATAATGATAATTCTTAATGTACACCGTAGTAATGTTATAGTTGATATAAGCCTTTTATTCTCCTTTTATATTTTTTGTTTTATTACAAAAAAGATAATTTAATAATATATCTATAATAAGACTATGTATTGCACAAGAGAAAAGAATATTAAGTTTATTATTATTATTACAAAGTCAATACTATAAATTAAAAATTATTTATAATAAAACTAAAACGAAATAGGCCTATCCGATCACCAACACAGAGCTGAAGAGGCTTGTTATGATTAATTGATAATCAAGAAAGTTGGTTCAAGACGTCAGCGCGACGTGAGGCTCATTCCACCAACAGGTGGCTGCGGATGACTTAATATTAACAAACGTCCCCCGAACTTGTAAACTACTTATGAACTTAGATGTAATGATTGTGACGATAAAGATGAAAATACTTAAATTGTTTACTTTTAATACTAAAATATTTTTTTTTATTTTGATTGTAACTAAATAGTTTTTATTTGCTATAATAAAAGCATTTGGAAATATACCTTATCAAAAATCCTTTCTAATATAACTTTTGCAAACAATTTTTTTTTATATTTCATAAATGTTTTTCTCCACACAGATTCTCAGACCACATAAAAACCTTTTAGAATAAATATAATTAACAATATCAAGTTTTAAAAAAGCAGCCGTTAAGAATTATTACACTAGCGCCGATGAAGTCGGTCTTAAAAGTCGGTCAAGAAGAAATAGTATTCCCTCAAGGAGTAATAACGCTAAAGAAGAAAAAATCACAGCGTTTGATCTCCAACTCACTACGTGATGTGAATCTCGTATGTGATATTGATTCTGATAATGTCGTAGGTTCAGAATATGAGTCTTAGTGGTGTGTGGAATGAAACAGATACACTTCCCGGTCGTGAAATGGCATTCGTAAAATATAAGTATCCAAGAAGGTTCGATATAAAGTTACTCTTATAGAAGTATCAATAAATAATAATAGTAGCCTAAATATTTTTTAATTTTATTACTAAATTTGTGTCATGTGCATTAAAAATGTTTTAAATTTCTTTAGAATTTAAATAAATGAATAAAACTAATTTTACGGATTTAATTAATTTACTGGCGTGATATTTGGTTACATTTTAATTTTAATCCGATGTTTCGAGTGCTTTGCAGTCAACTGACTCTCTGACAGACACTTACATCTCGTCTACCCGTCAACACGATTGCTGCAAAGCAATCGTAACGTCGGGTTAAAATTAAAATGTAACCAAATTATACACGAGTTTAAATCCCTAAAAATAGTTTTATTTCAAATATGTACTCGTGAAAGTCTAAGAAAATACTACAAATAAATAAGTTACTCTTACTTAGCGAATTAATTAATTAATATGTAGATATAAAGTTCTTAGACCTACTTCATGCAAATACATAATAATTCAATCAATCTGATGGAAACTTCGATTGAGATTGTCATTAGGGAAAATTAAATGAAATTCCGTTGGTAACAATCTTTGCAATTAGCCTAATGGCGTATATTGATACGATTTGTGAAACTACGGGAAACCGTGATTTTGAGTTTGATTGAACAACTATAAATTTGTATTCGTTAGTTTTCTGAATTGCATAAAAGCCAAATAAAATATATTTATCACGTTATCAGAATTTTATTTATTCTCAACTTGATCACTTGTCCGCGGTTAATGCTGATGCTGCTATGATGTAAACTGAAGCTGGCTACAAATTTTTAGCACACTTATTTAAAGACTTATATGTAGTATACAATTTTGTAAAATTAATTATCTACTTTGATACCCGGAGTACAAACTGTAGTGTTTAAGAAGTGTATGTGCTCTATTTGATTATTGTGAGAAAATATACCGCAATCTGCATTGTTATAGCAGACAGATACAAGAACAAACTCACTTTACGGAGCCATTAAAGTTTTACTAAAGAAAATTTAACCTTCTAATTAGCGTTTAAATTGTTATTGCTAAGTATACTATTTTTTATGTTATGGCCTGGTTTTGTGAATGATTATTGTAGAACATTTTAAAACCTGAATTGCATAACAATTATGGTTTTTAAGCAGAAAGCATTTAATTAAACTCTAATTCATTATTCATTTCATGTTCTAAACTAAATGGTGAAAAAGTAAAACTAAAAGTGTACACAAACGGACGAAATCAGATTTTTTTTTAATACTAGCGAAAGAACCAAAATATATAAAAGTTGTAAGTAGTATATATATTATATATTTATATTTCTATATATAGATATTTGAAGTGATTGAACTAACAACGTAATGAATTTCTTTACAACCAATAAAACTTTATAATTTTTCATAAAATATAAAACTCATAATATAAGGTGTAAGTATGTATAATTATTCCTTAGTCCAAGTTGCTAATAAAAGAGGTCTCTTATCACACCTGAGTTTTTCTCCTTTTACACGTCCTGGCTTCATTTTGTTTATTTTTAAGTTTTAGTAGTTTGGTATTTCTATTTTTAATGTAGTTGCCGCATATAAAATACTTTTCATTTATCCTTGTGTGGTAATTAATAATAATATAATTAATTTTGGATTCTGAAATTGATTTAAACGCTTAAATTTAACAATTTTGTCAGGAGTGACGTGAACAAATATTTTTTCAGCGGTCGTTTTCGCATTTAAATTGTAAAGTTTCTATTCATAATGTTTTGATTTATGGTTAATTGTTGACGTTAAGAGTAAGTTTTCATCAACCAACTACGCACACATAATAAGAGGTCCAAGTATTAATAAAATCTGTCAATTAATTCAATGATCTAACATTTATTATCTGAGATTTTCCAAGCAATGATAAGAACCGAAATACATATAATCTTTAATACAATTGATATATGTTTTGTTGTTTAAACTATACTAGAGACCATAAGTAACCATCTTAATAAGCGCTGTTGATATTTATTCACAAGAAGCAGATATATTGATACGATAAGTTAAGGAAGTAGTTATAAATTTTACCGGTGTTTTACGAAATAAAAAAAATAGTTAAATAAAGATAAATGTATATATTATGATTAATAATGTATAAGCAGAATATAAGAATCTTATAAATATAATTAAAATATCAAAGAATAGGCATCTGAAGTGTTTTATTCAGTTTCAACAGGACCGATGAATAGAAAAACATAAATTTTTAATTTAGATCCATTCTTCTGTTAATGTTTTTTGCAATATTTAACGATAAGGCCTATGATAAAAGTTAATACCAAATAACGTGAAATATATAACAATATAGTTATAACACTTTTTTATAATTTATTAAGCAGTAAACCACCGTCAGGAAAAAAGAGTAAATCTCGCTGCAAGATAGTAAAAAATATTGAAAATGTTTTAATAAAATATTAAGCATTATACTGAGCGTGTTCCTTGCGACGCTATTTTACGAACTTAAAATTAATTTTCGAGATTTAGTAAAATTGAGCAAAGAAAAGTACTGTAGCAAAAATTTGCAGCTAAATACCATTAAGATATACATAGAAAAGTGCCAAAAAAAAAAAAATAAATTTCTGTAATCTTTAAAATTTATATCTAATATGTTAGTAGAATCTATTTATCTTAAGCTTTAAAACATAAGAAATTATTAAAATTAAAAATAAAACTTTACTGGTTTAATAATTACAAGGACAAATCATAAAAAATATTTGATAGCGACGGCAAAATTTCTTGTAACATTTTAGTCCGTAGAGCGTATACGTTCATACAGCTGAGAGCCACAGAACGTGACAATAATTACAAACAGGTCAGAACTGCTCCTGTAATATTCTACCAGAAACTCATAACTTTTGGTATGGAATTAGATGTCGAAACATCAAACAAAATACGTTTTATATAAAATGATATTATCTGATGTATTAGGCTGCAATATTTTATTTCACATAAATGATTTTAAATATTTTGTTCCAATGCTATCGAATTTAGCAAGATCTTAACATCGCTTTTCAATTATAAACACTTATTCTCGATAAAGTTTATTATTGAGAAAATAAGTACGTGGAAGGTACTTCTCATAAGTAAATTTTTGGTTTAAGGTCCACTGATCCAGATCAAATAGAATGAATGAAAACCTTTGTAAATAGGATAAAAACGTTAATTTTAAGGTTTAAATAATAAACCTCTCCATCGGAGGTGACATGATGTTCTGAATGTGTTTTGGGTTGACTGTTACAGCTTATATAAATGTGTAGATTTGTAATACGTATATTGACTTCATTAAGTTGCTCTATTTTTCAAATCCTGCTGGTAGTGCTGGAGATAAACTCCTCAGTGCTACAATATTTTAGCATTAATAAGTAACGTATAAACTTACATACAAACTACGCCAAGACTCTTTTGCTAAACCATATCAAGACAAGACCTGGAATCACCTATATTTTATTCCATTTTGTTTTTGGACATTTCTAAACGCCCTTAGTTTTGTTTTCAGAAAAATACTGAGTGAGAGATTATTTCAGCTATTCCACGATGACGTCTTGGTCATTTATTCATTCCGAGACATCTTCAAACATTGTTGTCGGGGTTCACTATCTATGCGAATGAAGACTTTACGAAGGCACTGTATCCCAGAACTTTAGTTGTTCTAAAAGGTTTGCATTAAGTCCTAAGTGTGAATATCCTAATAAATTTATTAAATAAAAAAAAAATTTTATGTAATTGAAAAAAGTTAAATATTAGAAAGAAATAAATTTAGATTATAATTGGTCCATTAATTTTTTAATTAATTGGTATTTCATACTAGTTTTAAATTATTAAATGTATATTTATTTTTTTTATTTTATTAGGGTTGCTAAGTTGGCTTTGCTAAGTATTTGGCTACACTTGAAAAGGACGTAATTATTTGATAAACTGTCTAATCTCCTTCGTATTTACAGCATATTACGTGGCCTCGGAAAGATATATCATACACTTACAGCACATGATGACGATGAAAGCCACATTTGAAATAATTGGATTGAATATAGGTTCTATAGTAGTTTTACTTTTTGGGACCGAAAAGTTATTGTAATTTTTAAAATTAGACATTTATAAATCGTGACCATAATAAGGAGTTGGTCTTGAAATTCACATAACTTTCAAACAACGATTACTATAGAATATTAATTATATAAAAAAATAATGTTTTAAACAGTATTTACTGAAAATGTTTGAGAAGAGTATATACTCACCGGATGTACTGCCAGGAAGCCACGGCTACATCTGACCAGTGACGTCACTACAGGAAATACCCGTTCGCTTGAGACATTTGACAAAGCTTTCTGTTATTCAGCAAATGAATTTAACGGTTTATATTATTTTGTCATTTTATAAATTGAATTTCAATGTCTGTTCAACTCCAACGTATAAAAGCTTACGTATAAAAATTTAGTTTATATTGTTGAAGCTGACATTAATAACTATATTAGTTGACATCGTTTATCGTCGTGTTCATCTAAAAAGAAAGGTAAGAACAGTTTCAACCGTAAAGTTCAATTTATGCTTATCAAAGTTATGTATATGTCTAATTAGGTTTAAAATAAAGCATAATTTATATTCACATATATATTTACAAATACACGGAGATGAAGTTCAGCAACAGTCAAATTTCCTGTTTTCAAAAAGATCTGATAATTATCAGTTAATTTAATAAGTAGGTGTTTATGGTTATATTATGACAAAACCAATAATTTTGTAATGTTATAAAATATTTTATGAAATTGTAAATAAATACAAACATAATATTAAATATGTAACGATATGCGTTTTGTGGTAGAAATGAGGTTTAATGAGCGCTCTTGTAATTAATTTACACTGTAGTTGTAGTGTCACGCGCGTGTGTTATTATTACATAATGCAGTGTTTTAGAACAGTTGGTATTTCACTATTTATAACTTTTTATTTAATCTCTAAGAACTCAACTAAAATTTAATAAAACAGTAATCAATTCATATTTTTCAAGTCATTTTGAATGTACGAAATAAAATAAGTTAGGTTCATTATGTTTGAGAAATAGCTTTTCACCGTTTTATGCACTTATAGTTAAAGAGTATTTTTTGTTTATAATAAAATTAATTGTATTTTATCTTGATATTGTTGAACTCAATTTGTATTAACGAAATATAAATAGAATATTTGTTTTATATTTTTTATTTATAATATCTTAATAATATAATTGTTTCATTATTTATTTTTAAAATTGTTGAAGTTTGATGGATAAATATTCTTGTATATTTTGAAGTTTAAGGCTCTTTATAATTATGGGTTTTGTTATTATCAATTTCAAAGTATACTTCGATATTTAATTTTAAATTATTCAACTTTTGTTTTTTAAAAAAATAATTGAAGAATTCTAAAATCTAGTCTTCCCTTAAACAAATCTAAAATATAAAATAAATAAGTTATTTTTATATAACTCAATCGAGTTTTAAAGCTCTGAAGTTTGAATTTTCCAGTAATAAATTATTGTTTTATATTAATAAATTAGACATTTTAACAAATAAACCATCTGTACCTTAGATTAAGCTATTACAAACAAGGACCATTAACGGTTGTCTCTTTCGTGAGATTTGTTCTAAAACCCTCATAACACCAGTTTATGAAGCTCGCATTAGCGAGTCAAATTGTCTCATAAATACTTTTTGATTTATTGCGGAATAGACTTAAGGTTTTGTGACAGTTACCGCCTTAATTGAGATAATTTTATATTAGTCAATTGTTAATGTTATCCTTCACTACCTTTTTTAACTTTAGTTATATTTACACGGTTTTGATGTTACCATTACCAATAAGAAATTTATAATATACCTCTATAATATTCCCTGGTAAAACAAAAAATTATTATATTTTAAATATTAAGATAGTATATTAGTTTATTGTTATAAATACCAAATCAGTTTTAACAATAAACATTGTAATAAAACTATAACAAAACAAATCTATCCAATCACAAACACGTGGCCGAAGTGGCTTATATATGTAGGCTTAGAAGCTTATATATAATTTCTAATAGGTCAGTATTCGCACCACGTGTTGATAATCAAGAAAGTTGGCTTACGACGCGACGTCAGCGCGACGTGAGTCTCATTCCACCAATAGGTGAGTGCGGCGACTTAATATTAACAGACGTCCCCTGAACTTGTAAACTACTTATGAACTTAGATGTAATGATGATAAAGATGAAATTATTTAAACTACCTTTATTACTAGATTACAAATGTATTTTTTATGTTGACTTACTACTGAATAGATTTTATTTCCTTAAATAAAAGGGGATGTAAACTAAATATATTTATTTCAATATAATTTTATGATGTAGTAGAGTTTATTCATTTCCTATTACTTTTGCTACATGGAAAAGATTTAAGATTTAATCAGAATTAACTTAATATGTGTCATTAATAATTAATTAAAGTAATTTATATGGATAAGCCAACTATTCCTACTTTTGAAGGATGGTATCTGGTCACTTCTTCGATGAGAACCTGTCTATAAGTTTAGCGTAGTGTGGTTGGTGAGTATGTGTTATGACGATTGCAGATAAAAGAAGTTGTAGGTGAAAGAGTTAAATAGTTAATTTTTATTAGCAGTACCAGTAGTATTTTAAAGAAATTAAAAATGTTACAGTGAAGTCATGTTTATGTGTTGTTTGTTTCCACACTGATAATAGGCTCCCGTCAAATCCAATAATATATTTTGCAACGTTTTTAAATGAATAAGAAAGTTTAGAAGTAATCGACCGTAAGGATCAAACAAAATTTAGTTTGACTAAGCATTAAAGTACTTTTTTTTTTATGTGAAAGGATGGCAAACGAGCATGCGGGTCACTGATCAAATGTGATCACCGCCCATGAACTCTTGCAACATCCGAAGACTCACAAGAAAATTGCCGGCCTTGGATAATAGTACTGATATATTTACTTTCTAGAATGTTCATTTCAAACATTAACTTTTAACTAACTCTATCCAAACATTAAATCAAAATGTAAGAGTAAGCTCTAAGTTCATTTTAAACAAACTATGCAATTTCCAAACAATCGACTCCAGAAAGTTGTGGGCTTAATTATTTTAGATCTTGATACCGGGAACGAGGATAAACTCTAATAGTATTTTAGAAGCGGATCTGATGTGTTCTATATGAATACTATGATGTAGCACAACTCTGCTTTGTTATTATAAAGAAAACAAAATCATATTAGTTCGTTGTTTATTATGAGTAACTGATCATTCTAACTATCAAAATTAGCAATAATACAGACGTCGGTAATTATTTATTTTTTTATTTTATTTATTTATTTATTGAGAAAACAACAGCAAATTAACAATCATATGATAAGTTTACAATATATACAAACATAAAGCCAATAACAGTTTTCTTCTGATTTTTATAATAGTAACTATACACTGATACATGTTTATGGACCCGTTAAACAATAAACAGTAAACAATGGATATAAAATTTAAAAAAAATAAAATAAATTACAAACTAAGTTGAGAGACTAAAAAAAAACTATTGATTTAAACAAACAAATGGAAAACATTTGTGTATCAAAATGTATTGTAATATACTGTGTATGCACGCACAAGTAAGCGCGTGGTTATGTGTGTGTGTGTGTGTGTGTGTGTATGTGTGTATGCGTGTGTATGTGGCTGTGTGTGTGTGTTTGAGTTCTATATTAAATATTAGGGGTGACAGGATTGAGATTTCATAATTTGTTGTTTGAAAACATGTTTAGATAAGTGGAAGGGATCAATGTGGGAGTATTTTTTATTGTATGTTAAGGGTATACGTGATGAGAACGAGTTAGAGGCGTAACGTGTGTGGAGTAAGGGTACGTAAAAAAGATTATATTTCGCTATTCGTGTTCGTTTGAAAGGTACATTTATAAAGAGTCGCGACAACAGCTCCGGACAATCCACATCACTTGATAGAAGACCATGAAGGAATTTCATGTCAAGCAGTTCACGACGGTCGCTTAATAAAGATATATGGTATTCATTGCAACTATTCTTATAGGATTTAAAGGTTTTAAATGTCTTAAAGTTTAAATGTTTAATAAATTTTTCTTGAATTGCCTCTATACCGCTGATATATTTTGCATATTGAGGATTCCATATACAACTGCCATATTCCAAGGTGCTTCTTACTAATGTATTGTAAATTCTTATTAAACAAGTTATGTTTTTAAAAGGAACGCATACTCGCATTACAAATCCTAACATCTTATAGGCTTTTTGGATGATAAAATTTATATGATCATTCATCAATAATTTACTATCAAATAATATACCTAAATCCTTAACAAGACTACTTCTTCCTACAGGACAATTGTTTATTGTGTATGTATTATCGATAACTTTATCCTTACGACAAAATGTGATTTGGCTGCACTTCTCAATATTCACATTGATTCTATTAGTTCTGTAATACTGACTTAATCTATCTAGGTCACTTTGAATCATTAAACAATCTTCGATCCTAGTTACTTTCATATATATTTTTTTATCATCAGCGAACATCAGAAAATTAGAATATTTAAAACAGTGACCTATATCAAAAAGATAAATGTTATAAAGTAGTGGTCCTAAGTGTGATCCTTGTGGCACACCCGAAGATATATCAACGTAATTAGATCGAGATCCGCCGACTCTAACTGCTTTCTATTAGTAATGTAAGACTTCATCCAACGAAATAAGTCTCCGCGTATTCCCAACGCATACAATTTTTGCATAAGAATGACGTGATCTACGCGATCAAATGCTTTTTCAAAATCAGTATATATCACGTCAACCTGTTCTCCCATATCCATGTTTTGTAAAATTTCATCAGTAAATATTGCCAAATTAGTAATAGTTGAACGTCTTTTCATAAAACCATGTTGATTATGTGGTATAACTCGTGTGAGAATAGGATGTATTTTGCAAAGTACAATTTTTTCCATAATTTTACCCAAAACATTCAAAATTGATATTGGACGATAATTGCAAATTTCAGATCTTGATCCCTTTTTATGCACAGGTACAATGTGAGCTTCCTTCCATTTCATGGGGAAAATTCCCTCTTTTATAGATTTGGTATATAAATGTAATAGAGGAATTGCCAATTCGTCAGCACAATTCTTTAAAAATATTGGTGGGATTTCATCGCTACCGGAACCCTTTCGTATATCTAAGCAAGTTAATTGTTTTAGAATGTCAGCTTTTGTTAATTTAATACTTTCGAGATTCTCATCTGAAAAGGTAGATGTATCATACTTTTGATTTTTGTAATTTGATGCAGCATCAACAAACACCCCTTTAAAGTACTCACTAAAACCTTCACAGATATTTATTTCATTACTATATGATTCATTCCCCAGATATAAAGTGTTAGGATAAGTACACTTCTTATTTCGTTTTGATCTAACATAATTGTGTAGCAGTTCAGGTGATTTTAGTAAAGCTTCTTGTGTGTTCCATATATAAGTATTATAGCATTTCATTTGTATTATTTTTTGTCTGTGCCTTAGTAAACTAAACTCCGCGTAATCTATGGGGTTATTGAATCTCTTCCACTTAGCATGAATTTTGTCCTTTTCTTGTATTACTTTAATTAAGGCCTTAGAATACCAGACTGGATAATTATATTTTCCACCCGATAAAAATGTTGGTATAAAGTTATCTATTAATTTGTATAATATCTTGTAAAATGCGTCAAGAGATCCCTCGATAGATTTATTTAGAAAAATATTATTCCAGTCCATAAAAGCTAACTCCTTCTTTATAGTTACATAATCACCTTTGAAAAATTTTTGTTTAACAATTTTTTTGGGACAAGTTTCTTTTATCAATATTTCACAACCATCAATTTCTAGGGCAGGGTGATAAATATCTTCGCATAGAAGAGGGTTAGTAGATACAGAAATATTTAAATGTATGTTTGTGATTACCAAGTCCAATATATTTGAACTGCAATTGAGGTACTTGTTAAGCTGTAATAGCCCATGAAACTGTAGTGCATTTAAAAAGTTATCAGCGGTAGTGTAACTTTCTTTTGTACCAATTCTCAAAATAACTGGTTCAGGCGATGTCCATTGTATGTTGGGCATGTTAAAATCTCCTAAAAGAATAACATGATCATTGGGATGTGCTGTCATTACCTCACTTAGTGAATCTTGGACTAAAGATATACGATACGAGTGCTGAAAGCCCCCAGGAACATAAGCCACTCCAAAATGCACCGCATGATTCTGTGAGCCATTAAAAACCTGACGACCTATTGTAATCCAAATCATTTCGACACCTTCCCGTGAAAACTTTTTTTTTATTTGAGCTTGATAAATATTTTTAACGCATATCATAACTCCTCCGCCTATATTTTTGGTAGAAGATTTGCTATCTCTATCATATCTGAATACGTCATACCGAACGTCAATGACTTCACTAGATAGAAAACTATCATTTAACCATGTTTCTGTAATAAAAATTAAATCAAAATTATTCAACAAAATACTTTGATAAAAATCATTTACTTTAGTGCGGAGACCACGAACATTTTGGTAATAAATATTAATTGAATGAGACATTTAGAAAGTTAGTGTTGTAATCCATACCTACATATATATACACATATACATATAATAAATTACAAGTACGACTAATTTTAACCCTGTATATCACAAACATATAAGTTTGATTAATTAAAGTATTAGTAATTCCTGTCTGCGTGTATGTATATAAGAATAAGAATGTGAAAAATGTCTGTGTGTGAATGTAATGTGTCTGAATGTGTA
The DNA here is from genome assembly GCA_959347395.1 of Mechanitis mazaeus. Classification (NCBI taxonomy): domain Eukaryota; kingdom Metazoa; phylum Arthropoda; class Insecta; order Lepidoptera; family Nymphalidae; genus Mechanitis; species Mechanitis mazaeus. The sequence goes on from OY365754.1 coordinate 13,964,762, forward strand.
ATACAAAATAATACAAAAGTTTATCAAAAATAATACAAGCAATGAACATAATGAGCGAATTATAAATTTTTAAACTATTTTCAATAAATCCTTCTCTGAGTTTATTGCCATTGCAGGGGTTACTTCGTTTTTTCGTACAAAGATGAAACAGTTTTTTGTCCATACGAATTTATATGCCTTTTCAAATGCAAGTTGTTTACATTTATTTAACAAAAACTTATTCTGTGGAGTGAGGTGATCATTAACAAAAATTCTCTTTGAGTCTCCCGTGATTCCAATGTCTTGGGTGGTGACACCTCGAGTTTTTTTTAAACCGGCTAGGATGCCATCCTTATGAGATCTATTCTTAAGTTTACAGACGATCACTCTAGGACGATCTTTGATAGTTTGTTTTGGTTTTATTCTGGTAATAAATTCAATGTCCTGTTCATGAAGATGAATACCAACATGCCTAGCAATATTCGTGACTATGTCACACAAAGCTTCATTTCTTAATTCCGGGACTCCTACTATTTCAATATTCTGTTGCCGCACCCATTGTTGTTGTTTAGAATATTGACAGGTCAGTTCGCTCAGGCCTTCTTCTAACTTCAATAGTTTTACTTTAAGAATTTTGCTATCTTCAAGTAAATTATCATGTTCTGTTTGTAATTTAGTGTGAGAAATTGCTAAATTTTGAAATTCATTTGTGAGCATTGATATATTATTTTTAATTTCTAACATAACTGTTTGTTTCAATTCAGAAATAATAGAATTTTTCATTTCTGTAAGTTTTTTATCTAAGATAACTTCAAAATTATCCAAGACATTATTTTCTTTAACTGATTGCGACCTAGGAGATGTAGTATTTGATGTTTTTTCCATACATCTAGGACATTTATAGGATTCCTTGTGTTTAGCTGTCATCCTTTTAAAGTTGGCATCACTAATTTTTAAACAAGTGTAGTGGAAAGTTTCCAAGCAAGCGGCACAGCTGAATTCATCTTTTTTTAATATATTAGCATCACATACACGGCATTTCGACGACATCGTTTTTTTTTTTTTATTTATTTTGGTATTTGTAGTGATACTTATACTAATTGTATACACAAAACTAGTTTTGTTATTATTTATATTATTTTTCACTGTATTTACTTTATATGTGGGTAATTTGGTTTTGTATATCGGGAATTATCGCTTGTGATAATTATAAATATAATAGAAAAGTTATTCAAAGAGCGTACTTATATCAGATTTGCTTCTTATACAAGAGTTGTTGCTCCAAAGGTCGTAAGCGCCGTGCAGATCGTGGCGCTTACGCGTTTTTAACCGACACAATAAAAACTCACAATATCTTAACAAGTTTTTTAATGTTCTGCCTCAAAACAGTTTTATAATTCACTGATACTTTAAAAACACTATCAATATAATTAAAAACACGTCTAAATTAAACACTGGGATAGTATTATGAGCAGTAATAGTTCGTTTAACACTTAAATTTATTTTCCAACGGGACCGACAAAAACAACCGTGATATTTTTATTTGAAAAATCCGTTACGAATTATGACAATATCGACTTTGTAAATATCCATTTTATATTAAATCTTTAGTATTTGAACATTATTGAAAATATTACTGCTTTCTTCTATATCTTTGTATCAATCTTAATTATTTGGCAAAGAGATTAATTCTGATTACTAAGAAAAGTTAGCCGTTTAACTAAAACATAGGCTGTAATTACTAAATATATAATTTGTAAGTAACAAGTTGTTTTTGTGGACGAATTTTCTTAAAAATATTTAAAACTACCTCACCAAAAAATTATGATCTGAAAGCTTTTTATTAAACAATAATTTATTATTTACGTTTTAAATTTGATAAAACAATGAATAAAGCAAAGTGTACACAAACGAATCGGAAAAATTATTACCAACAAAAATATATAGAAGTAATTATGTATAAGTTGTAAGTAATAGATATTGTATATTTTTCTGTATATTTATACAACATTATTTAAGTTTATCTAATAATCGCAATTTAATTTAATTTAATATTGTAATCACTCTGTTTTTCGAAATCGTTGTTTCTCTAATATTTTTACATTTTAAAGTAGTTCTTGAAACTTTTTAAAAACAATGTTTTTTAAGATTTACACGAGTAATAGACATTTCAATAAAACTATTTTTACGGGTATCACTCGCGTTTATTTTTACATTTTACAAACGTTTTCGCGGTAAGAGGAAGACACCATCATCTCGAAATTTTTAAAAACATTTATATATGTAAGTGTGCATTATGTGAGCTTTTTTTGGCTCCATTTCTTCGCAACTTGACTATGCAATGAAAATCGATGCCTATTTGCATAACTTAGAACTTATTATTTGTAACTTTAACTTTTTATTTTTAATCTGAAAACAATGTATTCGCGATTTCTAAAAAAAACTACTATCGCGATCCACGTAGTTACCAATACCAATGGTTGTGTCTTCACGTAATTTATAGTTGATGAATTTTTCAGGCAAATTAACGAAGTGGTTTTTCATATCTGCAAGAATTTGCTTTTAATGACTATAGTGCAAAGTAGTGATGAAATGAATTTTTTTAAACTATATATTTTGATAATATATATTTTTCCTTAACTAGGAAGTGATTTCGCATTAGTGACTGTTTCAAAAATAATTCATTTGAATATAAAAATAATAAACTTCGTATAAATATGTTACTGAAGATGTTAAAAAAACAAATAACATGTCAAATTTTATTACGGAGTGCATCGGAGGTGAACTGTACATATTTTCTTAGAGGTGGAATATCAAATAGCATTACTACTGAACAGGTAATTCGTTTTTCTGTTTTCATATTTTTATTCTAAAAGGCTTTATTGTAATATTAAGGAAGTCTAATTGGTCCTTAGGTGGTGACTTTAATAATTTAAGGATTAAATATAATAATTTTATCTCTATTATTACTTCTAATCTTACTTAAATTCTTTTCTTATTTAATAATAATCTCAAATTTATAATAATCAAAGAAAGCCGATCATTATAAATAGCGTATGTAAATATAATACTGTTATATCTTGTTATATTTAACTAGATCACTCATAGCAACTGAACAGCATGTCGTGAATAACAATATTGTTTTAATTAAAGTTGAGCAAACAGGGAACATGCTTGTGAGGTGGTAAATTAGCTTATTTAAATCAAATAAAATGATCAATGGTTTTGTCCAAGTACAACGTTATCGATGCTAATTTGTAAGTTGTTTTATATGGAATAAAAAAGAGTACTAAGCTGCGATAGAATATTTATTGTGTCTATTTTAGCCTGCGACACGATGGATACTGGTGTTAAAATGTGACTAGGTAAATAGGTTAGGTTTTTTGCTTACTTCATTATACCCTCGATATAGGCATACCAAATGGCATCAATAGATAATACCAGTGTAGCATTATTAAGCCACTCTGTTTAATCGGCCATGAGGGCTGCTGCTTTGTCAATAGGGTATTCAAGAACTATTCAAGAGTCTATATTTGTAGTTGTGTATACTTTGTAGTATATTTGCAATAAGCTCAGATTGTTTGTGACTTTTGAAGTAGTAGTCGTAAATAGGCTTTGATCTCTCGTCATATTGCGGCCACGCTTGGAAGTGGCGTGCGAATTGTTCGGAGATGTAAGTGATGGCTGTGGGTTCGCTGGATAGAAGCAACGTTCAATGTACTGATACTGCATAGAGGTCACCCAAGATTTTATTTTAGTAATAATAGGATGTAGGCTGTCATAGATGTTAGGTGGAAACATTCGAAATTTAGAATGTTGCGTACTAACTGCGCATCTTGCTTGTTTGATTTGAAAAGGATAAAGCTTAATTTGTCTTATGAGTGGTGTTAAATTTGTAATACTGTTAATGTTGTTTTAATATTAAAAGTTTGTTTTCATAAATTGTAATGCCTAGTTGTGAATAAAAATATGTTTTTTGAAAATGTGGTTAACTTGAACTTTGGTTTTGACCAAAAGCAAGCCAATTGACGGACGGGACGGGACAGGACTTGATATGACATGATATTTTATTGTTCAATATCCCACACGGGGACGTATGACACGTCAGGTTGGTCGTATCGTGGATAACAATATTGTTTTAATAATGGTTCGTCAAAGTATTGCTACTGAGTAATCCTTTGACGAACTATCCCCGTATAAATTAGCCCATCTACTGAGAAGGGCAAAAGCAGTGCCGTCAGCTGATTGGTAATGGCGAGCGGTTAACAGAGTGGTATATTATTCTATACTAAATATATTAAAAAAAAAATTGTTTGATTTGTTAATTGACAATTTTCCTAATTAGGGAATTATAAAGTTTATATGAAATAAAAAATAAACAGTAAAATAAATATTTGTGTCTAATGATTTATAAGTAATTCATAAAGATATGAATTCATCAAAGAGGAATACGTCTGTAGCATTTATTACATAATATTCTAATATTATATTCTGTTGCAATAAAATCAAAAATATAAAATATAATTTAACATCATTTGTTCTGTTAGATTTTTTTCTAAATAACGAAAAAGCTTATTATAATTTAAATAAATAGAAACCAATATATTATGATATAATGGAATGTAAATAATCAGTGCATTTTTTATATTATTATTTAATTTGTGTCTGATTTTTATAAACTAAAAAAAAAAGTTTGAAAACATAAATAACCGAATAACCTAACAAGGCGGACTCGATAAAAATTATATTTTAACTTATATCGAACGAAGGAAAAAACTTAAACAAGAATTTGTAGCTAAATAACTAATAATTTAGAGGTACTTTGGTTTATCCCAATGCATACATATCATTTTTAAATATTGTTCTAAAACTTTATTATTAAAAATAAGACCATTTTAAACTTCAAAAATGTGTTAGTTTTTTAAATTAAAAGCATAAGCATAGAGCATATAAAATATTTGATATCGATGGCAGAATTTCTTGTAACATTTTAGTCCGTAGAACGTATACGTTCATACAGCTGAGAGCCGCAGAACGTGACAATAATTACAAACAGGTCAGAACTGCTCCTGTAATATTCTACCGGAAACTCATAACTTTTGGTATGGAATTAGATGTCAATACATCAAACGAAATGTATTTTATAAAAACTGATATTATCTGATGTATTATACTACAGTACGAAGTTCTATTATAAATATAATATTTCACATTAAAAACACCATCGAGTATCTGTCATAGATTTTTCAATTAAGCATATATATTTTAAAATAATATTTTATATTATTCTTTTAATATTACTTTATTATTCTTTTAATATTACTTTATTATTCTTTTAATATTACCGAATTTAGCAACATCTTAAAATCTCTTTACAATTACAGGCACGTATTGTCGATCAAGTTCAGTATTGAGAAAAAATATATTGAGCAAATACTTGGAAGATACTTTCCATAAGTAAATTTTTGGTTTAGGATCAAGATGAAATATGAAAGCTTTTGTAAATGGTTAGAACGATAATCTAACGATTTAAGTAATCCACCTTTCATTCGACGTGATGTTTTATAGTATTATTGATAAGTTATTGTTTTAGTATTACATACATATAATAATAATACTAATAATATATTTTAAATAATCATTTAATGAAATGTGTTTTGAAATGATTTATAAATGATTGAATTGAATTTAACAAATTGTTAATACGGTTAAAGAAATTATATTAAATGTACAATATTTAACAAATATTATTTTATAAAGTTTTTAATTGAATTCAAGAAATAATTTACATAAACCACACATTTTTGGATACGGTAATATGTTTCCTAATAATTAATAATGTATACTGTTATTTATTTATATACTAGGAACACTTATTAATAATTTTGATTTTAATATTTTTTTTTTTTGAGAAGAAAAGTTATTGTCACATTATAAATAAACCTTTAAGGAACCTCATAAGTTTATTAAATTAAAGAAATGATTGTGATATTAATATATGCACAATTATATAATAGGCTTTAATTTAATAATATGTGTATTTTAATTTGGAATAACTGAAAATAAAATTAGGGAAGAGTACATCCGCAACAGATGGACCGCTGGGAAACCACAGTTACATTTGCGCAGTGACGTCACTACCGGGAATAAACGCTTCAAAAATTTCTGTTGAATTGCGAACGAATTTAACGTTTTCATAGTTTACGATTTCGCTAATGATACAGTCCTTATAGAATTAACTCTTCATCCACTCCGACACTATTAAATCTCTAATAGTCAATAGTCTAAATGATCTATAGACGATAAACCAATTAAACATTCAAAAATCTTGGATTTGTATCTATTTTGTAATTAATATCTAACGTCACGTCATTTAACTGGGCTTTTTAAGGTTATGATTCATTTTGTGAATTATTCACAAACATATTGAATTTGTGGTTCGGATTGATATGCCTTCACTCTTTAACTTTTTTAGAGACCGAAACAACTTTAGGATGAAATTAAAGAACTTATTGTCGATCCCGAGACGTCCCATTACGGCGCAGAGAGCAACCGTTGGTGTTTTAGTGGGTAAACTTAAAAATGGCACCATCCTCTATGCTGCCGGGTAGTCCCACATCACCCCCCGGCCGTCAACCCCCTGGGCCGACGGGGTACCCGTAACAGGTTTTTCCAACGGAAAAAAAAGCAAGATGATTATAAAAATTATTTCTGATTGTGATAGACACTTTTACAAGGAATACTTTCTATCATTACGCTACTACTATTAGCCTTAGTTATCCTAATAATAAACTAAATCGTTTGACCTGAGTGGAACCGCAAGTAATATCTAGATAAATATAAAGTTGGTTTAAGATCGAACTTGATAGACCTAATTAAATTCATGATTTTGGCAGGATGAAAACGATTATTATCGAGTGGTGTGCACTTACAAATAAAAAACGAGTAGGGACCATAGATGTCTTCTTATTCTTTTTAAATACATTACAATTGACTCTTCCAAATCAAATCAATTTAATAAAATCTGGTACTGCCACCGAAAAATCTTGCAACATCATAAGGAGGCAGTAGGAAAAGCTAAATACTTGTTAGTAGAGTGTACAGTACTTCTAGATAGAGGTAAATACTCGCGTCACCAGAATATTGTATTGTTTTGGAGTTTACTGTTCTCTGTGAAATAAATATCTCCAAAAATACATCTAAAATAAACAAGTATTTTAAACTGACCAAGGAGCTACCAGGACTAGATTTATAGTTAATTTATACGTAGTAGAAGTGAGAGCAAGAGGTAATGCAGAGAAATTTCTCTATAGCCTGCTTCATCTTTGCCTCACTAAAACTATCATCACTTCATTTCTAGAACGAATTTCTAAGGCGACAAAGTTAAATTAAAGCAAGTCAAAGTTATGTACGTGTCTAATAAAGTTTAAGTTAAACCATATTTTACATTAGATAAATACATGAAGATGAATCTCAGTGGCGTCAACATCATCCATTATAATTAAAATAATTTATTGATAATCGTTTAAATATTCATAATTACAATTGTCACTGTAAAAGTACGGTAAAAAATAACCCAATTTGGTACTTAATATTTTATTATCTGTTCTTCTGTACAAAAGCTTAAAGACCATAACAGTTTAAAATAAAAAGGAATTAAAATAATATATTACTTTTATTTTTAAACTTATTCATATTAATATACTTTACAAATTGGTATGTAAATATTATGGAAATTATTGATAAAGTTTTTACGTTTTCATTGTTCTGCAATCTACTAGTGCAGAAGAATATTAAATCCAAATAATAAGCTGGTAAAATGCCGCTGCTCGTAGTATGCTATTCATGGAGGTCAGAGGTGCAGCAGCAATTATATATTGTGTAAAACTATATATGTTGTTGAAGGTCAGACGATGTAGTGGACAGTTGATAGTATAAAATGAAATATTGTAAATTCAAAAAAGTAAGTAATAATTAATTTTTAAGTAATAATATACCATTTAAATAATTAATATTTATGTTATTTAGATTTAAAATATTAAAAAGTCTAAATCATAGAATAAATGTTTAAACCAAAACCTTTCTTAGATGTTGGTGCGCATTTCTTGTAGGAACTTGCTATTCGCGTCGCTCGGTAGCTAGTTAGCATATTACAAGATATTGTAATAATTGCTTCAAGCTCTGTTCGCTTCTCCGACAGACGCAGATTTGCATCGCTAATGAACGCTTTAAATTTTATTTCGCCTAAATTTCTTAGGACTTTAATTGCAGTCTTAATTTTTTTTTGTCCTATGTTATCAATATGGTATATATAAACTTAAGGAAAGAAATAAAACCCTTTTTTTTCGAAATTAAACACTTAAATTCAATTCATTTATATTCTTTAACTTTTTAGATGGTTAGTGTTTCAAAAACGGTACTGCCTTTGAGACAGGCTGTCCTTTGACCTTCATACTTTGTTCTCCAAGTTCACTCTAAACTATATTATACAAAAAGTTATACATAATTATATAAGTTATATATAACAATAGCATAGGAATTCAGCAAAACTGTTCTTAACATAAAAATAACTGAAAAAAAAACAAACAAATTAATTTATAAACTTTAGGATATTCTATAATTGACATTTATACTCGTAAATCTAAGACCGATACTAATACAATACAAAGTTTGAGTTCAGTAACAAGCAATCTTATATAAAAATAACTTCCATATTTCCCAACCATTCTAAAGAATGACTATTATATAATGGTATTATAGGGTGTCCCTTATAATATCAGTGAAATACGCTGGCATTCACTAGTCATATTGTCTTGTAAATATTTTTGGTCTTACTTTAGAATGGACTTAAGATTTTTTTACATTTATCGTCATAATTAAAAAAAATTAATTGTAGGTTTTTTTTTGCATAATGTTGATATAATTCTTAATGTGACGTTTTTTTTAATTTATTTAAATATGAAAATTTGTTGTACTTCTTTAATATAATACATAAAACACACAGAATATCAATCTTAAAAAATCTTTACAAACTCCATACTAAAGATCACAAATACTATATAGAACTATAACCAATAGATCTATCCAATTTCCAGCATGAAGCTGAAAGGTTTTTGTTATGATTAGCGCAATTGTGAAGATTTACATGACGTGTTGATAATCAAGAAATTCAACCAGACGTGAGACTCATTTCGCCAATACGTGACTGCCGCTGACTTAATATTAACAGACTTCCCCCGAACTTGTAAATTATTTATGTTAACTGAGATTTAATGACGGCGAAGATGCAAATACTTAAACTATCTACATTTAACATACGTATTTTTGTGTTGATTTATTACTAAATAGATTTTATTATCTAAAACGATGTGAATCTTGTATGTCATATTAATTCTGACAACGTCGCGAGTTTTTTATGCTATGTGTATTAAATAATATTTGAAAGATGTTAGATTTATTTAATAAGTCATATTAAAAACATATAATACAATGAAAAATATAAACTATATATACAAGTTACTTTACCTGTACGCATTAAATGATGTAAATATTAAAGTTTTAGATCGACTTCATGCGTATGCGTTATAATTCAATCAATCTAATAGTAACTTCGATTGTGATTGTCATCAGAGAAAATGGAAAGAAAATCTGCTTGAAATAATATTTGCATTTATCCTAATGAATCCATATATTGAAGTGATTTATGAAACTACGTTAGACCGTAGCTTTGAGTCAGATAAATCTATTATAACTTTGAATTCATTACCTGAATCGCAAAACTCCAGATTAATATGTAATGTACTAAAGAACTCGTGTTTTTAATGAGTATTGCAAACAACGTTCCTGTCCTCGGGGATGATAATGTTGGCACCTGATGTTGTAATTATATTTACTCTCAACTTGGTCACTTGTTCGCGGTTTATGCTGCGGTTACTATAAAATATACTACCGCATTGCAGGTCACCTTCAATGTAGTAGCCACACTTGTATTTATAAAATAAGCCCAATAAAGATACAACTAAGTTGAACTATTTTTATTTATTATTGGTTTCTGATAACTCTCGTTTTGTTTTTGGTAATATATTCTTACCTTTTACGAAACGGGATTTTTAAAATGACCTATAGAACACATGATTAATCAATTTGATTGCATATAAGAAAATTTTTTAACGTCACCTTTGTCGTTTTTTAGTTTTAGCTCAAAAGATTAAATCGTTCTCAAACCGGTGCAAGCGACACAAAAACCCTGAATTGGATTGCGTTAGCACGTCTAGAAAACCTTTCAAAATTTATTCATCTCCAAAGATCACACATTTATAATAAACATGTATTACGACTTACTAACAAGTTAACCTGATACAGGATTACAGTCAATTTGTAATTTTCAAATTTATTCTAAACAAATCACGTTATTTTTAAAAAAATGACTGAAAAGTCGTATAGCCTTAATTATTTTCGATAAAACTACCGTGATATTCCTGAGCGAAGGTAAATTTTAATAGTGTTTTAAAGGTGAGTCTATTGTGAGCTCTCTGATTAGAGAACCCAGATCTATAACAGAGCGAAGAATTATTGCAGAGAACGGAAAACAACAAATTTTCATTATTTTGTTATTTTATTTTTAAATTGAAAGTAAAATTACATTTATATCAACATCTGTAATTATGAATAATATTGGCTGTATTAACGTCCTTTTAATATTAAATCTTTGGAATTTGATATTATTGAAAACACTATGGCTTTCTATATATTTGTTTTCAACTTACACATTTATCAAACTGAGTAAGTCTGTTATAATAAAAAAACATAACCTATTAATAAACTCGTAAGTAACGGGACTTTTCAAATAAAACTATTTTTACGGATTAAAACTCGCGTGTAATTTTAAATTCGAAACGTCGGGTTAAAATAAAAATGTTACCAAATTATACGCGCGTTTTAAACCGTAAAAAATAGTTTTATTTGAAATGTGTACTCGTGAAAATCTAAGAAAATATTACAGCACTTTTTTCTGAAAGAACATTGTTAAACATTTTGAAAACTGCATCACATAATAATTATGATCTTAAAGCGGAAAAATTTTATAAGCTATAATTATTTATGAAGTGTACACAAACCAACTACAATAGATTTTATTTAAAATTACAAAAAATTATGTCTAATATCTTGATTAATATTCGCCGTAAAAAAGACCGTTAAATAATTAACGACTTTACAATCAATAAAAAGCTTCAAACTATTCCTTACAATGTAAAAATCAGAATATTAGAAAATGTAAGTAAAAATAATATTTTTTTTTAGTCCAATCTGTTCATGAAAGAGATCTCTTATCGACTGCGTTTTTACGTTCTAATGGCAATTGGTATTTCTGTTTTTAATGTAGTTTAGGTATATGACACACTTTTATAAAAATAATAGTATAGCAATTTTTATTCCGTCGTTCATCGGAGGTGAGCTCGGTACATATTTGCTTAGAGGTGGAATATCAAATAGCATTACTACTGAATAAATGATTCGTTTCTCTGTATTCATAGTTCTATTATTTAAAGAAGGCTATTTAGTTACTTTACTTCGATCTTAGAATGTGGTTTAAATATTTTTTTCTAATATTAATAATTATTATTTAATCTCAATAATTACTAACATTGTTAATACGATTTTTAACACAGCGTTTATGAAGAAAATTTCGCGAATATATATTTGTGAAGTTAATCAAAGAAATCCGCCTGCTATGGAAAGCTAATGTGAATTTTGTATAATTATATCGTTTAATTATATTCAGTTGTAAATATTTCCTTCGGTATTTCGCTAGAACCAATAGAAACTAAAGCGTATCTTATTTTTATTTTTAATAGAACTGATATAAATACTATTGTTCTTGTGTAGTTCTAACTACACTAGATGTCATATATATTAAATAAATAACCAATCGACGTCAGCTCTGTTGTTACTGCGATACAAGACAGTAGATGTATAATACATCATCTTTACGATGGAAAAAAACATATAAACACTTGACGAAACGATAAATTATTATTGTAATTGTACATATATTTAAAAAGTATAATAGTAGTCTGTAGAGTGTGTACCTCTATTAAGCTGATAGCCACAGAATGTGACAATAATTACAAACAGGTCAGAACAGTTCCTGTAATATTATACCAGAAACTCATTATGGAATTAGATTTCTAAACATCAAACGAAATAGATTTTATATAAATTGATATTATTATATTAAATTGTGTATATATTAGTCTATATGAATTATTTACTCTGTGGAGCTCCAAGAGCTTGTTTAGACGATGTTTAATTTATTTTTAAAATTCAAAGTATGGGGATCTGAAAATAATTAATGCGATAATAATTGCCATAATCTGGAGCGAATTCTATTAAAATTATATTATATAGAATAATTGTTTTTTGTAAGTACAGATTAGTTGTTGCACATTGAGAAAATATATATTTACCTTTTAACGACCGACGAATCGGTTTACCAGAAGTTTTTTTTTTTACGTTTTGACCTATCCAGAGTAACATTAGACACTTTTTGAAAACATTTATGTATGTATGTATGTAATGTATTTTTGTTTTTCTACTCCATTTTCTTTCGACCTGGTTATGCCACTAACCTAAATTGAGCTAATTGGTTTTCCACTCACATTGACCACCGGCTTTTTAAATTAAAAACAAAATTCTAAAAATCACATATTCGCAATTTCTAAAAAACTAATTGTGCAATCGGGGTGGCTGTGGTATCAATCAATGCGTACAAAAGAAATAAACCAAATTTGTTTTTAAATTTATAAGTTATGATATATATCATCAATAAGATGTTTTAATGACTTTAGTATAAAGACATAGAATTTGTAAAAAAAAAGAATGATATTAATATACAATTACCTCTTGTTTTATGACATAATTCAAGCCAAAACAATAATTTACAAAAAACTTATATTTAAGGACATTGTAAATTTTTTTCGTGCAAATAATTAACTTGTTTGAATTTAATTTATAAATTATAATACAATTTATATAATACGATCACTCGTGAGGTATTTTGTTTTTAACTTTCTGGGTGTTTTAAATATTTAATGGCAACATGGCGTCCAACATCTACGACTGTCAAACTGAGAAACAGTCAAGTTGTCAAGTTGTCAAACTTGAGATCAAACTTGTGATATTACGCGCAACACTTTTTTCTTATTGGGGAATATAAGTTATTTTATCATGAACAGTCATGCTTAAAATTAAAAATTTAAGCACTTCAAAAACTTTTTGCCATTAAGGGGATGATATTGAGAAATGGATCATCTTAATCTAATAGTTATAAACGATTGTTATAAAATGTCAAAAACTATGTGATAATATTTTCTTAGATTTTCACGAGTACACATTTGAAATAAAACTATTTTTACGGATTAAACTCGCGTATAATTTGCTTTGATTTTAATTTTAACCCGACGTTTCGAATGCTTTGCAGCAATCGTGTTCACGGGTAGAAGAAATGTAAGTGTCAGACACTTTTTCTAAGGGTTTAATTCAGCGGGTCTGAAGTATGTTGCCGGCCTTTTAAAAATTTGTAAGCTTGTTTCTTGAAGGTCCCTAAATTGTTATATTGGTTCGGAAATACCGCATGAGAAAGCTGATTCCATAAGGTGGTGATGCGTGGCAAGAATTGTCTTTTAAAGCGCACTGTGGTTGACTGTCAGCTGCCGAGATGGTGCGGCTGGTATTGCAGCTTATGACATGCAGTGCGCTAAATAAATAAATGTTTGCTTTAGAAATTTCCAAAAATTTTTGTTATTCGACAAACTATATTAACGGTTAATATTTTTATAATGAGACCAGCCCTTATGACTTTTATTTTAATAAATTTAATTTATATTTTTTTGGGCTCGAACGTATAAAAGCAATTCATGCAAACTTAAGATATTATTACAACACATGTTACGTAACGGACTTAATACTAATGTCATCTGGGATGATTAGTAGGAATAGTTTGGGTTCTAAAGTTCAATTTAAGCAAATTAAAGCTATGTATAACTCTAATAAAGTTGAATACACTATAATTTATATTACCCATTACACACTTGCGTACACACGGACACCACTTTTAATGTCATCCACTATAATAATATATAATGAATAATAGTAAGAAGAAGAAGAGGTAGCTTAATGTCATTAAATATACAGTATTTTTTTTAATAAACAAATTTGGTTTTACCTTGTTGACTATTCTTCTGCACAAATACATGAGAGCCTTCCTAATTTGAATTATACGAAACCACCCACAGTTGAGTGGCAACCAGGAATGTGAAGGGTTACTAACAGAATAGGCAATATTTTGAAAAAGGTTGCTAGAAGATAAATTTAATAAACCATATAAAAAAGTGAGCTAACTCTGGAGACCCCTTAAGAGTAATATTCCTTTGAAATGTGTCGGTGCATATAAACTTAATTGTGGTCGTGGCTTATCATATATTGGTCAAACAAGGAGGAGGAGGTAATAATAAACGCGAATTATGCCCGTAAAATAGTGTTATTCAAATGGTACGTTTTAATTTTTAATATCTTGTTTTTGTTTTTTTTTTTAATTATGTAGTAATAGACAGAAAAAAATTACATTGAGTATATATAACATTGCATATCTGTTCATAATATATAGCTTTTTTTATGAGCAACTTAGTAATATGAACAAAGTACTTTAAAATATTTTACACAACATAAATATAATATCATAATAGGTTAGTATAAATAATTATTGTTTTAGTCCAAACCGTTAATAAAAGAGGTATTTCAATGCACCTGCAAATGCACCATTTTTTATACGTCCTGGTTTCATTTTGTTTATTTCTGTGTTTTAATGGCAATTGGTGTTTCTCTTTTAGTATAATTAAAATATGAATACTTGTATAAGCTGAAGGATCATTTTTTCAAAAAAATATGGTTATTTTATTTCAGAAGTAATATACGAGAGTAAAAAAAAATAACTACATATAAATGGGTATTTTTTTATAATGTAGCAAGTGTTCCGGCCTGCATCATTCTATAATTAGCCTTATAATGTTTTCTAAGATTTACACGAGTACTACACATTTCAATAAAACTATTTTACGGATATAACTCGCGTTTATTTTTATATTTTTTAATTTTAACCTGACGTTTCGAATGTACGTACGTGTACGTGTTCGCGGTAAGACGAGATGATGGTGTCACGTATGTGAACTCATGGGTAATTTTGTTTCTAACCTTAGAGGTGCCAAATACAACATAGCGTCCAGCAACTACCGCCACTCTGCCAAACTAACATGTCAAGTTGTAAAACTTGAGTTCAAACTTCTGATATTATTTGCAGAACTATTTTGTTTGAGAAAAATAGTCATTATCATACTTACAATAAAACAATATAAGAACCTCAAAAATTATAAGCTATTAACCAAAATAACATGTGTAATTTTTTAAAAATATTTTATGTTAACCAAATATCTAATTAATTTTAAAGATACTACACACACAAAATATATATATTTAAATTGTATTTACTGAAAATACTTAGGAAGAATATATGCACTGGATGGACGCTCGAAAGCCACAGCAATGACCAGTGACGTCATTACCGGTAATACCTAACTTCTTTCAACATTTTCAAAGCTTTCTTTTAATCTTCGAACTAATTTAACTATTTATAATTTACGATTCCGTTAATCGGACAACTTTTATGGGATTTTACTTTTATTTTGCTTCATTATAAATTTAATTTAAATATTTGCTGGACCCCGAGCGTGTAAAAGCCATAAAAGGTTCAAATCAGGCACATAGACGGAAAATATATGTTGATATTTCAAATATGTGTTCAGGGCGTTTATTTTGACATATCTCTGATATTTTTTAGTAATGGTTAGACAAATACACGGAGATAAATCTCGAAGATTTAGTGTTATCCATTATTATTATATCTAATAAATATTCAGTAAAAAATTTCGATAGCAAATGACACTTGAAAGTACAGTAAATGTTATTTACTATCCTTCTGCACAAATATATGAACAACCGTCATGGTATAGAATTATCATAAGGAAAAGTTAAATAAAATTGGCTGAAAAGTATCGGGAATTAATTTACGTAATAAAAAAATTGGGAATATACATAGTTTACTTTCAAACTCAATATTTTTCATACTCACCAATGGTAGTCAGTAGTATGACAAAACCAATAACTTTGTAATGTTATAAAATATATTATGAAATTGTAAATAAATACAACCATAATATAAAATATGTAACGAGAATCATTTTGTGGTAGGAATGGTTTAATGAGCACTCTTGTAATTAATTTAACAACTACATTTGTTATGTCACACGCGTGTGTTATTATTACATATTGCAGTGTTTTAGAACAGTTGAAATTTCATTATCTACAACTTTTATGTAATCTCTAAAAGCTGAAGTAAAATTCAAAAAAATAGTTCTTAGTAAATATTCATATGCTTTATTGTTATGCTGTTTTCTTATTGTGTAATTTTTTAGAGAGTGCTTTTTAGCATTAAGTCCGCCTACTGTAACTGTTTTGGGCAATAATGATAAATAAATAAATAAATATTTTAAAAATCACTTTAAATAAACGTAAGAACTTAAATTAAGTTCATTGTATTTGAGAAATAGCTTTTCACATGTTTGTACAATGTATAGTTGAAGAGTATTGTTTTTTTTAAAGAATGTTTTGGTGTGGTTTATGTTTAAATTTAAATATTTGTATTACTTTAATAGTATGTAATAATATTGATTTTAGTATAAATACACACATTTATATTTAAATTAGAAATAGACCCAATCGTTGAACGAATTTTGTAATTAAAAAACTTTCTTAGACCTTGTTGTTCATGCACTTACTATTCGCGTCGCTCGGTAGCTAGTTAGCATATTACAAGATATTGTAATAATTGCTTCAAGCTCTGCTCGCTTCTCAGACAGATGCAGATTTGCATCGCTAATGAACGCTTAATATTTTTTGTTGCCTCTTTTGAGACCATTGATAGAATCTTTAAATTTAATATTATCCTAATAATAATTAACTAGTTATACAATGAAAGACAAAAAAAATTAACATTTTGTTGGCAATTGAGTATTTAAATAAAATCAAATTCAGTTCTCTAACTCTTAATGTAAAGTGGAACCGTATTTAACCTTTTTATTTTGCGCTCCAAGTGAACACAAATCTATATTATCCACATAGTAATTCAGCGAAAATGTTATTATAAAGGTAATTTATCAGTAAAATATTTTTATACAATTGTGAAGTACGTTAAAATAAGTTTATCCACCAGAACCAAAGAAGATAACGAATAGGCTTGTTATGATGAGTTAGTTTGTCAAGATTCTTAATACGTGTTAATAATAATTAAGAAAATGGCCTCGCGACGTCAGCGAGACGTGAGGCTCGTTTCGCCAAGACGTGACTGCAACTGACTTAATATTAACAAATGTCCCCCGAAGTTGTAAACGACTTATGTTAACTAAGACGTTATGATGATGATAAAGATGCAAATAAAATAAAATTTTAATACTCAAATATATATATATATATGTGTTTTTTTTTTGTTTTGTGATTTTGTAATATTATATTATTATTTTTCTTATGCTCGAAATGAAGATGTACTTTATTTCACTTTATATGCAGCTTGCGGTGATTGATGTATAAAATTACAATTTTTGAGAATTCAAATTGAATTGATTTCGATTTCAGATTTTTGGCTCTAGTTGTTCGTAAAAGTATGTTCAATGTTTTGACGTTTGTGAAAGTTATCACAATAAAAAAAATCGCTGCTGAGTTTGTTGTGTGGTTTTTCTCAGACCAGGGTGCGTTTGGAACCCTAGTTCCTTTAAATCTTGAGTTGGAGATTGTCCAGAATGGGTTATTACGATAAGTATTAAAACAATATGGGCCCTCCTGACTCTTCAAATTGACGTACAGAAATGATCCCTGATATGGATTGCAAGTGGAAAAGATATAAATAAATAAATAAACTATTTCTAATGAATAGAACTCGCGTAAAACTATTGATAACATTTTAATTTTAACATGATGTTGCGAATGCTTTGCAGTAATTGACTTCACAGGAAAAAGAGATGCAAGTATCTGTCAGTAAGTTCTGACTTATTAATTAATTGTAATTGCTAATCTATCTGCAACGGTTTCTTTCTTAGTTTTGCGGTCATAGAGTTCCGGATGTTCACACCACGCAATAACAATATCTTGAGGTCTGACAATGCGTTCACACACTTTACCTTGTTGCTCATAAACAATTCCAGGTGTCGGTTAGGCTCCAGCAATGTACTCATTTAACATTAGGATAATATGGATTAGGATATGTCAAATCACAACCATCGTTGTATAGGAATGTTGCTTTGAATATGTCTCAAGAATTGGCTGGCTTTACTGTGAGGCTTGTAACCAGTACTTATAGAAACCATAATCCATTTTGTAATATCTTACCAATTCTGTCAGTCACTTATTTCACATATGGTACTATGACTCGTCTTAAAAGTCGATTGAGCAGTAATAGTATTTCCTTACGGAGTAATAAAGTTGCACAAGCGAAACATTGTAAAAAAATCACGGCATTTGATCTTTAACTCAATACGTGATATGAATCTCGTATGCAATATTGATTCTGATGATGTCGCGGGTTCAGAATATGAGTCTTAGTGGAGTGTCGAAAGAAAGACACTTCACGGTGAAATGGCTTTCGTAAAATATAAGTAGGGTAGAAAGGTCGGTTATAAAGTGATTCTTAAAATAATAATAAATATTCTAAATAATTTTGTTTGTTCCGGAATATAAGGCTTTTTTTTTCTACTTCTTCATTTATTAAGTCATTCTATACAGATTGAATAATCAATATGTAAATATAAAACTAACACAATAATTGAACCAATCCAACTAGGAACTTTATTGGATGTTTTTACCAAAAAAAGTTCACGTTTTTTATTGTGTTCCTATGCTTTTTTTTTTACTTTCAAACTATAATAATCATATTTACATCATGATCCAAAAATTATATTACCTTAAAGAACTTAATAGAACAAGTACAGATAAAAATGATTACTATTAAGTTTCAAAATTCTTAAAAACTTTGAAGGACTACTAGAAACAATTATATTTCCATACAGGAATATTCTAAGTGAAGATTTTAATATTTGTGAACTAAATGGTTCGAAAAAAAAATATTTACTTGATCAATCTAAAAATCCTACCTATAAAACTTAATTATTTTTTCCCTGACAGTACCCTCTCTCTTCTTGACGTGATAATAGTCACACTAAATTTAATTTCTAAATACGAAAAGTTCTCCACTGATGCTTTTTCCTACCACGATTAATTTATTTATCTTATAAATCCCGTTCTCAAAAATTAAAAACTTAATTGTGGCGTAATTTCGGCGGCAGTGAAGAGTTAAAATATAAAAAAGTAACTTACTCAAATTTAAAATAAGCTATACCGATCTAAATCATTAATAATAATAATAGTAATAAAATAATAAAATATTTCGAACAAGTTTATATAGTGTTAGTATGTTAGTAACAATATTTACTTATAAACAAAGTGAGTTATTGTTAGTTACAATATATAAATGTTTAATTTTATCTTATTTTATTTGGCTCGTCATTGTTTCTATCCAGCTCCTGTAATGCAAGAGATACAAGTCAAAAATAATATAACTAACACATAGAAATATCTTAGTATTAGTAAATCAACGAACACATTTTCATGCAATGGCGATATTGAGATGTTAATAAACATTTCCTTTCCTCAGAATGAATTGATAAACTCGATAAAACTATTAATTCTCTGTGATCCTTTAAAACTCCAGATTCTTTATTTTTTGCTCTTTTACTGAATGAGATGTTCAGAAGAACATACTCTCCATTTAACTGTATTGATAGTGTTAGAAGCAATACGATCATACCCATCCCAGATATTGTTTTTGTCGCAATAGAAGGATTCTATTGCTACAAAAAAATCCTGATATTTGGAAGCAAGTCCCAGTTATTCCTGTAGCTAAAGTGTCGAGGTCTTAAACGTCGAAGTCTTAAGTTATTTTACCTTTCCTATCAAAAGTTCTTGAAAAAATAGTCTTAGAACAACTGAGACTAATCCTTAATAAATATCTAAGGAACTCGTATTGTTATTGAGTATTTCAAAAAAGCTCCATCAAGGCATTGACGTCATAATTTTATTACTACTAATATTATTATTACTACTACTATTTGGTCACTTGTTCGCGGTTTGGGCTGCGGCTGCTATAAATGTAAACTGCCGCATTGCAGCCCAGCTTCTTCATTGTCGTCATTACATTTTTTTATTTTCGTGACCTGAAATAATATAGAAGGACTCATAACTACATTTAAATGAAACAATTTCTGCAATTATTGCTTTCGGAAAAACTCTCATTGTATAATTGATATTATACTATAAAAGGGGTTACAAGTTTAACAGTCCTTTTTTAAAAGCAGATTTTACTGAATTTCCACTTTTGTATTCAAACCAAATACTTAGAATTTTAAATTAAACTACTTATACATTAGTTATGTATACGGTTTACGGTTTACGGTTATAATTAAATATTTTAACGATAAGAATCACAACAAAAAAGGTAACGTACCTCTGTCTCTTTTAAACCTGGATCCTTTAGCCCTTTTTCGTATTCACGTTTCATACCTTTTATATGATTAATTCTAAAACATTTTAGTCACACATAGTTAGACAGAGTTATGCTTAACATATGTAGTACATTATATAATGATGATCAAAGTTCAATCAAAATCTATATCGAACTTTTAATCATATTTTTTAGAAAGATGTGGCCTTAATTATTTTTGATCCAACTATACCTTCGTACCCGGGAGTAATAAAAAACTTTAAAAGTCCTTTAAAAGAGGGGTTATTGTGCTCTCACTGGTTATATTATATAATTATTATTAAATTATTATATTATTATAATTATTATATAATTATAACACACCTTGACTATGTAATTACAGAGCGGAAAACAACGAACACACATTCTGTCGTTTTAATTCATAATTGAAGGTAGTTATGCCTATTACTAGCAACTTCCGTAAATACGGATGCCTTCACATCCGTAATTACAAGTAATATTGGCTGGGTAAATGTCCTTTTAATATAATTATTTTGGGCTTTTGAATATTATTGATGACAATATCACCTTCTTTTTTGCATTAAACTTTTGTGATCTATACTATCTCATTGAAGCTATAATCACGGGCATAATTCAGAACAATTGCAAGGTGTTGTGTATCGCTACTCATCTTGATTCATAACTTTTATTCATTAAAAATACTGTATAAGTTGTAAGTACTTAGTAAACCATTTTTAAGCTGCAGGCCGTTTTTGTAAATGAATTTTGTAAGATATTTTTAAAATCACATAAAAATTATTATCATAGCGCAGAAAGCTTTAATTTAGAATTTTATATAAAACCATTTATTTATATTAGGCCAGAATGCTAAATTCATCTAAGCGGGCAATGATACGTTGCTCAATTTATATGTTACGATTTCCAAACGGTCGCGCCAGTCTCGAATGTCTCTTCTTGCTCGTATCTATAATTATTTCATACAAATTAAAAAAAAAAAACTAATAAACTTAACATGGCTAGATGTTTATAAATATTTTCAAAATTATGTACAAATTATACATAGTAATTTAAATGTCATATTTTTTTCTTTATTGTATAGAATTTCAATGAGGATATAATTAAAAAAAAATAGTAATAGTTAATCCCTATATGAAATATCATCAACAATTATTAATGAATTTTAAAATATTAATAAAAAATAAATTCTAATATGATAAATAATTATTATTTTAGTCCAAGTTGCTAATGAAATAGGTATGTCAATGAACCTGAGTTTTACTTTTTTTATACGTCCCGGCTTCATGTTGTTTATTTATACATTTTAATGGCATTTGCTGTTTCTGTTTTAATATAATTAAAATATGTTTACTTTTATGAGCTGAAGGACCATTATTTCAACAAATATAGTTATTTTACTTCAGGAATAAAATACACAAGTACAAAAACGATAAGCTCCATCTAAATGTATAACTGGAGATAGTGAGAAAGCAATAATATAGCAATTTTTATTTTGGAATGCATCGGAGGTGAGCTCGGTACATATTTGTTTAGAGGTGGAATATCAAATAGCATTACTACTTTCTAACAAGTATATAAGTATTACGATATTTATATCGTATTGTCATATCTACTTTTATTTTTATTATGTGGAATTTTGCTAGTACCGTTAGCATCTGTATTATATGTAAATTATATATAATTTATAATATGATACAATTATTTATGTTCTTGTGCAATTTAGACCATCTAATGTAAATAATGTTTCCTGTACAATATTTATAACAAAAAAATATTCTTGATATTCCTTCTTCACGTTAAAAATTATTCAATAAATAAAAAGATTAATTTTTTGGATAAATATTTTTTGTTCTTTTATAATATGTTAAAGGATATAATTCTTTAATAAGATTTGATATTACGTTAATAAATTTAATTTATATTATTAAAATCATTTAAATTTAATAGAATGATGATGTACTTACTCGTAATGGTCAGGATATTGTCAGTAGACATTTTTTGCATATCACAGACCAAATCCCTCATTGGCTATTTCATAATGATCTCTGGACGCACCAAGTTTTGTATCTAACATTTTAAGTATTTATTTTAAGAAAAAAAACTTTAATTTTAAATAAATTTAATTAAATATTCTATTTTATTTTGCACGTCGTGTAAGATATCTTTTAGGTAGAAAGTTATCAAAGACTTACAAGTAATTAAGAGGACGGGAAATAAAATTTAATATTAAAAATCTTTGAAAAGAGTCTTATTTTTGCATTTTGTGCCCTAAAGATGATTGAGGTCGGCTTTTTATGAAGGCACATAATTTTACAAGGTTACGTTTAACAGTTAACTACTTTTAAAAATGTATTATCTTCGATTATTATAAAAACCTGAACTGTAAAATTAATTATTTAAAATTGTAAATAAAAATAAACTTTATATAAGTCTGTTAGAAACTTAATTATTTTCTTAACCTTGCTATGGTAAGAAAATCTTTTATTAAAATATTATTTAATAAGCAAAATTTAAAAATAAAAAAACATATAATTAATAGAAAAGTTAATACTGTTTTTTAATAACATAATACCGCTTATCAAACGGTTAAAATTCGTGACTCAATATATTGGCTTTAGAATGGCAAAAAACAAAACAAATAAACTCAATATATTTCTCACAACAAACAAAATAACTGAGACATTATTGTAACTTTAAAATATATTTTTGCTAGAAAGGACTTAGCAATATCGTCTTAATTAAAGCTCAGCAAATATTTGTACAGCTCTCGCATCACGAGAACCGGAGAAGTATTATAGTCACTTTAGTGACAGGCCCGAGTATGCCCGAGTGGATATTGAGAGTCTTGGGTATAAGACTATTGCGAAAGAGTGAAAATAGAACCATAAATATTTGTATAAAGAGTAACATTTTCTTAATAAATAATACTCTTTAGAATATTAACAAAAATAATTACAAAGTTTAATACAACTTTCTTTCTGTTTTTGAAAATTGATGACTACTTCTGAATAAGAAATTCATTTAAGTGTGGCCTCCTTCTTCGACAAAATAATTCTAATGAAACGATTTTAAGTAATTAAATATATTAGCAAAATAATCGATTTATTTATATTTCAAACATTTTCTAATTTTGTTTTCATATGAATAAAAATGTATATTATAAACAAATTTTGTCTTTTATTATTGAAATATTAATAAATTTAAGTAAGTGAAAAATAAAATGTTGACTTTTTTAATACACATATTTTAATAGTATTATCACAATGTCTAAAACCATCATCAAGTATGATACTAAGGATGTTCATCAGTATTTTTCTTCAATATCACTGTAGTCTCGTTTACTTCTTTATTCAACTTAACTTTTTCATTTACTTGTTTCTTAATAAAATATTCCTCTATATTTTGCAACGTCTTATTTTTAGTCTCCGGTACAAATTTCCAAACATAAAACAAAGAACAACTCAATAGAGCAGCATATGACAGTAACGTTCCATGTATAGATAAATAGAACATTAAATACGGTGCAATTTTTATAGTTGCAGTATAGAACAGACAGATTAATAATACGTATAACGAATTTCCTAAGCCTCTGTGTCTCAATGGCATAATTTAAGTTGCTATTCCAAAAGGCACGCAATATAGTCCAAAACTTGAAAATATCATACACCCAGTTAAGAAAATCAAACATAATAATGAGTCGCTTGACACAATATTTAGAAATTGTAAATATGAAACAATAGACGACGCCAACAAAAACAATGAGGATCCAATACCACCTACCAATAGGACCGGTTTATTATCAAAATATTTTAACAAAATAGGACACAATATGTTACCTAAAATAACGAATATATCGATTACTATTGTTCCTATGAAGGCGGTGTCTGCATCTATTGTTAACTTTTCAATCAAATTTATTGCATATACAACAACTGTCAAGTTACCACTAAAATAATAACAGGAGAAAAGCATGAACATTTGAAATGTTGGCAAATAAAAGTCGCTACTAGTTATTTTTATCCACGTGTCTCTCATTACTGTTTTAGACAGCTTTGACTTTTTTGTGGATATTTTTGAGTGTAAAAATTCTCTTTGAGCGGTTAAAAGCGCATTCATCTCTTCTTGTGATTCCTCATTTTTGCCCCGGAGCCATATGAAGGATTTTTTACTTTCCTCGAATTTTCCTGAATAAGCTAGCCATACGGGTGACTCGGGCCAAATAAAACTTAACAAATAGGCCAATATGATAGGACTATTTAAAATAATGCATAATGCTTTCAATGAAACAATTTTTCCCAATGTATGGGCCAACATAATTCCGATTGTTTGAGTTATTCCATAAAGAGCTAACGATATGTTTCTGAATTTAGGACTCATTGTTTCACTTAGGATTGTGAAATTTATTACAATCATACTGTTAGTTCCTATTCCTTGGAACAGTTCACCAATAATTAATGTAAGACTGCTGTTAGCAAAGTAGATAGTGATCCATCCAATGATTATGAGTATACAGGTCAAACGAAAACCAAATTTTCGTCCACGCCATTGCATTAGAAATGGCATAAATATACTCGGTATTCCAGCTATGCCATGCATGGAAGCTGTAATTAATAAAAAATAATATTTAAACATACTTATTAGCTCAAAAATTATATGAATATAGTAAAAATTATATATTGAAAATTTATTTTTTGTCTTATTAATGACATTCATCACCATAACTTATTACGTGCATAAAGATAAAAAAAATATGTTATTAAATGCAATATATAAAAATATTTATATTTATATGATCATACTAAAACAATACTACCTTTTAATGTAAATAAAACCGAAAAAAATGTTGATAATGATTAATATATGCTTTTGTAACCGGACTAGATTATAATATTATATATTTATGACATTTTATTCTATCAATTGTTATAGCATTTTTACAAAATCTGTAGTAAAATATATTTCAGTAATTAAAAATAATAATGTTTATAATTATATGAACATACTAAAACATACTAACTTCTAATGTTAATAAAACGTAAAATTAGGCTGCTAATGATTAAAATATGTTTTTATAACCGATCTAGATTATAATATTGTCTTTATGACACTTTATTCTATCAAATTTTATAGCATTTTTACAAAGTCTATAATAAAATATATTTAATTAATTTAAAAAAAAACGAAATATAATCACTCTAATAAAATATTTTACTTGGTATCAAATTCCTTTCATATTTTTAATATAATATAATGCATACACAAGTTATTTAAATAAATGGTATATTACCTATCCATGACTCTGTATTGAAATCTACTACTATGAGGCTATCATTTTGTTTGAACTGCTGCAGCAAGATACTAGGGAAGCCGATCACACCACCAGACGACATTGCTGCCAGCTGCGCTGAACACGCCACGAACAGCTGCAATTATATTAACTTCATATTAAGTCTTGTATTCAATCTGATCAGTTGCTTTTAAGCAAAATTTGACTGTTTTGATTTGAAAAAAAGATTTAGAAGTCAGAGATAATTTTTTAAATAATTTGATATAATTTTCTTTTTGAAATTTAAATCTTTTAAATAATACTAACATATACATGAAACTAATCGTTATATATTCTGAAAAGATCTATTAATTATTCTTACCTGTCTAATAAACGGAACATCCATACTGGTTTACTTAATACTTTGCTTCTGTAATTTTCAACTCACCATCAAAATGTTATTAATTTGTTAGCGTCGAGTAAATAGTAATGTACCTAAATTGTATAGTTGTAAAAGGTAATGGGTGAAACAATAGACAAAATGATAACAATTCTTTTAATGAAATACGTTATGGGAAATAAATAAATATATCAAAGAAAAACTTTTTTGTTAGTCTGTGACGTCTAGTTAAATTAAAGAAAACAGAGAGAATGGTAACGAAAATAATATACTTTTATTATAATTATATGTTATTATTTGATAAAAAATTTATATAAATTTGGATTATCAATGACTTGTTAGGTAAGTCAAGATAATAAAATACAGATAATATTGAAATACATTATAAATAATTAACATCGAGAAAGAAACGCTTATTTATTTTCATAATTTTTATTCTTTTTGTGGTATGTTTTTTTTTATTGCAATTAAAAAAAAATCTAAATAATATAGCAAGTTAGTGTTTTCTTAGATTTTCACGAGTATATATTTTAAATAAAACTATTTTTATGGATTAAAACTCGTGCTGAACACCTAGAGGGGGAGCTCCAGCATGTCAAGCATGCCTTAGTAACTAAACAAACACTTGCCTGTCCCTCGCCAGCTACGCAGAAGCCACAGCCCCTCACAATCGAAAGACAACCGGTCCTACTTCCATATGTTAAGGGAGTTACTGACAGAATTGGTAATATCTTAAAAAAGTTTGCTATTAAAACTATTTACAAACCTCATAGAAAAGTAAGCCAATTCTTGAGACCTATTAAAAGTAATATCCCTTTACAATGTGCCGGGTCATATAAACTTGACTGCGATTGCGGTTTATCATACATTGGTCAAACGAAGAGGAGCATCGGTACTAGAGTTCGGGAACACATATTGGAAATCTGCAGTGTATGAACATACCATAGACAAGCCATTATATTAGATTTGATAAACCACAAATCCTTGCAAGGGAACTCCGCTACATACCAAGAATGATTGGCGAGGCTATTGAAATTAAAAAATATCCTAATTTTAATAGAGAAGATGGTTGGAGCCTTTCTAACACCTGGGACCCACTCATAAATACTGTAAAGTCTCACGTCTGTCACCGCACTGTCAGACCTTAGGATATAGCTAGTGCGTTTTGTCTACATCCGGAACTCTATGCCCGCAAACTAAGGAACCGTTGGAGGTAGATGATTAATTAACTGACTTTCTGACAGACACTTTCATCTCGTCTACCCGTGAACACGATTGCTGCAAAGTATTCGAAAATTCGGGTTAAAATTTAAATGTAACCAAATTACACGATGGTTTTAATCAGTAAAAAAAAAGTTTTATTTCAAATATAGCAATTTATATTCAACACGCTTCATATCTTCTTTAGTGTTCTTTATGCTTAGGTAATGCTTATTTATTGCATATCACAGATCAAATCCACTATTGCTCCATTTGCTGCATTTTCTAAATCTTACAAGTAATTCTGAGTAATGAAAGTAAATTGGAATATAAAAAAACTTTAATTATTTTCTTACGATTTTGCAACCTATACCCTAAAGGTGCTTGAGGTCGGCTTTGGTATAGTTACTTAATTTGACAAGGTTTCATCTAATGGTTAACAACTTTTATAAATTTATTGATGTCACATATTTGAAACACCTAAATTATAAAACAAATTATTTGAAAGTGTAACTAACAATTAAATATATAAGTCTCTTAGACACTTAATTATTTTCTTAACCTTGCTATGGTAAAAAAATCTTTTATTCGAATATTATTTAATAAGCAAAAATTGAAAAATAAAAATACATATAATTAATAGAAAAGTTAATACTGTGAATTTTTAACGGTTAAAACTCGCAACTCAATATATTCGCTTTAGAATCGTAACAAACAAAACAAATAAACTCAATATATTTCTCACAACAAACAAAATAACTGAAACATTATTTTAACTTTAAAATATATTTTTGCTAGAAAAGACTTAGCAATATCGTCTTAATTAAAGCTCAGCAAATATTTGTACAGCTCTCGCATCACGAGAACCGGAGAAGTATTATAGTCACTTTAGTGACAGGCCCGAGTATGCCCGAGTGGATATCGAGAGTCTTGGGTATAAGACTATTGCGAAAGAGTGAAAATAGAACCGTAAATATTTGTATAAAGAGTAACATTTTCTTAATAAATAATACTCTTTAGAATATTAACAAAAATAATTACAAAGTTTAATACAACTTTCTTTCTGTTTTTGCAAAATTGATGACTACTTCTGAATAAGAAATTCATTTAAGTTTTGCCTCCTTCTTCGACAAAATAATTCTAATAAAACGATTTTAGTAATTAAATATATTAGCAAAATAATCGATTTATTTTTATTTCAATGATTTTCTTAGTTCGTTTTCATATGAATAAAAATGTAAATAATAAACAAATTTTGTCTTTTATTATTGAAATAAAATTAAGTAAGTGAAAAATAAATAATTTTAACTTTTTTAATATACATATTTTAATAGTATTATCACAATGTCTAAAACCATCATCAAGTATGATACTAAGGATGTTCATCAGTATTTTTCTTCAATATCACTGTAGTCTCGTTTACTTCTTTAGTCAACTTAACTTTTTCATTTACTTGTTTCTTAATAAAATATTCCTCTATATTTTGCAACGTCTTATTTTTAGTCTCCGGTACAAATTTCCAAACATAAAACAAAGAACAACTCAATAGAGCAGCATATGACAGTAACGTTCCATGTATAGATAAATAGAACATTAAATACGGTGCAATTTTTATAGTTGCAGTATAGAACAGACAGATGAATAATACGTATAACGAATTTCCTAAGCCTCTGTGTCTCAATGGCATAATTTCAGTTGCTATTCCAAAAGGCACGCAATATAGTCCAAAACTTGAAAATATCATACACCCAGTTAAGAAAATCAAACATAATAATGAGTCGCTTGACACAATATTTAGAAATTGTAAATATGAAACAATAGACGACGCCAACAAAAACAATGAGGATCCAATACCACCTACCAATAGGACCGGTTTATTATCAAAATATTTTAACAAAATAGGACACAATATGTTACCTAAAATAACGAATATATCGATTACTATTGTTCCTATGAAGGCGGTGTCTACATCTATTGTTAACTTTTCAATCAAATTTATTGCATATACAACAACTGTCAAGTTACCACTAAAATAATAACAGGACAAAAGTATGAACATTTGAAATGTTGGCAAATAAAAGTCGCTACTAGTTATTTTTATCCACATGTCTCTCATTACTGTTTTAGACGGCTTTGACTTTTTTGTGGACATTTTTGAGTGTAAAAATTCTCTTTGAGCGGTTAAAAGCGCATTCATCTCTTCTTGTGATTCCTCATTTTTGCCCCGGAGCCATATGAAGGATTTTTTACTTTCCTCAAATTTTCCTGAATAAGCTAGCCATACGGGTGATTCTGGCCAAATAAAACTTAACAAATAGGCCAATATAATAGGACTATTTAAAATAATGCATAATGCTTTCAATGAAACAATTTTTCCCAATGTATGGGCCAACAAAATTCCGATTGTTTGAGTTATTCCATAAAGAGCTAACGATATGTTTCTGAATTTAGGACTCATCATTTCACTTAGAGTTGTAAAATTTATTACTGTCATACTTTTAGTTCCTATTCCTTGGAACAGTTCACCAATAATTAATGTAAGACTGCTGTTAGCAAAGTAGATAGTGATCCATCCAATGATTATGAGTATACAGTTCAAACGAAAACCAAATCTTCTTCCGCGCCATTGCATTAGGAATGGCATAAATATACTCGGTATTCCAGCTATGCCATGCATGGAAGCTGTAATTAATAAAAAGTACTATTAAAATAGACTTAAAGGAATTAGTACAACAATAAATTACCGATATGATCATTTTTATAAATATAAGTTTATATATTTAGTATAATATATATATATATATATATTATACTAAATATATAAACTTTTATATATGTATATTTGTTATAATGATATGTACTTATTCTCCTTAAAAAGATTTTTGTCTTATAAATGACATTCATTTATTTATTTATAAACTTTATTACACACAAAACTACACATAAAAAAACAGATGATAAAACAAAAAAGAAAAAAAAGGCAATAACTTGTTATATGCGTAAAGATTTATAAAAAATATTTATTATTAGCTGCAGCATATAGAAATGTTTATAACTATGTGAACATACTAAAACAATACTACCTTCTAATGTCAATCAACTTAAAATTATGCTGATAATGATTAATATATGTTTTTGTAACCGAACTAGATAATATTATGTCTTTATGACATTTTATTTTATCACATGTTATAGCATTTCTACACAATCTATAGTAAAATATATTTCATTAATTAAAAAAAAAAAGAAATATATCACTCTAAAACAATATTTTACTTGTTATCAAATTACTTTGATATTTTAAATTTAATATGATGGATACACAAGTTACTTAAATAAATGGTATATTACCTATCCATGACTCTGTATTGAAATCTACTTCTATGAGGCTATCATTTTGTTTGAACTGCTGCAGCAAGATACTAGGGAAGCCGATCACACCACCAGACGACATTGCTGCCAGCTGCGCTGAACACGCCACGAACAGCTGCAAATATATTAACTTCATATTTCGTTGTGTATTTTATCCGATCAATTATTTTTAAGTCAAACTTGACTGTTTTGATTTGAATTAAGGATGTTTGGAAGTCAGATACTTTTTTAAATATTTTGATCTAAAATTCTTTTTAAAATTTTATTGTCCAAAATAATCTACACACACAGATGCTATATTTTTATATATATTTTATTTTATTTTATAATTTCGTTAATTATTCTTACCTGTCTAATAAACGGAACATCCATAGTTGTTCACTTATTATTTTAAACTGGTTATGTTATTTTATAATTGCCATTAAAAGTCTAGGTTGGTACGTGTGAGTGTCAGCGACGGGTAAACAAAAATGGACCTAAACTATATGGTTATAAAGGAGAATAGTTGGAACAATATCTAATATGATATCAATTCTTTTAATAAAATACTTTATAGGAAACAAATGAATATATCGAAGAACAAGTTTTCTGATTGTCTGTCACGTCCTATGAAATTAAAAAAATATAAATAAATGGTAACGAAAACATGTATTTTTAATAATAATATGTATTTATTCACCAAAAAAAGATAAATTTTTGGATTAGCAATAACTTGTTAGACGAGTCAAGAATATAAAACACAGATAATAATCGAATACATTATAAACAATTTTATCCTCAAAAAAGAAAACGTTAACTTTTTTTTATTTTTATTTTGTGATATTTTTTAAATTAAGATGTATAAAACAAACATTTTATATTGCATAAGATATTTATTATAAAGTGCAATATTTGCTTTGTTGAGTAATTTATAATAGACATTACATGCCGACCTATTTACTCATTTGTATGTCATGGTACACGTAGATCAACATAATGTTTTATAAAAAAATCTGATAAGGTTATTAGACAATGATAAATGCTGAATCTATTTAGGCCATTAATAGTAAGTATTGAAATAGTGTCTTGTTTCAAGTTTAATTTGGAATTAGTGGCGGTAAGGCGTTTGTGTGTATATTATATATAAGCTGGGTTGGTCAAGGTAAAATGAACCTCTTAAAGAAAATCGTCCTTTCTTATAATGAGTGACTGCTGGATGCCAAATATCCTTCCTCTCTGTATATCCTAGCCTCCCGAATTGCTTTTTATTCCTTAGCCATGGCGAAGATTCTTTTATTCTTTTGAGTTGTATGGTATCTCTGCTAAAATGCGATATTTAGAAATAAATGTCCGCTATTTTTTAATTTGGAATAAGTCGCCAAATAACGAGTTAGCAAGAATAATTATATTACATATATAATAATTCACATATATATCAATCTATTTAATTATAACTGGACAAAGAAAACTACAAAAAGTCTCACAATAAAGTAGTGGCTAGATATTTTCTTCCATACAACTCTCATCACTAATATTGCATTTTGATGTATTTGTTAATATTTTCACTTGTCAAAATTCCCTTTGAGCATTCATCTCTATTTGGACTGCTCATTTTTACTCAGTAGTCAGTTTCATTTTGCTTTCATCAAATCGCTCTTTATGGTCCAACCAAGCGGATTATTCTGGTCAAATAAATGTAACTAAACATTAAAGGTACCCAGAAGTCACATCAGAAAGTGAAGTGCGATCCTGAAAAATGAATATTATTTTAAGCATAATTTCAATAACATTAAAATAATATCGTTTTCTGTATCAATATATGTATGTAATATATATGAAGATTGTCTTCATAAAAAATAGAAGATTATAAGCTGGTTATTTATAAGCACAACTACTGTTGTAATACAACCGTTATATTTACTCGTCTATCGGCTATTATTCTGTCGTAATATTATTGTTTCTATTACTTTTAACTAACTAATTTTTAGTTAACTTTAATATAAGTTAAGTAAATCTATGAACTGCATATTTACATACCATGACCAATTTACTCCTTCAACTTGTTTTCTTATTATTAAAGTCTTGACATTTCTATTTTAGTATTATATTCATTTTACAGATCGCAATCTAATAATGATGACTCAGAGCTAACAAGAACGACAAGTAACAAGTTATTTTTTTTTATTTATAATTTCGAAATATATGTTTATATATAGACATATAAATACTTTTATTACTATACTGACTCTGAATTTTTTTGGGTTCTTTGAATGGATCCTTAGATTCCAACTGTCCTGGTAGTTAATACTCATCTTTTAGGTTTTGTTTTTATTTCCAAATAAATAAATAAGTAAATAAAAAATAAATAAATAAATGAATAAATAAATAAATAAAATAAAAAAACGATTTTCCCCATATCCCAAACAACTCAATACTTTTTGACGACGATGATATCGGCAAAATCGTATTTAATTCTTTTTTATACCCCAAAAATAGACATAAACATTGTTGAGTAAATAACAATAAAATAAAAAAAATGAAGTTCTCTTCCAATTTTATGTCTTCCTATATAATTAGTATATAAATTTATATATTTATAATATATTCAATGTTTTTTGTCAGAACAATGTAAGAGGGGTTCTGCTTAACTAATTAAAATGGTTTTCTGGGAATCCGGTAATTGGCGCTGCGATCAGATTTAAGGACTTGATTTTTCTTTATTTCATCTATACTAATTTTATAAAGCCGAAAAGTGGATGTGTTTGTTTAACCTCTATTCTACTATCTATTCTAATCTGTGTTGAATAATTCTTTATGATTACGATAGGCAGGTTTATGAGTAATGCTATAGACAATGTAGCATAACTCCACTGTTCGTAGTATCCTAATAGTCAACAAAATCATTCCACCGCGTATGGAATCTCAAGTGACAGCTGGTATGATATAGATATTTCTTTCGTGCTCACTAATCTGGTGTAGTCTCAAGTGGGTATACATGCAATAGCCCAGAGGTGGATGTCTGATTTTGTCAAATGTAAATTGCTATAATAAATATCGGATTAGATCGACAGGGTCTGGATTTTATTGTTTTTTTACAGTCAATGTTTCTAGCTGCTAAAATTATTCAATAATAATTGAAATGGCATTAAATGTAATTTTCATAAAGAATAACAAGGTATATTAAATATGGTTACTTGAAAATTATTCCAACATTAAAATATTTACACTTACAATGATATCTTTCCACACGTCACAGCAATATGTCTCAGATTCTAGGCAGCCGAGTAGGTGATTAGGTAAATCAAGACAGAGGTTCTATCTCCTAACAAAGCCTTTGATTAGTAGATTACTAGCCAGAACGCTTTCAGAAACGGTTTCCTCTTACCTAGGTTTCTACTTACTATACTCGTAGCATTCAAGTTGCTCATTCAACTATTGTTCGATAGTAATTGTGGGTTTTGTTACTTAGACTGAGATATCCGAAATATATGATGATATATAGTTTTTACCGTTCATAGGAGAAATATATTTTTGAGAAATATTATTTTGGATCATGAAATTTTTATATATCATTTATAGTATAAAATAGTATATCTGTTTTGACTATTAGTTAAATTAAATAATTCTGAGTTAAAGTGCAATTATATGAAATAAATCTTTATAAAATTATATAGGAAATGACTAATAAAATTTCTTTGAAAAGTTACTAATATTTAATTGCATTCAACAGAATATACATATGTATTGTTGTTCCAATTTATTTTTGAGTTTGTAATAATTGAAGTAAATATTTTATTTCATTCTATGCTTTATTGGATTATATTTTAGGAAGTGGAAACTTCTTATGATTATTAATTGGTACGTTTTCGTTAGCGAAACACTACTATGTCGTAAAAGGACATGGACTATCACCAACACTTATCTTATTAATGGAATCAAGCGGAAATTGTCAATTGTGTTATTGAGACTAACCTCTATTGGGGTATAGTCTTGTGTTACAAGTGCTGGGAAGGAAGTCATAGTTCATGGTTCACGTATTAAAAGTGAGGGACAATGTCGTACAGATGTAAAACGTCTGTTTGCTGAAGAACTCAAAATTAAAATATTCATGTATATTAAGTACAATAATTATTTATAAATATGAATCTAATTGTTTAAAGTTTTACATATATCTGTTGTGTAAATATGGTTGTGTTAGAGGAGAATAGTGTTCATTTGGATGAGGTGTTAATAAAGTTTGGTGCAATCAATCGTTATCATATACAGGCTATTCTTTTGATAAGCTTTGCTTTTTTTAATAATGGTATGCATTGCATCAATTATGTTATTGTGGCCGAGGAAACACCTTATAGGTATAATTAATATTTCTTCAATTATTAACAAAAGAGACAAATTTTTAATTAAATTATACTTTGTTAGTAATAAAAGCGCATTAGCAATTTCTTTTTTTAATTTAAACAGTATTTAATTTTGGTTTTATAATATTTTTGTGATGTATTATAACTAAAAAATTTTATTCAGATGTAAAATTGATCAATGTGAAACACACAGCAGTGGTTTTGAGTCTTTGTTTGAGAATTTTACAATTCCTCGAGACTCTCAAGGCTGTTACAAATACAAGTCCGATTTCAAAGAATGTGATCCATTTAGCTTCAATACATCGGTTGTGGAATCTTGTGATGAATGGGTTTACAAGAAAGATCATAGCTTTGTTGCTGAGGTAACTTTCTATTTTAGAAGCATTTATATAAGAGTAGCTTTTTTTTAGCGACTTCATTTTCCTTTTTTGATCATTAGCTTGATAGTTAATTGTGATCAAATAATGTTTAAAATTACAATAAAACTAAAAATTTTCAGGTTAAAAAATTTAAATTTTTTATATGGAGTTCTATGCAAAGTATTAGACATGTAGTACAGCTATTAAAAAATTGCATTCTAATATTTTTTTAATATTTAAATAGAAATTTGTTTCAGTTTCAGTTGGCCTGTCAAAATTGGAAACGAACTTTTGTGGGAACCGTTCATAGTATAGGACTTATGTGCGGACTATTTTTTCAAGGCCAGTTGTCAGACAAGTGAGTATTATTTCCAAAAAAAAAAAATAGTTTTAAAGTATAAAATAACTTTGTAATTGTATAATATAAGTAAATATATAAATATAAGCCATGAAACATTTTAAAGAACAACTTTAATAAAATTCAGCTAAATCGCAAACTAACTTCTATGAGGGTTGAGATTTTATCGTAGCGTACACATTTAACTTGCGTTAAAAGTTTGCAAGTAATCTAACTCACGTCGTATGATAATTTTCAGGATTGGGCGAAAAGCCGCGATTATAATATCAGGCGTCGCTGCTGGGGTCTTTGGTATTGCTAAGAGCTTTTCAACTACATATTTGGTATACATTTTATTAGAATGGCTAGAAGCAACTCTAGGGGACAATTGTTCACCTGCTTTTATTTTAGGTAAATTGATATTCATTGTCCATTAATAATCCACTTATTTTCAATAAAATAAAAGTTAACAAAATATCTTTATGTTTTAGCCGTCGAACTTGTGCATAGTGATTACAGATTACACCAGCAAATATTTTTGTGTGTGATTGCTGCGATGGGTGGAGTAACATTTTCCATTGCAGCATATTTAGTGCCGTACTGGAGAGATTTTGTACGGGTGATTTATGCTCCAGCCTTACTTTATATATTTATATACTTCATTATGGATGAGAGCGTGCGATGGTTATTAAGTAAAGGAAAAAGAAAACAAGCTACAAAGTTGTTATTAAAAATGGCTAAGATTAATAAAATAACACTGGATGGAAAAATGCTTGTTAATATTCGCTGTGAAGATGGGACCAAGAATTCTCCATTGAAAGAGACATTCCGATCAAAGATTGTCATCAAACGATTTTTAATATGTTTATTATGGTGGACCTCTTGTACGTTCATCTGTTTTGGATTAATTGTAAATGTAGGCTCGCTCGCTGGAAACAAATATTTAAATTTTGGAATTATGTCGTTGTCAGATATACCAGCTAGTATTGCAATGGTTTATGTTTTAAAACGATTTAAGAGAAAAAAACCACTTTTAATTTCGTTTATGACAGCAGGGTTACTGTGCCTTTTACAACCCATCGTGCCCAAAGGTACACTAATTTTCATATTAAATAAAAAGAAACAAATTTTTAATTAATTTAATTTCATATGATTATAATTTGAACATAGCTAAAATCCAAATTATCTAACTTTTACAGAATACGTATGGATGTCAACTGGCGTGTATTTCCTGGGAAGATTTGTTTCAACCTTTACTTTTGGAACTGTTTATATTTACACATCTGAATTATTTCCAACTTATTCGAGGAATTCCATGCATGCTTTGTGTTCGGCTATTGGCCGTATCGGATCCATTCTGGCACCAATGACACCACTACTGGTGAGTGTAATTAACCTTTACCAAATTCCGATAAAACAGATTTTCTTATAAGCTTTACTTTCAATATTTTGGTAATTTAATTTGTTTTGACATTTGTAGTAAGATTCTGATTGAGATGATTTTTTTAGACTCAATATATGGAAAGTCTCCCGACGTTGCTCTTTGGTGGTATATCGATCGCTGCAGGTTTTACAACACTTTTTGTGCCAGATCTCGACAATGAGCCTTTGCCTGATAATGTACATCAAGCTGAGAGTATAGGCATTTGCCATCTCAATACAAGGATGGAGAAAAGCAACAATATTGATTCTAACAATAGCACAGAAAAGAAATAGTTCACTTAAAAAGTAAGTTTCAGCTGTAAATAAAAAAAAAAAACCTATAGTTACATAGTTTCATTTTAAATATATTTAACCGTAATATTAAAAAAATATTATCATCTAGTTTAGAAAATGAACTCCTTTCTACATAAATATTATTTTTCATTTCATAATATCATATTTTGCTAAGTATTCTGCATTCCTGTAAATAAATATGCGCACTTTGGCAAAATACTAGCAATTCTGAAGATCTAAAATTTTTATCGGTTTTTATTTTCATTTTAATAACACTGCATAAGTGCTAACTATAGGCAGTTAATGGTAAAATAATCAATATATTTTTTTTTGTTATAATACTAATTAGCAACTGTAAGTAAATTTTCCTTCAATTTGTAAGGAATAAAATTAAATTTAATGAATCTGCAATTGCGATATTTCATTAATTTTAACAAGAATTGTTTTATTAAAAATAAAAAAAAATATTAAAAGGATCATAAAGTTTATCAAGCTCATAAAAATCATTTTAATATCCAGAGCAAATACACAACAACGTTTTCTAATAAATCTACTTTCACTGTTATTATCTCTACAATGCCTCCTACGTTTATTTAACGGCTTAT
Organism: Mechanitis mazaeus; assembly: GCA_959347395.1. Classification (NCBI taxonomy): domain Eukaryota; kingdom Metazoa; phylum Arthropoda; class Insecta; order Lepidoptera; family Nymphalidae; genus Mechanitis; species Mechanitis mazaeus. Next base: position 14,003,010 of record OY365754.1, read on the forward strand.
TTTGATGAGAAGCAAGATGGCCGCCCATTAATTTTAAATGACTATCTTTCCCATTAAAACGGGAAAGACACGGAACATTCAAAATAATTAATTACACCTTGGAGATTACGAACTCGCTGATATTTGAAAGGTTATTACACTTTTTGAAGACTCAATAGATCTAAATGAGTTGTAGATGATAGTATCACCATCATTATTAGACGTTTTGTATAAGCTTTAATAAGTTTTGTATATATATTTCAATATTACAATAATGTTACTTGAGACCGTTTGAGTTTATAAAAGAAAAATAATTTAATAAAACTTAAAAAATGCAGTGAACCGCAGAAATTTAGTTATACCCTATTGTTTATAGATATTTTAGGAAAAAAAGAGAAATTAACATCCTTATAATATTACTTCACGAGATATTGGTAACCCCCAATATATATATGTTATTCAAGACGGTGACGCTATCATAAGTAAGTAATATCAATAAAGACACGATATTTGTGAAAAGATAAAATATGATATCGTAAAATCAAATTACGATATTAAAGTTAATAATTTATTTTTAAAAATAATATTAGAGATATATATTATTCTTTCGCGATGTGAATATAACGTTTTGACTAATTTAGATTAATTTTGCAAAAATGCTCAAAGAAATAAATTAAAAGTTAACAATGAAACCAAAGAAAAGGTAATTATATCTGATTACTATAAGCGCTTTTGCTCATAATACAATAATAAAAATATTATTTGAAACAGACATTTATAGCTCTCCATAGTGAAAGAAATTATTATTTATTTATTGTTGTAAACAATAATAACAATTTTAATCTAATACTATAGTATTAAAAATAAATATTATTTAAAATAAATTTATTATATTGATTTTCATCGAAACCTTTTAAATTATTACATTGAAATAAATATATTTATATAATATTAATGTATTTAAGTATTGTGATGATTATTTGATAAAAAGAACCCATTATTTCCATTTCAACAATATCAGACGCGGGAGCGGTCCCGAATGTACAGGGAACTGATAAGAGCAAGGATTTATGGTTAAAGCCCGATACCCTTTCAGATATTTCACACATTGGTACAGGTGTGGACATTGGGATCTTATCGTGGGAATTTTACAATTATATCATGCATTATTTCCAATCATCTTATTTATTTTTGTAAGTCTTTCTGACTGTATACGTGCTAGTAAAGGTTTTTTTTATTTTTTTATGTTTTTTATTTATTAAAGAATTTACAAAACAATTTTTTCTCGCCAAGCTGTTATGTTTAATGGCAAGACCCGCTCGTGGTTACAAAAAAATTTAAAGTATCAATAAAAATTAAACTCTAATATGGATAAATATTTTTTCTGTTAAATATGTTACGTAAATGTTATGTTTAAGCAAGTGCAAAAATAACAACGTCATCCAGTTTTAAAGTAGCGTATAAACTCCGAAATTGTTCCAAAAGCGGAATTTTAAATATGAAATATGAATACACTGGACGTTTCGTCACATGCAAGTCCTCAAGATGAATAGATTCCGAAGCCCTTTATGCGGATTCCGGACCGGTTTTTGCAACGTTGAGTACGATGGTTTGAAATATGACGCGACAAAAACTGAATTAATGGATGCAGACTTATATTAATTACGCTTACTTTTGACGTTCAAGAGACTCATTTGTTTTATTCTTCTCGTTATTAATGCGAATTTGCCACGCCTTGCTATCTATCATAAGGAATATTTTAGAGTCCAAAAAAAAAGAAAGATATTGCACTATATTATTTATTATATTAATTTTTATAAAATTTGAAAGCAAGTTTGTGATCAGTAAGATTATATATCAATAAATATAACATGTTATTGTCTTCTTACTTTAAATAACTTTATCAAACTCAAATGGTGACGAAGCAGGAGGACAAAGAGGGGGGATTCAGGAAAAAATAAATTTTATAATTTTTAATCGACAACAATATCTACTAAAAATATTAAGTATCTCTCTAAAGCACTTGACTGCTGTCTCTACTTGAAAAATATTAAGTCCTGTTGGTATCGAATATCAAAGATAGCATTTAAAAGTCTTAAAATATTCACTACAACTAACTTGTAAGGTGATTTGATTTGTTAAAAACTGATAAAGAATCGTTTGTGATTTAAGTCACTTTGTGGTAATTTTAATAAACTGTGTGTGTGTGTGTGTACGTGTGTGTTACATACTCTTAAAACTAGGGCTGTATAATTATCTAGCTTTCATTTTATCTGTTTTTATAAATACTATTTGTATATTACAGAAAAGAGCCATCCGTGGCATCTACGGTCTGGGCCCCAAAGATTCTGTGCGTGCTAAGCTTAAATTAATGTACTCATCATCACCAGTTAATATATTTTTAAAAACTTGAAACATCATAAGAAAAAAAAAATGCTAAGAATAGTGATAAATATATTTTTAATACTAAGAAAAAACTTAAACTTACTTGTTATTTGGCTTAAAAAAGAGAATAACTTATTTATGATAATTTTTTTAATTTTTATAACGTGTTCCCAGAATATGAGCTAAAGAATATTATAATGTATCCGTACATTTAAATCATAATGTATCCTGGGAATGAGGCCTAGGCTGTCAGGATATTTTTACATTATAATAAGTTTTTCAGAAAGTTTTTTTTTTAAAGTATTATCTTGCTGAACTTCTGTCACGGGCTCTTCGACTATGAACAATGTTTTTAATAATCTTATTTTACATTTCAATTTTCGCTTACGAAATAACTTTTATTACAGCTTATTTTCAACATTGAATCAATTGACTCATTATAATATTATAGTAAATAAGTTTGCTTTTCATTTACACAAATTAAGTTTTATTGCAAATGCTGATTCATGAAATATTTTCATTACCTTTTCTATAAACATTATAAATATGAATTTGTATACAAACTAATTTCGTTACATCGAATTGCGTTCAGCACAATTTAATATTTACATTTAGTTAATGAGAGAAATTTTTTAAATAACAAATACAAGAAGTATAAGAAAGGAGGTCAACTAAGTTATTAATAACTGGAGTTAATAGAAAACCGTCAAGAACTACAGGGCGCTAATTTCACACGTCATTAGGCGCAGGCGAGCGACTTCTATTGAACGTTTTCAAGAACGTTCGGATAATTAGTTGATTAGAGACCGAAATAGGGTTTATTAAATGTTTAGTGGAACAGAAAATTAAATAATTTCTCTCCCTGAGGCTGACACTGCTAATTGAAAAATACCAGTATTACATGTTTCGAAAACAAAATGCGTATGAAATGTCTATAATTTTTCATATCATATTCTTTATTCAATATCGAATTTTTATCTTAATTTCTTTTATATTGAAAGTTATCTTATTTATTCTTCTCATAACGTAAAGAAAGCAAAACTTACTGAATAATATACGAGGAGTATAATATTTTAATAGATTACCTGAATGTTGTTATTATGTACATTCAAAAAGTAGATAGTTTTAATATATGTCAAATTAACAACGTTTTGAATTAGTAAGTAATTACATTATCTTCAATATTGAAACTATAAGAGCTACAATTTTGCACGGATTTTATTTTGGAATGTAGGCTATTAACCGTAGACGGAATGCTTGGGGATAGATTTTACGAAATTCCATCTTTAAGGGTTTAAATAAAGGCTTAAAATTTGTAACTTATAAAATATTATATCTTGATTAACAATATTATAAGAAAAGTTTTCCAGCCACTAAAACCGTAAAAACATTCTTGTTATGAGCATGCGGAGTGGGTGAAGGAAGGCTTGTTAAAAAATGTAATTTATGAGTAATTAATAATAACATTACAGTTACATTCTGTTACTAATATCTAGAAAGAAAGAAAGAAAGAAACAAAATTTATACAGGAACAAAACACAACATTGACAACATCACAATATAACTATAGAAAATATAAATGAAGAAAAAAAAAGATATATTAAATCAAAAAATAAATATGTGCCAATATTGTGTGATGACAAGAAAGGGTCCAACTCAGCATTTGTACAAGGCGAAGTTTACCTCACACACTGATTTTTAGTTGAACCTTTTTGTTTTTACGTGATAAATATCTTACTTTTTTGTTTTTGCTTGATATTCTGAGGTTTAAGTGCTCTAAATGTCTCAAAAAATCCAATGACAGATCGTGATCTAAGTTGCGTAACTGTTACGTAAACTTGTGACAACACAAACACTCCTAAACTATCAAACTCCAAATAAACACTTGCTAACGGAAATTGCATCCGGAATACATTTGATATTACGACAAATATATAAATACATATTTTCTAGTTCACGTTTAAATAACATGAATAAAACCAATGGAATATTTTACTTTATTACATAATAAAAATGACACCAATTAAAACTCAATAAAAAGCAATTACATGTTATGATTAAAAAAGCTTTATTAATAAAATAATTCTTATTTATTTATTTAACACAGCAAATATGTAAACATATGAATCATAAAAATTGCACAAAAGGCGAGCTTATCTCTACTAGAGATATCTTACAGCAAACCCATAAGATATAGAATTAGAGGAAGAAATGTAGAATATTCTTGTTGTATTTTATGTAGGATATAGCTTGTAAAGGTATTTGTATATAATAAACTATTTAATCCAAGACGATTTCCCGACATTTATTTGCACGCGTTTGAACTTCTCGTAAACATTTGAAGTGTGTATTCATTAGAATTCATGTCACGGTGTGGTGATACAGTTATTAGTTTAGCGTTATTTTAATGGAACTCTGTTGAAACAAACAAGACACGAAATTGCTTTTTGCTCAATTATAAAGTCATATTTACACTGTGGCATCGATTGACATAACTGTATCAGTATACTTAGTATTACATAAACATTACATAACAATACCTATTTCTAAAGATAAGATTAAGATTTTTAAATATATTATTTATTACAATTTTTGCTATTAGAGAATAAAATTACTAAAGCAACAATATTTATACACGACAGTCGTGCTGTGTCTTAATGAAACAATCTGAAAAGCACCTAACATTGGAGTAATTAAAGTGGGTGAAGAGGAAAAAGATCTATTCTCGTTATCCCCGGGGACAATATTGTCGGAGATCACTTTGCTAGCTTCGTTTATCGTCTGGGAAAAATAAGGTAATTCATATTCATAATGTCCGTGGAAATAATAAGTTTTCATTATTCAAGCCTTCCCCGTCTTGAGCTATCGGAAAGGACGTCCCGGATAATTTTGTCATGAGGAATTTCCAAAGTATATTTTATGAACGGAATTCTTCTCTATTATGAAGCTTTCTATTTTGAATTGTTTTGCATATAAATTTAGTTGATACTATTTTTTGTTTAGTTCCAAGAATTTTCTTATTATATGATCTTGTGGTTTTTGTGTGTTATTATTTATTCAAATAAATAATGTTATTAAAGATAATTATTAATTTGTCATACCTCTGATATAAACCAAACATTATTAATTGGTCCAATTAAATTGGTGAGTTGTCAACATTTGTCAAATGCACTTTGACCCTCTCCCATTGAATTTATATAGTAGCATTATAGTGACGGGATTGATTTATGACTTTAATATAAACGTTCTAGGCTTAGTCGTATTTGAGTCATGTGATTCATAATTAAAAGGTCTTTAAATCATATTGTACATAAATTAAATGATTCAAAGTTAAAATCGTTTTTATTTATTATTTAATCTGATTTTTAAATATTATAAAATGAAAAACAACTTGACACGGACTTGCACCTGCGACTTCGGCGATAATTTCTTCGTCATTCTATCAATTAAGCTATCGTGTCTATGGCAGCAATGATGCATCTGGTACTATATATATATATATAGCTGTTAAAAACAGAATATTAAAAAGCTGTATTGTTTATAAACAATTTCAAATAATAAACTGAGTTGTTCTTTTATACATACGAGATGATAAATAAGAACGCACACCATGTTAATGTAATCTCAAGAGAATGTAATTAAATAGCTTATAGTTGTCTATTATCCTTATAAACTGTTTAGACTAACAAGACTAAGTTTTATATAGAAAGCGTCTTCACGTTGCAGACTGGAAACTGAACGCTGCCTGGTAATTAGTTGCTGAGCTTTTAACTTATACAAAATATTATTATTATCTTCTATTTTTTAGTATTAAAATCATGCCTAAACATATTTGTATTATTGTATATTAAAATATACTTCCAAGCTATTGAAGAAAATTAGCAACATTCAATATTAACGTTGGCTAAAAGAAAAATAGTAAAATTTTATTGTACTTTTTTTTAAAGTAGACACAAAAAAATATCTTAAAAATAACGAACTGTTTCAAATCAGATAAGTTTAATTAAAATGGATGAGTATTGTTAGAATATATTAGAAAAGTTTGATAAAATACACAATAAAAATTTTAAAATTATTTTCAATAATATATATAATGTAGTATATATTATTTTTCCTTATCATGTTATTTCAACTCCATCATAGCGTAAACAATATGTTCCATAAGGAATCGATTAGGACTCACTTAAAAAAAAAGAGGAATATGTAAAGGCATCTTTATAAGGAGATTTTTAAAAAATTACGTATTAATAACGGAATGAAGAGAGAAAAAATATAATATTTGTACTGTATTATAAAAATATTGATGTCAATGATGCAGTTCGCTTCGGCCTGTTATAGGTAAATCGATGATGTATGTGAAAAAGGGTAAATGTGTTACATTGGTGCGTCAGTTGTATCTCTGGTCATTTGTTGCAAGGCATTTTAACTTATTCAAAAATATGGATTTATCAATATAACCTCAATATTTGTTTGCAATAACAGATAAAGAACTCTCGGATGGTGTTTTCATTTCTGTTCTTAATTAAAACGAAACGAAACGAAACGAAACGCAACGAAACCAATCAACTGTGAAAGATTGATCATGGTGATGAAAAAAAAAACTATAATCACTCAGTTTCAAAACAAAATGCTAACAGGCAGTCAATGAAACTGTATGTTTTTATATTGTGGATAAATATTTAAATTTGAATGTATAAATAGATTTAAAATGACAATATAAAATTCTAAACTAGTTATTTCCTTCGTCTGAAATAAAAACTGATAAACACACACCTCGGATGAATATTAGCGGTGTTAACACAGCGGAAAATTTATATCGGGATTGACGAGGGTCTGTGCGTAAAGTGTGGATGTAATATACCAAAAGTTTCTTTAAATAAGCTTGTTTTAGTTTCTTTGATCGAATTATTTCAAGTTAACTTCATCCCGCCCGAGCACGTTGTGTCACTTATGTCTATATTTTTCTTGAAACGAAACTTCCGATTTCCTCTCCCTTTTTAAACTTTATCTTTAGGATACTAAACTATTTTTTACGGATTAAACTTGTGTATAATTTTGGTTACATTTTAATTTTAATCACATGTTTCGGATGCTTGGCAGCGATTGCTGCCTAACAAGACTAAGACTCGTCTATCCGTGAACACGATTGTGTTCACGGATAGACGAGATGGAAGTGTCTGTAAGTAAGTCAGGATATTGTTTATGATATTTTTAAACTTATAAAAATCTATATATTTTTTTCAGTTTTTTATTTTAATATTTAAAATAATAATTAAATTTAAATCATAGAGAGTTGCTCCCACTGGCAATAGGTTTGTTTAAAAACTGATATAAGCACATCGTCTCTTCCGATCGCTTCTTCAACTAAATTATTTTAATTTTTATAACATAGACACTACCTGAAGCTTTGCAAATTAAGTCCCTGCAGAAGAAACTTTGATTTATACGATATAATTTATATGTCCACACCAAAGATCTACCCCTAAATATAGATGAAGAACTCTTTAAAAGACAACCATAGTTTTTTAAATTAGCTCCTACAAATTAATTCATAAATTACAAAAGTACATCTTTTTGTATTATTATAGATAAAAATATAAGGCAATATACTCGTATATAAAATAAGGTTTACTGATTGACTAAAGATTATACGGAAGATTTTCCAAACAGTTACGCAAACAAATATAGAAGAAGTCGTTGTGAGTCTTACAAAATAAATGGACTAAAGGTTTTTTATTGTAAAGGCATCTTTATAAGGAGATTTTTAAAATATTACGTATTAATAATGGAATGAAGAGAGAAAAAATATAATATTTGTACTGTATTCAATTGTAAAGTTTAACTAAACATTAAAAACTTACATGTGTATAATAAAGACTAACTTTAGTTAGACAATATAAGCAAATGATATTTTTTATGATTAAAAAGAATTTTCAGCTAAAACAGTCAATAAATACTTCTTACAGAGCAATAGCAGTCACACTTCACCGTGTAGACGTTACCCTACTCAGGTGTTTGTGTCCGACAGAGGATTGACTGAGCGAGGCCTGACGCCGACCATCTATCTTACAAAAGGTGCTTAGTAATACACTTTCTTTGTACTTCCAATATTACATTTTTAGAATACGTCAATGTCATGATCGGTAATGTTTGTTTAGGCTTTGAGAGCCGATGTCTTGCGATAACTTAAAATGAAACTACAAAGTAATATAAGTTTTAAATAAAATGAATATATTGTAACTTATCTCTCGAGTATGAACGTGTATAAATGTGCGTGTAATGTTATATGTCAGTTAGCTATATCCCTGACCTCAGCTCCAATGTCTACTTTACAGGGTTTAATGTGGGCATAGAACGTCTAAACTGCGCAATTAACTACTTCGGAGACGATTAAGATAGTATTGCTGAAGGAAAAATCTAAGAAAATAAAGAGTACCTTTGGACTATATTTTTACTTGAAACTTATTATATTAGCCACAAATTATTCATTTTGTAAATTGATTTTGATCACTGATAATAATAATAATATTCTTTATTGCACACCACATATATAGAAATACAGTCAAAAGAAGTATTATTAATATTGAGGAATCTTACGATTAAAAACCATTTTATAAATAAAAATAATAAAATATTTGATCCTTTAACAACATAAAACAAGATAAGTTATTAAGGGTTTCTTGTTATTGAATTTAAAATTATTTTCAAATACTTTCAATGAAAAAAATTTAAACCAGCTGAATAACATATCATTAATTAATGACTGCACTCCAATCTAATAAATATCAATCTTGTTAGCAAATACTTCACTTACGTATTAAAAAATCTGTTCAACATTATTTTTCCGGCCACAACTCAAAGCTCGCAGAGGCGTATATATTTTTTCATGATGTGTACTTAGGCCATAGCGGCGGGAGGGTGTAATTTAAATTTATTGTTATTACAGGGCGGTGAAGACTCACCTATTTATTACCGATTTATAAACATTTTTATAACTACTTTTTTTTATACAGTAAAAAAAAGACTATCTTTTGTATATTTACCTGAATAAATGTATAAAATCTTTTAAATTATTCTAATAGTTTATTTTACTTACAATAAAGGTGTCATTTATTTGTGTTGTATTTTTTTTTCTATTTGTAAAATAATTTTTATTCTTTTACAGAAATATATTTAATAATTTTCCCATTTTTTTTAAAGGTGTAATGCGGGCGAAACCGCTGTCGGCCAAAAAGAAGTTTTAAAAGTAATAATATTATTTTTTTAATAAAATTATATTGAAATGCTTCCTACATGTAAAACAGAGAGAATACTTTGTTGAAACTTATATACAAAATATGTCTTATTTTATTCTTACTGTCATGATAAATATTTTCTCCTTAAACATTGCAATATCTCGGTGTTTTAGAATTTCTCATTCTCTGGTTCCTCTTTTGTTTATATTGTTCTTGTGCCTTCAGCTTGACTTTATATAATACTATTTTAAGTTGGTTGGTGTGTAATATTTAAATTTTACTTTTGATATATTTTATGACACTACGATTCTAAGGCTAATTTTTTAATAAAAATTTCAATATGTATATATATATATATTTTAAATGTAAATAATATTCAGGCTACAAATCATCTTAGCATATGTTTTTATTTTCTCTGAAAATATTCTAAACCTGTGAACTACTTTTTGTTCACCAACAATTTTATAGAATCATTTCGTTGTCCGTCTGTTATAAGCAAAAAAACGCATAATTTGAGAATATCATGGAAATCAAAATCAATAGAATACTTTCCATTGGGTCAGGACTATGAAATTTGACAATTAAAAGTCTGAAAACTATTAATTTGTAATTAAAACATAACAAATATAATAAAATTTTAAATTTAAGCTACTCATTCAAGTGCAAACAATTTAATAAAATTTATTATAAAATAATAAAAACTCGTAACAAAAAATAAAATAATAAATTATGAAAACGCTTCATCATATGAAATGATTCTATCATCAAAATATATTATAAATAGTTTTATTCATAGAATCAGTTCTATCGTCGGCCACAAATAAATAATTGGGATTAAATATGCGACTAAATTCTGCTTTTCAATTTAATTGAAACTTTTAGCCAACCATTTTACAAAAGCTTGTAATTGAATTAAAATAGAATTCCGTTGCTATAGAGTTTTTAATTTCCTGAACGCAATTATAGGCATAGTTTGTGAATAAATTGCGATCAGTTCCAGAATTATTAAATAAAAACCTTTGTAATAAAAACAATAGTATTTGAATCAAAAATATAAAACAGGGCTTATCAAATCCGGTGTTTTATATAACTACATACTAATTTGCATATACGTAAACATTCCTTTTGGCTCTTAAATTCATTATACTCAAGTACCACCCAATACCAGCATGCATCAGACACAGACAGTGGAGAATTAATTCAAGTCGCTTCATCTAATATATAGGAAATATTATCATATAAATGTGATTGCATCGGCATTAATTATACAAAATAGGCAGTTTAATTAACAAAATAACGAGACTTTTTGTATGTTATACGAAAAAATAATATTTTAAGCATGAAAAATTATTATATTATTTTGCAATTCTTACATTTTATATGGATCGAAAAAAACATTTGAATGAAGCTAGAGAGGACTACTTTTTGTAAAATAAAGAAATGTTTCATTAATTTTTATATTATTTTACTCAAAATAATGCCAGAAATATAAAATCTTAATCTAAAAAATGTAGACAGTTGTCTATTTTCTTATATTGTCCATTATAATATATAAATCTATCTAAAAATATATTACAAAGTTATTCGAACAAATCGACCGTAAACAAAAACATAATTTAAACAAAGAACCATCAAAGTCGAGCTCATAACGGAATTCGTAAATAACTGATACAAATCTGTAACATAAATCTTAATTTTGGACCTAATAAGATGCAAACAAAAAGTGAACTCTGTTATTAATTTGCGAGGACAATAAGCTCCAAAATCCCGTGTAATAAATGCTCCTAAACTTGCCACCTGAGCCCTGAACCTTTGGTCGTTGTTATTAATTTAATTCACTAAATTTTGCTACCTGAATGGACTGCGATAATTTCACTAAGCACTTTCCACATGACTTGGGACGCTTAACCTTGTTTGTGAATCAGTTTTAGTTGTAACTAATGTTGTTAGTTTGTAATTATGAAAACGGTTCGTAAACCTACTCAGAGTAATAAAAATTAAACATTTATTTTATTAGCAATTTAATTTACTTCTAAATCTCAATGTTGTATTTACTTGGAAATTATTATTTTATTCAATTTATTTTTATTTATTTGCTATCTTCAAATTAATTAGATATTCAAGTTAAATAGTCGTCAAATCGAAATCATTAGTAAATATAAATAAGGGCCGAGGAAATGACTGCAATAAATAATATCACTTGTAAATAATTGCGTGAGTTTATTCTTGCGAAATAATTAGATAAACGACTTGGCGCAATGAACTGCGCGAAAAGTAATTAATTTGTTACTATACTTATATATTAATTATGTGCTATACCCATGATTATGTTTATAACATATATTAATATAGGCTATAAACAAAATGAGTGCTATGACATATGAGAGTCATTTATAATTTTTTAAAATAAATTTGATAAAATAAAATGTATTTATTATTATATTTATTTAATTCTAATCGAAGTCTTTAATAAACCTAAAATAATACTGTATATCGCCCATCTTAATAACAATAAATTGTAATTTTCTACTTCCGCCGCGACCGACCTAAGTACATATCATGAAAAAATATTTACGCTTCTGGAAGCTTTGAGTTGTGGGCGAAAAATATTATACTGATTTTTTATGAATTTTATTAAGCTTGTAAAGTCTTACCAAAAAATGTATTTGGTTAAACATATCATTTCTTTGCATAAAAATGCAAAAGTGCTAAAGAAATGCTTTGCACAAAAATTAAAAAATGCAAAAGTTTTATTGGAATTGGGCTTCATTTAAACAATTTTTTTTTATGCAATGAGAGTTTTCATTAGACAAGAAGTAGGTAACCTTTTATTTCCATATAATTTTTCCGTCTTTTCCCTCATTTATGGGTTTTCTTATCATTATAATTTTTTTTATATACCCCGTGTTTTCTTATTAGTAATATAATATTAATAATGTATCCCGAAAGTTGAAATACAAAAAAGGGTATTACACAAATACTAAAAAACAATTAAGCAGGTAATATGACCTATTTTTTTTAATGGCTATATTAAAAAAATGTTTTATCACCACGTATTTAGTTATTCATATTAATTTACATAATTCTCTTTAATATGCTCTTTACTCTCAATTAGCTTGCCTTAACTTAAGATAACGACTTTAACGGCCGACTTAGCAATATTAAAAAACTAATGAGTAAAATGTGAACGAAATTTTGTACATTTATATTATTTTAAAATTTCTCCTAATTTTATATAGTTGCTAATTCATTATAAGACTATTTGCTTTTGTAACTTAATCTGGACAAAGCGATTAACTGTGTTGCTTGAAATCTTAGGATCCGTTCAACCCCTAAAAGTACACATCGGGGCCTCAGTTGCTGAGGTCAGGGGTACGTTGTAAGTGCTGACGTTAGGTCTGAAGGGACCCGCATATTTCACGCTCGTTGGGCGAAGCTCCGAAATCGAAGGGTTAGATAAGATGCGGGTGACGGTCTGAAGGTAGATTGACGAAAATACATAAGAAAATACAAAAGGAATATTGCTCGTTTCACTTTTATCCACATATAACAATTTAAAATCTTAGAAATGTATTTTTGTCGAATAATTCATAATAATTACAAAATGTAAGAAAATACTAACTAAGCTTGTATTTTTTTATAATGGTGGGCGGTCATTGCATTTGAATTTTTATAGTACTATTGCTTTTGAGTTTAATGAGATGACCACCAAAATAGAGATAAAGAATTTAGAATATTATAATATTACAAATGGAACCTGTGAATTTTTATAAAACATTTTAAAATGAAGCATCCTGTTACAAAGTAAACTCTTATTGTACATTTTGGTTTGAGTTACACAATTATATTAAGAGCATTTCCAGCATAACCTTCCGCTCTCACGCTTTCGCGCTTAAAAGCAATTGTTTAATATTAAAGTTGCTCTTTGATTAATAAATCATTTTTATTTACTCTTTTTAACCTTTATCTTTCGTATTGACGCTTCTATATTACTTGAGTACGTATTCCTTTTAAAATGTTTAAACTTCAAGTCATGTGAATTACTTATCATATAAATAAAATCGTATAGTTAAATGTATATTTCGATATAATTCTATGTAGACCTGAAAATTGGATATGCAACAAATGTTCATGTTCAATAAACATAACATTTAACAATAATTTAAAAATGTTCTGTTTGTTTGTTCAAGCATTATGCAAAATTACTAAAAGTATTTTGATTACATTTTAATTGAAAAAAAGGTTCCACCGATATAAAATAAAAATATAAATGTGTTAAATTATATTAATTTCAAGTGATGATAGATAGAGGGTTTATAATTTTTATAAATTATGAGCCATCTAGGGGAGACTAGAGGAGAGAATAGAAGTAGTTTCTGGAAAAATCTAATGTTAAATATTTGTAAAAAAAAAAAAATACTTAAAAAATAAATTGTTTAAGTTAGGATTGTTTGTCAGAAGATTAAATTCCGTCATCACAAACTTGGCGAGTTGTCCCTTGTCACTTGTATCGGCATCCCGAACACCGCAGACCGCTAATATTTACAAGGTATGTTATGTGCTATCCCTGTTTATAAACAAAACCAGAACATAAACTAAATATTGGATTTGTATATTCAGTATATTGTACAGATTAAGGTAACGCAACTGCTTAGCAAGAACTTATCATTATTACAGAACAGCACAGGCGAAGGTACAGTTCCCACAAGTTCTTTGCATATTTGCAATTTTCTTTACAATATCTACAAATCTTCATAAAAAAGAAAAAGTTTATTGTATTTTCAACCATAAATAAACATAATCTAGATGAATCTGTGTTCCCCCTTACCTAACATAGGCCTACGATGAGAGGGTGCTCTACGTTGCTCGGGGCACCCTCATTTGGGGGGTCTCGCCGGGGCGTCACGGTGTGTGCTAACGCGATCCCGTGACGGTTCATTACGGCGCAGAGAGCAACCGTTGGTTTTTAGTGGGTAGCCTTAAAAATGGCAGCATCCTCTATACTGCCAGGTAGTCCCATATCACCCCCCAGCCGTCACCCCCATGGGCCGACGGGGTACCCGTAACGGGTTTTTCCAACGGAAAAAAAAAAAAAAAAAGATGAATCTGTGTTGAGCAAAGCATTTTTATTTTTATTTATTTTTGAAACCTCCCTTAATTGAAAATTTAACATAATTAATGTTTTCGTTATATGTTATTTTTTATTTTTCCAATTCCGTTAATTAGTGTGTACATCGTTTCACGCCGGTTTTTATATATTATAGGTGATTGAGGCCACTTCTAGTTTTATTGTTTTTATTAATTATAACATGTGGTTTAAAGTGACGATAATAATAATAATACTAGATGTACCCGCTGTCTTTTTTGCTGCCGAGCTTTTTTCATGTCTATATCTAACGAGAGGTAGCTTTAATACTGAATTTCTTATATAGAAAAAACTACTTTAACTTTAATCGGTTTTAAAATTAATTTGCTGCGTATTTAAGATTTTCAGTTGAAATTCCTATGCTTCAGTGAGATGGGTCGATATATTCGTCGGCATTTGCATATACATTAGAGCTAATAATTGAATCTGGGTGGATCGAGACCTACACTCAGAGTGCCGAGTGCAGACTATCACAATATAATACGAGAAGTGTTCTATCGAGTTAGACAGTGCACTTTAGTTTCTGAAGAAAATATATTCGAACAATTACGTTCACAGACAGTACAATAAGAAAGAATATATAGGAAGTTATAAGACGAAGAAGTATATGCTGTATAAATAAAAAGAGATATCGTTTCCTGTTACTTATTTGTAATATTGTACATATTTAAATTGTGGTACTGTATTTATCTTAAACAAGTAAATTAAAATAAATTCTTATTACACAACCTTTTAAACGATTATAGAAAAGTAAATAAAAGAACCAATAAAATTTAAATATTTCCTATACAAATTTTAAAATAAAGTTTTTATTAGTCACAATAAAACAATATTATATTATAACTAATACTGATTTTTTTCAATTTCTTAAAATTTTTACAAATAAATATATTTTCGAATCTTCAAACTGTAAGAATTAAAAAAATATAATTGAATTAAACTATAGATATATTAATAGCGTAACTTTGTTTAATAAATAATTACTGCAAGAGAAAAAAAAATAGTTTATATTTACAGAAAGGTAATTTTCCGTAATCTTAATGACTTATTTCATCACCTAAGTTTTATCGCATCAGAATTATATATTTTTATGGTGAAAATCATGTTATTTAATATTATAAATTTAAATGGTATACGTCTTTTGTTCCGGTATGATGTGATATGCGCTGCTTGCTGATATCTTCACTGTGTGAGTTCTGGGGCTGACATAGAAATGCTCCCCAATCAATAAGTAATTACGTCAATAAAAGAAGAATTGTGTGAGCGTCTGTACCTGCGTCCAGCATAAAACAATACTCTCGATATCTACGGAATCCGATTTTAATTCGATTACGAACATCGAACTGAACGGCTTTGAGGCATTGATGTCTAAAAGTTTAAATTAAATTGAAAATCTGAATGTATTCGTTGCAATTATTAAAAATTTTTGGAACATGTCTGATTCATTTCTACAAATGAAACCATATTATTATTATTTATAGCCATTAGAGAAGTTTATATCTAGGAGTTCTGTTAATTTAGAAGTGTATAGTTAATTTAGTGTTCAATATAATTTACCGCACAGATGCGCTTTGGTGAAAGTTTAAATTTTAAAGCCTTGAAGCGGAGACAACGTTCCCTTCGAGTGCAGTACAAATATATGCGAAACTAGAGTACAATTATTTCGGGAACTCCGGAATACGAGAATGTTTGCAACCGTGGGAAAACTGATCGTTTGCGTTTGAAGTGTGCGTTTTGTTTTTAGACGCATTTTGATAGACAAAAAAACATATTAATATAACCAACTTTAGGATATTTTAACAAACATATCAAGTAACATGTTAAGAGATTTGTAACCAATAATTTTTATTTTATTTTAAAAAGGTTTACATGAATAAAAGGTATACATACATAAAGGGTATACATAAATGATCCTTGCTTACTTTGAGTCTAAAAGGGAAACTCTCACAACATAACGTTACATTTAAGCGAAAACTTCGTTGTCACGAAACGTTTAGGTATAATCAACTTTAGCTCGACAAACTCAATCAAAACTGATAAAAATCAAGAGTTGTTAGTTTGAAGGTACAAAAAACTTCTTCTGCAAATTTTTTATCAGTTACCACATATTTTAAAGATATAATAATAAAAATATGAAAAAAATTTTGATTGATGAGTCAATCAAATTGGATATTTATGATAATTGTTTATAAATATTTATCAAAATTTTTGACAATCTAACAAAGGCGAGTAAAACAATTGTATAAGGGTCAAAGGCTCCGAATTGTCACGTCACCCCTCGGATTTAGCGAGCACTGTTAAATTCAATTACTTTTCCAATTTGCAACTCGAATGCGGATCTCGCGGATTTTCATGATAAAAACAGGATGCGTTATGCAATAAACGAGTAATGAATGTGAACACATTGGAAATTAAAAAGCGGAGTTTTCACATATTTGTCATTCTACCTCACATGCATACTAAACCTTTTTTTGCGGATATTTTTTTAACTATCTGTCAAACGCGACAGCTCCCAGTTTATGGAATGTTATTTTTATTGTAAAAGTTTCGTTTTTGTAAATAAATGAGATAAATTTACTTATTATTTATTTAAATAATGCTTAATTTTAATTATCAAAATTACAATATTAATTAATTTTATAAAAAGTTTCTCAGTATGTCGTTTTTTTAAATCAAAAATATTACATAAAATAACGCCTATAATTACAATGTTAATAAATCGATACACCACGTATTAAATAGTTTTAAGGATATTAATTTAAAATATAAACAAATAAATTATTCTTTCATAATATCATAATGACAAACCTGTATACCTCTTTTGACGGGCTATTAAACCGTGAAGGTGGTATACGTTTTGATATCTGTGGGAGCGGAGATAGCGCGTACTGGCACGTCCGAATGTTCGAAAACAGAACCCCAGTCGAGTTGGCTCAGTCTGTCAGACATGGCAAGCAAAACGGTTAGCGATAAAGCAAAATGGCGTAGAAGAAAATTTCCTAAAACTGTAGATGAGGACAATGATTGCGTAAGTCTTGCTTGGCTCTTAAACTTCCGGTTGGACGAATTTGTGAACGTCAAGGTACCTGAGGATGAGGTTGAAGAAGCTAAAGTAAGAGAAGATTCACCACCAGCGGCTAAAAAGCCTCCATACACGTACCCCGAGTTGATTGAAAGAGCGTTAAGAGAAAGGGGAGAATTGACAGTGTCAGCTATTTATCAATGGATATCGTAAGTTTAAAAAATACTTTTTAATACGTATTTTTTATTTAAATGAAATATTTTTAAAACCGATGTTTTATTAGTGTATTTGTATTATTGCCCTAAGTATTCGTAATAACATATTTTTCAGTTTTATGATTAATATTTAACGGTTTTACTCATATATATAAGATTTTTGGTTTTTGCTTTTTTCTTGATATAACACTAAAGTAATTTCATTTATACATATTATATAAAATCTTCATAAAACTACGGATGCGGTTATCGGTTTTAATAAATATCTTATTTCATAATTGATGGTTCACTATCGTCTTTAAAACAAAACCGTTGAACGTGCCCTAAATTCTGATTCGTTATTTGTATTTTGTTACCATTATTTGTAATTCTCTAAAGAAATTGATTCTGTATTCTGTATTAAATCGGTATCAGATCTTAAAGCTAGAATTGTTTTCTATACAAAATATTCTACAGTTAGGTATTTGGTATTTTATATTGTTATCAACTATTTTAATCTATTAAAATATTCTAATTTCTGCCTCATATGATCCATTTTCTTCAATTTTTACTGAAAATATTTTTAAAATATTTATAAATCTTTTAAATCTATCTTTATTGAAGATTGAGCTTAAAGAAAATTATATCGGAATAATTTTTGTATGTTTAAAAAGCCTATGTTTTTCACATTTCTTCTGCTTTGTATTGATTTATTGTTCCTATCTCGTTTTCATAGGAGAGCTGCGCGTTGACACTTTTACCTCTCTCATGGGAAATATACCGACAGAATAACTTACGGGAATAAGTATTAGTCTTTGTAATATTTATTTAAAAATAAACTGTTTTTATTACTATCAATTTACATATGTAAATATATCACTAAATTCCTTAACTATAACCCTTGCCTTGTACCTACGTAATAGGATGAGTTTTCTAGAAATTATGCTGTAAATTTTATTTATTATAAAGTATTAATTACATAGTTAGTGTTAAAAATAATCACTATGGTCTATTTCTCTAGTTGGCCGAGACAGGCACAAAGCTTTAATTTGATTAAACTAATATTAAATTATATTTTAGACTAGTTGTTGCTAGCGACTGCAGCAGCTTTTCCCCACCACTTAATATTAAATATTTTTAACAAATGTATCATCATAGAATATTATAAAATTTACACAACATACCCAGGCTTAAAAAAAATTTAATTATATCTCAAAAACATTACTGTTTCTCAATGAAACGAATAAAAGTTTCAATTTCATAAGTAGGTTTTGCATGATATACAAACACAGATACAAAACATATTGTTTAAATCTTTATATTCATTAAGTCTTGAATTTATTTAGAAAAAAAGTTGCGTCCTAGCTATAATATTATATTAATTTAAATAAATAGTATTCGTTATTTTCGCTGCTCTAATTTGAAAACGATTGTCAATATTAGTTTGAGGTATTAACAAACCAAACAGTTAAATTACCTATCAAAATATTCATTAATTTACAAATAATTTAGTTGTATTACAAATTAGCTCTAGTTCACCAGGAACCAATTAGCACAATATATTTTATTTTATTCATTGTTAATTTGTATTAATAACTTAAATTTTCTTCTTGACCTCTTTTATCTGACTTTTGGAACAAATATACAGCCGTCTCGTTTCATGAGAATTTATACTTAATACAAAGAAAGCGCGACTCACTGCTCATATCAAATTATTGTTGACAAAGGAATGTAATATTGCATTAGTGATGTTTTGTCCCATTGTTACTTAAGCAACTCATTATGGGGTGCTTTTATTACTTTATGCGATTGTATAGGAATGTGTTGTTATTTGCCAGAGTAATTATAATTGAGATACTGTTCAGTTACAACTACTTCGTTTATAATGTTTTTAATACACATTTTTAGGATCGCTCTTTATATGCCTTCAGTCAATTAATAAATTTACATTAACTAACCAATCACGTGATATTAATAGAGGACCGTTGCTAAAATAAAATAAAATAAATAACTGGTTATACTTACTTAATGTTTAATAGTTTTGAATATGTTCGTAAATGCTTATAAAATAATCTTTCTTTATATCCAATATTCAGAATTTGACTGTTTTGTTTGTCATCTTCATTCAAACTCATTAAATGCTCTGCTGCTATTTTTTAAATTAAGCTTTTACTTAAGAAAAATAAGAAACAATTTGAAAAGTGGTCTTAAGCCGTATTGTTTTTTTTTTCTCGTATTATTCCTTGGTGTCGTGATTTCTCTCGCAAATGCGAAAAGAAATATCAGCGTAATTTACTATGTTTGTTTTATAATAAGTAATTGCCCATTAGTTTTTTACTATTGTTGTACTACAGAGGAATTACTCTGTGGATATTATTTTAAATATATAATCTCTTGAAGCTTATTTTTCTTTTTATATAGAATATATACTTAAATATACCTATCAGTGTAAATAGTTATTAAAAGTAACAATGTTATATTAATAATTAAAAAACGAATTGTAAAGAATGATTACAGCATTTTCTAAATCGGTTAAAAGCTACTCCCACACGATCCCCTACTAACGAACAACCCTCTTGTGACAATTACACTTGTAATCACTGATAATAGCTATCCCGTTATCGTTTATCACCATGATAGGATTTAGGGTTATCAGAGTGTTATAAGTTTTATTAATTTGTTGAACGGTATTATCAGTGTTGTTGGATGGTAGGCACTTCATACATACTGATTCTTTTATTATTATTTTATTCAATAACAAGCGTGTAGATTTTTAATTTTATTATACATTAAGTAAAACCTTATCTTTCTAAACGATACTTAGTTATTTTTGTGGTTAATTTCCAATTATAATGTAAAATTAATAAATTGAATTAAATGGATTTGAATTCAAATCTTACATAAAATGATGAATAATAAAATTTAAACAATTTTCAACCAAATTTTTAATCAAACTTTCATACTGCTATATATAAGAATAATGAAGTAAATCATGACTTACGTGTAGAATATATTTATTAAAAAAAAGGAGTCATTACATATAATCTTTCCGCTACGGGTCGAGGATCGTAATATATTGTTCACTTATCCTTGAATCTGTAATAACACGGAACATCGACCATTGTTAGTAATCTGATGGTCCTCTGCTTTAATTAGCAATGTTAGTTGTGAATCATGTATAGACAAAGTAAGCATATATATATATATATATATTGTACTACCGATTTACCGCAGCTTGTCATGATTTCTATATTTGGTAATATGCCATCATAAATATCTTTATTTTGATATATAGAAAAAAAAGAAATAAAATCTCTTTATGTCTGATAAATAGCATAACTTAATATTGGTATTGAATATATATTATTGAATTATTATCGACTTAATTACAATTTTCAAAAATTTTAATTAAATAAGGATTTTTGTTAAATTGTTGTTAAATCATATCGTATATTATCAGATAGAAAAATATTTTGAGGTCCTTATATAGTGTGTACTTATGTTATAGCATACGGTTTACTTGATATTTTTTTCTCAGAGACTAAGTTTTCTTGTCTTACTATAAAAAATTAAAATATCCATATAACAGATAATAAAAATATATGGGCATTACGCTTAATTTCTCAACTACGGGAATCTTGTACACGGTACAGGTGACGGCAGGTGCGTTGTCCCCGTGAGAGGGTGGATACAGGATGCAATGTTAATATCAATGTTCGGGGTGATCGCCTCGGTTAGGCACAATCGACCCGTACCAGCCCGCGACGGTGCCAGGGTTAGTGCGGTTTGTCATACAAACACACTACAAAAACATATTTTGAGCCGTATGTTAAGATAATAGAGTAGAAATTTAAATCTTTTCTGGTGCGGCGTGAATGTTCACGAAATGTGTGTTGCATTTTCATCTTTAAGTTTAGGGAGTTAAAGTTTATTTTCGCAGTTAAATATCTAAAGTTTAAAGTTATGAGAATTAGTAATTTTTGATTTATATAAAAAGTATTGGTGCATATAACAAACTTTTACACGTCACATCGTAAAAATAAAAAGCAAATTCAGGAATATATAATATATAGCAGCTATTTGCCTAATAAGTCTTCATTGTTCTGAATATCATATTTCTTTTCCATACAAAATAAATATAAATAATATATGTAAATCTGATAGCCTCAGAATTTTATCAAGGTTTCTTTTGATAATTGATAATAATAAAAAAATATAAAAAGTGGACTTTTGTAAAGTAACTAAATCATTATTATTATGCTATATTAAAAATAGATACATAATTATAAATATGTGAAAACATACTATATTTACTAGTTGAATAACATTTAATTTTAAACCGTCTATTCGACTTAATGACCAACACTGTTTCATATAATTTAAATATAATAACTTAAAATATGTCCAATAAAACTTGTAACGAATTCATGTTCATCGATCGGCACTGACTTGAAAACTATTTCAATGGCTATTTGAAAAAAAATCTTTTTGGGTAGAAAAGCAAAGCAGTCTTTAAAAGATAATTCTTTTGTATCTTAAGAACAAATTTAGAAAAACTATATAAATATATTTGAAACCATTCAATATTTCACAACTATAATGAATGGAATGTCAATGGTAGTGATATCGGTTTAAAAATATAATATCTATATGTTAAATATGTTGTTTGTTAGTTTCGCTAAAATTAGAGAACAATTCCACTGATTTGTTTAATTTTGGTTTCTAAATATTTGTAGAAACCATTAATAAATGGTAGGAAAATAATTTTGTTTAAAAATTTTATTAATTTTAATAGTAAGAAAATTTAACATGAAAACCGAAGGAAATAAAAATCATATATGATAAGGCCAATACACCTGAATATATAGTATATGAAAATAATATATATTATATACACATAAATTAACTTATTTACATGGAGTGTAGGTCAGTGAACTTAAAATGTACTTTGTAAAGACCTCGTCTGGTCTCAAATATATAATTATTGGCTTTTGGTTATTGATATATTTATATATATATATATATATATATATATATATATACAACCGCCACCACAATTTCCAATCCTTATAATATACGACAAATTTGCACGATAATGTATTATTCTATTCAATGTTCGTAATTAAAACGATGATAAAATAATTTATTGAATATCATAAACAACATTTCTCTAAAATTGTTCACATTACCATATAAACGAATATGAGGCACTGCTTTTTGATAGAATTTATTTATTTACTTTGTTTAGCGAACACAACTTTGTTAATATAATTGTATATACTAGGTATTCTCTATGACTTCGTTCATTGAATCTAAAGAAAGGCGTTATAGAAGTCAATTTGAAATCGCAAAGTGCAGGAAACTCCATTAGCAGAGATAAATTTTAAATATTATTTTTCTTTTATTGTAATAATACGTAGTCTAAAATTATAATCAAAAAATGGGCTCTCAAATTACAATCAAAATTAAACTATTATTAATAATATTATTATACGCTAAATAATGTATATAGTATCTTCCTAAAACTACTCTTTATACTCATACATGTTCAGTATTAATGTAATTGTTTTTATATAAAATAAATATTTAATAATATCTTCACCTTCTTTCTAGGGACCGTTTTCCTTACTACAAAGCACATGATGAACGTTGGAAGAACTCCGTCCGACATAACCTGTCTATTAACCCTCATTTCCGCAAGGGTGCCAGAGCGTCCCAGGGCGCAGGACATCTGTGGTCTCTCGCAGCTAACGCGATAGACTTGCTGCCGCTGAGGAACCAGACCTATGAACAGAATGATATCCAACAGACCCAAATCATTGAATGTCCCAAGGTAACCTCTCAAATTATATTAAGTACTATATTTATAACCACCTATATATTGTTCTGTTTAAAGAGAATTTGTCTTTAATATCCAAGGTGTTAATGTGATGTTTCAGGTAATAGTTCTGGACGAGGCCGCCATTGCCGCGGCGAGTATAATGCCCGATCAGGATTTATTCACCGGCGGAACAAGTCAGTATCGTATTTTATACATTTTTATATAAAAAAAAATAAACTGTCTATTTTTTTTGCAATATTAAAAACTGAATGAATATCCTCAATGAACTTAAAATTAAATATTTATATTATTATATTTTCATTAGGAATAACATAACGAAAGTGAATATAATTATTGTTTTTTACGTTTTATAAGATTATACAATTTAACACGTACTTACGTACTTTGTACGTACGTACGTGTTTTAGGAATAGATTTTGAGTTGTTTGCTATTAAACTTAAATTTTAACCTTTATAAAAAGTTCCCTATTCTCAGTTTTAAATGGGAGGTTTTAGTTATATGTAACAATATTATTTAACGTTATAAATGTAAAGGTATTTTTTTACTTCAAATTTGTTAATATATTTATTTAAATTAATAAATTTATATATTGATTTAGCACAATACATTTTATAATTATTTCCTACCTTAATTCTTAAATTTGTTTAAACTTTGTACTTGTTGTTTCTTAAAATAAAAAATGAATTAAATGATATTTAGTAATATTTTATTAATTTATCACAAATATAAGCTATTTAATGGAATATTTTTATTTCAGTATTTCTAAATCCAGTGTCCACCGAGCAAGTGGTTCGTGAATGCGGTCTCATCACAAGTCTCTGAGGTCACTTTGACTAATATACTTAATTAACGATTGTACCTTAAAATTATTAATTTCTTGAGATCACTTGCGGTCAAAATTTAAACTAGCGTATTTTTTTTATTGCCCCAACTTTTCATACGGATTATTGAAAGGCAACAAAATTATTGAATCTTATCAATTTAATAATTAAACCTTAAAGCTTCTGAAATAAAACTATTTTTACGGATTAAAACTCCGTATAATTTGGTTACATTTGGTTCATCTCGTCTACCCGTGAACACGATTACTAGTATTCAAAACGCAACGTATTCGAAACGTCGGGTTAAAATCAAAAAGTAACCAAATTATACGCGAGTTTTAATTCGTAAAAATAGTTTTATTTGAAATGTGTACTCGTGAAAATCCAAGAAAATACTTGAAGCTTCTGTCTGTTAATTAATATTTCAAATATTGTTTGTTTTAATTTTTGTCTTTATTTTTTACTGTTTCAGATAATGTATCTTATTCACGTGTCTACTCAATAAACTCAATTCATTGCGATAAAATGATTATATCCATAATATTAAATTGTGTGAATTGATTATAAGATTTTACAAGCATTTGTCAACGGCATCTAATTGAAAGACTAAAGATTGTAAAAAACATACCATTTAGTCTATGAATGAAATGAATGAAATGAAATGAAAACTGCAACCAGTTTAGTGCAGAAATTAATTTATCGATGTCTTTAATGATCCTGATAAATATTATTTATTGTAAATTTTATTTCTATATTTGTTATATCTCTGTCGTGGTGATCTCACTATTGGATTTAATTAGTTAAGGCTTAGTATAGTGATTTAAATGATTTATTAATAAATTATACAATATTAACTCGATGTTTATTATTGTTATTATATAGAAATATTAAGATTTTGGCTATTCCAGAGACTAACTCAGATACAAATGTATTAAACACTAATAAGCCGTAGTGAAAAATTTTAAAAAAAAACAAGCTTTCATTGAAGTCGACTAGTTGTTTTTTTTTTTGGTTAATTGTGTTTTATTCTTCAAGCCGTTTCATTGATAACATTAGGTGGGTTTAACAAAAATATGTCATCGATTATTTATTTGCGGCAACCATTTTGAATTGATAATATTTTCACTG
Organism: Mechanitis mazaeus; assembly: GCA_959347395.1. Classification (NCBI taxonomy): domain Eukaryota; kingdom Metazoa; phylum Arthropoda; class Insecta; order Lepidoptera; family Nymphalidae; genus Mechanitis; species Mechanitis mazaeus. The sequence goes on from OY365754.1 coordinate 14,028,763, forward strand.
TATATAATTTTATTTTATACAGATTCAGGGGAACTCAAAAATTTAAATTCTACGGCCTATGTAAATTCAATTTCAAAAATTGTCTCACATACTTACAAAGTATATATAATATTATAAAATGCCTTACTACTAAGGTCGTACCTCAACTTGACAATTAATGTTAAAGCCTAATAAATTTAAAAATAGTTTTACGGCACTAAAAAAAACACAATTTTGTATAATGTTAGTAAGTTCTAAAAACAACTTATTTATTATAAAGTTGATATAATTAATACTAAATAATAAAATCTTTAAAATATATAAAGTATATTACAAGATTCTTCAAAATTAATTTATTGTAAAAATTAGATAACTACAATTTGTTTAAAATAATTCCGAAAAGTATCAATCAAAATATACCAAAATACAATATTGATTTCAAAAATAAGGGAGCTGGATATTTCTTGTTAAACAGAATTTGGTAAACATGAATATAGTAATTAATATAAATTAATTTAAAATGAGTCATGTCATGTTAAAATATAAGTCAATTATTAAATTGTAGATTAAATATTGAAACTTAATATTATTTCTGTTTTGTTTTGTTTTGAGATTTTGCAAACATTTTTGAGAACATTTAACTACTCAAATACTTGATTTACCAGTTATTTTATGATAAAATCAATTACATCTTTGAGGATTATGACGATGACTTTGAATTTTAGTTTTATAAAAAAAAAATTTGGCAGTGACCAATTATATATGATTTTAAAACTATTATTAAAAAATAAAAAGTGTTAATACATACATGCTGAATGCTAAGAAAAGTTCGTTTTACATATTTAAACACGATGGAAATTCACGAAAACATAGCGCTTGATATGTAAATAATAGAAATGAACACTCTAAAGAGATGCTTGTTTCACGAATTATTACTCCAAAACATTAACACCTTATAAAATATAAATTTGTTACATAATATTACTGTTTTATGTGTGTAACTGAGATGATCAAACAAAAAAAATATTATTATATTTGTCTTTTTATCAAAGATATACCAGAGAACTATGAAGAGTTTTATGACTTGTTTCATGAATGTCTTCGTGGTTTCTTTTACATTGCAAAGATAACAGTTGGTTCTGATGATTACTTAGAAACAAATGACCGAGAAGTTAATTAAATTGAGTATAATAACATAGTTAATTCCATAAATTTGTTGTAAATAATAACTTTTTGTAATCTTTTTTTTTAACTTGCCATGTAAGTAACTGTGTCTGTTGGAGTGTAAACTTGAAACTTAATTTTAATTTACCTTTGTAGATAAAAAGTAAATTAAATAAATGATCTAAGTGATTACATTTTTTAAATTTTCAAACTAAGTAAATTAAATACTTAAATTAATCGACTTTTTTAACATACTTAATAAGTAAATAGAAAAAGTTAAAAAAAAAAGTTTATATTTATTTTTAGCGGTTGTAAATAAAAGCTTGTTGTTTATTTACTTTTATAAAACTCTTTAATCATAATTTATTCACTTTAAAAAAGGATTAAAATAAGATTTACATACGTAAGCCTTAAAAGTTCCCAACGTTTGCAACCTCGGACAACCTTTGTGAAAAAGCGAAGTTGTGAGATGTAACATAGTTCCAAAATCCTTATCTTGAGTAATATTAAAGTAATTAAAATAAAGTATATTTTTCTATAACGTTTTTTTACATTGCATCATATTTCCCAGTTTATATTTTTAACATATTTTCTAAATATTAAAACATTTCTATAAATAACTCAGCCATAACTACAATTTTATATTTTAATATCTGTTGGCAAATATTTATATTAAGTTGAAATTTACTTACAATCTTATAAATGTAAATCAGGAAATAGTACAAATATTACTGTCTAAATTAGGGCCAACATTATCAATCTTATCCTCTAAAATTCATCTAAACTTTTAAATTAAATTCCGCTCCGAATCCCTGAAGAATTACAACAAATTTTAGTGAGAAAGATACCAAATACCCATGTCTGAAGTTGTATCAGCTCTGGGTGTGGTTACAGCTCCATCTATTATCACAACTTGGGTCAAGTAGAGTAAATTTACCGTTTAACCCTTGGGGCTTGGACCGCCCACAAACGTGGATTACGTACGGGTTTGCTGCCTTTGTTTATAAGAGCAATGGAAATTGATTTAGATGTGCTCAAGTCTTAATTTTAAGAACTCGAAATCCTTTGTACTTTCACCTATATTACGTATATTAAACCTTCGCTTTTAATCGCTTAAGTAGGGGTTGAACAAAGTTTGTGGCTTCATCTATATAATCCGTGGTGTATGATCCTTGAAATTTAAACTCGAATGTTTAAATTTCATGCGAATCGTAAATTATATTTGTCGCTACATTCGAAGCTAATTAATATGGAACTAAATTCACGGTTGAATGCTAAATTAGTTTGATTTGGAATAGCATTTATGTAGGCAAATACAAATTAGGGTTCAAATGTTATACACAGAATTGACTGTAATAATATTTATTTTTGATAGTAATTGTAAATTCAAGTAAAGTTTAGCAATTGATCATTTATAAACCTGACACCCAGCTTTTAAATGTCCGTAACAAAAGTTAGAACAAAGCAGTTTCTTATTTGCCACTTATTGTTCCAACTTCGCTAACGCAAAGGCGGTATTGTGGTAATAAAAACTTTTTTCATTACAAGAGCTTATTGAAAATAACAATGTCACAAGAAAGCATATTTTATGGGATTTTTCTAAGTTGACAATCTAAGAAATATGTTTCAAATATGTTTATTTCGAGAATTAAAAACATATTTTATTAAGAGTTGTTATATTATTTTTGACGCCGGATGGGATAATTATGATAACAATAATTTAAAAGAACAGACTTATGTCCATTATAAGTAATATATATTATTATTAATAACTAAAACTAAAAGCAAATTGAAATAAATCTAATTAAAGTGAGTGTTTTTACTGTTCTTCTCCGCGGGACGTTCCATTATTCGGAATCATTTGAATATTTTCTTGTAGTTTTATTCCTTTGCGAGTAAGACTTTTAGTGTCGTCTAAAGATGAAGGTAACTCGGTATGTTTTGTTTCCGGTAATAAAAAACAAAATCCAGTTCCAATGAGAGCCAAACCTCCAAATATCGCTCCGGCTATATTTTCTGACAGAGAGTTTATAGGAGGAGCAATTGTTTGACCGACTCTCGATAAAACAGATAAAAATCCTAGAACTGAGTTTCTCACTGAAGTAGGAAATAATTCAACACCGTAGAGAAAAACTACAATGAATGAAATAAAGAAAAAACAGTTGCAGATACAAGCAATAATTACTCTAACCCAATTATAGTTGGATGAGATACAAATGGTAATTATCATGAATGCTCCAGATAAAAATATGGAAAATATGAGTATTGTTCTTCGATTTAACATTTTTAAAAGAAATATTGAAGCAATCGTACCAGGCAATAACAAAGCGCCTGAAATTGCTACGTTTATATGAATATCTCCAATCATTTCTCCTATAAATTGCGATACGCCATAATAACCCATACCACATAAAAAATATATGATCGATAAATATAGAAGGTTTAATGAATTTTTTTTGTACCTAAATATATGAAAAAAATTAATATTAGTCTTAGAGTCTGGTGAACGCTGAGCAAGATACTCTTCTATCTGCTCTCTTATATTTTCATGTGAACGACTGTTACTGCAATAAGAAGAGGTTAAGTATCTTAATAAAATATATTTAAAATATTTTTTTAGTCTAAAGTTACTTACAATTTTGCTATTTTCTCCATAACTAATATAGCTTTATCGTGATGTCCACTGTCCATTAACCATTTTGGCGACTCCAAGATTATCCATGGCGAGCACACATAGAAGAATAAAGGTAATGAAATTACCAATTGAAACTGATCACAATGTCGTAACAAATATGATATACCCGGTAATGTCATGTGGCTGATATTAAGTGGAATATGGAATAGAGCTGTAATTACTTCTCTGTGTCTTACACCAATATATTCGATACAAAGAACATAAGCAGTTATGATGGCTCCTCCAGTTCCAACGCCTTCGATAGTGCGCATAATAATATAGACTGTAGCGGATGGCATTATACTAACAAGACATCCAGATATGGCCAAAATTAAACAGCTTATCGCAAAAGATAACAGACGACCATATCTGAAAAAAATAAATAAATCTGAAATATTTAATTGTAGTATGATAACTATATATAATATAACTAAAACCTTGTACGAGAATTTAAATATCTAATTGATAGCTTATATTAATTACAATTAATTGATTGAATTATGCATCTTTCTAAAAATAATTATTTATGTTATATTAGTCAAAGAATTATGTTATACTATAAGACATATCATACTATGGTAATAATAATACATACTTATCGGACAAAAATCCAAATAATAAAGCTCCAATCAATAATCCGCTATACATCATACTATGGGAGAAGCTAATAATCCAAGCCTTTTCACAAAATAACTCGAATTTCGTCTGCATTGTTTCCGTGAACGTAGTTCTGTCCCACTGCGGCATATCGCACGGACACAAATTCTTGGACGAATTCACTCCGTCTTCGCTTTTACAAGTGTAATCCATTGGCGGAGCTAGGAAGATCAAATTGAGGACATGCCAGAAAACCGGAATTTTAGATGAAAATAATATAAATAAGAAATAATAATGGTAGCGTGTTATGTTGTTGAATTCATTCTCGATTGGATTTTTAGCTTTGGCCATTTTGTAAAATAATAACACACAATTAAGAAATGATCTCGTTGGTTGTTTTTTTATAAAAACTTATCATAATATATTTATGTTCATATTCATTATATTAATATTATGTTGAACTCGACCTGGCTGTTTTCATAATCTTGTTAAATAAAATAAATTATAACTTTTTCTCCACAAAAAAATATTTTGAGGGTCTTTTAATTTTTATTCTTAAGTTTGTTAATTTTCGTTTGTAAGATTAAAAGCTTTAACTGGTAAATAACATTTTATAAAAAAAAACCTTAATTCATTTATCATTTAGCTACAATCTTGTTATTCGGCCACGGTTACAAAGATCTCCACGGTTTATCTCGAGAAAGGGTTAACCCCTATGTCCTTCGTAACTTAGGGCTTGCCTTTATTTAAATATAATGGCTCCAACCAACAAAAAATACCCGCTATGAATATACTATTAGGGTTCCAGGGTTTAAACGTCCCTGAAATAATAATTTAGGGCACTGACAGTTAAATGGTACATTTTTGGGACGTGTTGCGAAATTGAGACTAAATTACTTTAATAAATGTAAAAAGTTGCTTACTTTCCTGAAAAGAAAAGCAAAAGATTGGGCTCTGAGACGTAAATTGGATCTAAGTCTTGACTTTGAGTCCAACATTTAAAAATAATGTGATAAACATTTTTTAATGATTTATACACATAAATGAAAACTTTAATTGAGCATAGCATTTTAAAAAAAAACTTAATTTATAATAAACAACAGGATTTAAAAAAAAATTTTAGAACAACAAACATTAACATTATTAACTTCCTGATTAATCTTGAATGTTATAATGACGTCATTTCTTTTTTTTAATGAAATCCTATCAATCATTACTAAAATTATTAAAACAACTTAAAACAGATGTAGCATGTAATTTTAAAAAAATTATAACATTTATCTTTTACATTTTCTTAAAAACAAATATAAAACAATTTTTTTTTTTTTTGATATATTATCACTTTTGTCTAATAATAGAAATGGGTTCAGTATTCTAAAGTTACATGGATCTAATCGTATCAAAACGAAGTCAATTAAATAATCAGATCGGGAAAAAAATATTTTGAAACGCAGATACACCACACAACGTATAACTTTTTAATGTGTATGTTTGTACACACATATAAAGTTTTTTTTAATATCTCAATTTTTTTAAAATCTAAAATAGTCAAGATAACTCAAAAAGATATTACTGCAAATCTGATTTCGACCGAGCTGATTACTCTTACTTAATTAGGACGTTAAAAACGAAAAACATGTTTCGTTTTTGACGTCATTTGAAGTTAAAATTGTGTTTAAATACATTAGACTTATATATTACATAAAGCCTTTCTAAATAATAAATTTAATATAATATTGGCTATTGGTATGGCTTAATAACATATTCAATGTAATAGAATGCTCAGCCATGTATGTGGCGTGGGTTGTATTTACACGCAACCCAGGCAGAGAGAATACAGGTGACCGAACAAATTCCTATAGTTGCGGTGATGGTAAATTCAAAATATTTAGCAACATGCCTTTGATAGGGTAGTGTATTGAAATTGCAATTATAAGTATATTTTTGTTATAATTTATTACTATTTAAATTACTACAATTTACATTTACGACATAATAAAAATATAAAGATTAAGTTTTTTTAGTAAGTTTCTATATAATTATTATTGTAAAATAGCAGTTTTGTAGGATAATTATTTGATTTCCAGAATTCCGGTAGCATAATGGTATGTAAAATGTCCTTTCACAACAAAGGAACACAACTAGCTAAATCAAGATAGCTAAAGCGCCGCACAGGTAAAACGTTTGCAGAGATACAAATGTTACGGAAGTATTCAGATAGGTACTACAATAAAATCCGTGTTTCTTGAAAAGTTTCGTTTAAGTTCTGTATCACATTTTTTTGTAGAAGCACCAAGTACTGCTTTAATTGGATTTGTCTGCTATATTAATGGAACATTCTTTTAAATCAATAACAAATGTAACTAAAAGTTTGATCAATAAGTTCATAATAATATGTAGATATAATAAAGTATAATGCTCTGTCTGAAACATTGTATATCATGCACAGGAGAGGGTCAAGAGACGAGCAATTAATTATGTAGCGCTGAGCGCACCATTTCAATAGCGATAATGGCCTTAGTGCGCCCCGCTTTATGCAATCACCTTGCAATAACATTAAGTGCTTTAAAAGGTTTACATATTTAAAGTGATTCATGTTTTGGACTTCGGAAGCGGTGGAGATACTGTATCGGGTATAAATTATTGATCTTTTTTATTTGATCGCTATTGTTGAACAAAGTTTAATGCATTTTGCTAAGTCTATACAGTTTTTTTTTATTGTAAATGAAACCTGTTTTTTATATTTAATTTGTGCTGCTACTATTACAGTTAAGGGACATGATATTTTTTTTTCGTTTCAAAGTTTTTATTATATTTTGAGAAAAATTTAAAATTTTTTTAATTTCAATAAAACTATATTACGGATATAACTCGCGTTTATTTTTACATTTTTAATTTAACGCGACCGAGTTCGCGGTACCGCGAACACGATTGCTGCAAAGTTATATCCGTAAAATAGTTTTATTGAAATGTGTAGTACTCGTGTGAATCCAAGAAAATTTTTATTTTGTAATCTTTTTAATTAAAAAAAAATCGAATTATAGTTATACTATTTGAATAGGTTTTAAATAGAATAATAAAAGCCACAGAAACGTAAAACTTTTGTTATACCATATTATCTACATTTCATTGGAAAAATTTATATGAATCACATAGCAAACATGTTTATAGACAATTTTAAACATAATTACATATACACACACACATGTATACATATAGCCCGCTCAGTATATCAGTGGAGAGTGATTTATGCAGTGTGCACACTAGAGAGCTAAGGGGCTCTGAAACTCATCCTCGTGTGAACTAGCTTAGAAGTTGTATTTCATGAAACGTATGCTGTAAAATAAGTTTCAACGTTGTAATTTGCAATTTCGGTTTATTTTACCGCAACATTATTTAAGAAATATTATGTGAATTAGAATAATGTTTTATGAAATAAAGTAAAATTTCATCAAAATGTAAATTTGTTTTTCATATAAATAGTACGAATTCTTTTATGTAAATTCAAATTGTAACGTTAGAAAAAAAACTTACAAAATATTGTTAATATATTTATTAAAATAACTTTTGAACGTTCGAGTTCTTGCGGGCAAGGGAGCTTGGAATATTAAAATTGAAACAAAGTAGCTATAGTTTGTTTAAAAGTCGGGCCTTCGTGTTCATTAAAGCGTAAGTCTTGTTGCAAATAAAATACTTTTTGGAACCTGGTTACAAGTTTTATAATTTCGTAGTAAGATTTTAAATGTATTTTATATTTAAAAATAACATAAATACAGTAATTGTTTGTCATAACACAAAACAAAATTCTTTTACATTTCATCATTTTGACATATTCATCTTAAATATGATACAAATATAAAATTCGAAATATATTATGATAAAAATACTTTGGATTTTTAATTTTGTGGTGTACAATAAAGAATATTGATTCATTTGGTCGTTTAGGATTACATATTTTTTAATATTTAAGAGGTTACTATAACTTCATTTATTGTTAGATATATATACAATTTATCTACTCATAAGTCAGAAACTACTTGGTACTTGTAGCTAATTCATTCAAAGATAGGTGTTCATAAGCGGTCAGAGCGGGCTACCATTGTCTGCTGCATGAGCTTTGTGGCGCGAACTTCCGTCGTTATTCAAAACAAACTCGTGGCACAGTACAACACATTAGGCGGATATCTTTTAGATATATTACATCATCATAACATATTACTACTTTCAAGTTAAATGTAATTTTTGTATACTATTAAAGATATAGATATAAGCTATGTTAATCATATTACATTGATGATATATATGTTTATTACAGGTATGTATATTATGTACCTGCAACTTAGAAGCGAATAGATATAGAAATTTATATTTTCTTAGATTTTCAAGAGTACACATTTGAAATAAACTAGCGTATAATTTTGGTTACATTTTAATTTTAAACCGACGTTTCGAATGCTTTGCAGCAATCGTGTTCACGGATAGACGAGATGTAAGTGTTGAGATGACACTTATACTTGAGTTAAATCCGTAAAAAATAGTTTTATTTCTGATGCAGAAATTGATTATGATAATTAAAGCTAGATTAAGAGATACAAACAAACTCTTGCTTGCGTCTGTGACTAAATTCTTTTATTAAAACAAGTTAATAAGACGCTTGTCGCTTTTGCCTTGCTAACAGGCCTCAGTTACACGGCGCGGCGCAGTGAAGTCTGATATGCCTTTATACGTGAAATACGTCCGAACGTTCGTGGGGAAACTATTATTTCGTCGAACCTCCCGATAGCTCTCAAAGACCGTTTTGTAAAAAACCTTTGACAATATCTGCCGCTAAAAATATGGGGCTATTAAGAATTGTGTGAGGTAAAAATAGTAAAAAAACTGCGTGGCCATAATTCTTAAATTTATTTTTGCTATTTTATTTTAGGTAAATGGTGGAATTTTAGGTATAAAGTAACACTATTCAGAATATGTATTTAAGTTATTAAGTGTTTAGTTATTATTATTAATTCCAAAGCAAAGCAAAAATACATGTTAAAAAATAAGAAAATTGTTTTAGATATTTTTAACGCTATAAATAGATAAATCAATAATCTTTACATAGTACATCTTTTGTTAATTTAATTTTTTTACCAAAAATTAATTTTTTTTATTTTTTTGGTTTTGATAATTATTGAAATTAGCAACCAAATATTTTTTAATAGTGTCAACCAGCGACATCATCATCTGAGTATAGCTAAAGACCAGGTTTTTAGTCTAAATAAAAACAATATAATTAAAGACTATAATATCTTTCATTTCAAACGAATAAAACTTTTTAGTTTTCCTTTATTTTTAAATATTCGAATATGTCGCTTCGTAGTATCCTGCAATAGAAATGGTTCTTCGCTAGTGAGTCAACTTATTGGATATAAATATATATCTGTGATATAAATCTGTTTTACATTTTATATATGTGGACCAGAATTTTTAATCAGCTTAAACGAACATGTTTTATTTCTTTTCTTCTGGTTTTATATACTCGCATATATTATAAAAAAGATAGTTACCTTATAAACATCTTGCGTTATGAAGTTTGTGTGATTTTCATAAACAAACGTCCTTATATATTATAATATGAGCATTATAATTACGTTATTCATTGATATGGTACACAGTGAAGTAACATAATAGAAAAAAATATATGTTTTCTTTTCTATATATAGTATATCTTCCTGTCCGTAAGTTTTGTTTTTAAATCAAAGCGATTATTACGCCTTGGGTTGTAAAAGTGTAAAAAAATAGATTTATAAGACATCAAATATAATCTAATAATTAATTTTTAGACTTTTGACAGCTCAATTAAATAATCAAATATATAAAATTATAAAATATTTATTAAATACGTCAAGCATTATTTTCTTTTTCACTAATATATCATGAAAAATACTATTAAGATATTCACATGCCTTTCCATCATGTTCTTGGACGTGAGATTGATGAAGTGGTTCTAGTCTATCCTTTGTATGCATTTAATCTGTCGGTGTGCAAGTAAACTGTAATATTCCTGTGATGAGGATGACACAATGGGCCCTCGATCTCTAGTAGGATATTAAGTTTCCGCAGCTGTAACAATGAAGCGACGGGTGGATATATTGGTTTTAGATTAGCGGATAAAATAATTAAAGAAGTTACATGAAGACGTAAATGTAATATGGACCTGTTTGGATTATATATTAAAAATGAGAACAAAAAGTTGTTTTAATATAATTAGATATTATCGGCCAATTGATCCAGTGGTAAATGGCGTTGCTAACTGCTGATTAAAAGGTTGTAGGTTCGATTCCATCACGGAACAATTATGTGATTCACAGTTTTTCGTTTCGAATATGTGAGTTTCATAATATATTATTTAAATTTTAGGAAAACCGTTTACGACTTGTGGGAATTGTTATTTAAAAAAAAGAAAGAAGTACGAGACGAGTTTGTAAGATACCAGTTGTATTTAGATGACTCGTATTGCCCTCTTATGTGATGGATGTAATAAAAATTAGAAATCTGTGAAGGAGTCGATATTCATATGTTTTGCAAGGTTAGTGAGAGAACTCGGACTCCTACTTTTAACTCTTTGTCTATCTATCAATATATCTAATATCATAAATTTAATATTCCCCAATTTTTGTAAATGCAGTCTTGTGAAATTTACTATAATACAATATTTGATGCATTAAGATCACATTAACTATATTAATCTTTTATAATTTTACATTTTATTCTGCATCTGTGAATTGATTAAAGTAATTATTTGTCTCTTTGTAATTTTAAATTGGCAATTTTATAATAATATATTTTTTAAATTAGAAATATTAATATTTATCAAATCTTTTATCTTTTTTATTAAAGATAATTTAATTAACGATTTTATTGTTTTCGAAATTTCACATATAAAATACTTTGATTTCACACTTAACGCTGCTCTTATTTCTGTAGCCTATGTGCCCATTCATAACGTGAGGCGGAAATCGTCATTCACCACAGCCGATAGCTCCGGCCGAGATAACTACAATCTGCGGCGAATTATTTGTAGCGGAAATTGAACTAATAATTGTTCTATGTTTATCGTCTTTACGTGTAAATATTTTGTACCTTATTTATGAGATTTATTCTGATCACGTAATGAGATTACTGAGGCAACAAAATGTCTCATTGGAACATTAATTATTATTTGAGAAAAAGTTGTGTTTTTACGTAATGGGTGAACTCTAGCTTAAAATATTTTTATATAGAAATTATGATAACAAAACCAAATTAAATATTTCTAAAGCTTGAATATACGATGACGCTTGATCTAGATTTGGTAAAGAATTTAAAACTGACATAAATTCATTATGAAAATGTATTTCTTTTGAAGCGACAGCGCGCTCTTAAAATAATTTTTGTTTTCACCAAAATCATAAATGGAACCATTAGGAACGCTTTCCTAGAAACAATTTTATTTTTTTATTCACGTAACTACTATTCATTTCGTATTCGTGTAAGCGTTGCTTTTTCTTAGCGGAGATGAGTTTTCTGTTTTTTACTATTTGTATTTACACTACATTTTGTTCTTGCAAGTTGATTTAAAATAAGAATTATGCCAATACGTTCAATGAAAAGTTACATAGTAATTGAATGAAACTTATACTAGGACTTCTAGTTTCTTAGTTTTATGCAACAACTTTAAATGAGAGTTCTTACTTCAATAGCTATTGTTAGACTCCGCATTATATTAATACTTAATAAATGCGTATCATCCTGGTAGAGGTATCAACACGCTACTTTAATTGTTTAGGGAATGGCCTAGTTAAAGTGTATTGTGGTACATTGCAGATTCTTCTGAATGCGCCGCATTCCACTAACTATTGTTTTCGTGTTGAAAGGGGCAGCAGTTTATACTCTTATTTTTATTTTACGTTTTAAAACTTTAAAATATTTTTACAAAGTCAGTAAGATCATTATAATATTTTCCTAAATTGAGTTTCAAAATTGTTTCTTACAGCAGAAAATATTTTCCTTTACCATAACTTTCTGTTTCTTAAATCATTAAACTTCGACCGCCCATTAGGCTTAATAAATTCTAACAAAATTTTTCGCATATTTTGAACAATATCAAAGAACTTTTGTACTCTGAAACGATACCAAAAATTACATTTGATTGTTTACGGCCTCTGCAATCTGAGCTAGAATTACCAAGAAAACTTCCTTAATATCATCTTTGCACGAAATTATGGGATCTAACGATTCGAAACAAAGCCCACAAATTGTTACAAAAAGCGAAACGAGAACGTAACTCGTTACAATAACAAGGCTGTTAAGTCGCTGCGGTACTGAACAATAAAACCAGGCGACAGTTTAGCACTCACGGTGTGGCCACTACTGAAGCGATTACTGTTTTATATAACACTATCAAAAAAGTAATAAAAATAATAATTTGTATTGATATTTTGTTAATGCTATATATTGTATCACCCTGCTTTGAATATTTAATATTGAAATGAAATGGAATTTCGAATTGTCTTTTGTTTATAAAAAGAAAGTTTACCTTTTTATATATTAAAAAAAATTGAAAACGCCCTTTTCATGGCCTCTTTAACATTGCGTAGGTAATGAAAAAAGTAAAGTCTTGTTGGCCTTTGAAATGGCAGTTTTGTGTCCATTCCGTTCTACTATTCTTGGCTTACAATATTAGATATTTGATCACAAGCTTGTAATAGCTTTAGTAGTGAATTTATATTGTATTGTCTGTTCTTTACTCATATGCTTTCAGAATCAAAGAAAACTAAGCCATACTTCTTCTTTTTGGTTGAGATTCCGGTCCAATAATTACAACGTTACTGTGCATATATAATAATAATATAACTTTTACAATAGAAACAGTTTTAGTTAATATAACTAATCTTACAAATAAAAATAGCAGTAAATTCAAATGACTATAAAGAAATAAAACGAATGTTTGAATGAACAAACCAATAATAAATCCAAGTTTCTTTTAGAAATAAACAGGCCTTTGGCGTCTAAATAAGAAAATAAAAAACCCAGTGGCTTGGAAACACGTATTCCTTCGCAAAACGCCTCCATAAGTTAAGCCAGCTGAAAGGAAATGCGATTAAGAATGAAAATATAATAGTATGCATAAGAGTTTTGTCGATTTTATATATGAGTATTTATAGACGAATTTAAATGAAAACTATAACTTCATATATATTAATTATATGTTATTTCACCTATAACTTTAGTAACAAGCTTTTGTTCAAAATATATATAACCATTGTGAAATGAATATGAAAGATTTCTATGAACTTAGTGATAAGTTTATAGAAATGTTTCCGTAGAAATTTCCGTTTCCTTGTTTAAATAGGACTTATATATTTATCAATCTACTTTATTTCTGAAATGACACAAACAAACAACAACGAACCATTATTTCCAAGATGATTCCGCAATCGCGAAGCAATCCTGCTGCGGATGGAATGTAAACTTCAATTTGCTTTTCATACAAGCAATATAAATAAAATATCCTGTTGTAAAACGAAAGACTTCAACGCGAAGGAAGTTGATAAATAAAGACAAAGGTTTTTCACTATTTTCATATTTGTTGAATTTTCAAATCTGTTAAATAATTAGTGTACCATAATTGTTTTTATATTTATTTTTCAAAACGTTTATATAAACATTGACGTAATATTCATTCCCCAATATATAAACAATCGGATAGCTTTATAAATATCTTGTTCCCAAACCAATATTTCCATTTCGATACAATGTATGCACTCCAGTTCAAACAACAGAAAAACAAATTCTTTTGGGTTCAAACAATGCTGCGTATCAGTAGTGATATTGAAAACAAACTGAACGTGTGCTTTGCCCCAGAATTGTTGTCACACAATATTGTGTTTCATTGCAAAAACAACCCTTTACATACTCGTATTTCGATAATTTTACGATATTTTTACTGAAACTAAGGCCTCGTTTTTTATTTCATAAAAACCAATGTTAGATTCAAAATTTCGATATTTTGACTATTATTAAAACTTTTATTTCAATATGATTATTTGTTATGTTAGCTATAAAAATTACGATATAAACAATTATTTGTGTAGATTCCTATAATGTAGTATAAAGTTTTGTGACTATATAACTTTCAGATAAGATATTTATTATTCGCAAAGAACTAAAAAGTTTTGAAATATATATCTTAATAATTATTTTATTTTTATATTAATTGTTTTCACTTGTAAAGATTTATAAAAATTAATAGTCTCTATATTTTATATTACGAGAGGTTATATGTATACTTTTTATTAAAACAGATCTGCCTAAATAAATCGATTTATGTATAGGAAGCTGAGAAAATATATAAGTATAAAAAGTAAAATGTTAACATTCCGGGCACACAGTATTGCAAAAGTCTAGGAAATAATAATATGTAAAAGTAACACGTGCCAGCACCGGGGGTGCGTTTACATCGCGTGAACAACTTGAAGACAGTAGTGGATACTTATGTTTATGTAGGAATATGTTTTGTTTACTACTATGTTTTTTTTGTTGACTACTATGTAGTAGTATAACTGTAAATTGTATAGGTTGTTATTATTTCTGGCCGCAACCAAATATCAAAGTTATTTTTATTGAGTCTTAGTAAATAAATATTCTTTAATTTTTTACAACACTAAGACAACACTAAGGCAGACAGACTTGTTGACAATAAAACTAAATAAATGAGCCTTTTAAATAATTATTAATTCTCACATGTGTAGATATCGAATCACATTTTAAATATATATATTTAAGCCTGTGAATACTATTTAAGAATAAAACAGATACAGAGAGAAAATTAGAATATTAAAAGTGTTAAAACTGACCCGTTAGAGAACGCAGCATTTCACTACAAACTTGCAGTGTTGGTTCACCACTTCACCCCTTTGGAAGCACCAAATGAGCTTCCATTTTAGTTTTTGTCCATTTGCTTTTCTTATAACATTGTTCATTGTTCTTCCAAGAACAAATTATAAGAAAAGCAAATAATATCCATATCACCTTTGTTTCTTGAATAATCTTTGATTAAACTCAACTTAAACTTTGTTTCGTTATACAATTCACCTGTAAAAGAACGATTTAACTTCAGTTATAATTTTCTTTGAGAATGATAAAAGTTTAAATAGCTTTTACTGGCTATTACACCTTGTTAAACAGAAGATAGAATTTTCAATTAAGTATTGGTATTGAAAATGCAAAATAGTATAGAATTTATATTTTATATGAAATAAAATATTGCGGTCAAAAATGTTATTCTTGCTAGACTATTTTACTACATTTTCATCTTGTTAAAGAGAACACAACCTTTTGCCCCTCGTGTGCAGTCAGCACAATAAGACGTCAAGACTTTTCCAGCGATACAAACGGAATGCGAAATTCACATTTGGTACTAACTTCATTCAATATTCATACATTGGCACTAGGTTATCAAGATAATACTCAACCTTATTTCTGATAAGAAAGAATTCAAATTTAAATGCATTAAAATAGAGTTCCATGTTTAGACAAATTCTAACGGGCCAGCTGGAGGCTGTAGTGAGGCAAGGAGTCGCGTTTACGTTTTGCTTCCAAGTTGTTTTCGTTTTATTACAATTTTAAATGCGAGATGTTACGTAAGTCGGTTGTTCTCGCGTTACAAAGCTAAATAGGATGGTTATGTAATGCAACCATTTCCTTTTATGGGACATATTGTTTTTTATAGAAATAAAAGTTTATATTTTAGGAGACATTGGAAAATAAGATTAAATTTAATATTTTTATTTTATACTTATATTTTTATTTATCTTTGTACATTTAATTTCAAGAGATTATTAAAGGTGTTTACGAATAAGCAGACTTAAATATTTACTAAATGATTACATATACAGTACAGAACATTGTAATTAATAAAATTTTGGGTATCTTCAATAATTTAACTTAATTTAATAAATAAATTGAAACGGTAACCCTAAAGTTATTAGGGAACGTAAGTGGATTTAGTAAACCGGCCAGGGTTATGTATTCAAAACAGCTGCTAAGACGCAATGTAAACAGCCAGAGGTGGTCTGGCGCACACACAAATACGAAGAGACAAACTGGAAAGCGTTCTCGGAACGTACAGTGGCTTTAAACAAAACATGCTCCAAAGCCCGGAATGACTTACCTCTTATAACTGCAAAGGAAAATTATCTCTAAGCCAACACCACAAGGCTTCATTTGGAATGTATTTGGATGGGAGATACGACACCTTAAAATTTAAAACCGCTCAACCTATTGTTGCGAAATCACCGCTGCCTACTTAAGTTCTTAAATGTACTGAAATGTTAAGTACTTTAAAGGTGCGTTTATTTTGACGTATTTTAAAAGTTTCCTTTACAAAATTTTCAAGATAAGTACGTCCATGAAAGCCAAAGTAAAAATTAGGTTATTTGGGACAGAAACACAAAGTTGAAGTTTTTTTGGTTTCAGATAATTTAATCTTCACTTAGAAAATAGTATAATTAATATTATTTTAGAAAATAAATTTTAAACGAATAGACGTATTTTCATAGTGAATATATGGATCAAAGATACTAACATATCAGGATATATTTCAAGGAACAATTATAATTACAAAAATATAATTTGTAACCTTTCTAAGAATAAGTGTATTAACATTATTATTCATGACAATTTTTTCTTGTTACATTAGCAAGTTAGTTCTGAGTCTCAACGATAAGTTAAATATTATAGTATTTTCAATAGAATAATTTGAAAATAGTAAGACAATTCCAAAATACTAATGCTTCCTAAGGCGAACCATTACTACAGCCATTTTAAATATAGCCTAGACAAATCTTCAAAAGGAAATTGCGTATGTATTTTCAATTTGACTCTCTTTGTGCGGAGAGCGCAAGGAGTCAGTATTATTGCCTGATCAGCCAATAAGAAACGTGTATTGTGTTCTCGATGTACGTCTTAAACTGAAGCTTTGTAAAAGCTTCAAGAATTTTTGAAATTTACTTTGAAATATGATGTATTTAGAACGATGAATTTAGTCGTTTAAAATATATTGCTATTATTTACATAAGTATTCGTCATAACCTAAATATTTTATTTCCGATTAATAATTTATTGTAATTTAATAAAGCTAATAAATAAAATAATGCAAGCATTTAAAAACTACTAATTCAAGTTAATAACTTTAAAAACATGAAGCCAACAATGTTATAGCATTCGTTTAAAACAACATAACCATCGATTTAGCCAAAGGTGTTGTAATTGCTTCAAACTCTCATGAAACCCGACAAACACTATTAGGGTTGCCGAAATTTAATTGGACAACTGTCGTCGCTTATCATTAAGCGTTAAAGCCACTTATCTGGTCTCAAGGGCACTGTAAAATTAATTTTACACGAGCTTTAATTGCAAACTGTAATCATTTGATTTTGTCTTGTTTTATTAGTTTATTTATAGTTTGTGATTGTATGTGATGTCAATTCTAAATATGCATCATGTTATCTTTAAGGCTGTATTTTGATTATCAATATGTCACTTGTTATATTTAACTATTAATTTACATTTTATTCATTATATTATTATTAAATGAATTAATGATATTGATTTAAAAATCGAAGCTATTCTCTACTGCTTTAAAATTTGATAGCATATATGCTTTAAATTACTCAGTCACATACAACATTGTCCACAGTTTAACAAAAGATCCTTTGAGAGAGAAATTATAATATTCCTGATAAAAGCAAATGCTAGAACCATCACGAGTCATCATACGGGATGAAAACCTTTATAGCGACGTTTTTTATGAGTATGGTAAGTGGTGCAGCTATTTTATGGGATTTTACCTGCATTGTTTCGTCGTTAACGACGGGCTGATGGAAAGTTCTCGACATATAGAGACTGGAAGTGTTATATGTTGTTCTTCTAAATTCAGTCCTTTGATCTGTACCTGTACTTGTACTTGATATTACTTGATATGAAAATAGTTAAATTATACCAGAAGACTTAGCAAAATGTCAACTTTTTAGAATAATTATATTATCGCTTATGATAGTTGTAAATTAAATATTAGCTGCAACCTATTTTGAGCAGCCAATATGAATATAAAAGATAATACTATATTAAAAATAAGTACATATTATATTAATAATATGAACCGCCAATTTTAGCTAAAAATATTATGAACATATTATCCATATATAAAGCCCTTACCAGTAGTTGTTGTCAATGTAAGACCCTTATACAAGTTATGTATTAGTGAATAAAATCTGTCTCTGGAGCCCCCCGAGAGGAGGCTTAGCGTCCAATTTATTATAAATTCATATGCTTTCGGACCCTTTTGTCCCATCCCATATATATTATCGTGACCGAATAATGACGGATTTGTTGGAAACCTTTTGGCAACAATTGATGAGATCCAACTAATGATATCTACACTATCTCATTGTTAATAATTTGGTTTCAATTTGTTTTGTTTCTTTACTTGAGGTGTTATATTTTTTCAAGGTATTTCTTATTGTTGAAATAATTCATTACGTACAATTTGTTTATATAAGATATATGTATGTAATAAATATACATATTTAAGTGATTTAACTCTCGTATAAGTATTGGCATATTAAACTGAACTTTATTAAACCCTGATTGCAATTTCAAATGTTATATAGTGATTATTCATACCTCCAACGGTTTTTTAGCTTTATTCGGCTAAAGTTCAAAGTTCACACAAAACCTACTAATAGTATTTTAAAGTATTACAAAATCGTCATAGATAGCTTTACACGTTTAGCTTTAGTTGGCAGTGTGCGAACACACAATAGACAAGCCCAACCATTTTCTCCGCTTTGATAAACCAAAGATCCTCGCTCGTGAACACATATATATACCAAGAATGATTCGCTAGGCTGTTGAGATTAAAAAACATCCTAATTTTAATAGAGAAGATGGTTGGGATCCGATCATGAAAAATATTAAATCCCATGTCTGTGAACAGACTGCCAAGCCCATAGACACATTTAGTTCGTTTTGTGTGCATCCTGAGCTCTATGCCCGTAAACTCAGGAACCGTTGGAGGTAGGTCACAAATAAACTGACTGACTGACAGACACCATCATCTCGTCTTACTGCGAACACGTTTGCCTCAAAGCATTCGAAACGTCGGATTAAATTTAAAAAAAATAAAATGCGAGTTATATCATCAGTAAAATAGTTTTATTAAAACAAAAAAAAATAAACATCGAAAATGAAAAAAAAAAATTTCACTATTTTAGCTTCATAAATAGATCAGTGTCTTGCAGTTAACAAAAAAAATACGTCTGAACAAAACAGGTATGGAAATTCCAAACATATCAGTTGATTAAACGCAATGCTTCGAGGGTGAAGCTACTATATGAAAATGAGCCATATCTTTATGTTTAAAAATTTGTTTAATATATATGATAGCGTCGTCGTACAAATTGCTTGTTGGGGATACCCAGCTGCAAATACTTTTGAACGGCACGTGCCACGTCATCGATTCACAACATCTACATTCCACTTGACTTATACCGGCTTATCATTTTCGCTATCCGTCCCTATCATATATTCAAAAAGTCATCAATATTAAAACTCAAAATTTCAAATTGTGAATTATTGTATCATCATTTTGAAAATTCAATCCCAATGGGGCTCAAATAGGGCAAAAAAAATGTATTCAAATCAATCATTATTTCAGTATAATACATCAAAAATAATATTGTTTAACCCAACAATTATGTATTAAATACATCTATTATATAGAAAGTAAGTTTTCGGTAACCTTATTTGTTAATAATAAGCGAGTTATTTCTAGTTAGGATTTGCTGAAATTAGTGTACTTGTATTTTCATCCTGTTCATACAGACAGATAGACACGGCCAAGAGAAGTCATTTTTTAATGTTATCTTATTACATCACAATTTATAAAATTTAAAGAGTGAACTTAACTTGTACATGTATATAATGTAAAAAATTTCAGTACTTAATTAAAGTGTAGTTTACACTACGGTTACTCTTTAGATGCTATAAATGCTGATAGTAAATTAACGAAAGTTATAAAAGTGTAAAATAAACTTTATAAGACTTATGAACTAAAGAATGCGCTCCACAATATGATTTACTATAAATGAAAGTATCTGATATGTTGTCCAAATATAGTATTTTGATATGATTTGAATTAAAATTACATTTTTATGGATGTATATTTTAAGATGTTGATTGGAAAAACCTTACTACAATATGATTTAATTTATCTATTTGTATTATTTAATGTACGTAAAACATACAAAAAAATTAAATATCAAATTGTTATAGAAAAAACTATAAAAAACTATATTAAGGATATTACTAGCAACGCACTGTAATCTAACCTCAATAAAGAAGCTATAACTTCTCATGCAGCCCACGGCTTAGGCGTATAAAGGAGTTTTACAATTTTACACCCGGCTTAATATAATTTTAAATATACGCTAGTTAAGCTGCTTCCAACTTTGTAACTCGCTAGAGTTTGAACATTTTGCTAGTTTTTTATAGTAAGCTCTGTTAGTACAAGTGTAGATAAAATACGTTAAATGGTTTTGCAATTAAAAAAAGATGGTTTTTTAAATGGATTGAACTTTATTTTATATTTTGAGATACAAATGTTTTTATTTAATGTTTTTATTTAAACAAAGTATAATAAAATAGTATCTATCCAACAAATGAATTAATATTGAACAAAATACGTAATAACATTAATTTCAACAGCTGTTAGTATAAGATTAAACCAATAACACAGCTCAGGTGCGGAGGGAATACGAAATGAAGGAATCAAAAATAACTGTAAAATAAATTATTATGGTAGTCTCAGTTAGCAACTTCTTACTACAAATCCATCTTGATAATTTGTATCTCAAATGTCTTATTTTATTATAAATTAAATATAAAACTAATATAAATATTTATATTATATAATTAAGCAAAACATTTTGAACAAAAATGTAAGCCTTCAAATGTACTAAAAGAATTATTTGCAGCGCCTAAATCAATAATCCAGTTGGACAAATTACTATAGTATTTAAGTGAGTAGTATCATATATATTATAATAAATGGATTTAAATTAAATATTTGACTAAAAAGGATTAAAAACGATTTATGAGAATTATATAATAATGTAATATATTATGTCATATCGTTTGTTTAAATTTTGGCAATTTGAGAACTCATCAATAAGTAGTGTTCTAATCTATTAACTTCTTCTTATAACAATAAATAAAGTTATAAAGAAGTTTTAATCGCTTTAACATAAAAATAATTTAATAATAATTCTTATACATGTTAAGACGTTTAAATTTTTAGTTTTGAGTATTAAATTTTAAAATTTGTTGAAAGCACGAAGGTAGATGAAATTTAATAAATTTTTGTGTACTCACACATTGATGATAAAAGTTACTTAGATGTTCAAGTAATTGTTTCAGTTCATATGTAGGAGTTTCTGACGATTACTTATAATGTTTATGTTTTTTGACGATTACTTATAATTTTTATGTTTAGTCCAAAATAAACTGAAATATGTGTAAAATTTGTCATTTCAATATTGAAAAGAATAAACTTTGTTTATGAAGAATTACATTTATTTGTGTACGCTTGCCTATGAAAAACACTTCATAGGCGTGCACTTGTCAAACGTATGGAAATAGAATATCAATGAAAGATGTAGTATCGAAAAAGAAATGATTGATTTATTGATCAAAAAATCTGATTAATAAATAGATTTATTATGACGAAATACAATTATTGTGACGCAGAAGCTTTTATATGTTTCACTTAGGAATCCAAAAGCAACTGTTCCTTACTAATATATATATGTGTCAAATGAATACACAAAAAAGTAGAAAAAACAATAAAAAAATAAGCGGTGTGTTGTTTATTAAATTCCTTCAACGATTTTTTTTATCAGGGTCTAAACAAAATTTTAAGAGACAAATAATGTTTTCCAAGATTGACACCTTCATCTCTTCTTACCGCGAACACGTTTGCTGCAAAGCATCCGACACATCGGGTTAAATATAAAAATGTAATAATAAACGCGAGTTATATCCGAAAAATAGTTTTATTGAAATTTAAAAGACAAACTATTTTCAAAGCACATTCTTCAGTATGCAACAGGTACTTTCTCTACAGCCTCCTCAAACGCAGTGAGCACAACTTTACTGAACAAAACTGTAACCCTGGAGCTGGTTTTCATTTAATTCTTCCTTGAAATTAAGTTTATAAAATTATGAAAACTTTTACCAACATTTCCACATTTTTTAAATACTAACTTTTAAAACTAGATTTTTAAAAGATATTATAATTTATTCTCCAACTTGTAGTTTAACTCACCATCGTTTCGTACATAAAACTTTTATTCGTAAAACATTCTGAATATCGTGCGTATATGATACTTCTTTAATATTTCTTTTTGTATAAACACATAATATTTTAAAATTATAGTAAATAAATACAGACTAGCAGATATGTCAACACGGGCAAGAGTCGTACCTGTGACCAAATAATTATAAAAGTTGAGTAAAAAATAATGTACTAAATCACATTGCGCCTCGATGAACTAAGCTAACATGTATGAACTATTTATAAAGTGTAACAACATGTTGTAATGAAATTTAGCAAGCGCTCTAAGTGAGTTTATCGGGAAGGAAGTGACATCTATAAGGTTATATAAAAGCAGATAGCTTCGAAAGCCTTTGCTAAAACATTTTAATTTTATTATTATTAACAGTATTATTAAAATAAATGTATTCAAAAAATCTGTTTTTGAGATATTATAAATAACTTATATTTCCGTTTTTATGTACAAAAAAAAAATAATTACCAAAAATTTGCAGTCGGTAGAAGAACTAAATAAACGTATAGGATAACAAATGAAAAACAAATAGTCTTTATGAGCATAACATTAAATAAAATTCTAATATAATTGAATTATAATTAACAGCAATCAACAAATTCATCGCGTTAATATTTTATGTATATTGCAAAACTAAAATCCATTACACAAGTCTATATTTGATCTGATGTACAATAAATGGAATAACAATCATAAAATCCATACAAATGAATATGAATTGTTTATTTGATTTAAATTAAAACGCCATTACAGGAATATTATACTTGTGTGTTTTGTATTTAGCGAGAGAGACTCAAAAAAAATTTAGATGAAAAGTTATTTTTATTGAGACTCAAAAAATATAAATTTGTTGAGTATTCTATTTTATGTTTTGCGAATTGTAATATATGAATAATAGAAAATCGTTTTAGTTAAGACGTTTTATTTTGTAACCCTCGGGAATTTTTAGATTAGAAACGTGTATAAAAAAATATTATTGAAATTAATTGTAATGTCATTTTACACTTGCTTATTTTGTAAGAAGATATGAGGGTAGTCAAGAGAGGAGTGCTGTATAAGCGAGTGTAAACGGTTGTCAGGGCTTTCTTTCGCGTTTCGTCCGTCGGTATTCGGTATTCGCTTTACCGGTTAAAATAAGAATCGAATTCGGTTTACGGTTAAAATAAGAAGTAATTGTTTAGAGTTCGTTAATTCAGTGTCAATTGTTTTGTATCAAAATAATTAAATTGATTGTTAAACCGTGCGTTATTATTTTTAAAAAAGTTCCTCCTGATCTATTTTCCAAGAATATATATATGGAGTAGCCATTCATAATTACTCATAATTTCTGCACGCACAGACTTGTTGATATTGAGCATGTAGTGTAATGAGGTCGAAAGCTCGTCAGCGCAAGTCAACACTGCATCCGCTCTAATACTTACTGATTTAGTTAATTTAATTCCTCGTTTGACGTATGATACCTTTTAAAATAATAACGTTATAATAGAAGTTCTTCTAAACATTTAACTATAACGTTCTGATAATTCAATTGTATTTTTAATATTATTTTTATTTATGCGTCTGCGCAAAGTTGTCCACTAAACAGTGGCTCGCAAGTTTAGAAATTCAATTTCCGCACAAGCATATTCTGGAAGCGCTAACTGTCTAACTTTGTTCAATATTGAGATGCTAAAAGGCTTTCCCAATACCTAGTCTGCAACTATTGAACTTAAAATAAATTTAATTTAGTTTTATATTAGTAAGGTATTCCAGGTGTTCAAATTATAATAACATTATTATAGGATAATTAAAAAATTGTTGTTGGTGAAAATTGGTGAAAATTGGTGTTGAAGAAGTTGCAGAAGAAGGTTTTTGTGGAAAAAGTTTGTCTTGGCATACCATGGATTAGGATTGAGCAAAATGTATAAAAAGAACTATATTTGTTTAATTTTTTTTAATGTTTTAAATAGATGTAATCTAGTTTTATGAAGGTAAATGTATAAGTAAAGCTTTTTACGCGTTATTAAGTAAAGCTTTTAAGAAAATTTACAAAAATAGATTGACTTAAGTCTGAGTGACGAGATACACTTTAATTGTTATCTGGAGACCATTTTTTATGGGATGAAAGATATTTAAATTTAATATATATATACCGAGGTCGATTGGTAACAATCAAATAAGGCAAGTTAGTATGGTTACAAAAGCTGCGCTTTGTAACTTTGTTGATAATATTTATTTATACATTTATTTAAAAATTGGTAGGTTACATATAAATAATAAATAAATAATTAATCATTGTACTTAGAAATGTTTTAAATACTACACTAATTTGAAATATTGGTGGCTTTTAATGAAATCAGATAAGGAGTAGATCTATAAAATAGTTTCCTCTATATCTTCTATATACAAATAAGGATTTCAAAATAGAAGATGCTAGAACTATATTGCAGCAATTGTTTTGGAATTTTACGCAAAAATCAAATATTTGAAACATTGTGAAATAAAGCAAAAAAAAACGTTGAAAAATATCAAATAATTAAATATCAGATATACTCCTCGGTTTCACTCACGTGCTTTCACGTCTTACTTCTATCGTAAACGCGGAAAGATATATATAAACCCTACATTTTTATTATATACTGTCTTAACGTATAGTTGAGCATTTCATCAGCGTAATCATTTCATGATTGATTTGATTTTACTAATATCCTTATTTTATTATAACTTAGTAACCACGAAAGATTTTTCATATAAATCCGATAGTTTCGAAGATTAGCGCACATCAAAAACAAAGTTTTCCATTTTAAAAGTATACATATTTTAGATGAATCAAAATTTTATTTATAAAAACAAAATACATAAAAAACATAACATGCACCGGCTTAAATTATTGTATCCCCGAGTCATGTGTAGCGATTCGATATATATAAAGCAATAAATATCCTAAACCATAAAAAAGAGGACAAAATTGAACGCTAGAGGGTTATAAAATTCATTTGACTGGACTGTAGCTGATCCAATTCTAACTTATATTTTAAAAATATTTTACATTTTTATTGTTTAAAGATAATATTTTTAATATTGACGATTTGAATTTGTTAAAAATGCCTTATTTTTATTGAATATTTCAATTTTTGTATAATTTTTAGCGTTTGACGTCTTTACCTCAATAATTATATAAATCATTTAAATTAAATTCAAAACAGAAATTGTAGTCCAAAAAGTTATTTATATGGACTTAAAAATGCCGTTAAACAAAATATCTAGTTTTATTCCAAATAAAAAACAATTAGTAATTTTTAACAATTTTGTTATTAAAACTTCTTCAATAGATTTTTTTGAGTTAAAAAATTATATAATAGCTTGACGAGAAACTCAGCAAGAAAACACTGATTCACGATGGAAACTCCAAGGTCTCGTACAGAACGTGTTGCTTCAGCATTCATTGTGAGAAAAAGTGTGGAACCTTCTTCTGGGGGTATTTCCTGAGGGTCTTTAATGCCAGAGTATATAGGTCAGCGTATCACATCGTAGGCTACAAATAAGCTTAACATCTTAGCAAATTAATTATAATCATGTAATATCGAGAGCTATGTTGTTATATTCACAAGATTCTATGAAACCATTGTAAAAATAATTTTAATTGAGTCACTTGTTTTTTTAGGGTTTCGTTTTTTTTTTTTCTCGACCATGAATTACTATTAAAACCTTTGTCCAAAAAAATCGAGTTTAAGAAAAGGTCCAATAATACACAGTGTGTTTATATTGTTTTAAAATCTGACACGTTCTTTTAGAAAGTTGACTCTCTTTTAGTTTTAAAATTAAACAAATACTAAAATAAAATAGTTTACTTTCAATGTAAAAACAAATTAACAAGATATATAAAAGTTATTTTAAGAAATTAACGTTTTGTTTCAGGGACATATAATTGAGTCGTAAAATAATTATTAGTCGAGGACATTAAATTATTATCCTTTTTTTACTATACTTACCACTAATTAGTCCGTCTGTTCTCTCCATTATCTAGATCCAATTCGGAATAAATTACAAAAGTCTGGTCACATAAGTCTGACAAACGCGCAGTCAATTGAACTTTTTTAAAAGTTGTCTCTTTTGTTACAAAATTATCCAAGCAGCTGAGCTTATTGCTGGCTCAGTTCCATATCGTTGGTAGTGTTACTGGGTCTGATACTCTATAGTGAAAAATACTATAATAGTTTCCCTAGCTGTCAGACTTAGGCCGGAATTTATCTAAAAAGTATTCGTAGTCCCATAAAAGATTGCTTACGTAAAACAATTTATGTGTTTGTCACCTCACTAACTTCAGAGGTAAAACTATTATAGTTTTCGTTAAAAGAAGTTTTTATTTAAAGTTATTGTCTCGAGTTTTCTAGATTATACAAAATGCTTTATCATTTTGTTTAGTTTCGTTATTATATATTTTTTTAAAAGTTGTATTTAACGAAGTTAGAGTAGGGTTTTGTGAAGCTATTTTAGACCTACAATATTGTTACGATATTCTGTTAGCAATCTTATCTGAATATATACTAAAAAAAATAAAATAGAAGTTAGTTTTTATTCTTTTTGCATAGAAAGCGCTTGAGTTTGTTTATTTCTAGAATATATTTACCATATGATAAATTGCAAAAAAAAAAATAATACTTGACTTTAATAAAATGGGAATCAAATACAGCCTATTTATTAAGGTGAGGTTTATAGATTTTATAACATAACACAATAATCTTACTAAATTAAAAGTACCGATTAGATATAGAAAAGTATTAGAATAGCCGTCTACAAAAATATGGGAAATGCTGTCTTCGAATCGAGTCTGGTCAATAGTTTAATAATCACGTTCAAACACGTAACACCTTTCTATAACTAAGTTGTCAAAATTAAAAATACCATTTTTTTACAATAAAATAAAATATTACAACTTTTAAAATTCAATTTACTTTGACAACGAGATACACCCATGGAATAGTTGGGAAGTGAATATCAAGGGAGCTTTTTAACGCCTCAAATCAAAACAAAGTTAGACAGTAAGCGTTTCGAGAACATGCTCGTGCGGAAATTAAATCTCTAAACTTGTAAGCTATTCTTTAGTAGACAAGTTTGTTCTAGCGCATGAATAATGATAATTGTTTATGTTGGGACTATTTAATGCATATGTTATTAAACTATATTTTATAAGTAAAAAACGCCGTATAAAGTTTCGTTTATTTTAAGTGCGTATTGAAGGCAGGTAAATTCATTATCACTTCTTAAATCTTTTTGATATTGTATGGTAGTGGCATATAAAACTGTATGATGTATTTGATACTGGTTATCGATCTGCATAGAAAGCTTAAACTAATAATATTTTTAACTAATTTTCTGACAGACACTTACATCTCGTCTACCCGTGAACACGATTGCTGCAAAGCATTCGAAACGTCGGGTTAAAATAAAAATGTAACCAAATTATACGCAAGTTTTAATCCATAAAAAAAAAGTTTTATTTCAAATGTGTACTCGTGAAAATCTAATCATATTATCAGAATTTGCCCGAATAGTTTCAAACTCATTTGCGGTTCTCAGTTATGAGCTCTGAGCACGGTGGAATCCGAAACTGTGTAAATCGAAGGGCGCAGTATATCCTAATAATTATGTAAAATACTATTTGATTGTTGTGTGTTTGCGCTGCATGGGTCACTTAACACCTACTGCTATCAATGCTCTTAACGTCTTTCAAGGAAAAAAAATAAATCCTAAAGAAAACAAGAATATAATAGCAGCACAGCAATCATTCTTTGTCACAGTGAGTGTTAACGCGATCCCGTGACGTCTCACTATGTCGATGAGGGCAACCGTTAGTTTTTTAGTGGGTAGCCTTAAAAATGGCAGCATCCTCTATGCTGCCGGGTAGCCAAACATCACCCCCCGGCCATCACCTTCTTGGCCGACGGGGTATCCGTAACGGATTTTTCTAATGAACACAAACAAAAAAAAAAAGGATAGCAGTCATTCTAAAAAACTTTGATCACAAAGAATAAAATAACTTGTAGTTAAGTCGATTCTTGTAATTACTATATTTCAATATTATATTAGTGTAATTAATATATAGTTTTTTTGTAACACACAAACGCAGTATGATATATATGATATTATTCTCTTTGATAATCTGAATTAGTTAGTGTGCACAATGTTATATGAAACAGTAGGTTCTGATGTGCTGCATCTAATTACGTAGCCAGTTTGTATGTTCATTAATAATTGTTTACTGTTAATTGTTTACTAAGCTTATTATTTTATTGTGCTTGAATTAAGTTTTGAGTAATAAACTCATTGTAATTTTTAAATAACAAATTGATATATTTGTTGAAAAATAATTTGGTGAAATTTTAATTGATAAGTGGGTTTATTTTTCTTGTTATAGTTTGTAAAATTACTCAAAATTTTTTTTTACACACTAAAACTAATATTAATATTGAAAAAAAGAATACGATTTTAAATTTTATGTTCAATTTCCTGATTAATAATAAACAAGTTCTTCAGAATGTAATTTATACTTGGATTATAGATTTTTTTTTCTCTGGAGTCTAATACATAATGGAAACAAAATAGTCGTTTCCTATATGGTTATGGTTGTAAATATCTCAGAATCTGACACCACGGTTACACCTTGGTCTTTAACACGTAGAGATGCTCTAAATATTTGTTTTTACGAAAGATCCTAATATCATCAATAATCGTACATATATTTAGAGTAACATCAAATTAATTTGAAGGTAATTAAGCGAAGCTATCTTTGAGAGATTTCTCTGCATCCCTAGTCCAAACATTATTTTAAAACGGTATATCCGAAAATTTCCAAATATTACACACTGAGAGACATCTGGTGGTGGTTTAAAAAAATATATTTAAAAAAAACAATAAATTTAATAATGTGTCTCATCTAGAAAAACAATTGAGAACAGAATGGGTCGACGTTCTGTAAATGTAACTTCGGTGCTGTTTGCACCTTGTTTCGCTCAATATGCTACAATATAACAAGATTTTACGAGCACAGCAAGTCAAAATTGAGGTCTGGTTCGCGCTCCTAGAATATAAGTTGAAAGCAATTCACAAATTTAAAGTTTTTCTTTCAACTATTGATAAAAGAGTTTAATTGCTATTTACCTAAATGTGCTACCAAAGTTATAAATAAATCCTCACATTTTAACCATTTTCTAGACAACACGGAAATCTATCAGTAATATTAATATTATGTTTATTTATATAAAAAAGCATGTAACCGTTTTACAAAATGTTTTCGATTCATGTGTTATTTCCCCGAGGATATCTGAGCGGAATACTACTGCTTTTTATGAAATATTTACGATGTTGTTATATTTACGAGAATTCGTTTCATGTCCTGAAACTATTTGTAAACACGTCTATACATTGAATTGGATACTTTTGATACATTGTAGTTGATTTGATTTTAAATATCTTTAGATTTTAAATAAAATTGATGTATGAGATAGAAATTTTGTATTACATAATTTTAATAAATGATTATTATAAATATTATTTTAATAAATGTTACATTAAGAGCTACTAATATGTCTTAATTTCAACTTTTTTGAAATTATTGGTACATACCTTTCAAAATTTTTAAAAATATATTTACCGAAGTATCTCGAGTAATTAGGTAGCTATTATAGTATATTTTTAGATGTTTATATTTCACCATTAAGTAGATATTTTTGGTATGTAGGAGCGCGAACAAGACCTCAATTTTGACTCGCTGCGCTCGCAAAATCTCGGTGTGTGTAAACATATTGAGCGAAGCGAGGTGCAAAAAGCACCGAAGTTGCATTTACGAAACGTCGACGCATTCTTTCCCTAACTTTTTTTTATTTAATTTTATTTTTCATTGTAAATCTACGAAAATCTTTTTCCATTGAAGTATATGGGATTTAAGTTTTTCCGTGATTATTTCTCAACGATACCGAATATTTGAAAAAAAAAATTAACAACCACCATATTGATGTCTATCAGTGTGCAAAATTTAGAAATTTTCGGATATAACGTTTTTGATTGATGCTCGCATAAAAGAAGCAGAAAACTCTCATAGAGAGCTTCGCTCGCTCCTCTCCATGATAATGTATAGATATAATTGATAGTAACACAAATATTTATTATTATTCATCTGATTTATACTAAATAACTAAATTAAAAGTATTAAATTCAAGCTGGTCTAACAATCACGTACTAAATTCAAATTTTAACTTTTTTATTGAAAATAGTTTCTTTTGTTCAAAAATACTGCTTAGCTGAGCTAATTGCTGGCGCAATTCCAGATCGTAAGATTTATGACTGAGAGGTAAACAATATACTATACTATAGTTTTGTTTGTTAATTTATATATATATATATATATATATATATATATATATATATATATATATATATATATATATATATATTATATATTACATCATGTCAGTAAGTTTCAGTTAACGTACGTTTAAAAGGACACTTAGATTGTTATTAAATAAATATATATTATGATTAATATATATTTATTTAATAACAATCTAAGTGTCCTTTTAAAATTTAGTGATCTAAAAAAGATAATAAATTCAATCTAGAGATAATTTTTGATCTCAAAAACTGAATCAAGAATTTAGAACAAATGATATGTAATAAATATTTCATACCCATGAGAGTATTTTGAAGTCATTGTGAGTTCATTTATTTTAAAAATATATATTTAAGTATATAATTTAAAATAAATGCTACAAATTTATAATTTAAACAATATATAAATGAAAGAAGTTTTTAAGCATTTCATGGATTGATCGTGCGAATGTCGAGCCCATCATGTGTGAAGGAGAGGAGTGTAAACAGAGTCTGCCTTATGAACCAATTGTTAGGTTAAGGAGTTTGGTTTTAATGTTTTCTTGTTTCTATATATAGAAAGAATAATGACATAATCCAACATTTTAGTGGTAAGTAAATTTCAAACTTAATATCCATTACATAAAAATGTGATTCTTAAACTGAGTATAAAATAAATTATATTTTAAGCGAGATATGTATTTTTGATAATTGTATTATGACGTGAATGAAAATTACGGAAATTCTATTATACCATTTCCAAATATTTATTTAAATTTTGTCAAATGAATGCCTATAAAGTTTTATAATTATTCATAACCATAGATATTTAATTTCATATATTTCAGGGACGCAAAATTTATTAAGTAAAAACAGCACTGCACTTTTATACTTCAATAATAATAATTTTAATACTTATAAGTTAATCATTAAAACGTCTGAGTACAACAAAATAAAAAACATAATTATTTAAAAAAATTTATTAACTTAGCAAAAAAAATAAATTATTAAAAACTTCATAAGAGTTAAAGTCGATAGTTATAGAATAACGAATCCTTAATACTTAGACTTAACTCTGGAGCTGTAAAATATTCAATAAATTGTTTCAAATTATAATTAGAGATATTGACAGCTATTGTAATTAAAAAGAATTAGTCAATAAATTCATGAATATTTATCGTGAGATAAAAAAAATATGGCAATATTTTAAGTATATATAAATCCAACAAGGTTATATAAAGTCGTGGAATTCTAAATAAAATTACCTTCTAAGAAATTATAAGGAATCAATGTTAGCTTTGACAAAATACCCTGGCTTTAAAAATACATTATATTTGTAAATTATATTTGTGATAGACAATTATTTTTTCAATATATTATAATACATAACGTTATAGGGATAATAAAAATATTACAATAAAATAAAACCACAAAAGTATTTATATAAATTTAAATTGTGAGTGATGTTTATACAGAACGTGGTTTCTGCTCAGACGTTTTCGTGGAAATGTATGTGAATTGTAAGATCAGTAAAGTCCTTGTTTTTCCTTTAAACGGACAAAATCCTGTATTTATTTAATTTCACGATATTAGACTAAATTCTTTGAAAACTTTATGTTATACTTATTTATATTCTTAGAAACTGAATGCTATATCAGAGCATTTATAATTTAAACTTGAATTATTATTAGCTAAAGTCATTACTTTCGGTGTATATAATTAATGTATACATATTTTGGTTAATCTAAATATGTAATGTAAATATATTTTATTTATAATTTGCAAATATAAAATCAATTAAACATCTATCAATTTGATTTGATTTGGATTAACTATCAACACAAATAAATATAATTTGGTAAAAAAAAAAAAACATTACAGAAACGTTGTACACGTGTAAGTTGTTTTTTGTCTTGATTTTAAACTTAATTCGTGGTTCGAATACATATTTAAACTATTATAACGGGTTTACTACAGCGCATATATTCTTCTATATATATATTTTTTATATTTCAATCCAGGGCTCTGGATCATGGCGAGGTCTGAGGTATGAAGTTGCAGCTACCAGGGATAAAATCAATCTACCCTTCTTCTTGTTCTTTTTGGACAACTTCCTGCTAACGTGTGGCAATACATATTCATAATGTCACTGCTTTTTAACTATCTCCCGATACTGTTTTTGTTTATAGGTTTCAACTACTGGAATTAACATACTTGCATACGATTTAAGTTGCGGTGTTTGTGAATTTGAATACATTTGCGCAGCATTCTTGTTATGTAGTGACGGTGGGTGGAAAGCACCCGACGTTAATGTTAATTGAGCGGTTAGTTTCCGGCTGTAGAAGATATTCCGTTATCGCTGTTTTATCATTGTCTTTTTATCTAAAGTTACTTCTAAAGCTACTTCTAAAGCTACTTCTAGTAGCTAAACTCATATACTACAGCTGTAGTCGATTTCATAAACACTCAGCCGATTATAAGGTTTGTTACCATTTGGAGACCGCATAATCTGGGCAATTTGTTGTAAAGGAGGTAACACGGTCCTGATATTATATTGTTTTTTAATAATGTACCTATTTTAGAATTCACCAACTTTCAATCACTATGAATATTGTGTGGTTTTCACTTTCATACTAGGAACATTTTTTGAAATACATTATGTATTTGATCATAATCACTCTCTACATGATAGTTTTCACTTAAGTGATATGCAAAATTAATTAGAGTGATGTGGAATCGATGCAACATAAGCCGGATGGTTATGTCATGTTGTAAGTAACTGTTTGTGTGTGTTTGCTTCCGGTATACTGGAGTGACCAAGACTGCCATCAGATCGTAACTTATATTAGAACATCTAAGAATATCATTAAGTCATCTTTCTCCATCTCGTGTATAAAGGACATTTTATTTATGGATGATGCTGTTCAGGGGAGCTAGGTGTTGCTTAACGTCATCCAGATAAAAACATATAAAACTGTTTTTCCTCGAAGATACACCGGTTTTCGTGGATAAATATATATTTTATAATTACATTAGTATATATTTAGTAACTTTATAAGCATTATATTTATTGTGTTGCTTTCAATTTTGTTAAAATAAAAGAAATCTAATAGATGCTTAAAATTAGTCTTTGAAGTTAATCCGAAATGTTAATTCAATGCAGCTTTTGAGTATTATAACTTACTTACCAAATGGTGTCATAAAATAGATATGCAGGTTCTTTTTACAATCTGCATCTTATCTAACCAAAGTGATATATTGTCATCATATTTCAAAAATAATTCGAATGGTCGGGAATTAACTCATTAATTCTAAGACTTGATACTAACATTATTTTGTGTGGGTACTAAAGCTGTAAAGTGGTCAAAGTAAGTAAATAATAATCTTATGAATTATTGTGCCTATTAAGTTTTTTAATATCAAATATTTAATATAGCTTTATCAGCTGCATTTCGAAATTACGTCATTGTACTAAATTGTACCTGATGACAAATGTGTGTGATAATTTGTTAGACAATTGTGTTAACCAAAATACAATGTTTTCTAAGTACGTTAAAATTAGAATAAAATTAATCGAGAGTAAATCTCAACAATCACAATTTTCTTGGGATTGTCTAATTATTTTTTAATGTTTTTAATTTTCTTATTTCCTCGCAGTTCATCTTTTGTAATTAAGTGATAATACAGATGTTTCAGATAACATTAAAAAAATAAATACACTGAAAAGTAAAACAAAATGTACGGACTCGTAAAGGTAAAAAAAGTTACTTACCAGTACGATTCTTACAAGAAATTAACCATCTTAAAATAAAATGAGTACTGGAGAAGGGTGAATAAGAGCGTTAAGATTTTTTACTCATTGCACAAGATGAAATTACTATAACTTCACTGTGGCCTTGTGTGATAGAGTGTTACTTGTGTGTTTGTGTTCTCACACAAACACACAAGTAACACTCTATGTATCTTGGTCGATCCAGACCACAATTAATTGTCACTACGTCAAAAACTAAATCTTGATATCTAAAATTTTACTTATTCAGAATTCCATTAATTTCCCTACACCGAGCCCTTGCATAAATAACTTTTATTTAATCTTTTCCTATTTTAATTATCTCTATATACATTTTTTAAAAAATTAATCTCTTATTTTTATAATTTTTGACAAAGCCGAAGCTTGGAGAAAAGTGTCAAACTACAACTAAATAGACTAATAAAAGCTGTTTTCAAATTAATGCTTTATTTTAATCTAATTCAGTTTGAAGCTTCAACATTAAAATCCGTTAGAAAACGAAATTAAACTGCGATTTTGTGATGTCGTTGTAAAAGCAACTTGTTTATGGCGTGTACCCAACTGTGAAATGCTGTAGAAGCACTCTCCAACTAGCTAGGATTGGCATAAATTTATTAAATATTTTCTATGTGTACCATTTTCCAATTCAAGTTCACCAAATTCATAAGTACTAATTTACTTATTATCAAAAATACCTGAATCAGAGATGCCCTTAAATAGATATACTTATTACTTTTTTATTTTATTTTGATATATTAAATAGTATTTTTACGAGATAAAATTAGAAAAGCCATTGTCTTTAATTTTTAAATGACTATTGAAATATTAAAAACTACTAATTAGGCTAAATCAATTCGCCCGTATAATTTTTGTCCGAGGATATAATATTTTTTTGATATTATTCAGATTGTTACTAACATTTCCAGAGGAAATATTAGTTAATAATCAAATGAAAGAATTTAATTTTTGACGAAAAAATTGGGACGCCTTAACAAACATTTTTATATTTTAGGAAATAGTTTTAAGAACTTTATAAACGAAAAATATTACCAAATAAACAATATAATATTGATAATAGAAAAAATATAGATTGTGTTTTTAGGCAAAACATAGAGCAAGTTGGTAATAAAAACTGCTATTTTTTCACGACATGTTTCTTTTTTTTTAAAATATGCAACTATATAATAAGAACTATAATTTTAGTCACTAAAACTGAATCAGTACAATAATTTGTAAATTTTCAGCGTAAACATAGAACTCTGATGTTTTGAAATACCACAATATAATAGAGACAATTATAATATATATTTAATTAATCACTAATTCGAAAAATTACTTAATAATCTGTTTTATGATAAAAATAAATTATTACCCTGTAACTAATAAACTTCAATAATACTTAATTTCATGATTAATTTATTTTAATTTAATTTACGTAACTCAAACTGAATTTCAAAATGCTTATTTCATTTTTCAGTATATAAACTTTCTATCTGAAGGCATATCTTTGTTTTTGTTTAATCTCATTTTACATTAACAGCATGTTTTTTAATAATGTTGTTACATCGATACTGTCAAACAGTACCGATGGTACTTTTTACAAAATCTTTAGTTACAAAAATTGAGATTGAGTTTGAGTCATATTGATATCACGTAATTTCTTTCCATCACACCATTTTATTTCCATTTTATTTTTAGTAATTGGTATGAAAACGAATAGTAAGGTTCGTGTATTACAAATATTATTGTTGTACCTGAAAAAGCAGAAATACAGATTCCATAATGACATCCATAATGTCCAGTTTTTTATACAGAAGGGAAATTAATCACAAATTAGTTCGAATATTTCAATTATATACTAATAATAGATGTTTAATTGAAAAGAATATCCTGATACCTTTGTTATAATCTCTTTTATGAACATGGCCATAATATAATTTTATTTTGTTATAAAAAGTGTAAAAGCATTATATTCTATGTTACTCAAGAATAACATAGGATATAGTTTTATAAACAAAACTAGAAACAATAAACTATAAATATATATTTGAAACTATATTTTATTGTAATTGTACAACATTAGAGAACTATCTATATATGTTTTGTACGTAGACTACTAAAGATCACTTTCTATATAAAGAATGGACAATCCAAGACCTCTTAATAATAATAATTTTAACTCTCCAAATTCTTGTAATAATTTTTAAATACCAAAGAATTTGAACGATTATAGGTTGAATTACGTTTTACAGAATTACAACTCAAATAAAGCAGCAAATTAAGATAAAATCCCTTCTTTTTTTGGAACAATATGACAAAGCATTATCCATTCATCTAAATTTATTATATAACAAGTCTATAGACATACGTATATTTTCCGACACATGGAATAACTTGCCTAATTAATAAATTAAAACATTATAGTACCACATTTTTATTTATTTAATATTATGAACGTAAAAGATAGATATAGAAAAGACAAGATCTCAAAATCTTCCTGCAGTAGCCTTTTGAGAGCTCAAACAAAAGTTCTCTACAAACTGTGGTTCAGAATTGTTTTATTTTGTAGATCGTTGGATAGAATTTACATTCGATCTAGTAACCGCATTCATTTGAATAGGATAGTTTAAATACTGAGATGGATATAAACAACATTGAAAAGCAATTCAAAACTGTTGTTTTATTAATAAGATAACATTAAGAGGTTAAAACCTACGAAAATATTATAAATATCTCATAACTATTATAAAAAGGAAAAACTTTACTAAAGTAATAATCAATATTAATAAAAAAATAAATAAATAATTGTTATTAAATATTTCTAAAATAAATAATACTCATAATTTAATTTAGTGTAAATTTCTGCTGCAGTCTTTTATATTTTGTGATGAGTTCAATATATGAATTAAAAAAAGTAATACGTTAAGAAACAACAAAATAAAACATTGAGACAATGTGTGCAATACTTTTTGTGTTAGGTGATCTATGTTCATACATCATGAATAAACCTAAGTGCATTCCAAAACACATCACTAATGCATGCCCCATTCGAATCTGGAATGCACTAACGGTATTATAATTTGTAAAACCATCCCACGGGAGTTAGATAATGGCGGAACACTCAGTGACACTTTAAAAATGAAGAAATGTTCGTAGAGTCAACCTCTCATTACTTTCAATAGTTAAGAGCAAGTTTGTGTCAGAGAAATACGGACTGTCAATGGATATTTACCTGCTTGCTCATGACACCAGCTCTTACATTGGATGGAAGTATTTATTGATTTTCTATAAATTACTATCAAAAAGCTTAGTAATGTTAAAATGTAAAAAATAACTTGAAACTATACAAAAATGGTACTGAGTATCTTGTTAAGTTCTTATTAAATTGTCTAGAGAGAGGTCCACTCTTATAATCCGAGTAGAATTTTAATTAATAAATTTTTGCTTTAAAGTCGTGTTTATTAAGAACAATTTATTTAATAAAACAAAATAAACTTTCGTGTATTCAACATTTATTTAATATATATTTATATACAATTTAATGGAATGCTTATCTTGCTAAAATGATTTTTCAGCATTAATTTCTAATGAAAATTTTGGAAAAAGTTGTAAATCAAAAATCTCATATTAAATGCAATGCAAAATTCATTGCATAATGAATAGGTGGAAAGTGGTGGAGTACAGGCGGTTTCGACCAAAAATGTGCGGCTCTCACAGAAGATCAGTATAGAATAGCTATGAGAGCCTCGTTCCGTACGAAAACTTCCGGATATTTAAACTCTAATAGTAACACCTGCTCACTGATCTCCTGCATCCTGAAAATTAGAAAATATATTAAGAATATATTCTTTAGTTCAATTGAAAGAAATTACAGTACTACCAAAATATTAATACACAAACAACGATTGAGATGGAATATTTATATAAAATAAAGCTTCCTCATGAATTCATAAGCTGTAAATCTATCTTCGGTGTAACAAGCGGGATAACGTAAGCCAGCGCGGAGATAATTTGATTACGTATGCATTAAGTGCATTTCCATTTCCCTGTGAGGCGCATATCTCAGATCTCTTTTCAGTCGGACTGTAACTTATCGTTGCAGTTCCAACACTTCAAAAGTTTGTCTGCTTTTCAAATCTCTTTTGTTTATACAAAGCAAGCTATAAGGTAAAAATTATTTTCCTTTACAATGAAATGAATGTATCTAAAGTCAAATTCTACAACAAATTACGATTTTAATAGAAATTCATTTCAGTTTTAGTATAGTTTAATACAAATATGAATGTTCATCGTTTACAAAGACGGCAGTCCCAGTTCTTATGGTGAGCAAGCATGCAACACATTATTATTTTTAAGTAAAGTAAAGTAAAATGAACCTATCGAATGAAATTACATTTAGAGGTTTACATGTCCTGCTAACTGTTTTATTTGTATAAAAATACTTTGACATTCAAAACGTTTTTTAAGAATACATTAACTGACTTATTTAGAAAAGAGCGGTCGTTTTCATAAACTTAATAAAATACATTACAACAATTAAACATACTAAAAAAAATTTAAAATCTAATAATTTAATGAATTTAGTAAAACTTCTTAATACTATACTATCTCTTTAATATATCAAGTATGTTGTGTAGTAGCTGTATTATTCTTTAATTTGTACAGTTATCTTAAACATTTGTGTAGCTCGCGTGATTGCGACGATTCACTCTAAAGCAGTAATTAAATGTCCTGTATTTTTATTTGTTCTTTCATGGCGAAAATAATAACGCACCAGTTTGATGTTCGTTATAGGTTACCAAACAATAAAGCATTTATGTGTACTGTCATAACAAATTATTAACATTAGAAGTAAAGATAACATTAAATATGTATAATTGTTTTTTTAAATTTGCTACTAATTATTATTATTTATTACCTACTTAATCTTTTTTGCCCCAAGAAGGTACAATAGGCGGACTTAACGCTACAAGCATTCTCTTCCAGTTAACCAACGAAAAACAGATTAAAATAAAAACAGTTAGGCATTAACATTCACTAAATAACTTAAACTGAGCAACAACATAGCAATATTGTATATCAATAAATTTTAATCATTACCACGATAATAACATATATATCCATATACACATATATACATACATACATACATACCTATATAAATATATACACATATACATACGTATACATATACATATATATAAGAGATAATTTATAATGATTCTACTTGTTGCTTCGATAGATAATTAAATTCAAATTTTTTAAATATTAGTTCTTATTAAAGTTATTAAATATTAATAGTTGGTTTATTTCTAATTACCATTTTTTTATAAACTTG
The DNA here is from genome assembly GCA_959347395.1 of Mechanitis mazaeus. NCBI lineage: Eukaryota > Metazoa > Arthropoda > Insecta > Lepidoptera > Nymphalidae > Mechanitis > Mechanitis mazaeus. Next base: position 14,069,079 of record OY365754.1, read on the forward strand.
CCTTTAAAAAGTAAACAGTTATAAACTAAGGATTTTTGTGCAAATATTTTTAATAAATAACTGCAAATGAAAAGTTCATATACATGGGGGAGTGCTCACGCACTGGAGTAGGGCGTGTATTTAACGACGTCCAAACTTGCTCTGATTTATGGGACAAGTTTACTCTCTTTAGCGTTAGTTTTTATTGTCCTTGAATATATATAAATTACGGACGCTGTTGTAAATGAGTATATTTCCAAATTCAACAACAAAATTAACAATAAAATGATAAAAATATAAGATTAGTTTTCGTTTCTTAGTGAATGTATTCGCTCGAGTGGATTGAATTACTAAAATAGTTACACGGTTGAATAGATTTAAAATATACCTCTGTAAGGTTTAATTTATATTTAGTATTGTTTATTATCATTTTAATGTTTCAGATTCTTCATTCTTTAAATCGGTATTTTGTGTGAGTTGTCGATTTCACTAAGATTCAAATCATGTGTAGTACGTCTTTTCCAAAATAGAATGACAAATTGTAGATTAAACCAAAATAATTAAAATCAATAACATAAATTATTTTAATAACGTGCACATTATTTGGAATTGTATCTATAAATAATTAATGAACTGTTTTGTGTTTAAAGTTGATGGTTTGACTAAAATTGTTAGTTATTTGAGTAGGGGACTTAGTAAGGGTATATATACAGCATTTTTAGGAGTTATTGGACAGTGAATCTTTTGTATTCAAGTGAAGAAGTGCTAATTAAGAGTAAAATATAGTGAAGTGTTCATGTGTCTCAATTCCACTCGACGATGTCGAACATGTCTTAACGTCTTCTATTGTGCTAAAATATCTGATGCAATTAAAAGTTATTTTAGTAATATTAATTATTGCTATAATGCGATAGAGTATAAACCTAAGGCATGTTCAGATTGATTATTAAGCGCTGTATACTATAAAGAACATGTTTTAAAACCGGCATAACTTTATTTTTCATTATACCATTTTAAAATACTTTAAACTTGCTCTAGTAAAGAATCTCAAAAAATTAGGTCAACCCTCATTACGATTTTACAATCAAAAATGGTAATTTAAAGCTAAAATTATACAGATTTTATAAGTCAGCTTTTTCGTCGTCGCTCAAGTTCCTTGTCGTTTTCTTCTTTATTGTTTATTTAAACGTATTGCAGAAATATTTTTGTAAATGTATTTAATTTTCTAAAAACTAGAAATTAATTTCATTAAAAGCTACAGTTTTTTATTTTAATTTGAAAAAGAAAGTAAATGAATGAAGCAAACTGTATATCTCAAACCAATTCTGACATATTTTCCCTATAACAGTGCATTTGTTTTTATAACATCAGTACGTGTACATTACAATTACATATAGGGATATATATGAAAAATGAACGTAGGTTTCATATATAGAAATACATAAAATTTGTGTTCATAAACTTTTTTATTTTTATGAATTAACAGTGGCGCTTGTAAATTTATTTTTAAATGTTTCAATTACATTTATTTGAAATTAAAATTTAGAATAAGTGTATGCTTTTAATCTTTGATTGTTTGTGGAATTGCAAGGAAGATAAGAAAGAATAATTAATAGTAAAGTATTACTCATAGTTCTTATTAAAAATTCTAAGTTAGTTAAAACTTATTAGCAATAACTGGCTTGGGATCCATATTCGTCCATATAAAAGTTGACTTTTAAAAGAGTAACGATTGCCATTTTTGATAACGAAACTATTTCTGAACAACAACTTTACTATATTTATAATAAAACTTATGAAGTCAACAAATATTAAGTTAGATTTATGCGTCTCCTAAACTTTTTTTTTTCTTGTTGTTTAAGTGTTCTTTTAATTATTTGCTACCTACTTTCAAATATGAGACAAGTTCTTCTACAATTATTCTGTTAATAAAATAAGTTACTTTTATATTAAATAGTAATAATTTCTGATTTAAATATATTACTACATCTGTTACGTAATTTTTAATCTTAAATTTTCTGTCAATTATTTTTAAGGAAATACAGGATTTCAAGTTTTAACAGCTTCTGTACACGCCACTAAAACAAATGCACATTAGAGTTTATGGAAGTTACATTAGCTTTGACTTTAACACTATGTTATAAGAGTAATTCTACTTTAAGAGGTACTAAGATGTCTGATATCTAAAAGAACAGGTAAAGAATACTAAAAATATGTTTTCTCTTATATTTATGGTCAAATAAAACTACAGTTATTTTATCTCAGTCATATTTCCTACATCTGGAAGTGCGCCAGCAATTAGCTCAGCTGCAAAGAATGACAAAAGACATGAATTTGGGATGCAAGTTAAAAAATGTATTGAATATACTGTAACTTTGTGATACTGGTTTTTATAATAAATTAATGTTAATATTTAAATAAACCTTAGATGACGAAAGCCTTTCAGATATAATGATGTCTATATAGAAAAACAGTAAAATCTTGTTAAGTAAAAACCAATTGTATTTTAAAGAAGTATTTTTATAAATAAAATGGTTTATTTCTTGCGAATATATTACAAAATATGTTTTTAAATATTGCATATAACATGAAAACAATAAATTATATACAATTAATTATTTAAAACATTACATAATGAAAAAGTACAGTCATGGTTTATGATTGTTCAATGACTCTTACATACTATATATATATTGTTAGCGAAAGATGTGTCAGATTAGTTAGTGGAGGGGCGATGGTCTTAATAAAAATGCCTGTGCACCCATTTTTGATTGTTTGATGAGTTAATATAAAAATAGTTGTAGTAAAGTAAAAGTGTTTGATGTCTTTTTTTGTCATTTATATTAACCACCTCTGGTCCCTAAGTATATATATATATATATATACTTAGGGACCAGAGGTGGTTATATATATACTTATTAAATTCGGAAAGTCATATTATATTTGAATTTCCGAATGTGTTCAACGACTTTTAATGCTGACTGAACTTTAACATGACTTATGAGAATTTTTCATTGCAGTAACAATTATCATTTCTAATACGTATATCTTATTTTTTATTACAAATAAAAAATATATCATTAAAAATTTTAGTACAATTATGCTTTCTTCAATACATCAATAAGTGTGATACGTGCTGCTTTATGTATTTATTTATTATTTATATGTATATTTTAAAATATATTAGCTGCCACCATTTTGTCTTTTCGTATGATTATTAATATTAAGCATATTTGAAAACAAAAGACTCACTAAAAGTACTTTAAACTCCTGATAATCAGAGTATAATTTAAAGCTAACACATTTCTAACATTACAACTAAAATATATACATACTCGTTAGTTTGTTTTAATTGAAATTGGCTTTGAGAATGTAATTTACCTGACATAACATTAAATAATCGAAAGTATACATTACCTCGAAACTTTAATTATTATATATTAATTTGTTAAATAGTAGGTAGCAATAGAAAACTTATCTTTTAACAATCTTATCTGTAATAAGTTGTTTTAATGACTGAAATGAAAGAAAGATAGAATAAAATGTTAAAAATAAATAAATAAATAAACAATGACAGTAATATAACATTGTTATTAACCAAGAAATTAATGTGTAGGTGCGCACCTGTTTTTACTGTGGTAATGTCATTAAGTAAAAGAAGTAATTCATAGCTCGTTAAACTACACAGCGAACAAAATTATAGTACCAAAGGCTAAGCTTTGAGCTGAAATTTACAAACTTTTACTGTAAGCGATTGTAGCAACCACAGAGTATGTGAGCTATTTTTAAATGTTTTATTTCAACCACTAAATCGCAACAGGGTGTATTTAAAACGCTAGGTAATTTTTTCTTGTAGATCTTGTATTACACACCAATATTTATAATATATATTTATTGTATAATAAGGAATATTATAATCAAAATTTATTCATACAAGGTTCTTTTCATGGAAAATATATATAAATATATATCTTTCCTGGATTTAATTATTAAGCTCTAAAAATAAAATTCTAATTTAAAATTCCTTGTCGTTAGATAACTTTTTTTTATTAAAAACCTTTAAATTTTCGGTAATAAAGATTTTTGTATCTTTCTACTTTTGTTTAAAAAGAAATGAAACAGTCTATTTTATTTTTAATTATAAGAATGGCAGGCAAAATGACTATATACTACATTACAATAAAACTACTTATACATTTATTGATTAATTGTACACGTCTGGTCAATAGTCTAAATTGTTGAACGTTTAAGAACACAAGTAGATTATAAAGAAAAAATATCTTAATTTTTACAAAAAAATAATAAACGTTAGCTGGAGATAATTTTAGTTAATTGTCGGATAAAACTTGACATACTTCTCAAATTCTAATGTATTGATAGCTATCACCCTCACGTGGCATCTAATATTAGTGTTGTGTTGTGTTATACATGTATCAAAAATAAAATAACTATAAATTTTAAATTGCTTGAAAATATAAAAGATTTTTTAACGTTGCAATTAATAATGGATGATAATAATATAAAAATATTTTGAAAATTAAATTCATGGAAATTTATATAAATACGAATAATATGAAAAAAAAATCTGTCTATTAAAAATATTTAAATTACAGTTTTTTCCTGTAACCTTATGCTTTTCACAAAACCCAAGGCCGTAAGATGTTTTATTGGAACAATAGGAATAAGAGGAATATCGTGAAGCTTAAAGCTTGATAATCAAATTATTAAAAATGGCTACCTGTTCATTAAATTAACAAAATAAATCATACTAATTCGGACAAACCCTGTGTAACAATGGAATGAACTTTAGTCATTCATAAAGTGTATTCTATTCTTTAGTCGAGTCCATCTCATCAACACTACAAATATTCTTGATAGCTTTGCTCATAAAACATTATGAAGAAAATGTGAGGTTTAACAAAATGCCCTGATTCTATAAAATATACATAATATTATATTTTTGATAAACATTTAATTTTACAGTCAATTCAAACATTATAATATATTACGCCATAGAGGTGATAAAAAATGAGAATATTATTTCAACAATACAATGAAATAAGTCCATAATAATAATAAAATATTTATACAAAAATATATATATTTAAATTGGCAGTGGCAGCAATGTTTATAAAGAACGTGGTTTCTATTCCGATGTTTCCATGGAAATAGATGATGAATTGTAAAATCAGTTAAATTAACATGATATTGTATTAAGCTTAATGTTTTGCCCATAATAGACTGATAAATATATTTTGAAGATTATATTATACTAAATCATATTGTTTTTTTGGAAATAAATGCTATCTATGATCCATTATAGCTTATTTTAATTAACTGAACTTTTCTTTTGTAAACACTTTGGTAGACAGCACTTGTAGTTGGCATTGGAAACTGAAAAGCAGATATAAAGCCGAGTTCACTCCTTTTTACTACATGCCTTTTCTTCAAATATATTCAAATTGATCAGTTTTTTTTGTATTATTATTTATATGTGAAGGTATGTTAACTAAATAAAGTTCTGTTATTATTATGATTATTATTATTATTATATTATATTATCTCAGAGCATCTATAACATTTAAATTATTATTAGTATAGAATTACACTTTGAAATAATTTTCACTAAACTGATAAGATTCATGATAATATGCAATGTTTATTTGCAATATGCAAATCTAAAAATTTATTTGTACAACTGTAAATTTGATCTGAGTTTGCCATAAACGGAGTAAAGATCAATACAAATTAATGTTATTATTTATTTTAATGTAATTAATTCTATTTGATAAACATTAAAGACTCATTACAGATATATTGTATATTTGTAAGTTTTGTATTAAGACAGTATGATAATGAATATAAAATTATTATATATATATTTTTTGCGATTATATTATCATATATTTAGTTACTTTATAAGCATAATTAAGTTATATTAACTGTGTTGGTTTAACATTAATTTTGGAAACGTATATCTGAGTGTATAGCAATTTATGCCGGAATATACTCAAAATACTTTATTCTCACGTCAATGTTTTGATTACTAAATTATTAAAACAAGTTACAATTGCTATTTTTAAGTTTTGTTCTTTAGAACTTATGAAATATTTTATTGACAACTTGTGTAAAAAATTTTAATTATAATGAATTCAATATAATATATTTGCATTTATATTATATGTAATAGACAATCATAATTATTATACGCAAGGACTTGATTATAATAATAAGCGAGCACGATAATTAGACCGGCAGTTCGTCAGCGCGAGTCAACAGTGCGACCGCATTAATACTTATACTATATACTATATACTATATACTATATACTATATACTATATACTATATACTATATACTATATACTATATACTATATACTATATACTATATACTATATACTATATACTATATACTATATACTATATACTATATACTATATACTATATACTATATACTATATACTATATACTATATACTTATATACTTACTAAAGTATTATCTAATTCTAAAACCATATTTCTTATATGATCAAATTAGAATGTCTTATTTTCTTATATTTTATTGTAGTCGCTGATTCATTAAATACAACATATTTATTATATCTTATAAATCTCGCAATCAAAAAGTTGAGCCAAACCGAGTTTTTAGGTGACATACCATATTTTGTTGTATATATGTAATTCCACATTGTCAAAATAAAGACATCAACACTGATAGAAATGAGATTGTGGTAGTGTATCTTATAGAAGATTTCGCTTCTATAAGATACACTACCACAATCTCATTTCTATGACAGACAATCACCAACCACGTCAAACAAACCAAGTGAACAGGTTCGCGCTCTCAGAAGAAGTGATCATCGGTCTGTCCATACTCACAAAGACGAATCTGTCCACTTGCTGCCATTACAAAACTATTGTATAAGTTATAATATTGCTATCTGCGACATAAGTATAATAGATTGGTTTTGATTTAAATTTATATCCCTAATAAACAAAAAAAAAATATGTTAATTATCAGTTATTTATTAATTTATTATTTTTTTTATTATATTTTCATAATTATTGGCTTCACTTTGAGCATAAGTGTCAAACTTCAACTGAATAGATTATTGAAACTGCAAAATTAATGAGTTACTGTTTTAAATTAATGCTATTTAAATCTATTGTCGTTGGTAATTTGAACATTTTTAACATACTCATTACAAAATGAAATTAATTTGAATCTTTCAACTGTGAAATGCTTTAGAGGCATTCTCGACCTGTATTCATTTGGTATAAATTTGTAATAAATCTTGCCTTAATATCAAAAAGGCTTAAGATCAGTGATGTCTTCAAAAACGTATTTATGATATAATTATTATTTTCTATCTATCTAATTAAATGTAGAAATAGACTAAAACTTTAATCATCCATTTAAAATTTTAATTGACTGTTTAAAAATAAAGAATTAGGCTAAACCAACTCGTCCGTTTATATTTTATTCCGACGAGGTAATAGAAAATAGGGAAATTTCATCTCTATTACAATTTCGTAAATAAAAATAATTTAAAATATATGATAAACTTTACACATTTTTAGTATTTTCTTAGATTTTCACGAGTACACATTTGAAATAAAACTATTTATACGGATTAAAACTCGCTTATAATTTGGTTACATTTTTACACTTTTTTTTCTAATCTGCTAACCAGAAACGAAAAGAAAATAAAAATATGAGAAATTAAACTGTATTAGTAATATAATTTGCAAATCAGAATAAGAAATTAGAACTATGACGTTACCTTTAAATAAAAACTAACATATAATTTTTTTTTTAAATTTATTTTCATCTACACATTTTAACCATTTTTCAGACTTAATACTTACTGTCCATATTTTTCTGGGTTATAGTTTCAAATGTAAATTTATTTTATCCATTTAAAACTATTTGCAGTAAAGTAGTCCATCTAATGTTCGAACACTACTGTAATAGTTTTACTAACTGTCAGAGTTTGGCCGGAATGTATCTAAAAAAAAGTATTTGTAGCCCATAAAAGGATTGCTTTCGGAAAACAATTTATGTGTTTGTCACTTCACTAACTTTTGGGGTAAACTATTTGAGCTTTCGTTTAAAGCAGACCTTTTTAAGTTTGTTGAATCAAAATAAATATTTCCTTTTTTGATTTCCGGTGATCATACCTCAGATTTCTGATATCAAATAATGGAGATGATATCTTTCTAATAGGCTTTTAATTTTTATGATTTCTATTTGACTAAAAGATTTTGACCTGATTGGTATCCACCAACTTATCTTTTTGCAAAAGTTTAAGATATGAAGCAATGCAAGAGAGACGGAAAGATTTTAAAAATGTATTCCATAATGGACATTTCTTGCGAAAGATTCTTCATAGCCTTGAAGCCTTCAACCCTTGTGTTCTAAGTTAATATGCCATGAAATATCTATATATTTCATGGCAGATCTATATATTTTATATATCTTTATGTATATGTGTTTTATTTAGGTATATAAATTATGGATCAGTCAATTACTTATTGTGAAGATAATTTAATTATATTTGTGTACTTTACACATTGCGTTGTTATACTAATAAATAAAAGAAAACAGCCTGTAACGCAATACCCTGCTCTATCTATAGACGTAGGGTTAGAAAAGCATCGCCACAAATTAGATTAATAAAAACAAGAAGCCTGATGTCAAAATGCAAAAGCAAATGAAAGTAATAAGGCACTTGCCATTTACTATATCGAATTCACTTAACTATACAAAAAAAATGGCATTGAAGTTATTGTGAAAGACACAAGCTATTTAAGCTAGTCAGACAGCGCTCCTTTTCAAATATACATAAAACATATTAAGTTAATAAAGGAAAAAAAATATCGCTAGAAAATTGGGAAATAAAAACAAAGTTGAAAGAAAAGATTGTAAAAACAAGAGTGAAATATAATAAACTTAAAAGGTAAAAGAAATTACGAAACGAGTAGTAATATTATAAGTTATGGAAATAAAAGTGAAAAAGACAACAAAATAACAAAAATAAAAAAAAAAACCTATGGTAACAAAAAAATTGTATAAAAATTATTCTCAGCCATTTTAAAGCTTACCAATACAATACTATGCAATCTATCAATCTTATAAAATTTGTGATTTTGATAATAATGTTTTTAAGACAACAATGTTATAAAACATTTTTGCACACGGTTTTTGTGTTCCTTAACTAGTTACTAAAGAAATAAGAAATGTATTACACTGAAAGACTGATTCTTGAAAATATCAAATGTTTACAGAAAATAAGTCTAAAGAAAAAAAAGGTGATGTACAACAATTAATAAACACTTAAGTTACAAAATCAATGAAGATTTATTTCCAACATCTTCTACAAGCTTCTCGTACTGAAGTACGTACTGGAGTACTGGAGTGCTCTTGGACTTATGGGTGGGGAGGGGGTGGGGGTTATTGAATGTCAAATTAGCTCTGAAATATTAAAAACTGTAAATGCAGAATACAAAAATGTTTAAAAGACAATTAATAAAAGAATATTACGGGTTGACTTGCAGAGAGTGCCACCAGTGATTAAGTTTGCCCTTTGGAATCCTATCTTTTTTTTTGTTTTACAATAAAGTTTAAATAAATAAATAATAAATAAATTATTTTGCCACTATTGTTATCTAATAAGAAGACGGTAAAGATAGACGATTTAAAATTATCCACCGAACGTCTGGGAAGTGTAATGGATAACACGATTTAAACCCAATTAACACAAATGCAGCAAAAAGTAAGACAGTATAATATTGAAATTGACTACTTGCTTGAACGTTGTTTACTAAAACATCATCATTTCTACAATAGTAAAATATGCTTTATCTGAAGAAAATGGATTTACGTGCTATATAATAGTTAAAATAATAAGCAATCTAAGAAAACAAAAGCTGTATGAGCTAAATTACCTAGTACCAGATGCCGAAATAAGCTTTTAGCAGCAGTCAAAATTATCAACAAAAAAAAACACACAGTTTTAAGTAATGCGTGCACACACACATATACACACATACCGGCAGACAAACAAATTGTTCAAAAATTTGTGATTTGTTGTCTATATTGGTTATTTATTACACCCCCATTAAAAGTTTTAAAACAGGCTATTTACAGTTTCATTATACGTATAGGCAAATACAATTTTATCCGTGTCTAAATTTCCCAACACATGGAAAATCTTGCCTTTTCAATATTCTAAATCGATCTAATTTTTTAGAGATATAGAATTTATTTTCGATCTAGTACAAACCCAGTTACTTAAATAGAATAGTTAAAATTTCGACTTAATGGAACTATTAGAGGTTTAAAACTACTAAAACCTTTTTAAAAGTGACATAAAAACTGTGTGTTAATAAACTATTAGACGATATAAAAACATTACTCATGTATAATATGTAACTCATGTTTCATATTAATAAAAAATAATGATTTTAATAAGTAATAAAAGTCGCGAAAATAAAATTTCATGTTATCTCATATAATGCAGTAAAGTTTTCTAAACATTTTTATTTTTTATGATCTGTTAATAGGCCTTTTTCGGGTCTATCTGATAATATTAAAAGGTTTAAGAACAACACAAAATATTAAGACAATCTGTGCACTACTTTTGTTATGTTCAATTCAAATCAATTCAATTCAATTCAATATTCTTTATTGTACTAAAGTGGTGAAATAAAAATACACAAAAATACACAAAAAAGTACAAAAAGCGGATTATGTTCATGGGTTTATGTTCAAAGATCATGAAGAAAGGTAAGTGCATTTCAAACACATCACTAAATCATTTGAAAGTGGAATGCACTAAATATAATAAAATTTGTAGACGCATCTCAAGGGAGTCAGATAATAGTGGAACACTCAGTGACAGATTAAAAATTAACGAATATAATGTCGTGTTTTCACAGTCCAGTTTTCATTAAAAAGAAACATTTTGAACAAACAAAATAATTAAATAAATATAAATAAATATAAATAAATACAAATAAATATAAATAACAATAAATGAATATAATTAAATATTAATATGTTTCACTGGTTTTTAACCTGGGTACTCATCACGCCCAATTGTATATTAAGATATTGATAAATTAATAGCAAAACGTTAAACAATCTTTACTTTTAATTTTATTAGTTTTAAATATGATATACCGTACACATTTTCAGTAAATAATAGTGTATTTGTATTCGGCAATGGTTATGGTAACTCATTACTGAGTTTAAAAACACATTATAAGAATAATATCACTTACTTGATTTTAAAATAATTATTCTTTGTTAAAGAAAAATATCTGACCTTATTTTTTACTTAAACTTTTCTAACTTTGCAAAACCTCTCCCGAAATAAAAAAGAAATATAACCTGAAGCAATACAAAATAGTTCAGAGTTTTATGGCTAAGTTCTCATTTAATTCTCTAGAAATTCACATTTATTATCCGAGTAGAAGTTGTAAATAATAAATTCTTGCTAAAGCAAGAACATGTTACATAAAGAAAAAAACATAATTATAAAATAAATTGCCCTTACAATGTATTTTATAAAACTTTAATTTACTACAAAAATTTTATTATAGTAGAGAGCAATATTATTTTAATTGCGGCCTATGAATTGATAACTTAGTAGTCGAGTAAACGCTCTGACGTAACCTGATTTATGACAGAGTCATCCTTATGAGTGTGATTAAAAATAATTGTTTAGCAATAACAACTCATTTAAAATCTTTTTTCAAAATTATAAATCAAAGATCTCATACTCTAGAATTGTTTTTATTGCAAATTTTATCTCGTGTAGCTCGCGTGCAGATTGGTTTGAGTGGAGAAGTACGGCTCTCACAAAAGACAGGTGTGGAGTATCCATTCCTCTTCATATATCACTAGTTTCATACATCCTTACATTCGTTAGAGTATTCGTATTTGCAAACCTTCCAACTTTTTCGAACGTTCACAGGCGCCCTCTTGCGTTTCTATCGCCACAACCGTTAGCACACTTCAATCCAATTCCATGAAAGAGTAACTAATAGACTTTCTTTCAATTTGTTTAAAAATAAAATATATATCTATACACAAACAACGTCTGAATGGAATAAATATTCCATTCAGATGATTCATACAACTTCGCTGTAATGTCATAAATTGATAGTCTATCTTCGGTGTAACGGGCGGAGTAACGTAAGCCAGCGCGGAGATAATTTGATTACGTATGCATTAAGTGCATTTCCATTTCCCTGTGAGGCGCATATCTCAGATCTCTTTTCAGTCGGACTGTAACTTAGTGTTGCAGTTCCAACGCTTCAAAGGTTTGTCTGCTTTCAAATGTCTGAATTTTGTAATTCCAAAGCAAACTGTAAGGACAAGATCATGTTCTGTTGCAATGAAATGTATAGTCAGATTCAACAATAAATGATAACATTTTAATAAACTTGTAATATTAGTTTAGTTCAAATAAAATAGCGTACACAGACGCCAATCCCTATTATTATTTAGAGCCAGCATGCAACATATTTTTTTTTTTCGGGTGACTTATGTCTAAAATTAAAGTCAATTGGTCTCATTTATTTATACGGAAAGGTTTTTACTTATCAAGGTAACTCTTTTATTTGTACAAAAATACTTTGATATTATAAAATTGTTTTTAAAGTACATCAATTGTCTTATTTAGAAAACAGTGTTTCATAAACCTAATGAAATACATAACCATACTTTAACATATTGAAAGAGTTAAAAAAGTGTAATCATTTAAGGAATTTAGTAAATCTTAATACTGTACTCTATACTAAATATATCATGTATGTTACACAGCAGCAATATTATTCTTTAACTGTACAGAGTTATTTTAAATGTTTGTGAAACTAGTGCGATTGCAACAATTCGTTTTGAAGCAGCACTTAGAAGTCCTGAATTTTTATTTCTTCTTTAATGGCCAAAATAAAATGTACGACTTTGATGTTTCGTTATGGGTAATGAAACAATAAATCACATGTGTAATATTTCGAATTTATTATTTATTATTATTTATTTATTTAATAATATTCCATTACGCAACAAATGAACCAAAAAAGCAGTAAAATAGAATACAAAGGTTTAACTTTAACAGATCTCATCGTTGTCCTTACATGAAATAGAGTTTTATGTATAAATAAAATGCGATCTCGTACGATGAAAACTAAAGAACAAAGAATTAAAAAAGTTAAGTAAAACAAATGTTCTTTTAATGTTATAATCCATAAACTTACAATATCTTAAACATACAAACATACATATTGACACATACATACATTTATACTTACATAATTATTTATTAATATACATATTAGTTTACATATATTAATTATTATAAAGGGCAAAGGTAGTCAATTTAATTCAATTTTAGCTGAAAGGAATTAAGGGATGGGTTTCCATAAATATCTTTTCTGGAAGAGAATTCCAATAATTATCGCAACGACAGTAAAGGAATTCGAAAAGAATATGTACTTCTAAGTTTTTTGAGCTGGTACATGAGCAATGTGATATTGTCCTAGATATGGGTGCTTGAAAACATTCAATTAAATAAGATAATATAGAATAATTATTTAGTATGTTCTAAAAAAGAAACAAAATATGTACATTCTCACGGAGGCGGATGGGGAGCCACTGTAATTGTTTCCAAAATTCCGATACATTGTTAAATTAAATTAAATTAGACACAAAAATATTGAAGTGAATCAAGTCTGTTTAGAATCTCATTAGATGCATCTAAATGACAAAGATCATTGTAGCATCAAACCGCAGTGGGAATATTATTGTTTTTTTTAAATTGATTATTTCGTTTATGACCATTCTTTAAAAAAGTATAACTTCTGTTAACGGTTTTTTTGTTGGTATTTGCTATACTACTTTGAGGCACATCCCCTTTGCTTATCATGAGCTCCGAATTCTAAATGGGTGTACAACAAGATTGAATTCAGTCAGTATGTAGATTTAACACAGTCATGACTCAATCAAGAAGAAGAATCAAGAATGTTTTGATACAAGAACTTCCTAGAGTCGTCAATCTAAATTAACTCAATAGATATAACTATTTACATCATATTTGAATGTTCAACATCAATAATCTCGAATACAATCTCCATTTAGTTATTACTTATGTAATTCTGTCTGTTAGCAGAGCGACATGTCTTTTGGATGCTCTTTTTAAATCTCAAAGCAGCATTCGTTCAAAATATAGAATGAAATTGAAACAGCATTCAAATATATATTTCTATCTTTTTGAGCAACAATTGTATATAGAATAAAATTATAAATTCATGACAATGTTAACAAATTTAATGTTATATAATAACTATAATATTTTAAATTATTGTCGTATTAATATTATAAAATTTGAGGTTGTGCAACTTATTAAATGTTCAAGTTGTAATTTACTTTTAGGTAATATTGTCGTGAAAAGCGACAAGAGTTAACATATACTAATAAATTAAATTATTTTCTTTAATAATGCTTTTTGAGTTTTTATAAATGGCAACTTATTTAATTTTGATGTTAATGTTATATTATTTTGTGTCTTGTAAATCAATGTAGTCCAACATAATATATATACACTGCAGTTTTTGATTAATAAGACATTTTTTTTTCTATTAAATATTATATTTTTGTAATTGTTTGTAACCTGTTAACCTCCCCACCATTTCTAACAAAATTAATGCAACTGTACTAGATGTGATGTGAATTCTATCGAACATCTTATATAAAATAAAATCCAAGTTTGAACCACGGCTTCCTTACGACTTCAGTTTGAATTTAACTCAAGAGTCTGTTTCTGTCATATTAATTCTTGTACGTCATAAACATATAATTATATGGTTATTGAATTATGTTTGAAAATATATGTATAATAAATAATTTTATAGTTAGATTATAATATCATTTTAAGTAATTGTGTGATATGTAATAGTGTGCTTATACATTATATTTTTATTAAGTTAAGATGTCAATACACATAACGACAGTTTTTAATTTGAATGTTCAAATAATATTTCTGAAGCTGGTGAAAGGCTTGTTAAAATGTAAATGTTTTTATTTTGACTTGGAGGTAAATTAAAATTCTTTAATTTACGAATAATTTTTCGTATATATTAATATTATTGCAAGTTGTATTCTTAAATGTTCGTAAATATTATTTCTGATTAATGGTAGAAAAATATTACAAATTGGTGCATTTCTGCATAAATTTATTTAATCTGCTTTAAAGTGTATAAAGTTATATTAAACTATTTACTTTTTATATGCAAACATCGATAATAAATATCTGAAATCGAAAACACACATTGCTATGTGAAAAAAAAAGTAAAACAAATTAAATAAATAAATAAACATACATTTGAACTAATTTAAGAGTACTCTCTTATATTGCTATTTTTATTTTTCTTGAATAGTTATAAATAACGAACGTTGGTGTAAATGGTTTTAAATTTTTCAATATCTGTTTGGTTAAATTTATTAACAAAATAAACTATAAAATAATAAACGTATATAAATTACTTGAACATGCATTATTTGTACCAAAATAAAGTCTATCGCATGACCAGGAAGAGTGATAATGGAGTCGAAAAAACACACACATACACACACACCTACTTAAATGCACACAAAATATCTTAAGGTGTCTATTTATTTATTTATTTATTTATTTTTATATTTTCCACTTTCAATCAATACCAATGATCACTTGTGTACGTAAAATGGAAGTGCCAGGAGGCCCTATTTCGATGCCTTACATATCGAAATAAGAATTTAGAATTACCTACCACAAAAAATTGAAACTGAACTGAACTCCTTAATTAAGAATTTAATAAGTTTAAGTTTGTTGATACATATATAACTATAGTTAATTTTCATCAGCTAAAATGAATTCATTAACTAATATCAATATATTTTAGATATAAATATTGGCGTCTCCTATTTTATTGTAAATATCTGCCACTATTTAAATAGTTATTTTTTTTAAATATATATATTATATAATTTACAAAACCAAATTTCAAATAAAAATTATCGTCAATCAACATTAAAATAATGTAAGCTGACGAGAATGCTTAGAATAAACTTATAAAATTATATACTGTATAGTTTTATCTTTGTTTGTTTAAAAGCTCATTTAATATAAATTTAATTTATTTAAAAAATTGAAAATTATATCCACCTCACATTCTTTTTTGTTTTATTTTTTGTAAACACTTTACCCGTACGATTAAAAGGGCATTAATTAAAATCTCTCGACTAGATATTCATAACTTATTAATAAATTTATGAGTAGTTTTGTAATGAAAAAAGTTATTCTAGAATATATATTTATATTCCAAAATAAAATCATTTCTGTCATTTCCTCTGTGTTATATATCATAAACATCTTTAAGATACAAAACACAAAACAAACATGAGAGAATGCTCTACTCGCTTACACATATAGACGAACAATCCACACACAGTCTGTTCATCTCCAAGTCATACATCTGATATTTGGAATTGTGCCAGCAATTAGCTCAGCTGAGCAGAGTTTTGGAACAATAATGACTAATTTGTGTAAAAAAGTAGAAATTTTAATTTATTACGCGTTTGTGGGATCAATGTGATGATTAAATTATTATATTTTTAATTTTAGTACATATAAAAAAAAAAAATATTTGGGATTTTATCTATAAAAAAATATCGTAAATATTATATAATATTAGTAAAAAGATATAATAGTATAAAATATATAGCGTTCCTTAAAAAGAAATTAATATTGATACAGAAAAATTTATATTTTTCATTAAGGGAACGCAATTCAACGGGCTGTTGAATTAACCCTTTTTTTAATTAGAACATTAGATACACATGAATCCAGTCCCAACGGCCATGTTGGACAGACGCTCTTTTGATTTAATATTTTAAACAAGGGTTCCTTTTTTATTGTAAGCAAGAACTGAAAAGAGTTTTCTCAATGAGAAGGGCGTAGCCGCGAGCGCACTTCCTGTTCTATTTAAAACAGTACTACTACTAATAATTAGTCTTAAATTATGAAAAACTTTAACAAATTTATGAATTTTACAAACAGTTATATTTCATTAAGTTAATATATGTTACGATAACAATTTAATACAAAAGTTATAAAATTTTACCTAGCTTTAATAAAGCGTCAAAGCATGGCCGTTAGACTCAACTAGGGCCTCATTGATACTATTCTTATAAATGCGTAAATAAATCTATCTTGCTGGACTTGCTGGGCCGATCTCAATGAAATTTTAATAAGAAATACTTTCACTTTTGGAAAGGACAGTCATAGGCTAATTTTTTTCTCAAAAACAAGGCTTGGGTTAAAATAATAATAATTGATAATTGATACGATAGAAATATTATTGCGACTTGTAATAATAACTCTGAAAAAGTATTTAACAATAAAGGAGTACTAATATTTTATATTAAAATTAAATTCAAAGTTATTAAAAGCTTATGGTAGCAACTGGTTGGGGATCTAAATTCATTGACAGAAAAGTAGACTTCAAATGAGAGCACTTTTAACTTTGGTTTAAATTTTGAATACGCTCCAGAGAAATAGATTTCTTAAAGCTTAAATATTTTTAAAAAGCCTTTACATATAGCCTATTACTTATAAAACCTCAAATTAAAGATAACGAATATATTTTCAATACATATATAACTTTAAATTCAATATATATAGAAAATATCCTTCCTGGATTTAATTAATACACACTGAAATTAGCAAAAAACATAATTTTCACTTAACATACATATATGTAAACATATAAATATGCTTACGTTAGTGGTTAAAGTAAAACGTCTGTGTCTGTGTTCTCTCGGAGAAGCGGGTCATATCAACAAAATATCATCTTAAAATTGAAGTACTTAACACGACGTTGGCTAACAAATGCGGTATTTTAAACTTCATCTTATTATAATTATACATGTTTGTACTAATATTTTTATATATTTATATGTCCTTTGTGTTATTGGCAATGTTAAAATAATTAAAAGAATAAACATTTCTTAATGACTGTAATGCTCCCTAAACATTTATACTTAAAAACTTAACTGATGTTATTTTTTAATTATCATGTATTGTTATAAAAAGTTACGCTAATAGAACATTAGAGTACAGGGTGTTATTCTATAATGTAGGCCATAATATTATTGTCACTCACGGCCATGTGAATACTTTCCGGTCAATACAGCTAAGCTCTAGTTTCGAGCATTTTCAATTTAGATTTACGTCGACCGTACTTCCCATGTTTAGAATGCGGACTGTTGAATTTTTAAACCGCACTCCTGATGTAAGGGATTTCGTATACATAAGCAATAAAATTTTTTTTAATGCTATATTGTACGGGTAATTCTCTATCGAGACGTTTTTGCGTTTGTAGTTGTGTACTGTCAGCACCTAAAGAAATCAAGTATTATTATTTTTTTGTAATTTTTATAGTGAGGTACATCAATTAAACAATATTTAATAAGTGAATAATATTAATATTAAACATAACAATTAATTTTAATATTCTTCAACAATATTTCGCACTCATTCTCATAACTTTCATCAGATGAATGATTTGCGTCAACAATATTTTTTTCTCATATGATATCTAATGTCTCATCCGTCCCTGGTTTTTTTCTTTTTAAAAGCAAGTAGTCAAATTATTTTCCAGTCGTCTGTAGTGATGCTATTACACGTTTTCCTGGGTTTATGTTATTTATTATAGAATTCATGTTGATTGTAATATTTTTTCACAATCACTCATTCATGTTCAATAAAAATATTTTTAATCCCATTTTCATTTATCCCCACATATATGGAGATAAATAAAAATAAATGAATGATCAATAAATAAATAAAAATAAACTAAAATAATAATAAAAAACATCTGACACGCGGCAATCGAGCTTGCCGCTATGAAAAACTCCTAATCGGCAAATTATAACTCGCAAATTAATTAACAAACAAAAATTAAAAAAAAAAAAATTAAAATTATTAAATTAATTAATTAATTTTTAAATATTAAAAAATTTAAAAATTCGAAAATTTTTTTCCATTTTTCGGTAACTTCGGCGGCCGATCTGACCACCTTCCCGTTGGACAATCAACATAATTTTAAAAGTGAATCTTGCATTTAGATGCTGATTCCAAATATATCTTTAGTTTTTCAAAATTCGAAAAATAAAATTGGACACACACACAGACACACATAGAGACAGACAGATCGGAAGGAAAAACTGAGTTTTTCGAAAATTTATAAATTTTAATACCTTCTTTTTTTCAGACTGTACAATGAAATTTTATTTCAAGTTTAGAATCCCTTTAAATACACAAATACTACTACAAATACCAAAACGTCTCGAAAATGATTTACCTGTAACCATTTGTTACCTAAATGTCAAAATATTTTGTCAAATATGATATAAGTTTTATAATTATGCTTTTATTGAAATAAATTGGTTGTATATAAAAAGTTTTATTTTTCTGAATTAAATATAATACATTTTATTATGAGCAAATTTCTTAAAAAAGGAAAAAAATATATTAGTTTCTATCGAAAACGTGAATTACTACATCTGATACCTAACTTTTAATCTTCAATTTTCTGTCCATTATTTTCAAGGAAATACAGTACTTCATGTTTAAACAGCTTCTGTACACGCCACTAAAACAAATGCACATTAGAGTTTATGGAAGTTACATTAGCTTTGACTTTAACACTATGTTATAAGAGTAATTCTACTTTAAGAGGTACTAAGATGTCTGATATCTAAAAGAACAGGTAAAGAATACTAAAAATATGTTTTCTCTTATATTTATGGTCAAATAAAACTACAGTTATTTTATCTCAGTCATATTTCGTACATCTGGAAGTGCACCAGCAATTAGCTCAGCTGCAAAGAATAAAGAAACAAAAGATGAATTTGAAATGCAAGTTGAAAAAGTTATTGAATATACTTACTATGATAATGTTTTTTGTTTATGATATTATAAATAATTTGTATAATTAAGAAAAAACCGTTATATTTAAGACGCTTAGTTAGTAGTGTTACACCATTTAAAAATATCTTATATAGAAATATAATCTTCTAATATAATTTTGATATTAGCAAACAATTGACTTAACATAAATTGAAAAACAGTAAAATTTTGTTGTAAGTCGAAATCAATTTTATATTAAATATTTTCTTCTGTAAATAAAATTCTAAAATTAATGAGAATATATTACAAAATGTTTTCTTCAAAAATTTTATATAATATGAAAACAATAAATTATAATCTATTAATAATAAACAATTTAACAAAGCCGAGTTACAATTATTATTACAAATATTAGTATTTCTTAATTGTTTTCATTTTTAATTAGAAATGAATAATAATTGTCAATTAATTTTTTAGTCTACTCACCCTGTCTTCATTACATGAGTTAGTGTTGCAATATGTACTAATTTATAATTTATGCGTTAATAAGGTACATTATTACACTCTATTAACCGCTGAAATTTTGTATTTAAATATTAATATTAGGCATAGTTGCACACAAAACCTTTATAACAAACTAAAATTGGTAAATCTGTTAAAGGTAATTTAATCTCTGGATAAGCAGAGTATAATTTAAAGCAAACACATTTCTAAAATTATAACTAAGATATATATATACTCGTTAGTTTGTTTTAATTGAAACTAAATTAGCTTAGAGAATGTAATTTACCTGACATAACATAAAATAATCGAAAGTATACATTACCTCGAAACTTTAACAATTATTTGGTATAAATTTATCAAGCATTAGGTAGTAATAACATACTTATTATTTAACTTCCTGAGTAAGGAAATGTTTATTTTGACCTCGTTATTATACACAAAGTCGGATGTTTTGAAATATCTTTATTTTCAGCTATTTTAATTATATGCGTGTGTAAGCCCTTTTTTTTTGCTCTATTTAGTCGCAATCTGATTATACACTTTGTTATGGTACTAATAGATGCAATTCACGTAACTTAGAACAGATTAGGTTTTAACGAAATTGATTAAGCAATTTATTAAGTTTTTTTAACTGAATGGTAGTTTTTGGTGGCTATAGTACCAATCGATACGTATTAATATCAACAATAATTTATCACTTGGAAAAAAAAGTATCCCGTAGTTATTTTTTTGTGTTTTAAGTAAATGTAAAAAATAAATAGGCTTAGGTCTCAGTCTCGTGGAAATGTGTATTTGTCCATTCGATCCCTAAAAAAGATGATAGCTCGGATCCGGCTAACAACAGACCTATCGGCATCATATGGGTTACCCGATAGTTTATGCAAGTGGATCACCAGCTTCCTCACTAGGCGGAGTATACATGTCGTTCTCGACGGTTTTTGCTTAGACCCCAAGCCCTTGAACGCTGGTGTCCCCCTAGGCTTCGTGCTATCCCCAACCCTGTTCCTGCACATCAATGATATGTTGGATATTTCAAACATACATTATTATGCACGCAAAGCTGTTCGGATTGTTGGGTCTCACCGAACAACATGCATTCATAACGACTTTTAACAATTGAATTATCCGTCAATAACTTGAAATTCTACCAACACTCTATTACTGTAGCTGCTACATGCTACTAAGTTATGGAATCAATTACCTATAGATATTTTTAATTTTTCTATTTTGTATATATGCCTGGAAGAAATTGTCTTAGAGCAAATCTCCCATTATACTAGGTTTATTAAAATTTTCTTTCTGTAAATTTATAATTTTTGGACATACAACAAAGTATGTACAACAAAATAAATTAAATATTTCGAAAACAATAAATTGTTATCTTAATATTTATAATTTGTAAAGTTTGTGTTGCAATCTTTTATATTTTATGATCTATAAAATGCATCCCCAAAAAATAGTAAACATCAAAGAACAGATCGCAAGAAAATAAAAGCTTAAGACAATGTGTAGATTTCGTTAAACGGTATACATTCATATATCACGAATAAACCTAAGTGCATTATAAATCAAATCGCTAATGCATTTCAAACTGTAATGCACTAAATGTATTACAATTTGTAGAACAATCCCACGGGAGTCAGATAATGGCGGAACACTCAGCGACAGATTAAAAATGAAGGAATGTAATCCTGTGTTCGCACTGCCACCCTCTCATTAGTAAAGAGACAGTTGGTATCAGACAAATGCAGGAGTATCGATAGATATTTAACGCGGGTGCTCGTTTGAGCGGGTATTATATTATATTGAATTATTTATTGACTCTATTAAATTAACAGCAAAAAGATATTTTATATTTGTATAGAATACCATAACATTTTCAGACAATTATGATTTATTTTATTTATCGAATATGGTGACTAATTAACCTCATTCAGTTTTAAATACAAATAAACTAATAGAGTAATATTACATACTGAATTTTTGGTAAATTATATTTCGGAGCGAGTATTACGTGACGGTAGCAAAGGAGATGTCGGTCTGCCCGTTGTCTCATTATTGTCTATGGAATTCATGGTTTGCGAATAATATAAACTATAATCAAAACTACAACACTGATTTAAATAAATAGATAATATTTTAACTAAACTAATACAATAAGTTAACTATGACTAATTTTCACAATTATACAAATTTTAACAATAATAACAATTTTTACAATAAATATTTAATTCGAGTAATTATAACGATTTTAATAATAATTTTAACAATATTTATTTAATTCATAACCATTTTTAGTAAATACAATTTTAACAATAATTATTTGATTAATAACAATTTTAACAATTATAACAACTTTTTTAATTTAATAATGTGATACTGTGATTCAGGCGTGATCCGTGTCACAATTAGAAGTGCGACCAGGAGGGCTGCCTTAATCGAAGTGAGTTTGAATCCTCAACTCAATCTCTTAAATAGCCGTCCTTTCCGCACGCAACCTGATTCACTGAATGGCGTGACGTCAGTTGTTTACTTGAATTATTGAACACCTGGCGTGTCGTCAGGTTAAAGATATTTATTACATTTTCAGTATTACCCTCCGACACGGCCATTCTGCAAAAAGGTCGCCTTCGACCTTCACACTCGGATAATCATTGAAAATTCTGCAGTAATTGCATTACAGAGTTCTAGAGAAAATTGTTTTTACTACAAGCCAAAAGAAAGTGTTAGACATGGAGGCCCCTGTCCTCTACATGTAAAACAACAATTACTACACACCAAAAGATAATTGTTAAACATGGAGGCCCCTGTCCTCTACATGTAAAACAACATAATTACTACAAGCCAAAAGTGTTAAACATGGAGGCCCCTGTCCTCTACATGTAAAACCACATAAAAACACAAAACATGGAGGCCCCTGTCCTCTACATGTAAAACATAAAAACACAAAACATGGAGGCCCCTGTCCTCTACATGTTTTCCTCAAACAACTCTTAAAGCAGAGCATGGAGGCCCCTGTCCTCTACATGTTCTGAGAAAAGAGTTCCAAATACAAACCATGGAGGCCCCTGTCCTCAACATGTTTTGATGAAACACATCTAAATAGCAAAGCATGGAGGCCCCTGTCCTCAACATGTTTTGATCAAACACATCTAATATAACAAAGCATGGAGGTCCCTGTCCTCAACATTTTTTGATTAAACACATCTAATATAACAAGGCATATCCTAAAATTAAATAGTTAATTCATAAACAAATATCATCTCAATTATGTAAATCTAAGTTTCACTCACTTCAAAATTCACTCTGAACTAATTACACACGATTTCTGTAGATTGTTCACCGTCTTCATCGTTTGTTTCTGTAGTTGCACATTCACCTGGTTTTGGTGCCAATCGAAGCTGGTCATGAGACACCTTCTTAGGCCTTCCTCTAGAAGCCACTTTTTTAACTTTGTAGCGATCATTTGGTAATATTTTAAAAATTTCATATACATCTGGATATTTTAAATCCAATCCTAATTGACATCTTGGATTAGTCTTAAATAGAACGAAATCACCTTTTTGGAATCCTTTTACCTTTGATTTACCTTTATCAAATCGGTCTTTGTCTCTCTTACTTCTCTCTTCAATTTTACCCATAATATATTTTTCGAGCTTATTCCTGTCAACTGAACTATCTTCATCATTAACAAGGGCTACTAACTCAACTGGAACTGAACACTGTCTTCCTGTAAGAGCTTTGATTGGTGGAATGTTAGTAGTTTTATTTTTGGTGCAGTTTATTGCCAGTTGGAGCCCACTTAATCCTTTCTTCCAATCCTTTGTTTCGTAGTTACGTATTATAGTTAAACCATTTTTTACAACAGCCATTATTCGTTCTACTTGCCCATTTGTTCGACTTACACCTGGAGATATAAAATGTTGATGAATCCCATGCTGTTTACAAAATTGTTCAAAATCAGCTTTAAATGCGGTATCTTGATCACTAATAATCTGTCTTGGAGCTCCGAATAGTGACACAATATAACTCAATGCAGTAAGCATGGATTTCGCAGATTTATTAGTTGCATAGGTTAACGTGACGAATTTGGTGTAGGCATCAATAATAACGACTACATATTCATAATTATTATTTCTCTTAGTAAGGTGGCCAGTTATGTCTATATGTATCGTATCGAATGGAATGGGTTTCTTTTCGATGGGATACATTTGAACTTGTTTAGGTCCGGATGATGCTTTACTTGTTTTGCATATCACGCAGTTATCTATAAAATGTCTAACTGTAGTTGACATGTTAAGAAACCAGTAGTTTTCAGCAATTTTTGCCAAAGTTTTCTCCCATCCGAAATGCTTTAAGGAAGAATGAAAAGCATTGATAATGCTCCATTGGTATGCCCGTGGAATCACCTTTTTCCACTGTTTACAACCAGGTTCCTCATCGTGATATTTTCGTTCCAAAACTTGGTCCTTAATACGATAATCATGAACTTCTTCACCGAGTTCTAACTTTCTAATTATTATTGCCAATTCTTTGTCTCTTCTTTGTTCGACTTTAAGCCACGTATCCACATTTTCGGCAAGATGTATGAATGTAGCAGGATTTCGACTGAAGAAATCTGCGTGTTTCAAACGAGATCCTTGTCGGTATTCTATTTTAAAGTCGTAGTGTTGAAGGAATGACCACCATCTGTGGATTCTTGGTAATAGTTCATGTTTGTGAGCTGATGATTTTATGGCATTGCAATCTGTTATGACTGTAAAAGATCTGCCATAGAGGTATTGTCTAAAGTGCTTTATTCCTCTCACAATTGCAAGGGTTTCAAGTTCATACGAGTGATAATGACTCTCGGGTTCAGTGGTTCTCATGCTCATATATGCGATAACGTGTTGACGATTATCTTTTATTTGGATAAGAACTGCTCCGAATCCGGTACTGCTCGCATCAGTATGGAGTTCTATTTTATATTCTTCTTGAAAAATGGTAAGAATTGGAGCCGAAGTTAAACGATGGATAACGTCAAGTCTTACATTTTCGCAATCCGGTGTCCATTCAAATTTGGCATCCTTTTTTGTTAAATTATAGAGTGGAATCATTAATTCAGAAAAAGACGGAATAAACCGTCTAAAGTATCCTGCGAGTCCACAAAATTGTCGTACTTGTTTCACATTACTTGGTACTGGAGACTTTACTAAAGCTTCTACCTTTCTGTGGCTTGGTCGAACGGTCCCGTTCGTTATTATATTTCCAAGATATTCAATGCTTGTCTTAAAGAATGAACATTTCTTAGAATTTATCGTAAATCCGGCTTCGGTTAAAGCACAAAGAACTTTATCCAAGGTATTTAAACCTTCCTCGAATGTCTTGCATTTGATAAGAACGTCATCCATATAAATGAGAATGTCTTCCATCAAAGGTCGTAAAGCACTCATTATAGCTCGTTGAAATACTGCAGGGGCATTCATTAACCCAAATGGCATTCTTATAAATTCATAAAGCCCATCTGGTGTTATAAATGCTGTTTTAGAAATGGAGTCCTCTTGAATAGGTATCTGATAGAATCCTTGTGCCATATCCAAACTAATAAAGTACGTCGCATCTGACAGTCTATCAATCTGATCAGATATTATCGGGAGCGGAAACTTGATAGGAATAGTATTCTTGTTAAGTTCCCTATAATCGATGCACATTCTATCATCTCCATTCTTTTTCTTCACTAAAATAACTGGGCTAGCGAAATTAGATGTACTTTCGCGTACAATTCTGTTTTTTATTAATTCGTCCACAATAGATCTTATCTTCTGTCTTTCTATAGGTGCCATTCGATAAGGTCGTCTCGTAACTACTTTTGATGGGTCTTTAAGCTCTATATGTAAACATCCTGTGGTGACCTTAGATTTGGGTATCCCATCTGAAAAAGATTTTTTATATTTCAGTAGTAATGTCTTGAGTTGTTGTATTTCATTATTGTTGTTCAAATCCGTATCTATATCTCCATGTACTCCTTCTGTAGCTGATATTGTCCAAAATTTTGAACTTCTTATGACTGTAGCTTTGTCCTCTGTAATAAGGACATTCAAACCTGAACCTTTTACAATTTCGGCTCCGATAAGTAAGTCACAAGGGATTTCGTGATCTTCAATAACATGAAACGCGATTTCTACAAAAACACTATTAATGTTACAAGTAACGTTGATCTTCTGACAAGACAGTATAGGAAGACTTTGACTGCCTATTCCTTTCAACATCATAGAATAATCTTCTCGTTTGCCAGGCAAAGATAAGCTTAAGGAGCGCCTTACTAAGGAGCGAGCAGCTCCACTATCGTAGAACGCCGTATATTTGTGACCATCGATACTGACTTCCATGGGAAGTAAGTATGGCTTGATGTGCCTGAACCAAATTGATCTTCTCTCCTTCGTCAGCTATCTTTTTGAAACAGTTTAATTCCACATGGCCAGATTTGTTGCAATAATTACATTTTGGTCGTTCGATCCGGTTGTGTTCGTTTGATTCATTGGTAGTGTTGTTTACTGTTTTAGGGTTATTAGTCTTATCCAGGTGCATATTGCAGTTCGATTGAAGATGTCCGGCGTTACCACATTTGTAGCAAGTCACCGAATCTATTCTATTGAATCTCAGCCTTGGGCGTTTTGTAGGTGGTTCGGTTTGACGGGTATCTCGAGGTTTTATGGAAGCAGCTACTGAAATTAATTCTGGAACAGATGTGCACTTTGAGGATATCATTCTTAAACGAATGAATTCGTTATCTATACAACCTATTACAGCTTCAACAGCATCTTTTTCCTGTTTACCATTTATGATTCTTTTCCAAATATTCCAAGCCTTTGTAATCGATTCTGCTGGGTTAAGTGCATCATATTTAAAATGTCTCAATTTTAGAATATCATTAGAATACCTTGCTTCCGGTTCAAACGTCTGTATAAGAGCTTCTCGCATTTCATTCCATACGGGTGATCTGACAAGCCACATATCGCCAATTATCTTAGCTCTTCCTTGTAATAGGCCAGCTATTTTGGTACAGATTTCATAATCAGTTAGTTCCCAATGCTCTTTAGCTCGATCTACGTGATCACACCAGTCTCGTACAGTTACATCTCCATCGGGATTGTACGGTGCAATATAGATATCACTTAGTCTTGGTCGTTGTACCGTTGGTGTTGGTTTGTTAAGTAATCCTGCAAGAAACTGGTTGTTTACCTGCATACTTGCCTGTTGCTGTCGCGAAAGTTGTTCCAATATGCTAGTTAATGTGGACAGCGTAGAACTAGGTACGTCTGGCTCAGGATTAGCAGATTGAGATAGAGGCGCATTCGGTTCCATCCCACTTCTGATTTCGGAGCGAGTATTACGTGACGGTAGCAAAGGAGATGACGGTCTGCCCGTTGTCTCATTATTGTCTATGGAATTCATGGTTTGCGAATAATATAAACTATAATCAAAACTACAACACTGATTTAAATAAATAGATAATATTTTAACTAAACTAATACAATAAGTTAACTATGACTAATTTTCACAATTATACAAATTTTAACAATAATAACAATTTTTACAATAAATATTTAATTCGAGTAATTATAACGATTTTAATAATAATTTTAACAATATTTATTTAATTCATAACCATTTTTAGTAAATACAATTTTAACAATAATTATTTGATTAATAACAATTTTAACAATTATAACAACTTTTTTAATTTAATAATGTGATACTGTGATTCAGGCGTGATCCGTGTCACAATTAGAAGTGCGACCAGGAGGGCTGCCTTAATCGAAGTGAGTTTGAATCCTCAACTCAATCTCTTAAATAGCCGTCCTTTCCGCACGCAACCTGATTCACTGAATGGCGTGACGTCAGTTGTTTACTTGAATTATTGAACACCTGGCGTGTCGTCAGGTTAAAGATATTTATTACATTTTCAGTATTACCCTCCGACATATATTATAATTATAAAACTTTTATAATGTTACAAAACCAACTCCGAAATCATTAAAAATATAAAAAAAATGTCTGGAAGCACGACAAATTCTTCTTCAAGAATTCTTGCATTAACGTCGTGTTTATTAAGGACAATTTTTTTATTAAATAAACATTAACTGGTATGTATTCGAAACGTTATTTATGTAATACAATTTCACTGAAATGATTTTCTTCCTAATATATTTATTTAGAAATCGGAATATCTTTGTGAAAGTTATAAATCAAATATCTCATATTAAATGCAATGTAAATGACTATTTAATGGTGTGGACTGCGGTTCATGTGCAGGCTGTCTCCACCAGAGAGGTGCGATTCTCACAGAAGATCGGGTTAGAGTAGCTATGAGAGCCTCGATCCGTACAAAAACTTCCAGATATTTAAACTTCTACTAATCCTTTTCATACATCTCTGGTCACATGCATCCTTTAAAGAATATTATATAATTAGAATTTACCGCTTTTTAAATCGGTAATTAGAAAATATAATAAAAATGTTAATACACAAACAACAGTCTAGATGAAATATTTATATAAAATAAAGCTCCTTCCTCATGAAGTCATAAGCTGTAAATCTATCTTCGGTGTAACAAGCGGAATAACGTAAGCCAGCGCGGAGATAATTTGATTACGTATGCATTAAGTGCATTTCCATTTCCCTGTAGGGCGCATATCTCAGATCTCTTTAACTGCAACTTACCGTTTTAGTTCCAACACTTCAAAGGTTTTTCTGCTTTTCAAATGTTCAGTATTATAAATACATAGCGAATTTTAAGGAAAAGGTTTTATTCCTTTGCAATGAAATGAGTCGTATCTAAAGTAAGAATCTACAACAAATTATACCATTTTAATAGACTTTTAACTTCAGTTTAAGAACAGTTTAATACAATTATAATATTCTCAATAAATGATAAATGTTTTTTGATAACAAGGACGTCACTTACCGTTATTATTCAGGTATTATTATTAGTTATCAACAAGAATATACCACATTATTATTTTTCCGGTGATTTTGTCTAAATTTAAGTCACTTTATCGAATTAATTTAAAAAGTGAGCTAGTAATTCTTATAACTATTTTATTTGATGTGTTATTTATTGGAAATAATGGCAACGACTTATGCTAAGTCAGTACTTAAACGTCTTGTATTTTTATGACCAAAATAAAAATGCACGAGCTTGATGTTTCGTTATAGGTACCGAAACAATAAAACATTTTTGTGTTCTATTACTGTTTATTACCATTACATAAAACGTCAAATCGCAATCGTAATACAACAGTTATTTTAAAATTACTATTGCATTGCTGATGACCCATTAAACTATATACCTTCTATAAACTGGTACTTTTTGTAGGGATTTGCTGTACTGTATTACCACATCCCGTTTGCTTCCCATAAGCTCGGAAAGTTATAAAACTAAGGGGTGAATGACTCATGAATGTATTGATGCAAGAAATTGCTATAGCGGTGTCTACATTAAGGCAATACATATAGATATATAGTATATGCCATTTTTGAATCTCCAATATCAACAATCGCGAAAACAATGTGCATTTAGTTATTATTTATAAAATTCTCTGTGTAAAGGAAGCGACATTCAGGATAAGCATACAGAAACGAAATCTCGAAATATGTTTTATTTAAATTGTCTTTTCGATGGTCTTTTTAAATCTCAAATACAGGATTCGTTCGAAATATTGAATGAAATTGAAACAAAGTTCAAATATATTTTGCACTGCTATTCAGCAACAATCATGTAAAATTGTATATAAAATAGAAATATAAAATCATGACTTAATAATATAAAAGAAAATGAGTTTTATATGATAAAACTATCATAGTTTTACTTATGATAGTATTAATATTTGGTTATCTAATCATGTGTAACAATTATTTGTTAATTATCTATTTTAAAGTTAGAATATAACATAATTTTAAGTTATTGTATAACGTGTATTAGATACTTTTATACACATATATATATATATCTGAAGCTTTTAGAAGACTTGTAATAATATCAAGTTTTTACTTTAAAATGCTTTTCATTTTTAAAACAATTTTTTTTTTTAATTAATCATCTTGTGACATGATATCATCAAAAGAATGTAATTATTATTTCTGTTTAAAGATAAAATACATATTACAATTTTGATTTAACTGTCATTAATTTGCTCAGCAAACTTTGTTTCAAATATAGGATTAAGTAGACTGCAGGTTTGTTATGCAAAAATTTTTAATAAATATGTGAAAATGAAAGGTTCATACACATAGTGAAGTCCTCACGCACACTGGAGTAGGGCGTGTATTTAACGACGAACAAACTTGCTCTGATATATGTGACAAGTTTAACTTTTTTCAGAGGTAGGTGGTTAAAAAAGTGACACGTTTTTTATTGTGATCCCAATTTAATAATTATTTTAATATATATTATAAATACACTCTAAATCACTAATTAATGTATTAATAATAGTGTTACCTGCCAGCTGTCATTCTTTAAATAATATTTACAAGTATACTGTATTAAAATCACTAACTTGACAGCTCAATCACTTCAATTTGCACTACTTAATCTTGTTCACATATTTCGGCACTATGAAATCTATCAAGAACTCTATCCACGAACTAACAGAGCATTTCAATACATGGAGCACCGAGTTTCAACAGAACCTGAATACATCCATACCTTCCACGAGTCCCCCTTCTCATCTTGCTGCATAATTCAGTTCCTTTAGATCATTTGTGCTATCAGTACTTGAGGGTCTACAGCAGCAAGTATATATAAGTATAATCTAAACAACAGGATCTTTTTGAAATGAAGAGTCGTAGAAAAATTTTGCTTATGCACGGTGTTCCCGAGGAAAAAAAAGAAGACATTGTATCCACCACTACAAATATTGTATCCAGCCATCTCAAAATATCTAACATCTTCACCGATGATATAAGCCGCTGTCATCGTTTAGGCCATCATGTTTCTGACAAAACTAGGGGTACACTTATTAAATTTAAAAGTTTATCCCTCAGAAGTAGTCTGGTTTGCTAAGACAAATCTAATCAGGTATAACTTTGTCTGAATATTTGACAAAGCCTAGACATGATCCATTTCTGGCGGCAAGACAACGTTTTGGTACATCCAAATGCTGGACTAGAGATAGATGTTGTTGTTGTTAGTCCGGATGGAAAAAGGCACAAAATAACCTCAACAACCGAGCTTTATAGTGTCTTCAGTGTTTTTGAATCTCGAGATGCCACAGTAGCTCATACCTAACTTGGCATTACAGATGAGAAGGGCAAGCATTCTCAGGTAACTCGTAGCAAGAGTTCTTAAAAAGTAATTTTTCTGTATTTTGTACTGTGTTAACTTCATTTTCATTCTTAGTTGTAATTAAATATTTTATTTTCTTAAGTTGTTCACTTCATGTTATTGTATTAGATTATTTTGAATTGTTTAATTGATTAGCATTGTAAGTTATTAGTTAATATTTTTCACTTTGACAACTTGACAAGTGACATCTTTCAGTCTAGTTGAATTGTTGTTGATATTCAACGTCCTAGAATATTTTATGCATGCATTTTTTAGTATTTATAAGAATTCATTTATCTTAATTTGTATGAATGTTATGTTGTTTGTTTTTCGTATTTATGTTATTTTGAATTTTGTAAGTATTATTTTGTGTAAGAATTCTTGTAATATTATTGTTTTTTATGTTTTTTTTTTTAAATTATAAGCTTATCATTATTTAACATATTACGCGTATTATCTATGTAACCATTTATTTATTTAAATATATTTGTATACATATATAATTAAGTATATTGCATAATATATTTGAGATATGTTGTACACCGAAAGCGAGAGCAGTAATGAGTTCATTTCCTTATCGTCTTTGGATAGTTTCCACAGTACAACCATCCAACCTCTTAATGTCACTCTTAATTCGTGTTTCTCAGACTCTTTGAAAACTTTTGACGTTATCCACATCAATGCACAAAGTATCCCTGCCTATTTCCCCGATATGCTTGCGGCGTTTGAGTCCCCTAATATTAGTGCTATCTTAATATCTGAATAGTATCTCTTATGCACTAAAAGGGTTCCATCTTATCCGTAATGATCGTATTAGTAAAGGGGGTGGTGGAGTAGCGATCTACTTGCGATCTCACATACCTTTTAATATTATTAGTTTATCTACTCAACCACCTGTTCTAAATGCCACTGAACACCTTCTATTTGAAGTAATTCTAGGCCAGTCTAAACTCCTTCTTGGTGTTTGTTATTGTCCTCCCTTTATATTAAATTATTTTAAATCATTTGAAAATCTATAAGAAAAGTATGTGCCCCAATACAGTCACACTATTATAATGGGAGACCTTAATACCTGTGTCAATAAAAAAGTTACCGTAGTAATCAGATATTAAATGTTACCGAAAGTTGCAACATACAAATTTTACCTGTGACCGCCACTCACTTTTTTCCTGGTAGTGTTCCTTTCCTTCTTGACCTTATTATGGTTTCTTCACCTAATTTTGTTATAAAACATGGTCAGTTTTCTACTGATGCATTTTCTTATCATGATTTGTCATACCTCACTTACAATGTACGTCCTCCAAAACTTAAAACTAGTACTGTTCTGCAACGTAGTTTTGGTGGTGTTGATAGGAAACATCTTTGTGAGGATGCTCTTCTAATTGATTGGTCTACTGTCATCAATGCAGATACCATAGATAGTAAAGTTGAAATATTTAACCATTTAATAATAGAACTTTATGATAAGCATGCTCCTATTAGACCTTTGAAGATGAAAAACCTTCCAGCGCCTTGGTTAACAAAAGACTTAAAAAAATTAATGAGAAAAAAAAATTCGGCAAAATTTAAATTTAAGTTAAAAGACATTGACACCAATCGCCTCAAATATAACAAAGCTCGAAATCGCTGTAATACATCGTGTAGAAATGCATATCGACGCCACTTGGAGTTAAGAAATTTTCAAATACAACTTCTATCAACATTGATATTAAACTCCTTAATAAACACTTCGCTTCTTCCGACGTAATAGATAGTGCTGATAAACAACACACTCTCAAAGCTCTATCATCCCTTCCAGCTCGTGATTTTTTTCCTTTTAAGTTTCGTTCTTTCACTGAATGTGATGTTAAGAGGAGCGCATTATCAATTCCTTCGAATGCTGATGGTGCTGACTGTGTTAGTCGAAACATGATCCTACCTATCCTAGATATCACCGTTCCTACATGAAAACATATCTATAACTAGCAAATTTCCTGATAGTTGGAAAAGTGCCCAAATTGTTTCTATACCCAAGAGAACAAAACCATCAAGTTTCACGGATTTTCGACCTATTTCTATTCTACCTTTCTTCTCCAAAATCCTTGAAAAATTAGTTTTAGGAAAAATTAGTTTATTCCTAAACCAAAACTAAGTCCTCTATAGTCCGGATTTCGGTCCGGTCATAGTACAGTTTCAACACTAGTCAAGGTTACTGATGACATTCCGTTGGAAAAGGATAATAGAAAAGTCATAGTGCTAATTTTGTTACATTTTAGTAATGCGTTTAACACTGTTGACTATGACATTTTATTTCGTCTTATGCGGTCCATTAATGTATATCTCCATCTGTGATAGACTGGTTTCGGAGTTACCTCACCAGACATAGACAGCGAATCATACAGCCTGATAAAACCTCTTCATCTTGGTGTAACGTCTCGGCTGGGGTACCTCAGGGTGGCGTGATTTCTCCTTTATTATGTACATTATTTATAAAATCTATCACCCAACATATCTTTTCTCTCTACCACATGTACGGAGATGATGTTCAAATATACCACCACTCAAGTCTTGAAAATATTGACTCTGCCATAACTGTCATTAATAATGACCTGGGTGCCATTTTAAAGTGGAGTCACCTATACGGCTAGAAAGTTAATCCGTGTAATAATAATAATAATAATGCTGGGTTGATTTCAAGGATTGATAAACGGAACTTACCTCCCGTATTGTACAAGGATGTAACTGTGACTCCGTTAAAGATCTTGCTATTCACTTGGATAAAACTTTGTCTGGATCTGTTCACATGAAAGAGATCAGTCGAAAAATGTTTATGTCTTTGTATTCTTTACGACGATTGAGATCTTTTCTTCGAATTCATACCAAAACTATGTTAGCGCAATCTCTTCTTGTTTCTATTATTGACTATGCCGATGGAAGCTATCCTAACTTGATCGAGGACTATTTAAACAAACTTGAGTGACTTCAAAACATGGCTATATGGTTCATATTTAGTTTGCGTAAATATGACCACATTTCTCATCTTCGTCAACAACACAAGTGGCTCCCTATTCGCCGACGCCGGGATTTACACTTACTTTCACTTTTGTACTGTGTTTTATTTCATCCAAACTCTCCTTCATACCTGAAGGAGAGATTTAAGTTTCTTGGTTCACCTCTCGAGATGTGTTCATCACGAAATCTTACACTTGAATTACCCGTCCATAACTCTAAATTTTACAAAAACTCTTTTACTGTCTCTGCTATTAGATTATGGAACGAATTACCGTTAGATATACGCAAGTCCAAATCCATTCCAATATTTAAGAAATCACTCAAGGAATTCTATCTGACTTTAAATAATTAGGACAACTTATTACCAAAATTTATTTACATACTATATGCGTAATTTATAATTTCAAATATTGTTTAGTTTATTGTTTATATTTATAATATAAAGTGTATATGTATACATATTAGAGTGTAATTATTTGCCTATTGCTAATTTATAACTTTGCACCACCTTCCAACTAATAGAATTATCCTTTAATTGTATGGTTGCCTGGAAGAAATCGCCTAAGGTGATAAGGCCGCCACTTGTACTTTGTTTTTCTTTTTTGTTCCTTTTTTTTTTATTGTAAATTTAAACTTTTTATTGGTGTACAATAAAGAATAAATAAATAAATAAATAAATTTTACTCTCTTTACCACTAGTTTTTATTGTCCTTGAAAAAGTGTAAATTACAAAATTTTCAAAAATTGGTGTCTTGGTATCTATATCGATTACTTATTACACCAAAATTTTAAGTTTTAAAACATATTCATTGTACAAACACAAGTTATTTATATACAGTTTTATTATATGTATTAAACCTTTATAAAACAACTTTTAACATGCTCTACTTAAAAATCCCAAAAAATTAGGTCGACCCTCGTTACGATTTAAAAATAAAAAATGGAAATTTAAAACTCAAATTATACTGATTTTCTAAGTCAGCTTTTTCGTCGATGTTTTCTTGTTCTTTGACATTTTCTTCTTCCTTGTTCAGCTAAATGCATTAAAGAAATGTTTTTGTTAATTATTTAATTTTCTACGAGTTAAAAATTTAATTCATTATTTATTTTGATGTTACAGCATTAATTAGTTCATTTGCTCATAGTTAAGTTTCATAAGACGATTTGTTTTTACTATAAGAAACATAAAAAGGAACCTAGGATTTGTGTAAAATAAAATAAAATTTGTGTACATACTCGTAGATAACTTAAACAGATTACTTACCAAGATTGTATAGATATTCACAAAAAGTTATAGACTAAAAATAATGTATGTTCTTAAAGTTTTAAGACGAGAACATTTATTTCAAGAGAATATTTAGAATAACTTATAATATTATATACTATAAAGTTATATCTTTTATTATTTCAACATTCGTTAAATATAAAATTAATTGGTTTGAGGAATAGCAAAAAAAATTTGCAGGCATTGTCTCCTTCTTACATTTATGATATTTTATATTTTTTGTTAACAATCTAAATATGTCATTAAACTTTTACCAATTTATTTGGATTTTGAGAAGTTTAAGTTAAGTAATTTATGAATAGATTTTTAATGTAAGATGCGGTTATTTTTTTCATTGTACATCTTTTCATGTACATTTTAAAATAAACCATATCTGTCACACCTACGATATTTATGACATAAAACACTAAACAAATATTAGTGTATACTAAAACCTTATTGTTTTAGAGATATATGTAAGTTGTAAATGTAGTCTTGCACATAAATATCGTCACAATAATTTGTCGCTTTTGTCGTTTATGTCATAAAACATTACTTAATATAATATATATTATAGACTAATGTAATAAAATTATTAAAAATTATCTCCATTGAGGCCAAAACATTTTTGCTATTTTTTAAAAGAATCGCGCTTTTTCACTGCTTTAAAATTCTTTATTTTTATTTTTATGGGTTGTCTTAGGGACTCCAAGTTATCATGATGTTTTAAGACGCCATTCTCTCCCAAGCTAATTATAAATTATACATCAGGGTTTTTGATTGAGAGCGGGACTAATTGACGGATAGTCAGCTCCTATGACTGTCAGTCTGAAACGTTGGTATCCAATCACACTTGGGTGTACTTGACGCTGAGTGTTGCTGAAATTACCAGTCTTGGTTATGAGACATGATGTATTTAAGAGATTTAACCACTTTCTCAAAAATAGCATCTTAATAAACTTTTTCACATAAAAATTTTTCTCTTTATAATTTTAATATCACACAAATATTTAACGGCGAAAATAATAAAATACAATTGATATTGATGTAAAATTTACAGGTTTCAAATTCAAATGTAAAGTGTGATTATTTATATCATTGTAACATTATTTATTTAAATACTAAGGATATCCTTTCCTTTTTTGGTTTTACAATAAGGTTTAAATAAATAAATAAATATATACTGATAAACAAAAGGCAGTAATTTGAGTAACAAAGTTTAAATTTTAATTTATTAAGTGTTTGTCGGATAAATGTCTGATTAAATATAATACTTTAAACGTTACTTCATATTGAAAGAATATTATAAATATTTCAGATATTATTTATAGTAAAATAAAAGGTAATGTAATATTAAAATACGTATATACAATGCAATACAACAATACACAACAGTTCCTTAAAAGGAAATAATATTCGGTGAAAATATAAATATTTTTTTTCATAAGTACCGCAACTTAATGAGTTGTTGAAAATATGTTTTTGTAATTAGAACATTAGATACACATGATATCGGAGTTGTTGGTATTTTGATTTAATATTTTAAACAATGCTCCTTGTTTGTTGTAAGCAATAACTAAAAAGAGTTTTCTAAATTAGACCGGTTTAGCCGCAAGTGACAATAACAGTTACAATTCATTCCATTTAATTCATTTCTATTACAACTCACGCTACTTAACCATGCAAGTCACTTGCTGAAAAAATTTTAAAAATTCTAACATATAAAAATTAATTATATAATAAATTAATTATTTAATAATATAATTAATTATGGGGATATAATTAATTTATAGTAAAACCAATTTTATTATTTATTCACTATTTATTATGTAATCGTGAATATATAAATGTATATATATCGTATATAATGATATTTTTGTGTATTTGTGTTGTTAGTCAGTAAGTTTCATATAAACTATTTATTTATATATAGGTTATATGCAATAAGCATGAAATAAATTATAAACAATATGTATAATAGATTAATTTTTTATATTAAAAGCATCGTATTATTTAGCGATATATATTTTTTAATATATTATGCTAATAGGACATCAGAGTACAGGGTGTTATTCTATAATGTAGGCCATAATATTATTGTCACTCACGGCTATGTGAATACTTTCCGGTCAATACAGCTAAGCTCTAGTTTCGAGCATTTTCAATTTAGATTTACGTCGACCGTACTTCCCATGTTTGAAATGCGGACTGTTGAATTTTTAAACCGCACTCCTGATGTAAGGGATTTCGTATACATAAGGAATCAAATTATATAGTCTTTTTAAACTATTTTTAGTTAACAGTTGGTTATAATGTCAAATATGAGATACGTCCTACTTAATAAAATAAATATTTTTCTTTATGATACAAAGAGGTAAAGAATACTTATAATAGGTTATCTTTTGTATATTTATGTGCAAACAAAGCTATAGTTAGTTCATCTCGCAGTCACATTTCTCACTTTTGGAAGTGCGCCAGCAATTAGCTCAGCTGCAAAGAATAAAGGAACAAAAGACATGAATTTAAGATTCAAGTTGAAAAATATATTGACTATATTTAATGTGATCAGGTTTTTTATTTATGATTTTTATAAATAATTTCTTTAAATAAAAACTCTTAAATTGATGGGGCTTGAGTGGTGTTACACCATTTAAAATATCACGTATATTGAAATATAATCTTCTAATATAATATTAATATTAGCTATCTTGTTATAAGCTGAAATCAATTGTATTTTAAATAGAGATTTTTTTTTATAAATAAAATACTTTATTTACTGACAATCTAATAAATTTTTTTTTAAAATATTTTATATAACATGAAAAACGAAGAGTATATTAAAATAATTATATAAAATTTTACTAAAGTCAGAGGTGCCGTCAGCATCAAAAGTCGATAACCATATTCAGAATATTAAAATAGCTATACAATTGCTACATATGACAAGCGTTAAGATGGAATAAACAATGTCAATATTTAATAAACAAAGCCACATTGCCAAAAATTGCTTATCGTTCTAATTTCCAAAAACAAACTTATACTGTCACTTAACAAAATCATAATCATCGGTCGTGTCTAAAGTATGTAACCAGATTTTTATATAAAAGTTTATCTTTAAAATGACTTATGAGAAAGGAGGGCGCTACAACCGCAACCGCAAACATAAGCTCCGCATAAAAATATTCAATAAAAATTTATAAAGTGACTTTTGAGTGTTAAAAACTAAATCAGCAAACTACCAAAGTGCAAAGTGCAGTGGTGATAAATAAAACACAACAAAATAAACACTAAAATACCTATAAGACTATAGTCAAATAAAGTGTAAACAAGATAACCTTCATGTAACCTTTTCAAAACACTTGGACTTAACAGTGTTGTAAACTATACCATCTGTACCAGAACAGTATTTCAGGACAAATAAAAGTGAAAGCATTCAAAATACAGTGCAAAATAAAAATAAGTGCGTGAAAAAAAAACTTGTTGAATGGCTTGCAAATAATGACACAGTTTCTTATCGTGTACGCAGACGAAGATACTATAATCAATCAAATATTTACAACGTACACCAACAAAGTGCATCACCTGTACCAATTAAACCCCAGATATGGAAGATATATTGAACAAATGCAAACAAATGCAAGAGATCAGGGAAAATGGAAAAAATATTACAGAACAAATCACGCAGAATATTAGTAGGATTTTCAAAAAAAAAAATTGCAATGGAGATAAAATGCGTCATCTTGAACAAAAGGGTGGAAAATCAAGAAAATAGATTAAATTTTTTGGAAATACAGGCAAGAAAAAGAAACGATTTTTCGAAATAGAAGAGAGCGAAAATTCATATGAGGGCCTAGAAAGAAACATTATAACTTGGGTGGAACAAAATCTTTCTGTGAAAATAAATTATAGCGATATTCAAGAAGTAAAAAAGACTTGGGAAGAGGGAAGAAAAAACACGCCTAACAGTAGTGACTTTCACAACCCTGGGCTTAAAAAATTAAATTCTGAAACGAAAAAGAGCAGTAAAAGAAACACAATACTATATTAAAGAAACACGTACTGGAGAAGAGGGAAGAACTAAAAAAACTATCCAAAGCACGTACTGGAGAAGAGAAAAGAACTAAAAAAACAATTACTACTAGAAAGAGAAAAAGGAAATTTGGCAATAATCAAATACGACAAACTTATAATCACCAAAAATAATACCAAACGGAAACTATCAATCTCGCCTGAAAATACCACCTTACCAAATAAAAGAACAGGATACATCAAATGGATGTATCGACAAAGAGGTCAAACAGCTTCTCAGAGGGTGTCATTAAACATGGGATGTTAAACTATGTAGTGAAACATAGAACATCTACGAATACAACCCAGAACAATAAAGCATAGCAACCAAGCGCCTCCTCCTTGAATACATTTCTTCCAAGCCGGTTGGTCACCGTAGAAGAATACCACCATAACCCTCCAAAGGTTAAAAAAACTACAATCACAAAAAACAGCTGTAAAAAGAAACAGAAAATTTATATTGTCACATAGAACGTTAGATCCTTAACATCATTGTATCAAAATCTTTAAAAACAAAGCTATTGAACGAGAGTCTCTTACCATGCTTGACATAAGGATGCCAGACTTGGAAGTTCACAGCAAAAGCTAAGCACAAAATCACCACCTGCCAGGGAGGAATGGAGGGAAGTAAGCTCAACGTCAAGAAAATAGAAAAGATAAGACACACAAGAATAAGAGCAGTAAAGTAAAAAAAGGAGTTTGCACAAAAGTTGAAATGGAAGTGGGCGGGACACGTAGCCAGGCTCACGGACCAGAGGTGGACCTTTAAAACTACCATGTGGAGAGGGCCACAGGGAAAAAGAGAAAGAGGAAGACCACCTGCACGATGGGAGGATGATATTAGAAAAATCAAATTGGTGTCAAAAAGCACAAAATAAAGAAGTTTGGGCATCTTTGGAGGAGGCCTTTACCCACTCGGGGGTTCTCTGATCTAACTTTTAGATTAGTAATCTATATTCGATTTATTGTAGTTAAGAACAAATAAAGGCTTTTAATTTTTTTATTTTATTATGAGAATTTAGCATCGTAACAATTATTATTACGATGACGTATATCTTAATTGTTTTTTTTTTATTAAATAGAATAATAATTGTCAATTACAATTCCGGTGAAAATATGTTTCCTCGATATATAAGTAAGTAATAAGTATTGTATATGTTTATTTATAATTTTAATGAAAAATAAAAGTATACTCAAGACTAATATTTATTTGGGAAAATTTATCTACAGTAATATTATAAAGCTCAAAAATTTGTTTCTTTCTTTGTTTGTTTTGTTGAACGCGCTAATCTTCGAAACAATTGGATGGATTTGTAAAATTATTTCCGATTATGATGATTCATGAGAAAAGCTATAGTCATTGTAGCATTATACTTTTGCTTCTAATATTAAAAATAAAAAAAAATAATGGCACAATTATTTTTTAGTAGCTGGTAATTTAACAAAAAAAAACTATTTCACAGCTAGTTAAACTGCACAGCGAACGAAATTATAGTACCAAAGGCTAAGCTTTGAGCTAAAAGTTACAAACTTTTACTGAAAGCGATTGTAGCAACCACAGAGTATGTGAACTATTTTTTATAACAGACGTTTTATTTCAACCACTTACGTGAAGCAGGATGTATTTTAAACATGAGGTAAATGTTGTCTTGTATAATATACATATTAATTTTAGAGTATCACAGTGTCGTGGCTTTTCTTAGTTCAATTAACTACAAGTCATAGCACAATATTGTTGCCCCCAAGGGCCTATATATATAATTCATTTAGAAAGTATTTTTAACATTTTTTATATTAAGAACTTTTGAAATATTAAGCAATTCAAATGAGCAAAACTCCTGAAAAATGTCCACGCAATTTATGCTTTACACCTGGTAACTATGAAAAAGAAATCTCGTGTGTATCTAGGCTTTTAGGTAACCTTTGCCCAAAAAATTCTAACATCACAAATTGTGGCATCTTAATTTGTGATGATTTATTTTAAGAAACTTGAAAAAGGTTATTTCTTGGAGCTCAATATGAACTACAAAGAGCGTTTTCATGTATTTTAATGTAAATTTAAAGGCATCTCTTCTAAAAAAATGTTACATAGGTATAGCTCTCTTTTAACAATTATATTTTCAATTTTCAAAGTAAGTTAAAGCATATTAATTATACGCTCACTTCGATAGAAAGTTAGGCAGTTTGAAACATATGGGAATAGGGTTTCTTTCCTATTGCGATTTCCTGTGATGGCGTTCGAAAGCATTAGTTACTTTCCAGGCATAGAACACCGTTGACAATTATTATTGAATGGTTAACCATTAAAATAACCATTTAAATAGTACAAAAAAGTTAACTTTTTTGTACTATTTAAATTCAACTAAAGGTCTTTGAAAGCTAGTAATTGTGCCTACTCATTTAAGAATACTCATTGAAGAATAATAGTTTGAGTCCTAATTACGATACTACTCGACAGGGACTATCATACTGTTTATGAAAATCAGTAATAATCTGCACTGTGGTAATTATATAAGAGATTAATAATAGATAATATAATATATTAGATATAAAGGTATAGAAATATAATTATAATTCAGTATTATTTTGTTTACTAATCATAAATAAATTCTATGAAAGTAAACAAAATCAACCAGTAAATCAAACAAAATTATAAAGTAATCAAAATAATTGTTAAATAAATATGACTGTAAAACTGATTATCGTCTGTATTTGTTAGCTGTTAGTTTCATTGAAATGTGTAGTATTCGTGTAAATTATTCAAAAAGGTAGGTTCTATGGTTTATACAGACTTGATTTGTGATTGTGCCTTGTCATAATAAGAAGTATCGGTACTGGGATCAATTAATTAAAAAATGTAATAATAAACGCGAGTTATATTCGTAAAATCGTTTTAAATCGTTATTAATCGAAAGAATTAATGAACTTTATGTAGGTGTAGGAAAAGTTCAAAAATAATTAATAAATATGTATTTATATAAAAATGAAAATATCTTTGCTGGATTTAATGAATGGGCTTTAAAATTGAGCAAAAGCATATTTATTCTTTCTTTATTCATTGTCTCTAATTTGGTATTACCGCAGCTATCTAAAGTCTTTTATTAACAACATTCGAAGTTTCGGCAATAAAATTTCGTAATCAAAAATGCAAATAGAAGTTAAAATTTTCTTTCTTGAAAGTCTACATTTGTGTTTATAAATTTGGATCGCCATCCATTTGGGTCTTAATAATATAATTGTAAAAATAAAAAACCGATATAAGAATAATAAATTTAAATCTTATATATTTTTGAACTGGTGTTACGTTTTCTTTGTAGTGTTAAATACTTACTTTAAAGTGTCCATTCTCCCCGATCAAAATTTAAAATTTTATAATTTTAGTATTTTCAATTCCAGTATCAATACAGTATTTGAATTAGTATCGTATCGTTTTAAAAGAGTCTCCAAACAATTATTAAAATAAAGCATATTTCGGGGTCCGATTTCTGT
Source organism: Mechanitis mazaeus (assembly GCA_959347395.1). Classification (NCBI taxonomy): domain Eukaryota; kingdom Metazoa; phylum Arthropoda; class Insecta; order Lepidoptera; family Nymphalidae; genus Mechanitis; species Mechanitis mazaeus. The sequence continues at coordinate 14,112,637 of OY365754.1, forward strand.
ATGCCCAATACATTCGGTATTGGGTTATTTACACACAAAATTATATAAATAATAATGAAAGTGATATTACATTGAAAAATATTGATATTGCAGATTTTAGTTTTTAAATTTTCGTGGAACGTAATTAATGTTAAAATGGTACCATTCTGAGTTAAAATATTTTTTTGTTAATCGCGCCGCAGTTCTACCACAACAAATTTCAACAGAAGTTTACGTGTCTACAGACGGTATAGTATTTTTATGGTTATGATAAGCAAAACAAAAACAATTTAAAATAGTATTGCAATAGTACTTAGGTAATATTGCGATTCGATATTAAATTTATTCTTTAACTCGATATTAAATCGTCGTCATCGTTCTAGCTTCACAAACATTTAAGATAATGCCGTACAAATTTAAGCATAATGTTGTTGTGTAACATTTACGATATATATCGATATATATTCGATATTTTTTCACTAATAAAAAAAAAATTACTGAAGTCCTTAAAATATTTAATTTTTGTTTGTTTTATTATTTTTCACTTTTGTCTAATTTTGAAGACGTAATTTTTAATTGATTATGTAATTTTTTCTTAATTTTCCAGGTAATTTTGTATAAATAAAATAAAATATTTACAAAAACTTCGATTAAATGAATGCGACAAATTACCTTCAACCTTAGACATAATTCATCTGAAAAGTAATATATTGCATGTTTGTTCGCCATAATAACGGGGAGTGGTGTCTTCGTAGACGACATACATTTCTCTATCGGAATATTCTATTTGTACTAAACTAACCCTTCCCTTAAGAGTATATAATAATTTACATACGATTCATTCAATTGCAAAAAAAAAAAAACATATTTTTCGAATTACAAAAACAGACAAACCTTTGAAGCGTTGGAACTGCAACGATAAGTTACAGTCCGACTGAAAAGAGATCTGAGGTATATCACAGGGAAATGGAAATGCACTAAATGCATACGTAATCAAATTATCTCCGCGCTGGCTTACGTTACTCCGTTTGTTACACCAAAGATAGATTTACAGCTTTTGACTTCATTAGGATGTTATTTTAGTATACACAAATATTTGTTTTAATTTATCTCTACAGACTGTTATTTTGGTAGTTTACATTTCTTAAATTTGATAAAAATCTTTAATATATGTCTAGATCTTATATTTAATCATTAGAGTTAGTCTACACAAGAGCTGGAGACTATAGCTACCGCCACCTGTAACTTGTGACACACCCCCAATTTCATAATGTGGTATCTTTCATTCCTAACTTTTGACGACTAAATTCTTATTATCGAATTTTTTTGAGCTAAATAAGAATTAATCAAGCGGTAATGGGTGTTAGCCCATCACATAAACTTTCTAGGGATAAAGTGAATGTCTATGTAATAAATATTAAAAAAGCAATATTTACCAAATCTAGCCGTCCACATTGACCGTCTATTTATATTCCTATGTATCGATATATAAAAAAAAAATAAACAAAAATTGCAATTTTCTGCAAATTCTGACAAATTAATCCAAGTTAGCAGCGTCATTTAAATAGAAAAAAGGGCAAAAATTATGATTTTAAATTGTTATTGTAAACGAAAAGTAATTATAATGAGCACTTATAGTGTCACAAATATGTTTATCTGACCCGGTTATGTTGTATCTGTTCTAAACTTCAGTTTTGCTGCTAAATAGACTCTCCGCAGTTTTTAGGGAAAAATAGTGATATTTCCAAGTGCACAAGGACTATTCGAAATGTCAATTTGCTATCTTAGTAATTACTAAATTACATTACATTACTAGAAATTATTATAAAACACACTCGCAGTAAATTATATCTTAATCCTATAATTATGATTAGATGTGATCCGATATTCATGTGTATAATGTAGTTACTTCTTTAACGTACGATAAGTACGCAAGAAATCTAATTTTTGAAACCGTAAAACAACCTTATGCAAATTAATTGAATTGTTTTTCAATGTTGTTTATTCCCAGTCAGCATTTAAACTATTCTATTCAAATGAATGCGGTTACTATATCGAATGTAAATTCCATCCAGCGATCTACAAAATAAAACGATTCTGAACCACAGTTTGTAGACAACTTTTGTTTGAGCTCTCAAAAGGCTACTGCAGGCTAAGATCTTGAGATTTTACCTATGGTTTTCTAGGTTCATTAACATTAGAACAAATCCAAATATTTACATTATCACCACTCACTATCAAGGTTGCAGAGTTTTTCACACAAATAAACGTATGTGTTAGTTAAAAATTATATAAAATACAATATATTTTTTTATTTCATTGTCTTAGTAACTTAGAGAAAAGACAAGTTCACAAAGATCACATGTAACCACAGACAAACCTACACTTATTTTTCAATTTTAGTATTATGAATTGTATAAATACTTTGTATGAACACCTTTTTTGTATTTGTATGAACACCTGTTTATGAAATTGAAGTCGTATCTCAAACTCTGATGCATTTCTATATGTTGGGTTATTAAGACATCATGAGATTTTCCGATGATGTATCTTTTGGTAATTTTTAGTTTTAGTATTTATAGAGCTGAGATGTTTTCTTTATCCAAAAATTATTTCAGTTTCCAAAAAAAGGTAAGAGGTCCATTAAAATTTATTTGTTATAAAAATATATCAAGAAGCAATATTAGAACCTTACATTTAAATAGGAATGTTTTACGCTTTTGCCGCTTTTTTATAGCAATAGTAGATATTTAATAGTCCATGTTCTTTTGAATATGTTATTAAGAGATAAACTTTATGTGTCTGATGTTGAATACCACTTGATATCTTTCAGTCTTAATACGATCATTTTATTAAACATTATAGTTTTATCATACTAAATAATATTTCTTTTATATTATTAAGTCTTGTTTTATAATTCTATTATATTATTGTTACTAAATAATAGTCTTACGTAGTTTCAATTCCATTCAATATACTGAACGAATGCTGTATTTGTAATTTAAAATATCGTCCAAAAGACTATTTAAATAAAGCATATTTCGAGATTCCATTTCTGTATGCGCATACCGAATGTCGCTTCGCTTACAGACCGTATTATATAAATAATAAATAAAGGGAGATTGTATTGGTGATTATTGATATTGGAGCTTCAAATTTAAATGCAGTCACAACTAATCTTGATTAACGATTCCATTAAATTTTTTATTTAAAACTATTTTGATTTAAGTTAAAATAGGGCATATTCGTAGGCTGTATTCCAGTAAATTTTAAACAGTTCCACCTATCTCCGATATGCTAAATATTCTATTAGTAATTTTAAACTGCTATAATATAACGACGAGGATTCAATGTTAAATTTAATTATTACATCTAATTTTAATAAGATGTAATAAAACATAAATGTTTTATTGTTTCGTAGCTTCTAACGAAACGTCGAACGCGTTCATATTTATTTTGAAATACGATATAAAATACACATATTAATACACTAATTATGTACTATTTCAACGTCAATCATTGTCATCACGCTAACTTCACAACATTCAGAAGAACTTTCTATGAATTATGGAATTATATATAACGATATTCGTTTTACTTTCAATTATTGAATAGGAATTACTTTAAGGATTCTATTTCTACTTTAATATTTATATTACCTTAATTTTTTTTATATTTTCATTGTGTTTAATGACATTTATATTTCACTTTTGATTTTGTTGAGACTTAATGTATGAAAACAATACAATGCCAAAATAATTTTATATAACATACACAGACATACACAGAATTCAATAAAATATTTACTTCAGTAATGTTATTATTTCTTCTAATGGTTAAATATTTTATTTATTTATTTTATACTTTATTTCACAAATTTACAAAATTTTTGCACAAAAGGCGAGTTTAGTGCTAAGTAAGCATTCTCTGCCAGCTAACCTTAAGGTGTACAGGAGAGAACGCTAGTAAGTGCAAATAATAACAATATCTATAGAAAGATAGATAGATATCCTTAAATATTTTCAAATATACATATTATACATACATATTCAAATAAAAATATATATACCAAATAACATATTATATTATTCTAATTGTAGACATAAACAGAAATAAATATATATACTTATTGAAAAATCTTATTAAAAAATCTGTAGCTTTGAAGCTCCAAAGGATAGTATTTATTTTTAATGGTTTATTATATAACTTTTTAATTTTATCTCTTTTCTTTTGTTTTCTTTCTCATGCGCCTACTTCTTTTATATCTGCATCACCCTTGGTCGACTGCTAGAATATGCTTAAGGCATTAAGTCCACCATTGTAGTTTGTGCAATAATAAATAAACAATAATAATAATAATAATAATAATAGAACAAACCAACCCTATAGAAATTAATTAAATTGCTTCTGAATGCTAAGTCATTATTTAAACTACATAAAATATAATCACACTTTGTTCACGATGTTTGTTTGAGCTCTGAAAAGACTATTGTAGAAAAATCTTGAAATTTTATTAATGTGTTCAAAGTTATTTTTGTTACAATATATAAAAATATTTGCTTTATACCTTCGAAACTATATTTTAGTTTATAGTTAGAAAAATTTTCAATAGTACTCATGTGACTACAGTAGGATTATTATATATGATATTAAGGATTTTAAAGTATCAAGACATCTACATTTAAAATATTCAAGGGTCTTTTGCTTATAATATGTTTTCGTTTAGGTTTATTTCTCTGGCTTAGCTTTTAGTTTACTTTAAAATAGTTTTTCATTTATTTTTTGAAGACTCCTTTTATATTGTAATAATCATTATTTTTAAGGTATGTTTTACCCGGCTGTTATATGGATACTACAAAAAAGGGGTCAGTATAAGCTTAAATCAATTTGGGATGAAAAAAAAACATCAAAACACAAAGAAATGAAATTGTATATTAAATATATTTACAGATTTCAGTAACATTGCTAAGTTTACTGAATTCAGTAAACTCCGATATGTTATTAAAATCTCTATTAAACATAGAAAAAGAATACTAACTAATTCATACTTTACAATAATTAAAAATATGAATGAAAACATTTTCTGTAACAAATAACGAAAACGAAAAAAGAAACTAAAAAGTTTCAATGAAAAAGCTGACTCAGAAGATTTTTATAATTTTAGCTTAAAATTCGCATTTTGAATTTCCAAATCGTATCGAGGGTCGACCGAATTTTTAAATAGAGCGCTCTTAAAGCTATTTTATACTGGTTTAATTATAGATAATATTATATCGGTTTGTTTATATATTATTTGCAGTATTCAGCGCTCTGACCATATGTTAAAGATTATTGCATATAGTACAATCTTCCTTGTAAATTTAACATAGAACTTGAACAGGGATGGAATCAAAGGAATTTATGGACTTTATTTTATATTTATAATATTTTCTTGTTACCTTTTTGACCGAAAAAGTTATTGTAATCACCCCCATTATATAAATCAGCTTTCTTATATGTTTAGGTGTGTGTGTTTATATATATATATATATATATATATATATATATATATATATATATGTTTGCGTTGTTTCGATTCCATTTTCTCCCGACCTGATTTTGCAATTGATTCCATTCTGGTATCAATCGATGTTTCTGTACGTAACTTAGAACTGATTTAACTCAAATTATTTACAGTTGCTTATTTTTTAGTAAAATATATTAATTGACAAGATATTATATTAGAGCTCTATTTTCAACCCATTATGCCCTATTATTTATAAATTTAACAATTAATATTTATGGTCAAAATGTATGCTCAGCGAATAAATGTTGTCATTACAATTTTTAAAATATATGGATATTATTGTTGAATGAAAATGGATTGGCATGTGTTAATTAAAAACTACTTAATTTATCAAAATTAAAGATAACATTATTTTACACTTATGTGTTAATTTGTAGATAATGAATAAATATTATAATATAATTGACAGGGCTGTATTTGTCTGACAGAAATGTTTCTTACTAATGATAGTTTGACAGCGCTAACACGGCATTACTTCCGTTTATATTTAATCTGTCGCTGAGTGTTCCACTATTGTCTGACTCCCGTGGGATTGTTCCACAAATTGTAATATATTTAGTGCATTCCAGTTCCAAATGGGGCGTGCATTAGTGCTATGTTTTAGAAAACACTTCAGTTTATTCTTTAAAATACACTTATGTTATAATGTGTGTATTTTAACGTACAGCATTTTACATAAAAAATAGAACACACAGTGTCTAAATGTTTCGTTCATAAACATGTTACTATTTTTAAATGATGTTTAATATATAAAAATGCTTTAAATTTTAAGAGTTCATAAAATATAAGAAATTGCAACACAATTCTAAAGAGTTTTCGAAAAGTTTTATTACATTGCAAGTATAAACATAACATTAGGTTACGAATTTCTTAATTATGATTATTCCTATAAAAAATGTTTTTAGGTGAAATTTGAGTCTAATTAGTACTGTAATAGTACAGTAATATTTAGATATTCAAAAACAATAATTCATTACTAAAATACACTCCGGGACACATTTATGCGTTTTAGATTTTAATGACTATTATAAAATAATTATTATTATGAGCAAAAAGGTGTTAAACAGTTTTTTGCGCTGGCGTTTTTTTTATGTTTATTGTTTGCTTTTTTTTTAATATTGAAATTAGAATCTTATATAAAATGAAAGAAAATTCTTGTATTCATTCTGCTTGAAAAACCGAGGAAAAGGAAATAAAATTAATATCGTAGATTTAGATTATTTTAATTATTTATTTTTATATTTATAAATTTTAGTAAGTATTAAGAAAAAAATATACGGATACTTCGCCTGAAATAACCACTCAAGCTGTTGCACTTCTATATATTGGGATTATTAAAAGAAATGTAAACATTCAACTAAATTTAAGTTTCTCCGATATTCGAAGAGTGTATCAAAGATTTTTGAAGACTGTAAACTTGGTGCATAGATGAAGACGACAATGATCTCAAATTACAACTTAGAGTCAGGACCGATTTATCTTTTTAATTAGCTTTAGAAACACCTTACTTTAGTTCAGATTCATAATAAAATTTTGTGACTTTCTTGGAGTATCTGTGAGTATATAACTGACTATCTCGAACTATTCTTCTGCATAAGTCAGTCAAAGGCCTTAAGCTAACGCGAGCTCATCGAACAAGAAAGGGAGAGAATTTAGATCAGTGTTGTATTGCACAGTAGGTTTTTGCGGTGGGTCATGGAAAGTTTGGAGAGGTATTTGTTTAATTGGAAAAAAAGAACTTGAGATAGTTATCGGATCGCGAAAGATTCAATATGCTTGGAACACGATGGCATTTTACAACTATTACTACTATACTATTTACAACTTTGCAAACCTTTTTTAAGTATTTTTAAACCACAAAAGGAGAAAAAAATAATAGGTTCTAAATGTGCCCACTATAAAACTGCATTTATTAACTTATATAAAAAATATCATCTACAAGCTGCGCATATAAAGAGATTTTATTATTTTAATTTACTTTAGTTTTTTAAAGTAATTATTGAATGTGAAATGTATATTATTAATTATCAATAACTCACTACTATTTTATTGACAGTGAAGATTAAAACTAAAATTGTTGTCAGTTATAGTTTGTAAATAAATTTAAGTTAATACTTGATCAGTCAATTTTAAAATCACCATTTTATTTGAGGTATATAATACATACTCGTACACTGCAGGGGCTTTTGACATACGACTCTTTAAGTGTATTTTTTCCATATTTAACTATCGAACATCTGTTATACTTTCGTAATTTCGTAGAAAAATACAAAAAAATGACATTGAATTGATTGCTTGTTTTGTTTTGCTTGCGATATTTTGACGTTTATTAAATTGTGATTACAATAAAAAAAAAACTCGGCTGAGTTTGTTGTGTGTGCTTCTTCTAAGTCCAGGGCGTTTTTGAAACCCTCGTAGCCTTGACTTTTATGGTGGAAAGTTTGGAGAAGGGTTTATATATATATGGTATAAATATCTCATGACTCTTCAAATTGACATTAACAAGTAATCTGGATTCAAAGTGGAAAAGATATAAATAAATAAATATAAAATCTCAATATATTTATAAAAAGGAGATATATTGTAAATGTATAACAAAAATAAAAACAAACTCTCTCCTTACCCCAGTTACATACATTCAGAAACACAATTTCTGCAATGAATACATTAAAATGAACAATAAGAAAAAAACGACGAGGGACTACAAAATGGCGATAAAAAAGCTAACTTAAGAATCTGTATATTTTTAGCTTTAAATTTTGCAATTTTGATTATAAAATCATAACGAGAGTTGACCTAATTTTTTTGGGATTTTTAACAAGACAAGTTTTTAATTTTTTTTTAAATAGTTCAGTTATACCGGTTGGTTACTATATTATTCATAGTATGCAGTTTCATCATCACAATCAAGCTTAATATTTTTTTTATGGAGACCTAACAAACTTCAATTTGCAGTAACATAATAATATAGTTGTTTACAGTACACTATCCGATGTAAAACTATATTTATATTAAAAATCTATGCAAATATAAACCAACCGCACACTAGTTTTAGGTATAAACTTAACTTAAGAGGCAAATTAACCAAAGGAATAAATGCATATATGCAATGATATGAAATTTGATATAAATATATGAAGGTAATTTACACAAATGTCATTCATATTAAATTTATGCCTATTCAAGGATACTAAAAACTAGCGCTGAAGTGAGTAAACTTGTCCTGTAAATTAGAGCAAGTTTGGGCGTAAGCATAGCAAAAACACTCCCTACTTCAGCATCCGTGAGTACTCCGCATTGTGTATCCACCTTTCATTTGTAGATACTTGTTAACAATATTTGCATAAAACTCCTGGAGCTTAATATAACTTAGTATGTTTTAAAGCAGATTTGATAAATATGTTAAGCAGAATCAAACTAATTAGCAATACGTTTACCTTTTATCAGAAATAATATCTTTATACATTTTTAAATTTTACAAAGCTGATTTGCAAATAAAAAAATTGTAAGGTAAAAGGTACTGGCACATGAAAATAAAAAATCGTAGAATAAATTATTGCTACTATTTTAGGTTTTACAAAATTTTCAGATTCACGATCAAGCTTCAGATTTTGTGTATTAGTGTTCATGAATGCTTTTTTGTTTCGAATTAAAACGAAATATGAAACTCGTGAATTTCTATATTGGCCAGTAAACAAGAAATATATATTGATACCTAAATAATTAGATTTCTAACCTTAGGTCCGAGTTATACAAAGAACCTTTCAGTTAGCTTTCTATTTATGAAGCTCAGACATTTCCAAAAGCAGAGAAACCTTGTCATGCTTTGGAAACTGAAATGGAAAGTTACAGAAGACTTAAGAGGTCTGAAATATGCATCAAATATTGAATTGGACATGCTTACCTAAATAAGTTTCTCCGCACTAGCTTAGGTTATTTCGCTCATTACACCGAAGATGTACAGCTATGAACTCAGTTATGAGTTTTATGATGAAGTTCTTTTAGTAAGTTAATATGTTTCGTTTAGTTTACGGCTACATATTTTATATTGCATGATTATTCATAAAAAAATTTCAATCATGTTGAATGTAGTTACATTATACATGATAGAAAATAGAAATAGCATCATAGGTGGTAAGGAACATTAACTTATCTATGCGCTTTGTGTGACACCTACATTGTTATCTGATGGAAAAATCACGAAGTCAAGCTGTTCCAGTCCTGTGCGATTTAAAAAAATAAAAACAAGGCTTTATGTTCAAATTAAGCGGTTCAAACGATGTAATTGATACTAAACTAAACAACCGATGATGCAAGGATAATGGGTGCATTAACTCATGAAAATCGTTTTCACATACACAAAAATGTATCCTTAAACTTAAAGTACAGGCCAAGTTTGAGGTTTGCGCAAATTTCAAAGCCTGACAACTAAAAGCGGTCACTGTCTTTACTGTCAAATGAATTCACGCTCAATTATTGAGCAGATTTAATGCACAAGCAAAAGGAGTTCAATTCCATCTTTTTGACAAGGGCATCAGAAAAGTGGACTGCCAGTTGGTCTGGGTTCTTAGTGATTCTGTCGATACGAGCCTTCCGTAATGCCTTAAAATATGCCTGAGGGCTTTTTTATGCATTTTCAGACTATGTAGATATATGTATTGTGGGGAATACCTAGTGTGTTACCTACACAGAAGTCACCGGACCTTTGCTGGAAGATAATCTTCACACTACCTGCTCGAATCAGTTGTTAGCGAAAGGTCCAGTGACATACCATTTAAATTGGGCACTCTAATTGCTTGTCTAACCATATAAAAGCGTTTAAAATACAAGATAAAATTTTGAGCCTCTCTTTCAACATGGTAAACTTTCAAATTGAACTTAAAATATCCTCATAATTATTTTAGTCTTCAATCAGTTTCATTCAATCATCAGAGTGGGTGAGCAGGAGTCAATAAACATCACCTTCACCAATAACTTTTAACAATTTCATAATATGGTATCTTTGACTATAAAATTCTTAGTACTAAATAAGTATTCTTAGGCAAAATAAAATTTTCATTACAAATTGGTTTACCTATATTGTGTCGTATAGATGATTGTTTATTATATAAAATAAATTGTTTTTAATTACAATATTGAAACAAGAATTTTTTGCGCATTCCACTAGGATTAAAATAATATCTCTGGAGAGTTATACGACTACATGGCAATATACTTAATACTAATTTTCTATTGCTTCAACAATTTTTCTATTAAATGTCGTTACTTTATTTTTTTACTTCATAAAAGTTTAAATATAAAACAAGGGTCAAATATATCTTTTTATTAAATGATTGTAATTAATTTAACATTAAGTGAGTGTCATTATTCGTGAGGTTGAAAGTGAGATCACGGCGTTCGTTCAGTTTTAATCTGTCGCGTAGTGTTTTACCATTGTCGGCCTCCCATGGGATTGTTCTTAAAATTGTAATATATTTTGTGAATTCCAGTTCCAAGTGAGGCATACATTACTGAAGTGTTTTAGAATGCATTTAGTTTTATTCATAATGTGAGAACATAGACGGTTTAGCATAAAAATAGTAGTACACATTGTTCTTAACGTTTTGTTTTAGTCTATTTTTAAATGATAAATGTATTATAATATATATGATGATACATGTATTATATAAGAAAAATTATTAAATTTCTAAGAGTTCATAAAATATAAAGGATTTATAAGACACCAATTTTAAGGGATTTTGGTGAACTTTGTTACACTACATGACGTTTGCTTACTTTCGAAATGTTTACTAATTATTATTTATTCATGTTTATTATAAAAATAATTATTGTTCTTCTTGGATGTGAAACATGAGACTTATTGTTAATATTATTAACATACAATATATTTCTTATAAATAACAAAATAAACTGCATACTTGAATAATAATTATATTTATTTTAATATTTCAATTAAACATACTTGCTTAAAATATTTAAAAAAAATCAGGAGCTTGTATCTATAAAAGTCATTATAAAAACAAACCAACCTTCTTCATTGATTGCTTTTAAAGTTTTTTATTCTCAGTCACCATCCACCATCAGCAATCTACGAAATAAAATGATTCTGAATAATTTGTAAAATAATTTACTTTGAGTTCCAAAAGGTTATTGCAAAAAAATCTTTTAATCTTGCCTTTTTGGTTAATTGTCTTCTCGGTTATTATAATTAGAATAAATGAAAATTGACACACAATTGCTTGCAGGATTTCGCACTGAGAAGTTATTTTAATCATTAAGTGCATAAGGCAAAAATTTTAGGGCAATATACGCACTGGTATGTATTTCTTATGTTTGTAACTATGTATGTATGTAACTTTCGCAGGCTTGAGGTCGTAATATTTTGTTATTTATAATTAAATTTCTGTATAATTTAATAAATAAATAAATAAATAAATGTATGAATGCGAATGCATAACATTTATTACGGTAGCTGCATTTTTTTTTTTTTTGATAATTTTTTTCTTACAAATATCTTAAAATTAAATAATTTTTCGCAGATCCTATTTCCTTTTTTTCTGAGTTAGCTGACCTTAGGTTACGGCTTATCGAAAAACTACTTTTCATGTATTCTGTGAGGTCTCCTTTTGTGACAAACTAATTATTATTTTAAAAGATATTATCGGAACTGCTTTGTCAAAAAAGAGTTTTAAAAGACCACATCAATTTATGTTGAAGAAATATATTAATCAAAAAGACGTATGCATCAAAACAAATTTAAATAATCTTTTAATATCTTCTCGTCTATTTTGAAATTAAATTTGGCACAGTGAATGTTAAATAGATACATATCCTTTACACCAACGTGCCGTAATTCCTACACATTAAAATATAATAAAAAACTAGTGGTAAAGAGAGTAAATTTGTCCCGTAAATCAAAGCAAGTTTATTCGTCGTAAAATGCACGCCCTACTCCAGTGTGCGTGAGGACTCCGCTATGTGTATGAATCTTCCATTTTCAGATATTTATTAACAATATTTGCATAAAACTCCTGCAGGCAGCTAAGTATAACTTTGTATTTTTAAAGGAGATTGATAAAAAACAGGAAAATAATATTTAACTAATCAGTATTTTTTTTTTCTTTAATGTTTGTTATTGCTGTAAGCTTTAAAGAGCATTGGATAAATATTACAATTTTTAAAAAACAAGTTAGTCAAATGTTTTTAAATGATATAATTTAAATCATTTAAATTATATTATATTATTGTTTCAAATACATATACTATACATGTATTTAAATATATAAGAGTATACTAGTACACATATACAATTATTTGAGTTGACATGATATTCTAAACGTTAATATAAATTATTTGGCAAAAATTTTGTAACGTTATTATAAGATGACGATTTTTTAAATCTACAAGACTTTATTTGAAGCAAACAGATGTTGAGACTCCAAATAGAAGTCGTCAACAAACTAGAGTGCGAACTTGGATTTTTTAGATGCTTGATGGAATTTACATTGAAACTAGAACAATTTCTTTCATTAGAACATAAATAGTTTAGAAGTTTACTGAAAGAGGTTTATTAATACGATTAAATTTTTTAGGAATAATATATTCTTTATGAGCTACGCAATTCAGTTTACGCATTTCATATTACAAAATTAAAATAATTTCAATAATAAAAGATATCATTTTTGTTATTACGAGATATAATTAAGTATAAAAAATAATATTAAAATATTTAATATTATAATATTAAAATATTAAAATTTTATAATTTAAAAAATAATATTATAATATTAAAATATTTTTTTTTATAATTAATTTTCATTTATCTTATGCCGCTTTTTCTTTTTCATATTATAAAACTATATTCTCATATAAGTTAATTTGTATTTGATCAACATATAATCAAAACAATAAGTCTATTGCTTTGATTTTTTTATTGTCCATTAAACAAGAAAAAAAAGCACTTTTTAGTACTGCTTTAAGGTCAGTCATTGCTAACACATTGGCATCACAAAAATTTGGGATAACTGTACAAGTTGAAGAATAATATTGTTTTAATATAACATATATGATATATAGACACTCGTATTATTTTAACTACTTGATTACTTGGTTACATGTTTTTTTTTTTTAATATAGCATTTGTTATTTTTATTTAGTTTTGTTTTTTGTTAATTTCTAAAACCGAAGACTTTTATCTAAATTATTATGTCTTGCCATAATAAAAATGTTTTGTCTTTATATATAAATTATTTCATTGGAAAGGAAAATAATCTTCACAGTCAGTTCGCTTTGGATTTGAAAAACTCAGATATTTAAAAAGCAGACAAAACCTTTGAAGAATTGGAACTGTATAGCTAAGTTGCAAACGGACTTTAAAGAGATCTGAGATATGCGCCCCACAGGAAAATGGAAATGCACTTAATGCATACGTAATCAAATTATCTCCGGGCTGGCTTACGTTACTCCGCCCGTTACATCGAACTTAGATTTGCAACTGAAGAATTAATAAGGAAGTCGAGATAGTCTTATATATCGATCTATAGCTTGTTCAAAAATTTTATTTTGTTGATGTCTACTAATCACTGTACCGTTAAAATAATTCTGTATACGAAAATTAATTTGACGATGATCTAGAATATCTTTATTGTTTCATCTTATTTTTTATCATCAATGAGAGTCCAAAACACGTATTCTAGTAAATAATTACCACCACCTATAATTTATAATAATATATAATAATAAATCACTTTCACGTTGTTTTGACATAACTTTGATTAAAATATTCCTATAATAGAATTTATATTCTTAAGCAAATATAATATATTTAATATTTAAAAATAAAGTCCTTCAATTATTGTGCTCTAACTATATTATGATTAAAAGTAAAAGTAGAAAAGTTTAATACAAAACATTTATTGCTAGATTAGTTTGTAAACTTAGTTCTGCTGAATTTGTTTTGAAAAAAATAAAATTTATCGCTGACGAAACTACTGCTAAATTAATTTATTATAGTAAGTATCATAATATAATATATAGTATATTATTCTGGGGTAACGTTGAAGATATAATTAATCTTATTGTTTTACAGAAGAGATCAATCCGTACAATTTACGGTTCGGGTTCTAGAGATTCTTACGAGAAGAGTTCACATTCGCTGGTTAATAAACTTTTGAGCATCTTAAATATGCTTATGAGAATTCTGATAATTTTACTAAGCATAGTGATATATAATATAAACACCAGGAACAAAGAGAAGCTAAATTTACTTGTTACTCAACTTAAAATGGCAAGTAACTCTTTATGAGACCTATTCAACATGATCCCAAAAACTAAAGTTTTACTTTTCAATTAATAAAAAAAAAAAATAATGAACGAGTATGTGCTTAGCGGCTATAACAGTATATACTGTATATACAAATATTTACATAATGATGCACTCTGGGTAGGAAGCGATCGCTGCCAAGATACTTCAAGTTTTAATATAAATGTAATATACGCTTGAGTAAGGCTTTAAAAACACGTATATCAATATGAGACAAGCGTGCTGAGTTTCAGTCACCAGGTCTTCTTAGATATGTGACAATATCTTGGTGGTGGCAGCATTGATAATGAAAAGATGTTTCGTAAAATTTTACTCATAAAAAATGTAGATTTTGCTAAAACACTAAGTGTATTTACGATAAGTAATTGCAAATCTGTAATATGTGTGTATTTTCTGTGGTTATACAATAAAGAATATGATAATATACTACGTGTACGTAATGAAAATTGAAAAATTCTATGTAAACGTACTCGAGACAATATATCTCATCTACCTAAGATAAACATCCAATGGTAGTGCTGCTTTTGTCTGAGACAAACTATCTCTTACTAATGAGAGGTCGCTTGTGTTAACACGGCATTACTTTCGTTCATTTTTAATCTGTCGCTGAGTGTTCCACCATTGTCTGACTCCCGCGGGACAATTATACAAATTATAATACATTTAGTGCAGTCTAGATCCACGTGAGACATACATTAGTGATGTTTTTTGGTATACACTTATTCATGATGTCTGAACAAAGACGGTTTAACATAACAAGTACTGCACACATTGTGTTAAAATTTTTGGTTAATTCTTTAAAATTTAACTATTTTTGCACATTTAATATAAAAATGCTTCAATTATTGGAAGATATAATAGTTTTGAAATGTGTAATACTTAAATAAAAAAAAATATATATTTTTGGATTTGTAACACTTTCGTGATAAAATAAAAGGTTATTGAGAAAACTATTAATTGCTTGTTCTAATAGTTCAAAAATACACTCTGCATGAAATCTTTCAAACGTTTCATTTTTCCGTACTTTTGAACCTATAAATGTCATTAATAAAACAAACCAACCTTATGCAATTTAATTGAATTGCTTTTCAATGTTTATTCCCAGTGACCATTTAAACCATTCTATTCAAATGAATACGGTTGTGCTAGTACAAGCTATCTAGATAGAACGTAAATTTTACCCAACGATCTAAAAAATAAAACGATTCTTAACATAGTTTGTAGACAATTTCTGTTTGAGATATCAAAAGGCATTTGCAGGAAGATCTTGAGATCTTGCCTTTTGTATTGTTTTCTCCTTTTTTATTATTATTCGTAGAGTTATTAATATTTTTATTTTTCAGAGCCTTTCAGTTATACTTTCATTAATTAATGTGAAAGTTTTTCAAGAAATTATGTTTTAATTATTATATGAAGACACTTTGAATAACATATTAAATATATCAATATTAAATATTAGTTGTAGTAGGTAGTATTCTAGTAGTTGTAGTAGGTAGTATTCTAGTCTGACAAAAAAAACTACAAAAACATTATACTAAAAATATATCTTATTTATTCTTTATATGCTAAAGAATTCAAATGGTATTTCCGTCAAACAATATAATCTTACAGGATTCATTATGATAGTTTCATGTTAACCTCATTTATAATACAAGTATCGAGTGAAAGATGTTTTTTATACATAATTGAAAAGAGTGTGGGAAAGAACGCAGCTGCTTTGTTTTATACCCGTTGGTAAAGCGAACAAAAATGTTAAAAACATTCCGGATAAAAATAAAATTAAACCTCTTAATATTCTGTATATATAACTTCAATATCTTATTAAGCCTTTGTTGTATATATATTTAAATTCTATTTATTTCAATCGATTGCATGTTTGGGATTTTTATTACAAATTTAAAAATACAATACCAGTTTTTATTACAAATTTAAAAATACAATACCAGTTTCTAAATACCTTTACTAATGTCAAAGTTATTTTGGAACATCACTAGTTATGAGTAGTTTAAACAGAAAAAACATTATTAAACTACGCGGAAAGTTATTCTGGTGTTGTTCAGGATATATCTGGATTTAGTAATTCTAAAGCTGTACTTGAAAGCGATATAGAGTGTTTTGATATAGTTTCAATCCTTTTGAAAACTAAATATTGGCTTTCTAAATACTGATAAGCCACTGCTGTCTTATAATAAAATGTATTACTTTATTTGGATGTTAATGCTATTTCTGAAACATAAATAAGTAAAAACTAGTTTGGACAAGTTATATTAATAATATATTGTTGTACTGGTGAGACAATATTTTTATAAACTATAAATTCAACGTGACATATATTTGACATATATTATATTATTTTATATTATATATATTATATCGTGACATATATCCGACTGTACTCATGTACCATCGGAATCACGCCGTGAACTCTTTCCTGCCGCGATCCCGCTATGCTGCTAGCTTATGAATAAAGAATCCGAGTAAATTGGAAACAAATGAGTACAGCCGTAACAGCTGTACAGAGTGATTCTGTATAAAATTGAGAACTGATCATGGAAGCTTAGATACTAAATAAAACACACATCGCGTTTTGTTTATTAAGTAAAAGTATAAAAATATAATGTAATCATTTTAGCTTCAAAAATATTTATTGTAGCCTTTTGGGCCCACTTATGGTGCAGTAACCTATTGACATGTCTAAATATGAAAACTTAAAAATGCGTTGTCAATGGGGAGGAATGCAGGAGATAAAGTTTGGACAACTTACTCACTTAATTAATTTTACATGTTCCACTATCAATATTAAAATAAAATAAATACAACATCTGAGGGAAATTGAAATATTTACAACCATCACGCTTCACTGCTGTAAACAAAGATACAATACAAGAATTTTGTTATTTTCTATTGGAGTTCAAAATAATAGTTGGTTTTAATTAAAACTGTTTGTTCGCGTCGAATTTCATACATACTTGATTTAAAAAAATATTAAAACCAATACAGACGTTAAACCAATATAAAAAATAGTATGTACAAGCTGCGCATATTAAAAGGTTTTATTATTTTAATGTACTTTAGTTTTTAAAGTAATTATGAATGTGAATCAAATGTATATTATTAATTATCAATAACTCACTACTATTGTATTGACAGTGAAGATTATAATTACAATTATTGTCAGTCATAGTTTGTAAATAAATTGAAGTTAATACTTGATCAGACAATTTTAAAATCAACATTTTATTTGGGGTATATAATAAATATATAATAAATATATAATAAACATATAATAAATATATAATAAATATATAATAAATACTCCTAAACTGCAGGGGCTTTTGACATACGACTCTTAAAGTGTTTTTTTTTGCATATGTAACTACCGAACATGTGTTATATTTTCGTAATTTCGTAGAAAAACACAAAAAAAATGGTTTTTACCAATTTTAGCAAAACAATACGTTCTGAAACTTGTAAATCGGAGAACAATAATACCAGTAAACTAAGGGCTTCTTAAGGCAAAATATTTATGAATGAAGCATTTTTTATAATATGCTTTCTTATATTCTTTATTATTCTATATTTTGAATTATCGTATTCCGAAACTGTAAAATTAATAATATATACTAAAATAATATAAAAAATGGGCTTATTATATAAAATAAAAACAACAATAAATAATTCCATTGTTTATTATCAGTACATTCAAAGCATTGTAAAGTGCCTTTAGCCTACTCTTATAATAATATTTACATGCATGTATCAAATTATATTGTTATATCTATAAATAATTATGTGAGTTATAAACGTAAGTTAACATATATCACTTGCTTCATATACGCTATTTTTATTTTATGTAGGTCGTAAATTAAGAACAATTAAATGAAATTATAGAAATTATATTTTAAAAGGGTCGACGTATCATTAATCAGATTTCTATATGAAGCGTAAGTGTGATAAAAATGCATCACGTGTTATGATACCGCGTGTGATAGCATATGATAGCGTGTGATAGATGTATGTCACCCTACTGTGATGAATGACAGTGTTTGTATGAAAGTATTAAGGCCAAGATATTGCATACTGTGTATATTTTGAATACGTTACTACTATCTGTTAGAGTAGCAAATTGAAATCATTAATTTGTTATGATTATACATTCATTTTGTTTAAACTTTAATAGTTTTATCAGAAAGAATTCATTATATTAGGTATTATTATAAATCTATTCTAGCGTAAAAACATTGGTGCGCACACCCTACCCAGTCATTCACGTTCTCTGGCAAAAATATAACATTTTCTCATTTCTTTCTACAAAAGTTTTTTTTTAGAATTAGTTTTCTATCTAATGTTTTATATAAGAAATTTTAAGGGTAGGTTTATGTGTGTGAAGGTTAAAATAATATGAATTTCTCTTACTTATATTAAAAATAACATTTGTTCGGTTATTTTTTACACTCGTAACTACTGCAACTAGGGCAGCCCGCACTTGACTTCTGATTTAAATTTGAGTACAATTGAGATAGAATATCGTATATTAATGTTTTATAAGATTTAAATGAGTACTATACATTTAAATAAAACTGTTTTACGGATATAACTGGCGTTTATTATTACATTTTTAAATATTAAACCCAGACACCATCATCTCGTCTTACCGCGAACACGTTTGCTGCAAAGCAGTCGAAACGTCGGGTTAAAAAATGTAAAAATAAACGCGAGTTATATTCGTAAAATAGTTTTATTGAAATATCGTATATTGTAGTAAATTTTGCTTTTTATAATTTTGTGATTCACACACATTTACCATTTAAAATTTCTTATTTTAAACTTGACTTAACTACATTTTAACCTCGCGATATTGTCGGCGTATTACAACTAACCTCACTGAAAAATAAAGTCAAACCATTTTCTCATCACTCACAATGAATCGAAACTTGACACAATTTTAAAATGTTTTTATCAATATATGTTCAGAAAGCGGAGTCGCAATATTTGGAATAATATCATTATTTTTTCCATTTTTTTCTTTTCTATGTTTCGTACACTTTTTTTCCTTATGTCCAATCTCAGATTTATTATGAGTTGTCTTTATTTGTGCGGATATTGATAGATCACGTTTCTCACAGGTTTTCATATTGTGCGTACAATCATTGATGGTTGTATCACTAGCGAGTTTTGCAACACTTATAATATTATCTTTACTATTTTTATCGAGGTTTTTCAGTATTCTTTCGTTTTTGGTCACATCAGCCCCCACTGCAAGTTGGGAGTGGTCGAAGCATGTTGTTGATTTCTGAATATTAAGATTAATATATAAGTAAATACTTTAATGTTAATAAAATTTTCAAATTATTTTTTAATAGAATTTATAATATTTTCTCATATAACCATCTAAAAAATTAGCTTTTTTCTATTGACTAAAATTAATTAAATAATCTAAATCGTTCGAAAGAACTGCAACAAAAATATTTCGTTGTTGTATTCAACAAATAGATTGAAAGTCGTAAAAGAATGGATCTTATATAGTAACAGTATACATCCTATATATCTTACAGTAGGGTTGACAGCCTTGGAGTAGATCTGAACTCTTCCTTCCAGCTCCATCTTAAGGCGCCATTCGCGTAGATACATATGAGCAGCCGCCGCACTCGGCCAGCCGCGACGCCACGTGTGCCATCTTATATTTACAAAAATATATTATGCTTTAGGAAAAGCTGTTTTGTTTAGAGACGTTATGAAAATATTATAAAGTATTTTTATACATTTTAATTAGATAAATCATTATAAAACAAATATTATCTTAATTTTATTACTATATCATAATATTTAAAATTATACTATATATATTTTAGATTATTTTTAGTATATAGATTTTAGATTATTTTGTTTGTTTTGATTATGATTGCAAACGAAAAGACCTGCGATTCTTAACATAAGGACGGATAAGAATTTTTATAATTGTATAAAGAATTTTTTTTTCGTGTTACAATACAATAGGTCACTTTATAACTAAAGTTACTTATTGTCTACACAATTATAGACATAAT
The DNA here is from genome assembly GCA_959347395.1 of Mechanitis mazaeus. Taxonomy (NCBI): domain Eukaryota; kingdom Metazoa; phylum Arthropoda; class Insecta; order Lepidoptera; family Nymphalidae; genus Mechanitis; species Mechanitis mazaeus. The sequence goes on from OY365754.1 coordinate 14,133,551, forward strand.
TATTATATTCAAATATTATGCAAAATTTAGTTAAGACTTTAAATTGTGTGTTATTAAAGATCATGTGTACTTTGATGGATAAACATTATCATTTTGAATCAATAAAAACATGGACTTATACAATTGTGAATCTGAATATAATTTTGTTATTTATATTTTCAATATCAAATTTACAAATAATAAAGATTTTGTGATTATAGCTTGATTTTTATGTCAAATTAAATACGGACTAGTACAGATTAATATAATTATATTAAAAATGCTAATGCATATAAATGTAACATTTTATTATATTAAAGTGTTTAGGTAAAGTTTTAATGTGTTATTTGATAAAATCATAGTAATGGTTTCAAGACAAAACCGTATTTTATAAAAGTTAATTCGATTTTGATTGGGCGGAGGTGAATAGGACAAAACTAACTCAAAATCTACTAAGGCCTAATGCAATTTGTCAACAGAGTACAATTTACGACAAACTAGGTTAATGATATTTTAGCCCATTGATCATTTTACGTCTGTTCGCATATATTGCAAATAATATTTCTTTATATAACAATGCAAACTTTAAAAGAATTTACAAAATATTAATTATATTACAGTGTCAAAGAAATTCCATTAAGCTGAAAAGTACCTTCTAAAGATTTTCGTAAAAGAATATAGATTTTCACAAAAATTTAAGGGACAAGTTTATTAAGTTTCAAGGTTCCCAAACCCTTTTCAATCCGATTAAATTTCAAAAGCAAAAGTAAAAAAGAAATCAATTATTGTACCTGGTTAAAAGTTGGAGAACTCTTGACTTTTGTCCCAGACTCCTATACATAAGTGCTGTCGATCTAAAGGATATCAAATCACTCCGGATCAGCCTTTCAACATTGCGATTTCTGAAGCTAAGTCTTGTGGCTTCTAAGAAAAATTTGACGGCTTCTCCCGGCAGTCCTATAGGAAAAAATTAATGCTTATATATAAAAGTAATAGATAGTCTTTTTGATAATATTTTATCTATTTATTTATTTATTTATTTATTAGAAAGACAAATAGTTAAACAGTTATATAGAACACATACATAGGAATAGTAAAAATATGCATAAACCAATAGTCTTCACATATTAATAAAAACAGAACTATCGTAAGACAACAAAAGATATTCTAAGGTAGTTAACATTTATAACAAAACAAAATTGATACATGTTTGAAATGTTTAAAAAAAAATGAATAATTAAAAATATTACTTAAGATGAAATTTACTGAAAAAAAAAAATACATTTCTTATAATTCGTGTTTTTATAAAGAAAGTAAAAACTTATTAAACAAAAAGAAACAATAATACAAAACTACGAAATTACGAAGACAGAACATTAAAAATTTGGTTCTTCAATTCTTTGGTTATTATTTCGAAATATACTTAACTAAGATGATGTATTAATTATATTTTTCTTTATTATGTTGACTGGATGAAAAAAAATGTATGTACCTTTATTCCTGTACCAGTTTCCATATAAAATGTAATGCTCCCAGTTATTGGGCTCCAATTCCACAAGTCGTTCTAATATTCTTAATTTCTCCGGTTCCGGCTTCAAAGACAGTAGTTCTACGTAAGCTTGAACAAACCGAGGTTGTAGCACAACACAACGTTCCAACATTCTCACCGCTTGGTTGGTTCGACCGCTTTTCCTATACAAAACGTACATTTAAATAATTGCTGGGCGAAAATAGAAAAACTGAGATATCTGTATAACTTTAAACTAAAATTTATTTTATAAATTTATAAAAAAAAAATACATTTACCTATTTCATTAAGATTGCTAAAACTGTAAATGTGCGTAAGTAAAGGGGGACAAAGACACATTCATGTTTTTGCAATTAAAAATAACTTTAAAAAAAAATTGGTTGTACTTAATTCTCACTTTGGTAACCTTTTTATAAAATGTTACTGGTAATATTTTTAAAAGCTTTCTTGACGAATATCAATTTATTAGTTAGTAAAGTCTAGTTTAGATTAACAATTTGGTAAAAGAGGATAGTTTTGTATAAAATACATTATATGTTATAAAACATAACTTAATATTCCTATTTTCTTAAATTTAAATTGCCCACATTTGAAGCTTGTTAAAGTTTAAAGTAGACTGAAACTAGGGACGAGTGCCGGTGCTATGTATTTACATTATAATCTTTGCAAACAAATTACAAGTTCATTATTTTGGTAATTAAAAATACTATTTAAATCATATAAACTGGATACAAAAATAATGAAACACAAAAGAACAATAATATTAAAGTACCCAAAAAAGAGGCATTGATATATATATATATATATATATAATTGAAATTGATTGCCATTTCATTTATGGAACATTATTATTCTTGGTACTATTTTGTATATTAATTTGTATGTTTTTTATTACTATTATTATTATTATTATTATTTTATTCTAATATTTTTTTGTTTTAGTTGTAATTTTTTTGGTTTTCTTAAATATTTAAATATCGTATTCTTTATCAATTATACTAAGATAGAAAAAAAAAATACTTTAAATATGTTTAAGTAGAAGAAAAAAAACTAAAAACGATATTTATCAGTTTTTTTTAATAAATATTATATTACGTATTCTATAATTGTTCACTTCCTTTTTATTTAGAAGTGGAAACTTTGTTGGCATAATGTCTTACATAATTGTGTTTTTTTTTAAATATATGCTGTGTTTCCCGTGAATAAATAAATAAATAAATAAATATTTGTGGATTTTTTTTTCTTATTTCACAATGATTCTGTAAGATAAGTTAACTCTTGTGGTTTCAGATAATATTTCAAAGACATGTCACTTCAGGTAGTCCACTAGTCATACAAATAATCATGTCGAGACATGACAATACCGTTTGATATTGTATATAAATAAACAACAAGAAATTTGGTGTAGTTTTTAGACTGCATGCAAATAATGTTCACGCTCAATTATAATTTAAATTCACCTCACTTGAATTATAATTATAATGTTTATTTACTTTTAATCACATCAATATGCCACTAAGTATCACATTTTAAATTATGTGGTTATTTCACTGAGGAGATTTAATAAACGAATTAATTAAATATTATTTTATATTCACCTCTCGAGTATGTGGTTTTTTTTAAAACTATATAATATAATATTATTTCGAAACATAATTTTGAGTCATTATATAAAAAATCCAATAGAAAATTTTAAGATTTATCAGTTGTTTACATATCAATTTATCATTTGAATTCATCTTTTTGTAATGTGAGTATAAATTATCACTTTTATTTATTAAAAAAACAAAGCTTAATAGAGAACCCCGAAGATATATGAAAATAATTATTAAAATTACCATTATCTCATCAGCAGAAACAAAAAAGCTCTCAGCAGAAATAAAGAAACAAAATAAGCTTATTTAAATAATTTCATAAACGTTATAGATATATATGTCGTATGCTATAACTTACCTATACAGTTTCGCTAGGTTGTAGTGTGCGTTGACGTGGTATCGGTTGTGTGCTATCGCTGATAAGAAATGTTGTTCCGCACTCTCCGCGTTGCTGAGTGTGCCGATATTATTGTGAGCACTTGCGTATGTTGGCCATAGCCTAGATGTACAAGATTGGAAATTAATCACTTATCCTATCACTTAAATTCGGAATTCTTGTGAAATTGAATATAGTAATTTAATAAGAAATGCGTATTATCTTTATGATCGAATAGCGGGTATTCAATTATATAAATATATATATAATTGTATGTTACATTCTGTTGAAATAATTGGTATAGAAGACTTAAGAAGTCGTTCGTCGAGAACAATGTTTCTAACAACGCAAGAGCTACAGAAAGTAACAATGTTCACGAGTAAACTTTACAATACGCTCTGAGCAACGACGAAATTATTTTAAAAACTTCAGAGGTTATATTGTTATGTTGTCAGGCTTGAGTAAGGTTTATAAATAGAGTTATCAGAAATACAACTTTAAAAGAAGACTTTTGCAATAACAAGACTCATAAAAATCTCAACTTTACTCCACGAATATCAAAAATAAACATTTATTTTATTAAGATATACTAGGACAATATTGTCACAAATATTCGTTCCTAATATAAAGTCAAGCTTCGCAATTAGACACTAAAATTTGGTGTAATGTAAACACTAAAATTTGGTGTAATGTAAACACTAAAATTTGGTGTAATGTAAACCATACCTTAAGGCTTCTTTGTAATGTTTGATAGCGTTGTCTTGCTGTTCCGTTTCTCTAAGGAAGTTACCGAAGTTGTAGTGGAGTTTGGCATTCTGCGGCAAAGTTACTAAATCCGCTCTAAAACAAAACACATTTAGGTGATACTCTGAATCCGACGATAATAAATACTGCGAGGTGTAAATTGAAAAAAAAATCCCTGTCACATGTCACATACTATGAAGTACTTTGTGTAAAAAGTAAATCTGAAATATGTCAATAAAAATGCGCGTAAAGGGTATCTTTAATTTTTTTAATTGAATATTTTGTTCTCTTCAAATGTAGCCCAATCGTTTTTTATAAGGATCCAAAAAAAACAACACTTATACAAAAATAAATAAACATACAAATAATTAGACCTAACATAAAATAACTCACAATACAATGAGCTAAGATTACGGGACTTTGCAAATGAAATTCCAAAATAGCTATAGCTTATCCAGTAAAAACTGAAGATTCAAGGGTAAATTATTATATATATTTTTTATTTCTTTATAAAAAATATATTCAATAAAACTATTTTTTACGGATTAAACTCCCGTATAATATGGTTACATTTTAATTTTAACCCGACGCTTCGAATACTTTGAAGCAATCGAGTTCACGGGTAGACGAGATGTAAGTGTCAAATTATAATGTGTGAAAATCTAAGAAAATACAATATATACAATAATTTACCCTTTTACTTTAAAAATATGTATAACTTTCAGAAGTCAAAATTCCTATTTCGCAAAAATTTTCGCGAAATCTACATTGTAATAACTTAATAACTAGTGATGCAAATAAAATAATTATAAACTATAAAATCATTAACTTAAATAACTAAAGATAAAATAATTATATGCAAGTATTATTTTATTCTTAGATAACAAATAATTTTATTAACCTTGTGAAATTACTATATTGTTTATTTTTAGAATAAATACTTAGATTTTTTTGGTTTGATTTGAGGTTTTATTTCCAATTTTCATGATTAGTGCCTTTTTTAACTTATTCAAAATGCACTGCAAAGTCCAAAGTCAGTTGGACCAAAGTATCTTTCCATATACATTATTAGGCATCGGAATTGTATAGATTGTATAGTAATAAAATGTAATATATGTAATAAATATGGATAAATTTGTCATAAAATCTAAATTGATCATTTTTTTTAAATATTTTGCTATAATCTCTAAATTCACTCTTTCGTAGACGTTAAATAATTTACAGTGTCTAAACAGATTGTCATAGTTGTCTCTATATTTAAATTTAATTTTATATAAATGTTACCTAAATAAGTTTCAAAGTTCAGACATGGCTTGAGATTTTATAACAAATAATTGATTCGTAAGTGACATGTACTTTAAGATTTTATAAGAAGGTTTATGTTCAACACAAATTTTTGCCAAAACAGCTCTTAGTTTTTGACTAACATAATCGATGTGAGGACTTAACTGAAGTTTAAATTGAGTAATTATTTTAACTTCAGGAAACCAGCTCGCTCCTCTAACATTGGATATGTTGGAGAGAAAGGCATTAGTATATATCATAGTGATTCAAACAACTATGCTGAAACTTTTAAAAAAATATATTTTTTAACTTTAGGCCTGAAACGTGTTGCCTGGCGTCGTTTCAAAAGAACTTAATTTTGTTCAAAAGTGCACCGAAAACGTGTTACTGAAAACATGGTTTCCTGGACTTTACGGACTTGCCTGTATAAATTGTATAGTAACTTGCGAGGACACATGGTTTTATGAATGACATATAAACAAACAGCTTCCAGAATGGCGATTAGATAACAAGTCGAAGCCCAAAAAAAAACCCGGCAAAGTCGCTGAAAAATCATTGTATTGCCAACAGTGTTCTTTGAATAATGCGTTGTAGTTTTACTTGTTGTATTGTCGTGATTGTAGTTTCCAAATTCCTTCCAGAGGGACAAACAGTGAATAAAGAATGTTATTTAAGCTTCACCATTACACAAAGCCAAGCGCAAGAAGTTTTAGCGAAAAACTCAACAAATGTTAACAACTAAGCCTCGCATTCTCCTGATATGGCCATGTCTGACTTTTTTCTATTTTCCAATAAAGTTACAACTTCGATTACGTTTTAAGTTAATATAAACTATCAAAGAAAATTTGCTCAAAGAATTAGAGGCTACTCCCCATGTAGCCTAGGAAAAATGTATGACCTGTTGGTGAAGTGCTGATGATCTTGAAAAAGAATTGGGTTTACTTTGAAGGAGATAAAATTCTTATTACACAGAATGTATATGTATAAATATTTATACATATTTAAGTACTGATTTTATATTATATGTGTAATCTTATTTTTTTTCAACTGTGTCTTTAATATTATGTTTCAAATTTTTGTAATATGTGTTTTATTTATTTTTTGAAGACCATTAATAGATTATTAAAAGAATTAGAGGCTACTCCCCATGTAGCCTAGGAAAAATGTATGACCTGTTGGTGAAGTGCTGATGATCTTGAAAAAGAATTGGGTTTACTTTGAAGGAGATAAAATTCTTATTACACAGAATGTATATGTATAAATATTTATACATATTTAAGTACTGATTTTATATTATATGTGTAATCTTATTTTTTTTCAACTGTGTCTTTAATATTATGTTTCAAATTTTTGTAATATGTGTTTTATTTATTTTTTGAAGACCATTAATAGATTATTAAAATATTTAATTAATAAGCTTATCATATCAAACGAGATCCCTCGTCAAGATCTTTGCAATTCAAAACAAAGGACGATTACTTTTCGTCAATTTATTACCAAAAATATATAATATTCAACGGGATTCATAATGTATATATTTTTAATTTATGTATTTAATATTGATTACTAAAAATATAATTTGCTTATTGCTATTATTAATTTATATAATGTCCATAATGCATCAAAATCTAATGTAATGGTACCATAATACGGGGAAATTTAAATTACAAATAAATATATTTTTATAATTTTATTTTGTTAATTGTTTGAAAGACTGATATCCTACTTTTATTTATTTTATACTATCTATGACGGGATTTAATTTTTTTTATTTTTAGCAAATAAAATAATATTAATATAGTCCTTAAAATTGTTAATTGTATGTATAAAATTAATAGTTCAGATCTTCTCTTATCAAAATTTCTGCTAATGTGTATCCATTCAGTCAATTATTCAATTAGCACTTAAGATTTACCTGAGCAAAGTAGCCCTATCTCGCCAATCAGTGTTCCGTCTGTACGTCCTCGCAACCCCACTGGCGGCGAGTATTGCGAGACCCACCACCAGACACACCTTGGATCCAGGCTTCGAGTACCAAATTAGTTGAACGCCATACGCTGTTATTATGACACTTCCAACGCTTAAAAAAAGGATTTTTATTATTTCATATATTTTAAAATATAAACCCCATAAAATAATATAAGTAGTCTACCTAGGTATGTATAGAACTCGTTCCGCGATGACAAACCCTACAGTAAGAAGCAGGTTGCTGGCTGGAACAAACGGGACCACCAGAAGCAGAACTCCAATAACTGCTGGTGTGTGCCTCTGCACCTGTCATGGAGTAACTTTTAAAATTACTAGACAAAGAATAAAATAGAGAATGCTTTTTAGCGTTAAGTCCGCCTATTGTACCGGCAGCAGAATTCGAAACAACCATCTTATTTAAATTGTACGGTCGTTAGGTCATTTGACCTTCTGTGTTATAATCTAAGTTTCTATTATCTTTATAACGCTGAAAATAACACCTATTTTTGACATCGTTAATTAAATATTTAAACGTAATATTTACCATTCACTAAAAAATTTCGTACTACCCACAATTATTATTAACAACAACTTAATGTTTATGTGCATATAAAAACCATATTCTTTGAAATTGCAGAACATCGGATAACTGTTTTACAATATATTGTCTGTGTGATATAATCTATGCTTTTTCAGATTTCTTTTGTTCTGGATAGTTATTCTGCTTTAACATATTTTGTTTTATTGATCATGTTCATAGAAATATAATCTACCCATATATATTAGCAAAATAATTTATATTGGTAAATTGAACAAATAGAAATTAATGTTAGCTAACATATAATTTAAATAACATGGGACTATTTCAATCAAAATTGTTTTCATATTGGCAATTTCATTTAGCCTTGTAAATATTTGTACGTTATACAAATTTTACGGAAAATTTACTATTCGACGCATTTTGTATTAATCCCGAAATTTCAATGATTTTCTAATTTCACTATTTTGTTTCGTTTAACAGTTTAATAGCTATATGTAAATAAAGGAATCAAATATTTTTTTGTGTAATGAAACAAAAATCCACGTTTAATGATCTATTATAATATAAACGTTACGAAATTGTCAGGCATTGTTTTGTTATTTTATTATATTTTCATGTGTATTTACACAGCATAAATTCTATACTTTCATGCAAGGATGCCTCACTGAAATTCAACTGTTTCAAAGTTAGCGATATGCAAGTTAGAAGATGATTTGATTTAATAACATTAAATTGTGTCTCACATCCAAATCAGCAACACATCGATAGCACAGCACCAACAGGGCTCCGAAAGCAGCGCATGTGAGGAAGTTCCTAGGATCCCATCCGCTGGTGATGAGTGGAACCGAACCCATCTGCCAGTCGTGGCTCAAAGACCAGGGGCACAACAGCAGCCACCAATTGAAAGCCGCCAAGTAGCAAAATGTCATTAATCTGTTGAAATAAAACTAATTAATAAATTAATTAATTTAAAAGGTAATTTCTTATTTTCTTTCGCCCATCATAAAACTGAAAACATATAAATGCTAATGAAGAATTTTATAAATAGAATAAAAAAGGTCCAAGAATTACTTTGCTTGATGAGATTATATTTTCTTTTCTTGAAATGTAATACGGCTCGTTTTAGATGTTTAAAAGGCAAACGAAGGACAATATTAATTAAAGAAAGAATAAGGCTAACTGAATTAAAATTGTTAAGTTTATATAGGGTTAAAAATCTAAATACGCACCCAAGCGGGGTAAAGTTTATCCAAGAGAAAACAATAGAAAACAAATTAGAACCCAGTTAGAAGTTGGCAACGATACAATGGAAAGTAAATGAATGTCAAGCGAAGCAGGGTGAAGTTTACAATGGAGTATAAATAATGAAGTCATTTGATTTAGAATATCAGAACTTTGAAAACTTTTTATGACTAATTCGCGCTGCTTGTAATTTTGATTGAAATCTTAATAGGAAAATCTGGGTAATTATTTTAAAATTTTAGGAAATTCATGAACAATTCAATATCTTATAAATAAATTAATATTTTCATCATAAATTTTGTGGCTTGTTCTGATTTGAATGTTGCTTTAATTATTTAAAGCAACAAAACATATTTATATATGATAGAATAAATTTATATAAATGTTTCTATTTATAAACTCAAGTTTTTTAATACTAATATCACATATATATATGTGGTATTATTTATAAATTTATTCAAAAAAAAGTTTATTTACTTTATTTTTTGTTTAGCTTTTTTTTGTTATTTTTTGTAAGTATGGCAACTCGCCGATCACACTGACATTCTGTCAAGCATTAAGAAAGACGAACGACGCTGTAATTTGTTCTCTAAAAGAAATAAAGAAGTACTAGTGATTTACAAGAAATTTTATTTTCAACACATCCCACATATATTATAAGTTAAAAAACTACTAAATTAATGTATATATATATATATATATAATTTAGTAGAAACAATTTACAAATCAAATGAAAACAATATTTGAGAAAGATTATGCCCCGACAGTTCAAAACTAAATAATAGTGATAACGCCCCCTCAGAGGAAAAACATATAAAATGACTCAGTTTACTAGGGCAAGTATAAAAGTTAAATATTTATTTAAAAAAATGTACCTAATTAAATATAACAAAAAGTAAAACGATAACAAAAATTGTGTGTGTATGTATGTGTATGTAGTTATTGTTGTATGTATTTGATTTTTCTTTAAATTGTTATGACTGATGTTTATTTATCATAGTATGTGTGAAGTATGTATTTATCGAAAAACTCAGTTCTTCCTTCCGATCTGTCTGTCTGTATGTGTCTGTGTGTCTGTCGAATTTTATTTTTCGAATTTTGAAAAACTAAAGATATATTTGGAATCAGCATCTAAATGTAAGATTCACTTTTCAAAATTATGTTGATTGTCCAACGGGAAGGTGGTCAGATCGGCCGCCGAAGTTAAAGAGAAATGGAAAAAAAAATTCAAATTTTTAAATTTTTTAAAATTTAAAAATTAATTAATTAATTAAATTATTTTAATTTTTTTTTTCTTTTGTTTGTTAATTAATTTGCGAGTTATAATTTGCCGATTAGGAGTTTTTCATAGCGGCAAGCTCGATTGCCGCGTGTCAGATGTTTAATACTGAACTTGATATAATCCCTCACCACTAACAAGCTACTTCCTCTACAAGCCGGCGTGGTGTTATATTTTACAGTGTGTGAAAGCAGCTACAAGTTTTCTCGTGACTTATTATCGACACAAATAACTTAACCAATATTAGGTATATTTTTTCTTTTATAACTTGAATTACGAACTTCATTTATATTTCGTTGTTTGTAAGCGGTGGAAAAGTTTTAAAGATGATCTTAAGCTTTTACATATGATAGCTACCAGTAAGCTAAGATATAATTGCTCATTCTTTAAAATTTTTAAGGATTCCTTATAAAGATTTTTTACAGTATTTTTTTATTAGTATTATAAAATTATCTCACTGCCAACATTATTAAGTTATCCTAGGATCATATTAATTTTAATATATATTGAAAATTAAGACAAGAAAATATCAAGTTGTATAGGTATAAACGTATAAACACTAAATAAAACTTTTAAACAATGTCAAATGGTCTTACCTGACAAAAAAACTAGGATGGAATGCCGCTGGGTTGTCCTGGGACGAGAATGTTGGCCAAGTGCCTTGTAAGAGCGCCAGACGGAGACAAACTAAAAGCGCAAGTGACACAAGGACCTTTGTAGTCCTTAGTGAAAGCCCTGTGCATTTCTTTTCGAACTTCAAAGTATACAATGACCTAGAAAAAAAAAACTTTATTACAAACTTATGTGTATTTAATTATGCAAGAAACTCGTAATATATAAAAAAATAAATAATTATAAATATATATAAAAATTGTGCCAAAGAGCAACACTTTGCAACTTTTATTCTCATTTTTTAATATTCAATCTAGCGCAATGAAATGATAAGCTTTATTCTGCAAGAGTGTTCTCCCTCAGCCGAGCATCAGATCAATTATTGCCGACGGCAAATATAATTAAAAATACCAATAATCACGTTATCATACATTGTAAATTTTAATTATTTCTCATTAATCAGTAACGGACGAATCTGAACGTACTAGCGTTACTTCATTAAAAAGCAAAGTGTTACGTTCAATAAATTTGCAGCTTAATGAGACAATTTTATCTCAAGCACTCAGTGTAATTTACTTCGATATCAATGACGGAGAAAATTTGATTGCGATTAAATTTTAAAGTAATTAAGTTAAGTGATAACGCTTGATAATTATATATAATTTGTTAATAACTCTTAAGTTGTATTGTTAATTGATAGCGAGCAATATGAAGTAGTTTACAATTATATTTATACATTTATATTAAATTTTCAAACATATTTCATATCATATATTACACTTATCTAAAAGAAAAATGAAATTTGTAATATTAAATGTCAGTGCTAATACAGATTATTAAGTTATCAATAAACTTAATTAAAAAGTATTTTCGATGTTTGACTTTTAGAATATAAATTTAATTAAATCAAACATAATGTCAATATTTTCATATATTTTTAAGTATAATATTTATCGCCATGTTTTATATTAAGGGTTGAAACATGTACATAATATATTCAAAAATTATCCGTTGCTGTCTAATGTGAAGCCGAGTTTGTAATCTTTTTCGCTCATCATACTATGCTAATATTTTGTTTTCATTATATTCATGTATGGCGTTACAAAATTTCCTTTCATATTTCTAAAGTTTACTCAGGTCTACTTAATTACATAGTAATAAAAAAAACATATCTTCATTTTTATATTTAGACATGTCTATCAAAGTATTGAACAGAATGAATATTTACGGTTTGCTAGGCTTTTAAACACACTTTTAAATTTTATAGAAAATATTGTTCTTATACTGTTTCCGAGTTACAACTCATAATTCCTAAGTATTATAACAATAGAAAAAAATATTATACACAAGGCACGACTAAACTCTGAATCTTCTATTTATAATGTTTGTAAATGTATGTGCCGGGGTGATAATTCCGACATATCTATACATTGTCAAATTTATGATACAAAATTTATTCGTCTGAGCTAAACTAGATCAATATATAATTCTCGTAACACTAACGCGATTATTTATAATTTAAAAACAAAACACTATTGTATTTTCAACTGTAGTATATCAAGCAAGCCAGTCGAATAATAAATGTACAGTTATACGCCGTCAACCATTTTATCTGTTCACAATTATAATAGAGGAAACGACAAACAACCGGTTATTTTTAAAAATCCAGTCGAAATCAATGTAACAAAGTATGGTGTTATAACCTAAAAATACATGAGAAGTGATAAAAACTGATGTCTGATGTACGCTTTAGATTGTGGACTTCAGCGGGAGGCTTCAGATACTCTTAACTTTTATGTTATTACACTTATCGCGAAGCTTAAATGTAATATAATATAAATCAAAAGTAATATAAAATACACATTACTAAGTTGTTTTATGTTAAAATTTACTTACAGTCCATTGCGTATGTGTTTTTTTAATAAGTGAGGTACAAGACTAGAGTTTTAAATTTAAATGTCTAGGTTTTTTATTGATAATTTGCGATATATTGATAATTTGAGATAAATAGGGTGTAGCAACAAGAACTATTAATATAAAGTATATAAAATAATCATACATATGTAATATTAGATGTATATAAAGATAACAATATTTCATGTAAACGAGATCAAACCATCTCTTTATCAATAAATAACAAGAAATGGTCTTAATCATTCACCTTAGTTTGTCCTGGAGCAAAACCAGAACTCAACATTAGTTTTGATATTATATTACATTAATATATATGCTTTCAAATATAATCCAAAAACAATAAATTATTTATATGTATTTAAATAAACCCATACTTCATATTTTAAAGACGACATATCTAAATTAGTTTCAGCATGTAGATGGCGCACTGAAAATAACACATACCATAATATTATGATGAGTTTTCAGGCACAATATCGTTTTGATTCACATTATTTGTGTAAAGTATCGTACAGTTAAAAGCAATCATATTGATTGGCCTCATTGAATAAAGCTTTTCCTAGAATTGGTATGAGAATAATAAATTAACTCTCAAATTCGAATTCTCTTCGAATATAAGCGTTTCAAACAGTTTAAAATTAATGAAATGTATATAGATAGCAAATTATCTTAGCATTATGAAAGTTGTAGCCATGTGATTAGATTTTTAGATTATATTGACTATTTACACTCAAATATAAACATTTTTCTAAAAAATTATTATACTAAAGAACACTAAATTTCTTTAACAACTCTCTGCAGGGGATTTTGAATAATTTTAGTTATTTTAGTAAGTTCTTACTTTATTTTTAATATTAAAACCAATTTTCAGAATATTTTGAACCATTCCGCATCACTCAATTCAAAATAAGTTCTTAAGCGGTAAAGTTACCAAAAAGTGCTGCTGATGGAAGAATTTTGAATATTGATAAATATTTCAACAAGCAGAATGACCGAGCTTATTCATAATGCTGTGTAGAAGCTGACAATAATCAATAGAGTACAACGTGAACATTATCCTCCTTCAGTGAAAGTCTGGTGGGGTGTTAGCTGTCAAGGGATGACTGAGTCTAATGTATGGAAGAGGTTAAAATCTTAATATCACCGTGTTCCATAACCAAGGCTTGTCTTTTTAGCTCAACTTATCACCGAAATATAACGCTCGATCACCTAAGTCTGGGTGAAAATGAACTTTATCAGAGGTGAAGACTGGATCGTAATGCTCTGGATTATGATTTATCAACAGTTTTATAGAATTTGGCATACTTTAAACGTCATGGTAGATTAAATTCCTTAAAATGCAGACCCAACGGTAAAGGTTTCCCCCTAAAGAGAATGCGTGTATCACTTGATAATTGGCCATATTAAAAAAATATTTTAAAGCCAATGGAGTTCATTAAGAATTAGCTTTATTTATTTTTTATTTTATTATATTAATGTATGAACACACATTACAAGAATAAATTTTGTATGCAATAAAAAAAATAGTCTTTTTTTGTTAAAAATAATAATGTTAAGATTAGATGTAAATGATATTCCACTTCCATAGATATAATTAGTGTCATAATATAAACAACTTATGTAATATATTTCAAAATTATTATTTATCATTTGATGGCTATTTAAAAACCAATGGATGTACATGGATTTATGGATTAATTGACAAAGACAATGACCTATGTCTATTACAAGTAGGCCTGTTAGCGTTAGAATACAATATTGATTTTCTTTAAAAAAAGAAAAATATTTTGCTCATTTTGCGGTAACATTCTATTCCATTCCATTCCATTCTATTCCATTCCATTCCATTTCATTCTATTCCGTTCCATCTATAAGTATTAATATGAATTTTAGTTTACCTTTTTACTAGCGGCCAGCATCTATAGAAGTCGATGACGAGGTTGAGCAGAAGGATGGTGACTCCAGTTTCCTTGGCTAGCATACTAAGAGCTCCTAGTATAATGCTCAGCCATACGCATTTCTTGTTACTTGTAGGTCTTTATAAAATGAAAAAAAAAACAAACCATTATTATTTACACTTTGTTCTAATTCTTAATATTATCATGAGGTTTCTCGATATATTGTTTTAAAAAATGTTGTTTAATTCCATGTTATATTTTATTTATTTACATTTATTTTTGAAACAAAATATATTTTGATACGGTAGTTATCGAAACAAGCTCTTCTTAGAGCAGAGCTGATCTAAGAAGAACCACAAAACTAACTCAACCGGATCTTTTTTATTTTGATCATTGTTTCCCAATTATCAAAAAAAAAAAATAATAATAATTTCATTCCTTCAAAAATCTTAAGTTGTTTTAAAATAAAAATTAGCGGAATATTAAATTTTAATTTGTATAAAGAACATCACACTCTCTCACTCTCCTCATGAAAGAACTACACCTCAATTATTTCATAGTCATTACGAGGAAACCCACCGCTTAAGCCAATGTCCCGCCTCCTACCGTTTTGTAAATGACCATAAAATTATAGGTTATTACTGAAAAAAAGAGTCCGTCATTCTTTTTCGATTTAAGCCTGATTGAGTGAAAAATAATTTCATACTTTTAGCACAACGTTTTACAACAACACATTTTAAAAATCTTTAAGAAAAAATAGATAATATTGGAGACATAAATATTATTATTTATAGTAAATCAATATTAAAATATCTGATGATTTCTAACTTTGACTTAATATTTTTTATATAAAACGTAATAAGTGAGTACATTGAATACATAAATAATATTTTATATTTTATAATTCGACTTTTATAAAAAAATATATAAAAGTGTTATGGAGGGGATTACATTTTTAAAATTACATATATAATTGAAAATAAATTTGTCAAGCGGTTCAAATTAAATTATTTAGTTAACACTATAATTATATTGTCACACGAACACACAGAATGTCTTGAAACTCCCATGAGTTTGTGAATACGTTAATTATATCACGGCGGTTACAACCGGAGGATCCAAAATAATACAAATTTTGAACTTATAATTAATTATTACTAACTTGAAACTAAATTAAATTATAATTTAAACAATTACAGAAAAACAAGTTAATCAAACAAATGTTTCGGATGTCTGATGATCATTACATTCTAGGATTACACAAAAAAATAAGAAAATTTAAAGTATCGGAAATGGATGCTGTCTGCCTGATTAAATTCGTTTCATTATTACTAACAAATAATTGCAGATATGTCATAGTACATAACTTTAAATTTTACCAATAAATTTGATACTATTTTTTTTACACTGTGACCACTTTTTGCTATTATTAACAAGCTTTGATTAGAATCACAACTACCCCCATTACGCAATTTATTTTTCTACAAATGGCGAAAGTTTTCATATTTTTTTGGAATAATAAATCATTTGATCAATTTCGCTGATAACTATTTAGTCCTAAGTTAATGGAAAACACATCTGTTGATACCAAAACGAAGTCAATTGCATAATCAGTTCGCGAGAAAATAAAGCCGATAAAATTGCTTACATATGCAATACACACATTGATACACTCATATAACACGTATACAATTTTTTAAACAGATTATAGAATTACTAAGCGCAACTCAGACGGAACGGTATTACAAAAAATCTCAATTTACTACCTTATAAGTAAGAAGTGACAAATAGTCATAGAAAAAAGAGTATTAAAAAACCAATTACGGTATTTTAATAATAATTAAAAACATACACTGCCAGGTGTTTTCAGGTTTCAATATTTGGTACAAATTTCAATATTTCAATATTGAAATATACAAAAATTCGAATAAATTATTTTTGTAAGAATGTATTAAGTTATTGAAGTTGGTTATCATTCAAAGGTAGGTTCGTTTGATTTCCCATGATATCAATAACTTAGAGAAAAAGTGTATCGTTACAATTATTACCTGATACTATTGTTTTCAGGATTATTTAGACATGATTTGAATTCGTTGAAATAGTAAAAATATTTAATCAAATTTATAAATCAATTATATAGATAAAATCAATTATTAAAGTAATCGAATAATTATGATATAAATTTTAATGAATTAAAAAACTTAAAAGTAATAAAATATCACTTATTGATAAAGCAAGTAATTTGTAGACAAAGGGGTTAGAAATAAAAGCTAAATTAAATTGTAAAAGTAAATACAAATAATGTATGATATTTATATAATATGTTACATACAACATGTACAAAAAACAATTCTTACCTATGATAAACTAGAAGTGAAGATAGGAAAAATATGCAAGCGAGTACATCCGCTCTGCCTACCACACCGGCTACCTGTGAAAAATGAAATGCATTACATATTTCATATCGCATACATTCAATACATATTCATGAGATTTGAAAAACGTCGAGAACTTTGTAACCGGCAGTGTTGGTCGCCATTTTTGATCAAATATGGAACCTGTGAATTACATTAAATAAAAGACACAACAAGGCTCATATTAATGTTAATAGAAACATACAACCTTATATAAAAACTAAAATGTCCTACCGCTTCAGTGTGTACTGGATGCACAGCAAAAAGCAATGCTGCAAGTGCAGCAAACGGGCGTTGCAGCCGCGCGATTGTCACGCACGCTCGGGCAACCAACGCGCAACACGCTGCGTGTAAGGAAACGTTACACGCGTGCCACCACCACGGCCTTAGACCAGCTAAAGCATAATTTAACCTGAAACAAAACATATTTTTTTATTTTATTTTATTTATATACTTTATTGTACACCTCAAGAAATAAAAATAATACATAAAGAACAATAAAAAAACTAATAAGGAAGATACATAAGGCGGTCTTATCGCCAATCGGCATTTTCTTCCAGACAACCTTAGGGTTAGAAAATTCATCAACTAGTCTAGAATAGTGGGTAGATGAAAAAAATAATAAAATAAATGTATATATAACATATAGTTATATATCATTATTATATATTATTATATCATTCAATTGGGTAATTAGGCTATTTTAAAATATTTACTGAAAAATTTACAAAAAGTAGAGCCAAATAAAGCCAAATAAAGGCATAATATTTGAGCACTATATTGTACGATTGATAATGTTCAATGATTCATCAATCGTTTAAACTCAAATGGGAGCAAGGGCTGTAAATTAAATTTTCAGAATAAAAATGTATACACCAGATGTCGCGTTGTATTTGCAAAATGGCTTAATCAATTTAAAACATATAAAACGTTGTAAATGTATCCAGTATTCTGTAAATCTTGTATATATTGATAAGTTCATATTTTAAATTTATTTAGTTTAAATTTTAGTTACGAAGTATTGTTAATTAGTTTTTAATGTACATTTCAAAATGCCATGTGAAAAATCTTAAGTAGTCCTCAATATGTAATTCAGTCATGTAAAACCCTCTTCTAGAGAAAGCTTTTATTACAAATTTATATTGTTTTTATTTCTGTTACTTCCATCGTGTTATTAATTTTACTACCGTTTACAGATAGATTAATTTTCATAATGTTCAGGATATATTTCATATAGCTCAAGTGCATTTACGTTCATAATTATGTTTAATATAGTATAGTGTGTGTATATATATATATATATTATTCAGTATTTATCAAGTCCAATGAGACGCATTTTAAAAATAATTTATTTTAATAGACTTTTAATAGCAATTTAACTCATAAGCAAAGGAAATAATAATATTTTTTAAAATATATGTGACGAAAGTAACATCAGTATGTACATCAATACAATTACAGAATATAGAAATACATACATAAATAAGAAGGGAATATTACTAGCAGCTATTGTAAGACTGAACTATTTCAACATTTCTTATGAATATAGAATAATATTATTTCAAAAACTAACAGAAACTTTATAGTTTGTTCGCTAAGTTTGTCTTGTTTACGAAGTACTTGTCGCAGCATTGTTCAAGTTTGCAGAGAGGGTTTAAGGGCGAGGATAATTGTTTTCAGCGTTCAGCCTTCTCGTTTGGTTATTTACAAGCGCTTCAACAAGTTAGGGCATTGCATTAAAGATATTATGATACAACTTCCTTATCATTTTAATGTTACAGCGCGTCTGTATTAAGTTTCAAAGCTGGGTTGAGTATTTTTTATATTGATTAGTTATGCGTGGACCTAACCCCTCAGTCTTAGATTAAGTGCAGGTGCAGCATGATGCTGTGTTAGCATTTAAGATATCCAGGGATGATATTACATCCGTTCCCATAGTCATAAGCTTAGCATTAACATTTCTTTTGTATTAGAAGAACAGTTACAATAAAGCCTCCAAATCGGCAAAACGTGGTTTAATTTAATTTTAAAATAATTTTAATTAGTTTTTAAAAATACATTTGGACGAACCTAAGTCAAGACTGTTAATTTGCCCTTATTGACTACTGTGCTTATTAACAGGTTTACAATTAATGTATTGTTAGTACACTGAACATGAAAAGTATTGAAAGCCCAGTTTTTGCATCATTTTCTATTCATCAAAGTTGGTAATATTTTGCAGCTTTTTATAATCATAGATGACGAGACCACTTCCCATCCGTTGGACTACATTTTTATTTGCAGATTCATTTCATTAAAGAAATATGATAAAAGACTCTCTATTGCTTGGAAATTTAGGTTTAATTTGTTATTATATTTTTAAAGTCAAATAAATAAACCTTTTTTTAATGAATTTAATGAACGTAATTAAAGTGATATTAAATGTTACGTTAAGGTAATACGTTTTTAAAACTATATCTTACATATAAAATTCCCGTATCACGGTGTTTTTATTCAAACTGGTCCGAAACGACTTGACCGATCCTTAATAAGTTTTGTGGGTATGTTTAGTATAGGTTTGAGAGAAAGATTTACACTATTTAACGTACATAAAGTGATAAAGTTAGTTCATAAAAATATTTATATTAATATTCGCATTGGGCATCAAAAAATACATTAACAAAAATAAACATTTTCACCACGTTATTTACCCCTATTCGAGAATTTGGAATCTATAAATTCTCAACAATAAGACAAAAAAAAGAAATTCAAATTATGTTACTTGTAAGATCATTTATTATAAGAAAGAGGTTATGTTAATGGATACAATTAATTATTATAACGCGTGTTTAATTAGGTTAGTGAAACTTATATTTAGTTTTCTTTAGACGGGTAAGGGTGAACCTGTAATTTGTAGAAGGTCGGTGTAATCTAAAATTGTGACAAGTACAATATTATATCTCACGTTGATATTTTTCCGCTACAGTGTCTCCATTGAGTCTTGTATTAGGGCGTTGCTTAAGTAAAGTACGTGCTAAGACCTTTTTCTTGGCAATTTAGCCCGCGGCGTGAGAATTTCTTATAAGGGCGAGTGTACGTCTATATTTACACAACGTTTTGCTTCACTTCACTGTATTACTTTAGAATATTAAGTGTCAGAAATTACTTACAGAATTTTAAAAAGGATTATTCCTTTGCAGTTATTATAATTTAAATAATTTAAAACCAAACGTCTTTCAACATCTCAGAGGTGCGCAATATATATCTGCAAAATATATTTAAAAAGTTCGATACAACAATTAAATACTGCATTGCAGTTAACAATTAAGATTAAATAATACTATCTCCAAATGATATATTAATAGAATATTTAAATACGGATGAACAATATTAATTAAACATTATAACACGATACTGTATACATACATATAATTCCAACACAAACTGAAAACGCTGTCACGTCAAACGAACGAAACTAAATTATTATGAATATAAAATACAAATGCGCAATTTTCGAGTTCCTACACGAAATTTATGTGAACAAAAATGCTATCAATCTTTTATTTTCAGTTATTTTATACATTAAAAATTACAGCAACACAATACACAAAGCTAACTCCATTATGGACATATGTTAATTGTTAATTCATGCCTGTAGACCGTATGTATGAGTAATTGCAGTGGTATTAAAAAAAGTTGTAAATCATTACTGACATGAAACTATTGTTATGACTGTTTTGATTTAATTTTATTAAATAAGCATATGATATATTTGTTATGTAGAATCGTAAAATATATTTTACATCTCTTCTATTCGAAAAGTGTTATTTAGTTCCTTTTTAAACGGGTGCGAAGTAGCACTTCTCCGATAGAAACTTTTTAGCGGTCGGAAAAGTGATTTGAATTTAGAACATACATATAGATATAGAAATCGAACGCAAATTATATGGATTACTGGCTGTATGTGTTCGTTGGATGGGACTAACAAAAAAAAAAAACTAAAACGTGCCAATGACGTCTCTGTTTTATAAATCAGTAGGTACATATTATCTCATAGAAAGGGGATGAAAAGTAGAGTGTATGACTCGAGAGCAAATATTTTTCCATAGGGCGATGTAGTTTGAATCCTTTGCTGTTCTCACGATTCTTCTTTAGAATCCTTCGCTTCGCTCGTGCTTCAAATAGTGAAATCGCCGTAATAATACTATTTTTCGCCCTTGTATTACAATTTATTAATTCACAATAAGACATTATTGTTATTTAGTATCGTTTCAGTTAACATCGTAGTATTCCAATATACCAGAAGCAGAATATTCCAGAAGCAGTGTTCCTTCAATTTCCAGGGTAACGAGTATATCAGCAAAAACAAGCCATCAACCAACACAGCAATATAAGATGTGGATCGCTTTTACATCGATATCTAGAAGGCTATTAAAAAGCAATCAAGCGGCTACGTCGTCCGTGCTAAGGCTTGGTTAAGTGAAATTTATCAAGTTTGGAGGGACATAGCATTTTCAGGGTTTTAATTTCACATTTCGTTTAAAGTTTACATATAAGAAGTTTATATAAAGGCAAATTTTAAAAAGTTATTTCTCTCAGTAGATTAGTTGCGTGTATGTGTATTTTATTCTCCTGAGATATGAGATTAACGTATGTTTCTATTTATTTGTGTTTAGTTCTGTGGCATCAAAGCTCCCTAAAATATGATGAATTTGCAGTTATTTAATCAAAAGCCTTGAATCTTGAGATGGTATATAATATACATGATTCTGCGTTTGGTGGAAAATAAACCAATCATCTCTAAGATATTCAACTCTCATTAAAACTAGTGAGACGATGTCTTGCAATACTCAAGATAATAATTTCGAAGTTTGGTTACATATATCTAATTTCACATTATATTTTAAAAGTTGATCGTGATAATTCGTGTTTTGTACATGGCGTGTTTCGTGTAAATGGTGGGATAATGTTTATCGCTATGCGTCTGCAATAATCCTTTCAGTTTTAAAAGTCAATTTTGAATAAAGAAATATTAATCATTTAAAAAACCTATACATAAATTCTTCCCTAAAAATTAAAAACATAATTGAACCTGTTGACCCTTGATGTTTTATATAAAAATTGCCTGAGTGAAGAAATTAATTTCACTAGAAGCAGGGAGAGTGTGTCAGGACCACGACTCTCTCAGTTCGATGCTTTAAGCCTACTCGTTGCGTCGGACCACTAATTTATTAAAATAAAAACAAAATAATAGTATACATTTTAAAAATACAATAACTTTAAAAACTGGAGAAGGTATAAAATAAACATAACAAAATCATTCTTACGATTTTTACATCATACTGCATGACTGACTGCGCGTTTGCGCTGTTATTAAGAGTAGTTATCGTGTTAATTGGAAATTGGATTAACAATCTAGACATATATGAAATAATAAAAAAATATAATTTTTGTATTTCTGCATACTAAAAAAAGGCGTATATTCTTATCTCCAAAGCCGGCAACGCTCTTGTGCGTCTTCGGATGTTGCAAGAGTTCATGGGCGGCGGTTATCATATTTCACCTGTGACCCGCACGCTCGTTTGCCCTCCTTCATCATATAAAAAAAAAAATCCTAACATTCTACCTTACGTAGTAGGCAGAGAGGTTCGCGCGCTAAGACCTGTTCTGACGTAGCACTGTCGCTTGTCTTACAGGCATCAATATATTTACACCGGCTTTTACATTAAGCGTGAAGAACACGTATTATATTTGTTTTCAAGCACATTATTTCTAAGAATGATAGTGTATCATAACAAAAAAAAAATATTCTTTAATATTATTTTTAAAAGGTATATACCTAATATAATGACTTATCGTTATTCGAGCTATTCAAGGATTTAAAACCACATTTTAATGTTTAAAACCACAAACTCTGAAATTGAACTTTAATGGTAAGTCTAACTGTGTATAAAGGCAGATACACATTGTATAGACATACATTGTTTTTATCATCATTATTAATTCAATAATTTAATTGTCTTAACCTCTTACATTGAGTTTTAAGTAAAATATTATCGTATAAACCAAATTTTGGTAACTAAACTATATAACTCAAATAATTCTATTATATACTTGCTATATACCACATCAAAAACTGCAAACTCTGACAAACTTCTAAGTAAATTAACCAATTAGTCTAATAATTGAATTGAGAAACTTTACTGAGCTATCAGCCGCTTCTGAAATACGGTCTTGAATTTGAACGCAATTTGAAACATGAATAATAATTATTTGGAACCGCTTCCATCGGTCTACTTCTCTTACTTTAGTTGTGACATACGAGTATATTGCAAATTTATATCAAGACAATATATTATATAGCTTGATGTAAAAAATATATTATTACTCTCTTAATTATGCGAGTCTTATATTTTTTGTGTAATAATAAAAACAACTAAAATATTTCTACAAGCATCTGCATTAGATTCCCCTATGTACCATTTGCCGTGATAACATTCTTAAAGCGTTTTCTCATTACGCAGTAGTAGTTAGACGCAGTGTAGCGTGGAGGCGCCTTTACGTGGCGTCAGCGGATGAAAATATTAATACCGCGCTCACGCGAAAGCGATTAAACTTTTGCAGCCGAATGGTGGGTTCATTAATGCGCGGTGCGGTTTTGTGAAGCCAATTTACAAACTATGATATTGAAGAAAGGTTTAATGATCATAAACTTTGTCGTGCTTCATAAGGAAGTAGGCGTAATCCTTTGTTGTAGATTTTTGTGTTTTCAACTACGACGGGATAATTATTTTATATCAAACGATATAACAATTACAAATTAATAAAATCTGAATAATAATTACATATTAGCAAAGTAACACCAAAATAAATAATCTCTTCATATATATAAAAAGTATAAAAGATTATACTTAAAATATATAATAAAAATAAAACACTATACTATATAGCCTTAAATACCTTACTTTATGCAATTTGGTTGCAGAATTGTTCGCCAGAAAACCTTTAACAGGCAATAGCTTTCACAAAACAAAAAATAAAAGTCTCGTGAGCGGTCACGCCAATTTCAAGTACCGAAGTGGATGTCATCACTGATTGCTTTTTCAATTAAATTTCCTGAGTTTCATTGATTCCACAAACGGAGCACTTCATCAAAGTGACACGAATTGTTAAACTACTTAGATTGGTTTATTTTTACACAAATATCTCCATCTCCTGGGTTTTGGTCTTTCAATATTTTCTTAACATTATAAAGGTTTCTATTTATTGGCTTTCGGATTTAAAATGTTATCTGTTTTTAGAATAAATTCAGGAAGATTGGATTGTCTAAGACTTTAAGTATTAATAATAAAATTATTCCTCCACATCGGCTTTACCATTTAGCTAAATATACAGGTTTTTCTATTGTTATCTTAATAATATAAGATACATATTCAGAAGTGAATACACATATATAATAATATATAAATCGAATGCTATTTATGACTATATAATTTAGACTTTGCGTTATACTCGTGAACGGGTGCTGCTTGCGGTGACTGGTCGTCTTGCTGGCTCAGTTTCATAATTATAGTTTAATTTTATTTGCCTAATTGGTTTTTATAATTTAGCCTCCACAAGGAATTGACTGCGATGGTTCTAGTTTTTCGTAAATTGTTTACTGTATATGGATGTTTGAGCTGAGTTTGTTGGGTGGTTCTTCTCAGACCAGGGCGCGCTTGGAACCCTCACTGGTCTAGTTATAAGTTGGACAGTGACTCTACAGAAGGGCTTATTTCGATATGTAAGGCTTCGAAATAGTCCCTCCTGGCACTTCCATTTGACGTACACAAGTGATCATTGGTATTGATTGAAAGTGGAAAATATAAAAAAATAAATAAATAAATACTTATATTCGAAATTTGAATGTATGCTGTTTTGGAATAATTATAATAAAAGCTAGAAATAATTACTAACGGAATAGTTTAGATTACACTTTCCCCGGAATAAATTATTTAACTGTCATTCAAATTATTTATAAATATTTTTATTCAGCTTTCAATTTGTTTTTTTGATTTATTAAAGAAAGGAATGAAAAATTAATCAATAGGACCAAGATTTGAAATTGCAACTGTCAGGTTCATCCTTACCAATGTTAGGGACTCTCGGAGGTCGGAGGTTTATTTTTAATTGGTCGCCTCCTTGACTGTTTTTGTTCAGACAAGAGACAATATCCATATTATTTTATTTATACTTTTAATTTTGGCCACGGTTAGAACAACGCTTTTTTTTATATTAACAGCATAATTTTGTCAGAATATAATTTAGTAATATAAAATGTATTACCTATAAAGATAATTAAATGTATAGAAAAATATAGCGACAGCGGTAGGAATCAAAGTTGTGATCACTGGAATAGTGTCCTGACACACTGCCAATTGAGATACCTGCCTTGATGAGTCTAGCAACATTTAATCTTCGATCCCGGTTGACATTTATAAGGCAATATCAATGAGTTTTTCTTAATTAAAAAAAAATTAAAAAGAATAATCTCATCATTGAAAACATTTTTTAATAACTATAGAGAATAAATTAAAATATAAAATATAGAGTTGATATTATATATATTTGTATGCAGTCATCTGCAGTGTTCACACTGCAGGTTTGTAAAAGAAAATGTAATATTTTTTACAATTCAATGTTTAAACATCAAAGTAGTCCATCAAATAGAAACATTCATATATATTCGCTAAAATATTAGGAAATACAAAACCCGCAAAATAGCATATAATAACATCCAACAGTCACCGAGCAATCTTAAGAATACAGAAAGAAATAAATAATTGTCCTTATTTCTACCTCTTATAATAATGTTCTTTATGGTCCTAACAATGCCTTATTTCCATAAAACATGGCGTCCATTATCGCGGGGCATCAGACGACAATGACGATGTATTTTATACTGACAGCTTTGATTAATGGAACCCGCGCAAATAGTGACAGCTTTGGACAGCCAAAGCACACCTTTCCGACTTTTGTATAGAATCTTTACTTTTTATTGACATGTTTTTATCATTCGTGTTAATGTTAATGTATTGTTTGTTAAATATAACGTATTATAAATATAATAACCGGGCATTTGTTTTTTGTGTAAAATTAATCCATTATTGAAAATCTAAACGAATTTTCCATTTATAGAATATTGCTGATAAAAAAACAATATGAAATGTTTGATAGCTTCACATACAGTATCTGAAAAACGTTACTAAGATATATTAACAGAAAACACCCATAACAAAGTTCGTTGTTTATATAGAGGTTTACCTCTATATAAACAACTGAGCTACCCTTTACTATAGCAATACTTTGGTCTTTTTCCAAACGGGTTAATCACGACTCTTCATATTTTTCCTTTCACCATTTACACAAATCGAAATAAAAAGCCAGGACTTTTATCTTCCTTGCTTTTGTCTGTTTATGTAAAAGGCCTGCAGAATTAAGAATGCGCCTCGAGTAAGAAAAAAATACCAGCTGACCGGATGACAGTCGCTAAAAGAACGCGGGATTAAAATGTCCTACCGTTAAATATTATCTCTTAGTACTAGCATTATTTAGTACATTTATCTCTTTGAATAGGTTTTTTTTCTACGACATAGTCAACTATATTTATATGATTATCTTAAATATTAAAATAATATTGTTAATGAAAAATATATTTGCTTCATTATTTTTATATGTGGCGTACAATTTAATAAGCAATAAAGAATATTAGTGTTATTATTATTTAATATCTATCACGAATAAATTAGTTTTTTATTTGTCTTTGGGAAAGAGGATTATATTATTATCAACTAAAATTAATATTCTTGGAATAATAATTATGTTTAAAAAATCATTGATTGGAAGACTATAATATTAACTTAAAATGTTTTGTTTTTTTATAAAATTAAATAAATTTCCCTTAATCCCTCAAATATTCAAAAGGTACACAATATACTTATAATTAATGACACTTTGAACTTTTTAAGTCTCAAGTTTGTTCAAATAAATTTAGGACAGTATGAAGCGACTACAACTCTTATACTCTTCTTTTGTTATAATTTCTTATATAATAACATTGATACTTCTTTCAACCGAAATACAACATTTAGTTCACAATATATAAACACGAGCTAAATTAGTAAAGTCTGTGTAATGCAATGCTCTGGGGAATGCGGAAAAATTAGAAGTAAGATTATATCAGAACCTTGAACATACTTGTAACGACCGGCTTTAGTGTTAGTTATCATTTTATTTTGCAGTGATCTGGGTTCTAGATAACTTTAGTTCTAAATCTGCAATTTCAATGCATTCTGTAAATACATATATTTTAATAGTATATTTAATTACTTTATGTTATACGAGTAATGGCTTAATTATTAAACTCTAATTGCATTTACTACCAACAACATTAGTCTAATACAGATTATTATAATGATATGAACATAAATATTGATGTCACTGATGTCATTAGAGTAATGATATATACGAGTGTAGTATTACAAGTAATAAAATAATTGGTTTTATTAAAGCCTTTTCAAATGGGATCAAACAAATTCATCGATGCGTAGCGAATTAATTAGTACTGTTCTTATAAAATTCAATTTATTGTGTCGATTTCCACGTTTTCAAATCTATTTAAAAGTGATATCAACATAGTATTTCAATGTTAGGTTTTGTAAGACTGTTGTATTTTTTTTTTTCGTCTATTAGTATAGATATTTCTGCTTAAAGAAAATTAATCATAGAAACACAAGGGAACGTTTAAAATAGAAATAAGGGCACTGAAAACACGTACACGAGAAACCACAATCTTTGAATAATAATCAACTTATAATATTTGCGAAATGATTACTTCCTTAACTGGTATTGCTGGCAAGTTTGGATGTATCGTCCATCATTCACTTAAACAATCAATTGCTATATATGCTATTCGTTCGGCCCATAAGTGTTCGAAGGAGTAATAGAAGCACACATTGGGATAGGATATATTTTTTTTTTACTTTTGCTTTATTATATTATATTATTTATTATTCATTATTTGTTTTTAATTAAATTTATTTCTGCATCGAACTTTTAAAGCTCTTTCTAAATGTAGTCGCATATATGTGTTCCAGTAAAAAGTTAACTTTAATTGTCTATTGGTTTTTATTTAACCAAACAATTCGACAACTATATAAAATGTGACAAAAAAAAACAAAAAGCATGCATTTTTTACAAATATTTTAAATGATAACCTGAGCTACCGCTCTATTTTATTACTCTGTTATAAATGTTTGTTTCAATCTGCCACCGCTGGCCATTATGGAATTGCTATTATCTGGATAGGGAATAGAGGTGTGATTTTGAGGTAATATTATTATACTGCACATTGCGTTGGAACGAGGAATATTGTGTTAATAACAAGCGGTGCTCGTAAAATATGAATATTTTGTATAATATTTATTGGCTTGTGCTGGTTTTAGTAATATTATAAATGGGATTTTTTATGATGTTTTATGGTATTTTTATAGAAAAAAAATGTTATGCGTGAAGCGTTACATTTTTTATTTTTTACTATTGTTGTGGTTTTATTTACATGCAGACATAGTTAACTTTGAAAAAGTAAAATGTCTAAATAGCAATCTAGATATTTTACTTTTACTTTAGTAAAGCATTACTTCTTATTAATATTTTAATTGTAAAAAACTTTGAATACAAATCTTATTCTTATCTTATTTATATATCTTTTTAATGAGATATTTTATCATTAATTCTGAACAATTACAAGACTCTCGTAAACACAGAGGGCACGAAAGCTAAGCTAAGCTGCTATTGTCTGTTACCTTAGTTTTTCTTTTTTAAACTTAAATAATAATCCCAGCTTAGTAACGCCGAGAAAAGAAACAAGCAAAGGCTAGTAAACATAAAAGATAAATACTTGATAAACAAAACTTCATTAACATATAGTCGTCCATCAATAGCCAACCCTTTAACCCAAATAACTCATTCGACTAGACGTTTTAGATTTATTAAATTGAGCGGGAAGTTTCCATCAACTGTAAATCTTAAATAATACCTCCATTTAGGTATAACCGAATTTTCCCTGTCACTAAACAGAGTTTCAGTAAAGATTGCGCGATCATCCAATCCAAATAGAGTTCCAGCTACTGCTACCCACGCTTCCTTAGTCCTGACATGTGGAAGTAATAATATGAGTGGGTTCCATTCAATTTTGTCTGCATTTCTTAGTGCATTTTGCCATGAGTTGTTGTGACTCACTGAATTACGTTTATTATTGTTTTATTTATTTAATATATCGAAATATAAAAATAGTTTAGAGTTCAAAAGAAATTATTGTCATTTGGACTTGTTAAATGACATCAGCCGTCTAAGAAAAGAATGGAATTTGGTATGAATGGTTTGAAAGGCAAAAACCTTGGAGTTCTATTTTAAAAAGTTTTTTCGTGAAATGCATTTAATCTTACGAATATGTTAGTGTATGTTTCTTTCATATATTTTCTTTTGTGCTATAATTTATTATAATTAGAAAAACAATTTATAAAGACAAAAAAATCACAAAATAGTACTAACAAATATTAATATTAGATTTAAGTAACATTTGAGTATTATTAGATAGGCTTCTTTTAGAAAATTATATTTAACTTACGACAGGCTAACATCTAAACCCATTACACATCTTTATTGGTTATGATTTTATAAAAATATATCTAGCATTATAAAATATAGAAAGAAACAATATATTGTTCAATAGGAAACTACACGACTTATTTTAGATAGAAAGCCTTACACATTTATACATAGAATAAACTATTAAACTTAGTAAACGAATTCCATTCATTAATTTCCAAAACAAAATTCTGACAATGAAGGTAGACGAACTTTCTGTTATTCAGTTAAAGAAATGTTATACAAAAGTTAATTTCATAAGTTATTCAAATACAGCCATCAACCCATTCAGGTGGCTAATTTAAATTCAGATGCGAGTATCTTACAATTCGAGCTGTCAGTTAGATTTATTCTCGCTTACGTGAGTACGTACTCACGATAAGGTTGGATGAAAAGTTTGTGAAGGTTGCATGACGGATGAACTCTTTACAGCAAAAATGGGAGCATTTTATCAGCTGACTTGTTTTATGACTTGGCGCGTGATTGGTTCGTGTTTCTTCCATTGATGGTATGTGATGAATTTTTGTTTTTACCTTCATATCTTTTTTTGGTGTTTGGTTGTTGTGTCTTAATAATTATAAATATACAATATAATTAGGTATATTATTACATCATAATTTATATGAAGAGGTTTTCTACTTTATTGTATGTCAATATTATGTTCGATTAGGAAAATAGCATTAGGATTTAGTTTTTAATACACTTGTTGTGTACTTCTATGTAAGTACAATACGAAGGCCACTCAGAAATATAATAATATATTATATATTAATAATATATTTGTCTTTTTTTTAATTATACCCTTTTTATTTTATCAAAACTTATGCATCATTTTGAACTAAGTTACGATACCGCGAGCCCACATTATATTTAAGACGAAGGTCTTTCAAGACACTAAACCGTTTTAAAACTTACAGCTCTGAATTGTTTTGTTCTAGTTACTTAAACCAATC
The DNA here is from genome assembly GCA_959347395.1 of Mechanitis mazaeus. Classification (NCBI taxonomy): domain Eukaryota; kingdom Metazoa; phylum Arthropoda; class Insecta; order Lepidoptera; family Nymphalidae; genus Mechanitis; species Mechanitis mazaeus. Next base: position 14,164,544 of record OY365754.1, read on the forward strand.
TTACTAAAAAAAACAACATTCCTACCAAGAAGGAGCACTCATGGCATTCAAAAATGTTGTTGACGTATTGCCCGTATGCCGAGACTTGAAAATGTTATTTGAAAATTTGTTTGGCAGATTTTATTTGTAACCTCAAAAATGTTACTATTTACAAATCATTTACCAATCTAAGATATTTCTTAATCTACAGTATACACTACAAAAAATATGTAAAACTGTTTATTTATAAATAAAATGTAAATAATTAAATCTTTACGTGTTATAGGGTTTTATTTATTAATACTAATATAAAATAGCAAAACATTTGATTTTCTAAAAATAAGTTTATAAACAAGAAGTCTATAATAAAACCGCAAATCACAAACTAAAACAGCCGACGAATGCTCATTACCGTTGCCGGTGGACCGTGAAATATTCGAGGTATCATTTAGGAACGATTTAGTCGTAAACTAAACTCTAGTAATGTCCATTGTTGAAATGGCTGTCCGGTCGTGGTGGTTCCGTACAATTTTGCGGTCCATTTGCGGTCCGCTACCGGTATTTCAACGATCAAATTGCGAGAGTATTTCATATTCCAGGTAATAGAGTTATTCACACTGATGAATATTATAAATCAGGGTCATTATGACATGGTTAGTTCTAATATTTTCTAATGATAACAAAAGCATTAATACATTAGAAAAATATTTTTATTAAGTAGATAATTAAATTAATGTCTGCATTTCGAGAAATTTGGGCTTCTTTTAAAACTAATAACGGATACAGTGGCTATAAATATTCAATTATCTTGAGATTGGTTTTTTTCTAAGGAAATTCCGAAAGTTACTTAGAAGTTTCGGCAACACACAATGATAGAGCAACATACAGTTTTTCTAAGTAATAATTTTCTTATCACGTTACTAAAATAAATAATCATAAAAGTGTCTGTAAACTTCTCTGTTATATAATGCAGGATCTTATTCCCTTGAAAACATGAAGCTCTAGAGCTAAAGTACCCGTACCACATAAAATTGCTAACGTAGTTTCCCGACCATTAAATGTCACGGCCTGAGATATTGCCATAGCCTACGTGTCAGATACTCCACGCTGCCAAAAAATAGCCAAACAACTTCCAAAAGCTGTATAAATATTTTGCTGCATGCACTTTTAATTACACTATCTTTTCATCAAAATAGTTTATATCTTTTGTGTGATAAATGAAATAAACGATTATGTTATCATTATATTAATCATATTTTATCTAGTACTGTAAAATATTTCATTATTAAGCACATTAAAATTATTAGCGGCACCCAAATTAGAGTGAACCTCAAAGTTTGTGTTGCCAATACTGCAAACTGTACGAAATATTTGAGTATGCAAATAAACGCCCTGAGGATGAGTCATGTGTTAGATCTGTTTTTGGAACGATTTCTATTACTCTATGCTGTTACATATATATATTATATATTTCATTGTATTTAGTAAAATATATGTTATAAGATCTTGTATATATCATTATCATTATGTCAATTTCGTCTACACTCTTATGTTAAGCTATTTGAGATATGCTTCTTTATTCACTCAAAAACTTACTAACACAGTCACTCACTTCACTCACTCTCTGATCTTACTAGTATCCACATACTAAAACTTTATTAGATGCTTTACATATTCGCTTTACTCGACTATATTTTCAAACTTCTCAATCTAAAATATTCTGATTATGTTATAAAAACTTCGTCTAATGCCATTGTCCAATGTCATTATTTTTTTCAATGTACGGTTACATTTTTGAAATTTTCTCGTATTGTTTTAGGAAAATAAGAAAATGAATAATTTATTTGAATGCATCGTTTCCACGAATTTGAAGAATAAATCCTATTTAAAGTGAAAAATACCTCGTCCAAAGAGGTATTGCTTTGGATTCTTATCCATTTTGCAGTTTTTCTTAGATTGTCGTCTCAGTATCTTTGACTTTCCAAAATGTATCTTGAAAGTATTCTTTTATTTTATTGGATTAAAATATAAGGTTCAATAATAAATATGCAACATTGAACATAAAATATAATTATAATCAAAAACAAAATGTCTACCAGATGTTAACACCAAAACTTTGAGTTAATAATCCCATTACCACTCCAAAAATTCAAATCACGAGTACACTTAGCAGAGCGTCAAATAAACCGAATATTCTAGAACTTCCGACCTGATTTATAATCCCCCCTCCCCCAACCCCCACTGCAATCCTCTTAAATATGTATGTATTCCGCAGCGTCTGTTTGACAAAGTGCTAAGACAATTTAGAAGCGAAACATAATTGTGAATGTTTGAGATAAATACGATTTCGAATTCAGAATGAAGGCGTGTTGCTTTACGTATTGTTCTGTTGAAGATAATTTGATTGTAGTTTTTGTTGACGTCAGTTATATAAAATTATTTTATTATTGTTTCTTAAAGCTGTGAACAAATTTTAACCATGCATAATTTAATGGAATGTAATGAACGCCAGTTATAATTTATTATTGCTAACCATTTTTGTTGCCATAAATTAAAACTTGCTTGTTACATTAACTTTTTTTTTTTTTTTTTTTTTTTTTTTCCGTTGGAAAAACCCGTTACGGGTACCCCGTCGGCCCATGGGGGTGACGGCCGGGGGGTGATGTGGGACTACCCGGCAGCATAGAAGATGCTGCCATTTTTAAGGCTACCCACTAAAAAACCAACGGTTGCCCTCTGCGCCGTAATGGGACGTCACGGGATCGCGTTAGCACACACCGTGACGCCCCGGCGAGACCCCCCAAATGAGGGTGCCCCGAGCAACGTAGAGCACCCTCTCATCGTAGGCCTATGTTAGGTAAGGGGGGTCACCCTCCCCCCTCACCAGGCCTACAACTGGGGAAGGAAGCGACGGGCGTATTCCCGCCTCCTTCTACCCAGTCTCCCCCTACGGAGCGGGTCAGCGGACGAGGCAAACTCCCTGTCCCGCTCCGAGGCCTCCTTTGCGGCGATGACTTGCTCGCAGAAGGAGGCCATTGCGACCCAGCACCTCTCGCTGCTGACCATCGCGCTGATAACGCGCGGCAGCGAGAGGTCCCTGCCAATCACGCCCACCAGTTCAGTGCGCTGGTGGTCCCAGGCGGCGCACTCCGCCAAGGTGTGATGAGCCGAGTCGACGGACTCGTCACAGTGGTGGCAGGAGGGGGTCGCCTCCCTTCGTGCTATCCTGTGCAGGTACTCACCGAAGCAACCATGCCCGGTCAGCACCTGCACAAGACGGAACGTAAGCGTTCCGTGCCGCCGATTGATCCAGTGGTCGAAGTGAGGGCGGACCGCCTCCACTGTGATCATACCGGCGGCAGGGGACTCCAAGTCCCTATTCCACCGTCGCATCAGGGCTCGGTGAGCTAGAGCCCTGATTCGCGCCGCCTCGGGCCTTACCCCCGTGGCCAAGGCTTCTGCCCGGTGCCAGTACACGGCTGCGAGCACCTCCGCCTGTAGCTCCCAGGGCGGATCGCTCGCCAGGAGTGTAGCCGCCGTGAAGGACACCGTACGGTACCCCCTGATCATCCTCACCGCTAGGACCCTTTGCGTTCTTCGCAACAGGGTCCTTGAGTCAGCGGTGAGGGACCCCGACCATATGGGAGCACCGTATAGGGCCATGCTCCGCACGATGCCGGCATATAGGCGCCGGCATGGAGCCTGCGGCCCACCGATGTTGGGCAGAAGCCTTCCCAAGGCAGCTGCGGTGGAAACCAACTTCGGGGCGAGAAGGGAGAAGTGCGCCCCGAAGTTCCACCTTCCGTCCAGGGTGAGGCCCAGATACTTCATCTGGGCCTTCACCACCACCTCCGAACCCTGGACGGAGATGGACGCCCGACGAGGGGGACCTCGCCGAGGGCCGTGGAATAGGATGGCCTCCGTTTTAGTGACGGAGACTTCCAAACCCAGCAGCCCTATGCGGTCCGCAACGAGCGTTGCACCGACGGTAGCAAGACGGGCCGCTTCCGCAAAGCTCCCTCCCCGTGCTGTGACGAGGGTGTCATCAGCGTAACAAAACACCCTCATCCGGGGAAGGAGGGGACAGCGGAGCAGCCAGTCGTAGCCCAGGTTCCACAGGACCGGTCCCAGAACGGACCCCTGTGGAACCCCTCGGCTCACGGCACGTCGGTACATTCGCTGGTCGCCGCGCTCCCACAGGACCTCTCTATCCTGCAGGTAGGCCCCCAACAGTCTCCGGAGATAGGGAGGCACTCCATGGAACCGGAGCGCCTCGACCAATGTCTCGAACGGAAGACTGTTGAAGGCGTTAGCGACGTCCAGCGAAACCGCCAAAACGACATCCCCCTCGCGAAAAGCCTCTTGGGTCACATCTCTCAGAGCTCTCAGGGCGTCTATCGTAGAACGACCCGCCCTGAAGCCGAACTGAGCCTCTGAGAGATCCGGACCCACCTCCTCGAGGTGACGGATGAGACGGGCAGAGAGGATTCTCTCGAAGAGTTTGCCCGTCTCATCCAGCAGCACGATCGGCCTGTATGCGGAAGCAGAGACGGCAGAACGATCCCCCTTCCGCAACAGGCACAACCTGCCCTCCTTCCAGGCTTTCGGGAACTGTCCAGTGCGCAAGCAGAGGTTGAACAGTTCCCGAAGCCTGCCACCCAAGTATTCCAGAGCGATGAACAGCACTCGCCCTGGAATACCGTCTGGCCCCGGCGCAGTGCTGCGGGCTCGTAGGCGATTCGATGCGACCTCCAGCTCGGCCTCCGTGATGTCTGGGACAGAGCCAACCCCCCCACTATGAAAAGGGGGAGCCATCACAGGAGGCGAGTGGCCGGTGGACTCCGGGAAAAGTTCCCTCACCAGCCTTTCGAGGAAATCCGGCTCCAGGGACTCCATGACCGGGGCGCACGCGGTGCGAAGTTTGTTCCGTGCCGCGCGGTACGTTCGCCCCCATGGGTCCCTGTCGAGACCTGCCAGGATTTCCTCCCGAGCCAGGTCCTTCGCCTTTCGAATCGCCAAGCGCAGAGCTGTTCTCGCATCACGGTAACAGCTCCGCAGCTGGGCCTCCAGATCCGGGTCAAAGCCGTGACGTCGGCGACACCGGACAAAGGCCCTACGAGCCCTGCAGCAGGCCGCCCGAAGTTCGGCTATTTCGAGCGACCACCAATAGACACCTCTACGCCGCCGGGGCCTAGACCCCACCCTTGGCATGGCCGCATCGCAAACCCGAGAGAGGGCTTCGCGCTTGTTACATTAACTATATAACTACATTCAAAGTAATTTTGTCCTCTTTAACTATGTTTACTCGGTAAACTACAAACTCCCAAGTAGCAAAAATGTACTTCAATGGGGTGGGTTAAGTGAACTTTACCACTTACTGCTTGTCATACTTAGAAACTATGAAGACAACCAAAACTGTATCCTTAACTTGCAACTATCTCAACTTTCAGTCCTTAGCAAAAATTGTAGCAAGGAACGAGAGACATGTCTAAAACAATGCAATAAGTGTTTACCATGCGCTGAACAGATGCTTTTAAAGCATTTTATTTTAAAAAAAAAGGTTTTAGATATAAAATTTATTGTCTGTAAGTTATTTGTAGTTATTTAACAGCTTTTTTTCAGAGTGAAAAATAATGAGGTCGAGTATTTGTTCTAATTTATTAAATTATATACGTTATAGTACAATTCATTTCGAATTATAATTTCTATTATCAGCACGGTTGCATTAGACTTAATCTAACTAAATATGTGTTTAAATAATGTTAACCACAGACAAATTAATCTCTGGTGTAAAGAAATATCATTATTGTGCACTCGCCTTATGAGCGAGTTTAATCGTGGGCCAGTTGAATTCCAAACAGAACGGGTCGTAATCGAAATTGCACTTTTTAACTCTGTTTCTTCCATATATTGCATTGATTGGAAACTGGTGAGGTATGGCGCAGATTAATTTCTTTAACCGTCTGTGAAATTGGAGTATTTGTGTTTTTTGTAACATTTGGGAGGTATTTAATTAAACTTTACTTTTTAATTATAAACTTGTTATTAATCACAACGTTACAGGACGGTGAAACTGAATGTTTTGTTTTTTATAAAATGTAATTTATATTTGTATTTTTTATTTAACTATGGAAGTGTTAATGTAAAATTTTGTTACTTTAAACACAAAACTGTAACATCAAAATTTGGTTAAAATAGCACAACTTGTTCAAAGCTCATCTAAACTTTAATTTATAATCTTACTTAAGCTATTTGAAACAATATCCTATTAAATATATTAAAATTAACAAAGTATTTTGCAATCCGTAATTTAATTACTTTAGAAGTGACTTTTCATTACTTTAGATTACTCAGGACAAAATTTGAATTATATTAGAAACAAAAATTTAAAGAAATAAATATAAATTTTAGTACAATACATTAAGATAATATTCTGTAGAGGTTCGTAGTGACATGCTACGTTCAGCTACGTTGCTACGAGGTAACAACGCTACTGGTTCTGACATGCGTTACACACGACTGTCTTTTGTTAAGAACACCGTTTCCTATGTTCTATTTAATATTACTACACATAAAAGTATCATATGCTTTTATGTAACATCCGAATTACTCACATGTGTGTGTATGCACCGTTCCCTTAAAATGTCATACATACCCGTACATACGTCCATAAATATCGATCCATCGACATCGTATTTTATTTTCTCTGTATAATATTTTGTAAAAGAACCATTTTCGTCATTAGAGTGAAATAATATGACACTGTAATAATTAGTGACAGGAAGTGTCCATTGTTAAATTTAAATTGACTGTGGCCTTCATTAGGGAAAACTGCCCCTATGGGCATAATTATGTGGGAAGGGTATCCACTTGAGGTTTATGAGCTAAAATCTAATTGCCGGCTATTCAATTAGAACTAAATTAGACAAAATATTCAATCTAATAATGACAACCATTTCTTTTATATTAATAATTTGTTTAAGATTTCTCAGTTCGTTTGTTAAGTTAGCTTTAAATGCACGTATTGGCCAAACAATATGTCGTAACAGCAATAAACATAAATTATGTATTAATTAAACTCAAAATGTAAATTTTTTTATTCCTTCCTGTATTTCCCAAATTTTGAGAACAATGTTAAACTTGATAATTGAAATACAGTAAAGAAAATAAGCCATATATTTTGTCGATTTTAATAAATCATTTGATGTCATGTGGTAAAAACAGAGAACCTGAAATTGTTCCAGCCGCCAGATACACATTAATGACCATTTAAAAACATTCATTTATAATGTAACGATACTACGATAAATAAATTATAGGCTACATTTTATTGCCCGAAGCTACAAATTAATTTGAGTCTTCTACCTAAAGTTATAAGCCTTTAAATACCTTGGCAAATAACGCTTTTGTTGGTAGACCAGTTCACCAACTTATGCCATTTATTATGTAACCTTCGGACCAATAGGCGGTAAATAAATATTGGGGACCTTTCTCATTGCCTTTAAGAACTTAGTGGTTTTGGTTATATTATATTTTGAAATTGATTTATTTTCAAGGGGTACATTTATCCGGCTATACTGTTGTAATTACTATTGGAATTTACTCGATTTCTTTCAAACCTATCGAGGCCATCATTCAAAGGCTAAGAGCATGACGAAATCTTGAGTAAGCTTGATAATTATACATAATATACGCATCCAAATAAAAAAAAAATGATCTACTCACTATCTCTACCTTGGTATTGCAATAAAAATGTTTTTACCTAGTTTTTAGATAATAACAGCTAGCAGAAATTGCTCTTGAATGTTTAACACATTTTGGTGATTAATTAAACTCGGTTTCGAGTAAAAATGTAAGGAACAAAGCGCAAGCCTGCCTCGGTTACCTGTCAGGTCATTCATCTTCCCATTTGCTCAATTTTTTATCTTCTGTCAGTCTGCTCATTCATTTTTCAATGCTTGACCGTAAAACACGAATTAGGTAATGAATGCCATTGTTTCGTCTAAGAAAATATACATTTTATAATAAATTATATTGTATAATATCATTTTGCTTGAAACGATTGATTTAGGAATAATATTACTTATAAATATTTCATGAATGTTAAAAAAACTTAAGATAACTTAAGAGCTTAGGATTAAACTTTTATTATATTTCCATATTTATTTTATTTATATACAATATTATCCATATAGGTTAATACCATTTTATGATTTCTTAGGTATATTGTCTTATTTGTTTTACATTTAAAAATAAACAAACAATAATATTTATCATCTTTTTTATTTATCAAGGAAGTTATTATAATCACCCAGATTTGTGAAATCTTTTTTTATAAAAAAATTTTAAAAAGAAATTCTCATATCATATAATAATCAAATGACAAAATGCATATTATTAAAAAATAAATTAATTAATTAATAATACAAATTTTCTTAAACAGTTCATGACGAGGCTTGCTCCTATTACCGCTTATTTTTAAAATAACGACTCCAGTTCCGTTTTTAAAAACCTATTGTTTAACATTAAATATAAACGCACTTATGTACTATCTGCCGTGTTTTTGACAATTTCACAAAATGATTATAATTGTATGACAGTATTTAACATGGATAGAATGGAATTAATAATATAATAGTTTATATAAATTCTCATCATCATATTTTTTCCTTATCATAAGGGCATAAGGTTTTAAATCTTATCAAAAATATTTTTAAATTTACAATAAAAGTTTGTAATTACAAATTTACACATTATGTTGATTATTTGTCGCCTAATTATAACCTAACTTGGATTTGTAATTTTTCAACTTACTAATCCTCTTATAGTATAGTAAGACAAAAATAATATTTTAGTCTTTTATTACATGCTTTAGTATTTTAGTTATACAAAAAGTACAAACAGTTATATGCTGAATCTACATATATTACGTACCACCGTCAAAACCAATACCGACATTTTCTTGAAACTTGAAATTAAAAATAATATATTCATTTGTATGGCCTTCATGTTAAATTAAGATATTACTTGAAGGAAATTGGTTTTCTTTAGAGTTCTTAATAAAAGACAGGTAATTAATTTTAATACTTTTATAAAAAATAATTCTTTCATGAAACTTGAGTTTAATTTTATTAATTATAGTAAATTGAATGTTACATCAGTTCGTATTAAACAGAACGTAATGCCATTGGCTTGAGATTTAGTTTCTGGCGCAACTCCAAACTAAAAACACGGTATTGTAATTAACATACAATTAGGAAGTTATTGATAGACGAAATTTATACTCGAGCGTTGCGTGATTTTCGCCAGTTACTGTCTGCATGTTATAATGTATGAATCACGTACCAATGCAAACTTAAGATTTTTATTATAAAAAAATAGAAAACGTTACACATAACATATTAGTAAAAAATACAAAAAAAAAGATACTCTGAAGCACCAGTTTTAAAATTTTTATGAAATTATTAAATACGCTAAATGAATTTTAAACTTATATTCACTTATATATAAAATTTATTTATAGTTTCCATAAGCCTTCCTAATACAAATTAATTATAACTAAACGAAAATTAACGTAAATTTTCATCATTTTCCTTAATTTTCTCTTCTGACTAATTCATAATAACAAGTTAAATTATTATTTATATGAAAAAAAATATTGTGTAAGAGAATTTGCCCTCGCACTACAGCATCTTTTCGCCATCGGTGCAATCTTAGTTCCAAAGAGAGATCCAAACGTGCATAGTTTCAAAAATGACTATATAAATTTTTATATATATATATATAATTATGAAAATTGTAATTTAAAAAGTCGGTGTAATGTCTCCAGTCTGCGCCTATTCAAAATCGCCTGGTACAGGAGGCACTTTTGTAGTGGAATGATAAACTAAATTGTCTATGTGAATATATTTGGCAATAGCGTGGGGAGCTGCCACATTGCCGAATTTTATTTATGACCCGCGTTCTCTTGATCGCGAACCGATTATTGACAAATTTTTCAACTATTGGAGCTGATCTAACATTTTATTGTGTTTTTCTTGAAATATTATCAGTATTTATTATTATGACATTTGCTACCTTTTCTTTTTTACAAGATTGAACTGTTTTCCATACTTAAAATATATTACAATAATAAATTGTAAATTGTAAAAGTAGACTTAAATAAAAAGTACTATATTACAAAAATGGCGAAAATATCAATAAACAGTTTTACTACAACGACACTTCAACGCGGCCTGTTTTATTTATGGCGTTGAATTGCGACTATAATTTATTCGCAGGAAAACATTTCGGCAAAATAGTGAATATATTACAGAGGTTATTGTTACATTAGTCGTCACTTTAGATCTAGGTTTGAGCTTCGCCTAGACAGCGCACATTGACCTTGCATGACCTACTTTTTAATAAAAAATTACCTGGACAAATTCAAATCTGGCCAAGTTTAAGTTTATTTTCAACACAATCTACCAAGAAATTTTATTTATAATTGAGATAATATGTATAGCTTTTTAAAAAAAACAAACATTAGTTGGCTTAAATTAGTTTTTAATATAAATAATTAATGTCTTGGAAAACTTAAATACTTATTTAGTAAGTAGTAGGTCTGTTTTGCAGTACACTGTCCACGTGTCACTGAAGTGCAGTATTACAGTTGTTAACAGGCAGGCCTTTATTACTACATACGCAATGTATTTTATTGCGCACTCCTTTATCTAAATTAGCTTATTAACCCTGCCTCTATATATCTCATCTCTATCTATAATAAATCATTTATTGGATGTTTTAAAAGTTATTTGATTTTTTGTTGTACTTTCTCTCCGGTTACGTAATTTGTAAGAGATTTCGGCAAATGTAATAGTTATATGATGGACTAAGAATATGATTTAAAAAAATATATATTATGTTGATGAATATACAATATAGTATAAACTTATATATTGTAATTGGTTTTAATAATTTACTAATAATATTTTGAAGGTATTGTTTTATAAAAATATATAATATATGTTTTTCTTATTAACGTATCTAGTGCTAATTTTTATTGTTAAGAAAACTGTTACCTAAAATCTATCCGGGCCTTATAAGAACTCATATGAACTAAAAAAAAATATTAAATATATAAAAGAGTATATATAACACGTTGAGTATTTATTAATATCATAATAACACGGTTCATATTAAATTCAATAAGTTTTAAGAATATTCTTCAAATAAACTGAATTTTCTATTCATATTGTCTGCAATTTTTAAATTAAACTTATTCATTAAGTAAGTTGAATGAATTCATAATTATGTTAACATTAATTCTTATTTATTCATAAACCATTTTATCCTTTTTCAATACAGCGAGATGTTTAGACCTCAGAAATTTTATGCTTTAAAAATGTAAAATAAGATGAATTCTAAAGGACAACTTGAATTATAAATATAAACAGTATAATAGTCATTAACCCCAACAAGCACATTTAAATAAAACGAAAAACTGTCTTAAACCTGTATTTTTAACAAAGGGTATAAAAACATGTACAAAAAGGTTCTATTTAACCTGAATACTAATTAAAAGCTGAGGCTGCGGTATGAATTACAAATATAATATTTCTGGGAATGTCACAGAGCGGCACAAACTTGAGGTAAACGTAAGCATGACAAAATCAGCTTCTTCATCAGTGCAAGTGACAGGAATTGTGCGTTTTACAGAAATTATATATATTTTTTTATATATAAAGTTTTGTCATTCATTAATAATTATAATATATAGCGCTTTTCGGATGTACTTATGTGAGTAATATCGGAATTCGAACTACTAGTTTCGAATTCATTTGAGATCCTTTTTTCATGAGCTCTAAAAAAGAAAGAAACAAAGAAACAAAGAAAGAAAGAAATAACATTTCAAGAACAACACACAAAATTGACAACATCACAAAATTATATAGTGAAAAAAATATATAATTAACACTAATTGAAGACAAAATAAAAAAAACACACAGACTATTTATATTAAATAACAAAAAAAAAAAATAAATATGTGCCAATATTGTGTGATGTCAAGAGAAGGGCACAACTCAGTATTTGTACAAGGCGTAATTTACCTCATACACTGCTTTTAGCTTTTTCTAAGCTAAATTATACATTGATAATCTTTAATATTTAGAATTCAGAAAATTTGGATATAGGTTCTATTTACAATATAGTCATTCAATACTACACTACATACTACTTACTAAGCTAAGTATTAAGTTCTTAGTTAAATACGTTTGTTAACAATAGGATTGAGTCGGTACATTTCAAAGTAATAAAATTAATATTTGCAGCAATTCGTCACGTGTCACTGGACATCAAAGGATAAATCATTTATAACCAGAAATGTTACCTCAGTTGGTTAAATTAATTGGTATACTAAAAATATACCCATATATATATACTATTACTTGTGTTGGTTAAATTAACTGGTATACTAAAAATATACCTACCAAGTTTCCTAAACTATGTTATGTATATCAGATTAACACCCACGCATTAATATTTTTAAAACACCGGAATCGTTGATCCCTTCAGGACCATCGCTTCCGTTCATACTTTATCCATAATTTAAATTTTGCGATGATAAAACTCACTAAATTTATGATAAAATAAACACACAGAAAATATAATCAGTTCATTTAAGAGAATTACAAATTGACTTAAAGTAACAATTAAATTTCCAAGTAATAATAGTTACCGAGATTTCAACACAACCTTACCAGTTGAACGCTCGAACCAGAGTGGATCTATCTTCCACCGAGCGCTTCGTTCAGAGGTGTCCGCGCCCCTCTGAGCAGTGATTGGTTGAGTTTAATAGTTCTACGATATGACACCAGAGGCGCTGAACACATCTGAACAGCACAACTTTACAAACAGATTACTAGGGTTAGCCATGACCAGATACAAACATTAGCATTAAATGATCATGTTTAAATAATCTTTAAAAGGATAACCCTTAAAACATAAAGTGGTAGTCAATTTGAAACAATTTGAAAATGAATGGTGGTATGTAAAACAATACTTAGATGGCGCTACGTAAACGTAATCAAAAACAATTTTCAAACAAAATATTTAAACTGAATGGTTTTAAATACAAACATTTATTCGATAATTAAATTTATAAATAAAACTTCGGAATGCAAATTGGAGGCTGGTCTGAAATTACTGATCTTAATTTCATACCAGCAACCATTTCGCTGTGTAGTCAAAATGTCATCCACTTACAAAAATATTTGACGGAGCTTAATTATGACAACAAATAATAATTTTAATAATTAAACAAACTTAACTTAAATAGATTTATTAAGTTAACTTGTTACTCGAAACCATATTAACATATGAAATGAGAATGCGGCGACACGGCCATACTGATAAGCGGTGCGTGCCCTGCAGCGCTATTTCATTTTCATTATTTTATTTTACTTACTATTTTTTTTTTTTTAACATTATCTTTGTATAACAACAGTTGTTCACTCCACGTGACAATCAACCAACAATCTTATAGCTAGTTTGTTAGGAAGAGTATTATCCTAGTAAAGTAACATTCCACATTGTGAAATAGGTACCATACTATGACTTTAAAACTGTTTGGTTACGAGTCGCCGAAACGAAACATAACATCTTTTTGTGGCTTTGGGGCATCACACGAACACACATAACATCATAATATGATTATGCCATAGACGTCTCCACCCGTCTACAACATTTTATTATTTTTTTTTCTTTTCATTTTCATTTTTTTTTTTTTTTAACATTTCATATGTCATAGGACGTCTCCACCCGCCTACAACATTAATAACTTTTCATAACACTTTGTTTTGTCATAGAACGTCTCCAACCGTCTACAACATTTTATTATTTTTTTTCTTTCTTTTTTTTTTTTTTTTTTTTTTTTTTCTCAATATTTCATTTGTCATAGGACGTCTCCACCCGCCTACAACAAGTATTGGTTATGGGTCGGATCCGCACGCCAAAGCATCTTTTAATATTAGTATTTTAGTATCGCTAGACAAATACTTTGGATAACTGATAACAGAACAGACAGTGCAAGTTTTATAACAAATTAAAATAGTTCACCGAGCATTTATGATAATAACTAGTTTGGGATACGCCGAGATGGTCCTGTTCGTCTGTCGGCGACACGGTCACCGTTTCGTTTCTTCCGTGACATGGTTGCAGGGCTCTTCGTACCTGATCGTGGGCTACTTCTCGGGGATGCCCAATGATGTCCGATTACTCTTTGGAATCTTTGTATCTTGGCTCTACTTCTGTCAAATTTTATCTCTCTTTTTGAGCTGCGTCGACCATCCTTAGTAATACGCCTCCACAGTATCCATCCATGAGAAAGGAATTCCGCTATATCATGGTTCGGACGATACGTGCTCCCTAAATTTAATTATGTCACGAAAATAGGGATTCTCGAGTTCAAACGTGGTGGTTATTGTTTCCCGTAGCTCCTTCCCAGTAGGTGTAGATACCAACCCTCAGCAAACGTCCCTTAAGCAAACTGCTTACCTTCTCACTCGGCTTTTGAAGTAATCGTTCCCTCATGCTTTGAATCATAGTCATCATCTGTAAGAAAAACTGCGGAGGTACGTTACCACACAGTGGCTGTTGCATTGCCACATCCATTAATGGAATGTTACTAGCATGATAGAATGGCATCACATGAAACCCCCGTTCAGAAACACCTAGAGGCATTTCTTGAAAACCAGGACCTACGTCAGAGGCACTCTACAATGGCCCCACGTGATTGGCCTGTTGTACAGAAACTACTGTATGTACCACACGCGGTGTCACATAGTCAGGATCTGAAATATTTGACCGGCAGAACGGGATCGCCGGAGCGATCCCACTTCTGATATCAGATTAACACCCACGCATTAATATTTTTAAAACACCGGAATCGTTGATCCCTTCAGGACCATCGCTTCCGTTCATACTTTATCCATAATTTAAATTTTGCGATGATAAAACTCACTAAATTTATGATAAAATAAACACACAGAAAATATAATCAGTTCATTTAAGAGAATTACAAATTGACTTAAAGTAACAATTAAATTTCCAAGTAATAATAGTTACCGAGATTTCAACACAACCTTACCAGTTGAACGCTCGAACCAGAGTGGATCTATCTTCCACCGAGCGCTTCGTTCAGAGGTGTCCGCGCCCCTCTGAGCAGTGATTGGTTGAGTTTAATAGTTCTACGATATGACACCAGAGGCGCTGAACACATCTGAACAGCACAACTTTACAAACAGATTACTAGGGTTAGCCATGACCAGATACAAACATTAGCATTAAATGATCATGTTTAAATAATCTTTAAAAGGATAACCCTTAAAACATAAAGTGGTAGTCAATTTGAAACAATTTGAAAATGAATGGTGGTATGTAAAACAATACTTAGATGGCGCTACGTAAACGTAATCAAAAACAATTTTCAAACAAAATATTTAAACTGAATGGTTTTAAATACAAACATTTATTCGATAATTAAATTTATAAATAAAACTTCGGAATGCAAATTGGAGGCTGGTCTGAAATTACTGATCTTAATTTCATACCAGCAACCATTTCGCTGTGTAGTCAAAATGTCATCCACTTACAAAAATATTTGACGGAGCTTAATTATGACAACAAATAATAATTTTAATAATTAAACAAACTTAACTTAAATAGATTTATTAAGTTAACTTGTTACTCGAAACCATATTAACATATGAAATGAGAATGCGGCGACATGTATATAGCGGTAAATTTCTACATTTTGCTATATAAAGAAAAAATTAGATAGCATATAAGAAAATGTAGAAATATTCCGCTCTACCTTTATGACTTGTCCCATAAAATATTAAATAAGAAAGTTTGCGTGAGCACCGCCATTAATTTACTGCGTGAAAAGAACGTACAGCGACGAGTTCACGACACGGTTCACCGGAATGATAGTAATGGATAGGCTTAGTATGAGAATTATGGGCGGTACTTCAATAGCCCGTTACGTAACTTTGGGGTCGCACGCACTTTTAATATGTCAGATCACTCTCGAGTTATGTAATACTGTTTGAATAAAGGAAGTACTTTCAACTGAAATATATATTTTTTTTGTTGTTAAAGAAAATATGATAAATACGATTAAACTTAATATTAAGTACATCTGGAACTCTATGCCCGCAAACTAAAGAACCGTTAGAGGTAGATGACTAATTAAGTGACTTACTGACAGACACTTTCATTTCGTCTACCCGTGAATAGGATTTCTGCAAAACATTCGAAGCATCGGATTAAAATTAAAATGTCACCAAAATTAGATTATTATTTAATCCGTATAAAATAGTTTTATTTCTAATATTAAGTGTCTTCACAACTCAGGAATGAATTAGGCCAAACACGATTCCAATATGTAAATATTTTTATTTAATATTACTATTCTATTTATTTTCCATATGTTTGGTAAACCTTTAGCCAAAATTCCAGCAATTGAAATACAATATGACGCACTAAACTAAATTCGCACACAATATTTAAAATTGAAATTCTCATCTTTTTCGTCTAAATATTTGACTCAACCAACAGAATAGCTGCACAATAGCTTTGTGATGTAAATTTAAAAGAAATTATTGCTGTACTTGGCACTTGCCAGGAATCGATGGCGGGACCGATACAACCACGCTGAATATATACCGGAATTCTTAAAACTGCAGTCATTTGAATAACCCAATGGTTGCAAATTAGAATGGCCATCCTACGCACGAGGCGCCTCATTTGGTACAGCGCCAAGTCTGGGACAGTAGCAGCCGAATATTATTAAATTAATGCTTTAGTTGTATGCTACATGTACCATAAACATCATTTATGGCCAAGGTTAGTGGAATGACCTGTATGCTTTATTTGCATTGCCATGTCCATTAATACGATATGGAGTTGAAAAATATTGCTGTAGAATTTTTTACTACACAAGATATAAAATAAAATAATATTTTTAAAAACTATTTACTCTTTATAACATATAAGTAACGATAAATCAATAAGAGGCGGATAATCGTTTTAATATAGAAAAGATTACAAATAAATATTATTGATTTTACAATAGTGAACGTGAAATGGACTGCAAATTATTAAGAAAGTCTATCTAATCTTTTTTTTAATGGAAAAACAGGGCAAACGAGCACGTGGGTCTGATGAAATATGGTCACCGCCGCCCATGAACTCTTGCAACATCCGAAGACTCACAAGAGCGTTGCCGGCCTTGAAGGTAGGAGTAAAATCTAAAAATCTGTCAGTAACTGATTCGTAATGAAAGAGAAACGTGTATTTATAAGAATTTGTTGAATATTACGATAAGCAACTATAGTTTGTTAAAAGTAACAGTGTTCACAGATTCATTAAAATAATGACGGGTGTTACTAAAGCAAAGCCGTTCTCATTACCGCTGAGAAATATCGGTCAAGTAATGGTTGGATGTACATTGAATTACTGTGAATACTTTAAAGCGTTTCCTTAATCGCGACTGGATTGTTGCAAGTGAAACTTATATGTTATATATACAACATAGTTATGCGTGGACCAAACCCCTCAGTCTTAGATTAAGTGCAGGTGCAGTATGCTGTGTTAGCTTTTAAGATATCCAGGAATGATATTACATTCGTTCCCATAGTCATAAACTTAGCATTATGATTTATTTCGTATTAGAAGAACAGTTACAATAAAGCCTCCAAAATCGACAACACGTAGTTTAATTTCATTTCAAAATAATATTAATTAGTTTTTAAAAAAACATTAGGACGAACCTAAGTCAAGACTACATATAAAACAAACATATGTTTTGTTTTATAATTATCGCATAAATACTCATGAAATATATGTGACCGGAACTAATAAAAATAACTAAAAGAATACAAACATTCTGCGTTAATATTAAAGTTAATTTATGTTAAGTTAAAATATTTTCTTTCTATAGTTATGTCTGTAACATCGAAACAATAAGATCTATAAGACAAAACTGAAATTGCCGTTGAACTACATATTGACCATTATCTCGAAATAATATAGATAATTGTGAGAGACTTCTATCAAACGTAAAATTGTTAAATTAATATTGATTTAATAAATAAGACATTTAATAGGGCTTATTATTGTAATACTCAACATGTTATTCTCATGCTTATGGTTTGACGTTTCTAGTTTTTTTATTATGTTACATTTTTGTTAATAGGTTTTTAAAATGTGTGTTCTTATTTAATACAAAGTCGTAACAAATAAAACGTGTTATAATTTTGTATTTTGAAAATATTGTGATAAAAATACATATATTTTGTTTTTAAACATACACATATAATAACGATATATAATCTTGTATCGGTTTGTTCATTCTTTCTTTATTAAAAATTATTATTTTACAAAATATAAGTTATGTTATTCATCACAATTTAAACCAAAAATAAACGCCTAATAAAAGACTGCGAAGGATATAAAAAGCAATGACTGTTCAAAGACATCCCCTATTATGTACTTAATTATTTTGGGACTATGGTTCCGTACCATGTGGTACCATTTTATGATAATATTAAACATGAATATAGAAACAGCGGAACAGGCAATATTAAAAACAATACGAAAGATATTTTATATTCATATAACCTTGAAACCTCTTAAACAATCCCTCAATTTGCCATAAATAAAGTATTTTTTTTTTGTCTACACGCGAAAAAAGTGGCTATTCTTTTAAATATAAGTTATAGTTTTCCTTGCTCTAATAATGTACCAGTAATAAATGGTCAGGTCTCACAATCAATTAGCACAATGATCGTTCACTTTTGATACATACCTCGTTACTTGCCTTGGTTTTTATGGAATTATGTCCCATGTCATGATAGATGAGTTTAGTATAATATAATGATATAGTTATTATGCTATTTAAGTTTATTGAGCGAAGCTCTCTATGAGAAACTTTTTTGCATTCTATGTGCAAGCATCAATCAAAAACGGTATATCTGAAAATTTTCAAATTTTGCACGCTGATAGACATTAGTCTGGTGGTGGCTTTAAAAAAAATAAATAAAATAAAAGTGTAATAGTGTAT
The DNA here is from genome assembly GCA_959347395.1 of Mechanitis mazaeus. NCBI lineage: Eukaryota > Metazoa > Arthropoda > Insecta > Lepidoptera > Nymphalidae > Mechanitis > Mechanitis mazaeus. The sequence continues at coordinate 14,183,628 of OY365754.1, forward strand.
CTCATCTTGAAAAATAATTGAGAACAAAATGCGTCGACGTTTTGTAAATGCAACTTCGGTGCTGTTGGCACCTCGTTTCGCTCAATATGCTAACACATACCGAGATTTTGCGAGCACAGCGAGTCAAAATCGAGATCTAGTTCGCGCTTCTAGTATATTATAATATAAAAGAATAATAAAGATACTCCGAAGATATCATAAACAAAGGTAAAAAATTATGCCTTCAAAATAATTTGTTATTTGATCACTTCCAGTAAAGTTATTTTAATTCCGTCTTCTGCCAAAAATTCATAGCAATAGGAAATCTAATTGCGGCGCAACATGCGATCGTCGTGGTAACAGTTTTAGTAAATTGTCTAACAGAAGTAATAACTGTCTTTATAATATCATGATTTTATTTACTCTTACCGTACTTCTGAAGTACTTCACTCTGAAGTCTAAAATATAAAGATTTTAAAAGAATATATTACATATTTTTCCACAAACAAAGAAAAGCATTTAAAAGGTATATTATTGTTAATATCTTTCTAGAAAATATTATTTTTCAAAGCCGATAATAGAAATGAATCTTAAAGGATCTTCAAGTAAAATAAACTATAAAGCTTTTGAATATATTTTAATGAAAATACTTGATGATATTAAAAATTATACAAAGCAAGAATATATCTTTACAATCTCTTTTGGACTTGGGATAAAGAAATTTATTTGTTAAATAAGGTGAAGCTGTGATATTTCTTTATAGCCTTTTGATTTTATTCGATACTCGTTACGAATAGTGATTGTGTTGTTATAAATTGTATATTTTGTCTAAAAAAAATATACTACATGTATTCTTGAACAAGGAATACGTTTTGATAAAACTCTTTTTAAATAAATACTTATTTTGATAAAAATTTTATATCATAGAACTGTTTTTATTTTATAGGTTTTGATATTTCTTATAATAAGTTATAAAAGCACGATAGGTAGCCGGGGTCATTGACTTACAATAATAAAGTTAGTTATAGAAATATTAGAAACGATGCTTCTTTTACTGATCTTAGTACTATTAAGTTTAACAAAATAACAATCACATAACAATAACAATAATAATCCTTTTAAATGTTTTTAATAAACTTCAATCACATTTTTTTTTTGTGTATTTACAAAATTCTTATATATAAAAACTATTCACATAAAAGTGTCTAAATTAAGCTATGATCGATACAGAAAAAAAATATATAAAATTTAAAAATTTGGGTTAAAAATATATTTCTCGTAGAATGTTGAAATTTCGGACACCAAATAACCTAAAATATCTTATTAAATAAAGTAACAAATACAAAGAGAGTTAAATTCCGTAAAGGCAGTGCATCTAATCCACTTTAATTAGTGAGGCTCGGTCAGCTGTGAAATGCAGGTAATGTTCATTAAATGCCCGTTTTATTATACATCTACTACGTACCTTGAACAAAGTACATTCTTACGATATTAAATGCAATTTAATTTTATAATCTCGTATAAGCACTTAAGTAATGTATTTAAAGACACTGCAATGCGTTTGTTAGTAAGAAATTGTTCACATCGCGAAACGCAAACATATGTCTGAAATTTTACGACAACATAAAAATGTCTAACATTAATATGTACCCAATATATCTGCAGTTGTGCTTTACATGTTGGATTCCAAACGTGTTCTTCTTATAATAAAAGTGGGGGCTCAAACCAGGCATGGCTTCTGGGCACAACGCATAAAGGAACGGCTATCCATTGTACTCGTTTAATTCTAAGGCGGCAGCGTTTAATTCTAAGAGGCTAGCCTCCATATAGTCTATAATATATATAACATATAAGTTTATGCTTGACTCTGAAACCGAGCAAAAAACTTATATAATTCTTAACATGGCCTTCAGTTTCGTATAGTTTGTAAACTTTACGAAATCTTCATGTTACAAATAAAACAAACAAATTGCTTATATTATAATGACATTATGTCATGAATGAGATATTTCAGAGAAACTAGGTTAAATAATATTTTCTTCAGACACATCCATTGTCCTAATAACATTAAAAATGCATCGTCTATCCGCTCATGTCTTAAGTTACAAGTAAAGTGTAACCAGTAAGGCATATAATATTTTTATTGCAGTCCCCAAACTCGCTAGCACAGACGACCTACTAAATAAAATATTCCGCATCTATATTATTTCGGGTTATGTTAGAGGACACAATACGGCCCTTTGGTTAGCTGAAATGTTTTTATTGCGAACTTGATGTTTGTATTCTTTGTATAAAGCGGAGTCGGAGAAAATTTTCTTTGACAAAATTGATACAGCAAATGGAGCTGATATATTTATTTTTTCAATTTTGCGGAAAAATATGTTATGATATTAATACCAATTCATATATTATTATTTAATAACAAAAATATTTATCGTTATAAAAAAGATACTATAATATTTTCTTAGATTTTTACGAGTACACATTTCAAATAAAACTATTTTTTACGCATTAAAACTCGTGTATAATTTGGTTACATTTTTATTTTAACCCGACGACTCGAATGCTTTGCAGCAAGAGATGTAAGTGTAAGTGACAATTACATCTCGTCTACCCGTGAACATGATTGATAGTTTTATTTGAACATACTATAATATTATAATTTTGTTCCTAAACACATAAACATATTTATATTTCTAGTCGAATTGATATTATAAATATTTTTGGATACATTTAGCACCCTTTAATCAAATTGGATCAAAGAAATGGTATGTTCAATGAATGCTACACTTTGAGCGGTCAAATGAAATAAATTATATAAATTATAATTGTAATGACGAACCCTTTATGATTGTGAATCCACAATCAGAGCGTAAACAAGTAACCATTCGCTTTATCCTCAAAAGCTTATAAACCTTTGACCTACGAACCAATAAAATACAATATAATAAGGATTTAGAAACATCACCCCATTCATATATTTCAAACAATAGCACAGCTTACAATATAACCCGTCTAATTTGAATTGGCACCTCGCGATATTAACAATGATATCAAAAACGAGCTGTCAGCTTTGTTCAGGTAAACAATTAATCAGAATAGAAGTTTATATGATATTAAATGACAGACTAGACACGCCCATCTTTTATATTTCAAATATATATAAGCCTTGCTTTTTTTTATTTCTTTCAAACATCAATAGTTTATAATCTTAAAAACAACTCACGAAATTATTTCAATGAAAATTCACGTTAAAATTTTGAAGTGCAGCCTAAATCAACCAACACCTTTTTTTATTGGTAAAACCTGACACCCTTTTCTAATTGAAACGTCGCACAAAGTTTATTAAAAGCTCCAGTTTTGCCCAATAAAGTTTGGAGTGTCCAATAAATATCTGTATTCGCAATATGTGAATTAAACTAGCCTAAGCCGTAAACGAATCGTATAATGTTAGTATCTGCTGCTTGGAATAGATCCAGAACTAAATAAGCTTTTTACGGACTGTGCAGCTCGATGAAATTTTTTTGCTTGAGAGAATTCTCATATTATTTGCACATGTGGAAAATATTTTAATATATGCGCATATGATTAAGTTTTTTAAGCAACATAAATTATAATAAATACATATTTAGTTCTTAAATTAGATAATTATTTTTTTTGCCCTATACCTTCTCATAATTTATGTGGTGGCTTTTAGGTATCCTTATTTTGTATTAATATTACATTGGCTTTAGTTTAACGGATCTTAATTTTAACTGGCTGTGGCCTGCGGCACTATCAGCGTGGAACGGCATTACTCGTTTGGGGCATTAATTAACTACTAATCAAACTCGATGTATCCCTATTCAGTACAACCATTCACCCTATTTAATTATACGTCTACAAATGTTTATAATTCCAGAAACATAAACACGAAGATAAAGTAAATAAATTATTAATATATAAATTCTATCAATCTTAAGTTTTATTTTTGAGTTCCTTCAAAAAATATAGAAATTATTATTATTTTTTTGTTTTTCAATTATATTAAAAATTTCAAACCAATTTTTTATTTGAAAATTACTCAGTTTATCAAAAAACAATTTTTTATGAAAAATGACAATTTGATCTATTAATTTCCAAGCATTTTATTTTAAGTTTTTTATTATAGAAGTTAATTAATAAAATAAGTAATATATGTAATCTTCCAAGTAACACCTCAATATCGTCTCAACCTTGATATAACCTCACTCAGGATGATAGATTCCTAATTCGATTAACTATCTTCGCTTAAACTTTCCTAATTACTCGCAACTTGACACTTCCAGATTAATTGCAGTATCGGATAACTAACAAACGAGAGTTTAATTAATAAAAACAATTACAGGTGATAGATATTTAGTACATTTTCCTTAAGAAATATGTATTTATAAAAATATATATAATATTTTTTATACGCATAATTAAATACATGATTTTTGTTATTTATTTGTTTTAATCTTGTATTGGCCGAAATTACAAAATTTTTGCACAAAAGGCGAGCTTCATGCTAAGCAAACATTCTCTGCCAGCTAACCTTAACATTTACAGGAGAGAACGTAAACGTAAAATGAAATATATGTATAGATAAATAGCTAGATAAATATACAAATATAAATATATACACATATAGATAATAGATATCCATAAATATTTCATTTAAAAAATTACAATGTACATCTGTTGATTTAATGCAACTTTACTACATTTTAAAAGATCAAACGATGTGATATTTACAATAACAAATTCCCAGAAGGATCGTAATCCAATATTACTTATATTTATTTTATATTTCGTACTATTTCATTTAATATAACTCAAATATAATAAAACTGAAATAATAAATAAAAATAATAAAAGAATAACAACATTGTATAGAAAATTTAGTCTAAAACCTATCGACATTTAAAGTCATCTAAATATCCTATTTTATTATTTTTATATAGTTATTTTGTCTCACTAAGCAAAGAATATGCATGTCCTCGTACGTAAAAATAGTTCAAAAACTCAAATATTTAATATATTTCATGTTGAATCTAAATGTAATATTTCGTATTGAAATTACATAAATTGTTATAATAATTTTATATTATAATACTGCTTATCATATTCAAAGAAATGATTCAAAAGTTTAATTATATAACATCCATATATAATATTAAAATTAAAATAATAAATGAAAAATATAAATTTTAATCATGTTTTTTTTAAAAGTAACATGTAAATTTAATTTTTATTGCTCTTGTTCACTGACGTTTCTGTCATCTGACACCTAATACGAAATGTAAATATAAGTCAAATATAGATTGTTGTTTGTAAGAGCTGGTAGAATTGTGGACACAATTCTCGTCGGCCAATAAGATTATGCCCGACCTACAAGTTTTCCGAAAAAGCCTACCCATGTAATCCGATTTCGGAAGCGAATCGCTTGTTTTCATATTCTCGACACAAATTTGCAGTTTGTTCAAGTTCGTATAGTGTAACTTTTAACGATCTTGTCATATAACTTGTGGTCATATACGTCTTATTAAATACAACTTACGCCAACTATTTGCAGCTGCTCTGGTACTGGGTTTATAAAAAGTTTATAATGTAAAAATGTCATAAAAACTTGGTAAAAGTTTAAAACATAACCAAATATATTAACAAATATAAGCCTCGTGAGATTTCCATATTAATAAAATTATTACACGAGGAACTTTGAGATCACGTATAAGAAATATTTTATTTAAATTTGACAGGACCAAAAATATCTATAATTTTTTTAAATAAAAATAAAAATAATCTTTGAAATTGTTATATGGTCATGGTTTAGCTTATTAAATTTTAAATAAATATTAAATGAAAAAAATTATAAATACAAGCAGGATTCAATCCCGTGATCTCTGGGGAACCGTCTCGTCACTCTACCAATTGAGCATATCTCTACTCGCTTCAATGAATTTAATATTCTATATATGACCGTATTCATCTGAAGGGTGGTAACATATTAGGTTTCATTCGAAAATTCTAACCAAAGTTAGAAGAGATGTTACAACCGAAATTAATAAAAATATCACAATATTTTACTAACATAGCACGATAAAAGCCACTGGCGTTATTACTTAAACTAGTAAATATCTTTTCAATTAAAAAAATGTATTATTTCCTTTATAGAAAAAACAACTCTTTCGAAGCCCAAGGCATCAAATTTACGAACATTTTTCTAAAATTCTTATGGTTTTTATTATTTAAATACATTATTCTAATAACAATACCCACATTTCTATTTATAGAAGCAATATTTTGTTCTAATTAATTTTTTTTTTTAAAATAAATCCTAACAGACTATATGTGAAATGAAACCAAATATTCTCCAATATGATGTACAAAGTGTATATAATTCATACATATATAAAGTAAGTAAATTTATTTGATCAATATTGGACTATAATTACACGCGTATATGAGATTGTATCTCAATAATTACAGGAATATTATAGCTTAAAGCCTATCAATTGTAACAGGTAATTACCAGGAGGCATTGTTTACAACAACAATACTATGGATCCGCTTTGAAATAGTGCTGTCTAAGTATTATGAAACAATATCGATATGGGAATTGTATTGAATTAATTACCATTTAGGAATAAAAATAAAATTTATAAATGAATATTAATTTCTAGATTAATCTAATCAAATAAATTCAGTATAAGTATATTTATTGAGATACGTGTATGCATAACGAGTCGCCCAGCAAGTATCTGGTATCTTATTTCCTTAATAAACATGCGACCTAAAAAAGATGATAAAATATTATAATACGTCTCTGTACAATTTACACAACCTCATTAACTTGAATGCTGTGAACAGGTCCGCGGACTTGCTACAATCGTATTTGTTTTAGTTTCCGGTGTGCCGCGATGTGTAACGAATGAGATTAAAATGACAATTCGTTAAAATTTAGTATCCAAAAGCGCTATAAATACAAATTCCATGGTGCGCAAATTCGGCACCCGATAAGAGCGATTTTTGCTTGCACGAATGTCACGCGTTATCATAATTTATTATGCACGCTCGTGCCTCTTCACTCTACATGTTACATGGGAAATTCATTTTTATTTATATGTTAAGTTTTTAATGGGATTAACTTTTATACGTAATATATTATTGGATAGAAGAAATATATTGGATATTAAAATTATGATCAATAACTCTTCCAATTCCAATGCCATTCTTAATATAAGAACTTTCAAGACACAACTTATAAAAATAGCTGTATTTTTTAAATAATGTCGTTGAATTTTTTTATGTAATTGAAATTAACGAATTGATTATACTGTATCCTATAATTCTATCTAAACTTTCAAAGTTCAATATTCAGCAACCGACAGCCGTTTTACTAAAAACGTATAAACAAACGTAGCACCAAGTTTCCAAAACTTAGATTCATGTGAACCCACACAAGGAGTACAAAATCAACTTGCCAACTGCGGATTTCCGTACGTGTCGAGCCGCAGGCTAGATCTTAACAGAGATAAACTTTACAAAGTTTTCTACGTACTATTCCATTTATTGACGATTTAAAGTTGTTATATTTAGTATTCTGTACATTAATTTGTAGAGTAAAATTGCTTATCTCTCACTCGCAACGCTTCGAAAATTTAATCTATTTTGCTAAAATGTGTATTGAAAATCCGAAGTAAATCTTAGTTTTCTAATTACGAAGTTCTAAAACATTATGTTAATTATTCATCTTAATCATAAACAGCAAGAGTAAATGAACTCTGAATATTTTAAAATACCAATGTCTCTCAATAATAATCACTATAAACTATAAAGAATATTAGGCTTCAAAAGATCTTTGCAAGATGAATAAGATTTTCATGTTGATATATTAAGTTTGGAGTCCACAGCTCCTGATAAATAGAGGCTTCGCGGGAATATTTATGACTGACTTCTAGACGGTGGGAAAGAATGGATGCTGGATACACGACATTACGAGCATTTATTATAGGAAATATCTTCTGCCTTTTTAGCTTCTAAATAACATTATTCATATGGAAAATTTTGTTTATCAAAAGTGATTATTTGAATGAAGCAAAATTTCGCATAAAACTCGTAAACATAAAGACAAATTAATTATTAAGCTTTTATTTTTGTATAACAATACAATATTATAATTTAAATTATCTAAGCTAATGCTTCTTTTATTTTAAGTGAACTATATGTTAAAGATAAATTCAACTCCATTACTTACCTAAAAGACAAAGTTGTCAACGGACGATATGATTTATGACTATTGGGATCATCCATCGCAGTGCCCCAGAAATCGTCCAAGAACAATTGTCTAAGACTGTTGGTTCCTACTACGTCACCGTTCGTAACTATAGCGGGTATGTCATCATGAACGAAATCACCGTTCAAACTGTTCACGTAACTTAGAACTGCAGTTGATATCACCATCGTATATATAGCTATATCACTGTTACAAATACTTTTAGCGTTTCTGGACTCCTCCTTCACAGGTGGTAATCTTCGTTTCATCTTTGGACTAGTTTTCGGCGACTTGAGTGTCACATTCCTACATTTACACATATGGATTGAGGTGACTTATTACCTGGAACAATAAAGTGTTTATTAATTTAATATATAAAAAAACATTTTATTTCGATTTGGTAGACTATTTCTAATTGTTTATTATCTCTTGGCTTCAGTTTACAAGAGTACATATTCACTTTATGTTTTATTGTTAAATAAATGTATACTTATGTACTATGTATTTAAAATACCAACCTTGTATAAAAGGTCGTATAAATAATGACCAACAAAATTGAAAGGCATTTGATCATGTATATTGGGAAGCAACAACCATTTTATGCACGAATTGAAGGCACACAATTGAGCGTCTATCAACACGATATAAAATAGAAAAATTACCATGTCTCGGGTTTATGTTTAGTACATGGCGGGCCATCGACGAACATTCTTGCTATCATTAATCTTACATGCATGGTACACGTCTGTTATGGAAAACGGAAATATGAACAAGGATTCAAACCTGATAGCTTTACAATTAGTAACATGACATTCAATATTTGAGTATAGATTATATTTTTGTAGTGTTATTAGGACTAAAATACATGTTTTCAATGTTTAATAGATTTTCTTACAGCCAAGACCTCAAATTTCTTCTTTGTGATATGAAATGAGTACATTTCCATGTTTCTAATATCAATAAAGATTATTAAACTATATTTTCAATAAATTTATACAGATAATTCAATAAATATGGACTATATTTGATGATAAAATGTACATTACATAATTCAATTATTACCAGTATTTCAGACTAATATAAAAGCAGCAGACGTATTTTAGCTCAATACCCAACTTCTTTCCAAAATATATTTGGATCACGTTTCTGCCCACGAAAATTCATAACGCCCGATATTGCTGAGTATATTGAAAAATAGTTATTTAGATTAGAGGTCCGCCCGAATGGGATTAATCGGCTATATTTTATAGCGTGTGCTAACATGGCTTCGGTTTTAGCATGAAATATGGCCGGCGCTTTATTACGGTGCTTTAAATTACTAAATATTGCAGCGATTATTAAATTCGCAATTACATTAAGTGTGGTTGTGGTAACTACAGAACCACACTCAACTGAGTAAATAGACTCGCGATCTTATGTAATAATAGACAAAATATTCTTAAATTAATATCATATTTAAATAATTAGAAATTCTAAAAACAGATTATATTGGATTACAATTTACGGTTTATAATATGTTCATACAGAAGGCAAGTCATATTTGTATAACACCTAAATAAATTAACATGTAACAAAAGAATGCTGTAAACCACTTCACACCCCACCCGACCTCTTTCAATTAACTTGAACATTGGCATGGAGTGAGTTTCAGATGACGATGCACTTTTACATTTTGTTCAATTTTTTTAATTTTTGTATACACATTTTTGCTATGGTTTTGTAGCAGGATAATATTTTGTTAAAAATAATAAGGACTATATAATTGAAAACACATTTTATCAATACATAATATAAGTGATATATCATATGAAACATTATATTTACTAAAAACATTTGTCAACTAAAGCGGCTAGTTGATCTCAAACTATAGATGTTTGCGAACGAGGCAGTTCATGACGCATAATAATCAGAGCAGGTTAATTCACAGGTAGGTTTGCTGTATTTATAGCATGTACTGTGCTTTACCGTGTTTATTAGCATCATAAAATTAATAAATGACCCGCTTGATGAAGCTTGTTCATAATTTTATTCCCGAAATTCGCAAATTATACATTTTCATAATGATATGTTTGCTTGATATTTTAGTTATTCTGTCCTAGCATTGTTTGTAAATTTATATAATAAAAAGAGTATAGGTTTTTACCATTTTCTGTGGTTTGTATTTATATTTCGTATATTGTAAAGCCTTGTAGTAGCTATTTCACAGCAGCTCGTAAGATCGACAAACCTACTACCCGCCTCTTATAGAAGACGGCTCGTACTCGCTAAGAAATCTAGGTTTCTTAAGCTCAGTGATAGAACCCAGTGGCGAAATTTTTCTTTTATTATAGTGTTTGTTCAATTAATCTATGATCTATGAGTAACGAATAAAGAGATCACAAAAGAGAAGTTTTTTTTATTCTGCGAAACAAACGAACAGACTAAAATGTCAAACACTTGTTTGAATTAACCCTTAAGATTCCACACGTGTTTTCATTGATCTGAACAATCTGAACAATAAGCAGTTATCGTGACTTGAATATAATTAAGCAAAGTTAGATATTAGATTTGTAATTTATATATGGACAGTGAGTAATGTCAAATTGTTATATTATTAGTATAGTAGTGTTTTTTATTTATTATCAACAGTTTTGGTAGCGCATCTTGCTTATGACTGATAGAAAATTGTTGGTTCTTATTTAGAGATCACTGATTTAATAGATATAGCTTACATTGAGTGCTAATTATGCAGCTCTGTATGTATGTCACGACAATTTAAATTATATATTCGTTTATTATACATAGAGTTTTATCTAAAAATGAAATAAAAAGTAAAAAGTTTTTAAAAAGCTTTTCTTGAAGCGTATTAAACGTATTTAGCTTATTAAGCGTATTCAGCATCGCCATTTTATGTTTTTTGTTTTAGTGGTTGTCTTATTTTGAATTTTTTAATGATATTGTATTTTACTTACCAACCCTTTTTATCTGATACCCATATTAGGGTTGTTTTTAAAATGGTAGAGTACAACCATTTTATTGTACCGACCTTCATAATTTTTTTTTATTTATTCTATTGTACAAATGAAGGCTTTTTATTTAATAACCATATGGTGTGAGTTGTACAGAAATATGTAATCTGCTATATGTTGGTATCTTAAATTGATGACAAAATTTATAATATATAGTTGAATTCTAATCAAATTTAAAAAAGTAGTTCCTAGTTTTCTCCCAGACAGGTAATATTAAATAAAAATCTTGTAAAAATCAACCTTATCATAGTTTCATTTATAATATGTTTATTATCTTAATGTGTACACACTTAAAATATTTAAATATGTCGTAATAGGATATAAATATCAAAAACATATTTTAAAATTTACATTAGACTTCAATGAAACATGAAATAAATTCATTCTTGTACATTTATTTGTTAATCATAAAACATTAAGTACCTTTATATTTAATTTTTGTTTAAATTACAGTTCAGAAAGAACCTACCTCAATGATATACTAATAACGGTACCGCTTTCTGACTTTATACCAAAAAAATCGAATTCATTTCGTTATTCGCTGTCATTTGATTTATATCAAGGTTAACGTTTAATAAAATTTGTCCTTTTTAATTACAAAACAAAAAGTAATAAAATAAATTGTTATATATGATTTATCTGAAATACGTTATTTATTACTACGGTTATGTCACAAATGAAAAAAATGAAAATGAAATGTCAAAGAATCACAAAGATCTAAAGGACCACTACATTTAAAGAGTGTGAAAAAAAAATAGTTTAGCCATCGTCGACAATGAACTGTCACCAACACCCGCTGCATTCAAATGGAAGAGTACGGTTTTATAAGGTTTTTCTATTTCCATGGATAGATAGTATACATTGCATCTTACGGTTGTTGAGTCTTGTTTCAGAATTGTTCTTTGTTTTAATCATTCTACGAACTATAATTGTATTATTGATTTTATGGATGTTTCTATAGATTTACAGCTTTACTTACAGCTTTAGATGTCAAAGCTTGTTGTTATTTATAAACCACCTTATAGTGCCTGCCCTGCCTCAGGTTGTTTAATATTTGATATTTGTAAGTGTAGAAAATAATATTTTTATAGCATTTTTTAAAATAATCATAAGAAAATGTCATAACCATATTTTCTATAATCATTAACAAAATAATCACGTTTATTAAATAAAATATTTTAATGTATATTCAAGATATAATCGCTATTTTAAACGTCGCTAACAAGCCTTTCGCATGACGTGGATACAAGGGCTGGGATTAACAAAACAGCAAACAATTACGTACTATTGAATTTTCTGTCACTAATACAATTATTCATTACCGTAACAACTTCCCTGTTTGACAATAGGGGCTCTAACTTTGTTTCTCACGATACTAATTGATTAGTTTTGATGTCTATTAATGAGTCTAGTATGTCTGTCTACAGCATACCAAATATATTGAGTAATATTATTGCAAAAATATAAAACTTGTTCATTGTTAATTATAAAAAGTCAAAACTACTGATGCAAGAACAAGAGAAAGATAGAAAAAAAAGAAAATATTAATAATACATTTACTATTATATAGTAATGGTCAGATTTTTTTTACCTTAATATAAATTGTAATTTGAAATAAACTTTATAAATTTTATGCTAAATAAGCAGTGCATTATATTTATAAATAACATCACAAAAACATTACCGTACGTGTATGTCGTCGGTCGTGGTACGTCTAAAGGGACGTAATCCAGGCGTCCATTTCCTTCAACGTTTAGTCGCAAATTGCTGCAGGGTGCGAATGACCGGCTTAAAAGCTAGCAATAGCTGTTCCCAAACCGTAATGGTGCGATTAGGTTTTTTCCTTTTATTTCGAATGCACGGATTTATGAACAAACTTTTATTTTTTTCTTGTTTCCAATACAACTGAATTGGAGAGACTTCTATTATTAAATGTACATATGTGTGTATTTTTTAAACTATTATTAATTCTAGTACTAAAAAATTATTTTGATAATCTTATAGATATATATTATTAAATTATATTTACGAAGTCTTGTGATTTTATAAAATATTTTTTATTAATAGAATTCCAGATAATACAGAATTTTATTTATACTTTCGAATGACTTTTGCATATTTGACAAGATTTTAAGTTTTGGATAACAGAAAGAAAGCCTGTTCTAAATTGTAACCATTTTAAATCATAGTCGAAGGTGAAACGGTTCCGTTTACTCTTTATCAAATTAAAAAATTAACACACATTTTAGTAAATGAAGTAAGTGAACAAAGTATCGCTTTAGTTACATAAGTCTTGATTCAATATTTTCTTTACAGCACACTCACAGATTAATTTTTAAATTTCATCTTTAGATATAGGTATTTTTTAATTAATTAGAATAAAAAAAATATATTCCGTCTAAAATATTTGCTAATAAAGAGAATATTTTATGCTTTAAGTTCATAATGAAATCAGCGATACGGGTTCAAATTAATTATCGACTCAACCCCCATAGCTCCCTTTGATAAGGCACTAATTAAAAATATTACAAACTATTTTATCAGAAAATTATTACTCTTACTAATATATATTTACTTAGTATTTCAAATACCTCGAAGCAAATCTAAAAACTTTAAGCCATGAACAGACACAGACAGTTAATTTCCACACATTTTCATTCAAGAACTCTTTGAATCTAATATTCAGGTTAAATTCACTATCAGTTTTATAAAATGGTTCAACAAAGTACGGAATCATACCACTTGCAACCTTCACAATGACGCAGCCTTATTTAGACTACATGTCTAAAGGACCCCATTTCATCGTACGACGCACTTATCTCTGACAGAACAAAAAACTTAAGCATGACTTTCATTTTCATTTCCCCCACTCAGGAAGCCATAGCGGTCGTCCTGCCTGGTTACGTGGGTCGAGTCATTTATCGACACCCATAAAAAGGCGATAGTTGGGTCCTTTGCACCCCGTTACGACTAAGGTTGAGATAGGAGTGGTGGTTAACAAATAAACTACGGTAACAGTGGTTCAATATTTAAGGGTTTATTTATCCAACAAAATTCTATATTTTAAACGTAAAGAACATTTGAAGAATATTTATTATATAAATTACAATCAAAATTGAATATTGGTATAAAGTCACTTTGTTATTTATAGATATTATTATCAAATAAATATGATCATTACCAAATAAATTTTTCTATGTCTATTTTGACGTCTTTTTATTTTTCATACTGTAAATAAAGGCAATAAAGCTAATAATAACGTAATAATAATTCTTATCTATAAAACTCGATATAAAATTGTCATAACTATTATTCTACTTCAGTAAAAACATTAACATCAGAATATATTTATAATATTAAGAAAAAGAAAAAAAACATCTGACACGCGGCAATCGAGCTTGCCGCTATGAAAAACTCCTAATCGGCAAATTATAACTCGCAAATTAATTAACAAACAAAAAAAAAAATTAAAATAATTAAATTAATTAATTAATTAATTAACTTTTAAATTAAAAAAAAATTAAAAATTCGAAATTTTTTTTCCATTTTTCGGTAACTTCGGCGGCCGATCTGACCACCTTCCCGTTGGACAACCAACATAATTTTGAAAAGTGAATCTTACATTTAGATGCTGATTCCAAATATATCTTTAGTTTTTCAAAATTCGAAAAATAAAATTCGACACACACAGACACACATACAGACAGACAGATCGGAAGGAAAAACTGAGTTTTTCGAAAATGTTTTCTCTATGATGGATTCCTTCACATTGAAAGTGTGACGTATAATGACGCTCTTACAATGTTTCAGTTTGTGTCTTTGTAAGGAACGTGTGTGCTTGCGGGTACAAAATTATTTCCCAATATTTACGTGATGATGCACCCTGGGTAAAAGCTGATCGGTGCCAGGCCACTTCAGATACTAGTATAAGTGTAATTAAGGCTTCAAATATGGCTATAAATATATTTTTTTTTTTCCAAGTTTTTTACTTTTAAAATAGCAGTTCTTGAAGAATACGAACTGTGAAGAACACGAATGGACCTGTTAATACTTAATAACAACTTTTATTTAGTAGGTAAAAAAATCCAATTATAAACAGAGTTCCGACTTGGGAAAGACAAAGCCTAATTATAACGATGTTTTATCACAATATGAAAACAACACGTGCTATTGAATTTCACCTAACTTATTATATACCTTTATTACAACAATAAAATAAAAACAGATAGAAAAATATACAAATAGGTAGAGTAAAAGGATAGAAAGAAAAAGTTATTACAACAAAAAAACCTTTTTAAAACTTAATTTATTAATAATACTGAAACTTTATAAAAACGTACTAAACATCCTATTAACGTTTACTTTGATATTTTATATACATATGTATTACATATAATATTTAATGGAAGAATATCACAATAATATATTATGTAATTGACATTGTTAATATCATTTTCATCTGCTCGTAATGAGAACCATTTTAGATGTATTTTACCTTAAATATATATTATTAATAACATTGAAAAATAGTGAGGCGGTAAAGGTATTAATTTATAGCGTCGATTTGATTAAAAAAACATATATTAACGGAAAATTATAATCAAGCTTTAATTTTTTTATTTAAACACGTTGATTTTAATAAAAATAAAAACACACATGTATCCATTATAAATTATAATCAACATTTATCCAATTTTTTATTAAGATTAAACACGCCTTGACATTATCAAATGACCAGTCTATAAAAATATGTGAATTTTAATATCACATTACAAATTTATTATATCTATAATAAATATCGGAATAATTAGTCCATGACATAAAAAAATTAAAAATTTTTTGCCATCGCGATTTTTATTTAATATACAATATATTGTAGTAAATTCTATGTGAAATAAGACAAATCTATCCTAAAATATGTACCTTATATCAAAGATATCGAAAAAGATTTGATAAAAGAACATCACAAAAAATACACCCTTATTTCGTTCAATTACTGCTATCAATTGTTATAATATGAAGTATAAATCTTTTGGAATAATATTGAGAACTCTTATTTCTACAAATACAAGTAATCATTTGGTATGTCATCTTTTAACTCTAACGAAATATCAAACTTCTCATTTTTAGGGTCTAGACGCATTATTTAAAGTTATTGACGTCATATCAATAAAAACTGTATAAAAGTCTGCAATCGTACAATTCAATAGCTGACAATACGATCAATTTCATTGACGCTTTCTTGTTTTATATGCACTAAAATTCTTATGTATTGGAATAAAACTATTGATTTGATTTAAGCAGAAAAATAATACAAAAATTTCAATGAGAATTTGAAACATTTTATTACACGAGGCAATGTACTATCATATTTTTAAAACTCAACAATTCATCTAGCAATAAAAGTAAAGTGTCTAATTATACATTTACAAGAGATTATTTTAAAGCCGTTTTAACAAGATAAATTTATTTTTATAGTGAATATATAATATTATAGAAATATAGCATGTTACTAATAAATAATTAGTAATTATGATGAATACTATGAAAATAAGTTTTAAAATATCTATAATATTTTATTGATTCAATTTCAAAAGGATATTTTAAATTTCAATAATTTTTTTAATAGACCCTAATTTTTAAATCAAGTTAAAAGATTAGAGTGCTTCAATCAATCACTTCTCTACAAATTTTTTTTTTTTGATTAAAACTATATTATTGAAAACCAAATACTTTCAAGTATTGAAGTGGATGTAAATGTAAAATTTGTTGAACATAATTTAATGAAATTTATTATGATAAATAAAAGAACGAAAAACACGGTTTATTATAAGGTTAAAAGATTTCTTGTTCAAGCAGATAAAACAACATGATTATAACCTCATTTGTAAATAAGTAAACTCAGCTTAAAGCGACAAATGTAAACATAAGTGTGAATAATTCATATAATTTCCCTTACAGCGAATATCCAGCGCTACATTGCTGAACTTACAAAAACATTGTCACAGAATCCGCAAATGCGTTTTGTCCAAGTATGATTTATCGCGAGGTCTGGGTATCTTAATAACTGTACGAACCTCATAAATCTGGTGCGGGGACTATTTCAAGCTACTGCGATAGATTATCAGAAGTTATTTAACATATTTTGTCACGAATATATTTGATTTTTCAACAATAATTAAATATTAAAATTTTTTTCGTCATTCTTATTTAATAAAAACTAGCTAAGTTTTAATAATTAAACAATAATCTGTTCTCTTTTTGTTGCTTTGTGAAAAGCCAGGTATTCCTATTATTAATACGTTCGTGTCAATGTGGCTTTTATTTGCGCAGACAATTTTAATAGGATTATCGTAATAGAGTGAGATGGGTGTTGTCAAAGGATTATTGGCTTCAAAAATATGTTAAATATCTTTTAGATTTACCATCGCAATATTTTTTAACTTAAAAAGCCTCGAATAAGCAAACGTTATCTTTGTGATATTGATGTTCAAAGTGAATATTGATAATCTTAGTGATCCTATATTATTAGATCCTAAATATTGAAAATTAATCTAGTGCCTACATAGTTTTATAAGAAAAAAATATAAAATTTATGTATAGCATGTAACTGATTTTATAATCTGAATTTTGTATAATAACGATATTAAAAATTAATATTATAAATTACCAGCAATAATATTAAAATTATATTCTAAATCAAATTAGAAGCTGTCTGTCAAATAGATGAAAGTATATTTAGTTTGGGTACTAATAAAATTATTTTTATATTAAAAAATATTGTTGCTATTTATAAGCACCCTAAATAGTCTATCCAGTGACCTCTATAAGTTAATTAATATAAGGTCCTCTAACTCTATACATGGACTATATTAAAGTCTGAAAATCAATAAAAACTTTGCACTAACTTTAAATTGCTTTTTATGTAGTAAGTTTTGTAGTATAGCATTAAAATTCCGTTACACCCAAAAGAGCTCTGAACTTTGAGGGTTTTAAAGTTTATTAATATAGTTCTAATAAGCTATTGATTGATTTTAAAGTAGTGAAGATTTTGTAGT
Organism: Mechanitis mazaeus; assembly: GCA_959347395.1. NCBI lineage: Eukaryota > Metazoa > Arthropoda > Insecta > Lepidoptera > Nymphalidae > Mechanitis > Mechanitis mazaeus. Next base: position 14,201,948 of record OY365754.1, read on the forward strand.
TCTTTCAACATTGTCTATATAGAATAATGAAGAAGATTTTATGTCTCCTGTATCTTCCTTGAATACAAAAGCTTTTCATAGGTTTTAAAGTTATGTTCGTTCTTTTTTAATCCGATATAAAAACTTATGACGAGATTTGAGTATTAGTATTAGCTTAATTTGAAAATATAAAAAATTACTATCAATCAGATAAAGTTATTTAATTGACTTGTTTATATACAAAGGTAATTGCCTGTGTGATGGTGATAAGCATTTTTGTTTAATTAAGTTGTGTAAAGATGTTAATTTTAAAAGTTTCAAATGAAAATATTATTTACTCACTTTCACATTTATATAAAAACTTGTTTTTTGAAAAAAATACTTTTAATTTATTTTGTATTTTTTCTTCTATCTCAGATTCGAATTTTCCTTTCATTTAATACTCATACTGTAGGAAGGCATAAAAAATTCTTCAGGTGTCTTTATTATTCCACAGTATTAGATTTAGAGTAACATCATTTTACTTTTGAATTATTCTCTGCAAGTCCTTTCATTTGATTCCAATGTCTTGTCCACCATATTTAGTGTTCCGCCTCGTTTGATTTAGAATGACGTGACACTTACTATGTTGTATCATCCGAACTAAACGAGTATACAAAATCTTAGCCCAAAAATCGGTGGAAGATTTTTGTTTGCAAATTGAGTGGCAAGATACCACAAGAACAAAAATATTTACACCACATTGCAAGTTAAATAAAGGCTTAAATAGAACGTGAGCCTATAAAACAATGAAATCCAACTGCCACATGAAGCACGGTCTTTCTTTTAAAAAGGAAAATTCTAGAAGGGCTGACCTTCTCATTTTTTTCATTAGTAAATGCGATGACAGGGCAGAGTCAGATACCTTTCTAATAATTATTATTTATTATAAAATACCAATAACGCCTTTACATGAAATTGACTATATGACAAACTTTATTCATAATATGATCAATATGAGCATGTTACAGATGTCAAGATCTTAACTTACAAAATAGTGACAAATACTTCTAGGCTTCACGTTTGAATTAAAAATACTATGCAAATTATTATATTATTGATCCCGACTTCGAGCCAACAATTATATAAGCAACTGAAGATTTATCCAATGTCTTCTCAAAGATTGCCTTACATCATTCCATTAACATCGAGTTGTATTTTAAGATTTTACATTTTCAATTAGCATTTATTTCTACATACTTTAGTATTCTAAGGTATATAACAATATTTCGTTATGTCATGAGTTAATAGTTCTAAACTGAGATATAATTATGTTGTAATTAGGTAAGTTGTCTTTCGAAGACGTAAGTTTTGTAACATACTGTTAGGTGGTGCTTAGTTTTTACTCATATATAAATTTTACTAATTTTCTGTAACAGCTGCTAAAGGGCTACCACTTCTTTATTCAATTTTCAAATTTCACCGACCGCATTTAAACTCGTTATACCAGCGATAAGGAACTGTTTATCGCTGGTATAGTATATAATACAAACCAACCGCTTTAGAAGTTTTCTTGACCATAAACGCTAATTGAAGTCTACTAAATTATTCATCAGAATTCAAGTTGGACTTGAAGTCGTAAAAAAACTGAGCACGTAAATGTTCGCGTTGCAGATAAATTTTTCTATGACACAATTTAGTTTCAAAATGCTGCTAAATAGTAGCGGAATATTTCATTTTAGAACAAATATGTTATAGCTTTTAAAAAAAACTATTTTCAAAATTAATGAGCGTAGCATATATGATAACTTTTTGAGTGACCTACATCTATCTCGAACTATACACAATTTAAATGACAATCAAAACAATTTTAATTGGTTTTAAATTATAAATGTATAATAAACAGATGAAAGATTTAATTCCGAATAGTGATTTTATATGTAAAACGCTTTTTATTACCGAAAATATTGATATCTACTCTTGCTTAAAAAATATACAATCAATCATCTTAAATATCCATTTGATATCATATTATATATTGGCCTATAACCTGTTATTGTTTATGTCCAGTGATGTAATCCCATTCATTGGTAATATGCTTTTAAAATGAAGATTATAATACAATTTTGTATATTATTTAATTTTCTAACAGGCAATCTCTAAATACTATTTCAGATTTTATTTCGACAAAGAATGTTTTACAACCGAACCCTTATATAGAAGCTAATCGTCACTAACAAAGAAAGCTCTAACATTTCTTCCCTCTAATTTACGGCCACATAACGCGCAATCTTCGTCCCGACGCCATTATCCCGTGCTCAAATTAAGTGGGATTCTGTTTTATCAACCCGTAACTGACTGCGCTCGGTACACCCTGAGATCACGTCACGCTGGGCTTAAAAGACCTCGAGTAAATTAACAGGATTAAGGAACATTTGTTCATGTACGAAAGTGGTAGTAAAAGTGTTGTAAATGTCTCGCAGAACGTGTCGTGTATAAATAAATATTCATTTATTGACACATTAGAATGAAATGGTTAGAAAGGAAAGACGTTATTTGCTTCTACTGAATGTAGTAAACTGAGATCATTTGTGTTCAATATTTATGTACTTATAGTTATAACAATTATTCTTATACAATAATAATTTATTATGAATTTAATATCTCACAAAATTATTCTAAAATATAACTCTGAATTCATTTTATTCAGTACAATTGGCGTGAAGTTGACAAATTTCCGATTTGAAAACCTCTGACTGAGCAGATTTCCGGAGTGGATGCCGTTCCTTTGTTATTACACCTTGAGACTTGCTTAAACGTTGATTTTAATTGAAATCCTATCTTTGTTTTGTCATAATAACTTTTAGTTATTAAATTTATAACAGTCGAAATAAATTTTATTATAACATCATTATCTGTTTGTCAAACTTCGTTTTATTATGACTGAATGAAAAATTCGTTAGCCCAACCCTTTCCCTTTTGACTACCCTCTGCCCTCTTCAGCATTCAAGAGTGTTGACGTATTTTTAGCCTTTTTTATTTTGCAGATGTCTTTGAGTGACGCTTGCCACATTAGTATGAAACGGCACATTTCACGTGGCCTATTCGGTTTCCGCTCATTGATATTAAAAGATGTAAAAATTTTTGAGGTGTTACATCTGGCTCTGTTATTTTGCAAAAGGCGATGGAAGTGTAAATAAGGTTGAAGTTTAACTAATCAGTGACCAATGTCAGTTTAACAGAAACATTTCTTTTGAAATATTTTTTGCTTCTAAAATATACTATTAAATTGTTGATAGTACGAATCTGAAAAGTGCAAATAACTTATAAGAATACGACTAAGTTTGAATTGATTACGTACAAATTTGAAATTATTCACTATGAGTGTACTTTATTCAAGTATTTTATTAATTCAGGTAAAACTTGAGTGAATTCAAATTAAATCCAACAAATGTTTCAGTATTTATCTTTTTGATCAGTGATAATATCAAAATTGTAAATTGACACAAATCGAAATATGCTGACATTGTTCCTGTTATTGAAACAATTTTTCAACAGGATTTTAATATAGTATTTTATACACATTATACCACTTATACATAAATGTGTCTTTCATGAATTTATTAAGCGTATAATTTTTGGATTTACTTTATAACCCAAAAATCTATTACGAATGTTTTGCACCAATTGGGTTCACTGGAAGCATATTTTGGTTTTAAGGTATCTGTGAAAGACATGGTTTTTAAATAATTTGAACTATATATATCTGTATTATTTATTTTAGTTATTATGGTTTTATTGCCTCAGATATTCCTTAAATTAAACCAAAATAATTATCTTCAATACCATCGTCAACCACTAAAATGTACTATTTCTATTGTTATTTAAAAAAATAATATTTCTTTAAAATGATTTTGCCTTTGTGTTATTATTATTTTTTAATATATTATCAAGATAAAGCTCGCTTCAATACGAAAACCAAATAGTAAAAACAGAACCCTTATAATTTCTCAACGTCAGTCTATATGTTTTATCCACGATAAAAGTGATCTGATACTACTTCATCCATTCATCGAGGCTGTAGAAGTATACAAATTAACTAAAATCTTTTTCTCTACAGCAATATTCGTATAATTAAAGAACTGTGGATATTAAAAAGTATTGTAGGTAAGCCATTGAGATGCGTTGTAGCCTACAAAATCGCTTTAGTATATAAGATATATGGAGCAATTATTCTAAGGTGTTTTTTCATATTGCAAGATATTTAAAACTACTTTTAAAAGTTTTAATCTTTAGGAATTAGCAAGTTTATTCCCTTAGTATTAAAATCGAAAATTGTGTTGTAGGTTGCAGGTTGTGGTTCCTATCGTTCTTGTAGTCTTTTATTATAGTATATCTGATTAGTTTAAAATAATTAATATTTTTTTACTTGTTTTATATTTAAGCATGTTTTAAGATATTTTTTTAAATTAAAAATGAATATTAACAATAGTTAAACTAAAAAAGTAAGAGAACTTATGACGAACTCTTACTGAATATTTCTTTATCGTTTGCATTAAACGATAAAGAAATATTGAAGCACTCTTTGAATGTAAACTTGAAACCGTTTCTTTATATAACAACGCCTGGTTCCCGTCATAAATTGTCGAGTCGTGATCACTAAGGAAATATGACATCCACTCCGTCAGATAAATCGAGTTTCGCGATCAACGCCGACCTTCTGAAAAGTCAATTTGCCCTCCCCTCCCCTTTTGACGGTTAATAAAAGCCCGATAGAGGCGTAATCTGAATTGCTAATGTTATTTTTCTTTAAATTACGTCGCTGTGCCGTGGATTAAGAGGCTATTATATTCAAAGACTGTTTGCTTATCGACGCCTTTTGCCTCAGATTTGTTTTTTCTTGTGATATACTCTTTTGTTTATCTTTTCGTTTATTAACTCTTTGTCTTGGTAAAACTTTATAATATATGCGTGTAGTGAAGAACTTTAACCAGTAAATATTCTTCGCCAATGCATATTTCGTAGCGCGTCGTAGCTTGTTAAAGTGAATATCATTGTCACAGTTGTCGCAGTCTCGAAAATTAACACAGAAAATATTGAATCGATCTATCTGTGAAGTGAATGTTATTGGACTTAGAGTTACTAACTTGATCTCAAACGATGCAAAAGTTTAAGACAATTATTAAAATATTTTATTTCTTATTTATTCATTAACATACATTGCAGCGAATAAAAGACTAAGGATAAATAGAAAAACTTAACTGAAAATAATGTTGCATACATAATTATGTTGTGAAATTGACAGCATATAATTTGTTATTTGTTCTCCTCAAGGAAAGCAGTACATTTTACTCATTTTATTTATGTTAACGTGGGAACATATACAGGTGCTTGAAAGAAGCACAAAGCTAATAATGTTTTAAACTATATTTTTTTCACAATATTCTTGAACAAACTATGATTTAACGAAAACAATTATTATATATGTAAAAAGAACATCAAGATTACATTGTGATGGGTTTATTGTTTTCAGTATATGAAATTAAATAATAACCTTTAAATGTAATAATCTCTTCATTTTTAAATCAAAAGTGAAGTTGGTAACTTAGCAGCAATTTCAAATGTCAGAATGCTTTTACCACAATGGGTTAATTTCTAATGGAATATTAAAATTGTAATCTATATCTTTTTAAAAGACAGTTCACTTTTAACTAAGTTATTGCTCTTTCACATCCACGTGTTTTTCTTTAAAAATATTAAGAATATTGCAATTTTTTTCCGCTTTTTCCCCGCTGACACAAAATGTAGTTAAGGATTTATTTTTTTTATTAATTATATAACATTTTTTGTATTCATTAAAAATAAACTTTTATAAAACATTTAATTGTCTCTTCCTGCCTTCCTCATTATTTCGTACTTTATTAAAAAATTAAATTCAATTTTATAATTTCAGTCTATCAATTACAAACAAAAAATAGTAAAAGAGTAAAAATATACTGCGACTAATCTCTTATAATACAGTTTATATAAATTAATTAACAGTTTAGAATAATTATAGGTTCGTAATTGAAATAATAACTTCATTATTATTCAATTATGGTGAAATATTCCGTGATTTTTGTGATGAAATACATCAATAATATAATATATAAATTCTACCACCTTAATAAGTATGAAGAACAAATAAGAAAATTTGGAGCTGCGGCTAAGTAATTCTAAGCAAGAACTCGGCTTTCGGCAAGTTCTTCATTTGATTACTTAGTTGCTTGTTTGCCTCTTCACAGTCTAAGGCAATTTTCTTCTGATTGAATATTCACATTCCTCCCTTACTTGTACCACTTTGCCATTAGTAAAATAATACAAATTAATGTTCAGTTATTTTCCAGGTATTTTATGAAGTAATATATTTGACTTAGATAAGTACATAAATGGTCTATTTAAATATTGAATCTATATATCTGGATGTTAGTTAATGTAATTGTTAACTAAATCCTATATAGTCGAAATAAACCATTTAATATTCATGAAATAACAGAAACTACAAAGAATGCTCTGAACTTTCCCAGGGGTTGATTTAAGAATGTAGACACTCAATAAGACAGGATTTTGGAAACCCTTGAGGGGTTTGTTGATAATCAAAGCAAAAAATAAAATTAAGTCTTAGTACTAATTTGTATTAAGTTGCATTTTAGCAGTAACAAATTATTTATTGTTTCCAAAAATAAAACAATATTAAACAAGCAGACCCGCTGAAAACAGTAAGTTATTAATATTACTGCTGTTAAATATTAACAGTCCACACCAGTCACCAGTACAAACAAACGAGATTGGTCGCACTGAGATTAGTCGTGTGTACGCTTTGTACACAAAGTCAGAGGATTCCCTTGTCATGTTACGTATTTGTTTGAAATTTTACAATAAAACAAAAACTTTTATACATTCATTTAAATTGAAACTGATTTGACAACTGTACAGTAATGAATAATAAAAATGTATTTAACGTATTATTGGTAATATCAACTAATCTAAAAAAAAAGAATAAAAGCGAATTTCAGAGCAAAATACATTTTCTTTTAAATAACTTTAATAGTTTTACTTTCAACTTAAGCCGACAGCTCTGACTTGCGATATAAGTCACACGGAAATTGAGAAATATAACCTTTATTAACAGGATTTAAAGTACATTTCAGCAAAATACACATTATCGCTTTCCTGTTAGCAAAGCGTTGACAGAACAAATCACGGCTTCGGGAGTGACATGGAAAGATATAATAAACTGCGAAATAAGGCGTTTTACAGTGCGAAGTTTTGTTATAAATTTTTAACTTCCATAAAATTTTGAATGTATTTTATAAAAGAAGATTAAATGTATATCCTCAGAAAAGACTACTTGAAAGTGTCCTTTGAAATAAAAGATTACAAAAAATATGAACGTACAAACAACAAAAGAAAACAAAAAAGCGAGTCGGTGTTGGAATGCACCAAAAGAATAGCCACAATATTTTGTATGAACTCTTTGCGGTTTCAAACTATTTTAGATTTTAACAAACTTTTCCATCCTTGATTAAACTAATGGTTATAGTAAAATAAACTGCTTTTTAAAAGACACTACTTTTAAGGTCTACAAAACATGTATTTTAAATTTAAAAAACACAAAAAATGACAATGGAATATTTTTATCTAATCAATATGTCATTATAAAAACGTTTTAAAATGAGTAATCAGATGACATATTTTCATATTTACGTATTAAAAATCATTTGAAAGTCATTATAAAGTGAGGAATTGTATCAAATCGCGTGCTACCCTCCATGAATAAATAAACGGTTCGCGGTAAGGCCGCGTGCACACGTGCGACTGAGACATAAATGCGGACGTGAGTCGTAATTGCGATAGCGTGATTGTAGGCTCCCTGTTATGTGCCATTGATTTTGCTAATTGGAGAGAATTATTCGATATGAATGGAACAATAGTTATTATTAGAAAATACTGACTTTTAGAGGTGTAAGACCCTTTAGTGCAGATGTCATGTTTTTATATTAATAATAAAGTGTACCTAAAAACCTTATATATTCCATTGTTATGTCTTATTATTATTTGTTGGGTATTATTTTAAGTACTGTATGAATTTACTATATTAAAGAATCCAACGGTTGTCCCTATTCTAATTACGTGAGATATATATTGAAAGAGATTGGATAAGTTGTTTTACGTGTGGTGTGGTAGATGATTTCCACTTTTTAATTTTTTCTACAATTTTTATTCTAAATTAAAAAACATAATTGTAATGGAATAAGATATAAATGTCATTTTTAAAAGGTATTCAGGTAAAGGTATTTACTTTTTTTCTTTGTCTTTAATAAATTTGAAAGTTAAACAAATCCCAAAAATAACTCCGAAAGCTGACATTATTTTCAGAAGTCCGGCGGTTAATTATAGGTAAAGTTTGTATCTAACTTGATTAATTATTATGTAAATTTTATATTTAAAAGCGGTGCTTCTGTAATTCCTTTACAATAAGTTGAAATTTAATTTCTCTAATTTCAACAATTTATTTTTTATTAATTCTGATTCAATATTCCACTTTGGACGGTTCTATGTTAGCACGATAAAAAATAACAAAAAACATAGAAAACATTTAAAAACGTGTTTGTATTTGGAGAGTATGCAAATGATAATATGAGCTTGATAAATTCTTAATGTATGGAAATCAGATGAATTAAATTTATTAGCATTTGTTAAAATACGTAAACAGTAATTATTTGAGAATTTAGTAAAGAAATAATAAAATTCTTATTCTATACTAAGCATAATATAACTAGCATGATTATAAAAGAAATTATGTAAATAGATTTTCTTAAACTTTTGTACCGTAACATAGCTAAGGTAAATATTTAAAACTCTTAAAATTATATATTGTTTGAAATGTGTTATTAAAATAAACTAATACATAATAATAATAATAAATTCTCTTTATTGCAAACAAAAAAAAGACAATAATAACAATATGTTAGTAACAACAGGCGGCCTTATCGCTAACAAACGATCTCTGCCAGGCAACCAGTGTTAAGAGGACAGCTATGATAGAAGTAAAACTGTTTTGCGATAAAATTGAGATATAAATTGACATATTTTTTATTTTGGAAATACATATAAATGAGAAATATTCATCTCTAAAACATTTCTTAATAGAAACATTCGTTACTTTCCATCGATACAAAATATTCACCGTTCAAAGCCCTCAATTAATACCGACGCAGCCCACGCAGCAAACATTGATCTCGCTTCAAATATTCAATATTTGCTCTGAGCTGGAATCAATGCGATAACCCCTGGCGCTAATCATTAGTGTCAGATAGCAATACCTTCTCATATGTCTAGACTAATCATGAAGATGATTAAAATGAAATAGATACTGATCATAAAAAGGTTAATAAAATAGTATTTTTTAAGATTATCACGAGTACACATTTCAAATAAACCTATTTTTTACGGATTAAAACTCGAATATAATTTGGTTACATTTTATTTTAACCCGACGTTTCGAATGCTTTGCAATAATCGTGTTCACGGGTAGACGAGATGTAAGTGGACACTTACCAACCAAATTATACGCGAGTTTTAATACATAAAAAATTGTTTTATTTGAAATATTAATAAAAGGTGGGTATGATTAAAAAAGGGAAGACGTTGAGAGTTAAACCCTAAAGACCCTTGATTTTGGTGAATTTTAAAAGTATTTGAATAATATTGACTACATAATAGTTCTGACCGCTGGTAAACAGGTTCAATAAATAGATAAGGTCTCTAAATATTAGCTATTTATCAATAAAAAATGTAACCAATCTTAAATTTCAAGTATTATACTTACTGCCACAAACACAGAAATTCATAAACTTTAATAAAATCAACCATTGAAATTGGATTGGATTTCGAAATACGAAAAAGACGAATATATATTTCTTTCTTCTCGACGGATATCGTATTAAATTTGTATTAGTTTTATTCTTATATATTTGAAATATTCTCCCAGATGTGTACATAAAACCGCTATTGATTAAACCAACGCAAATGTTATTTTTTACTCGTCAGCTCGTATTTGTTTTTGATCAAATTCAAATTTCAGCGAGCAATGCCTGACTTTGAAAATCTAATGTGAATAAGTATTTTTTTAGAACGGTGTTTCTTTTGTTGATAAAAATCTAAATAGGAGATTCATTTTTAATCCAATTTTACATATTAGTGCCACAATAAACAATCATTGTTTCGTCTGTGAAATAAGCGTTTATTCTATCCTTTTTTGAGAATTATAAAACAGAGAAATCAGTTTAAATAACCCATTTAATATTATTTATTACGTGATATTTAGTTCAAAGTAAAGAAAATATAGAATTTTTAATTACTAATATATTTCGTTGTTAACGTCATTTCAATTGAATACGTTAAATAATTAAATAACTTTTAGTAAATCCACTCAATGATCTCACTTTTATTTTTAAATTATATTTATAGATCAGTTCAGTCATGATTTGTATTTAGTTTGTCATCTCATTCCTATTATTATTTGTTGCTTATCTAGCTTTGTTTCAAATTAGTTTAGTCAGTGAATAACGTAAATTACTAGTGACGTCATCGTTAGCAATAATCACTAAATGTGTCCATTCTAAACTATTCCAGTCATGTTAAAGTTTTTTTTAGATTAGATCGTATGGTTCATTATTGATCGGTTTCATTTCAATATTAGTAAGACTGGAAAAGGTAATATATTTTACTTCTCTTTCTTTGAAACACATTACAATATTGACATTATTAATTTTGTTCTCTGTATAGGTATCAAATCGATAAAAAACATAGTCGAAACTCATCAGCTTAAATCAATTCTCTCAACCCCATCCAAGCTTAATCGTACAAACTCGGTAATGACTATGAATCATAATCGATTTTCATTTGATTGGGGTGTATTTATTTGATGCCATTAGTTAAATGAGTTGGTATCGAGTGCATGTTGACTGAGGCGCGGCTGATTCCAGTAATCGATGAACAAACATTGACCGATTCGATTGACACCAGGCAACTGTTTCTATTGACTTCTATTGTTGGCCTCTTGCGTTTAAAATATAATGATAGATATTTAATTTTTCTTTTTTTTTTTAAATTGGTACAATTGGTACAAGCTGTATTTAACAAGAAATCAATGTTTTGTAATATAATTCTTGAAGCTATAACCATTTTTTTATAATTACTAAATTTGATCTTATGTTACGAACCACATTTGATAATTAAAAATAATAAATCTAACTTAACCAGAACATACAAATATAAAACATTTTTATTTATTTTTTTTACTTCTGGTCTTAATTTACAATATTTTTATATAGCCCAAGTGAATTATTACTGCAGTTCAAAAATATAAAATTGAAATCTCAACTTGTTTTTCATAAAAGGCGTATTGCCATTAAAATCATGTTAGCACCGAATTTGCTTCAAGCTGCAAATTCATCAGCTCTTACATTGGAAGACATTTTTCCTCTCACTGCAATCCGGTACGCAATTGGAATTCAATTCCGTCCGTTTTGACTATGGAATATTAATGCAGTTTTTTTAGAATTTTATTTGTTTTCCAGTTTTACAAACGGTATACAACTTTAAACTATAGGAATATGCTTTGAGAAATATTTTTAAAGAGGATTATATTTTATTATTAAACAAAATATTACAAATGTTTATACGTTTTTGTTCTTAATAAGTTTGTATTACGTTAGTTTTCCTATCTATTCATCATCATCATCATTTCAGCCCAAGGATGTCCACTACTGAACATAGGCGTCTCCCTTCGTCCTTCAGAGAGACCGATCCATGGTGGTCTGCATCCAGCGGCTTCCTGCCACTTTTCGAATGTCGTCCGTCCGTCCTATATATTACTACTATTATTTTTTGAGATTTTAAAGAATTCACTTCGTAATAAAACTATATAAATATTTTTATTTACAATTAAACTTTAGTCTAAACAGTGTCTGAAAGTTAATAAATTACTTAGTCATCTACCAACGGTTTCTTGGTTTGAGGATATAAAGTTCTGGATGTACTTAAAACGCATTAATAGTCTTTTTAAGTCTCACAGTGGCGTCAAAGTCATGAAAATTCACATTGTATATGAGTGGATCCCAGATCACAGGTCTTACCATATTCTCTATTAAAGTTTAGACATTTTGTAATTCCAATAGCCTCATATGTCACGGAGTCTCCTAGCGAGGATTTGTGGTTTATCAAATCTAAGTTAGTGATTGTTTTTATCTACGGTGTTATCACAAACTGCTGACTTTGACATACATCTATTTGTTCAAGATGTTCGAACTATATCTTCTGTAGGGTTTAGGACATAAGTTATATCTTTTCTACCTCGTTCATTATTTTATTGCAACAGAATTTTATATTAACAAAACGCAAATATTATGACAGAAGAATTTTACACAGCTTTATTATATATATGTATCAATTAATTATTCAAATATTGATTTTCTTGAATACCTATATACGTTTTGTGTCGTATCTTATATACCATATGGTACATACAGCTGTTAGATAAAGTTTTTTGGATGTTGTATTAATTTGCTGGTATAACATTTACTGTAGCAAATTTAAGTAATACATCTAGGTCTGTTCGCAGTAAACCTGAATTGGGGTTTGCCTCTAAGGATACTATCTAAACACCACAATATAGAACCCTTGATAAAGACATTAGTTAAAATGTTTATTAATATTATCTGTGGAATTTTAAAATCTTTTTTTTCTTTTTGACTATCTTGTTTCTAATAGCAAGTAATTATGAAAAAAAAATTGTGTAGTTTAGTTTAGAATAGCATCTATTGAATAAAAATTTCAAATAATATTTAAATCCGCTTGTTCATTTTTAAAACAACATTTTTAGAACTCCAAAGCTCTATTCAATTTAATCACAGTTTTTCATTTATTTCGAGTTCTTAAATAAGTTATTTGTTCTGCGATCAAGTTAATAACCGAGTGTCATTAGAACTTTTTTGTAAAGAAAACCGGAAAAAATAGGCTTTACTGCATTAACAATAAAGAATATAGCAGTAACCTCTGACACTCCGTGAAAACGACCACTTTCCCTTACTGAAAGTCCATTTAAAGTTAACGATGAGTTATTAGCGATAACGATGCCACTGTCGCTCCTGTTTCTTTTGTCGCTTTAATGACATTATTTGCGCACGCTATTTGCATACCTACGACATTATATTAAAGATTACAATCGCATCTACAGTTTTAATGTTGTAAATTAACTTCAAAGTGACTGATTTTATGTTTCATCCACGTGGTGCATAAAGCATTTGTGTGATTTCTATCGCTAAGTACATGTTTGAGTTGGCTTTGACTTCATTAGCATTAGCTTAAGCAAGCGGAGCTTCCGAATGTTAAATGTAAATAAAAAATAAACGTTTTGTGTTTTACGATCAATGCAATAGAGTTTATTTATGTTATAAATAATTATTTTTAGGTTTACTAACAGCTTACATATTTATGGTAATTATGGTAACAACTTATAAAAGTTGTAAGGTATAATAGGTAAGCACTGCGAGCTATTAAATTGTCAGAATTGAGAAGAACTCTTCTTTTTATATATAAATAATAACGGTTGTTCGAATATTTTTTCAATAATAATAAAATTATAAAATAATGTTGGTGAATAAATCAATCAATATATTTACTTTATATACGTTTTATTTCATTTTTCTGCATATAAATGTTTATTTAATAATTATATAATTATATTTTAATATCACACGTCATATTAACGTCAAAAAGACAAGTCGGCTGCGGCAATACAAAGTAATTGTATTTTAATTTATCTTTTATTTGAGGATACATTAGAGAAATATACAAAATATTTTATGAATAAAATATTCTCATTTTCTATGATTAAAAACGTTATCAGAATTAGGATTTAAGTATACTTAATGGTATTATTCATAACACAACGTCTTGAGTAATTTCATACACTGTCTGTCGCGAGCCAGAATCATTAGTGATGTAATAAAGTACGTAACATTATTAAGGCGGTGAATGAATCTGGTGAAGGCGTTAACGTTAATAAGTTGTTTGTATAAATGACAAACGTCAAGATTTCTTGGCTTTTACTTGTGATATTTGACAGACACATAAGATCAATGTTTTTACGCGTCATAGATAAAATTAACTAAACACTAAATATACGACTAAAGAAAATGTTAAAAACATTTTTTTTTGTATTAAATACTACACACATCTCAAAATTGCCTATATATTGATTAATCTACGATCGTACGTCAGTTTAATTTTTATATTGTAATACACTAATTATTCTTTATTTCAGAAAGTTTTTTTTATAATTTATGCATTCTGTTTAATGTGGGTACTCTGACATTTTTCACCTTACTTTTGTTATATTACCATGGTACCTACATTAACGTTTACTATTTTCAATTCTTTTATTTTTATTAAAATAAGTGTTTAAACTTCGCTACGTAACTCGTTTAAGGACAGCCACAGAATATCAGTTTTGAGACCAGCTGGCGACCATTTTGGATAACTGTTTTTTTATTTTTTTATTAATTAGTTGTTAAGTGTTTTGTTGTTTCTTTTATTGTCCAAATAAAGATTTTTGATTTGATTTGATTTGATTTAAAAAAGGTGAAATTTAGACCATTTCATTATCTTTTACATCCTGAAAATATGTTGCTTTCAGGCATCATATAAACAAAAAAGTCTTTCGCAAAGAGGTTATGTTTTAACATTGAGTGACATGGAATTATTCATATACGAGCATATTTCATATGTGTAGTTTAACATGGAATATTATTTCATATATCTTGTAATAACATGTGAATTACACTTTCATAGGACATGGTATGTAATAAATCAAATACTAGAACTATTCTAGACCACCATCCTGAGACTTGTCACAGTCTACGTTTACACTGGACACGGAGTTTATCATGTTTAGTCAGACCGACTGACATGCGATTGCTATTGAACTAAAATACATTTGTTTAACTCTACTATGGAATTTGCTAGAATGGAAAAGATAAAGTTGACATTCACATTAATAATATATATTTAGCTACATATTTGACTGTCGCTAGTCAATCTCTTTTTAGTAATAAAAATAACATAATATATAAAATAAGCTTTCATAAACATTAGTTAAAGAAGAACGTATGAATGATTTGTTTCAGTTACACTGTCTTTTAACCTATATAATATATGTACTTCATACATACATCATATACTAACTGTAGTAATCAAATACTAACTGCAGTTTTACTTTCTTATTTATTCAAATAGCAATTGCTATAACTGAAGTCAATAGAAAAGCCTGTACTATATTGAGAACTTTGTTATACAGAACTTTATTTAATACTATATAAGGCTTTTAAAGTACCATTATTTTCTATCAAATGAAAAGTTATTAAATACGAAGTATTTTAACTTACTAAAGACAAAAACTCACATTCATCCTAGAGTTATTCGGTCAGTCCTAACGTCTTGATTTTTTTTAAATTATATTAATATTTTATATATATTTTATTCGATACCAAAGAAGATTTTTATTTAATCTCTTTCATGGTTATCGCTTTAAAAGTTTATCTTAAGTCCATAGAATGTACATTATTTACTAAGATACGATAAGATATCGAGTCTGAAAAAAATCTTCAAAGAATAAATACGGGTCTCTGTTGCTGAAAGGTCACAACGCTTAAATATGAAAGCAATGTACTATAAGATAATAATATAAGAATAATACAACAAATAATTCCAATTCTGTTTTGGAGTTCTTTAGAACCTTTCGTCTCGTTTATATTTTCTTTAAAACTGAAAACTGTAACTTTTAACAATTTGAACCTGGAATCGAAATAATGAAAATAGAATCCGACCCGAGATTCAATGCCGCAGTGTAATTTATTTAGGAAAGCCGGCACTTATTGGATATAGACAGGATTAGGAAAAACGAAAAACGAAATTAACTTAAGTATCAATACTGTGAATAATGGTAAAGTAAGCATTTTAAGATTTTAGGATAACTTTTCAAAAGTTTTTCTTTCAAATTTCAAAAACGTAAAATTTTAAATTTTGTATAAAATCCGATTTCGGTTGATTACAATAACTTCCTAGTCAGGAAGTTAATCTGTATATAATTGTTAATATTTCTTTGTAAATTCGCTTTGCCTGACTAAGCAAGCTGAAACTTTGGACACGGATAGATCAAATATCAGCGGTTTCTCGTGGGTGTGTTTAACTGATACCCACCGCAAACACTGTACTCAACCATGCATTTTCATGAAAATTCACATTGTATATGAGTGGATCCCAGATCACAGGTCTTACCATATTCTCTATTAAAGTTTAGATATTTTGTAATTCCAATAGCCTCATATGTCACGGAGTCTCCTAGCGAGGATTTGTGGTTTATCAAATCTGAGTTAGTGATTGTTTTTATCTACGGTGTTATCACAAACTGCTGACTTTGACATACATCTATTTGTTCAAGATGTTCGAACTATATCTTCTGTAGGGTTTAGGACATAAGTTATATCTTTTCTACCTCGTTCATTATTTTATTGCAACAGAATTTTATATTAACAAAACGCAAATATTATGACAGAAGAATTTTACACAGCTTTATTATATATATGTATCAATTAATTATTCAAATATTGATTTTTTTGAAAACCTATATACGTTTTGTCTCTTATCTTATACACCATATTGTACATACAGCTGTTAGATGAAATTTTGGATGTTGTATTAATTTGCTGGTATAACATTTACTGTAGGAAATTTAAGTAATACATCTAGGTCTGTTCGCAGTAAACCTGAATTGGGGTTTGCCTCTAAGGATACTATCTAAACACCACAATATAGAACCCTTGATAAAGACATTAGTTAAAATGTTTATTAATATTATCTGTGGAATTTTAAAATCTTTTTTTTCTTTTTGACTATCTTGTTTCTAATAGCAAGTAATTATGAAAAAAAAATTGTGTAGTTTAGTTTAGAATAGCATCTATTGAATAAAAATTTCAAATAATATTTAAATCCGCTTGTTCATTTTTAAAACAACATTTTTAGAACTCCAAAGCTCTATTCAATTTAATCACAGTTTTTCATTTATTTCGAGTTCTTAAATAAGTTATTTGTTCTGCGATCAAGTTAATAACCGAGTGTCATTAGAAATTTTTTGTAAAGAAAACCGGAAAAAATAGGCTTTACTGCATTAACAATAAAGAATATAGCAGTAACCTCTGACACTCCGTGAAAACGACCACTTTCCCTTACTGAAAGTCCATTTAAAGTTAACGATGAGTTATTAGCGATAACGATGCCATTGTCGCTCCTGTTTCTTTTGTCGCTTTAATGACATTATTTGCGCACGCTATTTGCATACCTACGACATTATATTAAAGATTACAATCGCATCTACAGTTTTAATGTTGTAAATTAACTTCAAAGTGACTGATTTTATGTTTCATCCACGTGGTGCATAAAGCATTTGTGTGATTTCTATCGCTAAGTACATGTTTGAGTTGGCTTTGACTTCATTAGCATTAGCTTAAGCAAGCGGAGCTTCCGAATGTTAAATGTAAATAAAAAATAAACGTTTTGTGTTTTACGATCAATACAATAGAGTTTATTTATGTTATAAATAATTATTTTTAGGTTTACTAAAAGCTTACATATTTATGGTAATTATGGTAACAACTTATAAAAGTTACAAGGTATAATAGGTAAGCACTGCGGGCTATTAAATTGTCAGAATTGAGAAGAACTCCTCTTTTTATATATAAATAATAACGGTTTTTCGAATATTTTTTCAATAATAATAAAATTATAAAATAATGTTGGTGAATAAAGCAATCAATATATTTACTTTATATACGTTTTATTTAATTTTTCTGCATATAAATGTTTATTTAATAATTAATTAATTCATTTTTTCTTTTCTTTGAATCATACCAGCTATCCCTTGTGTACGGTAAGTGGAAATGAGAGAACGGCCTGTTTTGATACCATATTTATCGAAACGAACACGATTGCTGCAAAGCATTCGAAACGCCAGGTTAAAATTCAGCTGTAACCAAATTATAAGCGAGTTTTAATCCGTAAAAAATAGTTTTATTTCAAATGTGTACTCGTGAAAATCTAATAAAATACTATAATTACTAACAAACAAAGAATAAAATATACGAGAACACATTATTAATATTTTTACTTTCAACAAATGCAGATCTACCAGAAGAAACTTCGTTAATTCAATTTCAGGCAGCAGGCCATTACTGCTGTTACAATATACATTTGATTTCCTTTGTAAGGCTCCGCTAAGCCCATAAATGTAACACTTAACATTAATACAAATGGCCCAATACAATTATGTCAACATAAAATTCTCGAGTAATATTAATCATATTTTCACGCTGACGGCGATACGATCGAGGCGACGCTGAGAAATAAAATCTTATATCTAAAATAAAACTATTTTTTACGGATTAAAACTCGCGTATAATTTGGTTACATTTTTATTTTAACCTGACGTTTCGAATGCTTTGCAGCAATCGTGTTCACGGGTAGACGAAATGTAAGTGTCTGTCACTACTCTAATATCTATGTTGCAATCATAAAAATGGCTCAAAAATGTTTTATAATAAGAGTAGTTTGTTTTTGTCTTTCTTCGTATTTAATCTTACTTCATGATACAAATTTTTAAACTTGAAATGAACAGTGTCTAAGATTAAATTTAATAAACATTTACAAAAATATTACAAAATATGAAAATCATATTTCATGTAAAAGCAGCACGCTATATTTTTCTTGGCCATTCTTTTGTCGGTGACCACTGACTTTAGGGAGCCTGAAGGTTAACCTATTGTTACTAGAGCCGTGAACTTTACTCATTTACATAGAAATTGCCTGTTGAAAGAGGTCTTTTTACAAGTTATGTATGGAAGTTATGTGAATTGAGTTCTTTGACATATTTTTGATACTCTGTGACGATTATTTGTGTCACACTGAACTTTATGAAATAAATTAGTCCATATTTTTTATAAAAGTAAAAAAAAATTGGTCCCTATCATTTTATAAAATCATGAATAACATTCTTGCAGTATTCATATAGAAGTTATAAAAAAAAATCAATATTAAGAAAATTCCTTAAAAATATCCCTAACTAAAATTACATTATTTCCCCGCTCACCCTAGCATATTAATAATTAACTTAATCAATTTATTAAACTCTCCCGCTAGGAATAGTTGGGTTCTGTAATCCAGGGTTGCCACTGAACCGCATAAATCACTTTGCTCTTTGCTCGACGTTAAACGGACTTCGTAATGAGCATTGAATGGGACAAACGGACAGACGGACACTCCATTACTCATTATTAAGTTTATGTAAGTTTAAGTAATCCGTGTCCTTTGTGTCTGTTTAACGAGAATTACAGTCTCTTAAATCGTAAAAGGTGTACAAGCATTTAAAAGTAATGTTTCAGATTGTATTTTTGGATTAAACTTCGGGCACTAATTTCAATTGTTACGAAAAATTATATATTAGATGCTTTTTACTGATGCAAATTTACAATTTTTGATGAGATAACTCATAAATTGTTTTGGGTTTTATTAATAACAATAACCCTAAAAATATAATCTTTGGTATAAATTTTAAATTACCGTCGATGGTTTATTATTTGAATAAAGGGCCAAGTAAGAGGAGAGGGGTGAAGATAATATCGCCGGAGATTAACAGCAAATGGAGAATAAATTATCTAGTAGCTACATAAATATAAACTTATATATAAATGCTATTTTAATTAAAATTTAAACAAGTACAGACTACTATGTTAATATTTGTATATTAATAAAATATTATTCATCAATTATTCAAATTCGAGCTGTGATTTTCAGAAATTTTATATTATCTAGAAAATAAGACTGCTATTTATTTTATATTTTAATAGAAATGTTGGATTATCTTTATAATTATTTGGAAAACTATGCTATAAATAAAATTGTGTTTGAAGTTGACTTTCTTAAGGATTTTAAAAATAATTTACTGTATTTATAGTCCTTATCTCACTAAGTATACGTCTCTTCATAATTAATCAAAACAAATTAAGCATTAAATATAAATATATATATTTTAATAATATTCTATCATCAGATAAAACGCCCAAATCTACTATATACTTAATAACAATATTAGTATTCCATATTTACTAAGCTTATGACATATGAGAGCTTAAGCAACAAACATTCAATAAGATGTATCAAAGGTTTATGCATCGGAAACGATCGCCTTGTTAGTTGCATTGTAATTAACCGCTTTTACTCTGACGGCTTTTCAATGCAACTTACCGTAAGACGCCATAATACTAGCTTGTGGCGGCGTCTCGCGTGTTGCGTTCCGTTTGAATTAACAAATATACCTTTATGAAATATGTTTTGTTTGTTTGCGTATCATTGTAAGAATATGCTAATTTCATTTCTTCTTTTTTTTTAAATATACTGCATTATTTAATTCACCATCCCTTAAACTCTTCAATATTCATGTTTTTATTATTTTATTACAATACAACTAAAACCACTTTATAAATGTAGGTATATTAAAAGTTACGGTTAATATTTTTCGGTTCAAATGAATATTTTAATATCACACGTCATATTAACGTCAAAAAGACAAGTTGGCTGCGGCAATACAAAGTAATTGTATTTTAATTTATCTTTTATTTGAGGATACATTAGAGAAATATACAAAATATTTTATGAATAAAATATTCTCATTTTCTATGATTAAAAACGTTATCAGAATTAGGATTTAAGTATACTTAATGGTATTATTCATAACACAACGTCTTGAGTAATTTCATACACTGTCTGTCGCGAGCCAGAATCATTAGTGATGTAATAAAGTACGTAACATTATTAAGGCGGTGAATGAATCTGGTGAAGGCGTTAACGTTAATACGTTGTTTGTATAAATGACAAACGTCAAGATTTCTTGGCTTTTACTTGTGATATTTGACAGACACATAAGATCAATGTTTTTACGCGTCATAGATAAAATTAACTAAACACTAAATATACGACTAAAAAAAATTTTAAAAACATTTTTTTTTTGTATTAAATACTACGCACATCTCAAAATTGTCTATATATTGATTAATCTACGATCGTACATCAGTTTAATTTTTATATTGTAATACACTAATTATTCTTTATTTCAGAAAGTTTTTTTTATAATTTATGCATTCTGTTTAATGTGGGTACTCTGACATTTTTCACCTTACTTTTGTTATATTACCATGGTACCTACATTAACGTTTACTATTTTCAATTCTTTTATTTTTATTAAAATAAGTGTTTAAACTTCGCGACGTAACTCGTTTAAGGACAGCCACCGAAAACCAGTTTTGAGACCAGCTGGCGACCATTTTGGATAACTGTTTTTTTATTATTTTTTTTTTTTTATTAATTAGTTGTTAAGTGTTATGTTGTTTTTTTTATTGTAAAATAGTTGTTTTTGTATTGTATTGTATAGGTTTTCCAAATAAAGATTTTGATTTGATTTGATTTTCAAAAAGGTGAAATTTAGACCATTTCATTATTAGGTTGATATATTCAAAATAAAATATATGTTTAATCTTTTACACCCTGAAAATATGTTGCTTTCAGGCATCATATAAACAAAAAAGTCTTTCGCAAAGAGGTTATGTTTTAACATTGAGTGACATGGAATTATTCATATACGAGCATATTTCATATGTGTAGTTTAACATGGAATATTATTTCATATATCTTGTAATAACTTATGAATTACACTTTCATAGGACATGGTATGTAATAAATCAAATACTAGAACTATTCTAGACCACCATCCTGAGACTTGTCACAGTCTACGTTTACACTGGACACGGAGTTTATCATGTTTAGTCAGACCGACTGACATGCGATTGCTATTGAACTAAAATACATTTGTTTAACTCTACTATGGATTTTGCTAGAATGGAAAAGATGTAGTTGACATTCACATTAATAATATATATTTAGCTATATACTGGACAGTCGCTAGAAAATCTCTTTTTAGTAATAAAAATAACATAATATATAAAATAAACTTTCATTAACATTAGTGAAAGAAGAAGGTATGAATGATTTGTTTCGATTACACTGTCTTTTAACCTATATAATATATGTACTTCATACATACATCATATACTAACTGTAGTAATCAAATACTAACTGCAGTTTTACTTTCTTATTTATTCAAATAGCAATTGCTATAACTGAAGTCAATAGAAAAGCCTGTACTATATTGAGAACTTTGTTATACAGAACTTTATTTAATACTATATAAGGCTTTTAAAGTACCATTATTTTCTATCAAATGAAAAGTTATAAATACGAAGTATTTTAACTTACTAAAGACAAAAACTCACATTCATCCTAGAGTTATTCGGTCAGTCCTAACGTCTTGATTTTTTTTAAATTATATTAATATTTTATATATATTTTATTCGATACCAAAGGAGATTTTTATTTAATCTCTTTCATGGTTATCGCTTTAAAAGCTTGTCTTAAGTCCATAGAATGTACATTATTTACTAAGATACGATAAGATATCGAGTCTGAAAAAAATCTTCAAAGAATAAATACGGGTCTCTGCTGCTGAAAGGTCACAACGCTTAAATATGAAAGGAATGTACTATAAGATAATAAGATAAAAATAATACAACAAATAATTCCAATTCTGTTTAGGAGTTCTTTAGAACCTTTCGTCTCGTTTATATTTTCTTTAAAACTGAAAACTGTAACTTTTAACAATTTGAACCTGGAATCGAAATAATGAAAATAGAATCCGACCCGAGATTCAATGCCGCAGTGTAATTTATTTAGGAAAGCCGGCACTTATTGGATATAGACAGGATTAGGAAAAACGAAAAACGAAATTAACTTAAGTATCAATACTGTGAATAATGGTAAAGTAAGCATTTTAAGATTTTAGGATAACTTTTCAAAAGTTTTTCTTTCAAACTTCAAAAACGTAAAATTTTAAATTTTGTATAAAATCCGATTTCGGTTGATTACAATAACTTCTTAGTCAGGAAGTTAATCTGTATATATAGGTTAATATTTCTTTGTAAATTCGCTTTGCCTGACTAAGCAAGCTGAAACTTTGGACACGGATAGATCAAATATCAGCGGTTTCTCGTGGGTGTGTTTAACTGATACCCACCGCAAACACTGTGCTCAACCATGCATTTTCTATAACTGCTGAACTACTACACCTGTGATCTGTTCGTTTCTTCATCTATGTATGTATATAAAACAAATATTAAAAGTTAAGTTTTATTATGAAATTTGATATAGATATTTTGGAGCCTGGGATAGTATAAAGGGGACTTTCTATCAAGACACCACGTGGCCGAAGCCACGGGCGGAATTTATTTAGTCTATAACTAGATATACAGTAAGTTTTGTGTGATTAGTTTTCCTGATAATAATTGCAATGTTTTCGAAAACATTGACATATACGCATTAAAATATAACCAAAATATAGATTCTTGACTTGTAGATAGACTCATAATTATTTTACGAAAACGGAAAGACGCAAAAGAAACTCGTTAGTAGATTAGCGTAACATCAGAAGATCCTATTATAACGGGCAAACAAGTTCATTGTTGAAATTTCCATCCCATTCTCAGAAAGGTCCTTTGTAGATGTGTAACTTTCATTGTACGGCTAATGCATCGCCCATAGTTCTTTTGAAAGGTTCTCTAAAACATAAAATACTTGGATTTAGCAATATTGATTCTGTAAATGTACAACACTTGAAACTAGAAACTACTGAAGGAAAATGCAAACGAAATTAAATTGTAATTCGATTTTTTTTTTTCTTGAAGCTTACTAATGTAACGCACAAATGGTCTTTTAAACTTCTACCGTATAAAAAGGGAAACAATACTGTTTAAGTGTAAACAAAATAACATAAATCCCAAAACACATTTCTCGTTCAAACCATTAGTGATCGGAGACTAGTTTACATTCCGCTAAAACAATGTGTAGCAAGAAATAGTTAATTAAACAAATCGCGCGTGGCTGCCGATCCGGTCCGGGGATTATCCGGCTCTTTACTGATCCAGATTCTTACGCTAACAGCTTTTAAATTCCTTTCTCCATCGCCACTAAAGAGATTATTCTAGTAAATGCTATGATATGTATAAGATTGGCTTTGTCTTTAAAAGTATTAATTAAAAATGTTGAAGCTGAACTAAGTGGGGATTTTTAGTAAATTGAGATTTATTTTATTATTAAGCTGTTATATTTCTAGATATATTTGTGAATACTTCAAGAGACCTACATTTATTAGCTGCTAAGTAAATAAAGAAATAATAACGTCTATTACAAAAAATCAATAATGGTACGAGATATGTTATAAAGTATATAATTTAAATAATTTTAATTGTTCTTCACTTGAGTATCAACTCAAACTCAAAATCATTTGAGTCAAATATAATAATATAGGATATAAAAACAGCAAACGAAAGATAGACTTATTAATTTCCATTCATTGATTATATTCAAATTCAAAGCTGTGATGTAACATGATATTAGATATAAATTTTACAAATATGAAGTAGTGAAAAGCAGGTAATATTTTTCGTGTTAATTTATTAACCGCTGACCGCATCGGTTGGAGTGAAGATAAAATTGTTACCTCTTACCACAACTTGTGATATTAATAAATATATATTTTTTGCTTAAATTAAAAAAGTTAATTTACACACAAATCAAATAAATTTTAATTTCTACTACTTGTTATCGACCATCAAAAGTTCTCTAGAGAGTTATTTAATTATAGCTTACAACCCATTGTTTTGTTTAGAACAGACAATTGAACTGAGTGGATAATAACGTTCTCCATTAAATGTAATGCTTGTTCACAACGCTTGAAAACTTAGGAATTGGTAAAAAAATGATTATTGTTTAAAATACTGTTTTATCTTAATACTTAATTCAACTAAATATATACATTATGAGAATCTTGATTTTTTTCAATAATTAGATCGTTTTTTTTTAATTAAGCTTATTTTTTACTTATAAGTGAGCAAACAAACCACCGTTTTGCATGTTAAATTAGCCTTTAATTAGGATATACTTTGTAACTTTTATTCAACCAAATGTTATAATATGATTTTTTTATTATTTATCACGTTGGATTTATATTAAATAAATAAATAATTAAATAAATATATTATTATTACAATAACTTGACATTAAATTTTGATATTATATTATCGATATAAATCATCTATGTAGCATCTCGATCTTGTGCAGATTAATACGTAAACTTAATTACTATGTACAAAGTAATAAGTACAGGCTGAAGAGAATATGAACGACGTTATTATATGTATAAATTATAATTATATATAACTTACAAGTCTTTTATGTTTTCTAAGATTTACACGAGTACTACACATTTCAATAAAACGTTTCGGATGCTTTGCAGCAAACGTGTTCGCGGTAAGACGAGATGATGTCACAGACACCATCATCATCCGAAACGTCGGGTTAAATATAAAAATGTAATAATAAACGCGACTTATATCCGAAAAATAGTTTTATTGAAAAGTCTTTTATGTGCTTCTCTGTATTTGTGGGTTTAAATATATGTTTAAAAGACCACGTTTTCTTGATATAAGAATTAATAATAAATATATTGTCACACGACGTTTAAAATAAATGAAACAGAATTAAATAAAATCCCTCAACCAACAGTTTGCTAGCTTGTCTTGTTTGCAAACAAAATAACATGAAAACGTCCCCACCTTCACGGTGAAGGCCTCTTGACATATAGAGGTTAGTTTGATTGCTTGCAATACGTGTATATTAAAACATTCCAATAATTTAAATATAGTGGGAGAAACATAATATTTTATAGATATATAATAATAACTTATAGAAATTTAGTAAAATCATTATTGACATTTATTTTTGTGCAAAAATAATGAAATTGTTTTGTAAAAAACTATATTATATAAAAAGAATAAACAAAACTTAACACATATGTATTGTCATTACTTTTAACGAGGTTCGTTCTTGGTTCTAAAAATGTTGTCTGAATTTTTTATCGGTTTTATGTATTAGTACGATGAATGCATATTGAATTACGTTATTTATAGTAAAAATTATTTACGAGAGGAAATGAAAAATACTAAAGTATAAAAATATTAGTACAAAATTAAAATTTATAAAGCGTCATATAAAGATAACTTTATCTTTTAATAACAATGTTTGCGTACATGTGGATACATGTTTGTCAACCTTTTTTAATCAAACGCACTGTTTAACAATTTTTAAATAACGTTTTGTAAATCATTTAATAATATGCACATAGAGATTTCATTTCAAAATAACAAAAAAAAACAAACATTTTAGTTTTTTGTTACATATTTCACAATAAATACAAAGAACATTTCGCCTTTATGAAGATATTTTTTCTTCCTTTAAAGATTTGTAACGCGATTTGTAAATTACATTAAAAAAAATACATATTTGACAGCTTTTAAGAAAAATTTTATCAGAGCAACGTATCTCAATTATTTATATTTGGACTGAGAATAGAAATGAGAAGACGGTCCATATGATAGTAGGTAACTGTGACATATATTTAATAGCATGCAATTGTAATTCCACCCTTAAAAATGGGAAATAAAAGAAACTATTTGAGGGACGGAATAGTTATATAAGAGTGTATTTTGGGCATCCAGCTATAAAATCTAAATTTAATTTTGATCGCCACAATTGTGTTGAATATAAATGCAAATCCTACTATTTAGAAGTATCCTACATTTTTAAGTCTTTAAACAAATATAATATATATTAATGCACATATATTTCCTATATTCTTTTAAAAGTAAGTTCCTTAAAACATTAATACGTAACATTAAAAGGAAATTTTAAATTATATATTTTCATTCCAATAAACTTCACGTAACTTACCTCTTTCCCAAGTTTTCATAAGCACTTAGATCGCAAAATAAAAAACTACGACGCACTCTGCTCTACATTACTCTAGAAAGTCATTAAAATCTTCAACAAGTTCACAATTTTACAGTATAGTAGTGTCGTATTTATAATACGATCGAGAGAGGCTTAAACAAAAACTGCGACCACCCCCTCGCAACGTTACCCATCGACTGACAGGAGGTAAGGTCCACAACACGTTTTTGAGCTGCCAAGCTGCAGTGTCCACAGCGCATGCGCCATGCAACCGGCCATCCTCTCCCAACATCTTAAAATAACCATCACAATTTTCTAAATAATTAGGCTATTTCAATCCTTAACACTATACAATAAGAGCTCATTTTTAATAATATTTGTAAATCAAAATTTATATTTATTTGAAGTATAAAATAAAGTTAGAGAGCACATGTCGACCATCACAGTCACTTTTAATGTCTGACCCATGTTTTTAGTAAATTAATTCTACGAAAAGCTTCCAACTGGTCTTTAGTTCTCCTCTTTAGAATTTGTTTGCCTTTTAACCTGGATTTACTTAATGCATGAAGCCGTGCTTTTATACAGTTTTTGGTTTAAATCAAAAGAAACGTTGAGGCTTTTAGGCGAGAACAATGACAGTATCCATTAATGACTGTAAAAGATATTTTATTTTATAGTAGTTTAACACGGTTTTTGTAACATACACTCAGAGTAGGTCATAAATAATGGTTTTATATGAAAAAACATTTATTGTACTTACTGTAAATAATATAAACTATTAAGACATATAATTCTATGAATAAAATCAAATAAAAAAATCATCTGAAATACAACTATTATTTACGGATTAAACCGTCGTATAATTTGGTTACATTTTATTTTTAATCCGACGTTTCAAATGCTTTGCAGCAATCGTGATCACAGATACAGGTCTACCTGTGAACACGTTAAAATTTAACCAAATTATACGCGAGTTTTATACAAAATAAATCATCATTTAAAAAAAACCGACAAGAGATAATCAAACCCCATTTCTATAAATTACTTCTATCACCCTCCCCAAAAATGCCAGTTATTTGCACGCTATAAATTGCAATGATATTCATCCCCTATACCGACCCCTCAATACTCATGATTAAAATAGTCACCCTCGAGTCATTTTAATTTTGCTGATTTGCATTAAGCTCTAACCACGGGTTACATACATCATATCTATCTATTTATGAACCCACTGGGATTGTGTTACAATTGAATTTTTTTTTATCGAAAAGGAGGTCAAACGAGCATGTGGTCACCGCCGCCCATGAACTCTTGCAATATCCGAAGACTCACAAGAGCGTTTTCAGAGATAGAAGTAAAACGTTATAAACACTTTTTTTTATAATAAAAAAATTGTATTATACTAATACAAAAAAAAATATATACTAATAATAAAATTTCAAATACTGCAGTATTTATTGTTGATTTAATTCATTTAACTGCCCATAACGTAATGGAATTGCTAATTTAAGAGTTTTATTATTGTTACTTTATTTCTTTCAATTTAAATTTTCCTCTCGGCATTCGAATAAAGATTTTTAATTTAAAGTAAAGAATTTTACTGTTTTTTTTTGTTCGTTTTTATACAAATATTAGCTGCATGACCTTAGCTATATTGAAATAACAGATAACTATATAAAGTTTATTTATAATTAACAAAGGCTAGCTTATTTATAAATAATTAAAAGACTACCAAATTATATTTTATTTGATCTCCAATAAATATAAGAGATCAAATCTAAATAGAGTATACATGATGATACATACAATAACAGAATACAACTGTACATACATATAATAACAGAATACAACTGTACATACATATAATAACAGAATACAACTGTACATACATATAATAACAGAATACAACTGTACATACATATAATAGCAGATACATCTGTATTGTTATCAGATACTGCTATTTGTTTATTTGATATATATCTGTTAAAGCTCATTATTAAAAAAATGTTATATAATATGTCATAGATATTAAGGTTATGATGGATATAAGGTCAGATTTTTTTTTGTGATTCCTCTGGTGTTATCTCTCCTAGGCGGCTGTGTTCCTTAGCAGCACAGCACTTGTATACTTTTTGTTCTCGTTTAACATATAATTATATAATAAATAATTTACAGTATAAGTAGCATAGGTAATTGTATAAATAATGATTCATTAAATAAATCTTAACGACGTTTTCCACAAAACACTGTTCACTTGAAGTTAGAGCAAAATTGAAATAAAACTATTTTTAACGGATTAAAACTCGCGTATAATTTGGTTACATTGTTATTTTAACCCGACGTTTCGAATGCTTTGCAGCAATCGTGTTCACGGGTAGACGAGATGTAAGGCAAATTTACACATAAATTTAAAATGTATTCAAATTTATATTACATGCGTTGTTTGAAAGGTCTAGCATAAGAAAGAGATTTTCATAACAGTCCGTGCATTACATTATTCACGCTAAGAGGATTTGCTCTGAGCATATGGAATGGCTCCTGAAGAATTAACGAGGAAGTAGGCTGAAGCATATCTTGCTATCAAACGCGCCCTAAGGGAGGGATAGCGTTCATATGCACTCGTTTTTAAATAATAGATCGCGTTATGCCGGATGGACTTGCATGAGATTGTGTCTGAATTTTTTATGGGGTGCCTATTTTAAGCTTTTAATGTAATGTAATTATGATATATAAATCATAGATACAATTTATATGTTTTTTTTAAATTATTTATCTAGTAAAGTGTAAAGCGACTCAGCTAGTTAATATGTCTATACAAGATAAACAAAGCTCTAAGAAAAGTGAGAACGAAGTTTTTTAATTCCAATAAATTATAGGAGCATACATTTATGTTGATAATTTATATTTGCTATAAAAGAGAAACCCAATATAAATTAATATTGTTGAGTTTTACAACTTTTTTACATAAAACATATCACACTAGAAACTTTCTTTACATAGTACCCTCTAGTTTTGTACATGCACTTAAGTCCACTCCATTGTTATATCACCGTAGCACATAAAGACGCTTAAATATTTTTATTGGAATTTTTTACTTGAAAGGCAACAACGGAAAACACTTTAGAAATAACAAACATGCTTCATACAAAATGTAACCAATATCAACCTTTATGTCTTAGACACTAAGAGCTAATAGTAAGATCTTCATATTCATGAAGTCAACGACAACGCTAAGTGACTTCGAGTACTAGTGACGTGGCGTTTATTTTTTTACCTATTTTTCCTAGAACCACATTTACCTATACACACTACTAAGTGAGAAATGGAAGTAATTTAGCATTCCTTTATAAACCTTTTAATATAATAAAGGCGATTAATAGCCATTCAATAGCAATTCCCACTAGTGTTGGCTTACAAAAGTTCAGCGTGAAGTTGTAACCTGCTTTAAAAGCCGTCGCTTTTAAGGAGAATTCAAAATCACCAGAGGGTGATTATGACAAAGTTATATCAAACACGTCCTTAATTATTCATCAAAAAAACATGAATTAATTGAATTGAATAAATATTTAACTATTCCATATGCCTTTAGCTTTCCAGTTCTTTCGGTTTCTTTTGGTCTTTTATTATTCATAAAGTGACTGGTCCTTACAGCAACTTCATCACAAAATATGATCTTAATAGCGTCTTCTGATTGTTCTTTCATAACACAAAATTCCTAAGGA
The DNA here is from genome assembly GCA_959347395.1 of Mechanitis mazaeus. Lineage (NCBI taxonomy): Eukaryota > Metazoa > Arthropoda > Insecta > Lepidoptera > Nymphalidae > Mechanitis > Mechanitis mazaeus. The sequence continues at coordinate 14,232,676 of OY365754.1, forward strand.
CGTAAGCGTTTCTACATTCAGATACGACTATTCCTCTGGCCATTTGAAGGTCTAATTCTTGTAGAGCTTACGATTCCCTGGGAATTTCATATCCCCAAAGATTACATTCTAAATAAACAAGTATTATGAACTGATCTTCAAATAGGTTTAATCTAATATTTACGCTTAAAAGTGGAAGCCTTTTATAACATTTAATTGTAGAACTATAATCAGTTTATTTCTAAAAAGTATACCAAAAGGGGCATTAGTAGGTTCATCTCAAATGTGATAAGGTGGAAAATAGTATTAACCCATACGTGAGTCGCAAGTTTTTTTTCCCTACAATCCAGAAAATCCTAAGATATTTCCTCTGTATATATTTTTTATCTTCTTATTGTATTATTAAGTGACTAAATGAATTTTTTAATATATATATATCATTGTTAAATAGGTTAAGTTAGGTATAGATTATACTTTAATTAAACGTACAATATATTAGATAAATTTATTTATTTATGAAAATTTAATCAATATTTTTGTAACAAAAAGACCTATCAGTAAGATTTTATATTTGAGTATATTCAACTGTTTTACATTAGCAAAGCATTGGCTAAAGACTATTACGCGGTAACGACCGAGACAAACATTTAAATGTAAGGCTACGCGCAATGTAAATAAAACATCCTAATTCTGGTCTAATTCTTTAATTATAAAATGCAAATAAGTACGCAGCAATCAATGGTCCCCTCGACGGTTATGGGGTGGAAAGTTGATAGCAATCGTTTGAATAAACTCAAGGAAATGTACGTGATCTTAGACTTGTAAAAGAATTCTAAAAGTTATCTTGAAATTTGGTACATTGTATGTTGGATAATAAAACCATTGTAGTTCAAAATTATATTTATATTATGATTTATGTTAATTATATTTATTTTTATAATATATACGTTTTATGAGAAATAAGTACAATGTCAACAATAAGACACACTAAATATAAAAACTTCAAATTATTTATTCCTCGCAATATAAAACAACAAAATTTAACATTAGAAATTCGCGTAAATTCCGATAGATGGCACTTTAAAAAAATTTTATGTGTATGCCAATAACATTATTACTATTAAAATCTTACTGAATATTTATACGCATAGATAAATAATGATAAATCAATAGGTATATGATATATATATAAACACCAAAAACCTTGGTATATTCGAGGAAAAGCCATTTCGAACAAAACTCAGAGAAGTTGCAAGTCCTAAATTATTTATAAGCCCTGGAGACTTGGGCAATTTCTTTTGGAATGAGTATTGCCGGGCCCTACAAACGATCATGGTATACGTGGTCACTGAAAGTTTGGCTCTAAAATGTCTTTCATCCTATTTCACAGACCTTTCTTATGGCTTCTCCGTTGTAAGTAAAAATATTATAAATATTTATAAATTTATGCTCTTTTGTGTCTAAGGATAAATATTAATTTAAAATTTAAAAAGTATAAAATATAGATTAAATGCAAAACACAGCCAAACGATATTCACCAAAATCAAGTTTAAGAAGCTAAAAGTGCATAATTTTACATTCGCATTACTCACTCGGAATCCGTTTACCGCAGATCCAGGCACGATGACGTCACAACGAATCCTAAGTTGCGGCCACGATAAGAACTAGGATCTATGCGCAGTAGATTAGACGTTAGTCTGTGATGAATGCCTACATTACTGTCTGTTGGAGCGGTTTGAGTTTTAAAGAAACATTATATTTTTGTTTAATTTCGTCGAAAATTCAACTTTTACTTTTCTGGAATGTTAAATTAATCAGAGAGCCTACCATGTGCTCTTAACACTATCTATACTTAAAAGAATTTAGTTTGAATATCACAATAATTTGACGTTTTGAGATTTTGGTGTTTTCTGAAAACAGAGACGTCAATTAGTAACCCAAAAACCTCAAATATAATGTGAATCCTAGAAACTTGAAAAAACATATTAATAAAAACACTTGTTTTAAGTATCAAAACATTTTTCGAGAATATAAAGTAAGATTACTTCAATATTGCTAAAGAGATGGCGGTAAGGCGTCATCTAAACATCACAATTGTTAATTTATCATAACCGCACCAAAACTAATAAATGTTAACCGCAGAATGACAATTATTAAAGTCGACCTGCACTGCGGATTCCACAAAGGAATGAATTGGATTCTCCTGAATTCGAAAATCAAATAGCACTTAGTTTCACCTGGACAAACGATATATATCAAAAACACTTACTTATTTGAGATGTATTTTATATTTAAATATTCTTTTTAAATTAAGCCTACGTCGATGATCCTGAAAGTTGAAATATAATATTCATCAATAGTCAGTTAGAATAACAGATTATCTAGCGGATTTAGTCGTTTTAGATAGCAGACATTTTAGTACCTTAAAATTCTGCCCCAAATAGAAGTTCAAGAAAGACTTGGGTTATGTATGCACAGCGCTTACACGAAATCGCTGTTTGTTTTAGCTGCCTCGTATGGATAACAATATGCTTATTTTGCCAAGTAACATGCTAACACTGCCCGGGAAGGTAAACAAATATTTACTTTAGAAACGATGACTGGGCGCCATTATCAATATTTTAAATTAATTATCGAATGCAATATACATATATTTATCAATAATTATAATTTAATTTAAAGTTGATTTCGGAATTTCAAACTAATTTGATTAGGTTTGATTATGTTTTATGAAGTGTAAATATAATTTATGTGTTTAAAGCTATTTTATATCTAAAAGTTGTCGGACCAAATAATGATCGATAGAATTTAACGGATGAATAATAATACCATAACACCTAGAAAATATCTAGTTTTTTATATACAAGCGTGTTTAATTAAATCTTTTTAACTGTATATTAATTGTTTATTCTATAGTATTAGCACAAACTGTACAAACGTTTTCAGATAGTGCGGTTAGTTTAAATTACACCTTCTAGCTTTACGGAAGCACTCAAGACGCTAAAGATATACGAACTCATCGCGAATAGATCTAAAAATAATTCAAACCGATTTATATATCATTACCTGCTTGATATATTATTCCATCAAAACAAATAGCATTATATTGATGTAAATACACAATTTAGAGTAATCGAATAAAATATAAATAATATTAAAGACATCTAGAATCGAAAACTTCAAAAGAACCATACAAAGCAAGAACGTTCCAAGATAAACCACGAAAGGCTATCAGGCTAATAAAGTTCCCCTTTGTAGCGGAAACTCAAGTTCCACCTGTATCTCCGCAAACAATTAAAGCGTGTCTTATCGCGGCCATATTTAAACCGGATCAGCGGAACAAATAAAACCGGGTGTATCAACGTAATCATTGCCCGTGTTCTGCACAATTCATACAAATTGGGTTCGAGATCCCTAACGCAGCGTAGTCTCTTCGATATTTACAGCCCACGATAAATTATACGATATATCGTATCATTTTATACTTATTAAAAATTTAACATATAAAACTACTTAGCAACTATGATGAGATTAACTTAAATATTAAATACATTTCTATAATTGAAAATTAGAAATAAAATTACAATTATTTTAGGCATTGATTAAATTGTTTTACAATATCATGATATTTTGCAACGATTGAATTATTTAGAATTTCACTTTGTAATTAATAAAATCGTATAATATAAAATGGATTACGCATGTCAAGTACCCACTGAGACTGCCTTTTAATATTTTAAAGTTCATTTTATTTTATGGGTCGAAATAAAAACCCGGTCAAGTACGGAACGAACTTGCAGGTCGCTTTATTAAACTTTTCTGCTTTTAGTTTTTCTGAAGTTTCAAATATTGTATCTTTTTGAATGCGACTTAATTAAATATATGAGAAGTCTTTGAATTTTAATTAATACAAAAGAAAATACATTTCAATTAAAGTAGTTGACTCTGTTATGATTGCAAGGACCTACTTAACTTAAAAAAAAATTTATGCCTATTTTTATTTTAATAATTAATTGGTGAGTAGACAATATAAATAAGAGTTAATTTAAAAACTCTTCATATTTATAATTTTCCAACCTACTTCAACTTGTTAACATTTGATAATGGACGTTTTTGGTAATATAAATATTTTTTTACGGTTCAAAAAATAAAAATAACAGTTCTCAAATACTGAAATATTAAAGAGAAACTAGACATAAGCTAGATATAATAAAAAATCAACACTAGCTGAAGTCCTGAATATGGAAATCATGTTCGCTTTAACTTATGCAAACTTTAATCATTTTAACGCTTAACTTATTTTTAATATTTACGAAAGTTATAAATTTTATTGGAGATTGGTAAAATAGTTACAAATATATAAATGGTGCTATTGTATAAACTATAAGTGGTATGTTTGTCTATTTACATACAATAATAATAATTTTATGTTTCATTAAAGATATTTGGTATTTTGAAAGCAAAGTGCTCGGTTTATAATCCGTAGCTGCTTTACATACATAAACCTATGGATAAGATTAAGCCTATAAAGTGGTTTCATTAAATTATTAAAAGAAACATTACTTTAACTCGATAGCCGTAGATAAAACGATCAGATACAAGATTTTCCAATTACGAGATGAATTTGACAGGATAAACAAGAGGCATTATCCGGACATTTTATGGCAACATTAAATTAGATATCATTTTATTGTAGTAGTGTGATAGACGCAGGTTTACAAAGGTTTTATGGTCATTGCTTTATTAGGGTGGGACGTTAATAAATAAGTACGAGATAGGAATTGACTCTTAAAGGTTATGATATCCTGGTACCAGATTATGCTTTAGTAGATTGTGAAAAAGACACCACTTGTTTTGTAGCTTAAGAAAACAATTTTATCTTAATGTTTATTTTGTTGGGTTTGTAAAATTAATTTGAAGAATTAATGCAAGCAGAGTTGTAAGTTTTTGCAATGAATATATTGTAAGAAATGTAACATTAAAATATAGTATTTTCACTGACGAAATGGATTGAGATACATTTAGATGGACACTTTTATCTCGTCTACCCATGAACAAAATTGCTGCAAAGCATTCGAAACGTCGGTTTAGAATTAAAATATTACCTATAATAATAATACGTAACTTACCTCTATTAAAAATAGTTTTCTTGCAAATAAAAAATATATAATACGATCATTTAATATTTTTTATGACAAACCAAATATACCGTTTCATTCCAATTAACAATTAATGTATCGTGACCTATTTATAAGACAAATTGAATCCTTGTTTTAATGTTTCTGGTACATAGATAAATAAAATAATGGTTTTTCTATGAAGTCTGTTTTATATTTCTTATAAAGTATTTGAACCGTAATAAAAAAATTACTTTTTTTTATGCAATTTCGACTAGCATTTGATTATCTATTTTAAAATTACATTTCTAAATAGTTCTTCAGTAAAATAGTGTCTCTACTATTTGTAGTCCTTGTAATTTTCTCATCTCTATTACAGCTGATCTCTTTTTCCAGTAAATTAAAAATAATAATAAAATATCATAATTATGAGACGAATGATGAGTAGCAAATAAATATAAGCAACATATTCTATTAATAATATAAAATTTCTTTATTCTAAATCAACTCGTCAAACGGTTTTTCAAATCTATTTATCTTACTTTTAAGTTTCACCAACGTCACTAGAATCTAGAACGTCGTCTTTTGGATTTACGCGAAATCCGAAGTTTAATTTGATCAAGAGTCAAGTAAAGTTTAAAACAGAGCGCTTTGAATAAACAATCGTATTTCAAACGCGGTGCAGACGTTCTGTGACGCTTTCGAAATGAACAGCGTTTGTGCTCACGAAATGTAGCGCCGAAATAAATTGTAAATATTCACATTCACCGATCTTTAGTCGAGACTTTAAATTTAAACACGTACTTCTAAATAATGTACCGACGCTTCTTACTACTTCTAAATACGGTGTAGATTATTGAGTATATAATTTCCTTAATTTGGATATAATTACCTAATTAAAATAACGCCAGTAAAGCATAATTTAAGAATTTACCGATACACAAAATTAGATTTTAATCTTAATACTTGATTACTAAGAAATAATCTCATATACGAATAGAAAATACACAATATTTGGTACATCATAATTACATCAAAGATGTTTCTGAAGCACTTATAGGTAAAATCAGACAAAAACAAAGGCCGTAATTAACTTAGTTCGGCACTGAAGGTCTTTTAAATGAGGGGCGATGAGTAAAGTATTAGCGTAGAAAGGTAAACCTCGCCTTAATTAAATAACTTTGAGCAAAAGTCAAACAAAGGTGGTTGACGCTTTAAATTGGAGCTTAAAAACCAAACGAGCTAGAAATGATAGGATTTTTGTTGCTACATTATCTGAATTTTACTTCTAAATAAAAAAAAAAAAAAAAAAAAAGCTGTGTTTATGAGTTTTAATTAAACGCATTGTGCACTGTTATAGTTGTGCACTGTTAAGGTTTTTAAGGAATTTAAGTTTTTCTTTATTATTTTAATAGCCCTGGGTTTAGTCTGTCATATCCTCGTAACAGACCAGTAGATACTATGGTTTAATCAAGTGAATCGATCTTATTACTGCATACGTCCCAGGCTCCGGAATATTCAGACTGAATCATTAAATTCAATAGTGAATGGTTTTGCAGTCGAGTGGCAATTTTGGGTGTTGCGTGGTAATCACTTGTCGCGATTACTTTGACTATCGGACTATTGTACTATATAATTATACTTATACTTGGATATTGTTGCATGGATATGTAATAGTTTTGTATAGTCATTACAGGTGGTATCTTATTTTATTTTATTCTTTATTGGGAAAAAAACAGCATCATATTGAAGTAATTTCACAAATAATATAGAACAGATATGCCAGTAAAATTTCCACAAAAAAAAATTACACGGAAAGTTATACACAGGCAAAAAATTAATTTAACTTAGATGGTATATTTTAGTTGTAACCTATTGACAGCATATAGTTTTCAAAGTTGTTTCCTCCGGTAAGGTATCTCACAGATCTGAATGAAACACTTTTTAAGGCTGTTCTAAGTAGAGCGCTGCTTGCTCGAACTTAATAAGTAAAATATTTGGCAAGGTTTCCCAACATTACATTGTTACATTTAATTTCAAGTGAGATTATATAAACAATATATTTTTATTTTTCTTACTGTTATAGAAATGTAACTATTTTTAAAATAACGTTTAAGAAAAGCATGTATAAATAAAGATGAATTATTCAATGAACTCCAAAATAATAAGGTCATAATTATTTATATCTCGACAAAGGTCAGCCTTAAAATACCAGTTTAGTTACGTACCTTAATAATGAACAAGATATAAACCAAATATAGCATCGTATCATAAAATTTTAATAATAAAAATAGCTTATATTTATCGCTGGAACATACATTCCATATAAAAGTATTATCATAATAAATTTTTCTTACATTTCAATTAAAATAATACTTACTACAGTACAACATTAACAATTAAAATAAAAAAATATTAAAATAAAATTTGATAGATTCCACTTAATAATTGTTACAACAAGTGTTAGTAGCGACAATCTTCTAATTTACAAATATGTTAAAATATAAATGTAAAACAAAAGATCTTGAATAAAAAAGAAAGAACAAGAAACAGTAAGAAATTATTTCGTTTTTTATGACATTATTCAAACATCCTTACAAAATCATATTAAAACTAATAAATGATGTACAAATTGTTAATAACATTTTATATGAAAAAATGTATGAATTGACGGATAATATCAGACTAAGAATGAATGACATACATTGTAACACACTAAGTTTAAAGAAATCTGTATCAAAACGTTTATAAAAAGTGATGTGTATACAAATAATTTGTATACCAGGCATTTCTAACCCCTGCTGTTTTTAAGTCACACGATTCAGATGATTTGACGCAAAATGCATTTAAATTTATTAATAAAAATTTATTATTACAAAAATATATGTATATATGTTTTCTTTTAAATTCAATGAGACACACAGAAATAAAAATTCAGAATTAATGTAATTTGACTAAAATAATGTATAATTTGACGTAAATTTCCAACAAAGATATTTTAGTAGCTGAGAATAAAATACTACTAAGTAAAAATTTTCTGGAATAATTAAGAAATTAAATCGTGCTAACAAATAATCTATTTATACTAAACTACCTAATAATATATTGGAGAAGTCTTATTTGATTTTCTTTTAAACAAACGTGTCGCCTAGCAGTGTGCGTTGAGCTTTTAATTACGCGAATATGGCGGAGTAGAAACAATTAACTCTAATTGCTTAGCTTTTCTTGTAAAATATCTTACTCTAGATCTAAGCTTTTGAACATCAAGTTCAAAAATGTCCTAAATAGTTCAATGCATACGTATAAAGTAACTAAAATTTATGATCTACGAAGTTTTCAAGAGCTAATTATTTTATTTTTATTTTTAAATGTCTTATTTTATCTTTATAGCGTTATTCCAGTCGTGATAATTAAAGTTTGCTTGTAAATCACGATAATATAAAGAAAGTTAGTTAAAGATATGTCTCAAATGTATAAATTATTATAATATTACATTAAAGAAGAGAACCAAGCTATAAAAAGGCAAAATCATTATCACATTGAATTCAAACTATATTCAATGTTTTCAAACTAAACTCTTAAATATAGTAATTTCGATACACTAGACCACTCATAGCCAATCTCTAATTCTATCAAAGAATAATCATTTCTATATACAGACATTAAGAGCCAGAATCATTTGCATTTAAAATTATGTATTTGTGGTGTGCAGAGCTCTAACTCGATAGAACCCAAGTTCCGCAATAAAGATAAGAGAAGTGTTCTTTTGCTATAACGAATGTATTTTTAATGTGGAACAGATATGTTTACGGACGAACTAACTTTTATTATAATTGAATGTTGTTTTTAATTATTACTTTAGTTTCCATTATCATTAGTGGATTCAGTGTTATCTATGTCTATGGCGCGGTATCTTTGTAACAATCTGTAATGGTCGAAGTCTAGCTTTGACAAGGAGATTCTTATCAACCACGATCCTTTAAAGAGATTTAAGATATAATATAATTTAGATTTATATTCAAGTATGTTATGTACAAGGTACCTACATTTATAAATTACGATTTATCTCTTAAAAATATTAATATTAATGTTATTATAACATTGTAATAATTTAATTATTTTTGTTTCTTTTTCATAAATAAAAATCTTGTAAATTAATTAACTAATACCTTAATATTAAATATTATTTACCATTTTAAATTAACTTTATATTCACCGACTAAATTGTACTATATTTCTATGTACATAAAAATATTCCTACATATACATATATATATATACGTTTACAACAACATTATTTGTAGATTGTTTAGAAATGTTTTATCAGATGTTATAATAATAACAAGCAGAAATAATATTATATTAGAATTAATGGAACTACATTTGAAATAAATAAACATGTACAAAAAACATTAGTATAATAGAGAAAATATTATTAAAGGTTATTGATTTATTAATATGTAAGGATGTTTGAATAATGTAAGGAAATGGTCTATAATAATGTAATTTATTGAAAGATGAATCTGGATTAATTCAAATGCCCGGAAGGAGGAAAGATGGCTGCGAATATTTTATAAGAAAAGTAATAATTTTTTCTAACTGTTATAGTTCCGGTTTCTTTTATTTATTCCTTGATAAAATATGCTTGAGAAATAGCATATTTGTCTTTGTTTTTATATAAACATATGTGTTATACAAAACTTTACAAAGTGAACCAGTACTTTATCAACATTTTTACTAATACATTAATATTGGTATAAGAATTTTGTCTAAAAATTATAAAATAATATGTAGATTAAAAAATCAAGCTATCTTTCTAGCTATAATCTAGAAAAACCCCGTTTTAAGTTTCGTTCATTCTCTACTTTCTTTTTTTTTTTAATTATGACATTTTGATTTTTTTTTTCATTTATTTTTTATAATATAAACAAATACACAAAATATGTTGCCAAACTCGAGAGTTTGTAGGAACGAACCTGTGCAGTGATAAAATAATTAAGATTTGTCTTTTATCGTCAAAAAAATTATATAATATTAAATATTTGCTGTCATACAGAATATGATAAAATTTCGAACATATTTATGATATTTCACATCATTTGTAAATCTTGTCATCATACCATATCATCTCGTCTTACCACGAACACGTTTGCTGCAAAGCATTCGAAACGTCGGGCTAAAATTTAAAAATGTAATAATAAAAGCGAGTTATATCCGTAAAATAGTATAATTGAAACCAAAATATAATGTTACAATTTCATATATATTACTTAATTTCAAATTAGCATAATAATAAAACCTTTACAGCAACAACAATATTTTAAATAAACATGTTTGAAAGTCTTATTTTAAGTCTACAATTAGGCATGTCTCGACACGTCACGTGTTCAATCAAGCGACTTGAGGCAAGTTTGATGGAGTTGTGCGATTAACAAGACGTGACTTTACTACCAGGCCAGGAAACTGATACTATCTTAATAATTGACAATAATTAATAAGGAATTTATTTACTATGTCATTATCATTTACCAAATAAAAATATAAATTTCATTTATAATTTTTTACTAAATTTGGACGATATCAATCATAACTGAAACACTATATTCATTGTTCTTTTTTTATTCATAATTTCTATTGATAAATAATTTCATATGATATAAGGTATTTTTTCACCCTTATTTTTCTATGAAAAGGAAGTGAAAAGATCATCGCTTTTTCAATTTAACTTATCTTTCCTAAGAACCTGGATGCTGTAACGAGGAGCGATAGAATCACCGCGGTTAGCGTTAGCCTTCGAGTTTAAGCAAGACAAAGGCTTGGATTAGCTAAGTGTTAAACTTTAGTGAAATAAGCTCTCTTAAATTTTGAAAGTAATGTTACGAAATTCTAGACGTAAGCAACCGCAAAGTTTAACACTTACCTAAACATCTGTTAACATCTTATTTATATTTTTATCTGTTAACCATCTGTTAACATTTTATCTATATTTTTAGTGCCAACTTTTGTATTTTTGAGCCACGACAGTGAATAATAACGAATAATTTATCTATTTATCTGTTTAATTTAAGCTATCATCATATATCATATTTATAATATGTAAAACATATTGTAGTACAAAATAAAAATTCCACTTGAAAAATAGTAGAGCAGCGTGACATCGATCACTTTTGAGTACTAGTTTGTAACGTTATTGGTAGTGTTCGTTCCATCTGATTGTTATTGATCGTATCACAGGTTTAGATGTGTTTGTGCTATGAATGTTGTGTTTTTATTTATATTGTCTCTAGTATTTATTAAACCTTTTAAAAAAGTAATGTTTTTATGTAGACTGTACTTATAGACAGTTCTATTAGGAGTTGGGGATGATGAGTATTTAAGCATTTACAATGATTTTAAAATCTTTATCTTTTGACGCGAACGTTAACATAAAAATTCATTTATATCAAGAAGAAGCGAAGATGTTACGTACTGTATTTTTTTTTCTAGCTTCTAATCGAGTCCTAAAAAAAGTATTACACCCATATGCCATATTTTTTTTATTACAAATTTTTCAACTAATCTAACAATATGGCTATTAAATTTAGAAATAATATAAAAATATACTGCAGCTTTATTAAATTAATAGCATTATAATTATTATTAGTTGTCACTTAATTATATATGCATAATAATATAAAATATATAATGATATATGTGGTGGCTTGTAGTAAGACTTTGTTATTTTTCTAAAATTTAAATTATAATTGTATAAATTTCTTTGTATTAAAACCATCTCAATATATTTTTCCGATTTATAACATCCCTGATATCAAGGGATTTGCTCATAATCTTTCGTATTAGAATTGAAGAAGCTTTAATAAATCAGTCGCCAGGTAGGTGAAAAAGATAAATTAATAAGTTAGATTGGATTTATGATTACATAAAAATATATAAGCTTCATAATAAAAATACAAAATAAAAATATATCCAAGTCACAAAATTCAATTATAGGATACGTTTTAGGTTCGAAAAGTTTTTATTTTAATAAACCCGAATGGGCGTACATTTTCGGTATTCAATTTAAAACTGAATGCCCTGTGCCACAAACCGTGAGAATAGAGGCACACCAATAGTTTACTCGATTTTAGTTTAAATCTAAGCATTTTGTTCTTTTCGGAAATATTTTTTACTGTTAAAAAATTGATTGTATTTTTGTTTTTAATAATGTTATGTTTATATGTTATACATCAGATTTATGTATTTCTGCAAGTGCTTAGGTCTAGCCAATAAAATTAAGATATTACTATTATAACAAAAATCATTCATGTTTATGACTTCTTTGGTTACAGTTATCAAACAACATGTATAACATATATATTACTTTATCTTTATTCTCATCACGGCTTACATCTATCTGAACATTCGCATTTCAGCAGAATTTAAACTTATTTTCATTTACTTATTTCATGACCCCAGAAAACAAATATCTAACTAAGCCTTAATTAATAAATCATTCCATGGGAAAAACGGAAAAATACTGTCCTTGAAATAAAACTATTTTTTACGGATTAAAACTCGCGTATAATTTGGTTAAATTTTTATTTTAACCCGACGCGCCGTTTCGAATGCTTTGCAGAAATCATGTTCACGGGTAGACGAGATGTAACTGTCTGTCCTTGTCTAGGCTTCGCAGGTTCAAGTTCTGTCTATATTGGTAACCTTTATTTATTAAAAAAGATAAATAAATTTATTATTGCTAAAACGTTAAAATTTAAATTAAACTTTAAAATCATTACATATAATTGCGATAGAAATATAATAATATACTTTTGCACAAGAATATGCGATGTAAATATCAAATAGTTTTTTTTATCAGTGATGGATTTTCGTCACCTAAAATAATAATATTGATATCCATCCGATCGAAAAATATTCACATTGAAGGAAATTGAATTTTCACATGACAGGTGGAAACGAATATTGTTTACATTTTCTTATTTCTGTTCATAAACACAAAAACACATTTGAATTATGTCGAAATCAATTGTATCAATCAGAACAGGATTGATATAACAAAAAAAAATATCACTTTTATTAATTTAAAACTCCTTATACATTGTACAAATACAATAATAATTTCTTACAATAATTTAAACAACAAATACCAGTACTCTAAGATTTCTTTTTGCTCCCTAAAGACAATAATAAAACAAGTAAGAAGTCTCTCAAAGTCGAGTTATTCAATACAAATCAAAGAACTAAACTTGGACTGCTTCAGGGAAGGCATCTAAGTCCATAGACAGTCCCAGAAATCTTCCATTCCTTTAAACAATTTCCAGCTATCAAAGTCGGACGCTAGTTTTTATTTGTTCCTCACGTACGTCCCTTGAGTTGTTTGCTTGCTATAAACGAATTTACTGGAACTTAAAGAAAATGTTAGCTCCATCCGTGCGTGTTACAGTTAAGTGCTTATAGAAGACAAATTACTTTTTACAATATTTTTATAAACATTATATGAAGAAAACAACAAACACGAGATCTGTTTCCAAACTTGCACTACTAATAAAAGAAAAATATTTATTTAATATTATAACGTTTTGATAATTTCAAATATAATTTTATTATGAAAAAAAAAATTTGAATTTTAGCAAGGAATTGAACAAGTTTAGTCTTTTTTTTGTCCTTAACATATCTTTAAAAAAAAAGATACAAATAATCTTTATCACCAACAAATAACATGAAACCTCTCCCGTAACTAAGTTGCAGTTATTCTCAAATGGAATAAGTGACATAAGCAAACAACACATACAAAGTGTGCTCCGGCCAACACTTAACAAATGTACGGTGTAAATAGCTGGAGTGCACTTGAAATACACTCCACTGTAAGAAGAGGGTACACGGTATATAATTTTATAATTAAACTTGTAATGATAAATCGAATATAAAAATATGCTGTGAAAATAATAATTTGAAAAATACAATCATTCGTCTTAAAAAACATCTCTTAAATAAAAACTTACTTATCATATTTTTGTATGTGTTGAGTTTGTTTCGATTAACAGTTTTATTTTAATCTATGAAACGCCTACTTCCACATTTATTCCATAATAATAAAATGAAAACATAATAAAAAATTGGTTTAAAATTAATAAAAGTCTTCATCATACTATTTGAGATAGTTTAAAAAGATAGTAACTACTTGAGATAGTTTAAAATCAACCTATTCCTTACTATACACAAAATTTAATACATGCTATAAATAATGCTGTGTAGACTCAGCTTTAGTTTACACCGCAATGATACATCACGGCAGGTGCACACTTGCTCGTGATGGAGACGAAGGTGCATAGAAATTGAAATCAAAGCGAAATCTGCCGTACAACAAGAAAATATAAATCCTCAAAAACATTACATAATAATACACAAATAGTGGAACTTGCAATATTTTACTCTGACTTGTGAGTCAGAAAATGTAAAATGCGTAGAATTCTTATATAGTTTATTAAATAAAATGATGTTAATCTAATTGAACGTCAAATCTCGTCAAATTAAGTATAAAAATTATTAAAACATTTTATAGGTTTTACTTATAAAAAGGTTGACTACTTCGGTTACTAATGGGTATTTAAAAGTATTAATTATTTACAAAACACAATTTTTCTACAGTTTCAGTTCTCAAATAAATTTCATAAACCTATTACGAATACCCAAAGTCCTATCTCAAAAGCCAGAAGTTAAAGCCAAAAATTTAATTAATCGTTTTTATCAGAACAGGATTCTATTTCGATCCCATATTTATTATCCAGTCGATCCTATTCAATTCGTGTCTGTGGTGCGGAATAAGACATGTAATCAGGCATCTGTCTGTGTGTCACCCTTCCACATTACGCTGACTGGCGGAGTGGAACTGTTTGAAAAACATTTGCAAATTCAATTGAACGAAAAGGTACGATACCGACTCAAAAATATACATTGAAATAAATCTAGGAAAATCTCAAGAGAACGTTTTTTTTGTACTATTTAAATTGATATTCGTAAACTATTCATTTTGTTACAAAAAACATAAAATTAATTGTATTTTTGGATGTATTATTTACAAGTACGTGTATTTTTGTGTGCTATGTTTGTTACTGAATTCCTATTACTTTAGCAAACAAATTACAAAATATATAATTACATTTTGATATGTTACTTGTCAGAATACACGTCAAAGAATGCTGGAAGCAGGAACTGGTTTCCTAACTGGCCGAATTTGTATTTTTATATGACTTCAAATATTTAGGTTTTCATATCGAGTTTATTGCATTTTTTTAGCTGTAGCAAAATGTTTACTAAAAATTTTGACGTTTGTTAAACAACAAAACAGTGGGCTTTTTTTGTCCTCTCAGAACACCTTATTTCGATAGATATGTTATTAAAAGAAGGTATTAACACAGATGACTAATGTTTTTCTTTCAAAGCGGAAAAGATATAAATAAATTAATAAATATTTAAAAAATTGTTTCTATCTCCAGCGTTCGCTGAAGATATCTTAAACGACAGACACTGTCACTTAGTACGTCTCTAATTGTTTACCTTCTTCACCGTTACTTAGTGTTCTAGACATCTAATTGAGACTTCTTAAGATTTTAAGTCTATTTTTTATATCAAATACAAATCATTTGCATAAAATACAAATTAATGGTTATGAATTTAAAATTTTTGTTTTCAATTTAAAAGTGTATTTTGGCAACCTGATTTTGAAAAATACCTTAATTAAAATACATATTTATTAATTTTCATTAACAATATTAATTTGAATTAATATAATTAATTCATTTTTCTTTTAAAGTGACTGTTATTAATAAAAAAAAATCAATTTTCAACTTTCTTGATTTAGTAATTTTTTGTTAAGACAAACGATTTTATAAGTTTTGACTGATTTGTTATTTTAAGTGTACTTCTTGTGATACGACAATACAATGCATAATATATGAGTTCGTTTCTAATTAAAATAAATAATAATACTCATGTCTTTTATACGAAATAAAGTTATTGCAGCATTAAAGTTCAGCGTTTATTAAAAATCCCTATTTTTATAGTATTTTATATTGTTTTCTTAGTCCACTAAGGAAAATGCTAATGTCACAAGACTTACTTTGCTATGAGCTTTTATTAGTTTTGTATAATTTGTTATGACTGAATCTGTCAATATATTCATGATCACGTCTGGTAAACGTTTAGAAGCATTGATGCGGTAATAATTTTATACTATAAAATAAATAACAAAATTATCTGCCTTTGACTGTAGCGTTGGGGTGAATGCCTAACCTAACCTTACCCATTTAGAGCCTAAGCTAATAATTGCTAAATAAATTTAACTAATTGAGTAAACATTTACTTTTTCGGCTTTGAATATTGATTTATATTTGAATAAATTTTATTAAACAAATATAAAACTTAACATTTACTATTAAAAGTAGGCAACAAGGTCGTAGGTTTTGATAATCAAAAATATATTACGTCTTATAAGACAGGACTATAATCCTGATGAACTTAAGACCCCTAAAATTAAATTTAAAATTATTATGGTAGTTTGATCTGTTAAATATTTAAATTTGTTTCCATTATCATAGACCATTAAACATTTTCATTATATCCATTTGTCGAGCATTTTGGAAATTGTCAAAATAAACTGATAATTACCAAAAAAAATTACACCTCAAAGTTTTGAATTGAGATGACAAAAGTTTTTGTTTTAAGTTCCAGTAAGCGGTAACAAGTAAAAGATAAATGGAGCACCGTTGCCAACAGCTTGTCGTGGCGGATAATGAAAAACATCTCGGCATGAAATGCAACTTTAAAATTAAATGTGTACGCTTGACTTGACTGCGCTTAAGTGTACTTGGATTTTTACAAAATAAGCTCGCGAGTTATGAAAGATGATGTTCTCTTTTTAGTGTAACACTTTAAAGCTCTGCCATGCAAATTATTTCTCTATTTTTACGGGATTTAAAAAAGTGAATTTTCGTATATTTTCACGAATTGTGAAATTAAAATGCAAGAACATTTTTTTAGATTTAGTATGTAAGTTTGTAAGTATGTGACTATTATTTAAATTATTGAACTCATATTGATGTTTCTTCTTACCAAATGAGGTACTAAAATAGAGGCAGTTAATTCAGAATTCGGTGATTAATTCAAAAATTATTTTGCCGATTCTGATAATTTCTGATAATATGATTTTACTTACATACCTTACAAATGATTTTAGTACACAATTTACTGACTGATTATCCCTACATACAAATTATTACTTATTTATATAAATATTAGACAAGCTATTATCAGTCTGGAATTTAAAATATGTATATAAATACAAGTTACAAACTTAAGATGTTTTGTAATATTTTCAACTTCATTTATTCCTATAAACTTAAAACAGAACTTTGCATGCACTGGCTTAGACAGCAATAAAATCGAATGATGTACAAAAAAAAAAATATCTAATTGTCGCAAAGTACACTTTCCAAAAAAAATAAAATATCATGAAATTGCTAGGAAAAAGAAATTCAATTATTTTTTTTATTATTTACCACTCAAAGAAATATTTTTACCTCTCAATATAAAAAACTATGTGATATGTTTAAATTAACAATTAAAAATTAAAATTAAAAAAAAAAATTGATAAAGAAAAAAGAGTATCAAACTTGTTCACTTTTTATTACACTAGATGGAACATTATACTCTAGTTGAGTGATTCGAAAGAGTAGAAAGTAGGTTCACGGAGAAGAACACGCAGAAAACTCTATAGACACCTTTTTTAAAGTAATTTGTAAAAGACGAATTACCATTAGTATGGATTATTTGAGTTTCAGTCATACTTGATTTGACATACTTGATTGAGAACAAATTAGGATTGAAGTCAAACGGTACAAAAAAATATTCTTTGCCATTTACATTTTGCCATTTTTAAATTAAAAATAATTCCATTGCTTAAAAATGAATTCTTGGTTGTTTTAGTAAGTCTACATTTAGGAACTATTATTTTATGCTTTTATAAACTGTCTTTCGAGGTTAAACGCTAAGCTAATATGTTGATATTATCGTTACTTTGTCACTTTGAATATAGAGATATGCCTAAATATACCTAAATAAGGTTATAGTAATAAGATGAAATGCTTAAATAAGGTTTCATTAATAATCTCATTTGCCTTGACAACTAGACTTCAATCAATATGGCGTATAGCAAAGATTAGTTGAAGAAAATTTAATACATTTAGTTTTCTTATTATTATATAATAGGTTATTATTAGTTTTGTATACAATACACATATACTATTAAGATGAATTTGTCAATACAAAAACAATACATCATATCAACTACTACAATACTAATTTATGAACAATTATTAATAATATTTATATCATGTTTATGTAAAACATACAAACAGCAACATGATATAAATATTATTAATAATGTAAACAAATGAAGCCACGTCTAAAAATAATTGACATCATATAAATCCACAATAATCCAATATCTGTTCAATCAGAAGTGACGAGGTGAAGTAGAGTAGGAGGCAGAGAGGGGAGGGCTAGTAGCCGGCAATTTGTCATCGGACGTGATGACAGACGAACGGACAATCATCGTGATTTATTAAATGCATATCAATGACACATTGCATCCTCGTGCGTATAACGTAATTGGTTCATTTTTGAATGTTATTCGGAACAATATACACATTAAAAGAATATTAAATTAATTTAATAAGAACTTGTAAACAAAGAGTCAATTATTCTCAACTGATATACAATAATATTATTATTCGTATGATATAAAAACAGTAAAACGTTTGTAAGGAAAAATAAAATTTAAAAGAATTACCATTATGATAAGTCTAATAGGCAATCTGCGAGGATTAAGCTCCTAAGAAACTACAGTAGAAATAAGACCTGCGCTTCAGCGGTGGAACTAACATAATACTATACTTTATTATCTGTTTAACTTTTTATAACAAACACTTATAAAATAAATTATAATGGGTTACAATTTACAATTTAAGGGTGTATACATATTAAGTATAGAAACAGCGATATAACTATAACGGCCCAGACCACTTGTTTAAAATCAATTAAATCGTTCTTGTTAGATATTATTGTGTATGAAGGGCCAGAGTTATTATAGAGGCCTTCTATTATTATACTTGTTTATTCATTTTTAAAACGTTCTTTATTTTTCATATATAAAAATATAATTAAAGTAATTAGAGGAGAACCTTTTGTATTTACAACAACACGTATAAGTGTATTATATATGTACGATAATTTGCACTTCTTGGAGTCACCTTTATTGATAAATGGGATATAAAATCGAGCCCTGAATTTGCTTAAATATTTTTTTAATGTGTAATGTAATAATATAATTTATAATATTATTAAAGGATGTATAATAATATACAAATACCCGCATTTTAATATTTCGTTTGGCTAAATTGTTATTCCCCTAAAATTTAAAGTATTATTCAAAATAGTTGATACATATATTACCTTTGTCATAAAATACTATGCAAGTTGTATAAACTACTATATACTATATTTTAATATACATTACTTTGATGATATTTCTCTAAGCTGAAAGCTCAAGGGCCTTCAGAACATAAGTGCATATACACTCAAATGCGATTGTTGTCTGTGTGAGATCGGTCAGACAAAGAAACCAATCGGTAATAGAACTAGATAACATGTCACAGATGTCCAAAATAAGCGAGAGCAGTAGTCAATTGTTAGAACATAAGAAGGCAAATAATATTATGAATATATTCATCATAAATTTGTATAAACTAATTTTAGATATTTGTGGTAATTGACCAATAACCATGGAACACTGACATTTATCTGAAATAATATATACATCTTCCCGCAAATAATATTACACAAAACAAATAATAATATGATTTATAAACAAGTAACCGATATCGTTGAGGTGTTTAATATTTTAATACTTGAAAGTGGTTAAAATTTATCACAATAATTTACCAAAAACAATTTGTAACTATTTAAACGAACCTTAAATTGAAATAAAGTCATCATAATGTTGTAGAAATGTAATATTTTAAATGTAATATTGATTTTACATTCAATAGATTCTAACTAAAAAAATAACAAATTGTAAATAAATAACTAAAGAATATTTACTTTCTTAAAAAAGAATAAACTTTAATCTCAACAGAAAATTAAAAGTTATTTAACAAAAAATTTAACAGTCCATTAAAATGATATAAATAGAAAGTATATACTTTTTATATATGTAAGCAAATTCATATCGCTTGATAAAATTTATAAGTAAACCGATCTTTCATCTAGTAAAGATTTCTTTCAAATGAGAAATTTAATTTGGGTGCAGATGGAATTAATTTATATTTACAATACTGAGTTAAAAATTGGACATAAAGATTTCTGTTTTGATATTCTTTAATAAGTAAAGTATACAACTTATAGCAAACGAAAAAGGTATATAAATTATATAACAATCTATAAAAACATACTTAGAAACACAAAAAAAATATTTCATGGATATATCCGTAATATATCAGCACAAAAACCTATGTGACGTGAACCTTTTGACGCATAAAAGAAAACTTTTTACTCTGGTCTGCTGCGGTCAAACGATGGAACTTCACTCAAATTCAAATATTGCATGGTCATTTTTGCCTCATTCAGAAGTATGTATAAAGACTGTTGCTTGCTTGCTTGCTGTTGCTATTAAATATACAAATATAAATATATTGAGATATTATAACATTACATTAATAATTATAATATTACATTAATAATTATAATATTACATTTAAAATTGGTCGTAGGTTGAATTTGACGTTCATTTGTTAGCGTCGCTAATCGAGAGATGTCGTTAGTATTTCAAATTAAACTGTTGCAGCAATGTATGCTCTGATTAACTGTTTAACTTGGTTGGTTAACTGTACCTATGATGCTTCTTA
The DNA here is from genome assembly GCA_959347395.1 of Mechanitis mazaeus. NCBI lineage: Eukaryota > Metazoa > Arthropoda > Insecta > Lepidoptera > Nymphalidae > Mechanitis > Mechanitis mazaeus. The sequence continues at coordinate 14,253,731 of OY365754.1, forward strand.
AGTGTGAGGTTAATAAATACAGATATTATTTGAGTATTTATCATGACACATTTATCTATGTGTCAGTATATATTCCATTATGAATAGGTTATGTAAGGATAAATAAACGTAGAATGAGAAAACACAAACATTTTTAAATACATTTTTTATTTATAAAAGTGCAACATTTATATTATTATCTATACATTTGGTTTTAAGGCCTTTTAACTTATCATATCACTTCACGATTTAAAGTTGCCTCTAAAGACCTAACAATTGTTTAAAGATTTATATTTCAAAAGATAAAGATGTTATTTATATAGACAATAATACAATTTATTACAAACGTTCTTAACTAAGTTTCTATTTAAAAAAAGTGATACTGAATATTATTCAGTGCATTTCATCAAAATATTAGTAAATGGCTTAGATAGAAACCAAACATTATATCACCTAGGATCTATTATCTATTGCATTGTCATTTAGTAGCAAAAATCCTAACTTAACCTAATGTGGGTCTAAATATGGTTTACAATTTTTATGACAGTGGATTAGGGAGGAGAATGGATTTTCAAAGATATTTTGATACAATATTGTCTTTTGTCATGAATTTCGAATGAAATAATATCGTCTGCGGTATCATCAGTGTACATATTAAAATAATACTATATTTTCGGATAGGGTTTCTTTGTGTTAAAACTAATAAAAAGTTTTAAAATGTAAATCGAAAAATTAGGCAGAGATGAAGTCGTTTAAAAATGATTGTAGTTAAAAATACATCTACATACAGAATATCTAAGACATTGATGATGATGATGATTGTTTGGTATAAAATACTAGCTTTCGCCTACGATTGTACTGACGTGATGTGTTGATGAAAACTATTAAATCGCCAATTGCACCGCCCTTCACCTTCACGTCACGGCGCGACCATAAAGTAAGTGCTCTGAGGTGCCCCGATAGTGCGATCTTATTGTGACAACTCTTAACCTATTCATTCCATTAATTGATGTAAAAGACGAGGTTTATCTTAAATACTAAAAAGGATAAATGTATAAATTTTCATCAAAAAATCATAAAAACTATAAAATGTAAAATTTTAAAAATATATCAATTTAAATGATATTTATCATATTTACGAAATATAATATAGATATATGAGATATAATAGCTGCCAAATAAAAAATATATATACTGTTGCGGAGTTTTATTTAAAAACATACAGCAAACAATCCTAAGATACATAATGTTCCGGTAACTTCAACGACTTAATTGTTATACAAATTAAACTTCCTTCAAAGGCATCAAAGTTTATTTTCAATGTATTAATAAAGTACACACATAACTATAGGAAAAATATTTCTCCATATTCTGCAGATGCACCATTTTTATTAAACTCAAAATCGAATAAAGTTTTTATCTTTTTATTTAAATATTTGCTTATATTTTAAAAACTAAAACACAATTAAAGTGAAGCAACATTTAATGCTTTACTTGATGAAGTCTTTCATTTTTGACTCAATTTATTATTATTTTCAAACTTACACTTTGAAAATCTTTAACTAAGTGAGCTAGCATAGAATAAGTTACATACAAATCACATTGTCATAAAAAACTATGCCTTCAATTTTAATGTATTATCGCAAAATTAATTCTCGAGCTTTCATAATAATGACAAGAAGTTATGAGAGTAATAAATAATACTCATCTACCCTCAGTAGCGTCTGTGTCAACTATTTTCTTAAATAGAGTAATTAAGATAATGTTTAAGAGAGAAAATCCGTATTAAAGTTATAAATAACTATTGTATATAAATATATTTATTATATGTAAAAAAAATTCTATATATAATCTAGTATATTTATATAAATCTCTATTTTTAAATTAATGATATAATTAATGTATATTTGAATGTAAATATATATAAAACTATCTTAATCACAAGCTCCACTCGAGTAATTACTTCAAATGAACTAATTAACGGTATTAATATTAATAATTTTATCTGCGGGAACTAAAACACTAGAAGTAGATATTCACTTCAAGAAATTTTACAGAATATAGATATTGTGAGACTTGTATGTGACGGTACATGGCAAGAGACAGTATCCATAATATTGAAGAAGTGCGGGAGAACGAAGAAATTTTTAGTGAAGAATTCGATGGCGGATGGCAAACACCGCTAAGAGAGTGAGTTAGCTGGTCACCACAGCAGTGCAATCTGATCGTAAAGTTAGGCAATTAAAAAGTATATAATACCTTTTTTCCTACAGCGCTAAGTTCAATATAATAAAAATATGCAATGAAAGGCAATAGTTTAAAGGTGTTATTAGTTCTGTCAACACAAATTAAGTTTTTTGTTGTACAGTGTACCACCTCATTGCCTTATGGACAACTTTCTCAAACTTAAGGGTAGTAAGAAGATATATCTCTGTAGGGATAAAATTAAGGTACATAAATTAATTAATTAATTAACACTTAAATAGCAACCAGTTATAAATATTTTTAACTATGAAGACGCTTTTAAAATGAATTGACTTGATATTAACATCATCTTCATATACATTCAATAATAATCCAATATCTGTTCAATCTGCAGTGACGAGCTGAAGAGGGGAGGGCTAGTAGCCGGCAATTTGTCATCGGACGTGATGACAGACGAACGGACAATCATCGTGATTTATTAAATGCATATCAATGACACATTGCATCCTCGTGCGTATAACGTAATTGGTTCATTTTTGAATGTTATTCGAACCAAAATACACATTAATAATATAAGAAAATAATATAAAACAAACTTTTGAACAGTTTTTATATATAAATGAAGCATCTAGCGCAACTGTAATAATATTTTTAATTGATTCCGAGTTCTATCATCAGCCGTAGAAATAATGTGTCAAATGTCTGTGTGTGTCAGAATGTGTGAAATAGTTTTTATCAATAATTAATAATTTTGATATCAAGAAATATAATTTATAAAACGATATCAAGAAAACTACTTCTTCAAAGAATAAACATTATGAATATAATATACCATGATTAGAGTTGAAAAAAATACTAAAGAAAAAAAATCTGTCGTCCGTTTGTATATCACTTTTATAATAATACTATACTTTATTTTCTATTAAGCTTTTTATAGAAACCACTGATACAATGTTAGACCATAATATGGTATGGTATATGGTATATCACGGAAACGGCACAGACCACTTAATTAAAATCAATTAATAAAATCGTCCTTGTATAAAAAATGAAGGAAGAATCCGAATAAAGGATTACGATGTTTTTATATTATTCTAGTGCTTAAATATCGGTTCACTACTTCATTTCTTATAAGAACGTTCTTTATGTTTCATATAGCAAAAGGTTTTTATTTATCTGAGCTAAATTTCACCTCTCGTATTTACAAACACACATCAGTATGTATATATAAATGTAACAGTTAAGTGTGTTAAGATTTATTATATCTCTTTTTAAATAATTTAATACTTATTATATATTCTTAAGATATTAAGACAATAGAAAAAAAAGATAATAGTAAAAATATTTACACTCTTATGTTTCATCGTTCTTTTAATGTAAAATATAATAATATAATTTAATAGGGCCGCCAGCAGGGAAACCGGGAAAGCTGAGCGAAATTAAAAATATATTACAAAAATCATAATTAATATAATTGGTTGGTTTCCAAAAATAATAATAATACGTAATAAGTAAAGATTATAAAACTTGTCAAATCCACAATTAAACCGATATTAATGTTTAGTTTGGCATAAACAAGAATCAATAATATTCTTAATGTTTTAATTTAATCATTCAGTTTATATTGGAATATATACTCAACTATAATTGTTGGCTGTAGAATATCGGTCAAACAAAGAAAACCATCGGTAACCGACCTAGTGAACCTATCACAGATGCTTAAAATGCGCGTAAAAGTTAATTGTGTTTGAATCTAAAGAAAGCAAATAACTTTATAAATAAATATGATTCATAGATTGATATAAACTAATTTAACCGAATTTAAGTCATTTATGGTAAATGACAAATGAAAATGGAAATCTGAAATTAATTACCTATTATATCTTCTCACCAATAAAATTGCACAAAAGAAATATTTAAATGAGTTATAAACAAATAACCAATGACGTTAAGATAATGTTTAACATTTAAATAGTTGGATATTATGTAAGCTTTTAAGACAATGTTAGCTCGGATGACATTTAGAAACAAAATTGTTTTCATGTTCAACAATTTCATTCTAATTAAAGATATAGATAGAAAAGAGTAAAGTTTAATTCAAATATAAACCTACAAATTATGTAAAATCTGTAACAGTTATTAATATGAGGCAAATAAAAACTCATACAAGTTTTAACGGATCGAGAATACATTTTATACAAATAAGCTCTTACTTCCAAGGTTATTAAAGCGTTAAAACAGAATATTCCTATCGCTTTATAACGGCTTTGAACACCGTTCTTTCATCTTCTTTACCAATTACAGATTTTTTTCATTCAGAAAAAATTTATTAAATTTCTATTTAAAAAATTGCGCGGAAAACAGTTTAGTGTCATAAATTTTCTGTTATGTTCTCTTTTAACAACATAGTTGCTAACTATAAATTGCAATTGAAAAAGGTTTATAAAAAAATATTATAATAACACGAAAATATATTTGAAATACTTTTCTTTGTTATCAATTCTGTAACATACCTAAACAGAAATTATATCATGTGAACATGCGTCAAAAGAAAAGTTTTGACTCCGATCTGCTGCGGTCAAACGATGGAACTTGCAAATATTTCACTGAAATTCAAATTTTGTTTGCGTTTGTTGAAGTTAAACAACGAACATTTTCTCCTCAGACTGTAGTCGTGTAGTAAATGGAGTTCAATAATTTCATTTTTTTTTTTCAATTTATATTTTTTTTGTTATTTTAATTTTAGTGTCTTTCGATATTAACTGGGATGTATAAAATTTTAATATTAATGTCCTCTTTTTCAAAACAAAAATACATTCAATATAATTTTAAGCAGACTATATACTACCTTCTAAACTTCCATGATATAAAAGTTTGCAAAATTGCCTTCATTCGCTTAAAAACATCAAACTATTCGTTTGTATAAAATTTTTAAATTCGAAACACGTTTGTCACGTTTTAATTTATAAATGAGTACTAGAATTGCATGTTGCTTTTTAAAAAATATTGTATAATGATCCCGCGTCGACCCAATTAATAATGTGTTACATGTAATAAAATTATTCAAATTTTACAGCTTTTTAAATTTTACAGTCAATTTTTGTTTTTTTTTTAATATTTTAATACACCTGATAAAATAACACTACACCAAATTTCATCAAAACGGTTCTGTAGATTTTAAATATTCTAATGTTAGTTTATATAATTAGTTATAAAAATAATTATTATATACATATATTATATATATATATATAATATATATATATATATATATATATATATATATATATATATATATATATATATATATATATATATATGCTATGGGTTATTTATAGCGGCAAATTGTCCTTGAGTAAACTATTAAAAAATTATGATTATATTAAGGCTTATAGATAAAGGTCGGCTCTTCCGCTAATGACCCTGGCAAGCGCAAGGGATTTAAGATGCCTTTCGATATGGCGTCCCTATCAAAGGGGACCAAGTTGGGCTCTCGCGGTAGCGAAAAGCTGTCTAACCGCGAGGGCAGTAGTCGACGGAAGAGACCTCTCTCTGAGGTCGCTCCGACTCCTAGTGACGCGTCCGGTAGCGAGTCGGAGCGTGGTGCTACATCAAAATGCAGTGCCGCTCGTCGTGGACGCGCCACTACTGGCGTCAGAGGGAGTAGGCTCACTCGAGCGAGGGCCGAGTTACGGGCCCTCAACATGGAGGCGGAGGAGGCCGAATTCGAGCGCAGTCTAAGCGCTCGGGCCCTCCGCAAACAGCCTGCTGCGGTTGAGAGTGTGCCGGAATCCGAGGAAGACCTTTCCTTGGGTTCGCAACCGGCATACTCTCCTGCATGCTTGGGAGCGGAGGAGCTAAGGGCCGTCGCTGGGCGGCATGCTGCCTCGATCATCGAGGTCAGCCGGAAGTCCCTAAACCTGAAGGGGACCGTGGTCAAGGCCCTGAGGGAGGCTTCGAGCGGCATGCTCGAAGTCGTGCAGGCCTTGGCCAGCCGCAGCGAGCCTGAGGAGACGTGCCGCATCCGTGCGGACAATGCGCGTCTCCACAGGGAGGTGGAGGCCCTTAAGAGCGAGCTGAAGGCTCACAGGAAGGAGTTTTCTGAGATGAGGGCATCTGCGGCCAAAGCCGCAGCTCCTGAGGTGCCCTCCCTCAACTCAGAGACCCTGGAGGAGTTGAGGCGATCCCTGATTACCTCGGTGGGCGTTATGTTAAACGCCCGCCTTGCAGGCATCGAAGATCGCCTCCTCCCCGAGAAGAGCCTTCGGCCGCCCTTAGCGGCAGATCGCCGTAGAGAGGCGGCGGCAACTGCGGCAGCGGCAAAAAAGCCCGCAAAAAGCGTGCTTTCAGGATCACCCGTTCTAGGGACGAGGCCTGTGGTGTCTCGGCCTCCTCCTTAGGCTCCTCCACAGAAGGCTGCCGTTACTGAGGAGGCCTGGACCACGGTCGTGCGGCGGGGCAGCGCGAAAAGAATGCCCCCCGCCCGCCGGCCCCGGATCCTGTGGGCAAATCAACAGCCCGCCAGCAGCAGCCCCTGAGCCTCCGCAGCCGCCTAAGAAAGGCAGAGGCCGCAGAAGGCGGGGGCCCAGGGCGAAAAGGCGCAAGAGCCGTTCCCGGCCGAAGCCTAAACTGCCGCCGCCTCGGTCACCTGCGGTTATTATTAAGCTCCAGGACGAGGCGGCCTCCAAAGGTATAACTTACGCGCACGTCCTCGAGCGCGCCGCCGAAAGAGTTAATCTCGGCGAGATCGGGCTCGAGGGCGGGCTCGTAATTCGGCGTTCGGCCACCGGAGCGAGGCTCCTGGAGCTGCCGAAGGCGTCGGCCGACAAGGCGGGGGCGTTGGAGGCGAGCCTCCGCTCCGCCTTGGATGGGGTTGCAGACGTCGCCCGAGCCCAGCAGAGGGTTGGCCTCAGAATCAAGGGCTTGGACGACTCTGCAACCTCAGAGAAGGTGGCAGTCGCGATCTGCCGCATCACCGGGTGCTCCAGGGAGTCTCTCCACGTCGGAGAGATTCGCTGGGGCGCCGTGACCATGGGCGCCACCTTTGCCCGGTGCACAGTAGATGCGGCGAGGATCCTGCTGGGGGCGGAGCGGCTGCTCGTCGGTTGGAGTCCGGCGAAAGTGGAGCTCCTGGAGGTGCGACCGCTGCGGTGCTTCGGGTGCATGGAGCTTGGACACACGCATGCGGTCTGCCCCTCCAACGTCGACCGCAGCAAAATCTGCTTCCGGTGCGGCTTGGCGGGTCACGATCGTGCCAGCTGCACCGGAGTGCTGCGGTGCGCGGTCTGCGCAGAGCGAGGCCTGCCAGCGGGACACGAGCTGGGGAGTTGAGCATGTAAGGCTCCGTCCAAAGGACGGAAAGTAGCCCGCTCCTCCCCGTCGGCTCCAAAAGACGTGCGCCCCCAGGCGCCTGTTGAGGCCATGTCGCAATGAACAGTCTGCGACATGGCTTCCTTCAAGCGAACCTCAACCACTCCGCTGGGGCTCAGGACCTTTTCCTGCAGGCCATGGCGGAGTGGGAGGTAGATATCGCGGTGGCCTGTGAGCCCTACTATGTCCCCCCAATTCCCAATTGGTCGGGGGACATAAACGGCTCCGTGGCGGTGGTTGTGGGATCAAGTCCCGGTCCCCCTCTCTCCACACTGGAGACTGGCCCGGGTTTAGTAGTGGCGCGGTGGGGGGAGTACGTGGTTGTCGGCACGTACTTCTCTCCCAATCGCAGCCTGGCGGAGTTCGAGATCTTCCTGGACTCCGTCAGGGAGGCGATCAGCAGACAGGCGTCGGGGAAAACAATCGTCCTCGGCGACCTGAACGCTAAATCCGTGGCCTGGGGGAACCGCCACACGGACGCTAGGGGCAGGGCCGTTCAGATCTGGTCGCTCCTCTCCGGTCTGTCCCTCCTCAATAGGGGGACCGAACCGACCTGCGTGCGGCCGCAAGGGAGCTCCGTGGTGGACGTCTCGTTCGCCACCCCAGCTGTCGCACGTTTGGTCCACGACTGGAGAGTCGAGAAGGAGGTGGAGACTCTATCGGATCACCAATACATCCGATTTGAGATCTCCACCGTCCGACCGGATCTGGCCAGGCCACCGCGGGGAGGAAGTCGATTTCCTCGCTGGGCAATCCAACGGCTGGATCGGGAAATGGCTGCGGAGGCAGCCATCGTACAGGGCTGGGCCTTTCCCGATCTTCCCAGCGAGGAAACCGACGTAGAGGCGATGGCGGGCCGCATGCGCGAAGCCCTGTCTCGGGTCTGCGATGCGGCCATGCCGAGGGTGGTGTCTAGGCCCCGGCGGCGTAGAGGTGTCTACTGGTGGTCGCCCGAATTAGCCGAACTTCGGGCGGCCTGCTGCAGGGCTCGTAGGGCCTTCGTCCGGTGTCGCCGACGTCACGGCTTTGACCCGGATCTGGAGGCCCAGCTGCGGAGCTGTTACCGTGATGCGAGAACAGCTCTGCGTTTGGCGATTCGAAAGGCGAAGGACCTGGCTCGGGAGGAAGTCCTGGCAGGTCTCGACAGGGACCCATGGGGGCGAACGTATCGCGTGGCGCGGAACAAACTCCGCGCCGCGTGCGCCCCGGTCATGGAGTCCCTGGAGCCGGATTTCCTCGAAAGGCTGGTGGGGGAACTTTTCCCGGACCCCACCGGCCACACGCCTCCCGTGATGGCTCCCCCTTTTCACGGTGGGGGGGTTGGCTCTGTCCCAGACATCACGGAGGCCGAGCTGGAGGTCGCGTCGCGTCGCCTACGAGCCTGCAGCACTGCGCCGGGGCCAGACGGTATTCCGGGGCGAGTGCTGTTCATCGCCCTGGAATACTTGGGTGGCAGGCTTCGGGAACTGTTCAACCTCTGCTTGCGCACTGGACAGTTCCCGAAAGCCTGGAAAGAGGGCAGGTTGTGCCTGTTGCGGAAGGGGGGTCGTTCTGCCGACTCTACTTCCGCATACAGGCCGATCGTGTTGCTGGATGAGACGGGTAAACTCTTCGAGAGAATCCTCTCTGCCCGTCTCACCTGCCACCTCGAGGAGGTGGGTCCGGATCTCTCAGAAGCTCAGTTCGGCTTCAGGGCGGGTCGTTCTACGATAGATGCCCTGAGAGCTCTGAGAGATGTGACCCAGGAGGCTGTTCGCGAGGGGGACGTCGTCTTGGCGGTTTCGCTGGACGTCGCTAACGCCTTCAACAGTCTTCCGTTCGAGACATTGGTCGAGGCGCTCCGGTTCCATGGAGTGCCTCCCTGTCTCCGGAGACTGTTGGGGGCCTACCTGCAGGACAGAGAGGTCCTGTGGGAGCGCGGCGACCGGCGGATGTACCGACGTGCCGTGAGCCGAGGGGTTCCACAGGGGTCCGTTTTGGGACCGATCCTGTGGAACCTGGGCTATGACTGGCTGCTCCGCTGTCCTCTCCTTCCCCGGATGAGGGTGTTTTGTTACGCCGATGACACCCTCGTCACAGCACGGGGAGGGAGCTTTGCGGAAGCGGCCCGTCTTGCTACCGTCGGTGCAACGCTTGTTGCGGACCGCATAGGGCTGCTGGGTTTGGAGGTCTCCGTCACTAAAACGGAGGCCATCCTGTTCCACGGCCCTCGGCGAGGTCCCCCTCGTCGGGCGTCCATCTCCGTCCAGGGTTCGGAGGTGGTGGTGAAGGCCCAGATGAAGTATCTGGGCCTCACCCTGGACGGAAGGTGGAACTTCGGGGCGCACTTCTCCCTTCTCGCCCCGAAGTTGGTTTCCACCGCAGCTGCCTTGGGAAGGCTTCTGCCTAACGTCGGTGGGCCGCAGGCTCCATGCCGGCGCCTATATGCCGGCATCGTGAGGAGCATGGCCCTATACGGTGCCCCCATATGGTCGGAGTCCCTCACCGCTCACTCAAGGACCCTGTTGCGAAGAACGCAAAGGGTCCTAGCGGTGAGGATGATCAGGGGGTACCGTACGGTGTCCTTCACGGCGGCTACACTCCTGGCGAGCGATCCGCCCTGGGAGCTACAGGCGGAGGTGCTCGCAGCCGTGTACTGGCACCGGGCAGAAGCCTTGGCCACGGGGGTAAGGCCCGAGGTGGCGCGAATCAGGGCTCTAGCTCACCGAGCCCTGATGCGACGGTGGAACAGGGACTTAGAGTCCCCTGCCGCCGGTATGATCACAGTGGGGGCGGTCCGCCCTCACTTCGACCACTGGATCAATCGGCGGCACGGAACGCTTAAGTTCCGTCTTGTGCAGGTGCTGACCGGGCATGGTTGCTTCGGTGGGTACCTGCACAGGATAGCACGAAGGGAGGCGACCCCCTCCTGCCATCACTGTGACGAGTCCGTCGACTCGGCTCGTCACACCTTGGCGGAGTGCGCTGCCTGGGACCACCAGCGCACTGAGCTGGTGGGCGTGATTGGCAGGGACCTCTCGCTGCCGCGCGTTATCAGCGCGATGGTCAGCAGTGAGAGGTGCTGGGTCGCAATGGCCTCCTTCTGCGAGCAAGTCATAGCCGCAAAGGAGGCCGCGGAGCGGGTCAGGGAGTCAGCCTCGTCCACTGACCCGCTCCGTCGGGGAAGACTGGGTAGAAGGAGGCGGGAATACGCCCGCCGCTTCCTTCCCCAGTTGTAGGCCTGGTGAGAGGGGAGGGTGACCCCTCTTACCTAACATAGGCCTGCGATGGGAGGGTGCTCTACGTTGCTCGGGGCACCCTCATTCGGGGGGTCTCGCCGGGGCGTCACGGTGTGTGCTAACGCGATCCCGTGACGTCCCATTACGGCAAAGAGGGCAACCGTTGGTTTTTTAGTGGGTAGCCTTAAAAATGGCAGCATCCTCTATGCTGCCGGGTAGTCCCACATAACCCCACATTTTGTAGGTGGTAGAGCCTAGCTGTAGTCATTTGACTGCAGCTCGTATTGGGCTGGCTCGACCGGGGAAGGACCACCCTCTCACAGAAGATCGACGTGCAGTAACCAAATTCATTTGGTTATGTTCCGTCGGTGAGTGAGAGTTTCCGGAAGCCCAACACCCCCTCCCCCTCCTCCTCCCTGCCAAACATGGATGTGATTGCTCAAATAAATATACCCCAGGAGGGTACCGGCTTTAGTGAAGCCGGAGAATCCCTCCCCGAGCAAAATCGGGGAAACGGGTCTCCGATTTTGCCCGGGCTGCCCGTCGTATCTGGGGCGGGCAAAGAATCACATTTCGTGTTTTCTGAGGGCAAACGACGAGGTAAAACAGCGGCACCCCGTTCCACCCTAAGTGTGGACTTTTGCAACATCCGGGGACTTCACTCAAACTTAAACGCCGTCCACTACCACCTAGAAACGGCGCAGCCGGCCTTGTTGTTTTTGACGGAGACGCAGATATCTAAACCTAGCGACACAGCGTACCTCTCATACCCCGGGTATAAATTAGAAGATCATTTTATACCCCACGCCGGGGTATCTGTGTTCGTAAGGGAGGATATCTGCTACCGTCGCCTCGAGATTTTTGAAGGTCGGGATCTGTCTCTACTCTGGCTGCGCGTGGACATGGACGATCATGTCAGAGTCTACGCGTGCCTCTACAGATCCCATAGTGGTAATGCAGAAACGGAGCAACTCTTGGGCCACGTACAGGCGAAGATTGACGACCTGCTTTCACAGATTCCCTCTGCTGAGGTCATAGTCCTCGGGGACTTTAACGCGCACAATGCCGAGTGGCTAGGGTCGCGTTCCACTGACTTCGCGGGGAGATCTGTGTTTGACTTTGCTCTGGCAAATGGTCTGTCCCAGTTGGTTCAGACGCACACTCGTCTACCGGACGTGGACAGCCACATGCCCTCTTTGTTGGATCTTCTGCTGACTACACATCCCGGAAAGTACCAGGTCATTGTCGAGGCTCCTCTTGGGTCCTCCGATCATTGCTTGGTACGGAGTGTAGTGCCCATTCAACGTCCGGCTCGCACAAGACCTGCGACCCGACGCGTTTGGCACTACAAGTCAGCGGATTGGGATGGAATGCGGTCTTTCTTTGCATCCTACCCATGGGGGCCGATTTGTTTCTCTTCCGATGATCCCAGTGACTGCGCTGCGGCTGTAGCTGATGTGATACTACAGGGCATGGAACTATTTGTACCTAGCTCTGTGGTACCACTTGGTGGCAGATCGCGGCCTTGGTTTGATGCGTCTGTCAGGGCTGCAGCAGCCGGAAAACGTCAGGCGTATCAGGCTTGGGTTAATGCGTTAGTCATCAAGGATCCGAACTCTAGAGTTCTGAAGAGGAAATACAATCGTGCCTCCAGATTCTTCAAACGGCAAATTGCTAGAGCAAGGTTTAGGCATGTCGTCAAAATTGGGGATCAGTTGACAAGGTACCCACCAGGCACGCGCAAGTTCTGGGCGCTTTCTAAAGCCACTTTGGGTAACTTTTGCCAGCCATCCCTACCGCCACTGCACTCGGGGAATGATTCTCTGGCCCATACGGCAAAAGAGAAAGCCGATCTCTTGGGCACTCTTTTTGCCTCAAACTCGACCTTGAACGACCAAGGGAAAACACCGCCTACCATCCAGCGGTGTCAGAGTTCAATGCCGGAAATAATTTTCCGGCAAAAAACCATTCGACGGTCTCTAATTTCCTTGGATGTTCATAAGTCGAGTGGGCCGGATGGCATTTCCCCAATCGTGCTACGAACATGTGCCCCTGAGTTGACTCCAGTGCTAACGCGTCTATTTCGGTACTCCTATTTCAAAGGCGTAGTCCCGGTCTCATGGAAGTGTGCTTTTGTCCATCCGATCCCTAAAAAAGGTGATAGCTCGGACCCAGCTAACTACAGACCTATCGCCATCACCTCTCTTCTCTCCAAAATAATGGAGAACATCATCAACCGACAGCTCCTCGCGTACCTTGAGGATCACCAGTTGATCAATGACCGACAATATGGCTTTCGCCATGGTCGATCGGCTGGTGACCTCCTGTTATATCTTACACACCGTTGGGCTGCGGTTATTGAAAGCAAGGGAGAAGGCCTGGCAGTTAGTCTGGATATAGCGAAAGCCTTCGATCGTGTATGGCACAAAGGGCTTCTTTCGAAGCTTCCTTCCTATGGGCTTCCCGAGAGTTTATGCAAGTGGATCACCAGCTTCCTCACTGGGCGGAGCATACAGGTCGTTCTCGACGGTTTTTGCTCGGACCCCAAGCCCGTGAATGCTGGTGTACCCCAAGGCTGCGTGCTATCCCCAACCCTGTTCCTCTTGCACATCAATGATATGTTGGACATTTCCAACATACATTGTTATGCGGATGACAGCACTGGGGATGCGGTATATTCCGGCCGTGCAGGTCTCTCTCGGGAAAACGTCGACGAGTGCCGAAAGAAACTTGTGTCTTCTATAGAGACCTCCCTGAGGACGGTCTCAGAATGGGGTAAACTGAACCTCGTTCAGTTTAATCCCCAAAAGACACAGGTTTGCGCGTTTACCGCTAAGAAAACCCCATTTATCGTATCGCCGCTCTTCGATAGCACACCTCTCGATGCCTCGCCAAGTATCAGAGTACTGGGACTCGACATTTCGAGCGACTGTCGGTTCCGTGGTCACTTGGAGAGCAAGGCCAAGTTGGCCTCGATGAAATTGGGTGTGATCAATAGAGCGAGACAGTATTTCAATCCTGGCCAAAGACTTGCGCTTTATAAGGCGCAGGTTCGGCCACATATGGAGTACTGCTCTCATCTCTGGTCCGGATCACCCCAATATCAGCTTCTACCTTTTGACCGCGTACAACGGAGAGCCGTACGGATTGTCGGGGACCCGGTGCTCTGTGAACGGCTGGACTCTTTGGCATTGCGTAGAGACGTGGCTTCTTTGTGCGTCTTCTATCGCATTTACAACGGGGAGTGTTCCGAAGAGCTATTTGATCTGATGCCTGCCGCCGAATTCCATCACCGCACAGCACGTCACCGCCTGCATTTCCATCCACACCACCTGGATGCATGGCGATCTTCTACTGTGCGGTTTTCAAGGACTTTTCTTCCACGTACCACTAAGATGTGGAATGAACTTCCTTCGGCGGTGTTTCCAGATCGATACGACATGGGTACCTTCAAAAAAGGCGTTTATTCTTATCTCCAAGGCCGGCAACGCTCTTGTGCGTCTTCGGATGTTGCAAGAGTTCATGGGCGGCGGTGATCACATTTAACCTGTGACCCGCACGCTCGTTTGCCCTCCTATATCATAAAAAAAAAAAAAAAAAAAAAACCCCCCGGCCGTCACCCCCCTGGGCCGACGGGGTACCCGTAACGGGTTTTTCCAACGGAAAAAAAAAAAAAAAAAAAAAAAAAAAAAAAGGCTTATAGATAAACAAATATGTTACTTTTCATTTATTGTTTTCTTAGTAATGTTTAATATAGTCGAATTAAAACAAACACAAAAGAACTACTCTAAAATAATAAGCACCTGAATGAAGTAAAATCCATAGAAATAAGTTTATACATCATTTATTTTAATAATTATATTATTATGGTAAACAGTGGTCGTAGAGTGAATTTGATGTTAGTTAATCAACGCGGCTAATCGGCAGCCGTCGTTAGAGATCTAAAGGGAATTGTTGGAGCAATGTATGTTCTGATTAACTGTATTAACTTTTATTAACTGTGTCTATGATGATGTGTAACTATGTTAAAATATATAAATATTATTTGTTTTTTGATGATACTTTTATTATGATTATATAATCCAGTGCAAGTGGGTTATTTCGGCAGAAATAAAAATTATATCATAAAGATTTATATTTATTTATATTATGCTAGATGTTCATATCTAAGGTTGTAATAAAAAATAATAATACTACTGAATAATAATACTGAATATTATAATTTTTATATTTTATCAAAACATATAGTAAATTGTTTACATAGGATCCTCATTTTATATCTCCCTCAGGTATTCCAGAATTCAAAAGCATTTATATCTTCCAATGTATTTTTATTTATTAGCACTAATTTGGAATTTACTTTGGTTTCGGCTTACTCAAAATCATAAAGATTCCTAATTTATAAAAGGATTATCTACTAGATTATCACCGTATAAGTATTTATACTTTAAATTGCTTTCATTTCTAAGGTTCCATTTGTTTAATAATAGAATAAATTTTCATATAGCGTAAATTATAACTTATACCGAAATATTAGCCTTTAAATGTTTTATCAGCAAAGCTTAACCTAAAATGTATACTTTCTATTTTACGGTTTATCACTATGCCTACGAATTTTACTAAAAAATACTTAAACCTAATTTAAACCTCACACAAATAAAATTAGCCAAAGAAGGTTCATAAATATTACATAAGTGTTATGAGAAAATTACCTTTTATATCCATTGGTAACAATATCGTCCATTCCGATGTAAATACATCGCAGAGTTATGAATTGAGTTTCTATTTGTTCCTTTTAATATTGTGATCAATAAATAAAATAACACGAGCATAAAAAATTTAATTCAATTCTTGACGAAATTCTTTGCTAGTAAATGAAAGTTTCATGTAATCAGATTTAAGTTAAGATCAATTGTCAATAATAATACAAAAGAAAGCCGAAGGTACTAGGATATTTTGTTGTTGTTAACTGACACTGATTTAAAAGGTTTAACATAAAAAACAAGAAAATGGTAATAAAAATATACTTTATATAAATTTATTTAAATATTTTTTTTATTACCGAGGTACTTATATTATTTCAAACGAATTTTCAAATAGCTTTATAAAAGCCTTTTAAAGAAGTCAATAAGCATAACGTTCTTTCATCTTCTAAAGCCTTCTTAACCAGAGCAGAGATTTTTAATTCGAGAGCAAGGTTATTAATTTTTTGTAACATAATCGTGAAAAAATGCAGTAAATAATTTAAGTAATTGTGATTATTTATTTGTAAAGCATTTTAAAGACATTTTTGAGCACACTAACTTTATATTCCAACTTTGATATCAATTGGGAATATAGTTTGTCATTGATGGAATTGAAAGATGTTTATAGAAATTTGTAACTAAACGAGACTAGCCCGATTTGAACTCAACAACTGTACAGCTGGTGGGTTTACACCAAGATGACCAAGAAAGGAATTTAAAAAAAACGGTTCTCATATATTATTACATTCTCATTTAAAGGGACAAATGCAAACAAAATCGAAACTATTTAAAATAATGGCTTAACAATAAACATATTATTCGTTTGTCTGAAAACACAAGTTTTATTTAAAAGCATATTCAGTAGATAAATAATAATTATGTACTTCATATACTAATTTCTAAATTATGGGTAGACTCAATGTAAAACAATTATAAAAAGAGTTTTTATTCACTAATACTATTTAATACATTTTAACTCATACCGTGTTCTCAAAGTCATTACTTGTGATAAAGCTTGTAATTGTATAAGAAGACATTCACTATAAGTGTTTAAATATAGTGTCTTAGGGAAGTGTGTTAAAGTAATAGTTTTGTCATTTAAAATATAGATTTATTTTTTTATTGTTATGTAAATCAGCATTATTTATTTATTTAATTCTTTATTTCACAAAATACAAAATAATGCACAAAAGACGGGCTTAATGCTACAAAAAAAATCTCTACCAGCAAACCTTACGACGTACAAGATAGGTTGTTGGTAGAATAATAAGAATAAAATATAAAATTACATATACGAAATAAACAAGTAATAAAAAAAAGGAAAAAAGCATTAGCATTCGTTAATAATTAAATAATGAATCATGTAAATATTTATAAAACCAATATCTATATTAAAAAACATGAAATTTACAAAATCCTTGTTAACAGAAGTTAACACAGTTAATCAGAACGTACATTGGTGCTACAGTTTCCTTCGGACCTCTAACGAGACCCTCGATTAGATACGCTAATTAATGAACATCAAACTTCTGTATGACCTGTCTTTAATATAAAGTGATTAAAAAAATATATATCAACTAATTTCTCTGGATAATACTTTATTCAGGTGGTTAAACACTTTTTATTTTAAGTTATTCTTTTAATGTTTTAATAATAAACCTTAAATAACCTACCTACATCTGAGTCCTAAATACCAGGCACTATTTGTCCTGTTTCTATAACGCAATGAATCCAAATGTAAATCTGTGGAATTATAAGAAACTTCGTCTCTCTTTATTAATTTATTAGGTGAATATAGTTGTACTTTGTATTCATTAAAAAAGAAAATAGCAGAAAATTTTAATACCTACATTATTTACCAATAAATTTTGTAAATGGGAACTTAATCAATTTTCTCTCGATATAAATATCTTATTATTGGTAAAGAAACATTTATAAGATGAAAGACGGTGTTCATTGACTTTTCAGAAAAGCCTTTATAAAGCGTTATGAATATCCTCTTATGTCGTTTTAATTACCTTGGAAATGAGAGCTTATTTCTATAAAATATATTTTTGATCTATTAATATTGGAATATTTTTTATTTTACTTCATATTAATCAACTTAAATATTTTAAATGCTTGTTTTAAAGCTTTTAGTTAATATTGGATCAAATTATGCTTTTTACTACCAAAAAGTTTCCAACCGCCGGAGCATAGATCTTATTTATACAGTAGTTTTTAGAGACAGTAATCTAAGTTTTTAAGAACCCGAAATCTTCGATTCCAAATATAATGGCAGTTGCGCTATGCAATGCATATTATAATATATTTTTATAAAGTTTTATATAAATTGTTTGAATACTTTTCAATTTGAAAGTTATTCGTAATAATAAGTACGTTAAAACATTGAGTAATTACGTTATAAGCACACGATGATTGTTCGTCCTTCTGTCATCACGTCCCAAACAAGTTAGCTATATAAGCGGTGGTCGTTCTCCGTCTTTGACACCGTGAGGTCGAAAATTATTCATCTACCCACATAAAATACTGTAATGATCTCAAAGTAATTGCTTGTGTGCAACTTCTGATAGAGATTGTAATAATATACATAGTGCTATCAAATATTTAATAATGTGTTATTCATATAAAGGTGAGATTTCGATTTATGAAATGGCAGTTTCCGAAATATGTAAGGAACTGAAATTGCGTTTTTCTTTATAACACAATAAAGAATTTTTCTGATAAAAGATTAAAATTGAAGTCATAATTTTTTATGAAAATGTGACAGTAGGTACTAACTGCTTCATTTAAAGTACTTCTATTAACTTGTTCCAGCTACATCTTTACAAAATTCAAGTTTTAAAATAAAAATTAATTTAAATAAAAATAAAATGAGAGACTTAATCAAGTAAAGTACTAAATGCTGCTTCACTTCAATTATGTTTTCAGGCATAATAATTTAATTATTAAATATTACTAAATGTTGAGATAAAATGATAGAAAGTTTATTCCATTTTGAGTTATATTAATAGATCATAATAACGTTGTCCTTTAAAGGAATCTGGACATCTTAAAAGGAAGTTTATTGTAAAATATAAAAACTACTAATAACTTGATTAGATCGACATTACCAGAAGAAGTAGCTATCGGCATGGATAGGCCATTCTTTCCCAACCTACTCCATCCAAGTGCGCTATTAAAAAGCAATTGATGTAACAATTACAGCTACATCAATTGTTATTTTATAGAAATAATCAAGTGATCAAATTAAATTAAAACAATATTACTATCCACGAGATATAATTAATACTTTAATATTAATCGTCATCAATATCTTGGAAGTTCTGTGTTATTCAAAAATAGAATGGTATATTAATTAGAATGATATTTAAAAGTTTGATATTAAAAAGACAATACAATTTTAATAAATCTTTAATATATATCATAAGATCACTAAAGACATCAAGTTGGAAGTGTCAACTGTAATTTATTGTAACTAAATCAGTCGAACAGGGAGTAAGCATCGCTTCCTTGCAACAGTTCCCTATGGAACTAACGACGGCTCGCGATTAAACGTGCTAATTAACGTACATCAAATTCTACTCTCTAATGACCGGTCCCTTGACATATTACACTGCAACTTAAGCATGCCTGAACTAATTGGAACGAAATCTAATTAATAAAGATGTTTGTAATTCCACAGTAGATTCTAAATTCAAAATTATTTATTGTTTATTTGTTATAAATATAAGTATTGTAGTTCCTTAAAATCTAATTTTATAATTTATTTTTTAATAAAGAACTTAAATGATCTAACCCACCTCTTACAGTTTAGCAGGAACGTGGTTAGCATTTGCTGAATCAACATTTTTATACTTTGTTGGATTGAGGTGTTCTGAGTGATTCTAGACACTATTAAAAACATGTATATGTGTGTGAGTTTATATGAGTATATATTTTATTTTGTTTTTTTAGAGAACTCGATAAAGCGAAATCAAATGCTCGTTTTTTGTACATTAAAAAACTTTAAAAAATAATAGAATCAAATTTAATTGGAAATTTTTAAAGTTAGGAAATATGCTATCAACAATAAGTTGTTATAATTTTAAACACAAAATTAATCTAATTGGGCTTACACCCTTTACTACGCTTTCGGATTAAGGAAAATGTACCGCCTTGTTGTTAAATGCAACCAGGTATTGTTGCGTATCATTTTTAATTCCGTTCAAACCTTTGCTTTAGAAAATAATAGGTATTTGGATGCGGAGTCAAGAAAAACGATCTTCATAATTGGGCAGAATGTTAAAGATGGAGAATCTGTAAAAGTATTTCCGCTTTTCATTGTGTGCCTGAGATTAGAGTTAGTTTATTAATTAGTTTATTTATATATTTATTATTATAATGTGCAAACGATTGGTTTCTATATAGAGGTGACATTTATGAAAAAAAATCGTAAATAAAGACACCAAAATTAAACATACTGGAACATCTTGAAGACTCGTATGTTCCACAAAAGTAATTTCGACAAATGTATTTTACTTGGCAGGACAACATGTTCCGGTTTCTGCTAAAACGATATTCATGTCGTTTAAGAGTATGTGTGCTTCAGTTTTTGGATGTCTAAATATAATAGACTTAAAATTGAACCCGGTAGACGGCGTTTAAATAAAATTCCGTTTATATATATTTTCAGTACAGGCCAGACTATATAGAATTTGTATTAATTTTATGTCTTCAGAGATTTTTATATTATGATGTACATGATTTTTTTTCCACGTGATGATAAATTGTCATATAGTCGTATATAATAATATACAATAACTTCCTTGTAGTCTAATCACTCTCGCTTTAAGAACATCCACAATACAAAATTGGAACAATCACCCAGGTAACCAGTTCCAGTCCTTGGTCATGTAAGCAGACCGACATGTTTGCGTGATTTTTGGTGACATTTAATGTTTGTCACATAAATCTACCTGAAATTTGTCACATAATCGTTGCACAGTGCCTCTCTTTCACTCTGTATTTGGTTCTTATTGACATGAGTGTAAACCTTGTAGTTTTCACCTTTCTAAAATAAATTCATAACGTCTGCATATCCATAGATACCGGGACATAGCAGATCAATAATGCAGTAAAAAAATAGTTACAGAAAAAACGAACACCTGAAGCATTCCGGCGTTTATTATTAAGAAGGGATTCACTCAAAATGATCACTGAATCAGGAAGTCTGGTACCTAGCCGATAAGACTACGAGATATACCATACGCTGCAAGTTTACTTGATAATGATACAGATTTTTAAATACCGCAATGAGGAAAATGTGCTGGCGTGGTGTTCCCAGAAAAAAAGAGAAGCAAAATAGACTTGTTTTTTCTTTCGATGCTAGGACCAGTGATCTGTTCAGGTTTTAGCATAGTGAGGGTCGGCAGAAGTTTTATAAGAATGTTCTAGAGAGGATCCAAAAGAATATAACTTCCAGATTGTCGGAAAGAGCTTTTGGCCTATACTAATAATTCAATCGAGGCTATCTACCCCTAATGCCTTTTTAAAGACTTGACAGTTTCGTTAAACAGGTTTTAGAAATTAACCCAAATAGGGTAAGCCGAATATTTTTTTCTTTTCATTATAAGTACATTCAGCATTAAATCATGGACAAGCTTTGACACCGATGGGATTGTCTCGGCAAAAAGAATGAAATACTCCATCGTTTGATGCACCACATCGGTTACAGTACCTGCTTAACTCAACGGATCATCTCTTTCAAGTCTGCTAATTTGTATTTCTATACTCGCCTAACACTATGTGGATCAAAATCAGAAAATGATCGAAAGGGAGAAGAAGGAGAACCTCTAGACGATACTTGCCCAGATCAGTTGTAAGCAAAAGGAGCGGACGGTTGTGTGTTAAAACCATTCAGTTTAAATATTTTGTTTGAAAGTTGTTTTTGATTTAGTTTACGTGGCGCCATCTAAGTATTGTTTTACATACCACCATTCATTTTCAAATTGTTTCTAATTGATTACCAGTTTATGTTTTAAGGGTAATCCTTTTAAAGATTATTTAAATATGATTATTTGGCTAATGTTTGTATCTGGTCATGGCTAACCCTAGTAACCTGTTTGTAAAGTCGAGCACTTCAAACGTGTTCAGCGCGTCTGATGTCATATCGGAGAACTATTAAACTCCAACCAATCACTGCTAAGAGGGACGCGAACACGTTTGAACGAAGCGCTCGGTGGAAGATAGATCCACTTTGGTTCGAGCGTTCAACTGGTAAGGGTGTCTTGAAATCTCGGTAACTATTATTACTTGAAAATGTAATTGTTACTTTAATTCAATTTGTAATTCTCTTAAAATAACTGATTATAGTTTCTGTGTTTATATTATCATCGCAAAACTTAAATTATGGATAAAAGTATGAACGGAAGCGATGGTCCTGAAGGGATCAACGATTCCTATGTTTAAAAAATATTAACGCGGGGGTGTTAATCTGATATATATAATTGTTTTTACGTTAAAAAAAACTATTTTGAGAAACTTCCCCCTTAGTAAATGTTTTTGAACAAATGAAAATCCTTCAAATTATGTAAAAGTTTGAACAGTTAATTAATATGTAGCATATAAAAAGTCAATCCAATTTCAACAGTTTAAGAATATATTTTATACAAATAAACGCTTATGTTCGAGATAATTAAAGCCACAATAGTGAATATTCCTATCGCTTAACAAAAGCTATTTTTAAATAATAAATAAGTAAACCGTACTTTCATCTTATTTCTAAAGCAATAACACAATTTTTGTCCTTTCGAAAAGTATTGTACGTAATAAATTCGTTATATTTTTGTTTTTTTAGTAGGATAATATTATCATGTGCGAAAATATATTTATAACACAAAAAAGTAATATTACTCATCTCTAACATTCCAGAAAAAGATTCTTACCGACGCGAGGTGAACGTGCGTCAAAAGGAAACTTTTGTATGAAAAGCCAAACTTCCAAATATTTCACTTAAATTCATATTGCATGCTTTTAGCGGTTTGCGGTTTTTATTGTAATTAAAGAAATGATCATTGTTTCCTCATTAGTAATGTTAACTAGAACGAGGTCAATAATTTCATTAATTTTTAATTAATATTTTTAATTTGATTTTTAATAATTGTAAAGCTTTTACTTTTCTATGCTTAGGTAGGAACCTTCCTGTGTTCCTACCTTTCTTCTTGGTCAAATAAAAATACATGTATTGTACATTTTACCTAAGCACTACTGCAATGTATTATTTTTATACATCCGTTATGTTCAAAATTGCCTTCATCCGCTTGAAAAAAATAAAAATAATTTGTTTGTAAAGAGTTTTTAAATTCGAAACGCGTTTATCACGTTTAAATTATTTACTAGAATTACATGTTGCTTTTTAAAAATAAAATAATATAGAAATATGTAAAAGGCTACTTCGTCGGCTCACGTATCGACCTACTTAGCAATGTTATAACATTAAATAGTATTATACAGATTTAAACAAGCTTGTGTAATTAAAAGGTAACCCATACAAATAAGTTCATATAGTATATCTTTTATTTTAATAATTATAATATCATATTGAACACTCGGCGTAGAGTGAATTTCATGTTCATTAGTTAGTCCGTCTAATCGACAGCCGTCGTTAGAATTCCGAATATATATATTCGGAACTCTAACTGTGCAGCAGTATACGATGATTAACTGTTTAACTTAGTTGCTTAATTGTTGCTATTATGTTGTTAATATGATGTTAATTAATAATTATTTAAGTCGTGAAGTAACCGCAAATCACAGCAAAATGAATGTATATATTAGTTTAACGAGTTTTTTAAAGAGATAAAGATGTTATTCACATATACAATCATTTATGTTTACCTTTTTTTATTATTTTTTTTTAAACGCCAGTAAATTGTCACGTTCGCATTACTGTTGTCTCCACAAATCCAAGTAATTGATATTTTATGGAACTGTTTATAATAATTAGTTTTTATGTGTAATTTCTGTTTTTGTTATGACTTGTTTGTTATGTTCCTAAATAAATAAAAAAAAAATTAATTAATAAATTAATAAAAATACGATAACAATTTATCACAAAATTACAAAAATACACTAAAGATGTTCTTATCTAAGGTTATATATGAAATCTTAATACTACATTTTATTATTTTGTGCATCCACATATTAGTTAATAAACACTTATAATCCTTACATTATATCTCCCTCCAGGTATTCCAGACCAAAAAAGACTTACACATTTTATCCTCATCTAAATACATAAACTCACAAGAATACTTTCACATTCATTCACCTATACACGGAAACTCATCTTCTCATGCATCTTTTTTTAGAAACAATAATGTGTAATCAATTTTGGTTTTGGCTTCATCAAAAAGATAAGGTTTTGGTAATATTTGTTCCGGACATCTGTTTTACCAAAAATATGCACTAGAAGACTCGATCAATTAAATATACTTTCAATTTCTCGCTTTTCAAAAATTCGCTTTGTTCCAATTAGAATAAGTCATCGTATAACGTAAATAAATTCTTTATCGTGATTATGGTTTTACAAAATTCAATAAAAGGTAATCAGTTTGTGAATAACTAAAAAAATATATATAAAAAATAATATATAATAAATTAATTATAATTACTATTAATTATTATTAATTATATTTTATTTAATTCAATTAAAATGTGACAAACGTGTTTCGAATGCAAAATCTTTATTCAATATAAGTTTCAGATAATGTTATTTTTTTTAATTTGAAAAAAAAAACCGCAAACCCCTAAAACCATGCAATATGTGAATTTCAGTGGAATATTTGGAAGTTCCATCGTTTGACCGCAGCAGATCGGAGTCAAAACTTTTCTTTTGACGCATATTCACATTACTCAAATTTTTGTTCTATGTTACAGAAATGGAGAGAATAAGTTTATGATTCTAAATATATTATTCAAAAATTATATATTATATTATGATGTTTCACAATAAACCATGATTTAAACACGGTTTTTAAAGTATTTGATCATATTGCATATTTACCAAGAAGAATGTAACATAAGTTTTCAAATATAAATTGTTTTGCTTTTATGTTAATATTTTAAGAAAAAACATGTAATTAATGTGAAAAAACTAATGCAATAAAATTATGATATTGTATTGTATACGTTGTTTTTTATGAAAAAGGAGGGCAAACGAGCGTGCGGGTCACAGGTCAAATGTGATCACCGCCGCCCACGAACTCTTGCAACACCAGAAAACACAAGAGCGCTGCCGGCCTTCATGATTTTTACATTATATAAATATTACGACAACGACTGGCAATTGAATCCGGAGTCGTAGATTCAAAATATTATTACAATATTATTACAGTTGCGCTGGATGCATAATTAATATTTATGGTCGTATTATGTATATATCTAATAAGTTATTTCTCCTATATTGTGTTACAATTATTGAATTTAATGTCTCTATTGTTCCGAATGACTTTTAAACCTATTGCGTTACGTATAAAAACAATGTAGTATCGTAATACTAGATTGTTTTTAGATATATATATAAAGATGATGTTGTCATCATATGAAATAACGAAATTCAAACAAGTAAACGCTATTACAAATTAAAATATATTCATAAATTTAGTAGTAGTATTTCAAGAAAAATATTCATAACAGAACATAAAAGTAAATCGAAATAATTTACGCTGACAAATGTTTTCCTGTGATAAAAATATATTATTTTATTGAAACTCCTAGTACCGGGTTTAATTTTAAATATTTTCTATATAGGAATCCAAAAACAATAAGATACAAAAAGTCATGACTATCCGTACAGCAGAAAACGAAACATGTTATCCTTCCAAATCAAATATAATGTACAAACTTGTTGCGAATATATTCACCATGAATAAATTGTAATATAAATATGTGTGTAATTTTCGTCTCTGTTACTCGATCTAAGATATTTTCTATAATGATAATATCACCTCTATATTCACTACAAATCATTAATACAAAATGTATTAAGAAATTAACATCTAAACGTAACCTAGGCCACGCATTATAGAAATAAAAATAAAGAAACCTAATTCTTTGAGTCTTAATCGTATACTTTCTGACAAAATATAAAAAGAATTTTCTTTGACTGTGTACGCAAATGCAGTTATTAAGGAGACGGTTGAAATGGAACATAAGATGAAACTTACTGCACCTGGTGGCATATAACAATAAAGTAATACCGCGAAAATATTTTCCATACTCGAACGGTGTAAAAGTTTATTAAAGTTTTTTTATTTTATTTTTTTTTTAGGTATTGCAAAGCTATCTGATGTCATTTTACAACAAAGGAAAAAGCATATAAAAATTGTGATTCGGCAAATATTAAAAAGTTTTTACGTCCAATATTTTCCATTTTGTTTGTAGAATATTTTCTTTCTTTTTAATTACTTTGCCGTCATAGATTTTTAGAGACTAGAAAATTTATAAACAAAAATAAATAAATAGTTAATTAGAACTGCTGTGGAATTTCAAAAATCTAAATCAACTAGATTCCTTGCGTATAATTTGCAGTGCATTAGAGAGTAGAATTTGATGTACGTTAATTAGCACGTTTAATCGCGAGCCGTCGTTAGTTCCACAGGGAACTGTTGCAGGGAAGCGATGCTTACTCCCTGTTCGACTGATTTAGTTACAATAAATTACAGTTGACACTTCCAACTTAGCAAATTTAGTGATCTTAGCAAATTTAATTATTTTGCTGTTTTCGGAAATATTAAATTGGAAAAAGTCATATTTTTTTAATGTTAGTTTTTAATGCACCTGTCAGTGAAAAGTTTAACCAACAACCCTACTGAACCACGAACTTGAAACCCTTATATATGTTTTATTTTCATTTAGTATATTTTATAATGAGTATAAATAATAATAACAATGTTAATAAAGTCATCTTGACATAACAAATCGTAATCATTCAATATATTATATTGAATCAACAGCGACGCGTGGAAGTTCAGTGCGAGGCAAAGTAGGGAAGGGTAGCTGGCAATTTGTTATCGACCGTGATAATAGACAGACGGACACTCGTCATGATTTATTAAATGCATATCAACGACATATTGCAACCTCGTCTTTAAAAGAGACACAATAAAAGTATACAAAGTATAATTTAATAAAAACTGTTGAACAGTGGCTCCGTTCAAAAAGATTTTAAAAGTTCTTTGGTGGTTAGCCTGAATAAAAATATTTCTTAAAAGATTACCTTTAAGTTACGTCTAATATACATAAAATCTACCAGTATTTTGCTCCTAACAATGCTGTCGCCATAAGACTTTTTCTATAAGACCTGTGCTCTAGGGGTGGGACACTTTAACGAGACACTATACTTTAGTCCGAGATTACCTTTTCACAGGAACCACCGACAAAATTAATTTGAATTAGTTAAAAATTTTAAAAGTTAAAAATTCTTTTATATTAGTATAAGTATATAAGCCGAAATATTTCGGAAACAAATCGGACCAACCTCATCTTAAGCTTACTCAAACCGAACTTAGCGTTTTGGTACTCAAACCAGTTAAATAATGTGAAATGGTGCGACATGGAGATTAACCTTCCCAAGGCTTGTTAACCTTCATGGGAATAGGTTCGTTTAGGAACATGTCAATAAACAAATTAGGTGTTGAATATACAGTACCCCAATGCAAGACATCTCTCGCATACTCTTTTTTACGTATATAGGACCACACATGTACAATAAAATCTCAAAACAATTTCTTTTAAAAAGAGATCTCAAAACAATTTCAAAAAAAAATTCTTTTAAAAAGAATAGTATAAAATATGGAATTAATTAACACGCACACACACACTCACACTCACATACACCACATATACAGGCATCCATGTACGCATATGCATCCCTGTACATCTACATATATGTATGCTTATGTAAAACTGTTTAAATAAAAATGGTTTAAATATTTATTGGAAATTAAAAACTTACTTAAATAATTTAAATAAATAATAAAAAAAATATCATAGTATAAAAAATAGTATTAATAAAAAACGAACATAAAAAAAAAAGTTCGATTTTATTATTTACCTTAAAACGTAATCTACTTTATAAGTATAAAATATTAACGTTATGTTTTTGCCTATGCTATGTATAGATGTAATCGTGATAACAATATTGAGTTATGTCGTGCAAGTCGTGGAATACTATCCGACCGTCATACCATTACGACTAATACCGAGGGTAGTTTTACTCATACGAAAATACTTAACTACTCACTTAAAATTGTGTATCAACTACTCACTTAAAATTGTGTATCAATAATGTGTAATAAGGTTTAAAATTATATAGGAAATAATTTCAAAAAATTAATTTCTTTTGTATTATTAAATAAATAAAATAAATATATATATATACATAGTATTATCTTTACTAACCTGTAGTTATGATGATAATATAGTGTCTCTGGGTCCATCGGAGGGTTCTATCAGGGAGTTACTTAAAGCATTTTGTACAAACTGAGGTTTAAGTACATTAGACAATTCTAGATTCTATTGGGTTTACCTTGTTTTTGTCCAGCTTTAGACATGTTTGCGTAAGAGCAGACTAATGACTTTTATAAAATTATCCGAAATAGAACGGTATCCCTGCCAAAAAGGATACACTTAAATTACCAATTTTAACTGATTACCATTTGTCTTAAGATTTTCCCAGAGGTCTACAATGGGATGTTTTTGAAAATGAAAAACAATACTTGTACTGCTATTATTTTTATTATTTTTACAATTGTATTTTCATTTACTATTAAGAATATGTTTATATGATTTGAAATAAAGATACATTACTATTATTATAAACTTACAAGTTATCTAACAGCTTTAATAGTTAAAAATTATGTGGCAAATTAAAAGTTATTCCAGTACAAGTAATTTTAACAGACTTATCTTTTTTCATTATAAGTTCTTATCTTCTAAAGTAATTAAAGCGACCCAAGACAATATTCATATTGCTTCTTAAAGGATATTCTGAATGTCAATAAGCAAATTGTTTTTTTACTTTTAAAGATTTTTTTAGAAATGACAGTTTTATTTTTATTTAGGGGCAGATTAATTTATTATTGTTTTGCCAAATTGTGCGGAAGAATTTGTAGGTATTAAAGTTTTCTGTTGTGATATTTTTAATAACTACGTGTTTACATGAACCTAAAAGTTTTTAATACAAAAATATTCTTTTTACAAAAAGTTTTTCATACAAAAATATTCTTTTTACAAAATCATCTATGTAACATACCAGAACAAAAATCTGATCCATATGAAAGTGCATCAAAATAAAACTTTTTCTCCGATCTGCTGAACTCAATAGAAAGGTCTTCCAAAGATTTTTTTTTCAAATTCAAATACGCATACTTTTAGAGATTTGCGGTTTTTTTATGCTAATCAAATGATCATTTTCTCTTTAGATTGTAGTTATGTAAAGTAGAGCGAATTTTAATTTGATTTTTGTGTCAACTTCAATGTATTAGCATGTGAGTTATATTTATTATAGCGAACCAAGAACTTTAACGATATGTTACTTGTATATGTCCGTGATATAACAGTAAATTGGCTCATGAAAAATTGGCTCATGAAAAAAATAACAAAACTTTTCTTTTGTAAAAAGGTCTTATCTTCAATTAAATTAGAATTCAAGAACGATATAATATTGTCTATTCAAATTTATCAGATGAACATTTTAATATAAAAGCTATAGTCCAAATCCATTTTTATGTTTTCCAATAAAAATGATTAAATCTCCCCCAGGAAAAACTAAACAATCTTAACTCAGACAAAGCTACACGAAGGATTTCAGCAACATAGAATTACATCAAAATCATCGTATATATTTATAATTTCGTAACTTTACTCCACATCACTTTATGTATTTTATGACCTATGACTTTTAAAAGCCTACGCTATGGTAAACTAACTAATGATTTTGCAAATGATATTACAATTTTTTTTTTATACAATGATATGTCTAGATCACTATATGTGTTCATTTTAAAAATATTATATTATTTTGGGGAAAAGTTTATTTATTTATTTTATTTATTTATATTCTTTATTGCACACCATACATTTTGAAAATATTAAAAAAAAACAAAATATAAAAACATAAAAACATGTAAAAATTTATAACAAAAAAAAGGAAATAATAAAAACCGTAAATGTAGGAGCTACAAAAGGCGGTCTTATCGCCTAAAGGCGATTTCTTCCAGACAACCAGTGTTATGGTGGATATAAATTTAAAACTTTTTTAGAACAGTAGGTGGCGCAAATGTACGTAAATAAACAAACCTACTTACAAATAACTACACACGAATACACAATTATAATACATAAATAGAAATATAATCAATATATATATTAAGGTATAAACTAAACAATATTTATATACATACATATTTAATAATATACATATACATACATATTTATTTATGTGCATATAAGTTACAATACGTCGTTCAAGATATCTTTAGATAGATAATATTCCTTAACCGACTTTTTAAATATTGCTAGAGATTTCGATTTTCGAATACCAAGTGGCAAGTCATTCCACAATTTGATGGAATAAACTGTAAAAGAGTGTTTATAAAATCTGGTGTTGTGTACTGGCATTCTAATTATTAAGGACTGTGATGATCGTACTTCAGCTGGTGCTCCTAAGAAGTTGAAGTTTTCCTTTAAGTAAGATGGTGTTTTTGGTTGAAATAATACACAGTACAGGAGAGAAAGAACGTGTAAATTCCGGCGACAGCGAATAGGAAGCCATTTGAGCTTTTGACGAAATTGGGAAATATGGTCATATTTGCGCAAGCCAAATATAAACCGTATGGCATTGTTTTGAAGACGCTCAAGTTTATTTAGATGGTCCTCGGTTAAATTAAGATAGCTTGCATCGGCATAATCTATAATAGAGAGAAGAAGGGAGTGGACTAACATAATTTTGGTAGAAATTGGAAGAAAATATCGCAATCGTAGTAGTGAACTCATAGCATCAAATGTTTTTTTGCTGAGTTCTTTAATTTGGGTAGTCCAAGACAATGTCTGATCTAGAAATATGCCAAGATTTTTGACATTTGAGCAATAATTTATTTTAACATTATTGTACACTATAGGAGGTTCGTTGTTCCAAACAATCCTTGCTATCATTCCAGGGCTACCAATAATGATTGCCTGAGATTTATTTGGATTTATTGTCAGTCCATAGTGCCTACTCCACTCATAGATAGCGCTCAGGTCACTATTAATGAGTGATACAGTAGAATATAAACTGTCAAGGTGTGAGTGGCGATATATTTGTACATCGTCTGCATACATGTGATAGAGAGAAGAGATATATTTAGAGATAGAATTAATGAAAATTGCGAAAAGTAGAGGAGATAACACGCCGCCTTGGGGTACCCCTGCCGAGACACTACACCAGGATGAGAAGGTTTTATCATTCCGAGTGCGCTGTCGACGACCAGTAAGGTAACTCCGAAACCAGTCTATCACTGATGGAGATATGTTAATAGAACGCAGCAATGCTATTAAAATATCATAATCAACTGTATTAAAGGCATTGCTAAAATCTAGTAATGTCATTACTGTAAGCTGTTTACTATCAATTGCCATTCGTATGTCATCAGTGACTTTGACCAACGCAGTAACCGTGCTATGACCGGGACGAAATCCGTATTGAAAGGGATTAAGAAGGAGATTTTTGTTAAGAAATAGGTTTAACTGTTCATAAACTAATTTTTCAAGGATTTTAGAAAGGAAGGGTAGAATGGATATAGGACGAAAGTCGCAGAGGGTCACAGGTTTACTTTTTTTAGGTATAGGAGTTATATGAGCCTGTTTCCAAGCATCCGGAAATTTATTGGTAGAAATGGAGTGATTTAGAATATGGGTCAATATGGGGGAAATAATATCTAGGATAGGAATAATCATATTACGGCTGACGTTGTCTGCACCAACAGCATTCGAAGAAATGGACAGCACGTTCTTCTTAACACCACATTCAGTGAAAGGACAGAAAGTGAAAGGTGGAAAATCAGGAGTTGGACGAGACGAAAGGGACTTAAGTGACGAAAGGGACTTAAGTGTTAAAAGTTTCTTGATATTTTACTTTGAAAATTTAAGGTAAAAACTTTTTCACCGACATATTATAAATAAACGAAATCATGTAACAATTTATTTAGTTTTTTTAAATTATATTCTAAATTCAAAGTTGCAAAATTATTACACATATTTAAGGTTAGTATCTAAAGCACTCATTCTCACTCACATGTCCTAGATTTTTTTAAATATGCTTTTAACCTTTTACTTATTATTTAATATTTGATTAAAGTTTGTAATCTTTTTAACACACATTAAAAACACTTATTCTAAAAGGACATACAAATAAATAAAGTATAATCCATATAAATTAGTTCACATATAATATATTGTAATCTTTATATAATAAAGACGGGTCATCAAATTCGAAGATGTTTGTTTAACGCGATTTTAATAACCAACCTTATATTTACACCTATTTATACGAAGTATAAGTATAGGTATTGGTATAGGTACGGGTATGGGTACGGGTACGGGTACAGGTATAGTTATAAGTATGTCATCACTTGTAGCTTATAATCTATCACAATAAATAGGCTTTCTAAAACCAAAAGAATGGATTACCTCGCTTTTCGATAATTTTTTTGCGAACAAACAAAATATCAAAAAAAAAATAAATTAAATAAAATTAATGATCTAATTGTTTTGTTTTCATACTCTTATGAAACCATACGATATAAACATATTCCCAAATTATATCAATGGTATAATATAAAGTTAAATTCTCTAATTTGTTTATAAAACTCTTGGTTCTGTAATCATATTATGTAACACAAATATAAATGAATAAAAAAAGCAACTTTTTTCTTTGCTCGTAATTATTTCTCAGCTTTTAAAAATTAAAACCCTTACTTCAGTTGCCTTTTAAATATTAATAAATAATCACAAGAATTACTATCTGTATTAATTTATAAAATTTAATTTTTCTGCGATCATTTCTGTACAATTATGTTAAAGGAAATTTAATAAACTTGGTCTCAAATTAAAAATTTCTGCTTTGGTAAAGAAGACTATAAAATGAAAGATGCTTATGACTTCTTAGAAAGGCCTTTAAGAAGCTGTAGAAATAATCATGTGAATTAATTTAACGAATAACGGTAATACGAATAAGAAATTATTTCAATAAAATATTATTGTATTTTTGATTTTTTTAATTTAATCAATTTATATAAAGATTTTTTTTAATAATTTTTCTATCTTGCAGTACTTTTAAAGATTTTAAATAAGTGCAAGTTGTCGATAAAATTCCTAAATATTAGGTTTATTATGTATTCGTACTTATAATAAATAAAATGAATGCACAACATCAATACAAGATCAATGACTCTGTGAATCTGGGCATAAATCGCCGTCTTACAGAACTCAACAGGAAATATCCAAAAAAATATATATTAAAACACATTTACAATTCAATACAAATTCAAAAAAAAATTATTTTGACATAACTAAAGCTTCAAATAAAAACGAATGTAAATAAAATAAAAAAAAAAAACAGAAAAAACTATAGAATTAATAAAGATTAAAACCAAATAGAACTGTTTTCTAAAATGGCAACCACTCTGTCGCTGGACTACATGATCCTATTGACCCAACAGCTGTTTATTTTCAATATTAATCAATGAAATAATTATTTTTTTCATGAAATAATATGGAAAGTAAACGGTTTCTTTACAACCGTATAAATAATACAAGAATTATTATATTGTTTTAAGAAACTTATTATTAACAAATTACTTGTTCAAGTATGTGATATAATTTTACTTTTACTTCTATTTATGCTTACATATTCTACTTTCACTGGATTGTCAGTGATTCTAAATGTGTCATAATAAATTTTAATAAAAGTAATATCTATATAAGTTAACATTTCGCTTATAGAACTAAAGTTTACACAATTAATCAGAGCATACGTTGCTGCATCAATTCCCTGTGGAACTCTAACGATGGCTCTCTATTAGGAGCGCTAATTAACTAACATCAAATTCACTCTAGGTCAAGTATTGAACATACGAGGATTAAAATAAATGATGTATGGACGATACTTTGGTAAGCTATTGGTCATTATAGAGTACATTTTATTAATGATTTTTTGTTACGCAGCAACGAATGGAAAAAACTGAACCTTAAGAACATACATTTAATTCGAATAAAACATAAACTTCTTAATCAATAAGTTGAATATAATAACAATAACCTCTAATATATGTATGTACTTAGTTCGGTTTATATTTATTATTTGTTCAATATATTCTAATAATTTTAATCTAAATATAATAAATAATTATACATTTTTTTTCTTAGTAAGTATTAAATATTTAACATTATTAATTTTGTTACCGTATTATCGTGGCTCCTTTGCATACGTTAGGTTCTATTCGCTCTGCCTCTACCTCACAGAATGTACCCACGAATATTGCAAACCACCTAGACCTTCTTGCTTTTAGTCTTAATTCATCTCTCAACTTCAGATCTTACATTGAGTCTAAAGCTCAATTGACTGCTTAAAAACTTAGTATTATTTTAAAGTTTATTTCAAGCCAGAAAAATTGCTCACTCTTTATGAAGCACAACTTCGATGGTGCTCGGAGTACAGCTCGCATCTTTGTGTAATGGATCAGCTAAAATACTAGCTAGGAGCATTGGAATTAAATCAAAGAGTAAAGGCAAGAAAACCTCAATTTCCAACACACACACATCAGAGACGCATATCTTAGACTACAGTCATGTCAAGCCATGTAAAATCAAGCAGGCTTTAGTCAAAAGCGTAACAATTTCTAAAAAAAAACAATATGATATTTGGTGAAGTTTTATCTTAGTTAAAACATTTTAATTAATTTTCCCTGAGAATAATTCAATGATATTCAATAATATTCGTTGGTAAATTGGGATTCAACTACAGTTATATCTATATTGCTATATTTTTGAAAGCAACATGTAGTTTTTGTACTTCTACTATATATTTATGAGGGCAATATTTCACACTGTTATATCAAGGACATATAGAGGCAAGATATCATAGGAGCTTTTCTAGCGGCATGTAACTCATTACAGATCTTTCGTTTAAAAAATAATATATTGAATAAATTTTTGTTTCGAAAATGAAGAAACATAAGGATTTCTGGCATTATAAGCTTGAAGTTACACCAGTAATACATCAAAGTTGACATCGAAAGCCATTGAAAGTTTGAAATTATTGATCTCTCCCTACTTCACATAAATATAGGCGAAAATTTTCACTTGTTTAGCTTCCACTAAACCGGCAACCGCTAAACGCATACAATATTTGAATTTCAGTGAAATAATTAGACATTCCAGCGTTCGACCACATCAGAACAGACTTTAAAGTTTTCTTTTAGCACATGTTCACATTGCTCAGATTTTTGTTAAGGTTAATGTTACAAAATTAAACGCAATACAATATTTACCTTAATTATCTAAATGGAAAATTAATCAACCTGAATAGAAAAATCTTTTGAAAATATTGGTAAGGTCCTATAATATTTGACTCATATTT
This sequence comes from Mechanitis mazaeus, assembly GCA_959347395.1. Lineage (NCBI taxonomy): Eukaryota > Metazoa > Arthropoda > Insecta > Lepidoptera > Nymphalidae > Mechanitis > Mechanitis mazaeus. Next base: position 14,288,911 of record OY365754.1, read on the forward strand.
ACAACAAATAAAGATTAAATCAACTAGAACTACTGTGGAATAACAAACATCTTTATTAATTAGACTTCGTTCGAATTAGTTCAGGCATGCTTAAGTTGCAGTGTAATATGTCAAGGGACCGGTCACTAGAGAGTAGAATTTGATGTACGTTAATTAGCACGTTTAATCGCGAGCCGTCGTTAGTTCCACAGGGAACTGTTGCAAGGAAGCGATGCTTACTCCCTGTTCGACTGATTTAGTTACAATAAATTACAGTTGACACTTCCAACTTAGCAAATTTAGTGATCTTAGCAAATTTAATTATTTCACTGTCTTCATAAACACTAAAAAGCGAATTGTTAGTATATTTTTTCATTATTCATAAAAATATGAAGACTCTTACGTATAAAATTAAATTTTCATATATTTTCGTATAAATTAAAAACTAAAACAAAGTCTAGAACAATTTAAAAGAGATTAAATTATAATTATATTAATAAGTTATATATAACAAGATATAAAATGTTTACTGATATCTTATTAAACTATTACTACAGTTTTTATCTTTTATCGGAAAAAATCTAATTATCTCGAGTTGTTTGAATTATGTTTTCGTTATTTTAATTATATTTTTTGTTTTAAATATTACATATATGAAAATGAAGAATACTCTAAAATATTAATAATACTGTGCTTGTAGCTTTTATTTATGTTACAATTTTAACACAAATTTAATATGAAAACAGTTTTTAATAGCATAACCGCCAATCTGCCACAGCCTACATCAATCTCACATTATTCAAATATATGCAGTTCGTTTATATCAAATTCAACCTGCAAAAGTAGAGCATATTTCAATATTCCCAAAACAATATCGCAACACCTGTGTGGGTGATTTCCATTCTATCCTGAATCCCTTATAAATATTCACTTTAGACAACAAATATAGTCCAAATAACGGACAGTGCTGCAGTCCAATATTTGGACTATGAAATCCTACATTTTTCCCATTTTAAGTGACTATATATATGGCGAGTGTGTATGAAATAATATGTAAATTTATTTCATTCATTAGATACAATAAACTACACAAAAAAGCCGGTTTTTATTTTTATAGTGTCTAAATACACGATACTTATTAGTTTAATAATTAGAATGTAACTCGTTTGCGTAACAATGCTTGTGATATAAGGATAAAAAAGTAATTAAACATGATAATATAATATTCAGAGAATTTAATAAAACTTCACGTGTTCCAAATAAAGCATTTTATTTTTGTTACAACCATTATACTGTTAAAAACAAATAAAAAGGTATTGAGGGTTAAATGTCCATTATTTTTATTTGAATATCTCGAAAATACCAAAAAATATACGCGTTATGAATGAGGGTCAAAAAGAAAACTTTTCTCACGGCTCTATTGCGAACAACCAATGTAACTGGAAATGTTTTATTACAAATTAAACGTTGTTTGCTTTTAGTGATTCTGTGGTTGTTGTAGTTAAACAAGCGAACATATTTCAGTCCGTTGTTTTATGTAGACTCGCAAATATTTAATTTTCTATCTATGATCCAAAACACATAAGGTACTAACACAAAAAATGTAAATATAATGAAATCAAATTCCTTGTCCGTCAAAGTCTTTAGTAGAAAACTTTACTTACTTACTTTTACTAAGTATAGTACGCTATAAATTCTATAAATAAACTATATATTGTATTTATGATTTAAAAAGTGAATTTCACAGGTATTTGTTAAAATACTGTTGTAAAATATACTTATCGGGATGTAGTAACTTCAATACTACAGGAATTTGACCGACTAGTTTTGTAAATCACTCCTGGCTCTTATTCATGAGCTCGGTTCATGGCGGTCGTCGTCCAAATTTTAAAAAAATTGTTATGGGATTAGCATGGATCTGTTAAAGGATAATTAATACCATTAAACTCCTAAACTATTCAAAACATTTCAAAAGTAGTTTGTAATATATATTCATCTTCAATATCGCTCTACCATGATGAATTCACTAAGCACATCTAGTGTCGTTGCCACAGTGTTGTAGTTATATGTATTGTACAATATATATTTATTATATTAATAGTATAGCATCTGTTAAATAGAATTCGTTTTGGGTATTTATTTATTTTTTTACAAATTTATATGTTTTCCTCTTTGGATCCATATCAGTTGTCACTTGTGTAAGTCAATTTGAAAAGTCAGAAGCGACAATTTTGCTACCATATATTGAAATAAGGCCTTCTATATACTCCATATTAAAAGTTAAGATTATATATATAAAATAATAACTCAATAACAGATAAAATTATTCTCAAATCCAAGTTCTTTAAAAAATTACCAATGACTATGTTATACGGTTAGTTTAAAGTTGCACAAGTTAGTGAATTGAGGTTAACTAGCATCTGAAGATGGCCTCTCCAAGCTTTGCTGTTTTAAGCATACATATATATATTTTTATATTTATTTATTTATTTCATGTACCACAGTATGTAACATAAAAAAAAGTAAACAAAAAAGTATACATCGGATGAGTTTATCTCTACAAAGAGATCTCCTCCAGCTACCCACGAGTGTTGGACAGAGTGTTTCAGAAGGCAGAGCTCGGTACATAGATATTTATATAAATATATATTGTCAAATTGCTCAATTTTGTTTACCGATGATTTTGTCTGAATGTTGTTGTCTATCATTTTATTAAACCGCTGTCCCTATAAATATTTATGCAGTTATTCCCAAGAACATTAATTTTAAATTTATAATAATTTACAGTATTACAAAATATTATAAAGTAATTTCAATTGTGTTTAAAATTACAAGCAAACAAGTGGCGCAACAAAGACAAAGACAGCGCTTAAATTGTTAAAGGTGCTTGAAAGGTTTGCTGCCCTGGTGCCTCCAGGCTCCTGTGACTTTGTTATATCGTTGTTAACATTTTATATTGTGTTTTAAGGTTCTCTAATTTTTCATTAAGAACTTACAAAGCTTGGAAACAATATTCACTGGAATCAAATCAGTCACTATTGTCAGGTGTGGTTCTCTCAGTCATAGTATTCTTTATTCATTTATTCTTCCTCGTTCAACGAAATATTTAATATTTCAATTATTATATTCCTAGTCTCAAAGCAATCGTTTAACAAATATATTAAAACATGACTTTTGTCTTGTAACATTTTTAAAATAATAATCTTTAGTTCGAGAACACTTTTAGCAACAGCCGAAACTCAAAGTTTTTAAAAGTTATAAATAATTTAATTATTATATACAAATGCAAAGGTAGTAGATATTTTTGTGAATAGACTTTCGACACAAATGTTCTCTTTAAAGAGATAATTTTAGAGACAGAATCGAAATGAATACGCCATTAAAAATAGACCAGCATTAGGGAATTGGCTGTTTGAAGTTAAAATAATAAAAGCATTTTTCTGCTTCTGGAAAAAGCCAACCAACATTACAAACGTTTTTATCGTCATTAATAATAACATAATATATGATCAGTTATAAAACATTTTTATATTAATTTACATAAATCTATAGAAAACTGGATTGTTTTTTTATACATCAATTATTTTTTATGTGGGTATTAATTCAAATATATATCTTTATAAGACCAGACATTAGAGACATACCCTCATTAAATGTTAATACATTTACTTTCTCGTATAAGACACTACACATTGATCATTTGTTATAAGAACTGCACATATCTACGTAGGAAAAACAAATGACTTGTAACAATCGCTAATAGCTTGAAAGCTAGATTTAAGAAATAGTTAGTAATGTCGAGTTCGTAGTGTTATAAATCTGGAAGTCATCAGTATAACAATAGAAGGGTAAAGTAAGTGACAATTCAAAATTTTGTTTACGAAAATAACTTAGTAGATTTATGTATAAAACAAAAAACTATGAAAACTTAGGGACAACAATATTAATGTTTAATTTATAGAGGTCAAACCTCAATTAAAACCTCTTGGGGTACTTCACAAATACATTTTGAATATAAATCTTTAGGCCATTACCGACATTACTCTAGGGACTACATTAATCTCTTTAAACAACAGTAATTAATCTTTTTTTTTTACGTCCTATGAGCATTGTCTAATATTTGTAAAAGTTTTTAATATTAAGGTTAACTTATTGGACCATAATAGAATTAATGAGCTTAACATTTTTAATATATTATCAAGTGGCTTTTATTAAATGGCTTATTAATAATAAAAGTAAATGCCCACTTTATTGACCTCTATATTGAAGTGTTTTAACATCTAAATAATTTAAGATGTCTAAAAGTATTGTGTTATTGATTCTACTTTTTTTCAGGTTAAATTTCTACTTGAAAAAGGTATGGGACTGAGATAATCGAAAAACTTTTCTTATAACACACATTATCATTTCGCTGTTCTAATGTATTTTTATTCAAAAAACATGTGATGATTTGTAATATACAATTAGCTCATCATCTAAAAATGGAGCAGAACTCTATCCCATACTTGATACAAATCGTGACCAATCTATTTAACAGCAGTCACTTTATGTACACAACAACTTAGTGTGCATTCTTCTATTATAGAATAACAATAATATTGATTACATTCCCTTTAAGCATATTTATTATTTATTAAATAAACACAAAATATATATGTCCTAAGGTATATTTTGTATACACTAGAATAAATAATGAAAAGCAGACACGTCATTTAGCAGACAAAGGTCAGTAGTTATCATAATGTACATTTGTTTTGTAGGTTATAGAAACAATTATATAATAAAAGAGATTGCAGTAAAAAAAAAAACCAATTTAAATCAATACATCTACATAGAGTATAATAAGCGACAAGCAGTGTCAATGTAGTTTTGCTTATTAGTCTATAAAAGCGTCAAGTTCAAATTAATGTTGTTACTACCATGAAAAAATCATAACAATATATCGGTTTTTTTAAAACCAATTAATGATATATTTTTTATTATTCTTTTTTTGTATTACACAGTTGATATTACATTTTACTTCAGGTGTTTTATTTTAGTTTGTCTCTGATTATAAATTCCCTGAATTTGCCGTTATTTATTATATTCTAATTATTTTAATATTATTTAAATATATTTAAAACCTTCTTTTTTTTTATTTATGCGTTAAGTTTTTATTATTTAAATGTTATAAATTAAATAAACTCTGAACCAGTGTGAATCTATTTAAATATCTTCTGAATCAATAGGTTGTCTGTAACTACTGAAGTGATCTTATCTACATCTCATCGTTAGTACATCACTAGAGCCACTAGCCACTTACCACTTATATTGAACGAGCTGCTGCCCGTGACCTCATCTTATAATAGATCTTTATTATATATGTATAATTTAACTTATACTTAGAATCAATATAAATATTGTTGCTTCACAGCTAAACTAAAATTTAATCCTGTAATGTTTATTTCAATATTTTATTTTTGGTATATATTATACTTAGATTAATTATGAGATAACAAACTTCTTATAAAGCTAAAAGTAATGAATATTTTTTTTATATTAATATTATTCCTTTGTTTCAAATCATTTGGGCATCGCATGCGATATTATATAATTTTTGCAGACGTCAATTACATTCATTATACATTTTGTTTATTTGCACAAAAATAAAAAGAAATCTATTACACTCAAGGATAAGATATCTTTCAAACAATGAAATGATTTTCAAAAATTAAATCAGTAGTACTAATTATTAAATTCACCACTCTTTATGTAATAGTATAGATTATTTCAAATCTTAAATGTTTATCTTTATAAATTATTTACAATATTAACATTTATTTCATTTGTTAATAAGAAAAATAATTACTTCCTATATGTGTATTATATGTGTATATAAGAAATCAGCATTATATATATATATAAATGTATACTGTATACAAGTCTGCACTTGTCCCGAATTACTAACGTAACCAGCAAGCATAGGGGTTAATAATATGTACTTTTCTCTGTACCTTTTTATGACATACGCTTGGGACAGAAAGAAAGAGGAAAGAATGTCTTTATTTGAGTCTCAACAATAGTTATACATGAATATAAAAACGTGAAAAATTAATAATAAAAATAGTTATATTAAAATAAAATATAAAATGAATAAAAATATATTTTAAAAACTCTAAAAAAGAGAAAAATTCTAAAAGCTTTTAAAAATTTCGGCACGCGCATGTTTTTGCCCGAAAAAATTTTCTCATTGTAGTTGTATTTTAGTTTTTCCATGATTACTCCTCAACGACCTCGAATACTTAAATTTTTTTAAAACCATTACCAGACTGATGTCTATCAATGAGCAAAATTTTTAAATTTTCATTCGGATAACATATAATATTTATTTGGGTGGCAAAGGACCCAATGAATTTCTTTTAAAAATATCTTTATATCAAACTAAAGTCCTACTTGGGATATTTTATATCCCATTTCTTGTTATATATACTTAACATCCTTTTAAAATTTATTTATTACAATATTATAATTAAAAGTGAAAACCAAACCAATAAACTTTATTAGCCTGTTTGACGAAGAATGAAATATTGATTGAACAAGAGCTGAAATGATAAAAAATCAATATATTCAATTCACTTTTTACTCAGCAATATAATGTTTACGTTGTCGCGTAAATTATTGAAGGGATCAATATGAAACTTGTGCGCTGGCTGTGATTGACGAATAATTAAAAAGAATTTATTTCGATGAATCAGTATTTAAATTCAAAATATATATATAAAAAACCGCTTTAGTACGTTGTATATATTTATATATATTATTAATCAGTCGAAAACGACGACAATATTCTTCTTTATTTTTTGTATCTCAAGATAAACAGTACAATTCTACTCCAGAAAATATATATCAAGACCATAATGCTTTATTTTTTTCATCATAGAAAGGATCACCTTTACGGAATAGCTTGATCAGAAGCTATTCCGCTTCCTACAAAATCAAACACTTCCTCGTTATCCGACTATTGACCAATTACTATTTTACGTTCTCTTTAGAGTTATTCCTTCTATCTAGAGAAAACTAATTTATAAGCAATCTATTTTATTTAAATAAAAATAAAATATAATCTTTTCTCACTCCATTTTTTACATTTAAATTTTTCCCTAAATTATCCTTATACAACTGTACTTGTCAGAGTGTCAATTTGTACACTACCTACTAAAGGTTTATTGCGTTTCCCTACACTTAGTATGAATACCGAGTTCTAGGAAATAAATACATAGCTAACAAATTATCAACTTCTTGGAAACTGTATATTTTTTATGAACAAAAAATATATATTATAATATTAAACATAAGAAATATTATCAATAAATGTCAAACTAAACCGTGTTTCATGTATTCAATAAGAACTTTACATTTATAAATTTAGTGAATTACAATCAGAAAACAACACACCTAAAAAGAGTCAGAATACACAGAGTATTCTGTCTCTTTACCAGGTATGAGAAGTTAGCACTTATATCGATTTGGTCTCTCTAGAACCGAGCAAAAAAAATATTTGAAAAAAGCAGAGATCACATATTTTTTTTTACTAATTCACACAAAAGAGGGTAGTGGTTAATTTTTGCAACGTTGCCTTAGTTATATAATGTTCCATTGAGCGATAAACTATATTCAAGGATATTTATGTCAACGGTATGTTTTAGAATTTTTGATGTTAGTATAATTTCAGTCATATTTACATAAGTATTTTGTTTGTAAAAGTACAGATAAGTAAGTAAGAGGCTTGCTTGAAGTTGCACAAGTTAGCAAATTGAGGGAAACTATTATCTAAAGTTGGGCGCAGATGGCTTCTGCAAGCTATTTGTTGTGTGTTGTGCTGTTTTCATTACAAATGCTTTGGTTTGAATATTTTACATTATTTTATCTTTTGTACTTTCCATGCTACCGCCATCGTTTTATTATAAAAATAAAACTAATACAAAAATAATACAGTTCTACATATTCTAAAAAACTAACCAGATAATTTTACTAGATTTAAACCCACAATTATTGTTATATAAATCAAGATCGACTCTTAACATTGTTACCTTTTTTTTGACATCAGACTCATTTTTGGCATTGACAGTGTGTATGTGTGTAATCATACAACGTGTGTACGAATGCAATGAACGTACTTTCATAAAAAGAAACTTAGCTGCATAGCATTTCTGTCTTTGTAATATTTCATAGAACTTGAAAAACAAAGACATTCTTAGTTACAATCTAGCAAAAAATAGGCAAGTTTATTGTTAAAACAAGTGATTTATAACAAGGGCCAAGGACATTGACCCACAATTAATTAAGGACTTCCGTAAATGTACCTTTTTCCCTTCTCTGTATAGTAATTGTCTGTATCTATTTCATTTATGTCGGTATACTTTTATAATAAAGTATTAATATTTGAGTTAAGAATATAAATTTATATATTATTAGCTTTTAAATAGAATAAAAAAGTTTAAAATGGTTTAAAATATTTATAGACAATTTCAAATATTGAATCTGCTTAATCTTTTCAATTTTATTCTATACTACTAAGTTAGAAACCTGGGTTAAGATTATCGATAGAAGACTGATAGAAGTTGCCTCGTCCCATTAAAAACCATTATATTTAGAATGCTATATTCATCGATCCGTCTAGCATAAGCATATGAGCTAAATTGGCAAGGCGATGAACTTTTCATTCTTCACTATTTCTAAATATATTTAATGAAAGTTTTAAAACTATGAAGCTTTTTTATAATGCCTTAGGAAATGCCTGTGGGCTAGAGACGTGATTAGTGACCTCACCTGCTGGACTAAAGATCTTAGATTCGATTCCCAGGGGATTGGAGATTCGATTCTGATATTTCAGTGATAATAAGCTTCCCGCAAAACCTTAGATTATTTTTCAAATATGGGAGTAGAATATATGTTGCAGTAGTATACCTTTGTTTATTATAATGAAACAAGTGTATTTTGTTAACCAACTTATTTTATTTTTTAAACGTTGACGTAGTATAAATATATGTAATACAATATAGTGTTCACATTGCACAAGAGATGGCGTTACTATTAACAAAATCCAAATTAGAAATATTTATATTATTTTGACACATCATTATAACAGCCCCACTTATCAAAATACACAATTAAATTATTTGGGTACAATTTCCAATTTAACTATTTAACAGGATATAAACATTTAGTAAGAAAATCGGCTGTCATTTCATCAGTACATAAGTTTAGGCTTTTTATATATTTGTACTTAATAGAATTTTTATATATTTATGTTTAACAACATATCTTACTTAACGATATCTCACTTGCTTGATTGTGACTTTGATTGTTTACTGATAATTTTTAAAGTCCTTTGATTGTCAGAATAAAACTCAAACACATAAAAATTAACAATATTTTCATGAATAAGATTTCTAATAAACACCCACACTGCCACAGACAGGGTAGTATAGTCTGCCTCTATACTGAAAAGATATACGGCGTTTTGCTTCCTGCTTTGTCGTTTCATGATAGCAGATCCAGACATCCTGAAGCAAAAACCTGCGGCTTCCTGTCTAAAGCGCTACTAGCCCAGTCTGTAACTGTAACTGTAACTCGCCATCATCCTTACAAAACAAACAATAAGTTATGATCATGCCTAAATAACGTCTTATCGGTCCCTGATATTTCAATTCAAATTCCATACCAAAGACACGTTTTATATAATCAGTTGCTTTAAAATTATACGAAATCGTCAACATAATTTTAATTTCACCCTTTTGTTTAAAACCCTTTTGTAAAAACACACAGCTCATACTGACTATTTAATTTAAGTTCCAAAGTAAATCTTTAAGTCACTAGAGTCTTGTTGGCAGAAAAATAAGATAAGTCTGTTTAAGGTAGCTCGTGTGAATATTTGTTGATTAAAGATCATTTGTAATTAAAATAAACCTTTTTTTAGAAACCTCTTCGCCTTGCAACTAACTATTTATGTTTGTTATATTTAAATAAAGTTACGTAACATTTTATCACAAACACATCACTTTTATTGAGTTTATAGTATTTGTTTGTTTATTATTTTTCTTTTTCAGTCTAAAGCTTCGTCTGTGCAACTGTGCAATAATTTTGCTTCCAATAATATGACAAAATATTTGGAAAAAATTTTACGAACATGAAGCATTAGTGCTGCCATCTGTTATTTTATACTTCAAACTACTATTTCTAAATTAATTAGTTATGAATACAATATGAATGGTGACAATAATCAGGTATTATTTAACAAAATAAATATAAACAAGATATATTATTTGTAATTAGAAGTTTCTAAAATTAGCTACGCTCATGTGCTCTATTTGCTATTAAAGTATCGGCAAATGTATGTTGTTCTCATGAAGTGTCACTCCCATCAAGTATTAGTAATCTGCACGTGAAATCTTAAGAACAAATTGAGATTATTGCTTGTTAGAAATTAAAAATCATATGAATCGTTGCAACATACTTTACTTCTTTATATTCTACTCAAAACCAAGTCAACAAAGGTTTAAGAAAGCAATTTAACCATCATCACTTTTTACTACTTTAGTGAACTAAAATTGCCGTTTCCTGTTTGTTATCATTTCATTTCTTATAGTAAAGTTTTCCTACAGCTGTTATATTGTTTTAAAAATATTCTTGAAATTTTATATACAGAGTAAACAAAGCCTTTTAGCTGTATATTTTCTTTTTGCAAATATAGTAATGTTATCACATCTATTTAAAATAAAAATAATACTGCATCCCTTGTGTTGTGACTTTTATTAGCATTTGCCGGTACCGTGTAATGAATTCTTAGAAGCATACGCTTTACGCTTTTTAACCATACATAGCTCACGCTTTTAATTTTATGGTCCTATCTTGACAATTTTACAATCTAAATAATGTAATAAAATGGCCATACGATCTTAAATATTACCACATTAAAAAAATTACAATATTTTTTTTTTATTTCCATTATCCGCCATTATCAAAACCCTTCAAAAGCTTAGAATCAATTATATATTTATTTATTATACTGTTAACAGACAGCACTTTGTATCTAAGACGTTAAAAGAATGGCTACAGCGTTTGTACAAAAGCTATTAAGGTTGCGCTCTGTCCGGAATTTTCATTTTACTTATATAAGCAAGACGCCAATCTTTGTAGTTTAAGAGCGTGATCGATTATATACGGATAAAAAATTACCGTGTACTTCCCGATCAAATTCCCATCTGGAATCACATTTGATTCCTTAATTGCCAAACCTGGCTCAAAGCTAACTCTTATAACATATGAAAAACCTTTTTTTTTTTTTTTTTTTTTTTTCCCTTGGAAAAACCCGTTACGGGTACCCCGTCGGCCCATGGGGGTGACGGCCGGGGGGTTATGTGGGACTACCCGGCAGCATAGAGGATGCATTTTTAAGGCTACCCACTAAAAAACCTGAACTATCAACTATTATCAGTACTAGAAGATTTTGCCTGTTTTTATTGACAATCTGACATTAAGTCTCTTTAGAAATTGTTAGATTAAGCTGTAGCTAGCTTCCTTATAAATGTGGGGCGTACATTTTATATTTGAATAAGGTAACGTTTTTTTAATTAAACTCCTGATCTTAAATGATCATTTCGAATGGAATATTTTATTTTTGATTGGAATTCAATCAATCAATAGATAGATAAATAATATATATATATATATCTTTTTTTTATGATGTTTAATTTTTTTATTAAGAATAATAGTTTCAATTAAAATGTTTGTCAGGTATTAAATGCAAAGTTAATAAACTCTGAGAAGAATTGAAACACCAATATTTAAGTTAGTAAGTAATGTAAGTCTGAATCAGTCAAGGTGACTGTAAATGTTCAGGTGAACTTTCTTCATAACACGAATACAACTTCGAAGCACCTAGAACCTTGTTCCGCGCTTTATTGCCTCTAGCCGTTCTTATTGGATTGTCTGGAATCTTTTGTTTCGGTGAATCCGAACAAAATGTATTTTTTAGCTCTTTATATATCTTTTTTTATTTGCTACACTGTAGTCCAAATGATAAAAGTAAAATTACTTTATTAAAATCTATTTTTATTTTCAGTTTGTTGTTAAAAGAAGTGAATAAATCAAGAAGCTTTCTTAATGTTTGTTTAATTTAGAAATAGCATATATATATTATGTATAACTATTTTTTACGGATTAAAACTCGCGTATTTGAAATGTGTTCTCGTCAAAATCTAAGAAAATACTATATACATTAAGTAGTTAGTAATTATGTCATAAAAGAATCTGCCAATTTTATAGGGATTGTAGATATCTTGTAACAGTAATATACATTAAAAATAGGTACTTTATCTATTACTGTCCAATAACTAATAATAACATCTTAAAATATACAATACAATAATAAAAATAACAGTACATTTTATTATTTAATAAATTAAATAAGATCTTGCACAACTTAATTTAATATTTATTTTATTTAAATATATATTTAATATATCAAACTTTTTGTTGATAAAATATATTAAGCTTATAATTTTTTTTGAATATATATCGAATTATTATTTTTTATCGATACGAGCAGGATTCGAACCCACAACTTCTGGGAAACTTTTCCGTCACTCTACTAATTGAGCTACCATATCAGTGCTCACTTAGATTGATTTAAGAGTTTATATATGACTGCTTTCATCGGAACGGAGGTGACGTCTATTAGGTTTCTTGAGAAAATCCTAACCAAGTATAATAAATTACAGTATAGAATAACATTTGAAAAGATGCCACAGCCGAAATCATTAATTAAATTTGTGTATAAACATATAAAGCCCCCTTTAAGCTTATTCAATTTTAAAATAAATTATGTACACTATAATTATAGCTGGGATATCATTCTTAAAATAACAAGTTAATATAAAAGATGATGTTACTTTTATAAAATTTTATAATGAAGTAATTAAAAAACCTAAGCCCGCAATTATTCTAGAACACTATGCACTTCTTTATCGTTCGACGACCGCAGAAACTGTAACTCGCGCCACTTTAGTGCTGTTTCTAGTTTTATTTATAGACTTTGGAATAAATTAATCATTAGCACCATAAAAAGAGGACCTCTGAGCCACCATTGACTGTGGATTGGCCTTCTATTTAAAGCCAAAAATAATATAGTATTTGTAATTATTAATAAAATATTATTATAATTTCATTGAAAGCCTTGCTATTTCTCTTTAAAATCAATAAGAAAGTCAATAAAGCGAATACAAAATAAATAAATGTGTTGTTCCTGCAACGTCACATAACCTTATTTAAGCCTTTCGTAGCTGAACTGAATCCTGAGATAGATGATATAAGAATTTTATAAAACTTTTAACAGGAACTCTCACCAGATGGTGCAAAGCAAGAGTAGCTCATTAAAGATACTATTGGATACTGGTGGCGTCAGAACTTCGAACCTCCCCAATGTTCTTACATTCCACCTCAAATAACAAAACAATTTCCCGTCCAATTACAGTATAGGAAGTATTTTATATTTCCAAGAATTAGAAAGTGATTGTGGCATAGATTTTAGATAAAGAACCATTGGAACGATGAAAACAATTTTATTTATTCGATAAATAAACTTTATAACTGCACGAGTATAGATCTTTACAATTCTCAAATAAACATTGTAATTTTGATTCTTCTAAAGCGATTCCTTGAAACAACCTTAACATTTAATGTAACTTCAAAAAATTTCAAAATGTTTTAGGACCTATTAGACAAAAAAATAAAAAAACATAATAATAATAATAAACACTACCGTTACCGTTGAAAAGCGGCACAGGTGATGAAAAAGATGATAAGTAATGTATGTCATTGTTATTTGTTGTAATGTGATCTTGGATGGTGATCGATGAAGACATAGATAGAGTGTGTATAAAGTTATATGGAAAAATTTTCCTTACTGAGACGTCTTATTTTATAAAAGTTTAAACAGATTGGTAAAATAGTTTGAAAATTGCTCCGATCCTAGAAAATTTTAAGTAAAGCAAGTAAATAATGATAAAGAAAAGTCCTGTAAAGGGCCTGAATAATTAATAAACGTTGCTTGTTATAACATCAGCATTAAAAATACAGTCTACTATTAATATCTCTGTTTGTAATAAGGGTCACGATGTTATTACGATGTTACGCCTACTAAGTTAAAATTACATTAATACCAAAAACCGACAGACAGCAAAACTTTTCAGTTTATTCTATTTATGTGTTACGTTTGAAATTTAAAATTTGATGTATATATAGCTTACAAGAAAAACGTCATAATAAATAGATAGATAAAATTTACCTACAAAAAAAGGAAAATTAATTATTTGATTTAAAAAAACTACTAATATTAAAAATTTTGAATTAGCAATTTTTTTGGATATTTTAATTCACACATATAAATGCCGTATTTTTAAATACCGTATTCTCTTCCTCGACGAGACCTTAATTAAAACTCTGCATAATTTATCAAATGTTAGCAACTGTTGCTCACAGAAATAATATATATGAAATTCTAAAAGCCTCTTAATTATGATTCCTTAACGATTGCCAGAGATTATAATCTCTTTAAATACCGAGCGTGTTCTGCAATTTATTATTAAAATAACATTAAATCTTACATTTTGTTAATAAGTTATTGCAATTTATTAAAATGACAATATATTGTTTTTATTTAAGCCGTAAAATAAGAAACTAAAATATTATTCTCAGAAGAAAATAAATAACAAAAACAAATAGCAAATTTATTCAGTTCAGTAGGTGTTACTGAATAGTGTTACTGAATAGACTGAATCCTGTGACGTCCCATTACGGCGCAGAGGGCAACCGTTGGTTTTTTAGTGGGTAGCCTTAAAAATGGCAGCATCCTCTATGCTGCCGGGTAGTCCCACATCACCCCCCGGCCGTCACCCCCATGGGCCGACGGGATACCCGTAACGGGTTTTTACAACGGAAAAAAAAAAAAAAAAAAAGGTGTTACTGAATAGAGCTATAAGAATTAATGAAATAATTTAAAAGCGTCACAAGCATTTCACAGGATATTTGCGTTGCATTGTGAAAAACAGTTCCTTAACTTTACTTAAATTATGCACACATTGCGAAAGTGCATTAAATCTGTTTATTTTTACTCACTCATTATATTTTTAATGTCATTTATTCAGGTGTTGGGATGATTTGATTGCCACCCAGTAGGCTACGGAGCGGTTTAGAGTACTAGCCGCTACCGATGTTCTGCTGCGTCGGTTTAGGCAGGGTAGTAGACAAATAATGGCATCCACTATTACCAGTCACGTTTTATCAAAACGTAAATTCAATTAGATAATAATAAATAATTTGGGATATTACAAACTGACCAAAATATTAATGTAAACACAATATTAAAAAAATGGATTTTAGAGGATAGAAATTATTAAAGGCAAATTTAAATATATTTTACATATCTCGAACTAGTGTAATGAATGTATTTGTGAACTGACCAATGCACGCTCCTATGATATATCATCTTTATTCGACTACGACATAGAATACTGAAATAAATATAACATAACTGAAAACATTTTTAAATGTTATTCGATTATATACAAAGTTAAAAAAGGTTAAAATAATTATGAAGTTTTTAGTTTTTGGGATTCCAATAACAATATTAAAAAGATCATAGAGGATATAAACTATACTAAATTAAACATATTTTCTTATGAAATATAAATATAGATAGAATATTCTCAAAAAATGCTAATGAGTAGGTCATTCGGGAAGTTTTTACAATTATATCACAAATTTTAAAATATAATAGATCGAAGATAGTTTAACAATGTATGTGTCACAATTCCATAACACAATAGCACATTTGTGCAACCCGACTCATTTGTTAGCTACGGGACGTTAGCATTGATCGATGACAAGACTCGAACCTAGAAATATTGAGGGACAGAAACTAAGTATGTACATCACTGCGAACATATTACAATAGCTATCTTTTCAATTTAGTATTTTGAGTGAGTAACCAACATTCTGATTTAGTATTTCTTGACGTGATTTGTTTTTATCGATTTTAAATCTAAACTGTTAAAGCAGGGTTGGGGTTAGCCTACAGATTAAGTAATTTGAAGAACAATTTTCATTCAACAATATACATTAAAATATAACAAATAGAATATAGAACACAAGATACACACTAAGAAACACCAAATAAATAACAGATAGCATTAGTTACAATACAACAGTAAATCAAAATTTACCAATTTTTTTCATCAAAATTTTGATTCTTACACTTGTCAAGACTGTCATGTCAAAAAGACATTGGCTTATCAGAAGAAAAATCCATTTATTTGAATTACAGAATTCATAGAATAGAATTTTAAAAAAATATATTCTGTTGCTTGAATATAATTTTAGACATTAAATTTAACTACAGTTTAGATTTAAATGATAAATGTTTTTTTTTCATTTATTTTTTGTAATGTAAACACATAATATCTTGCCAAACTCGAGAGTTTGTAGACAAGAAGCGCTCATCACATTCTTAACCTAGTCTTACATTCTAATACTAAACTACTAAACTAACATATTTTATAATTTCAAATACTTTACAATTAAACATTTAAAACAAAATATAATAACTCTTACATCTTATACTAACAATTATTGAATAATATAAAATAAAACCAAAATAAATAAAAATAATAGAAAACACACGTAAACACTTAATAATTATCAAGCCGCGATATTAGTTGTAATTTAAAAGGTAAGCTTCGCTTTAAATCTTTATTATAATCGTTAAGTATTAAATCCTTGTATATATTACTTTAATCTTTTATTATCAAGCATGTCTACTTTATTTAAATACGACATTACATAAGTTCTTCATGCGCAAAGTAAAACCTAGTTATCTTTTGATCCTAAGATCTCTTTAGTCGTAGAACTTCATACATATCTTATGTAAATAAGGCTATAAATTACCTCTTTCTGTAAAATAAACCTTTAACTTACGTTTGTATAAAACGATTAAGGTAACAAATTAATTTTACAATATTTTTATAAATTATTATTTATTCAAAATATCTTACCTCACCAAAATGTTACCTTTCTGAAACTATTTATTTTATATATCTTTGACTTTTATGTAAATTATGAAAATGTTCCAATGCGATGAGGTATAAAATAAGCCTATTTAATACTAAAATATTGTGTAAATAAATTTTTCCTAGTAATGGTAAATAAATAAAAGTGTAATAAATCAGTTCTCAAAGTAAGTAATTGAAAAAGAAAAGGAAAAAAGTTATGCTTATTAAATATTTAGAAGAGATGTGGAGTTATATTTTTTAGGGCTATTATTTATTTAAATTTAATATAAATAACACTCTGTAAATAAAAGACCATAGTATAATTTGTTTTACGTGTTTTAATCCCTTAAAAATCCCTAGCATCCGTGGATCCCTTAAAAATCCCTAGGACCTACTGAACCAGATGGTGGAGTCGCCGTTGTAATTTAACGAAATAGGTTCGCTTGTGAATACAATCGCAACTTCTTTGACAATGCCAGGTGTGTACGAATCCTCATCACTCGCCTACAGCTCGAAACTTGGCCAATGACTAAAACAAATCCGAAATAACTCCAAAACAAACAGCCGGAAATAACTTTCTTTAACTAAAATCTAATGAAAAATTAAGTATTGATATTTTGTAATCCTAAGACAATTATGATATATTTATTATAAATTCTACACTAATAAGGATATTAAGACATAAATAAAACATTGCAATTAGCATATAATTGATATATTAATTTTATTTCTTACATTTTTCTTAATATTTTTATCGAGGCTGCTATGTTTGTGAATATAAATACCTGCCTAAACTCTCAGAAGATATGTGGGTGCTGTATATCACATTCAATATTACATTTTAAATATCCACTTGGAACCTAAGAACAAAGGCCTATATTTTTGTTAGAATCCGCACAAATTCTATAGAAGTCCTGTGGCACGAATCCTATAAATCTCTTAAAAGACCGCTGTCATATAAGGTAAAATACAGTAGTACTGGGTTACTCAGTTACAACGGTCTTCTTTTCGAGTGAGGTCGAAGCACCCAATTCGACCTATTATTACGAGAAGGCAGCATTATTGCCAAAATTTAAGACCCTAAATAGTTTAACTTCAGAACCACACTATTCTTATTATTTATTTTGTTGATCTGTATGTTTGTTTGCATATTATTAAACATTAGATTTTAATGAAAAGTGCCACTAATGAAAGCAAAATATTTCTATTTATAGAATTGAAACTAGTCAAGTATTATATATTATAAAGTGTCATTTTGTAACCAGATTAAAAATATAAAATAGATTTAAATATTACTGGCAAGGGGGCCCCGTCACAAGTGACGGATGGAGAAGTGGACTTAAGCTGCAATTATTATTATTATTATATTTGGTATTTTCATTTTATATTGCATTGTACTCATTTTTTTACACTAATTATACTTTATTTCCTCCAATACATCTACACTAAAAAAGCGCGCGCAAAATTTCCCCATGCAAAGTCTATGGGAAAAATTAATTTTTTGACTAATTACTGCAATTAGGCTAATGAGATTTGAGAGTTGTCACTATTTTTCAGCAGTGTAGTATGCTACACTGCTGAAAAATAGTGACAACTCATTATGATGAGACCTTTGATTTGAGCCATCAACGATATTTTTCCCTTTAGTGGTTCTCGAGCTACAGTGTGCCAACGAAATCGCTTCCTGCATTAATATATAAGATTATTAATATTATGTCAAATTATAATTTATATTCAGATATAATATAAATATTACACATTACTTATAGATTGCAGGTGGTCTGGTAATCTGGTACCGTTTGGTATAGACTGGTACCCGGGTGGTCTGGTCGGGCCAGTCAAACTAGCTTGATTTTTCTCATGTAAATTATAAGGACTGGGTCTGTCTAAAAGAGGGCCTACACCTCCATCTATTAGAAGGCTTGCGTGGGGCGAGCGGAGCTCCTCACATTATAACAAGTCCGCGATTCATTGAAGGTGAATGCGTTGCGCGATACCCTCTTCGTAGTACCCATGGTTTTTTGGAGTCCTCCATAACCATATTACATGTAGCAATAAAAGCTGTTAAACGTAAAAAAAACCTGCTTTTGGTGAATTCAATTTTGTGATTTTCAAGTGATTTGATAATTTCAAGTTAGTGATTCTTTTTCATAATGTTTATGTGTTTTAAATATATATAGATATGTCATCAATTCGTTTTACAACTTAAAACAAACTTGCGATAATAAATATATCTTTAAGAGGATTCACAAAAGATGAATATGTTTATCCAAAACATTATTGCTTATCATATTTTTTAAACTTTTGAGAATTAAAGTCGTTTCAAATTAGGTTGATTGGACTTATTCGCGTTAAAATCTTAATAAAAGGTTTATAAAGTAATAAACCTACCTCGATGTTTCCATCAAGTTGCACTGATCGTGGTCACGAGAGTTCTCGTAATCTTGTAAACCTAATTTAAAAATATAATAATTTTTGTTTTAATTAACAATTTAATTACCTCAATAGCTTTACCTGAATACAAATCAATTTGGACAAAAGAGGTGACTATTAAAAATAATGTATGTATGCCATGTCTCAAAACAACATGATACGATACATTTCTAAAAGATCTCCAGTAACATTTTTTTAATTTTTTTTTTTTAATTTCAATTTTTTCCTTGCATATATGTAACTACAAGCATGTTCAATTTATTACAATTAAGAATATTACCATTAAAGTAAGATTAACAATTAAGCAAAACGAAAATACGAAATGTGAATTTTTACCTAGAATGAAGAGAATATTAATACGCAGATTGCGCCCCTCATTAGGTAGTAATTAAAATACACGTAAGAGCAGAAATCCCAGACATAAATTAATTAGTTATTCATAGCAACCGAAAGAGTAAGCTATATAGTATGTAAGCCATAAGGATTATTATTAATGAACACCGAACTGATTCATTGTACGTCTTCTGTAGAAATTTATTCTTATCCATATAAACTAAACGATATAAAGTAATTTAATTCACATTCTGCAATGTTGAAATTTATTACGTAAGGATTAGAAAATATAGTTTTACCATAATATATCCCTATCATAGTCATATCAACATGTTATTAATTAGTTTAGTTGGTTTCATGTAAAAGAATCTATTTTTTTTATTCTACAACGTTCTTATTCTATTCTATTGCTATTTAGTTTAACCGACTACACTGTTATCATGCTTTAAAACTTTTGTATGGTTTAGTAAAACGTTGCAGCTATTTGCATATATGCAAGTAAGTATATTAAGTTTCGGCGATATAATAATAATACATACATACATACATACATACATACAAAATATGTAAGCGCAACTCAAAGTGTTATTCTTTTCTCTTGCTCTGAACGTAGATATTTTATTCAAAAGTTGATTCTTTGATGGCATTCTCCTGTCATGACTAAAGTGCTTGCATCTCTTTGGTTCTAGTGTTTGTATTGTGAATGTTCCACCTTCGTTCGATATTCTATATAATATAGGATAAGGATAAAGATTTGACAAGAACTTACTGAAAGCACCGTAAAATCTTGCAACATCAATGGAGAGGCAGTAAGATCAGCTGAACACTTGTTGGTAATAGTACCCACTATTGGATAAAGGTCAATAATTAAAATTGATACGTAAAGCGGTTTGTCTTTCAGTAGCAAAGGCACTAAATTGTATACCTTCATGACAAAGAGTTTTTTAAAGAAGAAACGTCTAAAAAATCAATACAAAATCTTAGAAACTATTGGGTAAAACGATGAACTTCATTTTATTGTCATTATGTTGGTTACTTCATGTAAATGGAATAAATAAGCAACTATATAATTCTCTCCACTCTTTGAAAACAAAAATATAAGTTTATTAAGAACTATATTATTGGTTTCTTCCGGTTCTCGATTATACGGACGTCTTACTTGACACATCAGATCGTTCAAAATTTTGATATAAGTTTTATTTACAGATTGCGTAAATACGATCACATATCTGAATATTGACGTCAATTTAAGTGGGTCTCAATTGCTCTTCACCAGAATACACAAATTCTCATAAATCTTTTTAAAATCTTGAATGACTGTACCAGAATACTTACTTACTCAATTGATTTAAGCGATTAACTTCTAATAACAGACTATCACGCTCGTGTGTGACTTCAAAACTGTTCGACATACCCGCATTTAAAAATGCTTTCAGGTCCGTTTACAGTTTAAGCTGTTCATCGTTGGAACTTAATCTCTGTTGAATTTTACAACTGTCCAAATAAAAAGTTGAAGTTTAAATTGAACTCATATTATCACTCTCTTGATTATTAACAAATATTTATAATATAAGTCTCTTGACTATTAACCAATATTTATAATATAAGTCTCATTTTCTCAAAAATAATTAAAAAAATATTTTCATTTTCTCAAACATAATTAAGCAATCTATTGTCAAATGTCTATACGTATAGTTAAAAAAAACATATTCCTTAATTGGGAAATTATTGTGATGTGGGTGGGTCACAACCATTACCGCTTGTTTAAATAATTTTTATTATATACATATTAAAAATTATATAAAGTTCAAAAATAATAACAGAATGCCAACGAAGAAAATGAAACAGGGATTTAATTTATATAATTCCACACACGGCCTATATTTTAATCTCACTCTCGCTTCGATCATCATTAAAACTTTATATAATTTATCAAATGTTCACAAACTGTTGCTCACAGAATATAATTTAATGAAATTCATTGTTAATTAGGTACAATTTGGTTGTTCGAAGTCTCGTTTATTTAAATACTGAGCTTGTTTTTAGCTAAGGGAGTTAGATTTCCTCATTCAATAAAAGTTTAATATCTTGTTCTATTAATTAAAAATAAAATATAGTAGAAAATTCAACAACGCAGCCAAGACTCGAACCTGCAACTTTTGGAATGTCGTTTCCCTAAAAAATGTCACAAGCGAAATTAATATTTTCAAATGGTTTATAAACCATTTTTCTAGATTAAGTTTTCAAAAATGATAGAAAATTCGAAAACTACTTAAAGGAGGTCCCCCATGAGAAAGAAAACTATACTTTATATAATAAGATTCATCAATGCTGATAGTGACACGCTATTATCGGTCTATTATCTACGTCACGATCCATGTTACAAAATAAATGTTAATAACTAATTCACAACCAGCGCTGAGGAGCAGATACATTACTCTAATAATATTTAAATTTATACAGTCCCTCGAAATATTATTCACATTGTAAAATTTAAATTAAATTCAATATTCTCTAAATAGTACACCTGTGTGATTAATTTCTATCCTGGCCTAAAAGCCCTACAATAAAGTCATCTTAATCAAGATTCTTATCCCTCAACGGATCAATTTTAAAGTTTGATCAACATTTTAATAAAAAAAAAATAACCAGGAATAACCATTTCATTTGACAGTTTTTCTTTTAAAGTAAAGTTCTGTTAAAACATAAAAGTTATTATTACGCAGTTTAAAAGTTATCTGATTGAAAATTAAATAAATAAACGACAAACATTTTAAAATATTTTTAATTATTTAAAATTTTGTAAGAATGTTAATTATGTTTTTTAAATAGAATATCTATACATATAATTGTTAATAAATAAAATTTAGTTTTTTGGAATATATGTTTCATAATTGTTTATTTATTCAGAAATATTATTTTATTTAAACCTCAGAATTGAAATAAATAGAAGTAAAGCTTCTTAGTTCTTAAAAAGGAATCTTTTTTGGTCTAAAAAGATAAAAGTTATATTACGAAGTAATATGATTTTGAAGAATTTCTTGATATCTTGGTCTATTTAATTATATATAAAGAAGTTAAGGAGAATATAATAAACTATATGAAACTTCGATGTAAATTTTATTTAAATATTTAATATTACTACTTTTATTTCACGTTATTTTAATGATATTTGAAAACCAAAATTCGAAAAATGAACGTCAGAACAAAATAATGAGCTGAATTGCAAAAATTTTTAACTTATGACCTTCAAATATTTTACCCAAATTTAAACAATATTACATTTAAATACACAGTTAAATGTTGCATTTGTACAAAACGTGATTAAAACCATATTTCACCTTTAATTTTAGATAATTATACAATTTTTTGAAAAATTACATTAACTCGAAATTTAAAGTCAAGTATTTGCTTTTTAATATTAACAATATAATCCTAACAATGTACCTAATAATCTCTTTTGTAGAGTTATAAATAAAGTCACTATCAAAGTTTTTGTTTAACACAACAGTTTTGCATTAATATTCCTTTACGAAATAGTAAAAAATAATTATGCCTGAACTTGAAAAATAGTAACTATTATATTTCAAATGTTTGTACATATTAAACAAAACCTTTTAATATATACCATATTATATTCTTCTATGATATTCTAAAGCGGACGTTCCTCGGACTGTAGCGATTGATTATAACATCAATAAGTATTTATAGATCTATCATCATATTATAATCAAGTACTCTTTAAATGTTTTGTTAACAGAATAGGAGAAGTGAAAGACAAATTAAAATGTTTATGGATAAATTACAATGTCTTATTAAAGTTATTTAACATCAAAAATATAGTGAGCAGAGATCATTCAAATATTTACATTTCTAGTTTTGTCAGAGTACTATTTTGATATTAGATTCGATAAAAACTTCTTAACAAGATAATATCTAAAGATTAACTTTCGCTGTATTTGATTTTTAAAATATTTTATATTAAAAAGTAATTCATAGCATTATAAGAATATAATTATTAAAATTATAATAAATGAATCTGTAGTAGATTATAAACCTACGACAATTTAAGATCCTAAAGATATCAGCTTAATATATGCATTGATCATAATTGTTCAAATTAAATGCTAACAACAATTTATATATTAAGCATTCCCTGTTTTGCTGTTTCATTGTAAGAAAGGAGCAGTTAACAAGCCGCTTCTCTTTCCTAAAACCAATCCGTACATGTTCAGTTTTAGTAATTGGCTCCGACAGCAGCAGTAGACGAGCTACATCACCTGAGACTCCACCTATTTCGTGTCGATCTATGAAAATATACTCTCAGCTCATATCTAAATAAACTAAACTAAGACATTAATGAACTGACTTTCTGACAGACACTTACATCTCGTCTACCCGTGAACACGATTACTGCAAAGTGTTCGAAACGTCGGGTTAAAATTAAAATGTAACCAAATTATACGCGAGTTTTAATACGTAAAAATAGTTTTATTTTAAAATAAGACGTCACAAAAAAAGGTTTTTTTAATGCATATTAAGGTGTAATAAGATATTTTTAATATGCCTCTTTATTTATTTTGTCACTAAATATATATTTTAGTGTTAGATATATCAGTTGTATTAAAAATTGAAATTGTTATCCTAAAATCCAGAAACAACAATTTTTATCATGAATTGTACATGCTATTCAAAGCTGGAAGCTGTCTCGATATATCATTGTTATTTTCCTCTGACATAGAAGTGCACAAAATTGCTTTTATTTACTTAAACTCTAGTTAGGGTCGGTTACCTATCCTAAAGCCTTGATTTGGTACCGTACAGTAAAAAATATATTATTATTATTATTATTGAATAAAATATATTATATATATATATAGAAGTAAGACTTATTACATTTAGAAATGATGGTGAAAAAAGTATCACCTGTTAAATTATAACGTTCCAACGAGGATGGTGTTCCAAAAGCACAGCTATACTTCTGGATAGTGTCTCCTGGAGAGAATCTTATTTTATAATGTTTTGGAAAGCAGCTGCTATTTAAGGTAAGGTTTTTGTGAGCATCCATTTATATTGGTGGTTCATACTGACAAACTTGTCCATAATCACAAAACCCGTAAAACTTGTGATAATGTTTTTGACATTCTATATTATTTAAAGTAACCA
Organism: Mechanitis mazaeus; assembly: GCA_959347395.1. Taxonomy (NCBI): domain Eukaryota; kingdom Metazoa; phylum Arthropoda; class Insecta; order Lepidoptera; family Nymphalidae; genus Mechanitis; species Mechanitis mazaeus. The sequence continues at coordinate 14,313,909 of OY365754.1, forward strand.
TAAGCTTAGACTATTTCTTAGGGTGTCTAAGGTTAATCAAAGATTAGATTTATTAGAATTATATATATAGTGTGTCTTAGAACAATGTCTTCGAAAATAAAATAAAATGAATTCATAAATTTTTATACTTATCTTTAGTTTTCTAAAGACTCACAAAGATGAACTTTGAAAGATAGCATAAAAATAGAAACTATAACTATTATATTAAGTTATTTATTATTATTATTATTTATTTATATATTTCCAACATACAAAAAAAAAAAACTTAAGTATTTACGTTTTGAGTTTGTGTCATTCGGAGATAATATAATAAGTGAAACTACCCTCCGTAGTAATTGTAACCGTATGACGGTCTGATAGTTTTTCTTATATTTCATGGCATGACTCAATTTTGTTATTAAAGTCCTTACATAGTATAAGCCAAACATAACTTTAATATTATAAAAATATTATTTTTATAAAGTAGATTAAAGTTTTAGGGTGCAAAACGCAATCTGATTTTAAGTGTTCCTAAAATTGTTTCTTTTGTTTTTTTTTTTCTTTTTTTTTTTTTTTTTTTTACACTGTCTTAGTTAACGCTTGACTACATTCCACCTGATGGAAAGTGGAAATGTAGTCATAGATGGTAAGGCGCATTAACTCAGTAACCTATTCACTCTTCTCTTGAAGACACCCACATTGTATTCAGATGGAAATACCGACGCAGGCAAGCTGTTCCAGTCCTTCGCCGTGCGAATAAAGAAAGATGAAGCAAAGCGCTTCGTTCGGACAGGTGGAATGTCCACAACGTATGGATGGATACTCGCCGTGCGTCGGGATGTCCGTTGGTAGAAGGGGGATGGGGGAATTACGTCATGTAATTCCTGTGCACACTCTCCAAAATGTATCCTATAGAATACTGAGAGGCCAGCAATTCTCCGCCTGTGTTCAAGGCTTTGAAGATTGGCGTCAACCAAGTCTTGGTCGCCAATAAGCCTTTTTGCTCGCCTCTCGATTGAGTCCAGAACCGCTAGATGAAACTTTGCGGCACCAGCAAATATGTGACCACAGTACTCCACACACGACCGGATCTGTGCTTTGTATAATACAAGTAGCTGTCCCGGTGTAAAGTACTGTCGGACCTTCGCAAGAATGGCAAGCTTTCCTGCAGCTGCTCTTGCTCTGGACTCAATGCACCGACCATAGTTGAGGTTCGAGGAAATCTCTAAGCCTAACAACTGAAGCCGGTCACTGTATTCCAAAGATACATTCTGAAAAGAAGGAGCCAAGGTGAAAGGGATCCTTTTGGCGGTGAACAAACACGTCTGCGTTTTGGTGGCGTTGAATTTGACAAGATTGGCACTGCCCCATGCAGAGACTGCCTGAAGTTTGTCACTCAAACGTTGTACCATGGCTTCTCTTTCTGACTGTACTTGTTCTCTACTAACACGAGTGCTTGGCAGATATCTTTCTACAACTGTGCTGTCGTCTGCGTACCCATAGATTCCGGGCTTCAGCAGATCGTTTATATGCAGCAGGAAAAGAGTTGCAGAAAGAACGGACCCCTGAGGAACCCCGGCATTTATTGTTAAGGGCTCCGACGAGCACCCTTCAACAATAACTCGGATAGTTCTAAGGTTCAGGAAGTCCGTAACCCAGCCGATCAGACCAGGAGAAATACCGTACGCTGAAAGCTTGCTTATAAGGCTCGCATGCCAGACCCTGTCAAAAGCCTTGGCGACCGCTTCTCCGTTCTTCTCGATAGCCTCGCCTAAAATGTGAGTAGCATACACTAAAAGGTCCCCAGTGGACCTATTTCGGCGAAACCCGTACTGTCGGTCACTAAGGAGATCGTTACCTTCTAGGTATGCTAAAAGGCGCGAGTTCAATACACGCTCCATAATCTTGCAGAGTATGGAGGTGATTGCAATCGGTCTGTAATTGGCAGGATCGGCACGTTTGCCTTTTTTGGGCACTGGTTGCACGTTGGCAAGCTTCCAGGATTTCGGCACTATTCCAGTCTCGAAAGAGAGGCGATACAGACGTGTTAATATAGGAGACAACTCAGCTGCGCATGTTTTAAGCAGAATGGCTGGTATACCATCAGGACCACTGGCTTTATTGACATCCAAACGACACAATGTTCTCCGTACCTCTCTGTTTGTGATGCGGATTTCAGGCATCGAAATACCGCAGTGAGGAAGATGTGCTGGAGACGCATTGCTAGTGTCAAGATGTGAATTATTAGCAAACAGAGAAGCAAGTAAATTCGCTTTCTCTGTCGCTGTATGGGCCAGGGATCCGTCCGGCTTCTGCATTGCAGGCAGTGAGGGTTTACAGAAGTTAGACTCGATCGATTTGGCAAGAGACCAAAAAGCTCGACTGCCGGTTGGTCTGACAGAGAGCTCTTCGCCATTCTTAGCGATTCGATCGAGACGAGCCTTCCGCAACGCCTTTTTGTAAGACTTGGCAGCTCGGTTAAAGGCTCTCTTCTTTGATCTTACATCCGGAGATTTGCGGCTTCGAGCGTCGGCCCAACTGGGGTATGCCGAATGTTTTCGGCCTTCAGCATGACCACATTCGGCATTAAACCATGGGCGAGCTTTGCCACCGATGGGTACATCAGCAAACGGAATGAAATACTCCATTGCTTGATGCACCACATCGGTTATAGCATCTGCGCAACTCGACGGATCCAAAGAAGAGAAGCAGACCTGCCGCCAAGGATAAGATGCAAAAAAGTGCCGCATCTCATCCCAATCTGCTGACTTGTATTTCCATATTCGCCTGACACCATGTGGTTCGGAAACTGGTGGGGAATAAGTAAATACAGATTTCACCAGACAGTGATCGGAAGTTCCCAAGGGGGAGGAAACCTCAACACGATATCTGTCCGGATCAGTTGTCAGCAGAAGGTCAAGGCAGTTGGCTGTATGGGACTCCACATCAGGGACCCTCGTCGCTTGCCTAACCAGCTGAAAGAGGTTCAAAGACAACGCGAAGTTCCGCGCCTCTCTTCCAGCATGGTCCGTCTTCTGGTACGGGTACAGCCATTCCTGATGACAGGCATTAAAGTCCCCCAGAAAGACAAGCTGCGCTGAAGGGTATCGATGCAGAGCCATATCAGCAGCCTCACTGAGATACTCAAATAAACGAGTGGTCTCCTGATCACCGCTGTGCGAACGGTAGACACAGGAATACAGGATTTTTTCGATTCCTGTATCTACTAAAACCCATATGGAAGAAAAAGTGGGGTCTTCAAGGTGACGGAGACGATGGATACAGAGGTCGTTCCGCGCGTACACACATACCCCGGCACGTGAGCGAAAGTTGTGCTCTAACGTGTAACCGGGATAATCCAGGTGTGCAGCACTCATAGGACATTGAATCTGCGTCTCCGTCAAAAAGAGCAAGTGCGGCTGCGCTGTCTCGAGATGGTGGTGGACAGGTTCGAGATTTGAGTGCAAGCCTCGGATGTTACTGAGGTGCACTAAAAGTGAGGAGGAGTGCAACCGCTGAAAAAACTTGTTCCTTTTTTTAAAACTTTTCATAAAATAAATATAATAAATATAATAAGAGTGAAGAAAATATAATAAGAGTGAAGAAAATTGAATGTTTAATTGTAATATTGGACTTAGTTCCACTACTAATGACCGTTTAGTCTCAATGCAGTAATTCAATTAAATTAACGTTTTGTTACATCTACATCTATTATTGGTCGGTCAAAAATGATAATAATGATATTTTTTCTGTTAATAAAAATTCGATATAATGACTCTTTTGTATGTAATATACAAACTGTATCTTCAACTTTACTATTCACTTACTAATCTTATTACTTAGTACGTTACATTAAATATTTATGTTAAAATAGGAATGAGAAGTAATGTATTGAAATTATTAACATGTTAGGCTTAATACGAACAGTACTCGACTCAGTGTCTTATGTAACACTATATTTTCCCTACTATCTTCAATGGAAACTTAAATTTTCGAGTCTGCTATATAATAAAAATTATATTAAGTGTAATACAAGGCGACATTCTATCACTGAAATTGTTGTCTGCAATTCTAGAAAATATCTTTCACAAATTACTAAATAAATTCAGTCTATCATGTGCAGTCTGTAGTCGACAGTCTCGAATGTTTATGCATATCATTATATTACATTTTGTTTTTTTTTTTTTCATTTTATTTATCATTCAATTAAGAAAAAAAATACTTTATACCAGGCTTTCAAGGATTTGAAAACACAATATATCATCCAAATCATTTCTTCAGACTATCCTGCAAAACGGTCAAATATAATATTTTACATATTTTTCGTGGAGCTTTGTATCATGGACAGATTTACGAACTGACCACAGCGCGCTGCTATAGGTTTTTTCGTTTTTATTTATCTGTGACATAAAGTCTGTGGCATATAGGAGTCTATACACACTATACCGTTGCTGTTCAGTAGTTGAGTAGAACATCTAAATTAAATCTTAACTTAATTTTATTTAATAAAATAATTTGTCATTTGAATAAAAGTGAGTTTGTAATTCTCAGGCTTACTCTGAATTAATACATTTTAACTGAATATTAAATTAATTAATGGGTTTTTAATAAGGGCGATGCTGAAATAGAATAAAACAAGCTTTGTGAGGTATTAACAAAATTTTACTTAAGACTCCCATGTGTGCTATTAAGTATGAAATATAATAATGTTCAAAAACCCGGCTCTACGGTGACAATGACCCGATCGGTCAAACTATGAATGAATTTCTTAGATCCGGCTGAATGTGACGGCGGTTTATCCTTAGGGTATAAATATTTTTTGTATATTATCTTGCTTTTATGCATAATGATAACAGTCGAATTTCGAACTCCATAAGGTATTTAATTCGTGTTCGATTTATTAGAATTTATAATATTGATTTATTTAGGCACAAAATAGAAATTTATTTTATGAAAGAATCGAAGAAATATTTGGAAGGAATGAAAATAACTTTAATTAGTAAACAACAAACAACTTCGATGACAGATTTCAAATTTATTTTAGCAGTGAAGGTTATGTGTCTAAAAGAGTATATTTTGTACAGCTCTGACTCATTTATCAGCCTCGTATTGCCATCATTGCTAGATATGGTGGCTGTTGATAGTTCGAGAACAGATAACTAGAGCTAAAATATATAATTATATTATAATTTACATTTTTAATAAATTTAACAAATCAGATACATTAAAATTCTGATGAAGAGGTTCTTTTATAATAAGTTTCATCTATAAGCGACGTGTAATAATCTATGAAAAATAAAAAAAAATCAGGTGATTCCAACAAAATTCCATTTTCACAAACAAGTAGAACCATAACTGTGTTATTTTCCCTCAGAAATTAATATGCGCAAATGGCATTTTTTTTTCAGAAACCGTGGTCAGAATCTAGAGCCAAATGGGCAAGATAAATTGATACCATTTTATCATTTTGCATTGCATTGGGAAGGAAGCACTCCGCTTTTTAATATAATTTTATTTAAATTATCTTAATAACATTTTTCAAATATTTTCTTTTTCTACACCATGTTTTAGATGAAAGTGAAAGTCAACAATGGTCAAATGGGATTCTTAATATTCACTCCGGGGCGTCGCAGTAAGTGCTAAAGTCTTCACGTGGCATCCTATTCAGACGATGAGTCGTTAATTTTTATTGAGAATCCATAAAAATGGGATCTTTAATATTAAAAGAGCATTTGTTTTATGGAAACATTGTTATAGTACGTTAAAATAATTAATCAATTATAAATAATGCAGTGAATTTGTTGGCCTTGAATAAAACTAATCGTCAGAAGACATAAGCGCCCGTTGAGAACTGTCCAAGTAATGTAAGTTGCCTCTCTGATTGTATTAACTGCAGTTAGTTGAGACTAACATATTAATCTATCTGGATATTTATTACAAATCTCAATAATATTAATATTAATATTAATATCATCTTTTTACAATTTCTCAGGTTAAGCGACAGCTGAATGATAAATGCGTATTATTTGTATCGTATATAAAATTTAGTTTGATTTGATTATTAAGGTGAACTAGACATATAGAAACTTTGAAATAATGTCAATTAGACACACAGGAAGTATAAAGTGTATTAAAAAGTTCTACAACTAAAATACAGGTCAAATCATTGACAGGTGTGATATAATGTTGAAATTAAAACAGAAAAAGAAATAACGTATGCTTGTAATTTTTTACTTAACTCAAGAAAAGTAAAAAATTAAAATTTTTTGAAACAGTTCTTCGAGTTATTTAAAGATCGTGGATATTATAATAATAAAATAAATAATATGAAGTTGTAATGTTTGGTTAAATAGGATTATTTTAGTTAAATATATTTACAATAATTAAAAATATTTTAAGATTCCATAATAAAAGCCAAAATCCATAAACTTATATCATGAGTATAAAAAAATATCTTTTATGCTGTTATTTCATTCTTAAACTTTTTTTTTAGAAAAGAGTAAATGTGAAATAAATGTAAAATGTAGAAATGTATAAATGTATGGAATTATGAAATATTGATGTATTTTAAATTATCAAGATTATTCTGATAATGAATGTATTGTCTTGCTTAGTTTACCGCAATCAATCTACATTATGAAATTTTAAGTGTATTTTAAGTTGAATTACAAACAATTTTAATAATTTTATCCTGTTCGTTCTGTTCTTTATATATTGAAAGAAATATACACAAATTTAGTTTAGACATATATTAACTATAAACTAATTACAAGATAAAGTGTATAGGACGTAATCGAATATCGCACAAATATAATACGCCGTGATGGATTTACATCACGTACAATTCTATTATATTTATATATTTTTTGTTTACGCTTATAAATATACCTGCTACAATAATTCTAAAGATATTAAAATAAAATTTACTACGTTAAGATGACAAAAAAGTCTATTTGTTGCATTCTCTTCAGAAATAAAACTGTGAATTTTTAAATATTATGTACAAAAAATGCAAAAAAAATGCGTAGAGCCGTAGTTCACTCGTAGAGCATACATTTGAAGCACGTTTAGCAATTCAAGCGCTGTCCTCAGCGCCTTTGTCACGCTACTGGGTGTTTGCTTTCAATTAGACAGTAGCCTGCTCTAATATGCCTATTCAGCCCTGCACATGCCCTGGTACATGCATTAATTTAAAGTAGCAAATTCTATAACAAATTAAAAACCATTCTAGGCTGTGTAAGTATAAAAATAAATTATTGGCTCTAAAAAGTATTTTAATTTGATATAGTAAATAACTTTCATATAGATATTACAAAATAAAAAATAACCTCAACACATACGTAGCAAACGCTATGCGTCTCTCATACGTTTTTAATAATTTAAACATTTACTTATGTATGAATATTAAAAGAAAATATACATTATATACATACATCTACTTATTGACTCTATTATGAACCACTGTAATTTAAATTAGGAACTTCTTAGAATTCAATATCATTTAAAAATTGAATATACAATTATAATAAAGCTGTTTTTCTTTATTGTAATAGAACACTGTTAAATAGGGAATTATTCTTAATGTAGTCAGTCAGTGATTTTGTAACTTTTATTACAAAGCATTTATGATATTAATCAAATAAATATAAGGTTCTGTAAGACATAAAAATAACTTAATAAAAATAATTTAATATTTAATGAGTTTTTTTATTCTTTTTTTTAATTATTTAGAAATTACAAAAACTAAACTTAGTACTATTTTTTTAATTTCTAGCTGTGACAAGTTTTTATGTATTATTTATTTATTTATAAATTTATGCACAAAGTACAATGGCGGACTTAATGCCTTAAGCATTCTCTACCAGTCGACCAAGGGTGATGCAGAGCTAAAAAAAGTAGGTGCAAGTTGAGGAAAACAAAAGAGATAAAATAACAAACTTATATAATAAACCTTGAAAAGCTAATAATAATTATAATTTAAATGATTATAATATATAGACAATAAATAGATACATAAAAAAAGTATTATATTATATTTATATCTTATTAGTAAAATTATTACTTTCATTTATATTAACAGCGCCGCCGGTGTTATAGATAGTCATAATAATAAAATAATAAATATTTCTATTACATTAATATTTTACTTGCGCAACTCATTACATAACGATCACAATACACTCACCGAAAATTAGAAATCCTAGACATTAATTATTTATTCATAAAAGTGCAAACATTACTAAGACTTTATCGTAACTTGTAACTGAACATCGCTGGCCAAATAAGAAATGAATAACTAAATAAACAAAGATATATTGTTATATTTTCTGAGATGTTCACGAGTACACTTAGAAGTTAACTTATTTTTAACGGATTTGACTCACGTATAAATAATTATGGGTTACATTCTGATTTGATTATAGGCCGAAGTTTCTAATACTTTTATTCATGGTTTAGGTCGTAGAAGGACATTAGCAATTATAACATGAATTTTCATGTAAATTCTTCTCTTAAATCATGGGAAGTCAGTAAGTATATTTTTGTAAAAATATATACAATTTTATGTCAGAACGAGTCAATTAAAGTGTTATTCTTCGCTCTCGCTCCGGACGTTGATATTTTATTCAGAGGTTTGTTCTCACGTTTGATTTTTGATGGCCTTTTCGTGTTTTAAGATTGTATTTCTCATATATATACATAACATCATTTATTTAGTTGTATATAACAGGTTAGAAGACGGTTAACAAAATTTGAATATAAACCGCTGCACGCATTTTGCTACGAATGCGTCCTTCGTACACGGACAGCTGTCTCAGTGGACTGTCTCCTATCTTCATCTATGCCATAAGTTAGTCTATACCGGTGCATTGACTTATACCTAATCTATGATCGATTTCTATATATATATATATATATATCCCTGTATTTTGCTCCTTATGTGAGGAACTTATTACGACATATAAAGCAACTTAATTTACTTATATAATTTTAAATAAAAATGAATTTCATAATTGTTAATAAAATTATAAGCATTTAGAATAAAAGGCTTTATCATTAATACAGTATATTTATTCTATGTCACAATAAACTGCATATAATAAAAGGTGTAGCAAACTACGAGGTACGTCTAATTTTTTTGTAATTTCAACTTAGTTTATATTTAAACCATGGCTTGATGACAGCTGACACCTGGTGGACAAATGTAATAAAAATAAGGATTGAAACCTACTAACAAAAGATCGTAAATATATAATAAATGGTATTGTTTAAATACATTCTTAAAAATATTAGCCGCCTTTCAACTTCTAATGTGTTTCATCAGTTTTACATCAAAATATAACTTGTTTGTTTATATATTATTTGTATTCTACGCCACAGTGTGAAGTGTGATTGCGGTATTCCCTCAATAGAGTTCTTGGCATTCGTTCAAATTTATTCGTTATTTCGAGGCGGTTGTGTGTAGCACTGCTGTATGTAATATGATACAGTATTTTAAAATACACTATGAAGAAAAATAATATTAATATGTAATAGGTTATATTTTGTTTTAAAGGCGATCAACCAGGTATTAGTAATTTGTCAAAGAAATTCAAAGAAAAAAGTAAATTTTTGAAAATCAATTAGAAATGTAGATCTCCAATCTATTGAGTACTCTGTGCTTTCTGATTTATGTAATTAACAAAATCATATGAAACCTGTTTTAGGAGGCGTAACATAAAGGCCGTTATAAGATCACTTGTGTTTGAGTAAAGCAATACAGAGTCAGATGTGAGGTACTACACAAGAATTGGAATGAAGTCAAAAACCAAATTTGTTAGAGAGAATGTTACATCTGTTATGTTAAACTATCTTGAAATATGTAAGAAATCATATTCATATTATTTACTTTGATATACCTAAGAAATAATTATAAAATTTAAGTTCTTTTGATAGTCTTTATTTAGTTTAACGACAGTAAGAGTAAACAAGGTTAAAATGTTACCATTATGGTAGTCGGTCAAAAAGTAAGTAGCGTATATACGAGCGAGTATAGCGTATATACGATTCCTGCCTGTCTTTATATACTAAACGCAAACGTTCGAAACCGTTGGTATAATTTTCATATTTGTTGCAAAATTATTAAAGTAATAAGAAACTTTAAAAAAGATCAAATATATATCATTTGTTTTTTGTATCGCACATAAAGACTATTCAATATATAAGATAAACTTAATAAGTCTTTTGCAGAAATAAAAATGTCTTATTTGAATAATGTTCTTGAAGGTCGAAATGGCTAACGAAGGTCAGCAACTCTTATTTCGTTCTAGCGAAAAAAATTCATGAACCTATTGTTGATGTATGAGCATGGTTTTTAACCTCTAAGCTTGGGGTTTTTGTTTGTTGTTGATGCTGATCCGTGATGTACTATTTATATTTTTTTTAATTCTGACACAATATTCACATTCTTTTGTTATGTAATCGCATCCCATTCTTATAAAATAAAAATCAAATCGAGTTTTCACACCCAATTTTGGAACGAAAAAAGATCAGATTTTCAAAAACGAATTGAAAACGAAATGTAACTAATGAATCGAAAAATGATCAAATTACCAAAAAAAAAAGATCAGCACAGCTTATATTCAGGTACCAATTACAGCTTCCAGCTTGCAGTGTATCATTTCCTATCGAAGTTTTATAAGGAGTACAAGCTAACGTGGTATTCAATAGTAACAATGCTAACATGGTACCATCAAACTAGATGTAATTATGATTGAAACATTAACAATTAATATTATAATATAATGTTATTGGTATTTACGATGTTTTACATAAAGTATAAAGTGTGAGGCTTATCCGCAGTTAATAATTCGTTTTAAATATATTCAGACGATAATCGTTTTCAATATATTTAAATTTCAATATAGCTAACTCAAACAATTAGGACCTAAGCTTTCTTATAACAAAATTGATAGTCGAACAAAAAATATGATTGACTCAGTAGCTAGTAATTGTTACACAGTAAAGTAGAGTATCTTCTTCATGGTGAAGCCTCATTTAAGCTATAACCACACGTTATTTAAAATCACAATGCGTCTTTTTATTACTTAGTTATATCAGATGATATGTAGATGATATGTAGATACATATTATATATATATATTTTGCAACACAGTTAAGTACTACAAGATTATGAAATAAGAGAGTGAATATTTTATCTTTGATCAATATTCTTTTTATTTATAATTAAAAACAATGGGAAACATAACTCAGTTACAATTCCGATATGGCTATATAGCTAAAAAGACGTCTCTTTGACGACTATCTAGATTAATGAACATTAATCTAGATAATCGCGAAATTCTTTATTAAAGGGCTTAGATATTTACAATATATTAATTATTATCTTAGGAGTATATATTCTTTAAAGGTTTAATACCCTAGACCGAGTCTTAACAGCCTTAATAGTGTAGTCTCAGAAAAGCTTTTGAGATATTCGAATAGAGGACAACCGTTCATTAGTTTCAATAACATTGTCTAGATACAGTATTATAGAACTGTTTATTGAACCATGAATATGTCAGACCTTATGAATATTTTAACAGATAATATTTTTGCATATCTCTTCATACGTAACCTCATACTATTGAATTAAATTTAATTAATTCTTTATAAAACTTGTTAGAAGTCCACTAATTCACAATACAATATAAGGATTTCACAGACATCTGAAGGCTTCATAGGTCTTTATATCGTCGAAAAATAAATAAATAATAGTTAATAATCTTCGTTCCAAAAAAATATATATTAATTTGTTATCGTTGATTCGCAAGAATCAATCAAAAGCGGTAATAGGTCATATCAGATTATTATTTTATTAAATAAAAACTGTAACTTAATTACTTTTACTAAAATCAACAAATCAACTTATTGCAGATATAAAATATTTCATACCCTAAATATTTTTTAAATATTCTTAATAAACAAAAATCACTAAGAAATAATAACAAAGTTTTTACAATTATTCAAGACACTTCTAAACGTGAAAATATTAAAAAAGTCTAATTTCAAGAAGTTAATTAAAAATTAATAAATAAATCAATAAATTAAATGAAAATCTGTGGACTTTCATAGAGGTGATAATCCATAAATATAAAATTCATAAGTGCAATAGATGCCTATTCAGAATAATAAATTTTGGCTTTGAATACATAAAAAGTCTTACTGTTTCCAATACCTTACGTACCAAAAAAAAATGATAAAATATTAAACAACAACATAAAAAAATTGTGAATTTAAAGATTTTTAAAATTTTATCGACAAATAGACATACACAATATCTGTGTGATATCAAAAGCACATATAATCCTCAAAGAGACGTCTATTCTATTATTCATTGAATATATACATATAGTTTCGAATTTTCTGTTGTAACACTAGCAACTCGGAAGGTTATAAATCATTGTCAGGCGGGCTCAGTTGCACGTCTAACAACCCTTTTCTCGATGAGGTAACTTAATTAATTTGGTAAGAGGAAAACTACTGGCTCTTCCACGAAATATTTCACTTTCGACCAAAAAAATGGATTAAAAATTATTCGGAAATTTAGGAATTATATGAACTAAGTCAATGCAAGTAACATTATTTCTCGATTAAATCAGTAATAAACCAAAATATAATTTGATAAGATTCGATTTGTTCTTTTTATAAGATTCGTTTCATATTAATTTATAATAATTTCCCTTATCAAAAATGTTAATATATTTAAATACGTTTTTTGATATTGTTTCATATATACTTATTGTTGACTACATTTTTGTATACATTTAAATTTAGATTTTATCATGTTTTTAAACATTTGATGAGAATCTTTTTTTGTCTATAGATAGTACATGCAAGTAAAATGTAATCTCAATAAATAATAGATATAACTATTAAATTAAAAAATATTTATTTTTAATAGGGTATAGTATCCGTGTCGCAACGGTTTCCAGTAAAACCTAAAGATTTCATATCTTATTGGCCCTAAGGGTCGTCCTTCACCTCTTTGTATATGTATTGATATTGGACATATAGGAGAAGGAAAATGTGTTCGTTGCTATCTGAGCATGATCCAGAGATCTCTAAAACAGACTGTAAAAGTGACAACGAATTTTGAAGATTTGTTCCCTAAAAATGACCACTATGAAAACTGAACATGTTGTGTGATGTCGGCAACATTTCTAGTTTTTCGTCAAAACTACTGAGGGTTTTTCCTTACCAGTTTGATCTATCTATCGGTCTTAACAAATAAAATTATTAGTTTCATTATTTTTTTCCATTTATTGAATACTTAAATTATACTTGATCGCAAATTTACCATTCTTAATAAAATATAAAATCGTAAGATTCTCCACAATTCAAGTTTGTTGTAGAAAAACAAATCTTAAATCTGATATAACAAATAGAAACGATATATAATAACTTTCTTAAATTTAATAAATAAATAGGAAACAATACAAAACTTTGGTTAACATTAATAAAAATGATATAATGTATTAGTTATTTTTACTAATTCTGTAATTATTATGCATTGAATATACAGGGGAAAAATTAGTACACAGCTGGCTAGGACAAAAACCACCATATAATATATACCAAAAACTACGAAATTTCTTAACATTACGGGTTAAAAGTGACCACATATTTCTTAGTGCTCCTCAAATAAAAATATATGTTTGAAGTTTTTGACATTTCTGTATTGGGATATATTCATTTGAAGAGAAGGATATTGTTAGTTAGAACTACAAACAAATTTTGGTAAATATCACATTTTCATAATAAATGTCATCTTCAAGTAAAATTTTGAATCGGATATCTTAATAAATTTAAGTTTTCTGTTAGCACAGGCGATGAAGCTTATAAATCATTGTCAGTCAGATTAAGTTGTACGTCGGACAACCCTTTTTTCTCATTGGCGAAGGATATTAAATATTTTTTTATTAGAAAAAATTTTTAATAATTTAAATATTTAACAATAAATATGGAATTAGATGGAGCCATTTGAATTAAATTTTTTTTCTCAAATATACATTGTTACCTATCGAGTTTTGAGATTAAGTAATACTTTAAAAAAATAAGTGGGGCATGGAGTGAGTAATGAGTAACGTGTAAATATTTATCAGGCAAGGTGACTGCAGGTTGCGGCCAAATCTATTTAATGAGGAAAAGAATCCCCTCCAAACTTATAATACCAAGGCCTAATACACATTAACCCTCATAACAAAACATGTCCCAAATGATATCCAACATTAACGCCGCCGATCAACAGAAGAGTTACAAGACTATGGTTTAAATGCAAACCCACGTATCGATATTAGTAACAATGTTGCAAGATTTTCATTCTCTTCTGAATCCCGTTTTCATTTTGAGATAGACACCCTACATTTTACCCTTGTCTATTATTTTAGCTAGCCCGCTAAGTTTTGATGTTGATGGATTGGTGTTAATTATAACAACACGGTTTTTTAATTAAGTCTTTCACTGAAAACAACCAAATGATTGACAAAATCTGTAGTTACATATACATATAGTTATAAAGAGTATAAAAAAAAAGAATTGGTTGATGTAAGGCACACAAAAAATTAAGCTTAATACAAATTTAGTTTATAACACCTATAAATATTACCTTTAAAATCACAGAAAACTTAAAGAAGACACAAATCTTAACCTTAGGCTTAATAAAATTTATAATAAAATTTTAATGAAATATAGAGTAAAAAAATATAGATACGAGCAGGATTCGACCCCGAACCCCTGGAAAACCGTCCCGTCGCTCTACCAAATGAGCTACCCTATTACTGCTCGCTTAGATGAATTTAGTATTTTATAACATATTACCGCCGTCCGTATCTGAAGGTGGTGACATCTTTAACACTTTTTGGAAATATCCTAACCAGTTTTTAAATCGTAGTTACGAATAACATTGTAAAGTTGCAACAAATTAAATTGATGTTTGAAATTGTCGTTTAAACATATATATGTTGAGAATTTTGTTCGATAGACAATATGAATTGTAAGGTTAAACAACAGTAAGACATGTAATATCTTTACTCGTTACTTACTCCATGCTTCACTTATTATTGTTTATTCTTAAACAACAGTATTAGCTGCTAGGTTAAATGTTTGTTTGAAATAATTTTCTGTTAATTGTTATTCATTTGAAATAGTTTACAGATTGTGAAATATCAGTAGTAATGCACATTCTCTAATTTCATTAAGATCAACAGTGTCCCGTCCGTTACAATTATAAAGCAAAAGTGATTATTCAAGCAACGCTCGGTCCAGCGACATCCAGCTCAGTCCATCAATCTTAGAGCGTCACAGACTATTTGATTAATTCCTTACCCTTATGTTTATTTCTTCATTACACTTGATGCTAATCTGTGACTATATTAAGAACAAGATGTTTATAAGAATAAATCGTTGATTATATTAATATATACTGCATGTTATGTAATAAAAAAACATAATTATCATCCGTACATAATTTGTACTACCTTAAAATCAAGTGCATGTAAGGATGATTACTTAGATAATTGTATTTCAAGAAATCTAATCATAACTGAAAAGAAAATAATAATTCGAAGACAACTCGAGATGAAAAAAATAATTTGGTCCTAAAATATTAACAATATTAGAAATCTTAACAATATCATATATTAAAAATATTACACTTCTTTTATAAAAAAATATACAATTTAATATTAACACTATTTATGCCTAAACTGAATTGATCGTTCAATTATATACAATATATGATGCTTCTTGTGTTTCTGATCTAAACTCATATAGATAATAGATCAAGCCAGATAAATGGGTAGCTCGCATCAGAGACATGTGGCATTTCCTTACGCCATGTGACAGATCCCATCGATACTAGCTCTACTTGTGCCACGTAGGTAGTTCAAGTAATATATAGAGTTTGAGCATCATTGTAATAATTCATAGCTTTTCTTTGGCATTTCTACGTAATAAAAGGTCATATAGAGCTTTTTAAGCCGAGCGAGTTATAAAATATCATATCTTGTATCAAATTAATTTTTTAAGAATAAATAATAAAATCATCTAAATACATACGTAGTATAATATAAAGTTTGAAGGTAAGAATCTGTCAACACTCTGCTTACTCTTAGGTATGGATAACCCTCGCCAAAACTTTTTATTGTTTCTGGGTTGACGTTCTTATTCTCAAGGACCCAAAATCTGAAAATCATAAAAAAAAATACAACCGCGCCTTCAAACAGCAAGTTCACTAATAAATTTGCAAAACTGCCTGTGACAAGGAAATACTTGGAGTTATCAAAAGCCGCACCTTTCCTCCGCTGTAAAAGACAAAGCCGATTTCGTCACTCGGGTAGTTTGTCCAATCATGATCAAATAAAAATCATAAAACAAACCATGATGTGAGACGAAGAAGGGATAATAAAATTTTCTTAGAAATTTAATCTTACCAACACTTCATTAATACAAGGCCACAGTCTCGACTACAAGAAACTACAAAATAATATTTGTCCCATATTATCAAAGCCTTAAGATCCAAATATGTAAGACATGGTAGTTATTACGTATATCGAGTCGAAATCTAAAATGCAAACTGTATCAAAGCCCTACGATGTGTTCAATGTCTCTTGTGTAAGTAACAAGAGCTTCGTAACAGATACAAACTACTAGAAGAGAAAAGATGTAAAAAAAATTACATGTATTATTTGGTCATTTCACAATTTTCTATTAAACTCTTTTAAAAATGAGTTTAATCTAAATATGTTCTCCCATAATTATACGGTATGTTATTTAAAATAATTGTAACTAAAACAATATAGATTTAACAATACATAATAAAATATAATTATTTGAGACTGCACTGTACCATCTCCAACACCTTTAAATATATTTATTTTGGAAACGTAATACTAGATAAGATATATTTTAATTTGACATAAAATTTATAGACATCGGAGAAAGATATTTATTATTAGGGTTTCATTATTAATATATAACATTCTTAAAAGTTTTCTCAATGTTTTCCGAGAACTATCACAAATTGCGTTTATTCGTAGCACTATGAGAGAAGCCGGAACTAATCTGCTAATGCACCTATATTAAGTGACAACACTATTGAATCTATTTCGGAGCCGATTCTAAAATGTTTGTTGCCTGAGAATTCTGTGCATCTGATAGCTAACAATGCTGGTATTCAATTTGATTTTAGCAGAAATTTTGCTATTATTTTTTTCTTTAAGGGAGTAAAATCTGAACAATTTTCTCTCATGGTGAATACAAACATTTAAATATTTTGGAACACTTATATTTTACGAATTTATATACAATTAGGGAACTGTGCTAATTACTTTATCTACAAGGTCTTAGAGGTGAAATTATTGGCATTACTCATAAGTAGAATAACTACCAGCAAATAATCATATATATTAAAATATCTAAGTCAAATATAAATTATAAGTCAAAAAATATATATATGTCATTAATTAGAAAGGACATAGCGACAACGTCTTATTAGGTTATAATATGATTTTCATAGAATATTATATATTTAATTAGCATGAAAATTGAACGGAATTTAACCGATTATGCCAAAGTATTTTAACGTCATGTTAAAATTAAATTTAAATTAGAGATGTACTTTCAATTATATATTATGTTAAAATTATTATAATAGTTTTATATAAATACAAAAGTTTAGGCTAAAATTGTATAAGAATTTGAATATTTTCTAAGTTATTTTTTTTACAAGAGAGCGAAAGAAGACGGCATAAGACGTAGCTAGTAACGACTGATATTTATTAAATATTAAAAGAAATATTAGGATAGACAATACAACATAAATTAGTATTTAGTACCCAGTTAAATTTAATTTAGTATTTCTATTAATAACTTACTATTTAATCGAAATCGTATTAATTTTGTCAAGGAGTTGTGTAAGAAGAGATGGAAAGAATATTTTGACAAAAGGTCTGTAGAAAAGGGCATTTGGTACAGTACGATCAAGCCACAACTGTGTTGGCTTTGGTTTAACAAGTGTAAACTTTCAAGAAAAGATCTTGTTATTGTTTTTCGATTCTGGACATATTCCATTAAATAAATTTGCCTTCATGATGAAAAAGTAAAGTCTCCTTTGTGCATAAATTGTGGCAAAGTTGAAGATGTTATCACATACTGGTGGTATGTGTCCCAAACGAGGCTAAAAGAACGCAATTTTTCTAATTCCAAAAAATATTGTCTGATACAGGAATGTGTATTATCATCTATTAAAGGATGCTAAAATGTTATACCAACTAGTACAATTAGCCCTTAAGGTGAGATGATATTGTTTTGTAATCTATTTAATGTATTTAAAGTAAGTATATAGTATTTTTATTATGATATTTACCAAGAATTACAAGATATATACTTTATATTTTGTTAATATCAATATTTTTATTACAAGTAGGGGAAATAATTTCATAATAAAAGAAAAGAAAATTACAAATTAATATCTTATAGTGTCTGCATCACTGGATTAGAAAATAATTTGATCAGTAAACAAATATATACTGCAACAGAATATTAACTTAAATTATTAATTCTTTTATATTAAAAATAAACTGAATCCTCACCGCGGAGTCACAAGTTAGATTGAAGATAAGGTTTAAATAAATATGATCCCAGAAATATTGAAAGAAATAAATGTAAATCTAAATTCCTTATACAGAAATAGCATCTATATTGAGCTGGTTTTATTAAAAGTTAGTTTGAAATCACTAACGAGACACATTCAATGTTACACAGAAGGCACTATTAGTTTTGCACATATCATTTCTGTTCGACAATTTAGAAATCTTTGAAAGTAGATGACAACACCAACTTGTTTTCAAGTCTTGTGGCAGAGCAGTAGCTGTTAAAAAAATGTTCTCTATACAGTTTTATTTCATTGTCAAAGCAGTTTCATTTAGTAATCGTATTTATACAGAAACAACTATACATCGAGATAATTTTGAAAAATATTTCCTATAATGGACAAGGATTCATTGTATGATGTCAAAATTGAAAAGTTATACGGGATTCAGGACAGAATGTAAATCGGCCACACAGGTGTTGCGACATTGTTTTAGGAATATTGAATGTTGCTCTACTGTTATAGGTGGTATTAGATATCGACAGACTGCATACATTTGAATAATGTTAGTCATCTAGCGACAGACGTCTGTTGTGATATTAAAAACTATGGGACTTAAAAATATTGCATTTTCCCCGCATATAAGTATTTTTAATTGTTTTCTTAGTATTTCATTAAAATAATTTTATGAATTAAAACTATTTTAACCTAAATATAACAGATTACTTTTTCACTAGAACAACATCCGACTTTAAATAAATGATACTCTTAAACGTATGTTCACAATTTCTCACTTTCATGTAAGTTTCTTTTTAAAGTAAGACTATAACATATTTATTTAAGTTCGAATAAAAATAGAACTAGAAACAACTAATATTTAAAAAAAGACAAAAAAACGGTCGTGAAGTAGTTTAAATTAAACATTAATGAAGTGTCATAAGATGATGAATAAAAATAACAAACAAAATTCAGCACACTAACATATAATTGATGCCAATTCTTTATAAATTTTAAATGTTTACTTACTGCTTAATAATTATATATAACCTCGTAATAAAAAATATATTGCCTAACGTGCAAGTGAGTCAGACTAATGCCTTCATATCACAATTTTAGCACCTATTTAATCTAGAGTCCTAGGCTAGACTCTCTTCACAAATAATTTTTTGGATATTTCAATAGATAACGTTAATATAACACAATCCGCAACTTCCACGCAAATCCACAACTTGAAATTCGAATACGCTTTTAAGACGCGCACTAATAAAGTATTGAACCTTTCGACAAACTATCTTAATTATCTTGTATATTTCTAAGCTCTTTAATTACAATCAATTTTATACATACATACATACAGTGTTATGAAATTACTACCTAAGGATACACGACTCTTGTCAGAAATTTTCATTCAAAATAAATTATATTGAGTAATAAATATTTAAATATTTTGAGATAGTATACAAAAACAATTTATGTTAAAAGAACTAATGGAACATATATTTAAGAAGATTTGATATCTCACTTCACCTTTGTGAACAGTAAGACAAGAAAGAAACACAATATAACTTAATAATTTGTAGAAAACAATCATTCTCTCTCAATGTCCAGATAGATAAACATGGCATCCTCAGCTATCTGGAGTTAAAAAGACATTGTACTTACATAGCTATGACAGTTCCCAAAGGAGCACCAAGCCCTCTGATGATTATTCTAATTCAAGAACATCAAATTAAATTATTTAAAACAAATCAATCAAAAATGATAATAATAAAACGTATCTTGTTTTCATTTTAACATAAAACATATTTTGTTTTAAATTTCAAGATCCTATTTTTAATCTACCTTATAAAATACCAACGGCTCCCCCATCGCTTGAGTGGTGCGTCACAGCATTGCTTTAGCACTCAGTGTGGCCCATGCGAGAATTTTATGAATTCCCTTTGACCATTGTTGACTTTCATTTTGACCATCATAAATCATATTATATTATAATCATATATTTTTAAAGAGTAGAATGCGTCCAGTGCCATGCATTATTAAAAATGGTATATTTTCACCACAAAATTAGTTTTAAACAGTAACCAGGGTCACTAGCGGAGAGAACAAACCAATGCAAAACTTTATTTGTAAGGATATACTAAAACTAGGTCCACGCAAGCGGGGTTAGCCTCGCGACGCAGTCGAGCGCATCAATGTTTAGAGTTAAATATTGATATTTATTTATGGATAAAAATCAAGACAAGACAAGACAGGACAGAACAGGACAGGACAGGACAAGACAAGACACATTTTAAGTATATTACACATTTTATCAATCATCTCGAAAACTACAATTACAATTCAGCTGATTTTCAATCCAGACTGGGTTTTGCTCATTATGCGCATATGTGCAAAATTTCGTGCTTGTAGCTTGTAAATTGAAGGAGAAGTAGGGTAACAAAGAGTTGAAAATTTGGGTAGTAAAGAGCTTCGCTTCGCTCAGCTCAACAATTATAGTTATTAGTTTTCAAAAATATATTTTTTTAAACTGTTAGCAAAAACAATGATCGCCTTATTTATTCTGTTTTTAATAGATCATAGCATTACATAATAAATTCAAAGTGTAGTGCCTAAACTCATGATATACATTTTTTTTTTTATGAAAAAAGAGCGTGCGGGTCAAATGTCATCACCGCCACCCACGAATTCTTGCAACATCCGAAGACTCACAAAACATTTTTGTGTTAAATTACATTTTTTTACATTTATCACATAATTGAAAAAAAATATATATATTATAGACTATTAGTGATGAATACGACACAATGGGCTTTAAAATATTTGACTGTAAATGCTACAACAAGACTTAGCCTATGTGATACATGTTACAGGATAAACAGTATTACTTATAGATAGTTGTAAGCACAAATGAGGATATTAATATAGAACACAGGAGGACTCACATCGCAAATCACTGTGAGTGCCAATTTAATATGGTTCCATACGCGTCGTGAATTTACTTCAATGCCATATCGTTGCAGTCGAACAACATGACAATACAATACAAATATTGCCATGAGGTCCTTCGGTGATTGTAACGTCATGTCATGAGAGTATTAATAAGTACCATAAAACGAATTTTGTGACGTGGGTCTTTTGTCTCCAGATGAAAATTTCAGACACAACACCAGACCCATATACACAGTTAGTGCGTTTTGTGTGCATCCTGAACCCTAAACCCGTAAACTCAGGAAACGTTGGAGGTAGGTGAGAAATAAACTGACAGACTGAAAGACACCAACATCTCGTCTTACTGCGAACATTTTTGCTGCAAAACACTCGAAACGTCGGGTTTAAATAAAAAAAATTAATATTATAAACCCGATTTATATCTGTTAAATAGTTTTATTGAAACTTATAAAAGTGATAGTTTATAAAAGATATTAAAAGATAAGGACTCAATATTTTTAAATACACACAAATACTACACACTTAAGCTTTAAACCGCTAGTTCTTAATAATTCTCAATTATATTTAGTGCTTTTAATTTCTTGTGTAAAGTTGAGTTTTGTTTTATTTTTCAGATCTTTAACAAGAACGTATTATTTTATGATCTTCTGAGAACTCTCTTTTATCAAGTGAATATCTTATTAACTTTGTAATAATACTTCCTTTGAATATAATCATAATTATTAAAGTCTTAAAATTAACCGATATTTCATTTAATAATTTTGTGTCTTTTTAAATATATTATTTTACTTTAAGGAGTTACAATAATCTACAAAGAAAAAATATAAAAATATAAGCATTCCTTATAAATATTAAGAATATTAATTTAATAACAGAATAAGTTTAAAAGTTAAAAACCACGAGAAAGATACTAAAAATTATAATTAATTTGAAATTAGCTAAAATAGTCGAATAGTCTGTTAAAAGGCAGTCTTATATGAGGCATATACTGCGTGAGGTTCAAATTATGTATCATGTTAAAACAGACATGTTAGCGCACAGACAAAGTTACTAATTGAAAACAAACACCCAGTAGTGTTACAAAGGCGCTGAGGACAGCGCTTGAATTGCTAAACGTGCTTCAAATGTATGCTATCCTACTGCCTACGAAGTAACTTGTGTTTTTATGTCACTTTTGATTTTGTTTTTAATTCATTCATCATTTTAATAGTTTCTATAAAATTATCACCTAAATATTATTGTAAATAAGGTTAATTAATAAATATCTGATTTGTATATTATATATAATCTCTATAGTCACAATATCGACCAGTGCTAATGTTCCGTAGCTGACAAATGACACGGGCTGCACAAATGTGCCGTTTTGTCCCGATAATGTTACTGGGATAATGTATTTGTTACCAGTATTGGATCTATCAAATACTATCTTGATATTATTATAAAATAAACTATAAGCTCCTTTCTACATTTAAACTTTCGACAAAAGTG
Organism: Mechanitis mazaeus; assembly: GCA_959347395.1. Taxonomy (NCBI): domain Eukaryota; kingdom Metazoa; phylum Arthropoda; class Insecta; order Lepidoptera; family Nymphalidae; genus Mechanitis; species Mechanitis mazaeus. The sequence continues at coordinate 14,336,953 of OY365754.1, forward strand.
AGAGTAAGGTAATAAAAAGCAAATTTGTGAAATTAATGATCGACTGTGTCGCCGAAATTATTTATTATATTCTAAAAAGTATGTTTATCAAACTAGACTTTAATGGCTTCAATCTCAACATTAACATCTTAAACAAATCGTTGTAAATCTATAGCTTTTATGTAATAATTTTATAGGATGAAGCTGATACATTTTAGGCTTCTTTCAAAAAACCTAACCTACCAATCAAATTACGATTTAGTGGTTACATGAACCTTGAGACTTGACATGCCATTGACTACGGTTCACTGGCTGTTGATGTTTCATTGGCTTAGAGCCACAACACATACACACACATAGATGGTTGCTACAAGTTTTCGATACAATTTCTAAAATAGGATATATCGTTTAGATTTAAGCTAAACACTTCGTGACACTCATATAACAAAGGCTCACTCATTTACGAAAATAACATCGACATTAAAAGCATTCAACTCTAGAATTTGAGTGTAATATTTACATTGTAACTTTGTTTGACCGCTACTCCACTCTGCGAGATAACATTATTTTTTCTGACCCGCGTCACATCGCTCAAAATTTTTTTGTTTACTAAAATAACGAAACGTTAAATAATGGGCATTCCTCTTCTGCTTTTAGGTTTGAACAATATATATAATATAAAGAACACGAATTATATTACATTTCATGCATTTTATTTTACGAATTTATTTCTGTTAATGTAAATTAAAATATCTCGTCTTGAAAGCAATAAAATCCCTTTTTAAAAATTAGTTAATGACAAAAAAATACTCCTTGGAAGTAACATTAAAATTTTCTTTTATAAATTTCATTATTTGATTTTTTTAGAACAATGTGTGAGTGTAAGACAATGAAATAATAATGTGTGACAATAAGACAATAAAGACGAATAAAATAAGATGTGCAAAAAATATATAATTACAATCGTTTATAGAAATCTTTAAATTGAGTTTAGGAAGCAACTTAGGGGTCGACTTAAACCCAGAACAAACACACACTTAGTAGCTCACCACTAACCAAAATAATGCAAATATTGCATAAATATCATTGCGTCATACAAATTATTAAAGTATTTCAAAAAACCTTTATTACCTTTACATATATTTATTAAATACAGGAATCTGAAAAAACTGTATGGTAATATATTATGATTGCTACGAAAATTTTGTTAATTGTAGTTCATATTTAATCCATACGTTTGTTGGCTTTGATTTTTGTGACGTGATGTGATGTTCTGAAGAGTTGGATTCGTTTTGATTGACTAACACAATTAAAAGTTATCATACAGGAGATAAAGAATTTTTTTTATGTAGCAAAAAATACTTAATAACAATGCTGTTTGTAACGAAAAATACAAACTATTCATAATAAAAAAAATAAAAGTCGTGGTTTTGGTTAAGAGTTAAATTTAATATTAATATATAACGAACTTTATACTGTAATTATCAATAACTAACAATACCAAGTGCTACCTGGACTGAGGAGTTGGTTACTCAAAGTAAACATTCTTTTATATCTATTAAAGATTATTTAAGAGTTCGCTTTACTTTAATGAATTTCTAGATGCCACTGACCATGGAGAAGTAAAGACATTTGCATAATAATAATAATAATAATAATAATAATAATAATTTAATGTGTCAATAACTTTCATTACAATATTTAGTGTTTGGAGCCTTCTTTAAGCGAAGGATGCCTGTATTAAAAGACTCCGAATTCATTAGTAGAAATTCATTAGTAGAAGAGAGCACACACAGTCAAATACTGACTCTTTAGAAAAATAATGCTTAGTGTTATTTAAATACAATATATTTAATTCTACATCACTTACCGCATTCCTCAGATACAGGACAAGCAGGAAAACTGAAAATAGGTCAAGCTGGAAGAGGCCTCGAAGATTCACTTCTACCCGCGATAAAATTATATTTCTGCCTCCTGATTAATAATATACAGGTTAACCTACAAAAGAATACAAATTCTAAACAATAAACCTTAACGAGCAAAAAAGGTATCGCAAGGAATCCATATCCTACAATGACTCCAAAAGTCTAAATATGACAAATACGAAAGAACTAAGGATTTGAAACTATCACAACGTGGATACATTATTGTGGCATAAAAAAATAATATTAAATAAAGTCACTAAACTAATAGTACACCTATTAATTGATAGTGATGATTCTTATTAATGAAAATGAAATGAAATGATAAGAAATGCCAGCAATAGAAATTATATTTATTACATAATAATAAATCGGCTATGCTTTAAGATACGCGAATGATGATAAGGATCAAGGTTTCGTAATAAGAACACTAATTACTAGAACATTCACCGAAGGCTAATTATAAAACCATAGTCAGAAGCGCTAGTGCCGATAGAAAAAAACTTCGAAAGGTCACGACATTAAATAAGAAATATACAAATGCAATTGCTTTAGTTGTACAAATTTAATACGTTAAACCATATGTGGGTTAATTAGAAATACCGAACAGAAGAGATAATTTATGTAGTGATTGGGAACCAACAAGTATATGTAGTTAATTATATGTTGATATATTATTAAATATACCAACCAATAAAACAACATAAGCTATAGCATTAGAAAGCATACTTTTGTAATTATATCATTGAGTGTGCTATTAATATAATAGGTTATAAATTAAGTAAAAAACTTACTATGACCTTCAAAATAATATATAATTCAAGTACATTTTAAGGAAATTATGAGTACTCTCAAGCTAGGAACATTCAATTCCTAAAACATTAAGAAATGTCACAGTATATATATTTATCTTTAATTAAACTGTCAAAATATAATTATTTTTAGATTTGGTTGACAATAGAAATAAGAATTTAAAACAAATGTATTTAGATAGTGTAAGGTCATTGTCAATTAATATGTGATTATTATTGTATGATTTATAGTATTTAATATTAGAATACAGTATTTGATTATGTTGATATGATTATGATACTTTGATACAATTGTTAAATAATTATTTACCATGAAATGAATTATGGAATGGGTAGATGACGGTGGTTATAAATATTACACGCTGCACAGTCAGCGGGCATTAATTGTTTACTCACTGAATTGTGAAGACGAATATAGGGTATTTGAATAATAAATAATAAGTGTTTAATTTGTCTTTATTATTTGAAAATACGAATCCTGAGCTGATCTTTTAGCTCAGAAGTGGGATTAGTAAAGCCCATACTGTTTCGTGCCAAATTATTTAAAAGAAAAACAAAGACATTGTGAGTGATTAATATGGACAGTGACAATGAAAGTGATCGCCGTAAAAACAAAAAGTCATCGCGTAAAAAGAGTCGTCGTCGAAAAACATTACGCTGTAGAAGTAAAGATAGACAAGACCAAGGAGAACATGATCATTATATACGATCATCAAGAACAAGGAGTCATGATTCGGTTTCGCTTGAACCTCGACAAAAAAAGAAGAAAACAGATCGTCGTCGGCAGAGAAGCAGTGAAGCCGAATCCAGTTCAGCAGAGAATGTGGATTTTCATGCGAGACGCCGGCACGGATCGAGACAACGATCGAAATCGAGAAGACGCACGAGTCATTCCAATTCAAAAAGTATTCAATGTAAGGTAGATAATACTCAATTATTATTAACAGAATTAATCAAATCAATTGCTTGTAATCGTTCAGAAGGAAATAAGTTTCCTATGTTAGGTAATGTTATACCAGAGTTTGATCCCATGGACAAAGGGCAGACAGTTGATACGTGGTTGAACAAAGTTGAGGAGTGTGCTCGATTATATAAATGGAGTGATGATCAAGTGATTCACTACGCTTTACCAAAGTTGAGTGGTGTAGCTAGAACATGGTATCAAACTCTGCCGTCAATGTCGTTCTCGTGGTCAGAGTGGAAGATTAAATTAATAGAATCATTTCCTTCAAGTGATTATTATGCGGAACTTTTAACTGAGATGTTAGCTAAGCGGGTAAAATATAATGACTCATTGGAGCTGTATTATTATGATAAAATCAATTTATTGAATCGGTGTGACATTAAAGTATGAAAACAATTAATCGATTGAATACTGAAAACGCGAGACCAATCACGTGTTTTAATTGCAATGAAACTGGTCATTATAGCTTTCGATGTACTAAAAGAATTTTAAAATGTAATATTTGTAATAGGCTAGGTCATTTGACCACCAATTGTTCTAAACTATCGGTCAATCCTAAATCAAAAACGGACACAGACAAAGAAAGGTCGGTTTTAGCATTAGATGCAATCCATGATACTAGTAATGATAGGCTACATTGATTTGGGTAGTCAATGCACCTTATTACGTCGTAGTATTGCGGAAAAATTAGGGATTCGGTGGTCGATAGGACAAATGCCAACGTTACGGGGAATAGGTTCAAATGTCGTTATGCCATTAGGAAAAGCTTTAGTTACCATCGAAATACAAGGAATAACAGAAATAATTGACGTTTATGTCGTTGAGGATAGTGTAGTGAAGTATGCAGTATTGATTGGTCACAGTTTTACAGAAAAGCCAGATATTACGATAACGAAAACCAATGATGCATTAATATTTAGAAGAACTTATCCTTTGAAATTAAAACTTACACTCTGCAATGATATAGAAGTCTTGCCTGGCAAGACATCTATCGTTAATATAACGACTGAAATAGAATTCTCGGGAACGGTTTATATTAATGGCTTCTTGCGAGGGTTACCGAATAAAGGATATTACTTGATGCCTGGTGAATATACTATTTTAAACGGTAAAGGTGCTTTATTGATTCAAAATGTATCAACTGAAGTATTAAAGTTTGACAAAGAAATTTTGTTAACGCGAGCTTTACGGACAGATGAGTTTTAATGTTAGTATATTGGACTTTAATGATTCTAAAACAATTGAATTATTAAATTATGATCGACATTTGACTAGCAGTGAAGTAGAACAATTAACTAACCTACTAAAGGAATTTAATGAATGTTTCTCTCATAACATGATGGACCTTGGTTTTACAAACGTTGATAAAATAAAAATTGAACTAATCGATAATAATCCAGTGGTTTACAGGCCCTACCGTTTACCTTATTCGGAAAGAGAGCAAGTTAAATCAATGGTCAAGGAAATGTTGGACGCAGATATAATTTGTGAGTCCAATTCAGCATACGCCAGTCCAGTTTTATTGGTCAAAAAGAAAACCGGTGATAAACGCCTTTGTATTGACTATCGCGCTCTTAATAGAAAAACTAAGAAGGAACATTTCCCATTACCATTGATTGATGACCAACTAGATCGGTTAGCGGGAAATTCATTGTTTATCAGTCTGGACTTAGCATCCGGGTACTATCAAATTCCCGTGGATGAAAATTCCCAAGATAAAACCGCATTCGTAACGCCTGATGGCCAATATCAATTTAAAAGAATGCCTTTCGGTTTGGCAAATGCACCATCGGTTTTTCAAAGGTCGATGAATAAGATTCTTTCTAAAATTCCCTATGTTTTAGTTTTTATGGATGATATTTTAATTCCTGCACGTACATTTGAGGAGGGATTGCTGAGATTAGGAGAAGTATTGAATATTTTTGAAATACAAATTTAACTCTTAAGTTACAGAAATGTTTTTTTTTTCTTTAGGAAACTTTGATCTTGAAACCTTGGCTGTCGTTTCATCTTTGAATAGATTTAGAGTTTATTTATTAGGTTTAAAATTTAAAATAGTGACAGACTGTAATGCTCTACGGACAACAATGACAAAAAGGGATTTAGTACCTAGGATTGGTCGTTGGTGGATGCAGCTCCAGGAGTACGACTGTGAGATAGAGTATAGATCAGGTTCAAAAATGTCACACGTTGATGCTCTAAGTCGTGCTCCTGTCGCCGAACCCACCTTTGTAGATAAGGATCACATAATTGATGTTCTTGCATTAGATATTCAAGATTGGATTGCAACTGTACAAAGTAATGATGATGAAGTTAAGAGAATTCGCGAAATTCTATCGAACAAAGACACAAAAGATATTGTAGATGTACATAAAAATTATCAATTGAAGGGTAATCATGTTTATAGACTAATAGAGAACGGACTTCGTTGGGTAGTTCCAAAATCGGTTGGTGGCAGTTATTAAGAATGAATCATGACGAAGTAGGTCATTTCGGATATGACAAGACATACAAAAGATTAAAGTCTTCATTTTGGTTTCCAAAAATGCGTCGATTTACAAAAAAAATATGTTTCTGCGTGTTTGCAATGTGTTTACCACAAAACGCCTGGAGGTCATAAAGAGGGATTTTTGCACCCTATTCCAAAACCAGATGTTCCTTTCACACGTTACATGCAGACCATTTGGGTCCTTTCGTTCGTTCACGGCGAGGCAATATGTATTTACTAGTAATTATAGACGCTTTTACTAAATTCATTAACTTAACCACTGTTAAGGACACGAATACTTTATCCGCTATTCGGATATTTAAAGAGCATTTTAGTTATTTTGGGGCACCTTCACGATTGATTACAGATAGAGGCACTTGTTTTACTAGTTCAAAATTTAAATCTTTTACGGAAAATGCTAATATTAAGCACATTTTAAATGCCGTGGCTACGCCGAGAGCGAACGGACAGGTAGAACGGTACAATAGAACAATATCGGATGCTTTGAGTACCAAATGTCATGATAAAAGTGATAACACTTGGGATGAATATGTAGGCGAAATACAATTAGGAATAAATACATCTATAAATAAAACTACGGGAAAGAGCCCGTCGGAGCTATTATTTGGCTACAATATTACAAGTACGTCAGCAAATATACTTAACGATGTAATTAATGAAACTGTAGATAGGATAAGTGGTAAAGAATTGACAGATATAAGAAAAGAATCATTAACTAAGATCACCAAAGAACAGCAGTATGCAAAAGAGCGATTTGATAAACATAGAAAAATGTCGACAAAGTATAGTGAGGGCGATCTTATTAGAATAGAAAGAACAATGTTTGATAAGGAAAGAATAGGGAAATCTAAGAAACTTTTGCCAAAATTCCATGGGCCTTATAGAATTGTTAAAATACTACCTAATGATAGGTTTCTAGTCGAAGATACTCCTCTCACTAGAAGAGGGAACAAAAAGTATGAAAATATTATTTCTATTGATAAAATTCATCCCTGGTTAAACTTTAAAGATATAGAAAGCGAAAACGACACTGACACAAATATTAATGACGAAAGTGATACATAATTTTAAAATTATATTTAGATCATAGCCATGACACAGACGTGTATTTTATAAATGTACTATATGTAAGATTGAATACTAGATATAAGAATGAGATATAACATGTTCAGGTATATGTAAGTATAGGTCACAAGCATCAGTGTTAATAGCACAGATGATGCAGATTGTGACAGACTATACATGGTAATTAAACATAGAGACGAGCTTTCAGCGTTAAAAACGCAGATGATTGCTGATCGGTCGCTATTGATGAGATGTTAATTTTAAGAAATGTTTCGTTATGAGCAATCAGCACTTTTGTCGCAGATGGTTGCAGATCATAACTTTTAGATTTAAGCAGTCATTATTGTGAGCAGTCAGCATTATTTATTGATGCAGATGATTGCAGATCACAATAACGATTTTATGAATGCGATAAAGTGAAAGAGCATAGGTTATGAGCGAACAGTGCAGAATGCGAATGGTATCGGTTTTGATATCGCACAGATGTTCGCAGATCATAACAGACTATGTGATTATGAGTGATGATGAATTGGTCGATTTGATTATAACTGAGCAGTATAAGAATCTGATATAGTTCAAATGTTTAATTGATTAAATATTATATATATTTTTTTTTATAATGTATAATTGTGTAAATATATTAAAATTCAGTGTGAGGACACACTATAATAAGGATGGCCGAGCTGTAAGGTCATTGTCAATTAATATGTGATTATTATTGTATGATTTATAGTATTTAATATTAGAATACAGTATTTGATTATGTTGATATGATTATGATACTTTGATATAATTGTTAAATAATTATTTACCATGAAATGAATTATGGAATGGGTAGATGACGGTGGTTATAAATATTACACGCTGCACAGTCAGCGGGCATTAATTGTTTACTCACTGAATTGTGAAGACGAATATAGAGTATTTGAATAATAAATAATAAGTGTTTAATTTGTCTTTATTATTTGAAAATACGAATCCTGAGCTGATCTTTTAATAGTCATATCAATGAGATTTCTATGAAACAATATGGATAAATAACAAGTTATTGTTTTCGAACGAAGAACAAGTCTGTCGTTTTTCTAAGTGCAAATTTCTAAAGATAAAATAAAAATTATAAGCATAATTGTAGAATTTCCTTATAAACCATTTATTTAAAATAGCGAGTCACACTAGGTCCACGCAAGCGGGGTTAGCCTCGCGACGCAGTCGAGCGCATCAATGTCTAGAGTTAAATATTGGGATTTATTTATGGATAAAAATTATGATTTGATGTCAGTACTTGTTTTGAGCAAATTTTTTATCACGAGTATGTTAACTCTATGGGACACATTTTATGAATTATCTCGAAAACTACAATTACTATTCGGCTGATTTTCAATCCAGAACGAGTTTTGCTCATTATGCGCATGTGTACAAAACTTCATGCGTTTAGCTCGTAAATTGAAGGAGGTGTAGGGTAAGAAAGAGTTGAAAATTTGAGTAGTAAAAAGCTTCGCTTCGCACAGCTCAATAAAACATAAATTGCTTATAGAAAGCTTTTTAATTTTACAGTTTTGTGTTTTACGTTAAAAATCAATAACTATAAATGGCGCCAGTGACTTTTATGCGCGAAGTGAAATGTGCATAATTATTTCGATTAAGGAAAGTGCTCTGAAAGTAATAACTTAAGTTGAATAGTCTATTCGAAAGTCGATAATTTGTTACACGTATACAATAGCGTTCCTAGCCTAAGTTAGTGTTTGCAGATATTTTTAGAGCTCCTCTTAGATTGAATCATTGCTTTCTCGAAGACAGACCTTGTATAAAAAAAATAGAAAAAGTGTTGATCCGATTAACTCACTGAAGGTTCCATATAAATTTTATAAGTTACAAAAGTTTTTCAGACGATTTTTCTAAAATTTAGCGTCCAAAACCTATATTTTAGTTAAATTATAAATGTCTACTAACCCAGGGAGATCGAACAAATCGACTGCCACTACAAACAGTATCGAAATTGCAAAATTCCGTTTTTCATTTTATTGCAGTTTTTAATTGAATTCATAATAATCTTTTAGGAATTTTAATTATTTTTTTGAAAAACATGTTATTAACAAAAATTTGAATCGAATAATATCGATTTTTCACATTGTGAGCGACGAACATAATCGATACCGGAAAATTCGATAATATTCTAACATGACGGTTCACGCTCGCATTTCGAAACTACCCGATTCGGTAATATACTCCGCGACGTGACTGAGTGAGGACGTACCTTTTAGGTTAAGTTATGTTTTAGTTAGTTTTATTTTTATTTAATAGTGTTTTCTAGGTTTAACAAATAAAAATGAATACCCGTGGTAGACACCTAGTTAATTTAGTAAAAGAAAGTGAACAAAAAACTGATAAATGTCAGCAATTTGAATCTTTACATGAAACAAATGACCAGCGTCCCGGTAAGTAATTAACAAAATGTCATTTTGTATCTAGTTTTTATTCGAAAGTATGAGTTGAACATTACCAGTATAACTTAATATGTGATTAGATATTTTGAAGTGATACGCAACTTTGCTTTTTTATAGTGTTTTTGCTAAAATTAGGATTATCAAGTTAAACTATCGAAATTGGTAGATTCGATAGTGTACCCTTATAATTGTTTACCGAGAAATATTGAAAGTGATAGTTGCGTTCGTGTACGAATACAAATAACATCTCATTACTATCGAAATCGGTATTTTCGATAGTGTATTACGAACCCCATTTATCGAATCTATCAATTTCTTTACTGTTTTTCGCTGTAAACTTATTTGAATAGTACATTCGATTTTTGATAATTATACTTATTATAAATAGGAGTTTTTTAGTTTATTTTAGAATCTCCGGTGCCTTATGAAGAATACACTGAAGAAGAAAGTATAGTTTTAAGTAATATTTAGGAAGAAATATTTCCCATTTCACCGCCAAAGCATAGTGAGATTACTTATAATATAGACGAGAAGTTCTACAACGCTTTGCTCATAGTGTTATTAAGGTTACGCCTGTGGTTATACCATTGAAGAAGAAACCTCCTCTGAAGAAATGTCGAATCTCGTAACTTCAACACTAGATGACACGTTAACTACCTCCAAAAAACACACACCAATGCTGTTACCTTCCTCAGGACAAGACTTCAGCTTCGAATCACTATGCCATTACTTACAAAATGAAATTCAAAACATAGACAAAGTCAATAAAACAACTCCGCAAACTGCTAATGACTTTTAAAATATCTCAAGTATTAGTTCATTGATTTCAACATCTAACATAGAAAATCCTGTTACTCCTAATTCGTCCACTACGCGCTTACGTAAAAAAAAATACAAAACTGATTTTGGTCGTTATCCAATACCGGAAAAAAGTACGTTTCTAAAAGAGGAAAGGTCATTCCAGGTAAATCTATGAAATCACCGTGTCCTCCAACTTGCAAGCAAAAATGTTCAAGTCATTTTACAGACGGCAATCGAAAGCTAATATTTGATGAGTTTTGGAAAATGGCTGATCATACTAAGCAATGGGAATATATAAACAAATTTACTAAAAGATTTTATAAAAGAAGAAGGACAACAGAAGCGCCATCAAGAAGAAAATACACTACAAAATATTACTTACCTTTAGCAACAAATGATTCTATCTACGAGGCTAAGCAGGTATGTTGAAAGATTTTTTCTGGAATTCTTAGTATTACTGATCAAACAATACGAATAGCACACCGTAAATTAAATACCTGCGGTGTAACTTGTAGTGACAATAGAGGTAAACACTCAAACCATTCAAGAAAAATAGATGAACAATTGATACTAGCAAATTGTACTTAGATAATTCACTCAGTTTCCACAAAATGTTTAAATGGTACAAATAATGGTCAGAACTCTACAAATATAACAATACTGCTGAAACTGAAAGACAATATCGAGATATAGTTAACGAACATTTGAACATTGCATTCTTCATTCCAAAAATAGATATATGTGACAAGTGTCATTCATTTTCTAATAATGAAAACCCCAATGAGGAACAAATATTAGCTTTTAACAATCATATTTCAAACAAGGAAACAGCAAGGAAATTTAAAGATAAAGATAAAGAAGAGGCTATTACAAGTGCGTTAAAAATTATGTGCGCAATATACGACTTTCAAAAATTATTTAGCTGCCCTTCTGGAGAAGTCTCTCAATTTTGTTATAAACTAAAATTGGCATTGATGCATTTCACAGTTTTTGACACTGGAGTTAAGAAACTTCTTGGTATTTATGGCCTCAAAATGTTGGTAAACGAGGAGCCAACGAAGTTGGTAGCTGTTTGTTGGACTTCATAGAGAAAAAGGTAGCTTCTTCATAAAGAAAATGGTACAGAAGACATAAGGTTTTGGTCCGATAATTGTACAGGACAAAACAGAAATACAGTAGTGTATAGTCTTTATATGTATGCAAGTAACAAGTACAATATTATTATAACCCATAGATTTCTAGAGTCTGGTCATACCCAGCAAGAAGCAGATAGCCTACATGCTCTTACTGAACGAACTGCCAAAGGTAAAATAATTTATACTCCAGATCAGTGGTACGCTTTAGTTAGAAGGGCAAAAATTAATGACAAACCATATAAAGTCATAGAAGTATCTCAAGATATGTTGAACGATTTAAAAGAACTTTTGCAAAATAGAAATTTTAAGAAAAACACCTTTTTATCAAGATGTTAAGCGGAACAATATTAAAGAAATCTGTATAGAGAGAACAGAACCAAATATAATTTTGTATAAATATGATTTGACATCCGATTATTTGAAGTTGAATACATTAGTACAAAACCGTCGCAATCAGAAAACAATTATTGCAACTAATAATGATGCGTTAAAACCACTTTATTCAGATAGTTTGCCTATTCCTGAAGCAAAATACAATAATTTAATGTATCTCTGCGAAACAGGGCCTATTCCTAAGCAATATCATTCATTTATCAAAAATCTTAAAAGGACACCAATTGATAACAATGATTTAGGGACCAATGAGGATGACATTGGTATTGAACAAAATACTTGTTTTAAGAATCTTTTTGAAAGTTTTACTTGTGATAGATCTCAGATTAAGATGATTGTTATGTTACAATAAAAGTAATAAGACTGTTTTTTAAACTAGATCACGTTTTATTTCAGTCCACGTCTTTTTCAGTAATCTATCAGTAAAATAATAATTGTATAAGTAGTTACATAATAACAAGTATATAAATCGAATCTGTTGTATTTTCTAACAAATCTTCATATAATAATATCGAAATTGGCTGATTCGACATTTGAAGTTTATTTGACATCATTGAATACTATCAAAACTGCCACTTTCGACAAAATTCTGTTTAGTTTTGACGACATAAAACATTGAATATGAAAAATTAAAGAAAATATAGAAAATACTTTAATCGTGATCACTCAGTAGAAAAACGTACAACATTATTCATCAAATCAAATGCTAACTTCGGTGGTAATTTAAAAATTGAATATTCTGGACCAAAATATAACTTTAAACTGCTCTACTGTAAAGTATGCATTTTGCAGTTTCTAGAGTGTTCGTAGTGGCAGTCGAAATGTCCACGGAAATAGACACCTTACACCACCGCTCACATGAGTCTGGAGTTTTGATAGTCTGCATTGGTTGCATTTAGCAGCGTCGGAGTAAGACCCAAAAAGAGAAGAGGAATGCTTAGGATACTTAGACACTGAGATATTCATCGCTGTAATGTTATTAAGATGTGACAAATGTTTATCTAAAAAATTCTTAAATAATGCAAATCATTTAAAACAACTTAAGATATGATAGAAATATATTTTTACTTATAAATTAACAAATTCTCAAAATACCCCGCTAAAGTTTTATACATAACTATTATTTTTTTACAAAAATTTCTATCATATAAGTAACGTTAATATAAGAAAAGGTCAGTTAATACAAGTACAGTCAGATCATATAAGTACAGTTCTAAGCTAACTTACATTATTACGATGTTGGAAATTTATCTAAATAAATTTGCAACATCGTAATAACATTGAACAAACTACCAGTAACAATTCTGAGAACTTTTATGTCAGAGGAAATTAAAAATGATTTACCGAGAGAGCGTCCGCAACCTGTACAATTCAAGATAATAAACACTGTTACTGGATTTTCGGACTGGATATGAACTGAGGATAAATCTTCATAGATTGACACGAAATGGGCGGATTAAAGTAAAACAAGTGAGTAAAAGTATGAGTAAAAAACTATGAGTGAAACGAAATACAGGGAAAGTTAATCTTAAAGTAAATATTTATTAGGAGAAAGACTTAAGTAATGGACAAGTTTAAATAAGTATGAGAATGTCTTTATAAGGTCCGTCAGCATTCCAAAATCTATTTCTATTCCCTGCTATGCTTATTTTTATCACATTTATGATTTTTTTATATGACATTTTTGTTTAAATTACATCTCTTAATGTCTAGCTATATTATGAGTTGTTATTTATTAAAAAAATGTTTTATAGTACTTATTTATATTATTCAGTCCCATTAAAGTTCAAGAATATTATTACAAAACTCTGGTGTTTAGTAAAAGCTTTTAAATTAACTCCATTTAGAACGCTATATATTATATATTATTATAGTCGAGTTATGAATGTATTGTTTAAATTATTATTATTGTAAGACACTTCCCAACATAAAACTTGGAGTTTACGGTATCTTTTAGGAATACGAAAATAAAGTATAAATGAAAAATCTTTAAACATTTAGATGATATTAAAACATTTAAACTAAATATTTTCTATGAACAATTTAACGTTCAAACGTTTCAAAAATTTCAAACTTTATAGTCAAGAGTCGTAGAAACTGAAAAATTATAAAACATTTTTAAGATATCTGTCATTTATTTCCTTTAGGGACGCTTTATCAATCATCAGAAAAAACTAATTGCGTAATTTTTATGACTGATAAATATTCATAAGAAAACTCTCAAATGTATTAAGGGTATGTTATGATATTGTTTAGAGGATATTAAATTTCATTTCAATTTTACAATGTTAATAACATTTTGAAGGACTACAAAATTTGAATATTGTTAGATTAGTGTGGGTGCTCCCCATCGCGTGTTGTGAATGTGCTTTTAGAATTTTATTTCACAGAGATCATTATATCATGTCATGAGGAGACCTCCATTTAGCTTTTTTTGAAATTTTTTGGGGCGGCAATAGTCTCCTCGAAAGAAGGAGGCCTCCTTTAGGCCCCTAAGCTCGAAAGGGCGTTTAAAACACGACCTTTCGGGTCAGCAGCCTATTGTCCCACATTTGTCGCGTAAAAGTCACAAATAGTCACCTACTAATAGTCGACCAGAGATCAGCCCGTACCGGTTCGTAAGCCACCGAATGGATCCAATTAAACAATTAAACACAAAGAGTTTTCCGGTACATGCATCCCCAAAATTAACTTTTCCTAGTAGTTACCACGACACTCCGAAAAACTCGCAAAATAAGTGAGTACCGGACCGAGCTAACTACTTTAACTTAATTTAACTAGCCGTGCTCCTCAGTACATAAATCACTATTAAATAACTAATGAAAAAGGAATCATGGTATAAAATATTAAAATATGAGATTTTATATAACATGGATATTTATAATTTGAATAGTTTAAATTATGAATAAACTTGTTTTACCTTTGTAATTGAAAATGCGATTTGATATTTAGGTCAGGCTTTAATATATTTGATATTATTGTGACTGATTCATTAAATATGGTATGACTGAATAGCCTCGATCAATACATAAACTGACCTAACATTTTTTTTTTTTATTTTTTTTTTTTTAAACCACAAAAGGCAAGCGTTTGACTACAGCCCGCCTGATGTTAAGCATAGGCTGTAGCCTAAAGTGTGGCACGCTCACCTAATAAGTACCTATTAACTTTCGATTTGAAGACCCCCAGATTGTAACAATCAGGAAACAGCGACTCCGGCAGAGAATTCCAAATTTTTGCCGTCCGCACAAGGAATGTGGAAGCGAAACGCTTTGTACGGGACTTTGGAACCTCAACAGTAAATCGGTGTTTCCTGTTTGAGCTTCTCGTCGTTCGGTGAGTGAAAGGAGCTGGGTGTATCAAGTTGTGCAGCGCTGTTGCACACTCTCCGAAATGTATCCGATAAAAGACCGACAAACTAGCCACATTGCGGCGATGGTCCAAACTTTGGAGTTTTGCCTTGGCAAAGGTGGTATCACCTACGAGCCTCCTAGCCCGTCTCTCAATTGATTCCAACGCCTCTAGCTGGTATTTTGCCGATCCATCCCAAAGATGCGAGCAGTACTCCATGCACGACCGAACTTGTGCTTTATAAAGTATGAGCAACTGTTCCGGCTTGAAGTACCGACGCACCTTCCAGAGAACACCGAGCTTTTTAGCAGCCAATTGAGCCTTAGACTCAATATAGGAACCAAAGTTGAGAGACGAGTTTAGCCTGACACCAAGAAGGTCTAGATGGTTCGCAATCTTCACGGGTACATTTCGAAAAGTAGGGGCCAGATGGAATGGCCTCTTTTTGGCAGAGAATAAACACGCCTGATTCTTCGCTGCATTAAACCTAACCAGGTTGGCATCGCCCCATTCGGAGATTGCCTGGAGGGAAAGATTTGTGCGCTCGACCATGGCCTCTCTGAGTGACTGGATTTCAGCCACACTAGCTCGTGTGTTTGATATATAGCTCTCCACAACGGTGCTGTCGTCTGCATACCCAAAGATACCGGGTTTAAGCAGATCGTTAATGTGCAGCAAGAAGAGAGTTGCGGAGAGCACTGACCCTTGAGGAACACCGGCATTAATAGCCATTCGATCAGACGAGCAGCCGTCGATGACTACCCGTATTGACCGATTCCTCAAAAAGTCTGATATCCACACACAGAAACCAGAGGGCAAACCGTAGGAGGAAAGCTTGCTAATAAGGCTATCGAGCCAAACCCTGTCGAAGGCCTTGGAAATGTCAACAGAAACCGCAAGGGCTTCTCCGAATCTCTCAACTGCCTCACTCCAGATATGAGTGGCGTACACAAGAAGATCCCCAGTTGATCGATTCCGGCGAAAGCCATATTGTCGATCACTGAGGAGGTCATTCGATTCAAGGTACGCCAATAGCCTGACATTAAGGACGCGTTCCATGCTCTTGCAGAGTATGGACGTGACCGATATGGGCCTGTAGTTGGCAGGGTCAGCACGACTGCCTTTTTTGGGCACGGGTTGCACATTTGCAAGCTTCCAAGAACTCGGCACTTTTCCAGTCTCAAGAGAGAGCCTAAACAGACGTGTAAGTATGGGAGACAACTCGGGCGCACATGTCTTCAAAACAATTGCAGGAATACCATCTGGACCGCTGGCCTTGTTCACGTCCAGATTGCGTAGCGTTTTCAAAACCTCTCTCTGGCGAATTCGGATTTCCGGCATTGCCACCGAACTGCCAGGAAGAACTGGAGGTATTGCGCTACCAGCATCTAAACGTGAAGATGCAAATACGTTTGCTTTCTCTACAGCGGCGTGAGCCAGTGATCCATCAGGTTTCTGCAGTGGTGGTAGCGAGGGGCGGCAGAAGTTCACCTCAACCTCTTTGGCTAGGGACCAAAACGCTTTACTCCCCGGCGGGTATGAAGCCAGTTTGGACCCTATGCGGCCAATGTGGTCAAAATGAGCCTTCTTTAACACCTTCTTGCAGGACTTGGCAGCCTTGTTAAAAGCTCTCTTCTTGTCGCGAACATCCATGGCCTTACGCTGGCGAGCTTCAGCCCAGGCTAGGTATGCCTGATGTTTCTGCACTTCTGCACGTCGACAATCAGGTCCAAACCATGGACGAGCTTTTCCATATGATGGCACGTCAGAAAATGGGATGTAATACTCCATTCCCATCCGTAGCACATCAGTAATGGAATCTGCGCAGGCACTGGGATCACTCGTAGAGAAGCAAACTGACTGCCAAGGGAAAGATGCATAGAAAGACCGCATTTCATCCCAATCTGCTGACCTGTATCGCCACATCCGCCTCGTACTTTTAGGGCTGGGATCGGGAGGGGAGTAGACGGATACAGATTTCACCAGACAGTGATCAGAGCTACCCAAGGGCGATGAAATCGTCACCGAGTACCTGTCTGGATCAGTCGTCAACAGAAGGTCCACGCAATAAGGTGTGTGGGAGTCAACATCCGGCACCCTAGTGGCTCCTTGGACCAACTGGGTGAGGTCTAACGAGAGAGCAAGGCGTCTCGTCTCTCTCCCAGCATGGTTGGTGTCTAGGTATGGATATAGCCAATCCTGGTGATGGCTATTAAAATCCCCTAATAACACTAGTTGACCCGACGGGTACTCCTGTTGAGCCAAGTCCGCCACCTCGCTGAGGTAGTTAGTGAGCCTAGTTGTCTCAATATCTCCGCTGTGCGACCGGTAAACACAGGCATAGAGAATTTTCTCAATTCCTGTATCAACCAGTATCCACAACACCGAAAAATTGGGGTCTTCAAATTTACGGAGACGTCGAAAACAAATGTCATCGCTGGCATATACGCATACGCCCGCACGTGGTATAAAGTTGTACTCAAGGGTATACCCCGGGTAGGATAAGTACGACACGTCGGATGGACATCGTATTTGGGTCTCCGTGAGAAACAGGAGATGCGGTTTGTCTGTCTCGAGATGATGGTGGACAGAATTGAGATTGGAGTGCATCCCTCTGATATTGTTGAGGTGCACTTTTAGGGAGAGGGTATGAAACCGCTGTTTATATTCTTTTCGTTTCTTCTTGTTTCTCATATTTTTTTTTAGTTTAAATAGGAAAAAAGTCGGCAGTAGAGCGAGGCGTTTACGACGCAAGGCCAGTGAAGCACATCATAACCACACACACCGATGGGGGACTAGTCTGGAGACTGCGGGGACGCCCGAGCCCCCCCGAAAGTGTCCATCGCGCCCTCTCATCCGGTAGCCAACCGGCGCGATGACGCACTCCCAGGATTTTTCGACAGTTGGCGGGACAGCCTTTCGTGAGTGGCGAGCTCACAATTGGGTCCCCTACTGACTGCGGTCGGCCAGCGGTGCACCGTGCCTCGGATCCCGCTACCCTCCGCGACTAGTCTCCCGATGCTTGTTAGTCAGTGTACTTCTTATTCGGCATTTACTCGCAACGCTACTGCTCTGACCCGACTTCCATAACGGCGTCACCAGACTACGCGCCGGAACACGGCTAGGCCGCTTGGCGGTACGACTTAGTCTGGTGGGTGGTCACCAGCCACGGCCGAAGCCTACCACCGGTAAATGTAATGCAATGCAATGCAATGCAATGCAATGCAATGCAATGCAATGCAATACAATACAATACAATACAATACAATATAAAAACATTTATAATTATTTTCACTATCGTACCTAGCTCTAGTTCAATGAAATACCTATTATTTTGTATTTCTATTATTTATAATAATAGAATATAATATTAGAAAGACATTAATAGGTGATACTTGTTTTGTATTTTTTTTACTAATCAATGTATGAAGTATTTTAGTGATGAAATTTACAACATGTATATGTTGTATGATTGTATAATTTACGTCTTGTATATATCGATATTTTTAGAATATGTAGCAGAAATAGTTATTTTTTAAAGAGAAACATGTCGAATGATTCAATAAATATGCAAAATAGTATTTTATAAAATGTCTGCATCACTGGCTGAGAAGGGTTTCCTTAATGTTATAAAATATTTATAAAATGCTTGAAATGCCGGAAAGGAAAATTTTTGTTATCATGTAATTGCGAATATAACTGTTTTCGCAATAGAGAATTCAATATTTAAACAATTTCGTTTACATCGCAACAAAATACTTATTTGAATAATTATTTTTTTTTTCTAAACAAAATTTTAAAAAAATATATAAAAAAATTAACTTTAATATCAACTTAGAGACACAATGTCAAATGAAGATAAGGTTTAGGTAAAAATCATACCGCACCGCGCTCCAAATTAATTATTGACCAGCCATGACTCATTTTTCAATTACAATTCTTACTCTATATAGGTGAGATAAATCCTTAAAATAGGTTAATTCATTCTTTAGGAAGTTTAAAAAAGAAATCGTAAATAATTAATAGAAAATCAACTAGTTACAAAGATAACTTAGAATGATATTACAGATAATGGACAAGGATTAATTGCCAAAGTGGCTTGAAAATATTGCATTATAGGGAAAATTGCATGTAATATATAGCAGTGAAATTTTTAAGTAGAACCGATAATAACAAATTGAGAGTTGACAAACATTTATATGAATTTATATAAAAATTTACAATTAGTTTCAAAAATTATTCTTAATGGGTTCTAATACTTTCCTTTATTGCAGCATTTATCCAGTAGGTATTAGCTACGCCCTAGCAATTGCTTAATATACCACTGTAAAATTAGTGGGCATTAGCCGTTCCTCGTCCAGTTTACGAAGCTTTAATCGCTTAGCTTCATCGAATTGCCTCCAGTAATTGTTACTGCTGCACCTTTTATTACATGCAGTACATTCTATGTAGTATAGGAGTAAAGGTTTGGCTTTTAAATTAACATTCCTATAATCTTATAATTTTGATTTCAGATACAAAATAAATGGATTCAGAATTCTATCACTAATATTGAAATAGATTAATTGCTACGAAAATTCTACATATCTAACTGTTTATATATTTTTTAAAAATTACAATAAAATCATATTAAACTTAGGGGCAGTGTTAGTCTGTAACACTTGAATAAAGAGACATACAAGTATTTTAGTCGTAACACGAGAAGGCTATCTAGAATAAAAGGAGAGAATATACCTCTGAATAAAATAACGACGTCTAGAGCCAAAGCGACGAATAACACTTTATTCGACCAGCATACATAATATTTTTACAACATCTCCTGACCATGATTTTAAAGTTCAATATACAGTGATTATGCCTTAGTCACTTTTTGATTCAAATTTAGTCCAAGTATTACTTCTTGGTTATAAAAAATAATTAGCAATTAAAACTAGGAACGCCACCAGACCCTCAATTTCGACACGCTGCGATCGCGAAATCTCGGGTGCCGTTTGCATGTTGAGCGAAGCGAGCCAAGCCGAAGGCTTCGTCTGTGTGTGGGAAAAAAATTGAACAGGGGGACAATATAATTCGATTACAAAAATTTGGCACGCGCATCCACAATGAGACTACAATTTTTCGCGCAAATTTTTTTACACTGAAGTCTATGGGACTGATGCTTTTTGGACATTATTCCTCAACGACAATGAATTTTTTTGTTTTTTTTTTACAAACCACCACACAAATCAGCATGGTATGTGTGCAAAATTTGAAACCGAACCCTTAAGCCGTTTTAATGTCAACTTTGTAAAACCAATGCCAATTCTCTCCAGTGGAGCGCTCCGCTCGCGTCGCTCAAAAAGATTGACATTGACAGGTGTTTGTTGTTAATAGTCACATTATATATGTTTAATTTTTTTTATTTAATTTTTTATAAGCTTGTAAATTGTCTCGTTTTCATTCCTGTTGTATCCGTGAACCTAAGTAATTATTATTTTTATTTGACTGTAAGTTTTTGATCATTAGTTTTTAAATATTAATTTGTTTTTGCTGACTGTTAGTTCCTAACTAAAAAAAAATAAGTTCCATAAAACGTTTTTAGGTGAATATAATTTTAAATCTTTGACCTCTTCAGTGTATTCGTTTTCTTAAAACTAGGATAATGAAAACGTATCATTGGTTACATCCATTTAAAATATGATTACGGTCAGCGATGCTGAGTTATAAATTGCGATTAGGCTTTCTTATTAGAGTATGTAATTTTATGAATAATTAATTTACGTCTAGGGTTTCTGCTTGCCAGTGAGCGTATTTTGATTATAATGTACTGAGCTACGCAACTTCAATATTAATGTTATTGTAATATTAATTGGATTTTATGAGAATATATTTGAATAATACCAGCGGCTCTACCCGTCCGTTTAAAAAAATTATTCTTCTGAAGATAAATATTGGCTTACTGAATTTTTTAAACCTATTTTTTAACCTATATCAATTTTAATACATTACAAAAATCTGATTATTTAATCATTACTCGATCGTTTTCAACTTATGTTAATTTTGTTTTATTTTTTTATAATAGAAAAAAAACCCTTAATCAAAATAGGTTCAAATTAACTATCTTGCATTTAATTTTGTTAAGTTTAAAACTTGCTTATAAAATAGATTACTTTTTGTGTCTTACAGATACATTATTTCTAAATATTTTTTTAAAAAGGTAATTTTTTTATGTAGCTTACCAATTATAACTAGAAATTATATGCATATATTTCAAATAAAAAAATAAGTATCAATCAATCAATCAATCATCATATCAAAAAATATTTTCGAAAGACTTGACTATGTCCAGCATAATCCAAACAAATAATCCTATTTCAGGAAACTCTGCAGTAACTTTGGACCCAATTCGAATGAGTGGACACAAAGTTTCTTGACGCATCACGTTTGAAACCCCAAATCACATTAAAGAGCTCCAGATATTAAATTTGTTTTTAATAACAAAAAATATTGTTCATACTTTCAAAATTGAAAGATAAAACTTATTCAAAACTTCTAATTAAAGAGAAAGCCAAATCATTAATATTCTAAGCTGTTTACAAAAATTATAAATATTAAACACACACAACAACACACAAATAAACCTACAAGAAATAAAGCTTGATAAAAATAAAGTAATATCATAATGATTAGGTAAATTATTTGTATTTAAACTAAAACTATTTTTTCGTATTAAAACTCGCGTATAATTTGGTTACATTTTTTATTTTAACCCGACGTTTCGAATACTTTGCAGTAATCGTGTTCACGGGTAGACGAGATGTAAATGAAACTTAAGTGACCAAATTATACGCGAGTTTTATCCGTAAAAATCGTTTTATTTGAAATATGTACTCGTGAAAATCTAAGAAAATACTATTTGTTTTTTAATTCATTACTCGTTCATTACTCTTTCATTACATTTTTGACTAAAGACTACCTGCAATCTATTAATAATTCGTTTTGGTAACTATTTGCTAGTTACTACTTAATAAGTATCAGTAGAATAATGTTTTATTTTAACTAATTTAAGTAGTTTAATTATATTTACATCTTACATTCTTTATTATAGGACATATGATTTAGAACAAGAAATATCTTTTGACGTGATCTTAATAATTAATATTATATTATTAAAATCAAACACGATTTATAGGATATTTCTGATTGTGATAGGAACAGATTGATGAGGAAGGTTATATTCATAGTACCAAGATTATAAGCAGGTAAATTATTTATCGAATTTATCGCGGAGCACAGTTATTTTTTATTTTATTCATAAAAGTTGCTTACGATACTTAAAATAAAGATTTATTTATTTATTATTATAGTGACAACAATTTATTTATTATTTTTATTTAAAAAATACTTTGTTGCTTAAATTCGCATGTACCAGGACTACATAGGTATGTTAGAACAGTGTAGAGTCTAATTGAAAGCAAACACCGCGTAGCGTAACAAAGGCGCTGAGGACAGCGCTTGAATTGCTAAACGTGCTTCAAATGTAGCATACATCCTAGTACCTAAAACGTTCTGCGTTTTGTTTTTTTGTATTTGTATAGATAGCGTTCGGAATGAAGATTATTTTCAAAAATATTGAAAAAACATTTGCAGGTAAATGAAGAAGTTTATTTATGTTCTTTAATGTGATGAAGTGTTTTTTTTTTATTGAAGTATTAAAAATATGTAATTAATTTTGTTTAATTTATAATAAAATTTATATATAATTTAAAAAAATGTGTACATTTTTAAAATTAATATAACCGTGGTTTTGAAATTATTAAACTACCCGAGACTATAACTAAATGCCTATCGAAGTTTCTCTTACAACATTAATGCAACTATTTGAGATTAGTTTAAGGAAATTTGTAAATTTGAAGGGTATGATTTCATTTATCTGAATAAATACAAATAAAGTCAAAAAGTCTAGGAAAAGGTCTTAGGACTACTACACTTCTGATACCACCATCCACACGTATGGTAACATGTCAGCGTCTCGCTCGTTACCAATAAAATCTTCGAATACAGGGTCCGTGGCGTAGGCCATAAATAAATGAAGTTTGAGTATTAATTGTAATTAATAATTATAAACATCATACTAATAAAGTAAACCATCGCTACCTTTTATAGGGTTGGCCTTAATTATAGAAAAGATCGCTTAATTATAATCTTTATCAAAATTTCTATTTAAAATGTGAACGAATTCCTTCTAAACGCTAGAACTGCTGACGTCACAACTATACAATCAATTATCGTTATCTGTGACACGGCCATACTGACAAGTCACACGTCTTCATATGATAGGCTATCTGGAAACAACACCAGAAATTTAGCTCTGCCTTAGTGTAAATATAAAATAAATATTATCTAAAATAAGTATCTTGTTTTTTCTCTTTATTTATTAACAAGGGTTTATTAATACAATGAACACGTCACCCTCATTGTCTCTAAAACTAAATGTACAATTTTATATAACATTTTCGCTTTTTTAGATAACGGAAAAACCAGAACACTGTTACAAATACCAATATCTCTAATATTAGTTCTACAATAAATAAATAAATAATATATAAAAAAATAAATAAATAAATAAATAAATAAATAAATAAATATTAACAGTCACATCACGCTGTTTAAATAAAAAGTTAAAGAGGCAATAAAAGTCACTACTCCCTGGTTCCCACGGTTGGCCTTCACCGTAAAAATAAGGAACCGTAAAAGTAAAGCATTAACAGTCACTTGTTGCACAAAACAGTGCAAAAGTAAATTAGTATAGCTATTATCAGTTGCTACTCGTTATTAGGTCAAAGTACAAATTAAACAGTGTCACGATTAGAACAAATACTTACCGGTCTTATTTTAAAATAATCGCCATCAATTATACAAATTTGAAATTACTTCAATTACAAGAAATAAGCATTAATAATAAATTTAACCGACATCCTTTATATTCATCTAATCTGGTTTTTATCAAGTTCCTTGCAAAGAAGTCTGAAATTAAATGTTAATGAAAATGATCTAATACAGTATCTTTATCTTGCTCCCGGTAGTCTAAAAATGCATTTTATTTCCCATTATTCTTTAAAAGAAAGAACTTAAGACTAGGAAAATAGTTTTTGAGGGTACTTCGTAAAATTCTACTGAATGTTTTTTTTTAATTTAAAAAAAATGTTATAGAGAATATTCCGTACCAAATTTCTTGAAGTAATCTGTTTCTATTAGAGTCTTCGCTAGATAAGGCGAAACGATATAATTGAATTGTAAAGTATATGTACATATGATTTGGTGATCTCTTCAGTTGAGATAATATCATTTTGTCAACAACCAGACAGTGACATTCCTTAGACCGATCGTTATTGATTATTGTTGTATGTGTATTTTTCTAATAAAAAAACTTTCTTTGTGTACACAACACTAATGTTATATAACACGTTTCAGCTACAGCATATCGCTGACTTGAACTCTCAAAACTACTCATCCAAGAAGCGTCACACGCCCACATATACAACGGGATACAATATTTTAGCGTTAAGCGCGTACGTACGAAACGGTGTGCTAAATTTTAATTAACTAATATTTACTACATGTAAACATCTCACAAAGGCAATTTTCCATGTGGCATGTCGATACATACTTGGTGTTCAATTCGTACATCATAGTACGACACAAATGTATATCCTAATTGAAAATAAACACCTAGTAGAGTAACAAAGGCACAGAGGATAGTGCTTGCACTGCCAAAAGTGCATCAAATATATGTTGTCCTAGTACTATGGTTTGTATTTTGCCTACATTTAAATTATATATGTTATTTATTTGTTCGTCGTTACATAAAATATAAGTCTCGATAATTAATATACTCTGTTTTATTTAACATATTGTACTCGCACACTCATGTGCAATAATATTATTAACATAATCTTTTGACATTTATAAAATAATTAATAGAATATACATCTATAATCACAAAGACCTTTCCTTAATCTTTATCTTGAGCATAAAGAATATGTTTGGTTTTTACATAATATAGAATTTGTGTTTGAATAAATTAATCTGTAGAAATAGAAGTGAGACTTAAGATATTTTTAAAATGATAGACCAATTCTGGGGAAAAGATATATGAACTATATATCACCAATCGACCATTACCAACAGTTTTAAATTATTATCAAAGAAAAGAATTTAAAGGGTAAAAATGACAATAGAAAGAGTTGAGATTAGTAGTTCTGAACAAATTTAATCAGAACGTGTAGAAGAGAGGTAGTAAAAAGCTTTTATCATATATCAGAATATATAGTCACAATATTTATACAATATTTAATAGTATCATTAATACTATGTGTCATTTTAATTTAATCGTCTTAATTATTATATATACCTACTATGACAGTCATAACATTAGTTTTGTAGTAAAATAACTCAATCAAGCAGGGGCTACGTTTTCGTAAGGGATTTCCATCAATATGAAGGGTAATAAAAATTTTTTGTTTTAGTGTTAATTTTTTTTTGCATCTCCCGCAGATTTATTTGTTTTAAAAAAACGAAACCTAATTAATAAAATTTTTCTTTGACTTTTTTTTTTATTATTTCTGATAATTTAAAAATATTTTTGGAATTCCCGCTATTCTTGTTTTTATTCAAATGTCAGTCAATCTGATTCTCGTAAACACAAGGATTTCAATTTGAACGTGACAAAACAATTGCGGGAAAAAGTCACACTAAATGTCAAAAACAAAAGACTATACATAGACATATAAATATACATATATATACATATTGAGCCAGCTGTACTTACATTCATTTTAATATTGTAAACTTAAATAAGATATAACGTGAGATGTTGTATGCTCTGGGGAATTGAGTACACATTCACCGATAAACACAATTAAAAGTTAGTAAACGAACCGATATAAAAAATTCACCATTAATTTATGAAGAAGATGGATTCATTTTATTTATGAAAAAGATTAATTGGACGATTTTTATATTTATAAAAAAATCAACTTGTTTATTTTAAAAATATTACAAATTGTTTACGTTGGAATTGACGAGTATTGTTTTTTATTTAAATACCAAGATTGCTGAAATTACTAATAAATAAAGACACGAATGCACTATAAAGACTTCATTTAACTGACAATTCACATTCCGTCTATAAAATATAAATTGCTTACAGAAAGCTTTTTAATTTTATAGCTTTGTATTTTATGTTAACATTCAATAACTATAAATGGCGCCAGTGATTTCTCTACGAAGTGAATTGCGCATAATTGTTTCGATTATTGAAAGTGCTTTGAAAGTAACAACTTAAGTTGATTAGTCGCTCGGATGATCGATAATTTGATACACGATCTTAATACACTTAGTAACATCTTGAAGTTATAATAAAATTGCTTACATGTCTTCTTTGATTAATATATACTTTCAACGCATAATTAAATAATATTTCGACCACTTACAACTGAAATAGAAAATACCTAATATAAGGCAAATAAAGGACATCTGATATAAATGTTTTGTACAACAACGGTAAACTTCTCACTCTATGTCCATGTAGAGAGCGCGGCAGTTAATTACAACGTGTCACTTTTGAAGGGTTCTGATTAGCATTGATCGTGGTCCCAAAAACACTCACGAGGCCACAACACAGTGGTCACAACTCACGAGGTCACAACACGGTGGTCACAACTCACGAGGCTACAACACGGTGGTCACAACTCACGAGGCCACAACACGGTGGTCACAACTCACGAGGTCATAACACGGTGTTCTCTTGACTACGATCAGAGCAACTCGAGCTAGGTTTTTTATTCTATAAACCTACCTCGATTTATTAAGATTTTAATAACGCGAACGCGAATAAGTCCCGTAAACAACTAATCCTATCGAAATTCTGTAGTTTCTGATTATAACAATGTATTTGTTTATTGATATCTCAGATTTTTTAACCTTTTAAAGATTTTTTGAGGGTTTTTACTAATATATAAATTTCTTACAAACATTGATCTTTTTTTATTTTAATTTGATGCTTAGATATGTTCACTTTATTATGTTTATTTGATATAATATAATAAATACAGAAAGCAATCTCGTATATATCTTGAAAAATGCCAATTCAGACCAGAGACAAAAAACTATACATTTTGAAATATTTACATAAAATCAACAGCGTCTCTAAGCAAAAGAATTTTGTAGAAAATTTAAACAATTCATTCGATGCAGTATTTTTTATGATTCGAATAACAAATATATCTCATATTCCAATTTTTTTACTTACGACTAGATTGAGTAGGAGTTGAATTATGAACAATAATATGTATTATGATACCTGAACCAATTATTTGAAATAGATAAATTTGAAACGTCTATTACAATTTTTATTCATATATAAAATGTAAAACTATAAAAAGCCTTACATAAACGTACACCGCTACTGTGTTTTCAGTGAATAGAAGCTATTTTGTGTACTTTTATGTCAAAGCGGATAAAAATGATATATCGAGAGACTGTCCAGCTTTGTCCTGTGTGTACAATCATGATACCTACATTGCATAACGTGTATGTATTTTTTGAAGATCAATTTGAATTTAACATAGTATATAAAAACAAATATTATATTCTGAGAAATATTATACATTATTTTTTAAATATTTTTGTAATTATTTACGCTATTAGGTGACAAAAAAAAAGAATATTTTTTTACTTAACTACAAACCTAATTATGGAGGTGACTTACTGGATATGTAACAACTAGAATTAGGTTTTAGAATAAAACTAATTATAGTTCTTATTCAAATAAATATTACGAAAACAGGTTACATTTGCTTCAAATATTCTATTGTTAATTTCCATGATGCATGTCGTTTACTATGTAGCCATAGCCATTAGCCGGACCTATATGAAGGAGTACGTAACACAGATATAAATAGTATGTAAATCCATACTCAGATTGTAATGAAAAAAATGGCCTTGAGAGAATATTATTTTTGTAGTATTTACTTTTCTTTACTATATTTTCTATCTACATAAATAAAAAGAAATTAAATTGTCACTTTATCAAACGAGGATGTGACCCGAGGGTACATTTGCGGAGATCGACATGAAATGGGAGTACCCGCAGGTGATATAGCTCGTCTACTGCTGCTGAAGGAACCAATTATTAGATATGATCATGTCCAAACATGTCCTAAGAACGAGAAGCAACTTGTTAATGATACTTTCTTATAAGTATAAGAACCAAGGATCATTTTGTTTTAAGGTACGATAAACGAAAATAGTTACGGTCCCCACATTTGTAAAAATTCTATTATACCTTAATCGTTACCTACATATATAATCGTAGTTTTATGGTATAGAAACATTTCCAACACAAAATGATGTAATACTGAATAACCTTTTACTTTAGCATTTATAGAATGGTAAGGATCTGGACTTGATTCGAAAACTATACTGTTTTACTTTCAGATACAGTTTCTGAAATTTTAAGCTACAACATTAAAATTAACAATAAAAAAATATAATTCTTTAAAGACTAATTTTTTTGACATTAATGGGTGATTTGTCAATCGTCCCTACTGAGAAAAATTATAAGCGTTTATACTTTGAGCGATATTTATAGAAAACTGAACTTGTAAATGTTTTAATTATGTTTTCAAAAAGTGAGCGTAAGTTGAGAAGAGATGTAGTTTGAACATACAAAGAAGAAATTCCTAAAGTAATGAGAACTTTAAAAAACTTAACGAGCAGTGGAGCTGTATCTAAGTTTCAATGAAATACTAATTAATTAGAAGGTATCCCTCTTTATTGAGCCGAGCAAAGCGAAGTTCTTTACTACTCAAATTTTCAACTCTTTGTTACCCTTCTCCTCCTTCAATTTACGAGCTACACGCACGAAATTTTGCACACTTGCGCATAATGAACAAAACTCGTTCTGGATTGAAATTGTAGTTTAAAAATCAGCCGAATTGTAATTGTAGTTTTCGAGATAATTGATAAAATGTGTCCCAAATAGTTAACATATAGAACGGTTTTGATTCGCGCGCGCTGCGCCGCGAGGCCGACCCCGCATGCGTGGACCTAGTATACTTCAGTGTTCATTATCAATTAGATGATCGAACAAGGTTATCAAACTTCAATTAAAATACGTAGCCTATTTTCATTAATGAAAACAATATTCAGTGTTTCAGTGACTCAGAATGTTATGTAAATTATAACTGATTAATTTGAAACATTTAATAAATTATATAAATTTCATGATGAGCAAAAGGTATAGCAAATGACCGTGTGTTGAATTATTGAAAACAGGGATCAAAAATGTCTTTATAATGCTACTATTATATCACTATTTATGCATTATTCAAAGGGTATTGAACGAAAAAGCTCTATTTAAATTGGTTAGCCCCAAATTATTATGATAATAAATTAAATTTAGTATCAAATATCTACAAAATGATGAAGAATCATAATAGATAATATCTATTAGTATACTCTTACTTAAAATTCAGGTTTATTGTATACTTCTTTAGTAATTGTATTTCTTGTAAGCAACAGAAGAATATAGCAGAAAGCATTGATTGATATCTCTAATCTATGTTCATAACATACATATGTACATGGTATCTTAAATATAATTAAGAGACAAAGAAGCGATAGGGCACGAAGCCCTTGACTTGCCTATCACAGCAAGGATCAATGAGGCGAACACTAGCAGTAGGTACATGAGGGTATGTTGAATATCGAAGATATTAAAGTCTCTAAATGTTATTTTTAAAAAACATAATTGACCGAATTAAATTAATTATTAAAATTATATTAATGATACATTATATTATGTAAGTATTAGCCAATATGGCTTATTAGCCAAAAGGAATAAGCCTTTACCCGTCGTGATAAACTTGCAAATCTATATACAAAATAAAACCTACAACAAAAAATAATCTATTTCAGCAAAGTCTAGGAAATTTTATGGATATCAGACCAGAAATACCACTCTAAAGGGTCAACTTTCTCTTGATTTGACTTCTAAGTTAAATCACTATAATAATCATTTATATCATACAGGATTCATGTTTCATAACAAGTATATACCATTAAAAATTCCAATAATATAACTGCTTTAAACATACCCATTTCGCTACATTTTTCAGTTTGTCAAATTATTTTATTACTCACACCGATGCCTGCTACTGTGTTTAGACATGGTTTTTATAACTGCTTCCAAGATTTACAATTCCTCATTAGCAACTAGAGTCTCGTACATGTGGTTTAAATCACACAATTATAGTGTCTCTAAAAGTGTACAGTTAGATATAAGGATAAACTTCTGCTCATCTTAATAAGATACTTCACTGAGGAAACTGGTGCAAAGTTGGTTTGTTATAGTTATTTTATAGCATAATTTCGTATTGTATACAACTCGAGGATAGCGATGCTGATATAAGTATTGTTTTCTTTATACAAAAGAGAGCAATACCTGAAATGTCACTATAAATTGTTGCAGTCGGCGCTTTAGAGTTGCTTTACAAGACAGACTTAAAGAAGTCAAAATATTCACGGTCGTTGGTACATTTTACAAAATCTTATTTTTGAAATATGTTAAAAATAATATATTGTGAATTTTATTGAGTTGAACATAATATACGAAGGAAGTATAAAAAAGGCTTGGTTTAATTTTTATGTAGAATTAAAAAAGTGAATAAATCTTTTTTTTATCAAGTCTTCATTGCCCGAAAACAGTTACAGCAGGCGGACTTAAGACTAAAAATTATGCTCTACCAGTCAAACTAAGAATTAAAATAAGATATTACAGAAAAATTTAATATCTTAAGAGCAATATTAAATTCAAATATAAGTAAAAAATTGTATTATATAATGTTTTCTAAGATTTACACGAGTACTACACATTTAAATAAAACTATTTTTCGGATATAACTCGCGTTTATTATTACATTTTTATATTTAGCGTGTTCGCGGTTAGACACCATCATCTCGTCTTACCGCGATCACGTTTGCTGCAAAGCATCCGAAACGCATACATATTTTTAACTGACATATTTGTAATGTAGTAGATAATGAATATAATACAAGTAATCTGCATAAATGAATATAAAATAAAATAATTAGAAAGTCATTAATTTATGAGTTCTTGAGAGTCTGAGAGAGGAAAAAATGTTCTAATATTTGAAGAGGTCAGTAAAGTTTCAAGATTTACGTTTCATTAAATTTGGAAAGGTAATGTTTACAATTAAGAAACATTTGTATGCTAAAGGACGTAAAAGTATTTCTAAATATTTAGAGGAATGTAAGAATAAAGTGAACGTTTCCACGTTACTGAAACTTTTAATATAAATGTAACTTTAGCCGCTGAGTTTCTGTTGCCAGCTCTTCTTAGGTTTTGGTAGCTTTGACAATAATAAGATGTGTTCTAATATAGTAGTAAATTTTTAGTTTAAATTTATATTTCCATTGCAAATGTGTATGTTAATTTTAGAGATTTAATTTAGATTTAAAAAAATCATATATTTTATTAAGTGGAGTAACTTTAATGGCAATAGTTGATCATCAAAATTGGTGTGTACTAATTACATTAAAGATTTATAGTCCAAATGTATTGGTGTAATTCAAGAGCCTTTTAATTGAATCTTACAAGAGCAGCTATAAGGAGATCGATTCGATTTAAATCCGCACTGTAAAGCGGCTTAGTACACACTAAATTAATCTGCTTAGTAGATATTGAATACATTGCATTATCTATTATTAAATAGCAAACTACTGAAAAGTTTTTAGTAAGTATATAAGAACAATAGATTAAGCTTATTATAAGTAGCGGATGATTCTATATCCAATATTTAAAATATAACAAATTTACTAAATAACCTTTTTGCTTTAATATTATATTTGATATTTTTATTACATTCAGTATTTATAATAGTCTATGTGTTTAATATGAAAGATATTGCACTTATAAGATAAGCCACTTTAAAGTACCTACAATAAATATTTAGTCTGTTAATATAAACCTTTCCGAACACGAAATTTTTTAGTTGGACTTTTAATAACAATCTTTTTTTCCAATTAATTAGAACATGTCTAAAACACTAATTCAAACAAATATATACAATAATATTAGACTTCAAATAAATTAGAAATGTAGATGCTTTTTATTCTAAACATCCAATATCTATCACATTTTTACTATACCATTATGAAACTAATATTTGTTGAAGGATTGTTCTAGTCTATACCTAAAGCTTGTATAAATATAGCAGACACATTTATATTTGAATAAAATACATATTTATTTATGTAAAAGTTACTAAATTAAGTTTTTATTTTATTTAATAATTACTGAAATAAACATCACTTTATTTTTATAAATAAATTTAAAAAAATATAAGAGCCGTTATCCGACAGACTGCAGTAAGTAGTAACTCGTTGACAATATGAAGCTTTTAGCGATAACACGAAATACTGTTCAATATTTGTTCAAGCAATAATAATTAAACTCATAATTTACAAAATAATATGTACAGTAATAAATCTCTCTCTCTCTCTCTCTCTCTCTCTCTCTCTCTCTCTCTCTCTCTCTCTCTATCTCTCTATCTCTTTCTCTCTCTCGCTCTTTCTCTTTCGCTCTCTCTCTTTCTCTTTCGCTCTATCTCTTTTTCTTTCGCTCTATCTCTCTATCTCTTTCTCTCTCTATCTCTTTCTCTCTCTCTCTCGTTCTCTCTCTCTCTTTCGCTCTCTCTCTCTCTGTTTTTGCTAAACGGACATCCGCAATATAGCTTTTTTACCATTCGGTATTTTGAAATAATTTAATGCAATAATAGAAAACCCATTAACTTAACACAAACAACTTCATTTACTCAAGAAGTTTTTAAAGAAACTATTTTTAAAGGACCAGTCTGGGTTTCAGAAAAAGATTACATTCTAAAAGTGTCTACTTGTTATAAAAAAAATACGCTGTTTATACTTGTAACTTGATGTAAAAGAAATCTTTAAAAAAAAATAAAAAATGTACGAAATCTCCACATATTCGCCAAAATGTATAGTTCATTAGCAAGTATACAAGGTTCTGGATTAGAAAGTTCGTGTTAAGTTGGAATAAGACTTTTATAAAAGCTATGTATAAAAAATATATTGCGACATTCACATATTATTTATTGTGTTATCAACTACGGTCCAGCGTATGCAGCTCCACTTCATAATTAGAATATAATAAATTGTGGAGTGCTTGCAAAAGTTTATAAAGCCGATGTAGAGGGTAGAACCCTAAGTTAAAATTGTGTTACGCGAAGTATTGTATTAAATATGGAGGTATTTAAAATTATAATTATCAGAAAAAGCAAGTGACTTTGTTTATTACTAATATTAATCTCTTTGAGTGCATAAACCACAATCACATAGTTTTATAAGTAAAATTTTCATACAGCAGAAAAAAATATTGAAGCCTTTATGTTCAAAATACGACAAAAACAATTATTTCAGGGACCATCTGCGCCCAACTTCAGATACAAGTTAACCTCAATATGCTCACATGTGCAACTTTAAACCAAGCGTATAAAGGAATTATTTGTAGTTTTCAAAACAACTTTAAGTAAATAAACTGTATTAACGATGAAATTTGCGTCGATGAACAGCTGTCTCCGCATTTGTCATTTTTATTCTTTATTTCAATTTATTTTTTTAAAGTAACTTTTTATAAAGATTAATATATTTCATTCCAAAAAAGTAATTAAAGATGTTTCAAAATTTCTTAATATTTATTTTATTTATTTATTTATTTATTTATGTACCATAAAACAGATATAGAGACATATAAGCTAAGACAATTTACACAAAGGATGACTTATCTCTTCACAAGAGATCTCTACCAGTAACCCTTGGTTATAAGAAATAGTGGTTGACATGGGTAAGGTACAAAGCAAAATGGAATATATATATATTAATAGACATACATATGATTACATAAATATTAACATACACAAATACAAAAACATATATATACATATAACAAAAGCATATACATACACACATACAAATACATGAATGGATTATATCAGAGTAAATAAATAATGATGATAACTACATTGACATTGAAAAAAAGTATTTCTTCAGTCTCAATTTAAATAAGGTGATATTGGGAAAGTCTTTGTAAATAAAATAGGGGAGTGAATTCCATAAATGCGCAGCACCTATAGAAAAGGATTTACTGTAATGACTTGTGTTGTACTTTGGCACCTCGAGGAACTTCTGTACAACACAAGAGCGTTCAGGTAGCTTCCTAGGGGAACATAATTGAAGGCGTTCTCGAAGGTAGGATGGACAATCATTTTTTAAAACCTTGTATAGAAGTGTTAGCACATGCATATTCCGGCGATAACGAATGGGGAGCCACTTCAACTTATTGCGGTATTCAGTAACGTGATCAAATTTGCGCAAACCGAAGATAAAACGGATGCACGAATTTTGGAGACGTTCTAATTTATCCAGCAGCTCATCAGTTGCATCTAAATAGCACACATCAGCATAGTCAAGTACAGGAAGTAAGAGAGATTGAGCAAGGATAGTTTTTATTTTAAGAGGAAGAAAATTTTGCAATAATTTAAGGGAATGTAAGGAATGATGTAGCCGTCTATTGACTTCATTCACTTGAGCTGCCCAGGATAAGTGACAGTCCATAACTAATCCGAGGTTTTTTGCTTTATCGAGGTATGGTAATAGAATTCCATCATACACTAGACGAGGCAGGATTTCAAAATTGATTTGACTGTGTAATTTTCTGGTACCAATTATCATAGCCTGCGATTTGATAGGATTGAGTAGTAGACCATAGTCTTCCGTCCACGATTGAATGTTTCGGAGGTCGTCATTTAGCGCATCGACAGCGCCTGCCAGTCCAGAAACAGTGGAATGTCTGTAAAGCTGTAAATCATCAGCATAGAGATGGTAGTGAGAAGATATAACCTTGGAAATTTCATTTATAAATAATGAGAAAAGTAAGGGAGATAGAACGCCGCCTTGTGGTACCCCAGCAGACAGTTTCATCCAATCAGAGGATCTCTCATTAGATTTAACAATCTGCTGACGACCGAAAAGATAAGATTTGAACCAGTCAATAACGGATGGAGACATTGAGAAATTTACTAGAACACCAAGCAAAATATTGAAGTCCACAGAATTAAAGGCATTACTGAAATCAAGGAGAACTAATATTGAAAGATCTTTATTGTCCATAGCGTATCGGATATCCTCAGTTACTTTCAGTAATGCAGTGCTAGTACTGTGGTGCGGACGAAAGCCAGATTGAAAAGGACTTAATAAGTTATTATTATAAAGGAAAGCGGAAAGTTGCCTGAAAACTGAGTCTTCAAGAACCTTGGAGAGGATAGGTAGTATAGATATAGGTCGATAGTGAGAAGGAGATGAAGGGTTAGAAATTTTTGGTATAGGAATCACATGGGCATTCTTCCAGGCCGTAGGAAAAGTATTGGAAAGTAATGAAAAATTTATAATGTGTGTAATAATGGGTACAAGAATATCAATTAAGGGAATAAGCATATCTCTACTAATATTGTCATTACCTATGGCTCTGGAAGAGATTGATAAAAGTGACTTCTCAATATCTCCCTCCGCTACTTCCTGGAATGAAAAGAAGGAATCACAGATAGGTGGGGAGGCATTTTTGAGCTTATATAAAGTGTTAGATTTGCGATGATCAGAGAGTTCCTGTGAAGGAGTAGAAAAGTGTGTGTTCAATGTATTTAAATCTATATTGTTATTTAGAGCGTTCCGATTCTTACCCACACCCAGCGATTTAAGGAAATTCCACATCTGTGAAGTTGAGAGATTTTGAACGGCAGAAAAAATATGACGACGTTTAGCATCCCTACACCATCTATTGCAGAGATTACGCAACCTTTTGTAAACAGCCACATTATCAATAGAAGGTTCTCGTTTGCAGATTCTCTTAGCTTTATCCCGTTTGATCATAAGAGTTTTGATAGTTGGAGTAAGCCAAGGTGCAGGAAGATGTCGAACTCTTATGCGTTTTGATGGGGCATGAATATCGTACAGCTTGAGAATTTCTGCATTAAAGATAGAAACTTTTGCATCCATAGACTGAGACTCGAAGAGCAACGACCAATTTATAGCTAAAGCATCGGATCTGAGATTATGCAAATTTATATTTTTAAAAGAGCGTCGTAAAATACTTCTACATTTGCGTTTATGAAAAGATAAGTTGTAGCTAAGAAACAAAAGGTCATGATAGGAAAAGGGTGCTGTGATTTGGCCATGAGTTAAAACATTTTCAGAATTTAAAAAAAGAATAAGGTCAAGGAGCGACGGCTTAGTATTTGGAGGAAAGTGAGTTTCAGAGAGGGGAAGAATAGAGAAGTTAAAAGAGTTTAATAAAGATTTGAGTTTGTGAGTTCTGAGGTCATCTTTGACCAAGCAAGTATTGAAGTCACCCATTAGAATAATATGATTATGAGATGGAGAAAAAGTTTCAAGAAGTAATTCTAAAGAACTGAAATAGTTGATATGGAGGGAAGGACAGTAGAGAACGCCTATTAATACTTTAGTATGATGATATATAATTTCTATAAAAAGGTATTCCAAATCAGTATCAGAGGACTGTTTAACGATATTATAAGGGATATTGTTACGAAGATAGATACATACACCGCCACCTCTTTTGGAAGTTCTATCATTACGTATAAGGGTAAAGTCAGGGATGCTATAGAAAGAGGATGGAAGTGAAGGTTTTAACCAAGATTCAGATACCAGGATGCCATCAAGAGTTACGTTGCTAAAAGATGCGAGAAGGTCAGTATAATGAGCCGGAATACTTTGCGCATTGATATGAACTAAGTTAAGTTTATCGGAGAAGTTAAGAAAAATAGAATTAATTTGAGCATCAATAGACGAAGACAAGTTACAACTGGAAGAAGAAATACTGGAAGTGCTAAGAATATCATCATTTGAATTACAAGAAAAATAATCATCAGTAAGATCAATGCCTGGTAAACCAGACATGTAAGTCATGTATTTTAAAACAAATTAATAATATACAAAATATTACCTTATAATAAAATAAAATATATAGCTTAATGTAATAAATATAAAAAATAATAAAAATAATAATAATAATAAATTACACTTGATATTAAATCAAAAAAAAAATCTCCTACAAACATGGCAAATATTTAAAAAACTTATAATAGACTGTGACAAAAGCCAGGTAAAAAAAAAAAAAAAAGAATATTTAAGACACAAAAGTGCATAAAATAACCTCACCTAAGGAAAACAAATAAAAAAAACTTAATAATAATCAATATACATTGCATTAATTGACACTTCATTGATTATGTTAGGACAGGTATCCGAACAATTAATACAACAAACAAGTGTCAAAAACTGAAATGTCAAAACAAGGTTATTTTATAAATATAAAAAGAACACTGGCAGTTTGTGAGCACAAAATAGCAAAAAAGTTATAAGCACTTAAAAATTAAAACAAAAATAATAACTATTAAAAAGATTATCACGGATAAGAATAAAAATACAGGAAGATACTGCACCTCACGAAGATTAGCACAGTTACAGCTGTTTAATTTATTCTTTTACTTAGCTGTTGCTGCCTTTTGAATGCGACGAGTTCTGATTTGCTTATTTCGTTCCGGGGGGGCGTAAGAAGAATCTATAGGAAATGTTAATATTAAATGCTGCAGCTCCTGCAAAGCTACAATCTTTTTCCTGCTTTTATTGGGCAAAACGATAACTATAGAGCCCTCCGAAGTCCAGCAATTCTTCAGTCCAAAGTGTTTCCTAGCAGCCATAAAAACTTCCTGTCGAGGCTTTGTGAGAAATTCGGACAAAGTGACCCCACTGCCTTTAAGCACAGTTTTAGAGTTCCATATTAAATTTCTAGATTTGAGACCTGCAAATCTGACCAGTATTGGTCGGGGTCTGTCTCTTTTAGCACCTAAGCGATGACACACATCAACACTGTCAACCACTGAACTAGGCAGCTTCATGTGATCACATAACACAGATTTGATAGTTGAGTCAACCGTCTCATCGGGAGCTTCTTGCAAGCCATGAAACAGGAGAATTTTATTTCTGGACCTTGCCTCGTGTTTATCAAAACCCTCAGATAATAGTTGTAATTGCTGACGAAGCATACCCAGAGTTTTCCAAACTAAGGTCTTGAAGGAGGTGAATTCTACGGCGAGTCCGGATAAATCTTTATGAGTGCCTGAAGATAATTTTGACGCTTGGGATTGTGAAAGTTCTTTGTCAAAACCGTCCATCCGTGCTTCGAACATATGGACAATATCATCCATGTTTTTCTTAAGTTGTGAGTGCAGATCCATTGGTGAAAAATATTTTGTGAACACTTTTAATATAAAGTTGATAGATGCCAGGTATGTAGGATACTTTTAGAACATTAATATACAATTAAATTAAATATTAAATTGAATTTTGAATTTAAAAAAATTAAATTTAACCCAGGAGACAAAAAAGTATGTGTTGCTTATTGTACAACTACCCGCAAAAAAAAAAATAAAAATATTGTCGGGAGCAAAAAGAAAATTATGAAGCAATGGCATGAATATAAAATAATGCTTTATTATTATAGAAGCTTTACCAAGATGAAAAGTTTTTAACCATAACAATTTTAAAATAATGTTCTGTCTTCACTATATACCCGTCTCGATTTCATATTTTAAAGTAATTGTTTAATTTTTACACATTTACTTCAAGCTTTGCATTTTACTTTCCAAAAATATTTGTACAACATTATAATAAGAAATTCTAGTCAATACTACTAAGCCCTCCATAGATATTATGAAGCTGATATTTACTGTTACCAGGGTATCGTGTAAACGGCTGAAAGAGAATAACTTCCATAAGCGTTAGCTTAAATTCAGGCATATATCAGGGCTAGTAGTAATTGAAAATAAACACAGTGGCGTAACGAAGGTACGGAGGACAACGCCTAAATTGTTAGTCGTGATTCGAATGTCTATGGATTTTATGTTTTTAAAATATTATTTTTGGTATTTTACATTTTTAAATTACTTTATTTTTAATACTAAATAAAAATATTACTAATAAAACCCTAAGTAAGTAGGTTGTTGCTTTATAGAATTTCTAAAAGAAGTTCTAAAGTGAAGATAAGATTTTTCAATATAGATTTATCAGACCTCCTATAATACTGTCTTAACTTTATGGAAAATACGACTGAAAATAAAAAGGAATATATTCAAGATTTTAAGATAATTAAGTTTAGTTGTACATTTTTTTTTCAATTGGTCACAAACTCTTGGCGTTTTTAGATAGATTTATTTCTTTCAAGTTTCATCAAAACGATGCATCAAATAAAGCTTACTTGGCACACGTCTGACCACAAAATACTACATACAATGCGATGCGGTTTAAAACGTGTAATGTATAACAACTTAACTCCATAAAAGTAAATAAAATTACTATTTATATATGAAATTCTTTTGAAATGTTATTCTGTCATATTTCAGTCCAACGTGTGTTGTATGAAGTCCGTGAGTGTCGTTCATATTTTAATGAAAAATTAAAACAGAAACATATATTTATTTATTTTACCTAGCAAACAATTGAAATTGAATCTGCAAAAATTTGCAATTTTTTTTATTTCGAAGAGAAAAAGTGATCAAAAGAGAATAGGGCCTCTCGAAAAGAAAAAAGGCATTCTGGGACCGCATACACGATGCACCTAAGTCTTAGGTACTGTTTGCAATTTGCTCAATGTATTGCGATGGCCCGGGAACCAGCACGGGAAATGAAACTTCGTCTCAACCATCCTATAAATCCAGCTGCAACACATGTGACTAAACTACCAAATATTCGAAAATAAAAATGAGAAATAAATAAAGTTATTTTTATTTTATTTTATTTTTACAAAATTATTATTACATAAAAACAAAATCAAATTATTTTGACATAAAGAACAAAATTACAAAAGTTCTATTTATTATTTGCAAATATATGGATGCTATAAATTTGTATGACAGTAACTTACATGCGTGTGGTACACTTCGCCATTTTTTGTTTAGTTCAATAGACCTGCAATGATCTATTGCAATATTATTACTAATGCATACATAACTTAGCTACCCTTTTGTTATTATTAATAAAACCAAAATAATTCTTAAACCATCCGTGTTAAATATAAATACTAACACATGTTTAAAATTTTAACTGAATCTAAAATCTTTTAAGAAAAAACTACACCGAAAATCATATTATACGATACGGTTAAGTTATCTAGAATAACAAAGATTGTATCGTGACGTGACACGGGCTGCACAAATGTGCTGGACATTTGTGCAGCCCGGCGTCATTTGTCGGCTGCCGAACGTTACATTGATGGATGAGGTATATCTAAACCCAAACGAACAGAAACACCCCAGAACGGAAGGACATAATATGATTGATTCTCTTCTGCTTATATGTTATTAAAGATATCACAACTTCTAATACAAGCAAGTTATGGTTGCTTAATATGTTTATAATAATTTCTGTTGTGGTATCTTTTTAATGTTATTTATTTTGTATAAATATTATATTATAATTTTCTGTATTAAGTTAAAAAATCAGTAAGGGTTTTCTAAACAAAACGTAATAAATGTCACCTCCGAAAAGACTATTATAATATAAAGAGCATTACCTCTCACAATAATTTGTATTTAGGTATATTAGTTTTAGTTCGTTTAAATTTAATTAGTTTTATAACTTTACTTGTTCATTGATTAATTCTACTTATTTTATGCATTCTCATTTCCTGGGTTTGCTGGTAGAAATCTCTTTCAGAGATAAGCTCGCCCTTTGTACATGTGTCAATAAGCCTTTTCTTTAATGTATCTGGTGTACAGTAAAGTGTTAAATAAATAAATAAATAAATAAAGGCGGCTAGATTCATCGATACACTTAGTGGCACAGTAGCTCAAGTGCCACAGTGAATTGCTTTCTAAAAGCCATAGTTTCTAGTCATGTCCGATATATTTAATTTATCGAAATCTTGTATATTTTTTATTTATTCTTCTGTCTTCATTATTTATTTATTGATTTTTATGACTTTTATGCCAGTTTAGTGCGAAAATGGTCGAATCATCCCAATCGTTATGTTGATCATAAGCAACAGCATGGCTGTATCAATTTCCCAAATAAGCTGTCCTTGTATCTAGTATGTGGGACTCGACCGAGGTAATACCCACTAAAACCTGACAGTGGTCCGCTCTCGACGGGAAGTAGGAGGGCCCGCGGAACTCCAGCTGGAACGTGGCAGGATGTATCAAGTACCTGTATCAAGTAACCTGTCCAATTCCTTATTTACGGCATCCTTATGAGTCTCTGACTTATGTGAAATCCTTCCATTATTACAGATATTTGCATAAAGAAAAGTTATCTTAAAGCTAACAGCTAATTATTCCAAAATTGTCACTAAAATTGGTTGACTTCTCTGATATATACTGATGAATTTTTAAAATGTCTGGCATGGTTTTCTTCACCAAATTTAAGAGTCCCACTTTTTGTTTTGCTGGTGCCTTAAAGTGGATCAAAATTACATTAGTTTTGTGTTTAATGGAAACACATTCATGGTACATATGAAATTAAATAAAATAACTTTTATTATTTTATCAAGCATTTCTCAAAACTTTCCTTTCATTGAATTGGAGTAAAAATTTAATTTAAAATCCCTTTTCATTATACATAGGTATCAATATACATGAACATCACAACTTCGTCGGATAGTCCGAATAAAAAGAGGTATATTGTAGGTTTTCTGAATTGAAAATTTATACGGGATTTGGGTCCGAATGGAAATCAACCACACAGGTGTTGCGATATTGTTAGAGGCATATTGAATTTTGTTCATCTTTTACAGGTTGAATAGTTAATAATCATAGATGATTTCAAACAATAATTTCGATTGGGGCTATTATTCATGTTTAATTTTTCAGAGATAATATGGTTAAGTCAAGGAAATCAGTTGAAATTTTAAATTGAATTGAAATAAATTCGAATAAATTCAATTATGATAGCTTCTAAATTTTTTGCAAACGGTTTCATTTGTTAGGTGCTTACGAAGTACCCAAAAATAAAATATTTGATAGCCAAATTAATACTTTATACTTTAATTCCTAGTTTAATTGAAAAATCTATCTACAAAATAAACTCAGTTAACCTCATTGAGAAAAAGGTTTGAAGGTTTGGCCAAAGTGCAACTGAGCCCGGCTGACAATTATTTATGACTTTCATTCTACTGTAGTCGTAATTATGAATGAGAAAATGAAATTTTACTGTGAAAGAAAAAATTAAAATAATTTATTTTATTAAATTTATCGATAAGTAAAAAAAAAACTCCCTATATAACATGCTATAACTGACATATTTTTTTCTTCCCTTCTATTCGAAAACTGTCGCTTTATTTTTCTTTAAGTGGGATCAAAATATCTCTTTTCCGATAACAACTTTGTTGTCGGCGAATAGTGATTTGAATTTGGAACATATATATGAGTATGAACATTCATAGAAATAGAACGCAAATTTTATGTTTTACTGCCTGTTTCGTCGTGTTGGCTGCACACCATACCAACCAGTATCTCAGCGGCGTTATCCCTATTACGAAAGCCTAATACGTAAAAATACTATTTTGTTCCCTTGTCATACAATCTTCAGAACAAACAAAATTGTTGTAACTTGTCTTGTATTTCAGAACAAACAAGCTATGAATGTAATTTTATATATCATATATTTCACTTCGTAACCTAAAAGTCAA
Organism: Mechanitis mazaeus; assembly: GCA_959347395.1. Lineage (NCBI taxonomy): Eukaryota > Metazoa > Arthropoda > Insecta > Lepidoptera > Nymphalidae > Mechanitis > Mechanitis mazaeus. The sequence continues at coordinate 14,380,167 of OY365754.1, forward strand.
TTAAATAGAAGATAAAGCTCAAGCAATGTATGAAAAATCGATGTATTAATTAAAAAACAAAACACTTGAAAAAGCTCAATAACAATAAATTATCCAAACATTTACTCAAAAATAATTATAAAGTTATTTGAAATTACACTAAAACTATGGGGATGTCAACTTTAAAGTTGACATATCACTAGATTCTATAACTTAAAAAAGCATTATCTCTCACAACAATGACTGTAGAAATTATGTTTAGTAATATTATTTAGTATAAAAATTGTTACAACTTTATTATACTTATTTTTATATATATTGTCACTTCCTATGCAGGAAACAATCTCTTACAGAGATAAGTTTTCACTTTGTACGTATGTCAATAAACCTGCTCATTTCAAGTAATTTAAAAATATGTATTTTCCATTCAGAGAACATTCAAAGTATATAAACACGAGTATACACACTCAAGACGTAAGTAGACGCGTTCTTCAGTCGCTAGTATATAGAACCCTGCAGGTGCCAAGGTTTTCGCGATATCTCCAATATAGTAACAGACCTCTTATAAATCTATTGGATTGGACGAGACAGCCTTTTGAATGTCCTTGCTTCAAGCTTGTTTTTGAAGTCAGCCTCGACGGTTTCATGCATAAAAACATGCAACCTGGCCTTAGCTTCTTTTTTACTGTAGAATAGACTGTACATATTATGAAAATAATTTTAAAGAAACAAAAAACACAATATAAGCACAGAAATCTCAGTGTCTCTTCGCCATATTACCCTGCTACTACGTTACTTTGGTCAGAAACACTTTTCTCCCATGTGCAGTACATGGAAGTGGACACTGAGGAACATGCCCTAAAATAGAAGAACCTTTGTTTTCTAAGTCCTAAACGAAGTGTTTTCTCTAGAACCAGGTCAGGGTTTTCGTTCCTTATCTACATTGTCTTTAGCTATTAGATTAATCTAAAAGATATGACATCGTTTCAATATAGTTTTACTAATTCTTTAACCCGTCGGGATTTAAAAAAAAAGTTTACTACTTGTATTTGTGCGTTAATGTCTTTTGTGGCTTCGCAGTTGCTAACATGAATTTATCTTTGTCTGTAGAAATAGTTATTAAGTAATTTTTGGTTGAATACTTTTAATATCGAATTAAATTACTAGACTAGCTTCTCTTTGCTTTTCTTTTATTAATTTTATTGAATATTCAAAATATCATTGATCTGAGTTATCTATACAAATCACGTTTATATTTATTGAAGTGGAAAGAAAACTGCCTTAAAAGTAACTGTTTGGTACTTTGGCATGGAATACGATTTTCAATACAAAAAACATTTGCTGTGAACATAAATCTAAAGTAAATCTTTGTTTAGGACACAAGAATAAAAAATTAGAAAACGAAAAAAAAAAAAAAACAAAGATAAAAGTTTACATAACTTAGAAAAATACATTAATAGGGTCATGATTAACCAAATAAATACTCTATTACTTAATAGCAAAGTGAAATACATTGTTCTGCCTCAAAAAGGCATGCGAATCAGTGTTGACTGGGTTAATAAAACCCAACACTGACCTTCATTGACACCCTGCACCGTCGTGACGAGTAGTGAGCATAACCAGAAAATATTTTAAATTAAATGTCCCTTCAAGAAAATCATATTTAATTAAAAAATATACATAATTAAAGTTAATTAAAAAAAGAAATAAAATAAAAATTATCTTGAAAAAGTCATTTTATGTTAAAAAAATAAATTAATTACCTAAATCTTACCATCACAACGTATGCCAAATATCATTAATAGCGTTAAATAGCGACAGGCTCTCGAATAACTGTCAATATTTAAAATGATCGAAACCTACTGCTGTTTGTTTTAAAATAACATTTCAAGAAATAATTATGTTTTGAAATTGATTAAGTTCGTAATTGCTTCTTCCACTTGATATTTTCAAGCAATGTCTCAAATAACTGTTCTTAAATCTCTTCAGTATTTCTCTCTCTTAATATAGTAGCTCTTATATATTTGAAATTGTCTATAAATGATTAGGATGTTCAGCTTATTTAAATGTTATAAAATTTTACTTACTGTTAATTACTATCAATAATATAATAATAATATTATATTTAGTACTTTCATAAAAACGTATTACCTGTGGAATCTATGGGTTATAACTATTTTATATATTCACTGTATAATAAAACTCAAATGAAAATCATTGTAAATTAAAACGCTCAGATATATCCAAGGTACTTGAGATCCTTTATATAGAGATTCAATACTTTAGTCTGAGGCTTAAAAGCTTATCAGCATTGTAAGCAGAGGACAGTAGTTCATTGACACTACCTATTGCAGGATCTTAAAAAATATTTGTTGACCGTAAAAAGAGTTTTATAATACTCAAAACTCAAAACTCTGTAAAAAATACAGTCATGGCTACTATGCTATTGTAGCAAAAAAAACGCAATTTTAGGTGCAAGTTGTAAGTCTTTGGCAGCCAGTCTGGCTCACTAGCACGTTTGGAAACATGTTGATTACAGGGGGTAACTATAATTAATTAAATATAGAGTAAACATGTCAAATATATATTATCAATGACATCTTAGTATGCTGTATTCTTTATTTTATTTATTTTTTTAACATCTTATAGGACTATGCTTTAATATTTAATTTAAATGATCTCCTTTCGTTGTATTTTATCTTATTTTCAAAATATTATTTATTTTTTCAATTATCAACTAAACTTTATCAAATATACTATGACTCTTAATTTCAAAACTTGTCACTAATTGAGACAGAATTTCTTGTATTTTAACAAGAAATTCTGTCTCAATTAGCGAAAAGTTAAAGAATATCATTTACTTAGTTTTTCTAATTAAAGAATTGTATTATATTTAGATCTCAGTTTGTTGAGATTGTTCAATGTGTTTATAAAAGAAGATCATAAAAATATTTGGAGTTAATTAATTTATTTATTGATGTACCACGTGAAATAAAAATTATATTAGGAAAGAAACAAAAAGAATTGGATAAGCTTATCTAATAAGATGTCTCTCCAAGCTACCCATGAGTGTGACAAAGATGATTTCAAAGGGCAGAAATAAGTACAACAGATAACACTTAATGTTTTAGTGCATTAATTAATTTCACAACAGACGACGACTATATGACTAACATTATTCAAATGTATGCAATCTGTCGATATCTAATACCACCTAAAAAAGTGGAGCAACATTTAATATTCCTAAAACAATGTCGCAACACCTGTATGGCCGATTTACATTCTGTCCTGAATCCTGCATAACTTTTCAATTTTGACATCATACAATGAATTCTTGTCCATTATAGGAACTATTTTTCAAAGTTATCTCGATGGATAGTTGATTTTGTATAAATAAACACAATGTGTTATTGAAACTTCTTTTATAATACTATAAAACTATTTTAAACATTTGAATCTAAAGAGTAACATTTTGTTATCAATTACTTGGAAACAGTGGGGGGGGGGAATTAGTCAATTTTGATCTACCTTCAAAGGTTTCTCAGTTATCGGGTAGAAATGGCTAGATGTGCAATGTTATTGTTATTTTCTGTGTAATATTGATTAAGTCTTGTAAGTGACCTTGAAAATCCTTTTAATAAAAGCTGCTCCAACCAGCTGAACATTGATATCATCTATATGCTAATAGCGTTCAGAGAATATTCGTTAAAGTTAATTTCATGCAATTGTTGCGGGAACATATTTACTTAAACCTTATCTTTTGACTCCACGGTGTCTTTTCAGGTTATTTTAAAAATCATTTACCGAGAGAAAGTGGAATAATACACATTAATATTCTGTTGCGATATAAATTAAATTGCTTAAATACCGAATTCTCTGTTAGACAAACAGTTATATTCCCTCTAATATGTTAACGAAAATTTTCAACTTTGGCATTTTAAGCATTTTTTAAATAATTAAGAATAAAAAAAACTTTATCAGCCCATCATGTAGACATTTTGTAAAATACTATTTTACATTTTTGTTACATCATTTGAAATTTTCCTTTCGAAGATTTACACAAGTACTAAAAATAAAAAAAATAAAAAATTTGATCCGTTAAATAGCTTTATTGAAATATTTCACACTAACTCTAAATATACTATACTATACTAACGAAAAATATAATACTACACAAATATGCACTATTAATATAACTTTTATTAGTATCTCCCAAAAATCGAGTTGATTACAATAGCTTCCTTAAACAAGAAATACTTCAAAATCTCAAAAAAAAATACGTAAGTAGTACCAAATACCAAGCAAAAACTTAATTTCAAAGGGCTCATATACATATTGATAAATAAATAATGAAAAAAACCTCAAAACAACTTGGATCTTGCTTCACTGTAATTATATTTTATCTTGTCTTAATCTATACAATTGTCTTATAAATATTATAAAAATGACAACGTATTTTTTTTAATTTCAATAAAACTATTTTGAGAATATAAATCGCGTTTATTTTTAATATTTTTCTTTAATTGAAATCCGACGTTTCGAGTGCTTTTCAGCGAACATTTAAAAAAAAATGCTCCAAAATCCCAGTTGAATATTGGTTTGGTTAGCTATCGGATGCACAGAGTTCTCAGGCAACAAACATTTTAGAATCGGCTCCGAAATAGATTCAATAGTGTTGTCACTTAATATAGGTGCATTAGCAGATTAGTTCCGGCTTCTCTCATAGTGCTACGAATAAACGCAATTTGTGATAGTTCTCGGAAAACATTGAGAAGGCTTTTAAGAATGGTGTATATTAATAATGAAACCCTAATAATAAATATCTTTCTCAGATGTCTATAAATTTTATTTCAAATTAAAATATATCTTATCTAGTATTACGTTTCCAAAATAAATATATTTAAAGGTGTTGGAGATGGTACAGTGCAGTCTCAAATAATTATATTTTATCATGTATTGTTAAATCTATATTGTTTTAGTTACAATTATTTTAAATATCATACCGTATAATTATGAGAGAACACAATCAGATTAAACTCTTTTAAAAAAAAATAGAAAATTGTGAAATTGTAAAAAGAGTGGACAAACTACCAGAGTGACGAAATCGGCTTTGTCTTTTACAGCGGAGGAAAGGAGCGGCTTTTGATAAATCCTAGTATTTTCTTGTCACAGGCAGTTTTGCAAATTTATTAGTGGACTTGCCGTTTGAAGATTATGGAGGTGCGGTTGTATTTTTTTTTTAAGATGTTCAGATTTTGGGTCCTTGAGAATAAGAACGTCAACCCAGACACAATAGAAAGTTTTGGCGAGGGTTATACCATACCTAAGAGTAAGCAGAGTGTTGATAGATTCTTACCTTCAAACTTTATATTATACTTTGTATGTATTTAGATGATTTTATTATTTATTCTTAAAAAAATTATTTGATACAAGATATGATATTTAATAACTCGCTCGGCTTAAAAAGCTCTATATGACGTTTTATTACGTAGAAATGCTAAAGAAAAGCTATGAATTATTACAATGATGCTGAAACTCTATATATTACTTGAACTACCTACGTGGTACAAATAGAGTCAGTATCGATGGGATCTGTCACATGGCGTAAGGAAATGCCACATGTCTCTGATGCGAGCTACCCATTTATCTGGCTTGATCTATTATCTATATGCGTCTAGATCAGAAACACAAGAAGGATCATATATTGTATATATTTGAACGATCAATTCAGTTTAGACATTAAATTGAATAATTTGTCTCTGAGAGATATTTTATTTTTAATATATAATATTATTAAGAATTATAATTATATTGTTAATAAATTATGATTTATCTCATTAAAATTAAGTTAAAAATTTTAAAACAAATATATTTTTATTTGAATACTTCTAAACACTATATGTATCGCTCTGGATCATTAGTTTCAAGAATATTATAATCCCAACAAAAACATAAATATTAAAAAAGGCGACTTGATACACAAAAATAAAATGGTTTTGTTTTGTTAGACCAGATAACTTTACAAAAAATTGTGATATCCAAACATAAATGAGAAAATGTAAAGCATAGTGTTATTTTCAAAAACTTGAAAAAATGATCAATTGCAAATACAAGGATTGACATGTTAGTGACTGCTTAGTTTCATTATGAAAACATCTAACCTCATATGTATAGCATTCTTCTATAATGTTATTAAAGTGCCATGAAATATTGTCTTCTTATTATGTATGTAAATGGGCAAGTTTTGTTACAATGTCTTATTATTTATACATTAGCACTACTGTAAAAGCTATTATTGTGTGATATGTAAATATATCAACAAAAACACAGATTCTTATTTTTAAACAAAAAGCGGCTCCTCTATCGAAACTTTTGTTTATTACTGATAATATTATATATTGATGTTAAAGTAAAATAAGGTCTCAGGGAACGCTGTCAACGTCCCAGAAACGTTCAACAATTTTAGTCAACTCATTTGATGTACAGGAAAATTTTAATAACAATGAAGAAATGAATGACGTCCTACCTAACAAAAGCCAACCAAACAAAGAGTTCATAGCAACTTTATTTGCCTTGCCCTTTATATGTTCGTGGAGAAAACATTCGGCAAACACATCGGCACCAAGTAAAATATCGATAGGCCCAGATATTTCGAAACCCGGATCAGCTAACGTTAAAGAATTAATATATGAGTAACCAGTAGTATCAAGCTTAGCCATTGGATTATATTAAGAATATATAAGTCAATGTCGAATAAAAAACGAGTGTTTGATGCAATAGAACAGGACACGGTATCAACAAGCCACAAGGGCTGTAAATTTACTAAGTTTAAATTAGAAATATTGAATTTGTTATCAAGGCAATCCTTATGTATTTACGAATGATGTTTATGTTTACACTTTAAACAACGAAAAATAGAATTACAATCTTTTAATTGATGGGATTGTTTAAGAAATTGAAACTCCACTTTCTTTCATTCGCTATAGACATACGTTCCTCCACAGTTTTAGACAAGAACGCTTTACATTGTGTTATAGAATGACCTTCGGAACGAAACGAACACTTACGATTATTTGAGGTTTAGCGCGTTGTTGATCTGATCTGTAATCTGTTAACAAAGCATGAGATAAGGTTGAACGTCTTATATAATTTGAATTTTCTTTTATTGCATAAGCCTTTAAATTAGACGGTTCATTAAAATAACTATCCCAAAGAAATGCTTCACATTTCGAACGTAAAAATTGTTTTAATTGTAAATATTGAGAAAATTCCGAATCACTAAACTTTTCTTCAAATTGCGATGCAACTTGGGTTCTTATTTAGATAGAATAAGATAAACAATAATAAAGCCCGGTTGTTCAACCGGTAAATTCAATTTTCGTAAAATACTTATGTTCTCAGCTATACTATATAAAGAACGATGAAACTCGTTTATATTTTGATTTTTAAAAGTGATATTTAATAAATCCTTCCAACAAGTAATAGCTAGTTCTCTCCTGTTTTGATACCGCGCAACCAAAGCCGCGTACGCATCTGAGTAATATTCACCTGCGACCGAATAGTCGGATAACCAATGGATAGCCAATGGATCACCGCTTAACGAGGAAACCAAGTAATGAAACTGCTCAATACTGGTAAGAGATTGACAATTATGAATAAGCGCATTGAACGTATCGATAAATTGAGGCCACTTTTTAATGCTTCCTGAAATCAAGGGTAACTGTATCTTCGGCAATCGGACGCGAGATTTATTATTAAAATCAGAAACGAATTATTTATAGTTTCGGTAATTTTTATTTTTTTTATAACTAACGGTGTACCGCCTTAACTTGAAAATTTAACATATATAACATATAAATCATCGAAACGAATGCGTATGGCATTATCATCATCAACATCGTCATCTTCTAAAAGAACTAAAATTGAATAATGCGAGTCGTCAAAGTCGGATACAATTTTCTTAATCTAATCGCAATATTAAAAGAAAAGATCGCATTGACCTTTATCGCTTCTCGCTACCTCTAAAGCCTTTGACATATAATTTATAGCTATTGTTTGTTTTCGACGTAAAGTAGGTATATCGTGAACAGTATAATTACTAATTTTGCATATTTAGACTTACAGGACATAAATTCGAATAGTACGCTTCGGATGAAACGACATTCTTAAAAAGAAAACAAATACATTAACAATATGCCATATAACAACTGCTAATGACCGTTTAACGATAACGAAGTAAACAAATAGATACCTATAAATATAAATATCATATAGTAGGCAGTGCGCCGCACGACGTAGCTCGAGGAGAATGAGTCACGCTCGATGTCCCGACTCCCGATATTACGCAACTAATTTGAGTTGTAGGAAGGCTGCAAGTATTAATTTAAATAGGTCGTTTTACGTAAAATTCTCAATTATTTAGGTCAAAAATAATCAATCAATCGATCGATCGATTTATGTTGTAGTAATAGCGAATATTGCAGCCGACAATATGACACGTAAACCAATAAACATTGAAGGTAAATACGATTCCTAGTTCTGCGATATTTAAAGAAATACAATATATTAAACACCGATACAGAGTTAAGATTATTTTATATATTGTTAGACGTAGAATGGTGAGTTAATGAATTAATATATTAAATTTTCACAGCCGGTAAATACATATAAACACTGATTAATTGTTTTAACATGGTTTCTATGTGATCTGTGAGCATGAAATATATTTAGGAGTCCTAGTTTATGCTGTCAATAATTAATATTTGTAAATAGTAATAACTCCAAGCTTGACTGAAATATAATAGTATCTGTACACACTTTAGTAATAAGAACGAATAAGAATGACGCTCTAGAATGAAAAGAATGATGATATATAGAAAATGAATATAATTGAGTGATGAATTATACCGAATGAATTTGAATGTTATAGTGTATAATGAAATTCGATTGAATGTGTTTGAATAAAAAACGCACGAATGAATATTTAAATATTATCCACCTACATATTTTAGAAAACTAAATATTAATATGAGACTGTCGAAACTGTAATGAAATGATACCTTTTATATATTTAAGTATGATCAATTAATTAAATAGCTAAAATATAAGATACAGTAAAAATATTGTTAAATACGTAATATTCAAAGAAAATCGCAGCTATATATTCGAATTTTAAATAAGACGCACTATGGAACCATCGGGCACCTTCCCGGGTTTCGACAACAAAAAGATGTAACGAAATGAACAAGCCGAGACGACCCGTCAGCGTCACTCCTGGTCGGAACACGAATTTCATAGTAGTTACGCCGTTGGAATACGATAGGCTCTACAATAATTATACGCGTTGGCCTGAACAACAACAAGTACATACAGTTAAGGCTCGTGGCTATCCAGACCAGGCACCCGAAGATCTTCAATGTCTTATTTATTCGTTCAGGGGGTAGGTGGCACGTAGCGGTACCGCCTGTTCTCACATAGCAGGATATCACTTACATACACTTACACTACATACACTACACATTTACTACAGTTTTAAGTAATTTGGAGCAGACGATTGAATTGTTCGCGCGGCGTCGAGATCACCATTTTCGAATGTAGTCCCCGCCAATCACCCGCTACTGCATGCTCCTTTCGAGCCTTGCTATTGGTCAGATCACCAATGTTGCGCGCGATAAACAAATTACGAATTCGTTTAGAAAGTTAATAAATATAATTAGCGAAGAGCGAACAGAAATAAGAAACTTAATTGTGCGTCTTATTTCAAAATCTCAGAATTGATTAATTCTTTAATTGTCAACCGTGAATATTATTTGTTTTAATTTCTATTGAAATAGTAACAACTTTTACGTTTAATGTTTAGTTTAACTGCTGTCAAGTTTAAATGATGTCAACTATGATAAATAATAGATTATTTAAGAAATTCATAGTTGTACAAAAGAAACGCCACAGATGGCGCATAACTGTATATTCAATATTATTTTAATTGATTGAAATTTATTTCAAAATTACATACAAAAAAAATTATTTAATTTAATTATTAATTCAAATTATTAATTATATTGAAACATTTAACAAAAGATGAATTATTCAAATTGTGGTATTGATGTAGTGAATAATATTTATTGTAAGATGCATCAATACTTTCCATAATGAAACAATGAACTGATATAAACATAGTAAATAATATATCAATAAATTTGTATTTTAATCATAGTATTACTGTGATTATTGTTACTTACATTATTTTGATGAAAATCTGGATTTTTCATTGTTGTTGACAACAAATTGTCTAGATTATATCCATCTTTACAATAACCTAACTGCTACGACTTATTTTAAGAACATTTAAAATTTCACTTCTGTATTTTAGTTGTATATTCTTATTTTTAATATCTGTCAAATTTAAGGCTATATGAATTAGTTATCTGTTGACATCTCATTAAAAATACATAATTAGTCTGTGACATTTCTGAATGTTTTAGGAGTTAAATGTTGCCAGCTTTAGAACACTTGTAATTTCCTTAAAATGTAATTGAAAGAACATTTGCTATGTTGTATGTCATAGTTAGTGTTTTACTTAATTTATAGATCGTTTTTTTAATATCACACTAAATGAATATTATTTGAAAAAGCCTGTCATTTGTTTCAGAAGTATAAATACAGTCTTTATTGTTTAATTGATATAGTTTATATATTTTTTTTTTCATTTTTAAGATTCAATGTTGCATTTATATAATTTCTTTTTGTTATTTTTTTTAATAGGAATGTGCAGTGTCCGTATTAACTCTTGAGAGTTTTAGGAGACCAAGAACTAATAAAACAAATTTATGAAAATATGTGATTAAATTAATAAATTAAGAAATACAAAAATTGGTAATGTATCGTTATAAAATTCACTTTTTATATCTGTTTGTTTCCAAAGAGACTTAGTCAGTTTATAAAATTTTTGGAATAATTATTTCTTTTTGTGGTTATTTCCAATTTACCTACATTTGGTTTGACGTATTATGTGCATAGCAACACCAATTGCTTATTTGCATATTTTGATTTCATTGTCGTGAATATCATTTTTCTAATTAAACTTCGGTATCTTTTCTATTAATTATTGTTCTTATTGTCACTTTTCAAGCGGTGAATCTTATAGTTATTCGTTTGTTTAATTGCAGGGCTTGTTAATTATTATGGAATAAATATAATTCTTTTTGCGGCATTTCCCAGATATTTTAAAAGTTTGTAGGAACAATACTTAGTAAATAATTTAACGTCGCAATATTTCAATGTATGTCCTGTTTAGACGATTAAAGTCGACATAGGCTCTTGGTTAAACTTTATAAAATTTAACTTTATTTAGTGTTCTTTTCGAACTAAATAAATTAAAATTAAATAATAATCTTTAAAAGAAAATTCAATGAGTACCTGTTTACCTGAAATAACCCACTGCTGAATGTAGCTGGCAGATATTTCTTTGTCAAATATTGTAAATTACAACGTAAAGTTAAATTTATATTAATAATAAATTTCATTTTTATCCATTACCACTACTTTCATTTATTTAATAAATACTTTTGAGTACTAAAAATATTTTTCATTGCAGGTCACTAATAAGCACCATATCTGTTATTGCTTAGAAAATTACTGTTGGAGATCCCAGTGTTTGCATACAGTGTGAATGCACCATTCTAAAAATATATTTCATTTTTTGTATACAAATAATCCATAATGTTATTAGTGAATGGATAATTTCAAAAAGGGTATGTAAATTAGAATTATAAAAAAAAATTGTAATTTTTGTCCCTACCAGTATATATAGTAATAAACTTTAAAAACATGTTTAATTTATGTTTAAATATAAAGTTAATTAAGTTGAGTATTTTACAATATAATATAGTTAAAATTAGAATATAGTTATAAAAAATTACAATATATTTATATAAAACTATATTAACATCATGTTTCTTACATTCTAAATATTTCATGTATTCAATACATATATCCCAATTTGATAGCAATCTTTAAGTACATTTAGTTTTTTTTATTATTACTAATTGGATAATTGGACTTTTTATTTGAATTTACTTTTACTTTTCTGTCACTCATGATGGTAATCATGTGGGAAAAGAAAGGCCAGTTGTCAGACTTGTTCAGTTCATTTGTTTGTTTGTCATGTTCAGAAAATTATATTCAGCAACATAACCTACATTCAATTATAATTTGGTGATACCTTGTTTTAATTTAAAAAAACTAAATGCAACACTTATACAAAATATTATTTTAATACAACTAACAAATATGTTATGAGTGCTTTCAAAGTGGTTATAGATTTATTTCATCCGCTCATAAATGTGCTCTGTGAGACTTTGAAATCTACCTATAATTAATAAAAATATGCATATATATAAATAAAACACTGTAAGTAGGTAGAAATGTAGCCAATTAAATATAAAGGTTAAAAAAAATGTATTTTATATACATATTATAAACAAACAGTATGCTTGTAATACTAATAATTTCTATTGCCTGTACATTTTCTTTGTTCTTTAAAAAACAGATTTAAATGCTAATTTAATATATAAGAAAATAAAGTACTTAGTCTTTATTTTCTGCAAGCAACTTAATTTTAAGAACATTCTTAAATAATATTTGTATGAGTCTGCATAAAATCTTAATTTTTTTTTTGATTTGGCGCTATTGTACGAGACAAATAAAAAAAATTAAAACACATGCCGAATGTTATTGTTTTAATTATTTTTGCCTGTAAGAATTCAAAAATTAATAATAAAAGTTTCATTCACTTTCTACCAGTATTTCCTTTAGTATCTATAGATACTATGAAACAAAGTTCTCCAATGTACAAGATGGCTAAACCACAATAGGACTCTCACTGGAAGATAGAGGATGTTGTGAAGCAACATGTAGGCAAATTTTTTATAATATAACTCCCGTGGGGTCGGAATTTACGCGGGAAAAGCGTTTTGACACCGATTTTCAAGCGGGCAAAGCCACGGGTACATCTAGCAATTTTATATATTTATATTTTTTTACTAATACGCCCTCTTTTATCAATTATATATAATAACTAATGATAAATGAAAGATATGCCACGATAATACTGAGCGGCGATCAGAATCATTGTTTTGTAATTGAAAAAAATTACAAATAAATTTTTTTATGAATGCGAATCGCGATAGATGATTCAGAAAGAGACAGATGTCAGCATGTTGCGCTTGAAGTGTACTAGTGAATGCGTTAATTGTCTTTGTCACGCTACAGTTGAAATTATATCCTGTATCCTTTTTTACTTATCATGTTAATATTTGAAGAATAAAGTTATATTTATTGATTTTTATAAATATTCAACATTTGACTTAATGATGATAGAGCTGTTTTTTAATAAAATTAAGATTGGTTTATTACGTGTTTAATATAAGTCGTTTTAGAAAAAAAAATTACAGCTCAAAAATTGCGTGGAGTCGAATAATGTACGTATATATTTTAAAGCTATTTTATATTAGTAAAAAAATCTATTTTTATTCTGAACCAAAATAATATATTAAAATAAATGAGATTTGTACCATTAATTTTATCATATATTTTGTATAACATCTTGTTTTAAGAACACTCTTTAACTTTCTTAATCTAAAAGAAAATGTGTATGTCATGATAAGCAATGAGAATTTAAACAGTTTAAAATAATACTATTTAATAAGTAAAATAAAGTATTTTTAATAATCTATTCAAAAAAAAAAAAAAAAACTACTCCACTAAACCTAAAACCAAGCCACCTGTATAAGACGACCAAATAGTGTTGCCGTTCGTAGCGTACCATCTTATCCTCTAGTTGCCAAGTTATACTGCAATAAAAATCAACAAAAATTTAATTTTCTTAAAAAATAATAACTTTTTACTGTTTTCAGATTTTTCTCGTTGTATGTGTACCATCCTTACCCTGATGCCAAATTTCAAGCTTATAGGTTACCTGGAAGTGCTTTATAATTTTGATCTAAGAATCAGCGAATGAGAATGCCATGTGTTTATAATTTTGAATAACCTTAAAATTATGAGATTTAAATGAATAAAATTTTTGTACATTTATAAATAACGCGGGTCTTAAAATACCTGCCAAATTTCAAGAGTTAAAATTGAGTAGTTTTTAAGTTATTTATAAAATTAAAATACCTCAAATGTATGCGGGAGATGGCTGATGCAATATACTTTACCGAAAGTCAGCAAAGCCAATCAAATCGCCTGTCGTAAGCATTGATTTTGATGTATTAAATGCGCCGAAAACCTCTCTGAGCATGTATTTTTAGTATTCAATGGATAATATCTGACAAATTATGATATTATTATTAGTGTAAATAAAAATTTTGTCTATAAATTAGAACACACCTAATTCATCCCAATAAAAAAAAGGCGTTATAAAATAGTCCATATATATTTTCTTCGTTTTAATAAGCTCGTACAGCGCTTCGATGTGAAAGTATCGCTACATTGGAAGCCTGATGATACTTAACCGTTCAACGACCGTCAAAATTTTTATTTCAAATAATATTTCGAAAAATTCAAAAGAGAAATAAACAATATTAAATAGAAAAACATTTTAAAATTGTACTATATGATCATTGTAATTACATATTAGTAAATAACGTGACCTTTTATGGATCACAAGGACCTTATTAACAAGAAGAAACTGAAATTAGAGTGATGAGCTCAGGGACGAGAGCAGTACTCCACACGAGGCCTGACTATTACTTTTTAAAGAGTCAGTCACTCTCATCTCAGTGTCTCCTTGCTACATCCTCTTCATCCGACTGCTTAAGAGAATATACCCACAATAAGCTATTATTTCTCAACTTTTTGATCACGGGTGCTACATTCAAAACATAACTTCCATACGTCGGGAATGAATTGAGGTATTTGGTTTAAATAATAGCTTTTGTCATCAAATGAAATGGAAAGTATCTTTAAAAAAATATACGACGGCGCTAGCGATTATGAAGCGATAAGATCATTATCATTTATTCTTCTTGGTACAGGGTTCACACTTCACAGTCTCAGTGTGTCAAAATAACAAAATCGCCAATGTTACACGTCGCTTCCATGCTATACAAAATAATATCACCTCTACAACACACACTTACCAATCATGCGGAAAAAACCATCAGTTTCGTATTTCGTTTCGTATTTAAAATTATTTCAAAAAAATCAGTCTTGAAATATATAACATTTTTATTATAAAAATATATACAAATAATTTCTCACATAACCCCCCGGCCATCACCTTCTTGGCCGATGGGGCATCCGTTATCCGTTATCCGTTATCGGATGTTTCCAACGAACAAAAAAAAATGTTTTATAAATTAATTAACTATCTCTTTTAAAAATCCTTATCAATCCTTATCCATATTCTAACTTTTGCAGTGTAGATAGAATACAAACACTGATCACATTTGTTCCTGCAATCTCTGGGAAACTGAACTAGCGACATCTGTCAGGTTAACGTTAAAACAGGCTCGACTTGTAACTAAAAAGTAAACATTTAAAAAATATATTTTTTATTAATTTCTACGATATTTTTTATTATTTCTACGATAAAAATAAAATAAATACGATGTTTTCTCTGATATATTTTTTCTTTTTGACTTCCTTTCAATTGTTTAACCTCACATTTGACACTGTATTGGTTTTCTAATCTTTAATTGATTTGATAAACACCTTAAGGTATTTCTTAAAAAAGCGACAAGATATGATTTTGTTAACAATATAAGGATTAGAAAGCGCAAAGAGTACTCGTTATGTCCGAGATATATGATACTGAACCGTCCTCCACAATCTTATCTCATATTATTATTATTATTGGTATTAGTATCTTAATAGTGTATATCAAAATACTGTTTCATATTACATACAGCAGTGCTACACATAACCGCCTCGAAATAACGAATAAATCTGAACGAATGCCAAGAAATCTATTGAGGGAATACCGCAATCACACTTCACACTGTGGCGTAGAATACAAATAATATATAAACAAACAGGTTATATTTTGAAGTAAAACCGATGAAACATATTAGAAGTTGAAAAGTGACTAATATCTTTAAGAATTTACTTACACAATACTATTTATTATATATTTAAGATGGTAAGTAGGTTTAAATCCTTATTTTTATGGGAACATTTATCCACAAGGATATACACAATCAAGGAATTGTTTAAATACATATTAAGTAGAAATTAGAACACATTAGTCGTTCCGCGTTCAGTTTACGAAACCTTAATCGTTTTGTTTCATGAAATTGCCTCCAATAATTGTTAGTGTCACTTTTATTACTTGCAGTACATTCTTACATTGAATAAATATACTGCAGTTATCGTAAAGCCTTTAAATTTAAAAATTTATAATTTTATTTACAATTATGGAATTTATTTTAGTTATAATTTAATCAAAAAATAATTGCTTAATACTATTTTATTGTATACAACTAAATAAATAATGTTATTTTCAACATAATCTTGGTTTTTTTATGTTATTATAAAAGAGCCATCAAAATCAAACATGAGAACAAACCTCTGAATAAAATATCAACGTCCGGGCGAAAGTGAAGAATAACACTTTATTCGACTCGTGGATAAATATTGTATATATTTTTACTTAAATACATACTTACTGACTCCCCATAATTTTAATGGCGAGTATACATTGGCTATGTACACCTAAGGCGTAGTTGTTAATTTACTACACCTATTCCTTCCTCGAAATCAAGTATGAACAGTGATTAAGATGATAAAATTGGCTTGAAATGCTTATGAAAATATAATTTATGCTCCTCAGTGTAAACGCTTCGTTAAAATTTGTGTAATCAGAACCTATCATAAAAGACTTTGTTATCAACGCTATTTATTATTAATTCAGCAATACTGGGTTAGTTAAGTTAAGATGAAACTTCCTTTTTAATTACCTCCAGAATTTTAGCTGTGTGGTATATTTTGACTATAATCAACTCAAAACTCGAAATCAAATTTTATTGTGACAATAATTTTCAAATAAATAATTTGAATAATAAGAGGTTTTGTCTGTCTAATAAAAGATAAAACAAACTGGCTGACATTTTTTATTTTCAGTTATTTTTAATCGAGAAGAGCATAGCTTAGTACTATGTTTAAAAAATATATAATATAAGTCTAACAGTCGTGTATCTATTATTTTATTTTCTAGGCTTAGCAACAGTTATAATATTATCACATCGGAAAAATAATTCATGCAATTAAATCCAAATTCACAAGTAATTAAAGATAAGCTCATCCTGAATTAAAACTATAAAACTACTTAAATGACACTAAATAAATTAATATTTCTTCAAAAAAACAACAAACACGATTTTTGGTTGTTTGTATTTCAGAAAAAAAAGTCAAAGACTAATTATACAATTTGTATGATTCAACAAAAACATTGTATATTTATATAATTTATTTAAATTTATAATAATTATTTTGTTTAAAGAATATAGCCATATTTTTTTTATATTGTATTTTCCTAGGATTAAGTGAAAATATATACCAGTATATAAGATTTCATTTCCTATTCCCATTTTCACATTATGTAACGTGTCAGTTTGGTCTGAATTTTAGTGTTAAAACTGTTAGTAAATTTCATACTTTTTATGCTTAATCACATTATTGCATAGTTTTTACAAATCAGTTTAATAAACCAATAAAAAATGTATTTTATTAATTTTACTTAATTTAATATAAAGTATGCGCATTAAACATTCAACAGTTTAGGGTTAAGTTGAGAAAAGTGTTACAAAAATAGTATATTAATAACAATGTTATTGTCAGATTACTAACAAATTTCCAGATACATTAACACGTTCGTCTCGGCTAGCTGCAGTTAACACAATCAGACAGGCAACTTACCTAACTTGGACAGATCTCAACGGGCTCGAAAGTCTTCTGACGATTACCATTCTGAATTAATTCAAGCATATCAAATTCAATATATCCTTTGAAATATTACATACTAGGGTCAATTATTTATAATTATAATAATGTACTAATCAAATTTATATTACTATAGCAAATATGTTATTGTAGTACCACGCTCTATTGAAATATTAGGATACTTTTTACCCTCCGAAATGACTTTAGACACTTACCATGATCACTAGAGGAGAAAACAAACTATTACGAATATTATTTTCTATGGAAAACTAAGATAGTTGAACTACTCTCCGACTGGTTTCTAAAATGGTATATTATTAAGATTATTAAGAATGGTATATTGTTAATGAGTTTAATTAATTATTGATATCTTATTTGTTGGATTTATTATTGATCATGACAACACATGCTGATGAGACGCATTTTAAAATGACCACTTTTATCAGAAAAACAGAATCATTATTTAAATAATAGTAGTTAAAATTATAATAAGATAATGTACCTTCACTATATATATATATATATATCTAAACATCTCTAGCAACCATATCCCTCAAAACTGACAATCCGAAGCTGTCAAACTGACTAAAATCAACCAAGTGAATATATATATATAATTCAGTTCTTGTTACGAAATTCAATTACTACAATGTTCTTTAGGTGTTGGTGTACTCCATTTTACGGTAGATGTCATCACATACATAGAGTTATTTAATAATTATTGGTCATCGCCCACCACAGTCTCTTGTGTGGTGACCCAACTGGAAACCTTCGAATTAGTTATAAATAAACCAATAGCCCATACCTCAAAAGAACCTAAGATTAGCCAAAAACATACTGTTATACAAGCGATCTATAAGGGCGTATCGTAAAACCCACCAAATAGGAATTGCTCCACGAAGTTAACTCAGCCTAAGCAGTGTATATAGATTGTTCTAATATCTATTGCATAATTAAAGAACCAAATACTAAAATTATTTGCTACAGAGATTCATAGTATATTTCAATGAAATTAAAACAAAACACACTTTTTCAAAGAAACAAAATGTATAACAAAATATCCTGAATAAAAGCTCCTGTGTGTGTGTGTGTGTGCACAATTATGTCATAGATGAATAAAAGTGATAAACCTATAGCAGCACGCTGTGGTCAGTTCGTAAATCTGTCCATGATACAAAGCTCCACGAAAAATATGTAAAATAAAAGTATTTAAATAATATTGGACCATTTTGAACATCATACCTTTGACCTTTAGAACATCCATTGTGCTTTAAAATCTAAACTAGAATATCAATCAATTTTTATACAATACATATAGCTTAATAAAAATTTGTATTAGATTTTAAAGAATGTGTATGCATACATGTATTTATTTATAATATTAAATTCATAGAATGTTCATATTTTACACGTCGAACCTGTCGACTACAGACTACAGCCGAATGACTGAATATCGACGGCTTTCTCATAACGTTGTACAACTTAATTGGTTTAAAGGAAATTAGAAAGTAAAATATCGTAGGCGACATTTTATAAATATTTATTGTACAAAAAAGTAACAATTCTGTAATACGTTTATATGAAAAAAACTACGAAAATAAAATTTAATAAATATTTTTGTTATTTCAAAAAGCTAATATTTTATAGACAATTTCAAACATTATATTTTTTTCATTTTTACATAAATATTTAGGGTGATATCAAGTTACGGCTTGTATACTTTATATGACATATACCATCGTTGGTTACGACCAGAAAATTTAGGTTCACAGTTTCGGCCAAAGAAATCTCGTTATGGCCTCTGTTCCAGTTTCCGCCAAAAAATATAGCCGAAACTTTCAGCCACGACCAAACTCAAGTCTCTTGAGTTATTGTGTATTCATTGCTAAAATTTTTATACAAATTAACAAATAAACTTAAGTTCTCTCCTCCACTTTCGCATTAAGTTATTCCGAAACAACTTACCATATAACAAAATCCAAATGATATCTATTTATAATCTTTATATATATCTAATGTGATAAAATAAGCTTCAGGTTAGGTTTGTGAATAAACTTGGTACAAATAGGCACTGAATATCTTTTGAAGCATTAAACACACCTGGACTTGAAGCACTTGTATATATGTCTCATATATATTTCTATATGTAACTTATTATGAAATCAATCAATTTATTTATACATTTTAATATAACCTATTGAAAAAACTTTCTCAAAATATTAATAATTATTTAAGCAGTTCAAAAGATTTTAGTAGAGTATTACAGAGCAGCTTTAAACAAGTCATTGTAGATAAATCCGCTCTAACAAGCCGCTTAGTGTTTGAACATTAATCTACTTGTTGATATATTTATGTTATCTCTATCTATACTATGATATACCATAGATCAAGTGGATCAGTCTGTGTGTACCAAATCATATTACTTACTTATTACATTATTTCTCTTTGTATATATAATGCAAATTATCTTTGTTATAAACTCAATAATTTGAATGGGTAAAAACAGACACCACTAAGGCAATATCAAAGTTTAATATTTTAAACAAACTAACTAACCACTCCACTTCTACAACAAGTTAACAAGTTGGTTGGAGCCAATCCTTCCTATCATCGACTTAGTCTTAAGTATTATAATACAAAATACAATTTCATGTAACTTGTACAGTCAGTACAACAGTTCACTAAAACATTACTAGAGTTATTTATGTATTAATATTTTTTATTATATAATAAATTGAAAAATACCACAGTTTAGTTTTCTAAATACAAAGTAAAACCAAAAAACAACAATATCCTTTAATTGTAGTGACACCATTTCTTTACATTGTATTTTAAAAATTTGTGATTACATTCGTGATTAATATGACAACGTCATACATTGGTTTTAAATTTTTAGTTTTAAAGATAATGTGTGTTTGATACTTGCTACAGGATAAAATGTTATCATTGTGAAAACTTAAAATCGAAAATTAATAGGTACTTTTCAATCGAAAGTTAATAAGTTCTTGCTAGGTAAGCGTGCCACACCTTAGACTACAGCCTATGTTTTACATCAGGCGGGCTGTAGTCAAACGCTTACCTTTTGTGGTTTAAAAAAAAAACAGTATGACCCACATGGCAAAATATCGTTGCGGTCGTATAACATGACTTTTCTACACGACATCTTTTTATTATTGCCACAACACGTCGTAAGATCGCGCGTTACAAAAAATGACTTCAAACGAATTCCGCAATGTTTACCTTTTAAATCTCCAATTAAACGTGTAAAATATACGTAACAAAGTCATTTACAACAGTGTCATACTGCGACCAGTGAATTCTTAAGAAGACAAAGATGCGTGCGTGCGTACGTGCGTGCGTGCGTGCGTGTGTGTGTGTGTGTATGTGTGTGTGTATCACTTCATACTCAACCCGTAACTTCAATCTTAACTAAAAAATTTTTTTTTAATTAAGGTTTAATATACCTACATACAAATATATAAATATCTTCAGTCTTTAAACGCGACTTATAATATTTCTTAATGGTGTTTGGTGCTTTTAATAAAAAACAACAATTTATATGTGAAAGTTGAGTTTTATTTCATTTTGAAATTCGTTACAAGACGTGAGAACGTAATGTTTTATTACCTCCTGACAAATAGCTTTTATCAAATGAATGTCTCTTGATTTACTTTTATTAACTTTGTAAAAATGCATTATTTTATTGTAATTATAACCTTTAGTGACGACGTGCTACTCTGACAAACAAAGAATAAAATGTTTACCTAAAAATATAAATAATAGAATAAAATAATGGAATAACTTTAAGTACAAACGTTAAAAGCAAGGGTATAGTCGTTGAAATTAAGCTAATTTTTAATTAGCAATAATCACTGACATCTATTATAATATAAATTTGCATGAGACATATACTACGTGAGGTTCAATTCATGTATCTGGTTAATACAGACATGTTAGCGTACAGACATAGTTACTAATTGAAAACAAACACCCAGTAGCGTTACAAAGGCGCTGAGGACAGCGCTTGAATTGCTAAACGTGCTTCAAATGTATGATATCCTACTGCCTACAAAGTAACTTGTGTTTTTATTTCACTTTTGATTATGCTATTTTTAAATTTCTCTTCGTTACTCATCATTTTAATAGTTTCAGTGAAATCATCACCTAAATTTTATTGAAAATAGGGATACTTAATAATTATCTGTTGTTTATTTTATATATAATATATTAGTTGCGTCCAAGAGCTACAATATCGATCAGTGCTAATGTTCCGTAGCTGACAAATGAGGCGGGCTGCACAAATGTGTCGTTGTGTTCAGAGATTGTTACTGGCACAATGTATATGTTACCAGACTTGGATCTATTAGATAATACGTGTTACATACTACTTAAATTCTCATCACACTATGATGTCTCTTTTTTGATGTCATAAAATATATATAAGCTACTTTTTTAAATTAAACTTTCGTTTTTTGTGATTATTTTTATACCTATTTATATAAAAATTATAAGAGTTGATATATTACAACTTCTTAAAGCTGAGTTAAAATTAACCGACATATTAGATGATAGCTTTATTTACAATACTTATATGTACATATATAAACATTTTATACTAATAGTAAAGAAATCATTTGTTCCTTATGACTTCATTGTTCCCTAGAATCGTGAAAGCTTATATACATCACATCAATAACACTTTTTAATTATTATAATTGATATAATATAATAGAAAATGTCTAATGTAGTCACTTTTCCTTTCGAAATAATAACAACAATAACCTCACTTATATATAAATACCACATCGATATTAAAAGTACACAGCACTAGAATTTGAGTGTAATATTTACATTGTAACATTGTTTGACCGCTACTCCACTCTGTGAGTAAACATTATTTTTTTCTGACCCGCGTCACATCGCTCAAAATTTTTTTGGTTACTAAAATAACGAAACGTAAAATAAATGGACTTTACTTTTATGTTTAGTCCTGTATTATGTTTTAGAATAAATATAAAAAATCAAAAACGAATTCAATTCTATCTTATTTTATTTTCAAAGACACTGATACATCGCCAGACACAAAAAAGAGTTTTCTCGAAAGGA
This sequence comes from Mechanitis mazaeus, assembly GCA_959347395.1. NCBI lineage: Eukaryota > Metazoa > Arthropoda > Insecta > Lepidoptera > Nymphalidae > Mechanitis > Mechanitis mazaeus. Next base: position 14,403,192 of record OY365754.1, read on the forward strand.
GTTTCGTCTCGAATGTTTTTAAAAGCGAGGAAAGGTTTCGGTTTCAATAAGTGTTGGACTCAAGGTTTTTTTATCTACTTCATAGGCCTGGCGGACTCCCGCCATTGGCTGAGTGCAAGTCTGACACTATCAATACTACCGCTGGTATGGTAAACAAATCTCCTGTTACCAATGGGGATAAGAATTAAAGCTTAATCAAAAACTAATATCTGTCTATTAATTAATTATCATAGTTCTTTGAATTTTGAGAATCTTTTTTTAAAATAAACTATTTTTTACGGATTAAAGCAATCACATACATCTTAGATGTAACTGACACTTACATCTCGTCTACCCGTGAACACGATTGCTGCAAAGCATTCGAAACGTCGTCGGGTTAAAATTAAAATGTAACCAAATTATACGCGAGTTTTAATCCTTAAAAAATAGTATCATCTTTTTTTTTAGTTAAACTACCCACATATATGTTATTTTCAATTTTGTTAATCGATTGAGATCTTTTTATTTTAGTAATTGTGTAAAGTCATTCTACAATTTTTTTATAATTTCTTTTATTTTAATGTATCTTAAATAAATGTAAATTGTTCGTAAAAATATATACAATATTATGTAAGCACGAGTCGAATAAAGTGTTATTCTTAACTCTCGCTCCGGACGTTGATATTTTATTAAGAGTTTTGATCTCACGTTTATTTTTGATGGCTTTTTTATATTATAACCAATTAGGCAATGAATTTTTTATTAAGAAATGAACAATAAAATTATAGTTAGATTCAAGTAAATTATAATTAAAATGAATTGTAAATAAAGTAATGAGCATATAAAATTTAATGTTTACGATTACTATTATTACTGTATAATAGTATATTTGTTCTATGTAAGAATGAACTGCATATAATAAAAGGTGCAGCAGTAACAATTCCTAGAGACAATTCAATAAAAATATCGTAAATGGAAAGAGGTACGACTAATTTGTTCTAATTTCACCTTATATTATAGCTCACATCTAGTGGATAAATGTTGCAATAAAAATATGGATTCGAACCTACCAAAAATAATTTTAATAATAAATATTTCTATCTTATACAATGTTTTATTGAATTTAATTTATGTAACTGTTTTAATATTTTAGTTTGATATTCTCGTTTCAATTGTCTGTTACATCTAAAGACATAAATTAAATTAAAAGTTGACGGTTTAATAAAAACACATAATTAGCTTGTCACATTTCCTAATGTTATAGGAATTGAATATTGCTAGCTTGAGGGTACTTGTAATTTTCTTAAATTGAAATAGAAAATATATATTGTTTTGTAGTTTTTACTTAATTTATAAATTATTATATTAGTACTATACCATATGCATTTTATTTAGAACGGTGAGTATTCTAATGTTCTTATTATCGCTTTTAAAGCGTTGAATATTCTCATATTTTAATGCAGGGCTGATTAATTATTATGACACAAGTATAATTTCTGAAGCTGGTACTTCAAGGACAGTTTCAAAATTCGTATTCTTAGGAAATTTGGTTCTTCACTATAACCTTGTTCATATTTGGAAATTTTTTATTATTCGTCCTGTTTCGACTATTGAAGTCAACATTGGCTATTGACAACTTGCGAGGCCTTTTTTCTGCTTAAGGTATTATTATTTAATGTTCTTTTGATAAAAGATTGAGGAGTTAGTGTTCTTTCGATGTTTAACCTGTATATTATCAATTACAGGTGGATTTTCATAGATACGAGAAAAACGTAAATTAATCGCAGATAGACGTGAATCTTCGGAGTTTCGTCCTACTTGTCCTGTTTCCCAGATGATGCTGTATCTGAAGCCTGATAATATTTTATTGCTGAGTTTTGGTAACATACAATTTATAATATTTAAACAGCACTACAAAGTAATTATTTAAGACAGCAAGTGTGTGCGTCTAAATGGCACAAATTTAATTCACATATTAGTAAGCGTAAATTACAAAATTAGGATACTTCGTATATATAATTATTGTTACTTCTTAACGACGGTTTTTTGTTTGTGTAACAATATATAATAAAATTGTCTGTTTAAGTAAATTCTTAAAGATATTAGCCGCCCTTCAACTTCTACTGTGTTTCATCAGTTTTACTTCTAAATATAACTTGTCTGTTTATATATTATTTATATTCTACGCCACAGTGTGAAGTGTGATTGCCCTCAATAGAGTTTTTGGCATTCGTTCAAATTTATCCGTTATTGCGAGCCAGTTATATGTAGCACTGCTGTATGTAGTTTGAAATACACTATGAGCGACTGTCAGTTTCGTGGTCACTTGGAGAGCAAGGCCAAGTTGGCCTCGATGAAATTGGGTGTGATCAATAGAGCGAGACAGTATTTCAATCCTGGCCAAAGACTTGCGCTTTATAAGGCGCAGGTTCGGCCACATATGGAGTACTGCTCTCATCTCTGGTCCGGATCACCCCAATATCAGCTTCTACCTTTTGACCGCGTACAACGGAGAGCCGTACGGATTGTCGGGGACCCGGTGCTCTGTGAACGGCTGGACTCTTTGGCATTGCGTAGAGATGTGGCTTCTTTGTGCGTCTTCTATCGCATTTACAACGGGGAGTGTTCCGAAGAGCTATTTGATCTGATGCCTGCCGCCGAATTCCATCACCGCACAGCACGTCACCGCCTGCATTTCCATTCACACCACCTGGATGCATGGCGATCTTCTACTGTGCGGTTTTCAAGGACTTTTCTTCCACGTACCACTAAGATGTGGAATGAACTTCCTTCGGCGGTGTTTCCAGATCGATACGACATGGGTACCTTCAAAAAAGGCGTTTACTCTTATCTCCAAGGCCGGCAACGCTCTTGTGCGTCTTCGGATGTTGCAAGAGTTCATGGGCGGCGGTGATCACATTTGACCTGTGACCCGCACGCTCGTTTGCCCTCCTATATCATAAAAAAATATATATATATATATGAAGATATAGATTATTAGTATTAAATAATAATATGAGATGAGATTCTGGAGGAGGATTCAGTAACATATATACTCGTACTATAACAGTACTCCTTATATAAATATATAACGAGTACTGTTTGTGCTTTCATTATATCGTTAACAAAATAATATCTTTTCGAAAATGAAGGAATTACTTAAGGAATACCTTAAGGTCTTTATAAAATTAATTGAGTAAAAAAACTAACACATTGTCAGATGTGAGGTTTCATACTAGTATTGGAAAGAAGTCAATAACAATAATTATAAGAGAAACAAACATTAATTACATTAAGTTCTCTTAAAATTCATTCATTAGTTCATTTCTCATTCACGTCAGTTATTTTGTTTTCTGATAGAATTAAGAATAAATTTAAAAATTCAAGTTAAATTTATAGCTAATGTTTAGTTTTTTTTACAAGCCTAGTCCGTTTTAACGATGGAAGAATGGGATGGTAGAAGAAGCGACCTTGTTTTTTGAGGCAACCTCACGACCTCTATAAAACTTATTGATGCTTTCATAGACTTGTCTTCTGCTTATATTTAAAGAGAACTTATAACTTATATATAAATCACTACTGCAATCCCATAAATAAAAGTCTAATAGATATGGCTGGGTCAATTTCCTAGAGGTTTCAGGTACGAAAGCTACAAGTGTTTGATAAAAGTTTTGACCTTGCTCGATTTCAGTAACGCTTTCAATAACGTAGACTTTGAAATCTTCCTCTGTTTGTTGACTTCCCTTAACATATCTCCATCGGTTATTGATTGGTTTCACAGTTACCTGTATGGACGCCGGCATCGTATACGTATTCATGAATCTTTCTCTTCGTGGTGTAATGTACATGCCGGTGTACCGCAGGGAGTCGCATTGTCACCATTGCTTTTCTCGATCTTTATTAATACTATAACTCAAAATATATCTTCTCCCTATCATATGTATGCAGACGACTTGCAAATATATTCACAGTCATCACTGCAAGACTTACCTTCTGCTATTGCTCGGCTTAATAAACCACCTCTCTTCAATTTAAATTGGAGCACGTCATTTGGTATCAAAGTCAATGTTACTATATGTCAATCTATCATAGTTGGCTCTCCTGCCATGATAGCTAAAGTGGACTGGACAAATTTACCTTTACTTTCACATGGTGGTATTATTACACCTTATAGCCAAAGAGTTAAAAATGTAGGAATACAGCTGGATCAAACTTTATCATGGACTCAAATAAAACTATTTTTACGGATTAAAACTCGCGTATAATTTGGGTACATTTTTTATTTTAACCCGATGACGATGACGACTTTGCAGTAATCGTGTTCACGGGTAGACGAGATGTAAGAGTCTGTTAGAAAGTCTGTTAATTAATCATCTACCTCCAACGGTTCTGTAGTTTGCGATCATAGAGTTCCGGATGTAGACAAAACGCACTAACTGTATCCTGAGGTCTGACAGTTCGGTCACAGACGTGAGACTTTACAGTATTTATGAGTGGGTCCCTGGTGTTAGAAAGGCTCTCACCAACTTCTCTATTGAAATTAGGATATTTTTTAATTTCAATAGCTTTTATTAAATGTATGTATTTAAATTTATTTTATATATTCTCGAATTGTATTTTGCACCACGTTTCTGTTTACGTTTAATTTTTATCAAAATAAGGTTGTCTGGAAGAGATCGCCACTTAGCGATAAGACCGCCTTATTGTATACCTCAAATGTCTCCATACCTCTTTTGACTGTATTTCTATTTATGTGGTGTGCAATAAAGAATATTATTATTATTTTAAAAAGAGAAATAACTCAAAACATAACTAAAAACATATTTCAGGAATGAATTGAGTTCATTCATTCCTCAAATTTGTATATATATTGAATAGAAGTAAATTTAACTAACTAGAATGACTGTACCTCGTACTCACGAACCAATTACAGTTTCAGCCTGCAGTGTATCGTTTTTTAACGTATCGTTTATATCGTTTTCTATTCTGACTGCTTCTAGTATTTTCCATGTTTTACATAACGTATTACTGGTGAACGTAAATGACAGCTCTGATATACAGAAGATATCTTGCCCTTTCAATATATCTAACTTTGGCAAGGTCTAAACTTTCTTATAAGACAATTATTTGTTGCTTAAAAATTAAACATGATTTGAGATGTCTCTAGTAATTGCCAAGACAAGATGTATCGAATTATAATACAAAGTGTGATAAATTAATTTCCTCATGTATGTTCTATGTGTTATTGAAGTCCATCTTTTTTATGCCATTCTTCTCCTAAGTTATAACCACGTGTTATTTAAAAGCACTATCTCAGGCTACCATAATAATGATTCTTAACATACATTGTAATATCAACCACAGATTGTATTTTACTTTTGAAGTACATTTGTTTTGTACTACAGTGAGCAAAAGATTTTAAATGAATTGCTGTAATTAATCTTTAATTTAATTTATTTTTCTTTAAAATTATCTCTCTTTTGTAATTCTGTTATTCCATAAATCTAGATAATAAAGAATTTTGTAATAAAGGAGCTTTGATAGATGTTCAAGGTACATTAGTACAAAGCTTGTGTAGTTTTAGAAAATCCTTTAATACATCTCAGAGGACAACTGTTCATTGCTTTCTTAATAATATTGTCTATTTATTATATCATAGAAGTGTTTATTGAAACATAAATATCTTAACAGATAATCCTTTTACTAATCTCTTTATGTGAGGCCTCATATTATTGACGAATAAATTAATTTTACCTAATTGTAGAAGTGTATTTAATACTAACGAATTTTATACTTTCGCAGATATCTACAGGTTTTTTAAGTTCTATTAAAATCTATTATTTAATAGTTAACAAGTGGTAATTTTACAGTTTTAGTCCAAAAATAACGTTTAATATAAAATATTAGTTTCAAATCACAGAAATCAATAGTCAATATTATACCAAAAATATAAGTTGTTTTATTTATCTATTGTATAACAAAATTAAACTGTGAAATATTTCTTATATTTTATTTTGTACGATAAATAATAGTAGTGTTTCATGTTATTATTCAGAATGTATTTTACAAGTCGTAGCAGTCGACGTACTGATTAGTTTTAAAGTAAGGATAACTTATAATACTTAATAAGTCTGAAACAACAGCGGCTTCAGTTTTTATTTGTATGAAGGCTTTTGATATAACTTTATTTTTTTAAGTTAATTCATTAAGAGTTAATTATGTAATAAATATTCTGAAATAAGCTGAAGTGAGCTTAAAATTAAGACTCCATATTATATTACAAGCTACATGTTATTCGCGGTTTCAGCCGCAAATAAACAATTTTATTTAGCATTATTATAATTAAGAGTAGTAAGAGCGTAATAGTAAATAGACTATAGCCTTCCTATTAAAAAGAATTTTATAACCATCTAGTACTTTCAAAGATTAGCGCGTTATATATTTTATAAAAGATTTATCATTTTCTTCATTATTACAATATAATATATGCAGTTAAAATAAATAAGCTCGTTAGTCAAAATCATGTCATGAAATGACGTATTAAATATTGATATTTTTTCAAAAACCATTTCATTCTCTGGAAGTATTATAATGGCTTATAGTATAATAATGGCTACAGCGATGGGATCTCCATAAATCTTTTTCAGTCAGGCCCCGTTGCACGTCTGACAACATCTTTTAAAGAGATAATTTAATTAATTTATTATAAAAAATATTTGAAATGTATATTTTTTTATATTTTAATAGTTTTACTATAATAGAATCATATTTTAAAATTGAATTAAATAAAAATCAATAAGACCACTCTTTGATTTCTATTTAATTCAATTATTAGTTTACTATTAGTACGCACTTATTAAAATGCATATATATTTATCACATATAATTTCAATTGTATTCATAATACCATAATAGTTTAAAGTTTATAAATAAATATAGAATGTAAAAGAAGCCAGTGAAGAATATATTAAATTTATATTATTCCACACAAGGCCTATTCTTTAATCTCGTTCTCGCTTCGATTATTAAAACTTTATATAATTTATCAAATGTTCACAAACTGTCGCTCACAGAATATAATTAAATGAAGTTCATTATTAATCAGGTACAATTTACTTGTTCAAAGTTCAGTTTAAATACTGAGATTGTTTTTAGTAAATAACGAGTCCATCATTTTATAAAAGTTTGATATCTTCTTTGATCTGACAGATAATAATGCACGTAATTTTTTTATCTGAGTACTATTTTAGAAAGCACTTGGATTTAACTTTATGAATATAAAATACAAATGAAAATACAAATATGTACGACCATGACACGAACCTGCAACCTCTGGTAAGTCAGATATCTCCCAAACTAGACGATATCTCGTTTAGTCAAGAAATATAACAAGTGAAGTTAATATTTGAACATTGTTTAAAACTATTTTTCATTTTCAAGTACCAAAAAAAATTTTTATCGCAATAAGCCTCATGGATGTCTCTATATATATATATATATATTAAATATAGTTATATTCATTAATACGACACGCAGCTCAATGATCTAACTGACGTCGCCCACTTGTCTTTATGATTGCTTTCACAAAATATAATATTAAAAGCCCATCAGCGAAGAGCCGCAGCTACTTTACTATAACATTATTTAAATGTATACAGTCCCTCGATATATTATTCAACTTGTAAATTGAAATAATATTCAATATCCTCAAAACAATATCGCAACACCTGTGTGCTTGATTTCTATTCTGTCCTACAAAAAATGACTTACTAAAGATGGCTTATATAAAGAATATATCTTATCAGATCAATATTCATGTTCAGTTGATTTTTCAATCCACATAAAAATTAACCAGAGTGTACATTTGTTTTGACAGTTTTTCTATGAATATCTGTCAAAGCATAAAAGTTATTACGCAGTTATGAGTTATCTGATGATTGAAAAAGCGCTTCCAAAAAGAATAAATGACAGACATATATTTTTATATTTTCTGAGATTTTATATTTTCTGTTTTTAGAACTATGAAGTATAAATGGAATACCTGAACATTCAATATTTTATAGATTATATCTAGTTTTATTATTTGTGTTTTATGTTTGTTCAATTTTTCAAAATTTCCTTTATTTTGATTTGAGTATAAAGATAAGATCAGAACAGATCTGAAAAATGAAGATAACATCTATCTCACTCTGTAAATAATATTCTAAAAGTCAAAGAGAATTTATCAATCTTTAAAATGATTCTTAACAAAGAACCAATGTTTTATTTGTTCAACTTATATAAATATAACTATTATAATTAGGATTAAAAAATTTTTATTCAGGAAAAATAATATTAATTTTACTTGATTAAAAGTCAACTAAAATTCTTAAATCTTATTTATTAAATATAATTTATAGAATTGTGTCACTTTGTATATACTTATATATAAACAATTTTATTACAATATAACAAACTAACCCAGGCTTCGATATAAATTGAATATAAATATTTAATTATTTATGTCTATGTAATATTACTAGCTGAATTTTTCGTTCACTTTTCGTTCGAGCGTCAGAAAGATACTACAGCTGTGAATTAAAATTTACCGAAATTTAAATATTGTGTTTTTAATAGTTTTTGTCAAACAACTAAAGATGTTTTGGACGAAACCTTTCAATTGTAGATCAAATTTGGATTTTCATAGAACGAGAGTTGTGCTAAGAAATATATTTCTCATAGAAGTATTGATTGAGCGTGATTTCTAGAATACAGAACAAAATATAAACCAATGTAACCACTGACGTAAAATAACGTTAAGTTTAAAACGTTGCAATAAGAGTCTATTCTTTTGAAATTTATTTTTTGTTGTTTATAAAAACTGTAAGTAATTTATATACAAGGTTAATGGAATATTATTTAAGTATCATTACAAATACAAGTACCTTACAACATTATATTTCCTTACTATAGTCCTTCATTATAACAAGACGTCTCTCTTTCCTAGAACATCTCCGTACATGTTCAGCTCTAGTAATTGGCTCCAACACCAGAAGTAACTGAGCTACATCACCTGCGGCTCCGCCCATTTCATGTCGATCTCTGAAATAACATACACTATAATGACCCAAAAATAAAAGTTTTTTGTATTCGTGGTCTAACTTTAAACGTATGATTTGATATTTTTAAATATCTCTCTTTGTTTATTTAAACACCAGATATATATATTTTATAATACGTATTTCTGTTCTATTTCAAACTAAAATATAAATTGATATCCTAAAATCCAGTTACAATATTTTTTTTCGTGAATTGTAAATGCTGTTCAAAGCTGGACGCTGACTCGGTAAATCATTTTTATTCTCCTGTGACATGCAAGTGCATAATATAGCTTTTATTCACTAAAAATATTCTGAGTATTAGTTTGTATAATGTTTTTATGATTTTGCAAATCTATCTAACTCAGGACTTCAATAATACGTATCCTAAGTAAGTAACTCAGTAATATTTATAAAAACAATTCCATCGTTTTAATAATAATAATAATAATACTCTTTATTTTACACCAATAAAACTAACAATTTAAAACAAAACAATACATAATTTATTAAATAATGTATAAGAGGTGGCCTTATCGCTAAACAGCGATCTCTGCCAGGCAACCTAGAGGTACAGAAAATTGTACAGAAAGAAAGATAGCTTATGAGTGAGTGCACAAGATGATAAATTATAATAAATAAGTTGGTGGAGGGTATTCTTATATAAATAACACATATAAAAACTATATACAAAATAAATAAATCTATAAATATATACAAATATATATATATATATACATATTATATGATTGAGATAACTATAAAGAAATAAATATTATTGCAGTGTTAAACAAAAATCATTAAAAAGTTTCTTAAAACATTAAGAGATTGTGCGCGTCTCGCTTGTATAGGAATGGCATTCCATTGTCGACAGGCTTTTACAGAGAATGATTTCGAGAAGTCAGTTTTAAAGTCAGTTTTTGAGAAGTCGATTAATTAAATGTAAAAATATATGTATTGTAAATTTTTAATTGCCACAAATTATTTATGTCGGGAAACCTTTGGTGCAATGGTTTTTTACGTTTCACTTTCGTAGGCGTTTATTCGTTTTGAAACATTCAACAGTAGAGCTCGATGTCAACGAGACTGAAATCCGCTAAACCAATTTTTATAACCAGTTTAACGGGGGTATGTCCATCACGGAGTATTTTTCATTAATTCTCGTAAGAAATAGCATTAATTCATTATTCATATACTACCAAATGCATGCAATTTTTGAGCCTGAATCTGAGGCTTTTGCTCGTCCACGGCACCCAACAGGTCACTCCACGGTTAAGAGAAGGGACTTCTAGACTCCACAATGGTAACACTTTCGAGGCACCTGACTTAAATCCTGGATTTGATAACGTGTGAATTCATCATGGTCCCTAAAATTAAATACTAGATCAAGAATACATTGTTTTATTTCTCATAACTTTTTGGGTGTTCTTGTATATAACTATATTGTGTTCTACAGGTATTTAAGTCTTAATTAGTAATTGGGCATCATAATTTGAATTAATAAAAAAATATATATAGTGAAAACGATTTTATAAATTTCATAACAATAATTAAATTAATACAAAGCTCTTCATCGCCATTCTTTCCTAACGTCTCGATGGAGACGGTTTTCAGGAAGGTTAGCTGTCATCGTTTTGATAGAACTGCATCGTTATTAATGTAAACATTGTTATTAATGTAAACATGCTGTCGTTACTAGTGTTATTAATGGTATTCAGTTTATAGTAGGTGTAGTTAGTACTTTACTTCGTATATAAATGAATAGTTAATAGATTTTTTCTTATGGTGGAAGAAATTTATAGGTTTAAGGTACATTTTTGTCTATTTATCAGATTGACAATGCAGGCACTACGAGAAAACTACTTATGGATTTTGATAGAATTTTAGTTTGGTTGCGCAAACGCAAAAGAAAATCTCACAACACTGTTAAAGTAAAACCTACTCTGATACCATATTTTTAATTGTCAAATATTTAATTTGTTTAAATTATGTTTAATTAATTATTTTTTTTTGTGATGATAAAATAATAAAACAAATATATTAATTACAAATAAATAGCAATAGTAAATTATAAATCTAAAAAAAAATATCTAAAAAACACGTAAACAGAAAAATATTTTGTTATTACCTTTTTGAATACTTGTAAATTAGACAAATGATTCCAACTGTTCTTTTGGAATCTGTTTTAATATTTCAATCAAAAGATTTTGCATGATTTACCAAAAATGTTATATATTTATAACTTTCATTTTATTTTAAGATAACACTATCTTTAAACAATATACGGCATCTTTGTTTTCATAGGATTTAGTAAAGTATATACAGTATATTAGATTTATTTTATTCTTTTCATTTTCACATTATATAACCTGTCAGAAGTTTTGTATGTATTTTAGGGTTGAAATTTTTATTAAACTTCATACTTCATACGCTTTTTAATGACTTTATTGCAAAAGTTTTAATATATCTGGATCAGTTTAATAAAAAACATATATAAATAATTAGAATATTAATTTAAATTGGTTTTACATAATTATAGTCGCAGATACAAAATATACACATTAAACATCCATCTTACCCTTAATAAAAAAAAAAAATAAAAAGATAATATACTAGAAGTTCTGTTATTGAGATTACTAATAAATGTTCAGATAGATTAACATGTTAGTCTCAGCTAACTAGAGTTAATACAATCTGAGAGGCAACTTACATTACTTGGACAGTTCTCAACGAGCTCTTAAGTCTTCTGGCGATTAGTTTAATTCAAGCATATCAAATTCAATATATCCTTTGAAATATTACAAACTAGGGTCAATTATTTATAATTATAATAATGTACTTAATCAATGTAATACTAATGTTTTCTAAGATTTACACGAGTACTACACATTTGTTGTTTTAATTTTAAAAATATTATTTTATAATTATTGATTATCACCTTGATCATTATCAATGCACAAACAAAAGTAATAATCATATTAATGTATACTTCATGAATCATATTACAATAATTTTAATTAAATGCGTCCTTCTCAGTGCCACGCTTTATAGTAAATATCCCGCAAGCTTTAAACACTAACCTCGGTCTCTAGTGGAGAAAACAAAACATGAGAATCTTAATTTCTTAGACAACATTAAGATTATAAAACTATTGTCTTATTCGTTCTTAAAAATGGAATATTATTTATTAATATTTGTTGGATTCTTTATTGATCATGTCATCACCCGGTGTACTGATAAGACTCATTGTAAAAGAGTTCACGCCTCAAGTCCGCCATGCTCAGATCGAATGAATAAGGAACAAGAATGGTTTTGAAATTAGTCAGGCAAATTCCGATAATAATAACGTGAGTACATCTGGATAATTATGTTCAATGTTGTAGAAGACTTTTTTATGACTGGTTATAATAAGATGATGCCTTCACTTTATATATCACTAAATATAAACTACATCCATCAATACTGACAATTCGAGTCTGACAAATGAGTCGGGATCGACAAGCTGGTTCTTGTCTCATAACTATCGCCAAAAAATAAATTTGTTAGCTATTTTCCCATTTTGTTGATAGTTCATTAAATATTTTTCTTTTATTAAATACGACATGGACTATTGACATGCTAATCATTATATATTGTCTTTTTTTGGTGTAAATGATTTTTCAAAAAATTGTTTAATCAAACTGAAGCCTATAACAGCAAACTACTTCCCGGAGTGGTTATTTTCAGACTCAATCTTTTTATTCATTACAACGTAATCCTTGATTTAAATACAACATACGTTTTTTTTATTAAACGGCCTATGGTGATGACATTAGTATTAGTATTATATAGTGGACATGTGTAATCAATTTAATATAATTCAGTTCTTGTTGCCTATTACTTCGGAATTGTATATGGTTTGAGAACGTCTAATAAAAACTCAATTATAACAATGTTCTTTACGTGTCGGTATAGTCCATTCCACACAGACGTAGTGGCCATTTATAGTCCCTTTAACGTTTGGCGAACGAACTTGAGACCTTCGATTCAGTTCTAAACAAACCAACGAACATATGCCAAAAGAGGCTAAGATTAGCCGAAAACATGCTGTTAACATGATGATATACAAATAGTAGAACCCGAGGAAGCCTATTCCTCTCGATATGTATTAGAAACAGCTAAATAAATTCGGTATTGTATAACTAAATAAATAGATACTAGGATTGTTTTTTGCAAAGATTCATAAAATATTCGTAATAAATACACAAAACACATAACTATTCTGAATAAAAGCTCCTGTGTGTGTGTGTGTGTGCACATTTATGTCATAGATGAATAAAAAGATAAACCTATAGCAGCACGCTGTGGTCAGTTCGTAAATCTGTCCATGATACAAAGCTCCACCAGAAATATGTAAAATATTATATTTGCCCATTTTGGACGATAACCTTTACAACATCCACAGTGCTTTAAAATCTAGACTAGAATGAATCATCAATTTTTATAGATTAATATTATATAGCTGAATAAAAATATGTATAAGATTTTAAAGAATGTGTACTTAGCATACATGTATTTATTTATAATATTAAATTCATAGAATGTTCATATTTTTAACGCCTCGAACCTGTCGACTGCAGACTACTGCCGAATGACTGAATATCGACAACTTTCTCATAACGTTGTACAACAACTTGATAGGTTTAAAGAAAATCATAAAGTAAAACAAAGTAGACATTTTTATAAATATTTATTGTACAAAGAAATCACGATTGCCTAATAAGTTTTTGCAAAAAAAATACTAAGTATATAAGATTTAATAAGTACTTTTGTTTCTTTAAGAAACTTAAAATGACTAATATTTTTATAGACAATTTCAAACATTAATTTTATTTCCATTTTTATATAAATATTTAGGGCCATATTAAAGTTATAGCTTGTATACTTTGTGATATAATATCGTTATTAGTGACCGCAAGAATATTCGGTTTCGCTAGTTTTCGGCCAAAGAAATCTAGTTTGAGCCTCGGTTTTCCCCAAAAAAACTAAACGAAACTTTCAGCCACACCCAAACTCAAGTCTCTTGAGTTGTCTGTCCATTGGTCAAATTTTAACACAAATAAAATTATGTCCTCCCCTCCACTTTTTCATTAAGTTACTTCGAAACAACCTGCTCGATAATGAAATACTGGAATGTGAATAAAGGGTCACGAGTCAGCAGAATCCAACTGATAATTATTTATGATCTTCATTTATTTATAATAAAATAAGCTCCAGGTTAAGTTTGTGAATAAACTGTGTACAAATAGGCAATGAATACCCGAACAATAATAACCGAATGAAAAAACTTTCTCAAAATATTAATAATTGGTTAAGCAGTTCAGGAGGTTTTAGTAGAGTATTACAGAGCAGCTTTAAACAAGTCATTCTAGATAAATCCGCTCTAACAAGCCGCTTAGTGTTTGAACATTAATCTACGTGTTGATATATTTATGTTATCTCTACACTATGATATACCATAGATCAAGCGGTTTAGACTGTTTGTACAAAATCATATTACTTACTTATTACATTATTTCTCTTTGTATATATACTGCATATTATCTTTGTTAAAAGCTCAATAATTTGAATGGGTTTAGTATCAGAGACCACTTAGTCAATATTAAAGTTTTATATTTTAAACAAACTAACTAACTACTCCACTTCTACAACAAGTTAACAAGTTGGTTGGAGCCAATCCTTCCTATCATCGACTTAGTCTTTAGTATTATAATACAAAATACAATTTCATGTAACTTGTACAGTCGTGTACAACAGTTCAGTAAAATATCACTAGAGTTATTTATGTATTAATCGTCTGTGTTCTATTATATATGTTGAAAACTTTAAAATATAAATGTAATGTGTATCAAGAGTAAGGTGGTTGATATTAAAATTAATTTTAAATTAACTATAATCGCTGACATAAAACTGTTTTAAATAAAACTGTTTTTTACGAATTAATACCGCGTATAATTTTGTTACATATTAATTTTAACCCGACGTTTCGAATGCTTTGCAGCAATCGTGTTCACGGGTAGACGATTTCAAAAATAGTTTTATTTTTGAAAGATGCTTTAAAACACACAATAAATTCATGCTTAGTAAAGTAAAATAAATTTTTTTTTTTTTGATAACAAATGTTACATAAATATCAAAGCATTACATAATTTGATAAACTATTTTGAAGATCATAAATATAAATAAAAATACGATGTACAGGATTCCGAGAGAATAGTTAGTTTAAATATGTGTTTTAGTAAATTTAATAGTAATATATATTTACTTATACATATATACGAAAATCTTAGAAATAATTATTAATATTTAAACAAATTCATATATATATTCTACTCTTAAATAAGACACGAAGCATGGCCTCATATGCTTCGGAGAGTTGAGTACTCTTTGACCAACAAACACAATTAAAAGTTATCCATGAACTATGGTTCAGGAAAGGATAAAGAAATTTTATTTATGTAGGAAAATATTTAATAAAAATTTCTGCTTGTAAAGAAAAATACTACCGAAACATCGAAAAAAATATTTGAAATTTTGAAGGGATCTACGATCAAAGCGTTCTTCAAATTCACTTTATTTCATTTTGTGTTGAAATAAAATGAAATGAAATGAAATGGTGCTCAGAAAAGCCACACAATGAAAACTATATCTCGTTGACTTGATCAAAAAATTATATCTATTTTATTAATTGATTATCATTGTTATTTTAATCTGTATCTTTTATTATTAGACTACATATTCTAATTGTTTATCAATTAAGATCTTCTTAATTTAGTTAAACTGTAAATTCTCTCTAAAAGTTATTAATAGTTTTTTTTAATTTTACTTATTTTCAACGACTAATGCCGTTTATTTAACCCGTCTAAGATATCATATTCTCCGTCAGTACGTCTCTCCTGTTTTGTTTCATTAATCCTTGCCAATGTCTACTTCATATTATTCCTTTTTAAAATAGGTAAAAATTTATTAAATGACCACTCTATTTGTAACATCCCTTTCAAGTCTTGTTCACAAACAATTAAGTTCTGTCCTTTATAAGAGAAATATTTAAAATCTTTATCAACCCGGTTACCGCTCAGGTAATAATATCAATATCGTCATGTAATAATATCGTCAATGATCTCGGATACTTCAGAATTCATACTAAAAAAAAAGAGGATTTGGAACTCTTTCGAAGTTTTTACAATCTTTTTATATGTTTCATATTCTGTCGTCATCATTAAGTTGTTCGTTTACTTTACGTTGTACATTTCATTTATGTTTTCCCTGGAATGCTCTTGTTCTTAATCTTCTTTACTATATATTGTTTTATCATTTAACTCCTATTTATTTACCGAAGTTTGCACTCCCAAGGCACACTTAAAATGGCTTCTCTCTCTTGAACTCGTTTATAGAAGTCTCTTCAGTTACATACAAGAGATGCAAATGTGTATAGATAGTTTGAAATACTTATGAAGGAAGTAATACTATCTTGCTAATAACTAAACTCTTTCTTATACTTATATTACTATAATTATCGAGCGAAGCTCTCTGTGAGAGACTTTTCTGTATCCTTTGTGCAAGCATCGATCCAAAACGGCATATACAAAAATTTTCAAATATTGCATACTGATAGACAATAGTCTGGTTGTGGTTTAAAAAAAAAACAAATATTCGATGTCATTGAGGAATAATCACGGAAAAACTAAAATCTCATTATCTTAAATATAAAAAATTTGTCGAGCGAAAATTTAGATTTACAATAAAAAAAAAATTAAATGCAATTTCGGTACTGTTTGCACCTCGCTTCGTTCAATTTAGTTTTTTTTTATGTTACCATTCAATACCTATAAACGGCGCCAGTGATTTCTCTATGCGAGGTGAAATTTGCATAATTGTTTCGATTCAAGAAAGTGCTCTGGACGTAACAACTTAAGTTGATTAGTCTACTGTAAAATCGATAATTTGATACACGCTTCCAATATTCCTTGTTGAAGTCTGTGTCCGGAAAAGACAATCCTTTCAAGTATAAAGTAAATAAATTTCTTTTAGAAAAGTTCCCTCTTACAATGCATCTTCACTTACCAGAAATCAGGGCTTATATAAGATTAACGGTAGTAACTAATTTAACAGCACCTTGTGTTTTATACTAAGGTCAATCAAATGCATTCTAAAAATAAAACAAAAACTTGACTTGAAATATCTGGAAGAAACCTGAAGGTTCGACCCAGTCATCAGAAGGTTTGACCCAGTCAACACCAAGAGTCCGGTCCGGTATGAATGGAATGCTTTTGTTGAATTAATTCATACTTAATGTTATATCGGCTAATTCAAGACACCCTCAACCTTATCTAACCTTCAATTTCATCATATATATATCATAAAGAGCACTCAGAAAGTTTTGATAAATAAAATAAAAATGCACAAATTTTGCAATTATATTTTCTCCACGGTCTTAAAAGCAGTGAACGAACTTCTGCTGTAAAAAAAATACCCTTTTGCCATGGTTTTAATTTTGGGAACCGAGATGAACTCACATGGTACCAAAGTTAGGTAACCAACACTATGGTACACTGTGGAGTGTACACTGTGTACAGTGGTACAGTTGTACAGTGGTACACTGTGTACACTGTGGAGTAGTAACTCCACAAGCAAGTATGCTTAGGATACGTATGTGAAGTGAAGTAGTAGTGAAGTCCTGAGTTAAATAGATTTAAAAAAATCGTAGAAACATCATACAAACTAATAATAAGAATATTTTAGTGACTTAAACGACTAAAAGCTATTTTTTGGATTTTTATGTACAGGAGAATAATAATGATTTACCGAGACAGCGTCCAGCTTTGAACAGCATTTACAATTCACGAGAAAAAACATTGTAACTGGATTTTAGGATATCAATTTATATTTTAGTTTGAAATAGAACAGAAATGCATATTATAAAATATATATATCTGGTGTTTAAATAAACAAAGATAGATATTAAAAAATATCAAATCATACGTTTAAAGTTAGACCACGAATACAAAAAACTTTTATTTTTGGGTCATTATAGTGTATGTTATTTCAGAGATCGACATGAAATGGGCGGAGCCGCAGGTGATGTAGCTCAGTTACTTCTGGTGTAGGAGCCAATTACTAGAGCTGAACATGTACGGAGATGTTCTAGGAGAGAGAGACGTCTTGTTAATGGCTCGTTTCTTACAATGAAGGACTATAGTAAGGAAATATAATGTTGTAAGGTACTTGTATTTGTAATGATACTTAAATAATATTCCATTAACTTTGTATATAAATTACTTACAGTTTTTATAAACAACAAAAAATAAATTGCAAAAGAATAGACTCTTATTGCAACGTTTTAAACTTAACGTTATTTTACGTCAGTGGTTACATTGGTTTATATTTTGTTCTGTATTCTAGAAATCACGCTCAATCAATACTTCTATGAGAAATATATTTCTTAGCACAACTCTCGTTCTATGAAAATCCAAATTTGATCTACAATTGAAAGGTTTCGTCCAAAACATCTTTAGTTGTTTGACAAAAACTATTAAAAACACAATATTTAAATTTCGGTAAATTTTAATTCACAGCTGTAGTATCTTTCTGACGCTCGAACGAAAAGTGAACGAAAAGTTCAGCTAGTAATATTACATAGACATAAATAATTAAATATTTATATTCAATTTATATCGAAGCCTGGGTTAGTTTGTTATATTGTAATAAAATTGTTTATATATAAGTATATACAAAATGACACAATTCTATAAATTATATTTAATAAATAAGATTTAAGAATTTTAGTTGACTTTTAATCAAGTAAAATTAATGTTATTTTTCCTGAATAAAAATTTTTTAATCCTAATTATAATAGTTATATTTATATAAGTTGAACAAATAAAACATTGGTTCTTTGTTAAGAATCATTTTAAAGATTGATAAATTCTCTTTGACTTTTAGAATATTATTTACAGAGTGAGATAGATGTTATCTTCATTTTTCAGATCTGTTCTGATCTTATCTTTATACTCAAATGAAAATAAAGGAAATTTTGAAAAATTGAACAAACATAAAACACAAATAATAAAACTAGATATAATCTATAAAATATTTAATGTTCAGGTATTCCATTTATACTTCATAGTTCTAAAAACAGAAAATATAAAATCTCAGAAAATATAAAAATATAATGTCTATCATTTATTCTCTTTGGAAGCGCTTTTTCAATCATCAGATAACTCATAACTGCGTAATAACTTTTCAAACTGTCAAAACAAAACTGTCAAAACAAATGTACACTCTGGTTAATTTTTATGTGGATTGAAAAATCAACTGAACATGAATATTGATCTTATCATATATTCTTTATATAAGTCCTCTTTAGCAAAAGTCATTTTTTATGTGGTGGGATTCAGGACAGAATACAAATCAAGCACACAGGTGTTGCGATATTGTTTTGAGGATATTGAATATTATTTATATTTGTAAGTTGAATAATATATCGAGGGACTGTATACATTTAAATAATGTTATAGTAAAGTAGCTGCGGCTCTTCGCTGATAGAGATTGAGCTTTTAATATTATATTTTGTAAAAGCAATCATAAAGACAAGTGGGAGATGTCAGTTAGATCATTGAGCTGCGTGTCGTATTAATGAATATAACTATATTTAATATATATATATGGATCCATGAGACTTATTTTGAAATTCCAAAATATATTTTATTACTTGATAATGAAAGATAGTCTTCAAACAATGCTCAAGTATTAATTTCAGCTACTATATTTCTTGACTAAACGATATCCCAGAGGTTGCTGGTTCGAGTCATGGCCGTATTGTTGCATTTTATATTCCATTATATAAAAATGTTTTTTAAATAATACTGGATAAAAAGTATTATATCAATTATTATCAGTGAGATCAAATAAGATATTAAACTTCTTTAAATAACTCCGTTTACTAAAATCAATCTCAGTATTTAAACTGAACCTTGAACAAGTAAATTATATATAATTAATAATGAGCTTCATTTAATTATATTCTGTGAGCAACAGTTTGTGAACATTTGATAAATTATATAAAGTTTTGATGATGATCAAAGCGAGAGTGAGATTAAAGTATAGGCCTTGTGTGGAATAATTTGAATTAAATATATTCCTCACTTTCTTCTTTGACACTATATTTATTTATAAACTTTAAACAGTTTTAGTATTATGAATGTAATTGAAATTATTAAATTAAATTAATTGACAATGACAAGGACTGTAAAAATGATTTTATGATAGAAAAACTATTGAAATATAAAAAATATCTATCTTAAATAATGTGTTTTCTTTGAATAAATTAATTATAATATCTCTTTTAAAAAGGGTTATGAAACGTACAACGGAGCTGAAGATTTATGATTATCTCATCGCTAGCATTATTATAACGAACTTGCAGAGAATAAAATTTCTTCAAAAAAATATCAAAGTTGAAGACGTCATTTCATGACATGATTTTAACTGTTTATACAAACTATCGTTCTATTTCAAGTTTATATATTATTGTATCGTTTATAATGAACAAAATGATACTGGAACACTCTGTTACTAGACAAAAATTGAGAAAAAAGTTGTTATTTTTAATATGTAGTTTAAGGGAAATAAGATAATTTTAATTCTTAAATTCGTCTTTAAACAGTCATTTATAAAAGCTTAAAGAAATACCAGAAAATGTAAAAAAAATAATTTTATTGATACTGTGTGTTTTTCGAGGTGAATTTAGATAATTAAACATTTTAAATAAAACTTTTTTTTACGTATTAAAACTCGCGTATAATTTGGTTACATTTTAGTTGAACCGACGTTCGAATGCTTTGCAGCAATCGTGTTCACGGATACACGAGATATAAGTAACTGTCAGTAGGTCAGTTAATTAGTAATTACACTAGTACAATGATAATACAACGTTAGTGAGCACACTGATCTACTTGTAAAATATAGAAAATATGCTGTTAGCTAAAGAACTAATAACATACAAATAAAAATCGAAGATGCAACTGTTTCAAACTTATAAAAAACGGTTAATCTATCTTAAAGTTATCCTTAATTTAAAACTAATTACTACTTCCGTCTATAGTTTGTACGTCGACTGCAACGACTTGAGCACCTATAAAATACATACTATATAAAAATATGAAACATAACTACTATTGTTATTGTAAAATAGAAAGAATACCAAATGATTAAGAGTTTGTTTTGTTACTTTATATTATGTAATGGATAACGAGCAGCAAACAAAAGAAAAGATATCGTTCTCTAAATATATAAAAGAAATGTAAAAATAGCTAATGCTTGGGCTACACTTGAACTATGATTGTTGATAATACGAGAGAGAACTGAATTTTTAAATACTATATAATATAATACTATAATACTAAGAAGGCCTCACAAAAATATTTTTTTTGACTATTCTGCACGTATTGCTTAGTTAAGGCATAACTGTTCTTTAAAATGTTTAAAGCAAGAGTCCTTTTAACTCTTGTAAATTTGAGAACATCATAGAACTATTACTGTTTGTTAATAGATATA
This sequence comes from Mechanitis mazaeus, assembly GCA_959347395.1. Taxonomy (NCBI): domain Eukaryota; kingdom Metazoa; phylum Arthropoda; class Insecta; order Lepidoptera; family Nymphalidae; genus Mechanitis; species Mechanitis mazaeus. Next base: position 14,424,842 of record OY365754.1, read on the forward strand.
TATAAATATATATACATAATTATATTGTTTTAAACACAATCTATATATATATATATATATATTAATAAAACACTTATAAAATAATTACTTAAAAGTTATTGAAATAAGTTTAATTTAGCTCAATAAAATTTTATTATAGTATTTGAGCATGTAGATCTTTAATGCGGTTTGTCATACAAATACATACATTTTAAAGCTAAAACTAAAGCTTCCTCCTAAACTAGTTGGTTGGGTTAGAATATAACAATAGGACCACGAAGACACAAGTATTAATTTTAATTTGACCTAGCATTTTAAGTAACACATATTCGAGTATTATGGGCGAAATTGGCAAAACTCCCAAAAGTCCAATTGACTGAAATATTCTTTACAAATGGGATTCATTTTAATATTTCCCAGATTTTGTTGTATAAGTCTAATCTCAATTACCTACTCTGATTCATCTATTTCAGAACTTTTTTTGTCATTGGTTATTTTGGGAACAACTTATTTAACATTTTAGGGTCTACCATTAATTAAGTCAATATTTTTGAATGCGGTTTCATTGTTTTCTTTTGTCTATTTAGTTTTCTAAGAATTTCATTAAGTTAGTGTTTTTTTATCAATACATCAATAGTTACACATTCAAATTTAAAATATGTGTAAAGTTACTAACTCGTTGTTTTATGACTAAACTTGTCAATTATATCAGAGCGAATAACTCATATTTCTAAAAAAAAATATACTCTTATTCTACGAGGTCAATATCACTTTGAGTGGATTTACCTCTTTTCTAAGATGAAAACAATAGCAGACATGATTGACATCTCAGTATCACAAAAGATTCACTGTAAATTGCAATTTTAATGAAATAAATTTTCATAGTTACAAAGCTTTATGCGTTTTGAGGCACTCCTATACTTTGGCAATTCTCTCAAATATCATTTGTTATACTTAAAGCAATAATGAATCAGAATATATATTTTTTGTGAAGTTGTATAAAAATGTCTGTTACCATTTCTACTAGATGAATTAAAGTCATAATTAAATTGATTACTGGATTATAGACATTAAGGATAAACTATTCAATAATTAAGTGTTTGATATTTATTTTAAATTATTTACCAATATTTTAAGTGTATGTTTTAAATAACTGTTTTATACGCTGTTTTAAATAACTGTTTTATACGCAGTTGTCTGGGTATACTCAGTGTAAGTACTCTATGTATACGAAGTTTTAATTAGTTTTGAAGTTCATAGATTGTAGAACAATACTTGACTTACAACTGGTCGTTGACGACATACTCGTACATTGTATAATATGTACCTTATATACATACTATGCGAGATAGAAAATACTCATTTCATTGCAACATTCCATATAATTTTAAAATATTACACATTTAACAACAATACAAATAGTAGATACAAGTGACAATATCGTTAATATTAAACAAGTACACATAATAAATAAATAATATTAATCTACTAGAATAATATCTGCAAATAAACTTTAAAATTGATTGTTATGTTGATTTTAACAAAGATAAATTGAACAGGTTATTAATATGATCTAATAGTAAAACTAAAATTAATTTCCATGATTTGTAGCCTCCTGTATTTATGTAGCTAGCAGTAGGACAGCAGTTCGCTAACGCTGCAGGCTTTTTCGCAACATTCAGTAACTACGAAGCGTTTGTTGCGAGACAAAGCCATGCTTCTGGCTTTGTGGGGGGGCAGCCACGGCCAGCCAGCTTGGCCCTCTTGATCTTTATAATATGGCGGAAGGATTGCATCTATAATATAAATATTATTGAATATCTAATAATGTATTTCATCACTAATTTTCGGAAGAATTATATGTAAAAATGCAACATGTATTCAGAGCAAATATAGGATCATATGGCGATAAAAGTACCTGCTTGCAAAAAAACATTTTCTGTAGTAAACGGTTGTTAAAACAATTATTTATTGGATGATTTCAAGTTTCTTTCTTATCACTGCGTTTAAAAAATATTATTTTGTAATCACATAGTGATATACGTACTATACATTGTTCCAGCTTCAGATCTCTTGTCATTAGAAATATCATCAAAGCATAGCAGTGCTAGCACTCTCGCCAGATTTCTTCCGCAGTAGACCTGGGGACTGACGTCTTGCAGCATGAGCTGACTTCCACCGATGTGACCACAACACACCGTCACCAATGTCGCAAAGATGGCGAGGGAGGAAGATTTGAGGAAATTCATCTAGAAATAATGATATATAACAAAATTCTTTAAATTATGAACATTCATAATTGATATAACTTATCAGTAATTATACCATCCATAGATTATCTTTATGAGATAAATAATTATGTATATTTTTTCTTGTTCAGTTTATTATACATATGCATCATTTTGAGTAATAATTAGTGGTTAAAGTATATCTGATATAAAAAATTTATAAATAACCTTTAATCGGAATTAGTACTTATTTAGTTCGTATGGAAGTTTCTTTTAGGACTCAACAATTTTGAATGTGAATAAGACTCAAATGACTCCCATTTTATATGGTTTGAGAACAACCTACGATATTAATATTCAATATAATATTGACATAATATGAATTTGCTTAATCATCACTGAAAGGGAGTAGGTGTTGGGTTTGTGAGCAATTATTATAATCTGTTTATCGAGTGAATTGTTATTTTGTTGCTTATTTCAGTATAGGAAAGTAATGGTGACATTATAAGTAACGATTAACTAATAAGACGGCTGATTGCTCTAGTGGGGTGGGTGGTGATGGCCCTGCCTACTGAGCCAAAGGTCGTGGTATTTCCACACAGAACAGTTTCTTCCGCTATTCACAGATTGTGGTTTCGGTTTTGGGAGTTATTTGTGTCGTTTAATTCTAAGTTTGTAATAACCTTGCGACACAGAGATTATTTCCCTAATTTTGAAAAAAATAAGAAATAAGAAATATTTACCCAAAATTTTTATGTTTGGGTGTCTAAAAGCATTTTCAGGGTGTCTAATTTAGCATTTTACCGTTTTCGACATTCTACTTACCATCTATGTATGAATGATCATATGCTAACTTAGACTAATTGGAATTAAAAAAGTAGACTAAATAATCTATTTTTATCGGATTTAACTCGCAAGAAATAGTTTTACTTTGAATGTAGGACAGATACATCCAACTCTTGACCTCTTTTTAGAATGAACACGATTGCAGAAAAACATTGGCAACTTCGGGTTGAAATTTAAAAAAATTAACATACAAAACTATTCTAATGTGTGACCTTTTTGTTTTGAGTTGCCATTTCAAGTTTTGTTAAAACCTGAAATGGCAACTCAAAACGAAGATTTTTTAATGAATGTGAAAAAACTTAAAGCTTATGTTGTTTGCAAAAAAAAAAATTACGTTTAATCAATTAATCGCAATATAAACATCATTTTTTTTTAGAAACTAAGTTAATTTTAATAATATAATTTTTCAGGCAATAAGATATTTGACAGACCTTTTGAGGATTATTAATATTTAGCTTTGATATACATGAACAGGTATTTTTTTTAATAATCCAACGTTCACTATATATATTTTGTGTTTAAAAAAATATCTAAATTTGCCTAGAAAACTCTTTAAATTATAAAGGCAACATGAGTAAAGGCATCTCGTCCAAAAAATTAAACAATTGTATAGTCAGTTTTCATTGCAGTTAATTTTTTCTTCGTTTTCATCAAATAAGTATCTTATATTGCAAGTATTTTTGTTGTTCTCTTATTAAAACTCAAGTATAAATACAAAAGAAAATTAAGTATATGTTCGAACTAATAAAAAAATGAAATGATGCTCAAAACTTAATAATACAGTCAAGAATGTATATTAAGATCATTTTAATATATTTAATTAGAGTTCTATCTGCTTAATTAAACATTATTGGAAAATTCTGCTTCTTTGATATTTCTGAAATATATAAAATAAATATGAATGAAAATGGAAAAGATGATAAAATATTATAATGAATGAGTATAGGTTTTAAGTTTTGTTTACCATACGTTTTTAATAGGCTGCAAAATAAAAATTAGCACAAATTGCTAAAGCTTAAAAAGGTGCCAGTTATGTTTTGTAAATGTATAACAATAGTGAGATCAGTGAGACATAATTCTTTCTGATTGGTCTTTAGTGTCTGTAACGACTAATATGACGAATTTTATTTATTAAAAATAATAATACTTCATTTCTAAATCAAATGTAAACTTATTGTTCTTAAAAAAGAAAATTGAGACGACGCAAACAAATACGAACTTACTCGACTTACGAATTGTCTCGCCTTACACAATCCTGAAAACAAACTTGGGTTAACGTAAACAAATGTAACAAGAGTTTTTGTTACGACATTAAAACGAAAACGTCTTTGAAAACTATACTTTCTAATCAAGGGTTCTCGTATCACAATACTCATTAGTTACATTTTTATTGAACTTGGACTTTTTTAAGAAGAAAGGTTTTTTCCTAATAACGTTCATATTTAAATTATATCTTCTCAGTGGTATTTATATATGTTTAACCAATGTTATCTATACTAAATATTATAACGCGTAAAAGTTTGTTTGTTTTTATGAGAATATAATTCTATACGCTATCTATCATTACGATAATACTCTTAGTTATCTTAGTAGTAAAATGAATCATTTATCCGCTGGTGGCACCGCGAGTAACAGCTAGTTTTACTTATAATATATGTAATCTGAACTCAGAAAAATGTACTGTTAATGACTAATTATTTTATTAAAATAACATTACATATTAACAACCTGTGAATACGTAAATTTCCAGCAAAATCCTACAATAAAAATCAGACTGAAATGAATCACTCGATGGCCAAAAGCACTGCAATTTAAATCAGAACTGATTTACCCACGTACAATAAATTCGTTTCCGTCAGGTTACGTATAATACCTAAATTAAATCAAATCCACCATTTATTCCAGCGCTATTCCTACCAGGCGACAGTGTGTCGCAAATTTAAATCTTAAACGTAAAGCCGCCAAATAGGGTGAAATGGCGCGTCACATTCAAAGTGACAACATCAGGAATTTGCTTTGCTTAATTTGGAGGTTGTTCCAAATCGTTGGACATTTTGAAGATTACTAGTTATGACATGTCCCTGAGTATAAACTAAATATTCAAATATATTCAATGTTTATGGTACACATAAAATTAATTTAGAGGACATAGTTTGAAAGATTAATTTGTATGTATAATATATAAATTATATAATATATTATGATGTTATGTTAATTCTATCATACCAATTCTTTTTATTTTAATGTGCATTATTTTTCGTGCAAGAAAGAATTAAATAAATAATATATAAAATTCTTAGAAGTGAGAAAATATTAAAACTAAAATAGCTAATATATAGTTAATGATACTTTCAGTTACAGTAGATCGTGCTCAAAGTTTTAAGCATTCAGTAACCAATTAATAATGCCCTATTTTAGAACTTATTTGAAAGTAATATCAGTAATGTGTATATGAAAAATTATAAACAATTCGTTCATTGCCAACCCTCTCTATCGCCAACTTAGTCTTAGGACTGTGTTTACGAATTTATATTTAGTTTAGTTTAATTTCGAGTTTTTTGTTGTAATGAAGTGATTTACGAAATCAGATTTTTTATGACTTTACGTTTTAAGGTTTCCTTCGAAATTAAGATAATTTTTAAAAATTTGTTGAATGTGTATGTGTGTGTCTGTTTGTGTGTGTTTTTGTTAGTCTGTGTGTGTATGTAATGTCCTCGCGATCTTAAAAAGCAATTGATTTGCTTTGATTCACGCAACTTGGAGCTGATTAGTTTTTCGACTAAACTGTTATTTTAGTATAAAAAAAGAATGAAAACAGCGTATTCAAGCGGGTTTTATTTTATCTTGTTATGAAACTGGAAACCTTAATCACGATTGCTAAACATCTTATTGCGATTTGTGGTTGTGGTACCAATCGAAACGTGTAAATGTCAATAAAACGTGGTTACAACTGAAAAAAACATCTTGGTGTTTTTTTTTTTTAATAAATAGTATCAATATGTCAAATACTTAAATTATAGATAATAAATAAATATAACATTTTTTTTTAACATGCACATTAATGTGATGTGAACTTCATCATTTTCTTTTACAAATGTCCAAATCAAAGAAAGGTTTGACAGTATCATAATGACTAGACGGTCCAGTCTCGTGAAGGGTCATTTAATAGATCGATTTGACATTTTATCAAAACCCAGCAACGTAACCTTGTGAAGAGACCGCACATTATTCTTTAATCAAAGAAAATCCTTTGAAAGTTGTGGGATTTGAAACTCGATGAAACACAAATTAGTACAACAGAGAATCAAACTCATTGTCTACAGTAAAGGTAGGCACAAAGCTTTTTCGGAGCTAGTTTTGACTAGCATAATATATAAATAAATTAATTAACTATCAAACGACTTATATAATTCCAGTTATTATCTTAAAGCTATTTTGTTCAATACCATCTAGTGACGAAGTGTCGAACTATGATTTAAATAAAAAATCTATAATCTGTAATATTACCAGTTTTTATCTTATTACAGTAATTTAAATATAAGACAACCTTGATCAATACCATCTAGTGACGAAGTGTCGAACTATGATTTAAATAAAAAATCTATAATCTGTAATATTACCAGTTTTTATCTTATTACAGTAATTTAAATATAAGACAACCTTGATCAACACCATCTAGTGACGAAGTTTGTAACTAAGATGTAATTAAAAATCGCGGACGTCCTATATCTTCTATCTTAGTATCGTGTTCTAAAATACCTACTTTGTTGAATCTCATTAAGTGCATAATCGAATTAAGTCTTTATAGTTTTAACTTTACAGAAACAGATACATTTTATTTTTAACACCATCTAGCGTGTAGAAGTCAAGTCGCAGTAATTTGTGAATTCCTTTATTTATTTTCCTATTTTACAATAACCCTCCATTTTACTAGGGCCTCCAGTACGCAAACGGGCAAAGCTTGGCGAAACGAAAAATATATCACGAAAACTTTAGCTTGATGCGACATCCCCAATGTCTACAATTAAAATAAAAACATATGACAGTCTTAGAAAGAATTTACCATCTGCACGTCCAATAGAACGTTATACCAAAAAAAAAAATAATAGCAAATTACTCTTAATTTAATAAGACTTTTTAGGATTTTTTTTTCAAAATCTATCTAGGTAGGCATGTGATAATCAACTGGTCAAAATTTGGTTAGTATAGCGGTCAAGGGGGAGATAGTGGGCAAAATTTGATCGAGTTGACCGGTAAAGAATTTCGCTTCGCTCAGCTTAATAATGACACACATTTGCTTAAAGTAAACTCCGACCTAAATTATTTGTAATATATGTAATAATGGTTTTAAATATTTTCATTATACATGTTCCCATGTATATAAAACTATTTAGAGATTTCATTTGCGTTTATAATTATAACCCAACTTTCACAGCAATCGTGGTACAAGAAGAATATAATAATAAGAGCGAATTAAATACGTGAAATTGTTTTTAATATCGCAAAGTAATAATTAATTTCAAAAATCGAAAACAATTTTCGTGTTTGGTAAAAATATATTAACAATAGATCTTACAATTATATTAATACTGTTATTACCTTACAGTTTATAGTTGTCACTTTCTGTAGTAGGCTATTTTTCTGTAGTTCACTTCTGCCGTGTGTGAATATAAAAATAAATATTTTAATAATCACTAAAGTTATTGTATAATTCAACTTGACTAAGTAACGCATTTACAATAAATAAATTTTGTTACTATATTCTAACATTGTAAAAAGGTCAAATCAGTTAACCTTTTTAAACACCAGGATATTATATAAACAATCAAAAGATGATTCATTATTACTCGTGCAGGTTAGTTTGCTCACAAATAATTAACTACTTTGTGATATCATAAAAGAAATTAATCTTGTAATATACTAAGAAATATATAAATTAATTGGAATAAAATCATTGATTATTATCAATATTTTTAGCTCCAAAAAACTCTAAAAGAGTTCAATTGCTATGTACATTTGCTCAGTTCAAAAACGCCAAGCCGCCTTTCAATACAATAAAAAGATTTGAATTCACTACAGAAGACAGGAGCAAAGTTGTCGAGAAAATCAGTGATAACGATACTAATTTTAGTTCATTTTAGTAGTTGATTTGAATAAATGCAATTTTATAATTTTGGTTTTAAATTATGTAAGTACTTGTTTTATTTCGTTATCTAAAGTTGCCATAGAAAATAATAATGATAAAGAGATGTTTCTGATATCTTCAATTCAAGTTAAACTAGGAGCGGGAACCAAACCTCAATGTTGACCCGATGCACGGTATGTGTTGAGGGAAGCGAGGTGCGAACAGCACCGAAGTTGCATTTATAAAACTTCGACGCATTCTGTGCTTAATTATTATTTTTTATACAATCTAAAGCTATAAACTCTATGGGATTTTAGTTTTTCCGTGATTATTCCTCAACATCGAATATTTGAATTTTTTTTTTACAACCAACTTATATATACCGTTAGATATACCGTTTTTGATTGATATTTGCACAAAGAATGCAGAAAAGCATCTCATAGAGAGCTTCGCTCAATAAGTATTAGTATCAAATTTATTAACAATAACTATGTTAGTTTCACATATGTTTAAGGTTGGTATTGTTGAACAGAATTTAATCAACGTTTTTAAGCAAATAACTTATTTATACGGCTAAGCATAACAAATGTCATATGTGACGTGTTAAAGTTATAATATTTTAAGTAGAGTTTTCAACGTTATTTTAGTTTTATTTCACTATTAACGATTTGGTTTGCCATAAGCAACTCCAGTATTTGAAAATTAGTCACAATTATCAAATATTACCTCCGTCCCATAATGACGATAATCTTTTATAAAATGTTATTTTCATCAGACTCATACTAGCTAGAAGCTCAATAGGGTATTTGACTACAATATAGATCAAATTGTTGTTAGTTTAAAAGTATAACATTAAAATTATTTTAATTAATAAAATACTTAAATTGAATAGTTAAACAACCTTGATTTTTTAAGCTGCCAAATTAAAGAATATGAAAATAGCACTGTACCATTTTATTATATATACTGACAAATCATGAATAAGGTAAGAAAAAGACGAAAAAGATTGTTACTATTCACATTACAAACAAATTTTGTAAGCTTTAAATTTAATAAATTATCGATAAACATATAGTGTCACACTTATCTGACACGGTGACGGTATCCCTATTTTTAAATTCAGTATTGGTACTTAATAGAATCTCCGCATTTCTTAGGCAAAAAATAATGATATTGCCCAAGTGCACAAGGACAAATCAAAATGTCAGCTTTCTACACATAGATCCGATTTTGGTTACAGGGCCAGATAAATTTATGCGCCTATATTATGATTTGACAGCTGAGTTTGTGTATAAAAGCATATAAACTGCTTAATATGTCGTATCAAGGTTTTGGTGACTTTTCTGTTGATTTATATTTTGATGGTGATTTTCATAGAAAAGACAAAAAAAAGAGAAAATGTTTTATATCTATTTTTCTAAAAGCTTTTTTTAAGTTAGTTTTTTTTAACGGTTTCCGAACAGTATGTTTATCAACTGTCATATATCTATTTATTTTTGTCCGCTGACGTTTATATTGAATTTTTTGTTTTGAGAAATTATATACCCTACTGTGATGGGAATAAAGTCGTCTTTAAAATATGTAATTTATATATTGTTTTGCGGCATACATTGGTCAAGCATTTTGTTGAAATGAGGACGAAAGTTTAAAAGAATATATTAATACCGTTAAGTTCTACTTGCCGCAGTACTCAGCTTTCTAGAACAACTTCATTTAACTTAACAGCGGTATGTCTGTAGCTCATGATTATAAAATAAAAATAAGAAAATGTTGAATATTTTAGATCTTGGATTTTTAAGTCTAGCTATAACAGTGGCCTTTACTGGGTTTGTGATTAATCATTATGAGAAGCACATACCTGCATTTATTGTAAAGGGTTTTAAGTATGGAAGTTTTGCATATCAAGGTTCTGGTGCAAATTTTTTACAAATAATTGAAGTACCAAAAGCACTCTACAGACATTTCTATGCTTTTTCCTCAGTGTTTAGTTCAGTGACACTTATTTACGCTTTTTTGGTGTATTGTTTTGAGTTTAGTGTTCACAGATATATTTTCATTATTTTAAAATTATTTCTAGAACAAGATGAACCTACAGGTATTATATTATTATTTTTTTTATATATTTCTAGGCTTCTTAAAAAAAAATTGTAATTTTTTAAAATCTCTCTAGTGTCTGCAACAGCCAGTCTGTGGGCACTGTCACTTATTACCCTCCAGTGCATCCGTAGATGTTATGAGACCTATTACTTACAAGTTTTTGCAAGCTCCAGTAAAATGAATCTCAGTCACTACATTGCTGGTATAGTACATTACTTTGCAGTTGTTGTGGCTGCAATTGGACAAGCACCCCTATTTTGTGGTAAGGATAATTTTTCAAAACCAATATAATATTTGATAGTATTTTTTTATGTACATTCTCAGAAGTAACTTTTTTTAAAATGTAGACATACCTTTTTCTTTTATAATATTAATTGTTGATCACTATTTATGAATATTAAACTTTCATAGCCTCTACCATTACAAAGCCTCTTGACTGAGTTTATAAAATATTCTCAATTTATTTTAACAAATAGTACCATGATCAACTAATAAATTCTTCATATAGATTGTCATCCAATGGAAATTATGAGAGAGTATAGTAGGTTGTCTAGATAAGTCAAAGGTCATTCAGCACCAGAAGCTTTTTACAGAGCCTATGTTCCGTGAATTCAGAAGTAGTACATACAATTTGTTGTCTAGTTAGTGCTGGTGTTTCCAGTATTATTATATTCAAGATGACTCAGTATTAGTAATAATAATGATAGCACAGAATGGAATGCTGCAAATTTCTCTTGGAAAAATCATAAGTTAAAAAAAAATGCAGGTTAGAGTTCAACTATTCTTGTCCAATTTGATTTAGAAACAAATTTCGCGCTTAGTACTAGGAAAAATACGATTTGTCGTATCGCTGGCCTAGAAACGGAAACCGGTTCTCTAAATGCTTTACTAAATATCTGAGTATTGGTTTTCGATACTGTGAATGTTCTGATAAGCAGAACAAGGCCATTTTGGCCCTTAGTAGTAAGAAAGTTGAGCTACCATCTACCATCTCGTCCGTAGTCCGAATAACACCAGTATCGACTGAATAACGAACTTAATCGAATGGTGATTTATTACTTTGTCTAAAGCCGCAGAACCGTAGAGTTTGTACACCGCATCTCAGTATTTTTCCGTATATATGAACGAATTTGATCTGATTTCTGCTGCTAGTTGCTAAGTAAATATATTATTTCTTGGAGTAAAAATAAGCCCCTATATTACCTTTTGTCTGCAACGCGAATATTTAAAAGAAAGTTACTTCGTTTTAAGACCTTACTACTCAACAAATATTACAGTATATTGTAAAATATTGTATAAGTACTAATAATATAAAAACTCAGTTCTAATTTCTAGGTAACCAGGAGAGGGATAGAATGATATGGAGTGACAAAAAAATATTTATACTCTTAGTGCCGTGCACTACAACTTTCTTATGGGCCTGGTACGAACAATATAAGAGCAACATTATATTTGCTAATTTACGTAAAGACAAGAAATCAGGTAAAGTTGTCACTGAAGAGCATAAAATACCACATGGAAGACTATTCAAGTATGTTTCAAGTCCTCATAGAATGTGTGAAGTTATAATGTATGTTACATTACTGCTAATTATACCAACTCGTACATTCTTCTGCATATTTTTGTGGGTCATTTGTAATCAGGTGCGTATTTTTTTAACCTCTTATCAGTACAATAAATATTAACGATAAAACATGACCTTTTATAAAATTATATATAATTATCTGGCTGTACTCACGTAAATATTATCGGTGGCGTGTTCCGAGCTCATGAATAAGACCAAAAAAGGGAACGAAACTAGTCGTGCAAAATTCCGATAGTAATTGAGTACAGCCGGATAATTATAATAGTAATCATGGATCACGAAAGTTGAAATACAAAAATATATATTTTTTAACATTTAGACATTCTGTATAATAATTACGTTATTTCTTTTAAAAGAAGCAATAAAATAATGCAGTTCTAATTTAATTCAATTAAATTTGTTTAGAATTCTAAAAAAAAGATACTTTTATCAACATAACATTAGTACTTATACTCAAATTGTTTTTCAGGTACAAACTGCAATACATGCCCATGTTTGGTATAAAAAGACTTTCAAAGACTACCCCAGCAACAGGATGGCAATAGTTCCTAAATTATTATAACCAATATTTTATATACTCATTATGCTTATATAATAAGCTATATTTAATCTTATACAAATGCAGAGGCTGCAATAATGCTATTTACAAAATGGACAGAGAAACTATTTATTTTTATAAATATTATACATCTTTACTTCAAAATAAACACACAATAATAAATATTGTTTTATTAACTATATTAATTCAACACACACTACACATATTTCTGTCTTCACGAACAATTACTTGAAGAGGAAACTGAAAAAAAAATTTGTCAGCTGTAATCTTTTGTTATTCTCTTTTCAGTTCATTTGTATTCTAAATGCTGAATATTTAAAACATAATGCGATTCGAAAAGAGTATAAATTATTAAAATTATAGTAATTATCTTACCTATAAGGGTATCCTTGTGTCTTAGATCTAAACACAGAGAGAAGGAGCGAGAAGAACACACACACTAGCACCAATCCTACAACTGATTGGAATCTGCGTCTCTTTCCATCTTGTGCACGCTGTACCTCCTTCCTATTTACTCCACCTGCAGCTTCAATCATTAAAATCATACCTACTACTACTGCACAGTCTGAAAATTATGTTCAGAAAATTATTAGATTGTTTAAAACATGCACATATATACAGTCATTATCATAATATATACAAAAAGTTTATTATTATGAGATCAGGATGTCAGATGAGTACACAAATTTCTTTTAATAAAATTTTAAACATTTTCATAGTTTGAGTCTTAAAAAAATATCAACCCTATTTTGATAGTTTGAATTAATTAAAAATTAACTTGACACAAATGACTTTTTCTGAGGGAGTACAAAAAATCTAGTCTGTTAATATGAGAAGTAGTTAATCAAGTATTTTGAAATTAAAAATTATTATCTCAATATTACTTGAGATGCACTAGTTCCAAAAAAAGCAGAGTATCTTACGGATGATTGCTTTTATTTAAACCAAAAATCTGAAAACAATCTTAATAAATAAATAGTGTTTTTTGATCAAGGCGATTAAAAAACACTAAACTTAGTATCCATTTGACAGCTATGATGTCACAAACAAACACAAAAATATACACACTCTTATAACAACACCATTTTTTATATCAGGATTTAAAAAGGATACTCAAAGTAACTACAAAGTAGCTCTCCAAAACAAACTGTCCATGAGAGCCGCCATTAATATAGACAGGACCATTCTTTGTTCTATGGAAAAATGGTGGTCCTCTTATTTGATTCCACATTTGACCAGACACCATAGCAAAGCAGAAGAATACAGCTATGACGGCCCACATTTGTTTATTGTACAGAAATTCAAGGTTGTTTCGACGGATATAGATAAAACCAGCTACTAGGGTAAATAGCATTAAAAATGCTATAGCTGCTGAGTAGTTTGGTGGACGGAATACTCTAATCTAAAAAATAATAAATATGTTAATTTTAATTATTTATCAAGAAAATTAAAGTATTTTTGTTATATATGTAATCAACATTGTTGGGGTGGGGCGCTATATCGAAAAATACTGGCGCCACCCTCGGGGGACGGACCTTATGGTGCCGCTGAGATAGCAAGTTGAAACAAGAAAGTCGTGAAACAGTATGGCTATCTCAGTCGGGCGCTGGTAGGTCCGTCTCTTAGGATCCTGGGTTCGGTGGAGGGGGTCGTGATTAAAAACACTGGAGTACGATGTGTAGACGCGATAGCGAACCAGCCACAATAATATTTTCAATTCTTCTAGTTCCCTTTTCTTCAGAGTTCCTTTTTTCTTGAGAGTTCTTCTTGTTCTTCTTAGCCGTCGGAAGTAATAATCGGTAGTGGCGCCATACTGCCGGGTGTAGCACGTCACGTATACCGTAAAGAGAGCCGCGGTTTATTGACTCATTTTACTAACATTTTTCACTATGGCTGGTCCGCTTTTTCGCTAATATTTATTTCTCTAGATCTTATACTTAAACATGTTGTACATCAAAATAAGCGTCTTAATAAGATCTATTTAAAGGTATATAATACAAAACAGTAATAATTATAAATCTAATATAATACGTAAAAAACATGCAATATCATACAAAAAACAGTACTTTTAACAACCTAAAATTCGTCATTATGTCTAAACTATCCATCTCTCAACTATAAACTAAACATATTTATAATCAGTTTTAAGTGCTTTACTAAATTACAAAAGAAAAACAAAAGAAAATCTAATTATAATTTTCATACTAAACTCAAGTGCGAGACAGAGATGCCAACATCTTGCTATCTCTGTCATACCCATCTGTTTGACAATAGATTGCTGCCTAACGAGAGACTAATTCTATGACTATAAATTACGAAGTGTGGGACAGAGATGCTAACATATTATCATCTCTGTCATACTCATTAGTTTTACAAAAGAATGATACATAACGAGACACTAGTTTTCTGACCGCATGTACATGAGATTATTGAAATATGACTACATACTAATACAAGATTGGTTGATTAAAATAATTAATAAAGAGAGCGGACATTAAAATTATTTGTCGCCGACATCCTCCCCCTTGTGCGAAGCACCAACTGCTGACCCGGCGACACGTTGCTCACTGACCTCGTTTCGATTGTTGCTGGCCGCAGGTACCAGTCGCACTATCTTGGAGCTTGGACGTTTCAGCACGCCACCGGCAGTACGTACGTCAACGATGCGGGTGCGCCCATCTGGCCCAGGGTAGATCCGTACCACCTCCCCTCGTGGCCAAGTGTTTCTTGGAAGTGCTGAGTCCACTATGAGGACCGTGTCCCCAAGCGTCAGATCTAACGTGTCTTCTTTCCCTGTAAGTTTTCCGAAATCAGTGTAGGTAGGTGTTCTTTCACCCATCTGCTCCAGAAGTGGTCTGCCATTCATTGGGCCGCCTTCCAGGAGTGTCCTTTGATGTCGTCGTCGTTGAATGTTCCGACCGTTGGAACGCCACAAGATCTCCCTAAAAGAAAATGATCTGATGTAAGTGACTCTTCTCCATCTGTGTCTACATCGACTAATGGCCTTGAATTGACGATGTGTTCTGCTTCCAAGAGGAGTGTGTGCAGAACTTCGTCTTCGAGTAACTTTTCGTTTAGGGTGCTCGCCAGCGCCGTTCTGTTGCCTCCAATAAACTTCGTTGGCGAAGGCCTTTTCGCTAGCATCTGTAAAGACATGCGTCTCCCCCTTGTGACGAGATGATGCGAAGTATCGTGGCACTCTCAGGTTTTTTAACAGCTGTAGTTTGCTCAAGTAGATGTTCCATGTTGGTTCATAATCTGTCGTGATGAGTTCAACCCAGCCAACCCTATTCCACCAGATGTCTTGGAGCAGCCTCTTCCCTTGTATCAGAACTGGCGTTGCTAGACCTGCACTGAAGCTTCTTAAAACTGGTGGACGATTTGATGCCCACGTTCGAAGTTTAAATCCGGCCTTTCGATGGATGAAGTCCACTTCTCTTGCGGTTTTAATGGCTGCCTCTTCTGACCATTTGCGTTTGGACGTGGAGCCAAACGGAACTTCTTCAGCATATCTACTATCTAGGAGGTGCTGGATCTGATAAGTGTACTCGTCCTTTAGGTTTCGATCTTTGTCTAGCTTCCTTTCAATATTCTTGAGCCTGTTTTCAGCCGACTTGAAATTGTTCGGCATTGCTTCATCCTCGTTGCGCCATAAAAGTCCTATTTCGAAGCGCCCATCCTGCAGCCTTCTTGTCGTTTTCTCCATTATAGCTAGCGCCTTTCCTTCTGCATCGATGCTTGGCCGACGTGGTTGGACACCCAAACATTCTATAGCGAAGTGGTCTTTTATAAGGCGTTCTAGATCGTCGTCGGACCCCGTCACGTGTGCGCAGGTAACGAAATTCAAAGGTTTCGTTGCTCCGCCATCAAAGCCGTGTAGCACCCATCCCAGGTGCGTCAGCGAAGCTACGGGTTGGTTTCTCGTTCCTTTACGCGTAGCCCGTGATACGATGAGTTGCCAGTTATCCTGACCGATTAACAGTTTAGGCGGTTCCTCTTCGTATATCAGCTGATCGACCATCTTACTAAGGTGCAGACATTCTTCAAGACGAGATCTATCAATACTTTGCGGCGTGAGACACAGGTCGTCAACGGTTCGCGCTCCATTAATCTTTTGCCTTTTCTGATGGTGGATGCCTCTGATCTTAAAATCGATCTTCATAGAATTCTCCTTTCCCATTGTTTTCCCCCCTACTGTTTGTAGGTATAGAGGTTCTTGAGGTCCTGTTAGGCCGACTTCTCTCACGACCGATGAATCGAAAAGTGTCACTGTAGATCCTTCATCAAGCAGCGCCAACACTCGCACCGATCCCTTGGGTCCATACACTTCCACAGGAATCATCTTTAAATACGCTCTTGCATTCGTCAGAGCGTTGACCGGTAGAGTTGCACTATTTGTGATCTCTCTTTTCTCATCCTGCTTCTGCTCCAATGGCTTGTAGTTGTGAAGGAGATGGTGATGCCAGCGCTTGCACTCCTTGCACGGTGGCCTTTTGCAGCTCTCCTTACGATGACGTCCCATCAAGCATTTAAAACAAAATCTACTCTTAAGAGCGATCTCCCACCGCTCCTTGTTGGATGCATGCAGGAACTTCTTGCATTCGACCAAAGTATGGTCTCCGTGGCAGTGCGGGCACCCTGGCTTCTCTTCCCGTTGCTCCGTAGCAACATGCGCAGCATGCCTTGCTTCCTTGAAGGGTTGCCTCTTCATTTGCACTGACTCCTGCAGCGCATATGGCCCACACCGATCTGCTTCACGGTTCAAAAATGCGGCTACCGTTGTAAGATCTGGATCTTCATTCTCGGCGGCGTAATCGAACCACCGATACCTCAGCACTGCAGGCAGCTTCTCCACTATGATATTCATAATTTCTGGAGATTGTAGGTACTGAGGCTTTCTTAATCCCCGAACTGTCGCAACAATGTTGTTTACATGACTCGCAAACACGCAGACGTCACGCGCACTTTCGGTGATCTTCGCCAAGTTCCTCATCTTTTCCATTTCAGCGAGGACTAGGGCATCTGGCCTCCCGAACCGCCGTCGCAGGGCTTCTAATACTTCGTTCGGTAGGCATTCTGAATATAACAGGCTCTTTACAGCTTCCCTTGCAGTACCCTTAATGGCTCTTCTTAAACGCGCCATGTTCTGTGAAGCTGAAAAGAGTGGAGATGTATCTTCATATACTGTTCTAAAGGCTAACCATTCACCACTGTTGCCATCGAAGTAAGGCAGCTCATGCATGTAGCTTGGAGGTGCCGCTGCTGACTTCGGTGCGGCATGAATGGCCTGGACGATTGCTTCCGCTAGCTCCTTATTTCCCGTAGACTGATATAGTGGTTCCTGTTTGACGGTCATTGAAGACGCTTGCGGGGGTGGCCCCTTCCCGGGCACTCCCCCGTGTCCCTTCCCGGACGCGAACTTCGTTTGATGCCCCTTCCCGGACATCGCTGTCACCGTCGTCTCCACCCAGTCCTGGACATCAACCTCTCGGTGTTGAGGTTCCTCTAACTCGGAGTCTTCATCTTCATCGGCAACCTGCAACAAGTCTAACCTGGCTCTAGCAAGAGCGACCCCGGCTTGGGCCTCCTGCAGTTCGCGCTGTGCCAGCTCGGCTCGCGCCTCCAGTTCTATACGCTTTCTGGCTGCCACGCTCCGTAAGGACACTGAACGACTCTTCTTCGGAACAGGAGCATGCAACCTCGTGGACTCATCAGGCCTCGTAGTCTCGTCGGCGCTTGTGCCCACGTAACTCCTCGCACTGTTACCTCCTCTGTGACCAGCATCTGCAACAGGGACGGCAACAGAGACCGCGATAGCCCCACTTGGCCCCGTGGCCATGGTATCATCCTCGGGCATAGGCTGCGCCCTGGAGGTGGATCCCATCTGACTCCTGGTCACTGGCATGGTGATAAAAAGTCTTATTGCCACGTCGCTTACACTCAGTTCACCGAATAAACCCAGGGATCCGGCTCGAAGGACCAGATGTTGGGGTGGGGCGCTATATCGAAAAATACTGGCGCCACCCTCGGGGGACGGACCTTATGGTGCCGCTGAGATAGCAAGTTGAAACAAGAAAGTCGTGAAACAGTATGGCTATCTCAGTCGGGCGCTGGTAGGTCCGTCTCTTAGGATCCTGGGTTCGGTGGAGGGGGTCGTGATTAAAAACACTGGAGTACGATGTGTAGACGCGATAGCGAACCAGCCACAATAATATTTTCAATTCTTCTAGTTCCCTTTTCTTCAGAGTTCCTTTTTTCTTGAGAGTTCTTCTTGTTCTTCTTAGCCGTCGGAAGTAATAATCGGTAGTGGCGCCATACTGCCGGGTGTAGCACGTCACGTATACCGTAAAGAGAGCCGCGGTTTATTGACTCATTTTACTAACATTTTTCACTATGGCTGGTCCGCTTTTTCGCTAATATTTATTTCTCTAGATCTTATACTTAAACATGTTGTACATCAAAATAAGCGTCTTAATAAGATCTATTTAAAGGTATATAATACAAAACAGTAATAATTATAAATCTAATATAATACGTAAAAAACATGCAATATCATACAAAAAACAGTACTTTTAACAACCTAAAATTCGTCATTATGTCTAAACTATCCATCTCTCAACTATAAACTAAACATATTTATAATCAGTTTTAAGTGCTTTACTAAATTACAAAAGAAAAACAAAAGAAAATCTAATTATAATTTTCATACTAAACTCAAGTGCGAGACAGAGATGCCAACATCTTGCTATCTCTGTCATACCCATCTGTTTGACAATAGATTGCTGCCTAACGAGAGACTAATTCTATGACTATAAATTACGAAGTGTGGGACAGAGATGCTAACATATTATCATCTCTGTCATACTCATTAGTTTTACAAAAGAATGATACATAACGAGACACTAGTTTTCTGACCGCATGTACATGAGATTATTGAAATATGACTACATACTAATACAAGATTGGTTGATTAAAATAATTAATAAAGAGAGCGGACATTAAAATTATTTGTCGCCGACAAACATACAGTATATATATCTAAGTTAAAAATTTAAAAGAGTTAATAAATTGATATTAAGTTTATTTACTATTGCATAGTTTTTATTGTATTGTATTTAGCTTTACATAGTGCAATAAGTTGTTATGGCCTATTAATTTATTAATTAAAACATACTTGAACATCAGTTCTATCCTGGATCCACTTGGCTATAGCTTCGCTTTGAATACCAGCTCTTTCAAAGTCCATGGAATCAGCAGGTTTTGGTTTCCCTTTAGCTGGGAAGTGCATGATTACTGGTGCTGTGTTAAGTCGTAGCTGAAATCATAGGTGACAATAGATTAGTAATATTGCAATAAAACTATTTACATATTACATTATTTTTATATTTACTAAATTATAGAGATCGTATTTCAAGTCACATTATTATACATTTTATAGAAAAATTACCATTTGGAATATATCCGATCCTTCATCAAAATCTACCATTCCAAAAAACAGCTTATTGCTATGTGCAGGTGAGAAGCGGAACGAATTAGCAACAATAAGGTATTCATCATAAACGTGCTGACAAATAGCACACCTCCGAGATGGTGCCATGGCTGTGAACATGACCACAAAGGAGTAATCCCTTGGTGGAGACCGCACATATTCTTTAAATTTACTCAAGTTCAGAGGTATTATTGACCTTTTTGCGGTCATATCGGTTAACTGTTGGACCTTTTCTTCAAGCTAAAAAAAAAATAATTGTAGAAAGGAGAGTAGAGTACCGATATGCACCGGTTCAAAGAAAAGCCAACTTACTCCTTTTGCACGGTTTTGTGCGTAGGCATTATAATATGTGAGAAATATAGATAAAAATAGCAGCGATTTGTATTTCATCGTAATGTTTAAGGTTTAATTTAAATTACTTGATTTACGGAATTAAGAAGTTTACAAGACTCTTAAATATTAACCAATAACTAAGGGCCAAGCAATTCCTATTGACAGGTATTGTTATTAGGCAGAATGACACCTTACAGCTTAACGTCATCACAATTTGTAATGTAGACTATTAAAAATTTGAAATATTAAAAAGCGTTTCGCTTCCACTTTCTTTGTACTGTCGGCGAAAGATTGCAACTCCCTTCCGAGCGTTGTGTTTTCTATAAATTACAATCTAGAGTATTCAAATTCAGAGTAAATAGATTTCTTGTAGGTATACATGCAACATAGTAAACTACAGTCATAGTTATTGTTATGCAGGCTGTAGTCAAACGTAAACAAAAAAGTAAATATGTATAATTAAATATTTCTTTTTTTCTGTAAGAATAAGAAAATTTTCTTGCAGTAAAATTTATCATAAATATTGACCAGGATATCCAGCTATCACCATACCAAATTTCCGCAAAATCCGTTCCATACATTTTGTGTGATATATGCACAACATACAGACAGACAAAAGTGTTCAAAACTTGATGATTAGGTTTTTGATCGATTACACCCCCCTTAAAAGTTTTTAAATATGTTCATTGTACTGACTCAAGTTATTTACAGTTTTATTATACATATACATTTACTAAAAATAATAAAGAACCCCATTTACCTCCGGAAATGAATCTTTTATTCGCTAAGATTAAGGTTAAGAGCTCAATAAATTTCTTGCAAAGAAAAAGAAAGTTTGAAAATGCAAGCGTATGGCCCCTTAATGTTAGTATCACTGACCGGGTGAGGACCCACGTGATAACACAATCCATATCTAATTAGTTTCCATTTAACCTCCTTGCTTTGAGAAAGGCAATACAATCATTGGGTAAGAGAGCTAATCCTTTAACAAGTTCCCCATTAACATGACATATTAAGCAAAAGCGTGTTATATTAAATGTAGGAATTGATAGTTTGTATTTGGAAAGTTATAAAACTTATTCTGTTTCTACCGTCAATTTTAATTCCAACACCACAAATTGTATTCTTTTTTATATTATTGAGCTGACCGAAGTGAAGCTCTCAATGGTGAAGAATGTGTTTCATTACTATTGCTACTCCTCCTAGACGAATAATAGGATGTCAAAAATTGGCAGAGTTGTCGAGGACAGTGACTTATAGGTGACGAAGTTTTTTGGTGAGATATGTGATGTAATTTTTTATTACATGGTGAAAGTGTTTCCCATTAAGTTAACATATGAAACGTTTTGAAATCGCACGCGCGTGTTCTTATTAGCCTTAAGATTAAAGACTATTTACTATTTACTCTGCTAATTTTAGAATTCTCATTCAGCAACAATGATTCGCTAGCACCACTCGTCGTGCGGTTGCAGACTTACTAAATAATTGCACTCTTATAGGGGCCTATAGCCATTAAAAACCGTCAAATACTTGCTATCTTAAAGATCACCGATTGAATAATAACTAGCAATATGACTATTAATGGTGATGAAATATATGGAGGCACGCCTCTCGGAAAACGTCAAAACGAACACAATCTTCTTTCGGCATTTAAAGATCTCAATACATTAAGGTTTCAAAATTTCGAGCGATAGTAACTTTAGCGTACATCTGGGGGGCAAAGGTTCGGTGAAATTCGGATTATGCAAGACAGTACGTCATGACGAGGTACATACATGGAGTACCTACTGTGCCGGACAAGAGTAGCACGAACTAACATTTGGCTGCGTATATTGAAGTCGTTAAGATTGTCAGAGAGCTCATGGTCTGTGAAAAGCTAGATCCATTGTTGTGTAGTAGTATCGCGTCTTTGATTTCTACATTTATCACCGTGACTGTTCCAAAAAGGTGTTTGAGCTGGTTTCCACGCCAGTACATGCAATACCATCCCTACTTCGAGCATGTTTGGCGTTTTTCAACAGCAAAGCTTTTAAATTTTATGTCGGTTTTGGAATGTTAAACACGTGCGGAAGTTTTTTTAAAATAAAATTAAAGATCCATAAATTAATACTCCACTTTTACGCAGTAGGATTCGAAATTGATAATTAATTTTAAATATTATTAAATATTTAAAAACGAAATCTCTCTATAACTTACTAAAAGATCTTGGCTCTAGAAATATCATTAGTTCAATTGTAGACTTTCATGGGCCCACCGCTCACGGTGAATGCATTACATGCTCAACTTCGCCTCGCCTCTCATATATCGATAACGGATCATAAAGTTAGCGAAATTATTGGCTAATTAATTATTTCAATTTCATATCTATGTAATAGTGACACCGAAACACGAGTAATTTTAATTAAACTACTAAGCAAACAGGGATTTAGCACGAATTTACTGTTGATTCTAGGCTCATTTATTAAAATTATCTTGCTTATAATTGTTAATTTCGTAAAACTATAAGGGCGTTATATAAATGCGCATGCAATTTGTTATGAGTAGATTATAAATCTTAATTTTATTAAAGGACATTGGTTGTTGCTACTATACTAACAGTGTTTTACAACAAATAATTTTATTTGACTAAAACATTGTTAGTAAGCAAATGGTATAAGAACCACTATATTTGAAGTGAAACACTCGATTCATAATTTACAGTACTTTTTAAAATATTTTATTAACACAATTCATTCAATAACACCAAAGATTATAACATTCTCTAACATGAAATCTAAAATAATACAATTTCACCTATTTGTATTTATTTTACTTACCAATTATTTATATTCATTCAAACATCATTTTGACTATGAGGTATACATAAAAAATATTTTGAATTATATTTCACAT
The DNA here is from genome assembly GCA_959347395.1 of Mechanitis mazaeus. Lineage (NCBI taxonomy): Eukaryota > Metazoa > Arthropoda > Insecta > Lepidoptera > Nymphalidae > Mechanitis > Mechanitis mazaeus. The sequence goes on from OY365754.1 coordinate 14,447,975, forward strand.
AGCATTTAAATCGTCAGAAACGTTTAATATACTCTTAATAATTTGATATAATACGACAGCGCCATGACATGACATGACAGCGTCTGCCTACCTTATAATATAAATATGTATCTTGCTCGCTCATTATATGAAGACCGTTGAGGAAAATAAAACACAAAACAAGTAGAAACAAAATAATATGGAATGTACAAATCATGTTTATTAACTGATTCCTGGCAATACATTGTTTTCGACTCGCGGTGGAATAACATCAGTGGTCTTCGACCACACAGATACATAATACAGGTAACAGTACAAGTAGTATGGATAAGTACACCCACTAGAAACACTGAAAGCTGTAAGAGCATTTACAATAAAGCCAGGTTCAACTTTGGAAACTCTCAGCAATAAATATCGGTACACAGTACCCTGGGGGCTTAACGGATCATAAATTATTTTAAGTTAACTTGTTTGGACTTAATTTTCTACTCTAACTGTACATTAGTATCGCCTTAATGCTAAAATAATCTAGAAGTGATATCGCCAGTTGTACGGAACGCGAGGGGTGGATACGCGCAAATTAATTGATATGTTGGTGAAATACTCCAGTCACCGTAACAAAAGATAGCCGAAATTAATTTATAAATAAACGAGGCCGTCATCGCGCGGTAGCGTCAGCCGTAATTCGAATTCGTGGTTTATTCGTTATTAAATTGAAGAAAATATGTATTATACAGTCGCGTCTCGGGCGTGACACGAACGCAGCATCAAGTCCGCATCCGCCGGAGATATGCGTCACAAGCTAGACAGTACTATACAGAACGAGTGCCTCGGGGCGCTATGCGGGGTCGCTACCGGCGACGACGTCCCCTTCAGGAGATATTCATGAGCAGATAGGTCATTGATGTAGGCATAAAGCTCCGGGGCACGGGCGACGGGAGTGTTAGGAAGAAATTTACTGTTGCTTCGTGTAAAGATAGATAGCTACAATGAGACCGTATAGACCCAACACTTCAGCGAAAATGAGGATAAGAATCATTCCGACGAATAACCTCGGTTGCTGGGCTGTACCGCGCACGCCGGCATCACCTACTATGCCTATGGCGAACCCAGCGGCCAGACCGGAGAAACCGACGGCGAGACCCGCTCCCAAGTGGATGAACCCTCTGAAATTAAACAAAAGTCATATCAATAAAAGTTATATTTTAAATGTTTGGTTCCCAGTAAGCTATGTTTATTATCATTCACACTATTAACATTCTAAGAAATGAAATATAGTGTTTCATCTACACAGGTAACCTATTCATAAAATCTAGTTATTGAACTCCATAATTACCTGAACAAGGGGTAAGTGGCTGAGGACTCCAGGGACCCAGCAATCAGGACAGCCACGACCAGACCATAAATGGCAATAATACCCGCCATGACAACAGGAATGATAGATTTCATGATCAGCTCAGGCCGCATCACCGACATGGCGGCGATACCAGTTCCGGACTTGGCCGTTCCATAGGCGGCTCCCAGGGCTGGAATGTTAAGGAATAATATTTTTAGTACTCTGAAGAATTTATCAATTTAGGTATTTTACCAATACTAGGTGCTAAATCAAAGTAATAGATAATGAAAAAAAGACTTAAAATAGTAGTTAATTATATAATAATGTCTTAGTTATAATTAAACTTAATTAGAACAAAAATGAATAATTCTCAATAAATTTTATTGAACAAACTGGATCTTGTGTAATATTTTTTTTTATTATTACTGAATTAATTACTAATGTATAAATTGATATCAAAATTAATTAATTACATATCCATTAAGGTGTTTCATATGAAAGCAATATAGCTTCAAGCTGTTTTAAATATAAAGAAAATAAAAAAATGTTGCTTATTTAGTTGTAGGAAAGGAAAAAAGGCTTTGTTCCATTTCCTCAGAAACAATTTATTTCACAAATATTGTTCCATTTAATATTTGATATAGTATGGATATCAGATTATTGACTTAAGCAATAGTTTCAGACAGAATTCATTCCTAATCAAATGATGTAATGTTCACATTCAATGAAAGTTTGTCAATCTTGTGACAATCAGAACTCGAATCTTTTTGTTAAACTTCCTACATTGTTAAAGGAAAAAGTACTAAAACTGAAACTTTGAATTGTCTTGTGACTTAAGTCATGTGATGACCCAAATATCATTTTTCAAAGAAAATTAAAGACACTCCTAAAAATATAAATCAGAAGTTACTTTACTTGCAGATGACTATTTAAAACAATTATGATAATTTACAAGGTTTATAAAATACAATAGAACTAATCAATAATTACATGTACTTAAAGAAAAATTTGCCACTCCTGCATTTTTATAGTCAATCATTTTTAAAACATCCAAAATCTTGAATAAAAACCCACAATTGTTTCTTTAAAAATATGTTCTCCCAAATTTAAATTATTAAATACGAAACTTGACAAAAGTAGTATCATATAATAAAGGAAGAACTTAGAATTATTACCTAAGTTTAAGTCAGCATTCATTCAATCACATGACCAAGTTTTCAGTCATGTGATGACAGGAAATTTTTAGTTATGTACATTCAATTTCTAAGAATCGCTTAACATCTTTCTAATTCTTATATTATATATCTTAGCCCTATCGATAAAGTTTAAAGGCATATCTTTAGCCATGTGTGAGTCTGCAATGATTTTTCATGTAATTTTGAAGCTTACAGATCCTTAAAATGCCGGGACCATATCTACAATCGTGTCGGTATTGATTAGGTTATACATTCAACGATCCGAATGTTACTACTGGTTTTGCCATACATCAAGTGTTGCCAACATAAAGCCTTCATGCGCCCGTCATTTTAATCACATGATATGATATATTTTTTTGCAACGCTGCGTTACGCCCATTCCCTTCCCCGAACAGGCTTGATGAAAAACATCGATACAAATACAATCGATACTATACAGTTCTATAGAGACTTAGATTTACTCTGACTCAAGGTGCGCCTGTTCCTATATTTAGTACTCTTAAAATAAACTATATCTAACGATATAAACTACATTTACAAAAGAATCACTAAAATATATCGATTAAGAAGTATTTTAAAGTCTACAGGGTTTTTTAAGATTAATAACCGACAGCCATTTAAGACTATCCAACAAACTACATACCGCTGAAAATGATAGCAGACGCCGCCCCCATAACTCCAAAGAAGGGTCCATAGATGGGATTTGCTTCAGCCATTTTAATATGAAGTGTGGGAGTATTTACAGGTCCCAAAAACTGTGATGACTATCTGCACACACTCACTCCACGAAACTATTTTAACACAGACAAATATGGCTCAAGCTTTGCAGACTCAATAGAATGGGTCATATGACGATTGATGTTCAAGGCAGTACTCGATATGCCCTAACTTCTGATTGGCGTTGAGACGCAACTTCCGAAATGCGCAACCAATCCTGAGCTTAGAACTTCACAGACGTATGACGTACAACATTGATGTGGATCGCTGGCCAGCACTTTTTGATTGCGCATGTTTAATTGTAACGTTTCATTACTTTTTATGAAATTTAATTACAATAAAATACGCAAATTATATAATGTATTTAATTAAATATATATTCTATCTTTTTTAAAGTTATTTTCAACACTCAAATAATTATTTATAATAATAATTTAGCTGAATATTATAAACATTCATTCATTCGATTGTAAAATGATGTTGCCAGCTGTTATGGCGCAAAAATTTAAATAACTATATTATTTGACTGATATAAAAATACAAATACTAGATTTTTGAGGAACTCTTATCGGTTTAGTTTAGATTATTTACATTTTTACCTTCTACTTATAGCCAAAAATTAAAAAACAAGGTATTTCTTTAAAGATTAATTTAATAAGAATATAAGCCTAAACTGTTCTTCGAGAATAAGCCCACTGCAACCAATTTGCTTTCATTCCTGATACATCTATATTGTTTCTCTTTTAAAGACTAGGAAGCAGCGAAATCCTGGAAATTTGTTAACGTGCTACCCGTTCAAAGAAGGCACACGTGCAGATCCTACCAATTATAAATTGATTTCTGAACCTCCATACACTCTGCAAAATTATAAAGCTTGTCTCATGCTTCTTGGAATACCAATCATAGAACAGAACGAATTTTCATTGACTAAAAGTACAGTTTCCGCTAACTGGGAACGTTTTAGTGCTTGCTATATACATTCCAGGCAGATATAAGCAGGTAGTTGTCTCGAAGGCATTTAACAGGGTTTGGTAAACAAGCTTTCAATTCAAAGACACGAAAACGCAAACATGTTTATTTGTCACCAAAATAAAATTCATTTTAGATCCTGCTTTTCAAAAAGTGTGTTTCCGATGTTAGTAATAAAGAATTATTAGAACTTCAACTTTGGATGGTCTTCTGAATCCCGAGCTAGAGCAGCTTGCAACAATAAGAAATGGTTGACAATGCTTTACACCGGGATAGTTTTTAACTTTATACAAAGCACAGATCTGATCAGTTGTGAAGTATTGAAGTTAGTGTCACAAATAAATTTTTATAGTAACTCGAGCTCAAATTATATGCGCGTTAGATTTACACTGTCGACTTGAAGTTATTGATATTTATTTTCGACGTATTACTTTATTTTGGTAAGGATATTTTAAATTAACATCAATTCTTGGAATTTTATAAATACCTTAATATTTTTTGAAAACAATGATATTTAATAAAATATCCTTAAAATCCCAAATTGAATTATTTTGTTAAATCTGTAATTAAGATTGATATAGTGTTTACTAAGATTTACACGAGTAGTACACATTTCAATAAACCTATTTTACGGATATAACTTGAGTTTATTATAACATTTTTAAATTTAACCCGACGTTTCGAATATTTTGCAGCAAACTTTTTCGCAGTGCTACAAAGCATTCGACACGTCGGGTTAAGTTTAAAAATGTAATAATAAACGCCAGTTATATCCGTAAAATAATCATAATTGTGAGTATTAGTTGCGATTTACAATAATGTATATTATTAATTTAATATATATTATTTTATATCACAACAATTGAAGTACAATTCAAGAAATAAAAGAAATCAAACATGAAATCTATAAATGGGTATACAATAGGACGGTGCTATCTTTAAGACTACTTTTATTCAGGCAGGATCAGTATACATGTAACAGGTTAATCGGTTATTATATAGCGCATTATGTACAAATTTATATAAACAGTTGAACATTTGCAATTGTAATCATTTTTTTTTGTGTTTTTTTTTTATCAGACAATTAAAATGTGTTCTCTAACCCTATCTGTCAGCTGTCAACTGTCAGTTTAATGCCGTTGTAATTAATTGTCAAATGTTTGGTTATGTTTTGATCCATGTGATTTAATTGTTGTTTTAAGTTAAAGTTATAAATAACTAGTTATTTTCTAAATATTCAAAATGAAATATAACTACAAAGTTCGTATTAATCAAAGTATTAAACAAAAAATATTCAAAATATATATTATTTCAAAAACATGTTTATATTATTGAGTCAAGTTAATGCTGTACTGTAACTTTTGTGTATTTCTTATATATCCTTTAATAATTACAAAAAAAGGTTGAAATCTATGATGATTAAAGAGAATCTTGTATTTGCTTTCAGTTTCAAAATTTGCTGGGTACAGTGTATCGACAGGGAGATATTTTGTTTACAAATGATGGAAATTGTGTTATTAGCCCTGTTGGAAACAGAATAACTATTTATAATCTTAAACAGTGAGTGAAATGAATAATTATGTTACAATTGTAAATCTATTAATAGATGCTAATGCTTCCTTTGGCCTGTATTTATAGTCTTGTCTATTCATTATTGATACAAACACTTTTACCTATGTTTGATAATTTGTTGAACTCTAAATCTGTGTTATTATAACTAAATCTATAATACTTAAACATAATAATTCATTTAGAAGCAATAATACAATTCAAAATAGTAATTCAAAAATATTAAAAAAAATTGTTATCTCAATTAAGTTGTACTTTGAAAAATATTTTTGTTGTTTTTTCATTTAATATTATGGAAGTTTTTTTAAAATATTTTTTTTTTCATATTGTTTTCAGGAACAAAAGTAACACTTTACCAGTGGAAAGTAATTTTAACTATACAGCCATAGATGTGTCACCGAATGGATCAGTACTTCTTGCTATTAATGAAAGTATGTGAAGTCTCTTTATGAAAGCAGAAAATACATACACACGGATTAAAGTTAACTTTATGTACCATTTTTTTTTAATTTATAGGTTAAAGGTTTTGATAACTACATAAAATATTTTTATATAAAGCTTAGATTTGGTAATGCAACTAACAAGAGTAGATCTTTTTTTTGGTTATTGATAAGTTTTTAAATGGGATAGTGGGTCTATATTGCTGTTATGTTTAAATGTTAAATCTTTTTATTTTTCAATGATAAATTTCACTAGGTATGGTTAATGTGTATCTTCATTTTAATAGAAAAGCCCAATTAAACCTAAAATTAATAAATTCTATTACACTGTTGAATAAAATCCTATGACAATAATAAATAAACTCCATTACAAAGACAACAGTTTGTTAAAAAAAATACATTATGTAATATTTTTTTAGAGGGTGAGGCTCAAATGATCAGCCTGCTGACTTGCACAGTCATACACAGATACAAATTCAAGCAACAAGTTAATGCTGTAAGATTCAGTCCTGACGGGAAACTATTTGCCGCCTGCTGTGATGATACAGGTAGCTCAATAGTATTCATTTTAAAAATAGTTATTTTGTTATTTTTCTCACAATTTTTATTTTTGTATAAAACATTTTATAAATAAATAATATCTCGAATTTTTTTACATTAATCCATTTAATATGATTTAAAAATTTTAAATGTTAATCATATTTCTTATTTGCAGTATTCATAATGACCGCTCCGAGTGCATTCACAGGCGAGTTTCGTTCCTTTATAATGAAGCGCGTATATAAAAAAGCACACGATCAAGTAACTTGCCTGGACTGGTCTACTTGTGGCAAGTTACTCGCCGTTGGATCTAAAGACACCACAACCAAAATATACACAACAGAATACTTAGATAATCTCAGTATGTACTCGTTAAGTGGGCATACTGACAAAATTGTTGGTGTGTTTTTCGAGCAAAAGAGTCTAGACCTTATTACTGTTAGTCGTAATGGTCAAGTTTGTTTGTGGGAGGCGAGTTTGGATTCTGACGATTTAGTAACTTCAGTGGTTCAAATATCTCATAAAAAGAGACGGAAATTGCAAAAAGAAGCAGAGTTAGTAGAAGATGAGGTGGATGAAGAGAATATAGTGGAGAAAGATAAGGAATATGTAAGTAAATATATTATATTTAATTTTACTGTTTATTAAAAATAGTATGTTAAGAATATTTTTAGTTCAATTACTCATATTTAAATAAAATCATATAGGAGAGTGACAAAGATGTAGAAATTGAAGAGGAAAGGAAGATAGTAGAAGATAATAAGAAGCTCCAGTACAATAAGCTGGGCAGGCACTACATTGGGGATGCTATAAGGAACGCTCATCATAAAGTGAAGTTAACATCTGCGGCTTATCATAAGAGTACTAAGATATTAGTCACAGGTACTAATTATATTTGCCATATTTGTGTGTTTATTTATGCAATGATAAATATATAAATACTGTTTCTTATATTTGGAAACTAAAACAGTCAATGGAATTTATTATTTTTAATTCAAGTATTTTTTGTTGTTTTAATGATTTATATTTTGTACGAAAATGTGACATGTAAATGAAATTATTTAATTTGAATATATAACTGAAAAATTATAAGTTTAAAAATTTTATTAAATTAATTAAAGTATGCTAGACATTCTGACAGTTTTGTATCAAAGTCCTGTTAATGAGCATTCTAAAACTCTTATAAATTACTTAGTACATAATTATTTAAGTTTTTATTATTAAAAATCATTCCAGGATTCTCAACGGGTATATTTTTCCTCCATGAGCTCCCGGACGTGAACCTTATCCACTCTCTAAGTATATCAGAACACCGTATCAGCAGTATATCAATATCTCACCAAGGAGATTGGATAGCTTTTGGGTGCCCTAACATTGGACAGCTATTGGTATGGGAGTGGCAGAGTGAGTTACATTTTGTTACCTGGATAAAGTGTATAGAGAAAAGATTGTTTGTTTGTTTGTTTGTTGTTAAATAAGCTGTTTAAGATTTTAGTTTTTTCTCCATTAATCAAATCGGAGTAATTATAAAAGTTTTTTTTTTTAAGTTTGCAGTGTTTTTCATACGAAAAGTAATGAACATTATGTACATAGCTGTCACTTGAAAATATAATTCAAAACTATGCAGGTTAAACTGCAGGGCGCAGCTAGTGTTTTATGTATTTCAAATATTACTTTTAAACGGAGCTCAGACCTCCGAGTCACTGGCTGACCTTGAACTCGATAATTTTAGCATCTTTTTTACATTAAAAAAAAAATCGTCTGTACTTATTACAAAAATCTTAGAAAATTTTATTCTTATTTAAACTTTATTTTTCAGGCGAGCAATATGTAATGAAGCAGCAAGGTCACTCCCTCGACATGACCTGCCTCGCGTATTCGCCTGATGGTCAGTACATAGTGACGGGAGGCTACGACGGGAAGGTCAAAGTGTGGAACACGACCTCTGGCTTCTGCTTTGTGACCTTCAGCGAGCACAAGTCAACCGTGACGGGAATAACCTTCAGTGCGAATAAGAAGTTCTTTGTGTCTTCATCACTGGATGGCACTGTCCGGTGTTATGACCTTACCAGGTAATTTCATTTGCTCTTTTTTTGTTATATAATTAAATTTCATACATTTATACCTCATTACAAATACTTATAATAAATGTCCATTATATACAAAGGAACAGAGTTGTGAAGGTATTCATACAAGAAACATTAATACAGTCAGTCTCTTAAAGTTTATTCAACCAAGCACTAAACAATAAAATTAAAATCATCCCTCAATAAAATATCGTGGCATATGAAAGTGCCCCCGACACAAGCCGACGATATATATTTCAAAACCATCACCAGAGTGATGTATCTCAGTGTGCAAAATTTGTAAATTCGGATATACCGTTTTTGATTGCATTTTGATGCAGAAAAGCTTCGTATAGAGAGCTTCGCTCGGTAAATATCTTGTCAAATAAAAGTGCCCACGACACAAACCGACCATATATGTATATAAATATCGTGTATGGAAGTGCCCATGACATAATGAACGGTATATTGTAATATCGTATCGTGTAAACGTCCTCAGGTACCGCAACTTCCGCACGCTGTCGTCTCCAGCGCTGGTGCAGTTCGTGTGCGTGTCGCTGGACGCGGCCAGCGAGCTGTGCGCCGCGGGGGGACACGACGTCTTCGAGATATACGTGTGGTCCGTCAAGTTCGGGAAGCTGTTGGAGGTCTGCTTATTCTGGTCTTTTAAAATTAATAAAACAAAATTAATTTCAAATCAAAGTTCCTGTTAACGTAGTTACAGTTTGTTCCGCTAGATGGCGTGAATTACAATTTCAGAAAGATACAAACATAATGCAACGAAATACTTATAGAATAGAGAGATACTAATATAATAAAAATGAAAGTGTATGTCGTGACTTAATTGTATACCCACAAACATTAATGACTAAATTATAATAGTAACATTACACTGAGACTTAAAGTGTCTCGTACATGTGAGTTAGGTTCGTTAAGTAACTAAATAAAGTACTAACTACTTAAAAATTAGACTGAAAAATGATTTCCATATTTTTTTACAGGTTCTAGGAGGACATGAAGCCCCAGTGTCGAGCCTCGCCTTCAGTCCGCTGCTGTCGAGCTCCCGCCTGGCCTCAGCCTCCTGGGATAAGACCGTCAAGTTATGGAACTGTGTGGAGACCAGCTCCGACTGTGAAACCTTACAGCTCGGTTCAGACGCCCTGCAAGTTACCTTCAGACCAGATGGAGATGAGGTCTTTACATATAACAATATTTTAACAATGCTAAGTCTGCACATTAAATATATTGTTCAAAACTAATCAGTTTCATAATGTTTAAAAAAACATGCTTAAAAAAATTATGTCAACAATTGAAAACACTCTTCCTTTGTATAAAAGATATTATATATTTTCGTAAAAGAAGTTTAAAGTATTTGGTAATAAATTAAAAATTTAGTCTGAGGAAGTAGCAATTCTTTTTTATATCTTTTATCTGTACAAGCCGAGGTCCTTACATATTTTGGAAGTATTGGGTAAAGGCTAAAGTAATATAATTTTGTTTCAGATAGCAGTGTCAACACTAGATGGTAATATAACCTTCTTCAATATATCAACCTGTGAACAATCCAGCAGCATTGAGGGAAGGAATGACCTTGGAGCTGGCCGGTCTGACACAGACCTCATTACACCAGAGAAAATGTTAAAAACTAAGTGAGACATACATTAATATTATATTTGATTAATTCGTGGAATTATTCATATAAATTATTTCTATTTTCAATGTATGTTTTCTATTAAATGTGTTAAATATTAGGGCCGCCAGCACTCAAACAGGAAACGGAAAGCTGAGCGGAACGAAAAATAAATCACAAAAACTTTAGCTTGATACGACTTGCCCCATGTCTACAATTAGTCTTAGTAATAATTTACAATCTGAGCGTGCAATAGAACGTATCAATTAAAAATAAAGTTAATTGCACTTTACTCTTAATCTACAATTAGAATTTTTTTCAAAATCTTTCTATAGAAAGGTAGGGATGTGATAATCAACCGATCCAAATGTGGTCAGTAAAGCTTGATCAGTGTAAGAGATAGCGAATAAAATTCGACCAAGTTGACCGGTAAAGAGCTTCGCTTCGCTCAGCTCAACGACAACTGGAATTATAATTAAAATAAAAAATATAATAAATACAAAGAATTAAACCTATGACATATAAATAGGGGCGGTTTTTATATACTGTAAAGAATTGTATATAAATTATTATAAATCATACTATATATATTTTCAGAGCATTTACAACAATATGCTACTCAGCGGATGGGAATTGTATTCTGGGAGGAGGGAATTCAAAACACATCTGTCTATACAGCATCCAGGAGGGAGTACTTATCAAAAAGTTTGTTATCACTCAGAACAGGTCGCTAGATGCCGTTAATGTAAGACTTTCTTTTATATTTTTTTGTTAATTAATAATTTAACATTACTGTCTTCAAAATATATTCACTAAAAATATTCTAATTTTTTGTACTATTTTTAATATCAAACATAAAAAAAATGAATGTTAAATGCGTCCAGGACTTTATAAACCGTCGCAACATAACTGAGTTCGGCAACATGGCGCTGGTGGAGGACCGGGAGGAGTACGAGGGAGGGTCCGTGCGGGTGCGCCTGCCGGGGGTCAAGGGGGGGGACATGGCGGACAGGAGCGTCAAGCCGGAGGTAACATATATATATATATAATAGTATATGATTGTTTTATATATAGTTAGATTAACTTATAGTACTGATATATTATCTTAATTATAAAATATTTAATTTTTATTAATAAAAACATTTCTTGAGAAAGTATTATAATTTATGGTAAAAATACAAAGAGTAACCTCGTCGTTCGTCCGTAGGTGCGCGTGTCGTGTGTTCGTTTCTCCCCCACGGGTGAGAGCTTTTCGTCAGCCACCACAGAGGGACTGCTGCTGTATGGACAGAGGGGAGGAGACAGCTTTAGGTAGGATAACAGACAGATATAAATAAACATAGTTTTTTTTATGTAACATTAATGAACCTTGTTATAAACATTTTTTTAAACTCTTTTAAATATATTTTTTTATTTTTGTTTCTATTATTGTTTTATAATCATGATCACAAGTAATATAAATTATTCAAATGTTAAATACAATTTCAAAGTTCAAAGGAAAACTAACAAAATATTGGTTAACTATATTTTATGTTTATTATATGATTTTAGACCGTACCGTCTTGAAGCGGGAACGACACCAGCTGTAGTAAGAGGGCTACTCAAAGACAGGTCGTGGGGCTTCGCCCTCACCGGAGCCCTACAGCTGAACGAGCACTCACTCATACAACAGTGTGTGGAGGCTGTGCCCCCTAGAGATAGTATGTATTTTGTTTTACTTATAACTAGTTAGTCGCGACTCCTGCGCTGTCGATCAAAGTGAGTTGGGAAAAAATAAATATAATTTCAGCCTAACGATACTTATGATATATACTAGTAATCAAAATCTATTATGTTTTACAATTTTATTATATGAATTAAATATTAAGAAAAAAAAAACAACATACAAAGAGTCTATGCCTAAAATATTTTTTTCTGATCCTTGGAAATATTTCATTATTCCAAATTATAGTAAATTCTATATAACTCTTTTAATGGCGTTTCATTCGGTATTATAACAAATGTCTGAAAAACAAATATATATATTTTCTATATATTTCATAATGCCACATATTCCAGTCGAGCTAACAGCCAGAAGTCTAGAAGAAGACTATGCAGACCGTCTCCTGAATTCTATCGCTACTCTTCTAGAAGAAAGCACACATCTGGAACACCTCCTCATATGGGTGCGGTGTCTCATAACAAATAGGAAGAAGTTCCCCCCCAGCGTATTACTGGCCTTAGAGAAGGCTCTGACTGTGAAGTACTCTCAAGTTAATAAAATGTGAGTATCTAGAATTTTGCCCTAAAGGTTAATTATTTAGTTATTATTAGCCTCAGAAATGTTTCTCTTTATTTAAAAAAACTCCACAACTAGAAAAATAATCTCTGCATCTTTGTGGTTTCATAAACTGAAATAATGGATACAAATAACATCTAGACCTGAAACATCAATCTGTGGATTACATAAACATCTGTCTATGCTGGAATTGAACCCATGGCCTTTGGCTCAGCTGGAAGAGTCGCTAATCACTAACCGCTAAACCAATCCGCAGTCACTTTACTTATTTATTGTATATTAAATATTCTATGAAATATCCTCAATATATTTTTGTAATATAAAATGGTTGTTTGCAAATTGAATTTGACATCACCTATTAGTAACATTATTTAGTAACATTCCCTGAGAGATGTCTTTAAAGAAATTGGTATTCTTACGGTCGTTTCTCAATACATATTTAATAACATTTTATTTGTACGTCACAATTTGGATAGATATGTAAAAAACAGTGACAGACACGCTATAAATACTAGAAATAAAAATAAACTTTCAACGCAGATATTTCGTCTGCAAAAAGTTAAAAAATCCTTCATGGGCATGAGTGTTCGCATATATAATAAGCTTCCACAAGATATCTTAGACCTTACTTTACTTGCTTTTAAAATTAAAATTAAAAGTATACTGTTAAATAAAGCTTATTATAGCATACAAGAATTCTTAGTTGATCGTATTTCGATCAAGTAAAAGGTTAGGTTGTGGATCTTTGGTTGTTGACTCATTTGCAGGATATTCTAATCTGTACATCAAACATTGTTCACATATTTTAAAAAGAGCAACTGTTGAGTTTCTGGCCAGCTCTTCTCAACAGAACAGCATTCCGAGCTGGTGGTAGCTTAAGGACGGACTGACTACTGACATTTTTATAATGTAATAATTGATGATTCAAAAGTGCGTGTAAATGCCTATTTGAATAAAAATAATTTGAATTTAACATATTTATTATCAACATAATATTATATAGTTATATATTATAAGCATTATAGCTTTAAGGCGAACTAAAATAATCCTCTATGTTTTAGTAAAATATATATTTATCGGTTTCTGACCCATTACTGAAAAAGAATTCTACCGCAGTGAGCTACTGATGGTTTGCAGTTTGTATATCATTTCTAAATTCTAAATATGTTTTAAGCCCCATATCAATTCATCAAATAAATCATTATTATAATTATATAAATTTATACTAAACTATAACTAAAAATATATTTTAATTAAATTAAAACTTCATTCAAAACTCTTAAAACGAAAAAAAAAAAAAATATGTAAGATTTTAGTTCAGTTTGTAGTTTAGTTACATAACACATCACATGTTGCTTATCACTGATAAGTTCAAGTGTCTGATAAGACTTGAGATGTGTAGGGACTGATTGATCTATACATTTATTACTTTTTTTTATATTTTATTTATGTGGTTTTTTATAATTATACTGTTTTTGTAAAAAATAAAAGAAATTCTAATCAAAAAACAATACTTAAAGAGATTACTTATTATAAAATATTTATTATTTCTGAGGCTTTTTGACAAATTCATTGGAAAAGTACTTGCAAGAAAGCAACACTTAAAATCCATTTATTATAATTTAAATTCATATAACAAATAAATACTTAAAGCTTCTTATCCATACAGTAATGTTGCAGTACTAATGTTTTGAAATAGGAGCTAGATTTTGTGCCTACTCTGTGTATATCAATATTTTTTTCGCTGCCCTAGATATATAATAAATATAATTATAGATATAAGTAAAGTAAATTGTAGGTCTATAATATCTTTGAATATATAACTTATTTGTAATAATCTTAAAGGAAAAGAGGATCCCTAACATTGTATAAAAAAAAATCTAAAAATAACTTCTTTTTATCTCTAAATTCTCATACAAATTACAGCACCATTGATGGTTTTGAAATTTGTATGGCGAATAAATAAAATAATTTTGTTTTAGATGTGAGTTTAACAAATACACAATCCGTTGTATTAAATCAGTGAGCGCGTTGTCACTGAAGGACGAGGACGAAGGCTCCAGCGGACGAGGGACCGGCTCGGAAGAGGACTCGGATTAATAAAATATACAATATATAATATTTTTTTATTTCAAGGTCACTTATAAAAACATTTGATCATATTATCAGTCTTAAGTCAGGATTACACCATCAAAATCTGTACAGCCACGATTATATTTTATGACGATTATTTTTTTTTCTTTTTTTAAAAAACACCAACTGTCAATACAACAGATGTCAGAAATTTTGTTTTTACGGAGTTTGTATTTATGCAATATGCATGAGTATTTTTTTTACTTTTGTATATTTAATTCTTTGAATACGTCAGAGAGAATTCCAGTTCAGAGAGTTACAACAGTAAAGAATTAGCACTTAATAAATTAATTAAAATGCTATTTGATTTTTCTTTGTTTACTGTATTAATAAATTATTGTTACAAAAGATAATATTAATATATTAAGTAATTTAAATATTCAGTGATACCGCTTGGTGTTTCAAGGCCGTCGTAGGTAATGGTTTAAGTAATTTGATAAATATATACACATTGCTATAACAATAAAGTGTTACTGATAGTATTTGAAATTTATTTATTCTTAGCATTATGTAGTATATATATATATATAAGTAGGTAGGTAGGGTATAAGGAAATAATGTTATGTTATTACTCAAGATATTTTTTACTATGAGCATGAAGAAAAAACAAACAGAATAGCTTATCTCACAAATAAGTACTAATAAGGTGAGTTTTCCATTGGAAAAATCCATTCATATATCCCGTCGGAAAAGTTAATGTTTTTTACTCGGTAAAAAGCTAGGTTCGAACTCGTTTGGGTTTGGGTTTGAGACGGGATCGCTTTCCAACTTGAGACATGAGGGTGCTCCACTTACGCCAAGTTCTCAACGAAGGTATATAGTAAACGAGAGGATTTAGTTACTCTCTCTTTCCAAAAAGAACAGGGGAAGGATGCAGCATACTCCTATTCATTCTAGATTTAACCTTTCGTAGCGGTTCTGTGGTAGACGGTAGCTCCTCGAATCCGGTTCACGAAAGATTACACGTGACTTAACCAACTAAAACTTATTATTAATTAAGTTCGAATAAAGTTTAAATCGTTCAAAATTGCCTTATATCAAAGCAAGTAACGAAAATATGAAATATCCTGTATTTAGTTGAAGCGTATAATTTCTAAAATAAAACTCGTAGTACCTGTTACCTTTACAGATATATTGTACAAATCAATTACATTTATTAGAATGAAAACTTCTTATATTTCGAACCTTAAGTATATAATATGTTGACATCCTGTATCATGTATTTTAGCCTTTGAATTGTATTTTTAGAACAGCGGAATTTAGTCATTTGATTCCATTCCCTCGTCAACACGATGAAACGATAGGTAGTAAGTAAAAATGTGAAATTCTATCAAATATATATTATTTTTAAATAAATGTTTATTAAAGCCAATATAAAACAAAAAATATAGACATTACGTCACTATATTCATCTATGATTTTGCGAGGTCTATGAAGGCCAATTGAGCAATGTCATTGCTAAAATATATTTATATAAAAAAATGTAGCTCACGACTGTGTTAATGAATTGACATTGATAGATGATTTCGTGATAAGTATTCTTTTGATAACGTATCTGGATACGTTACATGTTTAAGAATTTGAAAATTCTTCAGTGTTATAACAAAATTCAATTTATTTATATTTCTCTTGAAATCTATCAAATTAGACAAGAAAAATACATGTAGCGTATCCAGATACGTTATCAAAAGGATACTTACTGAAAAATTTAGAATTCTGAATTCTTTAGTATTATAAAATATTTAGAATACCGATTTTTTTTACACAACTATAAAATCATATGACATCATTATGTATATGAGAAAGACAATAGTTAGTTCTTTTGCCATAAACTTTAATAAAGCGTAATAACTAAAAACTAGCCAAATCACTCCAATATCATTAAATATTTTGTATATTTTGTCGTCCCCGTCTGTTGGAGATAAACCCAAAACGTAGTCCTCGGGGGGTGCTAATGAGACGACGCAACTGTTTGCAAGCTTCCGCTGTGGCTGGTGACATCATTTCACCATTCATTTCAAATACTGTGCTGCAGTCAATATGTATTATTTGTTTAATATCATATTTTGACACTTTCTCCGTTATTTTGTAACATTTTGACACTTTCTTCGTTTTAAAAGCAAGGAAAGACAAAATTGTTACCGCCTTATAGATGTGCAATATTTCTATTGATAATAGAATTTTACGAAGCTTTGAAAATTGTTGTATTCAAACCAATTTATAGAAGTGGTACTAAAAATTACATAAATAGATACAGACTTCATTTCTTCTAACGTTCCCTAGATTTTATTTACACTACAAGTGTCTTGTCATCTTTCCTCAATTAAAGAAAGCCATGTTTCAATCTTGTTAGAAGAAAAACTTAAAGAATTTGCTTAAACGGATTTAGATTTATATAAATATTAATCATATTCAAAATATTCATTTATTTATTTTTTTAATTATATATTTTTCACTTTGAATGCATATCAGTAATAACTTGTGTACGTCATTAAATACAACATGCAAGTTGGTGAAGTAGAGAGGAGCTTGCTGTTTAATCTAGTTTTGACACAGATTTTCCTTCAGCGACAACTCATGGGAAAAACTATTTCTTTGTTTTTAACAAAAAACTGTGTTTTGTTAAAACCTATTACTCAAGAAGACTCACTTATCCTCATATCAGGCAATAGGCTCTCTACAAATATGAAATGTTCCTTTTCGATAGTAAAAATTGTATTTGTATTTATTATTATCTAAAGAGATAAGTCTTGTTTGCAGTTGTACCATATCGGTGTATCTACGTCAGGCTTTTCTTATCGATTCCTCGTATCTATAGTAAGTATAGATATATAGTTTAACCATTACAACCGAAGTCATATAATTATCACGTTGTTTATAAAAATCTCTATTAGAGATACTTATTTGTACATAAAGTTTCGTGATCCATGACTACTATTATATATAATTATCCGACTGTACGTAATTCCTATCAGAATAAGTCCTTCATGAGCTCTGAGCATAGGGTATCGCTGCGTGAACTCACGTCGTCTCGGGCATTAACTCGAATGGGTTCGACATAAGTCGGGATATTGCCGATTTTAATTACTTGTGTACAATCGGATAAGTATATATATAGGTACTGTATGGTGCTATAGTATTCACAACGTTTTCTGTGTTTGTGTGTTTAGGCACAGAAATCTTTTTAGTAGTATCTCATTCGCTTTCATTATTTAAATGAGAGTCAATTAACTCTTGTTTATCACTGAATTACAAATGGAGTTTACAACAAACATTAATAGATATTTTAAAACGGTGTCATGAACTATACTATGTAGAAAAAATACGCTACTAGATGGATAGATGGATGATCCATCCAGCCATTTAACTGAAATGTCGGAAACCATCTGATTCGCCCATTAATTTTTATACCCTCCTAATTCCTGAAGGGGGCATGTGCAAACTTTTTTAATAACCCTGACGTAAAAACGTAGGCTACTATATGTTTAATGCGTATATCTTAGTATTTCTGTATTGGTATGTTTGTATGTGGCTATATAGCTATTGATTAGCTGACTTTAGTGAGACTATTTTGTCGAATGTCTGTCGAAATGATTACTTAGTTAGGTACCCAAATAGAAGCAGTTGTCTTCAAGATAATCAGTTTTCATTGGAGCTAGCCTAAGGATCACATGCAATATTAAAATTAATAAATAAAAATTTTGGTTAATTTCAATATTTGGTCAGCTTGTTAGCTGTTGCCAGCAACTTCGTCTGTACTCCCCTTCTTGTTAAAGTCTGATTACGACTTGATATGTAATACCTTAAAAACTATTAAAGATGGTGAATGTATTAATGGACTTTATTCCTGTTCTTCTTCATGTAACTGCAATTCTAGTTGCAAGTTAAAGTTTAATTTTTTTATTATTTTGAATTAAAAACTTTGACTTCAAATGGGGCAGAGTATGGCTAAATTACAAAAAGTTAAATTTTGACAATTGATCTTCTCTTGAACTAGATAATGCCAGTGGATTAGGGCACATAGATTATAAATTAATGCAGCCCTTATCCATCTCTCTTCATGCAGTCATCATCCATTTATCTGTTCATAACATTGCCCTGTAGTCCAACTGATTTTCATTTTCGCTTTGGAATTGTGTGGTACTATGATGTTTATTTTAAAGCGCATGTTATTTTTTATAATAAATTATGTAGATTATTTCACGTATCTTTTATATTGTTATATTAAACTGAAAATATATCTTAAGAAAATAATTCAGAGATCAAATTTAAAAGTGGAAAATCTAGATCGGATATTAAAGCTTTAGAGTGTTTACTTTTATAGTAGCTAGATATTTTTACTTTTAATATAACATAATCCTCCCTATGGTTTAGTTCAATAGCTTAAATTTTATCGAAGTAAATTAAGTTTACGATTTTATACATATGTCATGTCGCTTTTCGATTGCTAAAAAAGGAAGAAGTTGATGCAAAATGGATCATATTATATACAAATACTGTGGAATTCTGGGTTTTTGATATTGAAGTAATATTTATTGGTTCTTAAATTAGTTTCATAAGATACAATCGTTGAGTGTTAAATTAATTTACATAATAACTCTGACGGGAAACAAAAGAGAAGTAACGCTTATTTAATTTCAAAAATTTATTTTTAACAGTTTCATCATTTGAAGTCTTTAAAAGACTTCTTTTTTTATATATATTTAAGAACCACACTGCACCAAATTTTATCCATATCATGTCGGAGTCTGAAAAAATACTTTAATATAAACTTGTGACGTCGGGATACCGTCCTTTCGCTGAGCCAACTGTGCTACTGTGCTATAATACAACCGTCTATACCGGGAAGTGTTTCAGCTTCTTAGAACTAGTATTATATTAAATTACTTTAACAGGAATTTATAAAAGTAAAAACAAGGTCAACGTCCTTTATTTACATCAACATTCCCAGAATTTAAAATGAAACTAACGCTATTATGTGTTCTCGGCCACGGTGTAACACCGGCTTTAGACACAAACACAGCGCTTATGATACATAAAAGTATCGCACAACTGAGTATGACCCAGCGAGCCATCTCTACGTATGTGAGGAGCTTTCCAGCGTGACGTAACTCTTCCTGAACGTTTTCTGGTATTTCTGCGCCCTGAAACGAAAACAAAAATTATAAATAATCATATTAAACCGAAAAATCTTTTATAACTTGCAAAAATATTTGTATATTCAAAATATATTCAAAAACATTCTTGGTAAAAACTCTTCTATACTTGAAGCACTTAGGGAATTAATTAAAATTATAAGTCAAATAAAAGAATTAGCAGAATCTGGTAAAATTCTCTTTTTGTTAAAAATAATTCTAAATAAATATAAAGTTTAAAGTGATCAAGCGAAGTTAAAATAGAACATTGTATTTGCATTATGTTCTTTAAAAGAGTAATTCATTTAATTAATAATCTTGATTAAGTCTATTTCTGTCTGTTTATATGTGGGTTTTTAAATTATAATATAATTTCCTGTAATTGTTGATAGTAATTTACATTTTAAAAAACTGTCCATAATTATATTTTAAACAATACCACATATTTTAAAATGATATTATGTAATAACCAGGTTTTTGGTTCGATTCTAATGCATCTTGATTCTAGAAAGTGGTGTATCAGTAGTTGATTCTGCAAGATGTTTAATGCACTGTCGTATATGAATGTTTGTATGCAATCGTTTTAGGAAGTCTAAATTAGTCACTTCTTGTTACCGGGGTATGACTTATCGTATATGATAAATAGAGATAAATGTATTTCCAGTTCCAGTATTTCCTGATACAATTGAAGGAGAGGATTTGCAGTCTTTTCCTTAAGTTTTATCAGACACTTTCACAATTTTTTTTTACATTTAGCAACTTTTGGTGGTTCAAAGGACCCACTTCCAGTTACTGGAGGAGGTCCAAATTGAAAAAATCATCTTCTCTTATCAAGAGCTTTCGATTGATATATTGTATGATTCGTAACGATATTTCGTTGAGTTTCGGTGACGCGACACCTAACAAATAAATTGACAAACTGACAAAATAGGGAGAGTATATAATTAGAAATTGACACCAACTTACTTCTTCGATCCATAACAAAGGAAATAATCCAGTCGCTACATTCTCAAGTTGCGGTACTTTATTTATATTTCTAAGTTCAATGTTGAACTGCATTCTTTTTAGACCTTTCAATACAACACCGGTTGTCTGAAATATAAATTTAAATTACATACAGTATAGAAATGCAACAAACATACCGGATATTTAGCACATAGGTAATGAATTCTACATCATTTTAACATTTCTTTTACATATTATATCAAATAAATATATTTTCAATGAGTTTGAATTAAAATAACCTTATATTAAAATGCTTAAATACTATAATTAATCAGAATATATTTACATTAGTCTTGTACATTGTACTGACATCAAAAATATTAATAAATATAAAAAATTAGAATTTCAGTTTCACACACATTTCAGTTGGTAACAGATTTACCAATACACTGATACAAATACTCACAGCTTCAAGATAGACAAAACTTTTATGCTTATCACTATCCGGCTTGATTCCTCCATCAAAGTACTCGAGCAGTTCCTCAGAACCGAGGTAAAAGTGAGGCAGAGACGCCACGACTGGGGCATTCTTGCATGGTTTGAGATTCAACAATCCCATCATCAGACAGCCATCATGATTACCGCTCCAGTTACTAAATCATATAATAAAATAAGTGCACTATTTCCACTTCAAAAAAAGCTAAAGCTTTTAAGGTTACAGGAAACGCAAATTGATCTGATGTTATACTATTTCAGAAGTTCTAAAATGTATTGGTAATTTTATATTCCATAAATAAACAAATGGCGCTTAAACAATGAATATAAATTTGAATTTATTCCGTCTTTGTAAATTGTCTTCTCCAGGAAATATGCAACGGAGAAAATGGCTAAGTATATAAATAGTCTATTCATCCTTATCCTTCCTTCCCGACCAGTCCGGCACAAAAATATAAGTTTACTTTTTTTAATTAAATGAATTAAAGCCTTTTTTTCAATAATTCCATCTTTTTGGGTGCAATTTTATTTTATAGATTATTGATTTTCCAATGCATTACACCAAAATTATAAATTGAATAATATTTGTAAGCTTCATCTCGTTCTAGTTCTTGTTCTAATACTTTGATTGTTATATAAATTGGGTCAATTAATTTAACTTCGTTTTTCTTCCTAATCTAATTTATTAAAAACAAATAGCCTTTTAGTAAAGTGAAACAGATCATAACAGACAGCAAATATAATCTTCAGACTCTGTTTTAAAGGTACATTCATACTAATGCAATTAAGTCTGCTAACACTAAACCTTTTAGGGAAACAAGGGAGAATCTCAGGGAGATAGAAAATTAGGACAAGTATATGAAATTTTTTAAAGATTAAGCTTCTTATACAATAACAACTTATTCTATATATATATAAAATAAGATTAAATTAATTGCAGTAACTTTTTGAGTAATTCATTATATTTTTTATTAATATTTAATTATATGTATGGATATTCCAATTCATACCAGGATATTGTTGTAGAAGTCTACACACAGCTTACAGACAGATCTTATATCAGAATTATGTGGAACAGGATGGGTGAGAATGGGTGGGGATGGTGGGAGCCATCCCCTTTCTCCCAATTTTTACACTCCGTTTCAACGTATGTGTAACTTTCTAATTCTGTCAATGATCTAAAGTATATTCTCCCTCATTCATAAAAGGAAGAATAGTAAAAAGTGTCAGTAAAAATTCATCTGTACTTACTGTTTACAAAAGCATTTGTTGTTAGGATTAGCACTTTTCGCCGCTAGCACAGTTTCATCTATTTCATAGTAATAGGCGCTCATGTTGAAAATATCCCGTTTGTCAACAAAACTCACGTACATTGACCTGTTAAAATAAACATTATTTTACGAATATTTTTTTGGTAAACCCAACCTTTTTACAATTTTATCTTTTTTATTACTGATACAAGCAATGAATATAAATTATTCAACTGTTTTAAAATGTTATAGGTCTGTGCGAAAATACATTTCATTTTGACGTTGAATCTCGACTGAACAACGGATATTACATCACGCTTCCCTTGTTCGGGGATATTTTATTGTGTATAGACAAACTGCTACAAACATACTACAGTAACAATGATATTTTGATTTATCTCTTTGGATATTGTATTACAAAGCATATTAACATTAAAGAATGTTATAAGGTAAAATATAAGAAAACTATTTAGATAAAAAGCACCATTTTTATCATTATTTTGTCTTTGATATTAGGCAATAAAAATGACATGGATAATATTATAATATAAACCTTTCTAAATGTTTTATAAAAAATAATATTTTAATGTAATGTAATGTCCATATTTTGAATAGGAACATATAAAGCAAACCTGCAGATTTCTGGCTCAAAAGTATATAATCTTTCAGGAACGACGCCATCTTGGAAAGGGGGGAAGATGGAGCTATCTGAACCATTGATTTGTCCGCAATAAGGGTCTAACCATTGGGTCATCTGTGTATTACCGTTATAAGTCAAAATGTGACCCAGGTCTTGAATGTTTTCTGTACCACGAACCATTTCGTATGGACCAGATTCAGTCAAATTTAGCTGAAAATAAATTGTAATCAAAATAAGTATTTTTTTAAAATTATTTGGCTGTACTGACATTATTATTATCGGAATTTGCCCGACTAGTTTTACTTTCACGCCGCGATTCCACCATGCTCAGAGCTCATGAATAAGGATCCCAAATGGGTTCGAAAGTAGTTGGGCAAAGTCAGATAATAATTAAGTGAGTACAGCCGGATAATTATATTTAAAATATGTATATAATTAATCATTAGTATATATTTATGTTATCATCTTGTATGATTTTGATATAATCATATTTATTGATATTGTTGAATTTTTATATTAAGATATATTTAGTTGCGTAAAACTTACATGTGAGAACATGGAGAAGTAGAAACCTTTACCATCTTCTGACGGACGCATGGTAGGTGGTCTTTGTGCTCTTATTTTACCACAAATAAGACCTGTAAAATTATTATTTAATCATTGGTTTAATATCATAAATAAATAAATAAATAAATCCTTTGTATATATGAATATTAAAATATTCTCTATTATATTATTATTATGCTATAAGTAGACAATAAAATTATATTCGAAGTCATTAATCATCGAAAAGTCAGTAATAAGTTAAAGTTATATTATCTCTGAAGCAAAGTAAACAGCTGATACCGTGTATAGCGTTTATAAATGTTCGTAAATGTGTACGTACTTTAGACTTATCAAAAAAACGTGCCTTTCACGCTTTATATGTTTATATTTTACGAGTTTGTAAAGAAAAGAATAATAAATATAATAGAAACATTATCTCTATTTACAAAAAAAAGTAATATTGCTTCACCAGCCTGGAGTTATTACTCAATATATACAACCTGACAACAAATAGACAACCTATTACAGGTTGCTTTCAATGTGTATGAGATACAGTCAGTTCGTTGATTTAATTTAGCCGCCTAACAAATTAGTTACTGATTGAAGATCAATAACTAGATTAATAGTTGAAATAAAACTATTTTTAAGAATTAAATTCTCGTATAATTTTTTTTGGTTACATTTTAATTTTAACCTGACGTTTTGAATGCTTTGCAGCAATCCTGTTCACGGATAGACGAGATGTAAGTGTCCGTAAAAATAGTTTTTTTTCAAATGTGTACTCTTGAAAATTTAAGAAAATACTAGATTCAAACGTTTAAAAATCATGTGCAATGCATCAATATATTTTACTTACTGTCACTTTGTAGCCTTGTATTATTATTACGTCAAATTATCTTCAATAACACCAATTATATATTACAGCAACATACAAACTAACACACACTACCAAAGATTGAAGGTACTTAGGTATTATGTTATTTTTATATAAAATATGTTAAACATCTCGCAGAAAATATTAAAAGTATATGTAACATATACTTACTCAGACCGGTGTTATTGCCAACACAATTAACATATATGCCATCGAAGAAGAGCTCTCTCACTTTGATCCTCACAAAGGGATCAGTTAAGTTTGAAAAGAACATTTCTAAAGCGTTGTTAATCAAGTGGATAGCGGATGGTAACAATTCATTTGCCATCAGTATAGAGGCCTGAAAAAAAAATTGTTTCATTATTTTTTGTATACTGTAAGGACACGCCGCATTCTGTTATTCTTCCAGAGAATGATTAAAAACTGCGAATGGATTCGGAACTCGGGCAAATACCGATAATTTTGACTTGAGTACAACTCGTAGATAGTAATAGATTACGAAAGTTTAAATACATTGCTTAGTATTTTTTTTGCATGGATTCTTTGATTAAAATGATGAAGCATTATTATGAATGTTTGTTATAGGATTAAAATAAATCAATTTTTGTTGTGAACATAATTGATCTTAAACACAAAACTATATTTTGTAAATAAACTTGGAAAGACAAAAACAGAATAAATAGTACAATAAATTAACAAAGGCCTTTTGGCCGATAAAAGAGGACAAAAATCTATACATAATGATCACATGTTACAGAAGTTTCCAACTGGGGGGCCTCGCCTCCCAAGGGAGAGGTTCGTGGATATTATAAAACATTAAAAGTAAAATAATGATTACAATTCAATTGACAATTAATATTATGTTTTAATTAAAATAAATGTCTTTAATTATGTGCGTTTTTTTATTTATTGATAAGTAAAGGGGACATGAAACTATTATTTATAGTCGGAGGATATTGTATTCAGGTTCCTCCGAAAGGTTGGGAAACCCTGACGTATTAAGTAATAGTAATTTTTCTAATTAAGGCAATTCGAAATAAATGTAATACCTATGTCTTACTATAAAGAGAATATCAACAAGAACAATACAAACAAACAAACTGGATACCAATTGTTGATATTTATTTCATGTAATGAAATACTTACAAAACTAGAAATACATAAAACAGATACATCTTATTATAATTAAAAGACAAGAGCTGTTCAATTAGTTGACATAAATTAAAGTTAGAACTTTGAAAAATTCCGGCCGCGGTCAAGTTCGTTATTTTAAACAAATTGATTTAAATACCAATAACATGTCATAATTAATATATTTATAGATTTCATTTGCGTGAACGACCTCGATAAAACTAGAAATTTTAAAATAGCACTATCGACCGTTATCCGCACAACCTTCAAAAACATTTATTATTTATGTGTGAGATTTTATTATATAGGCAATTGGTATGTACACATTATGAGATACTAAGGTTTATAATAATAATTTATATTCGTGGAAATTATTTAAATATGGTTGTATTTTGTAAATGAATATTTTTACAGATCATTTAATCTTTACAATGTAAAGGTTTTTAGACATTCATTTTTTTAATTCGTAAGTTATATCTCTACATGATGTAATTAAAAGTATATCAGGCGGAAGCGGAAAATGTAGTAAAAAAAGTATCAACTATTAATGTATTGGTGCTTATATATGTATATATATTCTTTTTACAATTGTATTGTTATTGTTAACAGTGGTTAATTAGTCAATTAAAGGTGCGATCATTTATGTTATATATGTATATAGATGTAAATTAATTATTCTAGTAGTGACAATGATGAGTAGAACATAAAAATTTTATTTAGCTTCAATTTTTTGTATATGGAGTCTACCAAATATTAAGAGTATAAATAAAATATACTTAAGAATCTATGGAAGAAAAAAAATACCCTTTCATAAACACATATTAAATCACTTTGGGTATCCATTTGTGGATTGAAAATTATATGTTTATAAAGTAGATATCGGACACACATTTGTAATATCATAGAGGATTAATTTTAAACTAAAATATTTGGTCTATTTCTTGACAAATTAGTAATCGCGACTCATTCATGAAAATTCAAATGAAATTTAAAGTTATTCATACTGATATAGATTCGATATAATTTGAAACGAGTTAATATAATAAAATTGAGCGCAGCTCTCTATGAGAGACTTTTCTGCATTCTTTGTGCAAGCATCAATAAAAAAAAAAATACGTTTTGTAAATGTAACTGCTGTTTGCACCTCGCTTCGCTTAATTTTACGAGCGAAGCTAGTCAAAATTGAGGTCTGGTTCGCGCTCTTAATTATTATTTGAAATATTTCAATGTAGTTGATAAATACAGTTGTCAGTCTCGAGTGTCCTTAATGCAAAATAGTTTTTACGCTTGACCGAGTCACGCTATTGTCATCAATAATTAAATGACTTCAACAATTCCCTCGGTAGTTGCATTTATTATTAAATGAACAATTAATTTAATCACTTGTTGTGATAATGTTGAAGTATTATAAACAATACATATTATACTATTTTTTCAAATAATACAGTATCTCTATTGTCCATTTATATAAAACATAAGACATTATAACAACTATAAAATGTGTACATACTGTGAACATAACAAAATGTAAATTTAAAACAGATTTCATATTTAAAATTTACATTGATTCGTAATAATATATTTTGATTATATTATTGTTTTAATAAGTAAAGAAATTGTATTGTGGGAGGCTGGAAGCTATTTACCGGATGAGGGCCTTTTTTTTTTCCTAAATAAATAAACACAACTAGTGACGTAGTATTTTTTAGTTTTTAATTCTACATAAAATATAAGACTGGGGCACCTTCCCACTTGGGGGACCTCACATTGCCACACTATTGTTACTCAGTCTTGGGTCAAGACCGAGAAAACAAGAACCTTAAATCTTAATTGTAAAATGAAGAGTTTTGTGAATTTCGTAAATAAATCAACAGAAGCAAAATATGTAAATTTGTATTAGTGAGTATTACGAATTGTAATCTATAGCGATTATTTGGCTTTCTTACTTATAATCTGAAATGTTATTATTATGATTTGTGACAAAAAAAAAAACATGTAACTTATCTCAAAATAAATTAATGACATGAATGAATAACTTCACATCGCTCTAGGGAATGTGCACTGACGTGTTGGTTGTTACAAACCAACAGAAAGTATATTCAGAGGTCTTACTACCATCTCCTAAATTAATATTACAACAATCTTACTATTGATTTTCGTACTATATTTATGAACTAACAATTGAAAATTATTTTTTTTTTGTGTTTTTAGTGGATTACTTTTCTAAACACTAAAGGCCTAAAAAAGTAAAATTGTAAGAGGAAATAATGATAGTTTTAAGAGTCTATGCAAGATTAGGCTTGGAACAAACATTTGTGTATTAAAAAAAATATATGTTACATGTGGTAATTGAACACGCTTAGTTGTCTGGGTCACAAATTACTAAACTAATTGTCAACCTTAACTATATGTTGAACTTAAATTAAAAAATATCAGAGTTTATTCAAAAACTTTTTGGATAACATCTAGATGAAAATTATTTTTTATGACTTACCATATAAGAGTAATTGATGAGTGTAACCTGATCATCCTGAGTGAGAGGTTTGGAGGCTTCAGCATCAAATTCGAATGTTTTCTTCAGCATGTATTTGATTGTATCATTTTCTCCGTACCCTAAAATTTTCTTTTCCCGATATTCTCTAAAACGAACCAATTTAAGTAAAATTAATTTATGTTATAAATTATTAATATAATTTTCAGCTCACGATTCTTCGGTTCATGACAGTGACGAGCTTTCATTAAGTATGATAGAAAGAGTAAAGCTTCATCCAATGAGATAAGAATGATTGACAATCTAATTATCTAGAAGAAAAATGAGAAAGGGATACAGCATCCCTTTTATTTATGTCAAATTTAAACTATATAGTAATGAGGCAGATTCTTGTTTTATTATTTATTTATAAATAGCTTACTTATAAACAAAGGGACCTATCTCGTTCAGTACAGGGTTCTCTCCTTGGTTGACTTCAACAGGATTTGTAACGTTGAATACGTATATTTTGAATGTTAGAGGTATTGGCAGCTTACGCCATTTTTCAAACATTTTTGATGAGTTGTCCAGTTGTAAGTTCTGTAAAAAAATTGGTGATTTATAAAAATAATGGTTGTGAAAGCTGTCTAAAACATATTCGTAAAATTAGATAAACTAATCTCTAAACACTTTGAAGTGGCAGTTTGATGGTTTGATATTATAATTATAAAAACATAATTATTATATTATCAACTTTGTGATTTAACTAAATTTTTAATATAATATTGATAGAAAAATTAAACGATACGAGAATAGTTCGAACTTTCGATCTTGTAAAAAACCGTTCCGACCTTTTAACCTTTGAACTACTGAATCGCCATCCGTTTCGGTAAATATTGCATTCTATATATAACCGAAACGAAGGATATGTCACTAATGTTAACTTTATATAGAAAAGAGCCTAAACTAAAATGTATGTTTGTAATTCTATAATATGTGTAGACTTGTTCATTTGAACTTTTAGTATTGAAGTTAGCAAAAGTGACGAGGCAGTTTTCTGGAGGTCACGTGTTCGATTCCTGACCGTATAGATTTTTATTTTATTTATTTAAAATTTTAAAAACAAATGTTATAGACATTTTCAAATATTATTTATCTTAGTACGATTTAGCAATAACAAAAACTCAATAAAAATCTAATGTCCACGGAAAATATATTGTATTTGCTGGGATATTGTACTTGTTGAAACTTATATCATTGAAATATATTATATCATTGATCTTGTATTGCGTAAAGATAATACTTTATTTATATCTGTTATGAAAGAGAAATGCAACAAGACATTTTCTTATTATTTTGTATGTACTTGATATGATATTGAACCTTTTTATAAGTTAAAGTTAATTTAGTTGTAATTTTTTTATAACTTTTTTGAAACGGAAATTATTCATAATATACTTTAATTGGTGTTTTTACAAAATAAAAAATTATAAAACATATTTATCTCAATGTATGCATTTAAATTAAAAATGTAAAATGTTTTTTGTGAACTTTGTTAGAAAAATCTAATAACTAGATTAATGTTTTTAAAAATTTCATAATTACATTCAACCAGCTTGAGGTTTACTGTTACGGCTCAGTACAAAATCTAAAACAATTTTCTATATAGTTTTTTGTAACCTTTTTTCTTATAAGCCAAATATCTACATGATTCGCTAGTTGTACTACAGGTTCACATTTATTGAGAAGTAAATAAAAATATAACAATATGCATAAGAAAAAAAAAGTGTCTTTAATATTACATATGTATAATAATATGTTTAGAGGCAAAAAACTAAAGAGCTTAACGCAAAGTTCTTAAGGTTTTCAAACCTGTTTTTGTCGTTATCATGTTTTGAAGAGCACGCCTTGTGTCTTAAACACGTTTGCACACAACATGGACACACAAAACACACATATAAACAAGACACAGATATGTGTGTGTTTGATATACGTGTGTGCGTTAGAATTTGAAATTCAGATGATCCATTAAGATAAAATATCAATAATAACATTCGGAGCCGATTGTTAGTAGTAATAGTTGCTTTGCAAACAATCGGAAGTAAGTATTTCTGGAATTATAATTGGACTATAATTGTACGTTTTGTAAATCAGAGTACCATGAAATAGATTTTGACCTTCATTTAACATTTGACCATTGTTTTCATATTCGAAAGGTTTTATAATATTTTTAATATAATTATAGCATTTAATAACAACTTTGGTTAGATTACAGGACTATACAATAAAAGTTAGCTTCAATGATTATAAAGAGGCCTATCACAGGCATTGTTTGCCCCCTGTAACTGCATCACAAGGGGCCCAGCATCAATGTTAAGTAAAATATTAAAAGATTCTTGACTAACTGTTGTACAGTGATTATTAACATATATTGAACTTAGGATAAGAAACTTTAAATATTCGACAGGTTCCTTTAAATGTTGACTTATTTTAGTTTTTAATTTACGCGTTCTCCAAAGCCATGACCAAAACATAGTCAATTATTAGGTCCGGAAATTTAGTAATTATGCATAAATATTATAGTATTATAGACCTATTTCAAATACTTTAATTACGCATAATTTTGAACTTCCTGTTTCTAGAAATATATTTTAACATTGACTTCCGGTTATTGAAAATTCTAATTATATACTTAATGATATTCATTTTGTATAGTATATAGAATATAATATATGTTTAACAAAAGTATAGAGTTGTATGATAAACTATGTTAACGTATTGTTTTTCTTATTTTAATTTCTCAAGACTTATTAGTTCCAATATATTAAACTTATTTTTGTATAAGTTATTTAAATTAAATATTAGAGTGATGTAATATGTTTAAGATTTATTGAGGCATTTTATCATTTATTATTTTTTCGCGGGTTCATTTATTTTATCGTTATTTGATTTCGTTAAAAGTGAAAATATTATTATTATTTAATCCAATAGTAAAATAATAATAAAGTGATTGCGCTTAAAATAGAGTACATTCCAAGTTCCAAGCTCATGAATAAGGACTCTGAATGAGTTCGAAACTAGTTGGGCAATTCCGTTAGTATCGGCTTTAGTTTAGCCTGTTAACTATATATTATCTTCGCATCTTGGATCAACAAAGTTTAAATATAGCTTAAGATACTAGAACCATTGGTTTAAATATTAAGAAAAGTATAATAATAAAATTTGGAAGAATAAACTTTTAGGTTAGTATTAATATATATTGTTTATAAACACAATACATACCTTCTTGATCTTTAGTTGAACAATTTTCGGGAAACCCCAAGTGGCCAGTACAATAGATAAAATAAGCGCACATATCGAAAAAGTAAAAAAAAGTTTTGCGTTCTTTCCCAACATATTTACAACAAAAACTTATCACGAACTCACAAATTAAATTATGATTATAAAGAATTCGAAAAATATGTAATTAATATGAAAAACTCAACGCAAAAACTCACTCACAAAAACTCAATAAACACTTGAATTTATTCAACTGTACTTATTAAGCCTGTACTTATGCTATTTCTAAAAATTGTTGCGAGATATTACTTGTTAAAGAATACCGCTTGTGTCTGCGCACGAGTTGCAAATAAAAATAGTTCAAGATGTATTCCGTATGTTGTTCTGTATGTTATTATTTTTTTTAAAATAAAAGCAAATGGCGAATGCACTAGTCCTGCTAAGCGCCTGGTGGCTTCTATCATAATGTTCGTATCAACTGATCAGGCAGACTTCGTGTGAGTGAAGGTCAACACATCGAATCATAAAAAGCAGAATATTAAAAATCCGTATTTAGAAAAAAAATACAAAAAAACTAATTGTAAGAATATTATTATCAAAATGTTCAAACATTAATTTTTATAGTGGATTTTTTGCACCTTATATGAAATTATAATTAAGCCTTTGAACGTAAGATTTATTTATTATCTAAGTTAGATCTGACTTGTATTATAAAATATGTATTGTAGTAAATTACAAAATAAGATATTATTATTGGTAATATAACTATGAAGCTATATGTTCTGCAGCAGGTATTAAAGTATTATGTTGCTACTTTTCAATATTTAATAGACTGGAACAAAGACACAAGGACCTCGCGACTGATAACACAGACAACAATCTTAGACCTATTTTATATAGTTAATACTAGACTCAATTTAAGTTTAACAATAATTTTTGATAATCTAACTTAATTGTTGGTTCATTGATACTGGTACGAAGTTTATAAAACTTCATATTTTGTTTTGCTTGACTTTGTTTTTGAAAACATAACACATCAAATTAAAAGATAGTAGTACAATATATTAAAAAATATATGTATATATATACTTAAACTACTTAATAGAATCTAACATTTTGTTTTTCTGACTATGATAGGCAGGTTCCCGAGAAAGGTTTTTTATCAATACCCTATTATTTTTAGCTATATTAATAGGAAATAAAATCATTTTTCCAAGGGTGAAACCGCTAGTTTTATATCATGGAAAATTAGTGACAATAACTTTTTATTTGAGTTACATATTTTGCAGTTATCCACATGATATAACATTTAAATGTAAAAATTTTTAGCCTTAACCCTATTCTGCATTAATTATATTGAAACAAGAGCAATTTTAAGATATTTAAATAACGCTTCATTTGTTCAAATAAGTGTACCAGTATTTCCACATTTCTATTGGAAGAGAATAATCATTTATCATTAACGAATCCAGAATATGTTATGAATTCTAAAATATTTAGTGACTGTGTTGTAATTAATCCGATTTTCATGTGCCTATATTCTGAGATTATATTTCCCAAAAAGTAAACCGTACTGTTAACAACATATTTCTGTTATTACATTTTGTGTGAGAACTGAATATACGGAAAACAAAAGAAATTTAGCTAAAACCTAATAATCTTGCTTCGATGATAAACTAACAAATATATAAACATAAAAGTTCTAAAACAATTGAAACAATTATTAATAGGAAATATATAAATATAACGCTTGAACAGACCAACACTACTTATTAAGGTGTCGCATTGGGACTAATTTCAAAATGGCCATCACGCTACCAAGAACTAAAATCAACTGAAGTATCAATCAAATTTATAAACGAGTGTATATTACTTAAGCGATTTTAAATTTGAAATTAATTACGTAACTTAAAACATCGCTCGAATAACAAATAATTATGTTTGTTAGGTTATATTTATTGTATTAGGCATATATGTATATTTATATGTATTACCGTGTTACTATTTTTATGTATGTCTATTGCTATATTATAACTTTGTACCACCTGCCTCTACGTTTTTTTTTATTAAATATTGTCCGTTCGGTATGGTTGCCTGGAAGAAGTCGCCCTTAGGCGATAAGGCCGCCACTTGTAACTATGAGTTTTTATTTTTTGTGTTTTTTCTTGTACATGATTTCTTTTTTGGTGTACAATAAAGAATATATAATTTATTGTTTTAATGAAAAGTAAACATTGTGTTTGTTGTTTTAGTAGGTTTTGTTTTTAACTTATCAGACTAGGATTGAACGATTCTTATATGATAATTACATCTGCCTTTATCCCAATTATCTGAGCTGGGAGAAATATGTCAAAAATGACATATTGTGAGAGAGATTTGGTAAAAATGATCTCCGGCCTGATGAATGCGAAAGGCCTGGGAAATCAGCCATTTTGAATAAGGGAGGGAAAATGACAGCCATTTGCATTTATCTCTCCGGAACATATACGGTTCCATTTTTAAACCCGACTGCACAGCAGGTCTTTGCAAATGCTATAATCGATTTTAAAATATATGGTATATAGCTTTATTTATAATATGAAAGGACTTTGGCACGTGAGGTCACCTTCTTTTGTCGACGTCAATTGTAATATTATGTATTATGTATTATAGATTATAATATCTAAAAAATATCTAGAATACGTTCTGTCGCTTTTTATCTTTTTCTAACTATTTAAAAAATACTTCTTAGCCTAACTTTCTAAGAATATTAGGAGTAATTGAGTTTAATAAAAACTTAGCAGAATATTCATAGAGTTCTAGACGATTCTTCTATATAGACCACCCTGGGAGCTGTTGACCTGGGATATAACGTTTCATAAGTGCAATGTATGACTATTTGAAACAAAAAAGTAAAACGAATTGGACTTTGAATAAATATCAATATTAAATATCTGTAATTGATTATGCAAAAAAATTAATTATTTTAAACAATAAAACCAAGGCGTTTTTGGGGAGTTCTTTTTGTTCATTACTGGGTAGGAATTTTTTATTTTGGTTGCGTTTTTAATTATAATATTCATAAATAAAAAAATCACAAAGATTCATCCATGTAATTTAATATACATTGCATTTGTAATAATAACTTTATTTTATAAAGTATTTGAGCAGAGTTTCGATTCATCTTCAGATCGTTTTTTTCAGGCTCGAATGCGGGTAGTAGTATCCTTTAAAAAAACAAAATGACACAGATATTATGGTTTTTATTACATGGTTAACGAGATAGCCAATTTTCAGAAACTGTACCACAATCTTTCATCTCTCCATTAAGGCTTAAGCTTTAAGGCTTTAGCTATAAGGCATGGACCGTTATGACGTAGAGTATTAATACTAGGGTTGCCAGCACGCAAGGGGGGTAGGTTGAGCGAAACGAAAAATATATCACGAAAACTTTAGCTTGATACGACTAACCCAATGTATAATTAACAAAAAAGTATACATATATCTATCATAATGATATAAATTACTCTAAAACTACAGTTAGATTTTTTTAAATAGAAATGTGATAATCAACTGCTCCAAATTTGGTTAGTATAGTTTGATCTGAGTATTAAGAGATAACGGACAAAATTTGAACGAGGTGACCGATAAAGAGCTTCGCTTCGCTTTACTCAATAAACAGTAAAATATTGCTAGAGCATTTTAATGTACATCGTGAATGAGGGTAGTTCATGTATTTTTCTGTATAATTTTTTACTTTATATTTTCGAGTCCGGAAAAAACTGTATATAAAGATCCTCTTGTCTTCCCACCTGTAGGCATAAGAAGACTGGCTACTAAATGCTTGAATCTAGAAAGTTTAAATTTTGCAAAGAAATTTCCTCAATAATGTTGGCTCTTTAAATGGAATAAATGAGTTATATTCCAAGAATAGAGAAGAAATTAATAATACAAAGAAACACAATAGTTTTAATAAAAAAAAACCACTTTCTGGTAATCTTTTTTATATTTTAGAAATATTATCGCTGTTCTACTGTTACTAATTTTGTGATTTGAAAAATCTGATTTTGTTAACCACAATATTTTTTTTAGCAGTCAGCATTACTCACTATTCACCAAAATCAAGAATGCGTCGGTGAATTTAGTTGACAATTTTGTTGTTGTCAAAATCGTATTGGGTTTTAATTTGAAGTTAAATCAGAAACGACACTTAGGTGAATTTTACTATCTTAGAAATTCTTAAAATTTGTTTAAATTGCAACAATTCTCTTTTCTCTCCATCTGATTTTAGTTTTGATTTTTGCTTTAAATCATTATTATAGTTTTTATAGAGTTCTCAAATTCATAGTTGGTACACTATTGAAAACCTAAAATTCTTCGGGTCCGCTTCTGACAATTGACATTTACAATGATTGATTCTTAGATCTTTTTTGTCCTTTTTTAATAACGAATTTCCGTAATCGATGACTGATCATCGCGATATAAGCTATTTTCGCTGATGATACTTCACTTATTTTCAAAATAGTTTTTGAAACAGTTTTGGGACAAATAACCTATAAAACATATCGTTTTATTTTTACCGTCAGGTGTCACTAAGAGTAAAGCCTAAGCTACTGCCTCGAGCTATTGATAACTATTACTTCATACCAGACTGAGGGCTTGAGTATTATTTGGTTTTAGAAAAAACTTGGTGTATTATTCTCGTCAACGGATGATGATACAGATACCTCTAAAGATGACACAATTCATTACTTTTTAAATGTAGCGCAGCCTTCAATGAACTGTCTTTTACATTTTCTTAAATTCTGTGCATTTGTAAAAGACATCATTTATTTTTCGGCATTTTTAGTTATATTTATTCTAGGTTCTAATACTTATTACTTGTCCTTTGTTGAGGCGCTGGGATATTTCATCTTTAAACGTCTTTTACTATTATTTATCAAAGAGAGTATTCCAAACGGATTGATTGAGATTTGATATCTAGCCCCATTTTTTATTATCCAGCACGTTACCTGCATCAATATGTTTTTCATCATCTCGATTTGATATTATTACAGAATCTAAAAAGTTATTGAACAAACAAAATATGAAAATTATTACTGTCATCGATGTTTAGCAGGTTATTATAATAAAACCGGTTATTTCCTCAAATTGCAACCATATTTTTCTTATTGTTCTGGTTTTTTATTGTTGTGAGAGATCATGTGTGGAAGTGGTTACTTCTGCAATAACATAATAAATGTATCAGGATTAAGAAACCAACCACGACTGTATCGAGTAGGAAGACTATTTTGCGGGAACAAATGTTGTAATTGCCGTTTTCCTTCAATTTTCCATATAATTCAAAAAAAATATCTAAAATAAATTTAACTTTGATACTTAATTTGTGTGTAGTTTTCTTTAAAATTATTTGATTTCTTGGTCACGCTCGTGTAATAGGTCTTAATAACAAGGTAAATTGTTTATAACCTCTAAGATTTACATAATACAATGCTTTTAATTGTATTATCAAGAAATACTGCATGTCATTGTCATGTTATTATTTATATTGACATTATTTTTAATATTTTAGATGTAGTACTAATTATTATTCAAAGTAAAATATGTATAGAATTATCAATCTCGATATTAAAATGCTATTTTTACTTCAAAGTTTATAATGTTTCGATATTCAAATTATCTTCATCAATTAAAAATAATATAATTTATTTAATAATTTTAATTTCTAATATGAAATGTTTGTTTGACCTTTCTTTAATTAGTAATAGTAGTAGTTTAAAATATGTAAAATTTATAATAGTTTAAACATATATAAACACTTAATTAAATACTTTTATTTTGAACACGTTTTTAAATTTACTGTAATACGGAGGCAATGCCAAAAGTTTGATGATAACAAAATCTTAGGATTCAGTATATCATTTTAGTAACGAATCTATAATCTACAATTCAAAATTAAATTACAACAATGGATAGCTAAAGGATTAAATATTTTTTTTGGGATAAGTAAAGACTGTAACGCATTGCTGGCCGTTGCGAGAGAAGCGCCACTATTTTTAGGTCATTTTGCTACGTACTGCTATGACTGTATGTTTTAGTGTAGAAGGTAGGATAAATGATTGTGGCAGTGTTCCTGATCAGCATCGTTTTATACTTATTTTATAGATAAATAAAATATATATTATATAAAACGTATAATCCGTTACGTAAACTTATTCACGTGTCTATGACGCATTCATATCCACTTTTTTATTTTAATGACTAGTTAAACTGAATTCTAAAATTTAAGTTTTAATATTACTCTCAGTTTTAAACGATTCATTGTTTCATTAAATGCCAGTTTAATTTTGATAAGCACTCATTTAAATAATAATTTATTATAATATTTAAAATCTTTTCACTTTTAAAGATTTATTTTGTATAAACTATTTTATTTCGTATATAAATATAAAATATTAATTTTGCAATAAAAGTACTGAGAAAATGTATCTAAAATTAAGTTCTACAAATAGGATACGGCCTGGTTTCATTTATAAATGAAGGGGTTTGAATAGAACCTTAATTAATTATATTTGTAAGGGATTCTTGATAATTTAACTAAGAATATTTGTAATAATATTTTATTTTCTTATTGTACGAATATTTATTTTCTTATTGTTTGGATATGTACAAAAACTATACGCAAAATTTAACTTTATATAAAACAATTTTTTTTGTAACAGTTTTACAAAATATCGAACATGCATGAGTTCTAGTTAATTAATTTACACCCTGCGCCCTTGATTACTACTAATATAAATATGAATAGAAATAAAAACCATTCATATAGAAATAATTCATTTAAGTATTTTGTTATTTTACATCATATATTTCTCTTTATTAATAGAATTAAAGCAATTCCAACAAATTACTTCCATTCAGCTACAATTATTATCTATCATCAAATTCGACCTGATAATATTATTACAATAGATATATCAAACATAATTGTATTCAAAACCTCGACCATTATATATACATTCTTACATAGATATGTCTGATACAAATTCCCTAAAGTGATATTAGCAATTTAGGTCATCTTGATAAGATATAATTAGGAAGCAAGTAAGCTTTAATATAACTGATATTTTATTTATACAAATTAACAATTTCTTGTACAAAATTACATATATTTAATCTTAATGACGCATTTTATATAACTTCAAGAATATCAAAGGCATATTTTACTTTTAATAAAAACTATTGTTTTATAGAAAGTATATCAATAATAACGGTATTATTAACGAATAGCAAAAGGGCACATCAATTATTTCTTGCACGTAGAGATCGTGTGACATAGATTGATTGCAGCTAGTACATCACAATATTTTAACGTATATTCTTGAACTATATTTTAATAACTATTCTTTTATATACTCAGTAATGAGTTATATCCTTTGTTTCAACGGCTAGACTTTATTAATAAATTATATAAGTTTTATGATATATAATTTTAATTGTTAGTGGTTATTTAAAACTCTTAGATCTCATAAACCTCAGAAAGAAGTAAAATTACCCGCATTGTATGTTATAATGGATGGTGACACGCTAAGACATTAATAACAATAGTTTTTTATATATTACAATATTATCAAGGTCGGGTTTCATTGGGTTTTACAATTTATAGACATTTAAAACTTTTTTTTAATACTGACTTCGATTGCAACTTCAATAAAAGACAATATAACAAGAGTGCTAAAAATATGTATCTTGATTATGGACATATATTTGTCTGGTTGTGTTTAAATGAAGGTTTATATTCCAAAATGGAACCTTATTGAATTGAACCTGAACCTGGAGCTGCTTAAATTAAAGCTGTTTGAAGTAAATTTGTGAGACTCTCTAGTATATCTATAAATAAAGATTTTTGATCTAAGGATCTCTTGCAGATGCATTGTTCTTTTCAACGATATCGTGTTCACAATATGCAATAGCAAAAACTCTAGAATTTATATTGTTATTGCTAATCAATAAAAATATGTATTACAACTACATTGAAATTTCCAAGAAAAAAATAACTAAAAAAATAACTAATGGGTTCTTCCCATCCAACAATTTAATTTTTTATATTATATTTATATTAAATACACATGTTTGTCTGTCGTCGCTTGTGTTTCTTTTTTACTGTGTAAGTTAGGCTTATGTCAGGTTTTAGCATAGGATTACTTTTAACTCCCTCATTTGAGGAGTTCTACCACGGCGTCACGGTGGGTGCTAACGTGATCCTGTGGCGTCCCTTTAAGGCGATGGCGGCAACCATTGGTTTTTTAGAGGGTAGTCTTAAAAATGGCAGCATCCGCTATGCTGCTTTTTTAGTGGGTAGGATCACATAAACCCCCGGTCAACACCTCCTTGATATGCGGATATTTCCTTTGCAAAAAAGAAAACCTAAGCTAAAACCTAAGGAAAGCAGAAGTGATTAAGATAGGAATCCGTAAGCTTGATTGCCAGATGGTCAGACAAAAAGATTTCGGGGAATCCGAGCGTTTCGATCAAACTAGCTTTCTATAAAGCCTTTTTATAGGACGTCATAATTTGATTAAAGACTGTCTTTTTACACTTAAGATCCCTGAACCGTGATTTGTCAATTCAAATATCAACCGAATTGAAATAAGGTAAATGTTTTTTACTTTCAGTATAAACACATTTAGTGTTAAGCCATAGGTGAGCGTTACGTCGGTAAATGGAATGAAATAATCCATCGCCTGATACACTACATCGGTTATAGCATCTTCGTAATTCGACGCGTTATCTGAAAAGAAGAAAACCTCCTGCCAAGGACACCATGTGGATCAAAATGTGGTAACACAGATTTCTTCAAACAATGATCGGAAGTTCCCAAGTGGAAGGCAACTTCTACACATTACCTGTTGTTAGCAGCAGGACGAGAAAGTTTGCCGTGTGACCGTCTCAGCATTTTAGTTACTTGCTTAACCAGCGAAAAGAGCTGAAAGAAGAGTATGTTTGCTTTGTAGAATAACTGTCTAATATCTAGTCGTGCTATTGGGGCTTAGATTGGAGACCACAGGGAAATCCAAACTCTCCGGTATAACCAAGGGGCGTCCTCAATTTGTCGCCAGCTCGATGACTGAACTTTGGATTTTTTGAAGTTAGGGTTAGCTTTTTAAGATTTTTCTGATATATTATTTCGGCCCTAACTACCTAAGGTTGATCAGCATAATACCATTTCTTTGGATCCTGCCAATGTACTCGACCAGGCACCCGACGTAACAAACACTGACTCTGTCAAATCGCTTCGTAAACACAATGCAGCTGTTCAAACCCATATCTCATAAATGGTATCATCCTACGCGGTGTCCGTACATGACTAAGTCGCTTGGTGGTACTGCTTTATCAATTTGTGGTAACCTTGCGGGTAGCTCGATATTGTGGCCTGCCACCATTAAAAGAGTCAAGAGGGGTTAGGCAGACGAAAACGAAGAATAAGTTCAGCAACAGTTATCATAATTTTTCTACTATTATTATTTTATTACTTGCAATTTAATTTTTCATCTTGTATGTGCATAGTTGTAAAAAAAATATTGCAAAGAATAATAAAAAGTGTATTAAATAAAATTATTATATGAAAATTAAACAATTGGACAACATTGTTTATTGCAACATGAATCTTACTTCTAAAAACACACTCTCTTTGAAATCTAAAACCATATTTATTTTAATTAGTTAATTAAAATGGGAATTTTATTTTTGGAAGGTGTGTAATGTAAATCTTAAACTGACATATATTTATGTTTACTCTTAAGTGTCTAATAGCCTTGACGTTTCTTAAAGTTAAGATCTAATATCAGGGCTTACTAACGAGTAGTCAGTGAAGTTTATATTAAAGACGTTCAACTAAAGAAGTCAATAGACTGCAAGCTAATATAAAATCACGTGTACTGATCTATTCAAAATTATTATTAAGATGTTATGAAAGTTGAAAGAATATTCTTTTACGATTTTTTTGCATCGTATTTCGATATCTGTAGTACTAAGTAGAAGTTATTGTATTGCGTACTCAAAATATGTTTTTTTTTTGCATTTGATTCAAGATTTAATTTTCTTTAATCCTTGAATTTTTAAATGTTTTTTTTTCTTAATATTTTTGAACTTTATATTTTATAATAAATTTTTATATATATAATAAATTTATAACAAATTGTTTAATTATCTTAATATACTTACTTGTAATTGAAACTTACAAGAAAAAAATTCATAAGCTAAATTCACTAAGGATTCTGTCTGTTCATATAGTGTAGTATAGCATAGTATAGTATATAGAGAAATTTAATTGTTATGAAAACATATAATTACAACAACCTGAATAAAGTATCTTTTAAAGTCATATAGATAAGTTATCCTCATCAGCAATAGAAAAATTATGAGTTGTCATCGGAGGGCAATTTTGCGGGCCAAAGCCGTAGTACGTGATGTGGGTACTTCAAATACGTTATTCAAATGAGGTTACATGCTATATAGGCTTTGGTGTGACGCTCAGAACACAATTAGTTGTGTTACTTTCCAAAGGTGGTCATGTGGTTTTTATGGTTTTGTTTGTTGATAGCTCCGGACTTTACTGTTTCGGGTAAGAGTGGCTAATTATCATTATTTACTCATCCTGTATGAGATAGATTTGTATCTGATTAATATTAATCTAAATATCCTGAGTATTTGATTTAGTTACAATTTAGTATATTAGGTCATAAGGAAAGCTAATTTAAAAGCAGGTATGTTTTGTGTAAATATTGATGTAACTTTCGCCTTTGATTTGTTTTGCTGATTGTAATGAATCATGACTGTGGCCGCTTTCGAATTAACGTGAGTGGAATTATAATTACGAGGAATAATAGGAAGATCTACATTTATCCACTTATCTATAGTTATCTAGCTCTTCAAATTAGATGTAATCACGTTTATTGGTACGACTATTGACTTTGTAAACCTAGCATAGAATTTTTATAAACGATATTCTCTAACAGATGTCGGACATATAGATTAGATTTTATTTTCAAAATATTATCCATTATGTATGAAAGGAAAAAAGTCTGTTTTTAAAAATGTTTTTTGGAGATTTATTTTTGTTTTCGTTCCATTTATTTTGAATCCTATACAAACAATTCTGAGTTGGTTAAAATTATTAAACTAATAATTTTTATGATAGAATAAATTATATATATTTTTATGACGGAATATGACAGATTCGGTTTTTTGTGTCGTTAAATAAATTCTGGTATTATTATTTTCAGGTTGGTTTTCTTCGTCAAATATAATATTATCAGAAAAAGTTCCTCTATGGGAGACCTGGAAGAAACCTCCAAAAGTAGATGAAAGAATAGTAGGAGGAGAAGAAGCAAATATTGAGGACTATCCTTACCAAGTATCATATAGTTTTAACAATTCATACTTTTGTGGAGGATTTATTGTTAGCGAAAATTATATCTTGACGGCTGGTCACTGTTCCCAAAAGTATAATTTATATTATATCAATGCAAATAAAAAAATTATAAAATTATATTTCTAACACATTTTTTTGACAAAATTTTAGTGTAGATCCATCTACAGTTATTTTACGTGCTGGAAGTTCATATCGCCAAAATGGTACCATAATACCTATAGCCGA
Organism: Mechanitis mazaeus; assembly: GCA_959347395.1. Lineage (NCBI taxonomy): Eukaryota > Metazoa > Arthropoda > Insecta > Lepidoptera > Nymphalidae > Mechanitis > Mechanitis mazaeus. The sequence goes on from OY365754.1 coordinate 14,491,231, forward strand.
AATAATGGCTCATCCAGAATACGACAGTCCTCCCTATGATAAGGATGTGGGATACATGAAAACTGTTGAACCTATTAAGTTCAGTAACAATATTCAGCCAATACCTTTGCCACCTAGAAATAGTAATCTTGACGGTGATATTGTTGTTAGCGGTTGGGGGAGGCTTAAGGTAAGTCCTTATCGGGATCTGTATAGATAATGGTGACCACTTAGAATCAGTTTAACCGTTTTTTGTCCTACAAAAAGGATAAGGCAGAATTATTGTTTTAAGGTATTAACTGCTCCAGGTCGAATTATTTGTTTAATACAAATTCCTGGAAGATATGAAATATTTACTAAAAATTAAGATTTTTTCTAGTTTTTATCAATTGAATCGTTAATTTATTTCTTTATTTTTGTATTTAATATAGTATAATCTTTGCAGCAGGGCCAGAACCCAATACCAAGTAGGCTGATGCGCGTGAAAGTGCCGGTGGTTAATTATTGGCGTTGTAAATTCTCCTATTTCACCATATTGACGGAGAATATGTTTTGCGCTGGTAATTTCTTCTTAGGAGGACAAGGCACTTGCCAGGTAATCAATATTTATAAATAATATTTCAACTATTTTTGCATGAACTATATTTTTGTTACTATATAGTCATACTACTTATTCGGAAATAATAATAATTTCTTTTATAACTAGGGTGATTCCGGAGGTGCAGCAACACATGATGGAACGGCAGTTGGTATAGTATCCTTTGGTAGAGGCTGCGCTCAAGCTTTATCGCCGAGTGTCTTTGCAAAAATATCTTCACCAGATATTCGTGACTTCATCTCGAAATACACCGGATTATAAAACTTCTACTACGATAGTAGTATAAATATAACTTGCCATTTTAACCTCACGTCATGTAATTACATAAACTGAATATTAATTTATGTTATAAATACTTCTCTATTTATTAAAGTACTTCAATAATATCATTTTTTTTTGTTTTAAATGAAAACATTTGTCTAATATTTGATTCGTTCTCACATGCTGATTATGACTGTGACTTAATGGTATGAAAATTTATAAGTAAGTAAAGGACTATCCAGGAAGTTTTTTTGATGGTTTTTTTCCAGGAACCCATGTTTTGGAAACTAAACCATGTCTTTCAATTTGTAAGTGTAGTGTTTAAAAAACAAAGGATTACAAAATGTATAAATATTTTACTCTTGTATATGAAAAAGTATCAGATATTTTTTACTGACTTTTGATCGTTGATCTTGTTTTTAATTACTCTATGAAGTCTTACCTTAACATATCATTATATTATTTCTGCAATTATTAAAATTATTCGGGGTAAGCGCATTAGGTTATATTTTTCCAGACTTTTCTATCATTTCTTGATGACTTACTTCTTTGCAATGTTTTGTATAACTCATTTAAACCCATTTTTTCTTCATTCGTACTCTTATCTCATAATAATTTACATACGTAATCGCCTTTTTACCCCTAAGTATGACATAATATATTTGGGAAAAAAAATATTATTCCACTTTTTAATAACTTGAAGGCAATGCACAGCCATGTGCTATAGTTTTTAACTACAAATTGTTATTTGTAGTTGATATTGTTATATCACAGTCATTATTCAAGCTGGTTAGAGTTGCACGACGCCTCAAGGATTTACCTTTGATAAATAAAAGGAAAACTTATGTCTTTGACTTACAGATGATTTAAATAAATTATTAATAATAATTTCATTTTATGTGTTTGTCAATATTTATCATAAATATTACATTGTATTAATGTTTATCATTAATATTACATTGCAACTTCAATTAAAAACAATATAACAAGAGTATTAAAATAGAACTATTGCTTAGGCACTAAATATTTGTCTAGTTGCGTTTGAATTATTGCTTAGATTCAAAATGAAATATTGTTTTTCAAAATCACAAAAATATTTTTCAGTTTCGAAATTAATAAATAAATCTGTGAGGTTCTCTTACTAGAGTTAGATATACTTATCTAAAAATAAAGATTTCTGATCTAAGGATATATTGCAGATTAAACTAGAACCATTTGGAGTTAATTTCTTTAACAACGTAAACAAATTGAACAATCTATCTAAGTCTATTTTTTATTAAATCAATTATAGTCCGGCTAAGATTTTGTCTAAAACATAACAATATATTTTACAATTTTTAAAATAGATTGATGTCATTCAAGATTATGGAAGCTGTTGTCATTAACTTACATTTAACTCCCACATCACCCCCCTGGGCCGACGGGGTACCCCTAACGGGTTTTTCCAATGGAAAAAAAAAGATGCTTAGCTCATTTAACTAATTTAACTAATATTTCAGTGAGCTATAAGTCTACATGTTACAATTACTCTGACAAGGAATTGTAAGGTGGAAAACTTTATAAATAATAACTTATTGTCAAAATTATTTCCAATATCCTGCGCCTATCGATATGTTACGTTGTGTTAAGTATTCTAGGAGAGCGGCATGTTGTCTAGTATAGTGAAAGTTTATTGTGTTGTGACTTGTGAACTTCAAGTCAGGTCAAGTTGTATAATGCCCTCCATAACTTAAAAGGGCAAGAAAAAAACTTTAAGATAGGTTTAGTATGTTCATATAATTATTTGTTTAGTTTCAAATGTCAATGTATGACGTTAATTCAATTTTTGAAAAGTAAATATAAGAAATATGAAACATTTCTTGTCTATATTAGAATTAACAAAAGATAATGTATACTTTTGGAATCCACGTTAGTGATTAAATTAATGCTGTTTAATGCCGTTTGGCCTTTATCTGAGACAAATTATAATATATAACTCCACGTTTTACTATGGGATACCAGGAGGCTATTGTAAGACTTTAATGCGTACCATTAAGGCTAGGACTCTAGTTTTGTTTATTTGTATAACTTCCATTCATTTATCATTCAATATCAGTGGTTACTTGTGTATGTAAGTTTCAGAAGGGCCTAATTTGATGCCTTAGTTATCAACATTAGTCTCTCTGTAAAAACACTCAAAAATTTATAAATTAAGGCTACAAGGGTCCCTAACGAAGAATTACACGACACTCAGTAGAGTATTTTTTATTTTATTTTGTTTCACAAATGTAACTTTTTTTTTATAAATAATTTGCTAACGACTGGAACCATCGCAATCAATTTGATATGAAAGCCAATATTATCGCAATTTATTCTATAATATTATAGCTTGGCCAGCAAGACAACTAGTCAACGCAAGTATTACCCGCTCACGAGCATACCGCAAGGGTCAGCCATCACTCACTTGACCATATTTGAAGGAGGAGGGCAAACTGACCCTCAACGTTAGGCAACTAACGACTATAAAACGTGCATGCAGACAGACGTTTTAATAACAGTAGCAATAACATCAAACTAATTGCGTACTTGTTATTTGCAATAATACAATTCATTTCAAGGTCACATATGTGTTGCTCGGAGCACCCTCCAATGGGGGTACGGCCGGGGCGTCACGGTCAGTGCTAACGAGATCTCGTGGCGTCTCATTAAGGCGATGACAGAAATCGTTGGTTTTTCAGTGGGTAGCCTTAAAAATGGCAACGTCCTCTATGCTGCCGGATACTCCCACATAACCCCTCGGCCATCACCTTCTTTGCCGACGGGGTATCCGTAACGGATTCTTCCAACGAACAAAAAATAAAAGGTCACATATGTTTTGTATGGAGCGTGGTGGACATAGCATATATTTGGTGTTGACAAAAAACACAGTATACTATACTCAAACACAATTACCGACATGTATACTATTTGATATCCTTCAGTTTAAGGTGTTGATTGAAAATAAATTCTTACTCTCATGTATTTGTAATGGATAAAAAAATATATATTATAGAGTATTTCTTAGCCTTATAGATTTATATTCTAGAAAGAGATTGGATTGGAAAAATCTATATACTCTTAAAGCATAGGAAGAAACTTACAAATTAACAAGTATTACAAAAAATAAATAAATAATTTGCTCTTATACGTACACACACACACTGCACACAATAAATAAAATAAAATAATAATAATAATAATAAAGTATAAAAGAAAAGTAATTAAAATATTATTGTTAAACTGTTGCTCTTTAGGTAATAAATTTGCTATAATATTAAAAAAAACACGTTATATACTAAAAGTATTGAAGAAAGAAAAACAAACAGAAAAATTCGCGAAAACGCATGTCGAAAAAAATAAAATAAGATGAGATAAGAAAAATTAAACATGGACACATCATAAAATATAAAGATCACATCAAAACATCTCCGGATGCTGATTACGCTTAAAAATTAGGTTTTTTAAATTTTATCAGTATATTTATTATAAATTCAAATATGTTACCACACTTAAGAGAAAGAGAAGCAAGATATATTGTTGGAAGGAAATGGATATGGAAATTTGTCTGTCGTATTCACTGTAGGAAATATGGCAATGATGATAGTTGCTCTTCTTATACCAGGGCGTTTTATCGCTCTGAGTTGTATCCCAGGTAAAGGCAGTCTATATACAACGACAGCAATACACAAAATTGATAATATTTATAAATCACGAATTACGTCTTAATTAACTCATAACAGAAAATTATGTCCTAAATTCCTACAAGATTGCTTAAATGTACTAATATTCATTATTTGTAGTCATGACTGACAAATTCCTGATATAATTGTAGGACACTAAATTTAAAACAACAATTTTTCTATTTGTATGATGATTTATATAATAACTTAATATGTATTTTACAAGAAGTCTTTTATTAGATACCTAAACTGCTTAGAACATGTACAATAATTTCATATGTCTAGTATTGGCATTTCATTGTCTTCATGTCATTTTGCAAGGAGAGTCGCAGGTAAAATATACTAATTAAAACATCTGCAGACTGACATGGAAGGTTAATTTTACATCCAAATCATGTGGGTAATTTATATACGCTAATAATTGAGGCTGATACTATAAAAGCATTTATATGTATGTTTGAAATCATATTACTATTTATATTGCTTGTCAAAACTATGAGAATATTAATAATATTTTTATTTTTTGTACCTAAGTCATTAGTTTTGGGTATTTTATTTTAATTTTCAGATCTTATTTGGGCTTTAAAGTTGCAATTAATATTTAAAATATTTTTTGCAGGTGTATCTCCATCTGACATTTTACTACCAGGAAGAGTTCCATTATGGGGTGAAGTTGAAGAACCAGAATATCAAGTAGACGAAAGAATAGTGGGCGGGAAGGAAACAGACATAGAGAAATATCCTCATCAAGTGAGATTTACGTTTCAACGTGGGAACGGTACCTACTTTTGTGGAGGATTCATTATCAGCGAGTATTACGTACTGACAGCTGCTCATTGTGCGCAAGGGTAATCTATATTAACTAATTTGTAATCTTATTTATTAATAACGTAAACCGATTGGTCCCAGTGTTCATGGGATGCTAGCTGTGCATAAAAAATCGGTTATGAGCGCATTTTGAAGATCTCCAGATGGGGAAGAAAAACAAAAAAAAAATTAAAAAAAGGACAAAATTACAAAAGTACATGTATAGTAAATGTCAAATGTCCAAACAGATGAGTGACTTGCAGATTACATTGAAATGAAATCAAAATAGAATCTGTCGTAGGTTTTGAAAGTCATAAAATTATTTGAATAAATGAGATTTTTTTCGGACGACCCAGCAGTTGCGTTTAGGATCAGGAAATCTTTTAAACCTATATTTAAAAAACAAGTCTTTAATACTAATTTTTAAACTATTTATTAAGTGCTATAAGTCTAAGCTAATTTATTCCTAATATAAAATATATTTAATTAGAATGACAAAAATATATTAAAACAGATATTTCCACATAAGTGATACTGACGACTGAAATTCATATTGGATTAATTTGTCGATTTGGATTTCATATAAATCAATGCAATTCTAGAATTGATCCTACAACTGTTGAACTTCGAGCTGGTAGTTCATACCGTAACAATGGTACCATCATACCTATCGATGAAATTGTGGCTCACCCAGATTACGACGATTCACCTTTCGATAAAGATGTTGCCTATATACGAACATCCGGACCAATGAAGTTTAGTGACACTATGCAACCTATACCACTTGTAGACAAAAACCGGCCGTGCTCCTATAGAGTAAATGTAAGCGGATGGGGCAGACTTAGGGTGTGTATTGTATTGTTTTAGCTTATGTAGAAATTGTTTAGATCGTTGAATTTGTATTGACTCGTATATATTTATCATTTATAGATCAATAAATAGGGTTAGCAATGTTTGATAACAAACCAACAACGATTAAACATATTTTGTTAGTTCATTAGAGCTTTTATATATTAAATTTTGTATACAAATAATAAATATTAAGAATTTGACTTTTATATGTTAATGATGTTTGAAATATTTTATATGGTTCTAAATATTACATTATGTGAATATTGCAATGAATCTAAAATTATTTTCAAATTAATTTTAAAATCGAATAACAAATCACATTTATACAAATTCATTTATATCAAATTACACTTGCAACTAATAAAAGTATTTTTTTATTCCAGCAAGGACAAAATCCGCTCCCACTAAGGTTGAGGGAAGTAAATGTGCCAGTGGTCGATTATTTTAGATGTAAGACGGCCTATCCAAGAATATTGACGCGCAATATGGTGTGCATTGGCAATTTCTTCTTAGGAGGGAAGGGCACTTGTCAGGTATGGATTTTTACCAATTAAAGAAATATATTTCTCCAAAAGAACATTTCAATATTCTTCACTTATAAGAGAAAACTTAAAATAAGACACAAGGTTAATTGTCATCGGAACTTCACCATTTTTAAAATCGGTGTCTAATTTTATATATCTATATGACAAGAAATATCGGAATTTATTCTACGTATGAACATGCAGTATTTATCCTTTGATTTTTAACAAAGTCCATATTTCTGTATTTGAAAAATTTCGAAGATTAATCTATGAAATTCCTATTTTTAGGGTGACTCAGGTGGAGCAGCTGTTGAAAATGGTAAAGCATGTGGTATTGTGTCCTTTGCTAGAGGCTGTGCTGCTCCATTGGCGCCAAACGTCTGCACAAATATAGCAGCTGCACCAGTTAGGAATTTTATATATGATAACACAGGCGTATAATGTTATATGCCTGTTAATAAATTAATTTTATATATTATTAACATTTTTGTTTTTTTTCTTGCTTTAAATTAATGCTCTTTGGAATTAAAACAATTTCCTTATCAAAAAGTGTAACAATATAAAAAAAAATGTGTACTTTGTAGTCGATATGTACAAAATGACAGGTTTTAAAAAATAGTATTTACATATAGTAGGGGGAAGAATTAATGATCTAAACCAGTTTTTTTAACATATAGTAAAAAAACGCCTTGAAATAATCGCGCAATTATAAAATTGTTTCATTAGTATTACAGAGGTTTTTGTATTTGAGAATAATAGATATGTATCCAAAACTCATTTCTAGTTCTTGTTACTTTGTACTTGATCGTGTCGAGATAATTAACAATGTTAATATAATTAATATTTATACATCTTTCTGTATGCATATTATATTATTTATATTCTGTTTAATGTTACCAACAAATAAAATCAAGTTTAAAAAAAAAATTTTGATTGTTTTTATATTTTGATATCATATCAAAAAATATTTTTTTAAGTTATACGATATTTACATCAAATACTAACAAACTGTACGTTTTAAAAAACCTTGGCTTTAAATAATGAATAATTATACATTTGGAAATGAGTTGCAAATGTTAAAGACCCATGAAGTACATGCGGATTTCCTGAAAAGCGTATAATTTGTGAGATTTAATAAGAGCTCGTATATCAAATTATAGTGGACACATAATTTACTTTATCAAGACATTTTACAGCTTGTAATGTGAATAAAATTGTAAAGAGGCACTTTGGTGTTGTCGCGACCGCTCCCGTTGTCATTAATAACTTCAATAAAGCCACTTATTGCCAGCTGGGGCCCTACCATCATCTCTTAAAGTAATTTTACAGAGATCTTAATTTTGTTTTAACACCAAAACATCTATAAAACAATATTGATTTTTAAAAAAATCCTGGATTCACTTTTTATTTGATTGCTCTACTTCTAAAGAATAGTAAATGAGAATAGGCTTCATATATATAATAAAATATTCTTTTAAAACGTTTGTATTCCGTCATGTAGATTGGCGAAGATAAATGAAGTTACGTCCCAATTATTAGTATTTACGCAACAACAAGCGACATTGTTTCATCGTTATGTAAGATAAGAAAATATGTACAAAGGGTTTAAATAGATTTGTGTTAATCTAAATGTTTTATGTTCTCTTTAATAGAATAAAATATTCATTTGGGTTAATAATGTTATTATTATTCTTAGTCTTTATCACATTCGATCTTAACCATTACTTAAAAAACTTTATATTGTAAATTATAACATTAAAAACACATTATTATTTTCTAAATTATACTTAAAAATTATCTTTTCATAGAAATACTTGACGTATGCGGTAACATTTCAGTTTATTTTAAATTCTTATCACTTTCCACAATAACAGTTCTATAGTTAAAGTCCTGTGATAAGCGAATAGACATGTATATATATATATATATAGTCAGCGAAGCCTTAATAATAAGGTTTCGTTGCCATATGTGAACTGTACTTAAAATAACGGTTATTTAAAAAACACAGCCTCTCAAGTTTTATTAAACTATAGAAACTATATAAAAATATATTCATAATTTACTTAAGCTTGTTAATCATTTAATGATATGATTCGTACATCAAATAATAAAATACTTATTTACACAGCCATTTTTATACATATCACAAGCTATCTACCAACGATTTTATAGAAAACGTCACTCCAGATACTAAAGCTACCATAGAAAATAAGACAATGATGCAGTTCTTCCATAGAATCCAATTCCATGTTCCCATGTCTTTTCCCCATCGAAAAACAGTTTCTACTATAGCAGGGAGCGAAAGACCCATGATGGAAAGACATACAGCACCAACTAATTCCATGAATAGTTCTAATCTTGGGATCGCACAAGCTAGGCCCACTGAAACAGATAATTCCAAGATATCTCATAAAATATAACGACTAAAATCCAAAAATATTCTTTTACCATTCTATTAGTATTTAAGTCATGTTCAAACAAAACTAAAAGATCGTATTGTAATCTGGTAAAATATATGAAAAATGTGAAAAAATACCTGTGAATAGGGTTCCTGCGAGTCTCAGAGCTGACATGCCCCATCTGTGGTGCCGTGCTGAGATCTTTTCTTGCAGCCTCCGCCAGACCACGTCTACTGGTACGTAGAATATCAACGCATATGATAGCAACATCACACATGCTACTAAGATTTTAGCAACTTGGGCTAGACTGAAATTAGTTAGAAAACATTTATTAAATTGACAAAAACACAGGAATATGATTCTCATTGGACGTTTTCTCGTATGTTTTTTAGTAAATTTATCTTACAATAGTAAAACATTATATATTTTAAGATTACAAATATATATATGTGTCTACTAACATTTCATCTTGTGGTAAATTAAGGGTGAGACTTCCTCTCACTCCTTCTCCAAAGTTCATATAACCGGCGAATCCCACGAAAGCGTAAAGAGCGACAACTGCTGTCATAGCGATGTTCAAAACTCCAGGGCAGCCAAGGAATTGATGTGGTTTGGTCATCTCATTTTCTATAGGCATGACTACTCCGATACCCTCCATGGCAAAAAGACTTGTACTGAAATTTAATGAAAAAGATAATAATCAGCAAAAAATATTAGTCACAAAATAAATTATCCAGAAATGTGTTGGATTTTTTTATTTTGAAGTAATGTTTTTGTTTTACAACTGCTACAAATTCATAAAGACAGAAGTCATAAAATATATCACAATATTTTTTTTTCTCTCAATATAATATAATATTTCTACAAAAATATATTGACTTTATTGTTCTAATAGTTACAATACAAATTTCGACAACCCAATCTAAAGTCTAAAATATTAAATTCTTTTAAAAACAAAATGCCTCGTAAATATTACTAAATTTCAATTAAGGCGAACTTAAATTATAATTAAAATATTTTGAAGCTCCGTTTAATAAATTTTTAATATATACTTTATTAAATTGTAATTTATTACTCAAATATTTTCACCCTAAACAAAACTCCTGCTGAATTTATATTAAACTTCTTTCAAAGCGTCTGTAACTAGTTTGTGCTGTTCTTTGTAAAGGTTTTTCATTAAGTATTATGGACATACTTAGTATGTGCTATGAAAATAGTTATAGAAACTAATTTTCTGTCAATTGTAGTTGTGTCATTAAATCTAGAATTCTAGTAATATTCAGATGATTTCAGGGTGTAGATACACCCGTAGAATCTACATATCTATAAATTATAGATATTTAGATTTTGTCTTTATTAAGACAGAAACGATATCTATTAGATTAGGTTTATATACAACTAATTGGCACATTTCTAAAAGACTAACTTTTGTAAGGGCGATTGAGTGTTTGATTCTAACAGTAGAAAAAAATTATTTGTAATAACCTTATACATATGTATTTAGAAAAAGAAAAATAATTGGAGTATGTTTATCAGTTCACTTCGTTTGGTTCTATACTTAGTGGTGTGGTAATGTACGAATATATATTTTTTAGTTATTTGGTATATAGCGTATGCGAAATTCATCAAGAGTTGGCAGTGTGACCTTACTGCCGTAAAGACTTGCGGCGACTATCGCAAGTTGGAATCCCACGATTCAATGAAATTTTAATGCTATATCATTTTTAATATTTCAATAACCTCCTTATAAGTACTTACTAATATTAAATTTAATTTCCTATTAATGCTGCATTTTTTAAAAATATTTCAGACTAACATAATTAAAATAAAATAACATGTGTATGATAAAAGTGTTTTACCATAAGTCATATAAATAATTTAATTTTATCTAACCTTATAAAATTAGGCAATCCTGATATAGAAGTGGACAGATTCCTCTCAGACAGTGAAGGTGGGCTTCGCAGGCAGTAGTATATGGATATGCAAATAGATGATAGCCAGACAAAATTAGCCAACGCTGAGAAAGGCACCAAGTACTTGAGTTTGGTGATCTGTGTGAGTGGTATTAGGACAACTAGAGTCAGCGCACAGAACACTGTCACCGACCATGCGGGCCCTCCGTATACATCTGATACCTAGAAGATAAAAAAAAAAAATTAATGGCTAAATATAAAATAAAAAATAAACTGAAGCACAGAGTTTGATTAAACTTAATTTATTCATAATGTTTTCTAAGATTTACACGAGTTCTCCACATTTCAATAAAACTATTTTACGGATATAACTCGCGTTAATTATTACTTTTTCACAACACGAGTTATACATCTCATCTTGCCACGAAAATGTTTGCTGCAAATCACTCGAAACGTTGGGTTTTAATGAAAAAAAAGTAATAATAAAAGCGAGTTATATCCGTAAAATAGTTTTATGAATTTATTCAGTTTTTTGGATACGCTTAATCAAGGCATGACTACGTTTAACCTGATGGTAAGTAGTAATCTAGTCTTTAGTAGCAAGTCAGTAGTAGCACACTATCTTACTAAGCCTTTAACTCTTGCCTTTAAGACATCCACATAGAGTTCAATGACATTTGTTTTTTATGAGTCATTTTAAGTATTATTAATTGATCAATTTGTTTCTTTAATTTTTATTGTTCTAACACAATATCTTACAACTGATAGCAATTGCAGATTTTTTATAGTTATTCAAAATATCTCGAACTTTAATTTGTTACTGGTACTATCTACATTGTACTTCTTTTTTTTTTATTTTTACCGGACAACTCGATCAAATTTTGTCCGCTATCTCGTTCAAGGTATACTAACCAAATTTGGAACACTTGATTATCACATGCCTAGCTTTCTAAAGATAGATTTTGAAAAAGGTTTCTATTTTGCAGATTCTAATTTCAAATTTCTTTATTTTTAATTGAAACGTTGTATTGCGCACGCAGATGGTAAATTCTTACTAATTGACATATGTAACATTTTTTGTTTTATTGCTGACATTGGAGAAGCTAAAGTTATCGTGATATAATTTTTGATTTCGCTCAGCTTCCCCCGCTTGCTTTCTGGCGGCCCTAGTTAAATAATTAATCATATTTAGTATCTGTAAATCATATTTTAAGTATATTACTTGTTTGAACGATTCAGCTACAACAACGACGTATACACAACATGCTCCCAGGTGCGTCACAGCGAGCGCCCAGTCAGCTAACTCCCTGAAAATATTAAGTTATTCTAATATTAAAAATCTAAAATACACTTTATCTGACGTGACAACAAGAAACAATGAAGATTATTAATACGTTAACCAATAAAGATAACTATTAATGTAAAATAACATTTCAATAAAATTGTTTTAAACAAATTTAACATTTTTAGAAGTTATATAAATTGTGTCATAATTTTATGTCCGTTTAAGATAATTAAAATATAAATTGAACAAATTCATCAATCAGGTGTAAATATATAATACAGAGTAAGTTATAGAGAAACTTCCTTTATCTATAATATATTGTTAAAGTCATTTAACATTTTTACATATATTTTTTATCTTACTATATATATAATTATAAGTTAGATGGTTTTACCTGGCAAATGGTGCATATTTCCGGATGGGTTTGGGACCATTTTGAAATACCAAATCGCATGTATCTGCGTATCCTAGACAGGGCTTTTTGATTTCAATGCACAGAGCTTGAGATGTTTTTACCTGCAATAGAAAACATACGAATAAAAATTATTATAACCATTTATTTATTTATTTATTATATATGTGACATACTTAACAGTTTGTGACGAATTTTGTTAACAATTTAATAGCAATAACATAGTTCTGGGCGTTTACCATAAAAATTAGTGGGTACTTTAATCTTTAATAATATCTTTAAATCTAAAATTTTAGTTTTTAATAAAATTAAAATTTTAGTATTTTTTATCTAAAATTTTAGTTCTTAATTTCTAGGGTATCTGAAATAGAAAATAAATCACCATTTTTATGTTGAAAGTCGATTACTGGAACATCCTTAATAGCTTTTGTATAATAAATGTAATTTGTATTCGTTGAAAGTAAGTTTTTTATATCTAGACTTTAAAACAGTCTTTAAATACTAGACAGGAGATTACAGTACTTCAATATAAATAATAGTCATCGGAAAATATCGGATAAAAACGGAAAATATCGGAAACAATTGTATTAGTATTGAAAGGAAGAAGGACAAGTGCTACTATTTTGGAGAACTATTTAGAGCAGATAATCTTTTCAGCAAGCAGTAATTGTAATTATATATTTATATAAATATATAATTGCAATTATTATATTATTATAAGTATTATTATTGCAATTCTAGTTATAATATCTTAGTAATTCTTTCCAAATATTCAATTTTTTTTAATGATCTAATGGTTGTTGATTAAGTTTTATTTAAATACGTATTGTGTTTTAGCAATATTATACACAATATCGTTATATCTCGCACAGAAAAAGTTGAGGGGTATTTGGTAAGATCATCTCTATATAATTATAGTACCTAGATGTGTCGGCCATCTTCAGTAAAACGAAGTTAGCCGATGCCCATTATTTATCTTCAAGAACTGTATTTAATATCTGTGTTTAAGTTCCTTGAGATATTTTGTATATTTACATTAAATTTAAAAAAATCAGTAAATTATATGAAACATTTTTTGAAACATACATTTCTTTTAATTTTGCTCTACTACACGCAAACACACAAAACATAGTCTATTGACTATATATTATGATAACCTTATTACAGTTGTCATGACACTTTATATAACTTAGTATTTTCTTAGATTTTCACGAGTACACATTTGAAATAAAACTATTTTTACGGATTAAAACTCGCGTATAATTTGGTTAGATTTTTTATTTTAACCCGACGTTTCGAATACGTAAGTGTCTGTGAGAAAGTCAGTTAATTAATTAACGTCGGGTTAAAATAAAAAATGTAACCAAATTATACGCGAGTTTTAATCCGTAAAAATAGTTTTACTTTATATAACTTTTAAATAGACTATTACATAACTATATTATATTTACCTAAATACCTCTGAGATTATGAAGTTATCCGTTTTACAATTATGCAGATAGCGATGACAAAAACTTAAAACATGTGAGGTATGCAGAGTATTATAAATATATGCTAAATAAACATACATACAGAGTGTCGCATAATATAAGTTATAAAACATTAATTCGGTCAATACTAAAGGTTTATTATATAACAGAACAATTGCATTAGCCATAGCAAAAGAGAAAATTGCGGTTTGTGTGACGGTGAAAGTAAGATTTGTAAAGATTACACAATGATGGTGTCACCTCATTCCCTTGCACACAATCACTTTAAATCATCAACAATTTAGTTAGATTTGATTGTTCTTTATATATAAATATAACTTTATAATTATTTCCTATATATATTAGTTTGTCACATTTATGGCTGTATAAGTAATCAGCAGTAAATAATTACTTAATAAATATAGCTTTGTTAAAAGAAAGAAAACCCGACATTAATGATTTTTGTCATGGGAGGAGTACGGACGAATTCGCTCGTAAGAGCTAGTCTGTTAATATAATACTAAATTCATTTCGATAGAATAAGGCTCATAGAACAAGGCTATTGATTAAAAATATTACATCATAATCGTTCATTTCGTTTAATAGCGATGCCATAGACAGACACAAACATACACACAAGTGAAATTTACAACACCTCTCCTTTTGCGTCGAGTATAAAAATTAAATGCATATGAATTTTGCGTTCACTAAAAGTTAAAATAATTAATTATATTTCACAATAAATATCATATTTTTTGTTCCACTTATGTTCTATTTTAGTCAAGTCAATTTCAATACCTAACAAAAACACAAATCACACCGGTAAATTGTTTCTATCATAATATTTACTATTGTTGATAAAATACATTATTGTTTGCTTGAGTTATATTTCGGAGAAGCTTATCAAATCTGAAAATATTACAGAAAGATTTCCTTTGTATCTTAGCTTAAGGAAAGAAAATGAAAGAAAGTAATTGAATGAGGTGTAATATGTCTTGTTTACCTCTAAGTACTACTTTATTTACTTTTTTAATTGATATAAAAAAACCAAGGCTCCTTTTATTTTCCAACAGACCTTTCTATTAACGGTAATTTTTCAAATCCTTGGAAAATCTTTTGAAACCTCTAAAGTATAAATGAACTAAATACGAAAGAATATTTATGAGAACTACTTATTACTTCGGGTGTTGGTTTCCTGAACGAGTACTTTTACACTAATTCTCTTCATTACCCAAAGTTTCCCGAGGAATATATACTATATATATTTATATATAATAAATCTCAAACTAATAAGGAAAGTAACAGGGAGGAGAAACAATCTCTGGCCGTAAATCTTGTCTGAGCGCTATTTTAATATCCTTCGTCCTTTAACTAAATAAACCTTTTAATTTCATAATAAAACTCTGGTAAGAATTATTATTTTTAATTCACAGGAAAATAGAGAGAATAACAACATATAAAACTAACTAAAACTGACTAAGATTAAATATATAAAACTAACTAAATTAAATTAAATTAATATAAAAGCATGTCTGTATCCTTTAAAAATATTAATATGTTAATATGTTTATATATTTGACGATTGCTTACCAATACATGTATAACATGTGCACATATGAACCCAATGACTATAGTGCCGATAACACCGACGAGCAGACCAGCATTCTTGAAGGCGAGAGGCATCGCCAGCACACCGGATCCCAGTGAAGCCTTTAATAAATGTGCTAGAGCACCGAAACTCCTAACAAATTAAAATGCAAGTTAAATAACATTTACAAAAATGTGAATATAATTGTATAGTGAGTTGTTTAAAATGATCATACGATGTATTTGACTCCAGAGGTCTGTGAGCTGCGGGTACGTAAGGATCCAAATCTTCTCTTGAGCCATTGTGAGTAAGTTCGATTCTGAAATAAAAACATGAAAGTATTAGCATTGATAATATTAATTTATCTTATATTTTATTGCACAAAGATAATGTACAAATGACGGTTTAACTGAGTAAGAATTCTTTAGCAGAAAGTAAATAGTGAGGGGACGCAATATGAAAATTAAATGAAATAAAAGTTAAGATAAATATAACTTAAGTTATATTAATCTTAACTTTTACACCAATACAAACAACATAAAGAATTATATTACTTTGTAAACAAATTTACAAAGTAATATAATTCTTTTAAGATTTTTACATAATCAACATATTAATACATTCAATAAATTCTATTCTTTATATAATCATTTTATAGTGTAATTAGAAATGATGGAAGCACCGATATTATTGCATCATAAAAACAATAATCAATAATTTATTAGCGTTTGTTTTAATTAAAAAAAACACACGTGCTATCTGTTTGATAACTAAATAAATCCAATCAAATCAGACTCTCTTTTATTTGGAATCAATTAGTATTTACGTGGATTAAATGTAACAGACAAGTTTCTTGTTTATTACATTATCAGTGTAGGCAATAGCAAAATCCAATAAGTTTGAGTCAATAGTATTTAAATGTGATTATTTTGAAGACTAGACCTATTAAATCTGAATTTATTTTCTTTCCATCAACCAAGTGAAACCAGATTTCGAGTAAATCAACTAAATATTTCATTAAAATCCGTTGTTTTAAAATCTTCTGCACGCAAGCGAGATGAGCTGAGCGATACAACCTTTAATCTTTTACTATAATAATGTTTTTTTATTGTTATTTTTTTATAATGAGACGAAGAAAGGATTTAAGATTAATATAGCAAACTATTTCTGCACATTTAGCATGAAGAGGGTGACACACGCGTCTATACAGAGACTAGTAACTCGCGCGTGCAATAGACCGTTCTATTATGTGTTCATGTTAATGCCATAGGATTAATAAATTGTCCACTAGAACAATTTATTAATTATGTTTTAAAATTTAAAATTACAATGTTTTTCAAATTAAGTCCAGGCTTATGGGACCTATAGCTCTTTATACATGAAAAATTTCAAAGTTCTATATAAAACCGTCTAGGAGTGGTGACATACAAAATTTCTGTTTCGCCGGTAAAGAACTTCGCTTCGCTCAACTCTATTAAACATTACTAATTGTAAAAAGAATTTTATTTACTGTACGGAAATTAAGTTTCTTTTTAATATATTAACAATGTATTACTTTGTTAAGTTTGGTACAGTCAGCTTCGAAATTCGCTGAACATAATAAACGTTCAAAAATAGCTATGCACAATATTACACCAAAACTGCTAAACATGACAGACGCCAATATTGAATGAACATCATTAAAGTTCAAATTATAATTGACACAAATTTTAAATATGGTGATCGACTTTTGAAGCTGACTGTACCTAAAGTATTGAAGTTTTAAATCGGTCTATTATATATATATATAAGGCTATTATATTGAATATATCTCGAGAGCAAGACAAATACACAGATAAAAACATACGAGTAAGATGTCATAACAATGATTACGGGGCATTAACGTTTAGTGGTAATCCCCTTAATTATGATGACAATATAATATGAATCACAAGTACTTTAACAAAAAATACATATGTACATGTCCTTTACTCATCCGGTTATAGAAGTCTTACAATAAAATCTTAATTACCATTCTCATGATATTAACAATACATGTATTTATCGTATCCGTAACAAAACTCATGATGTAATGTTAACCTACGTTTAAAAATTAATTTCGTTGGTAGATTAATACCAACGAAATTAATTTTATTTTTGTAAATTCTCCTTCATGTTATTTTTACATTGATATTAAAAAAATATACGCGAGCTCGTTAGCGAGCTAACTGTTGTAATTGCATTCAGGTATTTTCGTATCAAGATTATTTTTTAAATATAATATATTTGATAAAAAATTTGTCATAGAACAAAAAAATTGTGAATGAATATTTTAGTATAATAAAAATTGACTTCAGATGGATGATATAAAATTGAAATTAATATCATTTATTGTAATGTTATATTTAAAATGCAATTAAACATAAATCAATATTTTATTAACTAGATTGTTATGTTTTTTATTCGTGCAGTCAACTTTTAATTGTTGATACTTTTAAGATATTTTTAAGTTGAGATAATAAAAGGGGCTATTTTTTAAGTGAAGATAAAAAATTAATCACGAATTTTGTGTTCAAAATTTTATACGATGTGAGTGTTATGTAAAAATGCCGTTTTCGATATTGTCGAAATTTCGATACTGCAATAAAAAACGAAATGCACCGTAAATGTTCCGCAAACCACATTATTAACTGTACCGTATTTGTTACATTAAAATATCGTATAGCTTTTTATAACCGCTTTTACAACCGTTTGCATCATTTTTATGATCTAAAATACATTTAGATGATATTCAATGTTATTTAAATTGCAATTTGATTTGTTTTTTAAGTATTTTAAAACCCAATAAAAGTGCAACATATATTTTTCATATGTAACTTATTAAAATATAAAATGAATAACATATTATTGGAGAATGTGAATACTAATGTTATTGAATGTTGGAAGTGCGAAAAATTTGTAATTTAAAAAAAAAGTGGAAAAACTAAAACATTCTGGATTTCGACAATAGCAAAACGTTTATATGTCACTAAGAACTATAAAATTTATCCAATAAGTATAAAAAAATATCAAAATCATTTAATGAAATCAGGAAAGAATATTGAGAATAAAAGTTTCTTATTATAGGATTGTAGGACGGTTATCATTAATATTATATATGTATTAGATATTACCAAATAAATATTGTCTGAAAAATAACTTTAAACTTAAAAAGACTTCTCATTATTTTGATGTTTAAAGAACTATAAAAAAATCAACGGTACGAAGTTCACAAAATATTCTTATAATAAATTGCATAATCCTTAAAGAGATATAAAACAAAAGAAATATATTGGAAAATTCGTTATGTACCTGACCTGGTTGTTTGAGCGAATCTCTCTATGAGAAACTTTTCTGCATCATTTGTGCAAGCATGAATCAAAAACGGTACATCCGAAAATATCCATATTTTGCACATTAATAGACATCAATCTGGTGGTGGTTTTAAAAAAATTCAAATATTCGATCTCGTTGAGGAATGTTCACGGAAACAATAGACTTAAAGGGGAAAAAATTTTCGCGTGAAAATTAGCTGGGAAAAAAAATGTTGAGGACAGAATGCGTCAACCTTTTGTAAAAGCAACTTCGGTGCTATTAGCACCTTGCTTCGCTCAATATGCTAACATATACCGAGAGTCAAAATTGAGGTCTGGTTCGCGCTCCTAGTTATATATTTGTGATTGGTGCAAAATGTATCTGCCATGCGTTTCGTTTATCATAATCTGACTTTAATTCTCTTAGGAAATAGGTAACAGTGAATTTCCGCACGTTTAGAATAAGTGAGGTAGGATGATTTCCAATTATAACTTTGTCCCTTAGAATGCTCTTATGACACTCTTGGGAACATACTGGAAGGTTTTTTAATCTGGGACTGCACGGAAAATTTATGATTGATATTCAATATGTTTAAGTATTGTTTTATTGTGTATAACAAAAGTAATCCATTTCGTAAGCATTGTTCATGAATGGAGTTATTTAGTGGTTTTTAAAGATACACATTTTAACCGAGAACTAGCAAATATATAAGCAATACATTATATTGATGTCCTATTGTTGTGGTGTTAACTACCGTCTTTTAAATATATGTAATTTTTTTCTGAAAATTGTATAATATTACCTAGCAAATATTATAAAAATAAATTGACACAAAAAAAGGAAAAAAAAAATTGTGTGTAAACTTTCGTGACTCATGACAACTATTAAATATAATTATATTTATTATTATCAGAACTCATGAATATAGACTCCGAATGGGTTGGAAACTAGTCGAGCAAATTCCGATCGTAAGAACGTGAGTATAGCCGAATAATTATTTTCAATGAATTTAAAATGTACAATTTTTTAAAAATATTTTTATTTAAACTGTTTACAGAAATATATATTCTAAATATGGTCGTAGATAGTACTGTAATTCAATGAATATTGATTGGTACACAACCGTCTTACTCAAGCATTGCTAAATTTGCCCAACAAAGCCTCAAAGAGGCATTATCTTCATTACTATCCAATATAAGCACTTTAGAAGCACGCGAGCAATCCTTTGTTGAATTAGTAACATGACCAAATTTAGTCTTTGTGAAGCCTAACCCTTTTGTTGCCAAAGAGCGCCGTCGCGCTGCTCTCGCTAGTTGTGAAATGCCAGCGTCGAGATAGCGCTCCTTTTCAGAGTTCAGTCTGTTTCTGTAATTTTCTTGTCAATAAATATGTAGTATTCTATTTCTTTGTTTTTATTATCATAGTACAAAATGTTCTGAAGAAAATTTTGAAAAAATTTTTAACATTGATATTTACAAATGTAACGGAAATGGTGTATATTTGTCTTGTTCATATAAATTATATATAAAAATGCACTTTTTTACTGGTATTTTTAAAACATGTATGGCACTAAAAGAGTTAATATATCTGACAAGTTATATAATAATTTTGTGAAGTCACTATACATGTATATCAGAATATTCAAGAAAATTTTATTTATAGGAAGATTTATTAAAAGTGATATAATAACTTTGATAACAAAAGAGAACTTGAAAGGCATTTAATAATGTCTTTGAAAATTCTCCAGTTACTACTCAGAAGTGCAACGCTGCGAGGTCAGTTAAATTAACTACATTGTTTTTGTATTCTTTGTAAGACTTGTTGTCTACATTAATCTTTTAATACTAGTAACTGTAAAATATGCAAATACCAAGAAAATTTTATTCTTAAAGTAAATATGCTTTCTTCCTCAATGTTACTTTTTAATAGAAAACTGACTTAGTTTTGTAACATGTTTTTTTTTATTACTTTATTTATTTATTTGTTTATTTATGCACAATGTACAATGGCGGACCTAATGATTTAGGCATTCTCTACCAGTCGACCAAGGGTGGTGCAGAGATAAAAGAAGTAGGTGCATGAGAAGGAAAACAGAAGAAAAGAGATAAAATAAAAAGTTATATAATAAACATTTAAAAGTTTATAATAGTTATAATTTAAATACAGATTGATTCAATATTGAGATGTTTAATAATTTAATTTTATGTTCCCCTTGCGATATACAAAATATATCTCATGTATGCATATATAGATAAAATAGTTTAATTTAAATGTGTACTATCTTTTAAAAAATCAGAAAAACAACTTAAAATTATATAAATACTCGTCGCGACGTCGGGGAAGTTCCCTCGATGCCTCGAAAAATTTCAGAATACCAAAATATATTTCGTTATCAATTTACAAAGAGATTACCTGTCTTAATTATATTAATGTATATTTTTTAATAAACTATTAAATACGAAAATATAAAGATTTTTTGATACTTAGGTTCACTTGAAAATTTAAATATTTTTTACAAATCTGACGGAAATTAATGTTTTGGAAGTATTTTGCGATATGATGTCTGCTTATTTCATATAGAAAATAATTAATAAAAAAATATTCAGTCGGTGAAGTAAAGAATAGAATTGTAATTTAATAAAGGATACTGGCGAGAAAGTGGATGAAGTTGATACATTATTTATTATTTACTTTTAATGATTACAGTTTAACATGCTTATAAAGAGTGATTTTTTAAATACAAGAGTTATCGAAAATAAAATTTTAAACACTACAATAATTTTGATTCTTTAAATATTTAAAATATAAATAGTGATGTGTCATCACAGTAATAACTTAAAAGAAATATATTTTTAACTATCTTAATCAAAATTTTATTTGTAATGACCATAAAATATAATTAACAATTGTATTGTTTGATAATATCTGTCTTTGAACAGATATTTAATTATTGCACAGAAATTTGTGACACTATTTCCCAGATATCTATGTGAAATAGTTAATTGTTTGTACATGTGAAAAGACTTAATAAATTTGAATAAAATAGAATTGGTAATATTGATAATCTTTTTTGCATTATATTCTTTAAAGAACAAGAAATAAGAAAATGGTTTTTATTGAACGAAGTGAGGGAAGCAAGCGAAGCTCACTATGAGAGATTTTTCTGCATCTTTTGTGCAAGCATTAATCAAATACGGTATATCCGAAAATTTTAAAATTTTGCACACCTATAGACATAAGTCTAGTGGTGGTTTAAAAAAAAATTCAAAAAATTATTTAAAAAATAAGATTAAAAGTTTAATAATGTTAAAAATAGTTGAGGTCAGAATGCATCGACGTCTTGTAAATGCAACCTCGGTGCACAAAATTGAGGTTTGGTCCGCGCTCCTTTTTTTTTTTCCGTTGGAAAAAACCCGTTACGGGTACCCCGTCAGCCTAGGGGTGTGACGGCCGGGGGGGTTATGTGGGACTACCCGGCAGCATAGAGGATGCTGCCATTTTTAAGGCTACCCACTAAAAAATCAACGGTTGCCCTCTGCGCCGTAATGGGACGTCACGGGATCGCGTTAGTACACACCGTGACGCCCCGGCGAGACCCCCCGAATGAGGGTGCCCCGAGCAATAGACAACTTTCCTAGTCAACTTTCAATATTTTGAAAGTCCGCGCTCCTAGTTTATATATAGACAAACCGATGGTCATAATTTAAAATATTTTCATACGTATATACAAAAGATAACAATACACCTAACGCTATTAAAATTTATTTAAAAAAAACATTTCAATATTCACGACCATACATTCTAAAAGCATACATACATTCCAAAAGCTTTGCATTATTTCTGTTTTTTCGCTATCTTGATATTTAGAGTGTATTACAAAACAAAACAAAACATTATTGTTGTAGTTCTCAAAGCATTAACCATAAATTTCTTAACTCTCATTGTTAAATCTAATGAATAGCAAACTTACTTGGAACTGTAGGACTCCAATACGGGTCGAACCGGCGGCAATCCACATTTTTCGTGCTTTTCCATTATAAATTTCTATTTGAATTTCAATTTTCATATAAAATACATTTCACCTTATTGAATCTGAAGCAAAGAAAATAAAATATTTATTAAAGGTAATATTAAAAATTGTATTGCTGTATATTGTACAAATATATCTTATTTATGCAAATATCTTTCGTAGAAAGCAACGCCAACTGTGTCAACTTAAATGTATTTTATTATTTATTTATATTCTTTATTGCACACCATACATATAAAAAATATTTAAAAAAACAACATAAAAACAAGAAAAAATTTATAACAATAAATAGAAAATGATGAAGATACAAAAGGCGGTGTTATAACCTGACGGCGATTTCTTCCAGACTGTTTTACTATCAAAAGCCATCGCCTCTAGTACAGAAGTTAATACCTTAGTATCTTTGCAAATAAATTAAAGTTTGAGAATATATTAAACCACTGTTAATGAACTGAAGGAATAATTAGTATATCAACGTCTTTCCTAATGGCTGTGATTGCGGCTATCACCAGAGTAGAACTAGATAAGACCCGTCATTAACTCGAAAGCATAGCAGAATGAACAATGATACGCAGTAATGAGAAATTCTATTGATTATGCAAGCTATACCAAAACTACGTTAGAAATTGTATTTTATATAAAGCGTACTAAAATCTATAATTAGAGCGTTAAATATTATTAAAATAAATTGTAACGGTGGATAAAAAGCCCTAGTTTTTGTTAATTTTTATGATCTTCCATGATATCACCATTGAGAACCATTTACAAAAACTCAAACCTTTTTCTAATCAAACAATGAAACCCGATAATAGATTAACCGACTTCGTTTGATAAATGTTGCTCCGTGCACTTCTTTGAGTTGTGAACTTCAGATTTTAAATTAAGATTTTTTTTAATTAAAAATATAATTTAATAATTATTTTTTCGTTTACATAATAGAAACACGTGACCTTAAAGACTGCATATTTAAGCGGTGTTACTGTTCCTTTACGAACTAATATATTTTATTATAATTCTATATATTACAATAATAAAATTATAAGGTATCTTGTGATATTAATATTTTAGTTGTTCTTATTAATAAGAGTGGCATACCGACACTAGCTGCTCCCTATACTTCGCTTTCATCAATTATATTAATTGATTTAAATATTTACATTAAATATAATATAAATTATACACAAAATATAAATTTAATTAATAAACTAAATGAAATCTACATATAAAGTGTGATGTTTTTTATGTGTGCGTTATGCCTTGAACTACACTTAACTGATTTCACTGACTTAACTTACTAACTAAATCTAACTGACTTATCGAGTTCAAACTTTTCCCCTGGATATATTAATACCACATGTGTGTTTAAATAAAACCCAAAACCCGAAATCACACATGTATTTTCTGTAACTGAAATAATTTCATAAATATACTATAAAAAAAATATGATAAAAAATGCGTTTTCAAAACGAATGTCATTGAACATTTCAACAAGTGGTAGGTAATGCGTAAGCCTCCTGTTTAAGAATATTATTAATTAATTATTTTTTTTAAGAAAATTAAGTACAACTATTACTTTTGCGGGTTATTACAAGGTTATTAAGTGGATTTCAGTTTTTTTTAAACTTCAAAACCTCTTGGTATATTTCCCTGGAAAACTAATCATCGCTAAGTTACATGAATACGCATCGATTGGTATCAAACTATCAATTCTATGATCATTTTAAAAACACCTACATACATATACTCGTAGAGTGGGTTGACAAAAGGAACGGAATCGCTGTAATAGCACTACACAGAGTAGGTTACTGTGTAATAGAACTACACAGAGTAGGTGGCTGTAATAGCACTACACACATTATAAAAACCATTCGCTTGGTATTAGACGAATGTTACTAACTGCGGTATTAATAGGTACAACAAAACATCCACTCTTCGTGATAGGAAAATATTATATCATATAGGTTATCTATGTCTAGTGTTCGTACACACAAGGCGTTCAAAGTGGGAGGGTGACCCCTCTTACCTAGCATAGGCCTGCGATGGGAGGGTGCTCAAAGGTGCTCGGGGCACCCTCATTCGGGGGGTCTCACCGGGGCGTCACGGTGTGAGCTAACGCGATACTGTGACGTCCCATTACGGCGAAAAGGGCAACCGTTGATTTTTAGTGGGTAGCCTTAAAAATGGCAGCATCCTCTATGCTGCCGGGTGACAACCCGGCAGGATGTGGCACTCATAACCCTCCGGCCGTCACCCCCCTGGGCCAACGGGGTACCCGTAACGGGTTTTTCCAACGGAAGGAACGGAAGGAACGGAAAGTTCAAATTAGTGAAGAAAATAATTTGAAAGAATTCTAGTCCGGAAGCAAAAGATTCTATCTCGGGAAATGAATCTAGTATCATGTGGCGAATTTTGACAAATGGTTTTGGTGAAGACTATAAGAGATGCACTGGAAATTTATTAACTGATATTATCTAACTTGAAAAGGGATGGAGTGGTATAATCAAAGCAAATTCCTACGCGGAACGCAAAGATGCAAAGAAACTTGAATGACCGAGTTTATGGTGATAGCTTTGTAGAAGCTAGAAGTAATTATTCAGTACAACGTGAACATTATCCGACTTCAGTGGTGGTTTGGTGGGATGTTAGCTATATTGAGAATGAATGAGCCTTGTAAAGAAAAGGTGTTAAAACATCGGCATAACTATATGAATGATACGATTCTTATACTATATATTAATAACAACACCATGTTTCATAACCAAGACTGATCTTTTCAGTCTAAGAGAGTATGGCATAATCTAAATTTTATAATGATTCCGGAATCTATAAAAATAACAGTAAAGAAATTTCCGAAGTACTGATTACCTGTTTCTATTGAAATTTGGCTTCAATGTTTAAAGGACTATATTAAAGCCAATTGAGATCATTTTGAATGAGCTTCATATATTTTTAATTTTATATATAAAATAACAAGTTTCAAGAAAAAATACTGTAAACAATTGAACATCAAATGATTTTTCCTTAAACAATATATATGACAAACAACGAGTATATATATTCTGAAAAAACAAAGTTCTTCAGTGAACGATAAACTAATTTCAAAAATCACAACCACGTGAATACTGATAACAGAAACAACCGTGTACTGTAAGTCTTTTGACATTGATGATAAATGTAAAGTCTAATAATCCCTGCAATTATGTTTATTTCCCACACAATCTCGTAAAAAGAGATATCTTTGAAATAACAAAAGAACAACTCATATAAGCGAAACAAAATTGTTTTATAATATATAACATATTATTATAAAATCACAGTTATTGACTTTTTTATAACCATTTAACTATCATTTTAGTTAAGTAAACTGTAATCTATTAAATACCACGAGGCAATAAAAAAAGGCATTAAGAAGAAATTAAATTTTAATGGAATATTTTTAATTTGAATAATAACACTTAACTATCATTAGAAATAAAACCAGAAATAAATTAATAGATAGTAGATTTATAATCTGAAGTTATCTAAAGAACTAGGAGCGCGAACCAGACCTCAATTTTGGTTCGCTGCGCTCGCCAAATCTCGGTATGTGTTAGATTATTGAGCAAAGCAAGGTGCAAACAGCACCGAAGTTGCATTTACAAATCATCGACACATTCTGTCTTCAACTATTTTTCAAGATGACACACATTATTACATTATTACATTATTATACATTTTTTTTTTTTTTTTTTTTGAACTTTTTTTAAAACTACCACCAGACTGATGTCTATCGGTGTATAAAAATTGGAAATTTTCGGATATACCGATTTTGATTGATACTTGTACAAAAAATGCAGAAAAGTTTCTCATTAATAATTCAATCGCTTCGCTCAATAATTTGTTTTTGTTCATAGAATAATCACTTTGACTGGTAATGAGTTAAATTTATTTGTATATTTTGATTGTCATGCAAAACATGTATCATATATTCACAGCAGAATATTACAATCATTTAAAAATGTTTTATATGCATTGGCTTTAAGAGGTGCGGTACCGTAAAACAAGTCTATATAAAGGTTTATGATAAAATTTGCTCAGAAATAATCCTCTTGAGATATTACGGGATTTAATAAATGGTATATCTTTAAGGACCCTTTTATGACTTCGTTATAAAGATATAAGTCAGATTCAACACTAATCCCATAGAGGATGCGTCTTGAACATCATCAAGTAGAAATATGGAGTTTTTAAAATCATTATTGTATAAGGAAAAACATTTTCTTTTCTTGTCTTGCATGTTAATAAGGTTCTAAAAATAAATATACATTTTCACTATTTCTTAATACATAACAATATGAATATATATTATGCAATGAACAATTCAAGATAATTTTGAATGTTTACGAGGCTTTGACGAACATTATATTATATATTAATTTATATTATCAGTATATATTTATATTATGTTTTGATTTTTTGTTATTTTGTTGAATTGTTGAGAAGTGGTTTGCTTTTATTATTTAATACCAGAGTATTTAGTATATATTTTAAATTTATTATTCTCTTGCTATTTAAATTAATTCTGGACTTGTGTTTATTATTATTGCTTTTTCACATCAGATAATTTTTTTTTGCAATTGACAATATCAGCGTGAGAAAATTATAATTAATTTTGAGTATATTAAGCAGACAGTACTAGTAATGCGGCTCGAGTTCAGTATTTTCTCGAGTAACTGGAGTCATATTGACATACTCTTACTAAATTGAAAAAAGAATTACTCGAGTCACTATCCACTCGAGTTACCGAATCAACTCGGCACTTCGAGTTGATTTTGTCGCTTAACTATTTGATTGTAGGTAACTAAGTATATAAACTAGGTCCACGCAAGCGAAATTGGCATCGCACCGCGCGCGAAACGAAAACGTTCTATATGTTTACTATATGGGACACAATTTTATCAATTATCTCGAAAACTACAATTACGATTCGGCTGATTTTTAATCCAGACATAGTTTTTCTCATTATGCGCATGTGTGCAAAATCATGCGTGTAGCTCGTAAATTGAGAAGTAGGGTAACAAAGAGTTGAAAATTTGGGTAGTAAAGAGCTTCGATTCGCTCAGCTCAATAATTCCAATATGCAACTCGAGTGACATTTTTAGCTCGAGTGACTTGAAAGCTCGAATATGATTCGAGTGAGGTAGTAGAATTGCTCGAGTGACATGAGTGACAATATCTCATTCGAGTCGTATCATTAGACAGTACAGGCACTACCAATAGTATAAAGATAAGTCTATTATCTAAGTACTAAATAGTTTTTCTATCAAATATGTATTAATGTATTAATTTAAACTACGTCACAGTAACTTTCAAAAATTTATAAAAATCACAGTCCACGTAATTTATACTACTCCGTTCGCACAATATTAAAAAATTTACAAACATTATCCACATATATTATTGAAAATTCACTTCAGGGCTTAATACAAAGCAAGAATTATTGGTAAAATAGAAATAAAAAGCATTTATAATGTATGTAAAAATCGCAAAGTGGACATAAAGACAACTAATTAACAAGAGTTATATTATATTAACCAATAATTTGATATTTGGCAGTAACCATAAATTTATATAAATATATTTTTCTTCTGACTGAAACATTATTTTCTTTTAATGCCTATTATCAATTTCTTTCAGCCTCACTTTCAATAAAGACATTTCTCCACCTCTCTATATATTGATTGCTTACTACTATTATTTTGGTTTACATTTTTATAAAAAAAAATATCTAATTATAATATCTTAATAAAATATTTTTTAATTTGCACTTAATTTTTTTTCCTTTCTTCTTTTTTTTTACATATTTTTTATTTTTAAAATTTTTACTTTATTTTTCGAAATAAATTATGATATATAATCACATTGCAGTAACATGTCAAATATCCAAAATAATCGCGTACATACAATACGTTCGAAGAACCATTTTTTTACTAAGGTCGGATAAAAGGAAAAAGGAATACCTTATTATTTGAGAGAACGTGATAATATATCAGAAAAATAATTATATGTAACACTTACCAACACAAAATTACTACGTTATCACACAGGCATCTACTATCAACGTCTACAATCTCCAACAGTCTCACATCTTATACGATTCGGCCATAATCCCGGCTCACTTTGAAACACTATACATTTAAATACACTATGAATGATATATATATTTCTAGTATAATGTATTCTGTTCAAAATCTATATAAATATACACCAACTAGCTCCGAGAAGACACTCGCAAGGAGATAGTTTTTTATTTTTTTTTTGTCTTTCATAGTGTCAAATTCGAAATAGGTACAAACAAAACGAAAATCAGAAAAACAACAAATTACAATTTTTTTTTTAAAAATCAGAATCTACCAAAGGTTTCGTTATTATATACTTAATTTAAAACAAATCGCGCGGCTGTCATATTACGATTATTTGTAAATACTAATGTTATCTATAACACTACAATATAATTTATTTACTTTCTCGTATCAACATTTAATTTTTGCTTTGAATTTCATGAATGTATTCATTTTTTTGTGATCTTTTAAAAACAGTGACAAATTATCTCAAACGTATTCAAAAAGTGACATATAGATTTTTTTTTAAAATTAATGAAACAATTAACCAACTTAATTTAAACTTGGATTTTTTTCATTTATCAATTTTTTTTAACTTAACTACTACTATTTTTTACTGAATCATATGAAACAAAAAAAGGAGATAACGTATTTAGATTTAGTTATGCTCAAAGAGAGCATAACTAATAGTTGTTAGCAGTCAACACAATGCTAGAATTGTATTTTTTATTAATTTACACGTCTTGAAGTGGTGTAGTTCTTAGCACAGAATTATATTCACAAATGAGATAACATAACTTCCTACATTAGAATTTATTCTTTTATCTACAAGGTTGTTTATTGTCTGTTATTTATTACATCAATTAATATCCAGAATAAAACACAAATGAACGATGACACTGGTTCAACGTACTGGTACGTTTCAGGTTAATTGTTATGCTTAAATAATTTATAATATATATTTTGTTGACATAAAATGATTTTAATTATTATATTAAAGATGATAGATTTGTTTTTAATTTTTTTTTCTTATTTACTCATAGTATTATTGATGAAATAATTGGAGTCATTTATATTATTTATAAATGTAACCTGTTAAGATATTCTCAAGAGAATATAATAAATATTTTTATTATTATATATACGATATAAAAAATATTTGAATTAAAAAAAAATTAAATATTGAGTTAACAAAACAAAACCTAAATGTTATGATATAAATACTGGTTTTGACTTAAACAAGTCAGATAAGTTTCTCTATTGATATAAATTGAACGGAGAAACTGACCACATATTTAATACTCTAGCTGAGACATGAGCACCTAGGAGTCTTGGTAGGAAGTTAAATTAGGTTTACGACCGTAGTAAGACCAAGTTCAGACATATAGTATAATATATAGTTATGGGTATGCTCAATGAAAAAGTGAACAGAGAATGCTTTTAAAATCTCACTGAATTTACTGTCTTAAATATTGCAAAACTTTACTTATCTTCATAGATAACTTGAGAACCAATGGAATTAGTATTTTCTATGTTTTTTAAACGATAACTTTTCTAAACTTCTTTATTTATATAATATAGATTCATATTTCAGATTTATCACAATTTATGACTAATAAGTGAATCAACATCACTGACATTTAAAATTACAAAATAAGCAACGATGAGATAAGTATTTTTATATTTTTTTGGTTCGGTACCTTAAAAGGAAAAAATAAAACGGTACTTTAATAGGATCATTTTTTTCTTTGTCTGTCTGTATCGAAGACTTGTAAAATCATTGACCTACAATCGTGTGCAATTTGGTAAGAAGTGAATTCTTACAGTACGAAAAAAAATCTGTGTTTAAAATTTTGGTGCACAAAATTGAGTTAAATTTGTTTTTTTTTTGTTGTTGTAGCATTTTCTTGTATTTGCTATCCTTTAAACAAGACCTTTGTTAGTAGGTTAAGTAAGGAAAGTTGCTGTTTGACTTGTAGTGCTAATTGTTAAGTTAGCAAGTACTTGTGCAAGTAGATACAGAGGCTATTAATAATTTATTCATAAACTAATTCCTTTTCTCAACTTGTTTTAGAGATTTTTTTAAATAAGCTGACTGGATAAAATTAAATTTATAACAATTTTTATTTCAAAATTAAAATAAAACAATACATACTCAAAAATAAAACAACTCACACACATTACCATCTGGTGACGGGTGCAAGTCCCATCACATTAATTTCTTGTTAAATAAAAATATTGTTATATTATCATTATTATTGTAAACTCTCTGATTAAAGAAGTTATTGTAATCAATATGATTTTCAAAATCGTTTTTTTTGTAATATCTTTACGTTTTGAGGCCCTAAGTAATTCCAGTCAAGTTTCAAACACATGTATGTATGAATGTGTGTGTGTTGAGAGTGTGTATGTAAATGTTTTTTTGCAGCTGTACTTTCGCGTAAGGTGATTATGTGATTTAATCTGTTTTGGTAGCAATTGATGACAACTTAGAGGTGACTAGTTTTAAATTGATATGAGTCAGGCGGTTTTGATTTTTTGTTATTTTAAATTATTAAATAGCTAATGGCGCAACTGGGGTTGTTGTAGTATCAATGGACGCGTGTTAATGTTAATATAAAAGTGATCATAATATGAACAAATATTTCGTTATTTCTTGTTTTTTAATAAAGGGAAAAAAATAGTAACAGATTATCTAATAATCAAATGATGGAATAGATTTTATTAAAAAAAAAAAAAAATGATATGAGTATTTTTTATTATATATAAAGGTTGGTAAACGAGTCGGGTCCCCATGGAAAGCATTCACCTCCGTGCGTAGTCTCTTGTATTATCAGAGAATGCAGATCAGCGTTGCCCGCTTTTGAGGAGGGAGTATGTTACTGCCCGTTTTACCGTTTTATAGGTAGGTATACCGTCGAAGGGAATTCATTACACATCTTTGTGGGTCGTAGGAGAAAGAGCCTTGTGAAATGCATTTTTGAGTAGCGTAAGCATCCAGATGACAGAAATGGTATTAGTGGGGATGGCGTGCAGTACGGTAATGAACCTCCTCAGAACACTCTTTATAATACAGTAGAAAACGCATGAAAATGTTATATATCTACGCAACTTCAAAGGATCTAGGTTTTTGCAATATCGAGACTAACTGCCAGGCCTTTTTCCTTGCTTCCTTTCATCGCCATCGGTGTCTTATATATTCCAGCAGATCACTAGCTGATCGAACATGGTGAAAGCCATATTGCTGATCATTCATCAACTGGTGATTGCCAGATTCAAAATAAACCACTTGCACCTCGATGGCTACCTAATAATTCTCAAGATGTGTATCAGCAGAAGATCCATCAAGGAAGGCGAGGGAGACGAGTAAACGTTTCAAATAATTTGGATAGACCTTTCACTGAAGCAAAGCAATAAACCGCTCTCCCCGCATAGTAAGATTTTACTAGGAAGTTAATATGATGGGGCTCGAACCCTTTATATTGCTATTGTTTTTTTTAATAAACCCATGCCATCATTACTTTCACTAAAGTTGTTAAAACAACTTATTGCAGGTACACCATATCTTATAACTTCAACAACCTTGAAAATAAAATTCATACTATTTATTTTTCACATTTTCTTCACAAAAAAAAACTACGTGATATTTTTTTTCTCATTGTGATCACTTATTGTGGTTCACGCAGTTTTGCGTTTTTTATAAACCCAAAAACCACTAGGTCAATTTCGTTAGAAAACTAATCTGGTTTCAGTTACTTAAATGCGCTTCTATTGGTACTATGTCAATTGCATAATATGTCCGTGAGAATGAAGCCGAAAAAAAGTCTTACATAAATACACAAACACACACACACACACTCACACATCAAATTTATTAAGGTAATTTTTATTTTAAATTAAATATTTTGTTCAATCCGATTTCGAAAATCGGGGTATTCACAAAAAGGTCCTTAACAATGAGGTTAATAAAATTTGATACGTATTATGTACCTAAAGACTATATTATTTTCTTTGTAATAAAATGAGGCTATATAAGTTCTAGTATTAATTAGTAATTAACGTTATTTATAAATAAACTGTTAGTGTATTAATACTTGAAAATTAAGTAAGTTGAGCATCAAAGAGGAGTTCACAGTCTACAGAGCAGAGTACGTTTTTGATATCTACGTATCATCAGTTTCTAGGGAATACAATTAATCTGTTTGATTCAAACAAACATTTAATTATTAATATAAGCACAATACATATACGTAGATAATTATAGCATTCTGTTATTAACTTGATCTAAATAAACATAATTTGAATTATTGAACCTTCGATAGGTTCTAGACAACTACGTATTATTCTAATAGATAATCACGATACTTGAGTGTAAGAATTCCATTGAATTGCAAGGTTCTAATTATTATGTAATTTAAAATGTTTATTAACATTGATGTAATAAAGTTTCCTTACATTTGTTTAACAAATGGAGGTCATTAGATTAATTACATTCACTCAAAACAGTAAAAGTAAAAGAAATATGTTAAATTTATTTAATTGATAAGATCTCCAAACTCTAAATATAAACCATTTAATATTTTTTTTTGAGCAGGTTTTTTTAGCATGCTTCACCTGAATGTCATTTGTGGCATTCTAGTGACGTCATTATATTGGCTTGCTTGCCTTGCTTGGTGTTAAAAATTAGGAGAGGATTCCTGGAGAGTGGGAGACCTGGAGAGCAAAGAGTGGCTCAGACATGCGGGTAGCTTACTTGTCTTATTGAAAGTAGTTGTTTTAGCTACTTTACTCTGATTTTCTTTTATAGGGTGGTACTTCCTCAATATGTAATGATGACAATGATATAAACTAGCTATGAACTAATGATTTTAGCTCTACCACCAACGATTGCAAAGGCAGCAATGAGGATTACTCATACTGTCTATAGTGATATAAGTATGAACTCTTCATGCTGCCTTATTTGTAAAGAACTGGCTTACCAGCTTCACCTGCTTTGTTTCCAAATCTATTAAGATTTAAGTTATCACTACTAAGACATTCTCAAATTAAAAAAATTGTATGGTAGGTTTTGAGTCTATCGTGTCCATACAAATAGAGATGCGTCGGGGGAATTACATTTTATAATATGTATACAGGACAATGTGTAAGAATTTGTGGGATGATCTTATCTTTTGATGTATTAATTATGATCTCTTGGAGCTATTGTTTAGAAGTAAAAGACGTGGCCAAATTATTTATTATTCAAGGTAGACAAGTAATTTATTAGATACAAAAATAGAAACTGACGTTTTGTTCTTACTCTTTACGAAGGCTAATATAACTGTTTTAAGTTTACATTAATTTAGTAAAATTTACAATTGTTTCAAAGATGCTAAAATGTGTAGTTATATTTTTTGGTCCCGGGAATATCTTAATAAATGTTTTAGTTTGTTTTTTTCCTCCAATTCTAGAAATAGCATAGGATTCGTTTTGTTATTTTTATGTATCCTATTCTAATAAATTACTTACGACAGAAACAAAAATACTTTTATACCAAGAAAACTTGATCCTAAACTATTAATGATAAATAACAAAGGCCAAGCTTAATATGATTTCAATTATATTAATTCAGATTAAATATAGTCACAAATCCGCCTTCGGCGAAATTCGTCCTCTGCTGTCAAAAGCGTCGACCGAATCCAAAAACGGCATTCATTTGCTGAGTCACTTTTATTATATATAGAAATTTTTCATAGAATATCTTTGGAAAAATTCTATTATCATTGGTCTTGTCAGAGACATAATAATTTATAAATCGTGGAATGGCTCGATGACGGTTAACCCGCTTAGTGTAATGTCCAAAAAATCCAATAAATGAGATCAAACTAATATTAAGTTAATAAGCATAGCTTTATAAAGAATCTAATAATCTTACCAAAATAAAACTAAGGTAAATAAAAAAAAGGTATACGCCTATCTAACATTGTGTTTTCACGTATTTTTTTTATTTCAGTTATAATAATTGTATCTTTTGATAAATTTCTTTTAATGTACATTAAATTAGAAACGTTATCTTTGTAGCACATAATTAATATTCAGATCCTAAAATAATACTTAGAAGTATTGAAATTATGAAGGTCCAATAAAAAATACTAATAGTTTTTAATTTCTTTTACCTTTTAAATTTTTATCATAACCTCTACTATTATTGACCTAAAGACGATATTGACCTCTGCATAATATGTGGCCCAAGGTGAGCTGCACCAGGAAAATAAAGCAGCCTTCACATTGGTTTTGAATACGAATTAATGTAATAGAAGAAAGGACATATCCTTTTGTATGTCATAATGATAATACGTTATAAATTATTATTTATGTAAGAAATATTTTTGAACAACAAATATATTCTAATTGATTAATTATAGTATTTTTATTACTGTTTAGTTATAAATAGTTCTATATGATTTGAGTTAAAGATCTATTTAGAACCATTTTGATCTCAAATTGATATTATTAAAAACAATATGAATGTATTCAATAATAACTTCGATTATAAATGCTTGTATAAGTTAATATCCCACGAATATAATATTATGAAACAATAATATTACGCCTTCTCTCTTATAAAGCAATAAGTTATGTAATTATTTTTTACATTATATGTCTATGACAGTCCCAAAATAAATTGGTGTGAAGTAACTTTGTATAACTAGTACGAGTTTCTTCTTCCGCCTTTCATTTAAGCTTCAAAAGCTTTAAACTAAATTAAGGTATATTGACAAGTAGCACAAAATTTTCAAGTTCCATTCGGTAAATAAGATATTTTTATTTTAAATACATTATTAATAAATAAATAATGAAAAACCAAGTTTGTGGGATTCAAACCTGCGACCTTTGTTAAATCGTCCCTTTGCTCTACCGTATCGCTATCCGCTTCGATAACTTTAGCGTTCTAGATAATTGGAGTTTTTAGCGAATTAATATTAATTGTATTTTTTTTTGCAGAAATATCTTAAGCATAATTATTGTAATTATCTCTATGAAAATAGTATTAAAACAAAACAAAAATATTTAAAAATACAATATTATATATAAACATAAAAAATACAAGAAATGACATAATCGCGGTCATGTCATTATACATGTATAGCTCATTAACCAGCCACTAATAAAACATTTTTTGCACCGTGAGAACCAGTTACATGATTTGAATTTTTTTTTCTTAATTGACACACATGTATTATTTCATTATTTGTTTTGATTCTAAAGTAAAAACAAAAGTTATTTGATGCTTTTATTTTTTTTTACTTTATTTTTCTTATTTTCATTATTTAAACATATATATATATATATATATATATTTTTTTTTTTGAACCAACAATCTTTCTCGTACTTCCTAATGCTAGCTGGTAGAGAATGTTTTTGTAAAATTAAGCCCGTCTTATGTGCAATATTTTTGTATTTCGTGCAATGAAGAATGAAATAAATAAATAAATTAATTAATATGTTTTGACCTTAATTGCATTTGAAGATTGTGGTCTGAGGAGCCACTCGCCAAGACAATTAAAAAGCAATGAAGGAGAACGCTACCTATTTAATAGAGTCGGAACCAGTTATAGTATTATTTTTATTGATTTGGTGGCAATAAAAAATTCACTTTAAAATCTTGTGAATATATTTTTTGTTCTATATTTATTCTCATTCTAGGTCCTCCCATCATAGGTCATTCCTATGACATGTCACAGGTCATTCCTATGACATGTCTCGACAAATTCTCCTTGACCTCAATCAGTAAAGTTCTTCTGAAGTTTAATGATCCAACGATTTTATACTATATACAGATATTTTATGACAATAGTTAACAATAGTTTAGACATATTGCCGCCAGCAATACAGATACAGCCTATAGCAGCCTATAGTGTACATAAATCCTTATATGACGCGATGTAAATTTTATCATAAATAGGCAATTATTTACGCAAATACTATGCATGAGACCATGATTTATGTATTGAATGCTGATTTGATCTACTATCATATAATTAAATAGGATTGTGTCACACTAAGTATTATTAGAATATTACAATATAATTTACGTTATAAATAACGACTTTGAAAACAATATAAATTTTTTAAAATATATTTTTACGGAAATTGTTAATTAATTGTTCAAATGACATTCATACCAATTAATTTAAATATATGACCAATTAAATATTTGATTGAAAATCATTAAATATTTATTACATATATAACTTTAAATATTTTGCAAGCAATTTCAACCTTCAAATAACGGAAATAATTGATTTAGAATTACATTCAAACATTATAATAATACCATAAATAATTATAAGTTAGACATAACAATGAATAGTCGTATTTTTATATCGAGTTTTTAGTAAATACTGTCGTTTTAATAATAAACAAAGAAATTAAAATAAATAAATAAACTTACAAATATATTGTCCACTTAATTGTATCGCACAAACACAAAAACATACAGACAGATTGTAAGTGTGTATCACAATTGTTCAGGCGCGTGTGCGCTGCAAGCTGTATTCTCAGAGTGAGGCGCGGAACTTGGTCCGGATACAATCACCCTGCACTCTCTGATTTAATTACTAACCCTGCATTTGTATGGTAGAGCGAATGAGAATTTGATATATCGTACAGTTACAGGGGTTAACTTATTTTGTAATTAGTATACTTATTTCAGTAACAGATTCTAGTAAGAAATTTCATTGTGTCTGTAAGATATCGAACATTGAACATTAATTAGTACAGGAATTATTAAGAGTTTTTTTTTAATTAAGTTACAAACAGTAATATATGAATATTTTTTGGGATTTTTTTAACTTCTTAAGCTGGAAGTTATTGTCAATACCCCGATTTTTGAATTCGGATTTTTTGTAATATCTTTACGTTTTGAGGTGTCCTGAGTAATTCTGCGCACTTTTTAAGAACATGTTTGTATGTGTGTACGTATGTATGTATGCACGTGTGTGTGTGTGTGTGTATATGTATGTAAGGGTTTTTTTCGGCTCCATTTTCTCTAGATCTGTTTATGCAATTGACTTGATGCGTATTCATGTAACTTAGAGCTGATTAGTTTTCAAGCGAGATCGATCAATACATTGTTTACTTTTTTTTTTTTAAACTAAAAACCACATATTCACGATTTTTAAATAACTAATTGCACGATCCAGGTGCTTGAGCTACCAATCGATGCATATTCACATACATTAGAAACTAATTTTTTTATCAACGAAATCCACATGGCGATTTTATAGTTTTTTTTTAAATAGTAAATATGCATGATAATGTCATTAAAAATAATTAGAAAAAAATATCCACTACTATATATTTGGTTATACAAAAATTGTCATAAATAAATTATAAAAGAAAAATAAAAATCAAATTTAATTAAATTTCTGGAATACGTTTTATCTGCAATTAGTTGTTTGTTATTATGGAGAACATTTTATTAATAAATATATATATTTATATAATATATCATTTTTAACTTAACCAAGAAGTTAATGTGATGGATCTTGCACCCATTATCGGTTGTTAATATTTTAACAATATATATATATACATAAGAAAACATCTATTTAACTTGTAAGAAATAAGATCATTACAGATTCAGTACAGAGTATTTTAATATAACCGTTAAATTAAAAACGAATATACAATACCTTTTCACCATTCCGCCATTCTCAGAGCTCATGAATAAGGACCCCGAATGGGTACGAAACTAGTCGTGCAAATTCCGATAGTATTTACGTGAATAAAGCCGGATATTTTATAATGATGAATCATTATTCTGGATAAATACAAAAATATTTCTTTTCATTTAATTTTATGATCTTCAATAATCTTAAGGTTATCCAGCATCGTTAAAGCGAAGGCCTTCCAACATCCTTTTTTGGGTTTTTTATGATGCAGTTTTATAACATACAATAAATATATAAATCACTTACATAATAAATTATTTTCTTTAAACTATTACAAATCTTTAAGCAATTATAATTTTTGAATATAATTATACTGAAGAATAGAAGTAATCAAAAATGTACCACAAAAAAAAATCTCTTTTTGATATATCAATTTTAAATGAAGGTTATTCTGTCTGGTACGTGGCACAATACAAGTATGTTTCTTATTTTTAATTGTTATCTTTGACATTTAAACAATCAATGACAATATATTCATACTTATAATTGAGTGAGTGAAAGATAAAAAGGTGAGGGGGGACCATCTCCCCTCTCGTTTATCTTATCACCTACAAGGAACATGGATCTCATAGACAACTTTCCTTTTTTTTTTTTTTTTTTTTCTTTCGGAAAAACCCGTTACGGGTACCCCATCGGCCCAGGGGGGTGACGGCCGGGGTTTATAAGGGACTACCCGGCAGCATAGAGGATGCTGCCATTTTTAAGGCTACCCACTAAAAAACCAACGGTTGCCCTCTGCGCCGTAATGGGACGTCACGGGATCGCGTTAGTACACACCGTGACGTCCCGGCGAGACCCCCCGAATGAGGGTGCGCCGAGCAATAGACAACTTTCCTAGGCAACTTTCAATATTTTGATCTCTGTTAGAAGTATCTTCTAATCATTAGATGGGTTATCTCTCCTAACAAAAAAATCTAAAATTTTTTAAGATAAGTGAAAAATCGGAAAATGAATCCATCCCAATTTTTTTATGATACAGTAAATCGAAATTAGACAGCGTCTAAGAAATATCAATTATTCTTCACATAATTTCATGGTAATTGCTGTTTCTATGAATATATTTTATTGTTTAGTAATGGCAGGTCTCGATTCCCTTTCAACGACCTTGTGAAGTACTGCGCAAGCGTTTACGAAATGCTAAGTATGTTTATTATTGTTGTTTTGTTATTATATATTGCATCGTATAAGTCTTTGTATGAAATAATAGACAGATAGTCTTTGTATGAAATAATAGAATTAAATGGCGTACCTTACACTGTTAATGAATTTAATTTTATTACAATATTTTATGCTCACAAAGTGGTGAGTAGTATTTTTGTTTTAACTGCGATAGTTGCAGAAAAAATAAAATATATAATTGAATGAACAATTAAGAAAGACTAATTTTCTAATCCTTTTTATACCACAACAGTTTTATGTAATAACTTCTAGGTACTTCATGATGAGTCAGTTGCGTTTTTTTGTTACTTGATCAACTTACTGTTGCTCCGATTTATTAATGCCATCTGGTGTGCATTTGGAAATATTGAG
The DNA here is from genome assembly GCA_959347395.1 of Mechanitis mazaeus. Classification (NCBI taxonomy): domain Eukaryota; kingdom Metazoa; phylum Arthropoda; class Insecta; order Lepidoptera; family Nymphalidae; genus Mechanitis; species Mechanitis mazaeus. The sequence continues at coordinate 14,531,726 of OY365754.1, forward strand.
TAATTGAAATAATAAAATATTAAAGTTAATTTCTCCTAATATTCATAGATAGTTTCCACTTTGCTATAATTGAATTAATTGCTGTTTATAACTTTAAAGTAATAGTCCTGCATTTGTAATTTTATTAAGTAACTTCTTTGACTGAATTATTGCTCTTGCTAAATAGAATAAATAGAAATATACAGTTTATATCTGTAGTTCTAATAATCATTTAATATTCGTGTACTTAACTCACGTTCTGTCGAATCGTGAACACTATTTTCCAATGTCTTCATTGTTCTCGTAAACTAAATTTATAAACAGTCTATTATCTGGTTTAATACATTTAAGCTGTAAAACTATCTTATCGTTACTATGTATATAACCTTAGTCTACATTCATCTACTTATCTTGTATTTTTAAGAGGTATATTTTAGTCTTTATTATATACCTATAAAGAAGAAGATAGATACTAAGAGGTAGTGAAGGATTTAATTTAGTTTGGACTGTGTATCCATTAAAATAGGTATACACTTCACTGTTGTAATGATGTTAATTGTTCGTTTAACATTCTGTTAGTATAATTAAGCAATTAATTCTGTATCTTCAAGTCAACATCATTTGTTTTGGATAATTTTGTATAATGAGTAAATGTATTGGAAAACACCATGACACATTTAAGAATAAAGAAAAAACAAAAAGTTAAATATTCATGTTTTCACATGTTTTTTTAAATTTTTTAGTTTTGATAACTAGGTCCGCCACTGTGCATGGTGGGTGGTAGGCATTGTTGCTGAGCAGAGTATTGTTGCTGAATGAATTTTGCATACGTGTTAAATTAATAGAGTAAATAGTGGCTAAAGTCTCAAGCCTATTAAGAACTAGAGCGTGGGACTTCAAAACGCTCCACATGGTAACTCTATGGTATACACTTTGACCATTTAAGAAAAAACTACAATCACAAATATCACTAAAAAACTTCAGGACCTATAAGTCACTGTCCTGTCACTTTTTGTAAATTTTCGACATCCTACCATTATTGGTCTAGGTCCAGTAGCCTTAGTAACGAAACACACTTTGGACCAGCAAGAGCCTCGCTTCGCTCAGCTCAATACAATTGCAATTGTATAAAAATGTGAATATCATTAGCGTTGCGTTATGAATGTATTAAAAATATAAAAATAATTGTCTAATTAAAAAAAATTATATCAATAGTTTTAAAGTAGAATTGAAAATATAAATAGTATAGAAAATATGAAATGCACTAATATATTTATAAGTATGATACATTGAAATAAATTACGCCCAAAGAGTGCTGATAATTAAGGAAACAAACAAATCAAATAGACTCTTTAGATAGAGATCTTTTTAGTCTTTTTTGTACAATTTTACGACTTAATCACTTTAATATAAAAAAAATGTATGAGTAACACATAGTTCAGTGTATATGTTATAGTTTTATTTTAAAGATATTAAAAAGTCATTGATAATCATCTGTGGCTAACAACTTCATGTATGTGCCTTCCTTTGTTGTTCCTTGGAACAACTCTGTTTCGGATACCCTGTCAATCAAGAAAGCTATAGCTGCTGGACTACCTGGCAACTACTATTTTAAAGTTTACCTACTAAATAACCCACGATAGCTCTCATCACCGTAGTGGGACGTCAAGTCGCTTTCACGCTCACTTAACCTCCTCGGCGGAATCGCCCAATGGGGGACCTCCTGGCGGCTTAGAGCATGTAGTCAACGATCAAGTCATATCAAATGTGAGACTGGTAACCTTTCCCTCCCACCAAGACCTCTCGGCCTTTTAGCTTAAAACAAAGTATAGTCTCTTTGTGTAGTATCTTTTCGTTTCAGCTTCATATACAAACATAATACAATGTTACGTCAGTGAGTGACATTGCAGAACAGTGAGTGATAAACCTGCAAAGTCACTCACTAACATGAATGTCTTAAAACATAATCTTTCTTGCGGGGTACACATTTTGTAACAACAAAAACAGATATTTTAATATTTGTTAGCTAAATAATATATATTTAGCATAATCAGAACACCAGCGTCGAGTTGACTAAAATTATGTAAAATTAATTCAAGTCGTTCAATATGAAAAAGAAAGTCTTTCTTAAAATAAATAGCAGAAGATGAATATTTAAAAAATATTGTTCATAATTTATCTTTTGTTGAAATATTAAAAAAAAAATTTCTTTCCCAGACACAACTTTACAAATAAGTTGAAACCTTTTGTTTGGAATTGTATTTGAAAATTTTTAATTGACTATTATTTTGGATATTGACTTGGCAGATGTATAAAATGGTAGGGTGCATAAAAAATAAGCACATACTTTATTTTTTTAAGTTTGACTGGTTCGGATTAGCACTTTCTACAGTTCTCGTTCACTATAGATAACGACAGTTATATAACATCCAGTGGATTGCATGTTCTTAGTTGAAGTACTTAATAAATAAATTGCTTAAAACGACTTAATTAAATTCTTTTTCAGTAATTTTATTTTTAAGATAAATTTATAGTATAATTTTTAAACAGAAAATTTTATTGTATTTTTTCTGGTTAGTCATTACCTCACAAAAAACTTTTGGTTAGAAGACTATAAATAATTGGACCTTAATATTAGTTATAGCAAAAACGTCTGGCAACAATATTGTACCATGTTTAAAAAGTGTCTCAGAATTAATACGTACAGTTCGTATTCTAATATATAAAACTCCTATATAACTTGTATATTTTATTGTTAGTAATATTTATTATATTATAATATCGAATATATTATTAGAAATATAAATTATGATTCTAACTACATTCTTTGACGGTCAAAAGTTTTGTTACAAATAAAAACACATTTTTCTATGAAGTTTCTTAGGATAGACATGAAAATGTTTAAAACATGTTTTGAATTATCAAAATGATAGGTAGTACAAAAGATTTTATGTGAAAATTTCAAAAGGCTTTGTATAAATATAATGTACATTGTATGTGGATTTAATTTTAAAACCATTGTCCAGAAAATTTTAATTAATTAAAATAGGCGTACATTTCTCTTCAATAAACAATATCTCATCAAATTATAGACATATATTGATTTAATGAATTATGAATGATGCGTTGGCAATATATTTTATTTTAATATAACTTTAATATTTTATAAAACCAATATTGCGAAATGCAGTCTATTTTGTTAACCAAATTATTTTTACAGATAATATTTATCAAATTATAAAACAATATTTGTACACCGAAAATCAATAAAATATGTATATTTTATTATATTAACCACATTTTAAGTACCATATTTTTGCAATTAAATAAAATAATATTATTATGTATTGAACTATTTATTTATGTTAAGAAAACAATTTTTATTACAATTTATACTATTAGATAGATAATCACTCTGGCCACGAATTTATTCATTCCATTCGAATGTTAGCCACAGCTTGTACTAGAAAGTTTTAAAAGGGTCAATAATAAAAATCTATGTTACACACATTAATTAAAGCCGTCTTTTAATAATATTTGTCCAAAATTTTGACTATGATTATGTAATAATTTAGTCCAAAGATTTATCTGTTGTGAAACTTACATACACAGATCTCAAGCAAAAAAATATAAAAATGAGTAAATGAGCTTGTTATAAGTAGCTGATCTTGCGAAGAAATCCGTTTTTCATTGCTTGTGACTAGGAATTCGGGCCTATTCAGCTGATGACATGAGAGCAGGGTGTCTCTCAGTCATTACATAACTTTTCACTCAAGACGTTTTTCGCTTCTTTATAAACCAAATAAAACGCATAAAGTCGTTGACGCGAACAAAGCCCGGTTTTTAAATTATAACATTATCTGCAATATCTTTTATAACATTGGAAAAGGGCAGTATTGGAAAGAGATTTTATGAATATACAACCTCTATCTATATATTCATAGTTTCTACTACTAGAACTAGCGAAAAATCTCGGAAAAAATTATAACATGTGTTGGCAACTGGATCTGCAATTCACATGCAGTCACATACCAAACAAAGATATACTAACTATTTCTTCCTTTCTTCAAGAAGAGGGCAGCACAGATCCATCAAAGCCAATGCCTACGTTGAGCAGTAAAATGAACACAGCTAGGTTCTAGAAATATGTATTAGAAAATGAAGTAAGAAACATGAAAATATAACTAAAGTAAATATCGATTGTAACAAAATAATTTACAAGTGACAAATGACAAGGGTGTAAACAGTATCCAATTTAACTTACAGTGGTACCAGTTAAATTGGATATTCCTAAAATAATATGAGACATGTAATTTGTTTGTTGGAAATAACGCTTGAATTTCTATTCTAGGATTTTTTTTTGCATATCCACAAATATCATTGTATTGTTTTTTTAATGTAAACTTTCGAGATCCATGATTACTATCATCTATATCCGGCTGTACTCAGCTAAGTACTATCAGAACAATGTATTGTTGGTTAATCTCGCATCCTTGATGGAATTGCGAATTACTAAATGATACCTCTGTACATCACTGAAGCAGCAATAAGACCATGAGTAATTGCGAATTGCTAAACTTGGACTCAACACAGACGCATAAGACGTATGTCGTAAAGTATTTACTAATGGTAACCTAACAAAATGCTAGTTCTAAAAAAAATAAGGATTTAAGAATAAAAAATCGGAATATTTGGCATTAAATTATAACCATAATTAGCAATTTTAATATATCGGTTTTTTAAGATTCTGAAGAATATTCTGTTCAAAATTTTCTGTCATTTGCATGATAATAAGTTAATTTAAATATTTTTCAGGGTTTCGTGAGAGTGCCGTTTAGTTAAACGTTACCACTAGTTGGTACAAGTGCTTTCGAAATAAAAATAGAAAAATAAACTAAAATGTTTGTATAAAAGACCATAAATTCATAAAGATATTATGTACTTATATAATTGATTATTCCATTAGTGCAGTATGTTACAAACAACGAGAAGATCAGTTCCAGACATGCAAATTGAATTGCCTAATATCAAAAATTTTAAAGATGTATCAACTTCACAGTAAGCAATTTCTTTGTTTCTAATTAATTATCATTTTTATAATAATCGTTTCATTGAACTAAAAAACTAGTGTTTTTCGCTAATCTAGTTCTTACTAAACTGTCGAGGTTGCCAGTATCATTAATATATCTAGAACACTTGACTTCATTTCATTTGTTTTAGGTAATAATCGAACTGCATACTGGTTAATTGAATTAATGTAAAAGTATTACATATGTTTAAAAAAACATATGACGACAAATTTATAATTTTTGTTCTTACTACTTCGGTTTACTATTCATAAACAAAAATGTTTTACTTGTAGCAAGATTTCTTTAGTAACTGCAGTCAAGTGAAGACCACTTATTCGACGATTTAACTTAATCGACGGTAAACTTTAATTATTAGTCTGGCGATGTACTGCTTACCATCTATTGAAATATTTTAACATGATTGATTGATTAAAATAATTAATAAATATACTCTGTACATCGTAATCAGTTGTCGCCGACACGTATTATATTCGTAAAATAATTTTTACAATTTCCAATTTTTATTTTAATATGTAACCCACAAAGGATTGCCAGTTAGTCACCGAAATTGTAGCTTTTGCCACACACACTTATAGTCGGAAATGCTGCATATGCCGAGGTTAACCTAAATTGAAACTTAAAATGAATCTTGATTGTTTATTTCCAAGATGAAACAAGTTTTCGGCGTTAACCACTAACTACCAAAGACCACCACTAGTCTTTGAGAGAGCTCTCCTCAGTGCCTTACCTACGTAGCTCGCGGCTAATCTTTTCATAAAGCGGAAATTGGGCCATACTGAAGTACTGCTCCTATCCTTGAACCACTTCGGTATTATTTTTTACATTTTGGCTGATGAGTGATGGATTCTCGCATATATCATTTAATTTATTAACCTACGTATCATTGGCTTCTGTTACCTAACAATAAATAGTAAATATAATTTCTTTGAAAAAACGTAGGTATATATATCGTATAAATATATATTATTATATTCTCGTTATAAAAGAAAACTGGATCTTTCAATAAAATTATAGGTTAAATGTATTTATCTTCACTAAATAATTCAAAATAGTAGTTTTGGAAATAGTTTATGGATTTAAGTTCTTCTTTGAATCATTAGAGTCACAAATACCCCAAAAGATAGACATCGTCCAACTGACTAAACAAACGCTTCCTTTGTATCTATACAATATACATACAATGGCTCGTCCGTGTAAATTGAGTTCATTATTCATTCTGAGAGCTAACATTGTTTCACTTCTTGATAGATTACATCTCATATGGACTTTATTAACGTCATCTATTATTTAATTTTATAAACTATTTTTTTTTTATTACATGTAATGAAGAAAATTATTAAAATTAAAGTCTTCATGGAACGTAAGTTTTATGTGTTTCGTTCAGAACAACGATTAGAACAAGAGAAATGAGAACAGAGCTGCCGTGAAATCGGAAAGTTATTTACTACAGACCTGAGAGGATCCAGCTGAGATGAGCTGAGTCTGAGGGAAATTCCGTTTTGTTTTTTGTTGTTTTGAAATCATACTGAAACCCGAAATGACATATGTATATAATAATATATGTCTTAATACCCGTGGTGTATTATCTTCTACTGTAGAAAAAGTTGACACACGAATTTTTTTAAAAATAATTTTTAGGCTTTTTAAAGGGGTTACTTTTTAACAAGTTTAAGTAAGACCTTATAAAGCTTCTAATAAACGTTCAACTTAACACTTGAACGTTTTTTAAGAGCTTGTTAGTATAGTGTCTTTGAAAAATAAGAGTTACTTACTTTTTTAATCAAGTAACAAATAATGACAGCTAAAACTTTATTTTCATATTTATGTTTTATATTGCTTAGGTTTTATAAGAATAAAATCATTTTACGATCTTATTTGAGATTTTTAGAGACAATGAGTTATTTAATTAAACTTGTGAATTGCATGAAACTTGTGAATAGTTGTATAAAATAAAAAGTTATTTGTATCAGCGGCGCACCTTGCAGCTGGAAGCGAAGTTATACCGTGAAAATAACTATAATAAACTAACTTCAAATAGTCTTGCACAGTTACTTATTTAACGGCTTGTGGGGCAGAACTAAGTTTAAGACTCAATTCACCCTTATGAGATCATTTATAAGTAAAGAAATGGGATAAAATTTACTGACCAATGTGTCGTGAACACAATAATTCTATTTATAGAAAACAAAACTTCAAGAGCAAGATCTGATCCAAATTAAAATAAAATCGTCTGACCGATTCTTTTGTAAAACTAATAAACTCTAAGTTATATGAATATACATCAGTTAGTACCACAGCCACACTAATTACAATTAGTAATAAAAAAAATAACAAAAATACGATGTCAATTGCATAATCAGGTAGCGAGCAAATAAAGCCAAAAGAAATGCTTACACACACACAATGCATGTTTTTAAAAGTGTCTAGGACATCTCAATAACTTTTACAAAAAAGTAGATCGAAATTGGGGGTTTTGTGAATAATATCAAATAAGCATGAGATCAGGTGTTATTACTTCACAGAGAAAATTACTGCCAAATTGTTTCCATGGGAACGTAAAGCTTATGTGAACAGAATCGCGATTTCTATTAATATGTGAACACTGAAAATATTTTATATACAGTTTTATATTGAGTGACAATTTTTGTTTGTGAAATAACTCATCAAACAATCTTAATTGGGCAATCATAGGTCATTTTTGAATAACATTCTCGGGTATAACATTTAAAATCTAATAAATTGTTACTTTTTCATTAAGTTTAATTAAAGTGTCGTAGTTAAATATATCAGGAATAATATAATATATACAGTTTTATCGAATTAAAGAGATGATGCAATAAAAAACACCTCTTTCATCACATTACTGAACTGAACTGATTGAGGTCAAACTATCAATATACCATGAATTGATTCCAAAATTGACATCAACCTTTTGTGATGGGTTTTAATTGAACCACATTGTGTCAAATTTCACCCATAGATCTCACTGTCCCATAAAAGTAATGGTTGAGCTTAGTGATATACGTTTCTTTATCACCAATTTCATTTACTAATTTTTTATTAATCTGATGGACATGATGTTACTTACTTATTTGTTTTACGGATAAATAAATTCTAATATATGAATATATGAAGACACAACCTTTAAGAACATAGTTTGTTAAAAATTATGAGGTATATTTAATTTATATTAAAATTGAAAATAGTTATTTTTTTTAAAGTTTTTCATAATAAATTGTAAGTAAAGTGTTTCTCAGATCCGAATATACATGCAATGGGTCCAGAGAAAACGTTACGTCGTTACGTTACGTGCCGGGAGAGCATCGACCACAGGAGATAAATACAACGTAAGTACGTTTATATATATTTGGTGTTTATATTTATGACTAGAAATTACTGTAAACATATAAATACTATTCGGCATTTATAGAATTTTTTAAATAAACATGGACATTCATTTATTTAAATAAAATTTTAGCAAATATTTGTATAGAATATTGCTTCTTAATTATATGTTACAATAATTGAAAATGGTGACGTTGTTATTAATGTAATTAAAACTCTATCAGTACCATAATCTATAATTAATAATATTATAAAACGGAAAAGTTTATTTGCTTAAAAGCGCTAAATATCGAAACTAGTTCTCATTGACAGGTTTATAAGGAAAGCTTTTAGCTATCAAGCATTAAGCTATTGCTATTAATTGTTCTTATGGTAAATACAAGCGTATGTCTACAGGTGGAACCGCGAGTAACTGCTGGTAATAATATTAAATTGACTATTTCTGTAGGAGCTTCGGAGCTTTGGCCCATCTACTTAAAGCCTCCTTAAGTTCCGGAGTGCTGGCCATGCCTCTAGCGTTCAAGAATTCTGGACTTCTTGTCGGCGTTATAGGAACTGTAATCATTGGCTTAATCTGCGTACACGCCACTCACATTTTTGTAAGTCTATTTGAGTAGTATACTCAAATCTTTATTATATTATCTATTTATCATATAAGTATTATGTTTAGTAAATTTCACAATGGCCTTTATAAAAAGAAATATTTTCAACTTTAGTAAGTCTTAAAAGGTCTTCTGAAATAAAAACAAGACTTACTATTTTATACAATGCCTTTTTTACAAATAAAAATAATACTTTTATTCTTAACAGTTTTTTTTATCTAAATATATGACTAAGTCATTTTATCTAAATATAAGACTAAGTAATTGTCTGCAAAACCAAATGTCAAAGAATAAAGTTCTATTACCCTTCACAATGCCCCTTCACAATGCTTCAACTCACGGGGTATTGACTTAGTTAGTACAAAATACAGCGCTCATTTAATAATTGCTTTGCTAAAATATATAATCACAATATCTAAAATACATTACAAAGCTTATGTTAGCCTTTAATATTTATGCATGAAACTATTTCTTTTTTCATTAAACTGTTTATAATTTCAAATAAAACTATTTTTAATTTTTAATAGGTCTCAAGAATTGGCTCACTTTCCTATGAAGTTTGTAAATAGTTTTCATAGAAACCTTTTTTAAGATATTACCAATTCTGTCAGTAATTCCCTTAACATATGGAAGTAGGACCGGTTGTCTTTCAAGTGGTTGTGAACTAAGCATTTTGCATCGCAAGCATTGCATTGCAAGCAATGCTGCAAAGCATTCGAAACGTAAAAAAACGTTTTTTTTTAAATGTGTACTCGTAAAAATCTAAGAAAATACTATGTTTACAATTTTAATGTTGTCGACCTGTTGGGCTCGTGGTTAGTAAGACAAAGATAGTTGGTTTGATTCCCAAAAGAGGCAGTTGTTCGTGTGACCTATAGGTTGCTGTTTAGAATCTGGGTATTCTTTATGTGTATTTAACTGTCCGCTAATCAGGCATTAATTCTCTAATGCAGGAATGTTTTTAATAAAAAATTGTGTTTATTGTTACAGGTAAAAACATCTCAAGAGCTGTGCGTTGATATTAAAAGACCTAGTCTGAGTTATGCTGATACATGTTATACAGTCTTTAAAAATGGCCCCAAATCTGTACAAAAGTTTGCTTCTTTTGCAAGGTAATGAGAGAGAGGTTTTGAGAGGTAATTCTAATGCTTTATAATCTTGCTACTAAGAAGTTAATGATTAATGTTAATGTCAGTAAAAAAGAATAGACAATTAAAAGTATTTCGTATTTTTCGAGAAAATTAAAAAATTAATAGGAATAAATAAATAGAATATCTTATTTTCTCAAATATTAAATTACAAATGATGGAATGGATACTATTTAAAACAATTAAATAAATATAAAATAATGAAAAAGAAATGTTAACCAGGAAGTTATTATGGTGGGGCTCGCGTTACCTTCTTTTTATTCTTCTTCTTCTTTACCATTACCTCTTCTTGTATATATTGAAATGAATAAAATAAATTTAGGAACATATTTCATTAGTTTATATTATGTAGGTTGCTAGCAGATTGGGCATTAGCTGTTACTCATCTTGGAGCTTGTTGTGTCTACGTCGTAGTTGTAGCTGAGTCCTTCAAACAAGTAAGACATTTAACGTACCATAAGCCTTTCTTGCAATTTAGACGGGTTTTAAAAAAGAATATTTCAGGTATCAGATGTATACGGAGGACCTGCATGGTCTGTGACAGTGTTCTGCGCACTGACACTAGTTATATTAATACCAATAACACAAATTACTAAACTCAAATACTTGGTGCCTTTCTCAGCGTTGGCAAATTTCGTCTGGCTCTCGTCTATTTGCATAACAATATATTACTGTTTGCGGAACGCTCCTTCGTTTTCACAAAGGAATTTATATACTCCTGTATCTGGTCTCGTAAATTTTATAAGGTTTGTAAATTTTTAGACATAATAATAATAATGAAGTCTTTAAAAATCTAAATAAAACATTTAAGTCTTAATTAATGTATTTTTAAATAATTTATTAAAATAATAAGAAAAAAAATAAAAATAAAAATGTTCATTATTTTTTAATAAATTCCAGTACAAGCCTGTTTGCCATGGAAGGCATAGGAGTAGTGATGCCAATAGAGAATGAAATGAAGAAACCTCATCAGTTTCTGGGCTGTCCAGGGGTACTTACAATAGCTATGAGCACAGTGGTCGCTTTATTCACATTCATTGGGTTTACAGGGTATCTGAGTTATGGAGAAGATGTTAGGGGTAGTATAACTCTTAATTTGCCTCAAGATGAAATGTGAGTATAATGGGTTTATCAGCCCAGGGTTCTAATATAAGTAAAAGTATTATATTAGTATTAGTATGTTAGTTTACTGTTCACGTTTGAGAAGTTCTTTAAGATTAAATTGTATTTATTAGATCTAAATATCCAGTGCTTGATTCTAGTCTGGCGCAAACAGCAAAGATTATGGTGGCGTGTGTAATGATACTGTCATACGCGTTGATATTTTACGTACCATTTGATATTTTTTGGAGAAAGAATGAACATAAAATCCCGGAGAGGTACCATCGAATATGTATTGCTGGCACAAGGCTGGCCGGAACTCTAATTACTGGTAATGATTTTGGAACAGTTATCAAGTAACTAAACCAACGACTTAACTTTAAGTTCCAAGTTCTCAGTATAGATTGAATAGGTTTATATGTTATGTTATAAAGTTTCTTTTTTCTTTTTTTATTTGAATCAGTAATATCTCAGATGTTTCACCCACACTCTGATAAAATAAACAAAAATAAAAACATATTTCAATCGATATTTCAATCGATACAAATTCCATATCCGGAGAGAATTTGTTAAACACTTGTTACATTAATTGGTCATTCAATCATTATATTTTGTTTCAGTGGGTCTCGCTAGCGCAATTCCAAAACTAGAACTCTTCATGGAGTTAGTTGGTGCTGTATGTTTGTCTATTTTAGGTATAACACTCCCTGTTATCATCGAAACTGTATTTCGATGGGAAAAGGATTTGGGGAAATGGAGATGGATTTTTTGGAAAAACTGTCTAATTTTATTTTTCTCAATACTTGCTTTGGTGTCTGGAGCCACATGTGCTATACAGACTCTCTTAGAAAAATCATAAATGGGCTGTGATTTTGTATATTATTTAAAATAATTGTTAAGTGTAATTTGTAGAAACAATTAATTTATAACATAATTTGATACAATAAATTTCGAAACTTAATGATGACTTCATAAATAGTAACAAATAAGTAGTAGTATATTAAAAAAAATAATGTGAAATTCCTTTATCAGGCGTACTGAATCTATTAACTTAATCTGAATATTAAGTCAAAAGATTTTCAGAAGCGCAATAATATGATTAAATATTTAATATTGAAATATGCTTAATATACTCAATAAAATTTAAAAATAACTAAAAAGAATTATGATATTTCTGTTGGTATGCACCATTCACTGTAATCCAAAGATATACCTAAAATAAGGTCTCGTAAGGTCCTATAAAGAAGTTAGGTTTATTTAGAGAACATTAGGTCAATGAACTAGTTCATGAGTAAATAAAAAAATAGTTTCATTTAATTCATTACGTACTGTGTTCAATACAAGAAAGATTACACATTTTTAATGAAACTTAGCAAAACAAGCTATATCTAGGTATGTTGTGTTTATTTGTATAGAAATTTGTTAAAGGAATACAAATTCATAAATTATAAAACCGTCTTTATTAAAATATCACAATGTTTATATTACAATAATATTTAAAAGGTCATAATAACATAATATAACTAAAGCGTATTTTCTGTAATGTATTTTCAATTTTACAAAATGTTTAAAGTACACTACTAGAAAATTTATGTAAGAAAATTCATAAGAATGTGAATAATAAAAACATGGAAAAATAAAATAGCAACATACGTCTAACTTTAAATAACTCTTAACAATTCAGCGATTCGTGAGTTCTTATAAGTTTTTTCGGAAGAACTAGTACAACTTTTCTCTCCCAATGAGATTACCTTATAAATAAAAAGTTTATTAAGAAAAAAGTCAGAATATTATATATATGAAAAATAAAACGAATAAAAGATGTTTTTTTATAAATAGCATATCTTTTTATATTGTTAAGAATTTGTTTGTTTTATTTATAATAATATAACCTTACATTTAAATTAGAAAAAGGTTTAACTTATAAAATTATTGTTTAATGCTTATGTCAAAATATTATCCTAAAATCTTAAATTATTTGTAATTTGTGTTGTAATTTTTCATCTTATCTAAATAGTACTTATATTTGTCTTATGTAACTTATAACTTACACAAAAATTACACAAGTTTTCTTCTTTATATCTATACAATACAGGTTTAGGAAGTAATTTTAATATCACTTTTGAGCGGTTTTAAAACTCGCAACGAAAATATTATTAAGAAATTAAAGTCATATCCTACAATCACATGCATATCAACGTCATTCTAGGCTTAATTTAAGATCATTTTGGTAATTCAATTGTCTTTTTGTGTTCTCCATTATCAATAATAAATAGCTATCATAAAGCTTCTACTTATATGCCCCCAAAAAGCAACAGTCTATATCTAGTATAATGTCTCTTTTTTGTAAATTTAAGTGGTTAACGTGATATTCATATGTGATTCCAAAAGTGGTTGAACATTAAACTTTTCTATCATACTCGTAATGGACGCATAGGAACCAGCAAAGAGGGCAGTGAAAGATAAAAACGATATGAAAATATTTTTCCATAAGATCCAGTTAAATTTGCCAAGTCCTCGGTCCCAGTTATGAACTGTGTCTACGATGGCTGGAGTGAGAAGGCCGAGACTAGACAAGAAAATGGCACCACTCAAGTTGATAAAAAGCTCCAAATCCGGGAATGCAGCGGCTATCGCAACTGTGGATAGAAGATGATAATATTAGTGATAATTGATAATTATCTGTATATTTTTAAGAATTAAAATAGCTAGAAGTATCAAACCTACCTGATCCAACTACAGCTGTGGTTCGGATAGTAATTTGCATAAAGTTGTGGTATTTCACAGAGAATTTATTGTGAATTTGGCGCCAGATCATTTCCATGGGAACATAAAATTGCAGACTGTATGTGAAGAGGATAGCGAGAGCCATTAATATCTTAGCGCTCTGAGCTAATCTGAAAATATTAAAGTTATTCTTTTATTATCTACAATAAAAAAATCACAAAATAAAGCCAGTTCTCAATTGGTAATAAACATCGTTTTTGACTAAACATATTTGGTTTTCGAAAAACAAAAACATCAAAAAATTCTAAGAAGACAATTCACACAAAAGATTTGAAACTTTAACATACATCTGATCTTGAGGAAGATTCAAAGTAACGCTTCCACGGACAGCATCTCCATATTTAATATAACCGAAGAATCCAACAATGCCATACAAAGAGACCACAATAGTCATAGCCACGTTGAGAACACCAGGACATCCCAAAAACTGCTGTGGTTTAGCCATCTCGTTTTCAACTGGCATCACCACTCCTATGCCTTCCATGGCGAAGATTACAGTACTGAAAACAATATATAATTTATGTTTTACTGGACATATTGTTGCCATAAATCTATTGAATATTTTCAGATAATTTAATTAGTTTGGTCTTTTGGTATCCTAGTTAGTTTTATTCATGAGCTTAACTAATTGTAATACAGATATTTATCTTAATGTTTATTTAATAAATGAGGTCTATATAATTAATATATATCACAAATAAGTATGTCTTCCATTAACAAGTCCAGTTAAGTTTTTAGTATCAATAAACTCATCATAATAACAGCAGTTAAAAAGGGTTCAGACTTGACCTTATGACTTTTAGGCTTAGTGCAATTTAGGAATTTAGGACATAGTATTCAAAGAAAAAATGTCATGACCAGGAGATGGATTTGTCCAAATAATGTAATTACAATTTTTAAGATTTGCATAATACAAATTAGTTATAATAATATTAAATAATTATTACCTTATGAATAAGGGCCATTGTGCGAAATTAGCAACCATTTCTCTTTCAGCAGGATTGGGCAAGTCATCGAATATATAATACATAGTGATTGCAAAGCAGATTACTAGAAAGATGTTGGCGATAGCGGAGAACGGCACAAGCCATTTTAGATTTCGTATCTGGCAGATTAGAACCAGAGGTACCAGAGTTAAAGCGCAGTACGCTTCCACCGACAGTTTGTATTCAGGGTAATACACATCTAACACCTGGAATAGATAAAAACAAAATCACATAAACACCACCACATTTTAAATGGTTACTTGATTCACATTCAAAGTGTATTCAATTTATTTTATCAGTTATTTTTTAAATATTAAAATGATTTGTAACGAAATGAAACAATTTTGTTGAACAAAATAAATTTTACTAGTTTTAAATTGCCAGTAGTGCTGATTGTCAATTAATTAACTAGTTAAGTAACTAATTTAATTTGCATATACTAGCAAATCAATATTTTTAATACCTTTAGCCTAAGAGCAAAGTAATTTTTACCTAATAATAAAAAAACTATCACCACGAGTGGAGTTAAAACTTGTTTCGTCTTGTGGGTCTTTACCATCTACTTAGTAATAAAAACACGTGAACTAATTAAAACTTTAGATTATCTCATAACTAGAGATAGATATCGATTTTTATTTTGTTATTTAGTAATGTATGTATAGAGTGAATGATAGATATTTAAGTTCCCAATTATTCGTAGACATGCCATTAGATTTAACGATAAGTGCTCTCGTACGGAAAACACTCTCTTGAAATCTGTCTTTATGTGCGATTGAGTAAGTAGGATACGAGTAAAATATTTACCTATGTCTCGTCACTGGCTAGCCAATAACCTTATTTCAAATACACAATATTTTAAATATGGAGAGGTAGAGTTTAGTAGTTAATAATAATGATAACGAACACGTCACGAAATAGGTATTGCAAACCTCTTAAGTACCTAATGTTTCGACCAGGTTGCACCGGCCGTGGTCAGAAACAGATTAGCCTGCCTGTGACTTTTTCGTGACGAGTTAATTTTTGGGTAAAAAATAATAATATAATGCTAGTTTGTGTTATGAAACCATGTGGCAGTCATTCGAAATATATTTTCTATTTCTCTTCATCAAAATTCCTAGTAAAGTTTTTTAAATCTGTGTTTGTAAAGTTTTATGTAATTAATGTATTATATCTCTCTATAGATCTGTATGTATATCTGTAGAAAAGATGTTATTCACATTAATAACATAAAATGATAAGTACCTCTTTGAAGTTTTCGGCAATGAATACCACATATACACAGAGTGCGGCCAGGTATGTACATGTCAACGTGTAATCGATGAATGTTCTGAAATGAAATTATTCATAAAACAATTAATAACAAGGCTTTTTTAAAATATTAAATTAGTTTAATTTAAATATTTTCGTGTAGTACTTGAGTATGTCTTGTGATAATTACTACTTATCTAAATTGTCTAATACATGTAAAAAATTTGTAAGATAGACTTCAATGATAGGTTTTAATCTTTAAAGTATTCTTAAATAGCTGTTTTTATAGAGATACTAATAATAAATAATGTAAAATTATGTCAGTAAATATCTAAAAGTATTTTATGACTTTACATATGAATTAGAGCTGAGAGAAAAACGAATTTAAGAATGATAATAAATTTTATTAACCTTGCGAAATTCGCCCAAGGGCGTAATCTTTTTGGTCCAAACTCGAAAGCTGCTCCGCAAGTTTCCGCGAATCCCATAGATGGTTTTTTCGCTTCTATACAAACTTCTTGCGACGTCCTGACCTATAAATAAACCTTATTACTTAACAGTATTTTTTTTCTACATGGATATTATATACTTATTTTAATTAAAGTATTTTATTGATATTTTATTTTATATAGAAAATAAAAACAAACTCACCAAAACATAAACACAGTGTGTACAGATAAAGCCAACAATAATAGTGCCTAAAGCACCGACAGCTAGCCCAGCATTCCTGAAAGCAGCTGGCATCGCCAGGATACCAGAACCGAGAGAAGACTTCAGCAAATGAACGAGAGAGCCAAGAGTTCTAAAACAAATATATAATTTAAATCAGTGATTTGATCTAATAGAAATATTTCGGGACTTATCGTATCAATAATGTTTAAGGTATGATACTTTGTTTTTACCCAAAATTTCGATCGTAGGCACGGATTGACTCGTAGCACTTTATCTTAATAACGTACTTCAAAAATTATTCACGTTGTTAAGTCTGATATATTTCTATTATATGTAAAAATCATGAAAGTTTAAAAACAATAATAACTTGATCTATATTAATGCGCCAAATTAAATGCAAATGAATTTATTAGTTATGTATATAAAGATTCTCTAGAAATAAGATTAAATGGTTTATTTTTAATTATCATCATTCTGAAGCTCATTAGTGTAAAGTTCACCGTGTTTAATGCTAATTGTTAGCCTTGATCCTTATTTCACTCACGTCCCTACGCTTGCAAACGTATCTAATAGAATTCAATTCAAACATGTTTGAAATTATGTTCAATTTATCTTTACTAACTAAATTTCAACATACTAAACTAAATTTCAACAAATTTCTATACAAAATAAAAAAAATATATGTAAATTCAAGATATAAATAAAGTTATTGATAAATTCAAAAGGCTTGAAAACTGGGAAAGTAAACTGGGAAATTCATTAATTGGTTTATAATACAATTATATGGAAAAAGGAAGACCTTTGTTTAAATTGCTATTGTCATAATAAATTTATAATTAAAGTGAATTTATAATTATGAAGAAAATTTTCTTTATCTAAACGCGAGGACTCGAAAAAAATCTTTATTTTACAAAAATTATGTTCCTATTTTTTATTTATTTTTATAATAATATTTAAAACAAATTAAAGATATACGGTTTATTTTGTGTTGGTGAACAAAAAAAAATCTTAAACATAGGTTCATTTTAGAGTTATAAAAAACCTTTGTTAAAAATGTTATTTTTTTATTTAACAATATTTTAGCACAAAAACGGAATAGAATAATAAAATTAAATTTAGTAGAAGAAACGTAAACCCTCGAGGACATTCAATTAAGTGTGATCAATTGTTAATTAAATTTAGGAATTATATAGAAACAAAATACTTTTAGAGAAAACATACTTTATACTTAAAAAAATACTAAATTTATATAAGTATCTACAGGAGCTTCAACATTGAATTCTTATTATATATTTTCGACTAGTTCTTTCTCAAAACTTTTTCTTAGTAAATACTAGAGTTATACAAAATATTAGTTTAGAAATATTAAAAGAAATAGAATTATCCACTCTTACTAGGACGTAGTAGAGATTGTGACTTGACGTTAATTAAAAAAAAAAAAAAATATTATTATAAACAAACAACCAAAAGCGGTTTTCTATTATTAGTATAATTTAAGTTAGTTTTTTTAATATTTATTGATTGATTACTTACGAATTAGGATGTTCGACTTTTCTATGTTCAAACGGATTATATGCCTTTTCGTTGATAACATCTTTTGATCCGAGGCTAAGAGAAGAATGAAATCCAGGATTTGCTGTCAAATTTGCTCTGAAATATATTAAAATAATTAAAAGATCATAAAACAAAAGAATATATCTTTAATGATTTATATGATGGAACGGGTTATAAAACATCTTTAGAGAAAATTGCACAAAAAGGTAATAAATTTATCATTAGTATTATTTCATAAAAAGTATACTTAATATGATCAAATATCATCATTTAATTTTTTTATGTATTTTTTAAGTCATGAAGTTTTTATTGCTACACGACTTCTCCCACGGGAATAAGGAGATGGTGATGTGGGAATTTCGGCAATATAGAGGACACTGCCATTTTTAAGGTTATCCTCTAAATGGCAGGAGGTCAAGCAAGACCCAGCAGTTCGACAGATAGCCAGTCGGCCAAACCCACAGCTGCGCAAAACTTACAACCTCAGCTCAAGAAGGGCACCCAACAGTCTTCTACCGCCGACCAAGGTGGTCAGCCAAGACCAGCAAGAAAGAGGTAAAAGGAACCGACCAAGTCTAATGACCATCAAGCGCAACCGTGGTATCACACTCGATGTACAATTTAAATTATATCCTAATATATTTTATTTTATACTTTTTATTACTACTTTTGAACAGTAACATGTATTATTTGAAACGAGATATCTAAAACATTACTCACGTTGAATTAAAGTTGTCTAAAATAATAGTTCCCTTCTTTTCATCTCGACCCATCTTGATGTATGTTCTCTGAAACAAAAAATACAATAAAACATTTTGTCAAATATTTCAATACTACCTAGCTACCTATAGCTTAAAAGTATTTTATATATGTGCTTTGCATTAACTATATAATTTAAGAAATTGATATAAGTTTAACATATGCATATAGTGTACATCTAAAGAATAATATTAAACATATTACAGTAACTAAAATATTAGGAACTATTATATATATAAGCCTCAAGATCTTATATCTTATGAAAGATGTGGTTAATTCTTGTTTAGTTAATCCAAGATTGTTAAAATATTCCAGAACATGTTGAACACACAGGCCAATTTAACTTGTTGTTTAAACATTGTCAGGCTTACTGGTTCATTATATGTTCTAACTCGGTCAAGGCTTAAAACTACTCATAATTCTACTTGTTCAGTATAAAAACAAATTATTGCTCATTTGACTAAATCTACTTAATTAGTTTTAAGTAACTGTTTACTAAAGTTTGGTATATCATAATTGCGTATAATTGTAAAATCTAGTGAAGCATAACAAAGAAAGACAAAACTGTGTCAAAAGAGCTAAACATTTTTCTCTTATATATAGTTGTGTTTTTTAATTGCACAAAATTTTTAGTCTTAATGAGATATTCAATCGGGTCATGAGTCATTAGACTAAATTTCAATAATTTATATATAATCAAACTAATTATTCAATTAAAAATTATAGCTATTATATTCCAAGTATCTTGTTAATAGTATTTATAAGTGATGACAGTATATATTCTTTATTGCACTTTAAAAAAACATAAAAATACATAAGAAAACATCACAAAATGTTGGCAAGGGCGAACTTATCTCTATAAGAGATCTCTGCCAGTTGACCCACGGTGGAGAGAAACACTGTTATTTATTGCGGGGCACACTAGTGCATAAGTTATGACTTACAAAACAAAAAAAAAATTAAATTAAAACAAATAGATAAATAAACAAATTAAGCTAAAAACTCATAGTTATTAATACATACATTAAAATTTTTTATATAAAATACCTAACCATATATATAAACAAATACATACATACAAATATACATATATACATACATATATATATAGAGTACAGTAATTATGAAAGGTTTGTGAATTAGTATTTTATAAAAGTGAATTATATAAAAGTATTTTAAAAATAGTAAGATATTTTAAAGCCGTATGAGATTATTGCAATAATATTTGTTATAATTTAATTTATGAGAGAATATAAATTATGATCTAGATAGTACATGAATATTATCATTATGTTATCGTTTATTGGTCTTTTAAATATATATATGTATACGTATTATATTGAATTCTTAAAACAAATAATTTTGTATTTTTAAACAATTATAATGAAAGTATTATTATTATATAATAATAAATGTATATAATAAATAATAATGGATAAAACATACAATCTGTTCGTGAATTTCATTAAACAGTTGTAGCAATTTTGTTGCCGAATCTTAGTTCTTAAATCAAAGGCAAGTTTCGGCCATTCTTTTCAAGGGCCAGTATTATAGGTTTTTATATAATCCGCAGAGAGACCCTAATTTATAATATACTTTACTTGTAATACGCAGATTATTATAAAACCCTCGAAAAAGATTCTTTTAAAAAGATCTCTTGGAAAAAGAATTGACATTACAAAGACTACTAGATCTATCTATTATATACATTGTGTTGTTATCAAAACCTATTACAAGAATAAATATTAAATTCCGGGACTCCTAAATATAAAAGTATGTGATCCTAATTGCATTATTGATTACATTTATTATTAATCTTTACTACATATAGTAAGATGGGAAAAGTTATCATCTTGTCTGTCTGTGTGCACTTGGTGCCAAAAACATGCGTGGGAAGCTGCGGGCGAAATCTAGTTATTAATTACATTTTCGTAATTCAGCAGACTTTTTAAATAGGATAGCAAATTTGAATTAATAGTGTTATGAAACGCACTGTATACGTAACGTGGAAACTCCAAACGATGTTAGTGATTTTAATTGCTATTATTTATTTAATATATTTACCATACAGCTGCTGGGTGTGACTGAAATAATTTGTTACAGTACTGTAAGTTATGGAGATTATATGTAAATTTGACTATTATAATGCTATATATAGACATTGAATACACAAAAAACAAAATAAATTAAGAAAAATGTTTTGAAATATAATGTTATTTCTAGACTAAGTCTTTATTATTAGCATATTCTAGATAAAAGTTTCTTAAAAGTTTTTACAAGCGACTGACAAACAATCCCAAAATAACTTAAAAATATATATTTAGAAAAAATGCTTTTGTCTTCAGAATATAATGAATATGGCTGCTATTTTTGTTAAAAATTCCAAAAATAGTATTATTTTTAGATTCCAGATATGAATCAAAGTCAGAAGAGTTTGTGACAAATGTGACTTCGGGGATTAATATATCAAAAAAGTAATAATAAAAAAATTATAATAAACAAAGAATAAACAGTTAGTTTTTTCTTCTTTTATTCAAACCCCCATATATTGGGGTAGGTTATATAACAATACTAACTTACAGTGCCTTTTGAAAATATATAAGTGGGCATGTTGGTTTCCTGATTACTAATTAATTTCTGATTAAGAATAAGTTTCGTATTTCGTATTGTTGTAGTACAAGAGGACAAAAACCCAAGACCAGGTAGTTATTAATAACATTGTTATTAAATATTAAGTAAAATATGTTGAATTCAGACATTCCTTATTAAAATTCCGTCATTCTTACCGTCTTACATATTTAATCACATGAATGAAATATATATTGAATGAGACCATTATTCTAAAAATGTCATTATTTTTCCAAACGTTTTTGAACTTCATTTTAAATAAATAACATATCTAGAAAATTTACATCTTTTAAACTGCCTGTGTATCAGCGACTTGCCATTTTCGGTAAGACTCCTCAACTAACTTTTTAGTTAACAACCGGTTACAGAACACACTATCGAATGGATATCTAAAAACCACTGACGAAATTTCATAAACTCCAACATGTCCGTATTCAAAGATAATAAAACGTCATAGAAGGACTTATTAGTAATATCTATCAAAATAATCATTGGTTTTAATTGAATAATGAAATATTTTAGATACGATAACGAGAGATAAAACGTTTATAAAATATTAAACAGAGAGTTGTCTTTTATATATATCATAATGTGGTTTATGGTAATATTCCTCGATTAAATAGATAATACGATACCGTATGATACGACACGACACGACACAACACGACACGACACGACACGACACGACACGAAACGAAACGACACGACACGACACGACACGACACGACACGGCACGGCACGGCACGACACGACACGGCACGACAGGACACGATACGATATGATATGATTGGATCACATATCGTAACGTAGATATGGTACGAGATCTAGGTTTACTTTAAACAGCTGTCATCTGTTATGCAGTAATTTAGAAGAGCTTAAATATTTCTATGGACACAAAAAAAAAATCGGTTATTAAAACAACTCTTGTTTAAAAAAAGTGCTGTTACAAATCTGAAACACAATCTTGATATTGGCAATCAACGTTTTAACGTATAAGAATTGTAATTAGGTATACTCATTATTTTTCTGCAAAACCATTATAATTTACCTAAATGTAGTACTACATTTATATTTATATTGTATTTTAATGTCAGGATTAATATCTATTGCGTATTTTTGTTTTAGGATAATGTAACGTCCTACTTTTTTTGTTTTATTTTGTTTTTCATTTGGCAGGTCCTTAATTTATCACTCATTCATCATTCATGAAGACTCCACAATAATACGGAAATATGTGCGTTGTAAAAAAGTATTATACAAAAGGAAGAGGAAAAAATATTTTCTCATGAATTAAAATGCGGTAACAGTTTTATATTTACGACTGATTTATAAAATCTCTGTAAATATCACGTATTTTTGTAATTTTTTTGATATCTCATAATTAAAGAAAAAGATTAAAGACAAATTTAAAAAAAGATTAAAGATAAAATTAAAGAAAATATTTAAGACAAAATTAAAGAAAAGGTTGAAAATAAAATTAATTTTTACTTACAGTATTATGATGGACGTCAGATGCTCTCACAAGGCGACCTAGTTTAATTATTTTTCAAAGGTGTCATGCGTTTAAACCACGATATATATGAGAAAACTCAAATAGATAACACTATCGTCAAATCCATGTCAATTATGAGCACGTACCAGACTTTCTTTGTAAGGTCACGTTTTTAATATAAAAAATGCTTTGATAGCAAAACAAACCAAATACGAGTTCTGATCAAATAAATATTCTTTATTCCTAATTTTAAATATTGTATTGGAATTAAAAAATTCAAAAATAATTTTAAAATCAGAATAAAATATGTTTATTTTATATATTTAGTTATATACATGATGTTTTTGTTGCAGAATGAATCCATTAAGATTGAAGGTGTGTCAGCGAGGAGGTCGAAGATACTTATGCGTGAGACGTAAAGGTCTCTTGACTTTCAAGGTGAAGCTATTTAATAACTTGTTCCTTGATGGTTTCGGGGAAGCCTATTGGTTGAAATTTTCTTTCATTGTAATACAACTTGACAATGTCTTGGGTTTATATATTAAATAATATTTGGGTAACCTATTTATTTTAATATAATATAAACAAAGAATTTTATTTATTTTGTCCAGTTCAAATGTCCAGGATCTTCAATAATTCAAAAAATTTTCAATGTAGGTTACTCCCCAAAAACTTCAGAATGTTGTTAATAATTTTCCTTCTTTTGATATATCAGATACCTTCATATCATAATTGTCATCTTTAAAAACTCACCAAGTGTATATAAAAAATATTAATTTATTTATACTTAAAAAACTGTAATGTATACAAGTGAAGTTATGTATTATATTAGGATTTTTTATTATTATATCTATTTCAATTTAATAAGGTATGGTTTTTATTAGGTTGAAATTTCCTCTTCATATAAATTTAATACAGTAAATACAAATAACACATATATTAAATATAAAGACTGATTTTTTCTTATCATTGAAGTAAATGCTTATAAATATAACATGCCAATTTGTAGTATCAAATAAAATATATGACAAAAATGTCCAGGGTCTTTCATAAACAGTTTAACTTTATTATATCACTAGGTCAACTCTTCAAAGCATTTTGGGAACGAATTGATAATAATAGACTATACAAATACAATTCGTTAGCCAGACACAGAACAAGGCTTTGTGTATATCTCTGATCTAAATCGGACTACAAATTAGACTTGCACTAAATGTTGTGCACTTAAAAAAAAATAATTCCGCTTTTATATAAAAAATTGATTATTATATAAACGAAAAAGAATAATCAAGAATGTATAGAGGGAAGTAAAAAAAATAATAGTTTGATTTTTTTAAGTTTCAAAATATAATACAATAAGAAAGATAAAGCAAAATTTAAAAATTATTTATCGATAAAACAAGAAATGATTGCAAGTAATGTCGCACTACTTTTATAAGGGATAGTTGTTGAACGTGTTACTAACAAAGATATGGTACTACCGGCTTAGGTTGGTCACACACTGATAGCATTCTGCTTGTAATATATACCTATATATATCAGGAATACAATTTTGAATTATGTTGAAGTATACGCTCACGTTCGGAATATTTTTTTTTTATAAAGCCATTGTGGTCAATGATTACTTTTATATACAATTATCCGGCTGTACTCTCGTATTCATAACATTCGTTTAATATTACTGGTTGTTCTAGTTATACATATAGTTATATTATAGCTTAAACACGTTGGCTAAAAGACCCAGTTTAACTTCGCTAAAACATTTCTTAGTGACTTGATTTTAATTACTTAAATATATACATATATATATAGCATCGAAAATGTTATCTAGTTAAGGTTTAGAAGAACAATAATGTTGTCATTGTATACAAATATTTTTACAATCGAACACTGTATTTTTATAATAATATATGTATAGAATTTTATTGATTTAGAAATACTATTCGTGAATTAAATGAGAAGCGAAGGAATAAAATATGGAGGAATATCGAGGAATTAAATATATTTATATAATATTTTGTTTGTGCTGATTATTTGTCTCTTTGTATATGTGATCCATTGTCTTTCTCAAGTAAAGTCATATATTAAAAGATATCTCTTCATTGATGCTTTAAAATTTATTGACTTAAAGGATTATAATATTAAACTTTTGACATAAAGTTTAGTTTAATATAATATAATGTTATTATATTACCAGATTATAGAGTTATATAACTTAATTGGATGTCTGAACCAGCAGAGTCACAGCAACAAGCTGCTAAATTATATTATAGCTTAATAAACAAACTCGAAACTTGCTTTAAGTACACGTTTTGGTTTTTGGTATTGAGCGAAGCTCTCTATGTGAGAATTTCTGCATTCGTTGTGCAAGCATCAATCAAAAACGGTATATCTGAAAATTTCCAAATTTTGCACATTGATAGGCATCAGTCTGGTGGTAGCTTAAAAAAAACATTAAAAAATATATTTTTTTAAACTACTATTATCATATTATTACATTTTTTGTAAAAATCTAATAATGTGTCTCATTTTGAAATCTAGTTGAGGGCAAAATGCGTCGACGTTTTGTTAATGCAACTTCGGTGCTGTTTGCAAATCACTTTGCTCAATATGCTAACACACACCGAAATTTTGCGAACGCAGCGAGTCTAAATTGAGGTCTGGTTCGCGCTCCTAGTTTAAAAATAAATATTTTGAAAGTATGACAATTGCTATCACTGTTAAATGGAGGTCATCCAGTACTACTTTATAACCCATGACTAACTCATTTGTGTCATATACCGGAAAAAGGAAATTCTTTTTCCTAGTTTTGACTTAAAATACTGCTTCATATTTATAGCAGCTATTTTAATTGTACTATTTTATAGCTCAAGATTTATCTGCTTAAGTGGAGTCGTGCTCTAATAAGGAACACACCTTGGAATCTATTTACAATATTGTAAATAACTTTTTTCTTTGTTAAGTCCGGATTCGTGTTTTACTTATTAGACATTATTTAAAAGCTGGGAATTAAATTGGATTTGGTAAGAAATATTTTTAACAAAAGAATCAACTTGTCTGCGGAACTCATAACTGCTTTTCCGTTATTCACTTGAATATTTTATGTATAAAAGCTTATTTACAAAATTGGCAGTGAATAACTTAATATCGAAATAATATTATATTACATTTAATATAAATGAAATACAAAAAATTTGACACTTAATGATTTTAATAAACGTTAACTTTTGTTGGAATTTTATAATTTCAATAAAAATACTTTGAACTCTAAAAACTGTTTGAAGTCAAGATACTTATTAATATATTTTTTTTGTCGTAAAACAAATAAATTACGGTTTGCAAATGTATTGAGATTTTGAGATATTTGTTCGGACTGAAAATATTTTTGTGTAATTATGAATGGAGAAGTTGATGGATTTTTATAGCAAATAATATTATAATATAAGCAATTTGATGAACGTATACCTTTTTAAATATTTAATAGCTGTATATACGTCATAGGTGTTTGACTGTAGTGCCTCTTAACATTCGGTATATTTAGCTGCTAAACATATGTATTTTTAGCTTTACATGGAATTTTTGAAAGTAAATTTAAACGATTAAATCAAAATATTGACGTCATATTTCAAATGAAATTAAAAGTAAATGTCAGGAACTAAATAAAGTTTCATTGTTACATTTTTCATAACAATATTTTTTTACGCATATGGATATAGTGTAATATAAAATTTATTTAGGAAACATATACAGGACTTTTTTATATTAATTAACATACTAAAGAAAAATTTCACTAAATAACACCTAATTCAAACAACAAACAGAAATGGAGAAAGCAAATTAAATAAAAAGTATACACTTGCAAAATAAATTTTGCATTTTCGTAACTAGTTGTTAGATCTTACTTCACACCTATTACGTCAAAATCAGTTATATTTGTTGAAAGAGATCGCATGTTGATCATATGTCATATCATTCCATCCATTTATTTATATCTTCTCCTCTTAGTACCTGTATCAGTAAGTTAAATGGAAGTATCAGAGGGGCCTATTTCTCCACCATACTTATTGAAATTCTTCCCATACATTTTAGTAGGGCCATACTTGACTTAGAAATATTGTTGTTGTCTATACCGGGCAAATACACATAAATCATCAACACCCCTTGGTAGGGGTGTTACCGTAAAAGATTTTTCATATTACAAAAAGCTTACACACAGATTTAAGTTTGTAAAAACAATTGTGCACTAATATATATTTTCCAAATTATACTTATAAGAACCTTATAGATATATCTATGTAAATTATTTTGTAATAATTTTCCAACTTAAACTATACACCAGGAAGGTAAGAGGCGTTTTTTATTTGGATTTACCAAAATATTTCATTTATTTAAATTATTTCCAAATTTAAAGAAAGTTTCATATTTCCATATCTGTGTTATACATATATAATTACATTTATAGTACTACTGGAATTTTAAGACGTAATCTAATTTAAAAGAGCAGTATTACAAATAGTATTCTTAATAATAAACATTTTAATAATAAAAATAACAACTAGTTATACAGAGTCGGGTTTGTATCCTATTGAATTTAACATCATCCGGGTTGAACGCAGGAGCTTGTAATTTTTTTTAGGTTTTATATATATTTTCCAGAATATGTTTTTGTGGTTTAAAACATGTACATATACTTTGAGCTTCATTAACTTCATTAATATATTAGATAAAAATAATATTAGAACAAAAAGAGAGATAACAGATACATTTTATGAGCATAAAAAAAAAGAATTCATTTCGATGTCATCATTGTATTAAAAATAATAATTTGTTAATCGTTCTTAAAATAAACTATTAAATATGAATGTCTCTTTATCCTTGAACTTTTATTTTTATTTATTTATAATATTTCGTACGTCATATGAATATTGCGTAACATAAGATTTATTAATTATATTAAAATAATATTATTTTAAAATATATTGTTTATTAATAAACAAAATATCATAGAGCTGGTGTTGAAAGTTGTAGACAATATACAATATAATTATTAAATTGTCGATTTATAATCATATTTAAAAAATATTACCTTCGTATTTATTACATTATATTGCACATAATTTATATTCATTAAAACCAAATAAGGTAGTGGATTTGCTTTTTTATTATGTCCATATTTCAAGTATTTTATTGTTATTTTTATTAATTTAGTTACTTTATAGTGTTTTAATTTTTTTAATTATTATCATGATAAATTTTGTTGTTTTTTTATAAAAATATAACATTATTAATTATATTTATAACAGAAATTAGATTCTAAAACTTTAAAGGTATACTATGGTTTAACAAGAATTTTATTCATTAACTTTTACTATGTTTAACAGGTTTACTTAACCCGACGTTCGGATGCTTTGCAGCAAACGTGTTCGCGGTAAGACGCGATGATGTTATTATGGTTAAATATAAAAATGTAATAATAAACGCAAGTATATCCGAAAAATAGTTTTATTGAAATGTGTAGTACTCGTGTTAATCTTAGAAAACATTAGGTTTAGTATGGTTTAGCAGGAATTTGATTGATAAAATTTACTAAACAAACTTTACTCCTATCGGTCGATTACATTGATGCGGTAAAGTACATTGGATTTTATCTCTAGATGTTTGTATTTTCTTGTTGACCCAGATTCTTCAAACAATAGTAAGCATCACAAATTCCTCCATTGATGGAAGTTACCAATAATAACTATAATTTTGATCTTTTTGACGTGGTAGCTTCTTTACCATAGTAAAACTGTTATATTGTTTTTGTTTTGTAGACAGTAATGCAAATAGAAAAAGTGCAGTTATTTTCACTTAATATATTGGGTATATTTATAACTACACAATATAATAAAAAATAATAATTGCAAGGTTATATTTAGTAACTTGTGTTGATTGCGCCAGGTATTTCTAGTTTTAACACTTTACATTATTTACCTTACCATTATCTTTTATTAAGTGATGGCTCAGCAAACTTGTTGGTGAATTCTCATTGAGTCTGAGATTAGAGATAGCATACAAAACCAATTGTTTTTTTATTCAGGTCATGTCGTACTACTTGCGAGTGGGTTTTTTCATCTTGATAGTTTTTTGTAGTTTTTGTACCTACCCCAAAAACGAGGGTTAGTATAATGTTTTATTTGCGCATTTTCGTGTGTAATGTACTAGCACTCATATAGATGTATCAATTTGTGATTTTTTTAATCGATTTTTTTTTTGTAAACTATTTATTTAATTATTGTATTAATAAAAGTAATCCGTTTCAATATTGTAGGGGATTTTTTAAAAACACTTAATTATCTATTATATCAAGTTTACTCAACATTGAGTTACTTTTTAAAGTAATAATATAATAATATTGCATTATTTAGTTTTAAGGCCAATGAAATTACAGAACAATATTATTGACTTGACTCATCCCGAATTTCTATGTTTTTGACAATTTTCTAAAATTTAATAGGTATAGTTTTAATTTTTTTATATTTTAACTGTACGATTGATAAGTTATAATGTTTGTAATGTAACGCAAGGTAAGAAATTGTAAGAGTAAGTGTGTCACAGCGACCTCCATACTGTGACGACGAACGAACGACGATACCTTGTAGTTAATGTTAGATAAAAAAATATTGACAATCTCGATAAAATATATTAAAATTCTTTGTTCCAATACCGTTTTTTTTATTTATTTAAAGATAATAAGTATGTTACAACAAAATGCATGAAAAGGTATGTAGTTACATGTATTCGAATTTGTAGAACCTTTATTTATAAATAATTCATTAAATTTTCAAAAATAATAATAACATATTTTTATTATTAATGTTATTTATTTAATAATTTAATTATTCAAAATTTGTGAAATTAGCACGCGAACTTATAATTTGTCATCTTTGTTCCAATTCCGTTTTTTTTTATTTGTTTAAAGATAATAAGTAGGTTACAATAAAATGCATAAAAAGACATGATGTTCTCTTAATCGTACAAAATTTATTTATAAATACTAAATTAAATACAAAAAAAAAATCTTATTAATAATATTATTTATTCAATAAAAATAATAAAAAAAAATATTTATTTCAAAAATCTGTGACGACTAACTTATAATTCATCATCAAACATGTGTTGACTTAATGATAGTTTGTAGTCAATCCGCTAATAACACATAAAACTAATAGTGTATTGTTAGTGGTTTGACGTCTTAATGTATACTTATACATTTGGTTTTCTTTATAAAATTTGAGGGTTATTTATACACATACAATAAAATTACGAGTATATATAAATAAAATATTTATAATAAAAATAATAATATAAAAATGATTTTTATATTTTTTGTAGATGTTATGTTGACAGTTTGTTTTTTATTTTGTGTCTGTATATATAAAATATACAGGCTGTATGTGTTTGTGTGACCTGTAAAATATACAGAATTTTGATAAAATTAGGTTGTGTCGTAATTTTTTGTTTTGTTAATATATAAAATTTTTATTGCTTTCAATTTATAGAAGAAACTAAATGGCTTGGGATCTGGGAGATTACAGTGCCTAGGAATGTTCTACTATTTTTTTTATTAATTTTACTGGAAGAATATTACGTAGAGAGTGGTTTTTAAAAAAACTGGTGTTCAGGTATAAATATTGGTCTATTCATCATTTTAAATATCAAAATATTTATATATTTTTTTATTTTATTAAAAAATATACTCAAATTTAACATCTAAATTACCATATTCCTGAACTTAAAAAACCAGATTTTATATAAAAACTTTAGTATTGATAAAAGAAAAAGTAATAAAAATATATTTTGTTGCGCAACATTTTTTTATATATACATATTATTAACAGATACTTAAGAATAAGTTTTTTGTTCAATATATTTTATTTAATCAGCGCTTTGCATAATGTTGAATTTATTTATTAATATAAAACGTGACTTTTTGTTAACGTAATAATGAAGATGATTTTTTGTCGATATTGATTCATGAATTGATCCACCAAAAGTAAATAATATATACTTTAAAAATATAAATTTACATCTAGATTTCTTGCAAAAGGAGATTTAACTGAGGAGTGGTCTTCATATTTTTTTTTGCAAATCACAAATAAACATTTAGTAGAATTTTGGAAAACAGCAGATTATAATTCTTTGGCATTATTAATGTTTTGTAATATTAATTTCCCGTGTTCAATAGACTTGAGTATTTTTGTTTTACTTCATTAACATATTATAAAATTTTAAATTCTCTTAAATTACTTAAATTTAAATGGTTAACAAGTATTATATAATAGTCATCAACATTGAAGTATTATTCTTAATTTTGATATTTCGGTCATGTAAAATATAAACATCAACTCTGTATAACATTAATACGACTGGTAATTTTAGAGCAAAGCAGCAGTTTCGTCACGTATGCGTGCGCGCAGAACCTTGACGGTAAATGACAAACTAGGTTTATGCAATGCGTGAATCACCCGCAGATACGTATACCAGTAATAGCCTCCAATTCATCTAAATAGAAAGGATAGTTTTATCCATCTTTATATATACTACATATAAATATATATAAATTCCAAACTTTGTTATATGAAAAATAGCAATAATTACTTTAATTATCTATTAAAATAATGATTTAACTTGTGTTAAAACAATATTACGTCGTCAGAACATAGAATTAATTATTATTGTATTTTATTTTGTAATGACCTGAGAACAATAGTTCCGGGAACGTTACTGTAAGGTTAAAAATACTATTTATATAACCAAAGTACTTTTTATCTTGTTTATGAGCAAAAATATGTAATTAATAATTATTAAATATAATAACTCTAAGGTATAAACCAAATAAAGCCATGAATAAATCTATATTTCATAGTTTTTTTTTTATTTTTAATTAATCTTATACTCCTTTATCTTTGATTTATTCTTTTATAAATAAGTTTCATATATAAGAAATTCGAGGAATTGTAAAATTACGTTGGCCTTTTCCTAAATGTCTTAAATAATAATATGTTATCTTATATTTTGGTAATGTTCCCGGACATGATGAAGTGGTCTCGAAGTGAACGTGTTTCCTAAATGACAATACACGTAATTGAACACGTATTACATATATAGGATATATCAAAACAATTTAATGAACATTTGGAACAAATATATTTTATTTTGTTTATTTTCATTTATTAGGAAACTAAGAGAAAGTACCAAGAACTTATCGATAATATATTTTCAAGTCCATTGTTTATGACGTAATAAAAGACTTGCCTTTGAGGCCATAAATATTGACCAAGCAGGACATGTTGAAATATGTGAAAGTATCTCAATACTCTATTTATAAAGAAATAGAATTGCAATGTCCACGTACAGTGATTATGAATACAGTAGCTTAAATTGTGACTAATGTTCTCAAAACTAACATCCACGAGAACTACAAGAAGTGGAGACTTGGATTAATATATTTATGAATTTTGAAACAATATGTCACAGTATATATGATATAATTTATATATTGTTAAAGACATTATTTAATTACATTTTTATTTTGTTTTGTAGTTTTCGTTAGTATGTCAACTCGCTGATGAGACTAAAATTCTGATAAGCATGTTTGAAGACATATTATGCTTTGATTTGTACTCTTAAAGAAATAAATAACTACCAGTTATTATTTTGATTTTCAATATATCCCACATATATATAATCAAATAATAAAAACAATAAAAAATATATTAATAATATTAATGAGAACTCTAAAAAACTATAAAGAAAATTGTTTTATATGTAATTAGTAATAAGTTTTTCAAATATTATTTAAGTCTTAAAATTAATTCATAATCAATTTTGAATTTATGTAAGTACTAAATATTTGTTTTATTTTTTATTTGACTAAACCAGTGACAAAGCTTTTTCAAACTAAAACTCCGAAGTCACTGCTCATAATGACAGCTCCTTCTTATTAAGTGTAATTGAAAATATATGATGGAGGTGTCAAATAATTTTGAACTTCATTTATTTAATCCAAGGTTAATTATTTTTAAATTTATTTTATAAGAATAATTTAAATGTAAAAATGTACATTTATTTGTAAAATATATTTTTACTATCGTTAACCATAGCTTACAAAATTCCTCGTTAAAATTTAATATGTATAACCAATCAATTGCAATATCGTTTACAAGCTAAACTTTGCCAAAACCAAAAACACTTTGCAGAAAAAGAGGGGGAAGTTATTTATTATGTCTTAAGGCAGAGTGCCTTTTATTTTA
The DNA here is from genome assembly GCA_959347395.1 of Mechanitis mazaeus. Taxonomy (NCBI): domain Eukaryota; kingdom Metazoa; phylum Arthropoda; class Insecta; order Lepidoptera; family Nymphalidae; genus Mechanitis; species Mechanitis mazaeus. The sequence continues at coordinate 14,565,412 of OY365754.1, forward strand.
TTTTAAAACTAGGAGCGCGAACCAGACCTTAATTTTGACTCGCTGCGCTCGCAAAATATCGGTATGTGTTAGCATATTGAGCGAAGCGAGGTGCAAACAGCACCGAAGTTGTATTTACAAAATGAGGACGCATTCTGTCCTGTCCGTGTGCAAAATTTGGAAATTTTCGGATGTCTATCAGTGTGAAAAATTTGGAAATTTTCGGATATACCGTTTTTGATAGATGCTTGCACAAAGGATATAGAAAAGTCGCTCATAGAGAGCTTCGCTCAATAAAAGATAATTACGGGGTAAATAACACGAACATGATATAGTCAATGTTAGGTCTAAGAACGCCAACAGGACATAACGTTATTTACAAAGCTATTTTGATCGATGTAATGTTTGTTTAAAATGTTAGCAACATTACGAATTTATTATTAAAATTGTCATTGTCACTGTAAAGAGTTACAGTATATACTTTTACATTTAAAATATGTAATATTGCTTTTTTCTGACTGAGATTAATCTTTACAAAATTTTAAAATATTAGTAAATTTAGCATTATATATAAATATTTTCATCATTATTATCATCACCGTCCTCATATTATTTCCTTTATTAATGTTTATCCAATTAAAAATCTATATTAATATTATAAAATTTAAGAGTTTGTTTGTTTGTTTGGTTGAATATGCTAAAATTCAAAAATATCAGGTTAATTAGACTTTTTTTTTCTGATTATGTTAGTCAGTATAGTAGAATTTGAGGTCACAACGGGATTAGCTAAAACAGTTTAGTAAAACTTTACAATTGATACGATGAATCATATCACCAAATAACATCTTACCGTTAACTTTGTCTTATGGTATGTAACTAAACTTATCATTTGTAAAGAAATAATATACAATTTAATGAAGAATATGAATTAATTGAAATATTTTTAACAAGTCAGTGCCGAGTATGTCAATCTAAGTTTAAATTATATGATACTAAAAAACTGATGACTAGTTTTTTCAAATTTATTACCATCTTTTTATAAGGTAGTTTTTCAAAAGAATTCAAAAGCCCCAGACAGTATTAAATACTAATAATAGTTATTTGAAATTAATAAAATTAAATAAAAACTTGGGAACTTGAGATCAAAACTAATCAAGTTTACAAAAAAAAATTCTAACTAAAGATAAATAAATTAAAAACTAGTGCTCATGAATAAATGTTCTAATCTTAATGTTCATTATATATTATATAAAATTGGTACTTATTGAATATTCTAAAATGAAATAAGATTGCTAATCTGATAAAATAATTCTCTCTGGAGAATTATTTTATTTGGAACTAATTATTTATTTGGGTTTTATTAAGGATATTTAAGATTTCAGTGAACGTCATCTTCAAGAAAACGTTAGAAATAATCCCTTTTCGCGATTTCTTAAATAGATTTAAAATATTTATTTTATTAACCAATTATTAAAAATTTACGAGTAAGAGTTATATTTATTTTAACATAGTATTACACATATTTTATGCATAACTCAGAATTATTAACTAAATTTATCAAGTATTATATTTAACTATTATTGAATCGTATACAATATAATAATTATATTCATAACAAAAAAGCCTGATTATTTTTATTATTGTCATATGTTATCTACACAATAATTTTAAAAGAAGGTATTATTATAAAAGTATAACAGTATCAAAATTTTAATATAACAAAAAAATTTACAGATATAATCATATCATTTGATTGAAATCTCATTAATATAAAAATATTTATTAGGTAATTTAACAAATTAAAACCATAATTATCGTTAGAACAATAGAATAAGAAAACAATACCTCATCAACAATAAAAATAAGAAAAAAATAACAATTTAAATAATGTCGGTATTTTTATACATATTTTATATTATATGCAATTATATAAAATATATAAAAACTTACATATTATACAGTTATCCAACACTATATTAACATCACTCGCGATAATCCGTACGATTTATTATACGTGCAACATATACACCCAGTGATTGTACACTGCGTTTAAAATTGCGCGTGAACAGGACCTTGTGCCATTCAGTTATTAGCCAACCCTTTTACTGTCTAAGATCAAGCATAGCTTACGCAGGAGTGGTTTTTGACGATCTAGTAAGTTGTAAATGAGGTGATGTGTTATTATTAGATGAAATACTTTCTGTGTATTAATTATTAGTTTCTGTTGATTAAATAACTTATAGTTTTTATATATAATTTCAAAATGATTTTTCATATTAACTCGTTAATAGCTCCGTGTAAATTTCCACAGGTTATTTAATAATATTATTATTGAGGGTAATGTTTAAAATGTAAACCAGAAGTAATCTAATTATATTTTGTACCAAAATATTATTATCGTACTTATATATTACATCTCAAGAATACGTTATAATATAACAAAATGAAACGTATTTGTTTATTTATTATTTATAGTCAGTTAGTTTCATCAAAATATTAATTTTTATTAACTCCATTGTCAAAACTAATGCGGCTAAATTACTTATGAACTATGAACATTATACACTCACACATACACAAATATGCACACACTCATACATACACATACACACACACACACACACACACACACTCTCTCTCACACACACACACACAACCACACACACACACACACACATACTCACACATACGCACGTACGCACACACAAACGTATGTACTTTTAAGCACACATACACACGTGTGTATGTACACGCACATATACATACAGACACACACACACACATACAAAACATACACACACTCACATATAGGGAATGTGTTCTCTTCTACAAATGATTTCGAAGTATATAAGTTTATTTTAATAAGTATACACTTATCGATAATCAAATTTATTTATTTAAATGCAAAACTAACCGACTCATTCAAACCCACGTGGCACTCGTGTGAGCTCCTTTACATTCAGGTCATGGTTAGACTACTCTTTTATGGTAGAAATCCGTTAGTTTTGTTCGTGTAATCAATTTTATTTCCGATTATAGCATAATAAAATTTTATATGGAAGTTACATTCATCTGCATAATACATATGCATTTATCAAATGCAAATACTTTGTTACAAAGTTTTGAAGAATTTCTTTTAACGCTTTAAAATTTCAAAATTTTCAGATGAGTTAAATACTATTGAGTTGTAAAAACGTCTCAAGTTTTTATCATCATTAAAAACCACATTGAAAATTTAATATTTTTATAGGCGGTTTAAAAAACGACAAAACAATATCAAATCAAATCAAATCGAATCGAAACTAGTGGAATCGAATGGAATCGAATCAAATCAAAAAATCTTTATTTGGACAACTTTATTTTATTTTTTATTTACATTACAACAGGAAAAAAAATATAAACAATTTTAAAAAATAACCAAAAAACTTAACAACTAATATTATTTACGTTAATTAACTTCATTAATTAATATAAAAGACAAGCAGTTATCCAAAATGGTCGCCACTCAGCTGATTGTTGAGAAAAAAATATTATATACGTTTCTTTCGATCTAATCGATCAAAAAATTGGCAATTAAAGTTTTACATAAGTTTTTACTTTCTAAGGGTTTAAGTATATGAATGTTTGGATGAAACTAGGCTTTCAACCAGACTTCGGTTGCAAAATTGAACTTTCACTGAGAAATAAATTTCACAAATTAGCTTAAGGGCTGTTGTTAATATATTTTATGTTGGTATACTTCATATTTTATATTTTAAAATTGAGTCTAATATCTTATAAGATTAGGTTACTGAGAAAAAAGTTTTTCAATTTATTCTGTAATCTTAAACTAATATTAATCATAAAAACCTATATAATATTATAATTAAAAGACTAGAAGATCATTTTATAAATATTAATTTAACAACAGAAATCTAAAATCTTTAAAAGGTTTAGTAGGTATATGTTCTTATAATAAAATAAAATATTACACCATTATCATTCATGTTGCGAATAATACTTATAGTTTTGTACGGGAACGGCAGTAGAAATTATATATTTTAAAAGATTGCTTTTAATTTAAAAAATACAATATTTAATTCCACAAAAAATCGCATATTTTGACACTCTAGGGAATCAAAGTTGGTAGGGTCTTTCCGGTTGACCTAGAATGATGAAATTTTTATATTACAAATACAAGGAAAAATTTGAAACCTTACATTTATAATAAAATTATTCGGTTAACTGTAGGGTTTTAAATTAAAATAGAAGCTCTTATTTCTATTATTTTTAATAAAAAACTGTAATAATAAACGCGAGTTAAACCCGTAAAATAGTTTTATTGAAATCTGTATTACTCGTGTAAATCTTAGAAAACATTATTAGAAACTACTAGTTTATGTAAAGTACAATATATTTTTTTTTGATGTATAAGTACATCCTTATTAACAATGGAAAATAATAAAAAAATATAATACAGGAATAGCCAAAACGGCCCTAAACTATAAAGCAAAGAAATAGATGTAACGGCTTCAGTTTAGTTGTTTATTACCTACAAAATTGTGCTGAACCCTTGGCCAGTCCTACTCACACTTGTTTTTTATTTGTTTTCGTTTAGATATTGGAGCGAAAAGAGATGAAATTTTCTTTGTAAATAAACGCTACATTTATAAAGATAAAACGAAACAGTAAAGTTAGTAAGTAATTGGAATCGATGTTCTTAATTAAGTGAATCTTTGTAAAAGGTTACACAACCAACAAGTTAAAAGTTACTTCATTAGTATTAGATACAGTTATAAATCTTAAAAACAGTTAAGTTGACTTATAAAATGGAAAATTATTGATAAAAATATATGTTTTAATTGACGCAGAGATAATAAATATTGTAAATCAGATAGGTTGTTTTTCTTTTCCAAAAAGAGTTCTTGTAATAAGAACTTGATGATTATGAATTCCTAGGTCCATGCAAGCGGGGTTAGCCTCGCGACGCAACGCGCGCGAAATAAAAACATTCTGTATGTTAACTCTAGGGCACACATTTTATCAATTATCTCAAAAACTACAATTAAGACTCGGCTGTTTTTCAAATCAGAACGAGTTTTGCTCATTATGCGCAAGTGTGCAAAATTTCGTGCGTGTTGCTCGTGCATTGAAGGAGGAGTAGGGTAACAAAGAGTTGAAAATTTGAGTAGTAAAGAACTTCACTTCGCTCAGCTCAATAATTTCCACATAAGTTTTCAAAATATCAAAACCCACTATCACCACTATATATTAATATTAGAAATTATTATGTTTGTAAAAGTCATCCAAAAAATATTACCTGAAAAATGCGTAGTAGTTAATTTTATTTATGTATAAATAGGTAAAAGTAACGTATTATTTGCAAAAACAATATCGTATTTGAAAGTAAAAATCTTTAGTGATGGTAAGAAGCGTAATTATCAGATAGTTATTAATTACTTATAGATAATGGAAGATATTTTACAGGAAGGAAAAACCGCTTTGTATTAGTATCACTGAAGTCATAAAAAATATTTGAATATCAAAACAAATTCAATTCTATTAACAAACTATGACATTATAACCTTTACCTACTTAAAAATCGTTTATTTCGGTATTTATTTATCTCTATTGCCATTATAAGCCTCTATTAAAGGCTGCTGCAAGGTTATTTCAAATTGTAATATGATATTTCTAAAGTGCCTCGTTTCTTATATCAGCTATTAGGTGCTATAAATTCTAAACTTGTGCTATGAAATCAAAAAGTAAATCTTTATTAAAGAAAGTTTTTACAATACATCTTTTTACCATTAGCTCATGAAGATATTGCCACAGACAGCTGGGAACAGCTGGGCCTGAGAACTGAAAGTTATCGTACTTTTTAAACCATACAAAAAGCCTAAATTATACTCAGGGGGTAAATATTTGGAAATAGGCCGTATTTGTAAGCACACAAATATTTCTCTGTTATTTTTTATTTTTTTTTAAAAGCTAAAACTTTAGCATGTTTTGGAAACTTATTTAATAAGTGTATATAGTTACTCACTTTTTTAACTCCCTGTTAAGTTACGTTATTAAGGAAGTTTTTGAAGTCACCCTGATGTTGGGTTCGGATTTTTTTCGGCTCCATTTTTTTGCAATTTATGCAATTTACTTTTTTTTTGTACCACTTGATGCGTATTTAAGTTATTTAGAGCTGATTAGTTTTCCAACTGAGCTATTTTTAAGTTTCTTAAGTAAACCTGAAAAACACATTTTTTAAAAACTAATTGTGCATTCAGGTTAATTATAGTGCCGGGGCGCACGGTGTGTGCTAACGCGATCCCGTGGCGTCCCCCTACGGCGAAGAGGGCAACCGTTGGTTTTTTAGTGGGTAGCCTTAAAAATGGCAACATCCTCTATGCTGCCGGGTAGTCCCACATAACCCCCCGGCCGTCACCCCCCTGGGCCGACGGGGTACCCGTAACGGGTTTTTCCAACGGAAAAAAAAAAAAAAAAGGTTAATTATGGTACCAAGAGTTGCGTATTCACGTACCTAAGGACGGATTGTTTTTTCAACGAAATCTACTAAAAAAAATTTTTATTAATTTTAAAAAATTTGTGTACCACTTACTCGAGATTAATAAAGAGTTAATTGTGTGTATGGGGTGGTTGTTGTAAAAAAAAATCGTAGTTTTATTACTTTTGAAGCAAATCTAAAAATAAATATTATCAAACATATTGTCAAATTGGAATATAATAAGAATAAGGATAAAAAAAAAATGTTTAAAAAAATAATAAATTTTGTTTTATTTTTTACCATTGAACATTTCGTAAGAAATATAGCCCTTAATTTGATTGGTTCGTATCTTAATGAAAGAATTTAGAAAGAAAGAAAATAGGTATGCCACAAGACACTTACATCTCGTCGACCCGTGAACACGATTGCTGCAAAGCATTCGAAACGTCGGATTAAAATAAAAACGTAACCAAATTATACGCGAGTTTTAATCCGTAAGAAATAGTTTTATTTGAAATGCCACAAGATTCTATTTTAGGGCTTTCCTTGTTTCTTATTTTTATTAATAACTTTCCTGATTTTGAAAATTAAACGACTACAAACATGATTTGTAAAGAATTCTTTTTAAAGATTTAAAAAATATATTAAATATAAATTTTTAATAGTTCAATTTCTTTAAAATTTCAAAATACAGTTTTAAATTTTTATTTCTGTCAGCAGTCCACATCACTGCCTCCAATTTTTTGTTCTGTAATTTTAGTTCCCGACTGTAGGCAACTTGTCAACTTTTACATGCAATATAATAACGAGGAAGTACTTGTTTCCGTTTAATTGACAATATTTGGCAATAACCAAGTGATTGTTTGTTTTAATTTTAATGTTTGTGTTACCATAGTTAATAGTTACATTAAAATAATAAAATAATAAATGTTTACAAAGGATAAAAAGCATTATAAACATCATTATGTAATCGTTTATATATGTAAAATTCTTTTATTTAAAAAAAAAAAAATAATTTTCATTATTTTTAAAGATCTAACTAGCGTATATTTTTTTTACATTTCGTATGCTATGCATCAATCGTGTTCCCGGGTAGAAGAGATGTTGGTGTCAGAATGACAAATTATAATCAAAATTATTGTTTTAATGGTTAGTAACTTTGTACTACAATATCAACGTTATACTATTAATGTATGTTTTCAAAAAAAATAAATAAAAGGGAACTCTAAACCTTGAATTCCTTGACATTAAAAGATATCATTATTAAATACACTCTCTCGTCTGTATACTTACTGACTACGCTACTGAAATCTCTACTAATTATGTAAATGAGATTATTTTTAAAGAGTAGGTAGGTAGCAGTAGAATAGGTCAGCGGATATACAAAGTCATACAATATTCTTAACGTTGCTATAGTACGAATATGTATGGAGTTCATCAGGTTATATCCTCGAACCACTTTAATTTTTTAGATACGAATGATATATAATAGGGGAATTTTTTCTTGCGGTTTATTCAGGTAAATGAAAAAAAGGGACATATATAAAATTTAATTACATTGAGCCATCCATCAGGATACCGACTTTGATCATCGTTGCTTAAACTTTGATATCTTATCAGTTACGATAACGCTAGGCCACATCATTGTAATGCAATTTATAATAAAAAAACTGGGGTAAAAAATAATAAATAACATATTCCTCTTATTGTATCTTTATACTTACAACAAAGTATATCCGGTAATTCAATGTTATTTAAATGTCAATGGTATTTTATATGGTGCCCTTGAGTGATACAAGTTCCCCAAGGTAAAACATAGGAAAGGAGTACAGTATTTATAATTTAAATTATTATACTTGGGACATTATTATATATTCTTATCCAGCTATTTAAGTCAATATTATTGGAATAGCGGCATGAAGAGTTCACCAAGCGATCCTCAATGCTCCGAGTTAAAGAACAATGACCTCTAATAGTTTTGTAACTAGCCAGATACATTCCGATAGTATTGACGTGAGTAAAGCTAAATAATTACATATAATAGTAATCATGAATCACGAAGGACTTTGTTTAAATTGTAGTATTAAATTTTAATATTGTAATTAAAGTTACTAGGTATTAGTTACGTCGTTTAGGAGCTTAGCCACGGTCAGAAGACAGATGAACAAATAAAATAGTTATAAATCTTGCTTAGGTTTGGGTAACTTGCAAATCAAAATACAAACAATGATTTTCTATTAAATATATCTTTATGAAATGTTTTTCTATTTTTTATTACGTTTATAATATTTACGTGCAGTTAATAATTTAGTTTAAAATCTCAATTAATAATAATAATAATAATTTATTTTCTTGTACACCACAAAACTAAAGTACAGTCCAAAAAACTATTGATGGGTATACATCAATAAACTAAACTGTAAATCAACAACAAATGATACTAAATTATATTTTTAATTTTACGGGGTGAAAATATTTTAATATTATTAAAACCATATTACCAGGGCTAGTTGGACAGTCAGCTATTTAAAAATACAGTAACCCCATTTTTGATGTTATTTTTTACATTTCAGAAATATATTTCAAAATATGATGCATCATAAAGTATGTCATGCACCTTGACGTACATTGTTCTGAATATAAGTATATTTTCATTCTTTTCATATCGTCCAAAGACCTTACATTGGCTCAATTTCTTAAAGGTATAAGTATTAATCCGTTTCAGATATATAAAAAGGTATTCTTGGTTGAAGGCGTTTCAATGAGTGAGCAAACGAAGTTAAATTTACTAATAATTTGTAGACATATTTAATATGTTATCATATTAGATTAAACCATAATGTTTCTGGTAGATTCTTAAGTTTTATCAGTTTTCATTTATCAACTTGGTTCCTATTCATTAGTTTTGTTTACTTATGAAGTTAGTTTAGTAGTTATAATTAATTGTAGTTGGTAAAAAGGCTTGCTAGACCATGATAGTACACGATTAGTCAAATAAATATTATAATTGGGTTTCATTGAAAATGGATACTAATTATTTACAATTTATTGCACCACTCAAAAATAACAGCTGTTTCCAGTAATTTATTATTTCATTTCATGAAGAATAAATTTACTAAAATAGCCTGAATACTAAAAAAATAAATTAAAAATATTTCGTTTAATGTGACTACTCTGTTTTTTTTTTGTATTATCATCTATGTAAATAAATACGCAGAGGAGATGAGTGACCGCCTGAACAAACAAACATCGTTAAACAAATGTTGTTCGTAATATTATATACATTAAAGACCATTGCATTTAATATAAGGATATTGCGAACATATCATATAATTTTAAAATATAATATAAACAGTCATAAAATTTTATATTCCTTTTATTTGCTAACTTTGCGGAACTTTATTTTTAATATAGCAGATATTGAATAAGTATTGCTAAAAATATAGGTATTAAATATTAGTTGTTTTTTAAATAAAATATTTTAAACGGATTTAACTCGCGTATAATTTTGGTTACATTTTAATTTTAATGCTTGGCAGCAATCGTGTTCACGGGTAGACGATATGCAAGTGACACTTGTGTTCTCGTGAAAATATCAGAAAATACTACATTTGTTGCTTTTGCTTGCTATGCATATAAATTAATTATAGAAAACTGATTCCTCGTTGCTTTGCTACAAGAACATGTCCATGAAATTATACATAGCAATATTGCCACTGACTGAAATACCGACTTTGCATTATTGTCTTCAGTTTGTAGACTGCAAAAAACGCTTAGCGAAATGTACCAGTAAGCGCTTATTGAAATGAACAATGGTCGTTTACATTTGAAATTTATATAATTTTGTTAAAGAAAATTAAAGTGGCGAAACCACCAGCTTTCATTCATTATTATACCCTATATATTATCCCCAATGTATTATTAAAATGAAAATGTGGTTAATTAATACATATACTCCCACAGTTTTTATTAAATATATAATTAAGTAATTATTTAATTACATAGTTAAATAAAAGAGGCCTAGATTAATTTCAAAGCATTCCATATGTAACTGTACTTATATAGTATACGTACAGTTATATATGAAACTTTACTCCAAATAATCCTATGAGACTTTATTCCAAATAAATAATTTAAGTTTCGTCGTACAATGTCTTTGAAAAGATGAGATAAATGAATGAAGCCACACACATCACACTTCTTCATCGTGAAACAAGAAGTGAAGATACTTCTGGTAACTGAGAGACTCTAATACTAGGAGCGCGAACCAGATCTCAATTTTGACTCGCTGCGCTCGCAACATCTCGGTCACAAAATCGTAATAATAATAATATCTCATCTAATTGAATCTGCAAGGCTGACGGTTAAAAGTAAATAAGGTAACACAATTGTGGTTTGTTTTGGAAACGGAAGACCCTTGTTTATCGCACGTATTAGCGAGTTTACTGGGTTTATTTCCTTTTATATCCTAATGTCTTATAGATTAACTTGGTTTTTAGTTATTTATTTATTTAAAACTTTATTGCACTCCTACAAACTAGGGTACAAAGGGCGAACTTAATGCCTATTGGCATTTTCCACCAGTCAACCCTTGATGACGTATAGAGGTTGCGGTAGGTACTTTGTGCGGCGGGGCAGGCGCGAAAAGAATGCCCCCCGCCCGCCGGCCCCGGATCCTGTGGGCAAATCAACAGCCCGCCAAGCAGCAGCCCCTGAGCCTCCGCAGCCGCCTAAGAAAGGCAGAGGCCGCAGAAGGCGGGGGCCCAGGGCGAAAAGGCGCAAGAGCCGTTCCCGGCCGAAGCCTAAACTGCCGCCGCCTCGGTCACCTGCGGTTATTATTAAGCTCCAGGACGAGGCGGCGTCCAAAGGTATAACTTACGCGCACGTCCTCGAGCGCGCCGCCGAAAGAGTTAATCTCGGCGAGATCGGGCTCGAGGGCGGGCTCGTAATTCGGCGTTCGGCCACCGGAGCGAGGCTCCTGGAGCTGCCGAAGGCGTCGGCCGACAAGGCGGGGGCGTTGGAGGCGAGCCTCCGCTCCGCCTTGGATGGGGTTGCAGACGTCGCCCGAGCCCAGCAGAGGGTTGGCCTCAGAATCAAGGGTTTGGACGACTCTGCAACCTCAGAGAAGGTGGCAGTCGCGATCTGCCGCATCACCGGGTGCTCCAGGGAGTCTCTCCACGTCGGGGAGATTCGCTGGGGCGCCGTGACCATGGGCGCCACCTTTGCCCGGTGCACAGTAGATGCGGCGAGGATACTGCTGGGGGCGGAGCGGCTGCTCGTCGGTTGGAGTCCGGCGAAAGTGGAGCTCCTGGAGGTGCGACCGCTGCGGTGCTTCGGGTGCATGGAGCTTGGACACACGCATGCGGTCTGCCCCTCCAACGTCGACCGCAGCAAAATCTGCTTCCGGTGCGGCTTGGCGGGTCACGATCGTGCCAGCTGCACCGGAGTGCTGCGGTGCGCGGTCTGCGCAGAGCGAGGCCTGCCAGCGGGACACGAGCTGGGGAGTCGGGCATGTAAGGCTCCGTCCAAAGGACGGAAAGTAGCCCGCTCCTCCCCGTTGGCTCCAAAAGACGTGCGCCCCCAGGCGCCTGTTGAGGCCATGTCGCAATGAACAGTCTGCGACATGGCTTTCTTCAAGCGAACCTCAACCACTCCGCTGGGGCTCAGGACCTTTTCCTGCAGGCCATGGCGGAGTGGGAGGTAGATATCGCGGTGGCCTGTGAGCCCTACTATGTCCCCCCAATTCCCAATTGGTCGGGGGACATAAACGGCTCCGTGGCGGTGGTTGTGGGATCTAGTCCCAGTCCCCCTCTCTCCACACTGGAGACTGGCCCGGGTTTAGTAGTGGCGCGGTGGGGGGAGTACGTGGTTGTCGGCACGTACTTCTCTCCCAATCGCAGCCTGGCGGAGTTCGAGATCTTCCTGGACTCCGTCAGGGAGGCGATCAGCAGACAGGCGTCGGGGAAAACAATCGTCCTCGGCGACCTGAACGCTAAATCCGTGGCCTGGGGGAACCGCCACACGGACGCTAGGGGCAGGGCCGTTCAGATCTGGTCACTCCTCTCCGGTCTGTCCCTCCTCAATAGGGGGACCGAACCGACCTGCGTGCGGCCGCAAGGGAGCTCCGTGGTGGACGTCTCGTTCGCCACCCCAGCTGTCGCACGTTTGGTCCACGACTGGAGAGTCGAGAAGGAGGTGGAGACTCTATCGGATCACCAATACATCCGATTTGAGATCTCCACCGTCCGACCGGATCTGGCCAGGCAACCGCGGGGAGGAAGTCGATTTCCTCGCTGGGCAATCCAACGGCTGGATCGGGAAATGGCTGCGGAGGCAGCCATCGTACAGGGCTGGGCCTTTCCCGATCTTCCCAGCGAGGAAACCGACGTGGAGGCGATGGCGGGCCGCATGCGCGAAGCCCTGTCTCGGGTTTGCGATGCGGCCATGCCGAGGGTGGTGTCTAGGCCCCGGCGGCGTAGAGGTGTCTACTGGTGGTCGCCCGAATTAGCCGAACTTCGGGTGGCCTGCTGCAGGGCTCGTAGGGCCTTCGTCCGGTGTCGCCGACGTCACGGCTTTGACCCGGATCTGGAGGCCCAGCTGCGGAGCTGTTACCGTGATGCGAGAACAGCTCTGCGATTGGCGATTCGAAAGGCGAAGGACCTGGCTCGGGAGGAAATCCTGGCGGGTCTTGACAGGGACCCATGGGGGCGAACGTATCGCGTGGCGCGGAACAAACTCCGCGCCGCGTGCGCCCCGGTCATGGAGTCCCTGGAGCCGGATTTCCTCGAAAGGCTGGTGGGGGAACTTTTCCCAGACCCCACCGGCCACACGCCTCCCGTGATGGCTCCCCCTTTTCACGGTGGGGGGGTTGGCTCTGTCCCAGACATCACGGAGGCCGAGCTGGAGGTCGCGTCGAGTCGCCTACGAGCCTGCAGCACTGCGCCGGGGCCAGACGGTATTCCGGGGCGAGTGCTGTTCATCGCCCTGGAATACTTGGGTGGCAGGCTTCGGGAACTGTTCAACCTCTGCTTGCGCACTGGACAGTTCCCGAAAGCCTGGAAAGAGGGCAGGTTGTGCCTGTTGCGGAAGGGGGGTCGTTCTGCCGACTCTACTTCCGCATACAGGCCGATCGTGTTGCTGGATGAGACGGGTAAACTCTTCGAGAGAATCCTCTCTGCCCGTCTCACCTGCCACCTCGAGGAGGTGGGTCCGGATCTCTCAGAAGCTCAGTTCGGCTTCAGGGCGGGTCGTTCTACGATAGATGCCCTGAGAGCTCTGAGAGATGTGACCCAGGAGGCTGTTCGCGAGGGGGACGTCGTCTTGGCGCTTTCGCTGGACGTCGCTAACGCCTTCAACAGTCTTCCGTTCGAGACATTGGTCGAGGCGCTCCGGTTCCATGGAGTGCCTCCCTGTCTCCGGAGACTGTTGGGGGCCTACCTGCAGGACAGAGAGGTCCTGTGGGAGCGCGGCGACCGGCGGATGTACCGACGTGCCGTGAGCCGAGGGGTTCCACAGGGGTCCGTTTTGGGACCGGTCCTGTGGAACCTGGGCTATGACTGGCTGCTCCGCTGTCCTCTCCTTCCCCGGATGAGGGTGTTTTGTTACGCTGATGACACCCTCGTCACAGCACGGGGAGGGAGCTTTGCGGAAGCGGCCCGTCTTGCTACCGTCGGTGCAACGCTCGTTGCGGACCGCATAGGGCTGCTGGGTTTGGAGGTCTCCGTCACTAAAACGGAGGCCATCCTGTTCCACGGCCCTCGGCGAGGTCCCCCTCGTCGGGCGTCCATCTCCGTCCAGGGTTCGGAGGTGGTGGTGAAGGCCCAGATGAAGTATCTGGGCCTCACCCTGGACGGAAGGTGGAACTTCGGGGCGCACTTCTCCCTTCTCGCCCCGAAGTTGGTTTCCACCGCAGCTGCCTTGGGAAGGCTTCTGCCTAACGTCGGTGGGCCGCAGGCTCCATGCCGGCGACTATATGCCGGCATCGTGAGGAGCATGGCCCTATACGGTGCTCCCATATGGTCGGAGTCCCTCACCGCTCACTCAAGGACCCTGTTGCGAAGAACGCAAAGAGTCCTAGCGGTGAGGATGATCAGGGGGTACCGTACGGTGTCCTTCACGGCGGCTACACTCCTGGCGAGCGATCCGCCCTGGGAGCTACAGGCGGAGGTGCTCGCAGCCGTGTACTGGCACCGGGCAGAAGCCTTGGCCACGGGGGTAAGGCCCGAGGTGGCGCGAATCAGGGCTCTAGCTCACCGAGCCCTGATGCGACGGTGGAACAGGGACTTAGAGTCCCCTGCCGCCGGTCTGATCACAGTGGAGGCGGTCCGCCCTCACTTCAACCACTGGATCAATCGGCGGCACGGAACGCTTACGTTCCGTCTTGTGCAGGTGCTGACCGGGCATGGTTGCTTCGGTGGGTACCTGCACAGGATAGCACGAAGGGAGGCGACCCCCTCCTGCCATCACTGTGACGAGTCCGTCGACTCGGCTCGTCACACCTTGGCGGAATGCGCCGCCTGGGACCACCAGCGCACTGAGCTGGTGGGCGTGATTGGCAGGGACCTCTCGCTGCCGCGCGTTATCAGCGCGATGGTCAGCAGTGAGAGGTGCTGGGTCGCAATGGCCTCCTTCTGTGAGCAAGTCATAGCCGCAAAGGAGGCCGCGGAGCGGGTCAGGGAGTCAGCCTCGTCCACTGACCCGCTCCGTCGGGGAAGACTGGGTAGAAGGAGGCGGGAATACGCCCGCCGCTTCCTTCCCCAGTTGTAGGCCTGGTGAGGGGGGAGGGCGACCCCTCTCACCTAACATAGGCCTGCGATGGGAGGGTGCTCTACGTTGCTCGGGGCACCCTCATTCGGGGGGTCTCGCCGGGGCGTCACGGTGTGTGCTAACGCGATCCCGTGACGTCCCATTACGGCAAAGAGGGCAACCGTTGGTTTTTTTTAGTGGGTAGCCTTAAAAATGGCAGCATCCTCTATGCTGTCGGGTAGTCCCACATAACCCCCCGGCCGTCACCCCCCTGGGCCGACGGGGTACCCGTAACGGGTTTTTCCAACAAAAAAAAAAAAAAAAAAAAAAAAAGGTACTTCAATTTAAGAGAGGTGAGGAAGCGGTCGCTCACTATGACCGCTTCCTGGCATGAGCGGCCTGCAATCTTGCGGGAATTGCCGGAGGGGTCCTGGTCGTAAAGGCTATGCTGGTCTCCCAGAACCCGTCCCTAACGGCGAAGCCGGGAATGTCCCCGGGGTTTTAGTGGGTATACCGGTCCATTCTAGACCGGGAGTCCCATACTACCACCGCTCCCTCCCAGAGGTCCCCCCCTCTACACCTTTGGGAGTCGTTAACATCTTGGCGGTGGTGTGCGTAACGCATTTTCCTGGGAAAAAAAAAGGTACTTCAATTTAAAAATTTTGAATAATATACATATTTATATAACTATATAAAACATAATTATATCATTTAATGTTTATTTGGTATTTACTATAATAAAATAGTTTAGATAAGTGTTAGAGTTTTATTATTTTACATATGTTATATTTTTTATAATCTCCTCTTGTCCCTCATAATATGAAAAATAGAAATCGATCTTCCTTCGGACCTTCTGATTCTGGAGGCAACGATAAGCCTTATGTGTCTGAAACAGAAACTCGTAAACGCATTTTAGAAAATTATGGAAATCATGAATGTTCTGCCTCCAAGAAAACGTTGGTTAATACAGACCTTTTAAAATCTTCTTTTCAAATAATCTATGTAAAACCGTCTTTTTCTTGAGGCTCTAAGTCATATTCAGATGAAGACAAAGGCTTATTAATTATTCATGTTTCCTGGGAGGTTGCGCTGCGTCAAGTTCCAGAGAGGTCGGAGAGTTTCCAGAAATTTATTCAAGTTCAACTACAATGCAAATGATCAGTAACATTGTGATATATAGAACCGCACATTCACACCAGGTTTGTTATTACAAATGTCTTTCGAGCGCATGCCAGAAAGTGACAAGGTTATTGCGGATACATCATGGTCCTCGAGTATATATTATAATTTTCTAGTGAGCGACCTGCTACTTTAAATAGGATTGCTTGTACTCAAAATTTTCCAAAAGGTGGTCTGGAAAAAATTTTGAAATGTTTATAGAACTTTGAGCATTTTACGAATATATTTTGCCAGAATAGCAGAGGATCTAGGTTTGGCCTCTTATTTAGGATTTTAACTACATTAATTCATACCCCACTGCCCCCTTACACACTTAACAGTCACGAACAAAGATTCTTAAAAAGATATACCTTAGTTGCAATTTTTGAGATTTGGTATTAAAATACATATTTTTTGTACATAATAAAAAATATATAGTTTGTAAATTTAAAATTATATAACATAAAATCTGCAATTAATAAAAATAAAACAATTTGAATCGATTAACATTATTAAATTTAAAGTGCAAGAATAAACATTAATTATTTATTTGAGATAATAGAAAAAATATGTTCATAAGATCAAAGTAAATAAAATAATAAAAACAATGTCCTCATAATTCAAGTATTTATTTTATTACAAATTTTTAATCTGTATACATTTCTTAATTATAACAAAGCACCTAAATAAATTAATACTATGCGTTTCATAAAAAAAGCAAACTGATATCATCACAGATCATTGAAACATGGTAATGTCTGTTCTATATATATTAGTAGAGACGGAATAATGACTCAATATATATTTTGATACAAACTTTGCAAATTGTGCTACACTTCAATAAACTAATAAAAATTTGAACGGTCAACTATCACTCTATTATGAACTGTGCTAATAATTTTGTTTTTTCCAAAAGTGGGCTAATCTTCCCAATTATATCATGATAACATTTTTTTAAGTTAATACATTGTATCCAGACGGAAATATCGACGCAGTCAATCTGTTCCAATCCTTCGCCGTGCGAATCAGGAAAGTCGAATCAAAGCGTTTCCTTCGGACAGATGGAATGTCCACTACGTAAGGATGAATACTCGCCATGCGTCGAGAATATAACATAACAGAATTTACATTGCAGTACAAAGTAAGTAAATATTTTATCTCAAAATGGTTGTATTATATTCGAATTTTTGTAACTTTGCGCTTTTTCACAGCCTATAATTAAACTATACAAAAATGTAATAAGACAACAATTTTTTAACTTTTTTTTTACAATAAAGCGATTCGTTTAAATTTACTTATTAGCTACATTAATAAATATATTTATGAAGATATTAATATTCCTTATATATCTGTTAAGCTATCACAATGAATTAAAGCTGAATGAAATTATTTTTAATATACAATGGTTTTGATGATTAGCTCCTTATAGTATAAAGCCGTCCACAATCCACATAAACAACAGGACGGAACCTAAAACTAAACTACAGAAGCAAATACAATGAATATTACACGGATATAAATAATATTAAAATATCTAACAAAAGCAAGTTGCATTACCTTTCTAATTTCACAAAATAGATAAAAATTATATATTTTTTCTAATATACGTCCATATATTACAATTTAAATCGCGCGAACAAAGTTAAACATTAATATTTTACTGAACATTTCAAAAATTTCAACGTTAACAAAACCTTGAGATGAACTGTAAATCCATTAAATGGATGATATCTCTGGAGGACAAAAGATAAGAATTATTTGTAATAAATCTTTGAAAACAATTTAATGCTATCAAAATGGCTGGTTCAGTAGTTTTTAGAAATGTTAGTATGTTATTATATATTCTAGGCTTCATGACATAAGGTTTAAATTTACAAGCTACGATAAACATTTAATTTATATATATTAGCAAATTTAATAATTTATTTATTAAATATAACTTTTTTTCTTTTAAATATAGAAAAAAATAAATCAAACAGACAGCAATTGTGTAAATATGGATTTTTTTTTCTATCAAGGCACTTTGTATTATTAAGTTTTTAAAAATAATATTAATTCCCGCGATAAAATCTATCCGTAGATATAAAAAAATATAAAAATTTATAATGGATTCTAACATGTTTTTTTTAATTTGCGGGTTGTGAATTTGAGTAAAACTGTAATGTGATAAAATAATAAGCGAGAAAGATTTACATTTAATTATGAAACATTTTTCATATTAAATATAATGGAAAATATTTTCGAAAATACATTTAAAGATAAATTATCCTATATCTCTTTTAATATGTTATTTTAATTTTAAAAACTATTCATTATATAAACAATTTATATCTAAAAAAAAATAAAAGCACCAACTTTCCTACCTTCAAAACTAAAATGTACCTACCAACCTTCAATTAAAAATTGTGAACAAATTAGCAAGAGTTTATAAAGTTTGTGACATCATTAGTGAACCATAAGTAAGTCTCAGTTTGGTAAACTTTGTACAACTCATCTTAAACATTTCACTGCTTCTCATAACTTAGTTACCAAGTACAAGTTACTTATCAAATAAAAATATATTACTTATATAAAGTAATATTTTTAATAGCTTTGATGTGGTATTTGCTAACTATCCTTTTCTACTTGGATAGGAGAAACAAGGATATAAACATTACACAGAAAAGCCGCAACAAAAAGTTGCATTAATTAAATTAAATACTTAATTTTGTACGTCGCAATTTTCTACCCTTAAATTATATAATATATATTTCAATACTTTCTAATATATTTTTAACAGTAATCTATTTTACACACATTTTTAATTTATGCTATTATTTTGCGTTTTGTTTACACTATGGAAAACGTCCCTTTGAACGTCCGACTATACTATTATCTCGTCATATTATACTTGCCTTTAAAACGATTATTTGGCCTCACCAATAGGTAATATATATTTAATCTATGGATTTGATTTAATACAAGACTTTTTAAAGAGGAATGCACTCGTTACAAAGACGCCTTCGTTTTTAATAGCAGCACTGGCCAGTACATGGTAACAAATAAAAGAAATAGGGCTGGGAATACAACCCGGGAAAGCTTGTCTATTTCCCGCCACAACACTCTCTCTTGTCCAGTATCCGCGTCCAGCCACGCCACCTGTTAAATAAATATGTTTGTGAACATACTGCCAGACCGATAGACACATTTAGTGCGTTTTGTGTGCATCTTGAACTCTATGCCCGTAAACTCAGGAACCATTGGAGGTAAGTGACAAATAAACTGACTGACTGATAGACACCATCATCTTGTTTTACTTGTTGATTGCAAAGTACTTTAAACGTCGGGTTTAAATTAAAAAATGTAAAAATAAACGAGAGTTATATCCGTATAATAGTTTTATTGAAATGTGTAGTACTCTTGTAAATCTTAGAAAATATTATATGTTAAACAATTTTATTCTCCTTGTTTTAATTTATTAATATATGGAAAAATAGTGAAGAAAATAGACTTTATTTCAGAGGTGTCAGGTACAGGCGGCTGGTGTTAATTATTTTTTAATGAAATATTCATTACATTAAAACGTCAGTTTGAATAAGCTCCTATTTATTTATTTCTCAGTTGTGTCGAGACTTAAATATACTTTTATGTCATTTTACGTGTCACTTGTATTAAAAATGCCCGGAAAATAGAAAATAGTAAAAGGTAGATAACATTTTAATTAATTTGACAAATCTGTTTATACGATAATAAAAACTCTGGCTTTCATTAATAATAATGTTATTTAGAGCTTGGATCAAAAAATTAATAATTATCTGATTATACCTGTAAATTATTATTATTTTTTAATATGTAATTTTTTATTTATAAATAAAACTAATTTTGTTTTTTAGGTAAGTTTGCGTAAAATTTTGATTAAGAAAAAATTTTGTCAAACCAGCTGTACAAAAAAATTTAGCCATTTAGCTAGTATTAGAGAATTTCATTTAATTTCTGGACAAATTCATTGTGGTATTTTAATAAATACCTGTAAGTTATATTTAAAAAAACAATTTATTATTAAACTAAAAAGTAACGAAGTAAGTAATAGTAACAGTAAAAAATTAAGTAAAGTTAAATAACATAAATTTAAATTTAATAATGGTGGTACATTTTACACTCCCATAGTTTTGTTTTCTATAAAAGTATATTTTTAAAAACATACAATATATAAGCACTTTCAACTGTTCATTTATATTTTAGAGATATTACTTGATTTTCATTAGCAACTAAAACTTATTTACTTATACCAATATTAAACCTCAAAACACTTAATTTAGAAATTCCTTCAGGTGTCAATTTCACGCTTTGAAAGTTTGAACAATGTTGTATTTTTTGATGGGGATCATTTTCATTTAAGTGGATTTTCCAACAAACAAAGTTGCTGGTATTGAGACGGAGACACTTCTAAATTAAAAGACCCTTCTGATTGAATGAATTTAAGGATCACCTACAGTTACAGTTGGGTAGGGATGTAAGCTCAGGGAATCTTCGACCTGATTTCTTCGAAAATGATCGAGGCCAGACTGTAACTGTAAATTGTAATTGCTACAGTAATGTTACTTAAATTTGAATTCTACAACTAATTTATTTAGAAGACTGCTACAACTGGAATTTAATTCAGATACCAAGAATGTTCAATGAGTTTTTAGCAATTGTTAACTAAATGTCTTATTTAGAAATGATATCCTAACGAGCCCTTACTTATCTCTCTAACATATAAACTTGTAAAGTTCACCTCCGCATAAAATTAGAATAGATTATTACTGAATTATTATTAATACTGATTATTCGTACTAACCATTAAGCTACGCACCATATATATAGATAAGATCTGCAGTCAATTAATAATAATAATATGAACTACAATTTGTGTTTATTTTAGAGATTGCGTTGACAGCTGTAGTATAAACTGTGTCACAGCTATCAGCGACTACCACCCAGGAGTACTTTTTAAGTTGTTACATATTTTATTGGAGTTTGAGGGAAGGTACATTAAGAAAACGTATTAAAAAAGGAAAAAATAAGTAAATAAATAAAATAAAATAAAATAATAACAGTAAAAATTATAAATAATAACAAAATAAGTTCACCAAGGGAGTGTGCGTTTGTTTAAGTGAGTGTATATGTATATGTATGTGTGTGCGTGTGCGTGTTTGTATATTGGCTAGAAATAAAGTTTTGTTAGTTAAAAATGTGAAACTAATTAGAATCCATTTAGTCACCTGTAATATACTTTGTCGTCTCTCAACTCCGACGATATGAGCCGTCGCACCAGGTACGGTGTGCACTGCGGGGGTGGTTGCGGAGGGAGAGGTTGGGGAGGTGATGTCTACCTTCCTACACCGCACCCCACTCCCCTCCCAAGCGGCGACAGTACCGCAAGAGCCTTTTTCACCATTCAGGCGCTGTAAAATATATTTTTTATCATTCAGTAAATATAATTTTTGATTAATTCGACTTGAGTATCTTTTTTAAAAAGAAATGATTGGGTCTAATTCTTTAACTCAAAAAATTATATCAAGCTTATATGGATAATACAAATCATGGCAAATATTTATTACAATGTTTATTTTCTTTTTGAAATGAGAAAAGTTTTATGAAATTCTTGGTGGCTGGAATTTGCAATTTGTTAAATAAATAAAATTTTTCTTGCAAAAAGAATTTCAAAGTGATATATTTCATTTAATTAATTTTGTTAACTGTATAAGTAAATAAAAACTTTTATTAAACAAAAGTGTGTTATGAATTCCATATTATTAATTAATAATAATATAAGTTTTTTGTTTAAATAAATAATAATATTAATAAATTATAACATTATTCAACATTTGTTTGTGTAATTACCACTGGAATTATTCTGGGAATAGATTCTTGTGCTTTGGATTTATTCATTTGGTATTGTTTGTCTAAAACTTTCACAACGACGAACTCTCCCAAAGCCGCGAAAACAAACATCATACAACCGGCCATCCAGAGATCCAGGGCCTGTTGATAAAGTTTAAATTAAACCGAAAATAGAAAGATAAAAAAAAACTACACTATAAACAATATGAAATAAGATTATGTACAAATAAAATATGCAAATATTTTGGCATAATCCCATTGCAATAATTATATAAAAAGTTCAATATTGTTCAACCTGCAGCACAATTAACATTCATAGTTAAGTTAATAAAGGCACCAAGCTCACATAAAAATAAAAAACAATATAAAATACAATATTCTCAGTAATTATTAAATGGAATTCATGAAACGTTAGACTTTAGTCGATTATTAGTTTTACCTTCACATATGCCACTGGCGGTATATCAGCTCTCAATCCAGTAAACATAGTCACAAGAGTCAGCATGCAAGTCACTAAAAGCGTAACTCGGCCGGGAATTGCGTCCAGGTCTAACCAAAAGCTAAACCAGGACAGCATCACAACAAGAGACGAAGGTGCAAAGGTTTGAATTAGATGGTGACCGATCTGGCGCTCAAATCTGAAGTATACTCCTAATCTTGAATAGTTACCTAAAAAAAATTAATTAATTCTATTTTTATACTAAAAATTCATAAAACAATACAACACATAAAATATAAAATAACTAGGAGCGCAAACCAGACCTCCATTTCGACTGGCTGCGTTCGCAAAATCTCGGTAAGTGTTAGTATAATGAGCGAAGCGAGGTGCAAATAATAGCGAAGTTGCATTTACAAAATGTCGACGCATTCTATCCTCGACTATTTTTCAATATTAAAAAAAAAAATTAATTAAAAGCTATTAAAAAATTCGGCACGCTCATGTCATTGTAAAGTTAAATTTTCGTAGGAAAAGTTTTTCTCATTGTAGTGTAGTTTCCCATTGTAGTTTGCAAGTGTATGGGATTTTAGTTTTTCAGTGATTATTCCTCAACGACACCGAATATTTGAATAAATTGTTTTTAAAACTACCACCAGAGTATTGTATCAGTGTGCAAAATTTGGAAATTTTCGGATATTTTTGTTTATTTTTGTTTTTGATTGATGCTTGCATAAAGAATGCAGAAATGGCTCATAAAGAGCTTCGCTCAGAAAACTCACCTTTGCTATATGGAAATAAAAGAACAAAAGGTAAAAGATGTAAATATAATAGGACTGTACCATCTTTATCAATCATGTATCCATTAGTTTCTTCGAGTCGCAGCGGCTCGCCGATGTGATATTGCAATAACTTGAGCTCGGGGTTGATGGTTACACCCGCTTCACTCCAGCGAAATCTCACTTTTTGATTGCTATACGAAACTGGAATTTTATTGAGAATTGGGAATTTAGAGAGAATATTTAACATTTAGACCGCTTTATTCAAAATTGTAATAAATATATTTTAAAAATTTAAATCATTGTTCGAAATGCAGCAAAATCTTTCGTTTTATACAAACAAATTAAACGAAAATATACATGAATTGGATTAAGCAAAAACAAGTTTAGGATGCTGAAAAAACTCACAGCTTTCTATATAAATGGGGCAGGACTGAATATCCATGGGATAGAGTTGAAATTCCATCTGGCAAGCAATAATTGCATGCATTCTTGCCGCATATCGCACTGTCTGGTTTCTGTATAAGGTCACTGACGAAAATTTGTGAGTCAGTTCGGCTATCTCTGGAAAATCAAATTAAATATTTCTGAATAAAATTTGGCAGCAATTGATATTACTGGCCTGTGCATCAAATCTGTTTATGATAATTGTACTTCGATTTTTATCTTTTGTTTAATTATTATTATTATTAATATATTCGATTAAAAGCATCATATCTATTAGATGGAAAATAGATATATTTAATTTTTTTTATACATTTGTGACTGTGAATCTTAGCTGTATAAAATCCTTCAGCAATTAAATATTGAAGTGCGTAGTGATAAGTGGGTAAAATATTGTTCATCCAAGCTGAGTGTTTCAAAATGCCATTTTAACAAAAGAAAACCGTGGTCAACTGTAACTGTGAATAGGTGTTTTTTTGCACATTTTGTAACTGATTGTCCGTCAACTTATTGTTTTTTTTCTTGGAGTCATAAAACAGTGCGTTTATATAACTGAGTTTACAAGTAGAAGTGCTCTTATAATGATAAAGATTAAAAAATGATTACTACGGAGCAACATCGTACCCGCAGATTGATGACAAAAATGGCAAGCTCCTCCTAAAATAAAATGTATTCAAAATAAACATTATTCAAATATGTCCTCAGCTTAGTTGAACAACACCTATACATTTGCCTACGAAAACTTTTTGTAACATAGACCAAACAAACTCTAAGTAAAGTTACAAAATTGTTTCTGTTTTTTGATACAAGACATATAGTTTCCTACAATCTGCAACGAAAGAAAAAGTCGCCAATACATATACTACAATTTATAAGTTACGAAATTTTATTTTCCTAAATATTCTAAAATCTTAAAACTAAAATCTCTATAAGAAATATTTTTAATAAATTAAGAAATCATTAATTTGTTAAAAAATTATAGTTTTATAATCGCTATAATATAATTTATCTTAATTTTCAGATTTAATACTTATTTGCTCGTATCTTTTATATTTTGTATAGTACCTGTAACTTTTGAGTTTAGGAAGTAAGGATCAGGATGCCAAAGATTATTAAAAAATTCTGGAGGTAAAGTGACATGATCGTCGCCTTCCTCGAATATGTCTTCTGGTAACTGCAGTCTACTTTCAATCCAAGTCTGTCTTATAAACATATCCACTCTGAAATGTATGTAAAGAGAACTTATTAATATCAATATCATAATTTTTAGAAATAGAATAAGAAATGTATATCGTATTTTGCAACGATAAGAATTTTAGTTTTTAAATACAAATTTGTCTACCGGAAGTCCATGTCTTCAACGTTAATTGAATTAACGTCGACCACGTAGATACTAAACTCGACAACGACAGGCTCTCCTTTGCGGGATGGAGGCCGCATTTCTGTACAAAATAAATTATAATAAAAAAAATATTTACAAATAACGAGAAGGCTAATCTGAGAAATAAGTAATATTTTTTTTACATCGTTTTTCGATTTTTTTGAAATTAAATATTTCTCTAACATTATTACAATGCTTGAATCTATATTCTGTGATTAAAACAATATTCTATGTAGTTGACATTTCCATGTGCTGTGATACAATTTATGATAAGATGGCCGCTTTAAAAGTTTTATTTTTGCAGAATAATCGTTTAAAAGAGTTAGTTGTAGGCTATAAGTATGAATATCATATGTATGTATGTATGTGTATTCAATACGAATATTTTTGTATACATCGTAATTTTTAACCATTAGCCACATTAGGTGATTATCAGGCAGTTAGATAATTGTCATAGGAACATGTGAAATATTAATATACAAAAAAGTAATAAATATTATTATTATACTTATGAATCAACTCAAATATCATTTTTCGTGATTGCTTTACTTTTAATTATATTTCTTATTAATTACTTTTAATGCTTGAAATAAAACTTTTTTTTAAGGATATATTATAACTCGCGTATAATTGGGTTACATTTTAATTTGAACCCACACACACTGTGTCTCACACTTACATCTAGTCTACCCGTGAACAAGATTGCTGCAAAGTATTCGAAACGTCGGGCTAAAATTAACATGTAACCAAATAATACGCGAATTTTAATCCGTAAAAAAATGTTTTATTTCAAGCATTAAAAGTAATTAATAATAAATATAAATAAAAATAAAGCAAACACGAAAAATTCTCCAAAGAGATTAAAAATTACGTCTAGTTTTTGTTTTACCATTAAAGGTAAGCATGTGTAAATAAAATCATTTTGGTTGAAGAAGCAAGAGTAGTATGTCAGGATCGCAACACGTTATTCTTGATCCTCTTTACCTATTCCCAAAGAGAACGTGATGAGATAGTCAAATAGGGAGATTATTATTTATAATTCAATCGTACATACTTTTTCCTTTTTTGAGAGTTTTGTTTCTAGAGTTTTATATAAGTATATATATTTTTTAAATGCTTTTTGAATTAATATATATATATATATATATATTACTGACAGACATTCTACAATCGACGTTATTCACATACTGATAAGAAACAAATTCGGAATTATTAGTTTTAATCTGAAGCTAAAGTATCTAAAGCTGAATATTTTGAAAACGACTGCTTCTATTTCTTCTGAACATAAATTCGGTTTAGCAAAAAAATGATCTAGCTTGGATTATAACTGTAAAACGAGGTTATTGAACGTTTTTACAAAATGTTTCATTGGCTTAGTTTTATCTTTATCTTTTATCTATAAGGCGTGGAGGGTTGTTAAACCCTCGCAAAAGCTAATAGATAATAATCGTAGTTGGAATTTGGAACCTGAAAATGTAAAAAAATACCTTCCCTAGAATGAATAAATTAAGTATTACAAGTAGAAAATTGATATTTTATCTGAAATAACTTATTAAAATTGATATAAAAATAAAAGCAATGAAATATAATATTTTTTAATACCTTTGACATAATTCTCTGGTAAGACGACTCTTGGTTTCAAGGTGTGATTTCTTTTAGATGTGACGTCATTACATAACCTGAAAGTACGGAATGATAGGTACAAATTCATATTTTACATATATTTATAATAAATACATTATAATGTCAACTTCGGCAACTTGTATTACTAAGAAATATTTATATGTATCTAATGAAGCTTATATTTAATAAAATGACTTTCGAGCTTCAAGAATTGATTTTGTAATCATTTTAAGATAATTTTCTTTTGCTGACAAATTAGCAGAAAATATATTAATATTTTTTAAAATATTCATTTTTTATGTTCATGAGTCCCATGCGATAGCAATTTGGCAGCTTTTGCTATGACGTCAACAGATTTGTTATTTCGCCAAGTAGACTTGTTAATAGGGAGACCATAGTTCCTAAAACTACTAGTTTTAAAATAAAGGTATGAAATTTCATTTTTAAGGCATTCTGTGTCAATTCAAATTGTCAATAATTCATAATTTAAATTCAGATTATGATTAATATACATATTATATTTATAAAATTTGAGCAGTTTGTTACCAAAAATATTTGTGTTAATATTGTAAATTAAAATAAACAAAGAACTGAGACCCTGATAATTTTTTTATCATATATTATAATTTTATTATTTATATGGTTCACTTAATTTCAGCACTACCGTTAGGGCATTATGCATCAGTCATCCAATCATAGCTGTTTAGTTTCAACGATAAAGAAAGTTATAACATTATACAAAATTATGATTAAAAATATTATGTTAATATCTTAATTTTATAAACATATTATTTATTTTGTGTATCAATTTATTAAACATAAGCAGCATAACGCGTTATCAGACGTGATTCATGCAGAAAATTTTTGAATATGCCACTTATCATTTTAATTAATACGTATTTGTTTTGGTAATATCATATTTTACCATTAATTATTAATTAATTTCTGAAAAATTAGGCATGACAATTAAATTCGAGTTTATTTTTAAATTTAACACTGGTTTTACATTATCAACCAATATTTTGTAAACCAAAAGTATAAATAGTAAACATTCTTAAGAAGCACTGTTCTTAGCACGGAAAGCTGCAACAAATTTTTCAAACAAAACCACATTTATTCAAACAAAGCTTTGTCCTAATTCCCTAAGACCTAGTTATTATTTATTTAACCATTGCATATCACAAATGACGTAGAGGCTTTTCCAGGCCAAGGTGGCGTCATCGATTTACTATATTACTTGCACGCAATAGCTAAATTTAGAATTATTTTTTACTTATGTCCTCCCTCAATTACTTATTTAGTATATATGCGGTATGTGCCTTTAGTTTTAGAAAAACTTTGACAACAAAGGAATTCCTTCAGAATCTTTTTATAGTTAAGATATTTCTTATATTAAAAGGCAAATTATTTGGCATAATAATCCAGACATTTCTTTAGTATGGCCAACTGGATTATTAAGTTGTTAATGTGGTTCTTTTACTTGTAAGTGCTGTTTATCCACTTGAATATCCACGGAATAACAACAGAAAACCACTATTGATCTTATGCCTTGTGTTTTTTTAACGTTTAATTGACATATCATAAACGCGTCGCCTTTGCACTTTGTGCTCTTAGTTATTTTAGTTATATTTCATTTTCTTACTAGAGACATAAAAAACATAACAAAAGAGGAGTTCATTAGTAGGAATTTTAAAAACCATGTTAGTATGTCCTTGCACAGTTAATCACTTTTTTTGATATATTTTTTTTATTTTCTACAAAAATACTGCTGTAATGGTATACTACTTTTTAACTTGTATACCCATCACGAGCAAGGCGATCCAGTTCCTGTTTCTTATGAAAATCTTGTCTTCTGCAATTTATCCACCCACAAGGGTGGAACCTACAAAGGTTTTGTGTCGAGTGTCCATCAGAAGTGATGGACCGTAGGCTGTGGGAATCTTTATCGCTTAAGAACACATTTCTTGTGTAAGTGCGTGGGTGGTTATAAAATTCAAGTCAAAGACAACATTTTTTGTTTCGAATATATTGTTTGTCTGCCTATAAACTTTTTCAGCTTTATCGTAAATACCTATTTAAAAACATTTACACAAATAGTTTAATAAAAAAGTGATCAGTTAAATAAGAGAATTCACTTTATTAAAAGCATCCTATATGTTGATATTTAGATAATAACCCAAATATATCGAAAATATTACTAGTAGTTATTTGTTTGATGCGCAAAAAATAAAACAAACTGTTTTAATTCTAAATATATAACAATTAGTTTTCATTCAAAAAATATAAATCATAAATTTTGAATCTTAAATATTTTATTACTATCATTAATTAAATAATGATTACCGCTTATATTATTTAACTTTAACTTACATTCGGTCTTATTAGTTTAATTTAATTTTTAATATTTAATATTTTTTTTTTTTCAATCTAAACATACGCTTCCCTCTTTTTGAAAGGTCAAACTCATTAATCTTCTTCGCAATATATAAATGTCCCACCGCTAGATAAAGGCTGTGTTTTAAAAAAATATTAGGATTCGTCTAAAACAATTATTCGACCTCACTAAGAATTAAAAAGTTTTTTCTTAAATGTACTTTTTTTTCTTTTGATGTCTTGTTTTTTTTGATGAAGTTCTAATTTGAGATACATGGGCATCGACCTTTCGCCTTCAATATACCACAATTTTAGTCTTAAATAGTTAGAAACTGTTCGGGCAGATATTAAATGGAACACAGCTGTTGCTTGATATAAATTCTTGAGATGGACCCAGATATTTCATGAATTTGATTTAGAAATTATTTTACTGCTATCTTTGAAATACCGTTCTATACTTGTAAGATTAATGACTTATCAAATATTAATGCATTTACTTAAATTGTGATTAAAATCACAAAGTTTGTTACTACACGATTGTTTACTTTGTATTGAACTAACAATCTCCACAAAACCTACCAAATGAACTACCATCGAAGCCACCTCCAACTATGCCAACTGATAAGACCATATTTCTAAAATAACAAAAAGAAATCCTAACACGACATATTATTTCCATTAAATTTAATATACAATGATATATGCCTTCGATAATAGCATAAATTATTATACTTATAATAAACATTAATATATAAAAAATTAAAGTTAAAAAAGTAACTTAGATAGATTTTAATATTCATAGGACAATGAGTTGATGGACTAAGTTCTGAATCGGAAATGTCCTCGAGTTTTTTTTTATACTTATTAAAAATCTCCTAAAGCGATATCAGAATTTGAATGCTGAGAATAGGAAACGATGCAAGATAATGGGAGACAAGGAGCGGATGGGAGGAGTTCGGGCCATACCACCCATCTTACTCAGAATGTTTATGAAGCAAACAGGTAAATTGAAGAATATTTATTATATTCTTCAATTCGATATTTCATCTTGAATGTTTTTTTCAATTTATTCTGTTTTTTTATTCACTCTGGGTCAACACGCATCTTTCTTTCCATCGAAATCTTTCCAACGAGAGACATAACCATGTTTATTAAAATTTAAAAAATATTTTACTGGGTTATATTTGTCAACTGTAGCAAAAATGATTAACTTATTAATTCTTTTTGTTTAATTTTTATATCAATCCTATTATTTTTTTGGGTGTCGTAATTTTGTTTGTGTAAAAAGTACAGGTACATGAAATACAGAAATAATATTTTATACAATTTAATTTAACGATTTATAACTGAAAGCTAAAAATAGAAAAATATTTTTAAATAAACTTCCTGTGAAAGTGAATCTAGAAATAGCTGACTTCGATAGTATCCTTGAGATATGTTTGTTTCAGAACGTGTCATTTAACAATATCTTATATAATCGTAAAAGTGTCTTTTCCATTTCCAAGTGAAATAAACTTAAACCCTAATCGACTCTGTGACCTTAGGGGTGTTAAGTTCTTATCTCTTATCAATGATTTATTGGATTTCGCTCACCTTAACCTTTTGCACTAAACCTACACTACACTTTAAACTCTACACTAAATATTTTCTACACAATGAAATAAAATGCTTGGTTTCAATTTAAATTAATACTGTATATATATAATTGATTTATGAAAGCTTTATTAGAACTTTATTGTTTATATTTTACGCGAAATATTATAAAGTTTGTCTCTCAATAATATTTCATCATTCAAAAAAGAATTCCTCGTTATACCACAATCTTAAGACGTGCTCTTCTTAACTCAATCAGTATTACCGTCTATTTATTTTTGTTGGTCAATATTTATATTATTAATGAAAATTGTAGCCTTCTAGAATACTACTGCGTGTTGCGTAGTTCAAGGTGAAAGACAATTTATCAGTCCATCCATCTTATTCCCTCTATTGTGGAAGCGAGTGGGTTAATAATTGATGTGAGATTGCTATCTACCATAAGACTGACCTTCAGACAACCCAATAGTAAAATAATGTTTTCTAAGATTTATACGAGTATTACGCTTTTCTATAAAACTATTTATTTGACTGATTGACTGACAGACACCAACATCTCGTCTAAATACGTACACATTTGTTGCAAAGCATTCGAAACGTCGGGTTTAGATATTAAAAAAATTTAATAATAAACGCGAGTTATATCTGTAAAATAGTTTTATTGAAATAAAAAAAAAAAAGTAAAATTTTTTTGGATATTATTTTTATTAAAACCAAATTTATTTAAAAAATACAATACCTTCTTTCATTATCTTCTTTTCGAATTTCAATTAGCATGACATAACCTCATGGCAAGTGGTTTTGTAAATTCTTTTAAATATTTGAAGCACGCCGCAGAAATTTGAAATGTTTGACATGACGGATTTTTTAAGAAATTTTACAAAATACACCAAGGCTATTAATATATGTATTTGCCTTGATTATTAAACGGTATTATACTAAAAAAATAGAGTCAGCCAGAATATTTTAAAGATTATTTACACGTCCCAACGTACATTCATAAATTGAAATGGTAATGAGGCAAAATCTGTACATTATAAATTGAAAATTGTCATGTTTTCTTTATAGTGATATACCTTTTTCAACGATGAGTGAACAAAAGAACTGTCTTCTGTTCATTAATTGCTGAAAAAGGAATGAAGAAGTTGAGGAAATTTAATATTATCAACTTATAGAATATTTGTTTTATCGTAAAGTTTTCAAATGCCTATGAAGGAATATATAGATTTTTGTGTAAATTCCAAAGTGATAACTTTGATTTATAATTTTAGTATCGTTTTCAGATTTATTAGAGCAATTGAAATACGTGCAATAAGCTATCGAAATGAAACTTTCATAAATCAATTATTATTGCAATGTAAGTAATTTCACAGGATGATTTTTTTATGCCATAGGGGAAACCGAGCAGGCGAGCCACCTGATGGGAAGTGGTCATCGTTGCCTATGAGCACTTGCAGGCCCTGAAGTGTATTGCCAGAAAAATGCGACCAAAATGAAATATAGTAAGATAACTTTCAAATTTTTACAATTACAGAGAATTTAATTAAGGAAATTTCATGTAATTTAAAATTATTATTTTATATTATATTTGAAAATAAATCGACAATATACTAAAACCCGAGTAACCGAGTCAAAATAGACATTGTCTCCGGAACTAACTAATTAATTGCTAACTAAATCATACCCAACTAAAATATTAGACAGCTATCTCGGCGTTCGTGAGCATCAGGCTATGTTCGAGTTGATATCGTAAATTTACTTACGAACCTTCCCTAATACTTTTGCGTCAATAAATTATTAAGAAATTGTTTTGCTTTAACAGAATATAATGTTTTGAATATACTAAGTTGAAAATGTAATATTAAAAGATTACATTTAATATTACATTTTAAATGTTTGAAGTATAATTATATTTTTATATAATTATACTTCAAAGTATATTTATTCGCGGTATTATACTTTACTAACGGTATATTTTTAATCTTATTAAAATATTAATAAGCCGTTTTCAAAGAAGTTTATACTTAAATAATAAAAATAGGATATATAATTAATTTGTAATTTTTTTGTAGGTATAGTTGCGGTTTCTTTGAATTTTTGAGATATATCATAAGGTCTCGGCGTTAGTATTAGATAGTATTATTTTGTTATATGACTTATCATATAATTTCAATATAAAGTAAACATAACAGAACCATATTTTTATTGAAACCATATTAAAGTGAAATATCAAAAAAACGCTGAATTATTTTATTCTGGTGTCTCTTTCCCGTGGCCACAGGGCCCCACTTTAAAAATTGCTATAAAGACCCTTTGTTATGATCACACTTACTAATAGGAGGCGGAGATCCTTCATCAACTTTCTTTTATATTTACTTGAGGCGCTTTAGTGTATAAATGTTTTTTAAAATGTCTTGTTGGGATGTTGAGGTTTCGTAAGTTTTCAGTATTATATTATTTTTTTTCTTTTAAAAACTGAATAAGTACCATTTGACTACAGTTCATCTGATGTTAAGAGTGACTAGTTAACATGTGGCATGCTTACCTAGAAGGCTATTTTCTCTAATTTTGAAGACCCTATATTGTAATATTCTGGAAATACTGACTGCGGCAGAGAATTTAAAACTTTCGTTGTCCTCACAAGGAAAGTAGATGCAAAACGCTTTGTACGGGACTTTGGAAACTCAAACGTAAATCGTGGTTTTCTGGCTGAGCTTCTGGTTGGTTGTTCTGGCTGGTCGGTGATTGGAAGGAGCTTTGTGTATCAGGTTGTGTAGCTTTGTATGTGTGTGCAGTTGCAACAGAGCTACACAACCTGATAATGATACTGAGAATACTCATATGTTACTGGAAATGATACTGGAAGGCTGAACTTAATAGGCTTTGTCGTGGGTCTTCAATATAAAAATTTCCTTAATATTATCTCTCATTTATTGAAAAATTATGCATATAAGAAAAGATCTACTTATTATTTATTTTCTTTCTATATTTATCATTTCACTGACCGAATATAATAAATAAAATAATAGTGTTTTCAAGTATGTTTTTGACAGTCTTTTCCAATAAGAAATTAGAGAGAGAATATTATATAGACACAAATATTTATATGTAACATTTACTGCAGAGGGAAAAAAAATTAATGGAACAAAAATAGAAATTTCATACATCTGTAGCTAAAGAAAAATTTAAAATGAGTTTCAACGCTTGAGGAACAGAGAAATATTAAAGGGAAATAAGATAACGAAAGGCAATCCTTAACCTTCTAAATTTTATTTTCAACATAGACATAACTACAATAGCTACTTTACAAATCAGTCTTCTCAATAAAAATACTGAGCTAACAAATTGATAATTGAGCGGTATATATCTCATGTATCTATATACAGGATATATAAATTAGTGTTTAATCCAGCCGGCTTAATTGATATTATTAAAGATTATATGTAAAATATTTTTTACACTAATAATACTTAGTGACAGTTGCTGAATAAAAGATAAAAGTGAAAGACATCAAAATCGAAACCCATCTGGCATTTACTTTGATATTTATTTATTGTTAATTTTTTAAATTTTTTTTTCATTAATTTTTGATTTTTTGAAAATTTTTGATCTTTTTTAATATCCTGTAAAAGATGTCTGTAATTAAAACTTTAGATTTACATACCATATTAGGAAGAAAAATGTAGTAGGCCAGATGCAAGGAATCATTTTCTATGGAGGCAGACTGTGGAACGAGTCATAGCAGGTCATTACAATGCCGATGGATTATCTGAAATAAAATAGATTAAAATATCATACAAGCAGTTTTATGTGAATTTAAGGAAATAAATATTACAGAGGTAACAAATGCTTATTTGTTTTATCGTACTTGATATCAAAAAAATGTCAAGTGCTAATTCAATTTACACTCCTGTATTGAATTTTATTGTTTACTTTTTTGCTTTACGTTTAATTTAAAGGCACTAACAATATAGTAAATACTCTGAACGTTTTTGTTAAGATATAGACTTCTAAAGGAATTAAGCTTCTAGGTATTACGAAAGTATTTCTGCTATCAGTTCATCTTTGTATTATCGAAATTCAGGTTTATTGCGTCAATTCAGTGAACCATTTCTATCTATTTTTATAATGTTGGTTTCCCTGAAAATTTTTCAAATCATAGTGACAGTCTCATAAAAAAAATCATCTTTCTTCAAAATATTACTATAACTTTAAGAAGAATAATTTTTAAGACATTTGGTTAATGTCTTAATTTTATTTTGCATAAAAACATTTTTAAGAGTATCATAACAATATAGTCTCTTATGGAATTATAGTAAAAATATAGTCTGTTATGGAATCCGTGTTTTTTCATATCCCTGTTTAACTAGATTCGGTCGGTGCGACCCTTCCATTATCCTCTATTATTCGTCATCTCAGTGATCATTTCTTTTTTATAAACCTTTAACATAATTTATACTTTATAGCCTTTCTCTTTTTTATTTACCATTTATAGGATATTTTTTTGACTGACTTAGCTTAAAATTCATTAGGAACTCATGACAAGTCAATCTGTTGGTTCTTAAGGTTTTGAACACCTATTTATCCTTCAGAGGTGCATAACCTGTGATTATAAAAATTAGGATAATTGTTGTTTTTATTTTTTTTTCCCTATGGGTTGACTCGTACAGAATGCTCTATAGCGTTAAGTCCGCCTGTTGTACTTTTGTATGTTATGGTACAATAAAGATTTAAATAAATAAATAATTGAAAGACATCATTTCTTATTCTATAGTTGCTTGAAAATATCCTAGGAGTATGTAAATATTTCAGATATCGATATGATTGATATATTTTATGGTACTTTGATACATTGTTACTTAACGGTGTTTTATATATATATATATATATTACATCTGGCTACATATACCCTGATTAACGAAAAAACAAAAATAATATCAGACAACATATTAATTAACGAAAAATAAATAAAAAACATCGCAGAAATAGTGATTAAATGAATGATAAAATGATGACCTAAATTAAAATATTTGCTTGGAACAAAAGTGAAATTCAATTCTTTATAACAATTAATTGTGTATATAAAAAGTTTGAAAGGGGAGACGTTGATAAGACGATAAGAAACTTCAAAAATAATTAATTAAATAATATTTAATATTGACGACTACTGTCGTTTACCTCACAAATTATAGCTCAGGAAGTAAATATGCTCTGAAGAGAAAAGGCACTTAATTATATAAATAAATATTTTTTTTCGAATCGCAACCCATAATAATTGAAGAGTATAGCTTTAGGGAAGTTACAGTAGAATAAATTTAATAATTTATTCTCAGACATAATAATGGTCAACAGTCTCTAACAGTCTTATAATAAACATTAATATTTTTACAGATAATGAAATTTTTCATTTATTTATTACAATTTTATGATATCTATTGTTAATTTTATGATGTCTATTGTTAAACTTTAGTTAAAAGGACGTTTATTAATAATATTATTAATAAATTAAAGCTATCATACAAATATTAATAATTCTTTATAAAATCGATATATCATTTGCAGCGGGACGGTAAGTAGGACGTACACTGTCAGTATCGATTCAATGATACCGGTTTAAAGTTAAATTATTCAAAAGCCTTGACGATTTCTCAAAACTGTATTATGATACATTTTTATACATTTTTCCGTCATAAAGGATTTAAATTTATTGTGGGAAACTCTCTAGGAGAGATTTTTCAACATCTTTAGTGAAAGCATCAATCAAAAATGGTACATTCGAAAATTTTCAAATGTTGCACACTGATAGTCTGGTGGTGGTTTAAAAAAAATCAAATATCTGATATCGTTGAGGAATAATCACGGAAAAATGAAAATCCCATAGACTTCAATGGGAATAATTTTGCTAGAAAAAAAAAAATAGTTGAGAATAGAATGCGTTGACGTTTTGTAAATGTAATTTCAGTGCTGTTTGCACCTCGCTTCGCTCAATATGATCACACATTCAGAGAATTTGAGAGCGCAGCGAGTCAACATTGAGGTTTGGTTCGTGCTCCTAGTTAGGAAGAATTAGAATTCGATCTGATATTTGATATACTGAATACATTAATTAATATAAAACTTTATTTGATGACAAAAAATAAACACCATTGTTTTTGTTAATTGTATTTCATTTTGAAGTTTGTTTAAATTTATTATAAAAAAATACAATTTTTTTATGGATATAAATATGAAATGTAAATTTTGCTTTAAATGTTTTTATATCTATAGAAATGTATATTGAATTGAGATTTAAAAATTTGTCCTATATCCCGTCCTTTTACAAATTAAATCCCAACTAGACATTCGATTCATCCCGAGGGACATCGTATAGATATCGCATTTGGTATCAGCGTCACTTGCGTACTGATGTCGAATTGCTTAAAGTATATTGTTTTTAAATGCTGTTAACAGTTGTTACAACGTATCAGAATAATTAAAACCTATATAAATGTCTGCTTTAAAATTATTTTAAAGTTAATTTCAATTTAATACTGAAAAGCAAATATACTATCTATACTTGACGATGGTACTTTAAGTTTAGTTAATATAATAATGTACTGTAACTTTAACTAATGTTATATTACGGTTGTTTAATTGCATTACGAATTCGACCAGTTTAGTATATTTTATTTTTGAGTAGGTACTAAATAAACATTTAAAATTATGCAAATAAAACTATTTATTCATATACATTTTTAAATTATCACCAAGAAAGTGACCTTCAATTGAAGATTGTTAATATTGCTATCCTCTATAATAGTGTAATAAACACGAAGTGACTATTGTGTCCCACGCACTAGGAAGTGTGAGAAGACATTTAGACTCATTCATTCTTCGTGCAAGAAATTTACGTCTTGTGTACTTCGGTACTTCCGGATATTACAAAAAAATGTAAGTACTTAACGTTTTCAAATCTTTTATCTAATCGTCAAAACAACTAATTGTTATACATTATTTTATTATACGTTATTTTTACGAGCTATTTATAAATTTCTTTACAGAGTAATTACCATCTTCTAAAGTACTATATTTGTATGCGTTTTTAAGAACTATTTTAATATTTTTGAACTAAAAGTTACAGAGTAATTACTTTTATTGAAACTGTAAAAAAATAAGTTAGAACGTTTTTCTTTCTTAAGAAGTGAAAGATCCAGTTTTTATTTTATGCTATATTTATATAATCATATTTATAGAATTTATTTAAATTAAGTTATAAAATGATCCTTTGTCAATAATAAGCACTATACATAATTTTTAAATTTTGGATACGTCAGTCAGAGAAACGTATAATAATTAAAGCATTTTAATTAAAAGGGTTCCATTAACTTAAACATACATTAAAAAGTTAATTCATTAACCTTATTAACATTAGAATCATTGTATTGTAATATATATATATAGCGTATAGTTTCTATAAAAGAAATTATAAGAAAAAGGTAATTAGACATAATTTTTTTATACTTGTCTGTATAAATGAGTTACAGTAAATCATAGAACATTTTACATACGAACTTATGAATATGTTAACAACAAGCATTTGGAAAAAAAGGTTAAAAAAATAAAAAAACAAACCATCGAATCATATTTGTAATCCTGCAACGTCACAGCACTACACTTATTCAGTACAAATGTAATAGTTAAGCGGCCAGAACGGTTCCCGCGGTAGTTTTAACTGAAAACTCGTCGGCGAGCTCGGTTTGCGTGTTAGTCTCTAGACACCCACCAACCTCCTTTCCAGTGGCCCCCAACTGTTTTTTATTTAAATATCCATGTATATCCAAACTTTTTTAATGTGATTATAAAACATATTGTACATTACTTTTAGAAATAAATTATAGCATATTTCTGTTAAGTAACATTTGTTTTTTTTCTATTTAATTGTTATTTCTAATAAATTCTACGTAAATAAACCTTAAAAGGTTCTTTTAACGAATTCATTTTTTTATTTGTTAAATGCTTTCTTCAAATTGTTTGAAGAAAGCATTACCACAAAATAACCAAATGGTTATTTTGTGGTAGTTTAACAGATTATATTATATAAATGAAAGGAATAAATCAGTGAGTACGCTGTTTCTCTATTAAAATTAGTTTTTTAATAGTAATAATAAATTTAAAAATAACTCAACTCACTTGGTCATTTGGTTTTAAATAAGACAAAACTTATTTCAAATTTATATAAATATATATATTTTATTATATCCATATAGTTATCCATTTATATGGGCTACTAAAACATTTATATAAAAGGTTGTCTATCTATTATTAAAAAAAAATTAAATTAAAATACAAACTGTTGTGGATCTGCGTATAACGTTGGATTACTAATATGACATTCGACTGCGGCACTTGGTAGCGGCACGGTTACGTGACGTGACGGGACCGTGACGACTTTGACCGACCTTGAGGTATGGGGCAGGTATGTTTATTTATATGAATTAATATTTTAGGAGATTCTATATTATAAAACAGTTTACAAAGTTAGGTTTAGTTGGATCTGAGAATATGTTTATTTCAACTAATATAGAGATTGTAAAAACGAAGTCCAAAATAAAGTTAGGTTTCTTCGGGTCTGAAGGTACGCTTCTTTCAATTACAAGTATACAAAATTGTAACAACAATTCATTTCGTTTTCTTCAGTTTCTTTTTAATAAAGTATATTTATTATCATAGCATAATATTATATAGTTTCCTCTGGGATCTTTTCATATATATTCCGTCGACAATAATATATATTTTTGTTTAGAAATGGTATTCAGGCAATTTAGAGTCTGGGCCCTAGAGATTCTTTACGTGCTATGTTTAAGCAAATTAGTATACTTACGGCCACTGGTCCTATATTTCAAAACTATGTTATCTGAAACATGCTCATAATAGCAGAGTAAATATTAAATACTAAATACCTTACTAAATATTGACGTTTGTCAAACAGTAATCACAATAAAAAAATACCCGGCTGAAATAAAGAAATACAAAGCAACCCAGCTTTGACCATAAAAATGTGTTTTATCAATCTTACTTTTAATGACTTGATATTAAGCCTTAAATCCCGTAATTTTTAATGTCAATGTTTTATTATTTTGAAAAAAAGACAATAACATATATAAAATTTTTTAAAATAAATTTATTGTAAAACTATATTCAAAATAAAATAAGACAAAAAATTATATGTGGCCTGATAATTTTATGTGATTTCTATTTATTTTATGTAATAAATAACAACAGTATCCTGAAATCATTTGTATAACATATACTTCTTTGTTACTACTACGAGATGAAGCCCCACTTAGAGTTTGTTACTATAGATTCAGGTAGCTTGGTTGTTCAACAAGTGAGTTACATTTGTTACTTTAGTCCATTATAGTATGTCCAAAACAATAATAAAGAAGTATTATCCAATTAACTACAATTCACAGATATAATACTAGAACCAAACACGTTTTGCGATTACGGCAGTGATAGATTAAGTTTCTGTAGTTCCGCTTGACAGCGCTCTTTCGCCCAGTTTTTTTAATTTTTCCGTACCTTTGATCAGTCTTTCACGATGTTGGCAAAACAGATTAAACTGTCAAACACAAGAGGACTATATAAAGTTACATGATAGAAGAGCCGGAAAGAAATTACCATATTGTACTCTCCTAAGGTCATTGTAATTTTAGGTTTTTTGTTATGTTTACTTTCATTCCATTTTTTTTTCTGAGATAGCCTTTCACATTTGGTACCAAACGAAGCGCATTCACGTAACTTAGAGCTGATTAGTTTTCCAACAAAATCTTTTTTTCTCCAACCTGAACCGCCTATTCTATAATAATTATTGAAATATAATATTTAATTGTAACACAATAAATTTTCTATCATAAGCGTCATATTAATGCATTCTTTATAAGCTGACACGCAGAAAAACTTCGTTAAGCTCCAAAAAGAAATATATGTTGACATAAAAATGAAAAATATAAGTTATACAGCACCTCCAAGGTGCATGTGGATGAAGAATAGCTTATGTTTTGAATGTGTTCGGAACGAAATCTAAAGGTTTCGGTTATTTGCAAAGTGTAAAGTTTTGTTAGGTGGTCAAATAATGCCAGCAACGGAAGATGTCCTTATAATTATTATATTAAGAAATTTATTTGTGATCAGGTACAAAGGTGACAGATTGTATTTGGAATAAAATCTATTTAGAGAAAGAAAAACATATGTACATATACATTTTAAGTCAAGTATATGCAAATTTATACTATGTATATAATATATACTTTTTATTATTTTCCTTTTTTTTTCTTTGTGCTTGGATGTTTGTTTCACATTTACGAAAAAAAATTGTTGATTGGCAGAAAGACCGACCAAAATAGTGTAGTATCAAAGTCAAATATTTTATTTTAACTAGGTAAATACTTTATCCTAATACCTTTTCCTAGACTTTTCTGAGTAGTCATTTCTTTAAAAAAAAAAAAAAAAAAAACCGGAAGTTTGCCACCGGAAGCCAAGGAAGCTATTTGATAGGAATAAAAGTGTCAATTTTAATTTACATTTCTTTGATAATAGTTTGGTCTTCTAAGTTCTTTTTCAGTCATAAATTATATTAAAAAATAAATGTACCAAGAGTGTCCCCAAAAAGAGCAAATCCTTGTTAAAAATTTTAGTATTTATCTTTTGTAAATTATAGACTTATTCTTAAAATGAATGTAGATGGTATGGATATTATTATGAATACAGTTTTTCAAAGGACTTTGAACTAAAAATACTTGTAAAATATACTTTCCATTTTTTGTTATCACATATCTATTGTCTGAGAATAGAAACTCTCCTTTAAATACACCATAACTGCTTCAAACAAAACAATATGATGGATACGGCAACATATACACTCGGTGTGAACCAAAATCGCACCTATTCACCTATTTAACACACACACTGACGACATTCAAACAAACCAACAGCTTGGTATCGGAGTACTAACTTGCATAAGAAAGTGACTGTTGGTTTATACTGACGAAAACGACACTGTCCACGTACCTCCATTACAAATCAGCTGACTCTCTCACTCACTCTTTTGGATCTACTACTAAGTAATCAATTGGCGAACTTAAATTAAAATAATATTGTTATTCACGACAAATAAATTATTATTGGTGTTGTTTAAATAAAATAAAATTTTCATGAAAAACAAATTTCGTCATTACGGAAAATTATTTCAAAAGACCCTGTTTTTTCCAAATTTAATGTTACTCTTATTAAGGTGAGAAGTCAGATGCGACAAATTATATAGGATCTAATGGAAGGCTTCCTTGTTTTTTATTGAGCACATATAAGCCAAATATTAGAAACCGAAAGTTTTTTGTTTACTTTTAGGTTCGTCAATAATAAGCGGTATGGCTTTTCTTATGGTCTATCAGATTTTTTGGTATACTTATAACATACCGATGTATGGTGGGTATAGAATATAAAGGTTTTAAAGGAATGTAAAGGTAAGTATGAATATTTACAAAGCCTTCGGTCATGGATGCTATGTCATTTGACAATACATTACTTTTCTGTCTATCGGCTTTCTGAGAGTAAATGCCAGTGACTCACCAGTATTCTCTTTGAGTGAAGCATTCAGGTTGTTCTCTGGATCTAAGTCCGCAAACTCTGGTGTTCATAAAGGCTGCTTGCTATCATTAAAACTGTTTTTTGTGCATTTCAATGATACGTTGGATATTGTAAGCACTCACTGTTTTACGGATGACAGTTTTAGGAATACTGTATATTTAAATTATAGTGCAAGATTCTTTTGTGAAAACCTCGAACGATGCTCCGAAATAAACTTGTCTTTTCTTTGTCCGACCTGTCTAGGGTATGTTTCAACTCCCTGTCCCGCTCCGAGGCCTCCTTTGCAGCGCTGACTTGCTCGCAGAAGGAGGCCATTGCGATCCAGCACCTCTCGCTGCTGACCATCGCACTGATAACGCGCGGCAGCGAAAGGTCCCTGCCAATCACGCCCATTAGATAAGTGCGTTGGTGGTCCCAGGCGGCGCACTCCGCCAAGGTCTGATGAGCCGAGTCACGGACTCGTCACAGTGATGGCAGGAGGGGGTCGCCTCCCTTCGTGCTATCCTGTGCAGGTACTCACCGACCGGTGACCCCCCTTACCTACCATAGGCCTACGATGGGAGGTTGCTCTACGTTGCTCCGGGCACCCTCATTCGGGGGGTCTCGCCGGGGCGTCACGGTGTGTGCTAACGCGATCCCGTGACGTCCCATTACGGCGCAGAGGGCAACCGTTGGTTTTTAGTGGGTAGTCTTAAAAATGGCAGCATCCTCTATGCTGCCGGGTAGTCCCACAGCCCCTCGGCCGTCACCCCCCAGGGCCGACGGGGTACCCGTAATGGGTTTTTCCAACGGAAAAAAAGGGTATGTTTCAAAACAAGTAATATTTAATACAAACTTAGAAAAGTCAACTCTGACAATGTTCTCCTAAATGCCTAGCCAGCAATGAGGTTCAATGGAAACGCTGCAACAAATATTTTGGAGAGTATTAAATTTTACTTTATATTATAATTTGTATCTATGCTATAGAATATTAATTAAATTTACTAAAACAAATGTTTCCAATTTGCCTTGAACTTTTCACAAAGTCAAGAGTGGGCGAACTTACTGGTTTAACAAAAAATCTGCCAATCATTAAAACTTAGACCATAAAACATCAAGGTCAATGCTCTGTGGTTGCAATCATTAATGTATCCTATACGGTAGTTGATAAAAGTTTGAGCTAATATGTAATTAATGTATATTGATCAAGTAGTTAATTATTTATTTCACATGGCTACGATATGGTACTTAACTATTGATTGGGATGTAGTGCTATTTGAAACTAAATCAAAAAAAATATATCAAATACGCTTTAAAATTAAAATAATAATCAATAAAAGTTTTCTTATATTTTAAGTAACTTTAAATTAATTTGAAAACATTTACCTAATAACTATTACCAGTATTAAATTTTCAATTTCAATTTATTATCACATATAAGTATTGTGAATCGAAGCAGAAATTAAAAAGGAAATGCTTTCCATTTTACTGAAGGCTGTCGCCTCGGTTTACTTTTGATTCTGAGCCCTAATGACTTTAATGCGGTCTGACCTTGGATACTATCGATTCTCCGCCAAGCAATTTCGAAACAATTCATATAACATTATATAATTTCATTGCTT
This sequence comes from Mechanitis mazaeus, assembly GCA_959347395.1. Taxonomy (NCBI): domain Eukaryota; kingdom Metazoa; phylum Arthropoda; class Insecta; order Lepidoptera; family Nymphalidae; genus Mechanitis; species Mechanitis mazaeus. The sequence goes on from OY365754.1 coordinate 14,609,492, forward strand.
TCAAATTTCTGTTTCTCATGATACAAATATTTACAAGTGGATTGCGATATTAATGATTTATACTATTAATGTTTGTCGTTTTATTCAGTGTAACTTATGATCCTTAAGATAAAATGTTTCATCAACTTCAGAGATATAATAAAAGTATAACAATATATTTTATTGATATACTTTTATTATATCGTTAAGTAAATTTCGTGTCTTATCTATTTACTTTACATCTCATAACTAATCTTTGACTCTGATTTTCATCTTGTGAAAACTATCATTGATTCAGGAAGTTAATATAAAAAATTGACTAGAAAAATATTGTTTACATATTTTTGTATGTTTTTTTTTTTAATGTAATATATGCAATAGGTTGATAACTCTATTTAAATAAAAATAAAACAACAAACATATATATTATAATTTTATTAATAATAATGTATTTCAATCAGACTAATGTAAACGTGTTTACGATATTATTATGTAACTGAAATTAAAACGACAATGCACCGTCCCTGAACTTGTTAGTTTTGTCCAGTGCATTTCAAGCTGCGGTCGACGGAAACTCTAAATTATCCCCTCGGTTCTAAAACGTGTGTTAGCAAAGACATAGATTATGATTTATGAACATAGTCAAGAATGACGTCATTGTTACCAGTGTATTAGGGTATTGGTGTTTTAGGTTTATTGTCTTTTCTTTTAGACTCTTTCTTGTAAGTAATTGAAACTTACAAATAAAAGAATGAAAAATACACATGGATAAATTATCGATTTAAAATAAATACCTATTACTTTACAATTTTCAACGATGACATAAAAATGTACAAAATATTAATGTTATCATCAAAATTATACTTAATTTTTATATATTTTTAACTCTTCATTTTTCAAAGGGTTGTCAGTACCTAACTCAAAGTTTTTTATTTGTTGATAGACAGATTTCTACCGGCTTTTATCCCAGATATAAGGCAAAACCCTCTAAAAGGATTGTCGATTATTGAAACCCTGTGTCTTGTAATGTACCATAATTGTGTTTATGGAATAAGATGGTACGAGAGTATAGCTTCGACGGTGAATAGCGAAACGGCGCTGTAATAAGGATATGCCGTTGGTCTGAGTCCATTAACTTACAATTACTGTGACGGCTAATTGACGTGACTGACGTCGTTTCGTTTCTTACTATTGTCGTTTGATTTGTTTATGAATCTTTGTCGACAGGTTACCAAATAATTAAAGTAGCTTTTAGGAATGTGAGTAACTGATACTCTATCAAAAAATTATAAAAGTATGATGAAAGGTTGTAATAAAAAGTCATGATTCACTTAAATAACGGTTCTATATTTTTAGTAAAATTATGATTATATAATTAAATAAACAGCATTATAAATTGATTGTATCTTATGTTACTATTATAAAAGTATGATGAAAGGTTGTAATAAAAAGTCATGATTCACTTAAATAACGGTTCTATATTTTTAGTAAAATTATGATTATATAATTAAATAAACAGCATTATAAATTGATTGTATCTTATGTTACTATAACAACTTAAATTGGTGTAAATTTAATTAAAAATTAACTACAAGTAAAATAAAACGTGGTGATGGGGAATGGGGATATAATGTTATATCAAGTAATGCAATATTCACTAAATTAGATTACAACGTTCGATGAAACCTTTTAAAGGTTAGTATTTCTTTAGTTCGTCAACATGGTGGATGGTTAGGATTCAGTATATTATATTTATTCTATTGTGCTAGTACAATATATTTATTTAATAAGATTTGTAGCTTTTTCGTATTGTTTTCTGTGTTTCACTTAAGTAACATTTTATTTTTAGTAGATACTGGGATAGCAAAAATCGGTGCTTATAAATACGATGATGGAACTCGGTATGTAGGGGAATGGAACTCCAAAGGACAGAAGCATGGTACTGGTCACCTCATGCTGCCGGATGGTACGAGGTACGATGGTGCCATGGCAAACGGACTGTGCTCAGGACTAGGAGTTATGGCGTTTCCTGATGGAGCTAAGTAATTTTATAAAATATATTTAATTTAATTTAATTACCTTAAATATTTAAAAATGACCATTTTTTTTTTTGCTATAAAAATATAAATTTCGCCTGTGAGAATACAATAGCATTTTTACACGATGATATTTTAAGTCGCTTAAAATTTAAGTGTTTCGTCTTCTTTCATTGCAATGACCATTTAAAATTTGTTTAAAAAAACAGCTTCACGACAGTGTTGGTAGGTAATACAGAATTTTCATTATTTTATCCAATTTGGGCTATAATTACGTTACAAAACTACTGGACGAATTTCGTAATCATTTGTTGTGTTCTAAATTTTTTTTTGTGAGTTGGAGGATGATTTATTTTTTATTATATATTTTTTCGTAATTTCTATGAAAACTGACAAGTGAAGGGAATTGGGCAGATGAAGTCTCTCGTGACTTATTTATCTCTTTGAAAGTATTTATTATATATAACTGTTAGAGGCTATTTTAAAAAGTAATAATTTAACTATAAACTAATAAACAGATTACAATTTTGACATAGCGACATAAGAAATTGCAATATTCTTCTATATTTTTACTAATTTGAATGTTTCTAGTTTAAATTGAACTCCGAGATCTTTCAATTTTAAAGCTCCTCACGTATTTTAAATATATAATACTTGAAATCAGTTGTTTCATAGTCAATGTGGAGTTTAGATTAGAGTTACTTTATTTTTAACTCTCACAATACCTTTAAGGTACGAAGGAGAATTCATGCAAGGATGGTTTCATGGTCACGGTGTCTTTTGGAGAGCTGATGGGATGAAGTTTGAAGGCGAATTTCGAGGAGGTCGTGTTTGGGGATTAGGTCAGTTTACCGTGATAATTAAATTCGGATTTATTTGAAGAGAATAATTTCAAAATAGTTGTTGCTACAAAAACCCAAAACCAAGATATTTTAAATTTTAAATATGTATATATGCAAATTCAACAATTATGCTTTTTAAGGTTACAAATTGTCTATAAACATGTATAGCCATGCTAAGATTTTTATTTTTTTAAATATTTAAAATAAAAAAATTATCTACATGAGCAGGATTCGAAGCCGCAACCTCTGTTTAACCCTCTATTCTACCAATTGAGCTAACATGAAGCTGCTCGCTTCGATGAATTTGGCATTCCATATATGATCGTCTTTGTTTTTTATATTTCCTTTAAACTAATCTCTTGACTCTATAACTGTAATGACACACTCATAAAATGTAGGTCACAAATATACGTATTCTGTAAACCTTATATTTTATAGTAAGAAGGCAAGACGTTATGTAAATACCAACCGTGAAATTCAAATGGACGTTTGTCTTGCCCGAGCTTACTTGTAAGCCTTGAAAATATTATTCTGTCCGTAAAATTTTGCTGGACAAATTTATTTATATACCTTGTTACAGTACTTTACTAATAAAATATATATATTTTTTATTTTTTTAAAGTTAATATAAAAGCTAATGAGATATGTTTATTTTGCTATAGTAAAAAATAAAAAGATTTGCCACGAAATCAAGACCAGCGACCAAATTTTATTGTCATTATTTGCAGGTATAGTTACTTTCAATGACGGAAGCAATGGGTTTCCAAGAAATGAAGGCTACTTCCAGGACTGTAAGATGGTGCGGCGCAAACGCTGCCCTGAGGTGGTGCAAAGAGCTCAAAAGGTGGCTTACATGGCACGAGCTCAGTGCCAACAAATGTAATTGTTATTAATTATAATTTGTTAAAATAGCATGTTTGTGCTACAAAATGTAATCGTATATATCTGTTTTATTCTTATTATTTAGATTTTTAGTAACGTTGAAAATAAAGTTTTCCGTTATTTTACGTTTTTATTATTTTTATTTGTGTTTCTTTCATATATAAATTTTAAACAAATGTACAATACAATAAAAAAGCAGATTCTGCAGATTTTGTTTTTTTTTAATCTTATGTGTATATGATATTAAACTTTTGGGTTGTATTGCAGACTTTAATAATATCTTTACTTTGGTTTATCTCAAAAGTTTATTTACAGTCTGGGCTCATAAACGTTTTACAAGTTTCATTAAGCAAATATAATCTTAGTCTCGTTTGTCTGTTTACTTAATAACTTGTACAACAATACTATGTATTCTGCTTTCTAAGAGATATATATACAAGATGCCACACTAACAACATATTTTCGTTATTTGCTACACTACTTGAAATTATGTTTTAATCCCTTCTATTCGAAAAGTGTCTTTTTGTCTATATAGGTTATTCATAGAAATCAAACGCAATTTATATGAATTACTTACTGGCTGGTACGTATTGGCCACACGGCGCTAACTAAAAAACCGAACGAATGATGTTTTTTTCTGTTCTTGTAATCACACAACAAGCAAAGAAAAACGAGACATAAAACCTTAGAACTTTCTAAATTTTAACTTGCTGTCATAAAATTTTACTTTCTAAATATTTGATAATTTTTTTCGATTCTCATGACCACAGCCGAGAAATGGCAGATAATTAAAGTAATAAACGTAGGTATATATGATTTTAACTTTACAATCTTAATAATATAATGTTATATTCATTATCATGATAAAATAAACGTTCAATATTGTATCGTATCATAGATAATTAACACACAAATAAACAACCACGAACCCAAAAACAAATTTATTAACATTTACAATGTTATTTTATGTATACAGTAAGTGGTACTAAGTATGTTTTTACAGCTACTAATAATTCTAATTTAATAAATAATATATATACGTATATTATTTTGGTTATCTTAATTATTTTTTAGCTTTCTTTTACGTATGGTTTCTTCATCGTCCAAGCACTGGCCATATCTCACTTCCATACATTTGCTTCCCTGAAACAAAGTTTGAAATTTTAGGACGTCTATATACTAAGGACAATACAAATAAATATCATAATTATATTATATTTTTAATTAATGTCTTATTATTTAAAGTGTCAAAAATGTAACCGTGCCTTTAACTGTATACAGGTTTAGTGACCGTGTCAAGACTAGATGGGTATTTTATTACTCTCTTACGGATGTCGAGTTGAAAGTAAAACGCAATGATGTAACGAAACTTGATACAAACCTGTTACATAGACACTTTCACTCGGAACCTCCAGTTGTGTAAGCGAAACGTAACCGACCATTACTCATTATGTGTTTAATGTTACTGATTACCGTGTAGATCAAATCTCAGACGGTGAGACGGTTGATGGTTTTCGTAATTAAAATATTGAAGGTAATTACAACGATCGTGAAAGCGAAGTTAACAATGGAATGGGGAAAATTAATGAGATAATGACGTGAAGATACGTTTTTGGTAATTGCTTTATAACGACTTTTTTTCAGATGTATTTAAAAATATTGTGATTTGTTGTCATAATAAGTTGATGGTCATTTATAAAATATTCAGAAAATAAGAATACCTTCGCAAGATACGCTTTCATATAGAAGTTGCCGAAGAGGACGATAAAGGAGATCATGTAGATAATAAGGACGTAGTGCATCCACAACGGGAACTCACAGCCAGTCCTAATTCCGTTAATACCGAGGATAAGAGCGCAAGAAAACTGAATCTGAAAATAATAAATATATTATTAATAATCAGATAGCTGAGTTATAAATATAATGCAGTTTCATGCTATTTATTCGCTTTAAAACATAATGCAGTCGTCTATATTTTTATGATCATCTTTATATGATTTAAGATGTGTTATTATAATGCTATTATATTTTTTTAATGGTAAAAAGCAAACTAACCAGTTGCAGGATGGTCAAGTACTTTTTCCACCACAAGTATTGACTAACTCTTGGGCCGAATACTGAGAGGCCATAGTACGTGTACATGAGCACATGAATACCACTGTTCACCATCGCTGGTAGGAAGGCTGAAAAGAAATTATACATAGTTGCAGTAAAACAATGCAAGTATAAATAATACTCTTAGATAACTATTAAATTCTTTTTACTAATAACTTACTTGATCCACTTGGTACCCATTTGATGCCGATCCACCAGAAACCGAACATAGTTGAATGATGATAAACGTGTAAAAATGTTAGTTGCTCTTCTTTTTTTCTTAAGATAAAGAAGAACGTGTCACAAAACTCTAGAAGCTTCGAGAAATAGTACCACCATACAGCATTTGCTATCTAAGGACAAAAGGGTATTGTTTAAATTAATATGACATATAAAAAATCTTCCTATCTCAATTGAATTGTACAAATTTCTGGGTTTATAAGTCGATTTTAGTTTGTAATATATCTTATACCAGAATCTTTAATAACCTAGATCACCTTTAAAATATATATAACATGCGAAAGTACGTATGAAAACGTTAAAAGCCCTTCCAAGTACTTTAAACTGAATAATCAAAGAGAAGGATTAGTTAAAGCTTTTAAAATAGCTCAAATTACCAGACATTTAGACATTTAGTTTTATAACTATTCTAATATAAATTATTAAATGTTCAGTGAATAAAATAAGATATTAATTAAAAGGATTTATCTGAATTAGTTCCTTTTCTGTTATAATTTCTATAAAAGTTGTTTACAAATCAGCACATTTTTATACGATTTAACGATAAATATTAAAAGTTGTTTTGCTACAACTTTTAATAAAATTTTTGCAATGAATGATAACAAGTAAAGTTAGATATTATATGTATATAATATTTTGCAAAAAAAAAAATGCTTTGTTCTAGTTTTAATTTCTTTTCCTTTTTTGTGTATTTTGCATATATAATTGATATGACGTCAAAGGGAAGAGAGAAGGTTAAAACTTTAGTTATCCCAAATATTTACCCCTAAACAAGGGCGTTACGTTCTTTACCTAAATTAATTAAATTCTCTGACCATGTCAAGGGAAATAACACTTTATTAGTTACATTATTAAAAGCTTCACAGAAACAGTCCTAAGAATGACCATTCCAGTCACACTTGACCACTTTTTCTTAGTTTCAGCATAAAGTATGACCATATACGACGCCAGCTGTGGCCAATGTATCGAAACTTCTCAGATATAGTTGGAAGGTCGCAACAATATGCTACAAATTATTGCGCTATAAGAAAGAAAGTATTAAAATGTCCACTTTAATTAATATCATTTTGCCTTTTTTTAGTTTTGCTGAGAACATTTACTTCCAACATGACATAATAATTTTAAAAAAATACGCAATTAAAGTATATACTTAGGTGCATTTTATACTGTTTTGGAACGTGAATTTCATTATTATGACCGTCTCTTTCGGCTTCGGTAGAAAACAAATAAACACCTTTGCGAGAAAAACAAACAAACACAGTTGAGTTAAGTTTAATTTAGTTTTAAATGTTCACATTTTTCATACTTACTTGTAGCTCATCTGGATCGTATTTTTGCCGACAAGGTTCACAAATATAGCTGTATCTCAGTCTAAATGAAGCAGTCAATAATCTAAGTGCGATGTAAGCATTCAGTGCTGCCATCGCTAAGTTATAAGGTACTAAAAGCCATGTTAATTGAAATGGTCTTCTGTTCGACATAAGCTTTGGTCCAATCCATACTATAAATAGATATAATAATGTGTAGACTGCTGTCGGCAGCGGAGAGTCAACCAGCGGCCATCCTTCTGTCCTTTTATCTGTAACAAGTGTTATATAATAATTATTATTATTGACAGTTTTGGTTGTATAAAAATAAATTTACTCAAAATGAAATTCTTACAGATATGTAGGGTACAATCTAAAGTAAATTTATATATGATCGACAACAAATTTTAATAATTTTTCAAATGTGAGAAATTTCCAAATATCAAAAAAATGTTTTGCAAATTAATAAAATCAAACAGAAAAATGTCTTAGAGAGACGTTTAAATTTCTTTATGAAAGTGATATTTTTAAATATTGTATTTAAGTAGAAATATCGAGTATACACGCTTTTGAAGGTAAAAAAAAAACACCTTTAATTCAATAATTATAAAGATTTGTTTGATATACATTAAACCAATCATTATAATTGTTGAAGTAAAATATATAAAAACCCTATTATGTTCTTATCTATTTTAATATATCTATTTTGTTAGAACGATCTCCAGTAATAATTATATTATAGCAAATAATTTTTCCCACATTATCAAATATAATACCAAACAACTGTGTCAAAATTTACATTCCTATTTCCTATATTTATCATAGTTTCGTCATATATGAAGTTTATTTAACTCACCAGACAGCGAAAGCGTCCATAAATAATAGTCGTAGGTGTCTTTCAGAACACTTTGTGTCGAGTTAACTATAGTTGCCATTTTAACATTTAGCAGGGTGTCATCTGAAACAAGAATGGACCATTGTCAGTTACTGTACGTTATTTAAACAGTTGGTACTTAGCCGGAATTGATTGGTTTGTCATTTGTAATTTCTAGAGTATATTGTTTGTGTGAATAAGTTAATTTTGAACAATAATACTCCTTGTTAGAACTATTTGTTTAGTGTATTATTTTATATACGTAAATAATTAATGTTAGCGAGAATGTTTGTATATCACTTTTTAAAATTATATGGCCGGTTTGATAAGATAAGCCTATTTGAAAAGAATAATCCAAATGTTTCAAAGCTTCTACTAGATGTTTTAATGGTACTTATGCAATAAAATCAGCAAATGTAATTTAAATTCACCCTGACAATGACAGTCAATTATTAAAAATAAATAAGAGAGAAATCATTTTATTTATAACGATTTCAAAATATTTATTTTGATAATGATGAAATAGTAAATACCAATATGAAAATGCGTCTTAGGGACATTTATGACGTAGAAAGTTTGCCATAATAGCTGAATCATGGAGAAATCCTTCTTATATAATCATAGAATTCAACTACATTTATTGACTGCTTCATTTCAAGTGAGTAAGAAGTACTTGTGGGTAATTGGACCAACCTTTATTCCTATCGAAAACTGTTTGTCCATAAATAAACATGGCTTTGAAATGCGAATATTCTCAACTGAAAGTTCTTTACGGATGACTACGTTTTTCAACAGTGAAAACTTTGTATACGTCTTCCATAACACGGATACCTTCTGCTAGAGAGTTCAAAAGATTTATTTTTTGTTTCATTCTGTTATACTTATATTACTTATGTTAATTTTTGTGTGACTTTACCAAAATACTGTAACTAATTAAGTCTTAGTAATATAATGTTTGCCTTCAAGCGGTAGTTCAAATAACAGCCGTTGGAACACAGTAACAAACCAAGATTGTTATAAATATTCAATAGCTATGTACTACGAGAAAGTTACTGATGAAAGAAAAACTCATAGACGTGAGAGAAAGTTTTGTTCAGATGTAAAATATAATAATTGAAAATATGTACAGATTGGATATTACTTGCCAATGTAAGAGATTTCACTAAGCAAATTCAAATGAATATACTGATATAAACATTTTTATTATATTTCTAATAAATATTATTACCGCTTATGTTTCGTAATGTTTAATAAATAACTATATAAAATCCATCATAAAGATATTACACAAACTTCTAGTGGCGACATCTTTATACTGCATCATGTCAAGAAAGTCGTTAAAGTGTCACGGCAGCAGTTAATTGCATTGCTTACGAGGAGCAATGCAAGACGCAATTATATTGCAATTCATTGCATTATGCGTAAAAAGCACTTTACTTAATTAAATTTAATTGAAAAATTTCGAGATTTTCATGATTATACCGAAACATGTAGTAAAATATAGAAGATATGATTATATTAATTTATTCCATTCATCTAAATAAATAAATTAGAAGTGTAAAATTAGATTGTGATTTTATTATGTCCTTGTTAAGGTCCAGACCTTTTTAATTGTATAGATAAAATAATTTGATTGTACAAAGCATATCTTAAATATTTATTTGTTTAGAGTTCAAATATTTATGAAGAAAGTAAATAAACAATGTTGCATTTGAACTGTAATATTTGCAATATTGTCTATTTATACAGAAAGCTACTCTTAACTATGTGGAAATATTAAATATTGTTTGCTTTGACGCAAACATAATGACTTTGTTTAATCTTGACAAAGGAAGTGTTGGTAACTAGCGAGACTCTTGTAAAACGTATTAAATAAGGTCACAGGAGATCCATCTTGAGGACTAGTTCAATGTCTAGATTGACTTATAAACAATACAAGAAACACACCATAGAAACATTAATAAATTTAGTAAACAGTAAATGTCAGTAACACAGCATGCAATATCAAAGATTAATTTAACCTTAAATTTACTTTGCACAAAATACACAAATATTAACTTAAATTCCATTTAAATAATAGTTTAGAAAGCTACTGATTATCATTAAAGTCGATTACTTAAATATTTGAGTAGACTAACTGATTTGCCCATAACGGGGTTTGGAGGTCAGAAGGAAGTCATCATTGTAAAGTTAGTAACATTTTTAAGTTTGGCCGACAAAAGAGACAATACTTGAGTTAAAGTCAGTCAAGTAAATATGTTTTTTATATGAGCATATATTGTGCTTGTGAGGTAGTTCCACAGTTTTTAAAGAACAAGTGTCTGGAAGAAAATATATAGATAAAATTTAGAATCTATGGCAATTATTTGAAAAAATACCGTAGGAGCGTGAGGTATCCTGATAAAATTTCTTAAAATTCAGAGTTATGATTATTGATTGAGTTGTCTGTAAGCTGATCGGCACATACTATAAACAGAACAGAACCGAAGTATAGTTTAAACAGAAGTCTTCCCTCTTCAATAAAATCATTACAATAGAAAATATGCGTATGAAGACTATAACACTATAAATATCACTACTTTTTTTATTATTTAATGAAAGTTTAAGTATATATTTGTGTGTCTGTCTGTATTTATGCATGTTTGTGTGTTGAATATGTAAATTTGTGTTTATTAAAAATATATTTATTTTAATATAGGATCAAAACATACATAATAACTATAATGTCTTATAAATAATGTTATTCATATAACTTATGTGTAAGTATTACATTTCTGTGTATATTTCACATTTGTAGAACATTAACTTTCCTTAATGCTGTCATTTATTAATATGCCGGATATTGTCCGTCTTACTTGAAACATTTATCTGGACCAGTATCTAGACATTTCAAACGCAGCCTGACAAATACTAGCAATTTATATAAGCAACTTTCATGTTACACTTAACAGAAACCCTAGATTAATGTATGAAAAGCGAGCTTCATATTGCAGATAAGGTCATCTAGGAAATGAGGTCAAAGAGCATTGAACTGTATTGAGTTTTCCCTCATTCCTGTTGGTATTACTGGGATGCATTTTTTATTTATAAAATAATTCAATAACTGTGACAATTTTTTATTGACGTAAGTACGTTGTAAAGATAATTTGTGTTTTTTGTAGAAAAAAATTACAATTTTATAAAAATTGGCCTATATTTGGGTAAAGCCAAAAATCAATCAATTTATTATTAAATATACTTATTTATGTTTAATTATTAATTTTAATCAACAATTTACGTAAAACATTACGTGATGTAAAATTTTATTAAGGTATCTTAATTTTGAGAAAGAAATATGAAATTAACTAAATTGTCATATTAAATATATATACATAATAGTCTTACTTGTCTCCAAATTTTTTAAACACAAACGCACAAACACACAGTGGCGACGTGTGTCACCCGCGAGCTTTGAACGACAACTGAAATCTTTGCGCTTGCGCACCGATATTACTTACATTTCACTAGGGGGTGAGGATTGTAAGGCTGGGTTTACATTCACAAAAGTTTTGATAAACTAAAACAAGTTTTAAATCGTTTTAATATGCAGAAAAGAATGATATAATTTTATGTATATGTAAATTATATATTATTATATAATGTAGATTTTACTATGTACGACAGAAAGCGCTTATTATTACAACTTAAATGAACGTTTGGTTTAGTGGTTAGTTTGTGGCCATGTGTGCTGAGCCAAAGGTCGTAGGTTCGCTTCTCGCATTGTATAGTTATTTGTGTGTTTCACAAATTGCTTTTTAGAATGTGGGTGCTATTTGTGTCCGATATTTCTGTTTTGTGAAACTTCCGTGACACAGATTATTTGTCCAGTGCGGGATTGGTTTTATTTTTTTTATTAATCAAAAATATGAATATTCTTGTTCTTGTTTTATTTTCATATAGACATATATATGTAGTTTTGGTATACAAAAAATATTTTTGTGAAAGTTTATGCTAATAAGTTATAGTTTTAACAAATGTAAACTATAAAATAAAAGTAAAATGTGAAAAAGAGTTACTATTTTAAAACAATTTATAAGAATATTTTACAGTTTATTAATAGTTCAACATATTTGAACATAATATTGTGCAACTATAGCTATAACTTTGTCTATTTCTAATTTATAATAGAATTATTGTATCATATTAAATCACATTAAAAATAATATTACTTCGCATATAAATGCTATAACAAGTCCATAATTAATTCACGTTTATATTAATAGAAAACGAAATTATAAATTCAGTAAAGAATTCTATTACACATATAACAAATTACGTTATAATATTTACTTCTCTTAATAGTTTCAAACTGTAGGCAATGTATAGGAACTTGTCTACAAACTCAGAGGTAGGTTTCACGGTTACATGTTATATACTTCGGGTGTTATTTTAATATACTATGAGTACATATCTGAAAAGGAACTTTAAATTATTAACTACTTTTACTCGCGGTTCCACCCGTGGACAAACAATTTTATTTATTATACTTAAATAGATAAATATGAACTATTACTAAGGTATATAATATTTATATTGTATTGTCGCATTCCAATAATGAAAGAATTTTTTGTAATGAGTGCAATGGTTTCTGAGTTTATTTATTATAAATTATAAACGTACAAACCTTACCTCTTTATAATGTTAGTATATAATCATTGCTTAAGAATACACAAGGCTTAAAAATGAATTAAATATTAATATCAAACTTTTTGTACCGTATACACTTCACGTTAGTTGATTTCCATTTTAATTGAATCCGAACATCATTTAATATTGCAATAACACTATTCACGAGAGGATGAGATATTATAACTCAAATTAACATTTAACTGGATTGCTTAGTTACTTGTATAAAGTTTAAGACACACATAGTACGTTCTGACTATCTTTGTTTCTCTTATTGTGGAGATTACTTGGACAATAGACGTAGGGTTTTACATGATAAATGATGTTGATAGCCTCGAAACAACTTCTTTAATAAACTTACAAGATTTTCAAAATTGAAACTGCCTCTAAATAATGTAATTATCTTATATAATTATCTGGCTATACTCACGTTATTAATATCGGAATTTCCGAGACTAGTTTGAAACAAATTCGCTGTCCTTATTCATGAGCTCTGAGCATGGCGAATTCGCGGCGTAAACAGTTTAGTAATAACGTGAGTACAGCCGGATAATTAATTATATTTAGTGGTAATCATGGATCACGAAAGTTTATATACAAAAACATATATGTATTATAATATTAACTGTACATATATTATTGTTTTTGATCCAGTATTGAAGGCCGGACGAAAACAAAAAAGTCAGTTAGCATATGAACATATATAAGTAACAAGAATAGCTGTTATGTAAGATTGGACCAGACAAACCCCTAAGCGGAATTTATAATAATTTTATAGAATACAAAGATATAAAATTTTTACCTTAACTTTCTAAACATTAATGATTCTTTTATTCATGTCCCAATTTCACAAAAAAATTATATATATATTACAAAAATTTTAATTATAACAAAAATAATCTAATATTATTTAATTCACTTTATAAATATTCAAAAGATATATTTTATATCTTGAGAATGATGTAACTACTGCAGCAGCCCGTGGCCTGATTGCCACTGCGAAGTGCTTCATGAATATATTTCTGAACCAAGTATATCTATTGCTTTATGTCTATTATTTATAATTATTTTTTTAATTTAATATGTTATTATATAGGTGTTCCGGACGGAGCCACGTGCAAAGCTATTTGTTTTGTTAAAGATAGTGAAAGTTTAAAGTTAGTTAACTGCAAGTGGGACGTAACTTTGTTGACCGTTAACTGTGAATTCACAAAACAATAAAGAATGTACACAACTGTTAATACGCAGAAAATTAGCCTTTAATTATATAATATGTAAGCCTTTTTTCCTTATCTATAATGAAAATGTTCAGATAATTAAAGAAAAAATAATTAAATCTATAAACAAACATTTAAAAACTAATAAGTTAAAATTTTATCCCATATTATGATGTATTTATTTATTATTGTTAATTGAAATTGTAGTAGAATATACAATTTTAAGTAATTTATCATGTTACGTAAAAAAAATATTTTTTGAAGATAAGTAATTCCTTCTAAGTCTTCATACTTAAATCTTTCAATATTCCGTATTTGAAAATGTTAACATGACGTTAAATATTAACTTCCTCTTAGAACATAAATGAAGTTTATAAGATGACATAAACACAGTAAACATTAGTAAAACCATTGAAAAGAGAAAATATGAATATTATAATAGTTTGCGAAAGCAATCATTCTTATTTCTACCAATTACTAAGGATAATCTGAGGGTTATTTTCTTCATCTTTAAAGTTTATTCAAGAATAATTTATATTGCACTTCTGTTTATTTTATGGGTTAGTGGGTGCTCGCAATCTTCAGAGTGGTGATGGTACATTACCTTGATATCATTTATCTTTTCTTACACACCCTATATAGTATTATAAGGCGTGTAAGTAAATATATTCAGTAGAATATTTAGGTACTAAAATCGCCATAAACAACATGATTTAAGGTAAAACATGTATTTACAATTAAAACAAATACATGTTATTTCATATAATAAAACGAAAACGGACCTAAACCGGTCCTAAATTGGAAAGGGAGAGAGTAAGTGTATCAACACCGAATTACTGATTAAAATTAATTGACTTTAAATTTTAATATTTTTACTTGCATAACATCAGACCGATGTAACTGGCTTACTTTTTATTTTTGTCAAATTTATATATATATTTAAATAACAATATTGAAATAAACAAATATATCGTGCAATTTTCTGAAAATAACAGAAACTATTATCTTAAATATATGCATTCATTGACACGTCTTGAAGAATGTGTTTTTAAAGTCAGAGCTGACGTACAGACACACAATGCTATCACGATGATTATTAACTAGACAGAAATCTATATGTATATCTGAAATAATTATAGTTTATTATATAGGTTATTTATAAATAATTATAGTAATTTTAGTAACTCCTATATTTCCCTATTATATAACATGTTACTAGAACAACTATTTTTACTTTTAATATAATGTTAGAAATAATTCTCAAAGATTCTAGATTTCTTTTTATGTTATATCATAATTTAGTACTTATATAACATGAATATATAAAAAAAATATTTAATTGCTTTTTCTATAGCAAAGGAATCTTTATTTCAATAATATTGTCTGTTTATTCAGAAATATTAATATTTTAAGATAAATAAAGAAATATTAAAAACAAGATTTAAATGAATTTAATAACCAACTTACCTTATTTATATAACCGCTCATAAATTTATAATTAAAACACCTAGTTTATATGATATAACTTTTCGTTATAAAATTAAAATAATATGTTTATATTAAAGTTATATCATTCTATTATAATATTAACATATTTTTTTTTATAATTTTACGTTTTTTTATTTGAAATTGTAATCTTTATAATAATAAATGAAGTTTAAATGATCAGGGTAAACTCCATTACTACTGATACAATTTCAATATATTTTAACCGGAGTTCCATACACCAGTTTTTACGTTGATAAATATATATTTTCAATACTGATCACAATAATCGACATTGATGACGGTATAAATTCAATAATATCACGTGCGATGCCTAAACCGTTTGAAATAAATGATTATTATTTCAAATTATCTATAGATATCTTTAGTCGTAATAAGTTCTTTAAATTTTAATTAAATGCAGAATATAAAATTTATCAATTGGATCAGGATTCGAACCTGTGACCTTTGAAAAGTCGTCCCATCGCTCTAACAATAACATCACTGTCAAAACTTTAAAATAAAAAATATTGACTATCTGTCAAAATAAAATAGTATAGAACCTCAGGTTTGATAGTCAAAACCTGAGTTTGTTTAAAAATAAGGTTGTTGAAAGAATGTTAGAATTGAAGAGAAAAGTTAGTAGGATTAATAACTGACTAAAAAAACGTACAATAGAAGTATTAGTATTACTGTAAGAGTAAATAAGTTGATAAACGAACAACGAGAATAAATGTGCCGGAATGAGTAGAAAATATACTATCATATATCGATAAGCATATATAAGTCAGAAAGTAAACGTAATGGAATAACACTTCGCCCGGGGCCACCGATTTCGATGGCCCTAGGCGAAGTGTTAGAGGTTGTAGAATTATACTAGTACTAGAAAAAGTAAAACTTGGAGAAGATAGATAGAGAGAATGTTATGTTCAGTCGATCAAGTACCTATCTCAGAAAGGCTTCGGGGAGCTACAAAAGTTAAGTGACTTGTTGGGTCTGCCGGCCTTTACTGCCGTTTGCCGACTGAAAAGGATCCTTTAATGTCTGAATTATACTTGTTGGAAATAGTCCAATGGCACCCTGGAGTTTGCCACGTGCTTTTGACATTTTTCATTCCGGTGTCGTCAGCTTTCAGGTCCTCAACTACAAAAGTAATGGCATAAGATAAGAGACAGTTTGCCTAATAATTTTCAGCATTAAAACTAAACAAAAGTCCTGCTTTAAAAATATGCTCAATGTTTAATTAAAAAATAAAATTTTTATATAACTATTCATAAAATGATTATGATTGTATTCATTAAAAATATTTATTACTAGGTCCACGCAAGCGGTTGCCGGGGCGTCACGGTGTGTACTAACGCGATCCCGTGACGTCCCATTACGGCAAAGAGGGCAACCGTTGGTTTTTTAGTGGGTAGCCTTAAAAATGGCAGCATCCTCTATGCTGCCGGGTAGTCCCACATAACCCCCCGGCCGTCACCCCCCTGGGCCGACGGGGTACCAGTAACGGGTTTTTCCAACGGAAAAAAAAAAAAAAAAAAAAAGGTCCACGCAAGCGGTGTTGGCCTCGCGAAACAAAAACGTTCTATATGTTTACTATATGGGACACATTTTATCAATTATCTCGAAAACTACAATTACGATTCGACTGATTTTCAATCCAGACCGGGTTTTGCTCATTATGCGCACGTGTGCGTGTGCACGTGCACGTGTGCACGTGTGTATAATTTCGTGCGTGTAGGAGTACGGTAGCAAAGGAGTTGTGAAATTTGGGTAGTAAAGAGCTTCGCTTCACTCAGCTCAATGATAAGTAAAATAAATGTTATAATATTATTACAAAATTAGAGACAATTTAGTCGTTCGTATTTATGTATTGCATTGAAAAATTATTTACATTTCAATATTGTAATATTGATTTGACTCCATGACTCGTTAAATGCTTGTTCCGATTCAATGATCGTTGGAGAGTTGAAAGCAAGTACCATTTTCCTTTCACTCACCTCCTCAAATCTACTCAGATTTATGGCTTTTTACCAAAATGGACTTTAACATATGCAATTTAGGTATAATTTAGAGTGACGAGCTGTTTTGTGAATAGTCAGTAGGATGACGTCTCACATTACTTTTACTTAAAAATCTCAAAGTCGGACATACTTTTGCATTTAAATACTGTAATAAATTACAAAGAAGTTATCTTTGTAATTTATTACAGTATTCAACCTATTAGTATTTCTTATTTTAATGTAATCAGTGTTTGAAACCGAATGAAAATTTTATAATGCACTAATTTCGTAGTTATTTTCGTAATTTTATTTGAATTTTCAATTATAATATACCAGGATTTACAGAAATAAATCGGAATTGAAATATTAGCTGCATATTACAGGACAAAATAGTAATTCCTTTATTTATGGAAAACTAAATAAAACTTTTAATTGAGTATAACCCTAAAATTTAAATACTTTTTCAAAGATAAAAGTTTAGTTAAAAAAAGGTAATTAAAACTAGATCTAAAGGTATAGTACTAATATTTATACAACTTAATTTTTTTTCTTTTATATTTTTAAAGAATAAAAAAATAAAGCTTTCTATTACATCTCAAAACTGCTTTACTTTTTTATGAAATGGAATCTCGTATAAAATAGAAAATACATGTAAAATATAAAAATGTTCCAACAATAACTGCAATAAGTATGTATAAGTCGCCAGTAAGAGAGAAGAGTCTCAGGAGAGTCTAATAGAGATCTGTTTCTTTTTCCTTTGGTTGTTCAAAAATTCTCGTTATATTCTTGTATTCGAATAAAAGTTATTTTAGTATCCATGATCCATATTTATTTTACAAGTGAATATATTTCTTGGAGTGATTTTATTTCTTTGAAGATGATTAGATTATTCTACAGATAAAAAATAAATAAAAATACTTGTTTCTTTCGTTACGAGACAGAAAAGTAAGATTTTTAATGTACTTAATTTAAACGGACCTAAATAAAAAAAGAAAAACTATTACAATAGGTTATGATTATTATTGAGATAATTTCTGTACAGATATATAAATGATTACAGTACCTACAATAATTACAGATTTATTTGTGTAATAATAACAAACACTTTAAAGGTCAAAATCTTATTTTTAGTTGTGTTTTTAAACCGATCTTTAGAAAAACAATTTTATATTAAAGCCTGAAGCATTACTAGGCATTGATACTTTGTCTTGATATTTCTTGAATAACCTTTAAGATATTTTCAACTCAATTTAGAGAAGCTTAAAAAAGCTTAGTTATTATAAAATTGTAACTGTTAAAAGTTTATAAGTAAATAAAAGATTGTATATTAATTTCAATTCTATTCATGAAAAACAAAAGTAAATACATAATAAAAATCTTGTCTTATAATAGTATATGGTTCTTTATAGTATTTATATGCTAATATTATTATACAATATAATCATTACTTTCAATGGCACGTGTAGTTAGAAAAAAAACACGTAATCAACATCGATAGTTTAGTTAACGTTGCATAGTATTATGTTTTACGACATTCTGCTCCGGGTATTGGGGGCTGATATACAATCTATTTTTATCTTTAAAAGAACTATTCCTGCTACATATGACACGTGTCGTAGGGTGTCCCTTGAAACTCTTCAAAGAGGCTACAATATTGACGCTTTCATAACTTTATATTTTCTTCGATAATATAATGTACATCCGGAAAAGATGACAAAAATTATATATGAAAAGCAATTTATATATAATTTAATATAATCATAAAATAATAATTTCTAAAATAAACTTACTAAAAGTCATTTTTGTACTATAGAATTCATTTTTCCAATAGATAGCCAAAATTTATTATCCAAGTCAGGGATAAATAATTTACAGTTTGTATTAAACGAGTGACAGAGGTCTGCGAATTATCATTTTATGTACAATTTTACACATATTGATTCATTGTAACCCCTTAAAAGGTGTTATCTATAAGCATGTAGTTATATGTAATGTATAATATTGTATGTTAAAATCCTATAAATATAAGTAAATATGAAAGCGTCATAGAACTAGTTGAGTCATGGATAGATTTATTTTAGTTACTTTTATTTTATAAAAAGTAATAAGAGTTTTCACTTTTATTATATATATATATATATATATATATATATATATATATATATATATATATATATATATATACGTTACTTTCCTGTAATAATGTCCATATTTAAACCCAAAATAGTAATGACTTGTCTATTGATATAGGAAAGAAACTAACACAAAATATAATGTTTAAAAATTTGGTGTAAATTTTTATATTTGTATATATTTAAGTGACGTAATATTTATAGTAATTTTTACACTTTTGTATGTTTGTTAGTGAAATAAGGTGGCGCACTTACTACTAAATCAATAATAATCTTAGTAATAAAAAGTGACAATAAAATTTGAAGATGTTTCACGAAATTTATAATTATTTTGTTGAATTTTTCCTATCCGGAAGCAAATTTGTTTTTTGTGTAAAGGTCTATGGTGCGTGGGTGCTAATTGACCTGCCCTCGTTCATAAAAATCTTTGAATGCATTCAATGTCGAGCCTTATTAGTAAAAGTCAATTAAGGAACTCCTAATAAAATGGAGCCTTTGATATAATAACCTTTAATTGTGCAGCAAATATATTTGATTAATCTTTTATATTTCATTTGTTATATATAATATTCATAATGGTTAATTCGCTGGTATCTGTATGGAATGTTATGGTATAAACACAAATTATAATAACAACGGATGATACTTAGTACTACATTTCTGGCCCATAGTTGATGACTTAGCCTTGAAAATGGATTTTTTTTACTGTCTTTTGATATTTAAAATTATTGTTAACTAAAGCTTTATTTTGAGGATAATTGATTTTGGGATTTTCCCAGATCGTCTTCCTTAGACCTCTAATTACTTATTATAATTATTAGATATTTTTTCATACGTTAAAACTTCTCGAAGATTTTTTTTTAATATACTGTAAACAAAGAACTCGATATTTTGAAAATTCATGACTTGATCTTCATTGATTCGATATATTATGTTTAATCTAAAGTTGTCGCATACGGTGTGTAAGCAGACTTCGAGTTTTCAATCATAGAAGCTCAGTTACGACGCGCTTTAGTGTCTTGAGTTCGTTTAAGTGACTTGAATAAACAAGTATTTTTATAGTTCTTTAAAATATGTGCATTTTCATTGCGCCTGGAGTGTCATTAAATGTTTACCAAGTTTAAAGAAATGAGAATGATTGAAATAACCGCAAATAGTGCATTTAAAGCATTACTGAGAAATGCCAATGAAATTGCATTTGTGACTTGTTACTGATAAAAAATGTTATAAAGGAAGTTATTGTAATCACCCCGATTTTTGTTTTTTTTTGTATTATGTGTGAGTATGTTTGTGTATATATATGTAAGAATTCTTTTAAGGTTTTATTTTCTTCTGTAGTTACATCACATTAACTCGCACCCATATCTAATTGTTATAATATTGGAGTGAAAAACAATTAATAAAAAACGATAATGTTTAATAAAAAAAATCCCTGCAATTTAAACGAGAGCGTTGTATCATGTACGTTTACGACTTAAATTGCAGAGGATTGTTTGAGATTTCAGATTTTGAAAGTCTTTTAAAATTGTTGTTTAAATAAACGTACGTAGTGAAATCACTAGCAGTAATTATTTGGCATACGTTGCGATTTAGTTAATTAATTTATATTAATTATAAAATTATGTTGTCTAGCTATTTCATTTTAAATATATTTTAATTTTATTTCCATTTTATTTTTAATTTTATTTTAATTTTATTTCAATTATAATATTTTAAAACAAATTCTGGTTGTTGTCACTACTTGTGACGACGGCGTAAGCTGTCACTGAAAATCAGTTTTGGGCTTTTTTATTTAGCGCTGTCAACATTGAGTGGCATACCATTTTGGTGCATAACACTGGGTTATATGTGATATTCTTTGTTTTTTTTGGCTATCGTTTTTTTTTTTTTGTGATTTTGTAATTTTATATTATTGTTTTTTTTATGCTCCAAAGAAAGATGTACTTTTTGTTTACCTTACTTTTACTAGTTCAATATATCGTTATTATACTCTGATTTTTATAAAATTGTGATTAATGCATTTATTAATTGATTCTTTATTTATTCTAAACATGCTTTGTGTATCTGCTGACAAGTAACTATAGTGAGAATATTTGTTGTTTTGAGATTTTTTCAATCCCAAATATGGATAATTAGCCAAGATATTAAATCTAAACCTTTTTTATTTTCTTAATATTTAGTTTAATCAATCTCAGGAATAACACACGAAATATCTCTTTAATTTATTTATTCTTTTTCATTGTTATACACTTTATCCCATTAAACATCAGTGCACTTTTAAAACCGTCTTATCGCTGTCCGCTCTTGTCGCTCAATGGCTGGTTCCGAATAATCCAGATCACTCCACCACACTCTCAGTGTGGCTAGTCCACGTCCCCAAACTACTTTAACAAATTATGCGCACCTCTAGCGCGAATGTTGCCAGTTTTGCAGTATTTATTATTAAATATAGCAGAAAATTAATAAAACCGTACATTAGTAATAGAATATGTAGAATTGTGTTAACAGTGTAAATATTCTAGTAACAGTAAACTCACATAATCTAATTGGCTTTCAAAATCATATAAAAGTTATATTGTTAGAAGAATTAAAATTTTTTTAAAACTAGATATGTTTTTTCAATGATTTTGTTTCATATCAAGGTTCTATATTAAACACCCGCCGAGTACTTATAACATTTACTTTGCAGACAAATTAGCCACCTGGGGATTTGCAAAATTATTTCACAATTTCCAAGCAAATGCTTTGCATTACACATTATTTTAATTTAATTTTAATAAAGAATTCATTTTCCAATTTTTAAATGTTAAATACTTATTATTGAATGTTATTTTATTGCTACTTTGCTCAATAGAAACCCTCGTACTATTATCAATTATTGGAGGTACTTAAAAAGTGAAATAATAAGATATGCTTGTTACCAACTTCAAATTGTAATCAAATATGATATATTTATCAGATGTTATGGTAAAATATCTATACATTTTAATTAATCTTGAGACATTCATAATTTTATTGAAGTGACATTATTTGTACTAGAATAAAATAAATATTGATGCAATGCAACTTGTTTTAAATTGATTTATTGATTCTACAGATTAGCTGAGATTGTAAGTGTTGACTGAGAGATTTTTTATTTTGATAATAAGGTTATCATGTTATTTTGTTTTATTGTTATCTACAAGTACAAATTTTCTTTATCTATTTAGTTTATCAAAAATAGATAAAAATTTAATCGAGAAAATAAAAATTTTAACAAAAAAAAATATTAAAAAATAAATATATAATGCTCATAATATGCTTATAGTAAAACACATTGTCCTTATTATTCTTGAATGATATTATTGTAGAACTATATTGTTTTAATATTATATTTAAATACATTAGTTGAATTAATACATTTGAACTCTTAAACTGCCTAAAGCCATCCCACAAAGTCTCATTACACAACAACAGTACTGAACATATTGACTTTACTTGCCATAGTCTGAAAATTATACTATTATATACAATTAAAGAAAGTTTGTTGTAAAAATTAAATATAATCAACTCGCAAAAAAATTGAAAAGTATAAAATTTTTCTTTTTTTTTTAAGATTCTTAATTGTCAATTACGAATAAAACTATTAATTGCTATCTGAAAGTAACATTATCAGTTTATGGAATTATCAATGGTGATTTTCCTTGTTTTATTTTTATTAAAAAACTAAAAAAAATCATTAAAAATACTCTCATGTTTTTTTCTAAGATTCCAAATAAAAGATTTATCAGTTTTAACCGTATTCAACTATTATTATATACTAATGGGTCGCTCCAAAATTCGATTTTATTCAACAAATATTTTAAGAGTTTCTGGATCTATGACAGGTTTTGTTTTGATTTCATTGAATTGTAAACTGCAAGTCGCTTATTAACATTGGGGCCAATAAAATGAAACAACATTTTTTTTTCTTTCTTTTTCTGCTTATCTACGGCTGGAATTTTTTAAAATGAGACCGTTATCGATTTTGAGTTGCAGCTATCGTCTTGTTATCTGAGATATAATTATAATCTGGGAATAAAAATGGGACTCGGACAAAAATTGGCGTATGCTGTTAATTTATATAAGATGCAAAGAGGTGTAAAATAAACTAAGGAATTTTTTTTTTAGTTTGAAACGGAAAAGAACCCTTCTTTTCTAATTTCGATAAAAATATGATAAGTATTACAACATGTATTAGATATCTGAACCTATACAAGATTCGAGATTCATGATTGTTCGCGAGACAAGCGTGATACTGTGAAACACATATTAAAGAATTTATAAGTTTTTATATTTAAAGTAAACTATTTCAAAATATTTTTCTAGAATATAATTTTGTAAATAATGTGGCTTGGAAAAATTAGAGGGTACTTTTTCAAAAAGAGATCTCTTTTCTGAGATGAAAATGTTTTTGGTAAAGTAGTATTTCGGAAATTATTATAATTTTTTTTACTTAACAATCGTCATAATAACAAAAAATACAGAGCTTAGAATAATAACCTTTTTAATTATATCATCTGGAAATTGAATAGAATGTAGAAAATAAAAAAAATAATTTTGAATTTAAAACCATTTCACTTCTAAAGCCTGCACATTGAGTTATAGACATAATAGTAAAACCAAAAATATGACCTCTATATTAGGAACTCAACCACAGTGACTCCTTTTTTTAAAATGTAAAAAAATATTGGATGTATTGGGGTCTTTCTTAGCGATCAATTTTAATGACTATTTCTTGTGCCGTTTTTCCTGACCTAAACATAGTAAAGTAAAACCTCTTTTAAAAACTGGCTGTTCTTTAGATCTCTCATATTACAGGCCAATATCTTTATTACCTTCATTTAGTGAGACAGTTGAAAATAATATGTATACTTCCTGTATAATAAGCATTCCAGTTTTTCGATAGGTCATATAAATCATATATTTAAAGCCTGGGATGCTGTTGGTGTGTTTGGTGACCTATTCAACGTAATTGATTATGTACATCTATCTATAAGAACATCAGATCAGAGAGTTAATGTTTCTGGAAAGAAATCTTCTGGGGTTCCCCCAATTTTTAATATTAGGACCTTTCTTTTTATTGTTTATGTACATAACCATCCTTAATTTTTGAAGAATATTAAAGAGACGGTTTTGTTTACTAAATTTTAAAAGTATACACATCTTTAATGTTTTAAGTTAAAAGTATCAGATTATGTATGAAGATGTAAACTGAAGTCTCTCTATTAAAGTCTATTGGTTTAATGAAAACAACTTGTTACTAAATATCTTTATATTATCTTTATATTTATCTATAATATCTTAATGTTTAGGAAGAAACATTATTTACTTTGCATGTTAATTGACTTAAAAAAGGTAGAAACTTTTTTTGGATCAATGTATATATTTTTATACAAATTCCCTGAAAACTTGATATCATTAATATACAAAAAATGTATATTAAAGAAAAATATTAAAGAAAGTTTATGTACTAACTGATATTATAAGTTGACCGAATATTTAGATCATAATGCGCCCTGGAAATGAGAACTTCGCTGTAAGAATATTTAAACATTATTACAAATTGTAGGAGCCTTTATGGTTTTCCATAAAAAAAGTACAAACCTGCTATGTTCCTATGGCAGTTTCTTCTCAGGACTGAGGATGGATATATGATAGCATATATCTTTCCAAGCCAGTGCTAGATTGGGCTATAAAAAATGTTTTTATTATTTTCAATAAAACATTTTCATTTTGTTTCATTGCTATTTATATCCACAGATAAACAATTTTCACAACAAATAAAGCAATTTGTCAAGTCCACATAAAAGTTCGCAAGATCATAAGGGCAAAAGCGAGTCGGAGCGCAACAGTAATAAAATGACACCATTTCAGTTTCATATTAATATTCAACATAAAATTATTTATTTATTTATTTATTTTTCTATTAATTCTCTAGATCTTCCACGAATATTACTATTTTTTTATCTTCTTACCACTATTCAAAAAAAGATTAAGTTAAACTAGGTTACTATTTACAGTGGTATTGATTTTTTTATAGATATTATGATTTAAATTAATCACTGGATCTTCCATGAATATGTCGAGTTTTTATCTACTTACTACTATCAAAAAAGGGTTATTTTATGCCGAAGTAAATCGTAGTGTGATATAACTTTTCGTTGTATATAACACACAATTGTTTGAGTGTCTGTGTGTGCTCTTACTATACAAATAAAAGCAGTCATCCCCAAGATATTGAAAATTTATTGAAATTAATGACTGGAAATATGAAACTATTAATACTGAAAGTTCCTAACTTGGGTTGAAGTTGATTCATTTCGATTTATGATCTAGCTGTTACCAAAGACCGTCTGAATTCCTCTCCTGTTCTCCTCAGACAAAATCATTTTTAAATCATAGATTCTTTATTAACGCGGATATTGGTATTTTTTAATATTAAACACACATTTAGTGCCTGCACCAATACCGTCGTGTTCATAAGAATCATATCATTGCAATCTTATTGTGAAAGGCGATATTTTATGGTAAATATTTTTATTTACCAAAAAATATAGTATAACCTTATATGTAGTAATTGTCTTCGGTCTGCAGTATTAAATGATAATTCAAGTATAATAAAAAAAATAAATATAATTCTTACTCGAGTTTTATTCGAGTTCCAAAGGTTAAGAACTATGAGCCGTGGAAGTGGCTCGTAGTTGGGGCAACTGTCACAATTCTCCCATTTGGTTATTATCTCAGAAATATAGTTTGTTTGCAATGATTACTAAGGATAATCTATTTGTTGTCTATTAAAAGTACTAGGCATATTTCAACCATCCATGAAATGAAGCACTCATTTTAAAATATTTCAGCCAAAGAGAACAAAATAAATATCTTTACTGCAGATTTAACTATTGCTATTATGCGATGCCATTGCCATGAGACGATGTATTATAAAGGAAAGGGTCCATACTCTAAATATATCAGAGCATAATATGTAGAACAATAACGTCAAATAGAGCCGCCTTCCACGGCTTTCTCTCCTGCCTCGAAGTTCTATTCAAGTGCCAATTTTCATCATAACTTGAAGCTTGTACTGGAAATTAGACCCAATATATTTCTTATTATAGTTTGATTTTAGATTGATGTGAAATTAATTGGTCTTAGAAATGGATACTTATAATAACGATATATTTATATGTTGATGGTATATGTTATTTATTCATTATACGGTTCCTGATTTTGTTCATCAAATATTCTAAATACTTATATCTTATATTTTACCTCATTATCTATCACATCTAGCACATCTAACATGTTGTTAGTGAGTAGATTTTCTTCGGTCTTTAAGTGTATTTATATATTTAAAAATAGTTTTTAAATATAAGATATGAGTACTTTATTACATTGTAAAGCCTTAAGTTGAACTGTTTAACTAAAGTTAAAGTTAAATACATCTGAAAGACATTACACATAAATTTCGTTTATTTTACAATATTTTGCATAAAATCGATACGCTTAAAAAAATCTTTCTAAAGTCTCCTTTATTGTCAGTTTCACATTATGATTTACAATAAATACGTTACATGCAAGTAAATCTTGCGGTGAATAAACTACGAATGCGAAAGATGTTTCCAATTTACATATGAATACATATTTATTTCATATGAACATATGAATCCAAAGGTATAATATAATATTGCGTCCTCGGAGCGCTGTTAACAGGACGATGAATATAAAAGAAAAATTATTTATCAATTTTGTTCATGTCGTGGAATAAAACGCTTAGTCAATATATACAAGCTTTTCCCGGTGCAGATTTTATCGTCAGAGTATTATGGATCACGTAGCCTGGCTAGTCTACTAACACAGGCTCATAATTCACCTATTATAGGAGTTTATAGTACGCCTGCAAAAGTTCGTTTCATATTTCTAACCCCTGTTTGAAATCAGATATCAAAGAGCATTGTATACAAATTGCTATATTTTAGAATTTGTTTTATAACATTCATTTTAAGTCAAAGAGTAATGTTATATTTCGATATGTGGGTATTGAATAAATAATACATCAGATATACCGATTATAAAATTAATTCATTTATATTTTTTAGCTAAAGAATAGGGTTGCCAGTCCGCTTGTGAATGCCTAAACTGAAACAATTTTTCGTTTAAAAAAATAACAAGGTTAGTATTTTTATCTCTTTAAAGAGAAGTTTACATATCAGACAAGTACACAGTTTGGATGTTCTTTTACGTATCATCTGGGTATAGATAAAGATAAGATGTCGAGTTTGAGAATAGATTACATAATAGCTATAAATATTAATGATAACCCAAATTCGACCGTAATTTAAAGTTTTAATGTTTATAAGGGAAAGTTTTAGTTTTAGGAACTCTTTAAAACTATTGCATATACGTATTATAATTTGCTAAGTTGGAGATTATTTTCCTTTTTTGCCATACTTGATATTTATTTAAATATATATGACTGACATTGACAGGTTGAACATAATCACTTAAAGCTTTGAATTTATTATGTCATTTATTATACTTTTTTTAAAATATTATGTAAGTTATAAGTTACTACACTCCTAACAAAAACTTTAACTATGCTTTTTTAGTGCCTATTTACGTGTTAATATATAGATAAACTAATTCTGATGTAAGTAAGCTATTGCTTTTAGTAATTGAACTTTATGTTTCAAGAGTATCAATATTAAGGTTTCTCGATCAAAATAAATGCAAAACTAAAAATTTATATTTTATAATCTGGTTTGAAAAAAAAGGAGAAATATAGATTATATCCAATTTTTATTTTTAGCAAAAGCAAAGTTACAAATTCTAAGTAAGTTTTATCAAGTCGCTGAGATTTTATTGTAAATAGTGTTTTTTTTGTTATGACATAAAAGTTCCTCAAATAGCGAATAAAAAATAGCAATTTATAAAAACCTTTCTAAAACAAATATTGTTTTTGCGTATAGATTATTATAGTCATTCCAGAGGCCTCGAGTTGAAATCAAACAAGTGAAGAAAATAAAAAAGAAAATCAATTTGTATCAAATATTTACTATATTGCACATTTTTACATCTCAAACTTTTAGGATATCGAGTGAGTCGAAGAATTTAATAAAACTAAAAAGTTGTCATTACGTTTAACAAATAATTTAACGTTTTTGTTATATTTACGTCTTTTTTTAAATTTTTGTATTTATGTCATCTGTAAATAATAGATATGTCTAGACTTAAACGAGTTTCGAGATTATAATCGAGACAAGCTATTGAAATAAATAGATAAAACTATACCTATCACATTGAATAGTACATGAAAATCACAACTGCAGAAATATTAATCTCTCTTTAGCACTTAAACGCAATATCTGCACATAAAAGTATATAAAGTTATATTTAATATGTACTGCAGAGTATATTAAAAAGTCAATATGAACTTCATATGAACCAGAGAAGACAGTTTAGGCAATTGTATATTATAATATGGTGTAATTATGCAATTAAAAGTATCGATGTCTTAAGATATATTTCTTAATATATATTTATATTTATATCAGATATAACTGAAGATATTGAGCATTTTGTGAGCATCTTGAAGTTTGTGCTGTCAGAAGTAGATGATTAATTTCCTGTCTTATTACCTTATCACCAGCAGACATTGTTACATCTCGTTTTCTAGTTAATTCATGTCCAAAAATTTAATTTAAAACCGTGAAAAAAAAAATTAATTTAAATATCACATTAATCAGTAGTTATTAAAATCAATCATTACAGAGTGACTAAATAATTGTTAAAGTGCACTGAACTTCAAGAAAGTTGGTAAAATTAAGAAAATAAATACATATATATATAGCATTAATTTAATTTGTAATAAACAAATAAGTTACCTAGTTTTACGATAATTATTAATACTAACTGTATTTATTACGTTGGTCGTAAAATTTTTTAATGTGTTGTAACGTAATTTGAAAATATTCAGAAAATGTCTTTAGTACACACTGTAAGATATTAATAATACTCTAGTCAATGAGTTTATTTCTTTATCGTTGGCTTTTTTCGTTGAATTTCGAATCAAAAAACATTCTAAAGAAGCTTCACTCAAAAAATACGAATTGATTATGAGGTATCAATGAAGTTTAAGGCTAACCAATACCTGTGAAACATTGCAAGACAAATAAACTATACAAATGAGCAATGATCGAAGCAAAAACTACTGCTATTACAACGTTAATTTCGACTAAATTATGTTATTTTAGACAATTGTTCACAGAACTCAAATTAGTTCCATTGTCAGCGACATTCAAGAAGTTGCCAAATTTTTTAGAGTACAAAGTGGGAAACGTAAGAAGTTAAAAAAACTGCTTATTCCGCATTAATAATAACGCTTTTACTAAATTGATTTTTTTGTATATTATAACTAAACTAATTTGTTTTTTTTAAATATTATAACTGTATATGTATCACGCTACGATTATTATAGTCGTTATTTATTATCAAATGCCTTTAAAAAGAAAATATTTTAAGTTCAAATATGGAAATATCGGATAATATTGTTCTTTCTCGGGTTTATAAGCTAATGTTTTAACCATATAATCAACCCTTTTTTTTTTTTTTTTTTTTTTTTTCCGTTGGAAAAACCTGTTACGGGTACCCCGTCGGCCCAGGGGGGTAACGGCCGGGGAGTTATGTGGGACTACCCGGCAGCATAGAGGATGCTGCCATTTTTAAGGCTATCCACTAAAAAACCAACGGTTGCCCTCTTTGCCGTAATGGGACGTCACGGGATCGCGTTAGCACACACCGTGACGCCCCGGCGAGACCCCCCGAATGAGGGTGCCCCGAGCAACGTAGAGCACCCTCCCATCGCAGGCCTATGTTAGGTAAGAGAGGTCACAACCTTATAATCATCCCTGCCTTACACCGAGCAGTAAACTGAGCACAAAAAGAATTTATAAAAAATAATAACATAAATCTTACAAAATCATTGTACTTATCTAAATTACTTTAAATTGTTATTTAGTAATTTATAATTTATTTATTTATTTTTATATTTTCCACTTTCAATCAATACCAATGATCACTTGTGTACGTCAAATGGAAGTGCCAGGAGGGCCTATTTCGATGTCTTACATATCGAAATAAGCCTTTCTGTAGAGTCACTGTGCAACTTATAACTAAAGCAACGAGGGTTCCAAACGCGCCCTGGTCTGAGAAGAACCACACAACAAACTCCGGGTTTTTTTTTGTATTGTGATCACTGTTTCACAAACGTCCATATATAGTAAACAATTTACGAACAACTAGAACCATCGCAATCAATTCCTTGTGGAGGCTAAATTATAAAAACCAATTAAGCAAATAAAATAAAACTATAATTATGAAACTGAGCCAGCAAGACGATCAGTCACCGCAAGCAGCACCCGTTCACGAGTATAACGCAAGGGTATATGGGTATAAGGGTAATATGTATTTAACATAAAATTATATATAAATAATAGCAAAATATTCTATACATTCCACTGCTTCTTAAGTATATTATACAAATCTTTTTGTTAAAATATAAAATATACAATTAAAAATTTGTCAATCTACCAGTTAGTGGGTAGAGGTTGTTTAGAGACGAGACTATAAAAGAGCTACTGTAGGCATATAAGGTAACTTAAATATATGTCAGAATTGGTAATATCTCAAAATATATCTATAAGAACTTTTATAAAACGTATATTTGTGATGAATTTAACGTAATATCTTTTTACAATGAGTGACTGCTTGAAGTTTGCCATATATGTTAAAACAAGAAACATTGGTATAAGAGTTATGGAACACATTTTAGTTATCAAGCATAGTTGTAGGTACGTTGAAGTCAATAGCGTGTGATAATACAGTTGACACCAATCAATGTCTTAGATTTGATAAATCGTAAATATCGCCATCGAATATCAAGAATACCTTGATCTACAGTCAGTCAAAAAAAATAGTTTTAAAATATTTAATTCTAATAATATTTAAAATAAAAGTTGTCGGCTCAAACCAGCTTCTTTTTTACATTGTTAAAAATATAACGCCATTCATGAGCAATGTAAAATCTGTGCTAATGACCTCCAGATACTTAATACGTTTTTTGTGTACCCTGCACATATATATATATATATATATATATATATATAAATTATATATATATATATATATATATACGTAAATTTAAAATGTTTTAAAATGTTAATTCTATTGTTTATCCTATTTCCTTATTATTATAAGCAAGATATTTATCTTAAAATAATTTAATACAACAGTATTATTACTGATCTTGTTAGTCATTATTAACTTTTATGAAAAACCTTTGAAAACATATGACTTGATTAATTCAAGGATATAAGAAAAACAATAAAATATATATTACCTACATAATATCCAGCAGTAATTTTTCTCAAAATTAAAAACAGAAACACATACTAAGAGGAAGGCATTAATATACACTAGGGAGTCCCTATCTCACAATGTCAGGGGGAGAAGCCTGTTGGTCTTTGTTAATCATTTTAAAAACTGAACTGATATGGAGTTATATTTTGTATAAATAAATAAAGTGTAAAAACAAAAATACCTGAACGATTATCATTAATTCACCTATTGTAAAGAAAATCACGTATGCAAAGTAATTACGTGTAATATCGTACTTACCGGACAAATTGTGGACTCATTGGAACATGTACTTAATTATTATTATGTGTAGACATCAGAACACATCGTTACGAAATCATTGTTGAGAAAATAATAAAATAATACTAAAACAACAAGTTACGGAGAGTAACTTTATATTAATATTTTTTTAATTTCAACTAGATATTTTAAATTGTTGTTGGTTATGTTATTTATTGAATTATGTTGAATTAATAACACAATAAATGTGCGTAGAGACGTAGCACAAAATACCAAATAGTTCTTCAGAACATTAGCATCTTCGGCACAATTGCCGAGGAAGAAAAACACAAAAATTCAATGTTTTTGAATGTTAAGTGTTATACACATATTTTCTATATGTACGTAGTTGTCCATATCAGTGACTAGAATGATATTATACCATCACACAGCGAACAAGATAAATTTCTTCAAACATATGGATCGTCCCTTATGGCGTTTTCCTTTATGGAAAAACCCGATTAATTATTATAATTATTCATAAAACATACATTTTTTCCGAGCATTACATTTAATATATTACTTGATAATTTACTACAAGTAGGATATTATTCGTATTAATTTTCTTCTGACTGTCGTCAGTGTTGGTATTGACTGTGGTATTTATTTTAGTGACTTCTTTATGGCAAAAAAGCATTCTTTTTTCCCTTTTTTACTAAAAAGGCCAATAACTCAAGTGACAGCGTCGTCTTCAGAGGACGGTGACTTTGAGGCACACTTATTCTTGAAATTTGGAATTTAACCTTCTGATATCGCCTTAAAGTTTGTCATCAAAATATAACCTCAACGTGTCGATGTTCTACAAATGGAAGCTTAAGGTAACCTAAATTATAAAATAACTATAATAAAATATATTTTCCCAAATAATCTCATATTATGATATTTCATAAATGTTATTATTGATAAATAATCTGTAAATTAGTTTTCTTTTCAACTGAATTATATTTAGAAAATGTTATTTTTAATTTTTTTAATAAAAGTAAATAAACGTAAAACTTCAAGTTCTCCAGTTATCGTAATAAACTTGTCACTTACAGGCTACCGTACAATAATCAACTCTAAAATACAATAATACGACTTAAATTCCACTGTCGACTTCATTTTTGAATGATCAACTCAAGCGCTTTGTAATATTTCGTTTGCCAGATCAGTTTGCTCTCAAATGTCAAGACACGCTGTTGTAAATTAATTTATCGTATGTAAATACAAATCGATTGATTGAAACATTTGCAGTTAAATATTTAAGGTATGTACATAACTGTATATTTAATTATTTTAATATTAATATTTATAAAATATTCGTGTTATAAAATATCAATTTTTAAAACTAAAAATAAATTATTTTTTTTTGTGTTTGTATTCAGCACTTGTTTTTTCAATATTTTTTTTATAAATATATAATAAAGAATATTTAATATAAATTAAGTTTATATTAATAAAAAAAAAAATAAGATATAGATATAATATTTTCATCAGTAAATTTAAACCTGTTACAATGCTCACCTTGTGTCCAAGGTTTTATCTTGTGTTGTTACTGATGACTTTCTAACAAACTAAGTTATTTTTTACTAAAGGAATAAATATAGAGAACAAAGCTCATATGTTTAATCATACATACATAATCGCCTTGAATATAATAGAATTTAGAAACAAATGTTTTGTAAGCAAGATTTCTTTCTATACTCTATATATGCTGTATCTCATCATATTTAAATATTCCAAAAATAATCTTTCAAGTTTATAAATACATCATTTTATTAATATTGCGATAGTAAAGTAAAGACCTTGTGCATATTATGGACAAGTTGAATGGAATATTATTTTTTGAAAATGTATTTGTTTTGACCATAAATTATTACAATATATCATAACAGACCTCGTGTATATCTACTGCAATATTTAAATTCAATTGTTAATTAAAACAATGTAATTGCATATTCGTACATGTAATATAATATCATTTTATTAATAATTTAATAATCCCTAGGTTGAGGATATCTTTTATTTTTGGATAAAGGTGGAGTAAAATAAAGAATTTTTCATTTAACAGAAAGCTTAATATATATATTTTTAAACTGTAGTAAGAAGTTTATGCCATTCAATGTTTATTTTTAAATAAGGGACATTAACCGGAGATTTAGGAAAAAAAAATCTCTAAATAATAAGAAAAAAAAGTAGAGAGTTTAAAAATCTTTTATTTTTTTAAATATATTATTAAAATAAATTAGTTTTAACATAGTACCATAAATTTTTTCTGTATTATATAAAAATACTTTTAAATATTATATCAATGGCATTAATTATGCAAAATTAAATTTATTGAGTTTTCAAACCTTGACAAATAATTAACAACGTTGCTTTAAATGGTGCCACTGCAATGATGCACATAATCGCCTTGAATCTTTTATCATAAAAAAGTCCATGAATAAATTTATGACACTTTTTTTATTGTTATTAGAAAATAAAAAATACTATTAGTTAAGTATTAAACACTTTTTCTTATTGTCATTATTAATAAAAAATTATAGTTTCAATTAAAAATAAGAATTATTGTTAGTAAAGTAATCTCTTTTTTGCCCGTATTCATCAAAAACACCTAACTTTTATGACTGACTTATCACTAATCGTGTTTTCATAAACGTCTAAGGGATACTTAAATTTTAAGAATTCTCCTTTACCTTCAACGTGATATTGCAAACAAATAATGAACTTGTTAAAAAAAAAGAACAGATTTCTAAGTATTGGCACTTATTATAATTTCATATAATATTTAAATTTACTAATAATTAATTGTACGTGAAATATTTAATATTATATTAATTTAAAAAAAACATATTATAAAAGTTCATTAATATACAAAACTGTCAGAAAAATCAGTCTATCATTATAATATAAGTGGCTTTTAACAAAGTGTCAATTAGGATTGTGAAAACTATCTAAAACAGGAGACGGTTAGGTGATGCATACTAAGGGATGCTCATCATGAATAGTTCATATGATAGCCTTATAATAAGATCATCTACAAAAGATAAATTAATTATTAAAAAGAATCAATTCCTCAAGTAAATTCTATCAGTATAAAATATATTCCTCTGGTAATATTTGAAAATATACTTGTTCAAAAATGTTATTTATGAATACGATTGAAATCAATTTCAGTCCAGACTTATATTTAAGATAAGATTACTGTTTCGTAACGATATGATCTTAAGTCGAGATTTTTCTTATAAATTTTTCAAGGTCTGATAAGTTTTCTCTTAGTTGCCATGAGAAGTAAAATAGATTAGAGCCTGTTTCCTTAAAATAATGACACACTTCGAACTTCATAAAACCACATTATGAGTTATAGAACTTTCGACAGTGTTTTAACTCTGATTTCTAGAAATGAAATTTAGTTAATCTGATGAATGAAATTTAAGATTTCAAAGCGTTAGCTTCAGTCAAACCAATTGCGTAATTTTGTTTGTATATTCTGCTTCAAAATTCGATGAACATATTAAATAAAATATTAAATAAAATCTATGAACACAACATATGTTTGATGAATAAGTCAACTTGATATTAAGATAGTTTGAACTCTAGTGATGTTCGTTAATTATTGGCGTTTGTTTAGCAGTTTTGGTATAATAAACTGAACATATAGCCATTTTGAAACTTTAAATATGGTGATGGACTTTTAAAGCTGACTGTACTATAAATGGGACTTTATTTATTGAACTATTGCAGAGATATTTTATAATCAATATAATTAATATATCATCATTTAGTTTTCCTGATAAAAAATATTAAACTTATTTTCAAATCTTCTTATTCTTACTTTATGTAAACATTATAAAAAATATATATTAATACAAATAAAAAATATAATACAAAAAATTATTTTTGTAAATATTATGGTAAAACTAACTTAAATAAAATTTTACTATATATTAAACTTATCTTAACTGAAACTTTTAAATTTCTCAAAACAATTTTAATAACACGAATTAAATTTAGTTTCCAATTGATGCTTTATAATGAAAAAAAATCAATAATAATTTTATTGTTTGGAAAAATGTATAACAAATTGTATCGCGAATGATTTAAAAAATAATCAATATATGTAAAAAAGTATTTTCGTTTGGTGATTTTTTGAATTATGAGTTCTGGATCATCAATTACTGTCACTTAGAACCAAAACTAAAAGGCCGTCATCTGTTTTATAACAACTTTCTGACACTAAGCTTTTCCCGTCAAAGGAATTAATTAATTCGGATCTACAATTTATTTAGAACTTTTATCAAAAACTCAATAAAGTTGTTTTCAAATGACACAGAAATCTAATGGTTTGTTACTGGGAGATCATTATATATATGTATTGTATGTAATCATGCATGGATATTGGTTATATATGGCAACAATACTTAGTATGTGTGATACACAAATACCTGCATCAATTACTACACATATAATATATATCATATACTAAATATATATTTGCAATATATATCTACGAATTAATTGACTGTCAATTCGTCTAGTGGATAACAGACAACACTGTCAAATGTCATGAGTTTGAAACCTGTCCAGAACAATTCTGTGTGATATATACACGTTATTGTAATAATATTTTTATTGTTTGTAAAACTTTAGGACTTATTCATGAGCTTATTCAGGATTATTTAAATATATAAGAAAATATTTAATTAGTGAAAAACTATTACACTAATTAAATGTTAAAAGTTATGCCAATATTTAATGTATTTCTTAATGTTTAGTTATTCAAACATTAAATTTTTTTTTTTCAGCGGAAATAGAACAATGTCGAAAGAAAAGCCTCTCGACAACTTTAATTCTACGTAAGTATAAACAAATAATTACTAGGAATATTGTCGGAATCCTCTTTTTATCGTTAATATTAATATTATAAAAACACCCATCAATTAAAAATGACATTTTTCTAAATTTAAAATGTTATTGTTATAATTTTTTACGTTATCTTATGAAAAAGAAAGAGAGCCATCTAGAGTTAAAAGCACACTTGATATAAATAATAAGCGAATATAACATTGCTTTTATTAAAATCCATCAAGTAGTTTTATTTCGTTATAATAATGTAATTAAATAATATTTCTTTACAAATGAAGTGTCTTTCTAGTTCATTTGAATAAGAAGCTAACACTTTATTTTATTAAAAAACATCCTGAAGTTTTGTAATTATAATCCAAATTACTTAGTTTCCCGGAGCAATAACATATAACAACACCAAATTTTATAAAAATTCGTGGTAGTTTTTTCGCGTGTTCCGCCATCAAACAAACAGACAAATTAATAAACCGACAAGTATCCAAAAAACTATTGCTTTTAGTTCTATATCTTGCAATTATCGTTTAGCAATGAGTTTTAAAAAATGTTAACTGAAAATGTGTAATTAAATGTGAAGATTTTGACTGCTTTATTATTTGTATAAATGAGTTTTTATATGTTTAGGTTTAATTGTTTAACTTTTTTTATGAATATTTTGTGAAAGTTACAATTATCATAAACATTTCATTAAAAACGGTCATTAGAGGTGACTTCTTAAGAAGCAAGGGAGATAAAAGGGGAAACAGAGCAAAAGAGTGAAGCATTTTCAAGATAAATATTTTTTTGTTTTTTTATTTTAATGATTTTTATTCTATTGACTATATTATATGATACTATATTATAGTCTCGTTACTTAAATTATGAATAATAACTACTAGACATTTAAATTATATCGATTTGCAAAAATCTTTCTATTTATGTTAGACAAGTTCACAAGGAAGACTACAGGTTATCTATCATTACGCTATAGTTTTTCTTATTAGTAAATAAAACTATTTGTCCGAGTCACAGTAACAGCTATAAGACTTAGTATCACACTAAGTCCGTTAGAGGCAATGTAAGAAAGTGTCTTTAAAATTATAATATTATTTACCTTCAATTTAAATACAAATGTCCCAGTGTGCGGTTGTCATTATGTCCATCCTTACCTAAATAAATAGCATTAGCAGGAAAATGCGACGACCATGAAAACTAAATTGCTATAAAAACCTAAACTATTAACATAATACTTCAACTTATTTTGTAGAATCATACATAATATACATTTTATTAAATTAAATGATCTATTATATACTTGTCAAACATTTGATATTATATCTCAGAGTTCTTTACTGTTTATTTATTGTTACATCTTTTAACCCATAATGCCTTTAACGATGCACGATGATGGCTTAAGTAAAATTATATATTTAAGTAATTATAAAAATTATTTTTAATAATTTGCAATGACCATTATACACCAATATGATCAGGTGGCTATGATATTTTAAAACAAAGAGCGCAACCAGACCTCAATCTTGACTCGCTGCGCTCTCAAAATCTCTGTATGTGTTAGTATATTGAGCGGAGCGAGAGCCAAACAGCACCGAAATTGCATTTACAAAACGTCTATGCATTCTGTCCTCAACTATTTTTCCAGAAGAGAGACGTTATTACATTTTTTGTGTTTTTTTTTATTTTTTTTTAAAACAGCAACCAGACTTATGTCTAACAGTGTGCAAAATTTGGAAATTTTCGGATATACAGACCTGAATTTTGACTCACTGCGCTCACAAAATCTTGTTATGTTTTAGCATATTGAGCGAAGCGAGGTGCAAACAGCACTGGAGATGTATTTACAAAACGTTCCGTTTGCAAAAGCTAAATTTTCACGCTAAAAGTTTTTTACATTGAAGTCTATAGGTCAACGAAATCAAAAATTTGATTTTTTTTTTTAAAACCACCACCAGACTGATGTCTATTAGTGTGCAAAATTTAGAAATTTTCAGATTTACCGTTTTTGATTGATGATTGCACAAAAGATGCAGAAAAGTCTCTCATAGAGAGCTTCGCTCAACTAACATATTATAAAAAAAAATATTCTTTTCGATATTTTAATAGACTAGAAACTTGTAAGTTTTTAAAGAAGAACAATCACAACCAGTCAACACCTCAAAAAAAAATAAACACCGCAATAGTTTGAGTAAAACAATATGTTTTATATATGTTTTGATATGAAAAGAGGGAGAGTAATATTTTGATAAATTTTTGTAATTTAATATTAGATTTTTCAATATTATTATTATTATTATGACAGAAGTTATTTAAATATTCATTTAAAGTTTTTATAAAGCACAGGAAAAGAAAGGCAAGGACGAGGACATAGGAAGCAAACACACAGGGTCAAAGCGACATCTTTAGACATATGTGTCGAAATCTTTAATTCAAAAACAATATCGTAGTTTTAAAATTGACAAGGACTTTTTCAAATAATATATATAAAGTTGAAGTTATTATTATCTATACATCGTAACATACAATACAAAAAATGCTAAATTTATTACCGGACGGGTACCCGAAGATGCATTACGTCTTTTTCTGCTTGTAGAAATAAATCTTTATCCTATATTTATTTTTAGAACAAATGAATTACCGTTATAATAATAGTTGAATCTTGACTCACTTTATATTAATAATAACCTTCAATTGTTTTTATTGTTTCTGTACTTCCTATAATATTATAAAGAAGAAAGGAAAATGTTTGTATGTGTGTTAAGAATAAAATAAAAAACTGTTGGACTGATTTCAAAAATTCTTTAACCATTAGAACGCTACGCTATTCTAGGATATTATAAACTATATTTATATATAGTAAATAAAATCGTTCGTCCGCGAGTAGAGCCACGAGTAACAACTTATATGAAATATTTTTATTATTTACTGTATTAATTACGATAACTGGTAAAGTTCCTTCTTAATCAACCTCAATCACTTATTAATAGGTAACTCGCGTAATGACAACAAGTACTGTTAAAGTAATTATATTATAAGGATCTAAAATCAACAATTCAACAAGAAGCGTATTGCGTTGTCTTTTGTTTTTTTTTTATTACAACTTTTTCATAACAACATTATTTGTTTTAAATTCATTTATACTTCTCGTAAGCTGGAGTGTTCCAGACATATCTGAATTAAATTATGTAAATTGAAAGAAAAACATTACATATCTGTACTTGTACTTTCAAAATTCTTGTTTTAAAATTGTCTACTCTAGTAGATATAGACAAAAACATACATTTTTACCTTCAATATTCTACTGCAGTTGACATCTTTAATACAAGAATAAGTTCTGTTGAAGTTATCTAAAATAAAATTTTTGGTACGTATAGTACCAAATACCACTTTAATAAAATTTAAGGAACCAAAAAATACAGAAAAACCAGCAAAAATTTTCTAACTCAATATCTAATTCAAGTGCTGAAGATGCGGGTCGAATAGCGAGTTCCAGCTAGTTTTTTTTAATGATAAAATAAATATTATCATAAAATTTTATTTGTATACTCTCGACTAACACTAAGTTGCTATTACTTGACAAATGATGCTTAAACAATATAATTAGTTATCGTGGATAATTGTTCTTGCATGTTCTTCGCAAATCATTTACGAATTGGTGAAACAATGTTAGCTATAATTACTTTCCTCCTTATTATTATTAAGTATCTGTTAATTCAATTTTTTACACGTCATTTGACCTTACAATAATAATTTTTGAAACATTAACCAAAAGTAGTAAGACTCTACAATTCAATATTTTCTACACTGGTTCAAAGCTTAAAGCCACAAAACGTACGATAATACGCTATAAAATCAAAAGTTTTTAATAAATTTGTGTAGTTCTATACCTAATTTTTAAAGGTCATTAGTAAATGTCCATTTAGTTTGGTATTCAAAAGAAATTAATTGTTAATACATATAAAAAACATAGCATGTTTCTTGATAAGACAAATAGGTCGTAACTAGGTCTAATTAATATTAGTATATAATATAGAGATATATAATTGTCTCAAAATAGGATATATTTTATTGTAATATTGAGATTCAAAGCTCATGCTTTGATGAAAATCGTCTCTGAAAGCTTAGAGATGACTCTATCTAAATAACGGAAAACTGTTGCGATGTCCGTCCGTCCTTTCATCCGTCCATCTGTTCGTCTGTAGCCGAAATGATATTCTCAAAAACTACCTGACAGATTTGACCAAACTTGGTTTGCAAGTTACGTAGGTGAAAAAATAATAATTGATTAAATATCAAAACCGCAGGTAGAGGGGGGCGGGGGGCGGTAGCCTCCCGATACGACATGATATATTATCGGCAGCATGTTTACTGCGTGTGACGAATCAAAGAATGCATTTCGTGGAAATAAAGTATGATTAGAGAAAGAAAAATTTCGGGAAGCGCCAGCCTCCCGCACCCCCGCTTTCTTTCATTATTCTATTATTTATATATTTTTACATTTTTTATATGTTTAGTATAATCTTGGATTTTACTTATATTTTCAAAACAATGATAGCTTAAAACCTAGTAAGGGCAGTAACTCTATATAAACAGTAATTTGAATGCAAAATTTGGTTCTCCGAATTGTTAATATCATTGTTGCATATCGATACTTCTATGTACACAAGTAACGCACAGATACTCGATTGGCATTTGGCTCACTACAAACATGATAAATGTAATTCCATATCAGATCTCTTGAGCACAAATTAAACGAAATTTCGTAGTGGTTTTAGATGAACTTAAAACGCTCACATAAAGATGAAGATACTGGTTGTATCCTTAAAAACATATTAAAACAAATTCGTTCGGTTCAATTAAAATTTAATTTGAAATAAAACTATTTTTACGGATTAAACTCGCGTATAATTTGGTAACATTTTAACTTTAACCCGACGTTTCAAATTTAATTGATTGATATTTGAAATGAGATCATGAGAGCTCGTGTTATTCCTCTAATAAAACTTTAAAGAATATAGTAACGTATAAGTAATTAATAATTTGTAAGCAATAACGACAATCATAAATAATACAGCAAGATATATACGACACGTTATATAGGAAGACCAGTAATTAAAAAGAGCTTGAGCAACTTGTAATAAAAATAGACCTAAAAAGAGAAATATATTTATGATATTTAATCTTGATTGAAATAGTTTCATTATAAATAAAAAAATTACAGATTACCTTAAAATAACTTTTGGATTTTTAATATAATTTATTAATGTAAGTTAACGACATAAGGATTGAACTTGATTTCAATTGCTTTGATAGTATAACTAACACTTTAACTTCCTGGTTAAGAAATATTTTATATTATTATCATTATGTATTTCTTTACTTAATTCCTTATTACTTTTAATAAATTTTTCCATAAAATTTACAATAAACTGATAGTATTTCCTTTTTACACTTTCTTAAAAAAACTACGAGGTATTTTTTCCTATTGTAATAACTTTTTAAAGCCATTAACATTGGATTAACATAACTAACATATGCCTCGATTGGTACCAAAACGAAGTCTAAGCCGAAAAAAATACTTTCATACATACACACACTCATACACTCTCTAGAATTTCTCAGGACATATCAAAACACGGTATGTTTATATTATTATAACAAGTTTCCCTGTTTGCCAGTTTGTCTATTTGTTCGTTTTTATATCATTAGTGAATTTTGCGCATTACGTTTGTTGTTTAAGTTAACGTATAGGATACTTTTCTTAGTTGAAAATACAAATAGAATTGCAATTATTAGCTAGATTCAAAATAAATAATGTTAAGTAATACATATAGTATTATAAAAAATTCCAAATTTGTAATTGCTATATAATTTTTATGGAATTTAGTTGTACTATATCTAGAAAATTTGAATTAAAAGGATGGAAAATCATACACATAAATTAACATATAATTATCAATTACAAATTTATTTACATAAGTTTTGGATAAACGGGGGCTGACAATATAAATATGTATATCTAATCTCCCACATCTTTGTTATCGGTTTGTAATCTGTCCTTGTAGATTGATCATCATTGACATAGCCACTGGCTCGTAACGTGTTTTTTCAATAGTTTGTCAATGCGAAAAGTTAATTTCAAATGTCACGCTCCGGTTATTCCTTGTTGATTTAACTAGTTAGGTATGGTATGTGGAAATTAAATGATAATTAATAGTGACGATATTTATGTACTTCTTTAAAATAACTTCTTAGATTTGAAATGACTATTTCTTAAAAGTTATTTACCAAACATTTGTTGATGCAAATTAAAAGTTATTATTTCAGTGGCATTAAAATTTGTCACCATTGCTTGTAATATTGGCTTTTATTTAAACTTCAAGCCTGTATTGTAAAGAAAGAAAATAAGTTTATAGTAGATCATTTTTATCTTTTGAACTAAGAAATATTCGTTTTGTATACAAATTGAATAAGTATGCAATCTTTAGAAAAATGTCGGTCTTGAAAATGCTTTTCAATTTGCAATTTGAAGGAGAGTATCGAATACATGTAAACTACGTCCTTTCTAAACGATTCTGAACCAGATGTATTGATTTATATATTTATGTACGATTAACTTATAAAAGAAAAATATGGACGTAACTTTACTGTTTAAGAGACCCATAAAGTGACCCTTAGGACGAAAAATAGTTTTATAACTGATATACGTTATTTTTTCTTCATAAACCATAATTCATAATATTTTATACTTTATTTTTATTTTTATTTTTACTCATTCGTTATCTAAACTAGAGAAGTGATTAGCTTGAATTTTGGAATATTTAGTTCAGAAGTTTTTAATAACTAATTAAGTAAATAAAGATCTTGGAGAATTATTTCCATATATTATTTTGTTTTCAGTGCTAATCTAACTAAGAATAGCGGTTTTGTATCTACCATCAGTTTAGACTCCAAAGACGGCGCAAATGAACATAAGGCATATAATCCTTTTGAACATCGTGATGTTGCCCATCCCAATTCGTAAGTATACGTTTATAGTATTCGCTGTAAACGTTCTACATACACAAGTTATAATGAAAAAAAACACAATAAATCAGAAAATATTTTAATGTTATATTAACATGTCTATCTACTACTTGAAATAT
Source organism: Mechanitis mazaeus (assembly GCA_959347395.1). Classification (NCBI taxonomy): domain Eukaryota; kingdom Metazoa; phylum Arthropoda; class Insecta; order Lepidoptera; family Nymphalidae; genus Mechanitis; species Mechanitis mazaeus. The sequence goes on from OY365754.1 coordinate 14,653,943, forward strand.
TAATAAAGAAAATACCTTGATTTTTACAAATCTATTTCAAAGAGAAACAAAAGAAAAAAATTCTAAACTACCTTTTGAATCTGACAACATCTAAAATCTTTTTTCTTCATTTGTATTTTTATTAAATATTAATAATTGTTAAATAGAATTTGTGTTAATTTTCAAATTGTGCATTTATTTCAGAGTATTTGGATCAATAGTTCATCTTTTAAAAGCATGTCTCGGATCTGGAATTCTAGCAATGCCGGCCGCTTTCAAAAATGCTGGCACAGCGGCTGGCGTTGTTGGGACTTTGTTGGCTGGACTTATTTGCACACACACTATTCATATGCTGGTACTATTATTTTAAATTAATAAGAAACATTAGGACATTTTGTACAATACAGTATTTCAATGATTTTTTGCTACAACAGGATCCCCGACAGTACTCGAATGTGCCACTTTTATATCTGCTATTGCCACAGTATTGCTATTGCTATTGCCACAGCAGTTGTTCACATGCCTCTGTTCATGTTACAAGTGTTTTGTGTCACATAAAAAATATTACTAAACAAAAAAAAAAAAATTAAACAAAATGGTTGAGACTTGAATATTTTCATAAAGAATATTTTGTCAACTGCAAAGTTGAGTTTGTCAAAAACATTTGAGTTACAACTGTCCTGATAGACGAACTATTTATATATCAATCTATAGTATTGAAAACTATCTATATATATATATATATATATATATATATATATATATATATATATATATATATATATATATATATATATATATATATCAGCCATATTATATTCATTAATATTTTACTTCATCTTCTGTGATGAGCCCGTTGGTAGCAAGCTGAAGTCATGTCCGTGTTACTAAAATTTCAGTCTTTATCAGAAAATAAAAAGGGTTTCATAATATTTAAGTGTTCTTCTGTTGTTAAAAAGTCAATTAAAACAAAATTTAAAAACTGAACTGTCTTAGAATATTTTTGAGAATAGAGGAATGTGAATCTAATTGTTATCAATCTCCTATCTTTATTTTTCTGAGGATTTGTGATTGTCATATCACTTTATCTCATTTTTCGATGCATTGCATAGTATTAAAGAGTTTATTTTGTCAATAATCACATATTATATTGTATGATACTTCTTATTTCTTTCATATAACCGTAATTCAATTAATATTCATTTATTTATTTTCATTAATTAACACTTTTGCTAAAAAAATTACAAAAATATCCGCTGTATATTTAAATACTAATTGAACTCTATCACTCTTCAACTCAGTTCACGTTGTAATAGTAAGAAAATATTATAACAAATTGTTGTATCGAAACTTTGTTCTTACTTAAGCTTGTTTAAAGGTAAAAACCTCTCAAGAAGCTTGTGTAGATGCTAAAAAGCCATCCATGAGCTTTTCTGAAACTTGTGGAGCGGCTTTTCAATACGGACCTAAGCGGCTGCAGCATTTAAGTGGTTTTGTAAAGTATGAGATATTTATGTTAACTTTTAGATTATTGATTATTCCTTACAAATAGACAAATACCCTCTTTATAAAAAAAAAATTTTTTTTTTTTATTTTAGATTATTCATTGATTATTCATTGATATTAACATACTTAAGTGTCCTGTGCGTGTACGTTGTGTTCATCGGGGTCACATTTAAAGAGGTAATTTTTTAAAATTATTTTAATAATTAAGTTTGCTAATAGCAATGAAACAAAACTTTGCGATAGATATATATTACTTTTTTTTTGTGAAACTATGGCTAATAAGAATTTAGTAAATACAGTAAAGTAAAAAGCAACAATGCTGTTTTTTTGGCATCATTTACTTTTAAATTATTTTGTTTATGTTTTAGTAAGTTTTTTCTTTACAATATTTTTTAGGTTTTGGATGTGTACTATCCAGAAACCAATTGGCCAGCACAAGTCTATTGTGCCCTGACACTAGTGCCCTTAGTGTTAATTTGTCAGATCAGAAATTTGAAGCACTTGGTGCCATTTTCTGCACTCGCAAATATTATGATTGCGGTGGTGTTTGCTGTTACCTTATACTACATGTTTATCGATGTGCCTCCCTTAAGTGAACGTGAGGTAGTCGCTAATATATCGACATGGCCCTTATTTTTAAGGTATTATTCTGTTCATTTTTGAGTTTTAAACATCAAATTTATGTTTTGAGCGTTAAAAAATTAATAATAATATTATTATAATCAGAGTAGTAGTAGCTTACAGGTAAACATTTTGGTAACAAATTTCAAATAGTATAAAATTTTTAAATGTACTTAAAAAACTGGTCAATAACTTCTTATCTCTAGCTTAATCCTTGATCAAAATATATTTAATAATTATATATTAATTGTCTTAGTGTTAACATTATTTATGGTAGCACATAGATATTAATAGGTATATATAAATTGTCAGTAATTTTTTTTTGTTCATAATTTAATGCAATATCTCAATGATTTTTTATAAAATTGTCTAAAGCGAATAAGCTCCCTTATAACTTTCAGTTTTAATAAAGAGAATATATCAAAAATCACAATGAATATATTTATAAAAATCGGTCTTCTATTTCTAGATGACCAAAAAGACATTAATAGTAATATTACTGCATACTAGAAGGTTGATTTATATATGCAATGTTTTTAATTTTCCAAATATTTAATTTTCAGCACAGTAATATTCGCAATGGAAGGCATTGGTGTGGTTATGCCAGTTGAGAACGAGATGGCTAAACCGAAAAAGTTTCTTGGGTGTCCAGGAGTACTAAACATTTCTATGTTCGTTGTCATTTCCATGTACTGTGTGTTTGGCTTCTTTGGATATTTGAAGTATGGAGATGCTGTAAAAGGCAGTGTGACACTAAATCTACCACAAGACCAAATGTAATTATACAATTGATATTATTATCATAAGTTTGTAATTAGTAAAACAAGATGTTTTATATCAGAACTTAATAAATATTAATTTGATACGCTTAAAATAACTTTAATTTAGATGGTGACAATTTCAGCTGTTCTCAATTTAATTATTATACGTGTCGTTTTGGCAAATGACATCTATTAATTTGGTAAAACATAAGCGTAAATTCGCTAAATATATTTACTTAACTAAACTTATTATTTTTTTACTTTTCAAGGTAATTAGGTATTGCAATTTCGTCAAACATAGTTCTTTGTTCTAAATGTTATAACATATTAAGAAAAAAATTATAAAACACAACATTTAATAACAGTATTACAAGAAAACTAAAATAACTATTATTTTCAGGGTCGCACAAATAGCTAAATTACTTATGGCTCTAGTAATATATTTTTCTTATGCACTGCAATTTTATGTTCCTATGGAAGGAATACAGCGTCTCATGTTAAGTAACATATCTACAAAATGTGAGAACTTTGTGCAAATAAGTGTTAGGACAGGTCTAGTGGCTTTATGTGGTGAGTTTAATTAATCACACATTTAAATTTTTCATGAATTCTATATAAAATGTTAATTTTTTTTTAAATAAAATTATTTTTTAAGTATTAAAACTCGCGTATAATTTTGGTTACATTTTACCATTTACATTTTTTTTATTTTTGGTAGACGAGATGTAAGTGTCTCGTCTACCCGTGAGCACGATTGCTGCAAATCATTCGAAACGTCGGGTTAAAATTAAAATGTAACCAAAATTATACGCGACTTTTAATCCGTAAAAAATAGTTTTATTTCAAATGTGTACTCGTGAAAATCTAAGAAAATACTTTGTTTTTTTTTAGTTGCACTAGGCACCGCTTTTCCGAATTTAGAGCTGGTGATCAGTCTCGTCGGAGCACTCTTCTTCTCTACCCTCGGGCTACTTGTCCCTGCTATCGTTGAGACTGTTTATAACTGGGACAGGAAAAGTTCAGGAAAATTCTGCTACATGTTCATCAAAAACTTTATTATTTTAATGATTGCGCTTATAGCACTTGTCTCTGGTTCCTATACCTCTATTTTGGCTATTATTGAAGACTTCTCTGGTCATAAGGAAGTTAATGTTAATGTTACAATGACGTGATTGTTTCTGGTTGGTTGATAGGATAGAATGTGCCAAATTTCTTGTTAACTAATAAATGTACCGTTAAATGTAAAAAATTAAACAAATGAAAAGACGATTATTGACTGTTAAAAATATTCAGATATACAATTAACATAACTATATATTATTTAAAAAAAAAACAAGTTTTTATGATATAAATGGACATCTAAATTATGAATATTATATTCAATTATAATTAAATTGCTTACGACTAAATATTGTTTAAAAATATAATTATATGTAATTTATATAAATATATAATTTAAGCAATTGTTGAAATACTGGATTACTGTCCAAGTATGTTCAAAACAGTGAGCAAGTTTAATTAATTTCATGATACGAATCAGTATTATTATTGAAATGTGTTTAGTCAAATTCAGGCAACACATCGCTGTACAAAGTTACCGCCGTCTGTTGTAGAAGTATTGTGGGCTAAGCAGGAAGCTGTTTTCATATTCCATAATGTGATTTATAAAATGTTTGTTTACATACTTTCGGTTTTAACAATACATACATATAATTTCCGTTGATGTATAAATTGTAACAACAACATAATTGTATAATTCTATTTAACATGTTATTAAAATATAACAAAAGTAATAGCTACTAGTTTTAATAATTACCTCTTAATTCTCTTAAATCTAATGCTAATTTTAATTTAGATACTATTGAATACATATCGACAGATGAAATATAATAAATTGTCTTTTTTTTTGCAAAAATCCCATTCATTATCTTACTCTGCATATATTTTGTCACTTAGTAATGTTACATTCTAGTAAAAAAGACAATTTTAAATTATTACAAAGTATTTGTTATAATATTGTTTATTTACCTTTGTCTATCTTTTTTATATCTCAGCAATATACCTCCTATTAGTTGAGCTCACATTTTCTCATTCGTCATCACTCATAAAATTATCTACAAGAGTATATCATAATATAAATAGCAACAAGAATTTTACATTTAATAGATTTACCAAGACATTACATTGAAAACTTTATACTTACACTTTATATTGCCTTAAGTTACTGATATCAAGCATTTAATTTATAAACTTGCTCAAAAGAATAAAGATCGCTGGAGAAACTGTAAACTGCTAAAATACCGCGAGCTATCGTTAATGGTTCTTAACTTTCCAGTAGGTATCATCTTTCTGTAGTATTGTAATCGTTTTCTTCAGAATAACAGAAAATATTTTTATTCTTCTTTTAAAAAACTAATTCACACATATTTTTTTTTTATTTATATAACAAACAAAATATAAAAGTTAAGACATAAATATTTTAATAAAAGCTAAGTTAAGACATAAATATATTAATAAAGAAATTAATGCAAAAAAAAAAATACGCAAATTTAACTTTATTTATAATTACAATACTGAAATAAAAACAGCAAAACTTTAACATTCAATATTACTTTTAGCAAGACATAATTAAGATATAATATTATCTTTTCCTATTTTACAAAAAGGCAGATTATTATATTTCAATAAAATTATTTTACCGATATAACTCGTGTTTATTATTACATTTTTAAATATAACCCGACAGTCACCATCATCTCGTCTTACCGCGAACACGTTTGCTGCAAAGCATTCGAAATGTCGGGTTAAATTTAAAAATGTAACAATAAACGCGAGTTATATCCGTAAAATAGTTTTATTGAAACGTGTAGTATTCGTGTAAATCTTAGAAAACATTAGATTATTATATGTCATTATATAAAATTATTTATTTATTATAAGCATCCTTATATAGGTAAACTGTGTGTTTCATTGTCATAACAATTAATAAGTCGGCTTGGCTTATATCCGATATACGGAATGAAGCTTGTCCAACGGGAAAGTACCTACTGGATAGTGTGACTTCCCCTTCTCCACAGAATACTTCAATAGAACTTTTATCAATGTATATAGTTATATCCATTGATGTTTTGGGAACCCATTTCGTTCGCCGAATTCCATCTACACCACCACGATCTAGAGATATGATATTATTTTCATAATCATATCCTATAGTTACCAGTCTGGATTCGTCTTCTGATTCAATAAAAAGTTCAAAATCTTGGTCTTTTGATGCTTTCAAAAAAATTAAGCCGATATTTTCTTTTAACGTAAAACTTTCCCCCCCTCTAGCTTCACCTGCGAAAATAGCATGATCCATGGCTACTTCTATTTCTTCTACAGGTTTTTGAATCAAAGTCATGTCTTCTGAAAGTAAAAGAGTTCTTGGTATCGTCATTTGTCCCGTAAAACCGTCATTCTGTTCAGGATAGTTAGTTTCCCACATGTCATTCCAAGCTATAACTATTCTGCGTTTTTTTTTATCAAGAATTGTTTGTGTCGCGTAAAAATCATGCCCATGATCTAATTCACGAAACTTTTTCAGGGGCTTAAATTCATATGTTGAATAATCAAAATCTCCAACGACATATCCAGTTTGATATAAGTTTTTGTAATTATCCCCTTCAGCTTTCATTCCTTGAGGTGAGAATAATAAAATATACTTGTCTTTAAGTTTAAAAAAGTCTGGACATTCAAACATATATCCTAAGTGTCCATTAGATTCAAGAAGAACAGATATCTGTCTCCATTTTATTTTGTTGTGTGATTTGTATAATAGAACTCGGCCAAGCGTTTCATTCATTTCATTAGTGAAAGAATTACCTAGCACCATATAATAGGAATTCTTGTGTTTCCAAACTTTAGGATCCCTTATATTAGGCTGATATTCTTCTCCTTTTATAATTGGATTACTTAGATACTTGTTGACATTGACGCCGTCTTTGGATATAGCTAATGCTTGGTGCTGTTGATGGTCAGGCATATTACCAGGAAAATTAACATTACCTGTGTAGAATAGATATAGTTTTCCGTTTTCTACTAAAGCACTGCCAGAAAATACTCCAGATATGTCGTAACTTTTATCGGGATACATAGCTATTGGAAGATTTTCCCAAAAGAATAGGTCCTTACTTTTCGCGTGTCCCCAGTGAGCAATTCCAGGTTCAAAGCTACTGTTTGGGTTGTATTGGTAAAATAAATGATATTCAGATTGAAAAACAGAAAACCCGTTAGGATCGTTCATCCATCCTTTTGGTGGAGCCAAATGATATGCTGGAAAGTAGGAACTACCAATAGCTGATGCGCTACTTTCGTAAAAAAATAAAAATAACATTATCACATTTAGTGTTCTAACCATACTTAAGACAAGTAATAGACTACACTAGATTCAAGAATGACAATTTACTTCCGCTTCATCTTTAATTTATAGCTGCGATGTGGTCGTGTCACATGTTTATTTTTTCATATACGTGTAATACTGTTTTTTGATCATTCGTAACGGTGCTGTATCTTGAATACAATTGCTAATAAGTCATTATACAGGTGCAAGAGAGAATATACTGTATGACGGCACAATCTTTATAACATGTAACAAGTAGTATTTCTGTATTATATATTTTCAATAATTTTAATCTGCATATCTGCATTAAATATATATTTCTTCATAACAGTTGCATCCACTTTTATTTTTAAAGATGTTGATGCTAATATTTAGACAATTTTATTATATTTATTTATTTAAAATTTCGGTTGCACAACGGAATCTAACAAACAGATAGATAGAATCAAAATAAAATAAATTAAGATAATATTAAGAGTATAATAATTTTGATTTTATGGTTATATCAATTATATAGTAAATAAAATAAAATAAAAAAAATCACCTGCCCTTGCCGATGAGTTTCTTTATTGTATATTAGTTAAAAAAATCGACAAGAAGAGCAAGGCCTTCCTTAAGATTTTTTATTTAACCTCAAAACACTGCAAAACCGTTCCTGTTGCCTTTTCAACTAAGCCATCGTGCCTCGCCTTGATGAATGCGCATATTAAAATCAATAGGGGTTTATTTTAGAGGCAAGAGCGTCCACGAAATCAAGAAAGTCTTTTTCATTCTTTTCTAAAACAATAGATAGTTATGTCGGATAGTTTTGTTTTAGTGTCTATATGGCCATCTCTGTAGAAAGTTTTAAATATAAATTAAAATATCTTCATTACATTGTATAGCATTTGAATTAAAACAAAAGATACCATTGAATATAAATGTATTTGTGTGAGCCTACTTATAATAATAATAAAATGAAAACTTGTTTACAAGCACTTCCACATTTCAATGTTGTTATATATATTATATATATTATTGTTATATATATTATATATATTATTATTTTTACAATATTTTGAACAAGCTAAAATTTTTTTTTATATAATGACGTAAAATATAGTATATTTATAACAATATCTATGTTTTTACTTTAAACAATAAACATTAGAGGCTACTAAAATAGGTAGAAGGTAACTAAAATAGGACACAAAATAAAAAAAAACTACAAGCAAACTTTTATACAAATTTGTATATACAGTTGAAACTAAAAAACTTTATTGGATTACTGGTCACAAAATAGGGTTGAATAAAGAAAGCTAGAATAGAGTATTAGGATATTAATGAAATAATATAGGCCGTTAGTAATTTTATAATTAAACCTCAGTTATGAATATTCATTACTGCTGAATAATTAATAAAATTTGGATTAATTTTATATTTTTTAATAACTAGTTTTGAGTTCTCATATTTTTTTGTTTTTGTTTATACTCCTAAACTTCAGTGATGTATGAAAAAAGTATTGCTACTTATAATATTGAAACTTTAATGATATATGATTTTTAGTAATGTTTTTTTTTACCATTATTGGTGATGCAGATAGACTACGAATCTTTTTAATAAAATTATAAAATTAATAATAATTTTTTGTAAATATACAATATTTTTTATAATTTCTCTTTTCTTGTTTTTTTTAAATAGATATCTGTATTTTAAAAACTAAATTACTTGTAAAAAATCAATTTCATTCTTTACGTCCACTTATATTCAGTCCATAAATCAGAAACAACAAAATTATAGCTGTGTCCAGCTTGATCATTCATTCATACTTTGCCTCTCGCAAGGCCAAGGCATTAATTATTATGTCTCACTGACACGTCCTCTGTGTCATACGCACGGCCTCGTATGTTAAATATCTCAAACACTTATCTAAAAAAGAACTATGCTTTATCCTTATTTTTTAAAATACCGAGTTTCAAAAAGAACTCGGTACACAATCAACAAATAAGCTCCACAGAACTCATTACTTGATATACCATCTCATTACCATCACAGCTGTGGAATGAGACTTCAGAGAATTGCAATCATAAACTGTTACATAGATCTAACAATTAATCAAACCATTTATACGTCCAGCTAGTCTCTTTACAGAATACTGACTTCACATTCAATAACAGCTCTCCATACTAAAATAGTCCCCTACAAGAAACTTCTGTCTTTGCACAAATTAACAGCACAAATCAATCTTCTATGGCTAGCTAGTTCCATAAATTATTAACTTCATTTATCGTTATCACATTCACTTAATATATATGTTCAATGCTGATGGTGTTTTGAACAACTACCACTGTCAGTAGATCCAGCTGCACCTGAAAATAACAAAATATCATAATAATTTTCTTCATATCAAATTCTTTATATTCAAATATTATCTAATACGAGACTAAATCTACATTTCTAATATTGTCACAGTCTGTGAATTTAGTTGCGTTCTAATTTTGTCTGATTTCAATACAGAAAAAATATTATTAATAACTTTTGTACTAATTCGTTGCTGTCTCAAATTTGGAGCGCGATTACCTTAGTTATGGTAATGTTTTACCTACTAATTGAACGAAGTGAGCTGAGCGAGCGGAACGCTCTATGTGAGACTTTTCTGATTCAATATCCGGGGTTGGCGTCTAAACGACTGATCCGATGAAGACGAAATTTGACATACATGTTAAACATATTCACACGAAGGTTTAAAAAAAATTGTGAAAAAAATCTCTGGCGTTGAGGAATAATGATTATATAAAAAATCCCCATAGGCCGAAATCAGATTAACGCAATAACACGACTGGAAATCTATTTAAAATAAATATTTCTCGATGACAGCATCTACATTAGTATTAAAGAGCGCTTCAATAAATACTTTCTTCTACCACTGCTTGCTTCGCCCAAAATGGAAACGGCACCCGAGGTTTCGCGAGCGCAGCGAGTCGAAATTGAGGGTCTGGTTGCGCCCCTAATATCATTATCACACAAAATAAATATCTGTTAAAGATAGTATCAATAGTCATCAGCATACATTTGGTCAAGATTAGTGCAGTATAGATACCTGGTGTAATAATCCTTGTAAGTTCATCCCAGTGAGGCTTCTTACGTAGGCAGTGAAGTCCGGATGTCATGTCCAATGAAGAGAAAGGGATAAGCATGTTGCTTATAAGTCTGGTATTAACGATTTTAAAGTCAAACTAATATTTTAAATTTATTATTGTAAATAATATACCTGCACAAATAATATAAATTTATTTTTTTTTTGCCCTTTTTCAAAAGTTCGGCGAAGAATCGGCAAGCAACATCATGGATCTTTAAATTATTTATAAAAATAAAAATTCAGTATTGACTTTTGTTGTCAGTGTCATAATTGATACAAGGTAACAATAGAATCCAAATAAATAACATTATAACTGACCGCGTCACTACTAGTTCCACGATGCTCTCATATTTACAAGGGATTAGAAATATAAATCACAATTACACATTTTAAAGAATTACAAAGTCTAAAAACAAATGCTTAGTAAATATATAATGCCTTATTTTCAAACTAAGAACGCTAATAAATAAGACGTAACTAGTAATTACAGTAACGCAATATATGCAGAATTGTCACCAAGTTGGTAATTGCTAGACCTTCTTATCTGCAACTAAATCTTAACTAAGAATCGACTTATTTATTTTTCTACCATATCTAGTATTTATATCTAAATTGCTTTTGATATTAAATTTTTCTAAGTTTTCGTATGTATACTATATTATCTAAAATAAAGCGTGACTTTACAAATAATCTCAAGGGACTTCCGAGGATTTATATTATACGTAGAACGAATTTTTATAAAATAATTTAAGATTTGATATCAGCCTATTATTCTCAGAAAATTATATCGTAAGAAATATTTAGCATTTAAATCTCTATAATTTTCTACGTAATTTACGGTATAAGTCATACGATTTAAAAGTGGTAATCAAGTCAATTCGTTATACCACCAAAGAAACTGTCAGCAAAGTCATTAATTATGCTATATAAAATGTCGAATTAAATAACAAATATATCTTAATAGTTTATACTTGCCAATTTCTATATAATCCAATATTTTTTCAATTCTTTTAAAAATAAATTATCATGTTTAAAAACGAGAAATTTGTAATTTTATTTCTACTCTACACTTTAGTTACAAGTTCTAGAAATGAGACAAGTTCATAAAAATTTTAAAATCTTTACTTTAAAAAGAAGCTGAAATATACCTGGAATAGTAGCTTACTAAGTAGTATCCTCCTCCTCATACCTTAATTTCTGTTATAGTCACCGGCGAGGTTGAGGATTTAAACAGGACAGGCGTGTAGTAGGTGTCTCGGTGATTCGCATCTATCAATAAACTAAACATGTCTATCGCTTGCAAGGCGCGTTCATTTATTGAATTTATTGTGAACATTCAGCAAACGTTGCCGTCCCTCGCCCTCACATTTATAAAAGAAATTAATAGCGTCAAATGATGTACTAGATGATAAAATATAACGTTTTTTAGTGAAATGCAGAAAAAATATGAATTCGTAAATGTTATAAGTACGTCTATTAAATTTTTAGTAGCAAATTTGTTGAATTAATATCATTAATTAAAAAATATGGTGTAATACGAACAGATATTCAACCGCGAAGCGCTTATGTTCGGCACTATTAATAACAATTAATAATAATAATTCATTACTTTTAAAATTACAAGTTTCATTAGCAGCATCAAGGTCACAGTTTAGAAACATATTTTTTTACAAGTATACCGCGAAAGCAATTCAAGCATCAATAGTCAGCCAGTTTCAAGTCCGTTGTACCTTCGCTTGGTTGGTGTTGGCTATCCCGCATATAAAAGACGGACACAGAATTTTTTTTAAAATTCACTTCTGATGTCGTAAGGAGACCGAGATTCATTTGTTCTATGCCTTAATAATTGTGTCTTGTTAATGAAAAATAATTGTATAAACTGTCTTTTATTCAGATTAAATAACAAATGAAAGACAAAATAACATAAAGCGACAAGGCAAAAATTAATAGCCGGATAAACGCTTCCCGCGCCCGCCTCAGCAACGCAATGGCCGCATTAATACCTCGCCGACATATATATTGAAATTTGTTATGAAGTGCACTGCTGATGCGTAATTTTATGCGACCTTATTTATTAAACAATTAAGTTAAGGGCAAGAATGAAAAGATTGTTGATAATATTTAATATGGTTTTTTGTCGACAATTAGCTAATTGCAAGCAATACTTTAAGGGAAGAAAGGCAGGATGCCATTACACATTTGAATACTAACTTAAAATATGCTTAATCTATCAACTAACGGATTAAGAATACTTCCTGACAATAATAATGTAAAATTTAAACTCTGAAATATCATTTCAAACTCTCATTTGATATGAAAAATCTGACAAAATAGGATTTTCAAAACGTCTTTTGAAGGTAATTCTAAGAGCATTAATCTCGTCAATTGAACCTATGTATATATAATCTTCAAGGCTTTCTGTTCCTAGAAACGGCTTTCTAGGATCTCTTGGGATAGATATTATTAATTTGAAATGTTTAAATTAGTTTATTAATTATAGTTGATAAATAAGTCGAATTACAGTAGTATTATAAAAAAAATGACTATTTTTTAATAAAAAAACGATTTAGTCCCGTTATGTGAAACTCGTATGAAAGGTTCATTAATGAGAAGCTTTCGGTTTTGAAACGTTTTTATTTATTATTCTCGATTTTACGAACCGTAGCATAAACACTCGCCGTTGTAATATAATCGTCCGATGTACTTTTGTTTATACAAAATTGATTTAGATAAATAAATAAATGAATGAATGAATGAATAAATCAATGAATCAATAAAAAAATGAATAAGTGAATAAATAAAATATGAGTGCTTAAATACAAGAGAATTCGAAATTTTAAATTTACGAACAATTCCCAACTGCATTAAAGATTAGAACCTTACCTATAGGGCAGAAGTGGAATAGTGCAAAATTTACTTAAAATGAAATATTGAATTTGATAAAATATAAAAATAATACGAAACCGGCGTTTAAATAATAAATATTAATAATCATCCTATAGTTTTTCAGCATATTTGATTTAGAACATAAAATATTAAATCAATCGGACCGCTAATATTAATATTTAATAAATAATAATAATATTCTTTATTGCACACCACATAAATAAAAATACAGTCAAAAGAAGTATGGAAACATTTGAGGTATACAATAAGGCGGTCTTATCGCTAAGTAGCGATCTCTTCCAGACAACCTTATTTGATAAAAATTAAACGTAAACAGAAACGTGGTGCAAAATACAATACGAGAATATATAAAATAGATTTAAATACATACATCTAATAAAATATAAATAAATTACAAAGAACAGTATAATGACTCTAAAATTACATAAACTATAACGATGACCACATAACAAGAACCTACATAATGGAAGATACGGTTTGGAGAAAGTGATAAATAGGAGAAAAAGTATAAATATAAGAAATATAAGAAATGATATATATGCTATTATGTCAAATTGGAACATTCTTTAAGGAAGTGATCTTTGACTAGCCGCTTAAAGATATTCAAAGACCGTGCTTGTCTTATAACATTTGGCAACGCATTCCATAGTAAAATGGCATGAACAGTAAAAGATTTTTTAAAGAAAGACGTTGAATGAGGAGGAAGGCGAAGAGTAAGATTATCGCAAGACCTAAGTATCTTGCTATGTGTACCCAGAAACTCAAATTTTTCTTTTAGATAGAGTGGAGAAGTTGAGTAAAGTAACACACAGTACAGAAGCGAAAGGATATGTAGATTCCGGCGAAAACGAATCGGTAACCACTTGAGCTGAGATCGAAAATCAGAAACGTGGTCATACTTACGCAAACCAAATATGAACCGAATACTAAGGTTTTGAATTCTCTCAAGTTTATTAAGTTGGTTTTCAGTTAGATCAGGATAAAATATCATATTGGCGTTCAGGTGGTGTAATATTGAGTACAGTTTTAATATTAGAAATATATTCGCTGATTTTATTTTTAGGCTACAAATATTTTCGTGCTCTTTGCAAAATTTAATCAATGGTACCTTATTTGTGAATGTATACAACGACCACGCTAAAGTCACTCTTGCTAAAGTCTTCTTAAATCTAAATTCGATAGTTTGAGTTAAAAGGTTTCCAAAGATGGCTTAAAGACGAACTTTAGAAAACATTTTGAAATTGTAATTTTGTTTGAAAAACTTCGCAAAACGTTTGTCCAAATATTATTCTTTCGTCCTTTAACACTATTTTCGTCAAATTGAGTCAGGCTATATCACCGGCAGATTTTAAGATTATTCCATTTCCCAATTAAGAGTTGGCAAAGCTTGATCATATAGTTTATTAACGAATTACAGCAGATATTTATTTTTGCGCTACTTCCTTATATTACGTAGAAGCTTTGGAGAATTGTGACAATTTGCCTAAACATCACTCATTTGTCTGATATTCAGAATTAACCTGAGCTGTTATACATTATAAAGAGAAATAAGAACACTTAATAGCATCTATTAAATGCCAATATCGAGGCTTGGTTAAAGAATTAGAATTAGAATTCTAAAATCCAACATGACCTGGTCTTGTTGAGGCATCTCAAGCCTTTGTTACTACAGCTGTCTGTACTCTTAATATTTTTAAATATTTTTTTACATAAACCACGTTTTCATTTTCCTTTTAATCTTTTATTTTATAATGTATATACATTAATTCAATTTAACTTTTTTTTTAGAAAATGTATTTATAAGTAAATGAATAATAGTGGAATACACTCCTAAGTAAAAATATATAAAAAATTTATAGTTACTATGGTGACCGTAGCATGGAAGTATGGCAGTACTTAATATAAGAAGCATAAAATTATAAACATAATTTTAAAACTACAATGTTGTTTAAGCACATACTGCTATACTGGAATGTATATCGTCGGAATGTATCTATGGAATATTCTAAATATAGCTGTGATTCACTTGAATTAAAAGAATTAAAAATTATGAACGTTGGGACATTATCTCTATTTAAAATGGCAGAATTATAGTCACTTTTAAATGTACTTCTTCTTCTTCTTCTTTGAGTCTAGCTGTAGTTATTTAACAGCGCATTGAGGCGTTTATGGGCTGACTAGTTCCTTGTTAATCTTACCTCAATTCTTAAAGATGGAAAACATTTTTTTTACAAGTATCTAGCTTTTTGCTTGTTTGCAAACATGTGCAATGAAAAATAAAATAATAATAATAATAATAATAAACAACAACAAAAAATATAAAACAACACAACAACAGCTACAGAGGCTCGCGTTGGGCAGTAGGCTCAAAGGCGTGATACAAAAGGCAGTTTTTCGCGACACGGCATGCATTGTGAGGGGTTCCTCCTTCTGGAGTTTTAACCACCGGTAGCTCGGTAGCTTGGTCCCTACACCCCCTATTTTTATATTTTTATATGTTTCTTTTCATTTTTTTATAATACACATATAAAAATATAATTAATATGACAAATATATAAATGATTTGAATAATAATATCAATAACAACAAAAACTTAAGCAAAAGTTATGTTATATATGTTATATTATAAGATATAAGAATTCCAAAACAATTTATTACTAAGAAGGTCTATATATTTACGACCTGTAAGTTAAACAGCGATTTCATCGAATTCAATTGAGTTGAGGTCCAAAGGTCTTTTCAGATACTTAATATCCTCATATAAAAGTTGTAGTACATACTTTTAATATATATTTTTCTTATTTATAACCTTTTTGGAAGTGTCATGATCTTTATTTCCGTATATTCCGTTTTTTTTATTTTTATTTACAGTCAGCTGTTATTTTAGTAGAAGAGATTATGTTGTCGGTAAATTTGATATGCTATGTTATGTTTTCGATTTATTTATTGCGTTACATATTTTTATTCAGTTTTACATACATATATATATGTATAATATATATATATATATATATATATATATATATATATATATATAATAAAGTATTAATTACAATCTGGAAGCAGCGACACTTTCTTATATTAATATTTATAAATTTCAAAAGTTTGTTTGAAATAATTTGTATCCTATAATATTGTCAATGCTAATTTCCACCTGCCCGTGTTGTGTGCGTATAAGAGGTACACAATGCGACTTTTTTTTTATTGTAAAATTACAATTACTATATCGGGTGATTTGATGCGAACGCCAAACCACTGCCGACATTTGAGAAGAATGATTGCGCCATCTATTGATCGCTTGCTCAAAACAAAGGAAAAACCACACATTTCAAAACTTTGCAATCAATATTTTTCCCTCATAGGAATGCAGATTTTAAAATTCTGTTAATGCATTATTATTTTTAACTAACTGTAAAATTTAAATCCTAAATTTCATGAGTTGAATATTAAACATCTGACACGCGGCAATCGAGCTTGCGGCTATGAAAAACTCCTAATCGGCAAATTATAACTCGCAAATTAATTAACAAACAAAACAACTTCTATTGCTTTTTTTATTTTTTTTTATGTAGTTTATGATAGGATTTTAAAAAATTTAAAATTCGAATTTTTTTTTCCATTTTTCGGTAACTTCGGCGGCCGATCTGACCACCTTCCCGTTGGACAATCAACATAATCTTGAAAAGTGAATCTTACATTTAGATGCTGATTCCAAATATATCTTTAGTTTTTCAAAATTCGAAAAATAAAATTCGACACACACACAGACACACAGACACACATACAGACAGACAGATCGGAAGGAAAAACAGAGTTTTTCGAAAATGATGAAGTTTCGTACAATCTTGCAACCCCTATTTCAATTCTATTTCACACCCTTAGGAATGGATTTTCTATAAATTTTTAGCAGACGTCTCCTAGTTACAATTTACCTTCCTGCCAAATTGTATCTTTATTGACTCAACAGTTTTCGCGATTTCGAGATGAGTGTATGAGTGTGTGTTTTTATTTTTTTTATATATTCGTAAGTAATTTAATATAATATATAAATCAGTAGTTATAATACACAGTTTCGTATTATAAATTGAGTTAAATTGTATGTGTTTCTTCTCTCTTCATTGAACTTTCGATTACAAAATATGAATAAATATTTATATTCGCTAACTGGCTTTTTTGATAACAATATCCTTCAGTTAATTATAAATTTATGTACGATGTTACTATACAGTGATTTTAAATATCTTTACTATTTTTACAATTGTAAATAAAATAAAATAAAATATAACTATATTTTACCGACTAAAACTCTCGTATAATTTGGTTAATATTAATATTAATATCCTAACTTCAATGAGAAGATGGTTGGAGCCTTTCTAACACCTAGGACACACTCATATATACTGTAAAGTCTCACGTCTGTGACGGCACTGTCAGACCTCAAGAATAGTTAGTGCGTTTTGTCTCCATCCGTAACTCTATGCCTGCAAACTAAGGAATGGTTGGAGGTAGATGACTAATTAACTGACTTACTGACAGACACTTTAATTTCGTCTACCCGTGAACACGATTGCTGCAAAGCATTCGAAACATCGGGAAAAAAATAGTTTTATTTCAAATGTGTACTCGTGAAAATCTGGGAAAATACTAAAATAAAATAGTTTTCAATAAAATCACATTTAAGAGTCGGGTGTAAAATTACCTGGATTTTTTAAGTTTGCTTTTGTTTATAAAAATTGTGTTTTTATTTAATCAACTAACATAAAAGTTTTTATTTTCAACTATCTAATATATGTTATATCATATATCTATCTCGAAGTGCAACAATTAAATAAACTTAAAACTCATATATTGGATGAATTATTTCAATAACTTCATCGCAATCTTTTAAACTAAATAGTAAACATAATATAAACAAATCCTTGACGTATTAAAACACTATGTTTTTTTCTATTTATTTTATGTTATTAGTAAAACTTTAGTTTAGATGTGTATGCTACGCATGCGTAGAACTCTCATGATGTGAATTATCCGTGCCAACAGGCAGTACGTTTTCTCCATTCGAATCTCTAAGAGCCTTTACTTTTCTGCTGTGTAAAGTTTCGCGTAAAACATTGAATAACTTTGTAATACAACTTAGATTAAGAAAATATTATTAATGTAGTGGTAGGTGAATAACAATTAAATATAATTAATTATAGTGGAAAAATAGTTCATAATGATAATCGTAAATGGTATAGAATTAATTTTAAAGTGTTTAACGTATTTGTGAGTTGGTTGTGTTTAGTGAGTGATTTAAAATGTGTTAAAGTATACTAAATTATCAAAAAAGGTAATACTTATTGTTTTCTTAATTATGATTAAAATGTTGGTGACTTCCGAAGTTTTATATTTTTTGTAGTAATTGTGGGTAGGGAACTAAGTAATAATAATTATATACATTTTTTTCTTAGATTTGACGATAAATCTCTTATGAAATGAATCTTTTCAAACCTTTCTAATATAGTTATAATTTTATTTTTAAAATCTCAATAGACTTTTATAAAGAATGGCTTATTTTAGAAGAAAAATAAAATAAAAATAATAAAAGCATGTTATAATTATATAATTGTTATATACTGGCAAATAATTATTGATTTTTTATAACATGGAAAATGAATATTTTTCTAATGATAATATTGGGCGTCAAGTTTAGAATATGAATTAAGAATTATTTTATCGAAATCGGGAAAGAAACAACATTTTTTGTACGGATCGCTTTATAGAAAACATCTAAAACTTGCAAAAACGTTTGTCATACACCGCTCTTAAAATGTATGCTACCAAATGAAATATTTATTAAATTTTATTTTAAAGACAAATAATTTTAATAAAACAAAAATATACACATCTTTGAAACATTAAAATAATTTGCCCTTGAAATAATTAGCTCCAGAAATATAAAATGATTTGACTTCTGTTTTTAAAAAATTTAAAATAAGTTATGGTTTAATACAATTTCATTCATTCTACACTGTCTTCATAAATCAAAAATTTATTAATTATAAAAGCTGTATGTATTTATTTATTTAATCTATATAGTATAACAAAAAAAAAATACAATGATTAGAATTAATGCTATGGAGAATTCTTTACTGTTTTGTTATAAATTTATTTTTATAGTTATAAGATCAGCACAAACATTTATTTCATCTAATTCATGAAGTTAATAATATAAGTAGTTTGAGTAATCTTCTAAAGTTTTAGAAGTATTTGAGATAAAGGGATCGTTTCACATCTAAATTTATAAGCAATCTATACAGTCTGGCTTCCGAACTATTTCGGTTTAGTTTTATACCTGTAGTTATTATTATCGAGTTATGTTTTTTATTTTATATTTTTTAACGCCGTATGAATAATTCAAAGACTTTATTTTATAACAATTTGTAACTCAAAACTTAATAAATATTTTCAAGTGAATTACGTTAGCTACAGTCTGAAGGATGAAAAAAAAAACAAAAAGTACTTTTAATTAACTTTAATTAAAACTTGGAACTTATGAACTATTATAAGAATGAACCTACTCGATGTATGATCAAACAACTAATATGATTTAAAATTAAAATGATTGGACATTTAAAGTATTATAAAAATGCAGTTTGGCATTCTGTCACGATGACGATATCCACACCTGACAAAATTCACATACTTGTACTGGAACAGATTTACGTAATTCACTTGAAACCACAACTAAACACATAATTTGAATGTCAGCGGTTCTCTAGAAACAGGTATACGTAACTAGTGTCGTAGTGTTGACATAAATTAGGTATATGTATAAAAATATGGGATGACTCTCATTTAAAATTATCAATTATAATAAGAAATAAACTATTGTACATTACACTTAAATTTAAATTAATTTTAAAACCGATCTTAAATTTTTAAGCCTAATTTAAATGACCCCCCCCCCCGCCTCCTTTTTGAAATTTGGATTGAGCAGTTATTTCTTATTACAAATATATATCCTGATAAATGTATATTCTAATTATGGTTAGAGGTGACAAAAGACTGCAACAATATCAATAATTTTTTATATAGAATAAATGTTTTTATTAATATATTATCATCAATATACATTTTTATTTATTTATGTTGAAAATAGTTTAATAGAACTTAATGAACAAAATTTTTTTTTTTTATGGTATAAATATTTTTAATAAATATTTTAAACTCCGAAGATGAAAAAAAAATTGAAAATTAACGACAAACAAAAACTAAACAAACGTGATCACTATAGGTACATTTATTCACAATTTTGAAATGCGACCTAATGAGACAATAGCCGAATATCCGAGGATAGATAAATGGAAATATTTGTACTCTGGCAATTTATTTCTGAGTGACGTGAGAAACAATTTTATGTTTTATATCTTTACATAGTATTTTTCCGTAGATGTTACCGTAAAAAAAAAAATATGTGAATATGGCAGAGATCTCTTAAAGAGATAAGTTGATGCTTTGTACAATTAGTTTTATTTTCTTCATTTATTATATTTTTATAGTGATTTTAGTACATAAATAAATAAAAATATTCCTTATATAATAAGCAAACTGAAACAAAATATAAACGAACAAAACGAAATCCATATCTCGTGACACAAAAGTTTTCATAACTTATTTTTTGCCTGAGAAAACTTACCAGAAAACATATTGGATCACGTATTTATTTATTGCTGAAAACAAAATGACATATCGATTTCAATGACTTATACTTAAGATTGATTTAATTTTGTTTTCCTTGCGAATGTGATAATTTTAGTATTATAAAATTAAAATTTATGACAAAACCAGTTCATTGTAATATTTATTAAATATTTTATAAAAAAAAATATTCTAGTCCTTTTATCCATAGTAACTATTAATCATAAGGGCCTAGTCGTAGCTTGGTAATATCAATGGAGCTTAAACTAATAATTATTTCTTATAGAAGTATTTTGAAATTGTCAGGATACCTTAATAGAAAAAGATAAAAGAAACCGTTTTCGGAAATTGGAGTGATTACAATAACTTCTTTAATCAAGAAGTTAGAACAATTATGTATTTATGTTGTGTATATATGTTGGCGTTCGCAACTGATGAGGCAATTCACTTTGTTTTGATACAAATCGATAATTCACGTAACTTAGAGTTTATTAATTTTCGACGCAAAAAATATAACTAAAAGCGTTTTTCATTTAAAAAAATATAACTAAAAGCGGCACATGTGCGATTTCTAAAAAACGAATTGTGTAATTGTTGTTTGGTTAACAATTGATGTGTTTTAGGATCAGCAAAAGTGATCGCAAGATGAAAAAAATATGACGTAGTTTTTTGTTTTTTAAGAAAATGTAATAATGAAATAGTATCAAAATTATTGTCAAATTTTTAAAGTACAAATATGGTATATCTGAATCAGATGTTTTAATGACTTTAGTGTAATGAAATGAAAAACTAATTGTTTAAATAATAAAAATAATAATGATAATAATACAATATTTTTCTAACCCGGAACTTAATGTGATTGGGTTCACAACTATAGCCGCTTGTTTTATATTAAAAAAATATGTTATCGTAAATGTGATATGCTAAAATATTAAAATTGATATGGCTAATGATTATCGTTTTCAACCAATGCTTATAAGCGCTTCTAGAAGCGCTAAAAACATCACTTTTTTATCTTTTCTTTTCATTATGTCTTTACTTGACACTATAATTAATTTCGGTTTTATAGCTTTTCCGATAATATAAACTGAATTCGCATAAATACTATAATCCTTTCTGATGAAGTAGATGGTATAGACTATGGTCTATATAATGGTCCAAAATACAGTTTCGTAAGCTACGTAACTATTGAATGTATGTATTCTGATTTAATCCTCTTGATCGAAACTCACTTTATATCTCTCCCTATAATATTTCTGAGTTCACTATTACGCACTTATACAAATTCCCAAATATATAGATATCTTCTATCTGCGATTTGGTTTTGGGATAATGTACTTTTAGAATAATTAAACATTCACTTGATATGAATATATAAATATGTAAGGAATAAATTGGTGAATGCTGTTAGAATGTCAATCTCTCATGTTAAAATATCGTCAGTTTAGGGAAGTATCAGAATAATTCAATAATATTAATTGATTTACATTTAAAAAAAAAACACCCATTTTTATATTTTCCCACTGAACATTTTTAAAGAATTTTAGTGTGAAACTTATTATATATAGTACTTTGGAGTTTTGAAGACCGCTTCTGTAATAGAGAGTCCATAAAGTAGAGATCAAGACTTAGTTGTTATTGTAAATATATATGTCTGTTGTCAACAAATTTATATGATAAAGGATATTAATTATTAAAAAATCAATAATCTTAAATATTAATATTATTTTATACTCTTTATCAATATCCTAAATACACCATCGAAACGTTTTCCAATATTCCGATTAATATCCAGGTATTTTCTTCTATTTCCCAAGTGCAAAGACAATAGGGCCGGCATGCTCTTGTGTGTCTCCGGATGTTGCAAGAGTTCGTGGCCGGCGGTGATCACATTTGACCTGTGACCCGCACACTCGTTTGCCCTCCCTTTTCATTAAAAAAAAAATAGAAACTGCAAGGAAAATTGAAATACATTTCTTTCCATATAGGCACTTGGACCAAGACAAGAGGTATTTTGCATATAAATTCCCTGAAGATAATTCTGGCTGTAGGGACCTCTGATAACAGATCATCCTTTGGATATGGTATTTGAAACGATCCATCTTTTCATAATAATGCGTTCAGAATAAAAGATAAAAGATTCTTAACGGGCTCATTCCTGTCACACGAACACTTTTGCCTCACAGTCTATAAGGCTCTGGAATTCTTGTTCAACAATGTTGTGATAATCGTGAAGCTTTTAAAGGAAAAATATTTTCAAATTCATGGTAAAAAGATATTTTTTTCGTGTCTTAATAAGTTACTTAAAACTTATTTCCTGAGGATATTATTTATTTTACTTTTCCGTGTTTCAACATCTCTCATAAAATTTTACTGCTTAATTTTCGGCATTTTGAGTAACAATATTATCTTTATTTTATTATCTTGAATTTTTTTTTAAGATATTTAAATTACATTTATATATATATGTACTAACGGTTCCTGAGTTTGCGGGTATAGAGTTCAGGATGCAGTGCGTTTTTTATTGGAGGTAGGTGACAAATAAATTGACTGACTGACAGACATCATCATCTCGTCTTACCGCGAACACGTTTGCTGCAAAGCATTCGAAACGTCGGATTAAATTTAAAAATGTAATACTAAACGCGAATTATATCCGTAAAATAGTTTTATTGAAATGTGTAGTACTCGTGTAAATCTTAGAAAACATGAATATTAAGGAGGTTAACTATATAAAGGCGGTAGAGATAAACAATGTACTTATTCAATGAACGGAATAGGGTACAAAAGAAAACTGTTAGCCTGCAATTAGAACTATTAAAATATTGACCTTACCCTGTTTTTACTTTTTTTGAAACTAGATATTGCGGGCAGATTCCATCCTGATCCTTTTGACTTAAAAATATTTTGTATTATAAATTGATTACCCTTAGTTCAAGATATTTATATTTTGCCTCGTTACGTTACTCTTATTATGTCTATAGAACAAAAAAGTATTTAATTATTAATATAATAACTTCTTTTTTTACAAATGTAAGTAATTATTAACAAGAACCTTAAAAACCGCCACGCATGCGTTGTATTCTGTATCAATTTTATAATAATATCTTTTATTCTATTACAGACAAAAATGGAGTCAAACATAACGGTCTATAACGTAAGTTTGTTGGAATTAAGAGAGAACTCCACCTCAAATTCTATAACAAGTATAGTTCGGAACACCACATTAGCTAGCAATGCCTATGAATGGAGATTCATCCTGCCGCCATACTTTCTCATATTCCTGCTCTCTATATCTGGAAACTGTTTGGTTATCGCCACACTAGCTAGCAACCGTCGAATGAGAACCGTCACAAACGTTTATTTACTAAATTTGGTAAGTAATAGTAATAAAAGAACTAGTAAGGCTTTTTTTTAAAGGTATTTATGCATTTGTTTTGAATGCTCGGCAAATTAATTTAAAAGTACAGCTGTTTCTAAAGGAAATGAAAAATTATTTTGGAGTTTCTCAAGCTATAATTAGTTATTGAGATCATCCATGCCGAGACAAAAGTTATATAATACTACATAGATATATCGGGTCTTGCCGGGTCTTCTCGGAACAAGTTCGACTCGGGTTTCCCGCAAGTTTCATTGCAATATTGTTAAAGTTGTAATTAATTAACTAGATCGAGATTTAAAAAACTAATTTTAAAATACAATACGTAATATTTTTTTTTTGTATTTGCATTAATATATATTATATAAATCTATTTTATATTTTAACACAACAATTTTTTTTGCCACACCGTTCTAATCTGGTTTTCTGAATGTATAATGCAAAAGTAACAATTTTTGGAATTATTGATGTCTCTGTTACGAATGATCTAAGAAGTAATTAAGTTATTTAAGTCAAAATTCAATAAATTCCAAATGAAATAAGCCTTAAATGAATGAATTATACTTTTGAAAAAGCGAATTAATAAATGGCATAAAATAAATTTTAGTTTCCATTGAACCTTCGTAGTAATAAATATAATAAATATAAAAAATGAAGTTTAAAACTTTTGACAAAATGTTAATAAATTATTTATTTTATGATTTTAAAGAATTCTATTTCTAAACTTGAATGTGCTTGTATATATGCAAAGTAGTGTTTATTAATACATACGAAATATAAACAAAAATATATTAGTATTAAAATTTAATATAATAGAATATTAAGAATCTTCTGTGCTAAATTTATTTAACACAATAAGTAATAAAGTTTTTAACTTTCATTAAAGATAGTAAATAATTTTGATATGGTAATATTTTTCAATGATTCAAGAAGACGATTTGGAATAAAGAACGGAGTAAGCAAAGGAAAGTATAAATGTTTATATTTATGAGGATTTAATACAATCGTGTTTACAGGCAATATCTGACTTCCTCCTCGGAGTGTTCTGCTTGCCTTTTACTCTCGTGGGACAAATATACCGGCGTTTCCTCTTTGGAGCATTGCTGTGCAAATTGATACCGTTTTTGCAAGGTAATTGATTTTTTTTGTAAGAGTTCTCTCTACTATTTTTGTTAAACATCTTTTTCTAGAGATAAACATTACATATGCTATTTAGTTTATTTTTAATAATAATTAAAAACTCTAAAATGTGACTTAAAAGAGAGGGAGGTGAACGCGACAATTACCTCATTTCTGTCTCTCTGACTAAAATTTTGCCTTCATTTTAACCACGAAAAATCATTATCATAAAATCTACAAAAATCAAAAAGAACAGACTGAAACATTAAAATAATTTCGAACTTATTTTAGATAGTACACAGAGACAGCTGTTCTAAGTTATTACGTAGTCCGATGAACGGACGACGCTTGGTTTTAAAATAATATT
This sequence comes from Mechanitis mazaeus, assembly GCA_959347395.1. NCBI lineage: Eukaryota > Metazoa > Arthropoda > Insecta > Lepidoptera > Nymphalidae > Mechanitis > Mechanitis mazaeus. The sequence goes on from OY365754.1 coordinate 14,679,758, forward strand.
CCGTTCAGTATATATAAAAGAGTATATTATATATAATACAGAACTCTACTATAGAGTTCCGTATTATACTCGGAGATATTTTATGTTAACATATTTTGTTTTTTTTATTTAATACATATGTAATTTCATTTCATTTTCCTAGATTTTTTAATTCATAATAAATTACTATTTTAAGTTTAATATCAGTAACAGAATAAGTATTAACTTTTATTTTATAAAAAAATATTATATCTAGGACGAATCTTTAGAATCGTTTTTTTTTTTTAAATTTAATGTTCGTGATACATTATAAATATTATATATAATTTCCCGGGTGTACTCATATAGAAATGCTATCGGAATTTTTATTTTAAGCTTATAAATTTTGAAGGAAGCTTAGAATTTAAAATATATACTTATGTTTCATCAACATGTCAATGCAAATAAATAATTTTGTCCATTGAATTTTTTTTTAAAAGTGAGTACGAGAATGAGTGCGAAATGTCTGGAGTTGAAGAAGATTAGAATTCAATATTAGGTTTAATATTAATATTATTCCCTTCTTAAATGTTGTACCTGACTATTAAAAATACATAAAATATATAAAAGTATGCAAATTGTAAATTTTCGGATATACCGTTTTTGAATGATGCTTGCACAAAGGATGCAGAAAAGTCTCTCATAGAGAGCTTCGGTCAATAATATGTTAACGAGATCTGCGTACGTAGGCAGTTGTGCTCATCGACATATTGCTATAGAATTTTTCTCTGCCAAAAGTATGTACATTTATACCAAGGATATATACCAAATACGGGTATGGAAGATTTTAAACAATATTATAAAATCTTATACATATCTGTACTTATAAGAAACCTTTTACTTGTTGGATCTATTAACTTCGATTCAAATATAGAATAAGAAGCATATACAGACTGGGTTTAACACTAAAAAAAAAGACTTTTGTAATAAATAAGTTTCGGATAAAGGTGTAAGATCTAACATGTGTCGGGTGACAAATTAATTACGGTAAATTTATTAATGACACAACTGTTGTAGGTCAAGGGACTTCTAATTTATCTTTGGTAACCATAGTTAGATAGTAAAACGATTACCTCTTCTACTTCCTTCTTAAAATATATAGTTAATATATATATATATATATATTATCTACACTTCAATAAAAAAACGTATAAACGGAAAAACCGAAAATTCTATTGAAATATAGAAAGAAATCTCAATATCGTGGGATGAATATAAATCATTTCATTGCTTAGTCAAAACGATGAATATAAGCCATTTGGTATAATGAAATGAATACCTTATTAAAATATACCTATTAGTATTGATAAAAAAGAAACGTATATTGTGTGGGGCTAATCTTAATTAATAAATGAATGTATTTTGTCACGTTACCTCGATCCTGATAAAAAACACCTATAGCAAAAATTATTTCTAAAATCTTAAATTTAAAGTAATAAAGAAATAATTGATTAATATAAGCATAGAGCGGTCAACGAAATAGTAAAAAACCAAACTCTCATTGTGAAAGATTAACCTAGCCTATCTTTCATTTTCCTTTGTAAAAATCTGATGGCCGCGGAGTTATGTGGAACTACGCGGCAGCATAGAAGATGCTTCTATTTTTTAGACTACCCACTAAAAAACCAACGGTTGCCCTCAACGCCATAGTGTGATGCCACCGGATCGCGTTTGCACTCACCGTGACGCCCCAAGCCTATCATTTTAATAATCAGCTTAAATAATCACATCACTTGTTTTAAGATAATATTAAAATTGTGAGAGCGTACAATTAACTTCTACTATTGTCATTTTATTTTTACAGTGACTTACAACAACTTTACTGTGAGAATTAAGATAAGGTTTAAATATAACTTCAAGTATTTCTTGTTTACTTTATTTATTAGTAACAGTTTTTAATGAATATTCAGAAAATAAAAACTAAGGCAAACTACTAACTTGTCTACATCCGGAACACTATGCTCGCAAACTAAGGAACCGTTGGAGGTAGATGATTAATTAACAGACTTACTGACAGACACTTACATCTCGTCTACCCGTGAACAAGATTACTGCAAATTATTCGAAACGTCGGGTTAAAATCAAAAATGAAACCAAATTATACGCGAGGTTTAATCCGTAAAAATAGTTTTATTTGAAATGTAACTCATATTTCTATATCAATCTCTATGAATTCTTATAAGTGCTGAAATTCTGTTAATTGTTTGGGTGTAAGTTTTCTTTTCTTTAATCTAATTAATATCTGCATTGTAGCAGAATCTAAATTTGGCACACTCTTTCTAAATTCAAATTACATTAAATCAATCTCCTCGACAGAAAATTAACAAATATGATGTTAAAAAATTAAGGTTTTTTTTGGAGTCATTTATATCAATTATATCCATACGTTCGATTTAGTAAACATTCGTGAATATATTTCCCCATATGTCAAAGTTCGTATGTAAGCTGCTAAATAACACGTGCAACTTCAGTTGATTTTAGCAATATAATTTTCAAAACATTCTTTAAAGCATATCATCAAAAATTGGAATCAAGTTTTGTGAACTGATAAAAACCTTATCAGGATTTTTTTTGACCAAGATCCTAATTCAAAAAAATTAAATACGTCTAAAGATGTTTTGTTATCTGTTCTAGTAAATATAATTTACATTTAAAATAAATTGTTAATTTTTTAGTTAATCAATATTAACAACGATATTTTGAAAAAAAAAAAACTCGTCAGATATTTTCTCACCCCTGTAATTTCACACCATGTTGATATTGACCCAGAGGGTTAGGTGATAGGGGATCAATATTTCAATATTAACAAAGAAATCCTTTTAAATTATTGAATTTAAATATTATATATTTTTTATATTCATAAATTTAGCGTTTGTCAAATTGATCTTATATATAACTATCGACCACTTTACTGTCATCCCTGCGTGTCAAAACTTAAAGCCGGGTTGTGTTCCTGTAAAAATATAGGTTGCACGACCTGCTATTTTTCAAATTTTACTCCGAACATGTGCTCCGAAGGCCTTACGCATATATCAATTGTATATATAACAAAAGTTATTGAGGCGTTACACGCTAACAGTTGACAATTATTTTTTGGTTTTTTGTCGTTTTAATAAATAATTTTTGAGTTTATTTCGTAATACTTTAGTGTAAATCGCATTCAAATTAAAATTTAATATCATAAGTGCTAAACAGATAAGAGCCTGGGATTTAAGTTAATGTAAATTTACTCGGGAATAACAAGAATACAATTTAAGAGCCCATTTATTTCAAATCCAGATGGATTTTCAAAATGATAATTTATAATTGCTTTCAAATTCATTTCATATTATGAATTTCTTAATATCTTTTTATTATTATTTTTATCGTTCCTTTAAAATATCTATAAAAGATTAGTTCTGTATATAAACAATCTATTTAATACTTCTGTTTAGGAATATCATTTATTTTTTACTTTGTTATCAACGCAAAAAGTGATGACAGTAAAATTATATAAGCTTTTGATGCAGTGATTTGTCCAACGGCGAATGGTAATATGAGAATCCAAGCATTCATAGATCAATTTAAGTCACGATTTTCGTTTAAACCCTTGGGATCTAAAGTTTTGGAATGCGAGGGCAGAAAAGATGTTAAAACGATAGAGCCCTCTAAAGAAAGATATGTAAAATATTCAAATGAAATTATATCATCGCTTGACCTAAAGAAATAATTAATAGAACACTATATTTTAACCTTCAGAGCAATATGTTTTTTATCTGTGGAGATATTGCATTGACTGTAGTACAATTAAAAAAAGATCAATATAGTAATGTAGTTTTTTAATCCCGAGGCAGATATTGTATTTTTTGATCAAAATGCTATTACTCAATTTTATAAATTCGCATAGACAATTGACGTTCTTTTTATTGTCAAAATTTAAACAATATTCGTTATTCAAATATAGAAAATTACTAAATTCAATTAAAAGCGATTTTAAAATTTAACTTCATAAATCTCATTTTCAGCAATACTTTAAAACGTACTTGATCATTAGACACTTTTGATGTGTGTATAAAAATATAAATACATACATACTTACTATGGTAATATATACCAAAAGCGGGTAGTCGATTCAAAATTCTGGTGACGTCAGGCGTGGTTGACGACTCTTTGTTCATGTTTTTTATTCTGATCCATAATAACAACAAAATATGAGTTTATACACTTTTTATAGTTTGGAAAATTTAAACTGTAACTTGTTTGTTTTAACTTCGGCTTTGGCTTCGGCTCCAGACTCGTCAATATCTCTTTTTAATTAACAATGTTACCCTTTGTGCTCGCTGGATAGATCGCCCGTCATAGGAATAACATGAAGTTATCTACGCAACAAAAGCAGTACTGAATTTCGAATTATTTCCTTAGATTACAACTGTAATTATCCCATAATGCAATAATCATAATTTAAACATTTTTAACTTATAATTTTAGTTAGTAAACATAAAAATAATCTTAAAACAAAACTAAAATTCAATTCAAAATACAATCACAATATAAAAAGTCAGTACAAACACTTATTTTAAAATAATTAACCAAGTAGTAAACTTAATGAAAAATATACATAGAACAATAAATATGGAAATAATTAAATTAATAACTAGTTATTGTCTGATATTTGAATTTACGTCGATTTACTTAATATTACTCAAATTTTGTATTGAAACTTTCGTGACCGATATTTAATATTATATGCTATAATCCAGACATACTCAAGTTAATACGAGCTCATGATGTACGACCCCGAATAAATTGAAAACCAGCAAATTCCGATAATATTGACGTGAGTACAGCCAAATTGTAACATATACTTATGTCAGGTATTAATTAATGCTATTTTCAATCAATCAGAGCATTTATTTATTTATTTATTTATTTATTTATTTATTTATTTATTTATTTATGTACCTTAAGTTTACAAAGACATTTTAATTTAACAATATGTACATAGGATAGCTTATCCCTACAGAGAGATATCTTCCAACTACCCTTAACTTTGAGAAAATTGTTCATAAGGCAATTAGGTGGTACACTGAATAATAGAAACTTAGAGTAATTGATAATATTAATATTTATAAAACAGTAAATTATATCAAATTACTATACATATATATACATATATAAACACAGACATATACATACATACACACATACATAATACATACAATATAAATATATAAATATATGTTCCATACAAAATACACACATTAAGAATTACAAAAATATGGCCTACAATCATAATATATAAATAATTGCTATTACTCAAGAGAGTGATAGTACTGTCTTAGTTTATATTTAAAAGACTTCAAATTTTTACACTTATAAAATTCATCAGGGAGTAAATTCCAAAGACGGACGGCTTGAACTGTAAACGAACCTGAGTAAGAAGTGCTTTTAAAGGAGGGGATGTCCAGGGGTTTGAAAGGAACACATGAGCGTGATGGTCTGGTTTTAGGGAGTGATCGTTTAAATCGCTCGAGTAAATATCCTGGTGCAGTACCGTCCAAGATTTTAAACAGGTTAAAGAGAATATGTGTATTCCGGCGAAGAGGAATTTGGAGCCACTTTAAATGACGTCGATATTCAGAAATGTGATCGTATTTACGCAATCCATAAATAAATCTTATACATAAATTTTGAAGGCGATCTAGTTTGTCAAGTAGCTCTTGTGTGGCATCTAAGTAGCAGACGTCCGCGTAATCAATAAGCGGAAGTAACAAGGATTGGGATAAAAGTATTTTTGTTTTTAAAGGAAGAAAATTTTGCAAGCGTTTCAAAGTGTGAAGAGAATAATGAAGTTTCTTACTTACATCGTTTACTTGAGCCGACCATGATAAATTACAGTCCATTATTATACCCAAGTTTTTCACAGTATTATGAAATGGTATTGGAGTCGTATCATAAATAATTTGAGGTGTATCATTTAAATTTATTTTGCCATGTAGATATCTACTTCCAATTAAAATGGCCTGGGACTTATCTGCATTAACTATAAGACCAAATGCTTTCGTCCACTCCTTGATGCGGTTTAAATCTGCATTTATGGCTCCAATTTCTGTAGCAAGCTCATCAATACCTACATGCCTATATAATTGCAAATCGTCTGCATACAGATGGTAGTGAGAAGATATAGCTTTTGTGATAACATTTATAAAAATGGAGAAAAGAAGTGGAGATAAAACGCCGCCTTGGGGAACGCCGGCTAGAAGATCAGTCCAATCCGAGGAGACCTCGTTGGAGCGAGTAACTTGCCGGCGACCATGAAGATAACATTTAAACCAATCAATCACGGGTGGAGATATGTTTAGAGAGCGTAGTATCGCAAGCAGGATACTGAAATCAACTGAGTTGAATGCATTGCTAAAATCTAGTAGAACTAGGATTGTGAGCTTTTTATTATCCATAGCGAGCCTTATGTCCTCGGTGATTTTAAGTAACGCTGTAGTTGTGCTATGGTGATTGCGAAAACCGGATTGGAAAGGACTGTTAAGGTTATGGGAGTCAAGGAAATACGACAGTTGCTTGAAAACCGTATTTTCAAGAATTTTAGATAAATAGGGTAAAATTGAGATGGGACGATAGTGCTTTGGAGAGGAAGGATTTTTACATTTAGGGGAAGGGATGACATATGCTTCATTCCAGGCTGTAGGAAAAGTATTGGAAGTCAAAGAGAAGTTAATGATATGTGTGATTACTACCAATAAATTGTCCGAAATAGGTAAAACCATATCACGGCTAACACCATCGCTTCCAACTGCTTTTGATTGAAAGGATAGTAAGCTACTCTTAACATCACACTCCGTGATTGTATGAAAAGCAAATGGAGTACATAAAGGTGGGGGGAAATTTTGAATTTCTTGAAGAGTATCGGTTCGAATTGCATCAAGCAAAATAACTGGCGGTGTAAAGAAATGTTTATTGATAGAATTTAAATCACTTAATTGATGTGAAATATCAGATATTTTCCCCACACCTAATGATTTGAATAATTTCCACATTCGCGACGGAGTAGAATTGTAGATTGAGGAATATATGAATCGGCGCTTTGCATCCCTACACATCCTGTTGCAGAGATTCCGTAATTGCTTGTAAACAGAAAAACATTATTCGCCACCGGTCTTTTTGAAACGCTGCTTGGCTTTATCACGTTTTTTCATAAGATCTTTTATGGTCTGATTTAACCAAGGCGCAGGTAGTCGCTTAACTCGGATAGGTTTAAGCGGGGCATGAGTGTCATACAACTTAACTAATTTATCATTAAAAGTATTTACCTTATCATCTATTGTACCTGCAAGGTAAACACATGCCCAGTCAATTTTTAAAACATCCATATTAAATAATTCCCAGTCTATACTCTTAAAATTTCTTCTTAAAATAACTGCACTCTTACGTTTAGGTAATGAGAAAGTAAAGCAAAGATATAAAAGATCGTGATAAGAGAACGGTGCAGTTAATTGTCCATGTTTTAGAACCTTCTCAGGGTTGGAAACGATCATGAGGTCAAGAAGAGATGGGTTAGCATTAGGACAGAAGTGAGTTTCGGATAGAGATAATAGAGACAGATTAAAAGAGGTAATTAGTGACTGAAGCTTTTCAGACCTTGCGTTTCTTTTGGCAAGGCATGTATTTAGGTCACCCATGATTACAGTATATTTATAATAAAGATAAAACGAGTCCAACAATTGTTCTAGAGTATGAAAATAGTCAATATTGACTGATGGGCTATAAACAACACCAAGAAGGAGGTTTGAGTGGTGGGTACTAATCTCAAGAAAGAGATATTCTAAATTGGAAGTGTGAGGAGAAGATTGTGCTACAATTGAAAAAGAAATACCATTACGGACATAGATACATACACCACCAGCTCTCCGTCCTTCCCGGTCGTTACGCACAAGCGTAAAGTTAGGTAGGGAATAAAGATACGAAGGGGAATAGTGGGCCGGAATACTTTGTGCATTTATATGCACTAGATTGATGTAAGATGTCTTTTTAAAAAAGACAGATTTAAGTTTTGAATCAAGTGAGATAAAACTATCATCTGATGTAATGGAACTTGCAGAACTATGACAACCTTCATTAGAGGAACAAGAAAAATATTTATTATTTATAATATTATATGGTGTACAGGACATAACTATTTAAATTTATACTAAATAAATATAAAAATATATACTAAATAAATATAAAAATATATACTAAATAAATATAAAAATATATACTAAATAAATTAATAATAATAAAATTTAATTTGTCTTAGATTAACTCGTAGTTACCCTACATATACTACTGGCAAGCAGTAAGTTAAAACACCTTAACTATTAAAACTGCAAACAACAAAGTATAATAATAATAATTAATAAAAGCGATTAAATATTACAAGTAATGCCTCATAAAGTAATATACTAATAATATTATTTTAACAAAAAAGAAAAAAGAAAACATAAAGATAATAATTTCAATATTTAAAGGAAAATAAATAGACAAAATTATCTTACAAGTATACAAATGTCAGTTTATAAAATGTAAGACAAAAATAAATATCTGCTTACCCACAAAAACTTTAAGAATTGTTAACAAAAACAAAACAAGCTATAAAGCAAAACATAATTAGTTACTGTTACAAATAAAAAGTGATATCGACATAAGAGAAGAACGATTGATTTAAAGTTATTAATTACAATTTAGTGTCAACGGTAGCAGATATAGAAGATGGATAATATTTTAAGAGACTGAAAAAACAGACAGACAGCAGACCAAGCATTTCGCACACCAAAATGCTTCCTTGCGGCAGTGAAAACTTCTTGTCTGGGCTTAGTTAAAAACTCAGATATACTAATACCGGATCCTTTGAGAGAAGTTTTTGAGTTCCATACTTTGTTCCGACAACTTAAACCATAAAAACGTACAAGTACAGGTCTGGGTTTGTCCCTTTTCACTCCAAGACGATGACAGACATCAATATCAGAGCAATCAATGTTTGTTAAATCCATCTTGATTTACGAAAATTCATGGAAAAGTTGAACTACATGTAAGACGAACGGATTCAGGTTAAAGAATTTTATAATCTATAAGAACATTACAATATGTTCCTCACAAAAGAAAAGTTAAATTTAGATTAAACGTAATAATTTTCATAGGAACTTAAATTTTTCAAATTCTTTCTATAATTTACTTTAATATTATAAGAAAATGTGTGAAAACTAAACATTCTCTTAATTTGCTTTTGAAAGAAATAAATAATTTTGAGATTTTTAATATTCACAGATAAATTGTTACGCGTTATACGTTGTTACGGTTGTATACTAAACCAGTGCGATAAAGAGCAGATTGAAGAGCAGAACGATCTGTGCATCGGATAAGTAGGAGAGGTTACCTTTGAGAGATTCATATGCATAAAATTTGAGTGAAAGAGCTATAGTATTCAGAGCTTTTCTGCACTTGCTTAAAAGTAGCAACTTGAGCTTGACACGTGACGAGATGCTAAAATAGAAGGTTTATTTACACTCAAAGTTTCGAGAAATGTTAATATCTGAAGCGGAGTTCAAGTACTTCTACATACAGCGGCGTCATAGTGTACGACTTGTTTCATTACACTGATATTTTACTTTATATGCTAAACCGGTCTATGTTTCATTGCTTTGAAAGTGTGGTCTCTCTTCACGTAAACTTTTTAATACTTTTATCTTTTATTTGAATCTATTTATGAACATACAATATATATAATATTCCAACTAATTAAGATATAACAAGCAAAATAATGGCAACAAAATTTAATATTAAATCAAACTATGTAAGTAATAAAAAGTTTCAATAATGAAATATCGTACACGTATATATTATTTCCTACTTTGTTCTAAATCAACCATATCCATTAACATGCGTACATTGCTTTTAGACGATATATGATTCCAAGATTCCTTTTCATATTATTTTGTCTTTATGCATTATTATATGATTACCCCAGGCTTAAAAATTTGCTTTCTATTAATAATTAGAACCTTTAAAATAATATCAATGTTGTTAAAAAAAATATAGCATATGTTTATTTAAATATATGTTACCCTAAATTAATAAGTATGAACGATAAAACCTTTAACCAACTATTATCATTTAAAATTTATAGAAATCCATTTACCTGGTTTACGTTAAGTTTACTCTTTAATAATAAATACAACATCAAATTTTATAATCCGAGCTGTTGTTTTGTTGCAATTATAGTCTTTGTGGTTTTACTTGAAATGACCAGTGCATTTTCCGAAGTAATAAGCGGATTAATAAATGATTTTTATTAATAAACTATTTATAAAAATCTATCTAGTATGGTTTCCGGTAATCCGTGAACAAGCAAATAATAAATAAACATAAACTCATCTTAGATTTTCAATATTATTATTATATATATTGGTTTTCTCTTTTTTTTACACGGTCTAAGTTAATATTCCACTACATTCCACTTGATGTAAAGTGGAAATGTAGTCATAGTTGGTAAGGCGCATTAACTTAGCAACCTATTTACTCTTCTCTTGAAGACACCCAGATTGTATCCAGAAGAAAATACCGACGCAAGCAAGCTGTTCTAATTCTTCGCCGTACGAATTAAGAAAGACGAATCAAAGCGTTTCATGCGGACAGGTGGAATGTCCACAACGTAAGAATGGATACTCGCCGTGTGTCGGGATGGGCGTATGTGGAAAGGGGATGGGGAAATACGTCATGTGATTCCTGTGCACACTCTCCAAAATGTATCATATAGAATACTGAGAGGCTGGCAATTCAATTCTAAAATAAATAAGTATCTAGATATTTACGATTTATCCATTATGACGATCAAATTCTTCCTTTCCGAAGTATTTATTATTTTTTTAATACCATTAGATTAACTCATATAATTTATAAAATATTTGAACTCATTTTTGAACTGACACAAAAGTAAGCACTGATTAGGTATATGATATTTGGCGGTAGCACAATAACTTTAAATTGAGTAAAACTAATGTTGATTAAGTGTTTCATTTAATTTTTCACAAATATTGTTTAAATATAATTATTTTATCTTAACATTTCAGTGTTTTAATGATCATAAATTGGTTTCATGCGGATGAGAGGCTTTGAAAAGTTATTTAATTTTATTTAAACGTTGGTTGCTTAAAGTTTAAGAGAATACATAAAATAACATCATTATCCATGCTAATTAGATTTTTGTTTCAGCTGTGTCGGTGTCCGTAGATGTTTGGACTCTAGTGGCGATCTCATTAGAGAGGTACTTCGCAATATGTAGACCTTTAAAATCAAGAAAATGGCAAACGCAATGTCATGCATATAAGATGATAGCTATAGTATGGATTTTCTCCATTACGATGAACTCTCCTATTCTTATTGTATCAACATTGCAACCCATGAGAGGAAATGGTATGTAATATTAAATTTCTTTTTATTAATTTGTACATTTCTGCCGATATCAATTCAAAATGTCAATATCAAAATTTACGTATAATATTTCTTAAAATAATAAATTAACCATTTTGAGGTGAGAATTAACTCGTAAGTACACATAAGAAATAAGCCTATTTTTATAATTATAAAAACCTCACTTCGCTAATATTATTTTAAATAACATTTGTTTTGAAATGAAAAGCATCGTATTGGAGTAGACTTAAAAAAATATTTTTTTTTCCTTCATATTCCAAATCTAATTCAGCCACCCCAGCCACTTCGCGAGAAGCAGGTGTTGCTTAAATTATAAAACATAAACAAAACTCGGGATTGCTACGTGAGGGTAATTTCGAAAAAACTTGAAACTTAGCTAAAAGAGTGTTGAAGTTCTATGTGTGCAAGCCAATGTTTAGATTGAGGAGTGCCAGCAGTAATAACAAAATTCCAGTAACGTTAGTGGTGGCTGGTTATGTAAATCAGTCTTTTACCAACTCATTTCAATCTATCGCAAGTCTGTTTCATTCCTATCCAAAATAAGTTGAATTAGTAAAATAAATATCAATCTATATGACACTAGGATTTCTTACTGTTGTAAAACTTTTGTGAAACCGTAAAACCACCTCGGCTATCTAACCGAGGCGGTTTTACAACCTGCAATCAGCATAATCAACACTGACTCACGTAATATACTTGTATAATGGTCGGCTAAATTTAATATGTATTTTGTTATATTATTTCGAATTTGATACAAAAGTTCAAGAACCAAACAAATATCAGAATTTATTTTTTAGAAAATTATTTAATTGTATGATTTTAAGATTTTAATCTTTTAGTTTTAATTGTCTATCATATTAAAAATTTAGTGGAGACCAATGAAATTGATAATTAAAACCCCGAGTGGCCGTTCAAAGTCTGATTGTTAAAAGTATTAAGCAAAATTAAGGTTATTTTATCGTTTTTAATTATGCATTAATTAAAAATTTATTTATATCTACGTTTTGTTACAATTCAATTAGTAAAAAAAAATGTACATAACTAAAAAAAAATATGTTTTATTAAGTCTTTAATATTGAATTACAGATTAGAGTTTACATATATTCCTGATGTAACATTATTTTCAAAGTCTGGCCAAAATATCATCATGATTTTAGTTATCCCCTTGATTATTTTTTTGGTTTAGATGGTTTGGTTGTGCTCTACTCTCGAGGGTGAGTTGAATACAAACACTGAATCGTAAAGAATTGTAATAAAAATGTTAAATTTGTTTTATTTTTCTTTATGTCTGTGAAGTTATATATTACTTTAAATACTTCATAGAATTACAACTTTATATAAATTTTTCAATTTTGCTTTTCTCTCGGATAATACGAGAAACGACTTTCGACAACGAACGACGAAGTTCGAAAAACGACTCTTTATATTACGTAGTCTGAGAAATCAGTACTTTTAGTAATTTAAATGGACATTTATTGAATAGGGTTTTAAAATTATATGAGATTACTGTAGGCAAGTGTATTGCGGTTTCAATATACATCGTCACGGTGTGTGCTAACGCGATCCCGTGACGTCCCATTACGGCAAAGAGGGCAACCGTTGGTTTTCAATATACATAATATTTTGAATTTTATCCAACCATTTTATGGGCGGATGATGTGTAATAATTTTATGATGAATTATATTATAAGCTTATTTCCTACAATTATGTTAAGAATATTTATTAAACAAATATTCTAAAGACCACTAAGCTGTCTTAAGTGTCAATATGTCGAAACACGACACTAAGTCTAATAATGCATGAGGTAAATTGAGAACTTTTATACTGCAACATGTTCATTGACTATTTCCTAGATATTATTATAATTTTTAACTTCATTAATAAAAAATCAATGCCATAATTATATATATACAACTAAAATGTATTTAAATGATAAAGTTTTCAACACACCGGCTCCCCTAGAAGTCATCACTGGCGGTAGCGTTGGGGGGTTGAGTTGCACTCCTCCCACAAATAAAACGAAGGGGATGACGGCTGACTCTTGCGTTATAGTCGTTATATGTGAACAGGTGCTGCTTACAGTGAGTTGTCTTCCAGACCGAGTTACAACATTAATTTATTAAAAACATTAAACTTTCATTTTGAATTGATTGTGGTGGTTCTAGTTGTTCGCAATTTGTTTATTAAACATTCTTACGGTTGTGAAACCATGAACACAAAAAAATACCTCGTTAAGTTTGTTATGTTCCTTGAAACCTCGTAGAATTATATTTTAAATTAGAAATCATCATTACTGAAGGGCATAAATATATTACAAAATACGCCCTCCCCCTTTTTTGACGGATGTACATACTACATACATACTTTTTTATTTTGAATCACTGATATTGATTCAAAATCAAAAAGATATAAATTAATAAATACATAAATATGGCCGTGGATCATGCGATATGTTATTTTGTGCCAATCCAAAAAATAACTATAACAATATTTAGATATAGAGAGAGCATATTGTGAGATTTTTAATTGAAATTTTTATACCATAATCCCAATAAAATAATTACTTGAAGTAATGTGATCGTGCTGGTCCTAGAACTAGTCAAAAATGTTTGAACCATTGCTATCTTAATATTTAATTAAAATACTCTGCTAGAAAAAAAATACAAAAAATAAATGCGTTTGAAAAGAGGTCTAGTTCGTGCTTAAAAATAGTAATGAAATAAATAAATAATTAAACAATGTCAATAATAAAAACTATTTACTCTATAAAATTGTTTTTCTTTGATGAAAGGTTTTATCAAACAAATAATCAAACCTTTAATCAAAGATAAACAATTACATGCTTGGCCTCCTAAGAACCTTTTGAAGCTAATAGACGGCAATGAAACACTAACATTGACGGTTTTTGTACGGTTTTTATACTTTTTTTATGTTCAAGTATTTTTTACTCAATGTAAATTGTAAGTTATAATTAAGGAGGAAGTATTTATATTTAAATAGTATATTTCAATTGATAATAACAATAATAATAATTATTTAATTAAATAAATTGTTTTGATGTTTTTAAAATATACTGTCATTTTACAAATTACACTGCACTCTACACTCGCTGTGTTCAGCGGAATGCCTAAATATACAAAAGGTTGATGTATGTAGTGACCAGATACATAGCATTTGTTTTATTTCCATTGCCAATGAAATAAATGTGAACGCACATTAGTAAATTACTTTACAGCTTCATTGTATCTACTTTACACGTGTGCAGAGGTCAATACACAATAGAAATGGGTGTTTATTATCATATTAAATGAAATATGTGATGTGAAACTTTTACTTGTAACATGCATATAATAAGGATTAGCTCTTTGTATAGGTCTTTGCCTAAGGACTTAATGATACCACTCTAATGTAATATTTAAACTATGGCATAAAAAAGACATTTTTTAATAAATTTAATTGGTTAAATTACCAGATCGACATGTTCGAAATTAGACTATGGTACTCCAAGTAATAAAAACTCAGTAATTAGTTTTCAATTCATTTTTTTAAAACAACAAATTTAAAGCAATAGGATATTTTTACTGCAAAACCTTTAAAACAATATTATCATACAAATAGCCATCAATAAAATTAAATATCTCGGACGAATAAATAACAATAGCGGTAAACCTTTTAACAGAAAAAAAAAATGTTAGATTGTATTCAATAATAAATATGCACTGACCTTATCCAATGTTATACAGACTATATCAAAATTATTTAACAGATTTGACGATTATTTCTGTAGACATGTTTCCGGTGGCTAATCATTGTAATTCAACAATTCAACAATTTTCATCAAGTATTTAATTAGAATAGAATATATTTATTCAATTATTGTTAATAATTACACAAATAAAATAAAATACAATTAAATCCCAATGGTGAAATAAGATAATCTCATCAAAAGTGTCTAGAGATCAAATACGTTTTAGAGTATTGCTGCAAATGAGATTTTGTTATATTAATTTTTTTTTGGAAGGCTATTAAATCTTATGAGTGAGTTTCAGTATACAAAAAAGTTTTTTTAAAATTTCAATAATAAAATCAATTGTCAATGATTTTTTTATAAAAACTGAGTAGTAGCAAATTTAATCTGAAAAGAGATAATTGGAGTCGTCGGAATTTTGAAAGCTGGTTTTAGGCAACGTATTGTGACTATACACAATACGTTAACTCTTAACACTACACTGAGACTTATAGAGTCCTTTTGCAATGGGCTTGCGAAGACAGAGATTGGGAGGAAGAAGAATGGCGTTATGTATGAATTCCAATGAATCTTATTTCGGTATGAGACCCGATATTCTAGTTTGGAGAATATGTGGCCATCAAAAATGTTTGAAATATTGTCATAAAGTTCATTATTATTCTAAGGGACCAATAATGCTTACGTTAATTAGTCATCTAGATGATGAATTAACTGCCTTACTGACACACACTTACATCTCGCCTACCCGTGAACACCATTGCTGCAAAGCATTCGAAACGTCGGGTTAAAATAAAAATGTAATAAAATTATTAATAGTTTTATTTATAAATACAATTGTTGCGCGCTTTTGATATTTAATTGACATCGTCATTTTAGGATAATTTGTTATAATTTTCAAGAATTGTAATTTTCTTTTTTTTCACAAAATATAGGGGAAGTGGTAAACAGGAGTTAAAATAAAAAATAAATTTGGAAGGCTAGATAAATATTCATTGAATTATTTTTATCTTAAAAACACTCAAGAAATATATAAACGGCTATAAATACATAAACTTTCTCACATAACAAGAATTTTAAAGTAAAAATGATGAATATACGTTTATGTAAGTTTTAGTACCGACGTTATTACTTCGTATTTTGTCCTTCAAATAATAATAATTTTTCAGTGCTAGATATCTCGAGGTAATAACATGAATGCTCACTCCGGCCTTCATTCTTTATTCCATTTAGTTAAGTTTTAGTATTCTGTTTTCATTTCGTGTTACAATAATAAATTTTTTAGATTTATTTTTCCAAGAAACTTAAATTTTAAAAAGAAAAATTTAATAATGATAAATTCTACAAACTAAATTAGTTAGTCAAGTTTTAAATCTGTCATTTATCCTTTAGACCCTCTATAATGACTACTAATAAAAATGTATATCCTAAATTCGTGAAAAATTAAATATTGATGCCATTTCTTTGTTTATATTTGGTGTTCCATAACGAATCTGTTATTTATTCAAAACGTAGTCTGATTTAATTTAATTTAAATTTAATGTTATTGTCTACGAATGGTAATTAATCTAATCGATACTGATATTATTTATATTATTAAATATTCCTTATTAAGCTCTTCTTCAATGACAAAGTATAGTTATAAAATTGCTTAAAATTTATATTTTAAATGCAAATAATACGACTACGAAATTATTCAGGAAAAGCTAAAAAGTTGTTTTTTTCACAACTTTCTTAACAAATTCTTTGTTATGTAGCCACACTGGATATATTTTCTTTAATGACATTACTGATATAATATTTAGTTATCTAACTAAATATTTTTGTATCCTTGAATGAACAAATATAATGATAATAATTATAATAAAAATAAATATTCTTTTTTGCGCACAAAAAAAAATACAAATACAGTGAAAAAAAATAACAATATGGTAGTACAAAAAAGTGGCAATGTGGTTCTTTCTATTCATTGACAATTTACTGGCAAGAGTGTTACATATAAGAGTGTTAAAAAAGCTTTCATATCTGGATGGCTTTTTTGTCACAGATAGGAAAATAAGCCTTTAAAAATTGTTAAACCCGTCTAAAATAAACCGGGTACAAAAATTAATCTCGATATAAAATATTATTTACTTTAACGATTAACGAGATGTTAAAACATGTTTGATATAAAACTTTTAAATTTGTTTGTACAATTTATATTTCTGAGGGGAAGGTGGAATTCAAATTAAATAATAATATTAAAAGATAAGAAAAATAATCAAAGATCACATTTTAAACAGTTACGGTTGACAGTCGTCTCGTCCGTATATTTTTTTCATTAAACTTTTATATACTTTTATAATACGAAACAGAAAGATATACAGTATTCAATGGAATTTTATTGTAGGCTCAGGGTCTTAACGATATGTAAGGAAAGATTAGAAATAAAAGAAAAACAAAATAGTGATTACGGTATTACGATTAAGCTTTTTTTTACATCTAAATATACAGTTCTGTAGAGCTAAATCTGTTAAACAAATATATTCACCATGATATATAATGATTTAAATATGTATTGGGACTTATTTACAAGCATTGGAGCATGACAGCGGTGCACGAAGTTCACGACACGTTCACTGATAATAACTTGCAAATATTTGAAGATGAACAAAAAATATTTTGGTTTTAAACCATAGTAAAAAAACTTGTATACCGACTTTGATGAAGTTTTGTGTTTTTATTGAATGACCATGTACTTTCACTGCTACTAATTGTATAAACCTCATTCAATATCATATATAAAAGCTCTTTCATACGTAAAAACTCTTTATGATGAAAAAAAAAAATTATTAGTTTATTTTTGTTACTTTATAATATCGTACTATAAAGTTTAAAATATAAAAATATACATTTTAACTGGCAAAAAGGTTTGCATGTTACAATTTTTGGCGATTACGGAAAAATAGGAAAGCAGATCTGAATAAATGCTTTACCACTTAAGTAATTGTTGTATTTTATTATTATCTCTTTCGGTTGTAAATATTTTCTAGAACATTATATCTAACAATGATTGGTTATTTCCTGTTACGTTTGTACGCTTACTCGTAAACTCCTTGGTGTAATCCTTATTTTGAGAGTATATCTGGGTACTTAAGAGATGAAGGTTCTTGATTAGATAGGATTTATTTTTTATCCCGGAAAAATCACCCATTTTCATCATCATCAACAATAAAATTAGTAGTCTATAGTTAAAACAGAACTAAAAATATTTGTATTTTTAACAATGTTATACTATTGCACATATTATCCATTGCTTTAAAATTATCAGTATTTCCGCGATCGGTTTCAGGGCCCTTTGTAAGTTTGAAATATAGCGGAATCGTGAATGAACCGAATTCACGTGAGTTCACGCCGCGACTCCAAGCGATGGTTTTTTTAGCCAGGGAATGTAGCCAGATAATTATATTATATTTCCAGCTATACTCATTTAAATCTATATATATATATACACGTTCTATAGGTATATAATAGATGCCTCAAGATTTGAATGTGATAATTTTTTTTAGATTTATAATATGTATGTCACGTCTACATAAAGTTTATTTTATTTTGATTTGATTTGACAAATAAAAATATCAGAAATAATATTTTTATATATCTGTGACCTTTAAAAGAATATGTTATAAAAATATTTAACAATATACTTAAAGAAGATAAAATACTTATTGAAGTATATCAAATAAAGTATTTCACACATGAATAACGTGCCTTGAATATTTTTTATTAACAAAATTGTAAGCTCTTACAACACATTAATATAATTCATACATACAAAACATAATGGTAAAATATTTTTTATGATTTTTATGTAACAAGGTTTTATTTATATATATTTTCACATTAAAGTTGTGAAATTTACAATTTGGCTATTTGTTCTACTTCTTTTGATTGACGCTTCTACCAACAGCTTACAAATGCAGAGAAGTTTGGACGACTCTAGAGATGGAAAGGGTTTTTAACCTGGCGCTGGACGCTGCTCTGCTCCTCATTCCATTCTTCATCATGTCCTTCGCATATTCACTTATTGTTAAAAAGCTATGGAGAGGAATGCGCCATGAAATTCAGCATAACTTTAATTGGCAGAAACATTGTAAGTACAATTTAAATCAAACAGGTTGTCATTTTTTATATAACTTTTAAATATATATTAACCTGAAAATAATTGGAAATATATTTTTAAGGTACAATATATTACATTTACAATATAGTACCTTTATCACATCTCATTTTTTTTTAAATATTTATTTTATTTATTCTTGGATTGTTATATTTTTTAAAAGAAATTGACATTGTCTAATATGATTTTCAATCTCTCATTTTATTTTATCTAAAATCATGACAAACAAGATTTAGGTTTGACTTATACATAAATATTGTAAATTTTTTGTTAATTTACAATGTCAATGTCAAAGCGTTTTCCTAACCACATGGTCATTACTACAGTATTAATTTTTTTCCTATATGAGATAACTTTAACCTTTAATCAAAGTGAAGGCTAAAATTAAATCTAAGTTTCATTATTTGGACTAAAGAACTGACATTTTATTAAAGTAAAAAACATTTTTCATATTATTGAAGGTTAAAATCACTTCGAAATTTAGAGTTTTAAATATCATATTATATTCCTGTTATTTCTTTGTGATTTTAATAAAAATTTCAATAAAAGATGAACATGTTCTTTATTATTGAATGTACTACTCAAATAACAAAAGCAACATAAAAATTATATTAAATACCAGTTTCTTGAATAACAAACAAAACATCTAATATCGAAACAAAGATTGTTACAATGAGGATATAAAAGTATAGGAAGTGTGTAGGATTTCAAATAAAATTGTAATACTTTTATTCAAACTATTTTTAGCAAAGCGCTTAGAAGTCGTGTCTGCTTTGATCATATTTGCTTGGTATAAAACCTTAAGATTCGGATAAAATAAGTTAAAAATAGATACCATAAGTTCGAATTATTTGTGGTCGTCTTAATATATAAAAATATTTCTGTCATAGTATCGAAGATAGATGAATTATAAGCGAAGAATCACTAGTCATTGCAACAGAATACGCTTTTTTTTTTCTTATATAACTTACATGGCGTGTTTTAAAACATGATTTTAAACCATACGACACGACAAGTTACATTACTGTTTTATAAATTTAAACAGCATATTGTTTTACTGACCTGTTGTTCTTTGATCCATATTGATTTTGTGTTTGATGGTTCAATTTATTTCACAAAAGTTTTGAATGACTGAGCCAAGATATCAAAATTCCGATCAAATTGACAAACTAAATTGACCAGTCAACTCACAAGCGCTATTGCACTTTTCCTGTGTGCTCTGGACCTTAAACTGTCTTTATCAGCAAGAACAATATCGTCAGCAAAAAGAAAACACCAGGGTTTCTTTTTACGGTATATTGGACTTTATACAGTATATTGGACTGGAATCCTAAATACTAGCTCAGTGGGATACGGCTACCAGTCTTCCAGAATATTAAAATTTATCTTTGTTCTTTCTTATTTAAACTTTTATTTCTCAAATCGATATTCTGTGCAGTTATCTTTTAACTCCTTAAACATATCTATCCTATCCCACGCCTTCAATTCACCAAATGATTCTTATAAAATTTGTTAATATTAGATTAACAATCTTCGTTTTAAACAAAAAAATACTTATCTCAAGAACGACAAAAAATCGCAAAATATACGTGAGCGTCTTTCAGTTCGTTTTTCTTGCTGCACATTACAATCTTCATAAACCCGATGTCGTTGGGTGCAGACGACGACACAGTTGTGGAGAGGTACATATGAAACGCACGTGCTAGTACGGCCAGAATACAGTCACTCAGAGAGGCCATGATAAAGTTTGTTAGATTAATATGGCTCTACTAGTAAAGAAAACTGAAAGGATTGAATAATAATGTAATTATTCAAGCTTTTTAGCACTACAAGTAAATATCGCAAAACTCTATTATTATTATAAATCTATTATATATAAATCTATTATTATATCTAATATATATAAATCTATTATTTATTTTTAATAAGTGGAGAATACTGTTTAATAAACACAACACGAACAAAAATATTAATTTAATTAATAATTACTTATATATTAAAATACCCACAAACGATTTAACAGCAAAATATTACAAAAAAATTGCGTATAAGAAAAACTTAACTTCAATTCCACTACGAAAAAATTCCCTAATAATTGCTATAAGCCATATTTAAAACTATTTTTATAAGCGACAGCAGCGCTATGATCACTACTGAAACTTCGATGTTTAACTTTTAAACATAATAAACAGTCTTTAATTACAAACTATTCTTAATTAATGATATTTGCGTATTATGAAATCAAAGTTTATATAAATTCAATAACTTAATATCAACCATATTTATAAATTTAATGTTATATCACTAGAAACAATAAAACATTGTTCTTAATAATACTGATCTTATTAAAATTTGGTAATTTTGATAAAAGGTGGTCCTTTGCTAAGGCAATATTCCAAATTTTGAACATCGCCGCAATGCTGGTAATTTGTCGTTCTTTTACAGGATATATTTCTGGAAGATTGCAATAGAGCTACACAACCTGATACCCCCTCTTTTTGATTAAAAAGTGATTGTGATTACAAAACATCGATTTCCGGTTAAAGTTCCAAGATGCCGCACAAAGCGTTTCGCTTCTCCTTTCTTTGGATAGACGGCAAAACTTTGAAACACTGTATTCGGGACTTGTTGTTTTCTAATAATTACAATCGAGGGTCTTCAAATTCAGAGTAAATAGGTTTCTGCTCGGGATTGGTTGTGCAATATCGTAGACCACAATCATGTTTAAAACCAGGCAGACTGTTGTCAAACGTAAATTTATTGTACAAAAGAGCTAAGTTATATAAAATAACCAATAAAGTATCTGTACTTACTTTTTTTTTTATAGTAAATGTCGAAAGCTGCAAAAATAACTTAGTTCCAACAACACCAATACTACAAGAAAACCCAACAGAATGGTGTTGCAAAAATGGATGTCTATCTAAGAAAACAACAAAGGTTTGTATTTTAATTCAGCTTTAAAGTTTTTTCAATATATTTAATCTAAAATAGAACTATTTTTACGGATTAAAACTCGAGTATAATTTAGTTACATTTTTTATTTTAACCCGACGTTTCAAATACTTTGCAGTAATAATGTTCACGGGTAGACGAGATATAAGTATTTGGACGCTTCGGTTAAAACGAAACGTTCTATTAAGTTAAAGTTCTATTTAAGATTAAGTTGACTTAAAAAATATGCAAATGGTTTCAAATGGGGAATGTTAATTTACAGACGCCGTTTTTATTTTAATGTTTGAATTTAATGAGTTGGAATCTATTATGGTTGTTCTCTTTGTAGTAGTAATTTTAAATCTAAATAAATTTAAACCGTACTCGTTCAGGCAGAAAAATGTTGAAAGTGTTGCTTAAAAACTTGTTTTATCTTACTTTGCAGCTGGCTAAAGCTAGTTATTCAATGTAATTAACAACGAAGAAATTACTTTTAAAGATTTAAGATGTAATGTTAGATTATTTACAGGACACAGAAAAAATACTCGAGGAAAAAAAGCTACATAGCTGCATACACACAGACTTCGAATTCAGACATGTTGTGAGGTCTACACATATAGATAAAAGCATCGACGCGAAAAGAAAAGTAAGTAAAACATTTTGTTCAAAGCGGAGAAAAGTAAATAATCACCGCTTTCACGAACATTAACCAAAGGGGACTTCTGTTACAAATACCGCAAAATAAACTTCTCCTTTAGGAAAATTAAATGTTTGTTTGTATGTACACACGAAGTTACATCAACACATTTATATAACAATTGATTTGGGTAGCTGTTTTTAATTAAGTCGCGAGAAAATAAACCCGCAACAAACATTTACATACAAGTACATACACACACATACATATATTTTTTAAAATAGTATATGCAGTTACTCGGGAAACTTCAAAACTAAATATTAAAAAAATTATGATTTCAAAAATTGGGTCGATTATACCAACTTCTTTATTTAGAAATTTCAAAATATTATACAATTTCGAATGAACCTAACCTATATCCTTTTTTGGATTACAAATATTTCATAAATATAAAACTATTGTATATTTTGAGGTAAGTATATTTTCTAAGATTTATTATTTTTACAGGTCATTCGCATGTTGTTTGTGATAATTTTGGAGTTTTTCGTGTGTTGGGTTCCGTTACATGTTATCAACACGGTAAGTAAAAATATTAAGCATAATATTTATTATTTAACTAATAATAAAAAAATATTAAATCCTAATTAAAAGCAATGAGTAAAATAATAATAACACAAGATACAGTTTAACGCAAGCAATGTGCAATAAATAACAACGAAAATATAATGTATCCCACCTCGATATAATTGTATAATTCTATAAAGATATAATTTTTTTTGCTTGGTTACCTAAAGTTTATAATATACCATATTATTTTTCTTATAAATCGTCCCTTTTTCTTTAAAGTTAATAAAATATATGTATAATAAAATACACAAATAAATTTGTAAGTCCGTAGAAAAGATTTTTCATATTTTGTTACTGAGCTTCGGTATTACTCTTTTACGAGCTTATCTTGAAAATAAGGACTTTTAATTCACTTTTCTTTTTGACAAATTGTTTTTATAAAGCTTCTCTGAGGTCTTTCAAACGTTTTGTGATTTTTTTCATTGTGAATTTGTAACAATATTGTAGAAACTATTTTATCTAAACGATTATGTACTACGCTCCACTACTGATAATTATTATTTATAGTAAAATCTGAATTTTCATTTTTTGTAACAGATGGGTTAAGTATGTTTACAAATTATTAAGAAGTCGAGATATAATTAATAATACTAAAATATAGATTTCTATTTTATTTTCCATTAGATTACAAAAATATATTATTGTTTACCAACGTTATAAGCAAAAATAAGTAGAGGGTCTTACATTTACTTGGACAAGTACTTAATGATAATATCAAGGCTTAAGGTTACTTTTTATCCTATTACAAGGACGGTCCAAGGGTTGGTTTTAATATTCCCTCGTACCACAACGAAAATCCCGGAATAATGAGCGACTATTATTGATTGGACAATGTTAGTAAAGCTTAGATATTTTTTTTACAATACTTAAAGTACTTTTATGTTTTCTTATATTATAAATATTTTATTTAATATTACAAATAAATTAGTGATAAATGTATAAAAGAATTAGTTTACTCGAGCAATTAACAAATGTCGGTTATTTGTTAACGAGAACATCCATTACCTTTTGCAATCATCACAGTATATGTCTACAGTATTTATTGTGCGAAAGAGCAGAAAATCTGTATATTTATAAACATTTTCGGCATTGGCTTAACACACTTCTACGAGCATTATACATTTATCAGCTCGAGACATTGTCTCGCAACGCTTTCATCAACTTAAGTGACAATCAAATCCATTAATTCAACATTCTAAATAAATATTTGAAGCGGTAACTCTGATTAAATACAATTTATTTCGTCTATTATTATAAATTCTGTAAGCAAAATAACTATTTCATATAAATAGTTTTATTTTAAACTGAATGAATTTTTAGATTTTTAGATTTTTTTATGAATTTTTAGATATAACCTGAACACAACAGAATATAATGTTTTACTTGTTCCGATTTTAAGTAATGAGGCTAAGTAACAAGGTTCATAGATTTCGAAATGTGATATATTTTTCATAATTTAATAAATGTACTTTTTGTAAATAATGTTAATTATTTATTATGTTCATTTAACATAATTTTGATTTCATTGTTTAAATATATGGTTTCAATCAATATGAATAGTGTAATAATTTAAATATTATCTTTAAAAATATCTAGAATTAAATAATGTATGATTCCTGTACATGAATGGTTACAATGTAACAATGGTATAAGTTACTTAAGATATGTTAAATAAGATTTTACTAGTTTAATTAATGATACAGTGCAAAAGATGCCCTCAAACCAGCTTTAAGTCGGAGATATGAAAAGCATCCCGGGACAGATAATATAAAGCGAATTTACGCAGTAAATAACAATGGGAAAATGACAAAAGGATCTGTTCCAGGTTTATCTACTTTAGAGATTATACAATAGTTTAGGCTATTAAAACTGAATGTGTGATAAATTATAAGTATAACTTGTTAATAATTTTTAAAAATCCTTTAGTAAATAGTATTATACCAGAAAACAAACCCTATATATATATATATGAACGTAGTGGCATCATCAAACTTTACAGTAAATAACTTTTGGAATGCCCTTTTTACATGGACGACTAATATTCAGAACTTTGAAATGTAGAATCCTTGATTTGTACAATTTAAGAAGCCATGTAAAAATAAAAAATATATAATAATTTTATTTATATTTTATAGATACAACGTCAAAAGCTTTTTAATTTTATTTATTAATGTTGGACAGCATGAAGCATAGTTAAACTAATATTCATTTAATTTTATTTTTATAAAAATGTCAATGAAAAAGAAAATTATAAATGCAAAAAAAAATTGTATAATTAAACAATATTTTCTTATGAAGATCTGGAAAATATGTATTCGTAAAACTTCTCATATTTTTACTTATTATTGAGTAAATTAAAAACACTATATAAAAAAATTATAACGCGGTAATTTTTCAAACCATACACACCCCAAGCAAGACGAGCATACTTTAAGTTTTTTACCTATGTATCAGTGTATAAGATATATATTTTAATAATAATAATTTTTGTTTTGATAAATATGTATACATTTTCGCCCAATAAATGTAATAAAATATTAAACTGCTGCTACCTGAAATCTCTGAAATGTAAAGCAGAAATATTAATGACTTTTACTTTTTTATTCATAGCTTTACAATAAATTGTGCGATATAATATAGTTTAATATCTCAGCCAAAAAGAACGGGTTCATGTTTAAAGTAAAATAAACCATAATATTAAGTTGTCATTTATATACAAATTATTATAGAAAAAATAGTCAAAAAAATGCATTAATATAAAATTTACTTTTAACAGCGAGTTACTTGATGAACTTTGGAGGAGATGTTCTCATCTCCTCCTAAGTTCATAAAAACAAAAAACCTTAGGCTGAGTTAGAATAGTATTGGTGCGTAGAGGTGAAGGTACTTTGAAGGTCTACGCCATGTTAACAATAGATTGAATTGAAAATCAATCAAAGTTACAAACGTGAAAATCGATGACATTAGAAGCTTCATTAGAAGCCAGCTTCATTAGAAGCCATTTACACAAACCCTTCGCCAAGGTTATATGTAGGTAATTGATATTTATCCTACACGTAATCGTAAACACAACATTAACACATAATAAGTATTATGAAATAAGCAATCCCTCATAATCAAAGAATAACATTGTTCATTTTTGGGTAAGATTGGATAAGATTTAAAATGACTAAAGGAAATTTTATTGCAATTGGTTATTACCAATTTGATTAATATGCCTTAGTTATCATATATGTTGATAATAAAAATTTGTTAATTCGTCGCTTTGAGGTATTGCTATAATGTAGTTTCACATGTACAGTTGCAATACAAATTTTGTGAAATGATAAATGATCTCTTACTTTGGTTGAAGATAAGGTTTAGATGAAGTGATCTTTTCTAGGAAACGAAACTGTGGGTTTGTTCCACGTAATATAACTAATTAAATATTATCCTTGTTAATATTATCGTTAATTTTTCAAGTAATTATTTGCTCAGATTTGGTTAAGATTTGTTATCTTGTAAATTTTGGCTTTGCCTTTGCTACTGTGTCTAATACACAACATATAACAATATCTCTGGATGTTCGTTGAACATATGTTATATGTCCAATTCCTAAAATTTTGCATAAAATTATTTTAATTCGTTTTTAAGTTATGATTATTTCTATTGTCAAATTTAGACGGCGACTTATTGTTTTATTATTTAACCTACAATATTTTTCACAGATCTACCTTTTTTACCCAGAAGAGCTATACAAATATATCGGTTCCAAAGGCATCGTCTCGTTACAACTGCTAGCCTACTGCTCATCATGCTGCAACCCTATTACGTATTGCTTCATGAATAGAAAATTCCGGCAAGCATTTATTGCCCTTTTCAAGAATTTCAAGTTACTACGGTATGTATTGAAATTACATTATTTTAAGTATGTAATTATAAATAAATCTCTTCTATCAATTGAGTTATCTTAATGCTGCCCTCTTGGATGTAATGATACCGTATAAAGACGGGACGGAAACATCATTTAATGTATATTTCGTAGATAACATTCTTGTTTTTATTAAAGTTCGTCAATTGCGAACACAATGAAGTTAGTTGAATTTTAATGGCGGCACATGAAAAGAGCCGTCTTACAAAGTATGAATAGGCCAACAGTTACTGCTAAAGTCGCGTATTTGATCTTTTACAGGAAACGAAGCTCTGAGTTTGTTCCATGTGATTTGTGACTGTGTGTTATAGTGTTGAGAGTACCTTTTGCAGAAGTAAAGCATAACGTAGCATACATAGTATACATGGTCATAGAAATTTTCAAATCATTATACCTATACTTTCATATGTTATGATTTCTTGCAATTTATAATGAAGCTTCCCTATTTGTTTTGATAGAAAGTAAGTCTGTGTTATTTGTAATAAATCTAAGCTAAAAGCTAGGTCTTCTCAAGTTTAGTTCAGATCGATACTGGACGACTGTGTAAATTTTGTTATCAATCCAATTAATTATCTTCACACTTCATAACTGTGACGTTTAATTTATTGCACTAGAATTAAGCAAATATAAGAGCGTTTTAAGACAAACAGTTTTTAGAAGTCTAAAAAGATTATTTAAAGGCGATACATTTATTTATTTATTAATAACTTTCTCTTATAGTAAAAACATACGAAAGCCTTTTTCAACAATTAGTTGAGTTTTGTCAACTTTTTTATATTATTTTAAGACTTCTACCAATACATATCATGTGAAGCTTCGCAGCAGCTGTCCTTTTAATTTAAATATTATATGAGGTACAGTTTGTTAAGATACCGTTTAAATTACTAGTATCAACGATGTGGGTCCCTGGTTAAAAGTAATCCCCTACTTTTATAACTTGTAAAATATCAGACAATATTCTTATTTAAACAAAATCAGATCAGGAAATCTTCTATTTTAAAATTTGTAATATATAATCCACCACCATTTCTTTAAGTTTTTGTATTCCTACTTTATATTCACGTTATTTTTTTTAGGCAAATTAGAAACTTCTTTACTTATTATTTTTTTTATAGTCTGGATTTTATATTATATACATACATTTTGTTTTGAATTCTAGGAGATAATCTTGCATTATCATACCCTCAAGGTAACCGAAAAGTTAAGTCCAAAAAAGTAAAATAATTATAATTGGTATAGCTTACTTCATTAAGTAAATCAGTATCTCAGGTGTTGCTTCCCTGAGAGCTCAGACGGCGGCAAGCAGGTAACTCCTCAGCCGTCCAGCCAAGACGCAACTGCGTGTGTAATTCGAGGGAGCCACACTGGACGCACAGGTAATGTGCAATTTTGAATGTTACTTTTTAAAATTTATATACAATATATTTATATAATTGGCATTTAGTCTACGATGATAAAATCATATACCATAATATTCAGACAAGTTTTTTATATAAACGAATAAATAAATCATTTAAAAATATAAAAAAAACTAAAACTTGTAAAAAAAAAAAGATTCTAATGATAACTAACTAGAAATGACACAATCTCTTCAGGCTTTTAAACATGTGTACTTTTATGCGCTTTGGTAAAAAACACACTAAAATCGATATTCTAAAAAGGTTGTTTATGAATCATAAATGTAAGTCATGAAGTTTATCGTACCTATTTTGAAATAAACTAGATAACGTTTTCACTTTCTGAGAATCTTCTGATTTCAAATAAATGCTATATCATAAAATATACTTACAATTTTTCTCCTCAAAATGCAAAGATTTAGCGGCGAGTTTGTAAATCAATTAATTATAATAATCTATTATAATAAATGTTTTACAGAGAGTAAAATTTACCTAATATTCAATATCACCAACATTTCTTTCACCTAAATGATCGTTACATAAATAATTACGACTTTTGAAACTTTCTCATTGACGGGAAAGTTAGGAGAATTTTATCTTATAGGTCACCAGAAAGTCATAACGACTTGTTTAACTAAAGCAATATACGCAATTCCACCATGTTCAGATTTATAAATAGGGATTTCGAATGGTTTCGAAACTAGTCAAGAAAATTTTGATAATATTGAACTGAATACAGACGGATAGTTGTATATAATATGAAAGTATAATATCATATTGGTTATAGATGTTTGTACTAAATTAAATCAAAATAAATTTATTTAAAAGTTAAATATATTTAATTAGAACAAGAATAACATTATAGCAGAAAAAAATTATAAATGTAAATAAGAAAATAAAAATGTGAAATTAAAAAAAAATATATAAAAAGAGAATAAAATTATTTTGAATAATATTAAAATAAACGGTTTCAATTATCTGTTACAGATCAACTAGATCAAATCCCAGTTTTATTATCAAAGAAAGATTCGTACTAGGATGAAAAAAATAAATTAGATGTCTCAGAATGTTGTCGGCGACCGTAGGCGAGGGTTTTTTAAGGCCTCATGTCTAGATACAAAGGGAAGTAAAGGGAGATGGATCAGAACAACTGTGTTGCGTTGGTGAACCGGTTTGATGTAGAGTTAGTGTTAATTATGTCAGACACTAGTCGCGGTGGGTAGCGGGACATGAAGAAACGGTTTTCCGCTGACGGATTGCAAGTAGTTTGGGTCTCCAAAAGTTGATCAACCTTACTGAATGATTGACCCGCCAACTACTGAATATCACACAGAGGCTCGTCATGCTGGTAAACGACTAGATGAGGAGGCCCAATGGTAATCCCCGGGAAAGGTTCGAGCTTCCCCATGATCTCAAATCTCGGTTCTTATGGCATAACCGCGCTAATTGCAATGCCTCGTTAAACTGCTAACTCCTGTCATACCCCATATATTCAAATTTATTAACAATAAATTTAAAAGGAACTAGTTTTTACAGCGGTTGTAATTTTGGGATACTTTTAATGCCCGTCATAAGATACTGAAAGAGATGCGCGTAACTTTTCTTTATAATTGGACCTCTTTTAGCTGGTACCCAAGCGACAAGCAAGTAAAGAAGCGACTAGGGTACCTGTACCTTCTGCTGACATCTGATTCGGAGTGGTATCTGGTAGAGGCTACCTCTACCTTGGGAACTTCCGAGCTAGCGAAAAATGTGTTGCCTTATTCCTTACTAGATTTTGATCACCATGGTGTTAGACGAGTATGAAAATGGAAGGTAGTAGATTGGGATGAGAAACGACATTCTTTTTTAAAGAATCCATCGTGTTTGCGCAGGTACTATGTGGTGCATCAGAGATGGAGTATCACATTCCTTTAGCTGATTTATCCATCAGTGACAAAGATCCCCCATTATTTTATTTAATTTTGAAAAGCAAAAACCTTCGACTTACGTTAAAGGGATTGATACTTGAATACGCAAAGCTTCAGATTTAAGATCTAAGAAGAAAGCCTTTAACCAATCTACCTATATATGTTTTACGCAAGGTTTTTGGCTTAACGGAGAGCTAGTCTTGATCGAATCAATATCTTGGAGGTTTATTAACGTACAGATCGTGACCAAAAAGGCAGAAGTGCCGATCCTTCGCATTGAAATCGTTCAATGACCATACTCTGAAAAATTATTGAGCGTGTATTGAACTAACGCCTTTTACATCAACGATTCATTTCAATACCGGGATGGATCACGCCTGGAATATGCGGATAACAGTTGTATATAGATATCTGTCGTGTGATCAGACCAAAAGGGGCCAAGTACAGATCAAAAGAAAAGCCATGATGTAGCGTGAGAGTGTCAAACTTGACACAGTGCATGGGGCGTTACTCACCTTTTTAAATTCAACGGAAACAAAACGTGGTTCTATATCACCAAAAGTAGCCATTTTCCATTTTTCAGAATGTGCCCTTTAAATACAATAATCACCTTCAGTTGTTAGAAATACAGATTTCCTTTAACTTAAATCGTTTCATTGAGTTCAAAGTAAGACTTTGGCATTCTTTCAAACTCTGACAGTATTTTACACTGCCTCTACTTTAAACATTATACCAAGCACAGATCCGGACGTGTGTGGAGTATTTGTATCGAATAGTGGCCAGTGTTGTAACGTGTTATCCTACAGCACTGGAGCTAGGTGAGATGTGAGCAAAGAGGCTATTAGGCAAATTGTACCTTGAATTTGTTGATCGCAATCTTCGCAACATTGAACACAGTTATAAAAATGCCAGCCTCTCAGTATTTTATACCATACATTTTGGTAAGTAAGTGGAGTAATTACACGAATTGATTCTACCATCCCCCTTCCATCGGCGAACGTTCCGCCATACAGCGAGTATCTATCCTTACGACGTTGACATTCCATTTTTCCGAACGAATCCCTTTGCCTGCTGCGCGATATTACTTGAAATGATATGTATCTGTAAATTGAATGTAATTTACTTTCGTTTTTATTATTTTACTTGATATTTTTATGCATACTTAGAATTTGTTTTAGCTTTTTAATTAAGCATGATACAATTTTACTTCATTAGACGTTTCCATCTTCATCTTAGTAAAATTAAGTTTACACACTTGACATTTTAGTAAATTATTATATGGATATTTATTATGAATAATTATTATATGGATAAAAATGCACTACATAACTATTTGTTTAGGGCTAATATTTTATTATTTGTCCATTAACAGATATATAACATCATATGGAAGCTAAATATATGATGAATGTGAATAATAAAATAAATTGTAAAAAAAATGTCTTCTTGTAATTTTAAACTTATCAATCTGATCTGGAACTGATATAATTATAAAAAAAATGAATTTCATAATTATTGAGGCATAAAATATCAACTTTTTAAAATAATGCACAACATTAATGCAATATCCATGATACATAATTTCTGTTCTTTATATAATAAGATAATTATATTATATAATAATATGATTGGATTATAATATTAGTATACACTAATATTATGAGGTAGAAAATTTTATTTGTATAAACAAACTAATATTCGAAACTACAAAATGAGTTAAAATATATCCCTCTGATCCTGATAGGCAGGTGCCTGAAAGCCAGAAATAGGTATTACGTTACTACTTTTACTTATGTAAATAGTAAATAAAACCGATCTTCTGTACTGTAACCGCGCGAGATTAGTGCTATATATATATATATATATATATTATAAATATAACCGTTAATAATAATTAGATAATAGTGCGAATGATTTTTTGCTGAGAGTCTTGTTCGCTAAGATCATATTTGAACAAAAGTTCAGTTCTAGCGGTACATTTTAAATTGAAGAAGTTTCCATACAATTAAATTCAATATAAATTGTTCAATATAAATCCATTGGTTTTAACAGAGCTGGATGGACTGGAAGGTGAGGATTGTGTTTAGCAGCGGTTCACAAAGCACTGTTTTGGGAAGCGGCGTGCACCCCGCCCTGCCCGCGCCCGTCGTCGCGCGGCCCGCGGCTCAAGTAACTACCTACTACCTACTTCTACCTAGTTTATGGTTGAGATCCAGATGAACAACACTTTCCGCACAGTTCTATTTTTTTCTAATCTTTGATTTTCTTCGAGCATAACAAAGTTTTTTCTGCATCGTAAATATGTGTTATACATACGCATTTAATAATAAGCTATTTAAATATACAATAGCTTTTTTTTATTTAAGTAAAATGTTAAAATAATTAGTGGAACCGTAAAAAAATCTCATATATTCATATAACATAACTAATTCAGGGGATATTATTCTATTGTATTTTATCTTATATCGCATTTTAAAGTCAGTAAAACTGCTTGTGATATTTAATATTTATCTTATGTTATCTTACTCATCTTTACTCAGGTTATCGAAACAGGAGAGGAAGGAAGCCAATTCTTGTATCGAATAACGTGGCCGAGGTCGGGACAGTCCAAGAACAACGTGCTCTCACAACCAGTCTATGAATAAACAGATTTAGGAAGTGAAAAGTGCAAAGTGAGTGTCGATACTTCAAGACAGACAATCAAGGCAAGACAGTTGTTTGACAATGCGATATATGTTTTCAAATTAAAACGTAGCTTATTTGTATATATAGATATATATATAAATAATACATTGTTATAAGTTTAACATCTGCGTAATAAAATGCCACATATGAAAGGTATGCGAAGTATTCACATCCCCTTTGAGAGCTAAACTTTTTGATATAGAAAATAGCAAAAAAAACGGTTTAATTGTTTGATGCTATTGGTGTATAACAGCGTTACACGCTAAAAAGTAACTACTTTTATTGAATTAAATTTTATATTTAATTTAAAGTCATAATAATTATTTCAAATTATATTTAACTATATCAGTAATTTCTCCTTGTAGAATCTTCACATTTTATCAACAACTATTCAAGTCTCTATCACTTCAGTGAGTATTCACTAAACTTTAATGTGTTCGTAACATATATAAAGATTATAAAATTGTTTAAAATGAAGCTTATATTATAAATATATTAGTATTATAAATATATTTGTAAATATTGTTAACTTATAATAAATGTCCAAATTGAAACAATGGTTAAACTAATTATTATTACCTATTTGTCATTAGATGTATCTATTGTAATAAAATAAATTAAAAATTCAGTATTTTATTCTTATAATATAACAATATTATTGGTCGCGGGAAAACGTTTTGATATTGAGAAATCGATATAAGAACATTGAGAATAATATCGATATACAAGTAACAAGATAACGTTTACAAAACACGTTAACAGTACCTTTACAAAATAATCCATACCTTTGTGTAGTTTATATAGTAGTCGTAATAATATTGTATATTTGATGTAATATTATTAGGGACAGAAAGTAATTAAACAATTTTGCTCAAATCAAACATTTTGATAATTCATGCAAATTATATTTTAATAATTCAACACGTGATCTTAATGTACATAATCTATTAAAATGCCTATTTTTTTACTCTACAAAAGTAAAATAAATTTGTAATAAAATGATTTTAAACTATTGCGACCGGTAGTCATTTTAAAATAAAATATTACATATTTTGCCCTACATAGTTAAAACATAGTAAAAGATAAATAAATATCTTTTTTAAATAAAAACTATTTTTACGGATTACAACTCGCGTATAATTTGGTTACATTTTTGATTTTAACCCGACGTTTCGATACTTTGCAGTAATAGACACTTACATCTCGTCTACCCGTGAACACGATTACTGCAAAGTATTCGAAAAGTCGGGTTAAAATAAAAAATGTAACCAAATTATACGCGAGTTTTAATCCGTAAAAATAGTTTTTATTTGAAATGTGTACTCGTGAAAATCTAAGAAAATACTAAATATCTTTTTTGTTTCCCGACCTTTCACTTTTCACAAGCATTGCTCTCAGGATGACTGATGTTGGCTCATTCTTTTGTGAGGCGCAAGTCTCGGTAACTACCTTTGCTTGTTCTTAATTTTTTTTGATTTTTTATTTTATAAACTTTCTGGAACTTATTTTAACAAAACAATTTTTATAATCGGATTTTTTGTTAAATCTTTATACATTTTCACATTAAATTCATATGAGTGTGTTTATTAATGTGTTTATGCATGTTAGCCTTTTGGCGTCACTTTCTGGCTACTTGATTATGCAATTGACTTCAATTTAATACCAGTCGATGCGTATTCAGAAAAAAAAGTAAAAATCATATATTCGATATTTTCAAAACTAAATACAAGATATTGGTGGTTGTAGTACAATTCGACGCGTATTTATTTCGAGCTGAAAGGTTTTTCAGCTAAATCGACCAAACCATTTTGAATTTTATTTTTTAAACTGTATACTGCGTTATAGCGATTTAAAAAAATTTTTTTTAATACTAGTCGATATGCACTCACGATTATTTCATCTCATTCCACTTTCGTCTCTTTGACAGTGTCTGCGAAGTGGCGAGAGTCCTTAACGAAAATTACAATTGTAAAAAGTGCTTGTAGGACCTTCGAAATGTGTTTTTGTAGTTAAAAGATGGCAAGTCAATTTCACATTTTAAGGTCATAATCTTGTGATTCTTAATGAATTCTTGATGAATTCTTGGAAATTCATTATCGACCCTTATTGACCCTGAGAACTAAAATTGTTCTCACGTAAGTCATTTAATACTTCTTTACGTTATTGGTACAGTAATATTTGATTACAATATTAATAAAACTAAAAAAAATAGGAAAAATTAACGAGGGTAGTTGTTACCAAAACTCGCGCCCCACTGACGCTGAACTTACCCCTTGACCACGACTGGCGAAATTTGCCTGAAATGTCGAGAATTAAAAACGGTATTTATGTACGTTTACTTTAAATTGCGAAATAGATTCGATATTTAGTTTAAAAGATATAATATTCCTGAAACAACACTTTGAATGATAAATTTAAATATTGTAATTGTTAGATCGAAATTGTATTTTAAACCCTTTTTCTTTACACAATGTTTCAGTTCCAATACGAAATCTTAATCAGGTTTCATCATTGTTTCACCTTGAAAATTGTTTGGTTTTAGCACGTTTATTAACATATAAAGAAACGCATTAATTTGGTTGTTATATGTACATATTTAAAAAAAAAACTATTAGCGATAAAAACCACATGCGAGAAGGGTGAGCTATATTTTAAATACTTTAAAGTTTCATAACATTTTTGAACTGTAATTGTTAATATTTTAAAATTTATCAATAATTATTAATTGAATTATTGGATCTATTTACAAAATTATTATAATGAAATAACGAATGTATGTATTTATGTATTATATGTAAAAAATAATAAAGAATATAAATACATGAATATTTTTTTATATCATATGAATATTAATACCAGATCCTACGAAGATAATTTTCGCTTCTTAATAATACTGAGCTAGAACAGACGGAGTTAGGGCTTGGTTAGCTAATATAATTACAAACCAAAACTGGGTTACTCCACTAATCAACTGACTGGTTGCATCTGTGAAATGTTCTAGAACCAGTGGATGAACTGCACTTGACTTGCAAAAAAAGAAAAAAACAAAATTTAAAAAGAAATTCCTACCGTGGTTTCCAGCGTGTAAATTTGAAGCTGAATAAGCAACTGAGTCTGTTTTTTAACAAGTGTTTTTTTTTTTACACTGTCTGAGTTAACGCTTGACTACATTCCACCTGATGGAAAGTGGAAATGTAGTCATAGGTGGTAAGGCGCATTAACTCAGTAACCTATTCACTCTTCTCTTGAAGACACCCACATTATATTCAGATGGAAATACCGACGCAGGCAAGCTGTTCCAGTCCTTCGCCGTGCGAATCAAGAAAGACGAAGCAAATCGCTTCGTTCGGACAGGTGGAATGTCCACAACGTATGGATGGATACTCGCCGTGCGTCGGGATGTCCGTTGGTAGAAGGGGGATGGGGGAATTACGTCATGTAATTCCTGTTCCATCAACATTTGCTAAAAGCATATCGCAAATAGTGTACAGCTCTTCAAGATAAACATTGGGCATCGGCTAACTTCGTGTTAGATTTCGTGATGAATTACCGAGACATATAGGCAGTATAATGATATAGAGGTGATCTTACCAAATAGCCGTTACCATTTTATGTAAGAGATATAACGATATTGTTTATACGACTTTTAAAACAGGAAACATATTTAAATCAATCAAACTTAATCAACGACCAAGTGGGAAGAATAACGAAGATATTAATACTAGAAATACAATAATAATAAGTTCAAGTATAAATTAATATAACGGTAATCAATCGATACTGAAAAGAGGATAATTTCTATTTAAGTAACAAAACGCAATGGAGTGTTAACAGTTCTATCTAGTTCAACAAAAGAGTAGCGTTTCTATTTTCTCTTTTTAATAATAATACGAATACTTCCGATGTTTTCCGATTGAATCCATTTTTAAGACAAATTAGTTTACCGTAGTTATTTTTTATAATAATGTCATATGGTCTCTGGGGATCGGTGCTGACATAAATATATATTCTTTTTTTTACAAAAAAGGAGCTCAATCAATTTACCAACTAGACTCTAGAGATTATAAACAACAGAAGTTTAAATAAATCAATATATTCATGGTTATTTTTCAGTATAAAATTGAATATTAAAATACTTTCATAAGAATACTTAAAATTTTATCAAGTTTCAAGAACTTTTAGATAGATATAAAAGTTTATTAAAATTAATTTTATTTGATCACGATACCTTAAAACTAAAAAGTTATCGTCTTAATCGTTTTCTTTCTTAAAGTTTTATTTTATTTGCACTGCGTCTTCCACATTTCTTCTTCGCATTCTCTCTTTTGTGGGTTTGCTGGAAATAATCTCTAATACAGATAAGCTCTCTTTTTGTATATGATTACTAATTCATAAAGAAAGTATTAAATAAATAAATAAATTTATAAATAAAATATGATTGTATTTTTAATTAAATTTTAAAGCGTAACAAATTGGTGTATAAGAGATTGATGGATTGTTATTACACATATATGTATAATATATATTTTTATATATAATTGATGTAAAATTATACCACAAGTCGATAGAATTAATTTTAAATTTTATCTACAAATCGTTTAAGAAAGTTAAAGAAAGTTTTAATAACGCATGCGTATTTTATATATTGTATTTACACAACTTATTTATTTGTTATTTTTAGTGTATTATTTTTATTAGTAAATATTTAATGTGTATGTTTATTATTATAAGTATTTCATAGTATAAGTATATTTTGTTTTTTTTTTTACAATATATATTTTTATTTAGTTATTTCTAATGCAATTGTGCATGGACCTACTCCACCTTCTCACCAGCACTCGGGTTGACTGACAGAGAATGGGACCAGACATTAAGTTTGCCCTTTTCCAATCTTTTCATTTTTTGTTTTACAATTAAATTTAAATAAATAAATATTTAAAAATAAATATTTCATAGTTATAATTATAACTATGTGTTGTTTTATTGATGGTGTTTGTTTTTCGCACTACCCTGTCCTCGTAACTAAAATCTTTTCAACAAAATGTTGTCAGAGAATGCTCTTAGCAATAAGACCGACTTTGCATATTTTCTTTTTCTTAATTTCTTTTATTTATTAATGATATTTTATGTGCAATAAAGTGCTTCTATGTATCTATCTATCTTTTTACAAACATTTTCACTATTATTTCAGTATTAATATCGATTTTTAGGGAAGGCACAGGTCATATTGTTAAGCAAATCATATACCGAAATATTAAGGCACGTATCATAAAACATAAAACCAATACGGGGAGAAGTTTATGAACGTTACTTCATAAACTTCTTTCCGTATTGTTTTTTTGATTTCATACGTACTTGCGGATTATTTAAATTCATCGACTTATCGAATAATTCAAACCCGACGACTTTGCCTGCCCCCCTCTGCCACTCTTCGTGACTCATACTAAACCATATCATCACCTAATATTTACAAAAATTTATATTATTTCTATTTAGTTATAAATAAATTTACGTTTAGTTATTAATTGTTTTCAATATATACCAATACTAAGCCAAGATCAACCAATAACAAGCCAACATAAAATAACGAAAACTTCTAAAAAAAAAATATTGGGTAAGAGTAATTTATCGATTTCTTACCCGTGGTAAATAATAAACTTCAAATTATGACAGGGGGTGAAGTGATAAAGGAATCACTTTACCAACAATACAATCGCCAAGGAATTACTGCCAAATATTTATATACGTATTTTTGCATTCCAAGAAGACTTTATTTTGCCCAGGAAAATTCATAGGAATTTATATTGTAATAATTTTAATTTATTACTCGCAGTTATTTCATTTAATATTATTTAACTTACATTATTTCTTATATTTTAAATATGTAAATGTAGATTAAGTTTTAAATGATTTAACAAAAATATGGTTCTTTGTTTCACTCGTAGGAATTTACGTTCGTATGATCGTCTATTCTCTAAATATCACGGGGCTAAACAAATATTCACATAATTCCCAAGTACATTATTCTTAACAATACTGTAAATTGTAGGGAGGTGTGCAATTAACATCATTGAATTTTCCCTTTTGTCATCTTTCGGGATTGTTAAATATTTATTCATTCTATATTTACTATGGGTTTTCTAGAAATATTTACGATGAAGAAATATAGTAGATTAATACAATTACTATTATTCCTGCTTTCTGAAACCGCACTGGAAACATCTGCTTTTAACTCCACGGTGCTTTGAGAGAAGATTGAAGACTTTAAATGAGGTTGAAATTCGTATAATAGGACCGTAAGAATAAGATCGGATGGATTCTGCTTTTTAAATCGTTTAAACTTAATATTCTAAGCTAATAAACAAAAAAAAATGTATAGGAAAGTGTAATTTAATATAGTATAATTAGTATAAAGTAACTTGTGGTTTTTCCTACTATGTACAGAATACAGATTATTGTAAATTTATTTACCCACCGTATTGGGGTGACTAATCGGTAAGAACAGATCGGTCTCTCGGCGCTGGCATATGCAGCTGTTTGAGTGATGATTCGCAACCAGCCACCTGCGTCTTGGAATGGAACATCATTATTATGTTTATGCCTTTTACGTCACTGTGTATTCCTGCATATTTTTATATGTTCGTCTTTTTTTACCTTTATTCGTTTTATAGTTGAACTAATTCTATACATATTGATTTATGTGTATTTATTTATATTGTATTCTTGACAGCATATTGTATTCTTGACAGCAGCGATAAATATTTATTAAAAATCAGAACCGGCTTTTCATAACTCAACACTGCTGATTATAGACATGTTTCGAATTCAGCATTGTTATTCGTAATAAAAATCTTGTTTGTTTTATTTGTTTTCTTCTTATTTTTTTATTATTATTACATCCTTTACTGGCCTTAAAATCTTCCATAATCGGGATAACTGTTAGTAAAACTAGGAAAAGAAGAAAATATACTCATAATTTTGGGTAAAATAGACTAACGTTGATGACATAAGGGAGAGAATAATATGATAATATTTTTCGCTTCTTTTCTGTCATCTTTTAAACATGAAACCGAGAATCACAAAAGGTTAGATCGAAAACAACATTTCCGGAATAGAAATATGATGGGTGTATGACAGAAAATAAAGGATAAAACTACTCATATATTTGTAATGAGTACTATGTGTTCAGTGTATTGTCATAGAGCTAATACACACAGTTTACTTTGTATTTTTCTATTTATTTCTGTTTGCTTTGTAGTGTGTTCAGGGTTTATGCAATATTTACTGGCTAAAATTTGGTATAGTTATTCTTTGTTGTCACTAAAACATTTGTACACGTGAATATGTAAATATTTAAATAAATCCAATGTACAAATTATTAGAAAAAAGTATATTATAACATTTTTCTTATAAAATATTTTATAAATAAATATACTCTTTATATTAAAATATCATTTTGACTTGAAAATACAAAAACAGATGTAAGTTTTAAATACAAATCAACAAAAAACTGCTTTTGATTCGTGAAAATTTGCTAATTACAACAAAAAATATAAAAAAAATTTTGGGATATAATCAAAATGTTGGGGCAGAAATTTCTGGCACCACCTGGTTAAAGTAAAGAAGAATGTTGCTCGGGTCACCCTCATTCGGGAGGTCTCGCCGGGGCGTCATGGTGTGTGCTAACGCGATCCCGTGACGTCCCATTACGGCGCAGAGGGCAACCGTTGGTTTTTAGTAGGTAGCCTTAAAAATGGCAGCATCCTCTATACTGCCGGGTAGTCCCACACCACCCCTCGGCCGTCACCCCCCTGTGCCGACGGGGTACCCGTAACGGGTTTTTCCAACGAAAATAAAAAAAATAGAAAGAAGAACAATAAAGCCAAACAACAAAACACACAATTTTTACGACAAGGTATTAATTTTGGTAAATTATATTTTAAAAGCAATGATTTAACTCCTGTAACATCTCAATGTTTCAACTTATATTATTGTATTATCTTATATTCGACTTATTTTCAATGGGATAAGACAAATCTTTGTAGATAAATCTTTATCTTAAACAAATATTATAAAACAGTTTTAAGGTGAGTTTTTATTATTGCTTTTAAATTTATGGTTTTTATACGAACAAAAAAAAATACTATAAAACCAAACCTCAAACAATAAATAAGTACTCAGGGACATTAAAAAATATTAAGATCAAGTCCGTCTACATTTTATTTTAGATATATAATTAAATTAAAAACTACCTCAACACAATAGGACACAAAGTTATGACCTCTACAGTACTTGCGCCTCTAACAATTAAATTGTTGTGTCGCTCACTCCCTGATGAACCTAAAATTAAATATACTTACCTGTAATTGTCTATACATTTCATAATAAACAAAGGCGAACATTTGTATAAGCTTAGCATACCTAAACATGTTTAAAGACAATTTCAAACAATTTATCTTATCTTAAAGTAGAGTGACAACTTATTATAAACTATAGATATATATATATATATATATATATATATATATATATATATATATATTTTATTAAATAACTAACTTTAGTCTAAAACTTCTCAGGCGCTGACGAGGAACAAGGAGATGATGGGATGAGATGGGACAATTAAAGATAAAAACACTGGCAGCGACCTCAAGTTTTTTGATAAAAAAGATATGTGGCTTCTCGCACAGTAAATATGTTTTTTTCAAAACAAAGGGTTTCATTTCTAAGTTTCAGAGTTTTCTAGGTTACATTTCTTAAAAATTTATAAAATGATATATAATTAAAAGAAAAACAACCATACATCTAAATATTAGTAGGTATTTTGTCTAATAAATCTTATTTATAACAGAAATAATTTTTAATTAATAATAAATAATATAAATAAACTATGACTATGCGATAAGCAGAGTTTATATTAATATATAAATATTAAAAACTGCAAATTTTACTCTAAATACTTGGACTTACCTTAACATACCTGTTTTATACCAATAAAATATATATTTAAGAAGCGCTTGTCATTCCGCGAACGTAAAGATTAAAATTGTTTTTCTCGGCAACAAAAACACCATCTAAATCTAACCTTAATAAAAAACTTTATTTAATACTCAAGTCATTTGCATAGCAGGTTTTTATAACACTTTTGATATTATTTTTTGTTAGTATGTTGTATCTAGTTCATGTGAATAAAATTATTTAAAATAACTCATATTATTTTTAATTTTTCAAACTTCTTTTTAATTTAGCTGATGCAGTATTTTAAATAATAATAAAAACAATAGTGATAAAATGCAATAATTGAATTATTATTTATATTTCATAATAAATCATTGGTTTTTATATAACATAATAAATTAATAGAAATTATATTATTGTGATTTAATAATCCAGTTTAATGTGACAGTGCATGGTCACCCCACTGTCAACTATGAAATCTTGAGTTAACAAGTGAGTGAAGATATCAGTCATTGTTTGTCTTAATTCCTCCGTGCCCGTGTTCTGTAGAAATGTGATTTGTTTGTGTACTTTATTAATTCAAGATGACTCAAAATACAAGGTGTGTTTTTTATCACTGTTATTTATCAACAATGTTATGGAAAGATAATATTTAAATAATGCAGTAACTATAAGGGTTTATAGAAATTTTATTGCATAGAATCGTGAAGTGCCTGTTGTTATATGATTTTATTTTAGTGTTGTACATATCGATCTCAATTGATGGGATATATCAAAAATAAATATTCAGTTTTATATTTTATATACACACTTACCAAATGTTACATTCAGGCAAGTAAAGATACACATTTTAAATATATACGAAAGCTATATATTAAAGTTAATGACGTAAATATGTTTTATTTCCTAAACATCATTCATTTGTCTATGTCATACATAACCTTGTTAAGTTAATTTGTAATCAGTATTTTTATGTGTATAGAGTAGTCCTAAAATATCGCGTAATAATTTCTTGAACCCGTGTAATTTTCTTTAAATGAATATATTGGTTATCTCGAATACGATATCCAATGCGATGGCTGGTTGTCTTGCAAGCCATCTTGCAATATTTATTGATTAATTCATTCTTATTAAATTGATTGCGATGGCTCTAGTTGTTCGTAAAATAATGTTCAAAGTTTTGAATATTGTGTGATTCTTCTCAGACCAGAGTGCGTTTGGAACCCTCGCCTTAACTCTTAAGTTGGAGTGTCCAGAAAGGCTTATTTCGATAAGTATGGTATCAATATGTTCCCTTCTGACTCTTCGAATTGACTTACACAAGTGATCACTGATATGGATTC
This sequence comes from Mechanitis mazaeus, assembly GCA_959347395.1. NCBI lineage: Eukaryota > Metazoa > Arthropoda > Insecta > Lepidoptera > Nymphalidae > Mechanitis > Mechanitis mazaeus. The sequence goes on from OY365754.1 coordinate 14,723,539, forward strand.
AAAGTGGAAAAGTTATAAAAAAATAATGACATCGCTGAGTTCAGAGATTTTTTTATACATATTTCTGGTAAGATCAAAATGCTTTAAATATACATGAGTCTACAATTTAGGATTTAAAATCTCAAGCAAAGAGAGAGGGATTATAGTAAATGATACGTATATTCATTGTTTGTAGTAACTGCAGTAAAGATATCCATTAGCAAATCAAGTTTACTTTGCAAATTCTTATCAACATCTTGCAATTTTCTTTTAAATTAAAAATACTCCTCGTTAAAGATTCTCAGTACAGTAACCATGAAGAATTATTTTATTATATTTTGATTTATACAGTTGTATAATAAAATCTTAAAATAAATAATCTTAATATTTGAGAAATTAATACAATATACAAACTACCTTTATTAGTTATTAGTAAAATCATTAAGTGATATTTTATAAATAAATTAATTAACAATTTAATTATTTTACTTATCACTATATGTTGTCTGCGGTAACCCAGTGTTCGAAATATCGTTAAGACCTTAATTTTGGTTACAAATTTGGTCTCGTTCAAAAAACAATTTGAACCGAATTTGAAACGAAATCATACCTTTCGTCATCTTAAATATTATTAAAAGATTATTAAACTAGGTCCACACAAGCGGGGTTAGTCTCGCGACGCAGTCGAGCGCATCAATGTCTAGAGTTAAATATTGATATTTATTTATGGAGAAAAATTATGATTTGATGTCAATACTTGTTTTACACGACTGAGGTGAAAGCACGTGAGACGCCTCTAAAGTAGTGTAGTAGGAATGGTCGCGCGCACGAAACAAAAACGTTCTATATGTTAACTACATGGGACACATTTTATCAATTATCTCGAAAACTACAATTACGATTCGGCTGATTTTCAATCCAGACCGAGTTTTGTTCATTATGCGCATGTGTGCAAAATTTCATGCGTATAGCTCGTAAATTGAAAGAGGAGTAGGATAACAAAGAATTGAAAATTTCAACGACACAAGTTTTTACATTTTTTCTGCGTAGTATTATTTCGTTTTAAGAAGTAGATCAATATAATACTAATACACTTTTATAAAATCTAAACTATATATGCCATCTATAAAATGAATTTTTTATTGCTAAAATACTTTAAAAAATTGAGCTCATCCTTGTTTAACAATGTGTTTTTATCTGTAAACTCAATTTAAATGATAAGTAGACAGATTAAAACAGAATAAAAATTCAAAGAAACCTTGACTGTAACGACTTGACTTACTTAATTTATTATTAATTTATTTTTATATCTAGCAGATATGTTACATTATACGTTTACATTCATTTTGTATATTGAATAAATTTACTCTATTTTAAGATCTTTTCCAGTTAATCATAACAGTGACTTAAGATCAGAAAAAAGTAAGTAATTGAGTACATTGACATGACCCAATAAAATAAGACATTGAAAAAATTGTTACAAATATTTTCCACAATTTTATAGTCAGATTAAAAATATATATTATTAAATATTTACCAAACGACTGAATAGGTATTTACCAAACTCATTTACATAACACTTGGGTATATTTAACATTCATACTTGTAATAATTATGCATGAAAATAAATAAAATATAAAACGTTTTACAAATTTCTAAATATATACAGACTGCAATTGTGTTGGAGTGCTGACCAATATGAGATTACTACTCAAACAATATTTCTAGAGATATATTAAATTTACTTGACTTGTTTTTTGGTAGGCTGCATGATTGAATGCTGCATTTAGTAAAGATATTTTAAAAATAAAACAAGTACAGAGATAAATTACATTAATATATCAATATATCGTGACAATAATATTATCAATTGCGAAAATTGTGAGGATGTATTATGAATGTTTGTTGCTCGATTACGCAAAAACTACTTACAATAATGATCTTCATAAATTCTAGACACTTTTTAAAAATACATTTGTAAGATTGAGGTTTTTATTTTATTATGCCCGTCAATGTCAGAAAAAAGTGATCACAGTGGAAAAAAAATATTTGGCAGTTTTTTTTCTGTTTAAAAAAATGTATGTAGTGTCAAATTTATCATTACATTGTTTGTTATTTTTTGTTAGCACATGCTATATCCGCAATAAATTGTTTTAAGGTCTTTATTGATGATAGAATGGATTTTTATTTAAAAAATGATAATAATAGAATATCTTTTTTAAACAAGAAGTTAATGTGAAGGGCCTCGCATATATTACCGATTGTTAGCTTTGACCAACACAATTATACAGACAACTAAAGAGTTACGGATTACATTCTTTCTCAAAAATGCTTGGATGTTAGATCATCTTAGCAACTTTTTTGTGATAAATGACAATTGCAGCGCAGCAATTGCGATTTATTATGTATTTACATGCAAGAGACGGTCGGAAATACTTTTTTGAAAATCCATATCTATTGTATTTTAAAGATCAAATAAATTAGTATTTGTCTATCTATCGCATGTCAGTTGAAATATGGCAACCAAGGGGATAATTTATCAAAGGTTTGATTATGTAGTATATAAAGTAGAAAAGGCAGCACAGCGCAGTCTTTTAAATCGATACAATCTTTTATACATTAACCATTAAAAAAAAAACAAACACTAAATTTTAAGTGAAAGTTTCTTAAAGTTAAGTTTAAAGTTACAATTTATTTTTGAAAACCGAATTCAAGTTGGATAAGTCCATCGAGAGATAAGTATTCATAGCCGCATAGAAATAAAGAAAAATATCAAAATATCATTGTTCTGAATTTTAATGTATTTTCAAATTAAATATTCAACTTTTTATTCTGTTAGATAAACAATATATCCCATTTCATGTTTTTTTTTTGTCATAATTTTTTTTTAAAACAAATGTTTAAATTTGAGTTTTGATTGTTGGTTTATAAAACTACGAAAAACAATTTATTTATCTTCTTTAATACTCTATCACAATGCTATAAGATTTTTGAAACAAGTAACTATATATGCTTAACATTACAAAAAGAATGCATATATGGCGCTTTGCTAGAAAAACTAAATCTGTCAATAATTGCCAATAAATATACATATTTATTTCAAGGGCTACGATAGGCTATTTACATTATGTTTAATAATTAAAATGAGAAAGTCTTTTTATTTGTTTTTCCTCGGTTGTATTTTTCCTTGACTCAAATATTCAAGACTAATAATAAATTTAATTTATAAATAAGTTAATAGAGTATGCATTTAGTTTCTTGCCGGTTCTTCTAATGGACCTTCATTTTGGAACCGTACAACTAGATCATGATGATAAGAGCAATCTATGTTATATGAAATTTAAAAAATGCTTAGATTTTCAAAATAAGAAATAAAGTTATATTGTTCGCAGTATGGAACAAAAAAATGAAATATTCATGATGGAATCGACGCTGACTCTGCGATCTGATACGTTGGATAACAATGACGACTACAATCCGTTTCAACATAGAAAAGTTCTGCATACTACATCGTAAGTACCATACCTTTATAAGATATCGAAATAAATTACATACCTAATATAATAAAAATAAAAAGTTGTTATTCATGTGTGAGAAAACGGTTTCAATAAAGTTATACGTCAAGTGCATAAAATTCCAAAATAAGACATAAATATTGTTACTTAAATTTGTTTTTCTTTAATATTACATGCATTTTGAGATACCCAATTTCTCTTCATTTGAAATTGATATTTCAAAATAGTATGTTTTTTGCATTATATATAATTAAATAAAAAAAGGTGATTCAAGATTCTGGTTATAACGGTCAAAATCAGTGTTTGGAGTATTTAAAAATTATTGACTATTAAATAAGAGTTTCAGTCTAAGATTTAAACAATGCATGTTGCCTTAAAGTAATAATATATTCTTGTAATTACAGGACATTGGGTTCTTTCTTCCACTTGCTCAAATCAGCACTTGGCACAGGACTGCTGGCTATGCCAGCGGCATTTAAGAATGCTGGTCTAATCCCAGGATGTATAGGAACAGTACTAGTGGCAGTTATTGCCACCCATTGTGTACATATTTTAGTAAGTTAATTATTGTTAGTGACAATCACAAAATAAATTGTTTTATATATATTACATTAATCGTTCCATTGTCTCAATAAGTAAATAATTTTAAGAAAATATAGTTATATTAAATTAAATTCATTGATACTTGATATTTGACCTGGATAAAGCTATGCTTCGCACAAACTTATATAAGTTACTGTTAACTTACTGTTCCCTTGGAAACAAGCTCCAAAGATCACATATTTAAGATAAACAAGTATAACAAATGGACCAACGAACAACCAGGTATAGGTTTATATGAAATTTATAGGCAATAGAAGTAGGAGTGAGAGGTATAACAGCGATATTTCTCTGTAACCCACTTAAAGATCTTGGCCTCTCTAGAATTTCATTTCAAAGGCGGCATTAGTAGGTTCGTTTCAATTATGTTTAAGTAGAAAGAGGAGCGTAAATAGTGAAGATGAACGTATATACGCATTTAAAAGGGTCCTCTTAAACTTACATTTGGGTCGCAAGTACCAAATATTATTTGCACTCCTATCCCTGAAACGCGATGGGTCTAACACCCGCATCGTGAATCTAGACAGAGAAAGAGAAAGAGAAAGAGAAAGAGAAAGAAAAAGAGAGTTCTAACAGAATCTTCATCTCTTACGATACAAACCAACACACCAACGCACACACATGCAATTGCATTTGCTTTGGCTTTGATGATAAACAACATATTTTCGAAATACTTTAAAAGGTTAAAACGGTAATTTAAATTATTAATAGCTTCATAAATATTAATGAGTATGTAATATATTTGACGTCTTTTTATTTTTCTAAGATAGAAGAAAAATAAATTCAAATACATTTTATAAAGGATGCAAATTGCAGGTGAAGACATCTCGTGATATTTGCAAGGAATGTCGTATTGGATCCTTAAGTTACACAGAAACATGTGTTAAAGTATTTAAACATGGACCAATGGGGCTCAGATCTTATACAGGATTTGTAAGGTCAGTACATGAAATACATTATGTCATTCTCATTGAACATACTCATTAGATCGGTCAAATGTTTGCAAAATCCTTAGATTTGTAGTAAGGTCATTTATACAAATGTCAAATTAGACTAATTTTCGTTGTTAAAATTATAGTATATGTTAATTCTGAACCTTATCACTTGAAAGTCATGAATTTCAGTACAAGTAAGCATGCAGTATATACAATAATAATAAAAAGATGGGTTACATATGTAACTGTTAAATATGTTATACAAGTAACGTATTTCATCTACTGATGTACTCATCTAGATTTTTAATGATTTTTTTTTACATCTAGATTTTAAAAATGTACTATCAAAATATATTTGTGAGATAATTAAAAAAATCAGTCGAACATTCTTTAAATTTAATGTATTGTTGAAGATGTTTACCGTTTTTCCTAGGAATAGGAGGAGGAGTAAGAGTTATATTACGTTCGATGTCCCCAGTGTAGTTACATGACTCAGATTATTTATATCAATTTCTTTTCCAGTGTATATTGTGATGTATACATACATATTTTAGTAATAATTCATTGTTCTATCAAGCTACATATATTTATTTTATATATTACAAAACAAAGTAATAAGATTAAGATAGACTGCAAAAAAAGATATCATTTTGTGCTCTTATTTACATTAAAGAGATTATTCTTATTATGACAAGGAAAATTCACTTTATTTCTTAAATTGAGCAGTAGTTGGTATTTGGCGTTAACTTAGTATAGTCATCAATAAATATCTAGAATAAAATATTTCATGTCTTACAAATTGTAACTTTAATTTTTTTTTTCATGGAAGAAATTTTCCGTAATGTATTTTTAGGCTACGCAGAACACCAGACTTTATACATCGGTTCAAATTCAGCTGTTTGAATGAGTAATATATCTCTCTTAGTGATAATAATTTATGTTCTTGTAAAATTTCCTTTTCTTTCATGAATTTTTGAAATCTAGGTGTTAATATCAGAGACAGCATTTTATAAGATAAGGATATTTTATAAATATACTTTTAATATCAACAATTTTATTTTTAATAAAAATAAATGTAGTGATATTATCAACTGTATCATTTGGTCGATAATTTATTGAATATTTTGTATTTTTTAAAAGACTTTCGAAAATTTAAATAACTATCACAAATTAATTAAGTTAGTTCCATTAGAACTGCTCCTTTTAAAAAGTATTTAGTAATAGAAACATATAAAGAATGAAAATAAATATATTAAATTTAAGCTACGCATTGCGTTCATTTGACACTTCTGACTGACAATCTGTCTTTGGGTATTACACCATAATATAATACAGATAAATAATAATAGAATAAAAGATAGGAAAAAAAAGAAAGACGAGAAAAACCTGCAACCAGCAATTTTCACTCGCTCCACAGCAATTTTTATTCATATTAATAGTATTTTTATTTAAGTCTCGAAAATCTTATTAAAATATTAATTCATGTACATTCAGGAACTTTGTTGATTACGCGATGGCGGGAGTCTGCATCGGTGGAACCAGTGTCTACGTGATTTTCATCGCTTCATCTTTAAAAAACGTAAGTTACAATTTCTTTGATATTGTTTTTAAACACAAATAATTTTTTATCTTTCTACTTAGAATATGGTGAATTATATACAGTTACTAAGTTTCTCATATATTTGATATTAATTCTGTGCCAGTAACATTGTTGACTCTAATGCATATATTTGCATCATATTATTGGCTGCATTATTGTATTTCTCGTTGGCTGTAATATATCAATTTCTGGTAATAATATAATGGTAATAACCGAAGTTATTACCATTATATTTGTCTGAGCGTCACATTTGAGAATTTATCTTCATATATTATCTGTATAGATTAGTCTTCAATATGTACAACCTACATTAAAAGTTAAACATGAAGTGATAAAAAAAATAAATACTGAAATGGTAGGTTTTAAATTTCGCAATGATTATATTGGATAATAATTACATCTTGTTTTGCTTACAGCTCTATGCATTTCACGCGGAATCAGTACAAAATAACAATAAAGTATTTTTCTCTGAATTGAAATTCTGATAAAAAATAAATCTAAAAATTTATGCACATGGAAATTATAATTCGTTTGTATTCGGAAATGCGATGTGGTTGAAGTGCTTTCTTTTTCGTGCTATTTATTACAATAACTTATACTATCGTTTTATCTAAATAGACCATTTTTTTCTTTCCACACAATATGAAAAATTGAATATTTCTAGTACAAAGTTTAATAGGTTCTATAAATAAATGAATAAAGCTTTTAGTATGCATAATTATCCTGCACTTATAGCTGTACTTAGTAAAGCCGAATAATTATAAATAATAAGCTTAGTATCAGAATACCATCGGAAATTAATTTGGTAAATTCGGATAATATTCATGTGAGTAATTATACATAATAATAACCATAACCATGGATCACAAAAACTCGAATAGAAAAAGAATCAAGTTTTTATTCTATGTATGAATTGTAATTAACTCTTTTGATGTATCTACATTTGTGTTTACGGGAAGCAGCTGGTTTTTGTTACAATTTTTAGTAAACGATTTCTATATTTTTTAAAAATAATTATATTATAGTAGGAGATTTCTCGTTCTGGTTATGATTGGATATGTAGACGGGTTTTTTATTTTTTTTTCTTTAAAAAAATATGTCAAGTATTTAAAATTCAGATTTTGTAAAAAAAAATGTATGTTAATATTAAATAATAATCGACAATACCTATCCATCGAATAATATTCATCAATAATTCCTAGAGAGCGATACTTGTTCAATGATCAAGAAAAAGTAACAAAAACAATAAAGGTATATATTTTTAAACAATGTTATACACTAAATGTACAAAAAATAAAAAATAAAAAAGTAATAACGGATATTACTTCTGTCTAACAATAGCTTAACAATTTTGTTAAAGATTAAAACATACATACATACATACATACATAGTCAATAGACAACAGTCATTTATTCATAAATATACATTACACGTCAAACAGGATACAAGAATTTATAATAATTATTCATGTCACAATTAAAGAAATATTATAACATTTTTAAATTCAAAACAAATGAAATAGAAATAATAATAACAACAATAATAATAATAATAATAATAATAATAATAATAATAATAATAATAATAATAATAATAATAATAATAATAATAATAATAATAATAATAATAATAATAATAATAATAATAATAATAATAATAATAATAATAATAATAATAATAATAATAATAATAATAATAATTAAAATTGGGAAAATGTTATTTTAAATTATTAGATTGCATGACGTAAATTGCTAAACTCAAGATAAGTAAACTCGGTAGGATAAGTATACCGATAGTTTCTTGAAGTAGGGCTGGACTGAAGTATCTTGTGATACCTGCGCCAATATTCGAACTGCACGCTTTTGAATTGTAAAGATGCGTTCCAAGTCTGCACCTCGACCCCAAATATCAATCCCATAATGCAAAATGCTTTGTACAGAAGCGAAGTAGCACCGCGAGATGCCTCTGTTGACAAAGTGGACGCAACACGTTTAAGAACGAAGCAAGCCGTAGAGAGTCTACCACACAAACCATCAATATGTGATTCCCACTTCAGACCGTCATCTAACTGCAAGTCGAAAAACCTTGTCATCTTAACTTGTTGAATTTTTTGACCCTGAATGGTCACAGATAACGGTCAGCATTCTCGACCAGCCAAATTTATATGCATAAAAATAGTCTTTTGGATATTAAGAGAAAGGCCATTTATCTGAAACCCTTCAAAAGTCAACTTAGCCGTTTTAATAGGCCCTTCTGGCACTTCCATTTGACGTACACAAGTGATCATTGGTATTGATTGAAAGTGGAAAATATAAAAAATAAAAAATAATAGATACAACCGTAACAACGTATAACGCGTAAGTTATGTAACAATTTATCTGTGAATATAAAAAGCTCAAAATTATTTATTTCTTTTAAAAGAAAATTAAGATAATGTTTAGTTTTCACACATTTTCTTATAATATTAAAGTAAATTATAGAAAGGATTTGAAAAATTTTAGTTCCTATGAAAATTAATACTTTTAATCTAAATTTAACTTTTCTTTTGTGAGTGAACGTATTGTAATGTTCTTATAGATTATAAAATTCTTTAACCTGAACCCGTTCGTCTTACATGTAGTTCGACTTTTCCATGAATTTCCGTAAATAAATGCTCTGATTGATTGAAAATAGCATTAATTAATACCTGACATAAGAGTATGTTACAATCCGGCTGTACTCACGTCAATATTATCGGCATTTGCTGGTTTTCAATCTATTCGGGGTCGTACATCATGAGCTCGTATTAACTTGAGTATATCTGGATTATAGCATATAATAGTAATGATGGATAATGAAAGTTTCAATACAAAATTTGAGTAATATTAAGTAAATCGACGTAAATTCAAATATCAGACAATAATTAATTATTAATTTAATTATTTCCATATTTATTGTTCTATGTATATTTTTCATTAAGTTTACTACTTGGTTAATTATTTTAAAATAAGTGTTTGTACTGACTTTTTATATTGTGATTGTATTTTGAATTGAATTTTATTTTTGTTATGTGGTTATTTATTATATGGATTAATTCCACATTGTATGTGTGCTCGTACAACATTTTAAAATAAGAGACAAAAAAGAATAATATAGATTGACCAATATTTCATAAATTTCACAATCATATGTTTTAATTTTTTATAAATATGTAATTAATGTTTTAAGTAATAAAATGTTATGCTATGTCAAAGCTGCGACCCCTGCTGAAATGACGTTTATGTCACTATATCAACTGAGCTATCTTGACAGCTCATTTAATTCTTAACGTTATTATAATTCTAAGACTAATGACAAATTAACCAATTTTATTTTTCAGATTTTAGATCATTTCTATCCAGAAAACAAATATGCAGTAGAAATTTACTGTGGGATATTGATCTTACCTCTCGTAATATTAACTCAAGTAAGACACCTCAAGTACCTAGTTCCCTTCTCAATGTTTGCAAACTTGTGTCTTCTTCTCACGTTCGTAGTCACTTGTTACTACACGTTTGTGGATATACCCAGCATTGATAATATAAATCTTGTCACTAGTGTTGAGCAATGGCCACTGTTCCTAAGGTAAGGCAGTTTTGACTTGGCGCTATAAAGTATACAAAATATTTTAATAAAATTCTGTTTTAATAACATTTTGCACTAATATTAACTAACGACACTACCAATATTATACAACAATAGAAAACAACTTTTATTATTATCTTATATAACTTTTATTTTTAATTCTTATATAATATATTATTTAAATATATGTTAAGTAAAAATATAAAATGCTTCCGTATATTGCTGGTCAATATTTAAAATTCAAATTTGTTAGCTTTACAAATAATAGCCTTATATTTTATTCAAGGCCTTTAAGCACTACGAAGGCTTGAGATATATTCTATTAGTAGTAAAACTGATGATTTTGTTTCAGTACAGCCATATTTGCAATGGAAGGCATTAATGTAGTTATGCCAGTGGAGAACGAGATGAAACACCCTGAACACTTTCTTGGTTGTCCAGGAGTTTTGAATATTACCATGATGGTGGTCGGTTTTCTGTATGCTGTTGTCGGTATATTTGGATATTTGAAATTTGGAGACAAAGTACTAGGAAGTATCACTTTAAACCTACCTGAAGATGAAATGTGAGTATATGTTTCATGAATTAATAAAAAAAATACAGTTTACTATGGTAAAAACTAGTTTTTACTCAGGCTTTAACATTTCTTGATTTAGTTTTCGATGAAGTAGAACAATTTTTAAGAAAATAAACATTTTCCTTTTCGTGCGACTCGGCGATCGTAAATAACTTAAGTTTAAGATTCGTAGTTAATTTATATTAATTTATTACTTTCCCTATGCTAAGTATTGTCCTTTTTTAATTAATTACGAACATAGCCTTACAAGAAATTAATAATAATTTGAATAATTATGATTAATGTTTTTTTCCTTATATTAATTTTAGCTGTCGTAGGTCATCGTAAGTCGGTTCAATAATAAACTGGTTTTAACTGACCTAGCTCTTTAATTGTCTTATAAATTATTTATACTTACCATTTTAATATGGCAATAGAGAAATCAATATTTATAACTAGTTACTTATCTACTTTAATAGTAATTTGGTAATCGCGACTTATACATAATATATATTAAAAAAAAGACTTATACATATTCAAATTGCCTCTTTTCTTAAATTCGTTATTACTGTCTTAAGTTACACTTTATTGGAGGCCACTTATTCTGTACTAATTGACAAAAAGGACCCTTCATACTTTTTTTTTCTCAAAATGTTGTATATTTTATTTTAAGGTAATAAAAACGTAATGTTTGTATTAAAATATATTGTTGATAATTAAAATGTTAATAAACGAGTTCAATCACCATAATTGGCAAATTATAAGAAAATTTTAAAATATGACAAATATTATATAAATTGTTAATCTGTGGTTAATTGCATAATTATAAAATCTGTTCTTATTTATTTATTTAACACTTTATTGTACACACAGCAAGTATTTAAACATATGAATAATAAAAATTGCACAAAAGGCGATCTTATCTCTATTAGAGATTTCTTACAGCAAACCCATAAGATATAGTATTAGAGGAAGAAATATAGAAAACACAGTGCACATAAAATAAAACTGAAATTAAAGAAAACGAACACAAAAAAAATGGAATCAAATTAACTTTAACTATAACAAAAAAATATATTATAATAATAAAAAAAATATTGTTATTTACATTGACTAGTTCATTATTGATCTGTGAAAAAAATCCTGGTTAAAGATTTTGTTGGCTAATTTCGATTATGATATGAAAACGAGCACGATTACTTTTTTTTATTTTCTGACATTTCGCGTAAATCTCAACAGCAATGATTATAAAATAAATGTTAATAATCAATAAAATTTAAATAAAATTAGAGCACAAGATAAATAGTTTGTCTTTTAATTTTGAAAACTACTTATCAGTCAAGCTTTGTGTTGTGAAACTTATCGTGTCGTGTTACTAAATTTTAAATTAAATCCACGTAGGGTTTTTAGATTTACACTTAAAAAAAAGATTTATGAAGCGAGCTTAGTTCACATCTGTATTTAGGGGTTAATATTGTATCATAATAGTAATGTTCATAAATATTAATTTTCCTGAAATTATCTGCCTGTAATTATGTAAATAGTACGGAATATTCCCGTTTAGTTTCGAAGTCATTCGGGGTTTTATTCTTCAGCTATAAGCATAGTAGAATTGCAGCGTGTAGCTTCTGACGAACCGTCCGTGTTTTTATTTGTTTTTGTAAATAAAACTTATAATAAATGTATGTTTTACGGCTAAGCTGAGCCGTTTTATGATCAAGCCTGGGATAGACTGAAGGATCTTTATACAAACACCATGCGAGCCGCGATTGGAATCTAGTATGTTGTAAAAAATTATAATAACAAATGTGCACAAAAAAATATTTTTGAATATTAAAGGAATTACAAAAAAACTTAATATATAAAATTATAATAAAAATATAAGTGTTTTACATATAATATAAGTGTGTTACTTGCGCAAATAATAATAATTAACTAAAAAAAAATATGAAACTGACGAACATAGGTTAAGACATATACATACATACATTGTTTAAAGTTGTTGCAATTATATTACTTCAGAACCTATTTTTTTAGTAAACTTTTATCTGAAATATAATATTTACGAGTAATAATAATAATAATAAATCTTTTTGATATTATTTATATATTTTTTAACAAAAATTTTATTGTTAAATGAAATAGCTTCTTTCATATTCTTTTATTCACCGCGGCCTTTTTAGTATTTAAAGCTATTATTCGTAGATTTTTGTTTTTAGTTAGAGCTTTTTATCTTAATAAATATATAGGATACCTTTTATAAAAGCATTTTCCTTACTTCTTTATATAAATACAACAATGTAACGTAGAAAAACTATTTTTTAGAGATATTTTTTATTGTAAAAACAATGACGCAGAAAAAAATGGATAAATAGTTGTATGGTATCTCTTATTGTCAGAGCAAAGATTTAAAATATTCTTTTTGAACCTTTAAATATTATAGGAATAGGAATATCACAAAATGAGACATAATTGTAATTTACCGTAGTATAGGTCAATTTCGGTATTAATAACATTAAATTCTGAAAATCTATTATTTATTAAAACCAATAAAACTTTTTTAAACAGTCCAGAGCTTGATTTAAGTACTGGATATGTCCTGATATGTCTTTATATATAGCTATACACTTAATATTTTATATATTTTTATTTATTGTATTTATTTTATTTATTGTTACAACTAATTAATAATTTAAGATGACTAAATCTCTATGTTCCTAAATTTTTTAACATCATGCGTGAAAAAAAATATTGTATTTTTTTACAGTTTTAAAAATTGCATAAATTGTAGTATTTAAGTCATTGAAATTATTTATTGTATCCATCTATTCACAATAGGAATGCTCAATAAAAAATTTGATTTTGTTTTATCATTTGCGAAAGAATTAAATCCTTTTCTAACTAATGTTTTAATTTATTATTAAACTTTTTGTAAGCTTATATTGTTATATACATTGTTATTGTAAGATTTAAATTATAATAATTAAAATTTTTTTTACTTCAGAAAGCTTCAGCTTGTTTTTTTTTATTTATTTAGTTTCGTTAATAATATTCAAGTTAAGGTTCTGATTTTAATTGTAGATTGGCGTTAACAGCAAAGATATTAGTTGCTGTAGCAGTATTTTTTACATATTTTCTTCAAATGTACGCGCCAATGGATATTTTATGGTTACGACTGAAGGATAGGGTCAGTCAGAAGTATCAAAATGAAGGACAAATATTACTGAGAACTTTAACTGTCATTCTCACTGGTAAGCTTAAAACATATTATATTTCTATTGTTTTTATGTAAAACCATTTGAATAAAAATCCAGATTAACAACTAACAAATATAAAAAAAAGCTGTAATCAGTTTTAATTTAGGCAATTTTTTATTATTGCTATAAAAGTCATACAATTATTGATAATGTGAAAAGACATTATTTTTTAATAACATTAGGATGAAAAATTCATCAACAGAAAAGGATGGTTCCTTGATGTACTCGCTCTGCCAAGAAGCTACCAAGTCGTTGCTTGAAATTATTGATTTAGCGTTGTATGCCTAATCTTCTTTATCAGAACAGAAGCGAGAATTAATTATTGATGAATTTTAAAATTCATATAAAAAAATAAGAATAACATATCTAATAATTCTAAATATACCAATGCATATAAATAAATAAACTTCTTTATTATTACATTATATATAATTATAATCATCCTTCATTCCAGTTGTTTTAGCGGTAGCAGTTCCAGACCTGGAGCTTTTGATAGGTCTGGTCGGCGCCATATTTTTCTCGACATTGGGTCTTCTTATTCCTGCTGTGGTCCAAACTGTCCACAAGTGGGAAAGAGGTTTGGGAAAATGTTCCTATATTTTGTGGAAAAATGCATTTTTATTAATTATATATTTAATTGTAATAGTTTCCGGTTGCTTTACAAGTATAACAGCAATTATTGCGAAGTTTAGATAATATATAATATGAAGAGTAATAAAAACAAGACTGGTATACCTTTAAACATGAGGACAGTTAATTTTGTCATTTTCTATATTTACATATAGTGAATAATGGTTAATAGTGCAAAAGTTTTAATAATGTAAATAAATTGTGCTTAAATTATTATTGTTATTTTAATGTACTTCAAAACATTCAACTACGACGACCACGACTATATAAGTTGGAGTATCATCCACCTAACTATTTTTTATGAAAAAAATATTTAAATTTTCTTCATGCTCTTTTTATATATCATCTGAGTGGAGTGGACTTATTTGTGCGTTTAATTTCAAAATGTTATTTGTGTATTTTTCTCAAATTTCACACGTCGTCAAAAGATGTCGAAAGAAGTTCTTTAAAGAAAATTTTGGAAAATATGAATTGTGCATCTATCAAATCTGGCGGAGATAATTCCGAGAATTATAAACGATGGCTATTAGAACATATGCTACATACATATGGTATATGCTATTTGTCGCGATTTTTTAGAAAAGTTTAAAAAATAATTATTTTACAATACTTAAAAAAGCAAAAAGATCGTTTCTTTTTTTATAAAAATAATGTTAAGTTAGTCAGTTAAGTCAAGTGTATAATATTACAGTCCGTTGAAATAACTTGGAAAAATAATCTAAAAGTAAAAAATAATGTAGTGAGGTTTAAAGACTTTGAGAAAATAATAAAGAATCGTCGTTTAGAGTTTATCAAATTATTCGTGAAGAGCCGTTCCCCTAAGCTGTCAATGTATAAAATGAAGCAAAATCTATTTATACAAGGTTTGAAAGTATTGAATGCTTGATTTAACTTGAATAATGTTTATTGGTACTTATATTTATTAATATTTCATTTCGTTTTATTAATGAGGTAATCATTTTAAAACCCAAAAACTGCATTTTTTTTTTTGATTTTGTACTGGGCGTATTTCCTGTATAATGAGGAATTTAAAAAAATATATTAATAACATATCCAAAGTACTCATATAACAATTAATCAATGTAAGTAAACCACATCCAAAATCCTATCGTATTTCGGTTATTTGTTATGGGAATATGTTATAACTTTAAAAAAAGTTTTTTGAACATAGTTTTAAGTTATTAATGAAAAAAAATGCTATTCTTAAAAATTAAACAAAACATATTAAAAACAACAGTAGTGGTCGATGATATCCATTAAAAAAATCATTTGATAGGTTTCTCAATGTATCGCAGTTGGGCATGCTTCTTAGAGGATAAATCATAATTACATTGCGTGTGGAGGAGACGCTATAAAGTCGTAAAACGTAATTGAACAATTTTAATAAATTGGCCTCGTGAAATAATTAAAACATTAAATTACTAACATTAACTTTTAATAATAAATAACATTTTCTTCATATGGATATCTAAAGTATTTGTAGACAATAAAATATTTTACATATCTATAATATAATAAAATGTAAGCACTCTTTTTAATAACAATATAGCCTGTCTAACAACAGTGACACCTGAAAAAAAAATGGTATATAATATAAATTTATAATAAGTCTTTTGACTTGTATACTTTTTTATCCTATGAAAGTGATCAGAAAATTGAACATTTAAGTTAAAAAACGGATAATTAACATGTGTACCCTCCAAAAATATATGATACTTCTGATGTAAAAATTTTCTATAAAGACAGGCCTGGCATGCAGTACAATTGACTGTCGCCTAAAACAATCAGAAAGAACCAAAAGATATTCTGTCCCGATTAACTTTAACGGTATCTGAGAAGTGCCGACAATAAAAATTAATATTATGAATTAAAGAAGAAGAAGTTGAAAAAGATTGTATATGTGGACCAAAATATGTTTTAAATTGATTTCATGTTAATATATTATAAACATAAAAATAAAACAATACAAACCTATAATTGTTACATCAAAAATAAATTATATATGAAGTATTTAAACATCAAAAATGAATGAATTCTGGAAAAATGTTAGCTTTGTATTTAGACTTTCGTAAATCAATTTTATATATATCAATTCTTTGACATTTTTCTGATTAGTTTCGAAGCGAAGTTATTTCCGTCGCGATTTTGTTGTTAGAATTGTCTCGGGTACAGCTGGAAAATTGTTTATAATATGAGAAAATATTTATCAATATATATTTAGAGATAAGACAATTCTAATTAAAGATAGATAATATTTTAATGATATTTAAAAGTTAAGTTAATTATCACAAGACTTTTGTTAAAATTGTAATAAAATGGAGCAAAAAATATTTTTTTTTTTGGATTTTGACTTCCACTCACCTGTTATCGACGACGATATCATACGACTTATCATCCGGTACTCGGTTACGGTTTCTTTGCCGCTGGGTAATTCAAATTGCCGGTCTGGTTACTTGCTTACAACTTTACTCGGTTGTAAGTTTTAATAAATTGTAAGTTTTCATTATGCCCCAGGTAAGGATAGCTAGCCCGTAATATTTATTTGTGAAACATTAGAATAAATTGCAGACAAAAAACACCATTAAATTCGCCTTTCCTTAACAATCATAATAACTTTTTTGTATCAACATAAATAGGTACCTTCTAAAAGCTGCGTTGGTGTATATTTTGAGCTAAAATATATACGTGAGTTAGTTTAAATTTTTATATTTTTGACAAACAACCTTTTTTCCAGTCTTAAACTCCTAACGAGGAGTGGATTTCTCAAAAATAATGGATTCATATATTTTTAAATTTCAATTTGTATATAAACATGTTTTTTTACATGTTTTGAGTTTAATGGATGAGAGTGTATTGTAATTAATTTCACCCTTACTCGGGTTGAAGGCAGAGAGTAAAGAAAAAAAGGTAATAAAAATATCAATAATAATGATTACTGATCTATTTATTATAATTAGAAAATAAAAAATCGTATTTCTTTGTTTTTTTACGAGAATAAAAAATTAATTAGTAAGAAAATTATTGTTAAATTTAAAAGTTATTTATATGTTTCTTTTAAGTCAGTACGTTCACAAAAGTCATTGAAACAATTTGTATTTCAGATACAGAATATTTCATAATTTAACAACAAATTGGACACTATTTATTTTTCATATTTTCTTAATAAATACAATAAGATTATTTTTCAGTGGCAACCATTTTTTGCTGTGTTAGCACTCGTGGATTGATACTTCAATCACCCTAATAGCATTTTAGAAAAAAGTGTTTTAGAAAAACTAACCAGTTCTATGTTCCGTGAATACGCATCCATTAGTACCACAACAATATTGATCGTGCTAGCAGTTTTTTATAAATCGCTAATAAATAGTTTTCAGTTTCGTCAGGTTTTTGGTAATAATATAATAGTTTTCTTAGCTAGGAAGTGAATGTCATGGGACTCGAGCCCATTACTGCTTTTTATATTTATGTAAGGCTGTCATATATATCTTATTATATATTTATAATAACAAAGAATATCAAATATATCAACACATGATTGCTGACGATTGTCATAAAATACGGTTCATTATTCAATATTTTATTATCTATAAAACTTCTTATAGAAGATTAGTAACGTTTAATTTTTCAATAACTATATTTTTTATAACCTTTAAAATAAAACAACCCTTTTATGTTTAACATTTAATTAACATAAGCATAAATTGAATTTATTAGTATACAGAGACATTCTTATCTTAATAAAAATCAAGAACATTACAAATCCCATATCTGTAACTGAACTGCAAGAAATCAAAGGCAATCTCTGTTTATTCTAAGCACTATGCGGAAGAATTAAGAAATGAGAATTAAGAATAACTGAATATTGGTGGCTGAGTGACACCTGTTGGTTAGGTCGTCTCCAGAAGAGCATGGGTCGAAATTTTGACGTACACAAGTGATCATTGGTATTGATTGGAAGTGGAAAATATAAAAATAAATAAATAAAATAAAATTCAGCTTCGTTTATTTCTTCCTTAATATAATCGTACATAGAATTATTCTACATAGAAGACAATAAAAAATACAAAATGAAAACAAATTTTAAAAAAATTTATTATTACGGTATTTTTTTTTTTTTTTTTTTTTTTTTCCGTTGGAAAAACCCGTTATGGGTACCCCGTCGGCCCATGGGGGTGACGGCCGGGGGGTGATGTGGGACTACCCGGCAGCATAGAGGACGCTGCCATTTTTAAGGCTACCCACTAAAAAACCAACGGTTGCCCTCTTCGCCGTGATGGGACGTCACGGGATCGCGTTAGCACACACCGTGACGCCCCGGCGAGACCCCCCAAATGAGGGTGCCCCGAGCAACGTAGAGCACCCTCTCATCGTAGGCCTATGTTAGGTAAGGGGGGTCACCCTCCCCCCTCACCAGGCCTACAACTGGGGAAGGAAGCGACGGGCGTATTCCCGCCTCCTTCTACCCAGTCTCCCCCTACGGAGCGGGTCAGCGGACGAGGCAAACTCCCTGTCCCGCTCCGAGGCCTCCTTTGCGGCGATGACTTGCTCGCAGAAGGAGGCCATTGCGACCCAGCACCTCTCGCTGCTGACCATCGCGCTGATAACGCGCGGCAGCGAGAGGTCCCTGCCAATCACGCCCACCAGTTCAGTGCGCTGGTGGTCCCAGGCGGCGCACTCCGCCAAGGTGTGACGAGCCGAGTCGACGGACTCGTCACAGTGGTGGCAGGAGGGGGTCGCCTCCCTTCGTGCTATCCTGTGCAGGTACTCACCGAAGCAACCATGCCCGGTCAGCACCTGCACAAGACGGAACGTAAGCGTTCCGTGCCGCCGATTGATCCAGTGGTCGAAGTGAGGGCGGACCGCCCCCACTGTGATCATACCGGCGGCAGGGGACTCCAAGTCCCTATTCCACCGTCGCATCAGGGCTCGGTGAGCTAGAGCCCTGATTCGCGCCGCCTCGGGCCTTACCCCCGTGGCCAAGGCTTCTGCCCGGTGCCAGTACACGGCTGCGAGCACCTCCGCCTGTAGCTCCCAGGGCGGATCGCTCGCCAGGAGTGTAGCCGCCGTGAAGGACACCGTACGGTACCCCCTGATCATCCTCACCGCTAGGACCCTTTGCGTTCTTCGCAACAGGGTCCTTGAGTCAGCGGTGAGGGACCCCGACCATATGGGAGCACCGTATAGGGCCATGCTCCGCACGATGCCGGCATATAGGCGCCGGCATGGAGCCTGCGGCCCACCGATGTTGGGCAGAAGCCTTCCCAAGGCAGCTGCGGTGGAAACCAACTTCGGGGCGAGAAGGGAGAAGTGCGCCCCGAAGTTCCACCTTCCGTCCAGGGTGAGGCCCAGATACTTCATCTGGGCCTTCACCACCACCTCCGAACCCTGGACGGAGATGGACGCCCGACGAGGGGGACCTCGCCGAGGGCCGTGGAATAGGATGGCCTCCGTTTTAGTGACGGAGACTTCCAAACCCAGCAGCCCTATGCGGTCCGCAACGAGCGTTGCACCGACGGTCGCAAGACGGGCCGCTTCCGCAAAGCTCCCTCCCCGTGCTGTGACGAGGGTGTCATCAGCGTAACAAAACACCCTCATCCGGGGAAGGAGAGGACAGCGGAGCAGCCAGTCGTAGCCCAGGTTCCACAGGACCGGTCCCAGAACGGACCCCTGTGGAACCCCTCGGCTCACGGCACGTCGGTACATTCGCTGGTCGCCGCGCTCCCACAGGACCTCTCTATCCTGCAGGTAGGCCCCCAACAGTCTCCGGAGATAGGGAGGCACTCCATGGAACCGGAGCGCCTCGACCAATGTCTCGAACGGAAGACTATTGAAGGCGTTAGCGACGTCCAGCGAAACCGCCAAAACGACATCCCCCTCGCGAAAAGCCTCTTGGGTCACATCTCTCAGAGCTCTCAGGGCGTCTATCGTAGAACGACCCGCCCTGAAGCCGAACTGAGCCTCTGAGAGATCCGGACCCACCTCCTCGAGGTGACGGATGAGACGGGCAGAGAGGATTCTCTCGAAGAGTTTGCCCGTCTCATCCAGCAGCACGATCGGCCTGTATGCGGAAGCAGAGACGGCAGAACGACCCCCCTTCCGCAACAGGCACAACCTGCCCTCCTTCCAGGCTTTCGGGAACTGTCCAGTGCGCAAGCAGAGGTTGAACAGTTCCCGAAGCCTGCCACCCAAGTATTCCAGAGCGATGAACAGCACTCGCCCTGGAATACCGTCTGGCCCCGGCGCAATGCTGCGGGCTCGTAGGCGATTCGATGCGACCTCCAGCTCGGCCTCCGTGATGTCTGGGACAGAGCCAACCCCCCCACTATGAAAAGGGGGAGCCATCACAGGAGGCGAGTGGCCGGTGGACTCCGGGAAAAGTTCCCCCACCAGCCTTTCGAGGAAATCCGGCTCCAGGGACTCCATGACCGGGGCGCACGCGGTGCGAAGTTTGTTCCGTGCCGCGCGGTACGTTCGCCCCCATGGGTCCCTGTCGAGACCTGCCAGGATTTCCTCCCGAGCCAGGTCCTTCGCCTTTCGAATCGCCAAGCGCAGAGCTGTTCTCGCATCACGGTAACAGCTCCGCAGCTGGGCCTCCAGATCCGGGTCAAAGCCGTGACGTCGGCGACACCGGACAAAGGCCCTACGAGCCCTGCAGCAGGCCGCCCGAAGTTCGGCTATTTCGGGCGACCACCAATAGACACCTCTACGCCGCCGGGGCCTAGACCCCACCCTTGGCATGGCCGCATCGCAAACCTGAGAGAGGGCTTCGCGCATGCGACCCGCCAACACCTCCACGTCGGTTTCCTCGCTGGGAGGATCGGGAAAAGCCCAGCCCTGTACGATGGCTGCCTCCGCAGCCATTTCCCGATCCAGCCGCTGGACTGCCCAGCGAGGAAATCGACTTCCTCCCCGCGGTGGCCCGGCCAGAGCCGGTCGGGTGGCGGAGATCTCAAATCGGATGTATTGGTGATCCGATAGAGTCTCCACCTCCTTCTCGACTCTCCAGTCGTGGACCAAACGTGCGACAGCTGGGGTGGCGAACGTGACGTCCACCACGGAACTCCCTTGCGGCCGCACGCAGGTCGGTTCGGTCCCCCTATTGAGGAGGGACAGACCGGAGAGGAGCGACCAGATCTGGACAGCCCTGCCCCTAGCGTCCGTGACGTGGTTCCCCCAGGCCGCGGATTTAGCGTTCAGGTCGCCGAGGACGATTGTTTTCCCCGACGCCTGTCTGCTGATCGCCTCCCTGACGGAGTCCAGGAAGATCTCGAACTCCGCCAGTCTACGATTGGGAGAGAAGTACGTGCCGACAACCACGTACTCCCCCCACCGCGCCACTACTAAACCCGGGCCAGTCTCCAGGGTGGAGAGAGGGGGACCGGAAGTAGATCCCACAACCACCGCCACGGAGCCGTTTATGTCCCCCGACCAATTGGGAATTGGGGGGACATAGTAGGGCTCACAAGCCACCGCGATATCTACATTCCACTCCGCCATGGCCTGCAGAAAAAGGTCCTGAGCCCCGGCGGAGTGGTTGAGGTTCGCCTGAAGGAAGCCACGTCGCAGACTGTTCATTGCAACATGGCTTCAACAGGCGCCTGCAGGCGCACGTCCTTGGGAGCCGGCGGGGAGGAGCGGGCTGTTTTCCGTCCTTTGGACGGTGCCTTGCATGCTCGACTCCCCAGCTCATGACCCGCTGGCAAGCCTCGGTCTGCACAGACCGCGCACCGCAGCACTCCGGTGCAGCTGGCACGATCGTGACCTGCCAAGCCGCACCGGAAGCAGATTTTGCTGCGGTCGACGCTGGAGGGGCAAACCGCATGCGTGTGTCCGAGCTCCATGCACCCGAAGCACCGCAGCGGTCGTTCCTCCAGGAGCTCCACTTTGGCTGGACTCCACCCGACGAGCAGCCGCTCCGTCTCCAGCAGGATCCTCGCCGCATCAACCGTGCACCGGGCAAAGGTGACGCCCCTGTGCATTGAGCCCAGCGAATCTCCCCAACGTGGAGAGACTCCCTGGAGCACCCGGTCATGCGGCAGATCGCGGCTGCCACCTTCTCTTTCGTTGCAGCGTCGTCCAAGCCCTTAATCCTGAGGCCAACCCTCTTCTGGGCCCGGGCGACGTCTGCAACTCCATCCAAGGCGGAGCGGAGCCTCGCCTCCAAAGCCCCCGCCTTGTCGGCCACCGCCTTCGGCAGCTCCAAAAGCCTGGCTCCCGTGGCCGAACGCCGGATCACAAGCCCGCCCTCGAGCCCGATCTCGCCGAGATCAATTTTCTCGGCGGCGCGCTCAAGGACGTGGGCATAGGTCACGCCTTTAGAGGCCGCCTCGTCATGCAGCCTAATGATCACCGCAGGTGACTGAGGCGGCGGCAACTTAGGCTTCGGCCGGGAACGGGCCTTGCGCCTCCTCGCCCTGGCCTTCCGCCTTCTGCGGCCTCCGCTTTTTTTCGTCGCCTGCGAAGGCTCAGGAGCTGCCTGGCGGGCTGCAGGTCCAACCACAGGAGCCGGGGCCAGCGGGCGGGGAGCACTCTTTTTGTGCCTGCCCCGCCGGACGACCGTGGTCCAGGCCTCCTCTGTAACGGCTGCCCTCTGTAAAGGAGCCGGAGGAGGCTGATACACCACAGGCCTCGCCCCTACGATAGGCGAGCCTGATCGCCCACTTGCAGCGGGCTTCCGAGCAGCCGCTGCAGATGCTGCAGCTGCCTCTCTCCTGCGGTCTGCCGCTAGAGGCGGCCGAAGGTTCTTCGCTGGGAGGAGGCGATCTTCGATACCTGCTAGGCGGGCGTTTAGCATAACGCCCACCGAGGTAATAAGAGAGCGCCTCAACTCCTCAAGGGTCTCCGAGTTGAGGGAGGGCACCTCAGGAGCCGCGGCTTTGGCTGCAGATGCCCTCATCTCGGAGAACTCCTTCCGATGAGCCTTCAGCTCACCCTTGAGGGCCTCCACCTCCTTGTGGAGACGCGCATTGTCCGCGCGGATGCGGCGCGTCTCCTCCGGCTCGCTGCGACTGGCCAAGGCTTGCACGACTTCGAGTATTCCGCTCGAAGCCTCTCTCAGGGCCTTGACCATTGTCCCCTTTAAATTGAGGGACTTTTTGCTGACTTCTACTATAGAGGCAGCATATCGCCCAGCGACCGCCCTCAACTCCTCCACCCCCATGCATGCGGGAGAGTATGCCGGTTGCGACCCCAAGGAAAGGTCTTCCTCGGATCCCGGCACACTCTCAACCGCAGCAGGCTGTTTGCGGAGGGCCCGAGCGCTCAGTTTGCGCTCGAACTCGGCCTCCTCCGCTTCCATTCTGAGGGCTCGCAGCTCGGCCTTCGCCCGAGCGAGCCCACTCCCTCTGAGACCAGTAGTGGTGCGTCCACGACGAGCGGCGCTGCATTTAACTGATGCAGTACCACGCTCAGAGTCGCTACCGGACGCGTCACTAAGAGTCGGAGCGACCTCGGAGAGAGGCCTCTTACGCCGACTATTGCCCTCGCGGTCAGACAACTGTTCGCCACCGCGGGTGCGAATGCCACTGCTTCCTTTGGACACCGACGCCGTATCAAAAGCAACTCTAGATCCCTTAGACATGCCAGGGTCCTTGGCAGAAGAGCCGACCAACGGGGTCGACCCCTCCGCATCCACATCAACAAAATCCATTCCGTAAGCTGAATCAAGGTCCGTTGTACGTAAGCTTTGGTCGTGTTCACGAAGGCCGGCGGACTGCCGACCTACGAAGCAATTTGTGCCCCCCCCAGAGTACGTGGGGCAGCCGACGTCCGAAGACGTCGGGAGGGATTGCCCAGCTTGGCTGGCACCCTCCTGGGTAGTCTTTTCCAAATTACTTGTTTTCATGGTTCATTTGGCTCATTTTCGGGTGAGCTCCCCCGCCTTCTCAGCGCTTGCCAGTTAACCCTACGCCACAGCACGCTAGACTACGGTTTCGGGGTGGTTTTTTATAGAGGTTTCCTTCCTCGCAGCACATCAAGAGTGCCCCCGGTCCCGGCCGTAGTGCAATGGCCGGGTTACGGTATGAGTTGTGCCTCGCGGCTTTTCGACTGATTGCACCGGATTGCCGGTGGGCGATGGTGTCGTCACATACCTACGCCTGGACGGTATTAAGGTAACCCTTGTGAGAAATGTAATAAAGCTGAGTTACTTAAATCACAAACGTTTACAAAGTGTAAGTACGAAAGAAAGAAAATACCATTTCTTTGTTACTATTTAAGTAACAAAGAAATTTCTTACTATTTAAGTAAGAAAGAAAAAGAGGTATTTTCTTGTGCCATAGTCAGATTTTATTAAAGCAATATTAAAGGAATGTACAATTGTTGACATAATTAAAATAATTTTGAATAAAACGTATAAGCAGTTAAATGTATAATTTCTGTGGGGCTACAAAAATCATTATTTTTGTAATTTTGTTTTATTTGATTCGTTTGTATTTTGAACATCATGACTATTAAGAATATGTCTGTCGTGATTTCATATTTATACATTTTTATTTTAAGTATATAAGCAATTTTAATTTTAACAAGGCCTTTTGAATAGCTTTAATTTTGTCCGAGTTACGATGTCTCTAATTTGAAAAACTCCGATTTATCTATTAGTACCCAATTAGCGATTCCACAATACATGAGGGTATGATAAATGTCTATTAAGCAATTACATATTATGTGGAAATAAAATAAATGTCTATTTAAATGTTACATAATGTTTGGAAATGGTACAAGACTACTAATTGTATTAATTCTTGTTTATAGCGAATGACAGATTTATTGTATTACCGATAAATTATTAATAACTATTGCAAACTATTAAGTATGTCATAAATATTATTAATAAATAATATTTATTCATACCTTATTTATATTTATCAGTCTGGTCGAGTGAGGTAGTTCTGTGAAATAATCTGTTTTTGAGTAGTATGGACGATTTACATATAACATTAGACCTGTACCATATTATGAAATATATAGGTGAGGTCTAAAAATAATTGTACTGAATTTTTTCTGTCCTTGTATTCATTTGTTTAAAAAAAAAGTTAAATAATTTTATTTATTAAAAGAGACCTTTAAAGGATTTATAAAATATTTAACTGGTTATAATACAGAGATTTATTATATACTTTAACTTAGTATTATTCAAGAATATACCTAGGGATGTTATTACCCTATAAAAGTTAAATAAAATGTAGGTACGTCTGGGCAGACTATTCATTTATTTTATTACGAACAATTTAAAATATTTTATTATATTATATTAAATAAGTTGAGCAAGTTATTTAACGATTTTACACTTCACATATTTTTATTTTTTTATTTTTTTCCATTGCTTGTATTTCAAGCGTATTATTCATATAAATTGTAAACGGCAATATTATTATAATTAAAATTTTTCAATTGATTACTCAGTAGTAGGGTTAACGCTGCGACGTCACCTGATTTTTAATAGCGGCAAATGGACACAGTCGTCTTTTTTAGGTATGGTCTTTTATAGGTCGAAAATCACTTCTTCTGGAGGCATGGACCTGGACACTTGATTTGTTTTTTGTGGTTGGTGAGTATGTTAAGAAGTTAGATTGTAATTATATACAATATAGAGACGAAGTGTTACATTGTCGATGTTATTATTTTGCAAAACTAAAAATGTGGGTCCTGTCTTGGTTGGCCTTAGAACATAAATGATGTCAGACTCTTATTGTTTTCAATTCCTTTATTGTTTTCAATTTCAGTTACTTTAGTAGTAACCGATCTGTTGCGAGTTTGATCGTAATTCAAAAGGGTTAGAAAAATTTTCTTTTATTTCTTATAGATTCTTTATTATTTGCATGACTACTTTATGTTTTGAGATTCTATAGTGACATGGCAATTTGAAATCGAAATATTTTTTCTACCACTTAAACATGAACGGAATAAAAAAGGTACTTATTTTCTTTTTTTTAATATAAAAAATGGCTGTATTTGAACTAAAGAGCCTTCTACTTTCAGAACTGGAGATTGAGATAAGAATGTTAACCATTACAAGCTTGACAGTGTTTCTGGTTATGAAACTATTATATATATTTTGTATATTATTATAGTATGAACCAAAACGACGGTCAGCCTTTATTAGGTAAGTCTTTGAAGGATCTAACTTTGAGAGGTGTCTTTTGAGGAAACATTCAAGAAATTTCATGGATTTGAGGAACGAGACCGAAATAACTTAGTCAAAAATAAATTAATAATTTACATATTTCGAAGATTATCCAAAATAACTGTCATTTTTTATGGATAATGTAAATTTATAAAAAATTTCGACAATTTAAAATAAAATATTATTATGGCTACGTTGAAACTTGTGCTAAGTTGCTACTTATTATGAGTATTTTCTTATATTATTCCTGTTTCAAATTATCTATACTCAATCAGACGTAGACACGTTAAGGTCAATTAATTTTAAAATAAATACGTACCACAAAAAAAATAACATTGAAAAGATACCAAGGTCGAAAGTAATGGTTAAATTATCTATAAGTATGTTTAACCTCGTTAGGCGTGTAAAACTTTGCATATTTTATTTAGAATTAAAAAAATCTCGACACGGTCAGGGCCGTATTTACTATTAATTAGGAACGATACCTATTTTTACAAGTTGAGTATTATATATATAGTCGTCTTTATTAGAACAATCACACATAATAATAATAATAATCAAAATTATTTATTTGAAACCCGGCAAAATTGTGTATTCAAAATTTCAAATTTATAAGTTTAGAAAAATATTGTAAGGATACAACGGAATTTAATGTTTTAATTAAACAAAAACATGTTTGAAATTGTGTAGAGACGTTAAGCTTATTAAATTTTTAATAAACGTTTAGCTGTGATTAGCTTATTTAAAATGAAATATTAATTGACACAGACAGGAGTCCAACCTGCGACCGTTTTGTATCAATGATGACTTTATATAATAAAAAAAAATAATGAATACAAGAAAATAAGGTATATTTAAGTAATTGATTTTAGAGCTTAACCCTAAACTACACTGTGAGAATTAACAACGAATTCCTGCCAAAATCACATTTTTACGTTAGAGGAAACGTACGAGTTAGTAGACTGTCTCAAAGAACTGAAGTAACTTTCTTATAGTTTGTTAATCGTGATCAGAATTACGTGTCATTCTGGATCATTAGATAAAGTGATTAGGCGCGATAGAAAAAAAAATATACGTCTTTATAAAGACAATTTAGCGACTGAGGTCGTTATGGGCACTTTTTGGAGTCGGAAACTCTGGTAATTGATAATTATAATAAATAAGTATTATCTTTTATTTATAACCTGGATATAAAAATGTAACGTACGACAAATATTAACAGTGCTTTTGTGAAGCTGTTGTTTCCTTGTTATTGCAACAAGAAAATGGATTTTGATGCCCCCAGTCAAAACATTTTTTAACATAAAAACATAAATTTTTAATATATCTCATTTCTGATATAGAAAGAACACTTTCTGTTCAATACATTTTTTTTCAAAATCTATGACTACGGTTCAAAAAGGTTTAGGTTTTTCTGCTTTGTTTTAGCCACAGTCAATTCAATATAGAGTAAGACAATGTTAATAAGTACATTATATCAAATGTGTATCCTTATGTTTAAAAATATTTTAATTTATGAGTGATAATTATCAAGCAAAATAATGAACTTAAAATGTTAAATTGGCAATTCTGTAATTAACCTTACCTTGCCGTACCATATTACAGTTTTAACACACAATACAATAAATAATATATGTATACCAAAACTTTGTAATGGTCACAAGGTATTTTTACCAACTAGGGTAAGGACACTAGTTTGGCCTGGTCCATGGTCCTGACCATAGCAATAGCAAATAAGAATTCACTATGATCAGACTTACACGTAAAATTCTTGAAGTGTTCGTGAAGAAGTGTTCTTCAGTGGTAGAACTAATGTCAAATATTAAAATGCATTGTTGTTCGTTTTGGGGATACGTTTTGAACTGTCAAAATGGTGTGCTTTGAGCTCACGCATTTACAAAAACATTGGTTTTTAGTAATTAAAAAATTAGTTACTTCAGGAATACTTTTGAATCCCTTGATAAAGCATCAGCAGAATTTTTTAGTCTACTATAAATTTCCATGTCTATTGCTAAGCTGGTTGTAACATCATATCCAATAAAGGTCCACTTTGTATTAGTCTATAACAACTTTAACGTTAACGTTAAATTGATAAAAATAAGTTACAATTAAATTCTCCTATCCGCAGCCTTGGGAATTCTTGAAAGAAATAATACTTCTTTGCATTAAGGATACATTAATAATTATAAATATTGATATTAAATATATCTAAAATCAATAAATAATCTTTTAAACTACGAATAGCCTAGAGCAATGGCAGAAGAGAATTAATCTTTTTATGAGAGAGGTACACATTTTTTAAAAAAAAATTGTAATGAAGATTTGAAAGAGTGATATGAATTTGTATAGGAGTACATAATTTTTGGATTAAAAGGGTCGGTAAATAATAAAACAAATTATGTCATCTCAAGATCATTAATTTTCTTAAACTTTGTACACTAAGCTGTTTTATATTCAAACAATATTTTGATGTCCGAATAAAAAAATAAACTTCTTATGCATTTTAAATGTTTAATTATAAGTACTTTTATTTTATTCTATTAAATTATATTTTTGTGTTATTTATTATTAGGACAATTACAACAGATATAAATGTTTTTATGATTTTACTAAGATTTGTGTTATTGTAGAAACTATAATACACATAAGAATGTTGGATATTTTTTGTTAGTTTTTTTTAATAATTTTTAAAAAGTCCTGACAGCAGAAGAAAAACAGGAATAATATAAATCGATAAGAGGTTTGGTATTAGTCTATATACCATCCAAAGTAATGTAATAAACCAAATAGGGCAATGATAAATGAAGGCCAGTTCCCTGAGACAGCGGTCCATGCACAAAGGCAATTGTAAAAAATTCGGGCTATTACAAATGAGCGGCAGTTTATACAGCCTTTCTTAGCCGTCTTTCACCGTCACAGCCGTCACATACATCAAATATAGACTATTATATCCATTTATTTAGATTAAATTAGTTTTTCTGTGGAATATGTTACTACATTGAACTTTATTTAAATATATTTCAATTAATAGCTTATATTATTATGTATAAATTATAAAATCATTCTTCTATAATATCTTTACGTTTTAAGGAGTAATTAAAGTTTTTTTTATCTCCTTTTATTTTCCAATGTTTTTTCTTAGTTATTTAAAGATTATAATTTTATTCAAGGTATTTTTCTTTCCTTTTCTCTGTAAGGTATTATTTACCCTCGTCGCCTTATTATGAATTAATAACATTTACTTTAGTTTGACGACAATTATAAGAAGACGAAATTCCTACTTAATGTTACGAATTCGGTGTTTCCATTTATTTTATTCTACAATATTATTTGGTATAATTTGATAATTTTTTTTTTATTATAAACTTAAATTCATTCGTAAGCAATATAAGGCAGACGTACGTAACATTAAACGATGTCAATTTGGCCCATGAACGATAAAATATTTTAATCATTTTTAACTTCTAATTGAGTTGGTAAAAATAACAATAATCTTAAAAGAAAAATAAAATGAGTTCATTACAAAATACAAACAATTAAAATAAAGTCAATACAAACACTTATTTTAAAATAATTAACCAAGTAGTAAACATAACCAGTTATAAATAGAACAATAATTATAGAAATAATTAAATTAATAATTAATTAGTGTTTGATGTTCGAATTTATACCTATACATATGACAATTTAATGTTGTGATTGACGTCCCACTTAACAGACGTACGATTATGTCCCGTTTACAATAAATACGTTTCGGAAAACATTTTAGCGATATCTATATATTAAATTTGCATGTTACATTCGACGTTGGCATTTATTGTATTATAAAAATCTAAATTAAACATCATTATTATTGAATACCTTTATATATTTTTACACAACATTCATATACAGAACTTAAGATAGCTATAAAATAGCACATCTTTTTACAATTGTAACGGCTTAGTTTTTTTTTTTTTTTTTACACTGTCTGAGTTAACGCTTGACTACATTCCTCCTGATGGAAAGTGGAAATGTAGTCATAGATGGTAAGGCGCATTAACTCAGTAACCTATTCACTCTTCTCTTGAAGACACCCACATTATATTCAGATGGAAATACCGACGCAGGCAAGTTGTTCCAGTCCTTCGCCGTGCGAATAAAGAAAGACGAAGCAAATTGCTTCCTTCGGACAGGTGGAATGTCCACAACGTATGGATGGATACTCGCCGTGCGTCGGGATGTCCGTTGGTAGAAGGGGGATGGGGGAATTACGTCATGTAATTCCTGTGCACACTCTCCAAAATGTCGCCTGTGTTGAAGGCTTTGAAGATGGCGTCAACCAAGTCTTGGTCGCCAATAAGCCTTTTTGCTCGCCTCTCGATTGAGTCCAGAACCGCTAGATAAGACTTTGCGGCACCAGCAAATATGTGACCACAGTACTCCACACACGACCGGATCTGTGCTTTGTATAATACAAGTAGCTGTCCTGGTGTAAAGTACTGTCGGACCTTCGCAAGAATGGCAAGCTTTCCTGCAGCTGCTCTTGCTCTGGACTCAATGACTCTGGACTCAACTAATTTTTACAAGAAATTCCTTGTAAAAATAACCCAAAAGTATAAAAAATATATTAAGGGTTAAAGACTTTGAGGATATAATAGAAGAATCGTCATTTTCTTTAAAGTTCATTAAGTTGATCTTTAAAGAGCCTTTCTGGCAAGGTGTCAATGTATAAAATGAGGCATAAATAAAATAAACGGTTTAAAACTGTATGTTTTTTTCTGTTAGAAAATATTAGATTAAACTAGAATTATGTTTATAAAGTTTAATTTTAGCTTAAATGGACGATATTTCACATGTTTTGCAGTATTAAATGTAAATTAAAATCTCTCTATTTCCCGCCCCGACATGTACTTTATGAGTTGGCCTAGCGTCATGCCTGCAGCCAACGTTAGATCAGAAATGTGATATATAAAAGTCATAAAAAGATACGGAACGATTTCGTCATCTGAAATCCAAATCTGTATAAATATGAATAATGGAGTTCAAAATATATACAGAACTGAAACATTAATTTGAGCATTTTTTATGAAAAGTCTTTTATGGAGGGACACGATAAGATCATAAAATATAAAAATATAAAATATTTCATTTTTATACAAATATTAAATTTTGTTATAATACATAAAATATTATATACTATAACAAAATGTAAGCACTGTTTCTAATTTGTTTTTTATATTTTCTGTGCAACAACAGTTACATGTCACTCGTCAAACCAAAACATAGTATATACATATAATAGGTCTTACTCTTATAATATACACTATAATAAATCTATGCACTTTTTCTATAAATATTATATAGTCTTGATCAAATAAATACTTTTAAATTTTATCAAAAATAAAATCTTCTTGCAAAGTCAATATCGGGGATTGGATATTCAATAATATCAGGCTTAATGATCAGATTCAGCCATGGATTAGAAAATTGAACATCTATAGATACTTGTATATTGTACTGATATATTTTTAAGGTGTCTTTGAAGTGCCGGCAAGAGTTATGTTTATATAATAGTAGTTCAGCATGAA
Organism: Mechanitis mazaeus; assembly: GCA_959347395.1. Lineage (NCBI taxonomy): Eukaryota > Metazoa > Arthropoda > Insecta > Lepidoptera > Nymphalidae > Mechanitis > Mechanitis mazaeus. The sequence goes on from OY365754.1 coordinate 14,755,909, forward strand.
GTTTAATTATAAAAATGGAACTAAGAAGTGCTTCAGATAAAAAAGACTCGAATGATAACATATCAGATTATAACGGTTCACATTTAAGAAGATCATCAATCACAAATGATGGCATTCCTGACATGAATAAGAGCATTTTTAATTACTTACATAATTAATTGCTGAAAGCTCAACTCAGGATCTAGATTAAAACATTATATATAAACTAAATTATAAACAATAGCCCCAGTTCTCAAAGCTCAGATCACCTACACTCAAATAAGCCTTCATGTCTTTGCACACCCCTGCATGAATTGATAACTTCTAAAATATTGGAACAGAAATTATCTTATTTGGAATGGTTTTTAACCGTTTTTTTTGAATATCCAAAGCTTAAATATGTTACTTGCACGTTACGAGTTTCATGATTAATCTCCTCTTATTACTGTTGAAAATTATACAGTAAAGTAAACAAGATAATAAAAATCTCAACAACAGTGATTGATAAATAAAACATAAAGTTATTCTTTGTAATACAATAAATTCGTTCTATCTCATCAATAAAGGTTTACTCCGCCCACTTTTTACGCACGTAGCGAAGGAGTCTTAGTGCTATTCATTTAGATATGTATTAATATAGCATTTGTTGAACTTTAAAATAATTCCTAATTATTGCTCGACTTCTCCGTATATTAAGTTCCTAATAAAGGAAGTTATTATAATCACCCCAAAATCCAAAATCGTTTTTGATAATATCTTTACGTTTTGAGGTATTCTGAATAATTCTAAACACTTTTATAATATGTAGGCATCACATGCGAATGCAAAGTTTATTAATATAAATCTGTATTTTATGTTCAAATTAGGTAAACAGGAGAGTCTGTACAGTTCATCCTGACTCAGCTGAGACTAGAGACAAACAATTAGCGAGGCAATATTTATATATTATCAGCATAATTGTCAAAGTTTGTATATTTAAATTACTACTATTGACTAGAATACAATTTTTTTTATTTTATATATTATTAGCTCCCGATTCCGACCCTGTGTCATTTAATACCGCTAGTGTAGAATAAATCTACCTATCTTACGAACTATTCTAAATCCAAGTGGTATGGGTTGGGCATTGATGTAATCATCAAGTCTAGCGGTTTATAGAAGAGAAGTAGTCAATATTTATATAGTCAATATGTATTCAGTATTTATACATATGTAATTTTCATATATAAATAATTATATATAAATAATATAGACTACCTTATACATCAATTCATGAATTATGAATTTATATATCATAAAATACGGTTATATTATCTTAAAATAATATAATATTTTTATGTTTAACGTATAAAACTTAATTAAAATTGATAAAAATATTTATTTAATTTTTTTTATATTTAGAAAACGGAGACTTTCTTGTTTTAATAAAGAAAATAGTTACAGCCTATCGTGTGATTCACTTATGATCATGGTCAATCCCATATCCGTCACCAAATTGCAAGCACTCAAGTGTTATTTGTGTGCATACTCAGCACTATGCGGAGAATCTAAGACACTAATTAATAGATTTGCTGAGACACTTAACACCTTACTTGTTACGTCAGGGCGTCGTATTAAAAACTTTTATTATCAATTGGTCATTAATCTACAATAGTGACTATGTTTTTAGATGATGTAAATTATAAGAAATAAGAATGTACGGTGTCAGATAGTCTCGTAGGGTAATATATGAAGGTAGAATAATCTTAACGAAGTATTTAAAGTTGTTTCACAATATCCACTTATATTGACACTTTTCACTTAGAGTATTTTACACTTTCAGAGTCAGAACGTGAATGCCACAGCTGTGGACGAACGATTCCTCATCGGCCAAACTCCCACTATAACTGGGTTCTGATTGTACGATAATTGGTCCGTATCGTGCCGGCCTCACTATGGAAGTCAAGTTCAGTACTCATTGTTTGAACAGCAAAAAAATTATAATAGATGTTTTTATATATTTAATAACCACAAATGTTATTATTATAAGAAAATTGATAACACTTTATTCGTATAAAGATATATTAATTTTACTATTACTTACCTCACATATGTCACTTGTTATTAGAAAATGTATACAAATATTACTTTCTTAATACCATTAGATTCCGCCCGCAACTTCGCCCGCGTGGCTTTCAGTAACCCTGAGTCGTTTTGGTTATTATAAAGTAAGTTATTCTATAGTTATATTTAGTTATAATTATAGTTATTATATAAATAAAGTTAATCATTATTATTATTGTTATTATTATTATTGGCCGCCCGCCCAAAGATTCAACCTTATTAACTCAAAAGTCGTTGGTATCCAGTCCAATGGTGTATATTTAAATATTTGAACCAATTTTGGCACCAACTCCACACAGACAAAAGAGTAGCTTTTCCTATCCTACTATTATGTATAGTAAAGATAAAGCAAACTTCTACATAGAAGATAATAAATAATACAAAATCTAATATGAAGCATAATGTTATTATGGTAATAGGATAACCCTTGTGAGAAATGCAATAACGCTTTGTTACTTAAATCTAAACCGTAATGGTTGAAGTACGCTTAATAATGAAAATGGCACTGGTTTGAGGAACAAATCCTTCCGAAATAGTTAGGCTTTATTACAGCAATATGAGAGAAATTAAAATATTTTGAATAATTTGTATAAGTACTACATAGTATCATTTTCGTGAGGGGACAACATTCATTATACAGACTCAAATTTGTTTCCAGCATTTCTGTTTTGAACTTCATAACTGATATAATTTTAGTCATGATTTAATGTTTGACACTTTAATGTTAACTTTATTATCCATATTCATTTGTAACAAGATTCTTGACGAGGTTATATTCTATTAAAAAAGAGGTTTTGACCAATTATAATGAAAAAAGAAAGAAAACTCGGTCCAATGGTCCAAAGAAACCTGCGCAAATTAATTGGCCGGAAACTGACCCGAAAGCTTAAGGCTAAAGTTTTTGCAATCAAGAAAAAGAGATAAAGTTACAAATGATTTCATCACGGGCGAACTAAACTCAATTGAAAATATGATGTGAACGAGACGCTTTTTTGTGAAAGTGAAATACATTCATTAAAAAATAAAAGTTTGAAATGCTTAAACTATTATTAATACGAATATTTATGGATTAATATGTACTTAATCTACTAATAAAAGTCACAAATATATTTTGGAAATATAAAATTTAGAATCTTAGTTTTTTATGAGGATTATTATATTCAAGAAAAAAAAATATTGCATTCATTGGAATACCTCACAAATGAGATGTTAAAATTTAAAACTTCATGGTAAATATTGTATAAAGAGCGTGATAAAACTAAAAAGTTAAAATTTTTTAAGTACATTCAATGACCATGCCGTGACTGATATAATTACTGTAAAAAAACTGTTCGAGTGTATTTCTATTCGATGAAGCACACGCAAGTCAAAACGTTAATAATATTTCCATGTCACGTAAAATCTGAGTAATGTAAGGAAGCATATTAAAAAGCTTTTAATGTTATAAAAAATGTTTTAACATAAATAAGATGGTTATTCGTATTTGAGTAAAATGTTAATGTAAGTCACTTGGCTTACATTTACATTTTTTACATCAGAATCAACAATTTACAGAAATATAATTGACAATATATCTTTTATCGCAGGGCCTATTTGTTTTATATATTAAATATAACTATCATTAAATCAATTAATTAATATATATTATCATTAAATCAATTAATTTAAATTATCGAGTAATTTAGCTTTATTATTAAATACAAAATTATTACAATTTTTTTTGTCATCAAAATTAAAATGAGGTACGGAGAAAAAAAACGTATTCTATTTTTAGAGTGAGGCAATAAAAATTCTAGCAATCTAATATTTTTTGCATGATGCCTGCTCTGATAAAAAATTTTAAAACCGTAAAATTCTACACTTTATATTTAAAAGAATCTTTAAATATGTTTAATACAGGTGAATTCTAAGCCTGCATTTTTTATTTTGTGTGGGATTAAAGTTTTAAAGATAAACGCTAAAACTAGACTATAAACGCCAACGCTAAGCAGCTTTCTAGAAGGCGGTGCGCTTCGTCTTGCTGTCTGTTGGTAATCTTACAAATATATCTAAATTAATAGCTTAGTCTTGACTAGAATTAGTCAGAGTTATTAGCTCCGATTGCAACATTTATGTTTTAACTTTACCTATATCTCCTTCGATACTATTACAATGCATATTTTTTTAACATTAGATTCATAGTACCGTAGAAAAAAATACACAAAAATTGTACGTCCTATAAATTAGTTTTAATGTCCAAAACTAGATGGCGTCACGGAGTTCATAAATTCGCGACCGTTGCTTATTATAGTTATAAGTAAATGACTTCACCCGTCCTATCTGGAAGTCATTCGAACACATAATATTTAGTGTCGGTAACATATTACTTCGTTCAAAGTTCCATTCATAAAAATATTAATTTACTTGCATCTTTTACTGAAAATTTAAGTTTCTCTTGGAATGAAAATATTTATACTATACTTTATGAGCAGTTTGGACTACCAGTAACTAATTATTGTGAGCATAACTTTAACAAATTGTAAATAAAACTAAATTATTTATTGAAACACAACATTAGACTTTATTATCGAAAGATGAGCATGATGAAAATATTTAATGAATTACCAAATTTAAAAATCAAAGAAAAATTTTTTTTACATTTCCTCAGATAAAATTAAAATTCAAATCATTCCAAATAAAAAAATATTACAAATTAAAAACATTAGAATCCCGTCCATTAGCAATTATGATTATTATAATAAAAAATTATTCAAGGGTTTATAAATTTAAATTAAACTCTAAATAGAATTAGTATATGTTAATGAGCTTTGGTTTAAAAATAATAAAATATTGTTTATTTTGTTCTATTGACCAGGTGGCTGGTCTATACAGTATACTTATCGAAACAAGCCCCTCTGTGAGACCCTATCCAACTTAAACTAAGGGTACAAAGGCTGTTCTGAGAAGAACCACACAACAAACTAAGCGGGGTATTTTTAATTGTGACCAATGTTTCACAAATCAAGTGAAAATATTTAATAAAAAATTTGCGAACAATTAGAACCACCGCAATATGAACACCCAATGTTTCTACTAAAATCGATATTTCAAACTCGGCCTTCAAAATAACCAATAACCGGAAGCAGTAACCGGTCACGAGTATAACACATGGGCAAATTAACCTGTGAAGAGCTAGAGTGTTTATTTTTTTTAGTCGTATTTGCAATTTACTACATTTAAAAACTAAAAAAAAAATGTTTTTAAGTTAATAAATTCAGAATTCAAATTCCCATTTTCTCCTAAAACAATTGTCTAAGAAATCACATATAGGTTAATAATCAGGCGAGCCCAATAATTTGCATGGGTAGACAATTGTATGGCCACTACAATGAGAGGAAATTTTATTGCAGTGTCTAAAAGAAGTGAACTGAATTCCCTAGAATAAAATAAAGTATTTTAGGCGAACTGAACACCAACACCAACTTATCTACATGATATCCTTTGTGTATGTATATTGTATATACATACATACAGACACTCTTATAAATATATTCAAATACTATTCATGTATATATTCTTGGAAAATAAATCAGAAGGAACTTGTCTAAAAATAATAACACGTTTTAACAATAAATTTAATTTGATACAAAATCTAACAATTATACACTTAGGAATTCACGAATTCTAAACAATCACTTCTTATTTTTAACCGATACACTAAATCTGATTGTTAAGACAAATTCGTCGATACAATATTACGATCGCACAATCTACCGCACCGAACGGACGAAAGCGAAAGAAAAAACCCTGACTACCGTTGACTCTCGCTTATATAGCACTCCTCTCTCTCGACTACCCTCATATCTTCCTACATAATATCTTTTAATATTTTTATAATATAAAGTTTGTTGAAAATTGGAAAATACAGTTGAAATATTAATTTAAAAGTTCTCTCTAATTAGCTTTTAAAGAAGCACGTTAAAGGTAATCTTAATACCTCGCTGGAACGTTGGTGTCTTAGTAGTTTAATTAGTTTAAGTTTTATAAAAAAATGTGACTCATAAAATATCACAAGATGCGCGTTCTTAATATTTTACAAAATTATTTGAATCAGTGTAAAATTATAGTAAAAGAAAGTTCTAGCTTACTAATAATAACGAATTTATGAATAAGTTTAATTTCTTGCTATAAATACATAGTTTGCTATAAATGAAATCACTATATATAAGAGTGAGGGTAGTTTATAAGATAACAATTTAAGCTTAGAACAACGATCTAAATATCATTAATACATAGAACAGTAATATAAATAAAATGCATAAAAAAATGAATATGCCAAAAAAATCAATCGTGCATACAGGTATTTATTTGAATAAAATTTTGCCAATTCGAATATTTAAATGTAGTTTATAAGGTGCTGTTAAGAACTATGATAAAATATCTGCTATATTCAGTAACTTTTAGTTGCTAATATAACCCCTTTATTTTATAAATTGTTGTAAAAAAATAGGAAATAACTTTATTAGTATACTTTTCTTTAACTATGTTCTAATAACTATAATAAGATTATGTACAAGCATATTTATAAAATATTGCTAACTTAACAAGTTTAGACACAAATTCAATCAGCTTATAACGTGTTTCTTAATTTTACTTTAAAGATAACTAAATACTTGAATTACATAACTAAATTATTATTATTGGCTCGATAATTCTCAGCTAAGCAATAGATAATCGCTTATGACAATGTTTAAAACGAGAACTACGACTATGACAAATACTAATATTTTTAAAAACTTTTAATTTATTATTCATGATCCACTTTGTCCTTATTTGATCAAATTAAATTATAAAAACCTGAAGAAGTTAAGTAAAAATGAGATATTTATGTATCCTCATCCTGATTTGATCAAATTTAATTTTAAAATCTAAAGAAGTTGTGTATGAAAACCCAAAAGAGATCTTTATGTTTGTTAGTTCATAAATAATATTAAAAATTGTAAGGGGCATATTTATTACAGAACTGAAACGCTATATATTTTTCAACCGAGTCTTGTCCTGAAAGATGACACACTGATGATGACACACACACAGATGATGATGACACACACACTGATGATGACACACACACAGATGATGATGACTCACACATTGATGATGACACAGATGGTGATGATTATTTCACCTGTTTATCGACACTATCAACTAAAGCATCTATTTACAAACACTTGCATTTATACTCCGAAAAACTATCTGAAGATGCTCATTAAACAAAATTACAAAAATTTGTGTTATCATTTATATACAATAATTTTTGGAAAAAATCCTGATAATTATACACTTTTATGACACACGAACACTGCTATGTATAATTCATCTCAATCTTCGTGTGAATCTTTTACGATTCTACTTTGGAAACTTTTAACGTTCTTATGTAAGATTTACTAACTTAAGAACTTAAAAACTTACTTAGAACTTACGCACGAACTTAACTATTAGTTTAAATGTTCTACTTCTAAAATCTACACAGGTGTGTTAATGTATTTGTGATAAGTATAAAGATCATCTTCTAAGTAAGATACTAATATTATCTATATTATTTAAAAAATATTATTTTAAAAGGAAACCATTAGAAATCAATTGTAAAATGAAATATATTTGCTAATAAGTAATTTCACCGTTTTTGACTTCTTGTAAATGTAATTTTTTTAACTTTATCGATGGTTTTTTTTAAAAAGACTTTTTCTTCAAATTTTTGTAAGCAACAAAGAAAACTTATATTCTAGTGCACTTTAAGTAATTACCAATTAACTTAGATAAAGTTCGTGAGCTTCGACATTTCCAACAATACTCAGTTTCACAGACATCTGGAGCACAAGACCTAGTTAGTTTCGATCAAATTTGTATTGATCACAAGAATCAATGGAGCGAGACTTACTTCGCGCTGTCCAGCAGTTCAACCTGTATAAACACACAGGACAGGATCATATGGAGTATTTATATACTGTCTTATAAAAATAATTATACCAAGAAGAACTTAACATTGTTTTGTCGCTTGATCGGTAATGATTTAAGTTAAAGGTGATAATATGACAACACATAGAATGATCATATATTCTCTATTTTTTCAAGGAGTATAAATATTTCAATTAGTAAATGCAACAAAGTTAAAATTTCATAAAACAGTTTGAATTATTTCTTGTCTAAGTTTAAGAGGAAAAAGAAATAAAATTTTTCTCGGACTATTCAATTTGCGTGGCGCTCATATTTTTTTGTTATAAAAGCATCTCACTTCCACTTGTCAATGCCATGATCAAAATTTTTGTCACGTTGTCGGTCAAAAGATTTCCTCTTCTATTTTTTATTTGACTTGCAAATATTAAATTCGCTGCTGGAGTGATTTTATTTATATAACTGTCGTTCATTGTCAATGGTTATTTTACAAACAGTGTAAATATTAAATAACTATGACGTATCATTGAAATACTTTATTAAATACAGTACTAACGTTTGTCTTAATTTATCGTATGCTAGTTCTAACTTTGTTCATTCTCTTGCAGGTTAAAACATTATTTAGATTAATACGAGGGACCGAAGATTAATCGAGGTTCAGAAACATGGGATGTATGATTGAAAAAGAGATGGACATCCATTGTAGAGCTTGCATATAAGTATGTCGATCTTAATAAAAGGCAATGTAAAGTGGTGTCTCTAAACAAAATTTAAAAAATGTACATATAATCTTCTTACACAAACACAACACAAAGCGCATGACTATTAACAAACTGGCATGAAATAGTTATTCAATCATTCTTTCAGTCATTAATATCCTAGAATCAAATATATATTTCAATTTCAATATTTCACAAACATTCAATCAGACTGAATTGAATATAATTTGTAATAGATTTGAAAACATGAACACATTATATCATGTTTCATCGGAAATATTTTCAGTAATTTTTTGTAAAATATATTTCAGTAAAATAACATTGGAAACAAACATTAATTTTTTCATTAACTTTCTAATTATGAAACTTTCTGATTAAAGCAGAATATTGAAATCACCCAGCTTTTCGAAATTCGGACATTTTGTAATATCTTTACGTTTTGAAGAATATTTATTATGTGTATATGTTTTTTAAAAAATTACTTGCTTTTTGTACCGATGCGTATTTACGTAACATAGAACTGATTAATTTTTCAGCGAAACCGAACAAACGATTTTATTATTATTTTAATAGAATACTGCGTAAACATTATTTATAAAACATTAATTACGGGATTCGGATATTTGTGGTATGAATCGATGTGTGTTAATGTCAGCAAAAAATAATCATAATTAAAAAAAATATCTCTTCGTTTTTAGTTTTTTTAGACAATGTTAAAAATAAATAGTTTCAAATTTATTGTTAATCTGCAATGCACCGTTATATCTGCAATGAGATGTTTTACTTAAATAACTGAATTTATTAGTTTCTAAAGGTTTGAATGACTGACTAAAAGTACAAGATAAAAGTCATCATGTTTTAGTATAATAATATACTTATTTAAAACCAATAAAATATATTAAAATAAGTTAGACAACGCTAAAAATAAGTTTCATTATTTGTTAGAAACTCAAAATATTTATTTTAGGTGATACTTAGAGATAATTTAAATTTTTTACTTAATTCAGTTTAATTCTAATATATTTTTATTTTATTACGGACGTAATAAAATAATAATATATTAGAATTACATCTTCAACATAAAAAAAGTCTTTAATTATTATTATTTTGTCTTTTTAAAAATTAAAAAAAAACTAAGTTACTTGTAAAATACAAATTTGTAAGAAACGCTCGATGTCCGTTTTGTTAATTATTTACGATAACAATTAACCACTAAAAAATTTTTTAATAATAAGTAAATATTTTATTAATCTTTGTTTTTTATATAATTTATTTAGTTGTTGTTCTTAGATATTTAATATAAATCGTTTATATTGTGTTAAAATTGACAAATTTATTATCAGCTAAAATCTTATCTAAAGACTGACAAATAGGCCCGTCGCAATCAGAGCAATCTCATACTAAGATCGCAATTGTCTACAAATTCCACAATAACTATACCACTGTACACTGTACAGAATATATATCTGTATTTTATAATAACTACACTTCTAGTATCAAATCTCAAATATTATTATTTAAATTTAAATTAATAATAGTAAAATACATCGGCAACATAATTTTTTTTAAATTACAAGGGTGACGACAATTTTGGTATGAGTGTAGTTTACTATTAATTTTGAACTTCAGGTTTCTAATTTGGAAACCGTCATGAAATATTAAGGTAAAAATAAAGTAGTTATAATTTTTTATATTTTAAAACTTTATTATTTAATTAAGTAAAATAGATTAGTTTAAAGTTATATCATTATTATTGTAGAGATTTAAATATGGTATAGTTACTTTGTTTTGTAAATGATAATAGTTTTAATAATTGTAAAATAATGAATTGATCACTTAATTATAATAATAAGAACCTTATTTTTATAATAACTCACGCAGTACTTGTGCTTCTTGAAGACTAGAAACTACCTATATTATATTAATAGTTGATTCCTGCGAGTCCGTCCTCTAAAACTATAATAAAAGCCGACTACATGTCTAGAACTGTAGAAACATGATACAAATACTTTGTTGCATTTTTATTTATTGTAAAGGTCATGCTATTGAACAGTACTAGTAAATATTCTATACAAAGAGTCGAGGTATGACTTCAAATGCATTATTAATGCGATCAAAAAAACAAAATCTTAAACTAATTTAGAAAATCGGAAACTTCGTCTTTTATATTTTCATTTATTATTTTCTAAAGCACAATAAACTGTTTAAAATTTTTTAACAAATATTATTGTCGAAACTACAATATAATATTTGTTATGAATAACATCCAGCTAGAAAAATAAATGATTGTTCAAATTTGATCAATTTCATACTTAAATGTCATAAATATCATCTGTTTTCTCACAGTATATAAAACAGATACAGATTTTCTTTAAAAAAGTACTACTACTATCCTAGAAATATAAGAAAAAATGTAAAGACATCATTCATAAACATGTACTTAAAAAGGAATTCCATTAAGATATTAATATCCATTTTATTGCCGTCCAAAATACCCTTTGGATACTTGTGCGGTCGATGTTCACAAGAGGGATTACACATCGCACTCGATTTCAATCTAATCAGAGTTAGAGAAATGGCGGTCTGAAGTAGCGACAGTGAAGAGTGAGGCAACATGATTTTCTTTTTTCACTACTTAATAAATTCCATTTTACAAATCGAAACATTTTTATTCCTTTTTTCATATTATAGAAGTGTTTTTGTTGTTTTTTTAATAGACGCAGGATTTTTTTAATTTAATAGACTGAGAATACTTAGACTGCATGGCTACATTTCACATTGTGCCAAGTGGTAAGGTCGTCGTAGGTGGTAAATGGCACTGTATTAATAATAGACTTTTCACTAAATGAATATACCCACGATATGATCGAATAGAAATTTCGATGCAGGCACTATGCCCGCCCCTCTCTATGTGAATCAAAAACCTTGTGACGAAGTTCCTTCTGAGAGCTTCGTTCATAGGCTGGAAATGCTTCTTCTGTATTCGGTCTTTTGAATTAGGTCGGTGCCGCAAAACATCATCAGCTCTAGTCTCAATTACCAATCTCCTGAGACTGGCATCAATTAACTCAAGATCGTTAAAACCTATTTGTTCACCTATAAATTTAATCTCGAGCTAATGACATTTTGCCCCTATGTTACAGCTGTAATACACACATAGCCAGATCTCTGATTCTTTTTTTAAAATGAAATCAGATCATATCATATCAATCAGATCATATCGATACACTGAGTAAAACAATATCTGACGTTTGTCGTTTTTCACGGCTCTTGTCAGCATTGTATATTATTTAGTTATTTTAGTTATGTTTTGCAAATTTTTATCTGAATGTCGTAAACTTTTTGAACGGTTTACATTAAAATTTAAGAAAACCCAATAGAAAAATTACAAGGTCCCAAATCGGGAGAGCAAGAATTCTAAAATGCTATAATTTATTTGAGCCGACATGAGAAGTGTTTCCTTTTAAAAAAACGATGCTCTTGACATGTGAACCGTTTTACAATCTTGTTTAAACTAAATGCCTTTAACTTAATTTATTAGAATTCATTAGCGTAAGAAAAAAAAATTTAACATTTATTAATTGGTCCAGGTGCGATGTCGTTTATATTGCTGTATTTTTCTCAAAGACTAAGAGACCAATTCCAGACGAGAAAATTTCAAATCACACTATCTATCTGTACCACGAATTTTTAGACTCTTAATGTGTAATTCAGGAATATTGATTAGGATCCAATTACGTATGTTTTGTTTGTTGTCGGATCTACAGTAGATATGGACTTAAACAAAAAAAAAACAATAGGATTGACAAAAACGACGTTTCAAATCACATTTAATTCGGCTGCGATGTGTAAGCGTCTTAATAATAAATTGAATATTTAGTCGTTTCGTGAATAATACGTAAAATTACATTATACTATTAGTAATTTTAACAAGGATAATTATATTACTTCACAAACTAGGACAGTGTAATGGTTATTTTACGGCGCATTTAAACTGTTAATAGATCATTTATAATGTTTAAAGTTCATTAAATAACAATAGTGTTAAGATTACTCAATAAATAATCAATCTAGAATTTTTATCACATTATTATTTTTATCTGTTATGGGTGTTTTTATGAAGCCATTATTAGTAATTACTTTTTAGTTCCACAAATGCTTTGTTAATACTAATTTAAATTATTATTATTAATGTAAAAAAGGAGGTAAATGATGAGCTATATGGATTGAATACAACGTTTTGGATTAGAAACTTTATAAAAAACATCTTTAATTAATATTATCTTTTTTGCTTTATTGTATGTTTTCAACTGTAATAGGAAAAACTTTATGCTATTAGACTCTCATCCATCCAACTCATAACAATAAAAGTTTTTATTCTTTGAACGTGCAAAATACTTGTTTAAAGACAATTTAAAAACAAAGAAATAACTATTTTAGTGTTTTTGAGAAAACATTACCTGGAGGGAAGTGCAGAAGACATGATGAGTTGTTTGTTTGTAGGCATAGTTAACTATAAAAAATGGGGCCTTTAATTGGAAATTGTTTTAAGATATAATTTAGACACTGAGTTGATATTTTAGCCATTAATTATGTAAGTAAATAAAAATGATTTTATGCATTCCAGGCAAAGGCAAATTTAATAGTGTTATATGAACAATAAATATGACGGGCTATCTATCCTTTCCTTGGGCCTGATAACAACTTAAATTGAGAGCATATTGTAAAAAAAAACAGTCATTTGAGTTATAAAAATAGAGTATTCAAGGCGAACATAGCTAGTACTGAAATCTTATATAAACTTTACTATTATTATTAATATTAAATATATATTTTTTGTGTTGTTTTCTTTCCGAAATAATTGATGTAGAATTTAAACGTTGGATAGTATAAAACCTACCTAATATAGCTAAACTGCAGGATCAGTCTTTAGAATAAGCTGGCCAAGAAGTTTTGTCATAAATTTGAGTTACGGTAACTATACAAAGAGGCAACCCAAAAACCCAAAACCGGAAAATCGTAAATTCTTTTCGAGATGCAGTAATGGCGACATTCAGGAGCGAACCATGAAGGCTCTTCCTATTAATGGCACGTCAGAAAAACTGATAAAATAATTTATTTCTTTTATTAAAACTTCAGATAAAACTGTGCTTTCATTATTACTCTCACATGTTTAAATGTTTCTATTCGTTATTTTATTAATATGTTTTATTTATCAACCTAAAATATCAATATTAATACTTTTTCATTAATATTTTATTATTAAAAATATATTTCTTCAATGTGTAATCTAATATTTAATAATTCGACTCCTTCCTACTGGAAGCATTTTCTGGTTTCCCTTTTATAATTAACCTTTGTGCTGAATTAATATTAAAGAATAATCATAAATCTTATTGCCAGTGTTTCAAGGACACTTTAAACGTTTTTCGACCATATATCTATTAATATTTTCTGACTATCGCACGCGATGTATATTGTTAATATGAAACAAAAACCCTTTTTATAGATATATCTGAAATTTCATATATTTATCTTCATAAATGATCCTTCCGGTACACTTGTAAGTTATAGGGTCGTCGCCTTGGATATTTAGTTTTGTTATCCCTAGCTGAATCGTAAAGCTTAGTACCGCATTACACATTTTCGATTTTCACTTTAAGAGACGATTTTTCATAATATATAACATTATTTATTTGATGATAATGGAAGACTCCATTATAATATATTTTACTACAAATACGGTTATTTATTGTATCACATTTTGAAACTATTATTATTTATTCAGTTTATTTGTTTATTTATTTATTTATTTAGATTATATATTTATTTGTATATACATTTTTATTTTAATAATTTTGAACATTGGTTAATATCTCTCTATCAAAAGATCCCTTCCAGTTACCCATAACATTGAAAGTAGTTCAGGAAAACAAGAACAGTAGATGGGTGGGAAGAAAAACAGACTTAATTAGTAAAATATAACATTCGACTAACAACAGTAATAAATAAAAGTAAATAAAATCGATAGTGATTCTTCAATCTATATTTAAATTTTGATTGAGAGGTAGTGAATTCTACAATCATGCTACTTGTACTGTGAAGAAATCAGATTAGTAAGCAGAGTTGAGCGGTTTATATAACACACACGAACGCGACAGTCTCTCATGGGGGTAATTTTGACGTCTTTAATTGACGCTGAAAGTCGAATATATATGATCGAATTTACGTAATCCGTACATAAAGCGAATATAAGTTAATAGGTATTTATTAGGTAAGCGTGCCACACCTTAGACTACAGCGTATGCTTAACATCACGCGGGTTGTAGTCAAACGCTTACCTTTTGTGGTTTAAAAAAAATATATATATAAATTCTGAAGATGATGTTATTTGCCTAGCAGCTCCTCTGTAGCATCTAGATAGCAAACATCAGTGTTATCGAGAATTGGTATTACTATTGCTACTAATTCTCGATAAAATACAAAAATACTCTCTATAGATTGGACTAAGAGTATTTTTGGACTAAGAGTATTTTTGGGACCAAATTTTGAAGGGGCCTTAAACTGAAGTGAATTTACTTAACTTAATATTAACGTGATTCTTAATAATTCGGGATAGATAATTAAAAACAGGACTAAAATATAATAAAATCCTTTTATTTCTCGCTTCACAATAGAAACTTTCAGTTAAATAAAAGAAAAAAAAAACAGTATACATGCATTAAAAAAATTATTCTCTTTAGTGTAAATTTAAGTTTGTAAGAACCCCTCTCAACGGAAGTTAAAGGCCTCCTCAAAAATCAGAAGTACTGTAAAAGCTTGTAAAAGTTAACATTTGCATTTTAATCTCAAGTTCTGAAAGTATAGGAAAGGCCCTTCAATTCAAGTACAGCTCATTTTTAATGTTAATAGACATAGGTACCTTTTTTATTCCATTTATTTTTGTTTTTTTAAAAAATATTTTGATTTAAATTTGATATTTCACTTTATAGTTACAATATACATAGCAGTCAAAGTGAAAAATCTTCAAGAAATAAAAGAAAATGATCCTAACCGTTCTCAAAACGTTGTTTAAATTATGATCAAACTTGCTACGCATCAGCTACTACTGAAATTGAACTGAAATTGAAAATAAATATAAAGTTTATATACATAATACGATTAAGATACAAGATACGGAAAAAACAAGCTCAGGACAGGATTAAAGCTCGAGTATAATTTGGTTACATTTTGATTTTAACCCGACATTTCGAATACTTTTCAGTAATCGTGTTCACGGGTAGACGAGATGTAAGTGACACTTACATCTCGAAACGGAGTCACTTACATCTCGAAACGAAACGTCGGGTTAAAATCAAAATGTAACCAAATTATACTCGAGTTTTAATCCTTAAAAATAGTTTTATTTGAAATGTGTACTCGTGAAAATCTAAGAAAATTCAACATCAAATGTCATGACTATTACACCCCCTATCTAGAATTAAATGAATTAATATTGCTAAGTCTGGGAACGTATCAGATTCATCAAGCACGATCCTAGTTTTGTGACCACATAGGTATTCAGGGTGAATACGCAATAGAAGTATGTTAAGAGACCAGTCATATACTAGAATTAGGTGAAGAACGTTGTTTACATTGATTAATAGTATATAAAAATAAATTAAATAAATTTATTTTTAAATTAAAATTATATTATAAGTGATTCTAAACTAGTCCATACAATGTGGCATTCAGAATAGTTGGAATGAATATTAATTTTAAGCTTCTATACTTCGGGAGCGTCAGCACGTAATCTAGCATTTTATGAGTCATAAATGTTGGTAGCTGAAGCGCTTCGTCATAACATAACTTCGTCGTAACGTAAGATTCCAGATTTAACTTTTTAAAAAAACGGCTATCTTCTTTATGAAGTGACATAATCTTTATAACATGTATAAACATATCTTTATCGCATGGGTTTTTTCGGCATTAGATAATATTGTATGCTTACTCGTATGTTATGAATAGTTTTGTCTCGGGACTGTTGATATTTTCCGACTGCAGTCTTCACCCTTTTTTTTACATATAAGCTTTGTGACTCTTTAATAAAACTTTCCTCCAAATCACGAATACTGTCGCAGGGATTATGATCATATATTATCTACCTAATCACTTTCACAGTTTCGCAGTTTTTTTTTGGAATTAAATTATTTATTTACGAGTTTTATTATATTAAATAAATAATTTTATTATATATTATATATTACTAAGTCTTTATTTTTTTATACAATATAAAAAAATAAAGACTATACAATATTTTAGAATACATAGATACAAAATGTGGAAATTAATATCTATTTTTATGACTAGTAAATATATACATAATCACAATGGAGAGTTACAAAAGGAAATACTAATATAAATATTTACTATTTATAAATCACAATTACAAATAATATAAATATTTTTTGATTTATTAAAATAATATTAATTGATATTACCAAAATAATATACTTGAGAAATTTATGTATACAATTTTGTTATTTTGATCGAAGCTTTTTTAAACCCTTTACTGTAGTAGTACTGCCGGATGATAGGAACTGAAGTCGGAAGCAAATCCGTTTTGTACAGCCTTTTGGGTATTAAATTTTTCTCCCACTTAAAAATGGTCAAAATGTAAAAATGGAAAAAAAAGTTGGGAAAAAGATTCCAACTGTAACTCTCATAGCTTTGCGATGGTCTGTTGTGAGGTTTAAGCTCGAGCGTTATGGTAGAAAAGCAATACAGAAAAGCGATTGACAAGTCTTATGCGTTAGATCACTGTCATGAAAACTTGCGGTTGTCGTATAAGATCCACTTTTCATCGCAGAAAAGAATTTACAATTATCTCGTTTCGATAGTGTTGTTAAGCTTCGACGAGTAAGTCTCGCCGCTGGTCTCTTAATTCGTTTGAGACACACTTATCTAGCTTATTTTAAAAAAAGCCGTAAAATGACTTGGATCCGCCTTCACTATCACCTTCAATTTGTTGTTGCCGACAATGGTTACTGGCCGAAGGCGAGTCTCGTTCTTCAACTCAAAATTTTCAGACTAAAAATGATTAAACCAATAATTAATTAATGCAAGTAGTCTTAGACGAAAACACATTGTTAATGTTTCGTGTTGTTTGCTCCGCTGTACTTCAGCATGGGAAAAAAATAAAAACAATATTCAATGAGAGTTACTGTTAATTTATGAAAAACAAACTGTGAGCACTGTGAAACTGTGTGAGACAAACTATAAACCACTCAAAAAATATGAAAATACTAGAGGAAGTAAATTTCTGATTGTTAAAACAGTTGACATTACTAATATTTTAAAACGATACGAGATTTTAACTAACGTATTAAAGATATCCCAATTGCTTAAATTATTTTTTTATATTATCGTCAGTACTTACTCGCAAAAAGCTGAGCTTATCGTTTATCAATATTTTGAGTAATTATTATCACTACAAACGAAGTGCCGCAATCAAGGTGCATCTTGTTGTAAATCTATAAAAATTTTCAGCGGCTAGCTATGTTTACCATATAAATATTTGATCTAAAATGACATGTATGTTAAAGATGTAAAAATGACGTTGCCTCAATAATATATATTAAAAACACAGACAGGGATCTCACCTGTTTCCGTGTTGACTAATACGTTATTGTATATTTATTGAAACAATGTTCAAATCGTTTATTTGAAAAGGTTTTTTGCATACACTTAAGATCTATACAGTACACAGTATTATACTTTTATTATGTGTTTTTTTAAATAAACATAAAAAAAATTGTATGGTGAAGAGGTTTTCGTTCAACATAAGCGTTTATTTTTCCGCAGTGGATGAATGACTACAAAGTCACAGGCAGTTTGTTGCTTAATTGTAGTTCTTTTCTTTTTCGTGGGTAAACAAAAACAATCTCTGCAGTTCTAACGGCATGTGTCAACAGCAAGATTTGTGGACAATATAATACATGTAATTATTGTAATCAATAACTTTATTCATTCCTAGAGTGATAAAAATAAAAAAAAACATGTAAAATATAAGAATTTTATATTCTCGTCAAGTATCTAACCAACAAATCACGAAAAAAGCTGGTAAAAGTATTGCAGGAGTAAAATACGAAAATTGTTACAGAAGTAAACTTCTAGATATTTTTAAATACAAAACTGAAGGCAATGAAACGGAAAGCCGTTTCGTTATATTATATACACATCAAAAGGGTCCAGGGATCACGTAAATATCGTTGAATCAGAATTATATTCCAGATATACTTTCTACTTTAATTCCTGTTTTAGCACTTACCTATATTTTGTTAAAATAAAAAAATATATATTTTTTGTTAATTGTGTCAAATTAATCCGAATTAAGAGCTTTTTATACATGGCAAAAGGTCAAAAATAATAGTTTTTTTCTAAATTTTTATTGTAAAGATAAGAAAATTAATAATCTATATTTCCACTATTATCACGTAACACATAATCGCAAGAATTTATCATGTTTTATATAAGTTCATCAAAATCACTTCGTAAAACATCCCATGTGTTTACGAACATATCAAAAAGTCGTTGTGGAGTGTGCACGGTGTCTTTACTCGGCAGGGCTCTGCTTTGACGCATATCTCAATTTTTTTTTATTTTCCACACATAACTCTTGCAAAAGCAATGGAAAAGATGGGACAAGTTTATTCTATCATAAGTAAAATGGACGATGATTAAACTTTTTACGACTCAGCAATTAATATAGAATTTTCTTTCATGTAAATGTCAAATCAAAAATAAATAGTATAAATCTAACATTCCAAAAGTTATATATTTCATTGGGTATT
Organism: Mechanitis mazaeus; assembly: GCA_959347395.1. Taxonomy (NCBI): domain Eukaryota; kingdom Metazoa; phylum Arthropoda; class Insecta; order Lepidoptera; family Nymphalidae; genus Mechanitis; species Mechanitis mazaeus. The sequence goes on from OY365754.1 coordinate 14,775,473, forward strand.
TAATCCATTACAACGAATGACCTGCTCGTGACCTCCAAGGACGACACTCCTCCCATTCTATTACTTTTTGTGTGTGTGTATATTTATATCATATATTAACTTTACATATGTATATCTTCTCACACAATGTTTCCAAATTCAGATTAACTGAAGTTTGATGTTATTGGTTCAATATTATTATCAAGTCTTGAGGGAAATTTTACCAAAATGCTGTCTTCATTACTAATAACCTTCCTTTCAACGTTGAGGGTAGCAGCTGTGTCAGTTTATAAAAGGTATAATAACTCATTAAACGTTTCACTCTAGTACTTCTGAATTGAACAGTTATACAAATAAATGTTATACGAGTAATTCAATTCAAGTTTCAAGATTTAGTTTTATAACATTATAGATACATTATTGTTATTTAGTGATATTACTTTTAATTTGTAAAGCTTTTTAGTTTTAGTAAAAGATATTAGATGATGAATAAATCTAGGCCGAGACTTAAAATATTGAAAATTTTAGGTTCCACATCACGGATTTCACTTTGGTTTTTTGAAAGTTTTTCGTAGAATTTACAGTACTTATTAAAACTTGGGTCGAAGATTATAGGCGACGGTAAATTTGTCAGTTTTCTTTAGAATAAGGAAATATAAAAATAAGAATCATCCATAGTTATAAAATATTCGAATTTGTCAGTATTTTTTTGATTAAAAACTTATCTTATAAATTTTGTAATAAGTTTATATTGAGTATATAATTTGGAAAGGAAATATTGTCAAATAAAATATAAGTTATGAATTTTAACTAAGTTTCCCTTGTTATCAAAAGACAAAATCCAGAACACGTGAACTTTAAGCACGTTTTCAAACTAAGCTTTATAAGATAACGAAAATGAATTTACTCTTCTGACAACAATTCTGTAGCGATTTTAAACAATATTTCCAAAATGGGATAAGCTAAATCTAGTGACTGCGAGTTTAAAATAAAGAGCTGAAATAATTGAATTTTACTTACTTCACTTTTTATTGGAAATTATCTTAAGTTATACATTGTTAGCATATTATATTACTTGCAAGGAATTATTTTTCTTTTTTTTAAATTGGTTTATTTATTATTATGTAAAAGTAAAACACTGAAGATTTTCTTAAAATAATCAATTTTCAACTAAAATATTTGATATATTTTTAAAAATTAGATCTCAATATTAATACTTATATTAAAGAACAATAAACGTGATATCTTTCTTTTTATCACTTAATTTAATAGTATTAGATATAATGGTTAATATTAAATTACCATTTTGTTTTGAATATAAACTGTCTATATAAAATATCTCGGGACAACTAACGATAAAACTATAATATGACAAACAAAAATAAAAGTAAATATAGTACGCTAACGGAGATTCAAAAAGCTACCATTGGTTATCTTTTATTAGTCACACATTGAAAAATAAGCAGAAACGAGATAAAATGATGATTTTTTTGTGTAAATATTACTAGGTTGCCATGGAATTAACTCTTTTCTGAAAAACTATACAAAATTTTAGATATGTTTTTCTTTTCTGTGGTATTAAAGAATTTAATAAATATCAAAGACAAAATTGTTCTATTTAGCGTATTATTGGGATGTTAATGTGACAGTAATCATAAAAGCTAATGTTTTTAGCCAGGAAATAATAGGTTAATTAAAGTATAATAGGTTTTATAGCTTGGGCACAAAATACGATTTGAGAATTGGGAGAGAAGGGTGAAAAGGAGAAGAAAACACAAAGAAGAATTTTTAGAATTGCGAATAGAAATATAAAGTCCTTTTTCTGAAGAAGGAAGACATTTAAACAGCTAAGATACGTTTTATAAAAAGGCTTCAGTCCATATTTTATAATTAGGCTTTAATAACTACTTATTTGACGGACTGATCTACAAAAGCACAGTCCAAATAATTTTGGATTAGGAAATTACAATTCATAATGTTCCTTTTTCACTGTCAGCACTTTTAAGCAATTCTTTGAAATATTTTGTTTTGTATTGTATGGAAGCTGGGTTATTTTTATTTTAAGGGTAGCTCTAACTACAAACTATAATTACACTCTGGCTGTTAGTCTATAGTTAATATTTATAATAATTATAATATGATTAATCAACTGGAAACAAAAAATCTTATATTATTATATAAAAATATATTACGTAAAACCGATTCATCTTCGCTCAGGTGGCGATAACATTTTGTATTAAAGGGTAAGCTAACGTGACGTAACGAAAATAAATTAAAATAAAAATAAATTAAAATAAAAAGGACACGTATGAATCAGATTCCCAAACCAAGGGTTCCTTACGAATTTATAAGCTACAAGTAGATAAGATTAACCCATAGGTAATAGTTTTGGCTATCCCTCATTTTTTAGCCGTATTTTTTAAATATCCTTATTTTAAATAAGGCATCGTAAAATACAAATAAAATATATTTAGAAATATGTACATCAAGCCTTCTCAAAGGATACCTCACACTACATAAGACTATATTACAAATATGAAGTTTTAAGATTTTTCCTGAAGCCTGTACCATCACACAATGTTACTGGCCCATACTTCTAGATCAACGGGAAATAGCCTATCGATATAGAGTCTCTTGAGAGTGTTGAAAAAACAGCCGTATCTTTTTTTACTTTCATTTAGAAATAATTTATTTTTTCACAGCTTCATGGTATGCTGTACCTGAGTATACAGTTTAAACTTCAATTCGAGATTATCAGACTTTCTGAAATTAGGTATTTAAATTTCAAATCTTTGAAATGAAGACAGTCAATTGGTAAAGTGATCCTATAAAGATTTCGTTTTTCCCTTTGAGGTACGGAATCCTATAAACTATGTAAACTATATCTAGCTTTGATTTAAGGAATTTAAATAGCATTAAACATTTCTGTGGCTTTTATTTCATCACCTTTAAATACTTTGTAATCTTCAACTCACATTTCTTTGTATTTTATTAAGAAACACGATAGCTATAAGTGGTATGCGCAGAAATATTTCAATTTGTTATCAAATTCTCTCCAAGCCTTACTTAAATAGCAATTTTTCGAGTTTTCAACAAATAATGAAGCTTATTTATGGCATATTACAACTTCAAAAGAACGAATATATTTTTAATATATTGGGTTTCTAAGTATATTTCTAAGTATATTTCTATACGAAAATAATTATGCGTTAAATACTGTACTTTTCGTTAGTCATACAAACTTCAGGACAAAAAAAAACATTTATTGAGGTCTTGTCAAAGATACTAAAAAACCAAAAAAATCTATTTTTGTTACAAATACATGAGATCAAGTAATTTTTCATGAATCAGTTAGGAAAAGAAACTAGAAATTATTAATTATAATATATTAATGTCTAATGTTTTCTAAGATTTACACGAGTACTACACAATTCAATAAAATTATTTTACGGACATAAATCGAGTTTATTATTACATTTTTTGGTGTCAGACACCATCATCTCGTTTTACCGCGAACACGTTTGCTGCAAAGCATTCGAAACGTCGCGTTAAATTTAAAAATGTAATAATAAACGCGAGTTATATCCGTAAAATAGTTTTTATTGAAATATTAATGTCTGTTAGATCTTAACGCTTTATGAATATTAATTAATATTTCAAGCATATACATTTTTCTAATAACATGCAGCCATTTTTTCATGGTCAATGATTACTATTGTATACGTAACTATAGACGACAATTATATATAACAGACATGCAGTCAGTTTCAAATTGTATTTTATTAACATAATTACTACTTACTGTTTTCTAAGATTTACACGAGTACTACACATTTCAATAAAACTAATTTACGGTGTTCGCGATAAGACGAGATGATGGTGTCTGTCAGACTGTCAATTTGTTTGTCACCTTTGACTGACTGACAGACACTATCATCTCGTCTTACCGCGAACACGTTTGCTGCAGAGCTTTCGAAACGTTGTATTTTAAATTAAAAAATGTAAAAATAAACGCGAGTTATATCCGTAATTTAGTTTCATTGTTATTACTAAATGTTTGTTAGTTTTTTCAAGATATTTAATGTCTAGAAAAAATATATTATTTCTGATAAGTGTAGATATGTATAAAAATATAGTCTCAGAGTTTTGAGTAGTCGAAAAATAAACTTTTGCTTCATTGATTATATTATTGCAAATTATTAGTCACGGTTTTAAAAGGAAGCCTCATAATATACATTCAAGAAGCCAATAAGCTGCTAGTAATTAATAGCGCAATTGTTTAGAACTTCACGGAAACGAACGTTAGCTGTAACGAGAAATAAGTTGAATTATTAATAGTTATATGACCTAATACTTCGCTACAATAACTATCAAAGTTATATTCAATAACAGTTTTAATAAAATAATCGTTTGTGAGTGATATTTCCTTAAATACAGATTATTAAATAATTGTACATTTGTTGCTAACGAACTGCTGAGGTTAACATAACAAACCAAACAAACCTTCGCATGAAAATTAATTATAACATTTCTGTATTGTGGAACTGAAAATAAATTTCTTAGCAGGTGAATTGTTTTAAATTTACTGACTTTAGGTACGAGAAAGCTATTAATTTTATTAATTTTATTTAAATAGTAGAGAAGACGATAAAATGATAGCGAGATCTAGTACAATTTCGATAACTAACAAAAAATCTTTTACTATGGCTAGATATATGAAATTAAAGAAAGAAAGGCATTGAGACACACTCAATAAAAAAAAAGGAACAAGAAGTATGTTTTAAAATAATTTTAATATTATCAATAATTTTATTAAAATATTATAAAGGTTTCCTTTCCGCATCCTTACACATTCTTCAACACTAACGAACACGCTTACCCTGATGAGTTATTCGGCATACACTTACATTAATTGTACAACAAATAATTACATACAACCAGTTAACAAACGCGCCTTTGATATAGTTGTCTATTGGGGTCTCATCCTTCTCTTTCCCTGTCTATTATATTCATATGCATATAAAAGCTATTAAACAAAGTTAATCAATTAGAATATTATTTTTGAACATATAAAAACAGTAATCATTAAACTCACTAAAAAATAAATATTTTTCGGGCAACGGAATCTGCTTTAAATCTAATTTATGTGTTATCAAAACTTTAAGATATTATTAAACACGTTATTATGTACAACGCTTATTGTAAAACTAATGTCAGTGTTGACAAAAGCTCTCTATAACTAACTTATTGAGAATTGAACACAGACAGACAAGCAATCAATAGAATCCTTTATCAATAACATACCTTATCCTTGTGAATGACAAACCACAAAAAAACTAAAAAAATCGCAATTATTGTATTCTATCGTACGTATATCAATTTTTTTGGTGACACGCATATTTGAAATTTTAATTGTACTTATATATCAATTATATGTAAATAATGATTTAACTTTTAATAAATATTCAACACTGTAAACAAATATATAAAAACAAATTTAAAAAGTAACAATAGTTTTTCTTCAATACTGATATTTACTAGATACTCAACTTCTATTAGTATACGTATTCAAAATAAAAACTTAGACTTAAAAGTAATTGATATTATAAAATAGCGGACTAAGAATAAGAAATCAAATGTTTGTAAAGTATCATGCTCAAACATATAATTTAATTTGTATATATAATACAAATTAAATTATATGTCACGTTTAGTTAAGAATCAATACCTAATTTCACCTCTCAATGAGATATAATGGAGGCCTGTTTGTGAGGTTTGAAGTGGTAGACAAGCGAATGAGATGAGGTCAAATAGAAAGTTAATTAAAGAAAAGTATATGAAATCGACTCAGATTTCGAATCGTAGATACAATTTTCTTTTATATAAATAAATTATTCGAGTTACAATTAAATAGGTTCTGAAACTTATACAATTTATATTTTTAAACCTTGCCTTAACAAGAATTACCCGAATGTATAAAAATAACTTGGAAGTAGATCACATAAAAGCCAAAGTTACACCCACAGTGTCAATAATAATACATTTCAACTTTAAGCATAGCTTTCGTACTAATACTTAAAGATATTAACATTACTAATAAAAATATAAACTTTTTCTTAACTTATAAAGAATATAAAGAACGTGAGACCAATACCAAATACATCAAACGAAATAATAAAATGTTGTTACTGAAAATTCATAATGAAATTGAAGACTTTAAATCACTTATATTAGTACAAATGTTATTTCACATATATAAACATTTAGAATTTTTTGACTTTATTTAAATAAACATCTGATTTAAGATATAAGTAAAGGAACGAAACGAAACGAGAGAATTCACTTTTAAATAAATTTTACTTAAGCCTCTAAAATCGCTAGTAAATTGAATATTCTATTTCTAAACATGATTATGTTTAATTACTAGTTTCTAGTTGTAACTTTTCCTGCGGGAAGCTCAGTAAAAGTTTTTAACACAAAGTCTATTTATTCTCTAACAAATCTCTGGCGTAAATAGACTTTGTTAATGTTTGATCGCAGCACATCTCGGTTTAAATATCACGAATAGAGAGAGTGGGAGGGGGGATCAGTCCAGCAGCATGTTGGGGAAAGAGGCACGCCTATTTTGGTTGTATACAATTTTATTTCTAAAGTATGTATTTTATTCACACAGTGTAGTTAAGTCAATTTGATTTTGCAATAAATGGAAAAGCTAATGAGTTTCTAAAATAACTTATTGTCTGCACAACTGTAAAGATACATATATACTACGTTAAAACTTAGATTACAATACTGATACTAAAGTACCATTTATAATTGTAGACTACATAGAGGTACTATTGTAGTACTTATTATCTAGTGTACACTACTTAAATCTATCTTAGCTTATACAGACAGCCAGACGAGGTCATGGGACCACATTTAATATATAATATTATATTGTATAGATAAAAGTCGTAGTATTTGTTATTTTGATTATTTGACAATGTTTTTGTTACTTGATGATCACCGAACACCTTACTTAGCAAGCGTCTAAAGCAGTGGTTCCCAACGTGGGGCGTACGCCCCACTGGGGGGCAATTTGGTAATCGGAGGGGGGCATTTCGATTTTTTTTCAGTTAAAATTTCCCCTCTAGTTAAGGGCATTTCATATCTTTGCATGGATTAAAGGGGGCATTTTCATATTTTTGCATAGGTTAGGGGGGCATTTTCATATTTTTGCATTGGTTAGGGGGGCATTTTCATATTTTAAAATCTCGAAAGTGGGGCGCGTACCTAAAAAGGTTGGGAACCACTGGTCTAAAGTGTCAAGGTAAAGTTAAAATTATAATTTCATATATTGAACTTATGACAAAATATTAGGGAAACAAATATAACGATAATAAACTGTTAAATTTTAAGCTGAAAATTTTGAGTATTGATGTAGTTATTTGAATGTGTTCTACATCTATACGTGAGGTTTGTTAGCATGGAATAAATTTTGTAAATATTTCTGATACTAACAAATTTTAAGCAAACCGGAAGTTTTAAATTTATTTGAATAAAAGTCAATAATTCTATGTCGAAGATTTCATACATTTAGTAAAGAAAATGTTATACTTTGTATAATTGTGTTTATTGGGGTGTTTTATGTTTTAAACAACATTTTTGTTGTCCGTAAACAAAATTGAAATGTAAAAACATTTCCTTTTATTTAGGATGACCTACTTATATTCAAGCTCTGTAATGGATGTTCGTCTCTTATTCAACAATATAGCCCATATTTATGTACCTCGATTAATCTTCGTCCCTCATATTAATCTAAATAATTTTTTAACCTGCAAGAGAATGATCGTATCTATGACAAAGTTGGAAGTAGCATATGATGAGTCGAGTATCACTTTAGTGCTCAATTTCTTAGTATAGAAATGGCAAACAATATCAAAATGAGCGGAGCTCTCTATGACAGACTTTTCTGCGTCCTTTTTGTGCAATAAAAAACGGTATATCCGAAAATTTCTAAATTTTGCACACTGATAGACATGAGGCTGGCGGTAGCTTAAAAAACAGTTGAGAACAGAATGCGTCGACGTTTTGTAAATGCAACTTCGGTGTTGTTTGCACCGCGCTTCACTCAATATGCTAACATATAAAGAGATTTTGGAATACAGCAAATCACAATTGAGGTTCACGCTCCTAGTTCTGGTTGTAGTTATTATTATTATTCTTTACAAAACAATCACACCACACGTATTTGAAGTCGATTTTATTTTTAACTTTTAAAAACTTGTAAGATATATAAATAATTAACTTTGTGCCGCTGATTCACAAGCGTATGTTCCATAGCCTTCTTGAACCCGCCTATCATAATCAGAAAGAATTTTTCAAATCCACCCAAAGTTTTAAAGGTTGGCGCTTTTAAATCACGTTTCTGCTTTACAAAATTAGTATAGATAAATCTTTTACGAGGTCTGTCGTCGTCTGAATTGAGAATTAATCCTACATTAGGTAAATTGATCAGGCGTCTTCGTAACAAAGATACCATCTGATACTTCTTTATACTGAAGCGGAAGCTTTTCAGTAATTTGATTGGATAATTCTATAAAATTTTAGTAAATGTCTTTACGTGTTAGGCATACTTTAAACGGCTAAGTCTATCAAACAAATTCAGATTTCTAGGACTACTGTTTATTCACAATTGTTTTATAAATAAAATCAACAAAATCTCTCGAGTGAACTGAATATTTGCAAGACAAAGAAATTTCTTATCCCATAACGTGACAAAAATATGTATCATCGCATGGATGAGTGGGAGTGAAATCGTTTTATAAAAGTTACTTGTGTTGCCGCAAATAGAATAACCTGAGTAAAATATAATTTTATCTAATCCATTTAACCTTTTAGACTTGTTTTATAAATGTTAACCTTAATATTTTTGAACTATAAATCGATAAAAGATTCAGATTTTAATCGTATTATCTTTTAAGTTTTGAATTCAAGAATTAATATTAATAATACTCATTATAAATAATAAATAAATCGGTCCTGCACTTAAAAACACAAACTAAAGCTGTTGTATCGCCTGGTCAGCACCACCCGAGGACTACGCGTGGGGTAACGTTTACTTTTATTCTCCCACGGATGGGGGTGACTCAGTCTCGATCATTCAGTCCTCAAAAATGAATTGACCATTAATTTCAATATCTGTGTCGTTTAAATTTCTCCTAACCAACAATTCTATTTTTTGGCTATTTTCGAAGAGGGCTTAACTATTATAAATAAAACGAAGAATCACTTTCGTGTTTTTCCCTCTTATGTGACATTAGCAATGTATATCATGCATTACAGCATGGATATTTTAAAGAATTGAATTAAATATATTTTTCTGGACATTAAAAATTACAATATATAGTTAAAATATTTAAATACGACAATAACTTAAATTGCTTGGAAAATATAGATTATAAATATCGGCAATATGCCTAAGTTTTCATTTTCAGAATCCATTTTTACAATGAAAATACACACTGTTTTTATGATTTTAAAAAGTTGTGTTATTGATTATTATTTTTCTAAACAACAAATTGTATAAGATTAATTAAAGCAAATAATAAAGTGGGTAATAAACTACAATAATATAATAAAATATAAAAATTACATATATATGTCGCCGCGTGTGCTTTGCAAGACTTAAAAACGTCTAATTTCAATTTTTAGTCTAGTTTAGTCTAGTTTAGATACTTGATTATTGTTACCATGAATATTAAATCAGTATTCAGTTGACTTAATTTAGAAATATTAAAATTGAACTGTAAACTGACAGATGGCAGCACTAAAGATTCATGATTGTAACATTTTATTTAAATATTTTTGTCATCCTATTTATTGAAAGCAATTTGTAAGTTAAAATTATAAGGATAAATGTAAATAATGATTAATTTACTTTAATTGAGATGTTTGCTATCATTGATTGTAAAAATAGTGCTAAAATGACTTCTTGTGCGGTTGGCGCGAAAACTAGTCTAGCATAGTAGTATTTAAGACGCTGCACCAATGTCAGAGGCATCTTTTTAAAGTAAGCTCTGGAGTGGTGAAGACGTTAACTATAAAACTTAATAAAAAGTGAAGTGATTGTGAATAACAGTGTCACGTGATTTTCTTTAAAAAAACAATTAAAATAAATTGAAGTTAAAAATAAGTGTTTATGTGCTTTCGAATACAAGTAAATAATAATAAAACAATAAATTCAATTCTTGCTCAACTAAAATGGAAAGTAATAGTGGCAGAACCAATGGCTCACCGAGAGCCAATGGTTCTGCATCTTTTTTTAAAAATACCGAGATCTACAATTCGACATCAGAAGTGGGATCGCTCCAGCGATCCCTGTCTGCCGCTTGTGTTCCAGAATCTGACAATAATATAGGAGAATCTCTTGCTGATACTCCTCATCCAAGCACGCCAACACTGAATATACAGAACAAATCTTCAGCTATTGCATTGCCGCCGCAGTCGCTGCAAATAAATAGTGTTCCTCCAGAATTCTTCACACACATGATGACCATGATGCAAAACATGAGCGAGCAATTGATACGGCAGCCAACTGACAAGGTTAAGATAACAGATGTCTTCCTGCCTTCATACGACCCGGACGGAAACGTTGGCGTCCGTGAGTGGTGTGACCATATTTCTACGGCAAAGACTAACTATCAACTGAGTGACTACGATATAAGAATGAAGGTCACCAGTCTACTAAAAGGTCGTGCTAAGATTTGGGCTGACAACTGGTTAGTTACTACTTCAACCTGGAAGGAACTACGCCAAATCATTATTACGACATTCGAGCCTGAAAGCCGTTACTCGAAGGACATATTGAAATTCAGAGAGCATACTTACAATTCTTCTAAAGATATTGCAGAATTCCTTACGCAATCATGGATCCTGTGGCGTCGTGTCACAAAAGACAAGCTTGATAGCAGTGACGCTGTAGAGGCCGTTATCGGCACGGTGAGTGATGAACATTTAAGAATAGAGTTAATGAATGCACGTGCTCTGTCAGTGCCAGAATTAATTTCTGTTGCATCTTCAATTCGTTCCAAGCGCCCCAATTATTCACACAACTTTACCCAACCGCGGAATAAACGCCCAAGATTTTCTATTGATAATCGTCATACCCCCTATTGTGAATTTTGTAAAAAGCCAGGACATTCTTTCAATGATTGTTTCAGAAGAAACACTTCCAGTAATTCTAATATACCCTCAATAAATAATAATAGTTCAACGACATCAACTAGTAAACAAAATAATAATACGAAGTCTTGTTCGTACTGTCTTAAACCGGGACATAGTTTAGAAACATGCTTTCGTCGGGATAAACATATTAACCCAAATATAAATTCAGTTACCAAAAATAAATCTAACTTAAATAATATGCGGATTAAAGTAGGGGATATTATTTTAAATACTGTGTTTGATAGTGGAGCCGAGTGTTCTGTTATGCGCGAATCTATTGCCAATAAATTACCGGGACGTAGAAATTTGGTCGTTAGCTGTTTGCAGGGGATAGGACCATTCCCGGTTATTTCAATTAAAACTCTTACTGTAATTTGCACAATTGACGACATTAATGTAGAAATCTTATTTTATATTTTGGCCGACTGTGAAATGACGTCAGATGTTCTCATTGGTTCAAACTTACTTTATGAAACCGGTTTAAGTGTCATCGTCACTCAAAATAGTGCTACTTTAATAACACACCGTCGCGTTATGCATTTACAAAATAATAGTCCCATTTTTGAAAATCTAAATCATGGTCTAACGGACGAATCCGAAATTAAAAAGTTAAAAAATTTGCTTAATAACTACTCTCATCTTTTCATTCGTGGTTTCGCGAAATCGCGTGTTAATACCGGAGCATTAGAGATTCGATTAAAGAATCCGGATAAATATGTCGAGAGAAGACCATATAGGCTAAGTCCTGTTGAACGCGAAAAAGTTAAAGCTATTGTTAATGAGCTAATTGAAAATAACATCGTTCGAGAAAGCAAGTCTCCATATTCAAGTCCTATCATCTTGGTTAGAAAAAAAGACGGCAATGATCGCATGTGCGTTGATTATCGCGAATTAAATGCTAACACTATTCGCGATCATTACCCCCTTCCATTGATAGGGGATCAGATAAATCAATTAGCGGGGGGAAAATATTTCACCACACTGGATATGGCATCTGGTTTCCACCAGATTCCAATATCAGCTTCTTCGATTGAAAAAACTGCTTTTGTCACTCCAGACGGGTTATACGAATACCTTACAATGCCTTTTGGTCTTTGCAATGCACCAGCAGTTTATCAAAGGTGTATAAATCGTGCTTTAGGATCACTGTTAAATCCCGGTAGTGCCACAAGTGACTCTAATGTTAATAACCACGATAGCGTAGCTCAGGTCTATATCGATGACGTTATTAGCAAATGTCGTGAATTTTCGAGTGGCCTATCAAATTTAGAACGAATTTTAATTGCCCTAAAGGATTCCGGGTTCTCAATTAACATTGATAAGTGTCTTTTCTTTAAACGTTCCATTGAATATTTGGGTAATGTAATTGAAGAAGGCAAAGTTCGTCCAAGTCCATTAAAGGTTGACGCATTATTGAAAGCCCCTGTTCCAACCACCGTAAGACAAGTTCGGCAACTTAATGGCCTGGCCGGATATTTTCGTAGATTCATTCCAAATTTCGCAAGAATCATGATTCCATTGTATAATCTTACCAAGAAGAACGTTAAGTGGCAATGGCGCCATGAACATGAAGAGGCCCGTCAAAAGGTAATTTATTATCTTACTTCCGAACCTGTTCTCACAATATTTCAAGAAGGTAAGCCCATTGAATTATATACTGACGCCAGCAGCCTAGGGTTTGGAGCTGTTTTAATTCAGGTAATTAACAATCGCCAACATGTGATTGCATACTTTAGTATGCGTACCACAGAAACTGAAGGTAGGTATCATTCCTATGAACTGGAGACTTTAGCCGTTGTGCGAGCAATCAAACATTTCAGACATTTCCTTTATGGGCGTAAATTCAAGGTGATAACAGACTGCAATGCTTTGAAGGCCTCAAAACATAAACAAGATCTGCTACCTCGGATACACAGATGGTGGTCATATCTACAAAACTTCGATTTTGACATCGAATACAGGAAGGGCGAGCGTATGCAGCATGCGGACTTCTTCAGCAGAAATCCAAAACCTATTGCCGTGAATGTCATGACGAGAAATATTGAATGGCTCAATATTGAACAGCGACGTGATGCACAGCTTCGTCCTATCATAGACTCGCTTCATAGTGGACAAAATGTTGATGATCATATCCTGGAAGATAATATCTTGAAATACAAGAAAAATGATCCTATTTTTGGAGCACAAAAATTGATTGTTGTGCCAAAATCCTTTCAATGGAGTTTGATAAATACATACCACACTGCTCTTAAGCACCCGGGTTGGGAAAAAACCCTTAAAAAAATTCAGCAGACTTATTATTTTGAGAAGATGACATCCATAGTCCGAGATTTCGTAGACAACTGCGTGGTTTGTAAATCCTCAAAACAATCTTCAGGACCTGCTCAAGTAATGTTACATCCAATAGACAAGCCAGCAGTGGCTTTCGAAGTTATCCATATGGATATAACTGGCAAACTTGGAACACCGAAAGATCAAGAATACGTCATTGTTACCATTGACGCATATACCAAGTACGTATTGTTACGATATTGTAACAACAAGAGCCAACACAGCACTCTTGCTGCCTTGAAAGAGGTTATTCATCTATTTGGAACTCCAAAACAAATAATCGTAGACGGTGGACGCGAATTTCTAGGAGAATATAAGAGTTACTGTGAAGGCTTTGGCATTGAACTTCATGTTATAGCACCTGGCGCAAGTAGAGGTAATGGCCAAGTTGAGCGAGTAATGGCCACTTTAAAGAACGGTCTCGTTATGATAAAGAATTACGAGACGCCAGAGTGGAACACTGCCTTAGAAAGTTTGCAACTTGCCTTCAATTGCACTGTACATAGAACCACTGGTGTGGCTCCATTAACACTGCTTACACGGCGTCAAAACTGTGTACCGCCGGAACTTATTAACTTGGTTAACTACGACAGTAATTCCATAGATATTGAAGCTCTCCAAACACATGTTCAGAAGAGGATGAGTGAAGCCGCTGCTAAAGACAAAGCAAGGTTTGACAAAGGTCGGGCAAAAATTTATCATTTTCAGAGAGGAGACTTTGTTCTAATCAAGAATAACCCTAGAAACCAGACGTCGCTTGACCCAAAATTTAGTGATCCCTATGAAGTGTATAAGGTACTAGAGAACGATCGGTATCTTGTCAAGAAAGTCATCAACCATCATGGGCGACCTCGTAAGGTGGCACATGATCAGCTGCGACGTGCCCCACAACCTACTTCAAGCCTTCAGGCGGCCGTGTCGCCTGGAAGTGAACCACAACCTGGACCTTCCGGAGTCTCCGCAACCACATCTACTCAACCATTGTCACCTGTCGCTCCTGCTGTTGAGCAGCTTGCGTAGGTTAACACTCGAAGCGGAACAAAAACCTCGGTGAGAGATTTTCTATAAAATACATACATACATACATACAATACATACACAATTACAAACACACAAATACATACATATACACAGATACATACATACTCATTTGATAAGTGATGTGTGAAACCGATCAACAATCCACTTAGTTATTTTATATGGTCAAAAGATGTACGTTGACGTTTGGAGACGATCAACGGCCAAAACTAGTTATTTTATATGGTCAAAAGATGTACGTTGACGTATGGAGACGATCAACGGCCAACACTAGTTATTTTATATTGTCAAAAGATGTACGTTGACGTGTGGAGACGATCAACGGCCAACCCTAGTTATTTTATATTGTCAAAAGATGTACGTTGACGTGTGGAGTCGTTCAACGGCCAAAACGAATTATTTTATATAGTCAAAAGATGTACGTTGACGTGTGGAGTCGTTCAACGGCCAAAACAAATTATTTTATATTGTCAAAAGATGTACGTTGACGTGTGGAGACGTTCAACGGCCAAAATTAATTATTTTATTTAGTCAAAAGATGCACGTTGACGTTTGGAGACGATCAACGGCCAAAACTGATTAATTCATATTGTCAAAAGTTTTACGTTGACGCGTGGAGCCTATCAACGATCTAATCTCTCTAAATTTTATTTGTTCCAGTGAACACAAATTACACTACAAATCATTGCATATCTGCATTAAGCAATTCATATTGAGACATAGGTATTGTTATAAAAATAAGCAGTTGTTGAAAAATTTATGTATCAACAATTTATTTATTTTAGCGCCATGAGCGAGATTCTGCTTTGTCGAAGGAAATCCTAAGATATTAAAATACGTGAGTATTAAGGTTTACTGCCTTGGCCTCGAAACTAATTTTATTTACAGGAACCTAAAAAGATCGCTGCAGGGCACGCATCGTTCATCAGTATGGCCGTGTCGCCGCGTGTGCTTTGCAAGACTTAAAAACGTCTAATTTCAATTTTTAGTCTAGTTTAGTCTAGTTTAGATACTTGATTATTGTTACCATGAATATTAAATCAGTATTCAGTTGACTTAATTTAGAAATATTAAAATTGAACTGTAAACTGACAGATGGCAGCACTAAAGATTCATGATTGTAACATTTTATTTAAATATTTTTGTCATCCTATTTATTGAAAGCAATTTGTAAGTTAAAATTATAAGGATAAATGTAAATAATGATTAATTTACTTTAATTGAGATGTTTGCTATCATTGATTGTAAAAATAGTGCTAAAATGACTTCTTGTGCGGTTGGCGCGAAAACTAGTCTAGCATAGTAGTATTTAAGACGCTGCACCAATGTCAGAGGCATCTTTTTAAAGTAAGCTCTGGAGTGGTGAAGACGTTAACTATAAAACTTAATAAAAAGTGAAGTGATTGTGAATAACAGTGTCACGTGATTTTCTTTAAAAAAACAATTAAAATAAATTGAAGTTAAAAATAAGTGTTTATGTGCTTTCGAATACAAGTAAATAATAATAAAACAATAAATTCAATTCTTGCTCAACTAAAATGGAAAGTAATAGTGGCAGAACCAATGGCTCACCGAGAGCCAATGGTTCTGCATCTTTTTTTAAAAATACCGAGATCTACAATTCGACATATACAACATTACAAAATATCTTAATCTAGTACAGATTATGTAACACGGACCTCGTGCGACTGACTAGACTAAACTCTGGCGGATTATCGTGTTGATCCACAAAGATTGATACGATGGCGCTCTCACTATTTCTTATTCTGCGAAGCAAAGATGTCGATTTCTTTCGCCAAATTGCAACGAAATTGTCCGTTTGTATTTCAATGAAAATTGCTGATACACTACAATATCAAGACTGTAAAGTTGTTGTTTTTTAGCGCAAAAAATACTAGTTTTTTTGGTAGTTTGCTTACACTACAATCAAGAGAAAGTAAATGCATATAAAATATATCAAAACACTAGATAAGTATAATTCAAAAACATTAACTAACAAAAAATTGTGTATTAGAGGGATAGATATCTTTAAAGATTATCTTTATCCCAGTTTTCGTTTTTTTCAAAAAAAATTAGGGCAACTAATATTTTTGATAACATATCAAAGTATTTTTTAAGTAAATTATAAGCTAAAAAACAATATTTACACAGATAGACTTCATGAACCAGTACACTAAAATAAACAAATAAGGAATTTATTAGTACTTATAAAGATACAATTTGTCAAATTATGACCTTTAATTATTTTATTTGTTCGTGAAGTTTGTTGCGGAAATTATTACATTTATAAATGGGCAATAAAACACACCTCATTTGTCCATAAATGAGATTCGCCGTGACTACATGTTCCAATTGACAGAGGTAGAGGCAAAGACAGAGCCAGAGGCGAAGGTAGAGGCGAAGGCAGAGACAAAAACAGAGACAGACGCAGAAATATTATAAAAAATCCTGACTTTATTTAAAATCTATCATCTTCTTGACACATCCCTGGAAAAAATATACACAAAGATATGAAAATATGTTATTATTACAAAGTAATGTTCTTCTACAAATTTATACTATTTCATGGAGCGTGTAGCTTTTTTTTGTTATAAACGACCACGAACCTATGAATATATTTGTAATAATTGTTTTTTACACAACGTCACTGAAGGGCGAGCAACAATTTCAATACAATATCTTTTTGGGTCATATTTCCCACGAGACCTTAGACAATGTATCTACTTAAAAATAATATATGTTTGAATAAAAATATCTATAAACTTAGCTTTGTATTTTGTAAATATAGTTAAAAGGACCAGAATGTTCTGCTTTTAATACTAAATACAGAAATTACAATTTTATTTCAATCAATAAATATTATAATAGATATTTGTCACGTGTACATTAACTAAATATAAAACTACCAAAAATTTTTAAAGATTTTGGTTCAGTACATTTGGTTCCATGATGATATAAATCTAAGTGATTGTAACACAAGTCCTATGGGTTATGACAATGACACAGAATCATATATTTTGGATTTAAGTATAAAAAATAATATAAATCTGTAGTATATATTTAAATTTACTACATAGTTTATTCCTACAAACATATAACACATACAATATACATGAATTGTAAGCGAGATTTTATTTCTTACTCCTAAAAAATATTGTATTAATATTGCTTATTTATTATTTATTTAATTCTTTATTGCACAAAATACAAAGAAATGCACAAAAGGGGGGCTTAATGCTTCAAAAACATTCTCTACCAGCCAACCTTACGACGGACAGGAGAGATTGTTGGTAGGCGTGCAAAAGAAAATGACAATAACAATAATAATAATAAGAATAATAAAAAATAAAACATAAAATTACATTTAAAAAATAAAGAGATAATAAACATAAATATTATGTAACCGTAATAATGATAATTTAAATAAAATGTTGCTTGTCTAAAGACAATAAATAGTTTTTGGATGAAATAATTTGTTTTATTATTGGCCTAGCTTTTAAATACCTTACTAATACTATACTACGAAAATGATGGACTTCTACACAAACCCTCATCATCTATTTAATTTCCTATATGAGTCTTTAATTTCACATGACACTTCAAAACGTAAAGATATAAGAAAAATTCCCAATTCCGAAAATCAGGGTGAAAAAAAAATAAAACAATTAAAAAGAATAAGTAATAAAAAAGTCAAAATCCTAAGTAAAGAGCACAATATTTAGTATATTGTCTGGTGGTAACATCAAAAGTTTATTTTGCGAGAGTATTAAATGAGTAAATTATATAAAAAACTTTCCTTGAACTACTAAGATTCATTGGTAAAACAATGAGTTAAGACGCATAATCCTATATACAGAGAATATTGTACACTTTTTACGGCTGTGAGTGCAAATATATATTTATATGTCACCTGACGAACAATATAAAAATATTAGTTCTATGATGTTAAGATTTCCATGTTTATCTTTTCACAGATGACATAATATTATATCTGATATGAAATTTTAAGTGAAGAAACAAAGACAATCTCAATTATTGCCATATGAGATAGGGAGGCTTACTTATCACAAAGAGCAATGTACAGACGAGCATTTATTAACCACAATTTAATTAGTGACTAAGGCTAATTAATCAAAGACGTATTCAATTCATTGAATACATAACAATTTAACAGTAGAGAGAATGTTAAATAATGATTAGGAATTGAATTATATATTTTATATTTATTCTGAAGATTAACATCGTTAATTTGTACATTTTAAATCGAGTCTTCAAATTTCGTTCTTGCGATTAATATTTCTGACAACGTTTATATTTTATTAAATTTTCATGATATAATCAGATTATGCCAGCAATTGTGTTTTTTTTTTTTTTGGAAGCAAAGGAAAAAAGATATTGGATGGTTATTTCTATCAGAAAATAATTACAAAAGGGCAAGTGTTAAAAAAAAAATGCTTTTGACTCCCTCGCTCAGGAAATATTCATGATTCAGTCTCTTTCATACTCACTAGTGTACATTCTGCGATTAATTCACAACTTAATCTACTTTCTTAAATACTAGTATGCTAAGACCAGCTAGTCACAATAGATAATACAAAAAATTTGAAAGCGCGCGCAAAATTTCCCCATGCAAAGTCTATGGGAAAAATTAATTTTTTGACTAATTACTGCAATTAGGTTAATGAGATTTGAGAGTTGTCACTATTTTTCAGCAGTGTAGCATAATGAGACCTTTGATTTGAGCCATCAACGATATTTTTCCCTTTAGTGGTTCTCGAGCTACAGTGTGCCAAAGAAATCGCTTCCTGCATTAATATATAAGATTGTTAATTATTGTGCGTATTTACTTCAATATTGTATGTCAGAAATATATATATATATATTGAATGTGAGTCAGGAGAAAAGTTTCTTTGTATAATTTCTTTGACAATTCAAGGTTATTATATTTATTTATTATGTGTAATTCAGGATTTATGGAATTTTCTAAGGTTTTTAGGTTTAGGAAAATATTTCAAGCACCGTAATCGTGATCAACAAAGAGGTTAATAGAAGTTATCATCACAAGTCACATTACATTTAATCATGTTATATAAATTATTTATTCATATCATTTTTAAAGCTAATAGCTACTTTATTCAAAGATAAAATGACACCTGATTTGTTATACCATTGGTAGATAGATCTTTAGAGTTTTGACACAAGTACTAGTTACAAGCTGAAACTATAAATATCAAAAACTGTTTTTATTCTCGACAATAAAAGTGTTATTTAAGTCAAGTATATTTAAAAGAAATAGTTTCAAGGCATGGAAGATTGCCCTTGTCTTTCAATGGCTAAAATAGGCAACAATTCAGACCCAGCTTATTTTAAGCTTATTTTAACCTTAAATTATTAAAATTTTTCATTTTTCCAGATCTCGTTATATTGTTTACTTTTTATTTTTATACGTTTTCGGTGACATTCCCAGAAAGACAGGCATCCACCGCCCGGCGACCGTCAGTGCGTCGCGATGAATACAAAAGTGATCTCGTATCGTCATAAGGCAATAAGGTCAACCCTAGAGTTTTTAGTAGGTAGCCTTCAAAAAAGAAAAAGGGGGGTTTGAAATGACGCAACTTAGATAGTTATTGAACATTAAGGCGCCACAATATCTATTACTGGCTTAAGTTACATTAATTGATATTCCTTATAGATCACTTATAATTTTAATCATTTTAATAATTTTAATTTAAAAGCTTTTATTATTTTTTGAGCATTATTATTTTAACTCGAACATCGGTCTCCACTTATTAAAATGGGGAGTGATATACAGCAAATGATAGATCTATCGTGGGCTATATATATAACACTTTTCAAAAAGCTAACAGCACTCATTTAGAGGATAACATACAGTTTTAAGGAATATCACGAAGTTAGGGTCAAAGCAAAATTCTTCAAGAACGAGTAGTATGCTTCATCCGATGAGAAGGATAGTAATCTACTTGCACCAAGTCATGGAATTACTTGAATTAAACCACTAAATAAGCCAAGAGCAGACGGTTTCTAACGCTCTCCATGATTTTGGGGGCCAGGAGGTAATGACAATAGGCCCTTAGATAGCTAGGTCTGAATTTTGAAGTGATCCGATGGATACGGATGACTACCATTAATTTGGAACTACGCCTTTTAAATGGAAATAAACGCGAAGTAATAACCGCTTTAGAACAGTAATAACTCGAGTGCACATAATAGAAGTATGATTGGAAATATGACATACATATGGCGTATATAGTCTGGGGGACGCGACGGAAGTATAGTGCTTGGAACAGATTTTTCCGGAACACAATGTCTGGCATTGAGATCTGAGTCCAAGATAGAGGGCGATGTATTTCTATGGTAGTCTTAGAGTCGAGTATAAGGAAAAAGAGAATTCATCCTTTACGTGCACCGACAAAGGACAGCTGCCAGAATTTGCTAAGAGCAGCTTTTCACAACACCAAAAACTATCTAATTCAGGGCGGCTAGCTTACCCGCTAATTTAGAAAACTTGGGTTTTTTTTTAGTACAGAATCACTTATTGGTACAAGATTGATATGGGGACTTGGATAAACGATGAGGATTTGTATAGAAGTCGAAGTTGTATAGAAGAATTTTTGTAATATGTATTTGAAAGGTAGATCAATAATAAAACAAATTATTTCATCCAAAGATCATTTATTTTCTTTAGTTTTGTACGACAAGCAGTTATATATTAATACAATATTTTGTTAACTAGGTGTAAGAAATAAAACCTCTTATGTTATTTAAATGAACATTTACAAGCACTTACAATTCATGTATATTGTATGTGTTATATGTTAGTAGGAATAAATTATGTAGTAAATTTAAATATTTACTACAGATTTATATTATTTTTTATACTTAAATCCAAAATATATGATTCTGTGTCATTAACCCACAGGACTTGTGTTACAATCACTTAGATTTATATCATCATGGAAACAAATATACCAAAATCTTTAACATTTTTTGGTAGTTTTATGTTTAGTTAATGTACATGTGACAAATATCCATTATAATATTTATTGATTGAAATAAAA
This sequence comes from Mechanitis mazaeus, assembly GCA_959347395.1. Taxonomy (NCBI): domain Eukaryota; kingdom Metazoa; phylum Arthropoda; class Insecta; order Lepidoptera; family Nymphalidae; genus Mechanitis; species Mechanitis mazaeus. The sequence continues at coordinate 14,797,108 of OY365754.1, forward strand.
TTGTAATTTCTGTATTTAGTATTAGTAGTAGAACAGTCTGGTCCTCTTAACTATATTTACAAAATACATAGCTATTATAAGATTATAGATATTTTTATTACAACATATATTATTTTAAAGTTGATATATTGTCTAAGGTCTCGTGGGAAATATGACCCAAAAAGATATTCTAGTCAAAATTGCTGCTCGCGCTTCAGTGACGTTGTGAAAATGCAAAAAGAAATTCTTACTAGAACATTCGCAAATTCATGGTCGCCTATTACAAAAGAAAAGCTAGACGCTACATGTTATATGTGAAGTTTACTTTGTTAATGTTATCTCTCAATTAATGGTATTTTTATATTTTATTATGTCCTTAAATATTTTTTGTTGATAATTTAAAGAATTTTCTTCTTGAAAAAGAAGATTGTAGATTATAAAGGACGATTTTTTGTCTCTCTTTCTCTCTCTCTCTCTATCTATCTCTTAAGCCTTATTTCCCATCATAACCTTATGTGGAAGTCATAACATTTATTTTATTTTGACGAGAATTCTTTCGACACAAAATGCTTTCTAAAAGGACCGAATTCAGTGTTTATCTTGACATTTCCTTTTCTATTATCTGATATAACTCGAAAATTTATTTATGTTATTTTAAGCAATTGCATAAATACATTCATAAAAAATATAAGAAGTACGTACCATAAATCCATTCCAATATGAAAAAAGATAATAGCAGATTTTTTCACAAGTGAGCTAAGTAGTATTTTGACCGCGAGGGCACTATTTTGAATAAAATAAAAATGCAAAATAAAATAATTTGTCTCCGGTCATACTCTCTCCTCTTCCTCCACTTTCTATGAGAAAATATGTACCTTCTAATTACAAAATTAAACGTAATTCCGGCGCTTATTTTTTAGTTTTTAATTAGCGTGGGTCCCTCTTACTCCATGCAACCAACTTGTACCAGCCATTAATTCATAAAATTTGTGTTGAGTTCTATGAATGTTCATACCTATACAAATTGTACAAATTCAAATATGTTTTTCCGCTTGCTTAAAAGTTCCTGGAAAAGACACTTATAGAGGACCTTGATACACTCAAAAAATACTGAGAGTATTTATATCTGTTTAGAGTGTGATTCCTGTTACAAGTTTACGTGAATTAACCATAATTCATTAAAAGAACTTGAAAAAAAACCTTGTATAAATAAATAGATAAGTAACACAGTAAATTTAGAATATCCGAAGTTATGGATTTACCTAAATTGATTGCAATCAATAGTCTAAAAAAATTGCTAATCTCGAAAACGGTTTTGGGTCTAGTATTTCATAGTGAAATTAATCACAAAATATGATGATAGCTACAACCTCTCAAAAGAGCTAAGTTGATTTAACCTGTAACCGAATATAATAACATATACATGTAGCAAAACAGAAATATAACATTACATCAATATTTATAACCACTGATGAGGTACGTTTTATTTATGAAACCAAAAAAATAATATTTTGTATGTAAGATGAACCGACGACTCGGTGAGGATCGCCGGAGTCCGATGGATGCGGGTGGCAGAGAACCGTCCGTGTGGCGCTTAATGGAGACTTTATCTAGCAGTGGACCATTTCCGGCTGAACGATGATGTAAGATGAAACCAAAACCTACACCTTTTTTTAAGTGATGGTTTAAGTGACCACTGATACCGATTCAAAATTGTAAAGAAAATAAATAAAAAAAAATATTTTGACTCAACAAGTTTTAATAACAAGCAACAGGTAGTAATAGTAGGAAATAATAAGAAATAAGTGAAATAAGTAGTCAGTCCCTTTGATATGTTGTGTCAAAGCAAATTATAATAAATGAATTTTCATACATTTTACTAGTGGTATGAATAAATCATGAAACAAAAATATGTTATTAGATTCCTTTTTCATTAAACATCTATGTTTATTTTTAAAATGTATGTATTAAAGTTTTATTTATTTTTGACAATACGCAATTTCTTACATTAACACGGCTTAAATCTATCAAAAGTTACAATTCTAAATTTTGCACACTCATAGACATCAGTCTGGTGGTGGTTTGAAATAAAATATTTTCAAATATTCGATGTCGTTGACGAATAATCACGGAAAAATTTAAATTTATCGCGCGAAGATATCGCGATTAAAAAAAATTTAAAAAATAATTGAGGACAGAACGCGTCGAAATTTTATAAATGCGATTACGATGTTGTTTGCACCTCGCTTCGTTCAATATGCTAACACATACCGAGATTTTGCGATCGCAGCGAGCCAAAATTGAGGTCTGGTTCGCGCTCATTATGTACATTTATATGACCTATAAGTATATTGTAGATAAATAAATGTTCTTTTTCATATTTTGAGTTACGTAAATATTGATCATTCAACGAAATTAATAAATCGCTGGACTATATTTTTAGGGGTATATTTGAAACATTTTATTATTTGTTCATTATTTTAAATTATTAAATACACATTTTCATAAATTTTAAATGTGTTTTAAGGATAAAATAAGTACAACATGGCGTATAAGTACTACCACGTTAAATATTTCAGTTGGGATTATCCCAAGAAATTCATGTCGCATATGTTAAATAAAGACGATTATACATAAAATGCTAATTCTATGCAAGCGATGAACACAGTAGCTTAGTCGACAGAGCGACAGCGAAAGTGACAAAGAAGACGCAGATTCGAGATCTCTCGTATATATATCTGTTCCGCATACTATATAGCAAGTTTTGTGTCATAAAAATTCTCGTCAAAATCTCTTTATATAATCTAATTTACATTTCTTAAAAATAGTATTTCTATTTTCAATGAAATTCATGGCGTATTTATGTAATAAATGACTAGATATACATAAAAATACTTTTAAATAAATGCATTTCATTAATATATTGAAAATTTACTTCAGCCTTATCTTTGGACTAGAAAATTAACGAGATCACGGAATTTTATTTGTGCATTATAAATATAACTTATATTGGGCAAATATTTCACTGAGTATCATGAAACAAATAAAATATACACAAGCAAAAGAGTATTTAAAGTAAGCCTCATCCAATACTTTGCAAAGAATGTTTGAATTGCAATAGTTTGCTCAAATTTGCATAAACTAAGTCCGGTGGATTTGATATTACAAAATAGACTAAACCTAAAATAGAGAGAACCGCCCGCCATATTGAGAAGTGTGTCCAAGTGTGGTAGAAAGTTGGTATTGTTGGCTGCAACAAACATGATAAATAATTTTCACTTGATATATAAATTAGCTGAAACGTAAAAAAATATTATTGCTATTAAATTTTTACAGGCGTTCGACTTATTTTATACTTACTGTTGTAACATTGGCAGTAACATTGGCCACTGTTGGCGCATATTGGTACACCATGAGCTCGTCGTACATGCGCGCGGCGGTGCACACCAGCAGGCACGCCGTGTACAGCAGCACCAACACTATGGGCTGGAACCACGGCTGGAGGCCCCGGGTCGGGTCGATGCTTGTTATATCTAACCTATAAAAAATATTATATATCTATACACTTACAATAAATATATTAACTAAATTGAGTTAAATTATTTTATGCAGATTAAAATTTGTTAGTACTGCTTACTATACTTTTTATATGCATCAATTGTAGTAATAGCAAACACATTACTTCACTACTCTTAAAATTCATGATTACATAACTACATATCTCTAATAATTGAAATTAGTCCAAGCATTTTGATTTAATAGTACAATAGTACGAGGCCCGCCACTGTCCACGGCGGATGGAGCTGAGCGAAGCATTGTTGCCGAATGAGTTTAACATACTTGTAAAATAAGCAGAGTAAATAGTGGCTATAATCTTAAGCTTAATAAGAACTCACGCGCGCGATTTCAAAACGTTCCACATGTTGAACCTATCGGACACACTTTGACCATTTAATAAAAAACTACAATCACAAATTTCACCAAAAACCTTCAGGGCCTATAAGTCACTGTCCTCGACAATTCTGTCAATTGTCGACATCCTACCATTCATCTAGGAAAAGTAGCATTAGTGATGAAACACACTTTTGATCAGTCAGAGAGTCAGAGTTGAATCTTTAATATTCTGAAAGTCATTCAATTCATTTGAATAAAATTCATCAAAAAATATTAAAATACTCACCGATCCAGAACGGAAACTAAACAGAGGACACAGAAGAAGTAATAACTTGCAACATAAGGCATGGTCACCACCGCATGGAACGACAGGTGCCCTGCATCAAGGCTATCAGAGTAGCTTATTAAGAGTAAGTGCATTAACGAGAGCCCTCCAAGCACTCCATGACACGCTGGGGAGAAGTTACGCCACGCTTTCTGCACCCTTATAGCTATATCTAATGGTGTGAGATCACCGAGCCTGAAATACAACAAGAAGATATGAATATGTATATAAAAATAACCTAAAAAGTTACCCAAAATTATAGTAATAATATTTCTGAAGAGACGGATTGTTAAGTCAAAATTAATATTTTCATTAAAATATTATGTTAAAATTAAGAAATAAAATCAACATTTTCAAAAATTATAAGCCCTTATAAGTGTTCATTCATCTCATTAAATTATTAAATATTTTATTTTTATAGGGAATATAATAGGGTAAAGAAAAAAAAAATGTGACCTGTAACAATACAAATTTAAAAAAATATCATTTTACAATATATAAGAATATTTACCTTAAATATTTATCCCCATCTCTTGACGGCTGAGATTCTAAAATTCTATCTCTCGACACAGCTCTAAAAGTGCCTCCACCCTGCAGGTAGACTTTTTCAGGCCGTCTAGAACCAAATGGATCTAATCTTTCATCATTAGGTGATGTAAGAGGCGATGGTGATGAAAACGGATTGTCAATGTACTGATCATGGTATGGAACATTGGCTTCTAGGCTTTCTAGCATTGCAGTAAGGTCTGAAGGCCGAGCTTAAATAGACAGATATAATTTGTTACTTTTTAGGGAAAAAAGAAGTCATAAAAACTAATTTAGTCTACTTATTTAATTCATATCTATTACAGCCACTAAATTAAAATTATTTCCCTTAAAATTGAGTTACATTGTGAAGAATTTTTAATATAAAATGATCACTATGAAATAAAGAATAAACGTTCAAATATTTAATTTGTTATGAATTGAAATATTAAGTTTTACTGATAAGTTTCATCAATAAGGTTTTAAAATAATACCTGTCTTAATCCGACTAGCAGTCTTAAATACTTTAGGGCTTACGTCCCTGCCATTAGCATTAGAGTCATGACGATCCTCCCTGACTTTTCGCCTAGTTTTCCGTGGTTTATGTCGGACTTCTTTAGGAGTGCCATTATTGTTTTCTACATCATTCGCTTCAATTTCTAATTCACCACTGAGAGTTGTTACTTCGTCCTTATTGTATTCTTTAAGATAATCATCAACCTAAAGAATAAGAATATTTTATATATTATTTACTTATACTTATAAATTTGTATACTTCTATGATAATTTTGATAATATTATTATTAAAATCAATTACTTTTTCCAGTGCTATAAGACTTGAACCTGGTATTTCAAAATCATGTAGTTCTCTGTCTCTATGTCTAGATGAATGTCGTTTCTTTTTTCTATATGATGGACTCCGTTTTTCTTTATGACCACTTGAAGGCCTGGACAAAGTTTTCATGAACTTCTCATCTAAGCCATTTGGGTCATGAGAATAAAAAACAAATGATGGATTCTTATCTGATTTTTTAATTTCTTTTTCAACAAAACCTAATATACCCTTTTTTATTTGATCATGAATAGGCAACTCGGCATCTATCGATTCTTGTTCCGATTTGGTCCAGTTTTCACGAGATTTTGACTTATTTGAAGATTCCTCGGTGTGTATTTCAGCAATTTCCTGACTCGCATGACCATTAGATAATTTACGTGATCCTGATCTACTACGTCTTCGCTCTTTGGGCTTTTGATTCGGAGATGGCGAACGAGCTACTGTATGAACTTCCACAATTTCCTCTTTAGTTTCAACACTTTTACCAGGCTTCATAGTCCAATAAGAGCAACCCACACGTAAATCAATAGTAATAGCGACTCTTTTATGTTTTAATTACAAAATTAAAATGAAATCTGCTTTATACATGACTGTTTTATTTTTGCACAACTTTGTACTTTAGTTTTAATTCAATATCTAGTAATTTAATCCTTAAATTGAAAACTTTACTCAAGTTAAAAACAAAGGAGCAACTTAAATGTCAAATGCCAAACACCATGACGTCAATGTGACGTCATTGTTTCATTGAGTAGGCCAAAAGGATTTTCCGTTCTACGTTTGAAACACTTAACTATTTTAAAATCTTAACAAAAGACAGTATTAAAACATAACATAGTAAAAAAAATTGAGCAATGCTGTAATATTATCAAAATTCATGGAAATTATTATAATAAAGAGTAATAAAGCTGTAACTGTACAAAACTTTTAAATTTGAAAAAAGTTTAAAAACCATCAAATACGTTTTTTTATTTATATTTTGTTCGCGTTTATTTTAAAATATACTGAACTGACTGTCTGGTTTTCACTTGTGAAAATATGAAGATATCGATCACGTTCTTGTGATACAATTTTTCAATTCTTTTCAAAGACAAGGGTTTTAAAATTCTTTTATTGTAATTGAATTCACAAGAAACACTGAAAAAAGACACATTTGTAAATGTATCTAGTTGTATCGTAGTCAAGCAAATGTAGTTGTATTGTTATTTGTTAGATGGCGTTAGTTTATAAAAATGTCGTTAGCGATCTGGGCGCGCTATTTTCTTAAATCTTAACTATTTTAAAACTTTTCACCAATCTATAAAATATATATGTTGGCAATTGTAGCTGTAGACGTTGTTTTGTCCTTGAACAATAGCTAGTAGGATTACGCATGTATCTTTTATCATTTGTTAATGTCTACAACGTGGACTAACAGAAAAGCTATATATGTATAACATTTAGCTCACTAACAGCTTTTTCACAATGCGACATTAGTACCCTAATTGAACTAGTGGTCAGTAAATTGTAAAAAATATAATGTAATGGTAATATGTGATGATACTTTTCGAGTTTATAGTTATACAAGACTGCGAGTGTAAAAGTTTATTAGTACTTTATTAGCTACTGCAAAAAAGTCGTTAAAAATTTCTAGAAGCTTTTTTTAATACTATAATTATCATTTGAAATTTATATTTTCTTGTTTCAGAGTAAAGGTAAATTTACTTAAAAGACCGGACAAGTGCGAAATTGACACGACCGTCGAATTTTCCGTACAAATTTAAATCAAATTTGTAGTTTTAGTATAAAATCTCGAGCTTCTGAAATTCAGCATACAAAACCTACAAAACCTATATCCTTCTAATATTATAAACATTTAAGTAGGTATAGATAAATTAGATCTTTGTCACTCTTTAGCTCTCGAAGAGTTGAATGTTTATAAAATTTTGATACGGAGTTAGCCAACACCTGGAATTAACTTATAAGATACATTTTATTAGACTCATTTGTTTCTACGGAAATTAGAGGTTTCAAGACTGTTTTAATACGACTACTTCTTTAATTGCTTACTATACACCCCAGTTTGTTTGTAAATGTTTAAGATAATTTCTTTAAAAGATACTTGTTAGAAACATCCAACTATTTCATTTAAAATTTTCTTAATATTTCATTTAGAATTTTCTAATTATCTTCTTTTAATTGTAATTATGGGCATTTTCGATATTTTTTGTTAAAAATAAGAAGTAAAATATTTAATTCTTGATATGAGCACATACACAATCATTTACAAGCAGAAAACTAAAGACGGGTATACTCATCGTTGGCAATGGGAAGGCAAGGGACTCGACATCCTTTTTCGTATTTGCGTACGTTTAAGTATAATAACTAATAATAAATCACGTTATAATATATTTAAAGTAGGACGAGAATACTCGTCTTGGCAAAGCGTAACACCCTGCTAAGGTCCTTGGCAGCGAATGGGTTAAGAAAATTTAGAAATGTAATTTTTTCAAAGATTTCAATGACTAAACGAACTGACTGTAAGACTGACTGAAATGGTTTTAATATAATCTTTACGCATTGCCGAAATTAAGGGTTTTGACAGTTGACTTGACAGACGGACAACAAAGAGTTCCATTTTCTTTTCCTAGAGCTACAGAACTCTAAAAACAAGATTCATTTTGCTTCACAGGCTTTTGATCAGAAGTTATCAAATATATTTTATTGAAGCTGATAGCCAATAAAAGATACATCATATTTCGATGAATCTTTACGATATTACCAAAGTTCAAGTTAATTTAGAACGAAATATTGATTTTTATAAATAACTATAATTTAAGAGTACGGTAAAATTAGTAGGACGACACGAGACAGGAGTCTGACGACATGGTGCTACTGAGTCCCTCAATCGGGAGGTTAAGAAAATTAAAAGGGATCTTCGAGTCGTGCGCGAAGGCCCATGGCCTGCTATACAATGCCAAGAAAAGTGAGATCCTTGTGTTTAAGGCTGGTAAGCGGTAACCAGGTCATGTGCCAACAGTAACTCCAAATAGATCGATATTAAAGAGAGTTACCAATTTTAAATATCTGGGCCACATAATTACTGATGATTTATGTGATAATGAGGATATTGAGAGAGAGCGTAGGGCGCTGGCGGTAAGAAGCAATATGCTCGCTCGCAGGTTTGCTCGTGGTACTACAGATGTCAAGATTACTCTTTTTCGGGATTTTTGTCAGACGTTTTACTCGGGTGGCCTGTGGGTGAGTTACTCGCGTCGAGCCTACAGCACTCTGCGAGTGCAGTATAACAATGACTTCAGAAAGCTGTTGCAGCTACCACGGTTCTGCAGTGCCTCAGCAATGTTCATGGGCGCACGTGTGGACGGATTTCATGCAATTATGCGTAAAAAAGCATCGTCTCTATTGCGGTGCATGAGGGCCAGCAGCAACAGCATTCTGAAGACAATTATGGATCGCCCTCATTGTTCTATTCAGAAACACTGGATAGAAACAATGACGGGCAAAATAATTTGTGATTAAATATTTGTAACATGTAACTAACAATAACTAACCTAGTTTATACGTAAACATTGTTACTAACATACTAACACTATATAGATGATCTTATCTGAAATAAATATTTATTATTATTATTATTATTATTATAATTTTTCTCATAATATAACCTTACTTTTACTTAGATGAGAAATTTCGAAGACATTTCGAAGACGAGAAAATGTATATATACTGTGTCTTAAACAAACGAAATAGTATTGTGGGAGGCCCGATGAAAATTCACTGGACAGCCCCCTTACAAATAAGAACAACCAATGCAGTTTTATTCTTTATTTGTAGTGTAATTTAGTTATCGCTAATTTAGGCCCCTTCCCACTTGGGACCCGTGGCACTTTGCCATCTTGCCATAATATTTTTACGCTACTAGTCTTGAAACTTAGAGTGCTATAAGAATTTCGCAATCTATGATATATATTAATGCTTTTGCAAATGTTTATGCTTTTGATGTTAGCTACTGCAAATAACTTTTATATCCAAACTTCTTATCTGTCTTTAAAACACGCCTTCAATGTGCTTATCAAAGAAACATAACAGCGACAATTAATAATCCCACTACATACTTCATACATGTAGATTGGAATTTCTTTAAGTCTTAAGACTAAACTTTGCGTATATGGCTTCAAACACAACTCTCAAGTCATTAACAATGCATGGTCATTTTAATCAAGTAGCATCCAAATTATTAATTTCGTCTGCTAGTCTGAAGGTTATATAAATTGGCATTTGACCTTTACGGTTGCATCTAGATGAATCTACTACTATTTCTTAAACTTGTGTATTGATAAACTAACACACACTTGAAAAACTGATTTAAATTGTTGTTACAGTGATTATTCCTAATGCAAACTAATAAAATGCTACAATTTATTACAAACCGTACCAGTTGGAGATTGGACTGGACTCACAATTTTGGAATGTAGCTGACCTTTAGCCAACGCCTAAGCCGTCTGAGGAATAGGTGAAGAGCGATTATAAACAGATTATACTCAGGTAAAGATATCGCGCTTACAATATATATTATAGAGCGTATAGCGATTTATATGTATTGTGGTGGTGGTAAAAAAAGCGTAGTATTTTTTTAAAAATTTCCATAATCAACCAATTAGATATTATCACCATTTTATTATAAAAAACAACCTTTAGATATAGATATATAAAGAAAATCCTTTTTTCACATAATTAATGATTAAGATTAGATTTTATGTTAAACTTTGAATTCTTTTTTTTCTTTATATTTTTGCTCTTATTACTTATACCAAAATAATTTAGTATTATACATCGGGCGTCGTAGAAGGAAATTATTATTAAATTATTCAAATTAATTCAGCATTAATACTAGTGTAAGGCTATTGTAGAACTATCGTTAGTACAGGCATTCTTGAGCCCCTTTTGTTTACACTTTGATAAATATAAATATATTTAAAACAAATGCCTTAATTGTCAAATGTACTGAAATTTTCTTCCTGAGTGTCGTGAATATACAAGAGTTAATTTCCTTTACGAGACCTAACTATATTATATTTATACTAACGGTACAGGTAACCGAGGTATTTTAAGGCCTCATGACTCTAGTTACCCTACACGTAACCCCTGGATAGTGCTAAACGGACAACAGCTCGGCTGCCATTGGCCGACCGCAGATATTTGGGGGCCCAAGTAGTAGATTAAGCATTCATGAGAGGCTGCCCCGACTACTGAAAAAATTCTCATGGTGGCTGATTGTGCTGACTGACGACCAGATGAGGAAGCCGGATGGCAATCCCTGGGGTCGGAAGTCCAAACTGTCTCCAGACTAGGCCCTAAATGTATGGCAGCACTAATTTCGTCATCGGATTTGATACGTAAACTACTCTTTTTTTTTAAATTATTTATGAAAAAGAAAGGAACAAGTTTTTACAGCAGATGCAGTCGTTCTCACTCTTAGTTCACCTCATTAATATACCGAGCATTATATCATTAATTACCTTGCACTCTAATCTCGTTTCTATCAATCAGGAAAGCGAAAAAATCCTGTTTTCCTGTGAATTTCAATGGGTGTCATCAAGATTGGCAGATGTCGTAACAGAAGTCTGACCACGCTGTAAGAGTGGCACGAAATTTTGGGTTTTCGATAGACCTCTTACAGCTCAACAACACAGGTCCACAAGCGACAAAAGTATCTGATATTGAGGGTCACACATCCAACTGCCTGGACCTTTTACTGACAACTTATCCGTACAGATGTCGTATAAAAGTGACTCTCCCTTGTGAACTTCTTCATTAATTGGTGAAATCTGTCTTGTCTTATTCCCCACCAGTTTCCAATGCACATGATGTTAGGCGAGTCAATCAGTGAGTAGAATATAAGTCAGTAGATTGGTATGAGGTGCGTAACTTTTTTGAGTCTTATCTTGGTGTGCTTCTCTTGGTTCTCGTGATGCATCTGAAAAATTGAGAATTTCATTCCTTTTGCCGACGTACCCATCGGTGCCAAAGCTTGCTCATGGTAAGCCACGTGTTAAAACGCTAAACATACTTATGCTGAAAAACTAAAATATTCGGCTTGTCTTAGTTGGGTTGAGATACGAAACTGAAAACTCCGGATGTGAGATCTAAGAGCACAGTTTTCAACCAATCTGTCACGTCCTTTCAAAAGGCATTACAAACATATTCAACCAAAATCATGTAATCAACAAATGTATAAAAAAAACCAAAAAACTCGCTAATGTAGTGGATGGAAGTAAACAATTATTATTTTTATAAAATGCAAGTTCATGAGGAAAGGTATAAGTGATTTAGCATTATATATAGCTCTTAATTATAATAATGGTAAATAAAATTGCTCGTCTGCGGGTGGAACACCGCGAAACAGCTAGTTTAAATTTATAACGAATAGTCTGTTCTTAAATGGATAAAATGTGTAGCAAAGGTTCTTTATTAATTCAATATTTATATATAAATATTTGGAAAAACTATTATATAATACCCTATTTATATTTATTGAACATAATAAATATATAACGCATTCATAATATATAAATAAATATTTTTTAAACTTTAAAACATTTTTAGACAAAAATGCATACTTATCGTATACACAACCAGATTAGCAAAGGCAAAAAATGGGTACCGCTTTGTTCGATACTTAACAATACGTACGTTCTATAATTTAAATATATCTTTATAATGTTGACTGACTGGCTTATAAATGCAATCCTAAATTGTAAAGGCCCGGTTTCGGACTTCATATAGTAAAAGTTGGTACAACACCAAGAAAAACTGTCTCACTAACTCTTACCCGAATTACTTGTGATCGTTAAAATATGTCAATTTTATTTAAAAAATTGTCACAAGATGTAAGGCAAAACGTGCGGCTTGATCTTAGTTCTCTTTGGGGCGAAGGTTAGTAGGTTTTGTTCCATGTTCTGGATTAAGTACTGTCGGTTTTTTTTTTGCTTCTTAGTCGGCACTTTAGTTTCTGGGAAGATACACCTATGGTAGACAATACCTCCTTTTTTGAAAAAAAAAAATTCTAATGAAATAAGTAGTCCTCTTTGGTGGCCTTCTTTCAGTAAGGAAATGTGAAATCCAAAAATAAAAACAACGTAAACACCCCGGTTACAAGATTTTTTGAAATTTATTTAAAATATAACTAATATATATATTTTTTAATTATTAATAGTTTATATATAAATAACATAAATATGCAAATAAATATGTAAAAAATATTAGATTGTTAAATCTTGTGTCTTTGAAATATTTTAAGTAAATTTCCGTTTATGTAGAAAATGATAGCAGAGCTGAAAGCACGGTTTTGTATTCAACAAAAAAAACCTGCTTCAGTCTAACACTAATCTATGAATATATTAATGTGATTTTAGCTTGATTCATAACATATACTCTATATGTTGCCTCAGATAATAGTCTGAGTTGACTCAAGTAATAATATAAGTTAGCATATACAGTTTACGTTCGTTATTTAGGAAAATTCTTTCATTTTCAAGAATGGGCTCTCTTTATAATAGATCTACAATGTATGGATTTTTATACATTTGAAGTGATCAAAGATTATTATTTGAGTCGGAGGGAGGGCAGAAAAAGTTGCGTACACCACAAGAACTAAGGTTCTTTATTATTTTCTTCATTAGTATGAAGTGTAGTCGCTATTATCATTTTAATTTTTAATAAAAATTTCTTGAATTTAATCTTAAAAAATCAACAACGGATAAGTAGCATTAAAAATCGAATGAACAAAGTAACAAAAATATAGCACGAATCAATGTAATATATACATATACTTTAGATAACTCAAAATATTATAACTATTTCAAAACGAGTTTCCATAATTAATGAATCTTTCACATAAAAAGATATAAAATCTCAGGTATTAAATCTTATATTTACCTAAATTAATTATTATCGTGATATTAATATGCGCATTTAAACTAAAATATATTATCAATTAATTTTGTATTTTCGTATCGATGATTCTAAAGACAAAATATTCAATTTTAATATGATAATCTATAAAAACAGATTTCTTACTACTCATTGGTTTTGAAAAAAAAAAACAAACAGATTTACCAATGTTTTAATGACGTGAAGTGAGCAGTTCGTATAACGAAAGTCTCGAGACAAGTTTGAACATGCGATCATCGAGCCTTTAACAGCTTCTCTTGGCTCGCCTCCTCCTCCTCTTCCTCCTCCCCTTGAAGTCGAAAGGCACTTTCACTTGAAGAATTTGAGTAGCGGTGACGTCACGTTTGCATAACCTCATGCAATGGACCAAAATATATGATTTTGGACATATAGATGACAGTTTCATAATTGATTTACAGATAAAACAATTTTTTAGAATTCCTCCATGCTCTAAATTCATGAATAAAGCTCCCAAATTGGTTCAAAAGCAGTCAGGCTAAACTCGCTATTTACAATAGTATCATTAAATATTGTTAGACTATTCAAGATAATGATATTTTTCATACTGTTAAGAGACAATACTCAAACATACAGAGATGGTTCTACATTAGTCTGTGTATAGCCACAAAGGATAAAAAACAAAACAAGTTTTTATAGATGGCCATTTATTTTATTCGAACATAAAATTACAGGATTCATAAAATCTACATTAGTCTGTTCTAACGTTATACGTAACAACGACCCAATTCGATTAACCTATACCCAAAAACCCAACACCATTCTTAATTATATGTTACATGAGGCGGGCTACCGATAAAAATATTTTGTCCCGAATAAATTCGAAAGGCTAAACGTCTATTTGGCACAAAATTTTAAATTTTACGTATATAAATAAAATCTGTGAATTCGTGACTTACATATAATTACACCTACATTGCAAGCGTCCCACATATGTGTATCGCACACACATGAAAACAAAATCAGTAACAAGAGTTACATATTCTAATGTATAAAAAATATCAAATACAAAAAAATAAAACATCTTGATATTATTTAACTTACTATAAATATATTTTTATCATATGAGAATTACCTCTTCATAATCTATAACGAGAACAAGAGCAAACTTATGCTCTGAAATTATTTACATAGACTTACCTAAAAGTTCATAGAACGTACTAGAAATATATCATAGATATATGGGATAAACATTACCAGCTTTCAACGCACGATCAAACAAAAGAAATGATTATTATCATTAATAACCGCAGTCTAATCGCCGGTAAAAAAAAACTTAAACTATATCAACCATAGTCTCCATCCAATAGAATTCCAGAGAAAATTACCTTTCTTGAATTTTATGGAGGAGCGTCAATCGATGTTTTCAATATCTCAGGACATTCACTCGTCTCTGAGAGTCAAAACATCGACAAACTCCAAAACTGCGTCAAGCTTTGCTGACAAAACTCAACCAGTCATCAAGATGTCCGCATTACCGCGGCTCTCACATGCCCTTATTTACAATAAATATTTACAATATACTTATACTAAGTTATTGCAAGAGTTTATAAACAGTACGGATGACAGAACTGATACACCAGCCTCTGACTTCTCTCGGTCTTCTTCATGATTCCTTTCTTGTAGTATTGTCGGATGCTTCTCGACAGCTTGTCGTAGTTCATGGCGGGTCTGTTTTTTCTTTTGCCCCACAGCCTTGCGACACGGACTGAATCCTCAATTTTGAATACACCGTTACCTGCACACACAATATGAATTAACCATCAATAGATTGTATTAAGGCTATTGTTTTGACTTACGTATACGTATTTGGCTTTCATGAAATAAAATTCATTTGAAAATAATAGTTATAATTAAACACAATTTTTTTTTCAATTTGCGTTCACTCCCCGTTTCCGTCATGCTCTGTGCTCATTAATAAGAACTCCGAATGGGTTCGAAACTAGTTGGACAAACTCCGATAGTATTTAGTTGAGTGCAGCCAGATAATTATATACAATAACAAAGTCATAATTTAAACACCTAACACAAATAACCAATTGTAGTTAAAACATGTCAATGATTACAATAAATTCTAGATAATTAAGTGACCCAGAATCGTAACTAATCAAAATCCTATTATCGTGACCATTGTCGATGAATTCCATATAATCAATACATCTGGAATTACCATAATTGTGCAGTTAATACAGAAATAGACGTGTCAACAATAGTCGTAAACCAGACAGAGTATTATTAATAGTATATAGATCCAGTCACGAAGCAGAAAAGTAACCTTTTGAGATTTTATAGTGCCTAACAGATGGCAAGTAAATGGCTGGTTCACCTTGGATTCAGAATGTCGCTATGGATTTCCACCAAGATATATAAACGGAGAACACCAAGTTAATAACAAATAATAACGCACGAACTGGGTTATATATAGGATATAACGATTATAAATTCCGGGAATTAAATAATATACTTCTTAGATTATTCTATTAATAGTAAATGTACGTTTGTTTAAAAATTCAGAAACCTTAACTTCTATTGCATTCAGGAGGCTTTATTTGTTATTGGGTGCAGCTCTAGCAATAAATTTATCTTAAACGTTGATTGTCTATAAGACTTCCAAAATAATTAGATGTTATAACTCATCTTGAATAACATAAAATTTTATGATCACAACTCGTTTCCTTGCCATTACCAATTAACAGATCTAAGTTTTTTATTCAAATTAGAAACAAGACAAAACTAAATAAAACCTGATATATAATAACAGAGAGAAATAAAAATGTTGATAATGTAATTTAGTGCTTATTCAGTGTTCAAATGGATTATTTTTGCTTGTTGTAGTTTTACCTACACTATTTTATTGTTTGACTTTGATACAGTTTATATCATTACGGATATTAAGCTCATTGTTCAAAGACAGGTCTATTATACGAGTCTTGCTACTTATTCATGAAAACTAGAGAGACTCTGGTTTTACCATTCATGTCATTTTGCATACAATTATATTTACTGGTCCAACAAGGATATAGGTTGGAAAAATACTTTCTATTAAGGATACAACAAGGACTTTTTTAATACTTAGAGAAAGAATCGTGTCCTATTCTTAATTGATTGAAATACCATTCTAGAGGATACAGGGTATATTTTAATAAGCCAATTATAATCAAGAAATTATAGATTTGAATTATAAGTAAAACCCTGTGTTATTATTTTATTGTTTAGAGAATGATGGAATGCCTCGCAGGGCGTAAATTACAATGATATGATTAATATATCAAAAGTAGGAATCAATATTATTAGATTTTAGATAAATTAATTATTTTTAATCTATATTTTTCAATTTTTTTATGACACTATTGTGTCTTGAAATTTTGTCTTGTTCACCGTGGTTATTGGTTTGTTATCAAATATGTAAAATAATAAATTATTAAATATTCTAGTGGACCTATTTAATAAAATGTATAATTGTAATGTCTGGATTTTAATTTGAATAACAAAGACATTTATTATGATATCTAAAACTAAACTGCGACCAACAAGTCTCGATCACACACGACATCACTCTGAAGTGACGTCAAAGAAAAAAAAGGATAAAAGCAAAACTAAAAAACATACCACAAAATTATTAAACTTCTCTCATAATATCATAACTGCCTCATTGTATATCTTGACGATTTAGTCATTATTGACCACAAACTCAATTAGCAAAATAATAACTCACTTCGATCTAACCAGCGTATAGCTGAACCATGTACGTGAGGAGACGCGAGGAGCTCTTTAAGGAATTGCCAGAGATGTATGTGCGTGCTACCCGTCTTCACTTTACCGCCGCCCTGACTTACGCTCGCTGCCACTGATTCTGTTTCTTCTGTGGACAAAACATTATTATAATTACAATTACTCTGTACTTCTTTATTTATATATAACTATATGTTTTCGATCGAAGCTCTCTATGAAAGAGTTTTCTGCATCCTTTGTGCAAACATCAATCAGGAAAGATATATCCGAAAATTTCAATATTTTGCACACTGATAGACATCAATCTAGTGGTAGTTTTAAAAAAAAATTCAAATATTAGATGTCGTTGAGGAATAATCACGAAAAAACTACTTCGGTGGTCGGTGCTGTTCACTTCGCACTCAATATGCTAACCCACACCGAGATTTTGCGAGCGCAGCAACTCAAAATTTAGATCTGGATCGCGCTCCTAAATATTAAAATTTAAATATTGGGTATGTTTAATCAATTATTATCATTTCATATAGTTAGTTACACAACCAATTTTATTTTTTTACATAACTGTGTTAGTGCGTCAAAGATTGCATAAAATTGCATAATGCGTTTCATCAGAAGCATATTAATTATCTCAAAAATATTGTATAATATATCTGATTTCGTTAAAAGTTAAATAAACCTTTAATTATATCACAAATCGGACTTTATATTATCTAAGATTTATTTTAAGAACTTAAAATATATGAAATAAAAATAAATATTTGAAGTTATAATAAATAATCGAAGTCTAATTGTAATATTACGGATAAGATCAATATTATCTAACACAATTACAAGAAAGTGCCACATTTTTAAATATCTTTTAAAATATGAGTATAGTTTAACCAACTAGTTTTGATAATTGTTTCTTGATAAATAATTTTCTTAATTATCAAGAAGTAATCGTCAAACATTTACACAGATTTCAACCAATTTCATTATCTTTAGAAACGTATATATAAAATTAGAGAAACATAAGGCACGACCTTCGTTTTGGGTTATATAAACAAACAGATAGTAAAACGGTAAAGTAAACACCACTCTTCAGTTAATGGATACGATTCTATTTTAAGATGGCAAGTGTTAAGAATTTAATATTCAACTCTGTTAGAACTTTAATACCGACCAATTGTATGAGAATTTGTAAGTTGCGAAACATTGGATATTTTCGCTTCATAAATAAACACTTCAAACCATACTATTTCTTATAACAATAAAAGTAACATACTTTGGTATGGAACCAATCATTCTTCTATTGCATTATTTTGAGCAAAAAGTAATAACATAAACGCAGACCTGTAGCATTCTAGACCAAAGAGAATCTACCTTTGGAATTGATATAAATTCGTTTGATGCAAAAAAATATCTTGGCCAATACATTCGACCTTGCGGGTCCAGTTCAAGATCTGGGTCGTCGGGAAATGTTATAAAAAGCTGACTTGACGTATATGGTTAGGAGTCAGTAAGGAATAGAACTCATTGACGACTAGATGGATAGGCTAACTGTACCTGAATATGGTATCAATACTATTGGTATAACTATAAATATTCTAAGAGACAAAAAATTACGATCAACTTAAATACCATACTCCTAGATGTAAAAACAAATTGTTACCGTACTTTCTTTCTTTTAAAATAAAGTTAATATTAACGTTACAATAAAAATGTGAGAAAATTACTGATAGCACAAGTTACGTCTTGTTTTTGTTCTAATAAATTCCAAATCAATCAACACTCGATTCCTCTCTCTGGAATTCTATTGTTAAAAGACGAAGTTTCTTCTGAAACCCTCATCAAATTAATTGAATTAGTTAAAACATCCTGTGTCTTTAGTGATATAAATCTCAGTATTCAATGATTGGAATGCAGTATTCTTGGTATTGATGATTGCCCTTAGCGGTTTCCTGTGCTAAATCAACACTTTTTTATAGATTGGAGTAAATACTGATACGGCAGTAATTCATATCATAATAGATATATTTTAGGAAGATGAGAAATTTTATATAATTAATTGAATATAGAAAAGATTAAATAACCGATAATTTTTCTGTTTTTTTTTTTGTTGGTGTTGGTACTCTAGACATTTGTAATTGTAGTTTTGTCAGAAGTAATGACATTCAAACAGTCTGCTAAATATTCTAACATGGGGACGTGTTAAAGATAAAATCTTCCCATTCAATGCGTCCCATTTCTGTCCATCCTCAGCTCCATCGTTAAGAAAACACTAGGCCGTATATCATAGACTCGTTTGTCTGTATGTGGGACCTCGTATCGGCTAACGGTTGATCACAATACAAGCTGCAGCATGGCTGTGCCACATTGCATTTACTTGAGTTTCTACTGTTTCGTTTGTTGATATAAATATAGTATTTTATGGCTCTAATAGACTAAACAACTTGATGTTTCATTTCAATTTAATTAATTTTAAAATTAGGAACAGATAAGCTTTCTAGTAATTTGTATTGATTGGATATTTACAATTACGCATTATTTTGCTGTAAGCTGAACATTGTACATTTAATAACTTATTAATGTCATCATTATTTTACGATGATTGGTTGATCAGTTGATAATGGATATCTATATATAATATTTATTCATTCTTTGTTTCATCTAAAAGAATAGATGGATATGTAAAGAAAATATAACTTACCATCACTCATATCATCAGTGGTGGTGGCAGGGGGAGCAGGCGTTGGTGATGGTTCCTGCTCTGTCCACTGGTTCCTCCAACCCTCATGCCGGGCGGCTTTCCAGATCTCAAGCTGCGCGTACAATGTGCTACCCGCCTAAAATTACCACTATTGTAAGCTTATGTTTCACAATTCTTAAGGACAACTGACCAGACTAAGGTCACGAGAAAAGTTATTACGATTTATAAATTGATACATTTACTAATTTAAACTCCGTTTCAATATTTTCTTTATTTATCAAACTTATTTAGAAAATCTCTTTCTATTAACATTCCGTTCAGTCTGCATTCTTACGATCAATAAATTCATCTTAAGTTACTATTAGGAAACAGAGCAGATTTTACTATTTGTATGCAATCATCAAGAGCCATGTCTTGCCGGTGACTTTCCATCGGCCTTGGAGAAAGTCGAAGCATCGGCGCGTACGACAATCATTAACTCGAACGATTGCATCGAGAATACGTGGTACAGGGTTTCAAGACATATTCTTTGTTATAATATATAATATTTAGTTTCAAGACTAATTTACGAAAACATCTAATAAGATATCTATTCATATTCATCTAAGTGTGAGATCATACCACAAAAGAATAAAATACAAAAACATCCATATAATAAACTTCGCTTTCTACTTTCTGCATTATATGAACTAAAATTAATTAAAAATTATTATTGATATCGTTAATTGTGTTTTAACGGGACTTTTATTACTTAATCATGGTTAAATGTTAAATTCAAATTTCTCTTATACAAGCACTTTGTGATATCTTAATTATTTGTACTGCTAAATCTAAACAAAGTTATTGAGGAAAACGATGATTAAATGAAATATTTACATAATCACAAACTAGAACTTACACAAGTAAAAGTAAAAGACGGGATTTCCTATGAATGAAACCAGATTTCGTAGTTGCGTAGATATTGCATAAAAGTATAAGCGTAATAACGTTAACGGATTTCCTACTCAGACCATGACAAAGTACAATGCCCTTAGATTATACACAGTTTGCTATTAGAAGCTCTGACAACTTGAAACCTTTGAATGAACGCATAAAAAAACGTTTCAATTAATTACTGTAACTCGTGTTCATAAACAGAAAAAACTTTTATGGTTTTTCATTATTACTTGAAATAGCTTCATAATATTAAAATTAATACTCATTTTGTTATTATAATTTATAATTATCTCTCATAAACAAAACAAATATTTTTATTTAGCCTTTTATAAACAGCACGGCACTTTAAATTGTAATAATGTTTATAAATTAATAAGAACTCTGGAATATTCATTGCCCTTAATACGTGGAACATTATGTATTTATTTAAAGTTATAAACATCACTATCACACACGAGTTACGAACTATGTTCCCTTATCAGTGCCCTTAATCGTCAGGGTCGTGTAATTATGACAACTCTTCAAGCAATCGTCAATTACTATCGTGAATAGTATATATATTACATAAATAAACACCTTTGACTAACAATGTTACGGAGTGTGTTGAATATATTTTTATTACGACAGAATTCACTTTTACCTCGCACAAACCAGCATTACTTACAATATATCGGTATCAAACACAAGCAGTAATGACTAATATATATATATATATATATATATATATATATATATATATATATATATATATATATATATATATATTAGTCAATATATACAATAATTAAAACCACATAAAGTTTTTTAATCAATGAGACAGTACTGATTATTCTGTTATAATTATTTATACCTAACATAATTAGTTTACTTCCTCAAAATGGAGTAAAGTGTAACTTACAAAGGGAGCCCTTTGGTTGAATTCGTCTTCAGTGAGCGCGACTAGTGAAGCACCGTCCATAGCGAAGTATTCAGCTGGTACCATAGGAAGGTTGAAGTGTCTCAGTGTAAACATCACCCATGCTTCCACGTCACTGGTGCTCCATTGCATTGGATCTACAAACAAACAGTTTGTGTTAAACAACTTGTTTAATTGTTATATTATAGAACTGATACGAATATTAGACAGGCTTTTCGTTTAGTACTGATAGAAACAAATAATAGGCCTAATTTAAAAAAATATACGTCGTGTGTTGATTTTATCCTCGGCATCATCAATAAATATTTTACTGATTACGTAATCAACTATTTTAATAAAGTAGGCACTCGGCAGCTATTTATAATAATCGATCTATGCTAAAGCAGTAGCATCTTCTATACGCGGAAATATTTACTTTTTTATTCGATCCTGATAATGACGTAATCTTTACACAATTAATCTGTCAAAGGTTGTGATTATAAGTAATAGGGATGCACTAACTATATGTTAGACATCGCGGAAGAATTCTATTGCGAGACAGTTCAGATATGTATATAAAAACATTATAATGATTAATACTCAATTCATAATCAGTGACTCACCTGGTGATATACCGATTACAGTACAAGTGTTGTCGACATCTCGTTTCGACTGTTCAATAGCCATTGAAAGTACACGGTCAATATCAGGTGCAACTAAAGCTTCTTCTCCTTGACCACCACTACTTTCTTCCATTTTTACACTACCTAATTCAATCGGGATCGGCCTCAAGTTTAGTCTTTTCTGGAATGAAGTATCTTCAAGGGCTGATCTTAACAAAATGTGATCTCTCGGTTCATCCACTTCAGTTTTAGGTGTTAGATAACTGTGTGCACTGTCTTGTAATATTTGATTTTCTTTAAGGAGCTCTTCGATATCTATATACTCTTCTTGTTGTGGCACTGGTGAGGAATATTGTGTATGACTGCCGTATGAAACGCAGGAGCCTGATGGCGATAGTGGGTATGGAGAAGCAAACCCTGGCACTGTTAGTCGATTAGGCTCTTCTTTTATGAAAATTGGAGAATATTGGAATGAGCTATATGGAGAAGAAGGCTGTAGAGCTACTGTTGGAATTGAACCGTCATCCGATGACGGAGAGGGTGTGGGAAAGCCTTCAAAATCGTATATACGTTCAAGATAGTTATTCTCTTCTGGATATGGGGGTGGTGGTTTGCTGTGTGTAGGAGAAGAGTGCAACATCGGTTCTGGTGGTGATTCAGCGCCTAGAAGGCGCAGAAGGTGATGGATATCGGCGGGGGATGTCGGCACTGCCCTCTCTCCCTGGGACGCCGAAGGGGGGCTGCACCCAGACCTGGGCACCGTCTGTGGCATCTGTTGACAATATAAAATAATTATATCTCATAACTAGAAATAATTAATCCATAATCTGGCTTCAATTATTTTATCCGCCTATTGTTTTATACGTATTACATCAAACCGGTTTAAATTGTAATTTATAGTGAATTAAGTATCTACTATTTATTGAGTTTTAATACCATCAATTTTACAAGTTCAAATATTTGATATGAATTAACTTGCCGCTGTCGACCATTAGAATAAAATGCCATATTACACTAAACAATGCTACATGATGACTTTAAACACTTTTTTTAGAATCCTAATGTAATCAAATCTATGTATAGCTCATTTGCGTCAAAGTAGATCGTCTGATGCGATACCAGATGTCCTAAACACAACATTTTTTCAGTTTATTTATCTAATAAGATTCTTAAATTTGACGACTAACTGTAGGAACAGTTAGTCGACAAATTTCAAATCCTCTCAAAACTCAAACAAAAACTTTTTTGACATAAGTTTAAATTTATAATATTTATTTTTGAAATAGCCTTAATATCATTTGATTATTATTTTCAAATTATTATATTCAGATATTTTTATTAAATATTTCATATACTAAATTACTCACTCGTAGCAGCGAGAGACCCATTGCTGACAACTTCTAAATCCTACTGAGAGTGTGTTATCATTAAAATCTATCTGTGATACAACCGGTCGGTTCAGGTAATCAGTGGACAAGTTTTATTTACATATAATTTCTTATATCAGAACAATGTGATTCCCACGTAACATCTTCATAATTACAGTGTTACTTGGCGTCTGTGGGAACATTCGTTAGAGAACACACGTGGTTTATCTTAATTTCATGATGAAATAATTTCAATAATCGCATTTCAGGAAAATATTACAAATAAAAACAGCTATCTATATATAGTATAAAAAAATATTTTAAGTCTACATAAATATTTATTAAAAAAACTTTATTACCCAATAAAATATTAAGTAATGTGAAGTTATCCAATACTATTTAGTAAAAGTGGTAGTTTTATTTATTAGTTTAGATTTAAATTGAATAAAAAAAAATCATACAAAATATCAAGTACTGTCAACGCTGTAGTTCAACAACTAGAGCACGGCCTCTCACGCTAGTCGTAGATTCGAATCTAACTCAGTTTAAAATTCTTAATGCAAATGAAGTTTTAATTTATCATAATGTTAAGGTCACATCAATCGAAATGCCGGTATTTAGAGCAGTTGGGACTTGTTTTTGTGTAAATCAGACATAAATATATCAATTCTCATAATTTATTACTATCTCGAATTTTGATTAAATATTTTAAATTTTAAGAGTTTGTTCTGGAACCAAATGACAGCTTCATTATTTGCTCTGCTTATATTATAATAACTTGTATTGTATAGATAAAAAATATATTCATTAGTGTAACTCCTGGCATGCGGAAGTTTTATAAGCAATTTGTAGTGTTTAAATATTTTTGCTATCACAAAGCAGCAAATGCGGATTAGACCAGATTCCTGTATATAATATTTATTAATAGATATTGAATGTACTTTAGAGATTTATTTAATTAAGGGATTCAAGCACCAAATTTACGTCAAAACCATTTCACACGTGTTTAACAGCATCATTTCCAATTTTAACTAATAAGATGTTCGTATTCATTTGATCTGTAAAGATATATAGCTGTTGAGCTTATTAATTTATTAATTAATCTAGTAATATATAGAATGCTAAAACCATCAAAGCGAGTACCGACGGAGAAGTTCAATTGTTAGAACGACGGTACAGTTTTCCAGAGGTCCTGAGTTCGAATCCTGCTCATATCAATATACTTTTCATTCTATATTTATTTTAAATGTTGTATTTTTAGACGAACGATTTGAATGTAACTTTTTTTAACGGAAGCTAAAGCTTTGATTTGACGTCAGTACAAGTTATTCTAGAGCATAGTAGCTCGTGACCAGACGAATACAACCTTTTGTTATTTCGACAAGACCTTGGGGTATTCACGATCGGTATTTTGACATTGTTTAATTGAATTGAAAAATAAGTTTAAAATTAAATATCAATAGCGATGTCAATTTCACATCAAAATTACAATTCAATTGTTTTAAACACTTTATCTAAAATAAATAATATTAAAAATTTCATTTTCTAAATCTTATAAAGATACAAGGTACTCACTAAGTAAGATATGTACTAACTATGATTCACATAAACCTTGTAGAGCACGT